>CM070528.1:3450000-6100000 GCA_036346145.1 Olyra latifolia | reverse complement strand
CTAGAAGAAACTTGGGTTAGAATTCGTAACATTCTCCCTTAACAAGAGGTCAGAGGAGGTGGTTTGTGCAGTAGGATGCCTTGTTGGGGTCACCCTGGAAATTGATAAAGCTAGTTTGTCCAAGTTGGAATATGTTAGAGTTAAGCTTGCATATAGGAGTATTGCAAAAATTCCTAAAGTAGCTGAAGGGATGATTGGCAAGTTCATTTATGACTTTCTGTTTGAAGTTGAAGGGATGGGGCTGTTGAATCATGGTGGTGATCTAGGTTTCTCTGACCTTGATGCTGGGGAAGGATCAAGTGGCCGGGCTCATAAGAAGATGAAACCATCTCTTGAGGGCTCTGAGAATAAGGATAATCCTGGTAAAGAGAAGTCTGTTTTTGATAGGCTTCAGTCTGATCAGGGACAACAGAAGGGGGATAAAGGGAAAAAATGTGTGGATAAAGATGATTTTGACATAAGCTTTGATGATTCACAAGAGTCTTTTAGTGATGGGGAGGTTGATCAGGAATTACAGGTGGCTATTCTTAATTCTAAATCTAAGGTAGGTCATCTTGGACAGTCGTCTAGTATTTCAGGGAAGTATGCTAAAAAAATTTGGTTGGTTCAATACCAACATATCAAGCTATCGGAGTCTTTTTCGTTTGCTAAATTCAATCAATATGGATCTTTTTTTGCTCCTTCCCCCGGTGTGATTATAGAGGAGATCCCCAATATATCAGTTCATGATATTAATCAAGAGAGGTTGATTAAGGATGATGAGAAAGAGAAGATTTGTGACGATGCTATGGAAAGCACTGATGACCAACATGCATAGAAGTCATTGGAATGTGAGAGAGTGGACTAGTTGCCTGTCCCTGTAAGAAGAAGCATAAGGATTCAGGGGTCTTCCATCCCTATAGCTGAGAAGGCAGCTTTGAGGCAGAAGAAAAGAAAATTGGATGGTAATCCTTCTTCCTCTTCAAATTCCTTTGCTATACTTGCCTCTTCAGATATTGTTTCTTTGTCTGCTAATATGGGTGTAATTATAAATGATTCTAATTTGCCCCAAATTGAGATTATGAAAGAGTTAGAAATGGCTAGAAATATGTTGTTTAAAAAGCAACAAGAGGCTTCTGAAAAGCATGATATCTCTAATACTAATAATAACAACTGTCATCCAGAGGTTGTTTTCCTAGATTGGTAGTCTGCTTCTGAGACTGATGAGGAAGGATTCAGCCCGGTTATTAGCAAGAGGGCTAAAAAGGGAAATAAAAAAAGTCAGTGTCCACGCCTAGAGGACTGGTTGTATCTACTTCTACTTCCCATACCTAGAGGCCTGGAATGGTGAATAGAGAGGTTCTAAAACCAAAATTGTTTCATCATGAAAGGGATGTTTTGGAATTACAGGGGGTTAGGGAAGAGGGGGGGCTTGTAGTTGCATTCTAGATATGATCAAGAACCACCAGCTTGATTTTGTGAGGATCATTGAGACCATGAAGCCCAAGTTTAATGATGATTTTTTCATAAAGATTGACTCTAATCAAATGTTTTTCTAGTCTTATTTACCTTCAGTGGGTAGGTCTCGAGGTATCCGGGTTGGGACCAAGAATGGTAAGTTTGATATGCTATCTAAATCTCTTGGCTCTCATTATGTGAGTCTAATTGTTTGGGATAAAATCCTTTCTTGTTCTTGGAATTTGATTGTTGTTTATGGTCCTGCATAGCAAGATGGTAAAGAGCTTTTGTTTCTGAGCTTGCTAATGTTTGTAGAGTTTCTCAACATCCCATGCTTATAGGATGAGACTTTAATATGCTTATGTTTGCCTCTGATAAGAACAAACCTTGGAGAGAGTGTAGAGCTTCTCACCTCTTCAATCAATTTTTGAATCATTTTGAGCTTAGGGAAATTAATCCTATGGGTAATCAATTTACTTGGACTAGTAGTCAGACCTGCCCCACTTTGAAAAAATTGGATAGAGTTTTTGTGAACCAGACTTGGGAAACTTTATATCCCCTGTGTGCTGTCAAGAAACTGCCCAAATACATCTCCGATCACAATCCTCTTTTGATTGATGATGGGCAGAATTCAGTTAGAAAACCTGTTGACTTTAGATTTCAATTGTCTTGGCTCAAGGAGCCTGGCTTTCTGGATCTGGTGAAGAGTGTTTGGCACAGAGAGTATGTGCATATGGATGCATTGAGTGTTTTTCTGTGTAAAATGAAAAATCTTTTAAAAAAGTTCTTAAAGGTTGGGGTGCCCACCTTTATGGTCGCAAGATTAAAGCTAGGCAAAATTTGATTGATCATTTGTGCAGCTTAAAGGAAAAAGATGACATGGGTTTTTTGATCTCTGATGAGAAAGTGAGAATAGTGAATATAGCTGCAAATTTGGAGAGATGCTATGAAGAGGAAGAGAGTCTGTGGAGATAGAAATCACGAGTGAATTGGCTCCTGAAAGGAGACAACAATACCAAAATTTTTTATTTAGTAGCTAATGGGAAGAGGAGGAAAAAGTTGATATCTCATCTCATGCATGGTGATTGCGTCATTCAAGGACATGAGAACTTGGTAAAGCATGCTATTGAATATTACAAGCTACTTTTTATGGTGACCATAGGGGTGTCTTTCTGTTGGATCCTAGTCTTTGGGATGAGCATGAAAATGTCTTAGCTGAGGACAATTTTTTCTCACTAGACCATTTTGTGAAGAAGAGATTCAGTTGAGTCTTTGTTCTATGACCAAAAACAAGGCACCAGGGCCGGACTGTGTACCCATTGAATTTTTTCAGGTTTGCTAGGAAGTGATTAAGCATGAAATTATGGGTATTTTTAACTTGTTTTTGGATGGTTCTTTGGATGTTCAAAGAATTAATCATAGCGTTATTGTGTTGTTGCCCAAACTTGAGAATGCAGAAAATATGAAACAGTTTAGGCCTATTTGTCTTTTAAACAGTTTATACAAACTGATAATCAAAACTTTAACTAGAAGAATAGAATCAGTCATGGGAAGCTGATTAGTCATACCCAAAACACTTTTATTCCTGGTAGAAATAGTATGGGTGGGGTATTGGCTTTACATAACATTCTTTATCACACCAATTCTAGTGGAGAAACTTGGTGTGATTGGATTAAGGTTGTGTTGTGTAATGGCACTTTATCTGTTATGTTAAATGGTACTAAGGACAGTTACTTTGTTAGTCATAAGGGGTGAGACGGGGTGATCCTTTGTCTCCTTTCCTGTTTAATGTGGTGGGTGATAGCTTGGCCAGGATGTTTAGGAGAGCTCAACAGAATGGTCTCATTCATGATTTAGCTTCTGATCTTATTACTCTGAGAGTTACAGTGTTACAATATGTTGATGACAAGATCATGTGTCATAGTGATGATGTGGGTACTATTCAAAATGCTAAACTTTTGTTATCCCTTTTTGAGCAACTTTCTAGTCTTAAGATCAACTTTCTGAAAAGTGAGGTGGTTCTTATCCATGGTACTTCTCAGAGTGAATGTCTTTACTATGAGATTTTCACTTGTCAAGTAGGCAAACTTCGTTTGAAATACCTAGGGGTTCCTGTTAGTCATAGAAGAATCAGGGTTAGAGAATGGGATTTTCTGATTGAAAAGGTTCAAAAGAGATTAAGTGTCTAGAAAAGCAAAGTTCTCTCCCTAGGTGGTAAGGTTACCCTTATTAATACTTGCCTTTCTAGTATCCCTATTTACACTATGTCCATGTTTTTAATGCCCCTCACTATTATCAATAAGTTGGATAAAATTAGAAGATTTTTTTTTTTTGGGAAGGAGGGTCTAATAAGAAGAAGTATCATCTTGTTCAATGGAAACATATTGTTAAGCTTAAACAGAGAGGGGGTCTAGGGATTCAAGACTTGAGAATTTTGAACATCAGTTTGCTTGTGAAATGGTGGTGGAAATTGGAAAATCAAGAAGGGATGTGGCAGAATATGGTTAAAAACAAATATGTTATAGGGCGTCCAATCAGCATTATTAAACACAAGCACTCTGACTCGGCCATATGGCATGATTCGATATCTGTCTAATAGAAGATTATGTGCTGGAGATGGCAAGAACATCAGCTTTTGGTTGGACCAATGGATAGGTTCTTATCCTTTACATCAAGTCTTTCTTGACATATTTGACGTCTGTGTTGACACTGATTTATTTGTGGCCCAAGTGGCGAATATGAATTGGATGTCTGGAATGAGAAGATGGCTTTCTTCTGAGCAATTAAACAGATGGAGGGATTTTATGGTGGAAGTTAATTTGAGCTTCCCTAGGGATGGCTGTGATAAGTGCATTTGGAACTTAGAGAAGAATAGTGTCTTTTCAGTGTATTCAATGTATGAATCCTTTTTTGGGGAGCCTACGTTTAGGTTTATTTCCCTGTGGAAAGCCAATATACTACTGAAGATTAAAATCTTCGTTTGGATCTTCCTTAAAGGAGCTGTCTTGGTTAAACATAATCTCAGGAAGAAAGGATGGCTAGGGGATGCTACCTGTGAATTTTGTAATGACATTGAAACTAGTGATCACCTCCTTTTCCAGTGTGGAGTGTCTAAAGTTGTGTGGGAAGGTTTAGCAAATTGTTTCAATATGAACATCATTCCTTTGAATGTTGAACAATTTTGCATTTGGGTTAAGAAAGCTTTACCTAAAATGAAGAAATTCCACTTCCTATGCCTTGCTGCAGTGGTTTGGCCTTTGTGGCTTCGCAGGAATATGAGTTGTTTTAACAAAAAAGATGCTAAGGAATCCCACTGATATTCTTTACCGCATCTGCACTTTACTTCGCTTTTGGGCAGGCCTTCTAAAGATGGAGAATCGGGAGCTGGTGGAATTGGGGATCGAGAGGATTTTCCAGATTGCTAGTGGGCTGCATACTTCAGGCAATGATGGAGACGCTATTGCGAAGGAAGGGGCTCAATCCTAGTAGTTGTGCGGTGCTTTCTTCTGCTTTTGTTGTTCTTGGGCCATATTGTGATGAATGTCTAGCTGGTTTGTCTCCTGTTAGTTTTGGGAAAAATTGCTTACGGTTGGGTGGCTGTCCTACCCTGGCACTGTTATTTTGTTACTTTGTCGCCTGGGTGTGGTTCCGTCAGTTGGTTTGTGCTACTGGGTTTTGGTGGAGGGTGTTCCCCGTCCTCAGGTAGCTGTAGCTGGTTTGGAGGTGTGGTGTTTTGTATATATTAGATGGTACTTGTTTGGTTTCCGTTGCTTTTGTAATGGAAATAGAAGCTAGGCTTCTTTTGCAAAAAAAAAGAGAGGCATATATGCATCACTGATCACTATCACCTACATTACTAAAGTTGATGATTTTGTGATGTTTTGTCTGATAATCTCTTGCGAGGTAGCAAGTTGCAGCTTATTAGAGTTTTCTGATGGATTATGGCCCGCCTTTTCTAAATAAATCTATTCCCTTACATGCTTGCAGAATTGTTAGATTATTTATGCAAATGGCATTGGAGGTCCATGGTGCCATAGTTCAGAAATTGCCACAAAAAATTGTGTATATAGTCTTTTCAGATCATTTTATTATGGTTTCCTGTGTTTAGAAATTGTCACAGGAAAGTTTGTTTGCAGTCTTTCATATCATTTTAATACATGGCTAATAATTTCTACGGAGATAGCAAGTTGTGACTTACTAAAATTTTCAAATGAATGATGGCCTATTTTTTCCTAAATAGATATGTTATTCCCTGTGTTTCAAATTATAAGGTATATTTGCCATGTTATAGATCACACATTTGCCATGTGGATTACACATTTAAGTTAGTATTAGCGTTTTTCCAACTTTCAATGTTTTGGCACCAAATTTGCTATGCTATAGCTCACAGTCTCATGAATTTATATTTTATCGACACTTCAAAGTACGGAGTTTTCTATGACTACTGATTAATAAGGATTCCCCTGGTTGAGTGCCTTCTGCTTGGCTTTGAAATTATCTTACATAATTGCACATTGAAAAAAATTGTTAGTGGAATTAGAGACAAGCCAACCTCATTTAGTTTACCTGATTTCTTCATCTGGTTCTTCTTTTCTTGCTGAAATCATGCCATCCTTTGTTAAGCTGAGCTTTAGCATGAGTGGGCAAGCTACCATATTTCATAGATAGCTATAGCATATAGCCTGCTTATTAATTCTATTAATTTTTTTGGTTAACTTTGAAGGTTCTTCATCACCTACTTTTGCATAGTGCATATTTAGCCTAACTAGAGGGACTATGGATCTTATAGATATTTATTGCTATTTCACACCTCTGGTATGTCAATGCTTCTCGATACACTGAAGAATATCGCCAAGGCAAACTAAAAGAGAAAGAATCCAAAAGATAAGCCAATAAGTACAAGCGACCAAAGCATCCACCGAAGGAGAACGCCATATCTAAGCTGTACTACCCACCAGGTGATGACCCTCTCTTAAGTTTTGCAGGAAGCATATTCAGTTTTGCAACATGAAGCATGTTTAGTTTTGCTACTATGAATTTCTTTTGATGTGCTAAATTAATACAATATATATGCTAAATTGCTATCAGGGAGGGCTGTTTGAAAGGAAATATGAGATGATGTCAATGATAAAGTGCTGGGCTTGGGTTTTTCTTATGTCTAAACATCCTTTTACTGGTATTTGCACTTCTTCATGACTTAGCATCTTAATTCTAAACATGCTAACTACCATGGATGAGATATCATGTAACAGAAACATTGATTAGTCATTATTGAACTGCAAACTCAAAGTGCTGGGCTCTGGACTTTTGATGTATAATGTTCTTACTCTTGTGATGTATCGGTGTCCTACTTCCTCATGCTCTTTAATCTGAAGTTGTCAACTTCTTACTCCTTGCACGCTGTGAATTGTGCAATGCAACTATAGTGTTGAACTGCAATGTTTATTGTTTCCTATGATATATATTATTTAAATTTTGCAGTTCGTTTCAGATTTTTATAATAAATCTGGTGGGTCCTCTATTAACTTAAAAAATTTCTAGTTGATTTCTAAATTTAGGCCCTGTTCTTTTGGGCTTATCTAATCTGACTTATCTCAAACTTCGAGAATTTACCGAGGTGGCCTCGAGAGTCGGATGGTCTTGATTTTTAGGATTTAGTGAATTTTTAGACACGTCTACGAGATAAAAAAAAAAAGGGATTCAAAAAGTAATAAAAAGTCAAATAAGTCAATATTAGTCAGATAAGTCACGAAATAAGTCAGATAAGACGTGGCTAATATTGACTTATCTGACTTTTTTATTACTTTTGAATCCGTTTTTTTATCTCGTAGGGGTGTCTAAAAGCTCCCTAAATCCTAAAAATCAAGCCCATTCGACTATCGAGGCCACCTCGGAAAATTCTCGAAGTTCGAGATAAGTCAGATTAGATAAGCCCAAAAGAACGTGGCCTTAATTTTTTGATTCAAATTTTGACCAAGATCTACCAAAAAAAAAAGAAACCAGTTACCGAATCCCTGGAGCCATGCACCCCACGGGTATGTATACTTTCCTAGTTAATTCCATTTGTAGTATTTTCAATGATTATATATCATTTATCCACTAGACCTGGAAAATCAAAATTTTTTTCTTATTCCATTTCAAAAATCAAATATAAGAATTGGATATTACTATTACTTATTGATACATGCTATTTTTTAAATTTGGAACCCTCCTTATAAACGTAGAGTTGCAGGAGAGGGAGAGACCATGGGAGAGGCCCGATGCCCGGTTGGTTGAGCTGCCACTTCCGAGTGCGCAGTTGCGTCGGCCCATTCAGCCTTCCCGCCTGCTCGCTCGGCCGGCACGGTAGGGAGCACATGCAATTCATCCGCGTGGGCCGATCGGGGGAGGACTCTTCCCAGCGTAGCCCAGCCCAGCCGCAACAGCCCAATCCGCTCCCCCTCCTCCCGAGCTCGCATCGACGACCTCACATCGTGTTCTGTAGGTTCTCGGCTTCTCGCCGCGTGTCGGCGTGTGCCGTCAGCTTTGGCAGGTCGTCGTCTCGCCGCCGTTTACTCGCGCAGCGAGCGCACGGCGGCGCGTGCCGCTCGTACCGTTATCCCCCTCGGCTGCCGCGGGCACCGTCGTTCAGACATGCGCTCGACGGCGGCACGTCTCACGCAAAATTACCGGGTTCAGAAATGCAATTCGGCATTCAAGTAGTTCTAGGTACATCTAAAAACCGTCCCATCTCTCAGTATCCGTGTGACCTCTACCCCTACTTAATGCATTTTTATTAAAAAAAAACCTTAAATCTTCAAGTCTTGGATATGTGACCTTTTCCTTCCTCTCTCTCCCTCTCCCTCTCCCTCACCTACTCTGATGTGGCCGAGCGGCGGTTACCTCTCCTCTAGTGACTTGCTCACTCTCCTAGCTCAAACCTACGTGGTGAGGCGACGCCCCCAAAATAGCGTGATAGGGGGTGAGGTGGCGCAACACCCCAAAAGTAGCACGATAGGGTTCAAAAATGCAATTCGGCATACACCTGGTTCTAGATACATCTAAAACCATCTCATCCCTCAACATCCTTGTGACTACCCCTCTCTAATGCATTTTTATATAAAATAAAGACTCAAATCTTCAAGTCTTGGACATGTGCCCTTTTTCTTCCTCTCCCCCTTACCTCCCCCTCTAGTGGCCTGCTGACCACCGTTCCCTTGCACCCGAGCTACCTAGTAAGGTAGTGTCCGCGGAGCAGGATGACAGGGTGGTGAGGTGGTGCAACACCCTAAGTAGCACCCTAAAGTAGCACTACGGAATGGTGTGATGACAGGTGGCACAATGGTTAGAGGTCCAGTCACCGTGCTCAGAGCGAGGAGTCGGGGATGAGAGGAAGGAGCTCACGCAGGATCTTGAAGCTTTGGAGGGTTATTTTCCAAAAAATGTATGAGAAATATGGGAAGCATTGGATGAATATTGAAGCACAATCTA
The DNA here is from genome assembly GCA_036346145.1 of Olyra latifolia. Taxonomy (NCBI): domain Eukaryota; kingdom Viridiplantae; phylum Streptophyta; class Magnoliopsida; order Poales; family Poaceae; genus Olyra; species Olyra latifolia. Next base: position 6,091,093 of record CM070528.1, on the reverse strand, counting down.
ACGGATAATAAAGTGCCTGGAACCGCAGCTACGCAAGGAAAATCCGCTCTTGGCATAGGGTTTTGCGCTTGTTTGGGAGGGCCGGGATTGGCCGGGATCCCGGCCCAATCCCGAGGTTAGAAACCCATGGGACAAATTTCCCTGAGTCAGTCCATGTTCGTGTTTGGAAGCCCCTGAGACAGGGTTTTTTTGCCCCTTCCCACCTGAATCCCCAGGGAAACAACCCCCGGTGCATGACTCATGGAATTTCTCCCCTCCTCTCGCTCGAGCTCGCTCTCTCCCAACTCCGCCTCTGTCTCGCAAACCTAGCCTCCAGTCCGGCCTCGACGCCAACTGGGTTGGAGGGCGACTTGAGACGGTCGAAGGAGAAGGCGAGCTTGATGAGATCGGACTGGAGGGACTGGAAGGCGCAGGTGACCTCGAGGTCCTAGAGCTAGCAGAGGACATGAACCCAGGCGTCGAGGGTGGAGAGGAAGAAGCCGAGCTGGGAGAGGTCGTGCTCGGAGGAGGCTGGTGGGTCGAAGGAGATGCCGGAGAAGTTGAGCTCGAGGACGCCTGGTGGGAGAAGCCGAACTCGTCGAGCGGAAAGGCGTCGCCGCCAGATCTCCTAAATCTCCACGCCGCTGGGAAGGCGAGGAGGGCGAGGACGCCCATGAGCGCCGTGGTGAGCGATGGCGAGGCGACCAATAGAGGTGGCTAGGCGTGGCAAGGCGACGAGCGACGAGACGGCCTTAGGATTTGGGATGGATTTAGGACTTGGAGATGGCAGGGCTCCAAGACGGTGGCCTCGACGGGGCTTGGCAGCGGCCACAACAGAGAGAGTGAGAAAGACGCTGATCCACAGGAGAGTGATAAAGATCAAGAGAGGAGAGAGTGAGGCGTAAAGGGTAAGGGGATTCAATCCCTAGGAAGTGAAATGACTACAAAATCCCATCAGGAATTCTAACCCTAAGGAATTTTTCTACTCCTTTCCAAACAAGCCAAGGGCAGGGAGGGGGGCTGAGGAGGTCGCGAGTCTCGTAAAAGAAGAGACTATGTTTATTCTTCGCCCAGTTTAAGACGCGAGTCATATATGTACAATTGTAGGCTACGAACCTACGTACCAAAGAATCATCACAGCTCGGCCACCGCGTTCTGGTCAACAAAGCTGGCCAGCGCGAGTCCCGCCGCCCAGACGTCGTCCTCGGCCACGAACTCCTCCGGCGAGTGGCTGACGCCCCCGCGGCACCGCACGAACAGCATCCCGATCTGCAAGCCAAAGACGAGGATCGTAACGGCGCCATTAGCGCGCGCACATGCTAAGGCAAGGGCAACCTGTAGCTTTCACATGGGTACGTACCTTGGTCAGCCTGGCCATCGCCATGGCGTCGTGCCCCGCGCCGCTCATCAGCACCGGTGTCTCCCCGGCCGAGTAGCCCGGCATCATCGACAGGGTAGAGCGCGTCGCGTGCTTCAGCTGGGCGGTCAGCTCCGGGTCGCAGTGCGTCGCCGCTGCCGAATGCTGCAGGTTAACACCAACCTATCATGGTTAGCACGAGCAGCACGCAGCCAAGCATGACCAAACCGTGCACGGTGAAAGTGCTCCAGTTCGCGCACCTTGTGCTCGACGGCGCAATCAACCAATCTGTCGTCGCATTTCTGAAGAACGAGCCTCGAGAAGCTCGACACGATCGTCTCCCTCACCTTGTCGTCCATGGCGCGTATGTCCACGGTGAAGTTCACCTGTCGGAGGGCTCCCAGATTCAGGGGAGTGATTGCTATCGGGGATAGAGAATGCTTGACGAGCAGGTGATGAGCTTAATTACCTGGCCTGGTATGACATTGCTCGCGCTGGGCCATGTCAGCAGCTGGCCGACGGTGCAGACAAGTCCGGCGAGAGACTCCTCCGTGAAGCAGCCGCACTCCTCGTCGTAGGTCAGGAACTTGTTGGGCTCTTTGCACAGGCTCTCCAGTGTCACAACTAGTTCTGCAGCTGCAACCATCGGATCACGGCGCAATTTCATTGGAACTGTGCCAGCATGCCCTTGTGAACCATTTACTATTACCTAAAATAATACAAAAAATGCTAAGAATTGGAACTTGGAAGAAAGCCAGCTTGAGCTATTCAGCCCAGAGGTCCTGTAGGAATCGAGGTTTGACCACCTATGTTTTTAGTATAGCATAGCAGCACTGCTCATGCTAAGATCACAGCGAAAGCAGCATATTTGAGTATTTCATCGTGATTCCTTGATTAAAGATAGCACACTGAACATGTCGTATCATCGTACTGGAGTAGCAAGACAGATTTGAGATAGTGATTTCTTTATTGTTTTGCTTGTCTTAAGATAGTGTGCAATGCTAGTTGGTCATATTTTAATTTTGGCTGACAGTTCTTCGACTAGTGTCAGTGTTTACTTTCACATATATAGCAGAAACCTTGAATGTACCTTTAATCGTGTCTGCCCTGCAATTCCTTTTACAACGCCAAGAGGATACCGGAGCGCTTCCAGGACAGGCCCTTGTTCCATGTGAACCTACATACAGAAACAGAAACATTAAGCAATGTTTTTTTTATGTCTGTAAACGACATGAAACCATACACATATCCTTCATACCTCAACGTAACTCCCCACTGACTCCGCATCGTACTTGACTTGACCAAGAGTAGCAGAAGTAGCCTCGAAAGAATTCAACTTAAGAACATCTTGAACTGTAGTGCCGCTGAAGAAGTTAGAGTAACATACTGCATCAGTAGATCATTTTAAAACACTAGCCGGTTGGTTTATGTAAAAAAAAAGACAACCTCTTGTCAGATACTTGTAAAATTGATTCAGGTAGTGTACCAGCTACAGCGCCGCTTCCCAGAAAAGTTGTTTGAAATCTTACACCCTCCTCATCGCTGAATGCAATCACCTGATGTATACCAAGAAAAAATGAGTACCATAACCATGCTCTCATGGTGATATTTTCAGATGTTTCTGACGATACTAACATCATGATACTCTGCCATGGTTTTGGCATACTACTTAAGCCATATTAGCTTCAAGGCATCTAAGTGAAGCAATGCTAGATGAATTGATACTGATATTCTACAAGCAGTATGCAGGTCTTATCTAGACAATGTTATAGCCTTTACTGCATATGTCAAAACACATGACATCTAATAGCTTGTGAGTTCTGATCATCAAGATCTAGAATAACAAGATGAGGCATTCTCTCTTTTTTAATGAATGGCAGAGCTCCTACCCTATTGCTCAAAACAAAAGATGAGACATGTATAGATTCTTCTTTGGATCAGAGGGAAACCAACTGATTAAACACATATTATAAACTGGATTCCTCCTGGCTTAGATATGTTTTTTAGCAAGTGACAGGAGTTATGCCTAATCAATTAAAAGAGGAAAGCAGGCTTATATCTGTGTCATCTTACAACAGCAGATCTTATAGACACTTTGCAACCTTTCTGCCTAATCACCATCCAAAAGTTAGATCTAAAACAAATTAAACAAAAGATGATACTAAAACTTCGCAAAGGCATTTAATGGAACAAAGGATCGATGTTGCAGACAAAGCATCGTAAAATGGTAAAATACACAAGACAAGGACATGTTATCTACAGATAACTGTCGTATCTATAGTTGTTATCTACAGATAACTGTCGTATCTATAGGATGCATGTGATTCATCATGCCAGATGCCACTTGCATGGAATAGAATAGCATAGTCTACCTCATAAATCTACCAAAACAAACACAGCATATTGATAAGGTAGCAAAAGAACTACTACACTGGAGACACTACAGTATAAAATTTTCGAACCTCTACTGGCCTAGCTAGCCTCTGAAGTTTCCCAGTAACCTTCAAAACCTTCATAGCAGAGATTGCAGAGATAATACCCAAAGCTCCATCATACATTCCAGCATCAGTGACGGTATCCTGTTTTTTTCCCAAAGAAAAGATTTTTTCATCAGTGACAGCTCGTTAACTACTAAAAGAGTCACATCATAAAATATATAGTTCTCACCATGTGGGATCCAATCAATAAAGCCTCTTTGGTTGAGTTGGCCGGTTCAAATCGACCGTGTATGTTGCCCATTTGATCAACCCACCTTCATATCGAACAGAGATTGGTCAGTTAAGGTCAAAGTGAGAAAACGACTGCGAGTGGAAACTGACGTACGTTGTAAGTCCAGCATCTTTCATCCAGCTGATAATGACTTCAGTGGCCCTGATGGAAGCAGGACTCAAGAACGTCCTCTCAAGATAGCCTTCCCCATCCGATATCTGATTCATACAAATCAACGCCGTGTTAGAAATATGTGGCCTGATGGCTAATTTTACGCCTAATAGTAAAATACAAGATGCAGCACAGTTGGAAACCAGGAATTGCTGGCTCCAGATCAGATATTTAATAATCCAGCTATAGAACGTGAAAAATTGAGCAACTTTCATAGAGAGAGATTATTCCCCCAGAAAACAGGGCATGGATAGATTATATGCAATGACCAGGAAGCACACTCCAGTCAAAGATTAAAACTTGGAGGAAAAAAAGTTTGCTTTGTTCTCACCCATGCTATATTTTTTATTTTGCTAGAAAAGACAAAATCTACGTACTTGCATGAATTGGCTTTGCCAGCTTTCTTGCAAGAGATCTTCTCTACTGCTAAGATAATGCATGCTAATTACAAAAAATGTAACAACTAATCATGTTATCTTGAGGGAGCAACTATTATTACTGTTTTCTACTGCACAATCTCCGAATTCACAAAGGGGAAAAAAGAATCTACAATAGCGAGCTCAGATCTTCACTAATTTGTTGGCCATTCGGGAATCAAATGATTCCTTCTTCCACATGACCCCTATGTATCTTTTTATTTGCATCTAGGACGTGAGACAGGTACACAGGGTAAAATCAACCGGAGCCCATCATCCATCAGTTAACATAACAGCTAACAGCAGCCCAATGAATCCAACTAGATTCCCGTATCTCGAGCTGGAAAAGCGGATCCAGAACTGAATATCCCAAGAAGCCATGATCGATCAGCAATCTGACCTTGCCCAGCTCTTTCAGCCTCGCCACGGTCTCGTCCCTAAGAATCGCCCTGTAAAGGCCGTCTCCTCCCAGCTCGAATCCATCTAGTTTTAGCAAAATTAGCAGCTAGATATTTAGAAAAAACAACAAGAAACGAAGCATCTGGACGGCTGGCGACGAATTACCCACCCAAGATCGGAATCGAGGTGAAGAGGACGGCAATGGAGAGTAACAGGAGGTGGAGGCCGTGCGGGTGGCAGAGAGATGGGTGGTGGTGCCTGGGGCAGGCAAGGACAGAGGAGGGAGCCATGAGCCGCCGCCGCCACTGGTACGAGTGGTGTGTGGCCTCGGTGGGTGGTGACTCTTCCCTTCCCACCGGGGGTGTGGCTGGGGCGCAATGTGCCACCTTTTATAGCGCCGCTCTGGGCTCTGGTTCTTGGAAGATGATAACGTGTGTGAGACCGTGAGCTCATCGCCTCCGCGCAGATGCAGATGTTTCCACGAAATTTGCCGCAGGGTTTACATTTTTAAACCGCGCTCTCGTCTAAAAAATGAACAAAACCTACTTTTAAAAATTTCAAATTCAGTGTTCAAAGCAACCAGTTTCTTGTAAAATCCAAAGTGTTTGGCCGGACTTGCACTACGGTACCAGACGCGCGGGGCGCGTCCAAGCATGAGGCCGGTGTGAGCGCAGGATGCAAGGTGCAGTCAGGCACTCGGTAGGGACTAGGGATGGCAATGGGTATCCGAAACCCGAAACCCGATGGGTTTTTACCCTATTAGGGCATGGGTATGGGTAAATATTCTTACCTATAGGTATGTTAATGGGCAAGAAGCTATACTCATCGGGTTTGTGGGTGCGGGTATGGTTTTACAGTACCAGAATCCGCAAACCCATGGGTATGTGTATACCCTATATGCACGTCAAATTTAGCCCATCCCTCAGCCCAAAGATACCCCAAAACACAGCCCAACTACAGCCCATGGGAATGTTGATCATGAGCTGAACACTTGAATCGCAGTTTCTTATGCACTGAACTATTGCCTATTTGTCTTATGCGCTGAGAGTGAGAGCCTAAGATATTGCCTCAGGTATGGGCAACCCATGGGTACCCGATACCCACATGGGTATGGGTATGGGTAGGACATTGTACCCGTGCATGGGTATGGGTTTCTTCGTGGGTACAATTTATTCTGATGGGTACGGGTATGGATGGATGGTACCCATTGGGTACATACCCATTGCCATCCCTAATAGGGACAGGGAGAATGGTGAAACGTCCACTAGGTGTTCCACGAAATACTCATATAAAAGTTTCTCATGGCTCAGCAGCGTGGAGTGCTCGAGCTTTCTCAGGCCGCTCGGGTTCGAGCCCACTTCTCCGAAGGTGTGGAATATTTTGATAATTGGGTCTCAATTGGTAAGACTGTCTCCAGCCTTTTCCCTTTCCCTCTCCAATTTCCGTTGATTTCCGTTGTGAAGTATTCCCATTCCCTTCAGCGCTCCAACAGATTCCTTTCAGCAATCCCTTCATGAAGGAATTTCTCTCTCCATTCTCTCTAAGAAGAGATTCTCTCTTCTTTCTCTATATCATTTCATTCGAAGGGATGTTTTTGGAAATGGTAGGAAATAAAAGGAACGAATATGGGAAAGGGAACGGAAAGGAAAGGAAATGAAGAGAAAATGGTTGGAGATAGTCTAAGGACCATAGATCTAAATCCCGTGGGAAATGGATGGTTTCCCGTGAGAAATCGTTAAATCACTGTGGAACGGGATCCAAATCCCTATCGAGAAAATCGAAGGAAAAATTTTAATTTGAAATTTTAGAAAAAAATATGAAAAATCATTTTTCGTAAAACCTAGCGATTTTTCGAAAACCAAACCAAATGATTTTTTTCGTCCTGATTTCCCGATGAAAATGAACGATTTTTTGAGAACCCTAGCGATTTCCCTTTTTCTATCCACTCTGTTCGATTTAAATTTCAAAAATCAAAATTTCATCAAATTTTAACGAAAAATCATGGGAAATAAAAAATCAGGACTGGGCAGGATTTGGAACGAAGACGGTATTAAAAACCCTGGTATAGTGGTAAGGACCGAGTGGTTCCTTGTCGCCAGCGCTCGAGCACATCGCACCGCATAATCTCACTAGGCTAGGGTTATGAAATCATGAGATAGCCATTTTTTTTAAAAAAAAATGCTGGTATGGGCAAGGAGTGGTATTATAAAAATAAATAAATTATTTTTTAAAAGCATGACATATGTTTCACATATTAATACCACTTTTTAATAGAAAATTACACTTTTGCCCCTTAACACGTTGGAAATCTCACATAACCCATTAACTTGAAATTTACTTTTTCAATCCCTTAAACTTGCCTCTGTTTGCAATCTAGCCCCAAAACCGTTAGGGATACCGTTAAATATTGAGGTTGCCATTAGTTTTCCGTTAATTGCTTAGGTAGTTGCCACGCGTGTGGTTTTTTTGATGATATGGCATCCACATCACCTCCCTCCCCTCTCACTCTGAAGAATTCAAATTTAAAAAAAAATGTAAAATTCAACTTTAAAAAACCCATTTTCTAAAATTCAAATTTCAAAATTTGAAACTTCTATTTCAAAATTTTTAATTTTGAACCAAGTGAAAATTCAATTTTGAAAACTTTTGAATTTTTTTGAAATGTGGATATTCAAAAATATGAAAGTTTCAATTTTTATATTCAAAATTTGAATTTGATTTTTTATGTTAGATTTTTTTTAGTTTTCAACCTTCGAGTTTGAATTTTAAAATTCCAAAAAATTGAAAATGTTTCAAATTCAAATTTTAACATGTTTCGAAACTCAAAAATTTAAAACTAATGTTCCAAAATTTAAAATTTGAACCTAATTTTTTGAAAAAAAAATGAAATTGAATTTTTAAAAAGGCAAAGTTGTTTTTTTAAGAGTTGAATTTTTGAATTATTTTGAAGTTGATATTTTTCAAAGAGAAAAGGGAGAGAGGTAACGTGGATGTTATCTCATTAAAAATCGCACATGTGGCAATCATCTAGACAATTAACGGAAACTAACGGCCACCTCAATATTTAACGGTATCTCTAGTGGTTTTGGGACTGGGGTGTAAACACATATAAATTTAAGAGACTGAAAAGGTAAATTTTAAATTTGGGGGCTAAACGAGATTTTGCTACAAATTTATAGGACAACCGCGTAATTTTTCCTTTTTTAATAGATTTTGAATTTAGGGTAGTTTCGAACCGTGCCTTTTCTGGTAGCACCCCACATTCTAAAGTGATATCGGGTTTCATCGGTAGCGACTTTAGTTCCATATAGATCACGGGCCACACGGACCTTTACATCTCGGCCGTTGGCACGTGAGAGCGGCCACGTGTAGGGTGGATGGGGCCGCAAGGCAGGTGCAGTGCATGCAGAGATCAGAGGCGACAGCGACGGGACAAGAAAGCGGGCCATGCTGGGGCCATGGCAGATAAAAAGGCGTGGCTAAAAAATACCTGTGGCTCCTTCAAACAAAAATGTACTATATATTAGTGGCGGCGTCGCGCTCTGAGCGGAATCTGGAATCCAACTCGCGGTGGCGCTAGGGATTGGATGGCGCCGTGCTGCATCTGCGTGACTGGAGATGTCCGTGTCCGTGTCCGTGTCCGTGTCCGTGCTGGAGTTGGACTCTGCTGCTGCCCGGCGCTTTCGTCCCCGTCTCGCCCTCCTGTGCCTTGCGACGCGCAGTGTACACCGGTAGAAAACCATGGGCTGGTGGCAGGCCGTAGACGTTGACGCTTCTCACGGCGGCCAGCAGAAATCCACGCGCACGTTCAGTTACAGCCGCTGCCATGTGGGCTCAGCTAGACTCTGAGAAGCTATGGGTGTGTTTGGTTTGTAGCCGTCACTGGTCTTAACAACAAAAGGTCATACCTTGCAATTTGGCTGTTATTTGGATTGATACCTTTCATTGGCGTGCCAACGAAAAATTTTGGCTCACCATCACTTTTGTACGTGAGCTGTGGACAGGGCAAAGGCGGAGAAATCGGCCGCCAACGCGTTGGCGCGCCTTCTCTCGTGCAGCAGCCATCGACGGACCCACCTGGAAGACTCACCAGACTCACAAAACAACAGACGAAACAACTGGTTCCATGTTTGTTCATTTCACTTCATTTTATTTTTCTAATTTTGTATCTATTTCATATGGTGTCCAAATTGCATGAAACAAATTTTATAATTCATATAAAATCACAACCAACCCATTTTTATAATTTATTTTAATTTTGTATTTTATAATTTATTTGGTATTTTCTGCATTTTATAATTCAAATTTTTGGATTTTTTATTTTTAATATGTTTTAAAATTGTAATTTCAATTTTTGAAAACTTATTTAAATTTATAAATATTTTAATTGACTCTGGGAACAATTGGCACATTTAATTGGCAACAAACCAAACACCTACCAACACACCTTACCAAAATTTGGCACATTTGATTGGCTGCAATCCAAACAACATAATTTTGCCAACGAATTGGTCATGCCCTGGGATTGGCATGACCAATCCATTGGCAAGGCTACCCAAGGTCATGAACCAAACACACCCTATGCTTTTTGGGGAAGCGATTCTAGATTCTTCTCCGCTTCAGCGCATCTGGTTTACCTTTCTTTTTTAGAATGGATTTTAAGTCCTTTTTCTTAAGTGCCTTCAGATTAGAGGCTTCAACAATACTTAGTGTGATTGGATTAATGTTGTGTTGTATAATGGCACTTTATCTGTTTTGTTAAAAGGTACTAAAGGCAATTACTTTATTAGTCACAAGGGGGTGAGACAGGATCCTTTGTCTCTTTCTTGTTTAATGTGGTAGCTGATTGTCTAGCTAGGATGTTTAGGAGAGCTCAACAAAATCGACTCATCCATGGTTTAGCTTCTGATCTTGTTTCCCTGGGAGTTACAATATTACAATATGCTGATGACACTATCCTGTGTCTTAGAGATGATGTGAATTCTGTTCAAAATGCTATGCTTCTGTTATCCTTTTTGAGCAACTGTCTGGTCTTAAGATCAATTTTTTGAAAAGTGAAGTGGTGCTTGTCAATGGTACCCCACAGAATGAATGTCTTTACTATGAGATTTTCACATGTCAAATGGGCAAACTTCCTTTGAAATATCTGGTAGTTCTTGTTAGTCATAGAAGAATTAGGGTTAGAGAATGGAATTTTTTGATTGAAAAGGTTCAAAAGAGATTAAATGCCTGGAAAAAGCAAAATTCTCTCCCAAAGTAGTAAGGTTACCCTCATTAATACTTGCCTCTCTAGTATCCCTATTTACACTATGTCTATGTTTTTATGCCCCTCACTGTTATCAAGAAGTTGGATAAAGTTAGAAGACAATTCTTTTGGGATGGAGGGTTTGATAAGAAGAAATATCATCTTGTGCAATGGAACCATATTGTTAAACCTAAACAGAGGGGGGACTAGGGATTCAAGACTTGAGAATTTTGAACATCAGTTTGCTTGTGAAATGGTGGTGAAAACTGGAAAGTTAAGAAGGGTTGTGGCAGAATCTAGTTATTAACAAATATGTCATGGGGCGTCCCATTAGCATTATTAAACACAAGTCTTTTAATTTGGCTATATGGTATGACTTGCTGAAGATAAAAAAATTGGTATCTGCCTAATAGAAGATTATGTGCTAGAGATGGCAAGAGCATCAGCTTTTGGTTGGACCAACGGATAGGGTCTTATCCTTTATATCAAGTCTTTCATGACATATTTGACATATGTGCTGACACTGTATTATCTGTGGCCCAAGTGGCCAGAATTGGATGCTTGGAATTAGAAGATGGATTTATTTTGAACAATTAAGTAGATGGAGGGATTTCATGGTGGAAGTTAACTTGAGCTTCCCTGGGGATGGCTGTGATAAATGCACTTGGAATCTAGAGAAGAATGGTGTCTTTTCTGTGTCTTCCATGTATGAATCTTTTTTTGGGTGGCCTAATTCAATTCCATGAGGAAAGCCAATATACCACTGAAGATTAAAATCTTCATCTGAATTTTCCTTAAAAGAGCTGTCTTGGTTAAGCATAATCTCAGGAAGAGAGGGTGGCTGGGGGATGCTACTTGCGAGTTTTGTAATGACATTGAATCTTGTGATCACCTCTTATTCCAGTGTGGAGTGTCTAAAGTTGTGTCGAGAGGTTTAGCAAAATGCTTCAATATGAACATCATTTCTTTCAATGCTGAACAATTTTTCATATGAACCAAGAAGCCTCGCCTAAAATGAAGAAATTCCACTTCCTATGCCTTGCTGCGATGATCTAGTCTCTGTGGCTGTGCAGGAATATGAGTTTGTGAAACCATGTGGAGGTGGCCCCATGTTGATGATGAGTATATTGACAAGTGTTTTGAGCGTAACGCAAAGGTTTTTGAGGCGATCGAGGCTTTGCCGGGTTTTCCCAGGGTTTTCGGGTCTTGGCGCGGGTTGCACCGTTTGTGCACGGTTTTTCGATGGGTTGTCCGGAAAACTTGTGCATGTCTTGGATGTGATTGATTATGGACTAACCTTGCAGGTGAGAAAGGTAAGTATGGTGTTTTTGGCTAATCTTTGTGGTACTGTGTCTTGGTGGACCGTGGTCACGACGTGTCGGGACGCCGAATCGGCGGTTCGTGGGTCCGAAACGACAAGGAGGTTGCGTGGGACGGTTGGACTCGGACTTGAGGACCACAAAGATGATGAAGATGATGGACTTAGCCGTGAGGATCCGAGGCTCGGCAGCGGTCGAGTCGATGGAAACTTAGCGGCTAGGTCGGGACCGTTGCGTCGGTGTGTGGGGCCCATGTGGGGCATGTATCGAAATGTGCGTGGCATATTGCAAGGATTTGTGGAGTATATTCCAAGGGTTATATGCTGTAAAGAGTGAACAAATCTCAGCCATCCATGTGACATCCAAAGGTGGGGAGTAGTTGGCTTGAGAGCTACTCCACCTTTGGGCTATAAAAGGAGGGGAGGGGGTGCCTCCCATTCAGATTTGTGAGAGGGAGTGGGCTGAGGTTTGGGTGTGTTTAGAGTGCACTTCTGAAGTGCTTTGCCCACCTTGGTGTGGCTTTGTATTACCCTCAAACCGATGCAATAGAAATCAGCCATGTTCATCCAAGTTCTTCTCTAGTTCTTGTGTTTGATCTTGTTTTTTTTGTGTTCTTGTTTGCAACTAGTTTATTTCCCTCATCTTCTTCTATTTGCTACTAATCCATGATGCCTTGAGATTGCAAATATGATTTGATAATCTTTTTGCAATCTAGGAAAGGATAGAGATCAAGTTCATCTTCTAGTTGCAGTGCTGTCCAGAAAGTTTCCTTCGCGCAGCAGTTATTGTTTGATTTTTAGAAACATATAGAAAAATATTTTTTGCGTGATTCTTGTGGGAAACGGTGCGGGACTTATATATCTAACTGTGATAAAAAACTGAAGTCCATTTGACGCACCATCTGGGAGCCATGAGGTGAATACCGAGCCCCAATTTTTCTGGTCGAAGTTTTTGGCAGAACCTCTTGTTCTTTTCGGTTGATTTTTTATGTATTTGATCTTGAGGTGAAATTTGGAGACGTGATCTGTAACTCATATATCTCTATTGAGAAAAATCTATAAAAACATTGGGATCTCAGAATGGGAGAAAACACCTCTTGATTACAGTGCTTTTGTTTTGGAATCTGTTTTTACTTTCCAGAAAGTAGTCTAGCTTGTTTGAATTGTTTCTCTTTATCTAAAGAAGCTTTAGATCTAATTCTTTTTTTGTTGAGTTCTTAACAACCAGTAGCACCACAGAAAAAATCCCCAAGACCATATGATCCACGGATTTTTATTCGTGAGTTTTTTTACTAGGGGTATGTGCTACTGTCCAGAATGTTTTTCCGCTGCATGTTTGAGTTGTTTGGGGTGCGTTGTTGAAGAAAATGTCGATTTCCATTTGGCGTCTATTCAGCCCCCCCTTCTAGCCGCCTAGCCTAGTCTTTCAGAGTTGTTTTAATAAAAAGTTGCTGAGGAATCCCATTGATATACTTTACCACATCTTCTCTTTACTTCGTTATTGGGCATGCCTTTTGAAGATGGAGGATCGGGAGCTAGTGGAATTGGGGATCGAGAGGATTTTCTAGATTGTTGGTGGGCTGCAGACTTCGGGCACCAATGGGGACGCTAACACGAACGGAGAGGCTCAAACCTAGTCGCTGTGTGACACTTTGTTCGGTTTTTGTAGTCTCCTGGGCCATGTTTGGCTATCTGTCTAGCTGGTTTCTCCTTTTCTTAGTTTCGTGGTAATAGCTTAACCTCAGTTGGGTGGTTGCCCCACCCTGGATCTTTTTTTTTTTACTTTGATGCGCAGGTGTGGTTTTGTTAGTTTCTTTGTGTCACTGGGTTTGGTGGAGGGTGTTCCCCATTCTCAGGTAGCTACCGTTGGTTTGGCGGTGTGGTGGTTTGTATATACTGGTTGGCACTTGTTTTGGTTTCCGTTGTTTTGGTAATGGAAATAGGAGCTAGGCTCCTTTTGCCCCAAAAAAAAGATTTTAGATTCTTTTATTTATTCTTTTTATAAGAGATTCTATTTTTTCTCTATATCATTTTCTTTGAAATTATGCATATGCGGAAGGTGGAAAATATGAAAAAAAAATGATGTATGAAATATGGAAGGAAACAAAGGAATGGGTCGGACTAGTTTTTTTTTTGAGATGGTACAACCCGGACGCATACAACGCACGCCACACTCACACCACAACACCACACTCACGCACTCTGTATGTGTCCAGTACACACGCAGAACTAGATGAGAGGCCCTACACCTCCGTACGTGGGCACGCGTAGTCCCATTGCTCCATCCACCCCAATACCGTTACGTCCGGACTCCGGACTCAATCCACGGCCGCACGAAACAGCCTCCGTTCCAACAAGAAGATAGCGTCTCGATCCATCGATAGATATCCAGGCGTCTCTCCCCTGCCCTTCTGCGTAACTCCTTGCTGATGCGCGCGTCCATGATCCTGCCCGGCCGTCACCGCTCTGCATGGACCATCGTGCCTCACACTTGCGTACATAGCAGTTTAGGTACTGCCTACGACAAACTCTAACTCGATGCATTGTCGTTGTACTGCCCTTGTTTTAAGCTTAAAATTAGATTAAAATCTACGGCTTGAATTTTTTTTTTTACAAACCATATATTGCAGTACTTTGTAGTCTTTTTTAGGGTTTTTAGTGGTTCTTCTTAAAGATTCTAAAAATATTTTTTAAAAATATTTTTCAGTCTCTCCGTGCCTCTTCTCAAAGTCCTCAACATTTTAATTATAATATACCTTAGCTTTTAATTCATATATCAAATAGGAAAAACAAGGTGCCACCGATTACAACTCCAATAAGGCTGGCAGTTCAGGGCGTATGGAACAAGGGGATAGGGATAGATTTGGGGACGCAACAGTACGGAGGATAGAGAGTGGTTTTTAAGGGAGGGGCGCGATGCTGCTCCGACGTCCGATCCAAGGGCTAGCTCCGTGCGCTCATGCAAGGCCATGCCTCCTCGGTTCCTCCACACAACAAGGTATAGAAGCAATCAAGTCCGCCTTGATTTTTTTCATGTGTTTCGACATACTTTTATGGCTTGTGTAGGGCAGCAGGGGACTCGAGGCAGACTGCCTCAGTGGGGAAGGGCTAGCCCCGCTTGCGTTATAGGATTGGTGCATGCCCATACCCCTCTTCCTTAAAAGGAGGTTTACACAGAGGAATTGTGCCATAGGAGACGGCAGACAAGGCATACCATGGTCAAGGAAGCTACGTGCACTGAGGGTCGTCGCAGGACCTCGTGCCAGAGGAGACAGGGAATGAGGCTGACAGTGGCAGAGGGAACTCTTGCCTGGAGAAGAGGCACCGAGAGGAACCACCATCGTGGGAATTTAGGAGTAGGCGTAGGGGAGGTGACGTTGAAGGGAGGAGTGGCTCGGGAGAAAGATGTGTCGGGGGAGGGGGAGAAGATGTGAGATTGGACAACTGGATATTGCTAAAACATTTTCATTTACGTTTGCATCACTAGAAAAATATTTGTAACATTTTTTGAGCTTTGGTGCTGGTGCAAATATTATCCGTATAAGATGCAACATTGTTTAACCATTGATGAAACATTTTGACACACGTTTGAAAAGTTTTTTGCAACATCATTGAACCATCGCTGAAGCATTTTCACGTACAGTTTAAAACAGTTTTTTTGCAGTATCCGATTTTGTCATATGTCTGAACAGCAGTCATTCTTTATTTTGAGCTAGGGTTTGCTTGTATTTCCTTCGACACAAGAAATGCACTAGCTGGCCACACAAACAACGTTAGCCCCATTGCACAAGCACGAGCTGCATGGTGATCAGCAAGTCAACTTTTGGATTTTCTATCCCTCTCCCTTGGTTTTTTTTTTGTTGGATTCAATATAAAGTTTTTAATATCGAAGTATCTCTTTTGCAAACCTATTGTCTAAGTTTACATGGTATTTTACAGTGGTGCTGGCCCAAAAATTGGCCTGCCAAGCAGGGCCTAGGGGTTTTTTAATGGTTTTTTAATCGATACGGGTCCCACATGCTCTTATCTATGTGGCTTATCTTTTAATAAAGACAGACTCTACACTTAAAAATGTCCTTATCTTAATTTACTATTAAAAAGAGCCTAGTGGTGGTTCATGTTGAGCAACCACGCTACCGGGTGTAGTCCGAGGTTGCTGATTCGTATGCGCGACGTAGAACGATGGCGAGAACAACAGATGCACAAAGTAGATCAACACAGATGTAGGGAGAGAACGGATTCTTTATTGCTTTCAGGTGTGTTTACAATGGACGGATCCCTCTCCTATTTATAGTGTTGCTTCATAGAGTTTGGCAGGTCCACGGATAGACCTATCCGGATACGGCTTGGAGAGCCCGTAACCGAATAAGTTTCCTAATACTCCCCCTTGGACCTTGCCGCGTAATGCATATGCCTCATCAAAACTCCAAAAAAACCTAGTGGGAAAAATTCTTGGAGAAAGAGTGCATAGCATATGCTTGCTGTGCGCACGGATTTGCCTCGTTAAAAACCTTATGTGAGAAACTTCTTTGAAAACTCACTTAAGGGAAAAAGAGTACAAATCCACCCAACATTGCATCATTACTTCAATGTAATAGTTGGGTACTTGAACTTCTGGTTCAAGATTTAATTCAAAATATGTGAAGTTTCTCCCCCTGAATTCTGCACTTCTCTAAGTCTCGTCATTCCTATGCCTTTAATGCATCTTTCAAAGGTAGATGCTGGTAGGGACTTAGTGAATAAATCTGCGAGATTCTCGCACGACTTAGTGTGCTAAATATTGATTTCATTCATCTTATGCATCTCATGTGCATAAAAATACTTGGGGTTTATATGCTTAGTGAGGTTGCTCTTCACATATCCAGTCTGTACTTGTGCGACACATGCTGCATTATTTCATAAATGATGGTGGGGGTTTGTTCTATTTGCAATCCACATGACTGGAGAATGTGGAATGTCATTCTTCGAAGCCATGCACATTCACATGCTGCCTCATACAATGCAATGATTTCTGAATGGTTAGTCGATGTTGACACAAGTGTCTGCTTTGACGACTTCCATGATATCTTGCGGTTCCTCCACACGTAAAGACATATCTGTCAGGACTTACCGGTGTGCGGATCTGAAAGATAACCCGCATCTGCATATCCGACTAAAGTCATATCTTGGTTCCTTCTATAAAATAGTCCAAGATCAACTGTTCCCCGTAGGTAGCGGAAGATGTCCTTTACCCCTTTCCAATGCCTTTTCGTTGGCTCTGCACTATACCTTGCTAATAAGTTTATGGCGAACGCAAAGTCAGGCCGTGTACTGTTTGCTAGGTACATGAGCGCTCCTATGGCACTTAAGTATGGGAATTCCGATCCCAAGACTTCCTCCCCCTCTTCTCTAGATCGATATGGGTCTTGGTCTGCTTGTAATGACCTTCCGACCCTCGGAGTTTTGATGCGTACGCCTTCTCAAAACTAAACCTCTCCAACACCTTTTGGGTGTAGGCGGCTTGGTGTATGAGTATTCCATCTGGCATATGCTCAAGCTGAAGGCCTAAGCAGAATTTGGTTTTACCCAAATCTTTCATTTCAAATTCAGATTTCAAATATGAGCTTGCTTCTTCAATTTCATCATCGGTGCCAATGATGTTCAAATCATCCACGTAAACCGAAATTATACAAAAACCATCTTGTGATCGTTGTATAAAAACGCATGGACAGTCTTCATTATTTGTATAGCCTTTCTTGCTCAAGAACTCGCTCAGCGATTATACCACATTCTTCCCGATCGCTTTAATCCATATAAGGATTTCGCAATTTTACATAATATAATTCTTTCTTCTCTTTATTCGGGGTTGGCATGCCGTCAGGTACTTTCATGTACAATTCAGAGTCCAGGTTACCGTAAAGATAAGCTGTGACCACATCCATCAATTTCATTCTTAAGTTCATATTCACTGCCATTGAGATGAGATATCTAAAGGTTATACCACCCATGACCGGGGAATAGGTTTCTTCATAATCAACGCTTTGGTATTGAGTGAAACCTTGAGCTACCAAATTTTGCTTTGTACCGTACCACTTCATTATTTTTATTTCTCTTCCGAACAAAAACCCATTTATAGCCCACAGGACGTATTGTAGGGACCCGTCAAACGGAGTCGAGTCCCTGCTGTGCTTTAACTGTACTAGTCCCTGGATCAGTAGCTAGTACACACAGTTGAACAGTTTGGATCATTGCCATTGAACGTAAAAGTATAAATTACATCAGAGTGCGCCAAGCATGGCGTTAAACAACAGAGGGCTCATGGCCTTACAGGGGTGAGACTAAAAGTCTCAAAACTCAAAAGAAGACCCAAAACAACTCCACAAGCACGGCCGAAGTAGAGCTCCTAGATGTCGGAGTAATCCTCATCTTGAAAACTTGCGCTAGGGCCTTCATCTTCATACGCCTCCACCTTAGGGTTCTGCTGATCGCAACTCGCTTTCGTTGGAATGAGCACCCAAGATAAAAGGCGAGGATGAGTATACAACATACTCAACAAGCAAGGCCGACTAAATGCATATGGTTTACAAGGAAAGGTTAAGATTCTTTTGCATAAAGCCGGTTTGCAAGTTTTACCTAGATTTTGTAAAAGGTTTAAAATGAGTTAAGAGAAAACAAAGATTTGAATCATTTCCTTTCAAACTCCTACCTAAACCGGTTTTGCCCAGACTGCTACTCACGGCACCCACCGTGCAACACCCTCATCGCTCACAGCACCCACTATGAGGAGAGAAAACAAAACACACGACACCAATCGTGGTTTTTCTTTAAAACACCTTTTTGAAAACAAAAGGATAAGAAGTACCAATGAGGCAGCTCCGTCGTCTGTCCCTGACCGCGGACACGGCTATCATGATAGTTGTACACTCTGCAGAGGTTGCACGCTTTACCCATGCGAGGTGGTTCTTCCTCGGGTGCCCCAAAGAAAAAATGGTCACCACAAGGCTTTTCTCCAACCTTCCCTAGCTAGGACATTCCGCCGAGGTTTCCTTTGCAATGCCCTCTTGCGCTGCAGGACAACACCGATTGCCTACTCCACCGATCGGAATGCCCTAACTAGGAGTCCGAGGATACTAGACCAGGCCCATACCCATACAGCACACATGGTCGCCTTGTTAAACTTAGCTCGTCTACCTCAAGGAATCGGTCCTTAGGGATCGGGGTAGTTCCAGATCGGACCCAAGTCTCGTGCTTCTCAGTACCAACCTTGCAACCACCACCCGATCGGGTTTTATAAAACATTTTACCCGATAGCACCCACTATCAACTACACCCATTTGCAAACACGACAAAGACCCATCGCTTTTTAAAATCATTGATGAAATAAGCATTGAGATTATCATGTCCAAGTTCCATGTGGTGCAACTAAGCATAACTAACATGATTAAAACCTAGTTCAAGGGGGTGAAGGCAATATTAAACAATATAATATTAACCTAGGGTGGCAAGGAAGGTTTTATATATCGATGTTATTAATTGGGGTTTTAGCTAGCATCTAACCAATTAGCATTTTCAAATTTAACATAGCATGCAGTTTAAATAACTATTAAAATCATTTAAAAACATGGGAGCAAGAATCAGCACTTGCCTTGACCAGCATAAAACCCTAAGTCTTCCACGCGACGCCGATCACGATCCCGGAGTCGCACGTTCCTAATCGCGAAAATGACGACAACGGAAACAATAAACGCTATGCAGAAATAATATGAATGCACATGTATGCAGTGGCAAAGTGCAAGGTACAGAGCCTGAAAATATGTTTTAAAACTAAATATGCTACTGTACCAATTTTCTGGAATTTAAATAAAAGGGGTTTATGCATTTAAGTTAATTGGTTTACTAAATAAAATATCTAAAACAGTGAGTAAAACAGTACCAAAAATTATGTAAAAATTACATATGCAAGGATATTAGATAACAAACATTTTAAAATTGGTTTGGCAATTTGTGGTTAAATAAATATCCTAAAACAATTAAAACAATGATTAAAGGTATTTAAATAATTTAAATAAATTTTCAATAGTGAAATTAAATAAATATTACATAAATAAATAGGTTGTAATTTTGTGAGTCTAACAAAATTGGTTTGGGGTTTTTTGGAATTTTCTACAAGGAGATATGAATTTTGAAGCTTGGTAAAAATCTGAAAAAGGGAATTTGAGGGTGGCTCGGCTCAGGCCGCCGGCTCGGCTCGGCTCGGGACCACACTAAGCAAGGGAAGGAGGAGCCGGGCGGCTGCTGGCTGCTCGGCTCAGGCCACCGACAGGCGGGGCATTGTCGGTGAGAGGGAGGAGAGGGCGGGCGGCAGGCAGAGGCCTGGCAGCGGCTTGGCCATGGCGGCTCCCATGAGGTGGGGAAAGGAAGAGGGGCCGTGGGGATCTGCGGCAGGTCGCCGGTAGGAGCGGTGGGCAAGTGGTCAAGCGTGTGCAATGGACAAGATGGCGCCTGACGGGGCGGGGCTCGGCCATGGGGTGCCTTGAGGAGGAAGAAAGGGAGAGGAGGCACGGGGATGCAATGGCTGGGTCACCGGGCACGGACGGCTCGAGGCGGGCCCATGGCGTGGAGGGCGACGGCGGCCATGGCTCGCAATGGCAATGGGTGCGCCGACCACGGAGAGGATGGGGAAAGGGCCGGGAGATGCGCGAGGCGGGGAGGCGAGGTGAGGTCGGCTGGTCGGGTCGGCCGAGCGGGCGGCGGCATGTGGCCGGCCGAGGGAAGAAGGGCGGCGCGGACGGCGGCGCGAGATCTTGCGCCGGGCGGCGGCGGTGAAGGTTCACACGGACCGAGGAAGGTGAAGGGAGGAGGAGAGAGCCATACTGAAAGCGGCGGCGAAAATGGGAGCGGCGGTGGAATCCGGCGAACTCGGGCTTCCTCTTGGCGTCCAAATCCGGCGATCCTAGGCCAAGAAACAAGGAAAATTGTACATGAAAGATGAGCGATGACGAGATTTAACAACATCTTCAAGGAATTGATGAAAGGAGCTCACCTCGGCGAATTCAAGAACAAGGAAGGAACCCGGGAGGCGTCGGTGTGGAGTTTTAAGGGAAATTGGGGGTTTTGGAGCCGTTTCTGCGGAATTGAGGGGGAGGAGGAGGAACGGCGCGAGAACTCGCCATAAAAGGAGTGATTGTGGGAGGAATTCCATCCAAGGGTGCCGCCATGGAAGCAGAGAGAGAAGGAAACAGGAGAAGGAAGAAAGAGAGAGGAGGAAGGAAGGGGAGGTGGGGCCCACACGCAAGAGAGAGAAGGAAAATGGAAAGATAGGGATTTCTAGGACCAAATCAGATTAAGAATCTATTCCAAAAGATTTTATATTTCCAAACAAATATATTTGAAAATACTTTCCAATAACAATGTTAATTTCCATAAATCTTTTTGTTTGCACTTTGTTCTTTTAAATTAAATATTCTTTTCAAGGTTTGGATTCAAACAACCTTTTAAAATTAGTTGTTTAGTGTTTTATAAAACTAAAATTCAAATTGCGTTTAAAGAGGACATTTTAGTTTTGTTTAATCGAGCACTAAATCAAATACCACTCCAAGGGTTTTGGGCTTGCAATAAATTAGAGTTGAAATCCAATTCAAACCTCATTTATTTAAGTAACAAAATCGTTTCCAATTGTTTTTGAATTTAAAAGAGTTTCGAGAGTTGCAAGACCAAAGTGTTTATTAAACCAAAACTTAAAGGATAATATCATTTTGTTTATAAAATATTTGCTCCTTAGAAATTTAAATCTCTTTGAAAAGGGTTTTATTGAAATTCAAAATATACAAAACGGGATTTTAATTTTATTTGCTTGAACACAAAATCTGAACAAGATACGATATAGTTTGTTTATTTTGAATCCAAAACGATACTGCAAAGCTTTTAGGTTTTATAAAGCTCAAGGGTTAAAATAATTATTTTAAGGAGTTAAATATTTTCCTTATTGAACATTGAAAAACAAAATTGCTCCTTTTTGGAATTTCAAATTCCTTTGGAAAGATAGCTTCAAAGGTTTAATTGTTTGGGCCTAAAACCAAACAAAGCTTAATTTAAGCTTCATGAAAATAAAAACCCAAACACTTTTCTTTTAGAGTGAAACCATTTTCTTGTAAAGTAGTTGAAAACAAACTTTTGTTTTCATTAAAAATCAACTTTTGTTTTTTTGTGAAAGTTCAAAAATATATTTTAAAAGAACATATAGTTTCACTCTATTTGAATTTAAAGTTGGCAAAAGTACAAGAGTAGATTTATAAATCCAAAACCTAAATCAAGAATTTAAGAAGTAAAAGCCTTTGAGACTTTTCAGAATTAAATAGCTTTGCCACGTATTCTTTTAAGATAATTGAAAATAAAATTCTTTTGTTGGTAATTCAAATTACTTTATTTTAAAACAATCTTAGTGTTTTGATATTGAAAGTTCAAATAAAACATTTATTAGTTTGTGAATACAAATCATTTTAAAGCAACCATTTAGGAAATGAAATCATTTTCCTCCTTTGAAAATCAACAAAACAAGAATATTTTGGCAAGGCATTTTGTTTGAAAACAAATGCTCTGCTTATTTGGAATTCAAATTACTTAGAATGAAAATTATAAAGATTGATATTGAAAGTCAAATAGGATTATTGGTTTAGGAAACCACTTTGCTTAAAATGATTATTTCCATAAATGTGAAATCCTTGGAGATTTGATATTAAAATGAAGCCAAATAATTTTAAGTTTATAAAACCACCTCAAATCATTTTGTTTAATAAAATGAAATTATGTTTATCTTATTTGAAAGGAAACAACATTTGAACTCAATTCATTTTATAACCAACAAAGCTAGCTTGTCCTCTTTTGAAAACTCAAGCATTTACAAAGACGTTTTATTTTCAATCAAAACACTAGTGAAACCAAAATGGTTTTCAAAATTTAAATGTCTTTCAACAGTAACATACTCATTTTCAAAAGTTTTAAATTTTAGTGATTTTTAATGACATGCAATGACATGATGCACATGAGTTTTAGCTTTTTGAAAATGAGGATGTTACACGTATATGGGAGGGTGTAAGGCACACAGGTCCAAACATTTCTCTTTTGTTCAGCGAGATTAGTTCCGCGGTGATTGCCTTCTTCCATTCCGCCCAATCTGGTCGGTGCTTACACTCAGAAAGAGATGCTGGCTCTGGATCGGGATCTATTCGCTTGGCAATCATTTTAGCAAAGTATATGTCGACATTGGCTGTTGCTCTATTCATCATTTTCCCTGATTCTGCAAAGTTTATGGCCATTTCGTCATGGGGTGCTTCGTGCATTTCTACTTGCTCTTCACCGCTATTTCCCATCACGGGAGCAAGTTCCTTTAGCTTATTATTGCCGATGTGCGCACACGTATTTCTATCGGCTTCTTCTTCTATTACCGGTATATTCAAATCTAGGAGCGCCTCGCTAGCAGGCTGCTTCTCACCAGAGTTGCTGTCTCAACTGCTCCCTTCTCTTTTTTTTCGGGCGCTTTTGTGACTGGTTGTGATGAGCTCTCATTCCCCTTTTTACCCAGACGTCTCCGGATACTAGGGGCCTGAGAAACCAGATCTCCTGTCCTTTTTCTTTGAGGCCTCTGAACAGGTTGAGGGGTGCTCGTAGTTTTCTTTGGCACTTCTACCCTCTCTGGTGCATTGCGCGCAGGCACATGCGACTTAATCACACCCTTCAAATCACAAAAGTGGTCAGGCAGTTCATTTGCTAATTTCAGAATCGAGGATTTTCGGACCTCTTCGCTTGCTTCTCTAGTACGGGATCATGTGCGGAATGCCGGTGGCTTGCCGATGATTTCACGGCATTCTTCTCATATGGGTTCTTTATCTCCCTAATGACGGAAATTATCCTCGTCAAAGATGCAATCAATGAAAGCGGGCGGTATGCAAATTACGGTGAGGTTTCTAAATACTTGATTATGGACACCGCCTCATAACCAACGATATCCCCGCCTCCGAAGAGGGCCCATAGTCGTCATTGTGGTGGTGGTATCGGTACATACACCATGCATCCAAATTTTCTTAAATGGAAAATTTTCGTGTGATCCCCGAACTAGTTGCATTGGTGAGTGGATGTTGTACGACGATCTATAGTTCAATAATCTTCGCTTGCGTGCAGACGCCGTAGCCCCAACACGATAGGTAAATTACAACCTGCAAGAGCGGCTTTGCTATGAATTTGATCCTTTTAATTAGTGCTTCTGCTAGTCCATTCTGAGTGTGGACATGTGGCACTGAGTGCTCTACATTGATTCCCGATGCCATACAGTAATCATCAAATGCCTTCGAAGTAAATTCGCCGGCATTGTCCAAGCGAATGGACTTCACGTGATGATCCGGGAATGCATTCTTAATTCTTACGATCCGAGAGATCACTTTGCGAATCGTGGTTTCTTGTCGAGAGTAAACTCACGTTTGACCACTTCGAGGAAGCATCAATGAGCACCATGAAGTACCTAAAAGGACCTGATAGGGGTTGAATGGGGCCGCAAATATCCCCTTGGATGCGCTCAAGGAACGCGGGGATTTCATCTTGCACCTTCATGGTCGAGGGCCTAGTGATCATTTTCCCAGTGGCGCATGCCTGACATATGAAGTCTTCTTGATTAGGAAAATTCTTTACACTAATTCCATGGCCCTGAGAGTTGGTAATTACATTTCTCATCATCCGTAAGCCTGGATGACCAAGTCTACTATGCCAAAGAGAGAAGAGTTCAACACTCCTAAAAGAAATTTTAAGGGAAGTGTATCTATCAGGTGCTTTAATTCTTGTGTGGTATAGCCTAGTTCTAAATGAAGGAAATTTTTCTAAGATTCTTTTTTCACATCCGTCGTGCTTCACAATGCACAGGAATTCTTTGCCATTTTCTTCAGTGGTCTCAACGTGGAAACCGTTGGCACGGATGTCTTTAAAGCTTAAAAGAGACCTAGTGGATTCGGGGTACAGCAAAGCTTCATTAATTTTCAGTGGAGTACCCATAGGCAGTATGATTGTGGCTTGACCAGAGCTTACTACGCATGAACCACTTCCTGCAATTGTGGTTATACTGCCGGTTTTCTTCTTAATGGTTTCAAAATAGTTAGTCTCTCTTAAAATGCTATTAGTTGTTCCACTATCAACTATGCATATCTCCTCCATATGGGCACTACATAAATACATATAATTTCAATTAGGCTATCATTCATATTGCAAGCATTCATAGAATATACTAAAAATAAAGTGCATTATGACAACGAGAATTTAAGGGTCTACACCCTCGGGGTTTTCAATATTCATAAAGATCACAAATATCTGCTAAAACAACCACACAAATTCAAAATAACTAATGCTGCTAAACAATGCACTAGATAGACTCAGTGAAACATGCTTCTACATTTGCAGCTATCTCTTCTTCCATGTCATCGTCAGCTATTGCTACCTCACTGGTAGTAGCTTCTTTGTCTTCAGTAGACTTCTTAGAGACCCTCAGTTCTTTAAGTTCCTCCCCTAGGAGGTCATCTTCATCATTGTTCATGATGACGAGGTGCGTCTCTGTCTTTTCTTTGTTCTTCCTCTTGGCTTGGTATTCAGCGATCGCCTTCTTTGATTCACGGCAGATCTTCGACCAATGCCCCCAGATGCCACACTTGAAGCATACTTGGTCTTGTTGACCGTATGGTTTCGGTGGTGGCCTCTCCTTGCCTTGGGATTCGGACTTTTTCTTTCTTTTTCGGGCCGAGCCTTCTCCCCTTTCACCCTTTCCCTTTCTTTTCTGGTTGGGCTTCTCGGGCTGGTACTTACTTGCATTGACTTCAATGCTTTGACCAGGTGCCTGTGAGATGAAGTTCTTCTTTAAGACTTCATCCTGAGATTCCGTGACTTGCATGACATCAATTAACTCACTGTAATCAGTGAAATTATCTTGACGGTAGTTACGCACTCTGAATGGCATTCGTGGAAGGTGGAGAGGGTTTTTCTATTTTCTCCTCTTCGATATCTCGCTACTACGAGAGTGAGGTTCGTGACAATCCTGTAAGGCGTAATTGTACTCGCCACGGTTTTATAATCTGCAAATCTCAGCGTGCCGATCTGTTGTGCTTGTGGCAATATAGTGTATTTGAGCTTTTCAACCGCTTCTTAAGTGCGGTCCAAAGTTCAACAAAGACTTTCAACACCATATATTCATTTTTAAAGCATCGACAGTGGTGCCCGATAAAGTGCAAGGTTTGATCATTTTGTGCCGAGAAGTAGAGCCCGCTTCTATGCCAATGGCGGCGCGGAGATTCTTACCTCCAAGCACAATTTTCACGTCCGGCCCAAGTAAGGTAATTTCGCCATGGGGCTAATTCTCAAATTCACTACCGACGATGCGGACATCTCAGATAGCATGAGATTACTTGTAATCGGTGTGTGTTGCGTGACATGGATCTATGCATAAATCCTCGGTATTTCCAGTATAATGATGCTAATTCGATTTATAGAAGTAATTAACAGCAGTAAATAATCACTCCTATTGCAAAACAGGAATAAAACAATAATTCCCGAAAGTATAAATAGCCAGAATTTTCAATTTCATAATTTCTGTAAATTCCAAGGGTTTCTGCATAAAATTCGTTATTCGGAAGAATTCTTATGTAATTCCCGAAAGATTAGGATTCAAGTTGCAAATTTCGAGGGGCCCAATTCACTTTTTTTTTCTTTTCTAGCCTGACCCGTCTTTCTTCTGGCCCATGCGCCCTTCTTCTTTCTTTCCAGACCCAACATTTATCAGGCTAGAAAGGGTTGGGGCGGCAGCCCGCTAGCTCGTGCTGGCAACTAGGGTTGGGCAACCCCTAGCTACTGCCGCCGCCGCTGCTACGCTGCATGGTGCGCTGACGGCGACGAGCGTGAGTGCCGGGCAGTGGCCAGCGTGGATGCGTGTGAACAGCGTGTCTACTAGCCAACACGACTGTGGAGCATGATGCTGGCGACGCTCAACAGCCGGGGCAGCACCGCTTCCTAGAGTAGGAGCTTTACTTTTGCCATGGCCCATGTGTGTGTGCAAGCCGATCTATAACCAAGAAGCCAGTAATAAGCTACTTCATGTAGACGTGTAGCATTGAGCCATGGATATATTCTTCTCTCTCCTTGAACTAATTTGCATGCGTGCAAGCATGGGTCCGGGGTCCCATGGGGAGGTAATTATCATATTCTTAGGACGCATGCATGTAATTAGAAGGCGGTATGAGCAAGAGCCTTGCCCTCATGAGGCATGCTGCATACGTGGTGCACGCCAGCGACTTCGTATGCGGCGGCTTCGTGCCGGCGACCACCGGAGCTGCCGCAGTTCTTTGGGGATGACGCGGCCCCTCTCAAGTGGCGTGCGCGGCGCAGCCAAGATACACGGCGAAAGACGAGCACACGATGAAGCGCCTGATCGAGGCGTGGGGACACGCTGTTTCGGGCAGCATGATGAGCGGTGCAGGCCGAGTCGCATCACGCGGCGGCCACAGTTTTGGGATGTAGCGCAGGTGCTCATCCGCACGTCGATTTAGCAAATAGACCTGCAAATTGATCTATTTGCTCATCATACACATACCGTATAGATCGATGCCGGTAGATCACGTGGTGCAGGATGAATTCGATGCAGTGTCGTTCAGTCGCAGGAGGAGGTAGTAGATTTGTTCCGCTTGCGTGGCCTCCGGTAGAGCTTCGTGCTGATAACGTGTTGAGCAACCACGCTACCGGGTGTAGTCCGAGGTTGCTGATTCGTATGCGCGATGTAGAACGATGGCGAGAACAACAGATGCACAAAGTAGATCAACACAGATGTAGGGAGAGAACGGATTCTTTATTGCTTTCAGGTGTGTTTACAATGGACGGATCCCTCTCCTATTTATAGTGTTGCTTCATAGAGTTTGGCAGGTCCACAGATAGACCTATCCGGATACGGTTTGGAGAGCCCGTAACCGAATAGGTTTCCTAATAGTTCATAGTGGTCCATTTCATACTTTACTAAAGTTACCTAGCACACTATCTACCTTAACAAACCCATATTATCTTATTCAACCCTTCTTCTCATGGTGAGTACATTGTTCCATATTATAGCGCGCGTCGGTCTCTACTGCCATCCGCGTTGTTGTTCACGACACATCGTACTGCCTGGTGCGTACGTAGCAGCAATCTCCCATGGTGAAGCTAAAGACGTATAACCCACTCTCTTGTAGCCTCGATGGTGGGATTCGGATTCTCTCGTAGCAAAGCTCGGACTCTTAGCTAGCATGTATTTTATATTTTCAAGCGCGACATCGGATGACCCTGAATTCCTGCGTAGCTATGGGCGTGCATGCGGATGCAAACCTGCAACTATGCAAGCGTGTGCAACACATGCTACAGGCAGGTCGATGCATGTTGCGTTGCTGATCAAGATCGAGAAGGCCAAGACTGATGACTTCAATCGTGAAACTTCCTTGCCGTCAGACGCATCGCTCGTGTGCCCCACGGGAATCGATAGTTTATGCACAGCATGAAACCAGCCGTACTAGGATGGGCACCAGGTCAGTGATAAAGTACTAGTCACTAACTCGATCTTATCGATCAATCAGGTGTCGCATAGCTGGGTTAACGTTTTCTTAAAATTTTTATTTAATCTGTTGATCAATCAGGCCTGCTAGTTCTTGGAATATTTTGCAGGCCATCACTGAATTCCATGTGCGATTTAAGTTTCTTTAATATGTCGAATGTTAAAGAAATATAGCATGATGATACGTTCACGTCAGAAAAATCTCAAATATAAGTATTATTTAGCAGAAAAGGTGAGGCAAAACGTGTGCGCTTCCACGTAAGAATGGCGCATTGGCAATTTGGCATTGGGAGAAAAGGTGATCGCCACTAGCCTCGTTCCAGCTAGAATGTGGCTAATGGTTAAGAAATTAAGCGCCGTGATTCTTTTCATGTCTGCATTAGCTGAATCAAGGCGTTAATGGCCCATCAGAACGTTCGAGATGGTTGCCTTTTGGATCACTAGTAAGGGTAGAATTATTACCGGCCGATCGACAGTGCTTTGGTCCAAAACGCTTCTAATAGTCCTTACAAATTTATAGCTTAATTATGGACAATTCTCCGATCCATGTTTTAAACTCTCGAAACAGTTCATTGGAAACATCAAAATTAGTTCTTAAAGTTTTTTAGAGCTAAGCTAAACCAAACATTTTGGTCTCGGGAGGGACGAAGATGTCACTCAACTGTTCGGCCGCAGCCGAACCAAGAAAAGAAAGCATCCGACAAGAGAGGATCAAGAGTATCCGTAGTAGAAGCTCTATAAACACTGTAGCGTTGACTATTTGAGTATAGAGTTTTCAGTGTAGTGAAAGAATCTTTTAGGGTATAATGTAAAGTGTGAAGGAATTTTAAAGAGATGAATAAAGTTATGGTGAATAGTATTTTAAAGTAGTGGGGATAAGCTTTCTGATATGGATGCTCTAAAGTACTCTCTCCGATTAGAAATGTAAGGGGTTTTAGCCTTGTGCACACATACTAAGAAGCTTGGTGAATAGACTAAAACATCCTTAGTTATTGTTCATTAAAGACTCGTACATAGTCCTAGCCGCCCGCAACACACGCATTTTTCGATTAATGCAGTACTGGATACTCCCAAGTAAACCAATTTGGAGGGAATGGCTAAATTTGTGCTAAACTAATTGGAGGGAAGGAGATTTGGAGCCAAATGAAACTTCCAGAAGTTTAAAAATTTCAGTTTAGAACCAAAAAAGTGTCCGCCTATATAAACAAACTTAGAGTTGTACTAGTTGTCATTCACTCCATGGCCTCCGGTGAAAATTTTTTCCTTGATCTAAACCTCCCGCCTGATGAGCTTGAAGACAACTCAACACCAAACCCTGACGTGGTGTTTGGTTCGCATGAAGATATCAGTGGAGATGAGCTCGAAGACAACTCAACACCAAACCCTAACGTGGTGGTTGGTTCACATGAAGATAGCAGTGGAGTTGCTTCTCCAGGTGCAGGTATGTGCGGCCAACTCCCTTAAAATACTCTTGCCAGTGATGGTACGGTTGACAGTGATGTCTAGTCCATGCTTGAAGATAACAGTGATGGAATTCCTTTTTGTCATCATTTCAAAACAAATAAGAACCAGGATATTTCTATCAAATGACCAGAGAAGAGCAATATACCATGTTTTGCTTGAGAGAAGTTCCAATAGAAAATTACGGCGGAACACGAGTCACGAAGTTGCTTCTTTATTTTCGGTGCCCCTAAAGATCATACAAAGAATATGGCTACGTGTAAAGGATGCTAACGGGATAGATGTAGATGTGTCCCATAAAAGAACAGGTACGTGTGGTCGCAAGTATTTTGTTTTTCTTATCTACGGGCCACGGACCACAGCCTTCCTTCTTCTTAGAGGGTGTTCTATTAGGCTCATAACCTATAACTTATCTGTCTTATCTCCAATTTCAAGAATTTTTGAGATGCGCCGAAAGTCGGATGGCGCAGAATTTAGGATTTAGGAAGTTTTAGACTGTTCTACGAGATAAAAATAAAAGCAGTTTAAAAGTAATAAAAAAGTCGGATGAGTCAATATTAGTGATAAGTCGAAATTTTCGTGACTTATTTGACTAATATTGACTCATCTGACTTTTTTATTACTTTTGAACCGCTTTTATTTTTATCTCATAGACGAGTCTAAAAGCTCCCTAAATCCTAAATTTCAAGCCATCCGACTCTCGGCGCCACCTCAAAAATTTTCGCTAGAGATAAAACAGATAAGTTTCATACACGTAGTTCTCAATAACACCCCTTAGTCGTTGTGTGGGGTTGGCCCATTGGACTACGGGCCACGCTCATTGTAAGACGTTCCTTCTCCTTCCTTTCGTTCGTTCTCTTTTTTTTTGGGAAAAGGTAGGAAGTTTCTGCTGCCAAGTGCGAGGCTGACGTTTTGGTTCGTCCGGCGCGCGTCCAAGAAACGTTTGGCTTGAGCGGCAAATCTCCGGCGGCCGCCGGCGACCAGCGGGAGAGCGACGGATCGTAAGGTTATACCGGAAGAAGCACGCCGTCGACGCGGCTGGAGGCAATGCCGACAGGACCTTAGAGCATCTCCAGCAATAACCCCTAAAACAGGGTTCCTACTTTTGATTTAGAGGCTGCCCCTATTTTTGGGGGTCTCTGATTTTATCTTCAACTCCAAAGAAGCAATTTCAAATCTCAAATTTCCTATTTACTTATGACATGTGGGACCGGCTCACAATGACTCTTTGTTTTTCTTTTCAATATCCTTTTATTTTCTTTCTTCTTTTTCCTTTTCTCCTCCCTCATCTCTTCACAAGCGAGACAAAGAGGAGCGGCGGCGGCAAGCGGCGATGGCAAGGCTTGGATCTGGGCGAGGCGAGGCGAGCGACGAGCACGGACGAGGCGACGAGCGACAGCGGGCCAGATTCGGCGAGGCGACGAGCGACGGCATGAGCGATGCGTGCACAAGATTACAGAGAGGCAGAATCACATGGAAGGAAAAACACCCCAACAGAAAAAGAGGGCCCTAAAGATCCCCGAAATTAGTATTTGGGAGATTTAGGCCTCCTTATTTTAGGGCTTGAGAGGGGGTTCTGTTGGAGTCAGATTTTTTAATTATAACCCTTATTTTTTTGCTAGAGGCTGAATAGGCTCACGGAGATGCTCTTAGGCTACAGGAGTTCCGTCTCTTGTCTAGTATCCGTTACAAATGGAATCTCGTTCTCCTCCATTTCGGGAGGGATTTTTTTTATTTTCTTTAACAATCTAGTAAATTTCCTTTACCGTTTCCTCTCAAAAGTGATTCTTTTTCTATTCACTTCAGAAAGGAATTCTTTTTTCTTTCTTTCTCAATATTATTTCTTTTAAGAAATGCTGTTGAACATAGTAAAAAATCAAGGAAAATAAATGGAAAAGAAAATTGAAAAGGAAACAAGGTTGGAGATGGTCTTAGCGGCGGCCGGGACTGCGGGCACGGCCGCACCACCATCCGCGAGAGACGAGCGGACGGCAGCCGGCACGGCGCAGGCGGCGTGAGTAACTTGACGTGCCTGAGCGCTGGCGGGTGGCTCCGTGCCGTCCGGCATTCTCACTACTTTGTGTACGTAAAATTGCTCGCTACTGTGTACCATAAAATTGGTTATGTGATTCCGAAGCAGACACGACCTTCCTCTAGTCTCTGGCATTCTTCATTGATCATTAGTAGCGCGTGCTCCGACTTGTTTCTTGAGTATGTCAAACAATTTCAGCCAAGCTAATCACAGTATTTATCGACCATACATTCATTCATTCACTTTGCTGAGATTTGTATTACAGCAAAAGGAGAGGCGAAAAGTTTACAGCCCACTCCTTGCCACCTGAAAACTTAACAAATCATGATTGTAGAATGGCGAAAAAATAAACTACTCCGAACTGAGAATCTGCCGAAAGAAAAAAATATATACAAGAACTCGACCAAAGCTCACAGCTTAAAAAAAGATGCCATTTTCATTTCATCCCATTTCTGTAAAAACGGTGGATGGAGCTGCAGTATTCACAATCACTCTACAGTTATCTGCAACAGGGTCGTGAGCCTTGGTTTTCTATATCTTCTCAACAGCAGCGAGGAGCACACTACACTTACAGACGAGAACGCCATGCACGCGCCGGCCAGCCACGGCGGCATCTGGAGCCCGGTGAACGGGAACAGCGCGCCGGCGGCGACGGGTATGGCGACGATGTTGTACGCCATTGCGAAGACGTAGTTCCAGCGGATTCGGCTGAAGGTCTTCCTGGAGAGGTCGATCGCTGTGATGACGTCTTCCAGGTTGTTCCTCACCAGCACGTAGTCCGCGGCCTCGATGGCGATGTCTGTGCCGCCTCCGATGGCCATCCCGACATCGGCTGCTGCAAGGGCAGGGGAGTCGTTGATGCCGTCCCCAACCATGGCCACGATGCTCCCATCCTTTTGGAGGGAGCGAACCACATCGGCTTTTCCAGCAGGCATGACCTCAGCTCTCACATCCTCAATGCCTACCTGCCAAAGGCCAAAACACACAGAACGTCTGAAATAAGGATTCAAAGCTAGAAATCCACATCGTCGATCACAAAAATTACCTAGCAACTTCAAATAGAGGCAAGCTTTATCATCGACAAGAGGTTACGTATTGCAAATAAAAAATAATGCTAGGCTGCTAGCTCATAATTGATCGATCAAGGTTGCAAATGTAACATTTACATCCCATAACAGTAGTTAAGAGGCATGACAAAGTATGAACAGTATTACAGATGATCTTAAGCATATATGCAACAAACCTCTTTTGCAACAGCTTGCGCTGTTCTCCAGTTGTCCCCTGTAAGCATCACTGGATGAACGCCCATCTTTTTTAGTCCTTCCACAACTACAGCAGCCTCTCTTTTCAGGGGATCAGTTATCCCTATCAACCCCACAAGACTACCATCATATGCCACCAGAATGCCCGTTTTTGCATTCAGTTCGAGGTCTACCAAGAAACTTTCAGCTTCTGGGGGAATGCTTACTCCGTTTTCATTGATCAAAGTACGATTCCCAGCCTGCCGAAAGCATTTGTCAGTGATTTACTCAGAAACATCTAGCAATGCATAAGTTAAAGATTGTCATAAGGTATATTACAACGAATACGGGCAAGAGAAGGATAATAACAGTAGTTTATGACTCACCAAAACCTTCTTCCCGTTGATCAAGCATTGAACTCCTTTGCCAGGCAGGGCAGAGAAATCTTCAACTTCAAGCAACCATTGGGACATTGCCTCTTCTTTTCTTTGCTGAATGCCATCCTTTGATGAAGGGAGCTTGCCAAAGAAATGGAAATGAAATGCATAGTCCAAAACAGCTTTTGCAAGAGGATGCTCACTGCTTGCCTGAGTACAGACCAAAACACAACATAATTTCACTTATGAAACTTAAAGATGGATATGCATATACAGAATAGCTGAAATCCTGAGTAAGGAGCAAAACATAACATGTTTTTACTGCATACTGATATGAACCACATAATGACATGACAAGTAAAAAGATCAAAAAACATGTTGATTTTTAAGAACCTTGTTATGAATTATAAACTATATATGTGATTTAAGATCAAGTTTTCACACCTCTGCGGATGCTACCAGTGTGAGGAAATCTCCCAGGTCCATTCCAGAGAAAACCTTTGCAGTTGTTACAACAGCCTTTCCTTGTGTTAGTGTCCCTGTTTTATCAAAAATCACGTAATTTACATTTCGAGTCCTCTCCAGTGCTTCTCCACCTTTTACAAGTACTCCATGATTAGCCCCAATTCCAGTTGCCACCATCACAGCAGTTGGTGTAGCTAGACCAAGCGCACAAGGACAAGCAATCACCACAACAGATATGGCAAACATGAGAGAGAAAACAAAGCAGTTGCTACTCTCAGCAACCCATGAATTTGGATATGCTCCAAACCACCCACATAAGAACCTACAAAAGTAGCCAATGCACAAGGGATCAACATAGCATTACTAAGAATTTCATACAGTATTTATTGAACTTACCACACACAGAATGTTACAACGGACAAGGTGATAACAATAGGAACAAAAATGCTAGCCACCTGAAATAACGAAAGCAGTTATGTCAGCATTCATCATATAAACATCTAAAATATGTTGCAAAACCTTTTTTCCTCAAGTATGCTGGTCTTCCAAGAGTTTTGCAAAAATTTAATAGGTTATGAAAAAAGCAAGAGAAGCAGAAAGCAACATATGAAGCGAACATGTACTTCAAAAGTTGTGAATAGAGTAAACCACTGTCCTGTACAAGGCATTTAAATACAAAATATGGGAAAATAAATAATATTTATGTGCATTGTCAACGGGATATAACCCCTACAACATGCATCAATCCAAATGTGGAAAACAACAAACAGATCATAAAAAATACATATTAGGAAAGCTACATGGTTGACACGAGTATTTGATATCTAATGGAAATGTAAGCATAGGACATTATATACAATAAGGAGTGTACTCACATAATCAGCAAATTTCTGAATAGGGGCTTTGGACATCTGAGCATTTTCAACCAGAGAAATTATCTGACTCAAAACTGTTCCTGATCCTACTTTAGTTGCTTGTATATGAAGGATGCCATGTAAATTCATTGTCCCTCCAATTGCTAGACTCGATACTTCTTTGGGGATGGGTGCAGATTCACCAGTTATCATACTTTCATTGACATGGCTTGTTCCCCAAACGACAAAACCATCAGCAGGAACCTTTGAACCAGGAAGAACTTTTAAGACATCACCAGGTTGAACCAACAGTGCATCGATCTCCCTCTCCCCAACATATTTTCCTTCTGGATTTGAAAAAAGAAGTTTGTGTATGATTCTAGTACAAAATGCATTTGGCCAAATTGTTAAATAAGTGTTGCTTACTTGTACATATATGCTAAGGGACAAAATTGTACCACAAACTAACGTTCAAAAAAATTGTACCACAAACCTTTGTCTTTCAGAAGCAAAAGAGCAGTAGCAGGGACCAGTTCTACAAGCTTCTTAATAGCATCTGATGTCTTCCCTTTTGCTAGAACCTCAAGATACTTCCCCAACAGCACAAATGTAATAATCATTGCACTTGTCTCAAAATATATTGGAGGCCGAAATCCAGTGAATGCTCCATATAAGAGTGCACAAACAGAGTATACATAAGATGCAGTGGTGCCAAGAACTACTAGCACATCCATATTTGTAGAGCCATGTCTTAGGGCCCTATAAGCCGCAACATAGAATCGTTTGCCAATAACAAACTGTACAATGCTTACTAATATCCACTTCAGCAAATCCCCCATAAGAAATGGTCCACAGTGCATGAGTAGTAATGTACTAATGAAAGTTATACTAGGGCAGACCATACGTATCAAAAATACAGGAATCTGGTGCAAGGAGGCAATTGACCTGAGTTAGTAAGCAAGCGATAGCATACCAAAAGTTTTCAAAAAATATTTTTGAATAGTATCAAATCCCTACATTTTATTCATATTCTACAACATTCACATAGAAATTTCTTTTAGACAAATAAACTCCCCTGCATTTTCTTTGCTTTCCAGCTGCAATACCCCTACTATTTAGTTAGCTGGCAAATTTGATGTTCGTAAGTGAGATGTCTATGCCCTCATTATCACTTGTCCAAGGCCCAAACTTGAATTCTAGCAACATTAATCTCCTATGGCATCGTGTCTTGATGGGGCTCACATGTAAGAAAAAAGAAAAAGTAAAACACTTTTCAGAAGATGTCCAAGGTAAGACAGGACCTATTGAGTCAGATTCCACAAGAATGTGTGAGGTGTTTTCCCATTTAACTATAATTGTTGCCAAACGTCTGTTTGAGTGTCATTTCTAGGCCATACGCTATCTTATGCTACCTGTTGGCTATTGCTGACACACCATATATGCCCTGCTATCTTCCCTAGAGACAAGTATGCCAAGGGCATCACATGACATGTATTCAACTGAAACATTTGCCCAAAACTGCATGCTATCTTGGGTGAAGAACAGAGAAGCAAAGATCAGAACTTACACTTAAGAATAAGCTAGAGCGGAGAAGATGAAACATTTTGGAGGCCTCCTGTGCATCATTTGAAGCCCCTCGGGTGTATGGATTCTGCACATGCGCTTTCAAACTCCCATTGCTTCCCATCTCAATTGTATCCACAATCAATCTCACACCAACAGCTTCTGGATCGAATGCAATCTCAACTTCTGAGAGGGCAGTATTTATGTTGAACTGCCTCAAACCATCTATTTTCTTAAGGATATCATGTAACATATCTACATCCGTCTCTGCGTGCAAGCCAGTCAGGCCAAGCAAAATTTTATCTTGCTCACTACTCTGTAAGAATGCAGCTTCAAAACCAGCATCCTCAATAGCCTGAACAATTTCATCCTTGCTAATGACAGAAGGAACATACTCAACTTCTCCAAATGAGGTGGCCAAGGCAACAACCGCTCCTTTTACACCAGGTAGCTTTCTTAAGATCCCCTCAACTGAGTTTACACAATTAGCACATGTCATTCCTCCTATCCTAAATTGGGCTGATAAAGTCTTCTGTGGCTTAGGCTGAGGGACAGCAGAATCTGGGAGAATCTCTGCTTCAAATCCAGCATCTTCTATAGCTTCTACTATATCCTCTACCTGCACACAGAAGTTGCCAAATTAAAATGGAAGCTATTGAAGTGACCCAAATAAGCCAATCAACCTTGGGGAAAATTAAATCTTTTTTTTAGAGCCAAAGGGGAAGTGCAATTAAACATTTTTAATTCAGGAATCATAAATCTAAACTGGAGTGGGACATAGCATATGAGAAATACTTTACAGAATGGAGATAAACCTTTCTAATTGAAAAATGAGAGGTCAGATAACTTGCAAAAACAGCTTGCACTTTTCTGGGGAATAATTTGCAATTGGCAGTTGCAATATGAAACATGTGAAATTAGGTTAAGTTGGATCGACAGAACCTCTCCAAAACACACATGCAGGGACCACACACACATGCACACACACATGATTTCCTTAGATGTCTATGCATTTTAGAATTAAATAAACACAGCGACCGAATTGGCTTCTAAGATACAACAACCAAATTAAAGTGTATGTCTCTAATCGACAGTATGAAATAAATGCAATGATGTGCATGCTATTGTATAGAATTGGACTGGACAAAAGATTACATATTAATGTTTCTCCTTCCAGTTCCCAAGTAACACCATACCTTGCAAAATTTTATTCCTAATGGAGGAGCATTATGCTATTAGCCCAAGAAGAATAAACAAACTTGCTCAAACCATAACGCAGTAATAAATTTGTTACTTGTTAGTTCCACTATGCAATAACTATTATTATTAATACCCACTAAAATCATATGTTGGCGCCAAATCCAGAAGCAATACCATTTTTTATAGAGAGCCAAAAACGAACTGCAGAACACGCTTCAGTGCACTGCCCAATATAACCATGAGCTAATGATAAACTTCATACTCTGAAGCTAAATCACCAAAACCCAACCAAGAAGCTAGTGGTCAAAGAGAGAGGCTCGTTGCTAGTATAGATTAAGAAAAACCTTCAAAACACAAGAGAGTTCAGGACGCTGCAATTGTAACTTCCAAACTGCTGCAAAACAAGGTGGAATTGCAATGCAACATAGACAACATTACAATAATAATGAGTAAAATGTACCATTCTGTTGCAGTCTTCTTGCAATTACATGGTAAATATTGCTCCTAGAACTAATTAGCTAACGGTTTGTCACAAAATTCAGTTCTGTAACATTAATTTGCATTTCTTGTTGCTTAAACTGTGTAGTGTAAAACCCTGAGGTCAGTCCCTCTTTTTCTCAAAAATATAATCCAACAACTCCACAGCCCACCAACCAATCAAAAGGTACTATAGTACTAGCACACCGGTAACCCCATTTCTGCCAGTACGATCAACCAATCGAAGCAAACAGCCAGCCTTGAGCTCACGAATCCAACAGTCCACAGTCATCAGCGATCACGAGATTCCAATGAAGTTACAGTTCGCACCACCCCGAAAGCAAAAGGAGCTCCAAACTACCACTGGACTGGCCAATGTTACAATTTCACATTTACTATACTACATTCACCGTTCAACTCGAAATATATTGAAATGGTTTACTCCCAAAGCGTCTAGCTCACAATGCCACGATCACTAAGTAAAACCAAAATTCGTAAGCTGACACCCAATTTGCTCAAATCGCGTGAAATAAATGCGAATTTAGGATGCGAATACACCAAATCACTCAAAACCTCTTCAAAAAAAAACCACAAAAGGTGCGAACCTTTTGGCTATTTTAGCCCAGCCAAACCAACACAAACGCATTAATTTGACCCCAAAATAAAAAAAAAATCTAAAGAAAAAATTACCATCCCCTATGCATCGGCGAACTCACAGTTGCTCCGGAGATACACAAACATTGCCTAGACGGGCGCAAACACGCAAGGATCACATCGCATCACGCCACGCCACGCTGCATCACCTTGGCGAGCGCGGGGTCGAAGACGACGTGGGCGCGGTTCTGGAGCAGCGAAACGGCGACACGCCGCACGCCGCGGCGGGCGGACACGGCGGCCTCAACGGCGCTGGTGCACGCGGAGCACGTCATGCCCGTGACCCGCAAGTGCGCCTCCTCCCCGCCGCCAACCGCCGCCGCCGCCGCCCCCATCTCCTCGTCGTAGGAGTCCAGCAGCGCCACGTCCTCCATCTCATCGCCGCCGCCTCCTGCCGCCGCCGGCCGACCGGAGACCGCCGAGAGCTGCAGGTGGGCCATGGCCGTCAGAGGAAGGGGTGGAAGCGAGCGAGACGAGGTGGAACCGTGGAAGGAACTATTCGGTGGGAGAGAAGACGAGGTGGGGTTGGTTATAAACTGTGAAGAAAGGTGAACCGGGAGGGGCAAACTGGAATTGTTTACCAAATCGAGAGGGTTTGGTATAAATGTTGCAGATTTTTGGTGCGTTTAGCTGGGAGTGGCAAATTTGAAATGTGCCATTTGATCTCTTCCATTTTTGACTTCAAGTTGTTTCGATGGCTTGCGATCCTCCTTTGACTTGGTTACATGTTTGACGCGATTCCGACGCGATTCCCTAATGCTGATGCAACCAGGCAACCACTGTGCCGTGGAAGTCAATATATGGCACTGTTCTTTTTCAGTTTATAAGCTTTATTTATTTATAACCTAAAAATTTGTAACTTCTCGATAAGAATATCCGAGGGATCAAAAAATTATAGAAAAATAGTTTTGAGAACATTGAGAAGAAATAGTAAGACCTACAAAAATTGGTTACCAAACGTCAAAGCGTTTGACTTGTACGAAAATAATAAATTTCCAGGTTATAAGCAAAATGTAATTTATAAGCTCAAAAGAAAACTACA
Organism: Olyra latifolia; assembly: GCA_036346145.1. NCBI lineage: Eukaryota > Viridiplantae > Streptophyta > Magnoliopsida > Poales > Poaceae > Olyra > Olyra latifolia. Next base: position 6,051,554 of record CM070528.1, on the reverse strand, counting down.
TATATCAGTTGCATAAGTGCTTATGCAATGCTAAGATTAAGGTCTCTTGTGACACTAACTTATTCTGTAAATATTTTTTGGTTAACTAGTTCTTGCGACAAAAACCATATAACTTAACGCGTGTAATAGGAAAAAAGGGCGGTGCTTGAAACTTAAAACTGTGGGAGGCAAAGTGCAAAAAATAGGAACTAAAAGGCAGGAAATAAGTGGTCATTGTGTGAAATTAGGGGAAACTAAAGCGTGACAATACAAAATAGCAGGAGCATTTTAGCGAAACTAAGGAACTCGATGGGCAAAATAGGAAAAATTAGGGGGGCTAAATGGTAAAAAAAGGACTTATATATGAAATAAGAAAGCTTTGGAGGCTAAAACAGAAAAAATCTAGCTTTAACGCTCACCGTCAGCATTCACTGTAGGCTGCTTTTATATAGTAGAGATAGAGATTCGTAAGACTACTATCGTTGATACGAGTGTAGCCATAGATGCAGCACATGGAAAACACAAGCACATTGTTTTAACCTTTAGCACATGGAAAACACAAACACATTGTTTTAACCTTTAGACCGTTAACGAACTTTCTTGGGCTATTTGGTTTGCTGATCAACTAATCTTTGAGAGTTTCCCAAAATAATTAGAGAGTCTGATCTACTTCACCTGACTTTTTTAGAGCTGCAACGGACGGTTTTGAGAAAATTAAAAGATCTAAAAAACCAATACGGTTGACTTCCGATACGGATACTTTTTAAGGAAAGAAGAATAAGCTGGGGGATGAGAACAACGAGAGATTGCACGTAACCCTCCAAGTATTTGGCACTTTTCCGTTTAACGTCGACAGGCACCAAAACCATGCGAAAGCTTAAACCAGAACTCTCCCCCGGCCGGATGGAATTAGCAACTATGGTCTCGATCCACTTGACGTTCCAGTCTACAATCATGCAATGGGTTAGGAGGGTGGGTATGTGATGTCCATGGGGAAGTTGAGCTAAACCAAACATAACCAGCACGATTTCCCAGGTAGGTGTATTAGGTTAGCTAGATTTTCGTTTCATGACTCGTGACTGGCATTGGCAAGACGTAATTACAGGTACCTGAGATCCCTTATGAAGGCGACCACTGATGTCTTAATAATGTCCATATATCTTCATTCAGTATCAACCGGTGAAAATGAGCTAGACGTCAGATGCAGATGATATATATATATATACACTGTGCCATATTGCCCCTTAATTTGAACTCGAGTATTCACCGGTCATAGCAAAATTAAAAGAAAGTCAAACGCAAGCTAGATAGGCAACGCCGTATCGAGGCGTCCATTTGGAAATTGGAATCTTCTTCCGGCTAGAACTTAATTCCGTCTCTTGCGGCTGAAACCCATGTGCTGATGGTCGTCACACACAGTTTAGGTTTCGATAAGTCGTTTTTACACTGGTCACTTATACGGAGACAACTATAAATACAATTCTTCTAATATATCGTATCTAGTAATTAATTTATTTTTTCTCTTTTCTTTCTATTTATGAGCTCTATCGAAACAACTTCATGCTCCAATGGAAATTTCTTCAACCTTCTTTTCCTTGTATTTAACATAGAAATCGTCTCTTATATAAGAAACGACTTTGGTCTCTCTCTTTATTAATAATCCCCCACGTCAACAATTCTTTCAACGTGGTAGCTATGAAAATTGCTGACATCATTGTATATATTGAGAGTGCCCTAATGACTCAGATCTAAACTAGCGAGCGTCGGGACGTGCTGGGGCTCGTTGTCGCCATGTGATCCACGTGGTCCGCCCCGGTCCATACGTGCTACCACTAAACATTCCCTACCGTCTGATCTCCTGCTTCATCAACGGATTACCCGCCTAATGCATAGTATATTGCAACGTATTAGTTGCTTTGGGTGCCATCAATTGCGGAGCTCGAGAAGAAACAAACGTATCAATATATGTCTTTTTTTCATAAACATTGTCATATAGGCTATAAGATGATATAGAGGAAAAATAGGGAACAAATAGAATTAAAGTCACCATGCATGTTGTAATTCTTCATTCTCTTAATCGGCTGCAACATCAGAAATTTAAAAAAAGTGTAAGCAAATGAATTGTCATATAGCCTAGTTTATGAGTTCTCTTAAGGTGTTGTTCGTAGATGACATAGTGTTGTTTATAGATCTTGTTATAGACAAATGGTTGTCTATGGCATTGCATATGTCCTAATCATGATGACATTGGATGTTCTTTATGCTCAGCGCGCGAGCCTATTTGGAACGCTCAGTGGTAAAGAGTGTCCCCAAGCTTCATGAGGCCACGTGTATTTGTAAAAATATTAGCATGTGTAGCGGGAGTCACGTGTGCACGCATGTAGTATGCATGTGTGTGACTATGGTGTGCCTTGATAGATTATATTGTCATGTTTATAAGATGACACAGTGGTTTGGCATGTAAAATATGTGGTTTGAAGGGGATTCTATCAATTTTAAATACGATAACATCTTGTGCATCATTGCACTTTAGCCTAATCTTTTTTGTGCCATCACTTAGTGGTTTTTCCCCTGATCCCTTCTATGTCATGGTAATCGTTCAATTATTGTCTTGTGTGTTATTGGCACAAACTTAACCTTTTTATTTAAGTTGTTTAAAAATTTCAAAATTTCTCAGCAATCATATAGCTGCAAAGCATGCAACAATGTGAATATACATATTTTTGGTGGGAAATGTAGGTACCTGCGGTTGAAGGCACTTCTGCGACCATCGACCTCGCTCTAAGATTCATGTCCTGTCCTTACTCCCCCTCACATGCCTTTTTGAAAAAAAAAATAATAGGTTTTCAAAGGAATAACAATCAGGTCTATCATCCTCTCCCTCTCTAGCTTGACCGAGCCAGATCTCCTTCACGTGTGTGGTCGCCGGTGACCACCACCCTTCCCGCTAGTGACCACGCTGGCGCTTGCATGAGTTACCATGCTGCCCAAGGACACTTGGCTCAGTGCAACATTGGCGTGCACGCGGATGGGCAGTGTTGCGTGGTGGCTCGTATGGGTGCCGGGGGCGAAGGGTAGTGCATGCCGGTGGTCACGCGCACCGAGGGAAGCCGACTTGGCTAGGCCAATAGGGAGGGAAGGAGAAAGAAGAACCCAAGTATAATGTTTTAAGAAACCTGAGAACTTTTTTTTGCAAAAAGGCGTAACAAGAGAAATAGAGGCAACATATAAATCTTAGAGCAACATCGGATGGTCACGGGATGTCTTGAACCGCAGCTCCCAGGGAAAATCCGCTTCCATTTTGGCACGTGAATAGCTGGGCTGCTAGTGATAACGGTCGCTGGAGCGGTGGGACCGGGGCTGGAAGCGTCCGGCGATGGCGTGAAGCGTGAAGCGTGAAGGAAGCAGACAGGACAGGAGTAGGCTGGTTTGGTATGGCCTCGGCGTGGACCTGGCGCGTGGTGTGCAAGCCAAGGGTCGCTCGACGAGACACGGCAACCCAGTCTGTCCATAGCTCCAAACATAGACTGGGTTTTTTTTTTTTAATCTTATCCAGCTTATTTGACTTATCTCGTAACTTCTAGAATTTTTCTAAATAGGTTCGAGAGTCGGTTGGCCTTTATGTTTAGGGTTTAGGGAGCTTTTAGAAACATCTATGAGATAAAAAAAGAACTCAAAAATAAATAAAAAAAGTAAGATAAGTCAAATAAGGCACGAGATAAGTATTTAACTTATCTCGTGTCTTATTTAACTTATCTCACTTTTTATTAATTTTTGAGTCTTTTTTTTATCTCGTAGACGTGTCTAAAAGCTCTCTAAACTCTAAACTCTAAACACAAAGACCAACCGGCTCTCGAGATTATCTCGAAAAATTCTCGAAGTTACGAGATAAGTCAAATAAGCTAGATAAAATAAGCTGAAAAGAACCCACATATAGATAGGCTCCTCCTGACGTTGACCTGTCTCGTCTCTGTTTGTTTGATACATACTTAGTGTGGACCACTTTGATCTCGTCTTGAGTCATGTTATTTTTAACTTAAATGTAAATTAAAAGTTATAACTGAAAATTAGTTATTTTTGTATGGACCAAATATTGTATCACTTTATAACCATTTTGAGGTTTTTAGTAATTTTTCTTAAAGTTCAAAAAAACATTTTTTTGGCTCTCCAAGTCCCCTATCGAGAGCTCACAATATTTTCAGATTATAATCTACCGCTGAATTAAGTCGAAAAGAACAATGCCTAATGTTGGTGTCAACCAAGAAGCCACTGTAGCTTTTGCCATGAAATAAGTATGAAAAACCTCTTCTTGTTCGAAACTCTAGCCATAGTTCTATTTTTGTCTCTAAACCCCCAAAAAAGATAAATTACAAGATCCCTTACTATATAAAACCGAATACAAATAGCGCCCCCTCCCCCGCCCCCGCCACAAGTCAAATGGTGGTTTTAGACGGATTTTATTAAGGTGGTAGTTCATGTGGTGGTTTTAGCTGACATGATAATTACGTGGCTATTTTCACTGAAACCCCACAAAACCATCCTCTACTGATGAATGAGTCATTTATGTCTGGTTTTGTAAATTGAGAGACCGAGTCTACGCAGTTTTAGTTTTATGGGAAAAAAGGGTCGACGAACCAAGTTTAAGTATCAAATGAGGGCCTTTTCCAAATAACTGACTAACCAACACATACTACTGGTTTGGCATGCAAATTCAAGGCACTGACGCACTGTACGATCACGCTTTCCGACCTGTAGCCGTCGGCTGGAAAACCTGTACTGGCGACTTGCTGGCTCCAAACGAAAGCCCCAAGATCGAGACGAGGCACAGGTGAAACTAGCTTTCTAATTTCCGTTTGAACAACCTACTCGATCGATTGCTCGCTCCAGCTAATAACGCACGACTCTTGCACACGCATGCGCTTCGCAGGAGCAGATAGTTCATATTTCTTCAGGTTGGTTGGATACTTGCATACTATGGGCCTGTTTTTTTGGACGGTTGCGGTTGCGTTTGCGTTTAACCTGAAAATTTGTAAAAATTAACAAATTTTCAGCTTAAACGCAAACGCAAAAGCAACCGCAAAAAAAAAGTCCCTATATAGCTACGTACTCATGCGCGGTCTAATCATACCAACCGGAGTGAAAAGTTTATCTGCGCATGCAATTGGCCAGCTACCCGTTTGGCGCAATCCTACCTCCTACATTTTCGTTTGGAGCCACCGAAGTTGTGTCCAAATATCAACTTCTAAAGCACAGCAGAGCAAAGCTGGAGCGGCACCTAAGCTGGAGCAACACTTGACTATCTCCGAGTGCTTTCCTTCCCGGCCTTTTTTTCATGGCTGTAATAGATTTTTTTACCGTTCTTTATGGAAAAGATTTTCTTTTGCATTCTTTTTATAAAGGAATTCTCTCTTCTTTCCCTATATTATTCCCTTTAAAAGGATGCTGTTGAAGATAGTGGAAAATAGAAAGAACGAAAATGGGAAAGGGAAGAAAATGAAAGAAAAATGATTAGAGTTGATTAAAAGGTGGAGCAGAGCCGCTTCTTGGCAAAGAAGCGAGGCAGGAGAAGTACCCTATAGAGTTGTGTAGAATTAAATTATAGCAAAATCTAGAACTCCGCCGTCGTAAAATCGTTGGTTCTCAGTTAATTCATCCTGCTTTTCCGTCTCAAATTCGCATTGCATTTCACCTGCGATCAGGGGTGCAGAACGCACACGGCTTATCCGTCCGAATGAATACGAATGCGGTTTAGATATTTAACAATTTCTCTACTATTCAAATTTGTATCGGTATCCATATAAAAAAATATGGATACGAAAACGGTATGAACTTTTGTTATCTAAAATGCTATTTTATTTGCATTATCCATATTAGTATTCGAAATAAAATAATATGTATTTATTGCAATATGGCTAATTTGTTAGATCAATATTTATAGTTTACCGTAAATTCATATTTCTTTGGATGGAATAATAAATTAGAATGGTTATGTACACTATATCTCTACTATTAAAAGTCTTTAGTGGTAGAGGTGGTACGTCATCCATCTTCACCTTCCATCTCTTATCCATAGTCAAATTAAACGCATGACACTTTATATCTATTTGGTTTGCTTTTTTATTTAGATGCATTGTATTTTCGTAAGTTTGTTTTTATTATTTTAAGATATACCAAATCATCCTATTTATGTAGCTTCCTTATTTTAGCACATTGTATTTAGAAAACTTCTAATCATATCCAGATATACCGAATCAGAGAGTGTAGAAACGCAGTCCAGCGTGAAAACGGAACTAAGTGTGTGAAGCATGACTCAAGCGAGCGTGAAAGGCTGAAAAAGGAGCTAAGATTGTGAGTCAAATAAATCAAATATAACACGATGGAAAGGAATGTGATTTTTGTTCATAGCAAAACATGAGCGGTTAGCTAGTACATGAGCATGAGAAGTGCCCATTTTCAGGACTATAATATATAAGGCCCTGTTTGGCATAGCTCCAGCTCTCAGCTCTACCTCAGATACGTAATTTGTAGGTTAACATAAAGTGACTTAAGTTTATGTTTTTAGTTTAAAATGTAAATAAGATGGGTCATCTAAACATCCTCAATTTACCCACAACTCCAGCTCTATGTATTTTTAGAGTTAGGAATATAGTGCTCCACCAACTCCACCAAAATTGGTGGAGTTGGAGCTGTGCCAAATAGGGCCATAGTAGTATAAGGCAAGATCACGAGCAGAGCAGGCAGCTTTCGCCAAATGCAGTCCGCGCTGCACGCCACTCGCCGCGCGCGGTTACCTGGTCAGCACGCACGATCGGTGAATCGTCGTGCAGAGAGAGCCCAGCTTCTGCGGCCTCCCACTGGGTGCGTGCTGTCACTGATGAGAGAGATAGAGCCCAGCTTTTGCCTGCCTGATTAACCTGTCACTAATGAACGAGCTACGTGCTTGCCAGTTGATATGATAATTGGCATAACCTTCAGTGGTTACTGACTTGGACCCCCTCGGGTGATTAACGCTTTGTGCAAGTTGGTGGTCTCGATGAATCGAAAGGTTATCTGTCAAACACTTCTGAATTGCACCCTCTCTCTAGTAACAGCTCTTTATGGAGTTATGGGTTGGATTCCAGAGTTCAGATTTGTTAAACTACAAGGTTGGATGGAAGCAGTCAAGCCAAATCAATCTGTAATGCAGCCATAGCTGGACCGGGAAGACTACCAGATCATTAGATCACACTGGTTCACACCAATATAACAAGTCCCTCGTGTGGGCTGCGCCAGCCTGCGCGCCAAATTAAAGTTCTGGCATGACTAATGGCAGTGCAATAATACTGCATTACATGAGTTAATCATCATTCATCAGCGATCTCTTTCCGATTTTAAGACGAGTTCCAATCCGTAGGCGATGAAATGCAGAAATTACTCATTACTTCAGGTTGCAACGCCATAACTTGTGGTCTCCCCTCTCCAGCATGAACACGTCCTGTATGCATGCGGCGCGGCTGGAAAAACAACGCCATCAGATCAAGTCTGATCGGCTGCCAAAAAGCTATGCTACAATGTTTTTCCTCTGCTGCATTTTTCTAGCATAATATTCCAGTTGATCGGAGTCTTCGGTTCTTGATTCGGCAGCCAGCAAGTAATGTCATATCATGACATTGCAAAGCCAATGCTAGAGGGTACGAATTTATGGATACCATCAACTAGATTGCCTGCATTGACGCTGTTGGGAAAAAAACAGCATTTTCAGATTTAATTTAATCAAAAGATAATGCATGAGCACTAACAGATTAATTAGCAACATCATACAGCATGAGTACTCAAATAAACTCGTAAACAGAAGCAACAGGAGACCAAGAACAAAAGACATCAGACCTACCGATCTTCTTCGGAAGAACCGAAACCAGGAGCAGACATAGTTGACCCCATCATGACAATGTAGCAGCCGAAGCAGATCAGCAGTAACGACGCAGAGGAAGCAGGTCACATCGACGAGGAAGTAGATCGCGAGCAGTCACGCCGAACGCTTCCCAAAAACGCCCTCCCTCGGTGCAAGATCGCAAGGATGATGAGTTCCCGAGACCTGCTCTCCCGATGACCAGTGCACGTTGGTGCAGTGGGACGGAGTAGTCAATCTGTGGCTGTGCAGCGGATTGGAAGAGGCAAAACCCTAGCGTTTCGTTCTATCTCACTCTTGGGCGGCGGCCGTATGGTTTATATAGGATGGACTGACGAACTCGTATGATCTCCATGTCTCGTAACCGATTTTGAATTTTTGAAGAGCAAAAAAACTGTAAAAGGAGGACGCGCCTACGCAAGCAACTAAATCTGATTTCGGTGGACTATTCATGCAGGTATCGTGCGCCCGTGCCACCCCGCCCTGGCGAGGTGAGGCGAGCGAGCGCACGCTTGTGTTCTTCTCTTTCTCTCTCATACATGAGCTAGTGGGATGGAGCACACTTCACTATTTTAATTGGTGTCTTCCCACCTCAACTAACAATATGCTACTAAAGAGTTCTCACACTCCCTTCCATATGTGGCCCTTTGAGATTTCCAAAGGTCCAAAGCCTATATATTCCAACGATCCTCCACCAGATCTGAAAGCCCCACTAAGATTATCTATTCCAAAATTTGTTTGATATACCAGTGTTTTGATAGAGACTTGTTAGGATTGAACATCCACTTAGAGCTCTAAGCTACACTCATCCAGAACTTGAACAATGGACTAAGCCTTGAATTGTAAGTTTGTGTGAATAAGTTTCATTTAAAGTCATTATAAATACTTGGCTGCCAATAGGCTACCCCTTAGATGAAGCATATAAGTCATACTCCTTAGTCTCTTCATAACCTTACTAGAGATTATCCAAGTCTCACAGACTGCGACCAGCGACCAGGCTCACATAGGTGTGTTCTTTCAAAAATGCTATGTAGAACAACATTTTCGCTAATTAAAGTCAACAGAACACATTAATGCATTGCCCAACCTGCCTTATAGATTTCGAGAGTATTGTATCTTTACTGGAGTGGGTTGGAAAATACTCTACTTCAGTTAAACAATAGGTTGTTCTTCCTAGATCATAATTCACAGGATTTTCGATCGTAAAGGTTGGGTTACCACTATGATATAACTCACGTGGATCTCATGCGCAGCTCTTTCGATGCATTATCTATCATATTCCGTAATAATTCCTTTGTAAAGGGGTCTACCAGGTTTCTTAGCTGTTTGGATATAATCCAAGGCTATCACCCTATAGTTTCTCAATATTCTGATAGACTTCAAACGTCTCTTAACATGTGTCGAGGACTTCATGTTGTTCTTTTCAGTAGTATAATCAGGCCTAAGTTTCTTCATGAATATCTACTTATACCTCACATGTTTGCAATCATAAGGTCGTTCTATAAGTTCCTAAGTCTCGTTAGCAAGAATGGATTCCATTTCATTACAGACTACTTTCTTCTAGTAGTCTGCATCTGGTGATGCAATAGCTTCTGAAATGGTCTTAGGAGTATCATCCACAAGGTACAAAGTGAAGTCGTTGAAGCCTCACTGTCATCCTCCTTAGGATGACAGTGGAGGATGACGGTGTTGGAGCATCGCTGTCATCTTCCTTAGGACAGGCCTAAGTTTCTTCATGAATATCTACTTATATCTCACATGTTTGCAATTATAAAGTCGTTCTATAAGTTCCTAAGTCTCGTTAGCAAGAATGGATTCCATTTCGTTACGGACTATTTTCTTCTAGTAGTCTGCATCTGGTGATGCAATAGCTTCTGAAATGGTCTTAGGAGTATCATCCACAAGGTACAAAGTGAAGTCGCTAAAGCCTCACTGTCATCCTCCTTAGGATGACAATGGAGGATGGCGGTGTTGGAGCATCACTGTCATCTTCCTTAGGGTCTTGCTAATCATGTGTTCATTTAGGATGTTTAGTTTGAGTGGTTGGTTCGGGAATTATCTTAGTGGTTTAACTAGATGAGCTATGTAACTTCTTCATACGAAAGATGCTCTTAAAGAAGGCTGTATCTCGAGACTCCATGTTTGTACTGACCAGCATATCAGTCACCTCAAATTTTATTACCAAGAATCTATAGGCAATACTTCGATGAGCATATCTTAAAAAGACACGATCCACCGTCTTAGGGATAAGTTTGCGCTTTTTAGTTATTAGCATGTTGACTTTCGCTAACACCCCAAGTATGCAAGTAAGAAAGTGATGATTTTCTCCTTTCCCATTCCTTAATTGGGGGTTTCTCCTTATTCTTTAAAAGAACATTATTCAGGACATAACATAACACACAGTTAACAGAGCCTCGCCTACCTTGCCTTAGATAATCCCGCAATGTCTAACATGACATTAACCAAATCAATTAGAGTGCGGTTCTTTCTTTCGGCAACCCCGTTTGATTAGCGTGAATAGAGAGGCATCTTTTTATGAATAATCCTATGTTCCTTATAGAATAAGTCGAAATCACTAGAGAAATACTCTCCACCACGATCCGACCTAAGTCTTTTAATTTTTTTTCCAATTGATTTTCAGCTTCTACCTTATAGATCTTAAAGTAATCTAGATCCTCATATTTGGTTTTCAACAGATATATATAGCAAAATCTAGAAACATCACCAATCAGAGTCATGAAATATCTTTTTTCACCCTTTGTCAACACACCATTCATTTCACAAGTATCTGAATGTATGAATTCTAGAGTTGCCAAACTTCTCTCCTCGGCTGCCTTGTGAGGCTTATGAGGTTGCTTTGATTGCATACTCTCACCAGCAGGTCGCAACGACGAGGAAGTAGATTGCGAGCAGTTAGGCCGAGCGCTTCCCAAAAACCTTATTCGCCCTCTCCCAGTGCAGGGTTACAAGGACAACAGGTTCCGGAGACCTGCACTCCCGATGACCAGTGCACGCGGGCGCAGCGGGACAGAGTAGTCGATATGTGGCAGCGCAACGGGTTGGAAGAAGCAAAACCCTGGTGTTTCGTTCGATCTCGCTCCCGGGCGGTGGCCATACAATTTATATAGGATAGGTTGACGGTCAAACATATCACGAGACGTGCCACGATCAGACTCGCATTCCGAATTTTCGAAGAGTAAAAAGAAATAAACTACAAAAGGAGAGCATGTCTGCGCAAGCAACTGGATCAGATTTTGGCGGACCATTCACGCAGCTGTCGTGTGCCCGCGCCGCCCTGGTCTGAGCCCGGCGAGGTGAGCGAGTACACGCATGTGTTCTTCTCTTTCTCTCCCCTACATCCCGGCTATTGAGATTTTTAGGAATTATTTTCAAATACATGGGCCTAAGCCCATATATTTCAACAGACGCTTGGATATGCAGGGTAGTAATTTACCTCTACACATTATGGTTAAGCAAGGCAACAGAAAAGACAGCAGTATATCTCAAGTGTTCCAAACTCGGAGAGCACAAAAAATACCAAAATTATTCCTGAAAAGAAATACTTGAATTCTGAATCCACCAAAGTTCATTTTCAGGGATGGTATTGCTGATCATGCCTGTCTACCAAAGGTTGGTGAGTTCTTTTCCAGCTTTTCTAAAGCTAGATTCAGTTGCCTGGTTACTGCTCATAACAAAGACGGGAAAAAAAAAAAGAGCGCGAGTGAGCCAAACAGGTCACCAGACGGCCAGCTCCATGGATTGCCGCAAAATAACGATGTTGATATTTTGGACCTATGGTAAGCAGTAGTACACCAGCAGAAATATTGCAGTACATAGTACTACCAATTTGTACTTGGCCAATTTGGCTTGCCCGTTGTCTAAAAACTCTTGGGTTTGCAATGGAGGTAGCCGGCCGGCAAGGGCATTGTCTACCGGTGGTCCGTGATTGAAAAATGGCCTTGGAATGGAAGCATTCCTCATGACCATCATCTTGTCTGTGGCTAAGAATTCCAGTAATGGGGGGTGTCACTCATGAGGTCAAAAGATGTCTCATTTCATGTGCAGGGTTTCACTGGTCAACTTGGAGCGAGATCTCTCTTCTAGAATTCTGAAAATTGGGTTAAATAAATGCGCAATTTTACAGCACACAACGTATGGCGGCAACATATTATCCATTCATTTAAGAAGTTATCCACGTATATGCTTGTAGATTGTAGCCCAGTGATAGAATGAGGCTGTTTATGTTTACCTATCCATGTTCGATCCCTACTATTAGCATGGTGTGCTGCATATTTAAGGCTCTATATGTCTCATGACGTAGAGACTGAAACAAAGTTCCATTTCAAAAAAATATATACTCTAAATAAATAGCCTCAAGAAATACTCAGACAGGGACAGTATTGAACTTCGAGGAGGAGACTTCCTGCATCTGAGTGTCCATGACGCTGTAGATTGTCATGCGGTTCTTTTCTTGAGCGTCCGTGTAGATGCAGGCACTCTCTAAGCCATAACCGAACCACAATCTCATTCTTTTCTTAGATTCTGACAACTCGGTCACCTAATCTGTGGGATGTTAGGTGCGTGGGTGCATGTCAATGTGTATTGCTTTTGAATTCTTGCTACAAAAGAAATCTGTTTGGAGGCAGCATGTCCATTTCTGAAGCAAGGTGAAGAAATGACTGAGCAACAAGAAAAAAGGCCTTCCAGTAGAGTGTAGACTGTAGAGTGAACAGGAGAAAATCTGCACAGCAGCATATGCTCTTCTCATTTAAGAGAGAGAGTGATTAATCTGATCATATGATATAGGAACTCACATGAACTGACAACCAACAAGGTGTTCTACTTCTATCCAATTAAACATGAAATGCTTGATAGCTTAAATTAACATCCTAAACTATATATAACCATACATGGCACATGGGCTTAGTAACAAAGAGCATATGCAGAGGCACCGTTATCTCTCCTGTGATTCAGAAACTGTTGCTGCTAGAACTTCTGTTTGGGGGAGAGAAGAGTGCTAGGTAGCTAGCTGGCCAAGAACCACATGTACTCAAAAACTTTTTTAGAATTGGTTTCCCTGTGAATCATCATTGCAACTACTCCCCTTCTGTTGCCATCTCTCTTTTGGAGGAGCCTTTAGGAACAAAGTTGGATGGCCTGGCAGGTCCTGGCCTTGCTTGCCGCTCAATCTTTCTTGCATCAGGTTCTTCCCTTCCTGAGTATTTTATCCTTGTGTTAGGTCATGTGGCCAACTAATGAATGTTACTCGCTTGTGTTCTGGTACTGCACAAAATAGTTTATAAAACAAACCTTGTGATGGAAAACCAGTCATCCATCATCCGTAGTAAATAGTAATGCACTACTAGGGTGTCCTACGCACTATCATTTTGTACACATATTCTGTTCGAGTATTAAAAAAACTTCAATTATTAGGGATTCTCTCAAAAAAAAAATTTAGGGATAAAAGGGAATCAGTTAGAGACTACTAATAGGGGGTAAATGAAATGGGCCCAAAGTATATTTGGGCTGAAAGCCCATCCGAGTAGTCTCCGGCCCATACATCCTCGACGCCATCTTAAGGTTCACTGTTCCACTAGGCACTCACTTACTATGGCTCGACTTTGCCGTCTCCCTCGCGTGTTCCCCCTGATCGCCTCCGCCGCCGCCTCCACGACTCGCCACCTCCCCATCCCCGTAAACCCTAGCCCCGCTCTCCTTTTCCCTTCCTTCTCCTCCCCGACGCCGGTGGCTTCGCTGCCCACTCTGTCTCGCCTCTTCTCCTCGTCCGCGGGTACTGCTCCTGTTCCCCAATCTCTCCCTTCCTGCTCGCTCATTTCGCGTGGTTCTTGGACGTCGACCATTTCTTTGTTCTCGCAGGCGATTCCAAGATGGTGGTCGTCGACTCGACGACGTCCTTCGACAGCATCTACTCCAAGGTGCAAGGTGCGACGCCGATCGCCCTCCCCTTCGTTCCGACCTCGCTGGTTCTTTAGCACGTCAGGTGGTAGGATGGATGGGTGCGAGGTTTTGTTCTCGTGTCGTGCCTCTGTGATGGCTGTTTGCTTGTGCAGATGAGAAGCTCCCGGCTGTGTTCTACTACACCGCGGTGTGGTGCGGGCCATGTAAGTGCCGACTCCTCGTTCCAAAGATTGGTGTTTTAATGACTGGGATCATGTTATAGCTGTGTTGTTTGGCATTGTAGGCAAGGCGATAGCTCCTGTGATAGCGAAGCTGAGCAACCAGTATCCGAAGATACCTATGTACAAAGTTGACATTGACTTGGTAAGTGAGTGAAACAGAGAATCCAGGCTTTGCTGCTATACATATGATGATTGATGATGCACTAGCATGCCAGTTATGTATGTGCTCTTTGTATTAAATGAAATGCTCGATCAATTAGACGTGTCTCTTTAATCCCAATCTGCTGTTTACCAAAAAAAACACTGTATTTCCTGACTTATCTTCGTTGTGTTAATTCCTGTAGTTTGTGACCTCAATGCTTTTTACTCAAAATTGTAGGATGGGAAATGTTTTTTCTTTTTCAAAAAAGGACTAAACACCAATGTTTATAATTGCAAGTCGCAACATTACCAATGTTGTTAACCAACCCTACTTTGATGGGAATCCTCAAAATTCACTCATTCAGATTTATCCATTTGGATGTTTTTTTCAGCTTTTTAGCATATTGAAGTTTGGGACAAATTTGTATCGAGGCAAAAATTTCCGTACAATTTGAAAAGTGAATGAAGTTAGCAGCAATCTTTCACTGTGAATATACTGTTACCATTGCTGATGTGGATATACTGTTACCATACGTTTCTCAGGATCACTGTGAAAGTTGCTTCAAAACTAGGCTGCTCTGGATATTTTACTAGATCTTTTACCATTGCTGATGTGGATATACTGTTAGTCATCCAGTAGGTATAAATGGGACTCTATGTGATTGACTTGACATGTTAACTGGATTGGCAGTTCGTTCATGTGTTCATTGAATTTAAGAATACTGTTGTAATGTCTAAGAACATTTCGTGATATTTCCTGTTGACCAGGGCATTTCATGATTTCATAGCATGTTGTGACATTGAAGTGTTGCTAATTTCTTGGAATGGGGATGGGGGTACTATTTGTTTGGAGTAGCCAGAGTTATGGTAATTATGAGATGGCACATAGCTGCATGGGATATTTTAGTGAAAGCCCTTAATATTCCATGATTAACTGTTAGATTAGGTCGTTTTATTCCTCTGTTTTGTAATTACCTATAAAGGGGGTAGGTTATACACTGTTTGGCTAACTATGTAACTGATTTTGCTCAAAAAAAACTATGTAACTGAAGTGCTCTATTAGTAATACACTATTACAATTTTCAATAAAGTTCTTTGAATGTGATTTTCAATAAACTTCTTTGAATATGTAACTGACGTGCTCTATTAGGAATACACTATTGCAATTTTCAATAAACTTGTTCAAATGTGATTTTTACAGCTAGTCGGTGGGAACAAGTCTTTAGAGTTCAGCTTCAAGGTGCTTCATAATTTCTAGCTACAGAATTCCATCCAAAGAAAGTTTTTTATGGAAATTATCATTCTCTTGCCATGGTGCATTTGGAAGATCAGAAACAACTACATTTTTTCAAAATGTTCAGCCAGAAGTAGGAGAGTGTCCAAGATTATTCAAATTAAAATTTGCTATGGATATCCATCGAGCGAAAATTGAATATCAACCTTCAATTCAGGACTGCTTCAGCAACCTAGATTAATTCTTTGTTGCTCTTTTTTGTCATAAATTCTTGTAAATTACTCTTTTTTAAGCAGGACTGGTTCAGTAACCTAGATTAATTTTTTTTTGCTCTTTTTGTTGTAAATTCTTGTAAATTACTCTTTTTTAAGCAATAGGTTGCATGCCTACTGTTTTGTTGTCCACAAAAAAATATCAATACGCCCAAAGTGTGATGCATTTCAGATGCATTTAAACATTGTGTCTATGGAAAAAAAAATTCTCAACTTTACAGGCATCCTCTTGCTTGTTGATTGATAAGCACCTTTTGTCCTGTTTTTGTGTTGCAGGATGGAATTGGAAGCAAACTAAGTGATCTGAAAATATACTCTGTGGTAAGTTGCAATTAATAAACTACAGTTTGTGACATTTCGTTAATCATTTTGCTGTGAAAATTTCATTGAATATCATAGCTCTAATTATGATTTGATTTTATATTTTGTTTTTGGCTACATGAATCAGCTAACGTGTGATAGCATGTTCAATTTGTTCATTGCACCTACAAGATTAGGGATGATAGGGCCATGATTATTGGAATAGTTTTCACCAGCATGCTTGTTTACTGTTTTATGTGAAGATGGTTTTTACTGTCCATCTGTAATTTATGCTGCAAATTTTCATACTTTAATAATTCATGCTGCAAATATTTGACTGTTGCTTGATCCTGCACAGCCAACGTTCCACTTCTATCATGAAGGTCAGAAGACTAGCGAAGTAATTGGTGCTACTGTGAAAGAACTGGAAGCTGCCATGGAAACTCTGGACAAGTATACATTCAGCTGTTACCTTGCCCCTCTCATTGTTTGCTTACAGATACACTACACTGTTGTAGTGTTGTTTGGATAATCTTATTTGCAACTATGTAAACAACATGCTAAAACAAACCTGGTCAAGATAAATTGAATACTGTAATTACCAAACAAACAGAACCTGCATTTTTAGTTGTCCGCATGACTGCATCACAAGATATGTGATGGATCCATCATGAAGTCGTGTCCAGAACATAGCTGTCTACTTTATATTGGAATTCAGCTGACATTATACATTTATTTGTTGTACAGGCAGCTGGCAGAAGCTCCATAGAAGAACCTGACCTGGTGGGAGGTGCTTGTTGGCACTGGAACTTATGCTTAGGCAAACCTCGTTAAGATATTTTGTCATTCTCGATGTTTGCTTGATGGTTGGGCCTGACATTTACGAGCTCCGGGCCTTGGTGAATGGTGGCAAGCCATGATTTTCTAGAATTGCTGAGTCCATTTTGTTTTGGCTTCACCGTGCAGATGCATATCCATCTCTTTGCCTCGCTCTTTCTCCCCAATTTACAGACCGGGAGAAAAAGAGTGTGCGCGAAAAGCGATGATCGTGGTTCATTCATTATAGCATTGCGTTTTGAGTTGCTGGGTTCAGGTGTAAGGCAATCCCAAAATGATTGTCTTGCATGGATGCGTTCCTAGTTCAACGATTGGCAGAGAAGCCAAGCCAGTGCGTACAGCTGCAGACTCAGTGCAGGGTTAGGATCTCACTGTAAGGGCTGGATTCAGCTGCAGACGCTATGCAGGGTTAGGATCTCACTGTTAGGGCTGGATTCGAACCGAGCTTGAGCGAGGTTGAAGGCGTAAGGCTTGAGATCTGTTTGGTTCGAGCTCGACTTGAATCCGTACTGAATACTGAGCTCTGTGTAGGGCTTGAACTAGAGATCAATGGAAGCTAAAGTAAGCTCTTGATCGGCTTGATTTGGCTAGAAACTCAACAAACACCTTCTTTTGCATGTTTACCATGGACAGTGGAACTATGCAAGCTATATATATATTCAAGTACACAACGAGGCTTAAGGGTATGAGGCTTTACTCCATAAGCCTTAACTACTAGGGTGGGTTCTTTTTAGATTATCTTATCCTATTTATTTGTTTTATCTCATACCTTCGAGAATTTTTTAAGGTAGCATCGAGAGCCGGTTGTCCTTGGTTTTTTGGGAGATGAGCTGAAAAGAATCTAGCCTAAGTGAGTTAAAGGCGTCAGGCTCATGATCGGTTTGGCTCAAGCTCGACTCGAATACATACCATATGGGCAGGGCAAGCAGCCAAACATGCTTGAGCATTCGAGCTACTTGGGATCGGCTTGAGAGAGACTTGAGCTCGGTTCAAGCTTGGCTGAATTGATCTCGCGTGACTCGTCGAGCCCAAGCACTTGGTCCACCCTCACCATTGATCCGCTCTCCGCCCTACCAGATCGATTCAACACGTGGTAGCACTGTAGCAGTACAAGCCAGGTCGGGTCGGCCTTTTCCAAGGGGATGTCGGGCATGGAGCTTTTATTATTTTTAAATTATTTTTTATTCAATTTTTTTAAATATACGTTGGACCGGTAATTTTTCAAAAATAGGCGCCCGTCGCCCGTGGGTCGGGCGATCGCCCACTGCACGGGCGTTCGGTGCCTACTCCGTTAGCCGCCGTGATGGCCGTGAGCCTGCCTACTCCATTAGCTGCCGTGATGGCCGTGAGCCTGCGCGTGGGGAAGGGTTGCAATCGCCCCAGTCATGGGCGATCAGTTACTGTTCATCCAACTACAACTCACTGTACATTCAAGTAACAACCTTTGCAGATTTTTAAAAAAATTATGCAACATCGAAACGCAACAAAACTTTAAAAAATGGAACCGTAGGTTCATAGGAAGGGTTCACAAAAAGTTTTGTTATTTTTAAAATTTTATTTTTTTTTAAATTTTGAAAATTAAAAATCGTGAAGACAAAAGCTTCTTAAAAATCATATTTTTTTTAAAAAATAGAACAATAAGTTCATGGAATGTCACAAAAATGATTTTTTAGAAGCTTTTATTACTTATTGTTCCATTTTTCAAACTTATTGTTACATTTTTCAAAAAAAATGATT
Organism: Olyra latifolia; assembly: GCA_036346145.1. NCBI lineage: Eukaryota > Viridiplantae > Streptophyta > Magnoliopsida > Poales > Poaceae > Olyra > Olyra latifolia. The sequence continues at coordinate 6,033,026 of CM070528.1, read as the reverse complement.
TTTAAGAAGCTTTTGTCTTCACGATTTTTAAATTTCAAAATTTAAAATTTTTAAAAATAACAAAACTTTTTGTAGATCCTTCCTGTGAACCTACGGTTCCATTTTTTTTAAGTTTTGTTGTGTTTCGATGTTGCATAATTTTTAAAAAAATTTGCAAAGGTTGTTACTTGAATGTACAGTGAGTTGTAGCTGTATGAACAGTAACTGATCGCCCATGACTGGAGCGATTGCAACTATTCCCCAGGCTCACGGCCATCACGGCGGCTAACGGAGTAGGCACCGATCGCCCGTGCAGTGGGCGATCGCCCAACCCACGGGTGACGGACGCCTATTTTTGAAAAATTACCGGTCCAACGTACATTTTTAAAAAATTGAATAAAAATAATTTAAAAATAATAAATTTTCGTCGGGCATGCACCCAATTAAAATTTGTTTACAGTACGGCCCGGCCTGGTTCGGCCCACCAGTACCGGCTCGTTGGCCACCACTTGCAATTTTGTTCAGGTTTGAGGTTTACCACTGCTGCACTAGGAACTATGGTTCGGCTTTGCCATCTCCCTCGCGTGTTTCCCCTTTATCGTCTCTTCCGTCACATCTTATCTGATTTATTTCGTCTTATATTTGAATTTTTTTTATTTTTTAAATTTTTTTTATCTTGTAGACGTGTGTAAAAGCTTTCTAAACTCTAAACACCAAGGGCATCCGGCTCTCAAAGCCACATCGAGAAATTCTCGAAGTTATAAAATAAGTTAAATAAGTAAATAAGAAATAAGTCAAATAAGCCGGAAAGATCAGCCCCTATGGCTCGGTTTTGCCGTCTCCCTCGCGTGTTTCCCCTGATCGCCTCCACCGCCACGGCTCGCCACCTCCCCAGCCTCGCTCTGCTCTTCCTTTCCTTCTCCTCCCCGACACCGGCGGCTTCGCTGCCCACTCTCTCTCGCCTCTTCTCCTCATCCGCGGGTACTAGTGCTGTCCTGCCCCCCAATCTCTCCCTGCCTTCTCGCTCATTTCGCACGGTTCTTGGACCCCGACCGTTTCTTGGTTCTCGCAGGCGATTCCAGCATGGTGGACATCGGCTCGGCGGAATCCTTCGACAACATCTACTCCAAAGTGCAAGGTGCGACGCCCATTCCCCTCCCCTTCGTTCGGACTCCGCTGATCCTTTGGCACGTTATAGGTGGTAGGATGAGTGCGATGTTTCATTCTCGCGTATCGTGCCTCTGTGATGGCTGCTTGCTTCTGCAGATGAGGAGCCGGCGGATTCGCTGCCCAGTCTCTCTAGCCTCTTCTCCTCGTCCGCGGGTACTACTGTTGTCCTGTCCCCCAATCTCTCCCTGCCTGCTGGCTCATTTCGCGTGGTTCTTGGACACGATTGTTTCTTGTTTTTTCTCAGGCGATTCCAGCGCGGTGGTCGTTGGCTCCGTGGAATCCATTGATGACATCTACTTCAAAGTGCAAGGTGCGACGCCGATTCCTCCCGTCGTTCCAACGTCGCTGATTCTTTGGCATGTTAGGTGGTAGGATGGATGGGTGCGAGGTTTCGTTCCCGTATCGTGCCTCTGTGATGGCTGTTTGCCTGTGCAGAGGAGAAGCTCCCCGCTGTGTTCTACTACACGGCGGTGTGGTGCAAGCCATGTAAGTGTCGACTCCTCGTTCCAAAGATTGGTGTTTTAATGGTTGAGATCATGTTATGGCTGTGTTGTTTGCCATTTTAGGCAAGGCATTAGCACCTGTTATAGCGAAGCTGAGCTACCGGTATTCGAAGATACCTATCTACCAAGTTGACATTGACTTGGTAAGTGGGTCAAGTAGGGAATCCTGCCTTTGCTGCTATATGATGATTGATGATGTACAAAGTTGACATCCCAGTTATGTATGTGCTGTTTGGATTGAAATGACCTGTTTTCTCTTTAGTCCCAATCTGCTCTTTACCTGAAAACATTTTGTTTCCTGACGTATCTCCATTGTGTTAATTCCAGTAGTTTGTGACCTTAATCCGTTTCTTTCAAAATTGTACGATGGGAGATTTTTTTTTTTTTTTTAAAAAAAGGAATGGACACCAATGTTTATAATTGCGAGTTACAACATTACCAGTGATTGTTTACTGTTGTTAGCCAACCCCAGTTTAATGGAAATCCTCAAAATTCACTCATCCAGTTTGATCCATTTGGATGATTTTTTCACCTTTTTAGTATATTGAAGTTTCGAAGAAATTTGTATCACGGCAAAATTTTCTATACAAATTGAAAAGTGAATAAAGTCAGCAGCAGTCTTCCTTTCTCAGGATCACTTTGAAAGCTGCTTCAAAAACAGGATGCTCTGGATATTTCACTAGGTCTTTTACCATTGCTAGTGTGGATATTTTGGTAGTGATTCAGTAGGTATAGATGGGATTGTAGGTGATTGGCTTGACATGTTAACTGGATTGGAAGTTGGTTCATGTGTTCATTGAATTTAAGAATGTGGTTGTAATGACTAAGAACATTTCATCATATTTCTGGTCGACAGGCCATTTCATGATTTCATAGCATTATTTGTCATTGAAGTGTTGCTAATCTCTTGGAATGGGGATGGGGGTCCGATTGGTTTGGAGTAGCCAGATTTATGATAGCTTATAGGAAAAATATCTTACGTGTCATTATAGAGCCGTCTAATGCCTTACATACCATCACTTAGAGGCTTATATCCTCAATGACATCACAATTGCTCGATTATTGCCTTTTGTGTCATTGGCGAAAACTTATCATTTTTGTTTAAGCTACGTAAACATTTCAAAAATCCTCAAAAAACATAGAGTTATTAAATATGCAGCAGTTTGAATGTATATTTTTAAGATAAATCTTTTATGTTTAAAACGTTTTTAAGTGTAAAAATTTTGGTAAAAATACCCAAAAAAAATATAGACTCAAAATATTGCATATCTAATAACACTATGATTTTTTTGAGAATTTTTTGGTATGTTTACATAGTTTAAATAAAAAGGATAAGTTTTCAACATTGACATACATGACAATATTGGAGCAATTGCGATGGCAAATAAAAGAGAGATGACTAAGCGAGGGTATATAAGAGGCTATCCGACTATGCAATGGCATACAAAAATTTGACCCTAACTTATAAGATGGCACAATGGCACATTGCTGCATGGGATATGAATATTAAAAATCCATGATTGACTGTTAGATGCGGTCATTTTATTCCTCTGTTTTGTGATTACTTGTACAGGGGGTATGTTATACATTGTTTGGTTAAATATGTAACTGAAGTTCTCTATTAGGAATACACTTACAATTTTAATGAACTTCGTTGAATATGTAACTGACGTGCTCTGTTAGGAATACACTATTATAATTTTCAATAAACTTCTTTGAATGTGTTTTTTCTGCTAGTTGCTGGGAACAAGTATGTAAAGTTCAGCTTCAAGATGCTTAAGTCTTGGATATAATTTCTAGCCCGCATTCCATCCAAAGAAATTTTTTTTATGGAAATTATCATTTTGTTGTCGCAGTGCATTTGGAAGATCAAAAACAACTACATTTTTTCAAAATGTTCAGCCAGAACTAGCATAATGTCAAAAATTATTCAAATTAGAATTCATTATGATTATCCATCGAACGAAAACTAAATATCAACCTTCAATTCAGGACTGTTAGAAAAACCTAGATTAATTTTGTACCCTTTTTCTCGTTGTAAATCTCTTGTAAATAACTCTTCTTTTTAAGCAATAGGTTCTCTGCCTACTGTTTTGCTGTTCAAAAAAATCAATAAACCCTATGTGTGATGCATTTCAAATGCATTCAAACTCATTGCGTCTATGGTAAAAAAAATTTCCCTAGCTTTACAGTTATGCTCTCACTTGTTAATTGATAAGCACCTTTTGTCATGTTTTCGTATTGCAGGATGGAATTGGAAGCAGACTGTGTGATCTGAAAATATACTCTCTGGTTAGTTGCAATTAGTAAAGATGGTTTTAACTGTCGATCTTAATTCAAGCTGCAAATATTTTTAATTCATATTGCAAATATTTTACCGTTGCTGGATCCTGCACAGCCAACGTTCCACTTCTATCACAAAGGTCAGAAGACTAGCGAAGTAATTGGTGCTACTGTGAAAGAACTGGACCTGGAAGCTGCCATGGAAAGTCTGGACATGTAAGACATTCAGTTGTTACCTTTTCTCTCATTGTTTGCTTACAAATACAATACACTGTTGTAGTGTTGTTTTGATAATCTTATTTGCAACTATGTAAATGAAACTAAAACAATAAATTGATTACCATAATTACCATACAAATAGAACCTGCTTTTTTAGTTGTCTGCATCACAAGATATGTGATATATCCATCACAAACTTGTGTCCAGGACATAGCTGTCTACTTTATATCGGAATTCAGCTGACATTATACATTTATTTGTTGTACAGGCAACGAGCAGAAGCTGATGTATTTGGCACTGGAACTTATGGTTAGGCAAACCTTGTTAAGATATTTTGCTATGTTTGGATTGTGAAAGGTTGGCTGCAGTGCATGGAAAAATCGATTTACTTTGGCCCTTTTTATCACAACGTTGGGCCTGACGTTTGCGAATTCTGGGCCTTCGTTTTGTAGAATTGCTGATCCCATTTATTTTTTTTTCAGAAAAGCGCATTTTGTTTTGGTCATCAGCATCTGAAACTTATGATGATGCGCTTCACCGTGTAGATGCACGCCGTATGGCCATCTCTTTCTCCCCTGTTTGCACAGAGGCCCAGCCTGCGACACGCTCCGGACACAGGCGCGAGATACCTGCCGTATAGCTGCCGGATTGTTAGAAGTAGAGACACTAACCTTTTTTACGTAATCCAGCGGTAGATTATAACCTGGAAGGCTGCGTGTGGTTTAATCTGAGTATATTGGGTGGATTAAGGGTTTAATCTGCCAAATGCTCTTGGATTAAGCATGAATAAGTTAATCTGGTCAAACAGTACTATTTATTCCCGCTAGCCTAGGATTAGCTAATGCAACAAAAGGGTGAGATAACTTATCCCTCTTTACTGATCTCACTAACCTAGCTAAATAATTGAATTAGTTGCCAAACACAAAACTTAAGTTTGGATAAACTAACCCAGCGGGTTAAGGTTACACTATATCAAAACATGTTATTTTTACCGATACATTAGTGCTTATTCATATAGGACCGATACAAATAAGGTTACTAGTGCTGGTTCTGTAAAGGACGAGTGGCAAAAACTTATATATCTATGTAGGATTTGCACAAATAAGGTTATTAGTGCCGGTTCTATAAAGGACCAGCGGCAAAAACTTGGATATACACACACACACGCTGGTGTTAATTACTAACCAACACATATTACTGATTATATGGTGCTGATTCAAACTATGAACTGGCATAGATATATTTGTGCCAGTTCGTGTAGGGAACATGAACATGTAATCTCTATATATGTGCTATCTAGGAACTACAACTGGCACGTATAAAGATTTTTCCACGTGTCAAAGCGAAAAGGCGCGACTCTTCGTATCCATATGCACTGGTTCATCATTACAACCAGCACGCATAATAGTTTGTCTCTCGAGACGTTTTGCAGATATTTTTTTCGTACTCTTTATAATACTCCCTCCGTTTTTTATAAGGCACACACGTATTTCGAGATTCAAACCTCGTAATCTTTGACTAGTGATTTGTCTAACAATGTATAGATTTTTGTGATACAAAAATGGTACCATTAGATTTGTATTGGAAAGTATTTTCCAATGATCATAGTTTTGTTACTATGCACAATATAGGATAAGAGAAATCAAGTATCAAAGTATAGTATGGTGGACCGTGTTAAGTCAAACAGTGTCTTATATTTTGAAATGGAGGGAGTATATCGATCGTGCGTCTCTCTCCTCCCATTCTTCGATCAATTCCGCCACTTCACTCTAGATCCAGTACTCTCTGACATGGCCCAATCCCCTTCCTCTCCCTTGTCACTGCTGCCCTCTCTACCTCTCTTGTCGCCATCTTTTCCCTAGGCCGTGACCATTTCCTCGTTGCCGTGGCTAGTGCCCCATCACGAGGAGCCTGCTGGCGAGGCCCACAAGGAGGAGCCGGCACTCCTCGAGGAGTCCGCTGTGCCCATGAGGAGGAGCCGTCGCCCTATGAGGAGCCCGTTAGTGGGGAGAACCACGAGGACAGGGAGCTATCGCCCAAGCTGCAGCGGGCGACATCGTCGGATCCGAATCAAGAGGAGGACGACAAGCCAGAGGAGGACGACAAGCCGACCATTTCGTTGAAGGAGGAGCATAGCTGGCACCTCTTGCCGTACGAATTGGCCCTTACATCCGATGACGGGACACCTCTCCTCACCCTTGAACAGCCTCGCGTCTTTGTACCACGACGGCTACTCCAACCCTGAGGCGGTGGTGACGACGGCGGCGACTACGACTAGATGTAGATATAAGTAGGTATATAGCTAGCTATAGGGTACATAGCATCCAACCTAGTAAGCACCGGTGTGCTACTAGTGTTAGCTAGGCTAGCTATTTTTTAAAAAATTTTAAAATATATCTGTGCTGGTTCTATCCATAAACCGACATAGAGAATGATTCATTTGTGTCAGTTAGTAACCGGCACAGATGACCGGCAATATCGATGCCCGTTGTTTTGTGCCAGTTCAAAATCGGCACTGATGACAATTTGGAACCGGCACTGATATGGTATTCTGTAGTAGTGTTAACTAATTAAGTTAATCGAACCCCAATCCAAACACAGCCAAAAGGTTATGGGTCTTTGATAAGGGGCTTGGAGGGTCCAAAATTTATAAAGAAAAATGATTTGAGAGTTTTGATAAGAACCACTAAAACGCCTTTCAAACAATAGCTACAACATTTGACTTATATAAAAATGATAAATTTTTAAGGTAGCTTTTAATTTTAATTTAAGCTAAAAAGAATGATTAGTGTTGAATGGTGTAAGCTTGTTCTAAACCGTTTATCAGCAATTTAGCAGCAAGGGTGTTTTGAAGTTATTCACTTTTATTTCTTGATCCTGCTTCTCAAAAATTTTGAAGTTATTTGCAATTTATCTAGGTATTTCTAGAAGTAAACACTTTTGACTTTTTGATCCCCTTCTCAAAAATTCTGGAACGGCTTCTCAAAACTTTTAAAAACAAGTTGTACTAAGAAGGTTGGATGTTTGATGTGGCTTCCAGTAGCTGCCCCTTTCACAAAAATTCTGAAACAGCTTCTCAAAACTTATAAAAACAGGTTGAACCAAGTAGGTTGGATGTTTGACGTCGCTTCTAGAGGCTCTTGGAATTTAACTTCTAGCGATTCATCTTCGCCTGTTCTATCGGTCTTGTAAAACAGGCATCTTGGATGGTGGTTCTTTCCTTCTTGTATTAGTCACAGCGTGTGTTTTCGTGAGGATACTTACATTTTGAGAAATGGAATTTAAAATCCCGGCCTCTACGCACAAACATGTTTGCGGCCAATACAAGTCATCATCAACATACAAATGTTGTTTCCACAAAAAGGAAAGAAAAAGGTCTATTTTACAATATGAACTATCACTTTTTATCTACATAATCCCATAAACTATGAAGCCAGGTATTCTAACCTGCAAAACTCAAAATCCGGTGCAAATAACCCCTTGGGGGCGGTTTTGGAGGTGGTTTTGCCACCGTGGCATGCTAACCTTATTATCAAAGTGGTTAACTCCCTCAATAAACTTGTCTAGAAAATTATAATTCTTCCATAAATTCATATGAATTTCTCACTAATGCAATTTCTTCTGTAAGTCTCGCTATGTTTGGTCTATTCATAGCATATATCTTCTATGGATCTGCTTATTCCTTTTTTTTTAGAATTTAAATTTAAAAAATTCTCTTGTAAAAAAAGCCGACATGTGGTGGTTGGCAGGGCTATGATGTGGCAGGGACCCACATGTAAGTCGCTGCTTCTCTTTCCCCCTCCCACTTCCTCTCTCCTCCCTCATCTCTAAAGACAGTGTCATGCACGCCTCCCTGGCGTCCTCTTGCATGCCGGTTGCCCTAGCCCCAATCCCCTTTCACACTAGGCCTTCTTGGCGTGGCTCGTGGCCACAAGAACACTCCAGCCCATTGCTCTGGTCTCCTTCATTGTCCTCCCCCTCCCCATGGTCTCCTCCTCTACCCCCTCACCCGCCGCCCTCTCTCCCTTATCCATCTCCATCTCCAAGATTGAGAAGAGAAAAGGAGGGGAACCCTGGGCCTTTCGCACCTCGGTGAGCTCCACGTGTGACACCGGCACCGGCACGCCAATCGGGAGGATATGGCCAAGAGGAAGAAGTAGCACGTCGTCGGGGAGAAGCGGCTTTGCCGGCTGTGTTACCCCGCCGGCCACAACCTTAACCCACCACTATGCCGTCCCACCGGCCTCATCCCCGAGCATGCCGCGTGAGGCACCCCTCCTAGCTCTAGACATCCTAGACCACGCCACCACCCTCCTTAGTTGTGGCGAGGCGGGGGAGAGGAGCACGGGGTGGTGAGGCAGGGGCTAGAGCAATAGAGAGGAGGAGGAGCTAGGTTGGCCATGGAGGTGGAGGACAACGGGGAGTGAGGACTAGGCCATAGGGGAGGGGACGAGGTCCTACTAGGGAAGAAGACAATGTGTAGAGTGGAGAAAAGAGAAGAGAAAGAGAAAAGAGAAAGAAGATGACATGTGAACTATTGCCATGTCGTAGCCCCGTCAAAGGCCACATTGTATCACCTCCAAAACCGTCTCAGGAGGTTATTTACGCTATTTTTCAAGTTTTACAGCTGGAATACATGATTTCATAGTTTACGGGGGTATATAAACAAAGCACGATATTTCAAGATGTAAAATTGATTTTTTTTCCAAAAGGAAAAACCACATGCTGTTACCACATTAGAAACTAACGATCCTATTATTCAACTTCCAGCTATGTCTGAAAAAGAACATCATAGTGACGACTTCAGAGTGGCAAGTTTAGACAAATCCTTCTCTTTTAGACTTCTTTTGTAGCAATGACCAATGGCGCTATCAGGGAGCTCCACTGAAGATCACCTGGGAAAAAGATATGCCTTTTCTATTGTTAAAAATCATATCATTTCAATATAACCAAATGACTTATAAAACGGCTGCTATACCTACAGACACCTTTTTCTTAAGCTTCGGACCCAACTCGGAAAGTCAGTTCCCAACCAATCCAGAAAGATTACTTTTGAGCGCTAATTGATGCGAGGATGCGTACATAGCGATTGGCGGAGAAGCCCGTCCAATGCAGGGTTAGGATCTGACCGTCGATCTGCCCTCCCTCCTCCCTGCCAGATCGATTCCATTCGACACGCAGTAGCAGTAGAAGCCACGCCGGGCAGGCCTTCCCCCTCCCTGCCACCGCACATGCACGACCGGCCATTCATGGCATCGTAGCTCATCAGCCAGACGGACAGCGCAGGCTCGCTTTTGGCATGCTGTCGCCACCTCCCCCACTGCCGTCGGCCGGCCGGATGCTGACCATCGACCTGCGCTCGCCCAGCAGTGCCAGTCCAGCGGCACGCATGAGAGAGAGAGAGACCTGGGGCAAGTGGCTGTCCCCCAAGGACTGGCAATGCGATGCGTGTCTCCCGCCGGAGTGGCAACGCGACGGAGGCAAGCGGTGCCGGAGCCGAGCCGGGCCAGGGCCATGGCCATGGCCATCCATCCAAGTGGTGGGGGTGGCGCGCACGTGAACGCACACGCCTACTTCGCGTCCACCGCTGCTGGCCTGACGACGAGTCGACGACGGGATTTGCCACCTGGCTGGCCTGTCCCGGTGTTCTTCTATACTATACGGATTCCCTTGGAACACAACCAAAAGCAGGCCATGCACGCATGCATGGTGCGCCCCGGAGTGGAATGGATGGGCCACCTAGCTAGCTACCGGCCGCTCATGTACTGCTGTGTGACCAGTCCATCGGTATCTATCTTTGTTGAGCAAACACAGAATATAAATTCGAAATTGTGCTGCGAAACTTTCGAGAAAAAATGTATTTTACGTCTACATTTGATTTTTAGGAAAAAAAAAATCCGCTTCAACCCAATATAGGGCCGGACCGAATCGATGGCTACCAGCATATTATCATCTTCCGGAAAACCATTAGTCCATGGTTTGCGCGGAAAACATTAGTTTGGTTTCTTACACAACCTCAGCCTAGCTCATGTAAGATATGCACGATAGCGGGAGCCAGGCTGAGCTTGTGCAAAGGCTTGCGTTTGGTTGTCCGAATAGCCTAATTCTGATCCATGCGAGACTGTGTTTGGCACATAGGCAGCGGCTTGATCACGCCAGGCGCCCGTCCTCCGCCTCATCGCCATGATCGAGCAGCACCCTGTTCTCTAGTACAGCGCCATGCGTTGTGCTCTGGCGAGCCGCCAGGAGCTCAGCCACACATCTCCAAGCGCCATAACGTGACTCCCATTTGTGGAAGCTCGCGCGATGTTTTTCCATGCCCGGAACATGCCTCCAGTGCCAGCGCAGGCATCCACACACGCAGTCCCTGCACCGTCGTGGCTTCGACACCGGACGCGGGCATCAATACACGCTCCAATTTTGTTAACTCATGGGCTACATGGTCACATGACCGTTACATCCGAAAGGATCTAGAGGCAAAGGCGGGAGTGAATTGGTTAAGCGACTTTTTTTATTTTTTATTTTAAATTGGGCAACTGGATTAAAAATTTCTACTCTAGAACAATTAAATAAGACAATAGAAACCTAGAGAAGGCACAAACAAGCACAACTTAGCAAAGTTACTCAAGAATCAAACACAAGTGTCTAAATATAAATGCGGAAAGTAAAGGATATAGATGTTCAAGAAATTTTTCCCTGAAGTTTGGAAAGGTTGATGCCTTCCTCTACTCCTTGTTGGATCACTCTCCACCAGTGAAAGTCTAGATCTTCTTCTCGCCAGATGCACAAGCTTATGCCATCTGCTTGGGATAATCCTTCACTACTTTGACAAGGTGGACTTCGGATCTTGTACACCGCTTGCTGGTTTACACAACCTCCTCCTTTGAAGCTCACCAAGCAACCGTCTAGAAGTTGTGAAGCCCTAAAGGTAACAATCCCGAACTATGAAGCACACACTAGGACTCGGAACCACACAAGAACTCTCTATCTCTCTCGCAAGAATGAACACCTAACCACTCTAGAGCTCTCAAGCATGCCGGACTCACGGATGGAAATGGGATCCTCTCTTTCTCAAAACAGCCTGGACAAAGGGTTTAAATACCTCAAACTCAAAAACTAGCCGCTTGTTGTCCAAGGGGGGAAAACACGTGTGTGGCGGACTGGTCCTTCGTACAAGTGGTACCCCTTGGTCAACTAGCTGTTGTGGAGCTGAACTGGTCTGCCACAACACAGTGCGCGCCTGCACTAGCCTCCATGGGCCAGACCGACCGGCCAGACTGGTTTGTTCGTTCGGGCCACGACACTCAGCCAGCTGGCCCACCAAGCCGGTTCGTCACAGCCCACTGTACCACGCTCATCCTCCTCCTCGTGCCGAACTCTGGGTCAAATCGGTCTGGTGGGTCGAACCGCAACAGACAGCTTGCTTGCTCGCCTGAACCGGACCATGCCTCGTGGCCACAGGGTCCACTAGGTCAGTCTGTGCTAGCTTCCGCCGTCTTGCTCGTGCGCATCCAACAAACTCTCTCTTTCTAGTCAACCTTTGCAGTAGCCCCGAAACTCCTGGACACCTAACTCACTCAAAAATATGTGCTTTATGGTCCGAACTTGACCTGAAGTGATCCAAACACTCCGGTCCCCCTTTAATAGTATGGCAAACAAAAATATAGCCCTACACTAGCATAGTAGCATTAGCTCATCTCGATGCCGGAGCCAACACCTAAACAAGGGTCCTTATCGTTAGCACTTGATGTCGTTACCATTTATCATCCAGGATTTCGGGAATACCATGAACACCCCCATTAAACTCAATTCTTGCTCCAACATGTCGTCTAACACCAACACCATCATAAACCGCAAATGAGGGGCTGAGATTAATTCTTACAACATCATCAAAGCTTCCATCAATTATAAATTCAGCTTCCTTAAAAAGAAATGCCGTACTGCTTCTATCCTCCTTGCCTTTGGTCAATACTTGCTTCAATTGAAAAAGAATCCGTCTCAAGAATAAGTTTATTGAAACTGAACTTCCGGGCCGCATTCTTAACGCTTTCATAGATGCCAGCAGAGCTTCCTCATGGGCAATACACTGTAGATTTTGTTATATTCCCGGCAACCATCAGAATTGGATCATCACTTCTGTTTCTCGCCACCCCACCCCCATCCACAGTATCATGCTTCTGGGATAAAAGAACCACATATATTGAATTTAATCAAGTAATGTGGAAACCTAATTGTTAAGAGTAGTCTATGCTTTGAATGTTCTCTGACTAGGAAGGCTATTGAACTTCATTAGTTTTACATATGATTTGATGTAGAGTCCCGCCAAAGGATAACCGGCAATCATTCTGAGCGGCTTTGTTTCTAGTAGACCACCAAACCCTACAATAGGATTATCATAATCTTTACCTGGTTCTTTCCTCTTCCTTTCAGATTTCTTTAAGACATGTTCAGCCATTCAGGTGTAGGGACATCCATGAGTAATTTCAGACTATAATGTTCTAGCAATAGAGCACACTCAGTTTTTTTCGCCATTTTGTATTTGAAAATGTGGGGGTGGCCTCCATCATCCCTTGTCTAGCCAAGAACACATAGAACAAATAGGATCAAATATCAAACCTTTTCTACAGATATTTGAGGTAGTGGTGGACTATTATAGACAAACCTCCGCTCATTTTCCATACTTTTGTGCGCTCAAAGAAAGTTAGCTCTATACCGGGGTTTTTCTCGTGCATTTTCCAGCGTGGAGCTGGAGGGCGCTCTGCCGTATCCCCTGACAGCGCGGGCCCACCTCCTCCCAGTCTTCGTGCCCCCGGGCAGCGGCCGGGCCCACCGTACGGACGACAGGGGCGCTGGCTGCCCCCCTCGCGTCACATCCTCCGTCGCCTCGCCCATCGGGAGCAAGCAGCGGCGCGCCTCACATGGCGACCACAGCCTGGCCCGCCACGCCCTGTCGCCACATGGGATGGGGGATGCGACGCTCGCACTATTGCCTTCCCTCGGCTCCCCCGCGCTGGGCCTCGGATCTCCTGCGCCGACCCAGCCTGCGCGCTCTCATACAACCAAGCCTCTCTCTGTGGGACTCAGATCCTCTAGCGTTACAATGGCAATGTCAGAGTTGCCTCAATGCTAGCCGTTGGATCGAAAATGTACGGACGAGATCTAATGCTAAAGGACTAGTAAACAGCGTCTTGCTACAGCAGTTTGGTACAGTAATTTGCTACAGTAAAAACTTACTATTGCTACAGCTCTCCTCTGTCATTGTCCCTCACATCTTGTACTGTGCTTCCTCTGACATTGCATCCCTCTCTGTGCGTAGACCTGCAGACTCAATACAATGCTGGTCGATCTAGCGGTGCTTTTTTTTTTTCCTTAGGTTAGTTATTATTAAGTTTGGCTTATAGTAGAAATGTTATTATAAAATAAAAAATACATCATATGCCATTATAAAGTATATTTTATTGCAACTTACAAACATACCATCATAACTCTAAAATGACCAAAATGTCTCTTAACCCTTTTTCTTCCTTCTTCTCCTGTTGCCCTCTTTTTCGGCGAGCATGACAACGAGGCTCGGGGCAACAACATCAAGGAGAGCTAGGGCGACGCTACTAGCCCAAAGAGGCGTGACGCACGACGGTGTTGGCGTTGGGCCGGGGAAAGGGCTGCCAGAGGTAGAGAGAGAGATAGAGAGAGGAGAAAAGGGCAGTGGGGCATAGCGGCAACTAGTGCAAGAAGGCACAGTGCACAATGGTGGTTGGAGGGGGGGCGTCGGAGTTGGGGGAGAAGAGGTAGAGAGAAAGAAAGGGCAGTAGGGAAGGGGGAAGGAGAATGGGAGGAAGAAGAAGAGATAAGAAACATTTTGGTCTTTTCATAGTCACAGTAGCATGTTTCTAACAAAATGTGCTTTATAATAACATATAAGGTATTATTTCTTACTTTATAATGGAATTTCAACTATAAACCAACTTAATAACGGACCAACGGTATGAATACAATTAACTATTTTTCTTACCTTATTTTACCCTGTATTTTGCTTACTCCCCATTTAGAACATAAAAATTTCGCTTCAATTCTATACGAAACAGTTCAGACCTTATAGAAATTCATAAATATTCTTGTGTTTCAAACACAATCCAAAGCCGACCACACACAAAACTAATCTGAGGAGTGCACACCAGAAGAGCAAGAAGACGTTTTGCCTGGGCTGCTGGGTACACAGGCATATGGGATCCCAGCTTCATCCTGTTAGGGTGTGGCCACAGTCAAAGCTAGGTAGCTAAGCTAAGCAGATCAAAAGCCAGAACGCCGGCGGCAAGTGCATGCCGCGAGCTTCAGTTAGGCATCAACCGGCGAGCGACGCGACGGCCGACCTGACCGACGATGGACGTGACAGGCGAGGCGGGGGCCCCGCGCTTCCATCCGCCGCCCATGCGCCGGCCGGCGCTGCCGCTGCGCTCTTGTGACCTGCCAGAGCCACTGCCATGCATGGCCACGGGAATCCGTGGACCGATGCGTCGAGCAAGATGGCATGTACGCATGCACGCCTGGCCCTAGTAGCGAATGGAAGACGACGACGACGACGGCAGTATGCAACGGCATCGCACTCACATCAACTCAGACCAATCATATCGGCGTAATGCGTCTCACCGTCTCACGTACTCCCTCCGTCCCTAAAAACATGTCATTCTACGATTCAAAATTTATTCATAAAAACATGTCACTTTAGGACAATAATTGCTAGATTCTCCTCTCACCTCTATAAAGTATCTATAGATTCTCCTCTCACCACTATAAAGTACCTATATATTCTCCTTCCAACACTATAAAGTACTCTAAATTCCTATCTATATATACTCTCCTTAATCTACTCAAAATTTTCCAGAACGACATGTTTTTAGGGACGGAGGGAGTACGTAACTTCTGCTATTAAATTGCAGGACCGACTAAATGACTCAAAAGTTTAAATTAATAAGTAATGATGGATAATATATTTTATAACACTCACCTCACGTTTATATTTTTGTGGGTAGTAAAATCATTCGTAATCATTTTTTTAACAGATGCTTTAGCCGGATCTTGAACTTCGTAACCTGTCGCCTCTGCGACCTGCGTACGTTGTGAACTGCTGTGCATTCGCCGCCACTATGCCAAGGTACATGAGAGCGACCGTCTCCATGCAGAAGAAGAGGACGAAAAGAAAAGGGCAAAAAAGGGACGCGATAGGTTTCGATCTGTTCCCGGCCCAAACACACGGCGCGGCACATGGGCTTCCGCCTTGGTAAATATGCATGCATGATCTCAGGCTGTATCAGCGCCTGAACGAGAGCCGACGGCATATGGGCTTTCTTTTTCTTATGCTAGTCAGATGGCCATGCTTTATTTCTACTATTAAAAAAAGCCTTATGGTGGTTACAGTTAATACGTCATTTTATAGAAATTACCTACCATGTCATTCTACACTGCATGTTTTAGTGACTCTTTATTTTACACTTTACTTGAATAATATGTTCGATTTGTTATTTTAACCTTGAGATTCTGTTGCAAGGCATCTTTTCTAGATGCGATCTAATATTACAATAAATGATTTAGAATTTTATTTTTTTGATGTTCCGTTATAAAATACGGGCATTCAGCTAGTTAGAAAAAAATAAACCTGAAAACTCGATGGAGCAAACTTTTAAAAATAGGGTACATACAAGAAATCAAGAAACTTAAATACCAAAATGTTTAAAAACCGTGGCGATTCAAGGAGACAAAACGTAGAATAGGAGGTGATTCCATCACTCATCACCATTAGAGGTTTCTAGTAGTATATACACGTTTAAATGATGACTAATTCCCATCGGAGACAGCGATCTGCCACGTTAAATTTACCGGCCAAGGTTTTTCTTTCTAAACAGTAGTAGCAGACCTGTTCTTAAGGTGCTATCACTCCGAGCACTCATCACCTTGTACGTATGTTCATTAATATGTCAAATAAAATCATGTTCCTTGAACACGTGAGGATTTCTTGATAAACAAAGGTGATGTGAGTTCTAAACAAGCTGGATATATCTGTCTAGACTACCATTGCAGAGTTTTTTTTTTTAGAAAATTAATGCAGAGTTAAGAGTAGGCATGCAATGCATCAGCTAGCATATATATATAGCCGAATAGTCACCAAAACGTACATTGGGACCCTCTATCCTCAGGAAATTGACTAGGATCACGACATTGGCAACAATGCATGTTGTGGGCCTCCCCTTCTAAAGTTCCAACCCATGCATTATATATATATATATATGCGATCTTGATTTGACAAACACAGCTAGCATACATAGCCCCTGCACTATAGATGGCCTTGATTTCTCTCTGCCAAACTTTCAGCTAGAACAGCTTATAAACCCCGACCGGGCATTTCCAAAAGCCAAACACCGTCTGCTCGAGCCTTTTTTAAATATCGGAGTTATTTCTCAAAGCTAAAAAAAAAAGTCGAACGAAATGGTCTACTTTCTCAAAGCCGCTTTGAAAACCGCTCAAAGTCCAGCATTCTAACAAACCAGCCACTTCAGCAATCCAGCCAAATCCACACACAAATCATCATCAGGCCGGCAAGCATGTTGCAACTCCATGGATCGACCTGAGGCACATGCAGCTAGCTAGATAAAGGTGCAGTAGTAAAACGTGGCGCCAAACAAAACACTAGTCCTCCTTAATTGAATCGTAAATCCGTTTCCATGCATCGATCGATCATCAGCCAGGTAGCTAGCCGGCCATTCGTTCCTGGCAAAGCATCCGGCTACCTCAGATGGTGCAAGCCAGGCGTACGGCAGCTGGTTACGACAACAAGGCGCCATGCATGGTAGCTAGCTTGCAGCAGCTGCACCTGCTCATGCGAGTGAAAACGCTCACATGGCGATCGATTGAGGTTTCTCTCTGGGCTCGTTAGCTCGCGTGTACACGTACGCGCGCGCCTGCATCTGGATGAGGTTATTGGTGAGTAAAAGCCACATGCATGTAAGCCCGAAATGGTCGCCCCCTACGGTGCTAGGCTTGCCGGAAACGGGCTCCGGGACAAGGCGCCATTAACGTGCAGTACCCTCATGGCTCCCAGTCGCTGCCCGTCTCCATCACATGTACGAGCTAGCTTGCGCCAGTGCGGTAGTGGCAGCATGCCAGCAACAGCACCCATCCATGGCGATCGATCGATCTAGATATCATCGCTGCGATGATCACTGTGTGTTTTGCGTCAGATGATGCTTGGTCTTCTTGCTCGCTCGCCATTGGCGCTGCCGTCGAGGTGCTGGGCCGGCCGGCAGGTCGAGGCTAATCATTGAGGGAGATCCAACAGCGCTGTAGATCAGGTGTGTGTGAAGTGTGATCCATGCCGAGTCGTTTCGTTCCCGGGGCAATCATGGTGTGCGTGGATGAGATGGCCGAGGCGCAAGTACAGCCTCCGTTTCGCACAGAGGGATACCGAGAATCATTGCGTCTGGTCTCGGGGATTCTGGCCCCCTTCGCGCAACTCCAGATCCAGGATTCTCTCCCGGACCGGAGTTGCGCCGAACGAATCAACTTCTAGAGTGGAGTAGAGCGTAATATGAAGTAGTGCAAGGTATAAAACGTGGAGCGGGGGAAGGACCGTTTGTTGGTAGGAACGCAGCGGGAGATGTGTTCCTTAGACTTCTGCGGAGTCTTGAGCCCTAGAGCATCCTATAATATTGTTCATTTGACTTTTGAGGATAGGAGAGCTACCGAAGGAACGGATGTTTTGGGAATATAGCGTAAAGTGTAAAAGAATTTTAGAGGATAAATAAAATTTTTTAGAGCATGCGGTGAATCGTGTTATAAAGAATGAGTTATAAGGAGCTGCTATGGAAGAAGGAAACATGCAAGCTTGGCTGTTCACGCTGTGCCGTTGAGTGTTCACTGCTCGCTGCTTAGTAGGAGCGCTTCAGTCTTCAGAGCCCGGTCTCACTGAAACTCGTACGCAGGTTTTGAACACAGTTTTCTTTTACTTCAGGCATGTTCATGCCTCTCTGTTTCTGTTCTGGCTCAAATTTTGCAGTAGGTTTGGTTGCTGAATAATGCTGATTACTGAACCAAGATTGACCGTCTATGCTGAGCTCTCTGGCTTTACCAAGTAGGTAGAAAAAAAAAACCAAGAAGCAGGCTGCCTGCTTCCATGGATGCAGAAGGCAAATTCGTAGCAGTAACAGGTAGCTGTTCAGTGCAGTCCAAGAAGCATGCAAAGACGGCCACACGAAACAAGAACAGCGAAGCCACTAGCCGGAGAGGCAGGCCACGTAAGATGGACAGAGGCGGCCGGTAGCCGTCGGTCTCTTCCATCTTCTGGCAAACTCTGAAGCTGCAAACCAGCAAGGATCGGCAGCAGGTAGTGTTCTGTTCAGCAAAAAATGAAGGTTTTTCAGATTGTGAAATACTATGTAACGGTATTCTGTTGCTAACCTATCTAACGGGATAGGAAAACGATGAGTCGATCCCTAGCATCTAACCAGCTTCTTCCCTATCCCCGCCTGACCTCTCCCCTAGCCATTGCCGTCCTTCTTGGGCCATCCCCGCTCAAGGCGCCGCTCCTGCTTTCACGGTAGAGCCATCGCGTTGCCTCCTCGCCTCGGTGAGAAGCCACTGCGCCGCCACGCCCTACAGTTGTGCTACCAAGCCGCCTCGGCGGCGGTTGCTGGCTTCGCTCCGCCATCGGCCAATCGGAGTGGCACGTCCCGTGGCACTTTGGGCGTGGGATGGCTGGAAGCCGTGACGACTCCGAGAACGACGACTAGCAGCTCTAGGGCCGTTCCTGACATTTTGGACCCGTTATACCCCCGACCCGTTATACTGTCCGTTTCATGAAAAAAAATTAAACTCTGTTTCATAACAATTTCCGTGCGTCGCTGTTAAAACAACACAAAACACTTTGAAACACTATGATACATAATGAGTGGTACACTTGACACATCATAGTATATTTTGAAACTCTATGATACACTCTGTCACACTATGGTTTCATCTTATGAAATACCATAAAACACTGGTACGCTCTGAAATACCATAACACATAATTAGCGGGCACACTTAGCACACTATGATATACTTTAAAACTTCATGATATATCCTACCACACCATGGTAAAATCTGAAACTCCATGACACACTCTGGTATAAACTTAGATACACCACTACACATTCTGATACACCCTGCCCCGTATTTTGGGTAGGTACAGCCCGGACCTTACCCAAATTACGGAGACAGTCCCCTACCTAAAATACGGGATAGGGCATAGCAGAGTAAGTCGTGGTGTACCGAAGTATATGAGAGCGTGTCATGGTGTGCCCAGTAGCTCTCAGGTTCGGTTCGGACTGCTTGGAGCTAGACGAATGTGTTGGTGCGACATGCCAGATTGGTGCTTCTTGCAGTAACACTGCGTGTTTCAGATCAGATCAGGTCACCGAACCGTGAAACGCTGGAACTACACATATTGTTTTTTGGCGGCAAAAGGAGGGATGGAATCCATTCTTGAGGGCCATCTTCTGGGACAAGATTGGGTTTAATTTCTTGGGAGCTGGGCAACATAATTGTGTCCATCAAATGCTGGCTGAGATCGAGATAGGGAAAATCCTAGAACGATTCGGTCGTCGTGTATCAGAGACGCATCTGTTCCTGCATTATTGTTTTGTTCTATGCTTGGAGTTGGCAAAATCACATGCCAGCTGTTGGTTTTTCCCCTTCAAAATGAGAAATTACCTTATTTGTTGAAAACCAGCCGTGTTCAATGATAAACACGCTTTTGGTCCCTATGGAATTCTTGTGAAGTTCACCTAATACCTAGGTGAAATTTCTGTGTTCCAAAACATATGATCCGGCGAATCTTTGAAGTAAGGCCATCTCCAACCATTTTCCCTTCATTTCATTCCCTTCCCAATCCACGTTCCCTTTATTCACACCATCTCCAACAACATCCCTTCGAAGGGAATCATATAGGAAAAGGAGAGAGAATCCCTTCTTAGAGGGAATGAAGAGAGAAATCTCTTTGCGAAGGGATTGCTGAAGGAAATCTGTTGGAGCGCTGAAGGAAACAGAAATCTCTTCGTAAAGAGAACGGGAGCCGCGGGAGGAATCCGTTGGAGATGGTCTTAATTCAGAGAATTAAGCATGGCGCTTTAGTGGTGCGTTGGCTCTTTCTTCAGGAGAGTAGATCTATTTATTTTTTTTGACCTTCTTGCCTTGTAGTTCCAGGCTATGCCTCAGATCCCTAGCAAATTCTTGCCTTTCCAGCATCACCGGAATTTGCGGTGGATCTTTGGGATAGTCCTTCAAGTCGCTTTCCTCTTTTGTTTTGTTTAGCCCTTGTAACTTATAATCATGAATCATGATCTGATCAAGACATCAGGTACAGCATGGACGATGAATGGATGGATCAACCCACGGTGGAGTTTAGTGGTACTAATTTGTCATGGCAAAAAAAAAAAAACAATTGGCCGAAACCCCCCTGCCTCCCCTTGCAATTTACACCAGGCCCCTCGGCGCCCTCACGGGGCAAATCGCGTGGAGCCCCCTGGAACGAGGGGACAATCGCAGGGAGGTCCCCGACGCTTGGACCGTGACGCCCAAGTGTTCCTTTGACCACCGAACCGATGTGTCCCCTTGACGCTCGCGAACAAGATCAGCTCCCTCACTCTCTTTCTCGCTCTATATATAGACGCCATGGCCTCCTCTCTCTCCTCACTCCCCTAGCAGCGACCTCCTGCTACTTAACTCTCTCTCCTGTATTGTACGCGCGTACACACACATACGGCTACGACGACAAAGCTAGAGAGAGAGAGAGAGAATTGTAGCCGTGTGAGGTGAGGACTGAGGAAGGAGGGAGAGGGAGGAATTGGCGAGGAAGAAGATGGAGATGGGGATGAGGCCGGGGTGGGTGGGGGGGCTGGTGGAGGAGAGCTTCTTCGTGGGTTGCGCGGCGCACGAGAACCGCAAGAAGAACGAGAAGAACATCTTCTGCCTCGGCTGCTGCGCCAGCATCTGCCCGCACTGCGTGCCGGCGCACCGCCACCACCCGCTCCTGCAGGTGCGCCTCCTCGCCGCCGGCCGCCGGCCGCTGGCCGCTCGCTGTCCCCCTCCTCCTCCTCCTGCTGCTCCAAATTGACATGCATCGATCCTCAATTTTCAGCTGAAAAAACTCTATTAATTCTTCCCTTATGTGTCCTCCCATGCATGTAGATCTTCCTCATGTGCATGCCTTGTTGCAGTACTCACCGTTCTTAACCTGCATGCTTAGTTTAGGCTTCTAATTAGCTGCCTAATTCTTGCTTTCTTTCTTCTCCTTTTTGAGTATGTGAAGTAGGACTTCGTTAAGGCAGAGTGAACGCGCGTTGAAAAATTCTTCAGAATTCGGTGCAATTCAGTGATCTCCGGTGTAATTCTCCGCTTAGAATTCGGTGGTTATGTGGGAGTCACCCCTGTACGTGCTTGGCCTAATTAGCCTCGCTCCTGGGCTGTCTTGTCCAGATGTTCTAGCATAATACCAATTAAGGAATCTAATTTACTTAGCTCACCCGAATTAAGAAAAGTTGGAAGGAATTTGGAGCTAGCTGGGGAGATTTGTGATCTTGTTCCCTTGTGCCTACTACTACTAGTAGTTGCTGCTACTGCTAGAGGGACTGTGCTTATCTTTAGGAGCTAGTGTTTTTTTTTCTGTTCATTGCTAGTAATTAGTAGAGAGATTTGGGCGTGAGCTGCTAGTGCAGTGTCTCACTTAACCACTTGCGTCCTCTTCCCTTTTAGAACCCTGTGCTCGTCTTTCGGCTTCCCCTTGTCGTTTCCCGGGCTTCGGTTGTGCTATGTGCCCCTGCCCCTGCCCCTGCCCCCTCGTTTAACCAACCCTACGAACGACCCACCCAATCTCTCTCTCTCTCCCCATGTGTGTTAAACAATTAATCTGACTAACTAAAATAATTATATTTCCTTCCTCACTCATAGCTTATTTTGAGTAGAATGATATGTTTGTCGGATATAACTGCCACCGGTAATGAACTGTAATTTAATTGTTTCTTTGCCTGGGCATCGGATTTGTATCCTCTGTCCTTGATGTTGGAGTGCATGATCTCTGGCCATAAGAGGGTAAACTCGGGATTTCACGCACCCCCGGCATATGCACAGCACCAGGATCGATTTTTCCTTCAAGTTACTCAATGTAGATTTGCACAATTTACTCCATTACTCATTTCTTCGTTTCCTTTCCTTTTCCTTTTTGACCATTTGGCTCATGTTTGGTGGCATGTGTAACTCCCTTGCTCTATATACCAGTGTGTGTAGACGGAAAGGGAGAGGGGAAAAATATAAGCTGGAGAGTTACTGCGGCTTGGCCACACACCCGAAATAAGCATAGTCTTATAATTGAGGTAAATTCTTGCACACCACCACCACCCGCTGCTGCGTGCCAGCGGCCAGCCACACCCATTCCTTTGCCCTACTTTTGTTCGCTCAGCTCAGCGCGCGCGCGCTCTCTCTCTCTTTCTACCTGCAAAAGTTACAGCGACGGTACAGTCATCTCTCTCATCACAGAAGGCTCTGCCCTGCCTTTTAACGGTGGTAATAGTATTTTCACTGTTCTGATTTGAGTGAGCTGAGCTCGGCTGGACTGGTCTGTGCTGAGCCATGCATCCTCTCAGATCATGCAGCAACGGAAGCAAATTGCCCTGCAAATGCAAATGCGGTTGGGTTATCCGGATTGCTTTGCCATGTATAGGAGAGCAAGAGCAAGCTCCTTCCCAGCTGATGCTGCTGCTCTCCTCCCTGCAAGGAGAGAGCCGGTTGGTGGATTGGCATGGCATCTAGGGGCTCTACTCTAGCCAAGCTGCTGTTCAGTGCAGCAGCAGCTGCAGCTGCAGCAGCAACCAGCAGTCACTGCACTCAGGCTCAGGCATGCAGCTCAGCCAGCCAGCTCGCCATGGCCGATGCTGCGATGCAAATGCAACGAGGCGATCGATCGGTCAGTAAAAAGATTTACCATATGTGTGCATGGTAAAAGAGGCCGTCCTCTTACCAAACAAGGCCTCAATACTGTTTCCCCTCTCTCTCTCTCCCCGTCTCTACCTCTCTCTCTGCGTACATGATCCTCGCTGCTACCGTCCAAAGGGGCCCTGATGAAACTGTTCATTCATTCAGGCCACAGCGAGGCTGCGTCGTGGCCAACTTGTTTTTACCCCGCTGTAATTTCGGTCGGAGTTTTTACGCCTCTGCCCTCCGGTACTCGCTTGGACTTTGCGGGAGGGTACGAGGCGCCGGGGGGCGGCACGGGCATTAGGGTTTCCGCCATTGGTGGTCTCCTCCCGAGACGTGGAGGATGACGACGAGCCGCCGGTCAAAGCCGCTCGCAATTATTACCGGCGACTCACTCGACTAGTCCTGCCTCCTTTGCATTATTACCTCATCGCATTCACACATGAGCACTAAAAAATTCTAGAAGATTCCTTGCTTGCTGCAAGCAAGGCTCTACTGCTCTAGTAGAGTCACTAGGAGTAGGAGAATACACGTAGAAGTAGGAGCAGTACGTACACGGTGTATAGTACTCGTATAGGTGTAGCTGTGCCTGTATAAAAGAGGTTTGCAATGTGTATGTGTGTGTGTAGGTGCGGAGGTACGTGTACAATGACGTGGTGCGCCTGGACGATCTGGACAAGCTCATCGACTGCTCCTTCGTTCAGGTGAGAATTCAGGACAAGTACTCACTCCTCTAGCGATTTGATTAAACAAGTTAAACTAGCATCTAATAATGCTTGGAAGCTGTGTGATGGATGGCCTAATTAACCTGTTTGTTTCTTCTTCTCCGTCGTCGTCTGCTCCGTTTTGCCGCGCCGCCGCATGCATGCATGCATGCAGCCCTACACGATCAACAGCGCCAAGGTGATCTTCCTGAAACCGAGGCCTCAGTCCAGGCCCTTCAAGGGCTCCGGCAACATCTGCTTGACCTGTGACAGGATCCTCCAGGAGCCCTTCCACTTCTGCTGCCTCTCTTGCAAGGTCAGTACTCATCACTGATCACTGAGTGACGATGGTTCTTGGCACGATTTACACGAGTGTTATGGTGCATGGGGCCAGGTGGATCATGTGATGATGCAAGGCGGCGACCTGTCCAACATCCTGTACATGTCCGGCGAGCCGGACCTCGCCTGCTTCCCGCGGTTCGAGAACCTCCGCGTGGACGGGTCGGACCTCCTGGACGACGACGCCGCCGCCGGCGGCCAGGTCACTCCGAACTCGATCCTCGAGGACCCGCTCCACCACCACCACCACTACGGCGGCAGCGTCAGCGGGGGCTCGAGCCATGGCGGAGGCAGCCGCCGCGCCGCGGCGGGCGGCGGCGGCGACGTCCCGAGGAAGAAGAAGGGGTCAGGCGGGTCGTCGTTCTTCCCCCAGATCGTCCTGTCGCTCAGCAACAGGAGGAAGGGTGCTCCCCATAGGTCACCTCTCGCCTGATCGACCATGCATGAATGTCATGCATGCATGCGTGCATCGCTGGTACAGATCGAGCCCCCCCTATATATATGTGTTACTATGTTAGTTCATTAATTACCACTAGCTAGTACCAGTAGTAGTGCCACTGTGGTAGTACCTTAATTGTAATCCTATGGTTAGCTAGCCATGTAGAGAGAGAGAGTGGGAGAGAGAAGGTGTTGGTTGGTTGCTGGATGAGAGAGAGATGGATGGCCTCTTCTAGGGTCATCTTAGGGCAGTGTTTTGACGAGTCTGGAGAGAGGCGAGAGAGAAGCTCAGCTTGCTTGCAGCTCCCCCTGTTACAGAGCTAGGTAGGCACAGACTTATGGGCCCCTGATGCAGGGTCCCAAATGGTGGCTACCAATTTTGTACCTGATGTAACGGGGGTTACGCTTGCCCGCGTCCATGCATTGTACACTTCCGTAACTATATATATCACCATCCCAATATCCCCACATATATATAACATATGTTGATGTTGTTTGCATCTACGGTCCTCTGCGAATTACGTAAATCGGACGGTGGACACAGGGTATCGACAAGAAAACCATTTTACAAGCCTAAAATCCACGCTCACAATGTGGGACGTTCATGTATATATTGATCTAAGTATTGCCAGGAAAAATGTCCATGGTGTAGCAAGGGGACAAGAAATCTTTGTAAAAGCGTTAAATCCGTGCTTACAGCTTGAGAATCCGTGCTTACAGCATGAGACATGATGTATTGTTCTAAGTGCAAGGAGAAGTGTTCCGTGGTAGTGCAGCGAGGGATTGAAAAACCATTCGGTTAGCCGCGGTCTTCGAGCAACTACCATTTAATCTAAACTGATCATCTCGATTAGTTGGTCGATTTTTCCAGTTAGCCATGGTTTTTGCGATTAGCCGGTAAACCGGTGAGCAGCAATTTTTATAGGTAAAACGGCGGCGTGATCTAAGAAAAAATGGCGCTGCATGCCGTGGTCAGTACTTGCATGCATGCGGGTCGGTCGCGATCCATACTCCCGTTGTGTTTGTGCGTGTCCTTTGACCAGCTGCATGGACGACGATAGAGAAGTTAAAGATGTGCAGCGCTGGCCTGCTTGATGGATGGTACCCTCGTGTCTGCCTGCAACCGTATGCATGCATGGCAGCATGGCCCACACGGTACCTGGCTACCGTCCTCTTCATCGATCGATCAATCCAAGATACGTACGTAGCTCACCTGAATTGAATATATATCCATGTCTACTGCTGCTACATGCATACGTACGAACGTACAATCCGATCCCTTGTTGTGCGACCACTACGGCAGATAACTCTCATCAGATCGTGAGTTAATTGAATTAGAAGAGAAAATTCTACCGTTGTTCTCTAGACTTGAAGCGAATTTTAGTTAGCCCATCGAATTTGAACTTTATTTTTTTATCCGTTGAACTTAAACTTGTGTCCGTTGACATCCTAAAAAAAAGTTATTCCTTCCGTTAAACGCTGCCATTAAAGTACTGATTAGGCTACCTTTGTGTACAAGGAATAGTGACACGCCACATCATTATCTCTGATGTATCTCAAAAAAAAGTACACTGTTGCCCTAAACTTGCATCGAATTTCACTTAGCCCCTTCCAAACTTAAAATCACTACTACAAAACACGTCATCAGTGTCGGTTCCAAAGATCATCAGTACCGATTTGAACCGGCACAAAACAATAAACTCTGATATCGCCGGTCATCTGTGCCGGTTAGGAATCGGCACAGATGACCAATTCTCTCTGCTGTTTTATTGCTAGAACCGGCATATATATATTTTAAAATATTTTTTATCTAGCCTAGCTAGCCACACCAAGCTGCTAATGCAACCTACGTACTACTGTACAACCCTATAGTTAACTAACTATCTACATGAAGGCGTTGTCGTTGACGTCGTCACTGCCGCTCGCCTGCCCGGAGTCTGGCCAATATTCGAGGGCATCGTCGTCATCATGGCCCGCCACCTTCTTGCTGTCCTCGGGGTCTAGCTAGTTCTTCGGGGAGGTGTCCCCGTCGTTGGACCCTCGAGCTCATCCGACGGCCAGCTCCTGCTCCGATTCCTCTTGGGAGGAACCAACGCGAGTAAGCTCTTCGTTGTTATCGTCGTCATCGTCCTCCGACGCCTCCTCCGCTTCACTACAGGAAACGATGCAATTTTCAACTACCAGCAAGCAATCTCATCGTCCAGGCATCAACCCTCGAGATAGGTGCCACTCTCGACAGCCCGATCTTCGCCATCGTGAACGGAACCTAGACTCGACGGCCGTTATCTAGCCATCGAGTGTGTGGTCGAGTCCTATCCCGCGGTTGACAGAGCGGCAACGGCATGAGCCACTCTTGACGGCCCATTATATGACATCGAGAGACTGTTCTGTTATTGCACACAGTCTTCTCAAAATTTGAAAATGCTAAACGAGTCCTCACATCTCGCTCGACGGCTTTCCTTGACGCCATCGAGACATATTTTTTGACACGACGGTGGGCATGCTTTCACTCGACGGCCCTCCTATACACTGTCGAGAGAGGTCCTCCTGCGCCCCTGGGCCATTGTGCTGGGCCTGGCTACGCCCGGTTCGGGATACTCGCTCTCAACGGCCAGGCCTCTGCCGTCAAGAGAGATCAATTAGGTAGTAATTTCAGTACTTTACAACCGATATTTAAATTGCTAAAATAACGTATAAATCCATCTCATGTATGTAGAAATCGAATTTTACAAATTTCTAAAAAATAAGTAAATTTTTTGAAATTTATAATGACATACTTGTTGTTTATATTTGTGATGGCATATTTCTTGATGCGTTAAAAAAACTTAAGTAAATGACATAATGATTAAAAAAATTTGAGAAAAATGTTTGGACACGCCGTGTTACCTTTAGGACAGTGTGCAACCATCGACATATGGTACCATCATTGAGAAGACCTAATCAGCCCATGATAATTGCTTTTTGTCACTTTTAGTAATGAAAAAGAATTTAAGAATAATTTTAAAAAGTTGCCAAATGAAATGAGATGTTTGTTTGGTCATATATCCTATGGTGGACTCATCAAAGCAAATTATTTGGTCGATAAGTTGAAAGAGGCACAATTTACCGTAACGTGTGCATAACGTTAACCTGTAAGTTTTGGTTATAGATGACCTGATAAGGGTAATTACATATGGGTTCAATGCTCCGAACCTCAAGACATGTTTTAAAAATTTATGAGAACTCTAGATAATTTGTAGAGCGACATTAGTAGTTGCGCACCGTCAATATCATCATTAAACATTTAAAAAACAGAATACAGTGCATTGACCACCGTGGGCTATGTAGGTGGAAACCTTCGAGTCAACGATTGTTCTCGATGGTTCTAGAGAAAACCGTCGAGTATAGTAACCTCTCTTGATGGTTGTCATCGATGGTTGTCAGTGCAAACCATCGCAAGAGATATCTCTCGACCGCTGCTGAAGAAATAGCTCCCGACAGATTTAGCATGTGCCTCAACGGCTCGTTATTTAGTGGTCGTGACAGATTGGTGCTAGACCCGATTCTTTGAGGCCACTCCCAGGTTCTCTCGATGGTTACGTCTAGGCCGTCGAGGGAAAGCACTCTATGGGGTGACCGTTACCAGCATCACTCTTCACGGCCGAGTCAATGGCCGTCGAGAAAGATGTAGGTGCTCACTTTGAATGGGCCTAGGATGACTGTTACCAGCACGTATCTCGATAGACTATGCGTCGTCGTCGAGAGTGCGTCGCCTCGACGCGCCGTTGCTGTGACCTCTCGGAGACGAGCCACCAATGCAAACAGAAGGTAATTTCTCGCGCCAATGTTTTTTAAAACTTTGAGACTAATCTCGACGGCCTCAATATCCGACAAAGAGTAGAGGTAGATTTAGGCTATTTGCCTAATAGATAGCAATTAGGTAACTTTAAAAATAGAATAAAGTGGAATAACATAGTTTAATTGCCAAATAGGAATAATTTAGTTTAATGGGAATAATTTGATTTAATTAGAATAAATAGAAATTTTTTACTTTAATTAGAATAAATAGGAATTGTTTAATTTAATTAGAACAAATAGGAATATTTAATTTAATTGTAAAATTGGAATAAATAGGACAAATTAGGAGTAATTTAATTAAATTGTAAAATTAGAAAAAATAGGAATAAATAGTAGGAATAATTTTTTAAATTATAAAATTATAATAAATTGGAATAATTTAATTTAAATTAGAATAAATAAGAGTAGTTTAATTGCAATACGTTGAATTCATGGATCACATGGCATACTTGTGTAACCTAGCCATTCGTCACCAATTCGGGAACGACACAACTCGTAAGGAACTCGGATAGTGATTTGTTAGGTTCCATTATGAGTTGTGCAAACCGTTCTTGAATTGTCTAGTGGACTGCCTGCGAATGGCTGTTTGGGTACGATTCATTGTGGTACCGTTGGGTTGGAGATGGGATTTCGGCGGCAGGACCCTATGGTTCTTTGGTGCATAACATAAGTGCTAGGGTGCTGGAAGCGACACCTTGGCCATCGTTGAACTAGGGGAACCTTAGGGTTGTGCTGCCAAAATTTCACCTCCGACCCACCATTACCACAATGGTTGTACTCAAGAGGCCATTCATGGGTGGGTTTAGAAGCCTCCCCAAGCATTATACCTTTGAAACCCTTATCGTGCATCGGCTTATAGTCAAAGAGGAATGGACGAAGATAGGAGGTGAATGTACGATGGTTGGCGGCAGAATGAACAACACTAAGATGAATGGTACCAGAAGACTGGTGAATTCATGCGCAGTGCTCTTCAGGCGATGCCGAACCCTGACATGACCTATGTGCAGTGCCCCTATGCCGAGTGCTGCAACTGCAGGAATAGATCGCGATCTAAGATGGAGCGACAGCTATGTAAGAATGGGTTCAAGGCCACATATTATTGGTGGGTCTATCACGGTGAGAGTGCCAGTTCACCTCTTGAACTCGTCGAGGGTTTCGATTAAGTTGATAGGATGCGGGATATGATGAAAGACTTTGGGAATCATTTTAACGTCAAGGAGTCACCCACAACCGTGTCTAAATTCATGTGGCTTTTATCGTCCGCTCAAGAGCCATTGCATGATAGAACCATTGTGACCCAACTCTCTCAGGTCGCACATATGATGGCTTTGAAGTGCAAGTATAACATTCTCCATCAATTGTTTTGATGAGCTATTGACATTGTGGTGCGCCATTCTCCCTGAAGGCCACCAGATGTGATTGAACTGGTATGACTTAAGGAAACGTATCAGCGGCTTAGGAATGTCATATAAGAAGATAGACTACTGCCTGAATCATTGCATACTGTATTACAAGGATTACCACAAGAAGGCATGGTGTGATCACCATGGAGAGTCGAGATATGTTGAGATGACCGATGTTGATGGTAATAAGAGGCAGTCGATTGTGGCTAGGAAAGTCTTGCGGTACTTTCCGGTGATGCAACGCCTGCAACGATGTTTCATTACGGAGGAGACATCGCGACAAATGAGGTGGCACAAAGAGGGTAAACGGGAGAAGACCGATGTTATGATTCACCCATCCGATGGGAAAGCTTGGAAGCACTTCAATCAGAAGCCCCTGGGTTTCGCCATGGATCCAAGAAATGTACATCGGCACTTGCGATCGATAGTTTCACTCATTTCAATATGAACACGCAATCGTACTCTTGTTGACCAGTATTCAGTATTTCGTTGAATCTTCCTCCTTCCATTCTTATGAAAGAGAAGTTCATGTTCCTTTCTCTTATCGTGCCTGGTCTAAAAAGCCCAGGAAAACACTTGGACCTATTCATAAGGCCATTGGTCGAAGAGCTGAAAGAACTGTGAAAATAGGTAACTTTGACATACGACAGAACAACGAATACCAGTTGTCGAATAAGGGCCGCCTAATTGTGGTCAATTCATGAATTTCCCGCATATGGCATGTTCTCTGGGTGGAGCACGCATGGACGACTATCTTGTCCCATATGTATGGATGATACGCAAGCTTGAGGTGAGAGTTCTATCAAATTCTTACTTGCTTGCACCCAGGTCCATTTTAGAACTAATCACATCGCTTTCTTGTAGGTTCGAGGTCTACATGCTTGAATTGAGGGCCACCCGTAGCACCAAAGAGAGCCGTCGCGAGTTCGAGGCGTGGATCCTCAGGGAGAGGGAGTAGGAGAGGAAGGAGCATGAGGATCTACTTCAAGCCCTCTAGGCTAGCTTGAGGATGGTGGAGGAGAAGCGTCAGCGGGAGCGCGAGGAGCATGAGAGGGAGCGCTAGGAGTTTAATGCAAAACTCCTAGTCTTGGAGCATGCTTTTCGACTCACAGGGGCATGGACTGTCTTCTTAACATCACATTTTAGTTTTTACATATCTTTCCATTAACTTCATGTTTTCCAAACGTTTAGCGAGGTCGAGCAGTTACGGGGGCCGGGCTTCCTCTTCGGGCATCTCTGGAATTTTGTGCCCTTGGACGAGCACCACTCAGGAGGCAGAAAGTGTCTTAACCTGATTTGTTATCCTAAATCGTCGTCTATACCAAGATTTATAACCACCTATGTCTTAACGCGTTGCATGGTTCATAGGGTTTCGGTTTAGCGGCTCCAGCTGCAGCTCAGGTGGACAATTGGCAGCATAGCGACGATGCCTCTGGGAGCTAGCCCACGCCCACGGAATTCGTCTCCCAGTTGTTCAACTACCCCCCGCTGAGATTGCCTTGAGTCAAAAAGTGACAAACCCCTTTTCAATATCTATATATGGATGGTTATGTTTGTGGATGTATATATGTGTCGAACGGAAGATTAAACATTGGTGTTGCATGTGTGTGGACTTCTATGTATTTATGGATGTGCTCTATGTCTCTCAATGTTTATGCGCATTTTGTACATTACATGTGTGGTGGTGTGGATGGATATGAATATGGAGATGTGGCATATATGTGGGATATTATTTGGGTTTGCAGGTTGTAGCAGCTGTTGCAAAATTCTGTTTTTAACGGTTGTACCTATTTTTTCTAGAAATTACGTACTCTTGACTGCCGTATACAAGCTGTCAAGAGTACTAGCCACAGGCCGAAACACAGCCCTCTCCTCTGGCAGTCTCTATTAACAGCCTACTCAGGACTGCTGCAAAATTCTGATTTTAACAGTTTTACCCCTTTTTTTCTAGAAATTATGTGCTCTTGACGGCCGTATACAAGCCATCGAGAGTACTAGCCACAAGCCAAAACACATCCCTCTCCTCTGGCAGTCTCTGTTAACGGCCTACTTAGGACCACCCGTCGATAGAGGCCCCTAGACTGGACGGGCCAACAATGGACTGTCTTGACGGCCATGTCCTAGCCGTCGACAGATATGGCAGCTAATGTGGGCTAGCCCAGCAAATGCAGCAGCCTCACTCTGGGCGTCAAGAGAGAGTAGCTCGATGTCGTCAGACTGCCTCACGGCTGGCACCACCATCACTCTCAATAGGGGCATGATAGGCCATCGAGAGTGTCCATTTCTCACGACGTGGCTGACCCAACGATATTTTCTCGACGGCTGGCCGTCAAGAGTGACCTCTCTCGATGGTTTTGGACTCTTTCTTGACGGTTCTGGCCATCGAGATCTGGGTCTTTTCCTGTAGTGCTTCCTCGCCTGCGAGGCCACACATCCAAGAATCCAAAGCTAGATCCGATGGCGATATGGCCCGCTGCCGCTTGGACGTCGGCTCCTCCACGTGGAGCACCGCATCGCTAGGCCATGGTGGCCATGGTGAGGCTGGTGGAGAGGGATGCGGCTCGCAGGGGTCCTCACTGCCCGTTGGCTCCTCCTCGCGGTGCGACGGATCGCGAGCAGAACATGGTGACCATGGCGAGGCTGGTGGAGATGGTAGCGATGGCGAGGCTGGCCATGGTGACCATGGTAAGGCAGGTGGAGACGACATCTGCTGCGGCGGCGAGGCCGGTGGAGAGGACATTGACGACAAGGGCGAAGAAGGTGATTGGACCATGGTAAAGTGGGAAGAGGCGGCCAGAGATCTAGGAGTATGGGAAGTGGCGGAGATTTAGGAGGGGAAAGTGGCGGAGAGATTGATTAGAATGGTGGGAATGAGAGATGATCCATCGGATATAAGGAAGTGTACAGGGAAAAAAAATGCTCGTGAAATATCTTGGGAGATGAAATGTAATATGTGCCGATTGTAATTACGAAGCGGCACATATGAATATGGAGCGACGCACCTCTTCGATGGGCACATGGGAAAATCTTTATATGTGCCGATTCTAGTTAACAGCTGACACAGATATGCAGATTATGTGTTTTGGGCCGTTGTACCAGCCGCCATATATAATTTGTAATTTGTACTGGTTGGTAATTAACATCGGTTTATAAAAGCTTTTGTTGCGTCTCTACTAAAGAACCTACACTAATAACCTTATTTGTGTCGGTTCTAACTAAGCCAGCACATATATACATGTATGACGGGGACCTAGAGTGACGTTCGGAGCGTTACTCAAGCACAAAAACGCCGGCCTCCCCCGAGGAAGAGGCCGCCCCCCGAGCAAGGAGGTCCTTGCTCGGGGCTCGGGGACAACCGATCCCGCTCGGACCCGAGTCCGGGTCACTCCCCCGGCCAGGCCTAGGCCCTCTCCACTCCGCTGCATTAAATGCTCTGACGTCTTCAAAGACCACTATGTCCCGTCGAACGCAGAGAACTGCGGCCACCAACTCACGTCTTGTTACACTATTCCCATGCCGTTTTTCCGTAAGAACGAATGATGGCAATGACGCAAGGCAGAGACAAGCTTCGGACCGCCGGACAACAGGACGTCTTCTCCATACCGCTGAATAATAGGGCGTCACCACCACTGGAACACCGATTACACCCGTGTATAAATAGGCCATGTCGCTGCATATGTAAAAGTTAGCTGCTAGGAAACACACACAGACACCGTAGGGGCTCCGGTTAACGCCATCTCAGGCCGAAGCTCATCCTCCCACTGTAGAAAACTCATCTCCCCTGTAATCCTTCTCGTATCTCATATAGACACCACTGGACGTAGGGCCATTACCTCCACACGAGGGGCCCGAACCAGCCTAAATTGTGTGTGCCTCCCATTAATGGTTCCTTGATCGAAGCTCGCCTTCTTGAAAGCCCCGAGCCCGCAGGAAAGAGGTCGGTTGATCCTCACATTCAACAAGTAAGCTCGGCGCCTGGGGTCCCGTACTCTCAACCGCCGACAATGTATATATAACATATTTTAGTGCAGTGAATCTACCTTTTCAAACCTTTAAACTTGTATATTACGAACATGTATATATGTGTATTGTTTAATCGGTTGCTACCAGAAAACAGCCAATAGACAACACTATATATGTGTATAGTCCATAGCTGCATGCATTTGGCTCTCGCTAGTATTTGAAATCTTAGAAGTACAGGAAGAGATAGCACGTACTTTCGGTCACAAAATACTTGTTAAAATATTGACATTGATCTTGAAATGCAACTTTAAGATGCTGATTACTATTGTAATTTTTTTAAAACATACCAAAGTTGTAAGAAATTATAACATTAGAATTACTGTCTGAGACATTCGAAGAGATATGTATGACAAAAGTTTCAAAAGTTTGATTATACGTAATCTTGGCCTGAGGGGGTACCATTTACTCCATCTAGTCAAAAATACGTATCTATGAACGAATCAAAGTTTTAAAATTTGAGTTATAAATATATATTAAACGGTTTAGATTGAACACATAAAAATTAGAACTATAGATTATCTCAAATAGTACTTCTATAATAATTTAATATAGTTTAGTAGATTTTATAATTAAATTATATAAACAATTAGTATTGAAATATGTATTTTTATAACTCCGTCAACTACTACTACATGCGTAGCAGACGGAGTTACTCGCGTGTACGGAACGGGCTGGTGCAGCTCCTCCAAGCCGAGGCTGCTTTATCGCCTTTTGGATCGGCGGAAAGCAGTGTTTTTTTGGGGACTAGAGAAGTGTCGGCTTCTGAAGAAAGCCACCTTTAATCCGTCTTTCCTTCCCGCCGTTCCGTACTCTCTTGTTTGGATCAACCATCGCTCGATCGATGCTCATTTCAACCAACCGCTACAATTTTGTACTTTGCTTAATGCTATCTGTCAGCAACAACCTGTGAATCTGGGAACTTAATTACAGGCCCGTTAACAAAAAATAATGAGTAGGTCTAATCTTTTGATTTATTGTTTATGCTTATTTAATTATTTAATTTTTTTTTTCGAAAACGCAAATGCTTTGATATTTTTGATCCATTTTTTGTCTCGAAGATGTATCACAAAACTCTAAAAAACAAGTTAAACGAAGTGTGCAGGACTCTCCAACCGCTTCAGGAAGTTCTCAAAGTTAGCTTATCAGCAAATAAGTATATCGACAAATTAGATAAGTCAAAAATAACAGCTCATTACTTTATTACTTCGTCTAAGTTTATAAGACCTATTTCTATTTTTCGGATAGACGTAGACCAAGAAAACATTAAAAATAACTATACTATCCCTATTTATTATCTCTAATCACTCTATATTCAATATGAGAATACAACCTAAACCAAGATATTTATCGGGGATATTGAGAGAAAAATATATTTATTTTGCATTGGAGTATAAATAAGCCTTATATTAATGGACAAGTATATTTAAAAATTGTACCTTATATTATTAGACGAAGGGAGTAGTACTTTAGGGCATCTCCAGCAGATGCCCAAGCCCCATCCCTATTCACGTGCCACCTCAACAAATGGGACTGCCCCATCCCTATTCACCTCCCCAACAACTACCCCATCACTATTCATACACTCTACTTTTCCTATTCATGTCCCATCACTGTTGCTATAGTGATGGGGCGTGGACATGGGTTGGGCACTGCTGGAGATGGCCTTAGGTTGTAAGTTTATTGGGACAATTGATGATATACTCTAAAGTTGAGGTGCAATTTACAATTTATCCTTCGACACATTGAAATTGATTATATGCCCCTAAAGTTGATAGCACAATTGATGACAGGTCTCCTTTTGTGTTTTTGAGCAAGTTTTGCCATTCCTCTTATGAGAAATGACCTTTGTACCCTTAATGATGCATAACCCAGTTCTTTTATGTCATTGCAATATAAACTCAGTTATTTTGTGAGATCAAGTTTGAAAAGGCTTGTTGTGCTAACTATGCTATTTTTTGTGTCAATGTAATGAAAGCTCAGTTATTTTGTGAGATCAAATTGTGATCAAATATTTACTTGATCTCTAATTGTTGCCTTCAATATTTTCTTTATTTCACTTTTGGAAAGCGATTTTTTTGCCTTAAATATATCCTTTGCCTTATGGCCTATCCTGGCCAGCAGTAGCCTCAAGTTGTGAAAATGTTGTTCATAAATTTTGAGCCATTTGAGCAGTACATGTAAGCAGCAGCACACACAATACGGAGGGGTATAAACATCATTTCTAATAGGGGGTACCATAAAACTTGCTGAAATATTTAAAAAGGTGTATATTATTAATTATGATATCAACTTTAGGACATATAATTAATATAGACATGGTAGAGAACAAATTATAAATTACATCTTAACTTTAGACCATATTGTTGATATTTGATCCAAATTCAAAAGACCAATGTCTGGAGGAGCGTAGCGAAGACCTGTTACCGGGAGGCTTAGGCTAGAGCGGAGTGGTTTTGTCGGCCGACCGGTGCCCGTGATTTTTTTTGCAAGGATTTTTCATGTTAAATATGTGTCTTTGGTTCTTTTTGGTTTGATATACTTTTCACTTTTGTGTCTATAGATTTATAACACATATGATCTTTTTAAACTGGTTTAATTTGTACATGAGACACTGGTTTCGACGAGATGTGAGTGATGTGCGAAAGATATCAGCTAGTCTGGATGCCGAGATAACATGAGGTAGCTAGCTGGAGGCGCAGCCAGCTCGTTGTCCGAGGAGTGACAAGTTGGTGTTCTCCACGTGAAGACCAATGGCTTCGAGACACTAGTACCAGTAGCTGACGAGAGAGATGGACTCTCAATAAATTTCGCCGTGATGGACTCATCGTTTTTCCACTCAAGAGACTTTTTTTTTTGAGAAAGGTACTCTCATTTCATTCCCACAAATTCAAGTCCATTACAAACAAGTCCTTGCTAAAAAACAAAATTACATTCACGTCCTGAAAGGACCTATCTGCAAGGCAGAACGTGATTCTTCCCCAAATCTCATCGCCGACGACATCCTTCATCTCCAGCCGCGAAGACGACGTCACTGAGCTCACCTCCTCTTGGCCAAACCACGATGGCGGGAGATAAGAACAACAAGTAAGCCATGAAAGATGGCTATAAACATCAAGGAACTAAACTCCAACACTGCCAGAAGAAAGGAAGGTGAAGCCAAGAAGACGGTGACACCGCACGCCGGGGTGAACCTCGTCACCGGCGAAAGACCCCTACCACACCCCCGGCACCCCTCATCACAAAACACACATCCCCAAACTGGCCACCTGCGAAGTCAACGCCGAACGATTTGAAGATCGTCCGGAGAAAATCCCTCGCCGAGGCTCTCCCTCATTCTCACCCGTTCCATACCCAGAACGGAGAGGTCTACCTTCAACTTCATCTCCAACGTGGCTTCGATGATACTCACCTGCATCGAAGACTTCCTTATTGATGCCGATGATGCTGCCCCAAGCAGCATGACGACGAGCAGACGAGCACAACCCACGGTGGCGCCGAGACCGTCGACGGAGACGACGACCCGCGCACTCCCCACATCCGCTGCCGCCTCCGGCCAAAAATCCCTAAAACCTAACTCTATCCTACTCCCAAACCTATTACTATACAAGTCCTAGCCTAGATCCGCCACTCCCCTACCCCGGCGATGGCCCGAAGGCCATCGGCGGCGAAGGAGCCGGCCGGATCTAAGCCGGTCGCCACACGTCTTTTCTGTCTCCTCCGCCGCTCTCATGAGGATAAGGGCGAGAAAAGAAAGCCTCTCCTCAAGAGACTTGAGATAGCACTAGCAGTAGTGAACTGTGGAGTAGAGCATTGCACGCAGATCCTCTCACGTACACAATCGCATTGCCAATAATCTGTCTCTTATGATTTGCACTGGACAGGTTGCATGAGGTATTTCAACAGTTGTCTCGTCTGGAGTTGCTTCGTTACTATAGCAGTAAAATTCAGAGCACACTGCTGAAGAGGTGAATAATGATGGAACAATAAATAATGAATATATAGAGAGTATGAATAGTGATAGAATTGTTGAAGGTAAATGGTGATGGGACAATAAATCGTGTTGAAACAATGTCCCAACACTATAAATGAATAGTTATAAAGCAGAGGTAAACGAGACAACCGCTAGAGATGGCCTGAGAGGTGGATCAAGCTGGTAGAGTGCCAGCGCGCTCGGGACATGTGCTGACTCTAATGTCATCTAGCCAATCATGGGCTTATCGATTCAAGCGGTCTCAAAAGAGACCTGTAGAAATTTAATCTCTATTACTATATGTGTTTATTTTTTATGATTGCTTTTAAGGAATTTCGCAGGATAGAAAATTTTTCTGCAAAATTTGAAGGATAGCATGAGCTCTAGCCTCTTTCACTCTCTATATATGAGTAATGAATATTTTTTTGTCTTAAGATTTCTACTTAGGGTGCGTTTCGTTTGAGGACAAGGGTGGATGGGACCACCCCATCCATGTGTTTCTGGGATGAGACCATTCGAGCAGCCTGTTTGGTTGGATGGATGGAATGAGCCTGTTTTTTGTTTGGTAGGCTGGAGGAGTGCTGGAAAGGAGTGAGGAGAAGTTGGATGGCTGCGTACGTGACTTTTTTGCGTAGCCCTCTATCCAGGATCTAAGAGGAATATTCTTGTACTGGGATGGTTCCATTCACCCTTGTCTCTAAACCAAACAGACTAAAAAACTGGATGGGATGGTCCCATCCAACCTTATCCACTCAACCAAAACAAACAGATTCTTAGACTGGCCACATCTTTTGAAGAATACTAATGGTTTCCTTTCAGCTGGATTCGGTTTATTATGATATTTTAGGGAGCAGCTATAGAATATTCATATATTGTAAAGACGATATAGAAAGTATCATTGTATATCACGGAGTTAATATTATCATGCAATATCAGTATCATACAGTGTGAAATCGATGATACTCGCCGAATTGTTCTGATGGTATAACATTATGTAGTGTTTGTAATGTTTTGAACTTTTTTCTATTCCTAAGTTTCTCGGTCAACTTGAGATTCGAGCTAATTGTTAAGGGGCAGTTTGACATCATGATTTTTCTGTAGTTCTAAGAAAAAACTTTGGTTTGTAAAAATACCGTGGTTTAGAAAACCTAGGAGGGGCTGTTGAGTACAAAACTTGGGCACGGTTTTAGTTCTCTGTTTTGGTTGAAGCCATAGTTTTTTTTTTTGAGTTTTTGGAACTCCACTCCACACCTCTTTTTTTTCTAACTTTGATGGTTGGCTATTATTGTGGTTGTTCTTCTCTATTATATTTGGTCAAAGTTTTGCATCCAGAAAACCATGCAAACAATCAGTTTGTAGTTTCAAAAAAAACTAAGGTCAAGATAGTGTTAATTGAACCATGATTTTGTATGCACGCATGATACAACTCTATGTATAGTAAAACATAGTTTTTTATTACTTTTATGCCAAATATCAAAGTATTTTTTACAGCTTCGAGACAAAACCATAATTTCTGAAATTATCATGATTTTAAACCATGAGGTGTTGGATGACAAAAAAACTTTATTCCCAAACCATGGTTTAGTAGAAACCATGATTTTTGGGAGTATTTGAAGTTCCACTCTTAGCTAAAGTTTTCATTGTTTGATTCTCACTAGCTCTTGTGTTTGGTCAAGTTTATGATTCTAAAGAACCATGTATCCAAATTGGTAATAGTTTAATGAATACCAGAGTTTAATGGAGTTTAGTGAAATCAAGGTTTTTATATGTATACAAAACTCTATGTATTACAAAACAATGGTTTCAAAACAATGTATCTAAATAGACACTGATTAAAAGTCTCTTAGGCCATGTGCAACGCTGGCTCTATTTGATGTCCCTATTTCACTATTCACCTACTATTTTTATCCATTCACAACCTCTGTTAGTACTATTTACATATGCAACCTTGACTCTATTTTTTCTAATATCTATATATCTTCTATTTTTTACTCATAACTCTATTTTCATTATTAACAACCTTATTGCTATGTTCCTATGTTAATAATACAAACTAAAGGTATCTCCAGTAGAAGCTCTAAAATCGGACCTCTATACACCACCTCTAAATCACTATTTGCTCTCTATATTTCCATTCTCTTTAGCATAAACTCTATCTAGAAAAACTATAGAGGTTGATACAGAGAGCCTCCAAATTTAGAGGCTAGGACAGATAAACTCTAAACTCTAAATTTATAGGGTAAAATAGAGACTCTGCTAGAGAACGAGTGACTCTAACTATAGAGAAAATTCTATTTTAGATTCTCTGCTGAAGATGTTTTAAGTAAAGATATACTTTAGCCCGACTAAAAAGATGCTGGTTTTTCTAGTCAAACAAAAGTGCCAAGCGCTTATTCATGCGGCAAGTCAAGCAGCAAAGCCGCCCTGTTCCGAATTCCGATGCGACCGTAAAGAAGAGAGCCTAGCACGGAGCATCCGGAACTGCGGGCCCTGTCGGCGAGGGCAAAAGCCGAAGCGCAAGAAAGAAAAAAAAAATCAGAAGCGTGAGACCCAAATCCAAAAATCTAGCTCCTGGCCTGGGTTCGCATGCATGCGCGCCACTTGCTCAGGTCGCGGCGCTGCCGCTGTTGCTGACCAACACTGCAACACCTCCCACCCCCGCTCTAGATCGGGTAGAAGCCACAGCTCCCCTGATGTTACCGTTCCAACCATTTTTTCTTCGTTTCGTTCTCTTCTCTATTCTTTTTTTTATATTCGTTCCATTCATTTTCACCATCTCTAACAGTATCTCTTCAAAAAGAATAATATAGAGAAAAAAAGCGAATCCCTTTCTGAAAGGAATGGAAAATAGAATTCTTTTCGGATGGAAAACGATAAAGAAAATCTGTTAGAGCCACGAAGGGAACGAGATACCCTTCACGGTGGGAACGTGTAACACCCTACTTATATACCTAGTTTAAGGTCTCGTTTGGCACAGCTCCAGCTCCCAGCTCCATCTCAGATATAGAGTTTGTAGTTTAAAATAAAGTGACGTAAGTTTATATTTTTAGTTTAAAATATAAATAAGATGACTCACCTAAACATCCTCGATATACCCACAACTCCAGTTCCATGAATTTCTAGAGTTAGGAATAGGGTGCTCCACCAACTCCACCAATTTTGGTGGAGTTGGAGCTGTGCCAAATATGGCCTAAATAATGGCCATGGGTTGGGTTATGAAAACAAAGGCATGACCATGAGCATACATATAGGCACAAACACTAGAGCTTAGCCCTAACGAAACAACTAAAAAGGGAACTACTGAAACGAAGGAGACTTACTAAATAATCTATGTTATTTGGTAGTTAAAATGGGACATTAGGTTGGTAACTGACCTATTTTGGGCATTAGCCTGGGCCTGACCCAAGCCCATGGAGCCCACGCACCTCCTCCTTTCCTCCTATCGCTAGCCGGCTCGGCCAGCCAGCGCACCCAGCTCACCCCCTGGCTCAGCTAAGCGAGCCAACCGAGCCACCGCTCTCCTTACCACTCGGCTCGGCCCCGGTTCCTCTCTGCTCTCTCTCCCCCTCCCAATCTCTCTCCCCCTTTCCCCGCGATTTCTCTCTCTCTTCCTTGCCCCGCCATGACCGTACGCCACCGGCTGCGTGGCAAACGATGCATGACTCGGACCAACCGGTCGCGTCCGACAGCGCCACCCTGCCGCGTGCTCCTCTTCTCCTGCTCCCCGTCTCCACGTGCCCGCTGTTCCCTGCCAAGGCCGTCGTGTGCTCCCCTCCTTCTGCTCTTCCCTCCCATGCGGCCTCCTCCCTCTGCCTACTCTCTCCTTTACCCCGCCATGGATACGCCTCTGTTCTTTCCGCTCTCTCTTCTGTTCCATCTCCCCTCTCTGCCTCCTTGCCCGGAGCTGTCGCCACGCCACCTGAGCAACCGCCACACCATACCGTCCGTGCGGAGTTGTCCCCT
Organism: Olyra latifolia; assembly: GCA_036346145.1. Taxonomy (NCBI): domain Eukaryota; kingdom Viridiplantae; phylum Streptophyta; class Magnoliopsida; order Poales; family Poaceae; genus Olyra; species Olyra latifolia. Next base: position 5,991,196 of record CM070528.1, on the reverse strand, counting down.
TCTTCACGGTGAGCAACCATCCCACCCTTCCGTGGCCTCCCCCTCTCTTCCCCTAGCTCGCCGCCGTCCTTTCCTCCGACGGAGCCGGCCCTTCGCGCCGTCTTCTCTCCGCCGTGCCCCAGCGACGCCGCCGCGCCGCCTTGGCCCTCACCGACATGGGCTGGAGCCTTCTTCGCCTTCCCCCTTCCTCCCCGGAGCTCGCCGACCGCGCCGCCTGGTCGATTTTGTTGTTGGCGAGCGGTTTCGTCATGCGTCGCTGTTTTCCTTCGCCTCAGCCACCGCCGAGCTTACCGTTGGCGATCTCCTGCCCAGCCGAGCCTATCTCGAGCTTTCCCATCGCCTCCTCTTCCCTTCTCTCCCTTTTCTCCTCGTCGGAGAGCGCCACCACCACCGGAATCGCGTCGCCGTTGCCCCCGCTTCAGGACGCTGACGAGTGGGCCCCACTCATCAGTGGCCCCTCTTCTTCCTTCCTCTCTACTTGGCCATGCCGGTGTTGGCGAGGCCTCGCCGAGCCAAGTCGGCCTTAGCGGCTCATGACCTGCGAGCCAAGCTTGGTGGGCTGGCCTTCACTATAGCAATATAATTCTTGATTTTAGTATTTTAGATATTCTAGAAAGTGCATTTCATTTATTGTATATAGTAGATGAATCCCAAAAATCATGAAAAAATACTAGAAAATATGTTATGACAATCTGGACCTAAGAAAAATAGGATGGCACATCATTCATATTTATTTTGCTCTGGAAAAATAGAACAGTAGCAATATAGTATTTTCTAGTGGATAGAAAATGGTAGAAAAGAGATATCTCACAAATAAAATATGATCAGTGGCCTAAAAATTATGAGAATAATTTCGTAGGACTAGAATAATCCTCTGAACTTAGTAAAAATATTAGACACCATAACTTTGGTATTAGAAATACTAAAAATATTTATATAGGCAAAATAGCCCTTATGGCAATATCCACAAGATAAATATATAAAATATATATATTTGGATAGAACCACATTTTCCAAGAATAAGACTTAGGGCTAATATCTGAACTAGACCACCCCTTGTCATAAAATGGTAAATTTTAATTAAACTTGGAACTTCCTTGATAAATAGGTAAAATAACATTAGAATCTGCCCAAATAAGGCGTGTAGTGTAAATTGATGATAATTGCGGTAGAGCATGCATCACATGCATCCATGCTGTATTTTCTGTTTATTTACTTGGTGTTTATTTGCACCCGAATAGATACCGATGTTGCCGATCAAGGGTTAGACGACCCGATTGAAGACCCCGACTACGATCCTGACATCGTTGATCCCGCAGCTCTTGTCATAGGCGAGTCAACTACCCTAATGCATATTGATCCCAGTTTTATAAATATATTTTGCTTTAAATTATCAAAAGTGTGTGTGCTTAAGTATATTGACTACCAGTATATTAAATGCAAAACCCTAGATAAATACATGTTGCTTTAATCAGGCTATAACATGCCTGTCATTTGAATTACTTGTGAATACCCCCACATGATGGTTTTGATTATCATGATCCTTTGGATAACCCTAGGATAATTATATTTGTTTAGACAAATAGTCTGGGAAAAACTCGCTTAGACCTGGCTTAGGTCTTAATATGATTTCTCTTGGGTATAGACACTCGAGTGGTGGGCTACCGTCCACCAGGACAAGACATGATTCGACTTATGGTTATGTGAATGTTATTGAGGCTTGCTAGCAGTGTCATATTATGACGATTATGACCCTATCATTTCCATCTCTGGATCTTATACAAGTGGGTAGGCTTTGGCCGGGTTTATACAAGGGGAGTAGGAATGGAAACTGGCAATAAACTAAGAGCACGTGGGTAGGATTCGTATCTGTCCCTGGATCTTGTACAAGTGGGTAGGCTTTGGTCGGTTTTGTATAAGGAGGGTAGGAACGGATTCATCTCTAGGTCATGCTGATTTGAAATTGGCAGTAGACCAAGAGCATACGGGTAGGATTCGTATCCGCCTCTGGATCTTGTACATATGGATAGGCTTTGCCGGATTATGTACAAGGAGGGTAGGAGGGGATTCGTCTCTGGGGCATGCGGATTGGGAACTGGTAATAGACTAGGAGCATAAGGGTAGGGTTCGTATCCGTCTCCGGATCTTGTACAAGTGGGTAGGTTTTGCCAGGTTTTGTACAAGGAGGGTAGGACCGGGATCGTTCATGGTGTATGCTCCATATTGTTGATTATTAGGGTAGGGCCGCGGATCTGCCCGGATACAAACCCCTTTTGAAACAATTACTTCTTATCTCTGAAAATGTTCTTGGAAATAGCTAAGTCATAGTATTTGACATATATATACTTAATCTTTAAAGATGGGCTTTCCGCAAATAAAGCAACCCTCAGCCTTTCCTTTGAGACCTCTATAAAGGCATGCATTAGACTCCGGTCACTTGCATTTTGCGAGTGCGGTTGAATTGAGCACTCACTCTCGCATAATTTACTCTTTTAGAGGATGGACCCGACGATTACGCCTACGATTGCCACGAAGATGATGCTTCCGAAGATAGCGGTCAGGCTAATGTTTAGTGGTTCTCTCTGGTCACTTGCAGTTTGCATAGCTACTGGCGGCTTTTGATTTTAAATCTTCTGCTGGATTTAAGTACTTTGATGTCTCTTTTGGACTTAATGTATTAACCGTCAATGTGCGTATTTGGATTGTACTCTGACAATGTAATATTTTGGTAATGAATGCGATGTATGAAATGATCTAGCTATATAAACGTGTGCTCTAGCATACTAGTCCAGGGACTAGAGCTGAGTCATAGAGGATGTTCCTGGTATGGTAAAGGGGACCCCACAGAACGGGGGACCGGGAAGGAAAGCCCTTAGAGATAGTCTAATCAGTCACACACGAGGACTCAAGTTCTTTGCCATTGGGCATCTGTCTCTGTGTCTCTAGTATGTAGGACCATTTAGCTATCTTCTGTTTTATCGTAGACTATATGTTTCAATTGTGGCTAAATGACTAAGCTGAAATATTGATATTTAAGAGCTTCAAGTACTAGGAATGTTTAATCCGACTGAGCATGAGGGTTTTGCGAAGCCAAACCGTACATCTCGAAGAATAAACAAAAAAAAAATAGAAGCCTTAAGACGAACTAAGCAAAGCTAGTTCAATTCCGTATATCTCCAGATTTAGATGATGAAATAATTAGATTTTGTATAGATCCAAAGTGTTCGGGCCGAAAGTCTGATTAGCACGTCACACATGGGCTTAGGGCTTAGGTTGCCGTTAGCATTGGAATGCAGGGTTCAGAGCGTGCCAGTTGATTTGATCCTGCAATCAGCAAGAAGAGACATAATCAGATTTATATAGCCAATTAAATCGATGAAAATAGTATGAACCTGTCTGAACTTAAGAGCAACCAAAAGAGTTAACAGAACGAGGATAAACAGACTATCAGCTAGATTACGGAGTTAATCTAACTATCAGCTAGATCAGCCAATAACAAGCTATAAGCCAATAGAATGAGGAGAAACAGACGATCGCCAATGAATGTGTTGATTGATAGAACGAGGGTCAAATCTAACCTTTAGTCCAAACGACGATGCACAGCAATATCAATTAAGATAGTATTTCGATAAAACCAAGAGTCATTGCAAGCCCGTAGATCAAACTAAATTGAGACGGTATTTATTTGCAAGCAACACCTGAGGTGTATCATGAAGCTGATTGAGAAGTCGATGCACAACAAGTCGATCGAAACCAAAATACGGCGAAACTAGGCTAAACTAGACTAAATACGATAAAAAGTAAATGACAGATAAAAAAGTAGATTTGTTTGATTGATGTTGGACTCTTACACACCTCATGAGGCCTCGTATTTATACTATTATGACCTTAATCAACTCAAACTCGTGTCCATCCTGAACTTAGATTTATTCCTGTTGTATACATACCAAACTTGGATATACTTTTAAGAATAACCACCTAGAACTGACTCCTACTCGACTCACCATCTAGTACAACTCTTATTGGACTCTCTTGGCAACCTCTACATCCTACTCTAGAATCTTCCAGAAGCTTCGTCAGCTTTTTCAAAAACTGGGGTCAACACATGCCCTCCAATTTTGGAGTATATATTTTTATTCTCCAAAATTCTTCTCTATTGACCAAGATTGGTATCGGCTTTATCCATATTTGCTTGTTACCTCAAAAGTTGGCACACTTCCCTACCAATCCTTCACCGTTCATCCTTTTCATGATCTCTGTTAATTTTGAATTTTTACCACCATTTTTCACGCGCTTTCTTGCGTAACACCCGGGCGCGACCGTTCAGTTCTATCCCCTATAAATATCGTGCCTCTGCACAACCATTTGCATGCGCCAGAGCTCTTGTGACCTTCTTCATCGACTTCTATGTCAGCTAGCACCCGCTCTTGCTATTAGCTCCCAAGCCTTCGTCTGTTGGCTTCTTCTGCATGGACCAGGTACTAATTCCTATCGACAGTCACCCTCACTAAATTCTACCTTGGTCCCATGGGAGATACCGATCCATCAGACATCATAAGCAAGGATCTCCCTAGAATCGTCCTCAACGCCCCAGAAATCAATCTAGATAGATGGTCCGACACGCTTAATGCGTATATGTTCAAGACTGGCCCCCTTGGCCCAACCCTACTAGACGTAGCCATGATTTACGTCTTTAGACCGGACGACCCACAATTATTGGCTTATGATCACTCTTCCCAATACAAACTCATATAGGCTAAAAGTATGGGATAGGAACCATACTTAAATTCCCACATTAAGACAGGAGTAGTGTCAGATAGAGAACATGCCGCATTTCTTAACATGCGGCTTGATAGATTTGCGTTTTGTGGTTCCTCTCTCATCCCCACACAAGTCTACCAAGTATTAGCAGAGAGGCTCGCAACTGGAGACCAATTGACACTTGGGAAGCTCTTTCTTGGTGAAGTATACCACATGATGCATAGGATCAAGTGCAAATTATTGACTGGACTAGGAGGCCATGCCATTAGCAATTTAGAAGGACCATTTTGGTTTTATCCAACATTGGCTCTACCTCCAAATCAGTCAATCCATAGAGTATCCTATCGACCCTTCTACTCAGTTCCCAAATACATATCACTTAAGAGGAGATGAAACGGACACGAGGGACAACTGATCTTATGGTGAAGAACTCGCAGTCCTACCAGCTGTCCAAATGTTGACTAAGTGCGTCCATACTTCTATCGAATTCTTTTTTGATCTAGGTCCCTAGTACTTTCTAATAATCTTTTGCGATACACTCAATCGACTTCTTTCCCTTGCCCCTCTTTCTTTAGGCTAAACCTCTTGCAAACAGAGGAAGCCATAAACATCTTGAGACATATTATCTTTCTAGGTGTTCTCTTGTTCGGCTTAAGCTCCCGGTCTAGAACCACCAGCCCTTCCTTCGAAAACTACCACTTGTGAGCTTATGCCTGTCAACTGGGTTTCGGCCAAGTGCCTCCCAAGCTGATTTTGTTCAAAAAAAGGTAATGCCTGGCGATGCCATCGAGAGTTTGCTAGATGCTTTAACTGCCATCCAGAGAGCTGATTCCCTCTTTTTCCATAGTTTACTAGAGATCTCATTGAAAACCACTCTTCAGAAGCCTTCGATCTCTAGTGGCAGGAAATTTACCTCTATCTCTACCTAGAGTTCCTTACTTCCAAGGATCCTGTACTCAAGTTCCTCCCAGACTGGGTCGATCCGGAGCCACAAGCCGATCCTCAGCAAGAACCATCAACCTCTTGCAACTATTCCAACTCTTGCTCTAGCAAATCGGCCTCAAGTTTTGACAAGGTAAATCCAATATTTACTTTAAGCCAACAAAAATTATTAATACACTAATGTTGTCTTCTTTGCAGGTAAGCCAAGCATTCTAGAAATCTACATGGGCTGATGAAAAGGGCATCACCTCCATGACCACTTCGTCCAGGGCACAAGTCCCCTCTTTGGTAGGCATCACTTCCGTGGAGCTGGATGAAGCCTCTCCCTCTGTCGCGGAACTTAGTGAGCAACAAGCTCCTAAGAAACACAAGAGTAAGACGCTACCAGCTTTAACTATCTTTATATCATCTTCTATTTTCAACTTAAGCCGATTTGGTGTATAATCTTTGGCCTTAGGCAAAAAGAGGTCTCCTACTGCCACCAGCTCTAGCCTATCTGACAAGAGCGTGCCTGGCAGTGATTCTCCTTTGGCTTTAGTGCAGGTAATATTCTCAATTACAAGACCCCAATCGACTTCCATATTCAAAATTTTCTTCTTTCAAGGTCCTTTCGCTACAACCCCATTGGCCAGCACAGTGCACACTCCATCAGCTTCTGTCGCAACAGTCCTCATCTCCCCAAAGGTACTGTCTTACAATCATCAGTCTTTTTAGGTTGGCTTATCTCACGCTTCTTTTATCATTTCAGCCAACTCCTTCCAAGCTGGCTACTTCCATGGACTCAGTCCAATAGCTCTTCGACTTTGACATGGAGGACCTAGACTCGGACGTAGGAATCGAGTCCCCTAAAGATGTGGTCAAGTCGACACCAGCACCAGCACTAGCACCCGCAACCATGCCCTGGCCAAGTACTTAGGATAAGCTTTTGAAGATTTAGGCCCTACTGATGACTTCCTAGAAGTCGATAGTAGAAGACACTCAACCTTGTTGGGACTTGGTCACCGATCTTCAAGCCGACTTTCTTACCATTGATTTCACTAAAATCTTCGAAGTATGCCACATTGATGGGGACCAGTCGGCCATTAGAGGGGCCATGGATCGGATTGAACAGTGTCATACCCTGGAGGCTGACAAAGCTCGCCTCACCACCCTAGTGAAGGGCACTATGGCAAAGAAGGCTAGCTTCGACTTGCTGAAACAATCGACTAAGGAGCTAAAGACAAAGAAAGAAGAGCTTGAAGCTAAGTTGGCCAAACTGAATGCCACCATAGCCCATAATGCCAAAGCCCTCCAAGCCGAGAAGGATGCCGTCAAAGCTAGCTACCAAGCCGCCAAGGAGCTAGGAGAGAACATCAACGAAGTGCTTGGATCGGCCGAAGAAGATCAGACCATAGTCGATGGCCTCCAAGTCAAATTGGCCAAGGCTGCATCTGAAGTAGATGATCTTCTCAGCAAGCCCTAGGAGCAAAACTAATGTGGCACTGGCCGAGTGGCCGATGATACACTTATTTTGATTTGGTCTATGTGCCAATATGTTTGCATGACAATGTAACACACTGTTCTTTTGGTTTTAATTTCACCTATTTGCCTTCGCCTCTGATGCCTTAATATGTTGAAGAAGCTATTTTTGAGCTCAAGGCGACGTTATTAAGTTGACTTTTCCTTGAATTGGCGTGAATTGATCATGCTCTGATGTAAACACTAGGGTAGTACTTTTTCAAATACTTCCCATTAATCTCCTTAGGGAAAACCTCTCCCTCAAGAGTTTCTAAGATATATGAGTTACCGGGTACTACTCGATTTACTTGATACGACCCCTCCCAAGTAGGAGACTACTTCCCATAGAGATTGTCCTTTGAGCCAATAGGTAATACAGCTTTCCAAACCAAATCAGTTTCATCAAACGTCTTAGGAACCACCTTTTTGTTATAATGCCTAGAAACTCACATCTTTTTCTTTTCAATTTGCTCTAAAGCTTTTAGCCGATGTTCATATAAATCCTCCAAATTATCAACACCAAGTTTTTGAAATCATCAGCTAATAATTCATCTTGCTTGCTAATTTGTAACGAGCCAATGTTTACGTCCAACGGTAAAATTGCCTCCTGTCCATACACCAACTGATAAGGGAATACTTTAATTTCCCTATGGCACCCAATTCTATAAGCCCAAAGTGATTCTAACAATGTTGTGTGCCACGTCCTCGGCTTTTAGTTTATTTTTCTTTTGATTAACTTAATCAGACTTTTATTAGATGATTCCGCTTGACTGCTGGCTCGAGCATAGTAAGGAGATGAGTTCAATACTTTGATGCCTAATTTCTTGGAAAAATCTTGAAATTCCTTGGACATGAAGACAATACCTTGATCGGTTGTTATAGTCTGAAGAATGTCAAACCGATAAATAATATGTTCCTTTACAAAGCCGATAACTTCAAAGACTATGACCTTTTTCAAAGGTATTGCTTCAACCCACTTGGTAAAGTAGTCTGTAGCTGCCAAAATATACTTATGTCTTTTAGACGATACATGATAGATTTGACCGATTATATCAATATCCTATCATCTAAACGGCTATGGTTTGATTATAGCATTCATAGCCGATGTTAGAGCTAATTGGACATTACTAAACCTTTGGCAATCTTGGCAATCCTTGTAATACTTAAAACAATCCTCCAGCATTGTTGGCCAAAAATAGCCAATTCTTCTAATCAACCATTTCATCTTATGAGCCGATTAGTGAGTCCCATAAATTCCTTCATGAAACCTTCCCCATAACTACTTTGGCTTCCTCTAAAGTCCGATTGTATAACACCCCATCAAGTAATACATATTTTATTGCTTTCCATTTCAATTTCTTGTCATGAGAGCTAGGGTGATTAGCTAAATAATTAATAATTTTCTGCTTCCAATTGGCTTCATCTAAAATATTAACATCCAAATTTCTCTCCTGTTCTATCGGCTTATAGCCAGAAGCACTCTGGGCTAAGGCATTGGCTTCACTATTCTGTTCTCTAGGAACATGTTTAATGCCGAACAATCTAAATGAGCCGATAATATCCAAGCACTCATTTAAGTACCCACTGAGCACCTTGTCCTAACACTCAAAATTACCATATGCTTGTTGTACTACGAAAAGAGAATCCCTAAAAGCTTCTATGGTATCGGTTCCAATACTCTTTAACAATTGCAACACTATGAGCAAAGCCTGATACTCAACATGATTATTTGAATGAGACGACTTTGCTTTAGGGTCGAACTCAAAACAAAACCCTTTGGGAATATTGTAACAGCCCAAAGCTAGCCTCTGGTAGTAAGCATGCATATAGTTACCCATCTATTTTCAAATCCCATTTTGGTGTAAATTAACCTCTGTATAGACATTAATATACCTATATATATATATGTGAATATACAATATGATAATACCTTATACCTAGATATAGTTATACGCATCATTGTATGCATATGTATAGGCTTAAAATGAAATTTGGAATCAAAATCCCTACTAACCCTACAACAGACCCTAATTTGAATTAGACTCAAAGTCAAAACCCAATTAGGTTTAGATCTCTCCTTGGAACCTTGAGGGTAGTTATCATATAACTAAATCTCCTCACCCTAAATCCGATTTCACATTTTAAACCTATGGCTAAACCTCTTAAGTCACCAATTTCTTAGTTAATGACCAATTTCAATTCCTAGCTCACAGATATCATCCAAACAACCAAATCCAATTTGAATTGTTAAATTCAAATATCCCCATTTGAATCTTTTAGCAAAAATGGATTTTTCCTTGTGGGCCCAACCCATTTTGGGCCTAGGCCTACCTACCCGGCCTAGCTAGGCCCCGGCCCCACCAGGCTGAGCCGTTCGGCCGAGCCGGCCGCTCTAGATCCCCGCTACTCCTCGGCTCTCCTGCTGGCTCTCACACAGAGCGGTTCAACCGCCGGTCCAGACGTCTGTTCTCTCCCTGCGCCATGTCAAGGTTGCCGTGCCGCCGCCACGCCACCCCTCCATGGCATCTCCACCCTGCCCACGCCGCCGCGTTGCTGCCACTTCCCATGCGCCTGCACCGCCCGCATCCTAGCTTTGGCCGCCACCTGCCGCCGCCGCTGTGCCTGCGAGGCATTATCGCCTGCCCCTACCCCGTCACCCTCGCGTGTGACGGTGCGTAGCGCTAAAGCCGTCACTGCCCTTGCACACACCCCGCCCCTGCCGCACTGCCTGCCACAATTGGCTTGGCCCCCTTGGCCGCGCATCGCCCTCACCTTCTGCTCACTCCAGTCTCGCCCCTCAGTGGCCGCTTGGCTATAAAAGCCCCTGAACTCACCCTCCCATATTTTTTTCCTCTGTCTCGCCTGCGTAGCCACACTCCAGTACCTGAATTCCCCTGCGTCCTGCCCTCTCACCCCCTGAGTTTTTGGCAGCAGTTCACTCAACCCCTCACCTTCATCGTCCTCAAAGGAATCGACCCGAGGTCTCCCATAGCCCATCGGCGACGAGATTTCCTCACCGCCTGCCGAAATTCCCCAAATCTATCCCCTTTTTCATTTCTTCCGCCCAGGTGAGCTTCTCTTCGATTGCTCCTGTTCAGAGTATCTACTGGAGCTAACTCATATTCCCCAACCCAATTTGGGCAGGCCATCGGTGGAGCTCCCCTGCGATGGTGACCCAATTCTTGCTACCGCCTCGACCACGTCACCGACCAAATTGTAACCATCCTCGGCCCAACCAAATCCTCGCTGAGCTTCCCCTTACCCTCCTAATACACATGAACCTCCCCGTAGGTTCGCAGTAGTGATTTCTTCCATCCCCCCGTTCCCCGTAGCTCGCCGTTGCTATCGCCCTGGGTGTCGCCTCGTTAGGCCACCTCCGGCCTCGCCGTTGGTACCCACAGGTGCGTGAATGTTCACTGATCACAACGCGACCTAGAAGATCCATAGCCTTAGCCTATAACGCCATTGTGCTGCGGATTTCCTTCAGCGGTGGAGTCATGGCCACACCGGAGAAGACGACGAGAGAGCCGTCCGATTTACGCCAGGATTTGCACTAGCTCCCGCACGTTTCTTAGCTGAGTCACTGACATGCGAGACCTGCATGTCAGTATGTTTAAACCCAAGCTGCACGCGTTAGCGGCTAATGAGTCAATGACTGGTGGGCCCGTGGTCCTACTCATCAGTATTAGTGGAAGCGTATCGTAGGTATTACGCCTTAGCTTTGTGAAGGCGTAGTTAGAGAAAACGCCTTCTACGTGTCCACTCTCGGGCTATGTCTTAGTGGGCCGGCCTGTTACTGTTCACATGGATTTCTCGGCTTTAATCCATTTAAGAAATTCCAGTAAATAAAAATAAATTATTAGAATTAGCTAGACAACCCGAAAATCCTAGAAACATTATGGTAAATACTAGATGACCGGCTGGATTTTATAAAAATATCTAGAAGAACAATAAAATAGATTTATGCCACTATTTAAGTTAGTAGTTCTATTATAAGGATTTTCCTTTAATAAATAAACGCAGAAAGGGAATAATGATTAAATAAAATAGTAAATAACCTAATAAAAATCTGAGAAAATTGGAGTAAATACTAAATGGTAGGCTGGATCTAATAAAATTATAATCTAGTACAGTAACATCACTTAAGACCTTTATTTAAATCAAAGACCCCTTAAAGGTAATTTACAAATGGCTTTGCATTTATTTTAATTGATTTTTGATTTCTTAAAATCATGATGAAATTCTAGTGGAGCATAAATATGTTTTAGAAATTTAATAAATATATTGCATAGTTTTAGGATCAATATTGCTCTCTGGATAATTAAAATGAGCATTTTAACTATTTTCCTTATGTGTTAATAAAACAGAAACTGAATCTAGGCGATCCTGACAATCTCAAGGTCATTCGTCGTACGGGAGAGGACCTAGGTGAGATAACACTTGCCGCTTGCGACACGGGGAGCACACTGTGGTGAAACTACACCCGCTCCAAGTATGGTTCCCGAAGCTTTCCTCTTCGTATCCTCTCGCTTGGTTGTGGCACCAAAGACGACGATGGCGGCTCTCCCTAGTAACGTTCTAGGGTTCGCCGTTGTAAGAGTCAGCTGGATCATCTTGAGGACATTCCTGAACATGTTTTTTGGGTCCCCTTTGCTCGGGCAGTGGCGATGGGGCCAGATCAGTAGCCAGCCACTCGAGATCTTCCGTGACGGCGATGCCCATGGCTCCTTGGTCTTCTTGCCTAGGCTCATTTGCGAGTTCGTGCATAACCGCCGCCAGTGCCCGTAGCCTCTCTTGCCCGACGGGGAGCGAAGCCGAAGTATGTCGTTCCCTTGAGGGGGCCTCTGATGCGTTGGTTGGTGAAGGTGACGGTGTTCGGGTGTCGTTACGAGGCCTTCCTCTGGTGTTTCGCTGGATGCTCGCCAGGGTCCTTTCCATAGAGGATTCGAGGCGAGCTTGTACGACATCGCTGGTTCGTTGCGAGGCCTAATGATTGCCTGGTATAGTCACGTTGACACATCTGCTAGTGGAGGGGTATGAGGGTGTCAGCATCGAGCTTCCGCACGATGTGACTGTCTTTGACTTCTATGTGATCCAGGATGTCAGGCGAGCATATAGCTCATCGTCATCCCCATCGGACGTGGGGGAAATCTGTTTCGGCCAGGCTCAAAACGAGATCGGCTCAGGAACGTATTCTGAGTACGCTCCTTCGTGACAGCCATCATGCCCCCTTTAGGAGCACGATGATTAGGCCAGTGTGCGGTGTCTGACATCTCCAGGATCTCTTCGGCAAAGGATCTGTCGTATACCCACAGATGGCGCTAGCTGTCAATGATTAGAAAAATCGATCCCTCTTTCGAGCTTACTTGTTCATTAAGGGACCAAACAACCCCTTTCTGCCGAATGGTTTTCGTCGCAAATGTACTGATTCGACGAGATGAAGAATAGATCAAACACGAAGGTTTATCCTAGTTCGGGCCTCTCAGAAAGAGATAATAACCCAACTCTAGTACCTGAAATCTACATAAGCACAAATTTTTCTATTTTTCTTTTCTAAGGGACAATATTAGACACCCACTCAGCGTACCGGCAGGGATAAACCCAACTTCAAGGAGGCCTTCAATCTCTTCTTGGCCGCATCATAATTTTTTGGATTGAACCTCGTAGGGGCTTGTCTAAAGGGTTTAAACCTAGTTTCAGAGGTAGCTGATGCTCAACTAATGATTGGCTTAACCCTGGTATCTCATGGTATTCCCATGCAAAACAATCTTAAAACTCTTTAAGCAACTTTATTAACTCGCCTTTTAGTTCATCAGGCAATTGAGAACTTACGAAACTAGGCCTTTTCTTTCCATCACACCCTATGTCAACTTCTTCTAACAAATCAGCCGACATAAATCTCTAGTCTAACTTTTCTTCAAAAATCTTCTATGGCTTTAGATTCCATAGACACGCAATTGCTTCAATAGCTTCCTTAGAGTGTGCCTCGGCAGCAATTAGGTTGAAGCCTGATCGGCTGACATTAATGAATTCACAACCCTCCCATGCTCCTCCAGACAAGCACTCCACATCTCCTAGAGGCCAGACTACATCAGTGTCGGTCATGGCTACCTATGCAGATGCATCAGCTTGTATAGTTTCCACATGGTCACCATCCTACTGTAACAACATTTGATGCAAAGTTGATGGGACACAATAGTTGACATGAGTCCAATCATGCCCCAAAAGCACTGTATAACTTCCTTTGCCATCGACTACAAAAAAATTAGTCAGCAAAGTTTTGCTTCGCACCGTCAATTCTACCATCAACACTCCTTTTGCCTCCGTCGGGTTGCTATTGAAATCATGGAGCACCATGTTAGTTTTCATTAAATCTTCACTAGACTTACCCAACTTACGGCAAATAAAGTAGTGCATCAAGTTCATAGTAGCGCCTCCATCGACCAACATCATAGACATCGGCTTACCATTAATGAACCCTTTTAGGTATAAAGGCTTAATATGCCGATGCTCGCTAGGTTTCTTGAAGACTGCCTCCTAAGACCTCAAGAATAATTGAGTTATTCCTTGTGGATCTGGCATACAGGCCTCGGGTACTCTGTATTCATTAGGAAGTATGAATACCTGTATACCATATTAACATCGGCTTTAGGAGAAGGCAAGCCATCGGTGACTAAAGGTGTCATTGGCACATCATCACTTGATTCTGATAGCTCCAGTTTCTTCCTATGCCAGACTTGCCTAGGGACCATCGACCTAAGTTCCTCAAAGGCTTTGTCCGTCTCACGCTCTGCATCGGCTTTCCTTTGCTCTTGAGTTCTTAGCCTTCGCAAATGATGCCTCTATGTTTTGAACAAGCCGTTAGGAACTCACTGTGACTTTGGTTCAATTGGCTTACGTGCCTTCCCTTTTAAGTTTTCACTTTGACTTGGCCCCCGAGACTTTGGCATCGACTCGTCAATTCTATCTTTAGCCGATAGACTTTGCCTCTTAGGACTTGGACTTCCTCTTGGATGGCGTCGTCGCAGAAAGTGTTGCATTGGACAATCCCAAGCCGATGGAAAGGTCATCCCTCTTTCCCAACAAAACAGAAAGAAGGGGCACTTCCATTGTTCCATGTTTGGGTCTCTCTGAGATCTGACCCGTGTATGTATTCGAGGAGGTATCATATGGCGAGGTTGTGCCGATTGGGGTACTTGCCCCTGTTATTTGTTAAATAATTGATGACACGTTACCTTTGGCTTTAACATTGGCATCCGAGTGTTCCTCTCCTTTTTGAGTAAATACCACGTACCAACCTTAGGATCACCTTTAGGCTTCACCATTTTGGACGTACTGGCCACATTAGTAGAAATATGTACGGAACCAATGGTGGAATTAATGGTTTGAGTCACCATTTGAGTGATACTTTTTGAAAAGGTCAACTTTTGTGCTATCCTCCTATCTTCTTCCTCCACTTCATCGCCCAAGATTGAACCTTTTCTTTCCCCTTAGCCGACAGTTCGACCATGTTTATAGGGAAAGGGTTCATGTCCACTTGCATTGTGTGTTTGTCCTGAAACTTCAACCTCCCATCCTCAATAACGGATTGAATCTATTGTCAGAACACATTACAGTTATTGGTGTTGTGAGAGTAAGAGTGATGACGCTTACATACCTTTTTTCTTCATCTCTTCAGGAGAATCGAATATCCGATCACACTTAGTCATGTTGAACGAGTACTTGACCTCTAATCATCTTTTGAAAGGTTTCAACCACGTGGGCACCAACTGCCTCTTGTTTTTTTTAACCCACTTAGCCACATTGACCTCAGTAGGTTCTTCATCGGATGACTCATCATCAGATGGATAGTTGATGTAGTTGATCTTGCTGTTACCATTTTTGTTGTCGATCTTCTTGAATTTATTTTTAAACTATTTGTTCTCCGTGAATCGACTTTCATGGGCCAATACACACTAGGCGAGACTGCTCAAATTGGGGAATTCATGTCCACTGAATTTTTCCTTGATTTGAGGCAGTAACCCCCGGTATGCAAGATTGGCTAATTGCATGTCTGGTATGATCACACTATAGCAACGATTCCGCACATCCCTGAACCGCTTGATGTAATCATTAACTGATTCCCTGTATCTTTGTCGGACGGAGCAAAGATCAGATATCCTTAACTCTGCGCTTCGATTGAAGAAATATTCATGGAATTGACTTTCCAAGTTGGCCCAATAGATGATAGAATTGGCAGGCAGCGAGGTAAACCATATAAAAGCCAGCCCCAACAAGGACAAGGGCAAAAGTAATGATGATCATATCAACCCCCTTCTTCACATTGAGTAAGGAATCGGCCAATGTGCTCCATGGTTGAAGCCGACTCATTACCGGAGAACTTTGTAAAGCCAGGAACCCGAAAACCAGTAGGAAAATTGTGCTGATCCATCCAATCGGGTTATAGCTTGCGATATCCGATTGTTTTCCCTTTTGGCTGAATCCTAAATTGATCACCAAAGATCATAGCTATCTGATTGGCTATATTAGCCAATTGTTTCCCATTATCAGCTTGTTGCCCTCCTCCCTCCCGGAGGTGTAACAACGAGGGGATAGGGACACATCGACTGGAGAATAGTTTGTTCCTGATGAGGGGTAAAGATAGTGGGGCGATCGGGACTTGCTTCTGTATCTATAAGTTGATATCCCTAGTACGTTTCCACTCCAGCACCGGTATTCCCCGTCTAAGGCTCTGGAGCCGTAGGTTTAGCCGATGTGTACGTATACTGAGAAGCATACTGAGTCTGAGTCAGCAGTAAATCAGGAGCTGGCATCGGCTGTGTAATAGCTTGATACTCAACCCGATTAGGCATTGGGGGCATAACTCTCTTGGTTTAGCATAGACTGAGTGAGGTATGCTAGTTGGACGGGGCGTCGGCTGAGGATCCTGGTATGCCAGTTGGGGAGACACTAGTGGTGCCTAGTTCTGAGAGACTAGTGGAGGCAATGATGGCCTAAGCCCTGTTGGGTAGGAGGTCTGGAAATCAGTACGCAACGGTGTAGGTGTAGACCTCTGTCCCATGGAGTTTGCATAATGCATTGATTGAGGAGATATTGAAGCCGATGCAGCGGTCATGGCGGTCATCTTAGTGTGGATATGCTGTTGTTGGCCTACAGTAATTGCGGATAGGTTGGTATGGTAGGCCTAGAAGTGAATACAATGCTGTTTGCAACCATCTTGTGAGCCACTTTCTTGATACTGTTTATAATCACCAGGGTAATTGTCGTAACGAAAGCTTATGATTGGTTAGCCATCACATAATAAACAGATGAGTGCACCATATCTGGCACCTCTTAAGGAGTAACTTCATATCAAGTCTTTGCAAGATCGACCACATTCAGAAGCTCTCTTTTGGATGGTATTACAGAAGTGGAAGAAAGAAAAAAAAAATCAATAGCGTGAGAGCCAAATCCAAATCTTGGTCCTGGCCTGGGTTCATATGCATGCGTGCCACTTGCTCAGGTCGCGGCGCTGCCGCTGTTGCTGACCAACAACGCAACACCTTCCTCCCGCTCAGGATCGGGTAGAAGCCGGACCTCCACTAATGCAATCACTCACACACAAGGACTCAGGTTGTTTGTTGTTGGGCTAAGGTTCTTTGTTGTTGGGCTAAGGCGAAACTAGAATTAAATGGACCGTGGTTTACCAATTATAACTTTTAAACTGCGGGATATCTAATCTTTAAACTAAGAAGTACACACATGATAGAAAATAAATTGATCTTTACTAAATGTGTTTTGAACCCAGGTTCCTATGCATCTCCTCTCTTAACCTAGCTCCGCCACTTGGGCATCCGCCTTCGTGTCTCTGATATATAGGACCGTCACTACTAGAGAAACAGTCTTCCATACCGGCTTATCAGTCCCGGTAAGATACGAACCGGTATTAATAGTAGCATCAGTCCCGGTTCAGTAGTTCCAAGGCTTCAATCCTGCTCGTCATCGCTCATTAGTCCCGGTTGGTAATACCAACCGATTGATGCTCCTCCCATGCAAAGCTAGTACAGCCCAATGGCATGGAAGCTCATCATCCGGTTGGTATTACCAACCGATCGAAGTAGTTTTAGTCCCATTAGGTTACTTAACCGACTAAAGCCTCATCTAAGGAATCTTTAAAAGGAATGCATATCCTAATTATATTAGAACGCGTGGGTGGGTGAGTTGGTTAGAAGGGTGAGTAGGAGTCACGAGATCTCGGTTCGAGTCCCGCAGGCCATATATGCGCATTATATTTTTAAATATATTTCTAACATCTATCCCGGTTGAGAAAGCGACCGATGGCTCATGCCATCAGATCCCGATTGTTTATCCCGGTTCCAAAACCGGGATTGATGCTGGTTTGGAACCGGGATTGAAGGCTCAATCCGTGGTAGTGCGTTTAGCTATTTTCTGCTTTATAGTCGACTATATATTTCGATTGTGGCTAAATGGCTAAGCTGGAATATTGATATTTAAGAGCTTCAGGTAGCAGGAACGTTTAATCCGACTGAGCATGAGAGTTTTACGAAGCTGAACCATTCGTCTTGAAGAATAAACCAAAAATCATAAGCCTTAAGACGAACTAAACAGTGCTAATTCAATTCCGTATATCTCCAGATTCAGATAATGAAATAATTAGATTTTGTATAGATCCAAAGTGTTCAGACCGAAAGAATCTGGTACAACTCTTATTGGACTCACTTGTCAACCTCTGCATCCAACTCCAGAATCTTCTAGAAACTTCGTCAGCTTTTTCAAAAATTGGTGTCAACACAAAGTGTTACTTCGTTCTGATCCAGCCAAGAATCGTCCATTCCCCTAATTTTGAACATAAATATTGTTAGCTTCTTCACATTCTACTTTGCTATATTCAGATGCAGATCTGCTCGGCACATCTTTGGACTAGAACATTAGGACCTGAAGCTTCGCTGAACAGTAAAATTTCAAATGCAGATGATACAAATCCTGTTCCCTCCAGTCCATTCTCTTGTCTTGTCATGCAGGCCTAAACTGGCTTTCTTTGCATGCTGTCCTTGTTTAGAAAATAGAAACAGGAGAGAGAAAGTGCTTTTATAAGCTATCTTTAGTAAACACTTCATATTTCTCCGTTATAATACACATGTTTTATTTATTCTATAAAATTTCTTCACACTTTACAATACACTCTAAAAGATTTGTTCTCTTTGATAAACATTCTATCCCTAAAAAGTTATATAAACAGTGTTTTACATGTGGTGCTAGAGATGTTTGCCCTACTGAAATTTCTGGAGTGCTACTGTAGTTTGAAGAAATACCGTAATCGAGAGATGCATGCATATGAACAGTGTTTTAAGGTCATGTTAGAGATGCTTGCCCTACTCTAATTTCTAGAGTGCTACTGTTAGTTTAAAGAAGTGCACGTAACTCAGAGCATGCATACATATCTAAATTTACTACTACTCCTCCTATATGATAAATACCAATTGTCACTAAATGCATCGAATGACATGCTAATTTCTTCAAAAGGATGGGAATTGGGAAGCTTATGTGGAGTAATTAACTTAAGCTTGATCGATGGTTGATGAGCCATGCCCGCATGCATCCTTTGTGGAACCCATTTACAGCTTAGCAAACACGTTCTTTTTGGAACAAAACGGTGAATGAAAGGGCTATGCAAGAATAGTGCATGGACATAGAATTATAGAAATGCCCCAAAGTTTCAATAAAAAAAAAGGTGTTCTTTTGGGGGGCCAACAGGAGAAATGCGTACTGAAGAAAAGTTTGCAGACAAACATCTTATCAATTGGACAGTTTAGCGTGATTAGCCAAAGCCCATGGGGACCAAAAGAGAAATTAAAGTAGCACCATGTATACCTCGAGCAAACTTCTAGCTTAATTGAGCAGTGCAAATGAAACCTAGCATTCTGATCTCTACTCATTTACTTCTTGTTTAAATATTGATAGGGTCTTAGTATATTGTTATTGCTATTATAATTATTACTATAGCGAAAGCATGAACTTCGTCCTACCATGGTATAATCAATGTATGTGACTTGTGTATTTAGTTTGGATGCGTTTGGTTACTAGCCAGCACCAGCCAGGCCCACGAGATGCAGCATTGCTCACGTTTGGTTGTCTGGTTGGGTGGCTCGGCCAGGCCCACTGCGTGCAATCAAGGCTACGGAGCCAGACCTGCGAAAAACAAGAACTCTGGTCGTTTTGCACGAGCCTGGCTCTCGTGAGCCACATGCCCACATGCAGCGCTAGTAACCTGGCAGACTAACAAAGAAACTTTGCACTTCTTCTACACTTTCAAAAAATTTTAAAATTCAAACGATATCCAAATTCAATAAAACAAAAAAAAATAGAACCGTAGGTTCAAACACAAGGTCTTAAAAATTTTTCAGATTTTTGAATTTTTATTTTTATTTTTGAATTTATTGATTTTCTAGTATTTATTTTTAAAATTTTTATTTTTAAATTTATTTTCCTTCCGGTATTTGTTTATTTGAATTTTTATTTTCATTTTTGAATTTATTTTAGTTTCAATATTTGTTTTTGATTTTCTCGTGCAGTCAACCAAACAATATCTCTGTACAGCCTATACAATATCATACAACCAACTAAACAACACCTATTCACATCACCTCAGCCTGGGTTCCACCAGTCTGGCTGAACTTATACAGGCTCACTGAACTAATACGGCAACCAAACACACCCTTTGTTTTCATGTTTGACCGTGTTATACTTTTGCTCTATGTACCATTGGCTTTGTATATCTTTTATTTATTTATATGTGATATACACGTCAAGCTATACTACTACTACCACCATCGATCATTTCCACGGTACAAATCCAAATACGTTTGCGTTTAATAAAAAGAAGAGAGGAAAGTAATGCACTGCAAATGCTGCTGTTTCACGTGCATTTTGAACCGAAAATTCTAACGTTAGTTATGTTCCAAAATTAGCGAATCACCGGCCCTGTGAATTCTCAGATTCCCAGAAAAACAATTAGGAGCAGCCTATATATCCGTACCCGATATTTTTAATATTCTCCGTACACTGTTATCTGTCGCAGCCTTGGACCTGTGTGTGTAGCCCATGTGCCGTCTCACTGCAGCTGGCTGCTCGTCCACTGAGGCACTGATCACTCGAGAAATGTCCCAAAAAAATAAATATAGTACTGTACTTCACTCAAAGGCATCTCATCGGAATGGCCTTAAGATTCTGAAGAGTTTGGTACCAACGAAGGCGTTTTTTTTTCAAAACCTATAGTACGAAAATTGCACAGTAAGATATATATTTCATATAGTATTATTTTTTTATTATTATAATTGATATCGACTCCTTCTCTAATTTTATGGTTTAAATATTGACTCTTTTTCTATTTTTTATTTCGAATTTGTGTTTGTTAATTTTTTTTATTGTAGTTGATATGAACCATTTCTTTCAATTTAATCCGTTATAATCTGATCCCACTGGATGGCGGAGTTCTTTTATTCTTAGATTCATGTGAAATTTTTTCGATTAATGTGGTGCCTACGTTTAACTTTGCTTAAATATAATAATAGATTTTTCACAAAATCCTTACTAGGATCATCGTACAATGTAATTGAGTTTAATGGTAACATCTAACATCTGTGTATATCTGCACAATGTGACCATGCAACCGGGTTTTGAGCACTCGCACAAAATTCCTTTCTCTAAACCAAATAGGACGGCAGTTGCATTATGATCGGTGAGGTTCCATTTTGTCGAAACGGCGATAAATTAAGAGGAGGCAAATATCAATGCGCTACAAGCATGTCCTGATGAATTTTTTTTTTTAAAAAAAATGAACGTTTTGAACGATTTAAATTTTATAATCTGTTTCTCGAAAGTTTCAGTGTAATAAAATAAAAAACTCTAGATTCAGCTCCGATTAACATTTCTGACTTCTCAAAATCACTTTTTACCGCTTTTAAACTTCAGTTCACTAAATAATCAAATAATTTCATAGCCAAAGAATAGCGAGGGTCCATCCCTCTTCTAGCAGGCAGGGAGGAGTGGCAGCAACCTGAACCTCGCATCTAGAGACTGTTGCTATCTCATCTGTGTGCTCCTCAGCGGCGACCGATCTCACTTCACCCACAGCTAGCTCTAACGAACTGATCAGCTGATCAAGATGGAATGGAAGTCTGGAAGAATTGCAGCTACCTGCATGCGTCGCTTGGAGTCTTGTGCCACTGTAGAATCGCTAGCTAGCTCGGCCATGCTATGGCTGAACCTGACATGACACGCATGAGTTACTGATCGAGACCTTGCCGCATGCGGCAGCTAGCCATCCATCAACGTCGCTACGTACTCCATACCTACTAGTAGCTAGCTATGAGCCTGGCGATCAGATCAAGAACTCGATGGGAGGTAGAGACAAAGAGAGACAAGAACTGAACTGGTTCATACTAGTTTGTTTCATTGTTTGTCCGAGAGAGAGAGAGGGAAAGAAAGAAGTTGCAGTTGTACACGGCATGCAGCTAGCTAGCTGCAACGGGGTTTATTATGGGGATAACTGAACAGGGCCCTCCATATGCTCTTTGTCATGCTGCCTTGTCCTACAAAAGCTGCGCGTACCATGCGACCGATGATAGCTAGCTAGCGCTATGCACTGCGAGAAACATGCATCTATGGTCCAAGACCATGCATGTTATCTGGTTGAATTCCCCGGTTTCATGTACCAACCAACCCACGTATAAGTATTAAACTTAGAAGGAAAAAGACGCGTGTGTATATATATATAATTCCTGAAAAATCTGAAAGTCCCACAAATGGAAGGGTGTGGAAACTCTTTATTACCACATTGCTAGTTGAGATGGTGAGACAACAACTTAAATAGTGGAGTATGCTCCATCCCCACTGACTCATGTGGGTAAGAGAAAGAGAAGAACACGTATGCGGTCGCTCCCCTTGCTCGGGCCAGGACGGCGCGAGTAGGGATGCAAATGGAGCGGATAATTTCCGACCGACCGACCGAACCAATACGGATAGTGGTTTGGATATTTATATGGATATCCGGCAGTTTTTTGCGGATACAGATATGGATATGGATATTAGGATACAGATACGGATACGGATAATGCGGATAATATCCGTGGTATAGTTTTCGAAGAAAAATACGGATGGATATTATCCGAATCATCTCAAGGCTAACCCCACCCACCAGCCATTATCTGCTACAGTGTTCAGCCTGATCCATTTCAATTGCTTTGTACTACTACTGTTCAAAAACTGCTTTGTATAATACTACTGTCTGCTACAGTGCTCAGGCCTAGCCGCATTGGTGGACTTGGTGGTGCTTAGGGCCTTAGGCCGAATTGCTCACTGCTTAGGTCGAACCGTTCCAATTAGCTGGAGTGCTGGTGCTTCATGCCTTCACCGCACCGCTCAGGTAGTGTCTACAAGATTGCATGTTTCTTGTGTATTAAATATTTATGTGTATTTTAAATGTTTGATGCTTCATTTGAAAGTCTATATTTTGCGTATTATCCAAGGAATTATCCATTCCGAACAATATCCGAACCTATAGTATCTGTGTCCGTATCCGACACTATCTGTGTCCGTATTTATATCCGATACTATCCGTATCCGATTCGTATCCGAAAAATAAATATGGATACGGACACAATATCACTGCTATCCGACCGTATCTGATCCATTTGCATCCCTAGGCGTGAGCGCACACAGGTGAACATGCATGAATGGTTCGCCGAAATCAGGTTCAGTTGCTTGCGCAAGCGTGATCTTTTTTTGCAATTTTATTTCTTTTTGCTCTCGGAAAAATATAGAATCGGTTACGAGATATGGAGATTTTGCGAGTCCGATCGTAGCATGTCTTGTGATACGTTCGACCGTCAACCAATCCTATATAAACCATACGGCCGCCGCCCAAGAGCGATATAGAACAAAAGTTAGGTGCTTTTGCCTCTTCCAATCTTCTGCGTCACCACATATCGTCTACTTCGTCCCGATGCACCGGCGTGCACGGGTCATCAGGAGAGCAGAATTTTGGGTTTTTTAGCCTAGCTATTTGTTATTTATACTGTAGATAGTCTTGTAACTTAGTGGTGGGAGTGAGGTTATTCATTTCACCTATTCATGTTTGATCCTCGGAATTAGTGTTGTGTGCTGTATATTAAAGTTACGTAAGCCATAAGACAAAGACGTGAAAATCAGAACAGTGTTCTATTTCTAAAAAAATTGTTATTCATACCTTAACCAAATGAGGTAGACCATTTTGAAAAAAAAAACCTCGGTAAACAATCAGACGACTGTCAAATAAATTAAGTTTGATAATGGTTGACGGAGTGTGTGGATGAACCAAAGCAAGGCCATCGTAGCCCAGTCTCCTACTGGTAGCTCGTGCATTGGGCACTGGGCAATCGAGCATGCATGCAGCCGCGAGCCGGCTACATACATAGCATGGCAAGGCGAACAGTGCCCATGGACATGGCCTCTGCACAGCTAGTGCGCACACAGCACTGCTCTGGCCATGCACACACTGTGTTTGATCATGTCAAGTCTTGTCACGGCGCCATGCAAGGGGACGGCCCCACAGGTTAGTTATTGACATGTTCCACTGCTCCCATTTTTAGAGCATTATCTAGCAGATACTTTAACACTGTTAATCTAATTTTTTAGTGTTAGAATAGTTACGAAATAAAAGAATCTTTTAGAGTATAATATAAAATATAAAAAATTTTTATAGAAATAGATAGAATGTGTATAAATCGTGTTATAGAGTAGAAATTTAAAATGACCGCCGGAGATGCTCTTATCATCAAACGTACTCTCATGCTATCGCTAGGCCTCTATAATGTGCATAGCATGCATGCATGCAGCCGTATGGCTCGAACGTGTATTCGTTCGTAGCGTTAAGTGCTAGCTGCATGATGTATAGTGCTGGACGGAGCGCGTAGAACAGCGTCGTGTAACTCATACGGCGGCCGTCTTTTAACGTGGCCTATGATTTGTCACCTCGGAGGTAGGTGCATATAGGTATAGCAGCACGGCACCGGAGGATGTCATCACGCATGACTGATCACTTTGCCGACTACAGATGGTCTGGTTGGTTTATAGCCAAATCATGATACACCTTACTATAAATACAGTCAAAAAAAATATGGTTTGCCATAACTTGCCATACTTAACTAAGTTTTATATTTAAAAAAATATGTTAAAGTTGTCAAAACTAGTTAGAGTATGGCTACAATTTCATGAACTAAGATTAATCAACTTTGGCAAATCAATAATGGCAAGCTTAGGATGTTAACCAAATGGGCCTAACTATTCAGTACCTAACTATTCATCAATCAAGTATTTTATATTTATAAAAGTATCCACATTTTCATATACTGTTTATTTTTAATATAAACATTCAAAATTCGTCGTGCATACATGAAATACTTTTATAATTCAAATTCTATTCCATACATGAAAATTTTAAATTAATTTTTTTATATGAATTTGCAGGGTAAAGAAATATTTAGCATCTTAGATGTCAATATCTAGCATTTTTTTTAGAAATATCAAGTGTCAATGATCGGGAAATCGATCCCCAGCCGAGCTTACTTGTTGATTGAGAGATCAAATAGCCTCTTCCTGCCAAAGAGTTTTCGTCGTAGATGCATCGAGTCGCTGAGATGAAAGAAAGATCAGGCATAGAGATTTATTCTGGTTCGAGCCTTTTGAAAGGAGATAATAACTCAACTCCAGTCGCACGTGTATGTTTGTGTTATTGCGGCTGTGGATGTTGATGAGGATCATGATACCCTCTCCCTCCCCTAGGGTATTTATAGTACAAGTTATAGGCAATTCTAGTCCTACACGATCTGAAAAACTTATTCGGATAAGTTAGAATCCTACCAGATTTATAGGTATATCCTAAAAGCATGCAAACTTGCACTCCAAGAAATCCCGTAGATAGAAAGTCTCGGACTGCAAATATGGAAAAAGCTCGAGACGGTTTAGGACTTGAACTCGGACCGATTATCTAGTCATATCCTCTTAGGATTCATGGTCGTCTCGCATACTGGCCCCATGAGTAAGGATGCCCATCCCCGAGCATACGAAATTGAAATCCAAGCATACGGAATTGGAAGCCAAGCATGGTCCTGTTAAACCTGACCTTCCGCCTCTTCTTCATACTTCTTGGGCATACATTATCTAGTTCGGATCTAATTGTTAAGGTATTTTATCCGATCCCCGACAGCTAGCCCCCTAGGCCCAAGTAGACAACTGCTTAGTTAGTCCTTCCACTTGAGCCTGAAAACTCGACGGAGGGATTGGTGGTCAGCAGTGAAAAACTGCTACTGCTTCCGAGCATGCCATGATCAGAAACGTGCTATATCCACATGGGACAAGCTATGTTCATTTCATGAGGTATGTAAAAAAAAATTATGGTTCTATGGAGAATCTCGAGCTAATTGAGCTTTTTGTCAGCTTACCGAGAAGCGGAAGCACAAAGCATTAGAGACAGAAAACGCACGGTTGCATGCCTTGCTTTCTTGTATGTCCCTGCAGAAGGAGCAAAAGAGCAACCACAACACACAGAAAGGAACGAGTTTTTAGAAAAACACAGTAGTACACTCCTACTCTTAGCCCTCACTGTAACAAAGACCCGTGCACCTAGGTTGTGAGCACGAGCTTGGTCACAGAAGAGACGGTATGATCGTGTTCTGTTAGTATTCGAGTAACACACCTCTAAGTTGCGAGTATGGCCTATGATACTAAAATAGAACCAATCAATGGCCTTATCCCTCCAATGTCCCAGCCTATGCACCTAGGTTGTGAGGATCAACTTGGTAACAAGGAGGGACGACGCGTGGCTACGTGACACTAGGATTATGGGATATTTACACGCTAGCCGGGCTGGGTTCTTGAACCAACCACCAAAAAGGGGCCTGTGTGTGATAGATATCGGCTTATTTAGACGAAGTCCCTTAGGGGTGAACGCATGGCTGAAGTGTGTATCGTATCCATAATTAACATGTCATATTGTCACACACAGGCCAAGACTAGAAAAAGTTTGAAGTGTTCACTCTGACTTCTCAAAACCTCGTACTATCATCATGGTGTGTGAGACCGGGATGTCTCTGTGCGAGGCTTGCCCGGCTGACCAGGGAAAAAACCTAAAGGACTCACGACACCTCGGCAAGGACAAAAGTTGTGAGACCACAAAGAGTCGATTTGCAATAAAAAAAATGATCACAGTAGAAGAGATTACACATGAAAGAGTACACATGAAACTTACGGAGTTGGTCGATGTACCACGTGCAAGGAACTCTCGACCGTCTTTCAGTGCTAGGTGCACAACCTTTGGGCATGTTGCTGACACGACCGTGTAAGGACCTTCTGAAGGGGAACAGGTAGGCTACACTAGCGTAATTTTAAAAATTTCTACTGCGAGCGGCCAGGACATCATGCAAGTAAATGATCATAGATCTGTACCCTTGACGCGCAGTCGAAACGGAAGGAGAGTCGGAGTAGCTGAGTCCGACGTCGAGCGCGTCAAGGTATAGGAAGTAGTTGTTCACGTCGAAACGAATGTCCCCTCCTCGCTGATCACCACCGCAGCAACATCGTACGTACTACCGTAGAGGAAGTAGTCGATCTCGCTGACCTTCTCCGTGTCGCCGATCAGCGCCGCAGCAACTGCAGCAGCGCCTCTACAGTATCCACACGTCCAGGGACGAAACATCGTGTGCTGGTGTGCTATCACCGCACGCGTGTGACTAGGGTTTCTATGAGTGGGCAGGGGGCGTCATGGCTAGAGTTACGTGGTAACTCGTGTGTGTGCACCGCCCCACCGCCACTCCTTATATAGAGCGCACTGATGGACTTCTACGCTAGAGACCCATTATGACTCTAATCCTACACAGATCAGTATCCGCGAAACTAATCCTACACAGATCAGTATGCGTGAATCTAATCCTACATGGATCAGTATCCATGAAACCCATTAATGAATGCAATCCATTAGACATGTTTCAACTCATTAAGTGTGTGACCCGTTAGATTCATGCGCAAGTGGCCGTGGCCCCCAAAACTCTTTTCCGAGCCACAAGTCAATAGTGATTCCTAGCAGGACATATTGACCCCCAAATGCACCGAATGATCATATCGACTGAATCTTGATATACTCACATATCGATACCTTTACCGCACAGTACCAGTCAAGCTCAAGGCAAGATGCGTGCCACCCTTGTGATAGCTCAACCATTCACCAGATCGTGTGATGGATTCTAAACCGTGATTAACTTTTTAATTACTTTGGCATGGCTATGCGCTTTCCAATGCAATCACATCGAGGGGCTTAGAGATATCTCTCTTGTTATCAAAGAGGAGCAAATTCCATCTTAATCGCTCACACACCATGACATATTTCATAGCATATCCGAAAGCTATCTTTATAATTACCCAGTTACAGTGTAGCGGTTGATAACTCTAAAGTATCCAACTACGCATGCTAGGATTCAATGATGATCTCAGGCCTAAGGATCATATAGGTATACCACTCAAAACTACAGGCTGATGGCACATGTAAGATAACAACCTCTGCAGTGTCTCGGATTAGATCTATCTAACATCATGTTCTATAACATGTGTCCACATTGTTGATTTGATATCTCTATATCTATGGTATGTGAAATATTATCATCAATCAATATATATGCTGATCAAATCATTACTGCCCCCACATAATAATATGAGACTAGGGATCATTTAGAATAAAATCATATAACAATGTGTCTCACAACCAAGCCATACTTGATGAACAATGTGAACGACGTTTATTCATGGAACTGATAATATATTATCCAAGAGTATATAAACATAGACATGATACAATCATATTATATGATTGTCTCTAGGGCATATCACTAACAAAATAAGTGCATCTTATGAGAGAACACTAGCTCACAATGCACAAGATAGGAAGATTCCAAAATATGTTTATATTATAATACAATGCATATAGCTATAGATTCAAGTCATATTGATTTCAACTAGATCTACATTAGTCAAAAACCACCTATGCTAATACAAAGCATCAATGAGCCAACAATTAACACAATGCTAGATAGGAGCTTAAAGCAAACTAACAACCTAAGATGAAAGTTCAATTTTTAGCATCTTTCACAGCATAGCAAAACATAAATTAATTTATATAAAATCATATAATTAATCAAATAAAAAACTAAATAATACTAAAAAGATGCGTTTCGAAATGCTCTACAAGTTTTATATATATACTTTCTCCATCCAAGCTTAGGAAGACCTCCAAAAGATCAAAATACCACGAGCTATCCGGCCGCTGGACCTGGACCGAACCTCGCTGGACGGTGGTCCCGCGGGGGGTCCGACTAGGCCAGACCGCCTTGATCTGGCAAGCCATATTCCACCGGACCTCCTTGCTTCGGCTACCCTCGGTCCACTGGACCACACCAGTCCATCGGACCCTTATCAAAAGAGGACTAAATTTTACTATTAGAAATATATTTTTCCTCTATTTGAAATATGAGCCTAAAACAAATCAATAATAAGTAAGTTAGTCTTATATGGAGTTTTTTCATTAATGAGGCACTAAATCAAGCATTCAATACATTTACGGTGCATACCTTGTTTAGATGAATAATTTTTTATATCTAAATGGAGACTAAAGAGATAAAATCAAATAAGTCATATTAGTCTGAAAATGATTAGTTAATAAATTCTTGTTATACAACAATATTTGCCATCAATTAGTATTTATCATTAATCACTTTAACTTACAACTTGGGCTCAAACTGATTATCTAGTCGTATCCCCTTAGAATTCATGATCGTCTCGCATATTGGCCCCACGAGTAAGGATGCTCGTCCCCAAGCATGTGGAATTGAATCCCGAGCATGCAGAATTGAAACCTGAGCATGGTTTCGCTAAACCCGAGTTTTCGTCTCTTTGTCATACTTTTTGGGCACACATTATTTGTTTTGGGTTTAACTATTAGGTATTTTATCCAATCTCCGATATCAAGCATTTAGCACCTCAAATGGCAATCGCACGGGCTCGAGCGTGGATCCGATGAGAGTGAGGCTAGATTTGGTTGGTGATCAGAGTTGACTCCCATTGTGGCATTGGCGGTCCACCATGCCATGCGCGCTTGTGCATATTCAGACGAGGACGGTGGAGCTAGAGAAGCTCATGTTGTGGCTGCAACGGGCCGAGGCATTACCATAGAAAACGGTGAGCCAGGGAAGGACGAAGGGGGAAGAAGCATGAGTAAAATGGTCTGGTCACCATATGTAATGGGATATATAAATAATTTTTAACTTTGCAATAGCACTTTTACAATATCTGACTTTGATATATGTGGTTGGTAATGGTATATATGCCCTGTGAGCAGGCCGAAAGTAACTCCATTATCTTAAAAAAATGCCCCTGTTAACTTTGTTTTTGGTGTTTACCTAGGCACAATAAAGATACTGGTTCACACCTCCTACCTAACTATAGTAGTCCCGTCGGGTCCACAAACATCTTGTGCATCCATTGGCGAAAATATCTATAAAATTCTTCCATTCCACATGAAGTCTTGGTGTGCTGTTTATGCTCTGGAACATAAGGGTTTACGTCAAACTAGCGCAGCCACGGCCGTGTTGCTTGCTTCGAGCACGCTCATCACGTCGTACACTATCGAAAAAATGTAATACACATGCAGGGCAAAGCTCTGCGCCACAAATCCAGGATAATTGGTGCATGTTTCCATCTTCTCTTGAACTGTACCCCAACAGCGGGGGCTTAGAACTTGCCTGATTTGTTACCATATTATGTCACAGTTTATGCAATAAGTGTGTGGCGTGCCATAGCTTTTATGGTGTCTAAAGTGAGTCACACTTATAACGAAGCTTGGCTTAAAGAATGAGTTTATAACAGGTGGAATCAAATGCAAAAATTTTATAGCAAGTCTAAATTCTGATAGTGAAATAAGTGGTGTCTAACCAGGTGACACCACTAACTTGTGACATGCCAAATTGCGCCAACAAACAAGATCTAGGTCTGGATTAAGGCTGCAGGTTGCTAGCTCTCTCCAATCTCTCTCGCCTATCGGTTCGCTGTCACGGGGCTCTTGTAACATCCCATTTTTGGGCAATTTTTTTAAAAAGCTCAAATTTGAATCAAATTCAAAGTATTTACTATTTCACATCCAAAAATAATAAATTTTAATATAAATTCAAACCAATGCAGTCAAATTAATCTAGAAATCTAATTTCAGGTTTTGTTGGGCTTGGCCCACCGAGCTTAGCCCTCTAGGCCCAGCCCAGCCCACCTAGCCCAATTCAGCCCGTCTCTCTCTCTCTCTGCCCCCGAGGGCTGCAGTGAGACCACCGCGCTCGCCATCATTGTCCCTCAGTGCCTCGCCGCTCCGTTGCCGCTCTCCCTCGAGCCCCTTGCCTTGGACCTCCTCTCTGTCGCCCCGCCGACTGTTCCCCTTCTATTTAAGCCGTTGGCTCGGTCCAATTCCCCCCCATTGCCATTTTCTCCGATCTAGCTTCGATTCACCTCCTTCTCTCCCCGTGGGCCTCGGTAAGTCGCTGGCCGATTCCTCTCCCCCGTAGCATCTCCTAGGGCTGCCCCTCATGACCTTGCCATTAATTTTGCTTAGGATATGCTGGAGCTCCCGAGTGACATGACCCCTGTTTTGGCCGCCGCCTCGCCCATGGTAACAACTTTCCTCCGTCCTTCCCTAAGATCGGCACCGTCTCAGGTAGCCTCATGGTAGTCCCTAGATACTCCCCTCCCCGGCGAACTGATCGCCGTCCTCACCCTTCGCCATTGCACCATGCTCTTGTGGTCTATCGTCGATCGTGCCTGTGGTGTCACCGTTTTAGCTCACCAACAACGATGCTCTGGCTATCATGTCCTAGGACGTCGCTAGCCAGACCCATTCCAACCATAGACCACTAAAATGGTGGACCGCAACACCGCTAGTACCCCACCGAGAGTTTGCCAGAACATGGCCGGGGAACCAGGCGAAGCCGTCGCCTCACTAAAGTCACCCCCGACGTCAACCAACAAGACGGAGCCACTGACCCTAGCATATTTTTAAATCCCGTCGCGCATTGATCTTGAGTCACTGACATGTGGGTCCTGGTCCCACATGTCGGATTTAGTGGAAGTGTATTCCTTCGGAATACGCCTTCTAGAGCAAGTGGCGCAATTCATGTCTAGTGTGGGAGCACCCACACATGTGGACCCTGAGGCCTACTTATCGACCGCTTGAGCCCACTTCTCGGTAGGCCCTGGGCCTACCGATGAGAGCCGCCATGGGTGAGCCTTCTTCAGGTCGTGCAGAGCCCATTACTGTTCATTAGATTTTTGAAGGATTTCTGACTTTCAGTAAATCCATAATAGAAAATAATTTATTAAAATTAGTTTAAGTTATCCAAAAATCATAGAAAAATTCTAAAAAATACTAGATGTTGTACTGGACTTAGGAAAAATATTATAGTTCGAAATAAATCAAATCTTGTGCTCTGAAAAAAATGATAGAAGCTATTTAAACCTTTTTCTTTAGTAATCTATTACCAGAAATCCAGTTAACTTTATTAAAAGTATCTATTGAATTGTGAAAATTCCTAAATTTTCACAGAAACTATTCCAACTTAGGAACAACTTAAAAAAATAACTAGTCTAGTTTTAAGCTTGTAATAATTAACAAAAATTAAAGAAGACCCACAAGAGCTATATAGAATTAATATTTATAACACTTTTAATAATTTCAAAAATTATTTTCCAGCATGGGTATCTTTACTTAAGGGTAATTAAGGCATTTTTCATATATACCATATGATGGAACGTAGGAACTTTTCTACCTTAATAAAGAGATGGTATGCTATGTGTAGATAATCATATTTAAATCGTGCATCCATGTATCATCTCTTTTTACGTATGTTTATGCAATGTCTTAATTTTCTTGGCTGGACGTTGAGGACCTGGAAAGAAGGTTTAAAGACGCCGAGAAAGAGACCATTCCCCAGGACAAGGCAAGTTAACATCCTTAATTTATATCTTACTTAATTTTACATAAGTTATTTTGATTCAAATAAGAAATTACATGCTCTGTTATATATTGCAATAATTTGAACTACTAGAGTAGCTATGCCTATTATCTAATTATGTTGTATACATTCCCTGTTACTGGCTATGTTTGATTTCCATTCATGATTGCCTTGATTATCATGTCATTTGGATTGCTATGTTTGATTTCCATTCATGATTGCCTTGATTATCATGTCATTTGGAACCTTAGGACAATTACAAGATAATTTGGACTTAGTCCAATTGGGTAAAACTTTCTTAGATATGCTCGGGTCTAAATCAATAATTTTAGGGTGTAATTGCCCCATAATTGGTGAATGATAGTTCACCTCTATATCTGTTCACACCTTAATATGAATTGGTATATATCTAAGCTAGTATGAAATGGAGGTCGGTAAGTAGATATCATGGATACTAAGTCTGGGTTTGGGCCATAGTGTAGTTAAGGAGGTCAAGGTTTTGTGACAGTGGTTGTGTCCCGGGAAGGAAATAGTGAATGTGGTGGTTGTCTGGAGTGGGATCTAAACTTTGATGTCAAGGACCTGATTGAGATCGAGGAAGGGAACGGAGTGTGGATCTCCGACTCTTGGTCCATGAGAAGCGGGACCAGAAGTGGTCTCTTGAACTTGAACAAGTGTTGGATGCGATCCGACACAACACGTGGTCATCGCGCGGTAGTGTGGGTGTGGAGTCCAGTTGCGTGCTCCGAAGAGACCCTTGAACAAACTCTAGCCCGAGACGAAGGAGGAAGAGCGCAGTCACCGAGAGTGATCTAGATCATGCACTTGCTGAACCAGAGTAAGGAGAAAGACTGGAACAATGGAAGCAGCTAAGTTATGATAGGTCTGGTCGTACCAAGGGGTTCGTATAAGGGTAGAAATAGTTGGGTAGAAGGTTATTGGGAACAATGACTCAATCAACTACATGAATGATTAACAAGGTTTTCAATTGGCTAAATCATATGTTTGTATTATCAGTATTTTTAACAAGCTTTACACAAATAAACGAACCTTTAGCTTCCCCTTAGAACCTTTATGATTACTTGCATTAGAAGGGCGTTAACTTGTAAGTGCGGTTTGATTGTGTACTTACCCTCACACTCACTCACTCTTTACATAAAGATCAATCTAAGGATCCTTATGAGTGTTATGAAGATGAAAATTCGGTCTACGAAGGTCAGGATGAAGTTTAGGGTGGCCCTCCAGTCCGTTTGCAAGATTGCATAGCTATTGAATGATCTTTTGTTGTCTTTAAATTTTCCACATTGCCATTGAACTCTGACCTCTCTCTTTTATAAGTTATGACATTTGGTCTGATCGGCCCTGTTATAAACTATTTACCGAAAGACGTAGGTCCTGTTTCTTTCAGCGTTTACTGGCGGTCAGCATTTTACTACAGTACCCCTTGATATTTTTATATGATTTTTTTGTTATAATTTCCAAAGATTTTTTCGAGACTTTGATTAGTTCTTCTCAAAGATTCTTTAAAAAAATTTAAATTATCTTTTAGGCTCATTAAACTTTTATATGTGCATAGACCGCCAACCGCCAGTTTCCGCTGAAAGAAGCAGGACCGTAATTTCAGTTAATTATCTAAGATGTATGCAATTGAACCGGCTGTATAATGATACGTAACAGTCTACTGATACAGGAACTAATATAGGAAACTCCATGGAGCTCAAATGTGAGGGCTGACATCTCCATCGGCCGACGTGTCGCCGTCCGCGCTCCACAGTGGCGCTCGTCAAACGACTGTAGCCGAATCGATCTAATCGATCGCGAGCCTGCACCTCCGTCGCGACGCCGATCAGCCGCCCGCCCGGGATGGCTCACGAACAGTGCCGTGAATAGGACTCCAATAATTTCGTCAGGCCGTCCCGCCACCGCCGCTTATCTCTGCGCGCGCGAGGCGCCGCCGCACTGGCCGTGAACAGTAAGGGGATCACGTCGTTGGCCACGTAATTTCCGCTCGCCGCCGCCGTAAAAACCGCGCGCATGACGGTGGCGCGGCCCGGCGCGCGCGCCGCCGGGCGCGTAGGGAGCGGCAGCGCGTGCAGGGGAACACTGGCGTTTGACCGCGGTCGCGCCAATGGCGAGCACCGGACGGGGCGAGACCGATCGGCCGTGCACCAATTTATGTCTGGGATCGGCGCAGGTGGACCACGAATCATGACTCCGAGGGCTCGCCGGCCGCGCCCAGCGCACTGGGCCGCGCTGGTACGTACATGGTCCCGGACGTCTCGTCGCGCCACCCCATGCCTCCGGCAACGGCGACCGCACTCTCTCTCTCTCTCTCACACACACACACACGCCACGCACTGGCAGTGCAGGTGGCCACAAATCCAGGTACGTACACGTACTCACGTAGGAGCATTTAGCCACTTCACCGGCGACTACTCACAGCGAGGTAGAGGAGATAAGATCGATCATAAGATGATAAGACGAACCATTTCGCCCTGCAGCTCTGCCACTGTTCGGCCCGTCCTTGACTCCAATCTCTTTCGCTGTGGGAGAAAGGCGCCTAGATCGCCGTGGCCCAGCAAGATCCACGGCCGGCCGGAGCTGGCCACCTCGCTCGATCACGACGAGCCCCACAGTGATCGATCGATCACCTATGCTCATCAACATGGCACCACGTTTTATTCCCCAAGACCCGGCCCTATGTTATCCAAGATCGTATGCGCCACATGCACACATTTTTCCCGGACAATCGATCGGCCGGCACAGTTGCCATGGCCGCGCCCCTGTCCGTTCGCTCCTCCACTGTCACACGTGTGACAATGTAGTTAGCACTTAGCACTGGCCGGCCATTTACGCTGGGAACATGGCTGTCAGGTTACAAGGACGAGGCAATGGCCCAACACCAACAAGTAATGCAATGTGTAGGTATAGTAGCAGCGTTGTCTTCTTAGGCAGGAGCATATATATACACACACTCTTGTGTGTGCCCGATGTTAGTTTGATCTTGCGGGAATCTCGGATCCGAGATCCGAGCTCCCTCCCATTTCGCGCCCTGATCGGGGGCGCAACTAACAACCTATGGTTGTGGCCCCCTGTCACACCACGCGTATATAAAAGAGGGGTTGAGGGCCGGCTCATGAACCAACGCTAAATCGGCCGCCGCCCCAACAAACCTTAAGACGAGACCCGATCTCACGCGCGTGTGGAAGTGACGGGAAGGCCGCCACCTCTTCTTCACCGCCACTGCGTCACCTTCACCGACGACGGCAATGGCGTCTTCCTCGAGTTCCAATCCCGGAGGTAAACCCTAAGTACCGCATCTAGGCGTTCGTTTAGGCACTAAGATCCTATTTAGTTCCAACAATGGTTTCAGAGCCTACGGTTGAAGTGCCTAAGCCTAACCCTAGATGAAGAACACCTTCGGGTTTGTGTCTTCCCGAGCCTAGAACCCTCTACATCTCGGGCTAGAATTTTAGCGCAGCAAGTAGAAGGAGGGGAAGAACATGATAAGCTCTCGGATCAAAACCCTAGAAAAGAAATCCTCCAAATCCCCCCCGAAATCCAAAGAACCGAGCCAAGAAAAGAACAAGCAAAAGAAAGAAGAGGTGAGTCCCTACCCGGACTCACCGTGCTCGTCGTCGCCGATGAGGAAGAACCGCCGGCGTTGACACCATCGCCATGCACTCCACGGCGCGGGCGGCTAAGGGCACCGCCAGCAGGTTACTCGACGGCGGCGTCCACCTTTGGTGATCACAAGCACGGGCGAGGGCTTCTTGGCGGCGCCGCCGCTCCGTCTCCTCCGTCTCCGTCTCGCGGGTGGAGCTGGGCAAAGAGGCGGGCGGGCGCAGAGGAAATGGCTAGGGTTTTCGGGGGAGGAGGCGCCGCGCCGGTTTTTCCGCCGCCCGGAGATGATCTCGACCATCCGTCTCCATCGGACGGCGCAAAAATAAATAGTCTACGGCCGCTTCGCCAAAGGAAGGTGCTTTTGCCTACCCGAGCCTAGGTCAGTTGGTGTGTGTGTCATGCGCGAAAAGGCCGGCTCTGGCGGTTTGACCATGAACAAGTCTTGAATTTTTTTATTTCTTTTGGCACTGTTTTATGGTATTTTCACATATTTTTATATATATATATATAATGTGTAAGTTAATATTTGCTGCGTATAATTAGTTTAAGCTCTGAGTTAAGATATTTTTCCGCTGCTAAGTTTAAGTTTATTTTTTTTCGATTAAATTGGACCCAACATGAAAATTTAATTAGGAAATTGTATTAAGTTCCTATTTTGTGTGGAAATTTTATCTTCTGACCAACGTTGATGATAAAATTTGCCACAATAATTAAGTTTATTTTGTGGTTCTATTCTAATTCTGCCCAACGGTGTTTTAGAAGTAGAACATTTTATTTAAGAGCATGTTTTAATTGAACCAACGTTGAATTAATTCATGCACTTTTTTGTTTAAGTATACTTGATTAATTTGTTTTACTTTCAAGCTCCAAATACTTCAAATGTGCTAAGTCGATCTCTGCGATTGAGCCCCGAATGGGGGAATTATCCTCGTGGAGGAGAAGATTGAGATGGCGCTTGCTCTCTCGCACATTGATTATGCAATCATGCATGATCGTCCCACGAGCTCAAACCATCCTCGATGGTCAACCAGTGCATAATAATGCAACTAGAAGAATGGCATACGACATAGAGCGTGTGAAGTGGAAAAATTCTAATAGAAAGTGCATGATGGTGATTGAAAACTCCATCGTGGAAGCTATAAGGGGTGCCATCAAAGAATGTGATAGTGCTAAGGAATACCTTAGCAAAATTCGAGTCGGTTCACTGGCTCTACTAAGATGTATGCAAGCTCTCTTATCCGAAGCTTGCAAATGAGAAATATGATGGGCGAGTAACATCGAGAGCACATTCTAAAGATGAGCAACATAGCCAAGAAGCTTAAGTCCATGGAAATAGAAATATCGAAGGTTATTTAGTGCAATTTATCATGAATTCCTTGCCTAAGGAATATGAGACTTTGCAAGAAATTACAACTCCATGAATGAAAAGTGGAGTATAGAAAAGTTGATGGCTATGTGCGCCAAGAACAAGAAAGGCTTAGAGCTCAAGCCCCGACTCAGAAATCAAGTCAAGTCCCCAAATAAGCAAAAGGGCAATTTTGAGCAAGTCTAAGCCTTCTTTTAAGAACAAATGCAAACCCCGAATAAGAAATTTCCCCGGCCGAAGCCTCAGAAGGCAAAGGCAAAGCTCCAGCAGAGGTGGACAAGGACACATGTAGACACCGCCTTGAAGGGACACTACATGAAGGACTGTGTTCGGTTTCTCAAATGGTGAACAAGAATGGTAAGGATAAAATTACATTCATTGATGAATCCTCAGATTTAGATTTTCCCACTCATACATGGTGGATTGACTCAGGTGCAACTGTTCATGTTGCAAATTCATTGCAGGGATTCCATACGAAGAGGATGCTGAGAAGAGGAGAAAGAAGCATTAGAGTCGCCAACGGCGTCGAGGTTGAAGTTGAAGCCATCGGAGAACTCCCTTTAGAATTAGACAATGGCTTCATTCTTCATTTACATAATGTTTTAGTTGTACCCTCCATGAGGAGGAATTTGATTTCAGTATCCTGTTTAGATGATGATGGCTATTCATGTCATTTTGGGAATAAGAAATGTTTAATTCAGTTTAACGATGTTGATGTTGGTCTTGCTATCAATAAAGACAAGCTTTATTTAGTTTCCCAAAGAAATGATGTGAATGTTGTTAATGTCTCTTCATCTGTGAATGAATGTAATAAGCGTAAAAGAAATGAAAGTGAGACGTCTTCGAAATTATGGCACTGTCGCTTAGGCCATATTTCGAGGGGGAGGATTGAGAGATTAATCAAAGCAAGGATTGTGGCAAAAGGCTTCACTCAGAGAGAAGGAATATATTATAATGAGACTTTCTCACCTGTCTCAACAAAGGATTCTTTTAGAATCATCATGGCGCTTGTAGCACATTATGATTTAGAATTACGTCAGATGGATGTTAAGACGGCGTTCCTTAACGGGGATCTATATGAAAATGTATACATGGCTCAGCCCAAAGGTTTTGTCATGGAAGGGAAAGAAAACATGGGATGCCGACTGAACAAATCCATCTATGGACTAAAGCAAGCGTCTAGACAGTGGTACCTTAAGTTTGATGAGATTATAAGAAGTTTTGATTTTAAGGAAAATGAGGAGGATAATTGCATCTATGCTAAGTTTAAGAATGGAAAATTTATTTTCCTAGTCCTGTATGTAGATGATATCCTGCTGGCAAGCAGCGATAAAAATCTACTTCTGGAAACTAAGAACTTCTTGTCCTCAAATTTTGAGATGAAGGATTTCGGTGAGGCATCTTATGTCTTAGGGATTGAGATTCACCGAGATAGAACTAAAGGGGTATTAGGCCTATCACAAAAGGCATACTTAGAAAAGGTTCTAAAGAAATATAGTATGCATCATTGTAAGGCTTCGCCTGCCCAATAGTAAAGGGTGATAAGTTTGGGAATTTTCAATGTTCCAGGAACCAATATGAGATCAATCAAATGAAATCGGTTCCATACGCTTCAGCTGTCGGAAGCATAATGTATGCTCAAGTATGTACTCATACGACTTAGCATTTGTAACCGGATGCTTGGCGATATCACCAAATCCAGAATCGATCATTTGGAAAGTCATAAGAAAGCCTTGCGGTATTTGCAAGGAACTAAAGACCTCATGTTAACGTATAGAAAGTCGAGTGCTCTCAAAATTGTGGGTTACTCTGACGTAGATTTTGCGGGGTGTGTAGACACTAAGAAATCCACATCAGGTTATGTATTCACCCTCACAGGGGGAGCTATTTCGTGGAAAAGCTCCAAGCAAACAGTCACTGCATCGTCGACAATGCACACTGAGTTTGTAGCTTGTTATGAGGCAACCGGGCAGGCACTATGGCTTAAGAAATTTGTACCCGGGTTAAGAGTGGTGGACAACATTGAAAGGCCACTCACATTATACTACGGCAATGAGCCAGCAGTATTTTACTCCTATAACAACAAGTCAAGTGGTGCTGCCAAACACATTGATATTAAGTTTTATGTTGTAAAGGAGAAAATCCAGGATCAAACTATAAAGATTGAGCATATTAGTACCAAGCGAATGCTTGCGGATCCGCTAACTAAGGGCTTACCACCATATGTGTTCAGAGAGCACGTAGCCGGCATGGGTTTATTGTAAAGCCTGTGATTCTGGATATAAAGGGGTCAAATAAGCAACCATCTCCCATAAGACTAAGTTTCCGTTTTAAGATAGAAAAGTGTATTATAGTCATTGAGTTCGATAGCACGTAACTGCCTATTGTAACCCCTTGGTCTTGGTGCACTAATCTATTGAAAAACGGGATTAAGTTAAGTTATTTAGTTTCAAGATCAAGGGGGAGAATGTTAGTTTGATCTTGCGAGAATCTCGGATCCGAGATCCGAGCTCCCTCCCATTTCGCGCCCTGATCGGGGGCGCAACTAACAACCTATGGTTGTGGCCCCCTGTCACACCACGCGTATATAAAAGAGGGGTTGAGGGCTGGTTCCCTCGCCCCAACAAACCCTAAGATGAGACCCGATCTCACGCGCGTGTGGAAGTGACGGGAAGGCCGCCACCTCTTCTTCACCGCCACTGCGTCACCTTCACCGACGACGGCAATGGCGTCTTTCTCGAGCTCCAATCCCGGAGGTAAACCCTAAGTACCGCATCTAGGCGTCCGTTTAGGCACTAAGATCCTATTTAGTTCCAACACCCGAATCTATGTTCTTCATGGATCTGCGAAAGCCATGGTGACATGGATCGAGCTCTACATACACATGCATGCATGCATGGGGAGATGGAAAGGCGATCCGTCTCCTCATGGTTTTTGCCAATCTTGGACGGGCAGCTGTAACGGGCAATAACGAAGACACTGCATGATGATGCCATGGCATGGCAGCAGCGACATGCAGTGCAGGGGCACCGTTTCTTTCTCCTTTCCTTTGCCCAATGATTGACGTGTTGCGAAACCCTGCGGAATCTATCGCCAGCACCACCCTGCATGCGCTCTGACGGCCTCGTCGTCCGGCCGCCGGCCCCGCCCAGCTCTTCCCCTACAATCCCATGTCAGCTTTACCACATGCACCCTCGCACCCGGCTCCGTTCTTGCATCTCTCTCCTCTCTCTCTCTCTCTCTCTCTCTGAGCGGTGATGGATTCTGACAGAGATGAGAGAGCGATTTTGCCAAGGCCAAACAGCAACAGGAGAGGAGGTGAGGAACTGTGGCGGCGTCTGCTCCGATCTTACGCCGGTCGGTCGAGCTCGTCCGCGGCGACGATAAAGCTAAGCCGGCGAGCGAGCGCGCGCCGAGAGGAGGGAGGACCACGGCTGCCAAAGGGCGTGCAGGCCGTCAGTCCGGTGAGAGTGCAGGCCGTCAGTCCGGTGAGCTACTGACCGAGCTGCCGTGCCGTGCCCCTATGAAATGAGAGGGAGAGAGAGGAGGAGGAGGAGGTCACTGATTGATGAGTTCTCCCGACCCCGACCTGGGTTGGACCATGGGTGGTGGTTTCTGGAGCGCGGCCATGTCTCCCCTGCCACATGCACTCGCGTCACTGATGAGTTCGTGCTCGGAATCGATCGTGCGCTTGACCGTGCATGATTACCCCCCTCCGTGCCTCCTTCACGCATGGAAAGAAAACAAACGCAACCAAAAAAATGTTGTAAGTGTTACAATTTTTAGGCTTGCCCTAATTAATTGCCAAATAATTCCTGAAAAATCTCAAAGGCCCATGTATGTATGAGGCATGTGAACTTCCTAATTATTCCAACAGTAAGCAAGACAACATTTGTCGCTAAGTGGAAACCAAATGCTATACTAACTACCAATGCTTCGTTTATCTGAAATCTCGCAGCTACATACATTGGTACATATGGTAGTTTGGTTTGGAGAGGTATCATGAGAGAGAGAGAGAGAGAGGGAGGTGTTAGTGAGAGAGGCCCAATAATGGAGACGGGGGGTGGTCCAGGTCCAATGGGCTTGCATGGCATGGCGTGGCTGCGCCCCCACGGGTTACTGCCTCTCTTGCAGGGAAAAGGGAGGCAGCGCCCCAGCTGTACCCCCCCTCCCATCATTGTCCATCCTTTTGACCATTGGTCCCTCCCTCCTCCGCCCCATTGACCAATGACCATCCCCATCTCTCTCCCCCATAAAGCTAGTGACGTGCACACGCACAAATGGTGGCCGTGCGCAGCTGAACATGCATACTACGAGCTTCCTTCGCACGTGTCATCACTGGAGCTTACCTTGTCCGTGCATTTTGCATCACGACCCACCTGCATTCTCTCTCTCTCTCTAGCTCTCTCTATAGCTCTATGCCCTACGGTGAAACTCGAAGGCGATTTGGGCCCATCGCTAGAGCACGCGTAGGCCGGTCCAGCCTGTATTCAGTTTCAACCTGGCTGGAACAGAAAAGGTGAGCTCCGTGCCCGGCCCGGTTGGTTTGGAGATTGGAAGGTCTGTCAGGCCCAACACGGCCCGCTTGGTTTGGAGATTGGAAGGTCTGTCAGGCCCAACACGTCCCGCTTGGTTTGGAGATTGGAAGGACCGCCAGGCCCAACACGGCCCGCACCATCATCGTTTCCAACTTCATAGTCCATGGCATCTTTCTCTCCCTTCTCAGTGATTTTCAGGACTTGCGCTAGACGCCCTCTCTTTCAGCGAAGTCTGCAAGTCTCTTTCAACATCTCTAAAGGTGACTGTATCTTCCTATTGTCAAAACATATTTTGTTTCTACGCTTTTAGATAGACCACCAAGCAACATTCAAGCATGTATATAATACATGTACATATAACCTCGTACCAGATTTCCAAACTCTTATCTATCCAAGCATGAAACTGAGCGCAATTCTGAGGTATCTCACGAGACCGAAAAACAATAGCAACTATATCCCCTGATAACCCTAGCCACATTGCAAGTAAAGAATAAATAACCAATTGTTTCCACATTGTCGTTGAAACAATAGGAAATATAAGTCAGATAAGATACGAAATAAGTCAGATAAGACATGGTTTATATTGACTTATTTCTTTTTTTATTATTTTTTGAACCTTTTTTTATCTTGTAGGCGTGTCTAAAAGTTTCCTAAATCCTAAATACCAAGGGTATCCGATTCTCGAAGCCACCTCGGGAAATTCTCGAAATTACAAGATAAGTCAAATTAGCAGATGAGAAATGAGACAGATAACCTGAGAAGAACAGGCCCTTAGTGTTCAATGGCAATTTAGCTTTCAAAATCAACATATTATTCAAGCCAACCATTGTTCAGAAAAACGTCGTTTTTCTCCCGTTTACAAAGGCAGCCGCCCTGTTTTGTACTACTTGCTTAAGCTGTTTTTTCTTTTGTAAGTAAAAATACCACCTCTTCAAGCTAAACGCTCTGAACTGTTATTTTCGGCTTATCTTATTTGCTGATTGCCTTATTTATTTATAAGCTGAACTTCGATAGCTTCCCAAGATAGTTTAGATAAGTCCAGTTCACTTCGTTTGACTTTTTTCTAAGAGCTCAAGTCGTGGTTTCAAGACAAAAAAAAAGGCTAAAAATACAAAGTGGTTGACTTTTCGATTCGGAGATAATTAGATAAGAAATAAGAAGATACGCTAAAGAGAACAACCAAGAGTCATTTGTTAAATGGGAAAATTGATTATATACCCCGAAGTTGAAGTGCAATTGATAATTTGTCCTCTAACATATCGCCTTAGGGCACTCTCAATGGGGTTACTAAGCTGATGTGGAAGCTAATTAAAGTGGAGAGAGATGGGGCTTGTTACTAGTTTAAGTAACCAGTACTTCACGGTATCCTAGGCAATAGAAACGGATGAAATGTGCATTGGAGAGTCCATCTCTGTTACTAGTGATCCAGTGTGGCAATGAGTACAGCTAATCCTATATATATTTTTATGACCATGACATAGAAGATCCATAGATTTATCCAAATATGAAACAACCTAATTAATTTTAGTAACAGCTATAGTAACAAC
This sequence comes from Olyra latifolia, assembly GCA_036346145.1. NCBI lineage: Eukaryota > Viridiplantae > Streptophyta > Magnoliopsida > Poales > Poaceae > Olyra > Olyra latifolia. Next base: position 5,947,848 of record CM070528.1, on the reverse strand, counting down.
CCATTGTAGTCCTAGTTTCTTATCTCGTAATTAATACACTTAGTAACAAGTTTAGTAACAACCCATTGGAAGAGCCCTTATATGCCCTAATGTTGAACGTATAATTGACCTTTTGCCTTTTTGAGTTTTTGTCCAAATTTTCCCATCCAATCCATGATAAATGACCCTCCTGCCCCACTACACTTCTGTCTCGGGCTGCGCATGTTTAGTGCTGCATGCGATTAATTAATCGTGCACGTTAGCACACTTAACACATGTACATAGTAGTAATTAACTAACTGCGTTTCTTAATTACCAAATGAAAGATCATATTCGTAGATGCGTGTGGATTATTAACCTCTAGTTCTTAATTTATGTTTAATCTATATTACAATTTAATATAAAACTTTGAAAAACAAAGATGAGTCGGTATATCTCTCGCAACTAGAATTAATCAATGGAGAAGACGATCAATTCTGAAAGAGGGAAAAATCTAAAGGAGTGTTAAGGAAGAGAGATAGAAAGATCTTTTCTCATAGAATATACGACAAAATTTGCTTAGAAGTTCAAAAAGAGCATATAATCAATTTGCACTCAACTACGAAACATATTATCAATGTCAATGTGTTCAAAATCGCATATCAACTTTAAGACATATCATTAATTTTCTCTAATTGAATATTACACGGCTGTTTTCCAAAGTTCTTGAAGCCCATTAAAACTAAGCATGTCGAGTTCACGCGACTCGGCGACTGCATCTCGAATCCTTGAAACCTATCACTGTAGCGGTGCCTTCCGGAATCACGTACCTTCATAAGGCGGTGCCAACCGAATGGGCCGTGGCGGCACGTCACCCGAGACCGGCATGCATGATCCGCATGCATGCATGCGACACTGGTAGATAGGTAGTAGCTGTCTGCAGTGAATGTTAAACTGGATCGTGAGAAGTTTTTTAATTTGTTTCTCCAAACTTATTCGTTTTATTTATGTTATTTTTAAAAACTTTTGACATGATGAATAAACTAGGACAAAAAAATTAAAAGTTTAGCTTTTTACTTAGGCAGACTAAAGTTTTAAGCTTACATCTAAGCCACTCCAAACCATGGGTAATACTGCTTTCATCAGCGCGGTGCCGTGCCGTGTACAAGTTGCTGGATGCATGCTGTACGGGCCCACGGGGGACAGGACACGAGAACATAAGCCTAGTTCGGTGTGAGAACCACCGAACAAGCAAAGTGAACGTGCTACCGTGAGAGCCATAATTGCACCGTTTGCCGATGCTTATCTCAATACACTGCTACAAAAACGAGATCACAGGCGGTACCTCTACGACCAGTTCATTTGAAACCTATTATAATAGTACATCACAATTGGTTTAATAACCACAAGCCAGAAGAGAGTTTCTACAACCGGTTAGGGATAGAATCTCTACGACCGGTTTGTATCCCAACCGGTTATAGACTTCTATAACCGGTTGGAGATATGAACCGTTTGTAGAAAGTTGTTTCACAATCGGTTGGAGACATGTACCGCTTGTAGAAAGTGGCTTTACAACCGGTTGGAGACACGGACCGCTTGTACAAGCCAGTTTTTAAAATAATAAAAGGAGTGCTTGTTCTAATTTATTAGATAGCACGCGTGGGTAGGTTGGCTAGATGGGTGAGGCGTGGGTCACGAGGAAGGATAAGGTTCTGGGTTTGAATCCCATTTCTCTCAATATTATTACTCTTTTTAAGTGCTTTCACAGCCGGTTATAAAACCGCTTGATACTGTCTGGAGTATCACAAACGGTTGCTTATAACCCGGTTGTAAGATGCGTTCGCTAGTTGTAAAACCCGATTGAAACTGGTCGTAAAGATACGTTCACGGGTAGTGATGGTCGAATAGCGCTTGTCTCCAGCTAACCACCATTGTATAATCTAGTTATGTTTTGCAAAGGCGTCACGGCGTGCCTTTCCGAAGTGGTTTTAAGTAGATGGAGCATTTGGTTTGCGTGATGTTAAGAATTTTGAGAAACGATTTTTGAAACCTACAAAAATTCAAAAGTAGAGTGTTCAACTTAGTTTTGTAACTTTTTAGAGCATTTTTAGAAAAGTCTCTAAAATAAAATCTTCTCTATATTTAGAGTCTCTCGTTCTTCAGTAGAATCCATCTCAGTCTCTACATTTAGAGTTTCTCTTTTCTTGTCTTTAAATTTGGAAGCTATCTATGTCAATTTCTATAGTTTATCTGAATAAAGCTTCTGCAGGAGAGGATGAAAATATAGAGAATGAATAATGATTTAGAGAGGATGTATAGAAGCTCAATTTTAGAGCATCCGCTGAAAATACTCGTAATAGAAGAAAGCGGCTAAAGTTAATCTGGTTAAATGTATCCTACCGTGGTGTGGATAACATGGTCCTCGGATATCCTCACGGAGAAATTAGACGGACCACATCACGGAGCAGGGTCACGCCTACCATCTAGAAGACGGGCCTGCCCTGCATGAAGACCCGACTTGTATCACAAGAAAGGCACAGTTGTAATCCGGTACTTACGTACTCGGTAAGAAAGGATAGAGATAGACTTCATATCTCTATCCTCAGTTTTCATAACCAACTAGGATACTTATCTGTAACCCTACCTCCCTTCACTATATAAAGGGAGGCAGGGGCCCCTAGTTCGAGAGGACGAGAGAAGGAGAGGAGAGATCACATCGATCCATAGCCATCCTCAACATTGATCCATCGAGATCAACTCCAATACAATCCACGAACACAGGGGTAGGTATTACCTCCACCGCAGAGGTCCCGAACCTGTATAAATCTGTCTCCTGTGTTACCATTGGGTTTCGGTTTTACGCATAGCCCCATAAAGTATATTGCCGACACAATTCGTTGACAGTTGGCGCGCCAGGTAGGGGCAGCGCTAAGATTATCTTCATCAAGCTCGATGGCATCTCTCGGCGGCAGCGCCGTCGAATTCACCTTCGGCCAAGTCTTCCGTTTTAAAGGCTTGTACTTCATCATTAACAACCTCGGCAAACTTGCCCTTGAAGAATTGGATCAGATCCGATCGGAAGACAACTTCAACCGCGAAGCGAACGCAAAAAGAAGATGCGATCTATTCACGTCCAAAATCTGGATGGAACTTGCATCGCGATTTTGCGTTGATTTGGAAGGAATTTCAGATTAGTTTTGGATGCGTTGGAAATCTTATCTCGTTATCTTTCCAACGAGTCCAAGATCATCGAAAACCGAGTTCGGATGTGACCGTGGCGACCGTTTGAAGACAGACTGCGCAGGGTGACGTGAATCCCGCGCGAAGATGGAGCTCAACGTGAATTTCACTCAGCACCTCGGCGATCCTTGGTGCACCTCAGCAAGGGCATGGCGGACCTCGACGACAAAGCAAATCTGATCCCGGAGATCACGGCGAGGCTCCTACACCGCCCCGACTAGCATCTCCTGTGACGCCGACTTGCGGCTCCTACGTCCCCGACTTGCGGCGACGACGACAACGACTACCGCCGCATCCACTCGTTGCTCCGGCAACAACGACAAACCGCGACCTTCGTAAGACATTGAAGCTTGGCGACGGGAGCGAGAAGAAGATAAGAGACGTCACCATGATGACGATAGAAGAGGTTTCGGTCGAAATCGTGACCGCCGACTTCCTAGGCCGGCTTCTCGTGCTCGACGCCGAGGACAGCCGCGCCAACTTATTGCGCCGGTTTTCTCGTGCACGACGCCGAGGACAGCCGCGCCGACTTCCTAGGCTGGCTTCTCGGGCACGACGCCGAGGACAGCCGCGCCGACTTCCTAGGCCGGCTTCTCGCGCACGCCACTGAGGACAGCCGCGCCGACTTTCTAGGCCGGCTTCTCGCACATTGTGCTGAGGACAACTGCGCTGACTTCCTTAGACCGGCTTCTTGCGCGCACGACGTCGAGGACTGCCGCGCCGACTTTCTAGGTCGGCTTCTCCCGCACGACGTCGAGGACAGCCGCGCCGACTTCCTTAGGCCGGCTTCTCGCGCGCACGACGCCGAGGACAGCCGCGCCGACTTACTAGGCTGGCTTCTCGCGCACGACGCCGAGGACATCCACTCTGACTTCCTAGGCAGGCTTTTCTCGCGCACGACGCCGAGGACAGCCGCGCGAACTTCCTAGGCCAGCTTCTCGCGCACTGCGCGGAGGATAACCGCGCCGACTTACTGCACCGGCTTCTCGTGCTTGACGCGGAGGACAGCCGCGCTGACCTCCTTACGCCGGCTTCTCACGCATGACGTCGAGGACAACCGCGCCGACCTCCTTACGCCGGCTTCTCGCACATGACGCCGAGGACAGCCGTGCAGACCTCCTTACGCCGTCGTCTCGCGCACGACGCCGAGGACATCCGCGCTGACAAGGTGACATGCCCGGTGGCTCATTTACTCGGACGTGAGGACGACACGATCAACAGCTAAGTTGTCTATTTTCATACTCAATTACATCATTATAATTTTATCTTCTGACTTGCTACTTAGTTGATATCCAACTAAGCAGTAAGCCGGGGGCTACACCTAATTAGGTGCGCAGTAGCGCACCCCTTCTCTTTTATTGAGACTGATTTGACTTGCTCACTAGTCGGATTCCGAATAGCCAGTAAGTCGGGGGCTACACCTAATTAGGTGCATTATCAGCACCCATCTTTCTTCGAGTTTCTTTTGTTTTTTTTCATGTTGACTTTTACCGATTCCGAGTGTCACACATTCTAAGTAGTGAAACTCTGATTCCTATGCAAAATTTGGGTTTCCTGACGTGTGTCCAGAGACAGAGCTCCGCGCCAACTTCTAACGCTAAGGGACTTGATGAGCTAGGCAGAGCGCTTAACAAAAGGAATTAAACATACTCGGAGAAGCGTAAATCAATACGGAAAAGATAAAAGAATGACAATTTGACATAATAAAAATACATAATTAGACATCATGCATATTGCTTTACAATCCAGTTTTTTCTCTACTACTCGTGTTTTTCATTGTCTCCATAGGGTACAATGCGTGATAATGCGAGATGGTTTTATGGTAATGCAGACGCCCTCGCCAAAGACCGAGTGCATTATACGGCTCAGTGTATGCCTACGTCAAACTTCGCAGACGTCTTCACACCAACGCCAATACCGAAGCGCAACCTTTGCACGGTCAAGACGCTTCACGCCAAAGACTTCGAGTGCATTATACGGCTCGGCTGCATGCCTACGTCAACTCGGCACAGCTTCACGCCAACGCCAGCGCCCCGAGCGTAACTTTTGGCACGGCTACCTGTCTATGCCAGCACCCTGAGTGCATGATACGGCTCGCCTGCATGCCTACGTCAACTCGGCACGGTTTCATGCCAACGCCAGCGTCCCGAGCGCAACTTTTGGCACGGCTACACGTCTACGCCAGCACTCCGAGTGCATCATACGGTTCGGCTGCATGCCTACGTAAAACTCGGCACGGTTTCACGCCAACGCTAGCGCCCCGAGCACAACCTTTGGCACGGCTGCACGCCAACGCCAGCATCCCGAGTGCATTACACGGCTCGGCTGCATGCCTACGTCAACTCGGCATGGCTTCACGCCAACGCCAGCGCCCTGAGCGCAACCTTTGACACGGTTGCACGTCTACTACAGCACCCCGAGTGCATCATACGGCTCGGCTGCATGCTTACGTCAACTCGGCATGGCTTCACGTCAACGTCAGCGCCCCGAGCGCAAACTTCGGCACGGCTACAAGCTCACGTATGCGCTTCAAGCCTACAAGGTGATACGCCCGGGGCCTAAAAGCTCAAAAGTAAGGACGACATCATCGTCAGTAAAGCAGCTAAATTTTTTATCATCATAATCTTTTCACATATAAACTCGTGTTATTTCTTGACTTGCTACTTAGTTGAATTCCAACTAAGCAGTAAGTCGGGGCTACACGTAATTGTGTGCACTTGCGTGCACCCATCTTTTTCATAGTTATTTTTTGTTTTTGTTACTTAGTGATTTAAGTGAAATCCGAGTGCGCTATAATTCTGAGTAGTGAAGTTCTGAACCCATAACACGGCGAACTCTACGTCACCAAAACGAGTGCCTGGGATAAAAAAAACCATGTGCCAACTCCCTACACTCGGGGGCTAGACTAATCGGGCAGAGTGTATAACAAAAGGAAGAAAAACCACTCGGACTAACAAAAAATCATCAAGTAGGAAAAATAAAAAATGGCTATTTCGCACATAAAGATAGTCGGATTTTATATCCGACCAAATGTTTTCATATTCAGATACTGCCTAAATCCTACATGTATATGTTACAGGGGTTCAAGAAAGTGTTTACGCTATAAGCACCGACCATGGCACAGTTACGTGTCAACACCCGCGCCCCGAGCGCAATCTACGGCATGGCTCTACGCCTACGCCAACTTCGGTACGGTTGCACGCCTACACCAGCACCCTGAGTGCATTATATGGCTTTCGGTGCATGCCTCGCGCCAATACGAGCGCAAACTATCGCTTCGGCTTCTCGCGATCAAGGCCGAGGACAGCCACGCCGACTCCTTACGCCAACTCGCTGCTCCGGCAATGATGAGGACGGCCACCCCAACTTGTGGCTTCTCGCGTCTTCTGGCCGAGGACAACCGCGCCGACTTACTACGCCGGCTTCTCGCGATTATGCCGAGGACACCAGCGCCGATTACTACGCCCGACTTCTCACACTACGGCGAGGACGATTCGTCGACATTCTACTCACGCCGCGACGTCAACCATCGCGCCGACTTCCAGGACTCCAAGAAATTGGGCCAGGAGTCGCTTGGAGATTTCAACCTGCAAAGTTCTCTTGAGCCCTTCACAGCCTCCTTACATGCCAATGGAGCACTCGGCATAGAAAAGGTTCCAGTCGGAGTACTTGACTTGAAGTATGGCTCGGTCGACACATATCCGAGAAGGCATCAACTCGGCTGTAAAGCACTCGGGGGCTACTGTGGATAACATGGTCCCCGGGTATCCTCACAGAGAAATTAGACGGACCACTTCACGGAGCAGGGTCACGCCTACCATCTAGAAGACGGGTCTGCCCCGCATGAAGACCTGACTTGTATAACAAGAAAGGCACAGTTGTAATCCGATACTTACGTACTCGGTAAGAAAGGATAGAGATATACTTCTTATCTCTATCCCAGTTTCCATAACCAATTAGGATACTTATCTGCAACCCTACCTCCCTCCACTATATAAAGGGAGGCAGGAGCCCCTAGTTCGAGAGGACGAGAGGAGGAGAGGAGAGATCACATCGATTCATAGCCATCCTCAACATTGATCCATCGAGATCAACCCCAATACAATCCACGAACATAGGGGTAGGGTACTACCTCCACCGCAGAGGGCCCGAACCTATATAAATCTGTCCCCTGTGTTATCATCGAATTTCGGTCTTACATATAGCCCATAAAATATATTGCCGACACAATTCGTACTACCGGTCATGCGAGGAAAGGCATCGCGTGATGCAACCTCTCGCGTGCGACTTTGACGGGCCAAAGAAAGAGTCCTGCCTGCTGTACGCTCCAGATAGCTGTAGAGAACTAGAGATGCATACGATAATAGCCGGGTCCATACTAGCTTGGATTAGTCGAAGCCAAAGACTATCACCTCTTAATTAAAGTGAATCTATGGGCATGCATAATTTAAGCAAGTGAGCCGGTGTGCCAAGGACTGGGCTCCGCTGCAGTAAAGTTAACCATGCATGCTCATGTTGACCCTTCTTAAAACACCCTAATATGCCATTGAATTAACCTAAAAACCCTAAGAATGCAATTCAGAACCTGGACGTACACGAGCTGATGTTTGATGACAGGGCTCCAGTTCTTGGCAGGAGTAGCTACCAAGAAGGAGAGTATTTACTGTTGTTTAGGCCGCGAAAAAACATGTCAATTTATATAACAACTGTCAGCATCGAAGAAACAGTATCAAATATGGGAACGACGGACTGAACAAGAAATGGAGTACTGGTTGCACTGCACATCATGGGATTAGTGATGCTGACATATCGACCCACTCTTGCCTTCAATGCTAAGCTGCCTAGCTTAGATTGACCGATTCTTTGCTTCCTTCCAACCTATCAAGAGCTCAAAGGTCAAATCCATAGTTGATAGTAGGCCCCTCATGTCCATTGCAATGTCTTAAGTCTTAACCTAGGTTTATCCTTAACTCTACCATTATCTTTCTACCATGCCCGAATCAACTACATGCATATAAGCGGTAAGATGGTTTCTGGGTCAGTCAAGTTATGGTAGATTGGTCATACACTTAATAAAAGGGTAACTCCATATGGGTCATTTTCAGATGGAGACACCATACTGTCATTGTACAGTGTTTTAGTCCCTGTAATTTGCTTAGGAGCGAAGACAGTAAGACTGATGGGAAAAGTTCGTCTGCGCGTGCGTTTTGACCATATTGAGTGTCCAATCTTGGGTTCAACTTATTCTAATCTGCTTATTAGCAATGTAGTAATTCAGCGAGGACGTTTCTAATAGCCAATTTTGACTTATCATTCTCTTTCTTAAAAATCTTAAAGTAGCTTTTTAGATCTTTTAAAAATAAGTCGAATCAGGTGGACCAACTTTTCCAAACCACTTTTAAAAACTTTTAAAGGTTAACTTTCATCAATTTAACATAGCCTTTTAGAACATGGTCCTTGGGTGAACCTGCAGCCACCATATGTATCCGAAAGTATACGTGAGTTGAAGCTACATAGTGACAAACGCATACTTTGTAAGTACGACACAGCTAGTCATGCATCGATCCACTAATTAAGCACTTAAATTCTGAAAGCTCATGTGGTGAGTAATAAGGATCTTTCTTTTCTGTTTGAAAAAGTACTGTTTAATTTGGTCCTAGAACTATGGTGCTCAACTTATTTTAGTCCTTAATTAAACTACAAAATAAAGGTTAATTCGGTCCTCAAAATGTCAAAACTGGCCACAAATAATTACTTTACCGGTCAAAGAGTGGTTTTGATTGGTCAAAGGTGGTTTGACTAAAGTGCTATATGTTTGTATAAAAAAATTCACAAAATCCCAAAAATCTGTATATTTGACTTCCGAAGTCTCATTATTTTTTTCGTATTTTATCGTATTGTATCAATTTTCAAAAATATGTAGCAGTTTCTAGTAGTCTAAAAATAGGATAAAATGCTAAACAATTGTCTAAAATTTATAAAATTATATGAAAATATATGGGATTAGATAATCATAAGACACTCAAATATATAGGTTAATTTGGATTCAGTAAAATATTTTTATATAAAATTATTTATATAAAAATATTTTACGAAATCAATATATATATATATATATATATATATATATATATATATATATATATATATATATATATATATATATATATATATATATATATATAATCGCCCTCGACTCAGTCAAAGAACCATTTGTGTCCAGCTTTGATATTTTAAGAATTAAGTTAACTCAGTTTTAGAGTTCAGTGGTCAAAGTGGGTGGAGAGTCATTGTTTGGGGACTAAAATTATACCTTTTTATTTCTGCTTTCTCAATATGGAACACGATACACTCATCGAGAACAAAACATATATGCATGTAAGCAGATCAATGAACATCGATCGGTAGCATGTAAAAACCGGGGGAGGATAGCAGAACGACCATGTGAGAAGCATATGTCATCGTCACCCGTACTACAGCAACATGTATGGACCGGTCAGACAGTAGGGCAATACACATATATAGTGCCTTAACATCTACACGCTCTCTATGCATCCTGATCAGAGAGCATACACTTGTAAATGTTCTTAGCAATAAGACACACGAGTGAAGTCATTATCCGTCGTTAAGAAGATTTGAACCGGTATAGATGATCAGATGCACTTCGTCTCCTCTATCGGTCTTAATGTGTTCATGTTTATTTGCAAACGGATCATCTACTAAATGTCGGAATTTGGCCAACAAGTGCAAGACCCATTCGTTCCTAAAAATTACGAAGCTCAACTTATTTCCCAAATTGTTTCGAATTTGGTATAGTAGAGAAATATATATAAGTAGAGTCCTTGCCACACCCTTGAAGTTTGTGACTCGTAGGCTTGTAGCATCGTGTGGCATAAGGAGGAATCAAACGATTTGCTGATTAATAAGATGTTGCTGACTCATTAAATCAGACTTCTATTTTGCTAAAACATGCCATCACCTCCCTCATGGTTATGCCTTAATGCAAATTCGCATTTGGAGTAACTCGTTTAATTTATTTTGACATGAATTAAATGTTTCGATTAATATCAAGGTTCTAAATAGCCCGCTATAGCTCTGCGATAGCACCTCTATAGCATTTTCGGGCATAAAACACTATGTTAAGGACTAAAATTCAGTGAACAGAGCTATGTCCGCTAAATTGACCGCTATTTCCGCTATTTTTGTAGCTGCTATAGCATCGCTATGCTACTTTTTCAATGTCCTTTGAAAATCTAATCTGTTTTTGTTATGCTCTACTTCATTCTTCCATATCTAACCTCAAAAGGTGAAACTATTAATATAGAACTAATAAATGATTACTTAGAGAAGTTTCTCTACAATGAACATGCGAAAGAATAGATTGCAGCCACTTATTCTACGCATTAATTATGGTCATATGGACATACATTAGAGTATAAGTACTTCTAAAATAACGTGCATGTTTCTTATTTATTTGGATTGGACTAATATTATGCAATATTTCACACATTTCATATAATTTTTATATTAAAACGCTATATAGGATAGCTTCTGCGATAGCCCGCAATAGATTTTATAGCTTTTTTTGGACCTCACCGTGAAGCCACGAAAAACACGATTTATAACCTCGATTAATATGGTTATAATTAAGTTAATGGCGTTAGAAAACTGAGGCAGCAGCGTGAGCGGGAGCAATTCAGGTTGGCTTGTTTGCTTGTTGGTCTGATCAGAGACTGAGAACTAATCTTTACTGTATGAGATAGTACTAGCGTTTGGTTGTGAAAAATGCCCAGATTTGGTTGATATTTACTGGTTATTGCCTTTTTTGAGATTGCACAGATTTAGTTGAGATTGTACTGCCAACCTGAATTCGGTTAAAAAGCGAAAACCGAGCTAACCGAATAGAATTAATTTGAGGTTTTTGATTTTTTTTTTAAAAAAATCAGTTTCTAGAAAGCAAAAACCAAAACATAAAAAACCCGAATAAACCAAACCAAATAAACCATACTCACCAAATGCCCACCCCTATCCAAGTCAATGAGATGTCAAGGGGAGAGATTTGAGAAATGAAGAAGGTAGCAAGGGGGCTTGCCTTGTAAACTGAAAAAAGTTTGTACTCCCAAGCAACCAGGAGAGCTAGGAGCGAAGAATATCATGATGTTTGTAAGAGCCTTGCGACTGAGATGGCTTGGCTCCAATGGAAAGAAAGAAGCAGACCTTATGTAGAGTCTCATATACCTTGTGATGCTATGCATGGACCTAAGCTTGTTCAGGGCCAGCACTACAATTACCATTGGGGATGGCTGCACTGCCGATTTTTGGGCAGACCAATGGTTGGCAGGAATTTTGCCTTTGGAGATTGCTCCATTGTGCTTTGCTAGATTGCACTGGAAACAATCAACGGTTAGCATGGAGCTACCACAGGGCAACTGGATAAAGGGACTGGGCATGCTTTTAATCGGGAGGAGCTCTCTCAGTTCATCTCTTGACGGTGTAAAGTGTAGTACTTCTTCTGACTGAATATGGCATACCAAATCAGCCGGCGATGGGACAATAGGAGACAAATGGGACTTACAAAGTTAAGTCGGCATATGTGGCCTAGTTCATCGGTTCAATCAGAGACAAAAACCAAATGTGCATTTGAAAAGCGAGCATTGAACCAAAATACAAGTTCTTTGTGCGGTTAGCCCTACAAAACAAAATCCTTACTACAAAAAACTCTGGAAAAGGGGTTGGTCAAACTCTCTTCTTTGCCCTCTTTGTGGAGCAGACATCGAGACTACGGACCATCTGCTCATGCATTGCCCTTTCACCAAAACCATATAGCGCAAAGTAGTAGCTGAGATGTCTCAATTGTTGATCAAAGTGAAACTTTTTTGCCAATTGTGGTATTTGACTAGGCATTGCTTGCCCAAAGATCAAAGAATGTAATTTGATGCAATCATAATATATGCTAGTTGAAATATGTGGAAGGAGAGAAATAGGAGGTTAGTTCAACATAAATACCACACGCCGCAAGATGTATTTCAAATAATCAAGCAGACCTAATCAACAGATTGTTGGCTTTCGACGCAGATGACCGTCCATGGCTGAGCAGAGGGAGCTCTCTTTTCTTCTTATTGCGCAGATTATGTGTCGCGGTCTTTCTAGAGCGATAGAACAGGCTGCATGCTTCTAAGTGTGGACCTGCTGTGTTTTTACCTCTTTTCTGTTTTGTTTCTCAGCCTATCAATTGCAACTATTTTCCCTTAATTACCTTTCTCAATGAATAGGCAAAACCCCCGCCAGATATTAATAAAAAAAACTAGTGAGTTGTACTGGCTGACTGGAGCCACCCAAGCTTATCGGTCTTTCTTCTCGACATGCACAGAAAGCGAAGAGAGCGGTACGTCCAAATGAATAAGGTTTATGAAAAACGCAACCTCTACAACCGTACTTCCATGACTGCTCTGAGCATATGTATCTGGAGTGCAAACACGATTTCTCTGATGATATCAGCTCTAATTTTCACATCACTGTGACATGATGTTTGGAAGCATGGTATTTTTATGGTTTATAGGCAATACATGGTTTAAGAGTATACCATAGTATTTTATACCTTGAGACGTTTGGTTACTCTCAAAAAAATTCTGCATTAAAACCATGGTTTTATCGATACTATGGTTTTTTGGAGTATTGTAAACTGCATTCTAAACTAAAGTTTTCACCGCGCGCTAGCAAAAGACTTGACAAAACCATGGCATGTCATCCAAAAAACTTTGTAGCCAAACAGTTTATAGTCCAAGAAATACCATGGTTTCAATGGAGTTAAATAAAACCATAGTATTTATACTAAAACAATTGACAAACCTATATATTGCAAAATCATGGTATTGAAAAACCTTACTTTCAATTTTAAAACTACTGTATCATTCACATGCACCACAAGGGTGGTGCAGAAAAATGGTCCAATAGACTCGTGACCCAGCGTCAGCTCACACGTCACAGACCCCCTGCTTCTAGATGTGGGCCCCATCACCGTTGCCACTTTATTTACCCAAGAAAATCGAACGAACCAATGAAGTGCATCAACCTGACAAGGAATTCCATGTGTCATTAGTCACCTCAAGAGATTAAGAAAAAAATAAAAGGTGCCGGGAATCAGTGAAAGCTACTAATACTCCCCTTATCTTATTACCGTGATTCTTGACGGGGAGCAGGAAGGCTCACCTCGAGATGAAGAATGTGTCAGCACATATGCTAATCACCATATAAATAATATTAGTCACCGAACCATGGGTTTGGAAGGCATAAAACAGTGACAAAGACGGCATAAGTATTGACTAGCTAGACGGAGTGATCTGAACGAGTAGCAGGCTCAAACCAGCTGTGTACCTAGACGTGCTTAACGGAGCATGTAAAATTGCTTAGTTAAAAGATCGATTCAAATTAATCGGATGGTTACTTCTTTCCTCTGGAAGATCATTAATTACGTGATCGAGGGCATAAAGGCAATATCGCTGAGCCATAGTCTATCATACTACTTGTTCTGTTTGAAAAGGCCGCTTAGCCATGGTCTGGACAGCTTTCGCAATATTGGGTTAATTGGTCGATCGTAATTAACTTTGAGCTAATTACCTTGTTAGTGTAGATGTCTAAGGTCGTCCTTTTAACTGTAGGACATCAATGTAAAACTTATAAAGAAAATCTGTTGTGTATATATGTTGTTAATTGATAGTTCACTCTATGCTTCTTTTTCCTTTTCTCCTGGGAAGTACTCCCTCCATTTTTTTTATACAAGGTGTATTTTAATTTAAGAAAGTCTTCAAATGATACTTTCATCATTAAAATTCTCTTATTATATATTTTCAATTTATACAAAATAATATTATATCAAAAACAATTTAAAATGCAAATATACTGATACGTCTTTTTGTACACTAAAGATGAATATAATCTAACTAATTGTTGGTCAAAATTTATAAGTTTGACCTTTTAAAATCAAAATACGTTTTATAAAAATAAATGAAGGAGTATATATACGTGAGACAGTGCGAGCAACATTTGCAAAATTCGAGCCAGAGATCACGTCGAGGGCTCCATATACGTTCAGCCAAGTCGACCAGTTTCTATTTGACCTGTATTTGGTCAAGCTAGCTAGCTAGAGACGTGCTAATTCAAGCAAGAAAAAAGGTGGAACATGATCGATGCAACCTCCTAGTTTAGGGGTCGCCATTTCGCACCAATTTGCTATCATGACCGGGGGGAAAAATGTGCATACTTCGTCGTACTTCGTAATTAAATATGTATACTGCATGTTAAAGATTAGCGTTTTTACATAAAATCTACATGAAAGTGCCATGTTCAATATATGGAGACGGATTTTCATGGTTATTTGTCTAAAATAAAGTATTGATAATTATTTTGAAAAGGAGTACGTACGCTTTTCACGAGAATACAACTTGAGGTGTTTTCAATACACCCCGAACATAAGTCAAAACAACACGTATGCATACGATGGAGAAGTGTGCCAGAATCACAGCAACAAATTAAAGACATTGTTTCTCATGTAGCTAATCCTTATTGAGGACTAAGTGTGGGTTCTTTTCAATTTATCTTACCAGTTTATTTGACTTATCTCATAAATTAGAGAATTTTCCAATATCGTCTCGAGAGCCGGGTGCCCTTTGTGTTTAGGGTTTAGGGAGCTTTTAAACACGCCTATGAAATAAAAAAACTGATTTCAAAATTAATAAAAAAAGTGATATAAGTCAAATAAGTCAGATTTATGTGTCTTATTTGACTTATCTTACTTTTTAAATTAATTTTTGAATCTTTTTTTTATCTCGTAGACGTGTCTAAAAGTTCCCTAAACCCTAAACACAAAGGACACCCAGCTCTCGAGACCACCTCAGAAAATTCTTGAAGTTATGAGATAAGTCAAATAAGCTGATAAGAGAGCTCGGGTGCTTAGTGTCGTTGTTGAGCCCTACCTAGGGTAGTGTTTCTTTCGGCGGTTGCGGTTGCGGTTGCGTTTAAGTTGAGAATTTGTAACTCCTCGATTAGGACCTCTGAGGGATCAAAAAATTATAGAAAAAATGGTTTTGAGAGCTTTGAGAAGAAATAGTAAGATCTACAAAAATTGGCTACCAAACGTCAAAGCGTTTTACTTGTACAAAAATAACAAATTTCCAGCTTATAAGCAAACGCAACGCAAACGCAAAAAGAAACACACCCTAGGTTTAATCCCTAGGATCAGATATGGCCATACGGGTGTCTCATCACTAAGATATATTCCCACTTGGCAGTGATACACACAGCTGGGTAGCGTGTTGAGCGTCTCATTTTCATTGCCCGTGTAGAGGATATGCGTGTGTTAGTGTGTCGTGTTTGTGTGAACGTCTAGTTATGTAACCCTAAAAAATATAGCTAATCTTTACGAGATACTCTCTTTCTTATACACACATATATATATATATATATATATATATATATATATATATATATATATATATATATATATATATATATAGTAAAGCTCAGTCATTGCAATGACGGAGCATGGTGCTTTGCACCGTGGTCCGTTGGATCCGAATCTGTGAGCCGTCGGATCGCCATTACAGTCCCGCACCGAACTATCTCGCTCGCTCTCATCTATCACGCACTTTCGCTGGCTCACACTCTCTCTCTCACGCCTTGGTCTCTCTCTCCCTCACGAGCTCACTCCACGCAGCCGTCGGGTGCCGCCGCCACTGCCGCCCCTCTCCTCCTGCGAGTCCAGCCACCGCCGCCGCCTCTCCAGAGCAGCCGCCGCCGCCCCACTCATCTGCTGCCGCCGCCGCCCCCTCTCCAGATCTGCTGCCCTCTCCTCCGACGAGTACACCCGCCGCCGCCGCCCCTCTCTTGCGACGAGTCCAGCCACCGCCCGTCTTCTCCGACGAGTCCAGCGCTGCAAGGGGGAAGGAAGCCCCAGCTGCGAGGGAAGGAGGCAGGGAGCCTCTCATCAACCTTCAATGTTAGCCTGTGGTTCAACCAGTGGTCAAATGGACTCTAGTGAAAGAGTTCAATTAAGGGTAAGAATCTGAAACCTACATGTATTATATCTATTGTTGATGGTGCACTGCATTTACAAGTATCTGTTCTTGAACAGACGGATGTGCATGATCCATATACTGGAATAGAGGGAAACAATGTGGAAGCTGAGACTCCAATTGAAGATTCAGATGTTCCTTTTGGTAAGCCATTTCTTGGCTAGCAATTTGTCTCAGTGGAGGAAGCATACAATTGTTATAATGATTATGCAGAACGGATTGGTTTTAGCGTTTGAAAAGCTAGCCAAACTAAAACAAAGGTTGGACTATCATCTGTTAGGTTCACCTGTAGTAAAGAAGGTAAATCTAAGCGAGAAAAGAAAAATGAGATGCCAATTGGTAGCACGTCAATTGAGAAGAGTCCAACAAAATTGATGTCTATTACAAGAGTTGGTGCAAGGCTTCATGTAGGATAAGGCTCAAAAAGGGGATTTGGGAAGTTTCTATTTTTGAGGAGAACCATAACCATCCCCTTGTAACTTCTCCATCTAAGAAACGCAATTTAAGGTCTCATAAGTCCATCAGTCAAGCGGATGTAGAAGTAATTCAGGACTCAAGGAGTGGAAACATCTAGGATTTATGAGTACTTAAGTGGTAAGCATGGGGGTAAGAAAAATATAAGGATTAGAAAGAAGGATGTAAGCAATAGAATATCCAAGCTAAATAGCCAACTTATTGGTTGTGATGTTGAGAGCACTTTACTGTATTTTAGGAAGAAACAAGAGCAAGATTCAGAGTTTTTCTTTGCCATAGATTCTGAAAGTAATGGTGTTGTGAGGAACATGTTTTGAGTTGATGGTAGGGGAAGAAGAGCCTATCAAGAATTTGGTGACGTTGTGACATTTGATACCACATACAACACAAAAGTATAGCATGCCATTAGCTCCATTTATTGGGGTTAATCATCATAGGCATTCTATTTTTTTTTGGAATGGCTTTGCTAAGATCAGAGGATGCTAAAAACTTTGTTTGGCTTTTTGAGACATGGTTGTCAGCTATGTATGAAAAACACCCGACCGTCATAATCACTGACCAATATCATTTCACATTACAAATACATGGTATCATTTCACATTACAAGAACTGAAAATATTTCAAGCCACCTTCTATAGAAATTACAGCTGCAAAAATGGAGTTCCATCTTTCATTCAGTTCCAACTTCCAAGCATCAATCTCAAGCTTCAAATTACACATTACAAATACATGGTACCATTTCACAGTACAAATTCTGCACATAGTATCATTTCACATTACAAGCAATGAAAACATTTCAATCCACCTTCTATAGAAATTACAGCTGCAAAAATGGAGTTCCATCTCTCATTCAGTTCCAGCTTTGAAGCATCAATCTCAAGTATCAAATTACATTTCCATCTCAAATTATAGCATCAATCTCAAGCTTCAAATGGAGAGCTCAACGCGGACAGTGCAAATGGACCCTGAGCAGGACATCTTCAATGCATGCGCGGCCGGACTCGTGGGAGTGGCGGCGTGGCTGGATGGTCGGAGAAGAGGGTGGCGGCTGGACTCGTGGGAGGAGAGTGGCGGCGGCGGCTGGACTGGTCGGAGAAGAGGGGCGGAGGCTGGATTTGTCGGAGAGGAGGGGCCGGCGGCGGCTAGACTCGTCGGAGAAGACGGCGACAGTGGACTCGTCGCAAGAGAGGCGGCGGCGGTGTACTCGTCGGAGGAGAGGCAAATGCTCTGGAGAGGGGGCGCAGTGTACTCGTCGGAGGAGAGTGGCAGCAGATGAGTGTGGGCGATGGCGGATCTGGCAGGCGGCGGCGGCAGCAGAGATGAGTGGGTGGCGCGGCTGCTTTCTGGAGAGAGCGGCGGCGGCTGGACTCGCCGGAGAGAGGCGATGGCGGCGGCGCCAGCGGCTGCGTGGAGTGAGCTTCGTGAGAGAGAGACCAAGCGTGAGGAGAGTGTGGCCGCGTGAGTGCGTGATGAGATGATGAGCGGCGAGATAGTTCGGTCTTGGATCAGTAATGGCGATCGAAGCAGCTCACAGATTCGGATCCGACGGACCACGGTGCAAAGCACCATGCTCCGGTCAGCTGCAGCTGACTGGAGCTTTACTCTCTCTCTCTCTCTCTCTCTCTCTCTATATATATATATATATATATATATATATATAGGAATAATACATAAGGCTTCATGGAGCCTAGGCTCCATAATCCATTACCACTAGATGTGCTTTAAGATTTGTGTTGTTTGGTTATTATATTGTCATATACCCACTAAAGAAAATATTTGAGACATCAAACTCCGAAAAAAGTTAAATTGAACTTCAGTTTGAACTACATTTAACTATACTTCAAACTAATTCAAACATACTTCAAACTAGTTTAAACCGAATTCGAATTTAATTTTTTTGGAGTTTCATATCTGAAATACTTTTTTTAGTGGATATGTGAAGATATACACGTCGAACATCACGAATCTCAATGCACATTATAGGTTTTTGAATCATGGAGCCTAGACTCCATGGTGCCCCCAAACTGGCTTCCTATATGTTGTTTGACGTTGGTATATGCACTACGTGTGTGTATATATATAACAACATACATATAATTATGAATGAAGATTCAAGCCGATCTCATTTAAAACACTGGAAATTAGATTATCAGCGAAATTCTCGTGTTTTAAACAAGTGGTTTAAATTGCTTTGGTAGGCTGAAACTTTGCGCTAGCGAGGACCCGAGAAATTGATGCGACTATGCGCGAGGCGACCAGAGTCTAAACACGATCTCCGAGGTGGATATTGAGACAGTGATCTCCGGTACGAACGGCGCACATGCTCAAATTTACTTGGATTGTTCTCTACGCAGCTTCGCCCGAAGCTTCCTCCTCCTTCCCGGAGATCAACCGCCACGTACTGGCCGCCTTCACATGCTGCGTGAGAGCGAGAACGAGAGGCCAACAGCGGCGGTGCGATGCAAATTCTTCGTCGGAAATTATGATCGGCAGCCGTACGGCGTGACCATACCAAGCCGGACGGCACGACGGCGGCGGCGTAGCAACGCGGAACCCCGGCGAGGTGGTCCAGTGGAAGCGGGGCCACGTGGCACGCGCGCTGGGTCACTGCCGCGCGAGGCGACGCTTCCTGGAAGGCGGAAAGCCTCTTGGTCACGGCTCACGGGTCAGCCACCTTCCCGACGGCGACATGTCGGCGAGATCCGGCCGTCCGTATTGCGGCCTCGCGGATCCGACGGAGGATACCGCTCCTAGGTCCTTCGTTAAATAGCCTCCCTCTGCGCTCGTCTTGAACTCTTCCTCCCTGTATTGCGAGCAGAGCCCATGTCCATGGCGACGAGTGACACTGGCTCGAGCTTGGCGCAGTGGGGTGGGCTCTACCGCCACGAGCCCAGCAGGGGCCTCTCCCTTGGCCACGCTGACGGAGGCGCGGCGGACTCTACCACCGTCGGCAACAGCTCTGCTGCTGCCGCGACGAGCCCGACGTCGGCGGGGTCTGACGGGAGCCCGACCCTCCGGGCGCTGACGGGCGTCGAGGGCCCCCGGGTGGGCAAGCCGGCAGCGAGGCGGCGGTCGCGCGCGTCGCGCCGCACGCCAGTGACGCTGCTCAACACGGACACCTCCAACTTCCGCGCCATGGTGCAGCAGTTCACCGGCATCCCCGCGCCCAGCCCGTTCGCCGGGTCCGGCGGCGTGCCGGTCATCAACTTCGCCGCCGACTACGGCTTCCCGCGGCCCGCGGCCGTCATGTCCTTCGACCACCTCCACCAGCGGCCGGCGCCGTTCCAGGACCACCTCCTCCGACCGCAGCAGCAGCACTACGCCGGCGCAGCATTCGGCTACGGCAACCCGCAAGCCGGCGGCGACGTGTTCGCTCACGGGCTCCAGTCGGCGGAGGACAGGATGCTGCTGCAGAGCATGCAGGCGGCGCAGATGCCGGCGTCCGCCGCTAACCGCAGCACCAATGGCTACTTCGCTTAATCAATCCAGTAATTATACTACTCAAGGTTAAACGTGTTAAAGAATCGAACATGGAGGTTAATCCGTGTTAATTAAGCTTTTCTTCTTCATATCTTAGCTTTGATTTGCTTGTTGTTTAAGGAAGTTTAGTTAATTATCAGCTGCAGAAATGTAAATACAAGTAAATTTAAATCTCTCTCTGAACTTTTGGTCACTTTCATTTCTACTATGCTCATGTCGCTTGTGAAATTTGTGATGCGAGGGGGGAATCAAATTCCAATTACCTAGTGCCTACCCATCTTTTGGTTTACATGGGCGTGGCTTGTTTTAGAAGCAAGTTAAGCTGGAGGCGGCCACGCTGATCACATGTTGTTTTCGCGGGTAATGTGCTGCTTGGCGCTTTCGATCGTTTCTCCGGTTTCTGCGGTGTTCGTTCTATGTGGGACGTTGTGTGGCCTGTATTGATTGGTTAGGGTGCACTTTATCGTCGATACGGCAATTCGTCTTGAGAAATCAGTCGAAATTCAAAAATCAAATCCAAAACTTAAACCCAGGGAAAAAAAATTCAAGTTTGATTTTCGTTGATATCAATTGATTCAAAATTGTTTTAAAAAATCGATTGATATGTCAACATCGACCTATTATCTATCAGCAAATAAACAAGTTTTGACGGTAGGTTCAAAAACTTTATCATTTTCGAATAATTTTTTTTGATGATTTTTCACTTGGAAAAATGGTACTGTGAACCTGGTTGGGACCTCTGATGTTGGGAGGTCAAAGTCAGAGTTGTCATGCTAGATATGTAGGTTTGGGATAGCCTGATGTCACGCAACGACGACGTTAGGCCGTTGTAATGTTGAAGGATAATATTCCTTTACATTGGGTTATAAACTTATAATATGAGATTAGCACGGTTAAATAGGCTACATGAGTTACCCTGTGACGTGGGTTAGGGTTCTTCTCTTATTGATCTTCGAACCAAAAAGCTAAACGTTTTGGTTTCGAAACATGTCTTTTCCTGTCTTGAAACTACATATCAAAACTCTTAAAAACAAGTCAAACGAAATGCATTGGACTTTTCAAGCTATCTCAGAAAGCTTTCAAAGTTTAGTTTATGAACAAATAAGAAGATAAATAAGATATACTGAAGAGAATAGACTTCTCACACTTGCATTTGCATTTGGAAGGGGCTGAGATCCTCGTAAATTATATAACAATGCCACGTTGTAACATTAATCCTTACATCTTAGCGGTTAGATTAAGAATAAATATTAGACGCATCAAGAATAAACAATTGAAATCGTGTACCAAAAAGCTACGCTTCAATAATTTTTTCCTGCTACATTATTTTTGGCACAATATTCTGGTTGACTGGAACCTTCCATTCTTGTTCGGATGAGTAGTAAAAGTAATATCACACCATGACATTACTATGCCAAATGTTAGAGGGCACAAATCATTTGTGTCGATGATTGGGAATGGGTTTTCTGATAAGCTTGCTTCTTGGTTTAGAAGCCAAATCACCCTTAATTTCTAAACACGGGTTGGCTTTCGAGATGCTAGGGACATAAGACCATCTCTAGCAATGCCTAAGCCCTATCACTGTTTGTCACTGTAGCAAATAGTGATGGGGCATGAATAGGAAAAGTAGAGTGTATGAATAGTGATGGGACAGTTGTTGGGAAGATGAATAGGGATGGAGCAGCCCCATTTGGTGAGGTGGTACATGAATAGAGATGGGACTTAGGCATCTGCTGGAGATGTCCTAATCTCTCACACTGGGTGATTATATTGGCTGGACCTCCTTTTAGAGAGGAAATTAGCAATACTCCAGTATGTACGTATGTTTATGGGAGATGAATTACACGTGTCTGGTGTTGGACTTAGAGCGAGCGTGTACGAGAGTGTGATGTTTCCGTGCAACCCCATATTGCCTAAGCATGGGGTTTATATGACACCCTAGGTACATGCATAACCTGGTGGTGATGTGGCCCTCGGTTAGGGTAGTTACTTGGTGACAGCTTCAATAATCAGGGGGGCTATGTGGTGGGAAAAGTTCTTCATGCCACGTATCCATATAGGCTGATGACTTCCTGCCGATCGAGGGCTTGGCCGCAGGCGAGCCGATCATAGCTAAGGGTGGGTTTTTTTCGGCTTTTCTTATTCTACTTATTTGTCTTATCTCGTCACTTTGAAAATTTTTCGAGATAGCCTCGAGAGCCGGTTGGCCTTCAATTTTGAGGTTTAGAGAGCTTAGAGCAAGTCCAGCAATAGCCCCTAAAACAAGGTCCCTACATTTGATTTAGGGGCTGCCTCTATTTTTGGGGTCTCTGATTTTGTCTTCAACTCCAGCAGTTAGCCCCTAAATCTCAGCCTCTATTTGCTTATGACATGTGGGACCGGCTCGTCAATGACTCTTTATTTTTCTTTTCAATATCCTTTTATTTTCTTTCTTCTTTTTTCCCTTTTCTCCTCCCTCATCTCTTCACAAGTGAGACAAAGGGGAGCGGCGGCACGGCAGCAGGCGGCAAGGCGTCGGCAGCTGAAATGAGAAGACGGCGGTTGGGTAGAGGAGGAGACGACGGCGAGCGACGAGTGACGGCCAGCGATGGCGATGGCCCAGATCTGGGCGAGTGAGGAGCTGCAAGAACGAGGAGGCGGCCGGGCAACAGTGGGGAAGAGGAGGAGGCGGGCGCTTGAGGCGGAGGCGGCGGCGGCGACGGTTTAAGCGCAGCTGTCATTTGGAGGAAAACACCTCCAATAGAAAAGTAGGGGGCTCCTAAAGATCCCTCGGAATTGGGGCTGGAGGGGGAGATTTAGGGGCCTCCTTATTTTAGGGGCTTGAGTAGGGGCCCTGCTGGAGTGCATTTTTTGATCATAACCCTTATTTTTTTGGTTTAGGGGCTTGAATAGGGGCTCTGCTGGAGATGCTCTTATAGACACGCCTACAAGATAAAAAAATCCGACTCAAAAGTAATAAAAAAAGTGAGATAAGTCAAATAAGACACGAGATAAGTAGGATAAGTCCGAATGTTTGATCTCGTGAAAGATTTTTGCTTGTATAGGATGAAAATATTTGAATAACTGCGGAACATGATGTTTTATCAGTTCTTTTGCCATGTTTCATTAATACTTTGCTCATGTTCCCACTACAAGAATCCAACCTATTTTTGACGGTCCAAAAATCGACGAAAATAGCTATTTTCATTGGCTTGCCGATGAAAATTGGCTGACAAACACGCTTCAAATTCATGTAGTGTCTATATTGTTTCATTAGGGCTCCAACCATGTTCCATCAATGCTGGTACATCTTCCATGTTTCAGCGGTACATCGATCATGTTTTGGTAGTACTTTAAAAAAAAAGTGTTCGATTTTTTTTCTAGAATCGCTCGTCCGATCCCTAGCACGTCCCCCACTTTTATCCTGTATTACACTATGGGGATAGAAAATAAACAGCGGCCAGTTCAGGAAAAAAAAAGGCCAATATTATTTCGTCATGCAACACGCCAACTATTAAGATGTACGAAGTTAAAAAGTAAACGAGTAACCAAACACACATAGCTTTTTGTACTGCGACTATTGAGGTAAACTAGGCAGTAATTACGTAATATATCTAGCTCGTTTGAGTACTACTGAGTACTGATTACTGAGCAATACTGTACCCAGCTACCATGTAACAGCACCTGAGGAGCAATGCGCATGGGCTTGTGATTGCCGTGGTCGTGGCCCCTGGGCTCTGGTGACTACCACAGTTTTCTCCAATTACGTGAGAAACATCTAGTGCTAGATTGATCAGTTTGAGATCAAACATTCGGACAAAAACGTTCGGTACCAATTGATCAGCAGTCGGTTGCCTTTTTCTTCTGCCTTTGAGTAGAGTAGATAGATGTTTTGGTCTATCTAGCTTTGCCGTGATATGGTTTTAACATAAGTAAAGTTGAGATGTATTAACTTTGCTTCGTAGTGTTGCTGAGGTTGTGTATATCTTCGAGACCGGATTTTATCCATTATCTAAAAAAAGAGAGAGTATATATGCTTAAGAAGCACACACAAACACTCAGTGGTCTCTGTATATGCATGGTTTAAATTTGTCGGTAAATAAGTGCAGTCAAAGAGCATATGTACAGTTCAGGAGCTTTAGCCTTCGGTGATGTGTTAATAATAAAGTGTAGAACGTTTCTCGGTGAAACTCCATCAAGTTTAGTGCTAGTTCAGACTTGTTATGCTGTGTGCTCCGTGTAATCTTTACCTATCCAAAAATATGCTAATAAGAGTGCCCTCAAGTAGTTAATAAATTCCAAATAGTTTAGAAAATTGTGATTTATAAGCCACCTTAATACACACACACATATAGGGAGAGAGATACTGGATAGACAGCACCTACAACAGGCTCTGAATTCCTGACAACCATGAGCTTCTATTAGGGTGTTATCAGATTTGCCTGGTGCTATTTCTTGCACCTCATTTCTCTCTCAGGTTAGGATATGTTCATAAAATAGATTTGTTCCACTAACTCAAGAATGGAACACCAATTCTCTTTTAATTTCCTGTGCAAGAGCATTTACATTTCAGGTTGCTTTCCTCCTTTTCATCCCCTACTGTTCTGTTTTCCTGTAGCCACCCACCATTATCTGTCTATATGCATCCGGATGTGTTTCAATTTTGAATATGTTCCATCTTTAACGATTCAACTTGAGAAAATATTCTCACTGCTGCGTCGATCGCTTTGGGCAGGCGAGCAGCGGCGTGATTTCCTTATCAGTCAATTTTTCTCTTTTTGCGAGAAAGGAAAGAACAGATGCTTGACATGCAACATGGTGAGTTGCTTTGATTCTCTTCCTTAAATCTTGAATGCTATGAGCAGTTGTTGTGTTGTGCCATCTCTGTTACCGATTTACATAATTAGGCTCCGTTTGCAATTGTGGCATAGCAACCAGTCCAAAATTGACATCTGTCAACGATTGGCAAATAATTTCCCGCTGAGCTTACTTGTTGATTGATAGATCAAACAGACCCTTTTCATTAAAGGGATTGTGTCGAAAATGTGTCGAGTCGCCGAAAAGGAATAAAACAAAATAAAGATTTATCCTAATTGCCTCTCGCAAGAGAGATAATAGCTCTAATCCAGTCGTGTGTTACGTTTGTTGGATTGTTGGATAGGATGCCCCTCCCCTTTACAGGGATGAGTTTATATAGTATAAGGTACATGTAATCCTGGTTTCATACAAACAGAAAAACGCTCATGGTAACTACGAATCCTACCATAATTACAGATGTATTCCAAAAAAAATACTAACTTGCATTCTAAGAAATATCGTAGATTGAATGTTTTGGACTGCAAATATAGAAAGAGCTCGAGGTGGTTTAAGACTTGGACTCGGGCCGATTATATAGTTATATCCCCTTATGATTCATAGTCGTCTCACATACTAACCCCACGAGCAAGGATGCCCGTCCATGAATATGCGGAATTGAAACCCGAGCATGGTTCCGTTAAGCTTGAGCTTCCGTCTCTTTGTCATACTCCTTGGGCATACATTATTTATTTCAGGTTTAACTGTTAGGGTATTTTAGCCAACCTCCGATAGCTAGCCCCGAGGCTCAAGCGGAAAACTGCTAAGCCAGGCATTCCCCTTGAGCCTGAAAACTCAACGGAAGGATTGGTGGTCAGCAGCAAAAAACTACTGCTGCTTTCGAGCATGCCATGCTCGGGAACGAGCTACATCCAAGAGGGACGAGCTATGTTCATTCCATAAGGTGTGTTAAAAAATTCTGGTTCCACGGACAATCTTGAGCTAATGGAGCTTCTTTATCAGCTCGCCAAGAAACGGAAGCGCGAAGCATTGGAAGCAAAGAACACACGGTTGGCGTGCCTTGTTTCCTTGTATGTCCCTGCAAAAGGAGCAAACGAACAACCAAAACACACAATAGAAACAAGTTTTTGAAAAAACACGATAGTACGCTCCTACTCTCAGCCTTGGCCCACTGCAACAAAGACCCGTTCACCTAGATTGCAAGCATGAGCTTGGTCATAAAAGAGTTGGGTATGATCGTGTTCTATTAGTGCACGAGCAACACACCCCTAAATTACGAGCATGGGCTGGGACACTAAAATAGAACCGAACACTGGCCCTATCCTCCCAATGTCCTAGCTCATGCACCTAGGTTGCAAGCATGAACTTGGTAACAAGGAGGAACGGCGTGTGACTATGTGACACTGGGATTATGAGATATTTACACGCTAGCCAGACTAGGTTTTTGAACCAATCAAAGGGGCCTGAGTGCGATAGATATTGCCTTGTTTAGGCGAAGTCCCTTGGAGGTGAACGCAGAGCTGAAGTATGTGTCATATCCATAATTAACATGTCATATTGTCACACGCCAGCCAAGACTAGAAAAAGGTTGAAGCGTTCACTCTATCTTCTCAAAACCTCATACTGTCATCATGGTGCGTGAGACCGAGATGGCTCTGTACGAGGCTTGCTCGATTGACCAGGGAAAACCCTAGAGGACTCATGACAGCTTGGCAAAGACAAAAGTTGTGAGAGCATAAAGAGTCGATTTTTAATAGGAAACGATTGTAACAAAAGAGATTATGCAAGAGAGATTATACAGGAAACATATAGAGTTGGTCGATATTTCACGTGCTGGGAGCTCTTGATCGTCTTTCATTGCTAGACGCACAGTCCTCGGGCATGTTGCCGAAACAACCGTGTAAGGACCTTTCCATCAGAGGGGAGAGCTTGTTGGCGTGCGAGAAGTCCGAGATTCTGCGTTGGATGAGATCACCAACTTGCAAGGTCCTTGATCGTACCGACTTCGCCATATGCTTGCGAAGAGCTTGTAAGTAAGAGGCGAAGAGCAGCAAAGCTCGGTGGCATACGACATACATGAGGTTGAGGTCGAGAAGGCGTTCTCTCTTTGACCCGTCAAGAACCAAGCGAAATTCCAGTGGGCAAGATGGTCTCTACACCGTAAACGAGCAGAAACGGAATTTTTTCGTTGCTCGGCTTGTCGTGGTGTGCACCGACCATAGAACGGAAGGAACCTCATCCACTCATGCTCGTCTGTGACAGTTGAGATGCTCAAAAGCCTATGTGGTACATGCCCTATGTGGTCTGGAATATCTAGTCCATTATAAGGCTCGCTGTCGTCCCCATCAAGCGTGGAGGGAATTTGTCACAGAAATTCTCAAAACTTGAACTGTCTCGGGAACGTACTCCGAGCATGCTCCCTTGT
Organism: Olyra latifolia; assembly: GCA_036346145.1. NCBI lineage: Eukaryota > Viridiplantae > Streptophyta > Magnoliopsida > Poales > Poaceae > Olyra > Olyra latifolia. Next base: position 5,920,407 of record CM070528.1, on the reverse strand, counting down.
GATCAGTATAGTACCGATTGTCAGGAGCACGATGGTCGGGTGAATCTTGGAAACTGGAAACTCCACATCTTGAACTCATAGAGCCTGTCATCATCCTCATTTGATGCGAGGGAAACATGTTCCGGTAGATCTCAGAACTGGATCGGCTCAGGAACATACTCCAAGCTTGTCCATCGTGATCAGTGTGGTACGATCATCGGGAGCATGGTGATCCGATGAACCCTGAAAACTTGGTATCTTCGAGATTCCTTCAGCAAAGGATTTGTCAATCCCTATGGACTGCGCCGACTGTCGACGATTAGGAAATAGATTCTTCGTCGAGCTCACTTATTGATTGAGGGATCAAGCAAACCCCTTTTCGCTAAAGGGACTGCGTCAAAGACGTGTCGAGTCACCAAAATAAAACAAAATGGAAGCAATGATTTATCCTGATTCGGGCCTCTTGCAAGGAAGATAATATCCTTACTCCAGTCGCGTGTTGCGTTTGTTGGATTGTTGGATGAGATGCCCTTCCCCTCCGTAGGGGTGGGTTTATATAGTAAGTATAAGGTACATGCAATCCTGGTTCTATACAAACAGAAAAGCACTCATGATAACTACGAATCTTACCATAATTACATATGTATTCCTAAAAACATGCTAAGTTGTGCTCTAAGAAATCCCGTAGATAGAAAATCTTGGGTTGCAAATATGGAAAGAGCTCGAGACATTTTAGGACTTGACTCGGGCCGATTATCTAGTTGTATCCTCTTAGGATTCATGGTCATCTCGCATATTAGCCCCACGAGCAAGGATGTTTGTCCCTGAGCACGCGGAATTAAAACCCGAGCATGATCCCGTTAAGCTCGAGCTTCTGTCTCTTCGTCATACTCTTTGGACATATATTATTTGTTCCGAATTTAGTTGTTAGGGTATTTTAGTCAATCCCTAGCAACATCCTTTTTAAGGCCATGAAAAGCAATTATTATTAGGTAAAGATTCTCATGGCCGGTAGCATAACATGACACAGGCATTATGGCTCTATTTGGCATGGGTCCTGCTACCGGATTCTTGCCCGGACCGTCTACAATCCATCCAAACATCCTAACTCCATATTTTCATGAACTAAGTAAGCATCCATGCTTTACTATGAATAAGTGCCATATTATCTTTGCTATGTTATTTTTAACATGTTTGACTCACGCCCTCAATTTTGCTTTCACATTCTACTAGGATGTGCTTCCCCATCTAGCTATGTTTTTGTAGTTGAGTGGGACGTGCTTCCACACCTTTGGCTCCATCATCTTAGTTCCGCTTTTGGTGTTTGACAATGCTATACTAGCTTCCACACCCTTTGATTTGATATATCTTGAATAAACCTAAAGTTTTCTAAAATAACGTCTTAAAATATGAAATGTATATAAATAAGGTGATTTAGTATATTTTGAACCGATCAACAGTTCCTACAAACAAAACGCACTAGAATAAGAAATGTATATAAATAAGATTAAGATGATTTGGTATATCTTAAATCGATCAAAAGCTTCTAGAAACAAAATGCACTAATTAAGATAAGAAAAGATTAACCAAATAAATAGAAAATATACTTATGTAACCCATAGCGAAAGAAAAGTGCGACTATCACCACACTCAACGCTAGGCTCTTTTTAATAGTGGTGATTTGGAACACACGAGAAACGCTTACTCTTTCTACGGTTTTCTTGAATCTTGGTTGTCTACGACCTACGTAATAGCAGTAGTAGTGTAGTACTAAGTTCCTGTAGCAGAGTAGGAGATCCTACTGCTTCCCTCTCTTTAGCTAGTGCTCATGCAGAGTCATGCTCTTCACTTGTCACCTTTTGTCCTTGCCTTCCTTCCAATGTTGTGGCTGCTCCACTTCTCTTGCTCTCTTCTTCTTTTCTCCTTTCCGTTCTGATCATCTTTGCCTTCGCCGCCGTCCTATCCACATGGAGGTGTCCCACATGTCCAACTGCAGCAACGCCTCGGTCACCCCGTCCTCTCCCGAACCGCCGCGCGCGCAGCCGGCGTCGTCGCCGCTTGACTACGACGTGGTGGTGATCCTGGCGGCCATGCTGTGCGCGCTGGTGTGCGCGCTGGGGCTCAACTCGATGCTGCAGTGCGTGGTGCGGTGCACCCGCCGCGCCGTCGCCGACCCCGTCGGCTGGGTGGCGCACCGCCGCGCCAACGTGGGGCTCAAGCGCGAGGCCCTCGTCGCACTGCCTGTCGCCACCTTCGTCGCCTCGCCGGCGGCGCCGGCGCAGCAGCAGCACGCGCCCGCCGGGTGCGCCATCTGCCTGTCGGACTTCGCCGACGGGGAGAGGATCCGGGTGCTCCCCGTGTGCGGCCACCGGTTCCACGTCGTGTGCGTCGACCGGTGGCTCGCTGCCCACTGCTCGTGCCCGACGTGCCGCCGCCGCCTCGCCTCCGAGGGCACCGGCGAAGATCACCATCACCGCCTGCATGTCCTGGCTACCGTATGATCATTTGATTTTTATTTTTTTTTGGGTGTCTCGCACTCTCGCTTCAGATCATCGTTCCGGCGTATGTGTATGCAACTATGCATGTATGTGAGGCTTATGAGAGTGATCCGTTTGATGGTTTACCTTGCCATCTTGACAGCTTAATCATCAGGCGTTTCAGAGTAATCCGGCCGTGTACTGCATATATATATAGAGAGAGCATGATCATATTATGATGTAGAGTGAGATCGATGCACCGTGTACTGCAGGATTCCGCATCATTATTATTTCAAATGAGTACAATGAGCACTTGATTGGCAGCTTGAGCATGTCGTTTTGCTTTTGGCACTGTAAGGCTATGTGTAATGTTGCCCCTATTTTCTGTCCCTATTTCACTATTTATTCACTATCTAATTTCTATTCATAACCATACTTTACTATTCACCTATGCAACTCTAGCTCTATTTTTCCAATCTCTACATTTTCCTCTCTTATTTTTTACTCTCAACCCTATTTTCACTATTCACAACCCCATTTCTACTAGTGTCGGCTATAGTAAAGATATAGAAACACCATTAAACATGCCTAAGAGCCTGCTTTTCATGTTTACCGTCAAATCCTAAAACTCAGCCTACTTAACAAGGAGGTCTTTCCACTGGGGACGTGTATCCTCTGCCTTCACAAAGAAAAAGGCATGGTGGCTTTACGATTAGAGCCGTTGGCTTATAGGTCGATGTGCAGGATTCATCTAACCATCCGCACCAACCGGTCTGAACTGTCCGTTCTTGATTCAAATGCAGAGGTGGACCGTGTAAAGGCTATGTTACATAGTCAATTTGTCCACGAGTTGCAATGGAATTCATAACAAGTGAGACGTATCGGTAGTTAATAATTTCATGAAAATCAGCAAGTACTTTTAGTGGCAATGGAGTGGGTTTTATGATATGACATGTGATAACTAATTTTAGCGGTGGTGGAGGATTTAACAGGATGGTATTGGTGGGCAATTTTAGTGATATGGTAGCGGAAGATCTCGTCAGATGTTGTTTTTTTTAAATAGAACTTTGTTCCGGCCTCTACGTTGTGTGTCACCACGTATACAGTCTTAACATATGGCACACCACACTGATCCTAGAGATCAAACCTAGGTGGGTAGGAATAAATAATCTCACCCTCACCACTGGGCTACACACCCACCTGCCATTACTCAGATGTTATTGGTGGAGAAGGTCATATAGGATGGTATTAATGGGTAATTTTAGTGAAATAACTTGCCACCATCACTCACCATAGAGACTTTTTAACCGTAGATTGTGGATGGAACAGGAAGGTCGCACTCATGAGAGATGGCAGGGTAAAGTAGGGGGGAATTCGGAGGTGGTTCCCGGGGTTATCTTGAAGGCGTACGTGATGCCCCTCCCCTCCACCGGAGAAACCACTTGACGGTAAGGCCGGGATAATGGGGCGTGATGAGGGCGACACTGCCGGCTGCTGCCATGGCTACCGGCCTAGCTAGCTCCGGTGAATTGCTCGATCAGGACCCATATTGCCGTGGAGTATCGTATCATCGTCGGGATCGGAATAGCTTTCTGCAGATATTGATCCCCGGCCGTGCGGTGCTTGCCGGGGTGCAGGATGCCAGAGACGAGATGAGGACGGCGATGCTTCAGGTGTACACAAGCGTTTAAAAGGAATGGATGCACCACTCTAAGCACCTAGGTTAAAAAAAATTTGTCCCTTTCAATGCAAGGCGCCGAAATGCTACAAACTCTTCGAATCACCGATGCTAAGTTTAGCACTCCTCCGTTATATAATCATATGCATCCTACCTAGGAAAAAAAAAACCTGGTTTTAACGCACCTGCTGCATTGTATAATTATATGCCACTTAGATAGCTCTAACATTTGCCACTCAAATGAATTAATTAGTTCATTATATGCCAATTAGACAGCGGAGGGGAAGGGCAGCGGTGAGGTAGAGGAGATGGCCAACGGGCAGCGTGGGCATTTTACATAACCGATAGAAATAGAGATATTCACTTTAACTGGCAAAAGTGGTATATAATGGACTGTCATTCACTTGAGTGGCAAATATTAGAATCCAATCTTCAGAGTGGCATATGTTGGACTGTTGGGAGTGCCAACTTTTGCAGGGGCAAATACTAAATTTTTCCATCAAATATAGACCAGACTATCATTGTTTCCCACCTAGACACAAACAAAACATGGTGACTCGTATCACTAGCAAGCCAAGTAGTAACACTGGCTTGAGCCTTCAGGCCTCATAGTTCCATATGAGAACCAACAAGTCATAACGTCTGACATACGGCTTATTGTCCAATAACAGTTTAGCTATGCTCTTTATATGGCTTCAAGTCGACATCAATTGAGTGTGTTCATGGTAGATATTATTCTGAGATGAAGGACCATCAAAACTGCAGCCTTCTTGTCCTACGCTACGCTAGGATCCTCCTCAGTGCTCGCTAATATCGAGGCACCAGCGCTTGGCGTTCACAAGAGCCATGTGCCCGATCAGATCCAACACCCGGTGTTATCGAGGCATCAGCGCTTAGCGTTGACAAGAACCATGTGCCCGATCAGATCCAACACCCGGTTGCTGGAGCGAAAATAACAGCATATTCAGGTCAACTGAAGATTTATGAAAAAATACAAGACTTGAAGCGATTAAGTGGACACTTACCTGTAGCCCCACTCGTTGTCGTACCAAGAAACAAACTTCATGAAGGATGAACTTAGACCAATACCAGCCTTGGCATCAAATATGCTCGACCTGTGATTCAGAGAGAAATTTAGCGATGCCAACATCCTTGCAGCAAATGACAATTTATGTAAAGTGTGGAACTGAATACCACCTACCTTGTATCACCGACGAAATCATTTGACACCACATCCTCATCTGTGTAGCCTAATATACCTTTTAACGGACCTTCTGATGCTGCCCTGAAAACAAAGATCACAAAAATGGCTAAGAAACTAAGAATATTGTTAGACTGACAAAACATGCACAAGATGATGTAAATACACAGTTTATATATTATGTCATGGCTGGCTGTTATAACCCTACTGGCCACTATAGTGGCTGTAGATATGGGCGCCGCCATCAGCCCAAACCCTAGGCCGTGCCGGACCAGCTACAATCCAGTATCAGCACAGCTGAGGATTAAGCCATGGGAGCGCATTAAGTTAGGGATAGAGTCCAGTTAGTCAAGTACGTGAGTCGAGGATAGAGTCCAGTTAGTTGAGTCCTTATCTTTAGCTTTTCAGTTGAGATTGTAAAGCCTTGGCCCAGCTATAAATAGGCAGGAATAGATTGAATAAAGGGAGTACCAATTAGGGTTTACCCCTGCCTTGGATTTCCCGGAAATGACGCGTGCAGCCACCTCCTCTCTTCCGTGCAAGCCAGCATCTCTCTCTCTCGCTCAATTCCACCATGCCGTGACATATAAGCCGTGGAATATTTAGATGATTTAATTGAAGGAACTAAGATTGTCCTTACTTCATACCAACAAATTTAACAAATTGGTAAATCAACTAAAGAACAACTGCTCCCATTTCTTTGTTTACCTAAGCTATACAAGCTACTGGTCCTCCACTACATGATCAAAGGGCGCAGATAAAAGGTAGATGAATTCTTTTAGTTCCTGGACAACTCACACCTTTCTCCTGTATTTATTGTGAAGTGCTATTCCAGTATCACTCCTAGTCTGCTAAGAAGTTTGTGCCTTTGCCCAAGTCAAGTATAAATCTACTCATTGTTCAACATACGTTAACTGGCTACAAGGGTAATCCATAGAATGATTACAGTCAAAAGATAGCACACTAACAAGAAAATTTGGAACGGTAAAGTTTATGAGAAGTTGAATTGATTAGAAAAGAACGGAGCAAGGCACCAGCAAAAAACTGATTGTAATCAGCAATCAAGAGATAACAAATTGCAAGAACAATCATATTGGCATACATACTTAATAGCTGCTTTCACATCTTCATACGACGCACTTTTCTCAAGCCGGCAGGTCAAGTCAACAACAGAGACATTAGGTGTAGGAACTCGGAAGGCCATACCGGTCAGCTTTCCATTTAATGCTGGAAGGACCTTTCCAACAGCCTGGTATCAAAACAAGAAGTGGGACATAAGAAACCTGCAACACCAAAACCTTTTGCTCTTTATCTTTGAGCAGAGTTTAACCTTTGCTGCACCAGTAGAGCTAGGAATAATGTTTTGACCAGCCCCACGACCTCCCCTCCAATCTTTCATTGAAGGACCATCCACTGTCTTTTGGGTGGCTAAACACATCAAATCAAGTTATTCCATGATAGTTATAAATTGTATCTCTGCATGTGAGAACATTTGTGATGTGCCCATGAGACCATGACAAGTATTAATGGGGGGAAAGAAAACCTGTTGTGGCATGGACAGTTGTCATTAGCCCTTCAACAATGCCAAATTCCTCATGGACAACCTGCAAAACATCATACATACATATGATAAGCATCGTCAACAAGACAAGTGGCAAGTGGGGACACTACATTTTGCAACAAAGAAAACATGCTAAGCATCAGAAACACCTAGAAGATACATATTATTTTGAGTAACAATAAAACAGTTTACCAGCACATAGAGGTATACCATATTCTGTTCATAATATATACCAAAAAATGATTTTTGAACTAAAAAAAGGAAATGATAAAAACAGGAAAACAACCTTGGCAAGGGGAGCAAGGCAGTTGGTGGTACAACTTGCATTGGAGACAACATTCATGCTGGGGTTGTAATCCTTCTCATTTACTCCAACCACAAACATTGTAGCATCTGCTGATGGAGCAGATGTTACCACTTTCTTTGCGCCCCCCTATAAGTAAGACAATAGAAAATTCAACATTTGTGTTGCATGTAAATGATTTTTTTTGGTTATTAGATAGAGATCAGTAAAAAGCTAAGAAAATGAGAAAGCTAACCTTCAAATGTGCCGATGCTTTCTCGATTGATGTAAAAACACCAGATGATTCAACAACATATTCAGCTCCAAAGTTACCCCAAGGGATATCTGAGGGGTCTCTGAAATTAAAATGTGAAAATCCAAAAAACAATATTAGGAAACAAAGCATTATGGGAGAAATAAATTACATGGAAAAAAAATAGCATGACCACAAGATAAAAAATACCAATAGTGCCATGTTCAGGAAAAACCATGAATTACAAATTTTGAAGCAGCATGTGCACCATAATCTTATTCCCATTAAGTTGTGTAAAGAAGACTTCGCCTTTTCTTTTGGCTAAGGCTTATAATATGTGCATAGTTGTTTTGTCCAAACTTACTAACCAAAACTATAAGGACATAAATTTCACAAAGCAATCATTTTATGTATAGAAAAATACTCACTAGAAGATATATTCAGCCAAACCTGCAGCATTCCTATTCTTACCTTTTGCTTGTAACTGAGATTTTCTTCCCATTAATCTCCAAGATTGACTCATCCAGAACATTTATGGTTCCTTTAAATGGACCATGCGTGGAATCATACTTGAACATATAAGCCTGAAAAGAAAAAGAAATATCATGTACAGATCAAATGGAAGCTTTCAAATGAAATGAGTCACACCTAATGCATCTAGAGGTTTAATCTGTTGAATGAAAGGAAATAATGAAAGTAAAACAGAAAAAGTGAACATGCCATCTTCCTAGTTGAGAACTCCACCTAACAGAACCTAGGCCATGAATAACATAAGTTGAGCTTCCATTTTCAAGCAATTTGTACTTCCAACATATAGTATAAGCATAAATCTTTGTATACCATTGAACATTTTGCTAATCCCTTCCATGCCATCACATTGTCACTCTTGACATTGTATGCCATCTCATTTCTAGCTTATTCCCTTCTATGCCATCACTATTAGCTTCAACCATTAGAAACCGCCCCTCAATGTCCAAAATGCCCCTTTCAGAATTTCTAGATTTAAAACTTTGAAATATTGTATCTCCTACATTTTAAATCCAAATTGAGTGATTCAAATTTATAGATTAATATAAAATCATGGTTTACTTGCTATTAAAGTTTTTATTTTTTTCTGTGTTTTTCTGTATTTTTTTCTCATGACACATGGTACCATTAATTTTAAAATAAAATTTTACATAAAATTTTTTTCATTTCATTTTCAAATTTCAATACACATAATTTTATAAATCCATTGAATTTTCTTTCATAATTTTATTAATTTTCTACACTTTTAAAGAATTAATCCTATTCTCATGTATTAAGGCGTAATCATCTTTTTGCAGCTCTGCCACGGCTTGACTGGTCAGCAATGTCATAGAAGGGAAGAAGCTGAAAACGAGATGGTATACAACGTTAGAGCGGCAATGTGATGGCAAAGATGGGATTAGCAAAATGTTCAATGGCATACAAAGAATTTTCCCAATATAGGCTATATTCTTTTCCCAATATAGGCTATAATATAGCTCGAATCAGATGGCTTGTACAGCTCAACCTTCCCATATAAATATGTAACTAAGATGGTGAATAACGCAAGTGGTCAAGAACGATGCACTTCCAACACATGATGAAGCAGATACCAGATGAATGCACAGCTCAAGATTCATAATTATGCAAGTGAGATGAGACTAAACTCACTAAAGCATGCTTCATTAAGCTAAGAAACATTTGAGAAGTACAACGATGGATATTAGTCTAAGCAATTTCTCTACTGGAAATGTTTACAGTGCAATATGTACGTAGAAATCCAAAAGAATATTGAAGATCATCACTACCTGTGCAACAGGTTATTAAAGAAGTTGATTATGGAAGATTTGAAAAAATATATAGCTGTTGTAAAATTGCTACTTCCCCATGTTAGATATGCATCTGCTCAAATCATGAAGAAACAAACAATAATAAGTCATAAACAATAGTCAGGTCATTCATGGTCACACATAAGTTGCACATTGTCGATATCTGAAATGTCGAACACTCCCACTACAGATGTTATGCGATCTAAATATGAATCACTTCGTCTTGTGTTCTTACCATGTATTTAGCATCAATAAACGGATCATTAACAGCCACCACTTCGATATCATCTCTACTGGTTGCAATTCGAAGAACCAACCTCCCGATCCGTCCAAACCCTGCAACAACAAGAACACAAAACTAACATTAGAACCAAAGACTAAACCGATGACTAGCACCACTTTACGATCACGTACAACAACGATGAAACTAAACAAGGGTTCAACTCGCTAATCCAAATTGACCACACTTATATTAAAACCCAGCTAACCAAAGCAAAAAATGTTTTTTGTCAGTCACTTAAAGTCTTAATGTATCTCAATTATATTACAATGATTTGGTGGCTTTGATGTTTTTCCAACTTATGCAAGAAACTCACCATTGATGCCGACTTTTGTCTTCTCCCCACCCGAAGATTCTATCAAAGATAAAAGGTAAAGTTTTATCAAATATACACCACTGCAGGCTGCACAAATCTGTTTCATATGCCTCATGAATCGAGCAACTTACGAGGGGTGGCAGTGGGCGCCTGTGTGGCGGTGGCTCTGACAGGCTCAATGCTCCTACAATTGTAGTTCTTGGACAGTTAAAAGTGTATTTTGAAAAATGCAATGTGTTACATAACGTGCATCAGCTGCATTCGCTGCGCGCGGTTAGGGCGGCCAAATCACAAAAATGACAAGCTGAGAACACGAGGAATCGAGGTGACAATCCTCACAGGAAGCTGCCAATTTCTCTAACCACCATTTGAACAAGCCGAATGAGAGAAGGTGACAAGAAGACAACTCACGGTGAAGAGGAAGCTCCGATGAAAGGGAAGCTGCAGATAATCTTGCTCCTCACGCACGACGCCTGCATCATTCCAGCCATTAGCCAAATCGATCAACAGGGGAAACTAGTCGCGGTAACAAGTTGAAGTGACAAAATTAAGACTAAAATCAAAAAGGAAAAGGAAAATCTTGACCTGAATACAGAAAAGTGTGGACATATTGAGGCCGCGAGAAAATCATATGAAAAATCAAGGGAATTTCAAGCGATCAATTTTTTTTTAAAAAAAAGCGCGCTTTAATTTGCAAGAGGGAAACAGGTTGCCGAAAAATAAGTGCGTGCAAATTTGGCTACACAAACAACAGTTTGGTAGCGGAAAAAGGAAGAACACCTAAAAAAAGAAATAATTAGAAAGAAAAGAAAAGGGGCGGAGATTGGGACGGCAAATGGGACCTTGGCAGGATCGGCGGCCCGGGATCCGGGGGCGGCGGCGGGGGTGGCGGCGGCGCGGAGGGACACGGAGAGCGGCGGCGCCATGAGGTGTGGCGGGGCGAAACGACTTGGCCCTCGGGGAGCGCAGCGTCGGAAATGAGGCGGAGCGGGAAGGAGACGGCCGCGTGCGCGACTGGAACGGCAGCACGAGCGAGCTGTACCTGCGCTGCGCTCTTCCACTCTTCCTGCTTCTCATGTCTCCGGCGGAGTTCTTTAGGCTTTAGGCCCCTGTTTAGCAGAGCTCGAGTCTATATCAAAATTGGTGGAGTTAGTGAAACACCCTATTCTTAACTCTAAAAATTCATAGAGCTAGAGTTGTTAGTACATTAAAGATGTTTAGGTGAGTCATCTTATTTACATTTTAAACTAAAAACATAAACTTAAATCACTTTATTTTAACTTACAAACTCCATATCTGAGGTGAATCTAGGAGCTGGAGCTGTGCCAAATAGGACATTTGCTCTTTCTTTTTCTTTTTTATTTAGAAATAATCTAGAATACCCACGTGTCAATGACATACAAATAATAAATCCTAAATTACACCTCTTAGGGAGCTGGTAATGTTGAAATCTATTTTTCAATCTTTTTAAGTGAGACTATTTTTCGATGTAAAGCTTGAAGGTGTTCCACTTCATCCTTCTCGTCGTAATTCTTATTTGCAATCAGCCAGCCAAGATATACCAAAAACTTTAAAGGATTTAGGCATAGAGCTCAGAAATTTCACCTGAAATGGTTTATTTTGTAAAAAGAAATAAGAGAACTTTTCTGTGTTCCAAGCGGGATAAAGATTTTGGTGCTAAATGATTCGGAGTACAATCAAGTGATCAACCTCCGGTGAAAAAGGAAAAAAAAATTTTACCCAAAAAAAATGCAAATATGGAAATACCCATGATTTTGGAGCAATTGTGGAAATGCCCTCCCGCCGCGGTACCACACCGCGGCATTGCCTTTGCCGCACCACCACAGTGCGGCAATACCTGAAAAACTATATTATGTACATATATTATGTATGTAAGTAACTATTCCGAAAATATATTATATATAATTATTATAAGTAACTATTATGTGTATATATGTATGTATATATATCATATGTATGTATATGTGTATATATGTAGATATTATAGTATTATGTAATATGTTATCAGTATATAAATAGTTATAACACATATTATATGAACTAAATATGATCAAGATATATGACCCGGTATTTGGTCTATTTAATCTTGAAAAAAATAAAATGGAAAAATTGCATAAGTTTCAAAGAAAGTGTTTTATATTAATAATTATTTGAAAAATGAAAAAAATAGCTAGAGAAATAAAGCGCCTTCTGCGAGGGAAATTTTATTATCACGGTTACAACAAAGTTCCTCTCGAGTACAACGGGATATTTCCCTTCTTGCAGTAGCATCAGTCCAGCCTCGCTTATGCGGACGTGCCTCTCGCTTTTTCTCTCTCTCAAATCTCGGGCCTCGGCTGACTGATGTTCAACGTCCTCTTGTCACTTCCTAGATTCCTCCTGCGAACGCTTGCACTTGTCCTCTTGTTCCTCCTCATCTCGGCGCCGCTGCTGAACCATCGCTTCTTCCAACGGACCTCACGCCGATGTGTTTCTTATGCGCCTCCGACATTACTCGTGTCTAGCCATTGCGTAAATCGCATAGAGGTGGGGAGACTATTTGTTCAACATAAGTCAGTATAGAGATCATGTGCCATGTAGATAGATATAATCATGCAGGATAGGGTGAGCAAGTACCTTTGGACGCTCGCCAAAGGCAACCTTGGGTGGATCGTACTCGTAGTTTGCACACATGAAGAACATCCTTCCGTAAGTATATGAGAAATCTTCGTCGGATTGAACAAGCTTGCAAAGGTCACCGCAGAAGCACATTGGAACATTGACCCCTTCAGGCACGGTGGTGTTAAACTTGCTTCGCGGACGGGGCTCAGAGCCGGAGGCTGCCATTGCTCGTTACAACTAGATTTGTGGAGTGTATGGGCTGGAGTAATATGTGAGATTGAGAGGAAACTTGGAGCGCAGAGGACTCGGAGGCAGGAGGGAAATAAATAGCCAAGTCTGCTCGTTCCAACTAGATTTGTGCAGTGTATGGGCAATTATTGATGTGACCGGTGTCCCATAGTCTTGTTGGTCGTGATGGCCCGCAATTATTGATGTGACCGGTGTCCGTGGTCTTCATGGTCGTGATGGCCGCACTTATTGATGTGACCGGTGTCGTGATCTTGTTGGTCGTGATGGCCCGCAATTATTGATGTGACCGTGTCCGTGATCTCATGGTCGAGAGTGCCCGCAATTATTGATGTGACCGTATCCGTGGCAATCTTGTTGGTCGCCAGATACCGATGATTTATGATGGATGTTGCTGCGATGTGACCGGACGCCGAAAAGAGGTACTTGTCGTCGACGGCATGCAATGTTAGCGATGAAATTAAAACAAGTGGCTAAAGCGGCCACCAAATTGCCGTCTTTGAAGGCGGTAATTCGACAAAGACTCATTCCTAGGCAGCTAGCACTCAGGCCACCGCACTACTCCACCTTGTTATCTTCGGCGCACTGCTCCACCGACGGAATGAATGACGGAGATTCTGCCATGTCAAAGTGAACAGTTAATTAATGATAATTAGGACCTAATTTAATCATGTGCTGATAATGACGTAACGCCCTATATAGAGAGGAAGGAGGTAGCACCGCTCGTTGCCTCTGGTCCACATTTCTTTATGTCGAGCGGGGGAGCATCTTCACGTCCATATGTGCCTGACGCATGGTGGGAATCTTTTGGCCCTGAAGAGCATGCTCGTCCTCCTTCGGACGATATGCAAGTCATACAATATGGAGACTGGAAAGATGGCCCTCCTTTGCTACGAGATCGTCACTTTCAGTCAATTTTCGACTGGCCGACATGCGACTGTGGGAACCCGGCCGCTGCGCAGATGGTTTGACCACGCACGAGGGGTTCACTGGTCGCAGGTTCTACCGATGCCCAGATTACAACGTAAGTTCCCTCCTTTTTACGCTATGCTAGTGTAAAGACAAGTTACTTATCAATTCTCTTATTTGCAGTTAGCAGACGTCAGGTGCGGTTGGACTCGCTGGATGGATGAGCCATACCCGGCAGTAGCGTACACGTACATAACATACCTGCACGCAAGAATCCATCGCTTGCAGGCTACCGTGGATGCTAGAGGAGGGTCGGCGCAATCGAAGGCGGCGGAGGTCCGCGGCCTTCCCGCCTCTAGGCAATCCATGCCGCAACCGTCAATCGCACAACCAGCGATCTTTGGACCAATACTATCGGCGAATCGATCATGTCGACTATGCATGTCTATGCGGATGCCACTACCCCAAGACACCCAACGCAGAAGTCCTCGTCGAAGAGCCATCATGCAAGAGACCTACGGTGTACTATGACACGGAATGGGAAGCGATCGCTTGCGGTGTGCGGCCACTTGGTGTTCATGCCAATGCCACAACCCTTTCACCCGTCCATGGTGACCACCCTTGCATGTCATCGCACCATGTATGCCATGCTAGCTTTCAAATAAAAAATAGTACGCGTACCTATTTGTCTAATCCCCTAAAGGGTTTAAGTTCAGTCATGCGGTTAGACCCCATTCATCCTTCACGGCTTACACGTCACATTTTGAGTGTGATATAACCCGTAACATCGCAAAACTCGCGATATTAGGATCATATTACAAACAAAAGCGACAAGCCGTGAAGGATGAATGGGTCTAAACAGTAACATTCGAATAACCACGAGTTAAAAAAGCTAGCATGACATTGCCGTCCCTGCCGAGTCCGCCGCTCCATTTGATGGAAATAATATGTGAGATAGAGAGGAAACTTGGAGCCAGATGACTCGGAGGCGGAGGAAAATAAATAGGTAAGTCCGCTTTGGTGCATGGACCGAGTTCATCTTCTTCTTGCATTTGATGTGTTGGGCGGTGTCGGCGGATCTGTTGGTCGCGATGCCCACAATTATTGATGTGACCGGTGTCCGGCCGATCTTGCTGGTCAGTCAGCGACCCGCAATTATTGATGTGACCGGTGTCCGTGGTCTTGTTGGTCGTGATGCCCGCAATTATTGATGTGACCGGTGTCCGGTGTCCGGCGGGTACTGTTGGTCAGCAGTGACCCGCAATTATTGATGTGACGGTGTCCGGCGGGTACTGTTGGTCAGGAGTGCCGCGCATTTAGTATGTGACCGGGCATGCATCGTTAGCGATCAGCGCCTGCGATCTGATTTAAATGTGGCGAAGACGAGATATAGGGCACTGGTAGCATGTGTTTAATCATTAAACGATGTCAGTAAGCATAATGAACAACTTATTAATCCAATTCGTTAAGTACTCCTTGGCCTATATAATGGAAGGCATAGTTGGCGTCTCTCTCACTCCCACCCTCACTCTCACTCTGACTTTGTGTGTGTAAACTCCCTAATAGGGTTGGCTTCGTACGAGGGGAGGCGAGTAGAGATAGACATACCACATTGCACATATGGCTTCACGACCCACACCGAACAGTTAGATCCGACAAGCCTGATGGACGTCAAATGGTCCTGGATCGCAAGCCTGTCTACCAAGCGACGACCTGCCTATTCGGACAAGAGTTAGCTATAACACAGAGCCAACAATGATAAGAGACCCAAACTTCTACAGGGGATGGCCACGTTGTGCACAAGGAGTGGACACCGTTGTACAAACTTTTGACCAGCTTGTCGAAGGATGGACTGGCCGACGTTTCTACTGCCATACGTGCCATTGTGTGAGTAACCAAATTTCGACAACGGCCAAGGGTTTAATACATTTTCCATCTCGCTTTTTTCTCATTTCCAAATATAGACCGATAACTGTGGCTTCACCAAATGGATGGATGACCCCTTCCCAATAGCCGCGTTCAGTTACATCGAACATCTTCACGCAAGAATCTCCCGGCTTGAAGAGCGAGTTACATTTGCTACTCGCATGTACAACGTTTATACCCGTGTGGAACCGTTCCCTGGATGGCACTAAACCTAGCGTCCCTAGTACAATAGGGGTTTATTTCATGTAATTTGCTTCAAGGTTCGGTCTACGTGGATTACTACCATGTAATGCGTTTCATATTTTCAATGTCACCGGAGCACTATCGTCATCTCATTCATATCGTGCGTACCATAATCTCAAAGCCTTGGGAGACAGTAGAGTACTTATTGGCGTACAAGATAAAGAAGAAAAGAACATGAAGTCGCTAATTCGGCCAGCCAGGCCGCATTCGAAAGCGGTAATGCAGGGCAGCCCTCATACGTGTATGGCCACCTAAGGGTTTGCGTCGGGTGGCGGGGCCCACGGGTAGCGTCCAAAAAATTTATGCGGAAAAAATGACGGGTGGCCTACGCAATGCTGGCTACCACTTGTGGGTGGACCACCCCTCGGACGGTATTTGTCGAGCAAGTCACAGAATCGAAAAAGCCCCGTCACAGAAGGCAACGTTTCCAAGCCTAGCACGTACGGAATGTCGCAATTTTAGAACATGGAATAACTGAAAAAAACCATAATTGTCGAAGTAATAACATAGTGCAGGTACACATCGAAAGAGTTCTACAAGAGCGACGAGAAAGGTAGTCTACCCACGTCGTCCCCGTTTAGGGACTCGACGAGCTGCGACAGGACGCGGTCTGGCACCCGAAGGGGTGAAACGGTCGGGAGGGTGTGTCTCTCGTCGAGGTCGTCCGTCGTCGGTCCCCTGGGTAGGTGGCGGGGGTGGAGTGTCTAGCTGGGAGTGCTGAAAGGCCCCGGCGTACGCCTGCTCGACCGCCTCTGTGCTGAAGATATCTCCCATCTCGGGGTACATGTCGGGTGGGGCGAGGCCTGCAACATCTACAATGACCATAAATAGCTATAATATTGAATTTATTGTACTTTGTACGAAATGCAAAGATGGGAGGGATCTCAGAAGATGGACTGCTTACCGGAAGGAAGACCTGCAATGAGCCGGGCGTGCCTCGCTGGAAGGGAGAGCTACTTGAGCGTAGGGGCGAACCAAAGAGAGGAGTCGTCGTCGACGGAAGACGAACGCCGAAAGGCGAAGCCGAAGAATCTGCCGAGGCCTCGACCGCTTCGGGGCACCGCGAAGGTCGGTGGTGCTCGTGGAACGCCCTCGGGGCATCTCGCCCTCACTCGCTTCTCTGCGCCATGAGCTCTCGCTCTGTCAAATGAAGGGCCACGACACCGGGGACGCTTGTCGGCCGTAGAGGGTAGGCGCCGCCAAGCGCGGCTTACGTCCATGCTCTGCGCAGACGCGTCTTGCAACCGCGTGCGGGACCTCTGCGACGGCGGCGCCACGAACTCGAGAGCCGGGCGTGGTAACCTCCGGCCAGCCATCCGACCCAACAAACTCGTACCATCCCGGATCGTCCGTCATGTGGGCGTCTATCTGCACGGAGAACAAAGTAAGTCAGTACAACCATATAGCACAAAATTCATAACGGTAAAGGAACGACATCATTTTTGCGTATCGAGACGTGTAGGGAGGACCCGTGTCTGGAGGAGTACGTCTCGTCTCGGTCGGTTTGGCGGGAACCGGAGGTGGGGGCGTCCGCGAAGTAGTCGTACACGTGTCGTCTCGTGTACCAAGTGAGGTACTCCGTGAAGTCCAGCTCGTGTGTGCCTCGTCTCGTCCACACATCTGCGCGGCAGTCCCGCCATCGAGCAACCCGGTTGTGCATCCGTGAATCCAGTGCGTCGTGGAGTGGGCCCACGACATTGTGCTCGCAATGGAGTACACATCTTATTACGTCCATGAGAACATATATAAAAGCACATAACATATATATCTTATTTTTAATCATATTATATATAAAATGTTGCTAACCTACCATGTTGTCTTATAATTAGAAACAGCTTAGTACGTGCACAGAACATATGGAAAAGCTAAAGATCATAGAAACATACGAAATTTACGTACCAGTGTACGTTGTGGGGGACGGTGAAACCTCTGGGCACAGGGTGAACTGGAACAGCCCGAACTGCCGCATCACACGGTGCGGGGGGTGGTCCTCGACGAACACATCAAACACGAAGCTTCTTGCGAGCCAGCGAAGCCAGGTCACGAAGCACAGGAGGACAGCCGCCGAGGCTCGGTCGTGACGCCATACCCGCAAAGGGTATGGCTCCCACCGACCTCCGAAAGTACGCCAGTGGTGAAACTCGCGTGAAGCTCTCGTGCGACCCGCCGCAACCAACCGAGTCCATCAGAATCGGAATGTGCAACAAACAAAATGATGTTGCCTTGAAGAAGTCATAATTGCGAAAAAATATAAACAAACACAGCAATATTATCATACCCGGCGCCGAGTCCAAAGAGAGCCGACCGTCGGTTGATCGACGTCGTCGGCACCGTAGAAGGAGTCCCCGTAAGGTGCCGTGTCCACGAACGGGCGACCAACAGCAAACCGCTCCAGGGACCAAAGCATCAGCAGCATCGGGCAACCGCCAAAGATCGAGCTGGCCGGTTGCGAAAGTCTGCTTATCCACAAAGGGCCTCAAAGGTCGCATGAGAGCACCATGGAGTTTCCAACTCAATCGCGGGATGCGTCGAAGGTTGCCATCGGCGATGGCACGGGCTAAAAACAAACCAAGGCGTCCACTGAGTTGCCGTGGGGGCTGGTGAACAACACCCAGCCAAAGAGCCACAGCAAGTAAGCCTCGAGGTGCCGTGCCTCCTGGTACGGGGTGGGATCCTCCACCATGTTGCTAACCTACATAGAAACACGATAATTATATACGTAAACACATTCAATGACATATGCGATACGACAAATAGAAGAAGTAAGATCGAAAAGCGACAAACACCGTACCTCGAACTGCCTCAACCACCCGAGCGTAGGACCGTGCCGCTGCCTGTCTCGCAGCTCCAGGCGCTCCTCGCCCTCCTCCGGGGGTGGAAGTACACCCTCGAAGCGGTGTCGAAGGTCGCCGACCAGTGACCTCTACGGAGGCAATCAACCGCCTCGCTGGCGATGGCGATCCAAAGAACATCGCCACATCTCAGAAGGCGTCGGCGCCACCTCACCACACGGGAGGTGGAACATGTGGGTCTCGGGCCGCCGGTCCTGGCGCCAGAAGGTGGAGTGGTCCACTCGGAACCGGCGAGACCGCTCTAAGGGAACAACGCCTCCGTCCTCTCCCTCGTCGTCGTCTCCCTCGTCCCCTCTCTCGTCTGCATCCGAGCAAGGGGAAGCAGTCCAACGACACGAAGCCTACACAACGAGAATGCAATATTACTAATATTGCATATTGGACAGTTATGTCAAATCCGTAGGGTCGTGAAGACGCACCTGTCCACCCAGCGGTGGTCTAGCCCCCATGGGCGGCGAGGAGTGCGAGTCACGAAGATCGCCATCTCCGTGGGTGGATCCTGCAACCGTGTGAAGGAACGGTGGGTCCGATAGGCGACGTTGTCGACCAGCATCTTCGTAGGCACGGTCTCCATACCTGCATTGCAATGACCAAGTGAAACAATTTGTTAGTCAACTCTGTAAAGAAAACATATTCATAATTACATAAAAATGCAATGTTTAGATAAAGTTGTATTGAAACAAACATAATACTGTCAAACAATATTGTCATACATATTACACAAATTATGCATACAATTAAAAAAAACACATAGAATTATCTAACATATTACATGAACGTTGCACATAATAGAAACGACCAAATTAGTTGGTACACACTTAAATACATGTTCGCTCAATGAATACGAGAACATCTGACAAACTAAGATACATTGCAATTGGTCAGATTGCAACCAATTTCCTCTGGACCATCTATTCATTACTCGGGGAACTTCACGTGGACATTTATTTCTCCGATGACCTTCGCCCCACATAGTCCGATATAGCACTCTTCCTCCTCGCCGTGACTCGTCCATCTCATTGCGAAACGGCGAGTGTGACGATGGCCCCTCCTCCCGTGGAGTAGAGTCTTTGCAAGGTATCCATGTACGGTGGTCTCCCTATCCTCCGTGAAGTTTCCGGCGGCGAAATCGAATATATTACTGTCCAGTAGCAATAATCGCTTTGCTTGAAGAAGTATGGAGACACATACCGCGATGCATCCAATCTGTCATGCACGCCAAAACATGTGAGCAGGGCGGCGGAGAAGCAATGGTTTGTTGCAGGAGCATATTGTGGCAAGGTCTTGTGCCCCCAGATCAACCTCATGGGCGAGCCGCATGTTTGCTCCACCATGTCCATCTTTCGATCTAATCCATATCTGATAAAGATGCCGTCCACTACCTGTGTTCAAGACCGTGTGGTATTGTGCTTTGAAGCTTTTTTCTTCCATGTACGCTGTCATCATTGCGCCGAACATTATGCCAACTCTGGAAGCATGCAGCACGGCCTTCTCATGCATTTCAACGAGATACCTCATGATGCCATGCATTATGCCCTCCACGATGGCTACTAAAGGGAGGGGTCGCAATCCTTTAATCACCCAGTTGTACACTTCTGCAAGGTTAGTCGTCATTACCCCGAACCTTGCACCACCCTCGTCATGCAGCAATGACCATTTCTCTCGTGGTTCTGACTCAATCCAGTGTGAGAAACACCTTATATTCCTTCCGGATCGACGAACCAAGGCAGGGGAATCTACCTCTGGTAGCGGAGGAAGAGGTTCTATCAGCTCTGTTGTGCTTCCTCCCGCCTGCGTGCTCATCTGTCGAACGCTGCTCTTCGTGAGGTCATCGAGCACCTTCCATATTGCATCGAACTTACGCTGCTGGTTCTACTTGCACAGACACTTGAACAAGTCCATAGTTTTCTTATTTTTAAACTGCCTGTGAAAATTTGCAGCCAGGTGGCGAATGCACCACCTACTTCACATGTCCGGCCAGTGGAAAGGGTGCTCAGAGTCTTCCTGCATTGTCTTTATGGCTTTGCATAGTCCTGCATGTAGGTCATGGATTAGGCACATATCAGGCCGGTCCTCCATAACTCCGCACTTCAGCTGTGTCAGGAACCATAGCCAACTCTCGTAGTTCTCACTTTCCATAAATGCAAAGGCGATAGGGAGCAGCTGATCATTTCCATCCAGGCCAACTGCCGTCATAATTGTTCCCTGGTACTTTCCAGTAAGAAATGTCCCATCCACACATAACACGGGCCTACAATGTTTTAGACCCTCCACACACACACCGAACGCAAAAAAACGCCCGATTCAAAACCCTATAACCTTCCGGGTTCACCGACGGCGAGTCTTGCACAGCGACATAGGTCCCCGGGTTTCTCTCCTTGAGAAGTTGCAGCACACGCAGGAGGTTGTCATATGAGGCTTCGAAAGACCCGAATCTCATCTCCAGTGCCTTCTATTTCGCTCTCCATGCTTTTTTATAATCTATTTCATACTTAAACCGTTGTTGCACTGTCAATATTATGTACTGAACAACCATGTCCTTCTTCTCAACAATCTCTCTGTATAGTTTGTTTGCGATGAAAGTGGAAGTGAGATTGGGATGCTTCGCCAAGGTATTTGTTAGCACGCATGTGTGGGCTTCAATGCTCGAAACTTTCCACTTCATGCCAAATCTAGACTTCTTTGCGTGTATACTGAACATGCGATCTCTCTCACACCGATCAGATATCTGGATTTATCGACTTTTCCACCTCGAATGGTCGCCGCATTGTCATGGACCGGACCTTAATCGCATTTTACAAAGCAGCCTTGTCGAGATACATCCGCTTTGCGGACTTCATCTACACCGTAAATGCACGACGACCCATGACTATCATCGACTACAAGTTGGCTAGACTCTCCTCTGCTCCATTCTTACGGGATGACGACACCTCTTCATGTTCGCTGTCACTTGAACTGTCATCTGCATGCTCTTCCTCCTCCATTGCCCTTTTATCGTTATGCTCCATGGCTTCGGCGATATCCTCGTTAATCTCTGCAGCATCCGCAAAAAAAATTCCACCCACCCCTTCATCCTGTTGTACATCTTCCACATTCTCGTTCCTCCCGGTGACAACTTGCGGCTCTTCATTCACCGCAGCACGGCATTGGCCAAATTCTTCATCATTACCCTGTCCAGCACTTGTTTCCCTAACCCAAGCTTGCACAAAGATAATCGCATAACGCATTCGACGCCTACATCCACCAATTAATCTTGACAGACCCATCTGTGTGTTCAAATTAATCAACTGAAATTTAGAAACTTCTACACTTTTGCTCCATAGAGCCTGAATCCACACTTCATGTTCCTGTGCGTTCCACCCGAACATATTGCACATCCATAAGTAAAGTTCCTCAATTTGCAAATTTTCTGGGTCGGGATGTCTAATTATTGTGCTCCTAAATTCCCTAAGATCAATCCCATTAGGCCCTTCTCTTATGTTACCATCACCATAATATACAGTAAACCAAAATTCTGCCATAGCTGCAATACAAAAGGAACCGTTCATTAATCCTATCAAAATCCTTTATTCCCTGTGAAAATTACATGCTATAAGCTAATCATCCTTATTCGCTAACAAAAGTAGCACTAAACCGTAACTACAATCCTAAAATATTTTTCACTGCCAATGCTACCACTTAACCTTAAATACAATCCCTCAGTTTTTCCCTAATCAAACTGAGACTTAAATGTATGCACAAAATATTAACCCTAATCTTCGTGAATTTTTAACTATGTACATATTTTTCATTATCGAACCTAACAGTAAACCCTAATATATCAAACAAATAACTAAACCCTAATATATCAAACAAATAATTAAACCCTAATATAACTACACAAATAACTAAACCCTAATATAACTAAACAAATAATTAAACCCTAATATATCTAACAAATAACTAAACCCTAATATAACTAAACAAATAACTAAACCCTAATATATCTAACAAATAACTAAAACCTAATATATCTAACAAATAATTAAACCCTAATATATCAAATAAAATATAAACTAAACCCTAGCAACTTTACATATATACATATTACATAAAAAATTTGCTATCCTACCATGTTTTAACAATAAAATAAACTAAATCATAATATATCAAATAATAAACTAAACCTAATATATCAAATAAAATAAAAATATAACTCACCAAATATGTGCTTTTTTCCTCCTCTTCCTCTTCTCTCTCCCTCCCTCCCTCCTCTCTCTCTCTCTCCTCTCTCTCTCCTCTCTCCTCCTCTCTCTCTTGCTCTCATTATCGAAATGAGGCCCGTGGTGGGGCCTCACGCGACGGCAATACATATATACGGCCAATGTCACAAGACAAGATCACAAGCAAAGCTATTGCTGCGTGTGTGCAGTGACAATAGCTTTGCTTTGCAAGATGACGATGAACGCAGCAATACTATTGTCATTGATCTTATCTAACGCAATAATAGCTTTGCGCGTTATGGGGCATGCAACAATAGCATTGCCGCGTTATGGTGGCGGCGGAGGGCATTCTGCATTCAGCTAAAAGATGGGCATTTTCTTATTTATGAATTTTTTTTTGGGTAAAATTTTTTTTTTTTCCGAAAGCTGCATGCATACACATAACAGCATGGGCCCCGTGAGTGCAAAGGAAGATGTGTGTCTGTGGGTTGTCCAGAATCGCGTATCTTTAGGGGGTGTTCTTTTGGGTTTATGAGCTCTGACTTATCTGTCTTATTTCTAGCTTCGAGAATTTCCTGAGGTGTCCTCGAGAGTCGGATGGCCATGAAATTTCGGATTTAGGGAGCTTTTAGACTCGCCTACGAGATAAAAATAAAAAGATTCAAAAAGTAATAAAAAAAGTCAGATGAGTCAATATTAGTCGATAAGTTTACGTGACTTATCCGACTAATATTGACTCATCCGACTTTTTTTATTACTTTTTGAACTGCTTTATTTTTATCTCAGAGGTGAGTCTAAAAGTTCTCTAAATCCTAAATTTCATGGCCATCCGACTCTCGGCGCCACCTTTAAAATTCTCGTTTTGAGATAAAACAGATAAATCGAATAAATAGTTCAAAAGAACAGGGCCTTAGTCTGTTTAGTATCGCGCTGGTGTAGGATTCAGATGGCCCATTAAAGCCCGGCCCGCCTGAACTCTCCGAGCTGGCCCACTCGGCCCTCGACGAATATGCCAGGCTGCCAGCTCGCGTGCAAGTGCCAACGAATCCAAGAGGGTCTCAATTCCCTTGTGCATGGACGATGGTGATTGGCTGATTAATTTGTCCGTAAAATAAAATTGTTGGAGAATATAGAATCTTCTCGGCGTTGTTTGCTACAGCTTAGATAGAGTTTACTCTACAACTACATGTCTTTCTTTTTTACATTACAAACCAAACACGTTGGCTCTTTGTAGCTATTTTCAAATGATTTTAGCATTTATGTCAAAACTTTTAAAGCCAATTTTCAATAATCTTTTCGGTTTCTAAAAGTCTCTTAATGAAAGTCCACGGCTTTTCAGATTATAATCTAGGCTGAAGGCTGGCTCCTTGTGCTAATTCATATAGTGCTTCATCGAGCGGATCAGAATCCTCTGCCGTAAGTATCCTTTGCCGTAACTCACTCTGTCTATCCGCTCTTCGTCCAAGTGCTCTGTACAGTTTCCTTTTTTTCCTCTCTTCTCTCTCCTCCCCCTCTCACAGGCAGAGAACATCTCCTCTACCGTAACAGTAATGACAGAGGATGCGCGTTCTCGTCAAGCAGGGTGGTTGATGACAAAAACAGCGTATGGAATATACCCTGCCCTGACGTGCGCGCGCATGGACGGCGACAAATCGCTGCCACGCGAGACGGACCGCCTCGATCGTGCCATACGTTTGTTGGATTCATTCTACTCTACTATACGTGCCAAGCCGTGCATCACCAACCCAACTGACAAATTGGAAGCCTTGGGAGCCCACCTACTGCGTTGACATGACATGTGGTCCCTAGGCCGGGTTTATGCAGGAAGGCTTAATTTTTTTTCTCGAAAAATTAGCAGGAGCTCTGCATGTCACTTAACCAGGAGAGAGAAGTTTAAGTGACCAGGAGAGAGAAGTTTATATAGATCATAGAAAGTTTCTATCTAAACAACACTACGCTAGTTGCTGATTAAGCACAAGCAACCAGCAGCTACTAGGAACAACAGAACGGCTAGTCGCTCCATAGCTTGATGCCAGACCTGTCTCTTCCTTAGCGCGAAGGAAGATTTGCGGCACTAAGAGCGAAATTGTGCTCAAAATGTCTTCAGTTTCTTTCCTTCCGGGCATTCCATATTATTTGAAAGAGAAATCCCGTCGAAAATTTTTTTGAGTCACTAAGGAGTAAGACTGGAAATTTGTTATTTTCGTACAAGCCAAACGTTTTGACGTTTGGTAGCCAATTTTTATAGGTCTTACAATTTCTTCTCAAACCTCTCAAAACCATTTTTTCTATAATTTTTTGATCTCTCGGATATCCTTATCGAGGAGTTATAGATTTTCAGCTTATAAGCAAACGCAACCACAACCGCCGAAAGAAACAGGTTATTAATTTAGCAAAGCACCGGTTTGGCCGTTCAACACTGCAGCCCAACAGTCAAAAGAAGGCTTAATTGGATTAATAGGGATTTTTCTTTAAATTATAGCCTCCGCACAAACCATTTTACAATATACAATAAAAAAAAACTCCTGAGCAAGAGAGAAAACTTATAGGTTGTTCTCTTCAGCTTATTTACTTATCTTATTTTCTTATCTCCAGATAAATGCCCAAACGCTTTGGTTTTTGCGGTCCGTTTTTTAAATAAGTCAAATGAGGTGCACTCAACTTTGCAATGTATCTTGAGAAGTTTTTGAAATTCAGCTTATAAGCAAATAAAAAAAATAAGGAAATAAGATAAGACGAAGAGAACACCCCTAAACATGACTAATCCTATTACAAAGGATTGATAGGGATTATATATGTGATCACTCAGATTAGTGGAGATTTAACTAAAATTCATATCAGTCCTTGAGAAATGGGAAAGATTCCGGTGAGAAAAAAAAGTTTCGAGTAAGGCCTAGGTAGCTGCTAGTTACAAACTATAGGTAGCTCCCAGTTACAAGGTTTGACCAGCACATACATAGTTCCATTCTTCGCCTCTCTATTTGAAGTCTTCCTGCTAGCCCAATCCGACAGTGTGTTGTGCCAGGACAATAGGCGCTCTGCAGTCACACATGATTGCTAGAGCCTTTCTTGGCTATGGAAATATAGGGCCGGAATAAGAGCATCTCCAATGGTATAGCTAACCATTAGCTATAAGAAATGGACATGTTATCTATAGATAGCATATAGCCAACCTCTCCAATAAACTAGCTATAGCATGGTCTATAAAATTATTATGGCTCCACATGTAATAGAGTGCATACATCTTGAAATCAGTTATAGACTGACTATAAATTAGTAGATAGTCTTTATCTCTCTCCTCCTTAACTCTCCTCCACATAAGTAAAAATACTGAATTGGTATCCTTATAACTAGCTGACTAAGCACCATTGGAGATGCTCTAAGTACGAGATCCTCAACAAAATGGATTAAGGCAAATGGATTAAGGCGGACTTCGGATTTTTTAATTTTTTTCATTGAATTCTTGTTTGTATGCCATTAAATGTGATGGCTTTTCCTTTGTCGGAATCAAGTCGATGATGGGTGAAGTGAGAAAAGTGCCAAAAGAGAAAAATATGTGGGAAATATGTCCTTCTACAATAAGCATTCGCGAAATGGGAAATGGGCTTTGACGTATGAGGTAATTATTTGCTTATTTGTCGTTGGAACCAAAAGTTCATGTAGTGTTAGTAGACAACAAAAACACCTAGCATTTATAGGCATAGCCAGTTTGATTGTCGACTCACATGGTTGGGTAACCAAGGATAGCGTGGTGAATCACTGAATCTTGTTCATAAGTCGTATTCATTTCCAAACAGGGTATGTGCTGGAGGGACCATGACCTAAATTCATGAATATGACAGCATATTCTAGAGCTTCCACGTATACAAGGATATCACGAGGACATCATTATATATGAAGAAAATTGCACTAAAAACAAGCTTGCCAATCATCTATCGATCAAAATCACGACGTTGTTATGGTTTCAGTAGACTCTAGCAAGCCGGTGTGCTCCCACGATGATGGAGGTGGCGGCGTCGAATTAGGTTTGGATTCACTAGTTAGGGATTAAGACGGCCGGGGTAGTGAAAGGGCGGTGAGGCAACGACATCATGCCTCAGCCACGAGGTTGGTGGAGGACGGTAGGTGGAGTCCGACATTAGATAGTCGACGTGACGTTGGGTCATTAGGAGATGGTGAACGTGAATGCGGATCCAGCTGCGGGAGCCACCGAGACGAGGAAAAAAGGTGAGACGGGGAACCTCACCAGAGATGAAGAAGAAGATGGTGGCGGGTGGAAAGAGGGTTTGGAGGAGGAGGAACACACAAGAGCACGGCAGAGGAGGTTGCTAAGGCGGAGAGCTACATTTTATTTTAAAGTCAACTGATAAAAAGAGTAAAAAGAACACCGAAAGTATTTAAATTTTTACTACTATCGTGTGAAATGAAATGTGAAGTCAACGCATGCGAAATAAAATAATGAGGCGGTGTGCTCAGGGCACATTACCCTCCGTGGCACGTCGGTCATTCACATGGCCAGTGCATGGGCCTTATTGGAGACTCATCTCAAAAAGCAATGCCACTATTGGGCCTTGTGTCAGAACTCAGCAGCCCACGTACTTCATCAAGTAACAATGCGCACTTAACCGCCCAGCCCATCTTTTTTTCTAAAAAAGAAAAGACAGCCCATCTTTCCAGCTTCCCTCTTCTTCTTCGGCTTCTTTCTCTCTCTCGGCTGGTTTTCGATAAGCTTAGGTGCATTAAGGTCATCAAATCTCCAAGAACAGGAGAAGGTGCTGCAACGCCATGCAAGCTCCATCCAGGCCAGTACAATGCAAGACTTTTCCCTTCGTGTGGCTTTTAAGCAGGAACCGGTGCTTCTTTCCACTGATGCTACTCATAGCTTATGTTAGTTTGGTATGTAACTTTTATTATTAAGTTAATAAAGGTTACATCGTTTCGTTAAAAAAACTCTCACTTGCTCGATAGAACAAAGTGCCGTGGGCCAGTATTGTGGCGGATAGAACAAGCATGGGCTCTATTTTAGACGCCAATGGCGATGATAATGTTACGGGTCTGAGAATAATAACCATGTCGGCATGCTGTGGATTCAGAGCAATGCAAAGCTTAACGACACCAATTTTAACTCCTTTTCCTGACTGAAGAATCTGCTGGTTCAAAGACCAATCTCAGCCGTTTGACCCGATCGATCCGACCCTGCAAACCAACAAAGCATGCATACAACTATACAAGCAATCAATTAAGCATCAGTTGGAGGCACGCATCAAGAGCATATATGGTGCAGAATTGCATATGACTGCTGACACAAACGTACGGTGAGCAACATTCTCATTGTTTTTTCTCAACTTAAAAGAGGAGTGCTATATATACTCTGGTTGATAATCCCGTAGATGCCCTAAGGAGGACCAATATAATGATACTGAAATTAACTAGACGGGGGAGAAAACTTTGTTGAAACCGGCAAATCTATTGAAGTATGACATGAGGATTATCACTCTCTCATGGCACTCTTGAAGACCATCGGATCTTTGGCCTATACAAGAATATAGTGCATGTTAAAGAATAACCGGCTTGTTTTGGATGAATTGGTTTGTGGCTTAATTAAGTTTCTATATGATCGCAACTCATGGGTAGACTAGAAATTCTGCCCAAAAGAGAAGTACAAGTCTTGATCTTATTAGATATTTTTTTTAAAAAGAAAGTTAAGATACTTTGTCAATTGTCATTGAACTCGAAAGAGAGCCCGACTTGCAGGATGGCATGTGAAGTAGCTAGATCCATATCTATATAGTTTGAGGACCACGCCTAGAGATCGAGCATCTAAAGCTGGTGTGTGTACGTACCCTAATAATCAAATTAAAGGCGAGTTAAGGCAGCAAGATGTCGGATCAAAAAAGATCCACTCTAAGCTCAACGCTCCTTAGTGAAGTAGCATTTGACAGGCTCATCAGCGTACCAATGATGGGCTCTACACTAACCATATAGTCGGATCTCGTCATCTAACTAGGGTTAAAGCCCGATCGAGGCATTCTTTACGTTAATGATGCAGCCTTTTGCCTTTAAGCACGCAATACTTTTTAATTTCCTATGCGCCTACAAGTTTTTAGGCCGTTCCGTCGCTTGACCATTTGATCTCATAGTCACATGCACCATGTCTGCATCCATGTGTTACACCAACTTGCTTTTTTTTTTTAAATCTCTACTGTTAAAAAACCTCTAGTGATAGTTCTTAGTGGTCGGCGTGACATTTTTGTGAAATTATCCATCGTACCATCCTTTAATAAATTCATCTTACCCACTAAAATTATCCACCATACCACTAAAATTGTTTGCAAACCCTATCTAATACTGATCATATGATTGGGAGCCAACTTTCCGAAATAGGTGCAGAACTCATTAAAATAATTGGATGGACACTGAGGCAAT
This sequence comes from Olyra latifolia, assembly GCA_036346145.1. Lineage (NCBI taxonomy): Eukaryota > Viridiplantae > Streptophyta > Magnoliopsida > Poales > Poaceae > Olyra > Olyra latifolia. The sequence continues at coordinate 5,891,118 of CM070528.1, read as the reverse complement.
TTTATGGTTTATTTGGCTTTGCCGTACTGACATTGTATTTAACAAGAGAGAAGATGCTACTTTTATTTAAACCATCTTCGGATGAGCATACTGGTTACACTATTTGGCATTGCTACATAAGGAGGAGGAAAGGGAGCCTTTCAACTAGACGTGTCATTCTTTGGAAGTGGTTGCTATGGCATTCTTCTTCTATATATCATGGATGGAGATTTAATAATAGGATGTAAAATTATTCATATTTCCCTATTCATTTGAGTTTGTCACACTTAGGTGTGCCAGTCATTTTATTTGATGTTTGGATTTTGTATTGACAGTGCACATCCTAGACGTAGAGGCCAAAATTCTTCCTTTATCTAAAAAAAATACTAAAATTACCTACCATGCTATCGAATGTAGCAAGCGTACACTGAGAAAACACCCGCGCGGTCGCTCTCGTCGTGCGTACAACAAAGCTGAAGGTGTATGACTCGCTCTCTCATGATCTCAATAGTGAAATTTGGATTTTCTCTAGCAAAGTATGGACACTTGACTAGTATATAAAGAATGTCATGCGTACGTGTGATCTCCACCATTGATTCTTGATCCTAAGATGAGGGTTGTGTATGTGTTTTTATTTCCACCATTGATTCTTGATCCTAAGATGAGGGTTGTGTATGTGTTTGTATCACATACAAAGCTGGATGTGATGATGAATGCTAAGCCCAATCCGATGCCTACGTAGATCGACGATGAGTTGGAGTGGTCCAATGGTGTGGGATCTGAGGAGGCAACGGGGCGCCACTCCATTATGCCTCAGGACATCAACGAAGCAGCCTTGATGGAATCATGGGAGATAACATGGTGTGCGGGAACGGGCTAGGACACTTGTTCGTATGTCAATTAATCTCGAGACACTACATACACTACTAGAGATATAGGCATCATAAAGGGCACATCACAAGGGGTTCATTGCGAACCCCTTGTGATAATGCCATCACAAGCGGTTCAAAAGGCTAAGTCAGGAACCTCTTGTAAAGACCCAAGCTTTAACCCCTTGTAAGAGTTCTACAAGCGGTTCGGGACACGAACCCTTTGTAAAGCTTGGGTTTTACAAAGGGTTCGTGACACCCAAGCTTTACAAGGGGTTCGGGACACGAACCCCTTGTAAAGACCTCACCTTTACAAGCGGTTCGGTTCATGTCCCGAACCGCTTGTAAAAGTTCAGTTTTTGAAATGCTAAAAGAAAAGTTTGCCTTATCTCATCAGAGAGCACGCGTGGGATGAGTTGGCTAGCAGGGTGAGGCGTGGGTCACGAGAAAGGTGAGGTCCTGGGTTTGAATCTCACTCCTCCCAAAAAATTATTTCTCTTTTTAACCGGTACCCAGCAGTGCTACAAGCGAGTATAAAACCGCTTGTGATGCTCCGGAGGACATCACAAGCGATTGTTTACAGGCGGTTCCAAAACCACTTGTAAAAGTGGTTTGGAACCGCTTGTAAAAACCAAATCGCTAGTAGTGATATGTGGATTTCTTTTTAATAATCATTTTAAAATTAATTATAGAGAAATATAGTCATTTAGAAATTTAACAATATCATCAAATGGCAACATATAGACCTTGCTACCAACCAGCCGCATGCCATGTCATGCCACGTGGAAGTCAACGAGTGAAATTTTTTAATAACAGAAGAACATTAACTTCGGTCTCTACATCATTAGATGTACAAGGCACGAACAAACATAAACTATCTCACCTTAAGGTGAAAGGAACTGGATATCTAAGAGAGGGTGAATTAGGGTTTTTTTTTAAAAAAATTAGTTTCTATTCAATTTTTGCACTTATGTCCAAAGCCTAATTAAATATAGAAGCTTAAGGCTAAGTCTTTGAACATAAATAATATATCTAGATAATAACAATTCTAGGGCGAGAGCAAGCCAAACACATTAGATAGACTAAATACACAATTTAGCACAATCTAGATACTAGGAGGTCTAAATTAACAAGATCAATACAAGAATTAGGAAACTAGCAATAATACATGACATAGTATGTAAATAGCACAATCAACACATGTGAGAAGACATGAAGTAAATGAGGAAGAGAGGCAAACCACAAGTGACACGATTCTTTTTACCGTGGTGTTTGGAGACTTGCCGGTCTTCCATAATTCACGTTGAGGCTTGATCCCACGCAAGGAGTGGCTCCTTCTCGAACCGACCGTCTCTTCTCCACTAGTAGTTGCTTGTTCCTCCCCTCTGGAGATGGCAAGCACCAATGCCACTCACACGATTCGTCCGGACCTCCTCACAAGCTTCCTTGAGAAGGTCACCAGAGTACGACGCCTCCCACACCGTCTAGGTGCCAGCAAGCACCAATAGTAATAAGCACGAAGCGAATTGATCATCGCACTGGATCAAAAGCATAAGAGTGATGCGCACAAGACTCACTTGGTTTCTCACTCTTCTCTCTCTAGCAAATCACCTAATCACACACATGATGGTGTTCTCTCTCTCTAACCCCTTTTCTCTTTTTTGTAGGCTACACCTAACACATAGAAGCAATTTCAAGCCAAACCATCACCTCAAATTACCCAGATCTGAGGTTTCAATACCTCCACTTTCAAAAACTAGCCATTGGAAAAAGCACACTCACACACTGGACCGGTCTGCCACGGACTAGTTGATATCGGACTAGGGCTAGACCGGTCCCTTTCGGACATGTGCATGGCGAATTGGAGCAAGACCCGATCCGCTATACACATGTGCTTGCTGAAACAGCTTCCAGATAAGCCCGGTCCGCCATAGCACCACGTCGAACCATGTTGGTCCGTTGCCCATGGGCCGGACCTCGTACGGAAACGGACATAATTCCTAACTCGGAAGTCAGAATTAAGTGATCTTGGACTCTATGGAAAGTTTAGAACGAGGGCTACACAATTCATAAGGTTACACCACCCCAAAGGAGAGATGTAGAAAACCCAAGAAAACCAAGAAGGACCTAACTCGAACACAAATCGATACCTCCAAACCTCTCTCTCGCTAAACACATCCAACACCCTCGAGACCTCACTAGGCTCAACTAGGGACAAGGAGACTCAATATGCATCACCCGAGAGCTATGAAATGGTCCGATCAAAACCGATCCGAACCCTTCTTGATAGTACAGTGACTATCCTACCAACCTGGTCTTAAAACCAACACCGAGACTGATAAAAGACTAGGAAACATCCTTAGCCCTATACTAAACATACCTTCGTATTGTGCATCCTTTTCTTGATGATGTTCCACACACGATGACACCTCCGTCTTATCAACCTTGACTATCACCAATCCTTGTTGATCCCTCTATCCCGTCGACCTTGACTCGACCATCCACCCGATGATCCTTCCGTCATATCGACTTTGACTTGATCATCAACCTTTGGCGACTTTTCATTTTGTTAATCTTGACTTTGTCGTCATCTCTTGATATCACTAATCGTTATTCACCTCCATGAGACCTAATTCTCTTTGCACCACTTACGAAAGACATTAGTTCCCAAAGCTCAATATATATGAATAGGTTTGATATTTACGAGCAATTAAGTACCATAAGTGTTTCACAATTGATATCACTAAGCATTAAAAAACACTTGTCATATGATTAATCTCGAAAGGGTACTATATGATAAAGCAAAAGATTCGTATGCACATGAGAGATAGATACCAAAAGATATTTAAATTATATTCCAAGGCATAGCAATCAATCAATTCAATTAATCTCTAATTTTCACATAATGTGCATATGAATAAATATATATGAAGGGCACATGTACATTTATTAATTAAAACATATGTGAAGTAATCGATCCATTAAAAGAGAGATAACTAGATGCATGGATTGATATAGGAGACATCACACTATAAATGATAAACTTCACTTAAGAAATGCATATGGGAATATATAATTTAGATCTATATGCATAAACATAATTAATGGCATGGTGAAGTTTAATTAATGGATCATATGAATAAGGGCAATATAAGCATAGATCCATATGAGGAATGCAACAATAAATATGAGTGGGTTACCACATTGCTTAACTCAATTTGCAATCCATCCTATTTGCATATATGAGACTTGCTAGGATAGATAGCTTAGCCACTTGACATAAATAATTTCTCTGTTTAGATGAGACTAAAATAGAGTTTAGCAACAAACTTGTTAGTCTCATAAAAGGATTCATCACATATTAGAGGTTTGTCATTAGTCAAGCATTAAAATATATTTGTCATTTACAATTTGTCATTAAATATATTTGTCATTTAACAATATTTGTCATTAAATATGTTTATCATTAATCACCAAAATCGAAAAGTCTACTTGAACTTACATAAGGTTGGCTGGCGAAGAAGAAATCAACCACATGAAATTAGAAATAAAATTCATGTGAGAAAAACTTGTTACTAAATCTCCATCCAATATTGTCAAAGAGAAGTAGGAAAATTCATGCCTAATATGATAACCGATGAGATCCATGCCAAAGAATCCAGAGTCTAGAGTGACTGGTGGAATCCTTGTCCAAAATGGCAGCCTGTAGGATCCACTCGGGCTACCCAAAAGTGCACATTGGCCTAGCGGCCTCCCCTTCAGCGTCACTCGACTATCCTCAATGATGGCAGATGGAGGTAGAGGGTCAATTCGGCAATCATATATGTCCTCCTACCTATTCACTCTACTCGGGCTACCCAAAAGTTGGTTGTTGTTTCTCCAGGCCGTCCTGAGACCACCGTTTTTCACTCTGCTGGTTTTGTCCAAGAGATTTCTATTCAGGAGGTTGTTCCCCCTTATGCTTTCGCTCCTAGTAGACAAAAATATACTTATACCTTCTATCAGAAGGATAGACATGTTGCTGAGTTTTGTTTCAGACGCGCCAAGATTACTCGGCGTGAGTGTGTTCATGCTCTTATGAGTATTCAGGGGCATCCCCATACATGAAATGCTTTGCTTCTAAGACACCCATAACTCCTAGACAGAATCCTAGTCAGGGTAGATCTTGCTTTGTGGCCACTGGTCAGACCGGTAGAGTTTTGACTTCTTGGCATACTGGACTTGGTTTTCAAAGAGTCTCTTCTAGTGTTAGTCATAGTGTCCCTCGTGGTCAAGATTTCTGCCATCCTCAAGGTATGTCTTCCTTTGTATATGGAGGTAGATATCCGGTGAGTTTTCTCCTATTTTTGGTGGCAGGAGGCCTGAGCGACGTTCTTAGGATGGTCCAGCCTTTACACAACGACGAACCAACCCAGCTCCAGCACCTAGGTGTTTTGTAGGTGTTCCTTCTGATTTTGTGAGAATTGAGACACTTAGAGACGCTGGAGTCTAGCCTTTTGATCATACGACTAACACTTCTGCTCATCGTGTGACTCAGTATTGGGTTCCCAGATGTGTTCTTACTTGCTCTAGTATTGAGTCTCTGTCTTCTCGCTTTCATTGACCCAGGTCCATCGGACCGGGAAGGGAGAGGTTTGGATCATAGATTTCGGTTGTTGTCGCCACATGACCGGAGAGTCTCATTGGTTCTCTTCCTTGACTTGTACCATAGGTGGTGAGCTGATCACTTTTGGGGATGCTTCATTTGGGTGAGTCATTGCCCAAGGCTCTGTGAAAATTAATGACAAGTTTGTGTTGAGAGATGTTGTTTTGATGAGTAAGTTGCAATATAATTTGATCTCTGTTTCTCAACTTACTGATGGTGGTTTTGAGGTGAGGTTCAGGTGTGATGCTTGCAAGATTCTTGACTCTTTTGGAGAACCGTAACGGTCTGTGCTCCCTAGCAACTCATCTATCTCAACAATAGTAACAGCGACCTCTTGGTGATGAGATGACCAAGGCACACAAAGCAGCGCCAGTTGTACCCTTTTCATGGGGACGACAATTGGCGGTGACCGAATCATCCTCTCCTCTGACGGTGGGCCAGTGACACGCCGGCGACCTCACTAAGACGTGCAAAGGCATTATGCATGAGAATGTTCAGTAGGGTCATTGTCATATGCGAGCAAAGGGTCCTGACCATGTGTCATAGCCTTGTAGGAGTGATAGATCATTATGAAAAATATATAGTGTTAAATCAATAATTAAATTTCCATGCTTAGAGCGACAAATCATCAACTACTGCCTAAATGCTTATCCAAACTAGTTCAAGTCCAGTTCAATGTCTACTAGACGATGAGATAATGGTGTAAGATCTGAGTAGGCAGGAGGACGCCAATCTAACACATGTCACGGGACCAAAGAAGCAACATCGATGGAACCGTAGAGAAAACATGCTGCGGCATGTGGGGAGCGAACTAGGCCATTTGTTCCTCTGTCGATCTCGAGATAGATCTAACGGTGGATTCAGATGTCAGAGAAAAAAATTTACATTGGTGATGGTGAATTGGTGATAGATATATACTGGCAGCTGAAAGAGGGCAAAGGGCGAGAATGTTGACTAGGGTCATGGTCAATTAGATCAGCCATGCACGTGACTGTGGCTGTGAGGAGCTAGCTTGTGGGTGTGGCGTCTCCAAAACCATGTGTGCTTCCTCCGCATGTTTCCACATGCATGGTGGCCAGCGCAGATTTAGAAATATGAAAAGCCTGAAAGGCCCTTGCGAGAATAAATTAACACACCAAGTACGTATATACAGCCTCTTGATATATTCCTTGGCAAATGGCGACTTGGCGAGATACTGGCACGTTGTGTTGACCGGTCAATTCGTTCGACGATGAAGCGGTGTTTCTGGGAATTGCAGCTGTGAATTTGTGATTGTACACGTACTCTTGTTATAAATCACTGGTCATATTCATATACTCATATATAGTTGTCACTGGCCAGCTGTGTCGGTTGGAACAACCCTGTTGTTTCCTACGTAGTATGTACGCTGATATTTCAGGGCAGCGAGCTGATCAAGGTTATTAGATGGTGAGAAGCCAGGGACAACATTCCTCAAAAAAAAAAAATGGATAGCACATGCATAAGCTAACAGTTCTACTGTTCTTCTACATGTTAATTTATAAAAGAACTCGGTCTTTGCTGGTTACTCCCCCATCCAAATTTATAGCGACTAATCAACTGTAGCAGCTTGAAATCAAGGATGATTTCAATTGATTTTCTAGGCTGTTAGATTTATAAGATCCAATGGCCCATATCTTCCCCCATCTTCCCCCAATCACCCCTCCCATCAGTCCCCTGCTTTGCTTCACCCCACGCTACCGCCGTTTTCTCTGGCTCACCAGAGCTCCGTCGGCATTAGAGGGGTTCACCGGTGCCCTCCTAGGTTTAAAGGGAGACCAAGGAAGCGAAGGCCCGATGGTGGGAGGCAGTCAGCGGTGTCTGTTGGAGGATCATTGACACACGACTGGAGCTAGGGTGAATGGGGTTGTGTGGCGGCGAGAGGAAGCTAGGGGGACTGAGCGGCGAGGACACCACTGGCCACGGGTGGTAGCCGGCGGAGGCAAGGGTGGTGATGGAGGTATGCAGAGATGCTCCCTGCGCTGAAGACGAAGAAGAAGGGAAGAGGAGTAGGGCATTGGTGAAGTGGGCTGGCGAGACAGCGACTGAGACTGGCGTGGACTGAAATCGACTGCCGTCTAGTTCAATGCCTACTGGACGATGAGTTGGAATGGTCCAATAATGTGTAAGATCTGAGGAGGCAGTGGGGCGTCACTCTAACGCATACCACAGGAGGACCAACAGGGCAACATTAATGGAACCATAGTAGTAGAGATAACATGCTGTGGCCTGTGGGGGGAGCAAACTACAACCAGGGCATTTGTCCCCCCTCTCGATCTCGAGATAGATCTCATGATGGATTCAGATGTTAAGAAAAAAATTGCATAGGTGATGGTGAATTGGGATAGAAGCTGGTGGCCGAAAGAGGGCAAAAGATGTGATTGTTGTCTAGGGTCATGGTCTCCTCGATCAGCCATACATGCTAGTGAGGAGCTAGCTTGTGGCGTCTCCAAAACCATGTGTGTTTCCTCTGTTTCCACATGCATGGTGAGCACAAATTTAAAATCTAAGAAGCCTAAAAAAGGCCCTTGTGAGGAACGAATTAAGTAATTAACACACAGAAAGTACGTATATACGACCTCTCAGCGTTTACAGATGCTAGCACGTTGTGTTGACCGGTCAATTTTTGTGCAACGATGAATCCGTGTTTCTGGGAATTGCACATGTAAATTTGTGACTGTACACTCTTATTATAAATCACTAGTTATGTATAGTTGTCAGTCGTCAGTTGTCACTTGCCATTGTCGGTTGGAACACTCCTGTTGCTTTCTACGTAGCTAACTGCTGATAGCGTATGTACGATGACATTTCAGGGCAGCGAGCTGATTAAGGTTAATTAGATGCATGGTAAATGCTGAGAAGCCAATGACAGCAGCACATGCATAGGCTACGGTTCTTCCGTTCTTGCACAACTTGTGTATAGAAAAACTCGGTTTCTGCTCTGTTCCACGTACCCATTTCTGCTAGTTACTTTCAAGTTTATAAGATTTACTTTTTGATAATCTTGTACATTAAATAAAAAGCATATCTTATACTCCAACACAAATTAAGTATGCTGTTCCCTCTATGCCTTTAATAAATATCTAGCTTTATTTTGATTTATCTCTCTCTATATATACACATGATACATAAATACATACATTGGAACTAGTATTTGGAGATGAGAAATATGGGTTGGATAGTCACTTCAGTGTCTTCTTGATTTATATACAAATAAAAAATGCCTTATAAACATATACGGAGGAAGTAATTAGCTAGGAGCTCGCATGTTCTTGATCGTTAAATTACACTAGCTAGCTGGGTTTGATTCCTTTGTTTATTTCAAGAAAAATGCTGCGTTTCCTTGGAACAGCTCACCCAGCAGACAAAATAAAAAGCAGAGATCCATGTGTTGTCGTCGACTCGTCGTGCCTTGCATCTCCCTATGCTGTTTCCCGACCGTTGTGGCCCTTGACGGCTTATTCGCCGTGGGGACAAAATTAATCGACAGGAAAAAAAAACAACTACAAAACTATACGTCTATACGTACCACTATACGCTTAGCATGAAGGAGAGATACACGCGAAATTTAGAATACCGTTGTCTCGTCTCCTTCCAAAAGCACACATGAGTAAGCTTGGCTTGTTTAATTTTTTTTACTGAGAAGGACATTATATAATATCACCAAGGATAAACCCATTTTATAGACAAGTTCCTTACAACGAGTAAGATACAAATAAAGGTCGCCTCGAAGAGCCTATCGGCAAAAACACACTTGCTGCCGTGGCAACCGTCGCCGGTAAGCCACACGAAAACATCTCACAACCCTGTCGAGATCGAATCCCTAAGGCCGATAACCACGTAGGGTTTTTGAAATGATGGAACACACAAAAGCCTTCGCGGCAGCACTCCGTCGCGATTATCATCGCTGACATGTAGATTGGGGGCATTCCATCATAGGCTAAGAGGAAGATAGTTACAGGTGTTACACCTCCTCAGGAAGACGAAGCTAGGGGGCCAAAGCCACCACCCCAGCTCTGCAAAATATCCACCATCTCCGCTTCGGTGACAATGTCAAGATCTCGTTATATTAGACCTGATCATGCATCGGGCCGGGCTGAGCTCGGGCTCGGGTCCTTGCTCGGCCCGACAATTTTTTTGTTGCATCAGGCCCAAGCCCAGCCCGAAAGCCCGAAGCCTGGCCAAAAAGCCCGAGGCCCGATTTTGCACTGATTTTCCTGTTTTCCTACAGGCCCGAGCTCAGCCCGAATTTTCCCCCGGGCTTGGTTTTCTGGCCCAAGTCCGGGCCAGGTCACCAGGCCAGGCTGCCCATGATCAAGTATACGCCAGATCCATTGGTGAGGAAGACGCTCCTCCTGTCCTTCTCTCCGTCGTCCGCAGCGCCGACGCCAGAGAAGAAGGCACCGAGGACCACAGACGCTGCCAGATATAGATCCGGAACTGACCACTAGACAACCTCCAGCCCCCGATCGCTATCCAGCACGCCAGCGATGATCGAGCCACCGAAATTGTCGCTAGATCTAGTAGGGATCTAGGCGATGAAACCTCCACCGTACTCTAACCCTACTACTAACCCCACCCCCCCCCCCCCACCCCACCCCACCCCACCCAACCCACGGATACGTACGAACCCTCCTCCGCGCACGACTGTCCGGAGTCCGATTGGCTTGTTGAAAATTTTTTTTGAGAGCGATTGGCCTGTTGATTTGATAGACCATTAAACCAGGTCGGTCACCAAGAGATCGAGTTAACATCGGTACTTATCGCATCACATGCTAGTATGTAGGGTTTCAAAAACAGGTTGGTTTTTTACCAACAAACAGTTTTCTTTCTCAGTTTTACTTTTTTTTTCCCCCAAACGTTTAGGTTTCTGAACCGGTGAGGCAGTGGTTTTCGGACCCTGCCTGTGAGGACATCGCACGTTGCGTGGATATTGACGGGACCAACGCCTGTAGAGCCTTCCCGATGCAGATGCCCGCGGGACACGGCCGGCCGGCCGGCGTGGCGCCGCCGCCGACCACCGTCGTTCTTCCCCCATCTCCACCTCGGTACGCCGAAAAGCTTAACTGCTACACAAGCACAGCCACATTGACATTGTTATTCTACTACTTTGCTGCAAATTTTATTCGCGTATTTCCTTTCTTTCTTCCTGCTGCGTGTCTGCACCCTTCGAGCCATGTCCTTGATTCCTGGAGCTCATCTAGCTGTCTCCTAATCATCGTCACTTTATATGACTACACTCTTTGGCCCAAAAAATAAAAATAATAAGAACTCTTCTAGCTAGCTACATATAATAGGCTCGTGGCGAGGATTCGTAGCAGAAACCCTATAGTAGTATAGAAATAGAGTTTTAAAGATAGAATTTCTGATGGAGGGAAGGAATCTTTTATGGTGTAGTGTAAAGTGTGAAGGAATTTTAGAGTAATGGAGAAAGAAAATAGAGTAGAAGAGAGAGAAAATAGGGATAGAGATTCTGGTGTGGATGCTCTTATCTAGTTGTTCAAGGCTTCAAGCCACTTAAATTAATTCATCATCATACAAAAATAAACATAAACAAATATATATATAGTACAGTATTACAGTAGTGTATTTTATTGGCATGCGTCCGGACCACATGGGAAACGGGATCACGGGAAACCGCTTCCCAATCCCACCATCACCACCAGTTTCCTGCCTCCCCCCAGCTCCACTCATTCATCAGTCATCACTAACCCCTATAAATGGCGCCACCAAGACCATTCGTCCACCTGCACCACGCACTGGAAGCGTCCATCCGTCCAACCACCCACCGCTCTACACGCGCCAAGGTTCGCCGGGGAGCAGCTCGTGAAGACTGAAGAGAGGTGGTCGAGAATGGCGGAGGGCAATGCCGCGTCGGCCGCCGCGCGCCCGGGGGCGTCGTCCTGCCGCGGAGGGTGCGGGCTGGCGCTGGGCCGGCTGGTGCGGAAGCTGCGGAGGCAGAGCAGGATGCTGTGCGCGGCGGCGGCGGCCGGCGGCGGCGCGCGCCACGCGGTCGCGGCCCGGTGCCAGTACGACGCGCTCAGCTACGCGCGCAACTTCGACCGCACCGGCTTCGGCGCCGCACTGGACGACGACGACGTCTCCGCCAGCCTCTACCACTACACCTTCGCCTCCCGGTTCGTGCTCGCCGCCTCCGCCCGGCAGCCGCAGTAGGCCAAGACACCGATCCATTCATCGACGCATGAACGGCCAGTTAGTACTGTAGTTAGCTAGCTAGCCAGCCATTAGAGTTAGATGCGCCCTTTTCTTTTGTTGTTTTGAGCTGCACAATGTGTTCATATGAGTGATCGATGCTTGTAAGAATTTTCCTGGCCTCCTTTGGTTCACCTGGGGAGCTGGAGGAGAAATAGCCAAGTGAAAATTGAAAGTTCCAAAGATTAATGGCCAATCTCTTGGCGTTCATGTTCATTTTTAGTGTTCTTGACACAATTCTTTCCCCATTCTTAAATCAATCGGTTAATGCATGGTAGCGAACTAGCGATCGATGGAGCGTCAGGTTCTTGGGGGTATCTCCAGCTGCAGGACGAGTGAAAGCTGCATGTACGCCACTGAGCGAGAGTGGAGCAGGAATCTCTGGCTGCCATGGCAGGAGGGACGCCAGAGATGAGGCAAGGCTGGCGATCTTTGATCAAGCTGAGCGTCTGGCACTGCCATTATTGCTCACGACGCCGCTCCTGTCCTGCTGCGGCCAGTGACGCGCCACCGCTGCAGCTGCACCACAGCCATTATTCGCGTGGCGTGAATGCCCCGTGTCCCCCGGATGGCGCGTGCGTCCACGTCACGCTTCGCCGGCGAGATGCAGGGAGGCCTGTAAATTGTAAATACTCCTACGCAGTCGCCGGTTGGTTAACTTGTTCCATCCTTTCCTCTCTCGAAAATGGAAATTTCCATTAGCCGCAACCAACTTCGGTTGCCAGATTACAAACATTTAATGGGAAGTCACCTTCGCAGACAACTGGGTTCCCCGGCACAAGGGAAGCACCAAGTTTTGCCAGATTATGAGCATCAAGATTACAACTACGGGTTCTAAAAAAAAAAGATTACAACTACGGGGACAGTACATGACTTTCACATCATCAAAACAACAGCTTCTAGGGGATATCAACGCTTGACAGAGACGCAACCAGATTCAGTGGATCACTCTCCAGGCAAACCTTGTTAATTCCCAAGTCTCTTGCACGATTTAAGCCCATCAGACAGGCCATCACTTCAGAGTGCGCTGCATTCAGCATGTTCTCCAGTTTGCCAACTGGCCTTCGCCGTCCCGAGCTACAGCGCCCCCAGCTACCTCCTCCTGTTTCTGCTGTAAAGGAATGTCGGGACTCGACTGAACCTCTGTTAACACAGTAAGTGTCTAAAGAATCAAAACATGTATTGAAGTAAAATAGAAATAAAGTATTAAATTCAACACTGCAAAATAACTAGAAAATAAATCTGGGTATAACCCTATTTCAATCTGGTGGCTCACTGGGGAGATTTAGGCCCTATTCTTTTGGGCTTATCTAATCTGACTTATCTGTCTTATCTTGAACGAGAATTTTTAGAGGTGGCGCCGAAGTCGGATGGCCATGAAATTTAGGATTCTGAGACTTTTAGACTAGCCTCTGAGATAAAAATAAAAGCAGAGTCAAAATTAGTAATAAAAAAATTTTGTGATTATCTAACTAATATTGACTCATCCGAAAATTTTGTGACTTTTAAACTGCTTTTTTTTTATCTTGTAGACGAAGTCTAAAAGCTTCCTAAATCCTAAATTTCATGGCCATCCGACTCTCGAGGCCACATCGAAATTCTCGTTGGAGATAAGATGATAAGTCGAACTCATAAGTTCAAAAGAACACCCCTTATTCACCAAGAGGGTGATATTTTGAATATTATCTTGGGTCTGTATTCTAGGAAGGGTTGTATGGGAACTGTGAGAATGGTTTGTGGGAGCATAGAACCTCATGGAGGGACTGAAGGCACCACCGCCAATGCCGCAGCCGGACGGCCCACGCACGTTCATGGTCCCGTCCGAGGAGGAGGATCGGTCTTGCGCGTGCAAGTGGCGTCCTGGCCCATCAGGGCTGGCAGCAGACCAAAGTGTGCCATGGTAGTCGAAGGTGCCGATGGCATCGTCTCCGTGTGCAACACTGGCATGTCCCCCTCGCGAGAGTCTGCCTCACGCCATGTCTTCGTGGCGTCAGGCGAAAGGACTCCGCACCATGTACGCGCTGACCTAGCCGGTGCAAAACCGCGTGGAGTCTCTTCGCTGGGTCAGTCGGGCGGATCTTGGCGGATATCCGCCGTAGGACCACCGGCCCGACGCCCGCCACTCGCGCCGCGCGCACGCCCTCGCCCACCACTACTATCACCAACCTGGTTCTACGTAGTCTGCAACAGGTTCGGGCGATCGCCCAGGTCATGCATGACCTGGAGAAAGATCCACGAGGATTTACGATGGCCGACCTAGACACCGCGGTCGCGGATGGCCTAGAGGAGCTCGTCGGGGACCTCGGCGAGCACCACCAGGCCCGATCGCACACCAGTGGCACCTCAAGACGGCGCGGCCAGAGTGTTCGGTCGCGCCAACAGGCATCCACGTCCACGGCGGATGGCGCTCCTCAGCGCACTCCGGGCGAAGTATTTTCCCGCCTTGGACCGCTTCCGGGCAGAAGGCCCCCTGTTGGCAACAACGGGGCTACCCCAAGGTGTCCGGCTTTCTCCCGGGCTTTGCGCGAGGCTCCTTGGCCCCGGAAGTTTAAACCCGGGAACATCGAGAAGTACGACGGGAGTAAGAATCCTGACGAATACCTCGTCGTGTACACTACCGCCATCTTGGCCTCTGGCGGTAATGAGGCCGTTATGGTGAACTACTTTCCTACCGTTCTGGAGGGAATGGCCCGAACCTGGCTATTTAACCAGCGCCGAGGTTCCATACGCAGCTAAGAACAGCTGTAAGAAGCGTTCCGGACGAACTTCCAAGGCAGCTACGCACGCCCTAAAAAGCCCAGGACCTTAAGCTTGTGGTCCAGAAGACGGGGAGGGCCTGCAGGATTATGTTCGCAGGTTCGTCCACGTACGCAACATTATTCCGTCGATCTCTGACGAGGCCATCATCGAGGCCTTCAAGGAGGGGGTACGGAATACCCGCTTCACTGAGGATCTTGAGCTCCACCCGGTTCACACCGCGGCTGATTTGTTTCGTGCCGCGGAAGGGTACATCAACGCCTCCGAGGCGGTGGAACGCAAGAAAGGGAGAGCGGAGGAGAAGGCGGCGGCCCGGACTAGAGCAGACTCCAAAAAGGGCAACGATGAGAAGAAGAAGAAGATGAAGAAGAAGAAGAAAGAAGAAGAAGAAGAAGAAGAAGAAGAAGAAGAAGAAGAAGAAGAAGAAGAAGAAGGAGCCCGCCGTCCCGAACTACGTCGCGGCGGTGGAGCTCGAGAGGCCCGCCTCACAAGAACCGTCTCCCGGCCACTCGTCCGGTGGGTGGCGTAAACGCCACGCAGGGCGGGCGATATAAGGCGAGCTCCTAGCCTCGGCCTGACCGCCCAGGCGAACCCTCCGAACAACCACTACTACCTTCTCCATCGCCAATACGGTCACGACTTGCATAACTGCAGGACGTGGGTAGCTCGACTGGAAGATTTCTACGCCTGACGCGGCCCCATGCCCGAGCTCCCTGACAACGGGATCCCGGATGATCGGGTGCCCCAAGGCGGCCACGGCGATGCCTTCCAAGAGGCTCGCGGGCACGTCGCCGTGATTTTCGGCAGCGCGTCCGCCTATGGCTCGCGCGACGAGCTTAAGGCCGCCGCCCGAGAGGTTTACCACCTTGAGAGGGGTAAGCCCGGAGACACACCCATGCGGTGGTCTAACCAGCCAATCACTTTATCCTGGGATGATTGTCCCCCGGAATAACAAGGCCTGGACGCCTATTCGGGCTATCACCAGATCGCGCTGGCTAAGGAAGACGAAGAGAAGACAACCTTCGTGACGCCTTTCGGTACCTTTTGCTACACGACCATGTCGTTCGGTCTGAAGAACGCGGAGCCACGTTCCAACGGTTAATCCAGAAGACGGTCCTTGATCAGATAGGACGCAACGTAGAAGTTTACGTAGATGACATCGTTGTAAAGAGCAAGGTCCCGCGGGATCATGTAACCAACCTTTAGGAAACATTCGCTAATCTCAGGAAACATCAAGTCAAATTGAATCCTGAAAAGTGTGTTTTTGGTGTTCGGTCCGGGTTGTTACTCGGTTATGTGATAGGTAAGGCAAACATAGGGGCTAACCCCGAAAAAATCGAAGCCATCGAGAATATGAGATCGCCAACCTGCACCAAGGAGGTGCAAGCCCTAATCGGGCGGATGGCGGCTCTTAGCTGATTTATATCTCGTCTCGGCGAGCGCAGTGCACCTTTCTGCAAGATCCTGCGCAAGCATGATGGTTTGAATGGTCAGCAGAAGTCGAAGCCGCTTTCAGCGAGCTAAAGCGCTACCTGTCCACACCCCCTGTCCTAGCCACGCCAAAGCTCGGGGAAGCTCTACTCCTCTACTTGGTGGTTGCCCCACAGGCTGTGAGTGCTGTACTAGCAGTCGAATGCGAGGGTAAACAACAACCCATCTACTACGTAAGCGAGGTATTGCATGGACCTAAGGAGCGG
This sequence comes from Olyra latifolia, assembly GCA_036346145.1. NCBI lineage: Eukaryota > Viridiplantae > Streptophyta > Magnoliopsida > Poales > Poaceae > Olyra > Olyra latifolia. The sequence continues at coordinate 5,874,940 of CM070528.1, read as the reverse complement.
TACCTCGAGGTCCAAAAACTTTTGTACACCTTGCTTATGGCCTCACGAAAGTTGCGCCACTATTTTCAAGCCCATCCAATTACGGTCCAACGAGTTTCCCGTTAAAAGATATCATTAGAACCCCGACGCAAACAGGCGAGTCACAAAGTGGGCAGTCGAGCTTGGTGAATTCGACATCAAGTTCGTTCCACGGGCAACGATCAAGTCCCAAGTCGTGGCCGACTTCTTGGCTGAATGGACCGGGCCGGCCGACCCTTCCGGAAGCTCGTCCGAGCTTGCAAGTCAAGAAACGCACTGGACCATGTTTTTTGATGGGTCACGCCAATTCAAGCGATCAGGTTGCGATTTGTTCTCATCTCCCCCAAGGAGAACAGATTCAGCATATAGCATGCCTTTATTTTCCATAACGAACAATGTCATGCGAGTACTGAAGGCCTCCTAGTCGGCCTCGAGCATGCATCGCGCCGGTATAAAAGCGATTGACAAAAAAGGATTCGCAGTTAGTTGTCTGCCAGGTAAACAAGGAGTTTCAGTGTTGCGATGACTCAATGGCACGATACCTGGCAGAAGTGAGAAAGCTGGAGAAACACTACACAAACTTCGAAGTGTGCTATGTTCCCAGACTAGCTAACAGCCTAGCCGATAAACTCGCAAAGCTCGGCTCCTCACAAGAAACCGCCCCGGTAGGGGTGCTAGTGCAGCACCAACTAAAGACCTCTATTCCCTCCGGAGAAGAGGCCCCCGAGAAGACGTTTGCCTCGACCAAAACGACCGGTACCGTTTCGTTCCTAGAGCAGCGCGACACCTGGATGACGCCATTCGTCCAGTTCTTGGCGCGTGAGACACTGCCACAGGATACAGCTGAGAAATCTCAATCATGTGGACTAGCTCGCCCACAAAGCCTCCCATGCCCTGACCAAAGGAGAAATACATGTCCGACATCTACAATTTTTGAGACAGGAAAGATCAGTAAACCAATTTTAATAAGGAACCAGCATTATAAAAGGAACGAACTGAAATAGATAATTAAGAAGAGAAGATGACAAATTTTGAAAATTACTTTATATATAATATACCAATCCTTAAGCTACTCCCAAAAACTAAGGCTTGCCCTACAGTCCGGCTTTGATACCAACTCTGTCGGAACCCGAAAAACGGAGTCGAATCCCTGCTGTGCTTTTACCTGTACTAGTCCCTAGATCAAGTAGCTAGTACACACAGTAGAACATGTTGAATCACAACCATCTCACGCTTAAACCAAATACATCAGAGTACAGCCAACACGGCCATTATTACAATAGTTTGGCACCAAGGCCTTACAAACACCAGCGAAAACTCATAATAACATTGTTTAAACTTCAACAATATAAAATCCAACTCCACAGGCAGAACTGTAGAGACACGCTCCTAGGCTTCAGAGTAGTCTTCATCCTAGATTCCTTCGGCGAAGTCCTCATCCTGGTACATCTCCTCATCGGGGTAGGGGCAGTGCTGATCCAGACCTGCTCGTTGGAATGAGCAGCCCCATATAAAGGCGAGGGTGAGTATACATTATACTCAACAAGCAAGGCTGACTAAATACAACTAAGGTTTACAAGGGAAGGATATGGTTCTTTTGCATAAAGCCAGTTTTGCAAGTTTGCCTAAGATTTTATAAAACAATTTGAAAAGTGTTGAGCGAAAAACAAATATTTGAATTGTTTTCTTTGAAATTCTGGCCTTAACCGGTTTTGCCCAACCTGGCTGCTCACGGCACCCACCGTGCAATACCCTCATCGCCACAAAGACTCCATCAGGAGGAGAAAAACAAAACACACAATTGCGATCGTGGTTTTCCTTTCAAACACCATTTTGAAATCAAATAGGTAAGAAGTACCATGAGGCAGCTCCCCGTCGTCCGCCCTTGACCGTGGGCACGGCTATCATGATAGTTATACACTCTGCAGAGGTTGCACGCTTTACCTATGCGAGGTGGTTCTTCCTAGGGTGCCCCTAAGGAAAAAGATCACCACAGGGCCTTTCTCCAACATCCTCCTAGTTAAGGCATTCCCGCTAAGGTTTTCACTGCAATGCCCTCTTGCGCCGATAGAACAACACCGATTGTCTACTCCACCGACCGGAATGCCATAGTTAGGAGTCCGAAGGATACTCAACCAGGGCCCGCCCATAGGCACACATGGTCGCACTGTTGTACTTAGCTCGTCTACCTCAAGGAATTGGTCCTTAGGGACTAGGGTGGTTCCCACACTGGGCCCAAGTCTCGTGCTTGCTGCACCAACCTTGCAACCATCCACCCCGATCAGGTTTTATAAAACATTTTTACCCGATAGCACCCACTATCTCAACTATGCCCATTGGCAAACATGACAGTACCAACTATCCTCTAAAATCGCCGGCGATGGCTCCCGGTGGCGGCGCGGACCCCAAAACATGCTCCCAGACCGGAGCATTGCAAAGGAACCAATAGGAAGAGGAGGAGCTCACCGGAACAGTGCCAAAATCAAGGAAAAGAGGGAACTCCGGCGAGTTCTTCGGCACGCGATTCCCGGAGCTACGGACGTCGAATCGACGAGTTCCTGGGCAAAATGGAACCGTGAGAGAAAAATCTAGGACGTCCCGGAACTGTTTCGAAAATGGAGACTTACTTAGGCCAAATTGAAGAAGAAAGCAAGGGAGAAGGAAGGAAGCTCGACTGGAGATTTTGATATGAGAAATTGATTCTGGGGGGTTAGCTCAGTGTCAATTAACCCTGATGGCAGACAATGAATTCATCAGTTTCATGGGTGGGTTATGGCCAAGGGGGTTAGGAGTGAATGGGATGGGGTTAGGAGTGAATAGGATGGGGAGTTAGGGAGTTTCTGTGTGCAGCACAGAGAGAGAGTGAATGAGAGAGGAGTTAGGAGTAAATGGGAGATTTCTTGCATTGCACAGAGAAGAGAGAGAGAGAGGGAGATCAGTGAGAGGGAGAGAGGCAGAGAGGGAAGAGTAAGGAGAGAGGATGACAAGTGGGACCAAGGAGGAGAGGAAGGGATTTTAAATTATTTATATTTCAGATTTTCTCTTTTAAATACAAAGTCCAGTTGAAATTTTATTTTCTCCTTTTGAAACCCAATTACATTACTTTAATTATTTTATAGAATATTTGCAAAACAACTCAATTACTTTTTAAAGTTTTTATTAAACTAGTAACATACTTATTTCATTAAAAATTATTTTTATTTAAAAGAACTTTAATGCAATGCAATGCATGATGCACATGAATTTTTGATTTTTGAAAATGAGGATGTTACATCCCCTTCGAGAACGTTCCGAATCCCCGAGCCCGATGGCTCGTTATGATTCGCGGGCAGCAAGAGCCTCACAGTCCGGGCTATGTCGGCCCGAGGCAAGGCTGCAGAAAAGGAAGGAACATCAGGACACGTCGAGAAGAAGCTCGGGCAAAAAGGCCGAAGGTCGAGAAAGAAACTTACGGGAATTGCCTTCACGGGTGGGATCGTCCCACCCATGGATGCCGAAGAAGGGGTGAACCCGCTTTCGCAGCGGGCTCACCCGATTCTTGATGAAGTCGGCCATGATGTCGTAGCCGTTCAGCCCTTGGCCGGCCAGCTTCCGGATCTTGGCCGCCGAAACCGCCTCCGCCGACTCCAGCATAGGGCGCTGCAGCGTCAGCTTCCTGGGGTTCGCGTTTGAGAACCAGAGCCCGCACACGCCGAGCTTCTTGGCGTAGTACCACTGCGACGCCCATCCCCCGACGTTCTCCTTGGCCTTGAACGCCGAGTACGCGGGTTTCATTTTGCGGCGCAGCTTGAAGTAAGTGCACCCCGCCGCGTCGCTCCCGCCAGTTGTGGTGAACACGTAGAAGTTGAGGAAGAAGCTCACTGTCGGCTCCACTCCGACGAACGCCTCGCAGAGATACGCAAAGATCGTTAGAGACAAGATCGAGTTGGGATTGAGATTCACCAACTCGATCCCACATTGGGCCAGGATGGCGGCGAGGAAGTTGGACTCTGGGACCTGGAGTCCATGGACAGCAAAGAGCTCGAAGGAGACAATCTCGTCGCCCGCGGGCGTGGTGATCGTCTCCTTGCCGACCGCCCTCCAACCACCGACGTCGATGAAACCAGCCGTGGTCATCTCCTGTGATAGCCTGAAATTTTTTTTGCATAAAATTTTTCGCGCATCAAAGTGCATGAAAGTTCTCCAGAACACTACCTACACTTCCAAATCCTTCTTAAGATCCCAAACTACCCTTTTAAGAAATTTTCCCAAATTTATAATTTTAAAAAGCCACATGTCATATAGAAAAGAAACTTTATCTATTTTTATATAAAGAAAATCCTTTATAATATGCAACCTATTATTTCATATTCATATCATATATATGTTATGAACTCTCAGAAACCAAAACCATAGTTAGACCTATTCTTAATATTTCATACGATGAATAGTGTTTTCGTATAATGAATAGTATTTTCAATACCCCATGTTTCAAGAATTCAATTATCTATTTCTTTTTACCATTTTCATTTATAAGCAACCAATTCCACTATATTACAAATATAATACTCTATCATCAGGTATCGATGAAATTACCATTTCGCCCTTTTAAGACAAAAATCCCCAAATTACCCTTTTCCCTGACCCTTTCATATTGATTTTAATAAATCTTTTATAAGCACAAAATATGCACTCAACTAATATACTATTTTCAAACTTAAATTTATATCTTGAATCTGTATCAAATGTGCACTTAGTAAAATTACCAATTTGCCCCTTTGACTAAAAATCTCCCAATTTCCCCTTTCTAAATCCATTCAACTACATCGCATGACCAATATTCATTTAAATACAACTCCAACCCTTGGACATATTTTAAATTTTGAACTGGAACTATCTTCAGACCAATTACCAAAATACCCTCCCAACTTGATATTTCCAAAATCATCTTCTTTTACATATTCACTTACTATCTTTTTATATGACCATTTACATTCAATTTAAACCCCAATTCTGATTTCAAACTTTGAATTTTATTTTAGAATTTGAATTGAAGATACTTTCAAAGAAAATTACCAAAATACCCCTCAATGCTTAAAATCCCCAAAATCCTCCTCTCTTTTCATTTTACTTAGCTATCATATGCATAATATCTTCATATAAATCAACAAACAAATTTTGGTCCAAACTAAAAGTTGAATTCGAGCTCTTCTATGTGAATTTACAGAATTGCCCTTGGAAGCCTTCCTTCCTTCTTCCCTCTTCTTCCCTTCTTCCCTTCTCCCCTGTTTCTCTGTCCTGCTCATTGAACCTCAGCCAACCCGATCCCTTAGTGCTGCTCCTAGCTAATCTTGCACGCCAAGACAAGGAAAATCGGCGCCACATGTCACTGCCACGAGGAACCCCGCTGGAATTTCTCCTCCCCCGCCATCATCGCTGCTCACGCGGCACCGTACACATGCCCAACGCCAAATGGACCGAACCACTGCAAGGATCATCGCCGATCCGAGCTAATCCGCTCCTCAGCGTCCCTAAATATCTACCAAGCTCAATTGCGCCTATAAATAGCAAGCCGGAGCTTCCAATTTCACGTGTGCATTTCACCGGCCGCAGCCGCCTCTCCATCAAATTCGTCCCAACCCCGGTGTTTCAAGCTCGGCGCCGCTGTCCAAAGCTTCGTAGCAGCTTCGCCGAGCTCCTACTAGGAGGAATTGGCATGAAATCAACCGGAGAATCGGCGCCTCTCTCGTTTTTTTGGCAGCGTAGCTTCACGCCATCAGTGAGCCGAGTCATGACGACGAGCTCAACTAGCAGCGTGGTAAGCACCCACTACACCCTCTCAAGCTCATACATCCGTCAATTTGCATAATTGCAAAAGAAAACCGAAGCACCCAATTTCGTTCTTCACCGCCGCCGCCCGACCACGTCGACCGGTCATCTCCAGCCATCTCGATCTACCAATCCACTTCCAAAACACTCCTATACGTCCTAGAAACAAAAGCCCTAAGGTTAATTACCCCGAAACCGTGCCAAACCCAAAACCCCAATTCGGGATCATCAAGAACCCTAAAACAGGGTACTGTTCATGCCCAAATTTCATTTTCCATCCAATTGAAGGACTTAGAGCCAACATTCGCAAAAGGTCATAATACAAAAGTTGTTCCAAATGGTGTTTTACCCCCAAATATGATTTTTCCAGATTTTTAAGTTCATCCAGATTTCAAAACTTGAATTTAAACCCTCTCTTTAGCTATTTAATAAATTACTATAAATAGAAAATATAATAAAAAGTGAAATTGATATTTTTACTGTTCATATATAATATATACAAAGTTTATAAAATGTTTATATTTGAAGTTTTTTCATAATACATGCCACCTTTAGATTTTACTTCTTTAAAACTTTATAAGAACTAATTTCTTAAAATAAAATAAGAATTGTCATTCCTCTTAGCTAATGTAAAATATACATAGGAAATTCGTCACACAATTAAAATAATTAATTACTAAACATATTATGTAGAAATTCCTTTTCACAAAATATTTATCAAACCCAATCCTATAAAATAAAAAGAATAAGATTGATTTCAAAACTATAATAAACCCTTTTTCAATATAATTGGTAATTATAATCTTGTTTTTAGGATAATGCTAAGAGATTTGCAAAAAGCCAAAAATAGATTATTTTCTCCTTTAAGGTTTTCTTTAAAAATATATGTGTAAAGTTCAAATAAATGACCAAACCATTGTAAACCCTTAAACCTAATTAAAATAGGTTACTCCTAGCCTATAAAATCCAAAATATCCTAGACACCCTTACCCAAGTTTAAAACCCTACATAAAATGATAGCCACAAACTTGAACTATTTCAAAAGAAGATTCCTATATTACATTCTAAAACTTTTTCATATAAAATCATTTCTTCATTCTAAATCTATCCAAACATATCTTTTGTAAAGTATTTCCTAATAGGAATTCCTTATAAATTTATCCATAGAAACCTATTCATACCCCTCATAAGTATCTCTTCATAAAATATCCTATGATCCTATCCATTCAGAGAATATCCTGCAAGAAATCTCAATTACCACAATATCTCGTAGTAAACCTAAAAATATCCCTACCACTTCACTCCAATTCAATTATGTGCTAAGATTCTATTCTATCCATAGCCATCATGACAATCCAAGAAAAATCAGATAACCACTCTTCTGTAATTCTATCCATCCACATCCTCATACTTAACCTAACCATTTTACCAATTTCTAAATATACTATCCACATACCTATAGCCCTCCAAATACCCAAACCCTTTCAAAAGAATATTTCTGCATAGCATCCAAAATCCTTTTTACTTGATTTAATTCTCTCTTTATTAAAAACCCGCGATCAATAGAAGAAGAAGATCAAGCTTTGAAGACACAAGCTACTCTCTGGACGGAGATAATAATTAAAGGTGGAACAGAAGAAGAAGTTTAGTAGCAACCATAACTAAGGCAGGTTTCTATTCCTTTGATGCACATTGAATTCCTATTTATTTAATTATATATGCATTACCTTTTAGTTATTACTTTATTTGCCAAATCATCATTTCATGTGTTATAAAATGGTCAAGCCAAGCTACAAACACCAGAAAGCTTACCTATTGTTGATTAGCCCCATCCTTTGAAGCCTAGAATAGGTTTTAAAATATTTAAATTGAGTAGGATAAGTCAATCATTTGCCATGTGGATAAGTAGTATGGGATGCTTATCTGGACATGGGGATGTTACGAAAAAAGAATTTTATATGAGCCACCAGGTGTAGTGAAGTTGGACTAGGCCAGTAACTCTGGGAGCCATATATATATCCCATGAGAATCTATCGCTCAGTAAGGCGCAAGGGGGCTATTGCCCGGTAAGACTCAAGGAGGACATATGCCATACAAGACCTACAATGGTACCTGTTGTCAAGAGGATACAACTAGGCTGTGCTCATATAAAAACTTGGGTATAATGAGTAAGAATGACACAAATACCACCCATCCATATAAGAAGTTGTTATATGGGTAAAGCTGGGTAGGTCCTGCAGGGCTAATAACGAAATCATCGATGGACCCTACTTCGGGTATATGAAGTTGTGTCAAAATGGGTGATGCCTCTCTTATTCAATAAACTCATGCTTTCAAGAGAAGGTTATGGTGTATGGCGCTGCATAAGGCAGGTAGAACGTGGAGAATGGTGATAGTGTTATGGAGAGATGAAAATGTTTCAACCAGTTTATTAAAAGTTCTTTTAAAACCTTAAGTTCTTGAATTTATTGTATATTAATGCATTTACGTTCCTGTATGAACCTTACTTCTTGTCGAATCCCTGCATATCGTAAGTTAAGCTTCCTAATGGGAACCTCGCAAGCATCATGGTACTTACCCACTATGTGGGAATAACCTATTTTCAGTCTTCCACTCCCGACGATTTTGAGAAATCTTCCATGAGGAATTGAACAATTATGGCATTATTGGTTTCTAGAGTCTTAGTTTTAGAGAGCTTTTCCTATCCTCACAACTTGTGCAACAGTGTAAGTGTGCAGTAGAGGTCTGAGTTGTAATATTTTATGTAAAATGAATATCTCCCCATATAATAAAGTGAACTTTGTATTAGCTCTGGCACTGTTGCATCCTGGGTAATTGTGCTTTTGAGGGAACATTTTCCGATAAGATTAACCGGAAATTGGGTCCTCACATCTCCTTCAGGGTGTCCTCGGAGGTGAGACTCCGGGTGAAAGGCGCCATTGGAGGAAGAAGGTCGGGGGGCAGGAACGGCGGAGAGCGAAGAAATTGAAAGCACGGAAAGGTAATAGCACAAAAAGGACAAGGAAGCGTAAAGACAGCGACACAAACCGCGTCTTATAACCGCCGCGGGAAGATGAACAGACGCATGTCCGCCTAAGGCACGAAAACCGAAAGAAAGACAGCGGCGCGCATAACTGCGCTCGGATGGAATTCCCGCCGAAGCCAAGACCGCGCGCGCGAGACGCAACATTTCGCCAAAAAACAGTTATCAATAAACCTTTGAGAAGGACATCTCTGTCCCGCTCGAGGCTCGGGGGCTAGCTGCTGGGGAAAGTACGTAGCCCATAGGAACGCAGCCCACTTGCCTACCTCTGAGCACGCGCAAGCTTCATAAGCTCGCGCCCGAGCTTGGCAAGCTCGCGACCGAGCTTCCCCACTCCGAAGCTCAGGTCTCTCGCTTCCTTGAGCTTCCGAAGCCCCGGGCTCGGGCCCCAACGCGGACTGCGCCGCACGACGCGTAGGCACGCTGCGGGTCTCGCATGTCACCGCGAGTTAATGCGACCGCAGTACTGATGCACGTCTGCCGCAAGCCGCTGATGGGTTGGTGGCCAGTCGTATCAATGGTCATCTTACCGTCCGCCCACATAGAGAAAGACGCGTATTGTCGTGTGGCCGTCCGAACACTGATCCTAGCAAGTTGGGAAAACACGTCCGAATGTCCGGTGGACCTCATACGTCTGTCATGTCACAGCACGACAAAACAGAAGAATATAACAAGCGACCAGGGGCAAGACGGTGCCTCGCAACGGACCAAAGTCAGACTATAGTGGCCGGAGGCACCTATAAAAGGGACGCACAGGCCATAACCAAAGAAAGAGAGAACGACCAAGACAGACACAAACAGAAGAGCACTCAGCCACCATAGAGGAAGAGCACTTGCACTAGTGTAGGATCTCTAGTTCTAGGTGGTACGTAGTTCTTTGCATCCAGGTATTGTAGAAACACACATAGTGCCTTGATCACTTATTGTACCCGAGCCCGGGCTTTCCGGAGCTCGGTCTCTCCCCCTCTGTACTCGTTTAAGCTCGGTATTAAACGAAGACTGGCCGTAGGGCTGTTATCTTGCAGTGGAAGCTCGAACCAGAATAAAAACACCCATGTCACAACCCACGTCCTTCCCTCGGCAGCGCCCGGCCAGCGGCCGGCCTCGGTCCAGGGGGCAGGGCCGCTCTCGGGTCTCGCACACCCCTTTCCCCGCATATTGGCCTGCAGGGGCTTGCCTCCCAGTCGCCGACACATCTCCAACCGCTTCAGGAGTCCTTCTATATTCAGAGTTCGAATCCTGCCGGATATAGATATTCCTTGGAGCGCAAGTTAGCGTATTTTTAGGATATATTTATAAATATGGTAGGATTCTGAGTAATCTAAATGGTTCTCCAGGTCGTAAAGGACCCGGACGGCGTGTATCCTGTACTATAAATACCTCCCCCATGAGAGGGGAGGGTATCGAAATCTGTTTTTGCAATCTCATCGCAATAATAGAGATGCCCACGTGCGACTAGAATAGGGTTATTATTTTCTTTTGAGAGACCCAAACCAGGATAATTCTCTATCCCTAGTTTGTCTTTCACCTCGACGATTCGACACATATACAACAACAACCCTTTGGCAAAAAGGGGTTGTTTGATCCCTCAATCAAGAAGTAAGCTTGGCAGGAGATCGATTCCCCAATTATCGACAAGAAATGTTTCACATTTTTTACATGTGTTTCACTAGAGCAAACTTATGTTTCATCAGAGAAAAAAACCATGTTTCATTCATACTAGGGTGATGTTTCAAGCCAAGTTACATTGTATATTTTCCTCATCTAGGCTCTTGCTCCTTTCAATAGAGTACCAAGCCTCTTATGCGACGAGCTCTAGGAGGAGGCCGACAGGCTTCCAAGTGGCAAAAAGACGCTCCTCGCTACCCCTTACTTGAGAGAGAGGTAGAGAGAGAGGGGGGAAGGAGAGGGAGAAGGAGGAGAGGAAGTAGGAGACGGAGGAGGAGATGGGAAGAGAAAGGGCAAGCCGGATCAGGAGAGACAAAGCCAAGGGGTGGCCGCTGGATCATAGGAAAGCTCGCCGATGCTAGGCTATATGAGAGAGAGACAGGAGAGAGATATATGTGGAGGAAGAGTAGCGGGAAAGGATAAGGCAAAAGAACAGCTGCGTGTTAGTGAGGACATGTAGGAGAAGCGTTGCACGAGTGAGGACGAGACATATGGTAGATTGGACGCCCGAGTCAAAGTGTTTGAAAGTGTTTTTGTAACTTTTGAGCTAAGTAAAAGAAACCTCCCAAAGCTAAGGATGGTCCGTGTTTTTGGGTTTGGTCACAATGCAGACCAAATTGTTCGGGTGTGCTGAGGATCGATGCGATTGTGCATTAGTTTGGCCCATGAACGGGCACTACTACTTCTAATATTTGTTCCGATTATCGCGACGGGGCGGGCAAGTTCCAAAGTCAAGGAAATTCTTGAATCTTGTCCAGACTCCAGTGTGACCAAATGGTGACCAAATTCTTGAGCTAAGATTTCTCATAAGTATATGGAGTTATATATGTACATGTGAGAATCCGTTGAATCCGCCAGATACGTGGGATTGATTGTAGTAGCCGCCAGGTAACCTGGAATATTCGAGTGGAGTCTCATGTATGTTTGATAATGGAGTGGAGTCCATGTTTGATAACACCTGGAAAGACCAGTTACATAGTTACATTCAAACCATACACATTCAAGTCAACACGTGTCCGGTCGCCTACCTCTTGTAGTAGTATCAATCCATCAATGCCTAACAGCCACCCCATATTGCAATCGATGAGTTGTTAAATCTACACATGAAAAGGCCATCCTGTTATTCCATTCAGGCATACGACCAAGTCGCCGTTCATCGATCAAATCTAAGCCGCTGTGCAGGATGGTTGGGTAATTTCACAGGGACATTACTCGAATCCCAACCGCTAACGAATGATTCAAATTAGATGACAAATAAACTGTTTTGCTACAGTATTTTGCGACCATTGTAGTCATTCACGCCGGTTCATGACATGTACTATTAATTAATGTACTAAACAAAGCAAAACTCCGCGACTTGGCTAGCAACATTCTACGATTAGAGCAGTACCATTTTCCCAACCATAATTAATATAGTCATTCACGCCGGTTGATGACATGTATTAATGTACTAAACAAAGTGAACTCGGTGCAGCAGACGCGATCTGGCATGTACAAGGCGAGCTCTTGACCGGCGCCATATGTGAGCATGGCACGGCGTCTCGAAGCTCTGCTGCTGCTGACGATGACGACGACGACGACGATGATCATGCGGATATCGGCGGCCGACGTCGAGCGGGACGCGCTGCGGGCATTCATGGCCGGCGTGTCGGACCCGTCGGGTGCGCTGCGGTCGTGGAACAGCACGGCGCACTTCTGCCGGTGGAGGGGCGTGACCTGCACGGACGGGCACGTCACGTCCCTCAACGTGTCGCGCCTCGGCCTTGCCGGGGCCATCTCGCCGGACGTCGGCAACCTCACGTACCTCGAGAAGCTCAGCCTCAACGGGAACTCCCTCTTCGGGAGCATCCCGGCGAGCCTCGGCCGGCTGCGGCGGTTGAGCTACCTTGGCCTCCGCAACAACGGCGGGCTGAGCGGGGAGATACCCGACAGCCTCCGCAACTGCACCGGCCTCTCCGTCGTGTACCTCAGCAAGAACAGGCTCACCGGTGCAATCCCGGAATGGCTCGGGACGCTGCAAAACCTCACCGACCTCTGGCTCAGCCACAACTCGCTCTCCGGCGAGGTCCCGCCGTCGTTCGGCAACCTCACGAAGCTCCGCAGCCTCATGCTCGGCCAGAACCTTCTGGAAGGCACTCTCCCCGATGGCCTCTCTCGTCTTACGTACCTCCAGAAACTCCGGGTCTACTCAAACCGCTTCCATGGCGATATCCCAGCTGGGTTCTTCAACATGTCATCGTTGGTGGACATCTCCCTCGCCAACAACGAGTTCAGTGGCCGCCTCCCGCCGGACGCCGGCGCGGGAATGACGAAGCTTGAGCTCCTCCTCCTCGGTGGGAACCGTCTGACCGGCACGATCCCTGCATCGCTCGGCAACGTCTCCGTCGTCGCCTACTTCAATCTCGCCGCCAACAGCTTCACCGGACGGGTCCCCTCCGAGATCGGCACGCTCTGCCCGCGGCATATGCGGATGTCCAACAATGAGCTCACGGCGGCCAGTGATGGCGGCTGGGAGTTCTTGGACCATTTGACAAACTGCAGCAGCTTGCTGGATCTTGCTCTAGACGGCAACAATTTCAGCGGCACGATGCCGAGCTCCATTGGCAACCTCTCGAGGAAGCTTCGGGCACTGAACCTCGGGACCAACCGCTTGTCCGGGTCAATTCCTCCGGGCATCGAAAACCTCGTCGCGCTGGAGTCGTTGGAGCTTCACTCCAATCTCCTCACCGGCGCCATTCCTGACGGCATCGGGAAGCTCAAGAAGCTGACGAAGTTGTCGTTGCAGGAGAACAAGCTGACTGGGCTCGTGCCGTCCGCCATTGGCGGGCTGACGCAGCTGCTTAGCCTCGTGCTGGGCGACAACACATTGAGCGGAGCCATCCCTCCCGCTCTCGGCGACCTGCGAAAGCTCACTCTGCTCAACCTCTCCGGCAACGCGCTCACCGGCAACGTCCCGAGAGAGCTCTTCAGCCTGTCGTCGCTGTCGTCAGCGATGGACTTGTCGGATAACCGGCTCGACGGTCGGCTTCCTCCCGACGTCGTCAACCTCGGGAACCTCGCACTCCTGAAGTTGTCGGGAAACCGCTTCTCCGGTGAGGTGCCCAAGGAGCTTGGTGGTTGCAAGAGCTTAGAGTTCCTTGATCTGGACCGCAACCTCTTCAACGGAAGCATCCCGCCGTCGCTGAGCAAGATAAAGGGGCTCCGGCGGCTGAACCTGACGAGCAACAGATTGTCCGGGAGCATCCCGCCGGAGCTCGGCCAGCTGTCCGGACTGCAGGAACTGCACCTGTCACGGAACAACCTGACAGGAACAGTCCTAAATGAGCTACAGAACGTGAAGTCCTTGATCGAGCTGGATCTGTCTTACAACCATCTCGACGGCCACGTACCATTGCAGGGCGTTTTCGCGAACATCACCGGCTTGAACATCGCCGGCAACGGCGAGCTCTGCGGCGGCGTCCCGCAGCTCCATCTACCGCAGTGCCCAGAGTCCACGCACACACGTCGGCTTCTGCGGATCGCGGTGCCTGTCGCAACCATAGCTACCTTCTTGGCCGTACTCTTCACTGTTCTCCAGTGCTCCAAGAGAAAGCCGAGACATGAAGCAGCCGCAACCCCGGCCGTCCTCGACGGCGAGAATTACGAGAGATTTTCGTATGACGAATTGGCGAAAGCCACGAACAGCTTCGCGGACGCCAATCTGATAGGCACCGGGAAGTTTGGCTCTGTGTATCAGGGGACCCTGCCATTGAAGGCGAAGGGTCCTTTGGCACACGAAAACGTCGCCGTGGCGGTGGCGGTGAAGGTGTTCAATCTCCGGCAAGCCAGCGCCGCCAAGACCTTCCTGTCGGAATGCGAAGCCTTACGGGGCATCAGGCACCGGAATCTCGTCAGTGTCATCACCTGCTGCTCCAGCGTCGACGCGAGCGTCAGCGACTTCAGAGCTCTGGTGTTCGAGCTCATGCCGAACTACAGCCTAGACAGGTGGCTGCATCCAAAATCTGAAGTGAAGTGCAGCCTGAGCGTGAGCCAAAGGCTCGACATCGCCGTGGACATCGCCGACGCGTTGCACTATCTCCACAGCAGCTGCACGCCTCCGATCGTGCACTGTGATCTCAAGCCGAGCAATGTTCTTCTCAGCGAGGATCTGACGGCCTGCGTCGGTGACTTTGGCCTCGCGAAGCTGCTCACTGATACGGGAAGCCATGATGCTGACGATACCGACAGCACCATTGGAATAAGAGGCACAATTGGCTACGTCCCACCAGGTAATTAACTTAGCAAGTGTCTCGAATATGGATGCTAGTCCTTCTTAGCCAGTTTTCCATTAGAGTTAGGAAAAGCTACTGTTTTGGTTCCTAGGCTATAGACCTCGACCAGTTTTTTTCTATTAGAGTTAAAGAAAAAGTACTGTTTTTGTTTTTGACTATAGCCCTCGACTCGTTTTTGTCTCTAAACTTCAAAATCAAGTTAATCGATTCTCAAAATATTTAAACCGAGCATAAATGGACCTTTACCGAGTCAACGGTGCTTTGACTAGGCAAATATAGTTTAACCCAAGTGTTATATGTATTTTTAAATAAAATTATTTCACAAAATTCAATTTAAACTTTATATTTGAGTTTTTAATTATCTAATCTCATAGAAAGTTTTTTTTGAAACGTTCTCATAGACAGTTTTCACATAATTCTCTGAACTTTACTCAATGTTTAGCATTTTGTTTATTTTTAAGACTACTAGAAAAAATAATACAACGTGGTAAAATATGGGTAAATTTTTTGTCAGCTTGTAAAATAATTATGGACTCAAATATATACATTTTTTGGATTTTATGAAATATTTGTTATGTAAAAATATATGGTAAATTTTTTTGTCAGCTTGTAAAATAATTATGGACTCAAATATATACATTTTTTTGGATTTTATGAAATATTTGTTATGTAAAAATACATGTAACACTTTGAACAAACCAGTTTTGATTAGTCAAAACCATCTTTATCTCTTAATGGAGTAATGGACTCTTTGTGAGTGATTTTGATATTTCGATGATCAAGGGTTTAGAGCCAAAACTATATTTTTTTTCCTTAAGAGTTAAGTTACTGTAATATAACGTAATCTGTCTCACAAAGTTCAGCGCTGGCCTGTAATGCATGCAGAATACGGCACGACTGGGAGAGTGTCCACACATGGCGATGTCTACAGCTTCGGGACGATGCTCCTGGAGATCTTCTCGGGGAGATCGCCGACGAGCGGCGCGTTCGCGGACGGCCTGACGCTGCGCGAGTTCGTCGCCGCGGCGTTCCCGGACGAGATCGAGCAGGCCCTCGACCCCGCTCTGCTGCTGCCCGCCGAGGCTTTCGACGGCGAAACGCCACGGCTGGGAGGGAGCGAGTGCGAGAGCGGCGGCGGCAGCGGCAGCGGCAGCGGCAGCGGCGCGCTCGTTTCGGTGCGCGATTGCGTGGTCGCCGCCGTCAGGGTAGGGCTTCGCTGCACGAGGCGGGCGCCGCACGAGAGGCTGAGCACGATGGATGCAGCCGCGGAGCTGCGTGCGGTCAGAGATCGCTTGCGTTCGTGCATACAGTGAATCCTAGGCGTTCGTTAGTTTACCCTTTTTTATTTCTATTTTTTAAGAGAGATAATTGCAATGCAAGGTATGCGGATGCTTGGATTTTTTTTTTTTGTTGGTTTCTGTTTTTTTTACGCTTTTGACTTTGACATGTCAATGTGCATAATCTTCATCAATATTTTTTTATGAAATTAGTTTGTTCGTATTAAAACATATTTATATATTTTACATAAAATACTTTATAATATTGTACCTTTACAATAGTTTATAAACTAGGAAGGTGCCATACGCATTTGCATGGCTAGATTTAAGTCAAAGTTTAATAGATCTTTTGCGGATATAAGTAATCATCGTACATTGTTGCATTGGCCATAATAAGCTATAACATAGCCCATGCATGATCTATTGGATACAATTATAACTCTAATCTCATTATATAGACATCGTTATAATATGGATCACTATAATTGATGGTGTAGAATTTTTTTTCCTTTTTTCTCCAATTGATTAGGAATTTCTAGCCTCTTGGATCAATTGTGATGGTTCCTCTCCAATTGATTTGTAGTTGTATGGACCTTGATGAGTTTTAGTACTAGTCTATATCATAAATGTAGTGTAATTATGTTGGCGATTGGAAGATAGATTCCTCACCGAGCTTTTCCTCGCCGAGCTTACCTGATGATTGAGAGACCAAACAACTCCTTTTTGCCAAAGGGGATTCGTCGTAGATGCATAGATTCGTCGAGATGAAGAGTAGATTAGACATAGAGATTTATCCTAGTTCGGGCCTATCAGAAAGAGATAATAACCCTACTTCAATCGCACGTGTGGGTTTGTGTTATTGCAGCCGTAGATGTTGATGTGGATCACGCCCTCCCCTTCCCCTAGAGGGTATTTATAGTATAAGGTATACGCAATCCTGATTCCATACGAATAGGAAAACGCTCGTGATAGCTACGAATCCTACCATAATTATAGATGTATTCCTAAAAACATGCTAACTTGTGTTCCAAAAAATCACGTAGATAGAAAGTCTTGTACTGCAAATATGGAAAGAGCTCGAGGAGGTTTAGAACTTGGACTCGGGCCGATTATCTTGTCGTATCCCCTTAGCATACTAACCCCACAAGCAAGGATGCCCGTCCCCGAGCATGCGGAATTAAACCCAAGCATGGTCCCATTAAGCCCGAGCTTCTGTCTCTTCGTAATACTCCGTGTGCACATATTATTTGTTCCAAATTTAACTGCTAGGGTATTTTATCCAATCCCTGACAAATTATATTTCCTTAAGATACGTGGGCGCAATGGTCATGATATGCTCTAATACAAATTTATTATTTTATTTTATTTTTATTCTGAATTTCAGTTTTAGGTTCTGATTTGTGTATGAATCTAACTATTACTTCTAATTAAATTTCATTCTGAATCTTAGTTTTACTTTTAAGTTTGTATGAAAGTCAGATTATTTATTTATATTATTTTTATTTTAAATATCAACTATTTTTAATCACAATTAATATAGACTGTTTCTTCAAATCTAAACAATTACAATTTGGATACGCCCCTATTGTATTTAGCATGGACTCTTTCTTTTAATCTAGGTATGAAATCCTCCTTTTAATCTAAACAATTATAGCTCACATACTGACATAAGCACCTACTGTACTTGACATGGACTATTTCTTTTAATCTAAGCATGTATCCTTTATTTTAATCTAAATCGTTGTAACTTTGATTTCACACATATATATGGCTAGACCATTCTCTTTTCATTCTATTAATGTGTGAATTTCTAGTATTTTAGAGTGAACATGGTGAATTCTTTGGACTCTTGTGAGCAAGGTGTTAGTACATTTGCTGATTTGCATGGTCGACTCTGGTGAGCAAGGTGTCAGTACGTTTGTTAATTTGCATGGTTAGAGTAGACCCGAACATGTCTCAGGCCAGGTCGGGTTTTGGGCTAGGCTTGAAAAAGCTCGGTGAATGCCTAAGCCCAACCCAATCCAATACATTTTTTTTACTCGAGCCCAAGCTCGGCCTGAGCTAAAAGCCCGAAGCCCGTATTGGGTCGCTGCCACGCTGGATCTAGGCCATTGGGCGCCTGGGGATGGGTATTCGGGCCCGGCTTAGTTTTTTGGGTTGAAAATAAAGCCTGAGCCCAGTCCAGAACATGAAACCGGCTAGAATTTGGAGCCCAAGCTGGCACGATGGTCAAGCCTGGCCTTGTTTTAGATTGGGCTGATCAGGTCTAGGTTATAGATTTTTTTTATTTATTTTTTAAAAAAATGTACGTTAGACCAATAATTTTTTAAAAATAGACGCTCATTGCCCGTGGACCGGGCGATCGCCCACTGCCCGGACGATCGGTGCACCATCCATTAGACACCGTGATCACCGTGAGCACATGTGGGGTCCATCGCCCATGATCCCCCACTATGGGGCGACCAGTTCCACGCACGCAACAGCATAGCACTATTAGCACTTGATGCTTTTTTTTTGTCATTTTCATATCTATTTCATTTGATGTCCAAATTGTATGAAACAAATTTCATAATTCATCTAAAATTCTAAGGAACCCATTTTAAAACTTTTAAAATTTATTGTATTTTTGAGTTATTTCTCTTTTTTTTTGGTCCGAGGAGATGCTACCTAAGATGGTGGAAGCGAGGTCCGCACTCGCCTAAACTCACTTGCTAATCGCCAGAAAACTTATGGTGTGTGGCAAATGGCAATAACCTAAGCACGGTTGATCCAATTGCATGTAGACCAACCTGCCACCCTATGCATTGTTCTTGTATGCATGCTTATGCTCAACCATACCACTTTTCAATGTCCACTGACCACCGAGCATGCAAGAGTAGGTTTTTTAGGATAAAGACTGCTGGGATTTACAGAGCAGCTGTTCATAAATAGTTTTTCTTGTTGGGCTTTTGCCCGTGAGACCCATGGGCCTCTGGTCCATGCGGGAAAGGCATAAGGCAAGACATCTTGGCGGTAGCTTATCGAGACTTGCTTGTGCACAAGCGCCGCGTTCAAGTCTTTGGCGACGATGGCGAGACTCGAAACGAGCTCAAGACTTAAGCGGCGCTGCCGCCCGATTCGATGCGATGGTCGTTGCAACGGCCGATCAAGGTAAATTGAGAAGTAGTCTTGAACTGCTACTGTGTTAGGCTGTTTGAGTATGTCCAGTTGCCGAAATCTGAATTAAGTTGGATATTTTAGAAGTAATTCTCATTAAAGTGGACTGATAATCAACTATTTCATTTGGTAAATTTATATGTACCAAAAATAAAGAAATAATTAAAAAACACAATAAATTTTAAAGGTCTTAAAATGGGTTCCTTAATTTTAGATGAACTATGAAATTTGTTCCATGCAATTTGGACACCAAATAAAATATATATGAAAATGACCAAAAAAGCATCAAGTGCTAACAAGTTGTCTTTGTCAGGCGGTCGCCCATAGTGCAAATGACATTGTGGGCAATGGACCCCACATGTGCTCACAGCAATCACGGTGCCTAACGGAGGGTGCACCGATCGCCTGGGCAGCGAGCGATTACCCGACCACGAGCGATGGGTGTCTATTTTTGAAAAATTATCGGTCTAACGTACATTTTTAAAAAAAATGAATAAAAAATAATTTAAAAATAAAAATTCTAGATTATAGTTGTTTCAATGTTTAATCCCGTGAGATTTACACCATTCTAATCTAGATGGGTCATGCGCTTTGCCTGCTTGATTCCTTCGTCTGATGTTGGCGGATGCAATACACACACAATGGCTTCTTGATTTGTTGGTTGGTCACAACCTCAATGCTTACTTGATATGGATTCTTTCTTTTCAGAGTTGATTGCCTCTTGGCTTTCTCGGGGATGGCCGTCTAATCTCCACTTGACATCTCCTCCTAGATCGCCTATGTCCTTGTAGAAAACTCTAATTTATTGTGTCGTTTTGATGGGAGCTCTGCTCCCCCGAGGTGTTGTCCAGTGACAATGCTCTTTTCTAGGAGGGGACCTTTTGTATAGTATTGAGGGGAGTAGAGATAAAAATTTTTTTGATAGAGTTTCTACTGTAGTTGATATGGTTTCTTTCCTTTAATCTGAACACAACTACAACTTGGGTCCGTCCATTGTAGTTGATATAGATTTTTTTAATCTAAGGCGTTGGAACTTGGCCCACTATAATTGGTGGTGTAGGCGTTTTCTTTTTTTTTCCTCCGATTAACATAGGATTTTCTAGTATTTTAGAGTAAAAATGGTGGCTATTTTGTAACATGCTTTAATAATATAACATATTGTAACATGCTTTAATAATATAACATATAGATAATAGTATGAATGCGTTATTTTAAAACTTTCCAAAGTTTAAATTCCGAGACGTGGAAACTTAACCTATGTGGATTTGAAAAAAGAGTAGTTTTCGAGACTCTACAGCGAGTTCCTCGGCCAAGCCCAACTCTGGTACGCAGTTGGAGAATTTTTTTATACTATTGAAAATTCAAAATTTAAAAAAAATACAACGTTTGAAAAAATTTCAAAACTAGCCGTCTGTCGCCTATTGGTTGGGTGGGATGAAAATCCAATGGGCGGTTTTTGCTTCAATCGCCCAACGATCTGGCGGGTAGCTCAAACCGCCCGACGTTGGGTATTTGTTGGTAGAGACAAATCCCGTTCAATGGTTAGGTGGGATTTAAAAAAATCCGTCTGACCATCGAGCAGGATTCCGTGCGCGAGAAAAACCCGCCTGATAGTCGGGTGGGATTTGCCTCCATAAAAGCAGCGCGCTGCCTCCCCCGCGCGTAGCAACCAGAAGCAGAGAAAGAAGAGGAAAGAAGAGAGAAGGAGAAGAAAGAGAGAGAGGAGGGAAGGAAGAGAGAAGGGAGAAGAAAGGGAGAGAAGAAAAAAGAAAACATCTGGCGTGGCTTTGATACCAACTCTGTCGGAACCCGGCCGTACAGACCGAACCCGTCTGTGCTACTGTACCAGTCGCAAGGATCAAGCTAGTACCACAGTCATACAGAATGATAAACAGCACCATACGCTTATTATAGTGGAAATAACATAAATCCAAAAGGAGCAGAGTGCGCCATTTATTACAATAAATAGATGATAAAAGAATCATGGAAATCAATAAATTGCGTCGATGCAACCCATCCAAACGCCACAAGCATCTGACCGGGATCGCAACTAGAAGTCCTGGCCGCCCACGTCAAACTTGTCGTCGTAGGTTGCTTCTTCAGTTCCTTCACCTGTTCGTTGGAATAAACAGCCCCGCGTGATATGCGAGGGTGAGTACAAGAATACTCAGCAAGCAAGGTCCTTATAAATGATGATGCAGGATACAAAACACAGGGTAGGGTTGTTTTGCATTAAGCTAATTCATAAACTTTCCCTATGAGTTGGAAAACTACAGTTTGAAACTTTAAGTTAAATTAACGAACCATTGTTTATCAGTTTAACACACTGTTGGGAAAAGTACGCGGCCCATGGAGACACAGCCCATTAACTTACCTCCGCCCATGAAAGTATGCGTCTGAGCTTTATAAGCTCACGCCGAAGCTTAACAAGCTCAGCGTCCGAAAACTTCCCGCTCGGCTTCGGGTCACTCGCCCCGGCTTCCGCCGGGCTCGGACCTAAGGCGATCATCGCGCGCACGCCACGAGTATCGCCATGGGTCCCGCAGGTCACCACGAGTTAAATGCGACCGCAGTACCAAGGCACGCCTGACACGGGCCACTGGCGAGTTGGTGGCAGGTCACGTCAACGGTCAGCTTACCATCCGCCCTATAGAGAAAGACACGTATTGCCGAGTTGCGGTCCGAACATCGATCATGGCGGGATGAGAGAATACGCCCGAATATCCGGCAGGCCTCAAGCGTCCGCCACGCCCCAGCACGGCAAAGCAGAAGAACACAACTAGTGACCGAGGGACAACACGGTGCATCACAACGGACCAAGGTCAGACTACAGTGGCCAGAGACCGCCTATAAAAAGCGCGCACAGGCCACAACCAAAGAAGGAAGAAAGAGAAAAAAGACGACACACAGAGGGAGAGACAGAAGAGGAAGACGGAGATAGCCAAAAGAGCACTCGGCCACCATAGAGCAGGAGCACTTGCACTCACATAGGAGCTCTAGTTCCAGCCAGTAATTCTTCACATCCAGGTACTGTAGGAACACACATAGTGCCTTGAGCACTTATTATACTCGAGTCCGGGCTTCCCAAAGCCCGGTCTCACCCTCTTGTACTCGTTTAAACTCAGCATTAAACGAAGACTGGATGTAGGGATGTTATCCGGCAGTGGAGGCCTGAACCAGGATCAAAAATCCCCATGTTACACTAGCACACACCCACATCGCCCTTCCTCGGCGCTCGGCCAAATGCCGGCCTCGATCCTAGGGACAAGGCCGCCCTCGGGTCTCGCACACCCCCTTGCTCATCGGCGTGCGGAGGCTCGCCTCCCAGTCGCCGACACACACGAATAGCCCTCGCGACATAACTCGAAAGGCACTCACTGCCCGGCACTCACTGCCAAATCACTACATCAATTAAATTATTAAAACCATGAGACTACACCAGTGGGTCTGTTCCACGTCCGTTCTTGATCGTGAGCACGGCTACCATGATAGTTTAATCTCTGCAGAGAGGGTACACTTTACCCATGGGATGGATTCACCTTTCGGAGACTCCAACGAAGCCTTTGGCGAGGTACACCTAGACTTGAGCCTGCCCGTGAGGATTCACCCCTTGGCAGCCTCCCACCAAGCTAGTGGCCCCCTCGTGCGCCTTGCAGGTCTGAAGTGGTAGGTAGCCACACCCACACCTCCAAGTGACACACCCAAGTCTAAGCTTTCCAAGTTAATCAGGTAAGACCTTACCATGTTAGTGCCCATGGCTGTACTGTTATGCGGGAATAGGTATTCCACCGAATGGAACGGTCCTTAAATAGCCGGGGCAGCTACCACACCCCAAAAAGTGCCACACGCAACCAGCCAACTTGCAATCCACCCTAGGTCAACTCATGCCACGTTAATTTTAGTGGATTAATTGGTTTTGAAAACCCCAACAGTCTCCCACTGGCTTATTTTGCACCATAACACAGATATAATATAACACCAGCTATGATACATCTACTCGCGCTAAGCAATCTAGTGAAATATCAACTTGGCATAAATAAGACATATTATTCAACTTAGGGTAGCAATACATGCTAATTGAGGACTAACACATAATTAGGAATTAGCTACACAAGTAAACGCCATGAAATAATTATAAAAGATAGCATGCATATTCAAGCATCTAACAAATCATTTCAAAAGGTAGGAGTGACATGCTTCTAACTTGCCTTGGTCAAGATACTGTGGATCGTCCTGCAATTCAGTAGTAACGTCGACTTCCTCGTCCGTTCCCGCCACGTCTACGCACGCCAAATGGTAACAACAACAAACAATCAGAAAATAATAATATTTATAAAAATTACAGTAACATAACAGTAAGTGGTATTTGATTTTAGAAACTTTATGAAATTTACTTCATGCAAAACGGAGCCTCGGTTTTCCGATTATCAATTTGGAAAGCTTGCTGTAATTTGCAAAACTAACAAAACTAAGCACTGTAGCAGCTAGGCTGCTACTCAGCCTATTACCAGGTTCCAGAAGGGATAAATCCCCATGCGTAGTGACTTAGTGAGAAGGGGACTGAGGGATGGAGTGAGAGAGAGCAAGGTGGCGGCTTGCTCTCGGCTCTGGCGGCGGCGGCGGCGGCGGCGGCGGCAATGCGGCGTCGTCTTGTTCTATGGCTCCATGGCTCCGGCGGCGGCGACACAGTCGCGACCCGCGGGTGGAGGTCTGTGTTTGGCGGCGGCGGCTCTCGCTGGCGGCGGCAATGGCCAGCAGCAGTGGCAGCTATGGCTCGGCAACGGCTCGCAGGCAACCGGCGGCGGCGTGGCATCACCCGCGGCGGCGACGGCTCCCGTCTCGGAACTAAGGCTGCGGCAGCAGCGGGTGGAGGGCGACGATGGTGATGGGATGGCGGCCTCACCCAGTCGACAACGACGGTAACAACGAAGACGGCTTGCAATCCCCTCTTCCTCCCTTGCTCTGCGTTGATGCAGCTCGTAGCATATCGATCTGGTAGTTTTTGGGGTGATGGTTTGGGAAACAGGGTTTGGCTAATGACGATAGGATTAATATGGGGATGATTCGGCTAAGGATATGGCCCCGGTGATTTGGAGTTCGATTAGGCTTTCATTTGGCTAACGGCGGTGAAGTTTGGCTGGGATACGGCTTCGGTAGCACAGGGATACAGGTTGGGTTGGGTTGGGTTTTGTTTTATTATTTTTCTTTTTTAATGATGTGGTTTTCTTAAAAAATAATAAAAATAATATTAGACGTCTCATGTGGCCCTTGTACTGGTTCGCCGGCCATGAATAGAGAAAAAGGAAACGAGGGAAAAAGAAAAGGAAAGGTTTAGAAAAATTTCTAGGGAATAAATCTTGATTTTAAAATTTAGGATCCTGAATTTTTTAGGATGTCACATAAACGGAACTGGAAAATCAATATGCGTCAAAGGATAGAAAACCTGCCTTCTTCGGTGGTCGGATTAAGCTCGAAAGTGTCTTTCGAATATTCTTGTTCAAGGGATCCGGAGGCGATCAGTTCGTTGTCTATATGTTGCAAATACGGAAAAAGAAAAGAAATTTCAATAAATATTCAAATAAGAATTGGAGAAGCATTATGCATAAAATGGTGAAAATGCATAAAAAGGGTTCGGGGTGAATAGGTGAAGGGTTGTACTATTTTCTAAGAATTTGAAATTATTTTCAAATGGATAAGGTTGAAATTGGGCATTTCTTCCGGGCAGCATGAAGCTATACTGGTGTATGTGTAGAGTCACGTGTGGATCGACAAATTTCTAGAGCTCGGGGTCAACGACAAAATTTGCCGGAGTTCCGAGATGGAATTTGTCGAATGTATAGAGGTGAAAAATTGAAAATAGATTTTTATTAAATTATTAGGTGTTATAATATAATTTTAGCATTTTCAGAATTTTTAAATTTTATTAGAATTTTTAAATGCTTTTGTATATAAGAAAGTGTGCAAAAAGAATTTATTTAGATTATTTTATTATGGAAATATGGGATATTATTTTTTTTATAAAATTCTATATCTTATTTTAGAATTTTGAAAAATTTTGCAGATTTTGGAAGACTTTTGATTGTTGGAATAAAATTCAAAGGCTCATATGATAATAAAAAATTTAAAAAGGAATTTTTATATCTATCAGCCCAGTACTTGCCCTGGGGCTGACAAGCGGGACCTGGCACGCAGTGGGAGAGGGCGTGCGCGCGGGCGATCTTGAGGTGGCTAATAGGTGGGATTGCGATGTCAGTGAGGGAGAGAGGGGAAAAATGGGGAGGGCGGCAGGAGGACGACGGCGCCGGTGATCAGCGGCCGGCGGCGAGAAATTGACATCATGAAAGTGAAATTGAGAGCAAGGGGTACCTTAGGGAGCTTTCGGGTGAGCTCGGGGTGGCTGGAGATGGTTGGGCGACGAGGTCAAGGCGGTGGTGCTCACGGGCTACGGCGGCGAGGGTGTTCCGGTGATCGCTAGGGCTAGGAGATGATGGTGCCGGCTTCGCGATGCGAAGTAGGGGCTTTTTCTTTTTGGGTTTGGGGTCAGGAGAGGGCTGGAGCAGCGGCGAGGGGCTTCGTCGGAGCTGGGGAAGAAGAAGAACTTGACGGCAATAGGGTGGAGTCGGGGTGGAGTGGAGGGGCGGGGGAAGAAGCTTGAGGTGGTGCGGTGCCGATAGAGTCCTTTTATAGGCTCGGGGTGGAGTGGCGGCCACGATTCTGCAAGGTCATGGCGGCGGCGCCGCTGCAACGCGGCGCCGAGCAATTGGCGAGCCGCCAAGAGGGGATAAGGGAAAGGAGTTGGTGGATGAGGTCGGCAATGTGGAGAGTTTCTCCATGGGGGCAAAACAGGGGCATATGTGGATGGGAGTGATGGCGGTGAGAGTTTTCGGCGGGCGGCGGTGGCGCCGGTGGGTTGAACAAGGGCGGCGCACTGGGGGAGGAGAACGAAACAAGGGGCGCCGTTGGATTAGGCACGAGGGTTGACAAGTGGGGGCCATAGGTCAGTGGGACGGAGGCTGGAGACGGTTTATGTGACGTATTCCCTTAAGGGAAAGCGTGCTCTGGGTTTTCCGAAAACTAAAAGAATTTAATCTAATTGGGAAATGATTTTCAGAATTTGGATAGGGCTTTTGAAATTCATAGAAAATTTTTTGAAGCTCAAAAAAATATGAAATAAATTTCTAAAAGTTCAAAAAAATGAGGAGAATCCAAATATGGAATAAAATTGGTTATTTTATGGAATGAATATTTTTGGAAAATAAAGGGAAGGTGACTTTCTTTAAGTAATAAATAGGAATTGAATTAGGAGAATTCTCAAGAATTAAGGGATAATAGGAAGGATTTAAATATGACTTTCTATGAAAAAATTTTATGCTGGAATTATGGAAAAATATGGGTACGTCACAGACATGCAGGTCGTAGATTATGGGGAATGGTGGCATGGGTCCTCTTTGCTGAGAGATTGTCATTTCGAATCGGTTTTAGACTGGCCGAGATGTGCCTGTGGGAACCCTGTGTTGTCCAATGGTTTGACCATGTACACGAGGGGTTCACTGATCGTAGGTTCTACTGATGCCCTGATTCCCACGTAAGTTTGTGCCCTTGCATGTTATGATATCATCACTACTATTGACTAATACATTGTTCTACCTATATATACCATATGTTACATGTGGTTGGACTTGTTGGATGGATGAGCCTTACCCAGCAGCAGCATACATCTACATAACATACTTCCACGCAAGAATAAACCGCTTGCAGGATAGACTAGATGCAACGGGAGAGTCGACGCAGCAAAGAGGCCAGCATAGGCCCGTGAAGGCCCCCAGGCCTCCTAGGTAGGCCATGCCGGCGCGTCAAACGCATAACCAGCCAGTATTGGACCAGTACTATCAACTGAACCGTCCATGCCAAGACATTGCATGTCTTTGTGGATGCCACTACCTTGCCACACCCAACGCCGAAATTCTCCGCCGAAGGGCGATCATGCGAGAGGCCTACCCCGTGTGCTATGACATGGAAAAGGAAGCGACTGCTCGATGTTCGGCCACTTGGTGTTCATGCCAGTTATCACACCACCTGTGTCATTCGTGCTTTCTCGTGTACCTGTACACCGTGGCTATTATGTGCCATATGTACGGGTCTCGAACTCCGCGTGAAGCCCATGTCAACAATAATTGCCAACATTTCAATATGTCACGACCAACATGTGTAATTCATGCCTACACCAACCGCACAGCATGCATCAACTTGCTACACTGCAGAGCATGTGTAATTCATTACCAGAAGACTGCATCGCACTTCGTCGCCTGCCTGGTGCCGCCTAGCCAGTAATCGGATCAAAAGATTCAGCTCATATATACTACTTCATGTATACTATGCTACGCTTGATGTATACTACGCTGAGCTGAATGAGCCCAGTTCTCGAAGAGTTCAAGTGACGAGTCTAAATCTTCATTGTGATTTGTATTATAAACTCGACTTGTAACCGTACTTAAAAGCTACATATGAGTTGTTATGTATTTGTGTTGTTAAACCACTTTTAAATATTATTACTCCTACTTTCACAATTGTATTGAATTATTCGAATGATACATGGTTCCTCTTCTTGGCAAGCAGTGTGACTGTGTGAATGGCCTTAATTAGACTTGGTTTGGATTTTCTTTCATACAGGAGTAATCTAGCCCATTGGATGGGCGGGATATAAATCCTACCCGTTGGTTCGACAACAGAGCAAATCCCGCCCTTTGTCGGGCGGGATTGAAATCCCGCCCAACCAACAGGGGGATTTACCCCGCCAAGCCGGTCAGGTGCAACCCACCCGACAGCTAGACGATTTAAGCGAAAACCACCATTGGTTGGGTGGGTTTTCAGTCCTGCCCGACCAATGGGCGAAGGACGGCTAGTTTTTACATTTTTTTAAATGGTGTATTATTTTTAAATTTTGATTTTTCAACCGTATAAAAAAATTCCGCAGTTGGAGGCATGGAGCAATCCAGCCCAAGCCCTTAGATAATAGGCCATTGTTGGGCTCTCGCCAACAACCCTGCACTTGGCAGGTTAGGTGAAATAATATGTAGTATTGTTTTGGGGCAGTTCTTTTCTTCTGATCTTATTCGTTCATTTTCTTATTTGCTGATCGGTTGAACTTCGAGAGCTTCCAAAAATAGTTTGGAGAGTTCGGCACATTTTGTTCAACTTTCTTTTTAGTGCTTTGGGACACAACTTCAAGATAAAAAAGAATAGATTGAAAATACCAAACGTTTGTGTTTCGGAAACCGGAGATAAGCAAATAAGTAGATAAGCTGACGAACGCTTCTCTGATCTTAGGCCCCGTTTGGCACAGCTCTAGCTCCAGCTCCAACAAAATTGGTGGAGTTGTGGGTACATTGAGAATATTTAGATGAGTCATCTTATTTATATTTTAAACTAAAAATGTAAAATTAGGTTACTTTATTTTAACCTATAAACTACATATCTGAGGTGGAGCTGGAAGCTGAAGCTGTGCCAAACGGGTCTTAGTTTGGCAGAACCTTTAGACCCCAGCCGACGTGAGTACGTGACAAAAGCTGGAAAATTTTCCATACAAAAGTAAAGCCTTTGAAGCTCTTTTTCCTTGGTTAGGCTCAAACTTTCCAAACAGAAGAATTCCCACCTAACAGAAGCTAGTGAGTCTGGCAATCTTATGTAGTGCATCCAACATGCCAATTTGTAGATATGCTTATTTCCTGATTGTTGGGGAAAGTACGTGGCCCATGAAAATGCGGCTCACTGACTTACCCTCGACCCCACAGGAAGTAAGCCCAGGATTGGCAAGCCCGCGTTCGAGCTTGGCAGGCTCGCGCCCGACCTTTTCCGTCTCAAAGCATCGAGCCTCTCGCTCCCCCCGGCTTCCGAGGCTCAAGACTCAGGACCCGAGGCAAATCATGCCACGTTGCGGACAGGATACGCTTCGGGCCCCCAAGGTCATCAAGAATTAAATGCGCGCCTCAGATCGGTGAGGCGCTGGCGGCGCCATCGACAAAGTTGGCGGCAGTCACGCCAACCGCCTGCATAGGCAAAGACACGTCCGACCGTAAGCGGTCCGCGCGCGCGATCGGGAGATACACTCGATTGCCCGATAGATTTGGTACGTCCTGGCATGGCAAAAAGGCAACGACTATTCAACGGGCCAGCGCAAGCTACAGTGGCCGGAAGGCGCCTATAAAAGGGGCATACAGGCCACAACAACACACACCTGGCTTCTGCATACACACAACACACTCGGAAGATAGCCACCGTAGAACAGGAGCACTGGCACTCTCGTAGGAGCTATAGTTCCCGGTGGTAGTTCTTCGCGCCCAGGTAACTGTAGGAACACACATACACAGTGCCTTGAGCACTTATTGCACTTGAGCCCCGGGCTTCCCAAAGCCCGGACTTCACCCCCTTGTACTCGTTTAAACTCAGGCATTAAACGAAGACTGGACGTAGGGCTGTTATCCGACAGTGGAGGCCCGAACCAGGATAAAACACCCGTGTCATCATCATCCCCGTCCGGTCTCGACGCGTCCGACCGCGCCGGGACCAAAGTCCCTTCCCTCGGCAGCGTCCGGCCAAGCGGCCGGGCTTCGGTCCAGGGGGTAGGGCCGCCTTCGGGCCACACCCACCTTTCCCTTGCTCACCGGCCCGCGGAGGTTCGCCTCCCGCCGCCGACAACAGTGGCGCCACCGTGGGGCCCGACAGGTCTTCTCCTCGACGAAGTCGAGGATGGCCTTGTTGTCATACGACGACATTGATATCATAGACCTCAACTACGACGATCACAACGATCTCGATGACATCGACGAGTCGAACGAGGAGTGGCAGGCTGGTATCCTCGCTGAAGCTCCGGCTGACGAGATGGAGGTGGAAGCAATACCCACCTCGGGAGTAGCTATTCGCTCCCCAGTTTTGCCCGGCCAAGCCGGCACTTCGCTGACTCACGTCAGCGAAACCCTCATGGAGGATCGGAGGCACCGCCACGGTCATAATCGACAGATCACAGACGTCATGGGTCGCGTCGAAAGGGAGAACCATCTGCTACAAGACTGGCGCCCGACTGTCAGGTGGCGGCAGCAGACCGGTGTGTGCCCATGGTAGTTGAGGGTGCTGACGGCACCACCTCCGTGGGCGACACCGACATGTCTCCTTCGCGGGAAGCCGCCTCACGCCATGTCTTTGCGGCGTCGGCGAGCGACCCGCGACCACCACGCGACCGACCTAAGCGGGGAGCACCAGCGGTGTGAAGCCGCTCGTAGCCTCTTCGCCGGGTCAGTCGGGCGGACTTTGGTGGACATCCGTCGCAGGCCTGCCGGCCCGACGCACTCGCCTACCACTATTGTCACCAACCCGGTGTTGCGTAGTCAGCAAAGGGTTAAGGCGATTACCCAGGTTATGCGTGACCTGGAAAAGGACCCACGAGGGTTCACCATGGCCGACCTAAGCGCCGCGGTTGCCGACGGCCTAAAGGAGCTCGCCGGGGATCTCGGTGAGCACCTCCAGGTCCAGTCACATACCAGTGGCTCCTCGAGGCGGCGCGGCCAGAGCGTTCGGTCGCGTCGACAGGCATCCACATCCACAGCGGATGGCGCTCCTCAGCGCACCCCGGGCGGAGTTTTTTCCCGCCTCGGGCCGCTTCCGGGCGGAAGACACCCCATTGGAAACAACGGGGCCGCCCCTGGATGCCCGGCCTTCTCCCGAGCTTTACGCGAGGCCCCATGGCCTCGCAAGTTCAAGCCCAGGAGCATCGAGAAGTTCGACGGGAGCAAGAATCTCGACGAATATCTCGCTGTCTACACTACCGCCATCCTAGCCGCAGGCGGTAATGAGGCCGTTATGATCAACTATTTTCCTATCGTTTTGGAGGGAATGGCCCGAACCTGGCTCTTCAACTAGCGCCGAGGTTCGATACGCAGCTGGGAACAGCTGCAGGAGGCGCTCCGGACGAACTTCCAGGGCAACTACGCGCGTCCTGGAAAGCCCCAGGACCTCAAGCTTGTGGTCCAAAGGGCGGGAGAAGGCCTGCAGGACTATGTCCGCAGGTTCGTCCGGGTGCGCAACACCATCCCGTCGATCTCCGACGAGGCCATCGTTGAGGCCTTCAAGGAGGGAGTACGGAACACCCGTTTCACCGAGGACCTTGAGCTCCACCATCCCACACCGCACCGATTTATTTCGTCTTGCGGAAGGATACATCAACGCCCGAGGCGGTGGGCGCAAGAGAGGGAGAACGGAGGAGAAGGCGGCGGCCCGGACTGGCACAGACGCCAAGAAGGGCAACGCTGAGAAGAAGAAGAAGAAGAAGAAGAAGAAGAAGAAGAAGAAGAAGGAGCCTGCCGTCCCGAACTACGTCGCGGTGGCGGAGCCCGAGAGGCCCGTTCCTCTTGAGCGGCTGCCTCTGCGGCCAGCCCGCCCGGCAGGTGGCGAGAACGGCAGGGCGCAGCCGTAAGCGGCGAGCTCCCAACCCCGACCTCGACCAGCCAGGGGCTAACCTCCGAACAACCGCCATCGCTTTCTCCATCGGCAGAGGGCCACGACCGCAGAATCGCAGGACGGGCGGCGCGATAGGAGGACTTCTGGGGCGTGGGCCCATGCCCGAGCTCCCGACCACGGGTGCCGGACGACCGGGCGCCTCAGTATGCCCATGGCGACGCTTTCCAAGAGGCTCACAAGACGCCGCCGTGATCTTCAAGAAGGTAGTCGAGTCGGGATCCTAAGTTGGATCGATTTTCCTGGAAAGAATCGAATCGTAGTATCCAATCGTAAAATCGAGGATTCTATCTAATTTGTAAAATAAATATATATTTTGTTCTCCACTGTACTTTTATATTATATATATATATAGTTGAGCTCCTGCTTTGCAAAGCACCAAGACACCATGCTTTATGCCTAGTTTATAAAATCCGAGACTCAAAATGGACAATCCGAACTATACATCTTGATCTTCTCGTTGAAATCTCTTACATGACCAAATTTAGTATTTTTGAATTTTTGGCTATTTGTGTTGTATTTTTGAAAACCGTAAAATTTGGACACTCCATAACTAATTAGATCGGTGATGTTCAAAATACAAAACAAATAGCAAAAATTCAAAAAATACTAAATTTGGTCATGTAAGAGATTTCAATGAGAAGATCAAGATGGATTTATCATGATTCGATTGAATCACACACTAATTAACATTATAGTTGCTGTCAATTATCAAAAATAGTTTCTAAACCTTATCTGGAGTAGGATCGCGATTCTACACGATTCTACGATTTGGATCGCGATCCTACTCCGATCCTATGTAATCCCGATTCACTAAGCGACTTGGATCGACATGCTTCCATAGGATCGTAGAATCGCACAACTCTACGAGTAGGATCGCGACTTTAACTACCTTGATCTTCGGCGGCGTTTCCGCCTACAGCTCGTGACGCGAGCTTAAGGCCGCTGCCCGAGAGGTTTACCACCTCAAGAAGGGTAAGCCCGGAGACCCACCCCTGCGGTGGTCTCATCAGTCGATCACTTTCTCCGGGGATGATTGTCCCCCCGGAATGACTAGGCCCCAGCGCTTGCCGCTGGTGCTCTGTCCAACCATCAGCAACACGCTAGTCGATCGCGTGTTGGTAGATGGCGGGAGCTCCTTGGACATCATCATAGCTCATGTTCTTGAGCAGATGCAGGTCCCACGGTCCAAGATCAAGGACATAGCCATTCCCTTTCACGGCATTGTCCCTGGGTCGTCCCTACAACCGATCGGGCATATCATGCTGCCCGTGACATTTGGGACCCCCCAGAACTTCCGGACGGAGTACGTCACCTTTGAGGTGGTGGACTCCGAGCTCCCGTACAACGCCATCCTTGGACGCCCTGCGTTGTCCAAGTTCATGGCGGCCACCTACCATGGGTACCACTGCCTGAAAATGCTGGCCCCTCACGGGGTCATCATGATCAAGGGCAGCCACAAGGCCGCTATGGCCTGTGATGAGAGCGCCTTGGCCTTGGTCGGACAGCTCCTCGAGCGCGGTCCAGCTAAGGCCGAACGGCCGCCAGTCCGCCCCAAGGTGGCCTTGCAGCAGTAGGAGCTCACCAAGGC
The DNA here is from genome assembly GCA_036346145.1 of Olyra latifolia. Lineage (NCBI taxonomy): Eukaryota > Viridiplantae > Streptophyta > Magnoliopsida > Poales > Poaceae > Olyra > Olyra latifolia. Next base: position 5,841,601 of record CM070528.1, on the reverse strand, counting down.
CATCCCCCTCTCCGAGGACGACCCAGCCAAGGTCGTCCACGTAGGGGTCAACGTCGAGTCCAAATAGGAACTCGAGCTCGTCACCTTCATCTGGGCTAACGCAGACGTGTTCACGTGGGAACCGTCCGACATGCCCGGAGTCCCAAGGGAGGTAATCGAGCACAGGCTAGCTGTTCAACCTAACAAAAAGCACATCGCCGACAGGCCTCTGGTGCTTCCCCAAGTGAAAGGTGACATCATTCAGAGCAACTTCATTAAGCTCCTCGGTAAACTTCATCCGAGAAGTTGAGCATTCCGACTGGCTCGCTAACCCAGTCGTGGTTAAGAAGGAGGGTGGGAAGTGGCGAATGTGCGTCGACCATCGCGACCTCAACGCCGCCTGCCCCAAAGACAATTTCCCCCTGCCGCGCATAGACCAACTGGTTGACGCAACGGCGGACTCGGTGCTCAAGAGCTTCCTGGACGCCTACTCAGGCTATCACCAGATCGCGCTTGCAAGGGAAGACGAAGAGAAGACTGCCTTCGTGGCTCCTTTTGGTACCTTCTGCTACACGACATTCGGTCTAAAGAACGCGGGAGCCACGTTCCAGCGACTGATGCAGAAGACGGTCCCTGATCAGATAGGGTGCAATGTAGAGGTTTATGTAGATGATGTCGTTGTAAAAAGCAAAGTCCCATGGACCATGTGACCGACCTTCAGGAAACTTTTGGTAATCTCAGGAAGCATCAAGTTAATTAAATCCTGAAAAATATGTCTTTGGTGTCCGGTTTGGGATGTTGCTTGGGTACGTGATAGGGAAGGCAAGCATCGGGGCAAACCCCGAGAAAATCGAGGCCATCGAGAATATGAGGTCGCCAACCTGCACCAAGGAGGTGCAAGCCCTCACCGGGCGGATGGCGGCTCTCAGCAGATTCATATCTCGTCTCGGCGAGTGCAGTGCACCTTTCTGTAAGATCTTGCGCTAGCACGATGGTTTCGAATGGACAGAAGAAGCCGAGACCGCTTTCAGCGAGCTAATGTGTTACCTGTCCATGTCTCCCGTCCTAGCCACGCCAAAGCTCGGGGAAGATCTACTCCTCGACTTAGCAGTTGCCCCGTAAGCTGTGAGTGTTGTACTAGCAGTCGAACGCGAGGGCAAGTAACAACCTGTCTACTACATAAGCAAGGTACTGCATGGACCTAAGGAGCGGTACCCTGAGGTTCAGAAACTCTTGTATACCTTGCTTTTGGCCTCGCGCAAGTTGCGTCACTATTTCCAAGCCCATCCAATTACGATCCCAACAAGTTTCCCGCTAAGGGATATCATCCGGAACCCCGACGCGAACGGACGGGTCGCAAAGTGGGCGGTCCAGCTTGGTGAATTCGACATCATGTTCGTATCCCGCACAGCGATCAAGTCCCAAGTCGTGGTCGACTTCTTGGCCAAGTGGACCGGGCCAGCCGACCCCTCTGGAGGTTCGCCCGAGCTCGCAAGTCAAGAAGCGCACTGGACCATGTTCTTTGATGAGTCGCGCCAATTCGAGCGATCAGGTTGCGGGTTTGTTTTCATCTCCCCCCAAGGAGAACAAATTCAACATATAGTACAGCTTCATTTTCCCGCAACGAACAATGCTGCGGAGTATGAAGGCCTCCTAGCCGGCCTACAAGCATGCACTGTGCTCAGCAAAAAACGGCTAATAAGGAAAGGGGATTCACAGTTGGTCGTCTGCCAGGTAAACAAGGAGTTTCAGGGTTGCGACGACTCAATGGCGCGATACTTGGCAGAAGTGAGAAAGCTGGAGAAACACTTCACGAACTTCGGTGTGTTACATTCCCGATCGCTAATAGCTCAGTCGATAAGCTTCATGGCTTCGGCTCACAAGAAACCGCTGGCGAGGGTGCTCGTCAAAGACACTACTAAAGCCCTCTATTCCCTCTGGAGAATAGGCCCCCAAGAAGACGATTGCCTCGACCCAATTGACTGGTACCGTTTCGTTCCTAGAGCAACGCGACACCTAGATGATGCCATTCGTCCAGTTCTTGACGCATGGGACACTGCCATAGGACACAGCTGAGAAATCCCGGCTCCAAAGACAAGCCCGACCTTACCGATTACTCGGGGGCTTGTTGTACCGAAGGGGTTCTAACGGCGTACTTTGCAAGTGCGTGACCCAGGAGGAAGGCTAATTTCTCCTCCAAGACATCCACGACGGGATATGCGGGACCCATGCCTCTTTCACAACCCTAGTGGGAAAAGCCTTTCGCATGGGGTACTATTGGCCCACTGCGTTGACCGACATAAGGGAGCTAGTAAAACGTTGCCCAGCCTGCCAATATCATGCCTGGGTATCCCACCAGCCAGCATACGAGCTGCAGACCATCCCGCTGACCTGGCCATTCTCGACATGGGGAATGGACATATTTGGTCCGTTCCCGAGGTTGAAGGGTGCACGACTGTTAAATCGCCATCGACACTTTCACTAAGTGGATCGAGGCCAACCGATGTCGAGCATATCACCAAACGCCAAGAAGTTCCTCAGGAACAACATCGTGACCAGGTTCCGCGTCCCGAGCAAGCTGATCGCTGACAATGGGACATAGTTCACGAGCGAGCTATTCCAGGACTACTGTGAAGAGCTCGGGATGAAGGTCGCCCTAGCCTCGGTGGCTCACCCGCAGAGCAACGGCGCAGCTGAACATGCAAATGGGCAAATTATGCAGGGCGTCAAGCGCCGAAGTTTACGACGCCTCGTCGAAAGCGTCTGGCCCAGCAGAGCTACCCTCGGTGCTTTGGGTAGCGGACAACCTCAATCAGACTCTGAAGAGACCCCATTCAGGCTCGTATACGGCTCGGAAGTGGTCTTACCCTCCGAGCTAAGACTTGGTTCAGTTCATGTTGATTTTGCAGATGAAATTGACAACGATGAGGAACGATTGTTGGATCTAGACCTATCCAAGTCCTGCCGCGAGCAAGCACTATCATGAAGTGGCAATATACCAAAGAATCCTCTGTGCATGTGGCTAAAAAGTCAGACCGGACCTTGCAAGTTGGCGACATGGTTCTAAGACGAGTTCGAACACGGCTCATGCCAACAAGCTCACCCAAGGTGGGAAGGCCGTCAGACACGGTCGTGTCGACCACATGCCCGAGGGGTCAGAAGATCGCTATGCCGGATGGTAGAGTCCTCAACAGTTCCTGGAACATCGCTCAACTCCGGAGGTTCTACGCCTGAGCAAAGGTCGTAAGTCTCTTTCCCCCCACTTTTCTCCTTTTTTGTCCATCTATTCAATCCACAGATAGCCCCAAGCTTACCCCAGTGACCTAAACCCATGATCGGGCTTGGGAGAAAGCCCGGGCTGTTTCAATACACATCGGCAGAATAGTGGCTACGCAGAAGCTAACCCCCGGGACTCCCTTGCACACGGGTAAGCCGATATCCATCGCACCACGCAAGATCCCGTGCGGGCACACGCTTTCCGGCCCTATATCATAAGCCCGCATAAAATCGTCACAGCCTGGGATAACTCTAGAGTCCAACAATCTTCTCCTTACAAAGAAACAGAGCAAGGGCCACAAGCTCCGTTCCAGGGATGCGGTCTCTCTAAGCCACGCCCGGGCTTCTCCTCAGAAGCTCGGCCATGGCTCGGGGGTTAAGGTCGATTTTTTAAAAATTGATCTCTCTAAGCCACGCCCGGGCTTCTCCTAAGAAGCTCAGCCATGGCTCGGGGGCTAGGGTCGATTTTTCAAGAATTGATCTCTCAAGCCACGTCCCAAGCTTCTCCCGAATACCCGTCGTGGCTCTGGGCTAGGGTCGATTTTTAAAGCGTCGATTTTTCGAAGGGTCGATTTCTTAAAGTTGATTTCCCAAGGTCAGATACCCAAGTAAGGACTTTCGATCTTCTCTAAGGCACGCCGGAGATTCTATTCAAAAGCTCGGCCATGGCTCGGGGGCTAGGATCGATAGGACTATGCTACGACCTTCAAACCCTTTCTTGCCTATACGACTACTCGTGTCCGTTTGCATGCAGGAAAGACGACAAAGACGAAAGGAAGCAGCAACAACCACAAAACAGCTTTATTAAAAGACTTTGGAATGGCTTACAAGCCAGTTACACAAAGCCTCAGCGGCATGCCCCAGTGCCCCGACAATCTCATCAACTACCTCGGCGAGCGCCGGGGCAGCTTCAATCAAAGCCACGGCGGCGGCAGCGTCACGGGCACAAGCACGGACTAGCGCCTCCACAAGTGCATCAAAAGCCTCGCGGAGCTTCGGGACGACTTCGACCAGCGCCTCAACGGTGGCAACGTCGCGGGCACGCGCCTCCTCCTCCGCGATCTCGGCGAGCGCGAGGTCGTACAGCGCCCAAAACTCCGCCAACTCTTCCTCACGATCCATGGAAGGAAAGGAGGTACTGAAGGAAGCAAGAAGAGAAGGAGGTACGGAAGAAAGAAGTCTGAAATGAGAAGTGGCCGTCGCATCGGCCTCTTTTTATAGCCAGGGTTCAGGAAGCCGAAGCAATCCCAGGAGTAATTGCGTCGGGAAGCAGCTCCGACGTGGAACTGTTTCCAAGATTTGACGCGAATGTCTCTCGGGACATGGCGCAACAGTCAAGTCGACGTTTGGCATCCCAGGGAGAAGGTGAACCGAAGGAAAAGAGTCGAAACAAGTCAATTGCATTATCAAGGGTATTTACAAGGGCGAGCCGGATTACCGCCCAACAAAAAGGGAAAAGACGAAAAAGCCTACGACTTAGGCTGACACCTGAGCTTGCGAAGCTCGGCCAGTACCTCATCATGTTGGCCCTGAAGATCGAGGAACTCTTTCTCCCTACCCCGGGCAGTCTGCATTTTGACCCACAAGGCTTCATTGGCTGCTTCAAAGTCCCGCACGGTATCCCGGTGGGTCTTCAGCAGATCTTCCGTCGCGGCTGCAGCTGACTTCGTCCGGGAGAGCTCCGCGGCAAGGTGGTCGCGCTCCTTCATCGCATGAGCAACCTCAAGATATGGCACGCCCATCCATCGGAGGCGCCTCGAAGCAGGGGCGCTTGATCGCGTTCGGCCTTAAGGGCCTCCAGCGACCGGCGTGAAACCTCCCCGGCATCATCCCGCGCCGTGGCTAAGGCCGCCTCAGCCGCCGCGACTCGAGCCTCAAGAGCCACTACCTGGACTGAGCTCGAACGAGCTTCCTCAAGCTCGGCGCGTCTTGATGTCGACTGCCGCGCAACGCTGCCATCCGCCCGCGGTTTCCGTTCGCATCGTGCTCAGCCCCAAATGAGCAAGCGATGCCAACAACCTCGCGGTAGAACTGCACCAAGAGGATAGGCTAAGGGGAAAGAAAAACCAAAGCAGGGTTGACACAAAACGTCAAAAGCCAAGCTCGGAGGCGCTTACCGCTGGTGGCGCTCTGATCATGGCCGTGCATCAAACCTCTGCACCCCTGGCGCGAGTAGCGTCACAACCAGGTTGCCCGAGCTATCGCCTAAGCTACTTGGTTCCTCGGGCGCTCCCTACAAAGCTTGGCGAATCTCCCAGAGCTCGGCCGCTTCTCCACAGAGCCTCACGTGCCGAATCCACCCACTCGACTCGCTGGGCCCCATCGGCCGCTCCCGGCATCGTCTCCTCCGTCGGCCCAGCTGATTCCCTTATAAGCCCGGCGACGTCAGCAAGCTGAAGGCATGGCTCGGGGGCAAAGTCAGTTTGCACCCCGGCGTCTACCTTTGGCTTAGCCCACAGCCGGTTCGCCACCACTCGAGCGGCGGTCGGGATCGGGGCTGGTCGGGCGGAAGGTTCTTCTTTGGTGCCATCTGACAAGCGAGCTTGTGCTCGACCCACGCTGGTGTCGCTATGATCCATCCCGCGACAACCAGTGGCCGTAGTAACCCGGACGGGCCAGTTCCAGCCGAGAAGGAGGGTGTTGCCCATATCCAGTGGAGGGACGGGTATGTTGCTCCTCTCAAAAAGCTCCGACACACCGTGGAGGTCAATCGGGCGCCACCCGGTCGAGGTCCGCCCCTCGACACGGAGTGGCGCCAGGAGCGATGTCCCGTCGTCCGTCTCCACCTTCACAAACATGGCCTGGGAGCGCACGTCATTGCGTGCCACCAACGGAAAGGCAAAGGGCCCCGAGCCTCGGGACCCAGGCTCCTTCTCGACGGGGTCGTTTTCCCGGGCCACTTCCCCCGGCCGCACCCGGATGAGTTCCCTCGTTTGGGGAGATAGGGCGACTAGGAATGAAGAAAGAAGCAATCGAAGCACGCCCGATCAGCCTGAGAGCCATGATAGGCAAATAAAAAGAAGAAAGAAAAGGCGCAGCGACTTACGGGCAAGCGCAACGTCCGTCCCGGCCAACCCATCGTCTGAGTCGTCATCGGCAAAGACTACCGCCTTTTCGGCGCCGGCCGGTATCTCACAAGACGGCCGAGTCCCAAGCTCGAACCGCCAAATGGCCGGGTCGGGATGATCAGAGCTCGGGCGCCCGCCGCCCGACGAAAGCAATCTTGCCCAGGAAGCGACCGGCTAGTTTCTTCGAGGACGGTCGCTTACTCACGGCCTGTTCTTTCTGCGCCAGGGCCAAGCCCGCGTCGTCGCCGGCCGTCGGTGGCCGACAGCCGCCGCCACGCCATGGTCTGGCGAGCTGGTTTCCTCTCCTGCTTCCTCCTGTGAGATAAGTCACGGGACATCAGCCCGCACCCACGGAAGACCGCTTCCTGGGGCGTTTAAGCCCACGGGAGTACGTACCTCGTCTAGGACGTTGCGGACTCCCGAGCCTGATGGCTCGTTATGGTGCGCGGGCAGAAGAAGCCTCACAGCCCGGACCACATCATCCTCGGGTAGAGCTACAGAGAAAAGAGTGGAAGCATCAGAAACATGCCCAAAGAAAGCTCGGGCAAAGGACTACAAGTTCGAAGGAAGGAACTTACTGGAAATGCCTTCGCGGGTGAGATCGTCCCACCCGCGGATCTCGAAGAAAGGGCGAACCCACTTTCGCAGCGGGCTCACCCGGTGCTTGTCGAAGTCGGCTACAATGTCGTAGCCGTTGAGCCCCCGGCTGGCCAAATCCCGGATTTTGGCCGCCGAGGCCGTCTCCGCCGGCTCCAGCGAAGGCCGGGGCAGCGTCAACTTCCCAGGGCTCACGTTCGCAAACCATAGAACGCAGTCATCGAGCACCTTGGCGTAATACCACCGCGACGCCCACCCCCCGACGTTTTCCTTGGCCCTGAACACCGGGTATACGGGCTTTATGTCCCGGTGGAGCTTGAAGTAGGCACACCCCGCCATATTGTTCCTGCCGGTCGTGGTCAGCTCGTAGAAGTCGAGGAAGAGGCTGACCGACGGCTCCACCCCGACGAATGCCTCGCAGAGGTGTGCGAAGATCGTCAAAAATTGGATCGAGTTGGGATTGAGATTCACCAACTCGATCCCGCATTGAGCAAGAACCGCGTCAAGGAACTCGGACTCCGGAACCCGAAGCCCGTAAACCGCAAAAAGCTCGAAGCAGACGAACTCCTTGCTCTTGGGCGCGGGAACCACCTCATCGCCGGCCACCCTCCATCCGCCGACCTCGACGAAGCCGGCGGCTTCCAGCCCCTTCAGGTCGTCCTCGGTAAGGAGACGCCGCGTGAAGGGCGCCATCGGAAAGGGAAGATTGGAGGGTGGAAGGATGGCGAAAGAGCGAATAGCAAAAGAAGGCGAGAGGAGCAAATAGCATAAGAAGGCGAGAAGAGCAGGCAACACAAGAAGGAGTAAAGGAAACGGCAAAGGGAAAACTGCTTGATAATAAACCGGCGCGGGGAGACGAACCGTCGCCTGTCCGCTAGAAGACGCGAAAACCAAGGAGAAGGAAGCGGCGCACATAACCGCGCTGGTTTGGGATTCCCGCCGAAGACTATGGGGGCCCCGCGTGCGCGAAAGGGCAGGTATTTCGCCCGAAGGCAGTTGCCAAATAAACCTCTGAGCGGCACGCCATCATCCCGCTCGAGGCTCTGGGGCTAGCTGTTGGGGAAAGTACGTGGCCCATGGAAATACGGCCCACTGACTTACCCTCGGCCCTACAGGAAGTAAGCCCGGGATTGGCAAGCTCGAGCTTCCCCGTCTCAAAGCATCGAGCCTCTCGCTCCCCCCGGGCTTCCGAGGCTCAAGACTCAGGACCCGAGGCAAATCATGCCGCGCCGCGGACAGGATACGCTTCGGGTCCTCAAGGTCATCAAGAATTAAATGTGCGCACTGTACCGAGGAGCGCTTGACGGCAGCTACTGACGGGTTGGCGGCAGGTCCCGTCAACCGCCCGCATGGGCAAAGACACGTGCTGACCGGTAGCGGTCCGGTGCGGCGATCGGGAGATACACTCGATTGCCCGGTAGATTTGGTACGTCCCGACATGGCAAAAAGGCAACGACTATTTAACGGGCCAGCGCAAACTACAGTGGTCGGAAGGCGTCTATAAAAGCGGCATACAGGCCACAACAACACACCCCCCGGCTTCTGTATACACACAACACGCTCGGAAGATAGCCACCGTAGAACAGGAGCACTGTCACTCTCGTAGGAGCTCTAGTTCCCGGTGGTAGTTCTCCGCGTCCAGGTAACTGTAGGAACACACACACAGTGCCTTGAGCACTTATTGTACTCGAGGTCCGGGCTTCCCAAAGCCCAGACTTCACCCCCTTGTACTCGTTTAAGCTCAGACATTAAACGAAGACTGGACGTAGGGCTGTTATCCGACAGTGGAGGCCTGAACTAGGATAAAAACATCCGTGTCATCATCATCCCCGTCCGGTCTCGACGCGTCCGACCGTGCCGGGACCAAAGTCCTTCCTCGGCGGCGTCCACCAGCGGCCGAGCTTCGGTCGAGTAAGGGCCGCCGGGTCTCGCGACCCACCTTTCTTGCTCACGGCCATGGAGGTTCGCCTCCGGTCGCCATTAATCGATAAACAAACTTCCTTAGTGCACAAGGGGCAGCAGACGAGGCTAGATAGAATCATCATATACACTTGTTTGAACGTTTGGAGGGAGAGGAACAAGCGGATAGCAGGAGTATAGCTTGGTACAACACGTGTTCCTTATTGCTGTCTATACTCGTTGGCTCATGTTTTAGGATTGAGAACTCTTAGAGTGTGTTTGGTTAATGGTACGAAGTTAGATGGAACAAAATGAAACAAGATGGAACAAAAGTTGTACGGTATTGTTCGACAAAAAAAACTCGAACCATGCTGTACAACATAAACAAGGAATATTCCCTAAATTTGAACCATCTTGTACCATCTCATGCCACCAACCAAACCCATGTACAGAAAACTGTATTATCCCATCCCACTAACCAAATACCTGAACCATGTATGTACCTACCATCCCGTACCACCTCATTCAACTAACCAAACGCATCTCCCCTAGGTGTTCAGGCCCTATACACGTCTGTTGGGAGAGGGGCTGGTTTTTTCCCTTTTCTTTAGCAATAACTCTCATACATTTGTCACTTTCTTTCTTGCTCAATGAATAGGCTGTGGTCCTACCATTTATTCGAAAAACTTCAGATCTTTTTAAAGCACTTGGAGAGTTCGGACTGTTTCGTTTGATTTATTTTTAGAGCTTTCGTAAGCAGTTGTGAGATTAAAAAAAGACTAAAAAGCGTTTGCGGCCATAAGTAAATAAGAATTAACTTGCGAGAACATGTTCTGTTGGATTTAATCTTGACATCTAGAAAGTAATTAGTGGTCATATTGAGTATTATCGGCACAAGTAGCAAAATCAAATTTGGCTACTAGATGCTTGTACGTGCTGGTACTAGAAAGTTAAAGGCTCTAGAATTACAGCTATAGCTAAACAAAAAGTCAATTTTGTTTTTAACTAGAAGCTAGCTGCACAAATCGGTAACTAAGCATGCACTGGACCTGGCTGGTGAGCAAGTTGGCATACACTGGACAGTTATGAAATTAACTAGTGCTTAGTTGTAGTCTAGTGTTAGAACTAAATAAATAATATTTGAGTATGCTGGTTTGACTATATCGGTTTGCAAGTCTATAAATAGACTATCAGTGTAACACCAAGTATGCAATTCATCTTTTGCATTAGTATGTGACTTTTTGTTCCATCGTTAGTTTGAGCAATTTCCTGGGCTAAGACAACGTGTTCAAATTGGTACTGAACCCAGTGACATTACTGAACCATCCAAGAATCTGCACCAATGCATTGTTCTCTTCTTTTTCAGGGGCGAGAAAAAGTGCAGCAGCATCCGCGTACAACATTCCCTTTGCCCCTAGACTTTGTACTCCAACTATACGAAAGTCAACTAATTGATTTATGCCAGGAAGCAAAAGGATGGCAGGCTGCGGTTGCTACTGCTAGTCCTCTGGAGAAAAGTCAGTCTACGACGCAGTCTTCCTTGAACAAATTGTTCGCAGATTTGATGAGATGCGTCAAAAATCTCAAACCCCCGAGACATTTTTGGGGCAATTCCTTATGTGATTTTTTTTCATGATTTGAATGTGCTCTCTCTCGTGTCACTGCCCACCCTAATTGTGCATTTTGTAGCGGCATGCAAAAGAAAAATCCCCAAATATTTTTAAGCTGCTTGGTTTGAGTATGACACATTTGTTTTCTATAGCAGCAAGTCATGAGAAAATAAGCGTCCAATAAGCTTGATTGAATGAACAATCAACAAGCCAAATCAGGTGAACACTTGTCTTAGTTGGCTACTCCTATATCTATATATACTCGGCCTCTCCAAGTCCCACTGACATTAAGCCGCGTCCATGCAGGTGCAGCTAGCAGCAGCGACAGTAGGCTTGTGACAGGCATGGCGACGAGAGTTGAGGTGCTGATGTTGATGTTATTGTCGCAGCTAGCGGCGGCGGCGGCGGCGGACACCGACCGGGACGCGCTCGTGGCGTTCAAGGCCGGCCTGTCGGACCCGTTCGGCGCGCTCTCGTCGTGGAACGACACGGTGCACTTCTGCCGGTGGGCAGGCGTGAACTGCGCCGCGGGGCGCGTCACGTCCCTGGACGTCTCCTCGCGCCGTCTGGCCGGAGAGCTCTCCCCGGCCGTCGCTAACCTCACGCACCTCGAGGTCTTCAACCTCACCGCCAACGGCGTCTCCGGGAACATCCCCGCGAGCCTCGGCCGGCTCCAGCGCATGACGTTCCTCGGCCTCTGCGACAACGCCTTCACCGGCGAGATACCCGGCGCCCTCCGCAACTGCACCAGCCTCGCCGTCGCGTACCTCAACAACAACAACCTCACCGGCGGCGTCCCCGGCTGGCTTGGCGCGCTGCCGAACCTCACGGTCCTCCGGCTCACCCGCAACTCGCTCTCCGGCCGCATCCCGCCGTCGCTCGCCAACCTCACAAGGCTCCGGCAGCTCGAGCTCGACCAGAATCTTCTAGAAGGAACAATCCCCGACGGTCTCGGGGCTCTCCCCGGCCTCCTCTTATTCAACGTGTACCAGAACCGCCTCGCCGGAGAGATCCCACCGGGGTTCTTCAACATGTCGTCGCTGCAAGGCATCTCCGTCGCCAACAACGAGTTCCGCGGGGAGCTCCCGGCCGACGTTGGCGCACACCTGCCGAACCTGCAGTACCTCTTCCTCGGCGGCAACCGCCTCGCCGGGCCGATCCCGGCGTCGCTCTCCAACGCCTCCAAGCTGCAAGTTCTCAGCCTCGCCAACAACAGCTTCACCGGGCAAGTTCCCGCTGAGATCGGCAGGCTCTGCTTGTCGTCGTTGCAGCTGTCCAACAACGAGCTGACGGCGACCGGCGCCGGCGGATGGGAGTTCTTGGAAAATCTAACCAACTGCAGCGCGCTGGGTGAAATTTTGCTCGACGGCAACAAGCTCGACGGCACGATGCCAAGCTCCATCGTCCGCCTCTCGCCGCAGTTCCAGACGCTCAATCTTGCACGCAATCGCATATCCGGCGTGATACCGCCGGATATCGGAAACCTCGCCGGGCTGCAAACCTTGGACCTCCGGTCGAATCTCCTCACCGGTGATATCCCGGAGGTAATCGGAAATCTCGAGAACCTTGTGGAGTTGCAGTTACATGGGAACAGGTTAACCGGGCCGGTGCCATCCGCCATTGGCAACCTCACGCGGCTGCTTAGCCTCGACCTGAGCGACAACCTGCTGAACGGATCGATTCCTCCCAGCCTCGGCAACCTGCAGCAGCTCACACTGCTTAACCTCTCCGGCAATGAGCTCACCGGCCATGTCCCGAGAGAACTATTCAGCCTCTCGTCGTTGTCGTCGGTGATGGACTTGTCGGATAACCAGCTGGACGGCCTGCTCCCTCGAGACGTAGGCCAGCTTGGGAAGCTCGCGCTGATGGCACTGTCCGGAAACCGCTTCTCCGGCGAGGTGCCGGCCGAGCTGGGGAACTGCCAGAGCTTAGAGTTCCTTGATTTGGACAGCAATTTCTTCACCGGAAGCATCCCGCCGCAGTTGAGCAGGCTGAAGGGGCTCCGGAGGCTGAACCTGACAAGCAACAGATTATCAGGGAGCATCCCACCAGAGCTCGACAAGATGCCGGGACTGCAGGAGCTGTACCTCTCGTGGAATGACTTGACGGGTGGCATTCCGGCGAGCTTCGAGAACATGAGCTCCCTCGTGGAGCTCGACCTGTCTCACAACCATCTCGACGGCCAGGTTCCACTGCACGGCGTGTTCGCGAACACGACCGGGTTTAGGATGGCCGGAAACGGTGCGCTCTGCGGTGGCGCTCTGCAGCTCCGGCTGCCGTCATGCCCGCCGGCGAGATCCACCCGACGCGCCCATCTGTTTCTCAAGATTGGGCTTCCCATCATTGGCGTAGCTCTCTGCTTGGCTACTCTGTTCACCGTTCTCCGGTGGCGCAAGAGGAAATCAAGGATTGCAATCGCCGCTGCTCGAAGCTTGCTCAACGGCAACTATTACCCGAGAGTTTCTTACGCCGAACTAGCGAAAGCCACCGACAGCTTCGCCGATGCCAACCTTGTCGGCGCCGGGAGGTACGGTGCTGTGTACCAAGGGACTTTGTCGCTGAAGACGAAAGGGGCTCTGGAGCACGAGGACGCCGCCGTGGCCGTGAAGGTGTTCGATCTCCGGCAAGTCGGCGGCTCAAAGAGTTTCCTTTCGGAATGCGAGGCTCTGCGAAGCGTGAGACACCGGAACCTGATCGGCATCATCACCTGCTGCTCCAGCGTCGACGCAGAGGGCAACGAATTCAGAGCTCTCGTGTTCGACTTCATGGCTAATTTCAGCCTAGACAGGTGGCTGCATCCCCCGAAACCTACGGAGCTCAAGATGAAAGGATGCATCCTGAGCATTATTCAGAGGCTCAACATCGCCGTCGACATTGCCGATGCGTTGAGCTATCTGCACAACAGCTGCAACCCCCCGATCATCCACTGTGACATCAAGCCGAGCAATATTCTTCTCGGCGAGGACATGACGGCCCGCATCGGCGACTTTGGCCTCGCGAAGCTGCTTCTCGATCCGGCGAGCCATGCCGTCGCGAGCACCGAGAGCACGATCGGCATAAGGGGCACGCTTGGCTACGTTGCACCAGGTATCGTAATGCTCCATTGCTGCCACTTGTTCACTGTTGCACGTCATATATTCTCACTGGTCTGAACGTATTTTCGTCTGTACTGTTCAGAATACGGCACCTCAGGGAAGGTTTCTACCTCCGGCGACGTGTACAGCTTTGGCATAACGCTTCTCGAGGTCCTCACCGGGAAGGCGCCGACCGACGATGAGTTCAGAGACGGCCTGACGCTGCCGGATTTCGTCGGCAGGGCCTTCCCGGAGAAGATCGAGCAGGTCCTCGACCCGGCTCTGGTGCCGATCGAGAACGAATGCGACGCACCGGCCGCGGCGTCGCGCTCGGAAGAGAGCGAGGTGCGTGTTTCGGTGCGTGATTGCTTGGTTTTCGCCATGAGGGTCGGGCTCAGCTGCTCCCGGCGAGCGCCGTACGAGAGGATGGGGATGAGGGACGCCGCGGCCGAGATGCGCCTCATCAGAGACGCTTGCCTTCGTGCCTGTGGTGAATGAAACCCTGCGAATTTAGCAGCCCAGACGCATCTGATAAGACGAACTAGCATTTTGAAGCTGCTTTTCTCTTTCTTATTTATTTATTGTAGAAATGGAACAAAGTTCCACACTCGTCATAACATGTACACAACCTTAAATACGCAGTAGTGCAAGGTTGCAGGAATTAGAGCATGATGTTCTGTGTTTTTTTAGAAAAGAGATATTCTGAGTTTCTTTTAGAAAAAATGTTATGAGTTAAAATCTTACAATAAGATATCGAATAGCAAGATACAAAATGGTATATGAGAAATATGTTCTGATCATCTAAATTTTCCTGCACTGTCAACAGTACATGAATGACATGTATATATTTAAGAGGACAAACTGCCCTCCACATAAACCGCCAAACGGGGGCACATTCAAATACCTATAGGTTCCTTCAGTCGTATGAATATCTGATATGATGGAGGCTAGTATCTAAAAAAAGACCACACCGGTCGTCCGGCCCATGTCGGACGCTACAAGCTCACGTCCCTTGCCCTCCTTATCTTCTCAGGATAAGAAAATCAATGCCACATAGTTGGTCTTCAGTGGCAGACCCAGGGTCTCACCAAACCCCGGGCTAAAAGTTTAGAGCTCTTTCATGGTACACATTGGTAAGTATAGTAGCATAGTAGTATAATTTAGATGTAACCGTCTTTTGCTCAAAAAAAGATTTAACCGTTCGTTTAGAACGTATTTTTCATAAAATATACTATCATTGTCTACGGTAGTTTAAAAAAATTAAAATTAATTTGAGCCGTTAGAACGAGAAGAGTAGATGGGCAATGTTCATTTTAGTGTACTATGAAATTTCTCAAAATTTAGTGCACTAAAACTTAGTGTAAATTCCTCTTCATTATCCAATCTCTATGCCTAATTTAGTGCAAATACTTATAGAAATGATCATCTGAGCAAATTATAAAAAAATTATACAAAAACGAAGTAAGTAAACCTGTTCAGGTGATGGCTTGGCTGTCATTTGATACGATGATGCCGTATGCGGCCGATGGCGAAGGCGCGACGCCGTATGCGATCGCTGATCACTAATAAGGAGGGACGCAGCGCAGCTATGCGAGCGGAATGCACAAGTATGGCGTGAATGCACTGAGACGAAGCCACGAGCCACACCCTTATCCACATGCCGGAACGCATTCGCATTCCCAAGCACACACACTGGCATGCCAGGCCCAATTTCTAATTATTTATGTTCATTTTGTCATCATGTCCGGTGAATGTCGGTTCACAGTTCCGAGACAACTAAGCCTAAAATTATTAATTGGACCTGAGCAATGTCTAAGTAGATTTTAACTAAGACTTAGGAGTCTAAATCATTTTATTTAACCTAACCAGGTTATCAAGGGTGATCATCAAGGCAATCATCATTAAAGTCAAATGAACGATGATTTCATCAAGACAAGATCATCATGGTAAAACAATACAAGTAAGTAACAAGGCATGATATATCATAATTAAGTAAGTAGACAAAATTACTTAAAGAGCATGCAATTTGATATTGTAAATAAAATACTTTTAGAATCTGGGTAACAAAATGATCTAATTGAATGTTAACTCGCCTTGGTCCTGTGAGTGAAGAGGGTCTTCGGGGTGATCCCCGAACTGGTCCTTGGGCTCCTTGGTGTCTAAAAACGAAACGTGTTCAAAGAGCAATGAATAAAATGCCAAGGTGCAATGAGAAAGCATGATGCATGGAATGCAATAAACTTAGTCTAGCGAACAGCGATAGTTGTTAAGTCTTTTTCCTAGATATCAAGGAAGTTCCATGAGTCTACTAATGATCATAACCTTACGAATAGATAATGGCGGTGTGAGCGATAGTGAACGTATGATGATGATGCAATAAACATCCTAATTGGAATAATATAGTATATAAGGTCAAAATACCTTTGTCTGTAGTATTTGCGAAAAACATTTGGTTGCTGTTATAGTGGTTTAATTAATCGAATTTAATTAACAGTATGAGATGATCCCAACAGAGAAAGGTCTCGATTGCCCTAATTAAGTGGTTAGGTACTAATGCTTTGATTTTGTTGAGTTTCAATATTTTTAATAAGTTAATTTGGTGTTGATAAAGTTTCTGTAAATTTTAGAGGAAATTAAGAGTTCAGTAACTATTTAAAATAATTTAGTTTCTATTTCAATAATATTTATACAAAGGAAAAGGAGCTTAAATTAAATTTTAAATTTTTCCAGAGAGCATTTATGGTGCTAAAATTATATAATAAAATTTATTTAAATCATAATTCACATTTAATGTTTACTGGAATTTTACCATGATTTTAGGAGCTCATTATCCATTTAGAATAAATGAAAAGTCATTTATAAAATACTCCAAAAAGGGTTTCTTAGATTTAAATAGAGGGCTAATTTTAGTTACTGTGTTTATCAAAAATTTTATCAGGTTTGTCAGGGACTCTAGTATTTTCTAGAATTTTATCATAATTTAATTCAACCAATTTATATTTTTAATAAATCAAATTGAGTTACTAGATTTTCTAAATTTAGAAAAGCTGATAAATCAGTCGGAACAATAATGGGCTAAGCCCAGTACTGTGGGACGCTAGAAGTGCACACGCAGCCCATTTGGCCCGTGAGCGGCCTGCTTGGGCGCGCCTTCGTGTGAGGGCGCCAGCCAATAGGGAAGGCGTAATCCTCAGGAGTATACCTCCATTTAACATGACGCGTGGGTCCAAGGGCCCACCTGTTGGTGAGTGAAGTGTCATACGCGCAGGGGAATTTAAAAATAACCCCTCATTGACATGCGGGACCCGTATGTCAGTGGCACGGATCTCAATGAAAGTGAACTGCCTCTTCTTGACTCCTACGGATTCCTAAGAGACTTCTAAGACCGAATGGCGGCGGCTGAGGTTATCGGGATGGAGCCCCAGGGCGCATTGGGTTCAGGATGACTAGGGCAAGGTTGTGCCGACCGAGACTTCACCGGCAACGAGCCCTAACGGTGGTGACACTAGCAGAGGCGGCGGAGAGCTACGAGAATGCCTGGCGACGGCAACTCGATCCTCCGCGAGCTAACTAAGGTGTGGGTGAGCACTAGGGGGTCCAGTAGGTTCTCACCAAGCGATGAATTTGGCGGAGAGAGCTCGGTGACGGCCACCGATGAGGAGACCGAAAAAGCTTCAAACAGGGGGGTCGATGTGAGCCAACACCATAGGCGATCTTGTAAAATTGATTGAGGGGAAATGTTAGTGATGCTTCGGTGATGCTCTGGGTGGAAAGAATGGAAAAAGACTTACCAAGGAGGGAGAAATCGTAAAGGGGGTGAATCAGGTGACCGGACACCAACGGGGAGGAAAACTTCAATTCCGGGGCTACGGCGGCTCCCGGGCCGATTGCTTGGAGGACGGTGGAGGTCAGGGACTTAGTGAGGTATGGGTGCAAGCTCAGGGCATGAGAGTGATGGGTAAGGGTGAATTTGAGTGTTGAGTGCAAGGGTGGCGGGGAGGCAAAAGGGGGAATCGGGGAATAGCTCCGGTGGGGGCTTTATAGGCCCGGGGGTCACTCTGGGTGTGAGAGAAGAATTCGAGGGAGGTCAAGAGGGACATGGATGCGCCCAGGCGAGTGAGGATAGTGGTGGTAGTGGCACGACAGAAGGTGCAGCGAGAGGAGGCGGCGGCGTGCACAAGAATATGATCGCGCGATGGGACAGGTCATCATCGCTCGGGGATGAATAGAGGGCAATGCTTGGCGGCGACAAAAGCGGCGGCGGTGGGCGCATAGCGGTCAAGAAGACGGCCAATCAATGCTCTCGGCGACGCAAGTGCGCGAGGCAAGCGGCCACATCAAGGGCTTAGCACCATGGGGCGGTGTCAACGATTTGTGTCGGCAATATATTTTACAGGGCTATGCGAAAGATCACAACTACGATGGTAGCACAGGGAGCCGAATTTATACAGGTTCGGGCCCTCGGGGCGAGGTAATACCCTACTCCTGTGCTCGTGGATTGTATTATGGTGGATCTCAAGGATGTTGAGATGTGTATGACGATGATGCTGATGATGATGAACTAGGGACCCCTGACCCCCTTTATATAGTGTAGGGGGCCGGTTACAGATAGAATCCCTAATCCGTATATGGAAGATACAGATATAACCGAGTTGGTTACGCCTATATCTATGTATTCGAGTAGGAAACGAGTTCGTTTCCTTGTAGAGCACATCAGGCCGCGCCAGCCTCTAGGCCCGCCTTCTGGAAGGTCCAATTCACTCGGCCCAAAGAGGTGGTGCGCCCAATAGTACTTCTTCGGATACCCGGGGTCCATGTTATCCACAGTAGCCCCGAGTGCTTCGCGACAGGGTTGTCTTGATTTGTGGTTCAGCTTGCAGCCCTTCGGATGCAACCCGAGTGACGTCACTCTTCGTCTGGTTGATGAAGTTCCCCTCGCCTAGTAACCTGCTGATCAAACAACACAGTTGCAAAGGACTCGAGAAAATTCTCAAGTCTTAAGAGATGTCTGGTACCCAGCCCGACTGATCGGTATGCCGGCTATTGGCCCGGCGGAGAGGCGTACCAGAAAGGTGGATGTTGCCGAGTGACCAGTGCCACCCAGCGTTATCCTCCCTGTTACAAATTATGACATTCGAGCCTGACTTGCAGAGCTCGACATTCGGTCCAGCATGGGACATGTCACAGCTTGCGTAGGGTATTCAGGCGCCCTGACCCGACTAGTGCGAGGTCAAGCTAGTGATTCCCTGAGGAATACGCCCGCCTCCAAGTTGAGGTCCTCCAAGTGGTGTTCGTCTTGGCGACAAACGATCCGGGGATGTGCCACTGAGACCCAACTAAAGAGGTAACTCTTTGACGCCTAATCTGGAAATCAGACCAACCATTGACCCCAGGAGGTATGCCAAGAGCTAGATTAATTACCCGGGAAGCGCCCAGCCTTCAAAGGATTGACGACTGGCATAAGGCCCAACCGGGGGCGCGCCCTTTTTTCCAACTAGGCTTGATCCGAACGGCACCTGTACACGAACAACGTCGTGTATAGCTTTCGGCCCACATGGAGCGTGCTCTCTGGAGCCTAAGTCTGGGCCCGAATATTGTAATAACGAACCCAGGGCTTCGTTCTTTCCCGCCTAGCGCGAAATTGAAATGTCGCCCGTGGTCTTTTGATAAATGCGCGCTATTCCCTGCCGCCACGGGTCATCCCCAGCGCCACTTTGCTGGAAAGCCAATTGCCGCTTTGAATGTTGCGCCATGTTCCCGGAGACCTCCACATCAAATCTTGGGAACAGTTCTCATCGGGGTTCCCCTCTAATACCATTACTTCCCGAGATCTGTTCGACTTCCCGATTCCGGTTATAAAAAGAGGCCGGAGCTGTAGCTACTTCTTATCCAGACTTCTTCCTCCACCTCTCCTTCTCCGCCTGACCCCATGGATCGCGACGAAGAGTTGGCGGAGCTGTGGGCGCAGTTCGACCTCGCGCTTGCCGAAGTTGCCGAAGAAGAAGCCCGGGCCCGCAACATCGCCTCCGTCGCGGTCCTGATCCAGGTCGCCCCGGCTCTCGCCGAGGTGGCCGACGAGATCGTTGAGGAGTTGGCCTGCGCCCGTGCCTGCGTCGCTGCCGCCACCGAGGCCTTCTTCAGCACCGCCCCAACCCTTGCGAGTTGGCGGGTGTGATCGTCGATCGCGCTCGTCGCCATCCCCTGTAACTGGCTCGTGAGCCATTATAAATATTAATAAAATTGTTTGTTTTGCCTCCCTCTTTTCTTTCTTTTATCTAGCACGAACTAATCGATTTTTCGCGACTCAAGTCATGTATTTCGCCCAAGCGAGTCACGTCCTTTTACTAAGCACTCTGTCTAGCGCATCAAGTTCCCTAGCGTTAGGAGTTGGCGCGAAGCTCTGTCTCCAAAAACGCAGTCGGGAAGTATGAGTGTTGCTAGGAGACAAGAGTTTCGTTACTCGGAACGATTAACACTTATGCTCGACATAAGCTTGAAAAGAAAAAGACCGATTAGGTATCAAATTGATATAGTGGTGCAGATTGCACCTAATTAGTGTAGCCCCCCGACTTACTAACTAGCCGGAATCCGACCGAGGAGTAAGTCAATCTCAATAGGAGAAAAAGGGTGCACGGTTGCGCACCTAATTAGGTGTAGCCCCCGACTTACTACTTAATTGAAACACAAATAAGTAGCAAGTCAGAAACTGGATTGCATAAGAGTAAAGACAATGTGAACGAAAACTTATCTTTATTTAATTGTAAACGTGTGTTATAATGGTCGTCAGGTATAGAACCGACGCAATTGCTCGATGTTCCACGAGTTGTCCAGGAGGGCGCCATCTTCTCGCCTCAGTCGGTAAGCCCCTGGGCGGGTCACTGAGTCGACAATGTACGGACCTTCCCAGCGTGGAGAAAGTTTGTGGCCACTCGATTGATTGACTTGAATGACCAAATCTCTAACCGAGAAGGCACAATCCCGCACATTGCGATCGTGGTAGTGACGTAGACCCTGGAGGTACTTGGCCGACCGAATTGTAGCAACGTCCCGAGCTTCCTCTAGTCGGTCGAGATCGTCAATCCGACTGGTTTCTGACTCGTTCTTATTGAACCTCTGAACTCGGGGCGACCCAAACTGTAGTTCCGTTGGAAGAACCGCCTCAGACCCATACACGAGGAAAAAGGGTGACTGCCTCGTAGCTCGGCTGGGGCTTGTACGAAGCCCCCAGAGTACGGCAGGCAATTCTTTCATCTATTTTACCGTATATGGTTTGAGCCGATCGAAGATGCGCGCCTTGACACCTTGTAAAAGCATGCCGTTTGTGCGCTCGACCTGCCCGTTACTTTGTGGGTGTGCCACTGAAGCAAAGCAGATCTTTATGCCCACATCTTCGCGCCAGCTTTGAAATTCGTCACTTCTGAACTGAGAGCCATTGTCCGTAATGATCCGAGATGGTACGCCGAACCGACCGATGATCTCCTGGAAGAACTCGGTGGCTTTGGCTCCCGTAATCTTGGTCACAGGCTTGGCTTCAATCCATTTGGTGAACTTGTCAATGGCTACGAAGATGTATTCAAAACCACCTAGGGCTTTCTTGAAGGGTCCGACAATGTCGAGCCCCTAGACTGCAAACGGCCAGGTGATGGGGATCGTCTGAAGTTCCTGAGCCAGCACATGAATCTGCCGGGTGAAGAACTGCCAACCCTCGCACTTGCGGACGATCTCCTTTGAGTCGGGGATCTCGGTTGGCCAGTAAAATCCTTGTCGGAAGGCTTTTCCGACCAACGTAGCTGATGCAGCGTGATGGCCGTACAAGCCCGAGTGAATTTCGAGCAACAGGGCGCATCCTTCAGACTCGGGTATGCACTTTTGAAGTATGCCGGAGACGCTTCGACGGTATAGAATCCCTTCATGCACCACATATGTACGACTCCGACGTTAGATTTGCTCGGCAGCCCCCCGGTCGTCGGGAAGCTTTTTCTCCTGCAGATACTCCAAGTATGGCCGCATCCAATCCGGGTCGAGGGCAAGCACCTCTGACTCGGGTTGTTGTTTGTTTGGTTGGGGCAGTTGCTCCTGTGGTGTGATGGAGGGGGCATGAAGCTCTTGGACGAAGATCCCAGTTGGGACTGGCGCCCAACTGGAGCCCATGTTTGTGAGCTCGTCTGCCGCCTCGTTGTCTCGTCGCAGGATATGTATGAGCTCCAACCCATCGAACTTGTCTTCCAACTTCCTGACCTCCTGACAATAGGCGGTCATGTTGTCGTTGACGCAAGTCCAATCCTTCTGTACTTAGCTCACCACAAGCTGAAAATCTCCGCGAACTACCAATCGCCGGATGCCGAGCGATATGGCAATACGGAGGCCGTGGATGAGCGCCTCGTACTCGGCTGCGTTGTTTGAAGCTGAAAAATGAATCTGGAGAACATACTTGAGTCATTCGCCTGCAGGTGATATAAGAACGATGCCAGCAACAAAATCAGCGAGTGTTTGTGACTTGATGGCGCTGTGTGGCTTGAACGAGAGCTCAAAAGCCCCGAGTTCCACCGACTATTTTGCGATTCTCCCAGTGGCTTCCCGATTATGGAGAATTTCTTCAATAGGGAAAGAGGTGACCACCGAAATTGGATGTTCTTGAAAGTAGTGCTTCAGCTTCCGAGATGTGATCAGGACCGCATACAGAAGCTTCTGCACCTACGGATAGCGTACCTTGGACTCGCCCAACTGACGAAGTAGACCGGGCGTTGAGCCTTGTATACGCGTCCTCGTTCTTCCCGTTCTACTACCACCGCAGCACTCACTATATGAGTGGTGGCTACAATGTATAGCAGAAGCGGTTCCTGTGGCATGGGGGATGCCAAGACAGGTGGCGAGGTGAGGAACGACTTGAGATCCTCAAGAGTCTTCTGTGCCTCGGGTGTCCAGACGAACTTGTCGTGTTGCTTCTTCAATAGCTTGAAGAAGGAAGATCCACGCTCGCCGAGTCGTGAGATGAATCGGCCGAGTGCAACCATGCACCCACTAAGAAGCTGGACGTCCCTTTGGCACGTTGGGGGTGCCATCTCTATGATGGCCTTGATTTTTTCTGGGTTAGCTTCAATTCCGCGGTGGGACACCACGAATCCGAGAAGCTTTCCCCAAGGGACCCCAAGACGCACTTTTTCGGGTTCAACTTCATGTTGTATACCGACAGGCTCTCGAATGTCTCCGATA
Organism: Olyra latifolia; assembly: GCA_036346145.1. Classification (NCBI taxonomy): domain Eukaryota; kingdom Viridiplantae; phylum Streptophyta; class Magnoliopsida; order Poales; family Poaceae; genus Olyra; species Olyra latifolia. The sequence goes on along the minus strand of CM070528.1, from coordinate 5,818,885 downwards.
GGTCAGTGACCAAGTCAGAGGTTACCCGAAACTTGACGATGACATCATCAACGTACGCCTCCACGTTGCACCCGAGCTGGTTGTGGAAGCATCGCTGAATGCAACGTTGGTACGTTGCTCCGGCGTTCTTCAGTCCGAAAGGCATTGTGACGTAGTAGAAAGCCCCGAACTGAGTGATGAACGATGTCGTGACACAATCTTCTTCTTTTAAGCTTATCTGATGATAGCCTGAGTAGGCATCCAGAAAGCTTAAGAGCTCGCAACCGGCAGTGGAGTCAACCACCTGGTCGATGCGAGAAAGTCCGAATGGGTCCTTGAGACATGCTTTATTTAGGTCGGTGTAGTCGACACACATGCGCCAAGTACCATTTTTCTTTTATACAAGTACCGGATTTGCCAACCAATCGGGGTGGAGCACCTCCCTTATAAAGCCGGCGGCTAAAAGTTTGGTGATCTCCGTCTTGATGGCTTCCTTCCGATCTTGCGTGAATCGGCGCAGCCGCTGCTTGACCGGCCTTGCCTTATCGTGTACATTCAAGAAGTGCTCGATCACCTCCCTCGGGACGCCTGGCATATCTGATGGTTTCCAGGCGAAGATGCCCCGATTCTCTTGGAGGAAGGTGACGAGCGCGTCTTCCTATTTCGGATCGAGCCCTGTCCCGATCAGAGCCGTTCTGGTTGAATCGGACGGGTCGAGCGAAATACGCTTGACGTCTTCGTCAGGCTTGATGCCTGATTTGGATGGTTTCTTGTTCGGTAGATCGCCTTCGTCGCGAAGAGTGGTGGCCGCCTGCCGGATCTCGTCCAACTCGGCAGCTGCTTCGATTGACTGGGCGAAGTCGCAGTTTTCCCTATCGAGGAGATGGGAAAACTTGACGTCTCCACAGATCGTGATTACGCCCCGTGGACCTGGCATATTCATAACCAGATAGACGTAGTGTGGGACGGCTATGAATTTGGCAGGCCCGGCCTTCCCAAGATTGCGTGATACGCAGTCTCGAAATCGGCTACCTCCAAGCTGAGGTTCTCCGTCCGATAGTTATCGCGAGAGCCAAAAGTGACCGGGAGAGTGATCTTCCCAATCGGCACTGATGATGTTTCCGGGATTATGCCATGAAACGACGCGTCTGTCTTCTGGAGCGCCGTCCTTGGGATCTGCATCTCGCCCAAAGTCTCGGCGAAAAGGATGTTTAATCCGCTCCGCCATCGACCAGGACCTTGCGCAGTCGGACGCCCTGTACCACAGGATACAGGATGAGTGGAAATCTTCCCGGGCAAGGGACGTGGTCCGGGTGATCTGAGCGATCGAATTTATTCGGAACTTCAGACCACCGACGGTACCATATACATGTTTTAGCTCACACGTAAGCAAAAACAAGCTAGACGAGCAGATCCGATGGTCCCCGATTTTTGGCCGACATGGACAACACCAAATGCCGCCTTTGATAGTGGCTTTATAGTATAGATAATTCACATGGAAGCATGCACCCGCCATACTTATTATATTAACCATATGTATGGATGTCATATTTGTAAACCACAAGCATACTAGGAGGAAACAAATATCCATGATGGTACAGCTACAACGCTAAACAACCATCACTAACATTTCAGTTAACATAATGTACGATTAGATTCGTCTAATGTCTTGGTTACAATAATTCAAGATGACATTTAGAACATACATCAATCCAAAAAAAAATAGAAATTAGAAAAAGAAATAGGAGGCTACTATGATTCTATCAAGTTTTACTTTTCTACCTATGTGATTCTATGAACATTTCAGACCTAGAAAACTACTATGATTCAAGCAAGCACATCAATCAAGCACATTTCTCAATTCCTGAAGCTCTATCTTTGAATTTCAAGTTCTATATCTCTGAATTCAGAACATTAGTTCACACGACCCTTTCACATATCTCAACCATTCAGTCAATCACAGTAAAATAGAGTAGCCATCACAGGAAAATCGAAACAGACGTGGAATTCCTTGCATTTATGGCATTCAATTTTTGGAGGGAAAAATGATCAAATCTTCCCAATCATTTGATACGGCATATACTCAAACATCTACATGAACACAATTCTTTTAACTTGATGTCGGCTGTTTGCACGTTGTCAGATGTTACACAGAAAAAAGAAAACATCATTTGAAATATTGTTTGACTATTAAACAATGCACTACAATTTAGGCTGGTAGACAATAATGGCATCTGTTATTTTGTGATCCGTATTATAGTAATATGATGTCCAGGTTTGTGCCATTTGAAAGGACATATATTATGTTGTTATCTGAATGAAGATACGCGAAACGTAGTGATAGATAAAACAAAATATTGCTCTCCAGAAACTAATTTATGGCCAACCCTGCTAATAGATTGCTCTTAGTTCTAAGTTCGATAATCATGGCTGCAATATTTTTAAAAAAAATCCAAAATTTGGAAAGTTGGGTACAGAAAAGAGAACACAACTCTTGAGTCATTGTTTATTGTGTTCATGTTGTTGAATCTTATGAAAGCAAAAATAGAAAATCGTTTCGATTTGGTGATTAAACAAGGCACTACAGATAGGCAAAAGTATAGTAAAAAAGAAACAAAATTACTAATTCTCAGGCGACTAAAATTTTCTTAACTATCAGTCACTCTAAAATTGCACTGTAGTAAGACTAAAAATATTGCACAGCTTACAAAGATGCCATTTTAGTATCAAAATTGCTACTTATCAATCATAACTTTATTCGTTGATTTCTATACTTTGTTGATGCATAAATCTATCAAATACGCGTGCTTACATACTTTTCTTTTCCTATGCTTCAAGCCATCATGTTTGTTTCAGTTAATCTAAAATTGCACACTGGTAAAATTAAATTTGTACTTATTTATAATGTGCAATTTTAGTATAGTTATAGTGCAATTTTATTAATAATCGACTGACACTTATTTTATTATCAAGCAACTTGCTTTTAGTCAAACCCAGAAAGAAAACACAATGTTACTCTCTAGAAACTGGTTTATGACTGCTAGCTGGGGCCTTGATTTTTAGGTTAAAAGAAAAAGAGACACATAGGGACTGTTTGGTTGCCTTCTTTCACGAGCCTAGCCTATTCGACTCAGCCAGACTGATGGGATACGGGATGCACAGATGCAGAGACGGTGTTTGGTTGAGTGTTTAGTAGGCAGGTATTTTGAAATTTATATAGCAAGTGTGGTATAGTTTTGTTCGAAAAAATGTCAGGAACCCATTTTTGAAATCGGTTCGGTAATCGGAGATGCTAATCAAAAGATATAAAAAAAGAAAAAAGAAAACTTGGGCAGAACATGTGGCAGTGGTCCCTTGCGCAGAACACGAGGCTGCTATGCACTGCATCCAGAGATACGTCCATTTTCTTCGTATCTCTAGAGCTAGGCTGCATAGAGAATCTTGCATGCAGAGAGCTATGCTCAAAACTAGATGCAGGCAACCAAACATAAGAAAAAAAGCAAGATTCTGCATTTGGTACCGAATCATGGGTAGATCAGTCCATAATCATGTACATATTCTACTACCTGCAATGAAATAGTTTCTTTACACTTGCCATTTTCCGCTACTGCACGACAGATCGTGTGGCTATCTCTTTGGTAAAATAATCCTCTGGTACTTTTTAGTGAATAAATAAAGACCTTTTACAGATTTCCTTATATTTATCAGATGCCATCACCAACAGCTGTATACAAGCATACAATTAATATTGTTGATTTGAATTTTTTCATGCTTATTGACACTGCCACATCTATATCTATATCTATAGTAATGTACAAAGCACGAGTTTAAATTGGCCATTGGTACAAACCATCATAGCTCTTTGTTGTACTCCATCTAATGGCTCATATCGCGAGTTGGATCTAACCCTTAATTTTTTTTTAATAAATCTAAGATAATCTCCTCTAATTTAGGAACCTTCCGGTCTTTCCCCGGCCCGTGTCTCCACCTTCCATATTCTAACATGCCGATCAACCGACTACAAATTGCAAAACCTTATGTGCATATCTATATCTATACTAATATAAAACGCATGAGTTTGAATTGGCCATTGGTACAAACCATCATAACCCTTTGTTGTGCTTCATCTAACGGCTCATATCACAAGTTGAATCAACCCTTAATTTTCTCTATAAATCTAAGGTAATCTCCACTAATTTAGAAACCTTCACAACAACACATCTCCCTGTGGCCTTCTCCTGGCCCGTGTCTCCAACCTCCATATCTTTACATGCCGATCAACCACTACAAATTGCAAAATCTTGTGTATCAACTAGTTATGCGGTTTGTATTTTTTGGTGCGCGTATAATTGCTTCTGTGTTTTGCATTTTAAATTAAAGTGCAGAGGGATCTATAAATTTAGGTTGGATTACATATTATAGTAGAAGCGATTCTTAAATTTTAAATGAGATAATAGTTGTACTTGAGAAAATGTGCATTGCACATGCACACTCGCTAGTGTTTAAACAATGGGCAGCATCAGCCAATCGGGATAGTGTTGCTTCGTTCTGAATAGCGTTAATCCTCGCGTGATTTCCGGTTTCCTTTCTTGCCTTTACATGCCCGCCCGCACATAGTCCAATAAGTTGGCCGTACTTATGGGCCTAAATTACTTGCCCCTTATAGAGCCTGCTTTCCATTTTAGTCCATCATCTAGGCGTCGCCCATTGCCCAAGTCCAGGGACTCCTGCCACGACCCCTCCCCTCCTCTTCTCTAGTCGTCTCCCCCCGTGTGTGACGGCGGAGTGCGTGGGCGGTCGGCGGCGGTCTCTCTCGCCGCGCCATTCCCCCGCCGGTCTCTCCTGCCGCGCCGTCCGACCGCCGGTCTCCACCGCGTCGGTGAGCCACCCGCCGCCGAGGCCGGTCTGCCCCGAGCTGCTCCACGTACGCCTCCTCCCTCTAGCCCCTCTGCATCTGCACATGAAGCTTGTAAATTCGGTTTGGTTTTTGGAATTATTTTTGACAAGTTCGGTTCTTAGTTTGCAAAAACCGGAAGAAAAACCATATGATCCCCTCCCCTAGGCTGGGTCACCTCTCTTGGGCCGCTGGGGTCATATATTGGAAATATAGAGCATCGTAATAGTTGGGACCGAAGGTCATCGGTGTCAGTTGACACCATCAACTCTCCTGTGGATCCGCCCTTGCTGACTGCATGGTGTCTGTAGTATACTCTCCACATTTGCTACAAATGTGAATCTGCCGTGGCCTAATTTTGTCATCCGTGTCGCCCAGTGGCGAGCTCAGGATGAAATTTGAGCAGGGGCTAAGTTAACATGTCAAAGGTTTAAGATATTGCGCTTAAAAGTGTTGGAAACTATGAGAAGGAACCCAACAAATGCCAAAGAAAGTTTGGCATGGTTTCGCAATGTTTGAAAGGGAACCAAACATGTATAAGTCCAAGATCATGTATAATATAATATGTCGTCATTATTGATTATTGTTTTGTTAGACTGGTCTATTTGGAGGTCCTAGAGAAGTCCGGGTAGCACGCCGCTTGTTAATGGTAACAACATATCCTACCAATAGTGCTCAGTGTGTACAAATTCTCTGATAGGCTTGTCTTTGTCATCTTAGGTAATCAGTTAATTAACATAAACCAGTCAATGCAATGTAAGCCAATGGTGGTAACAAGAGAACAAAACAATCATAAATTGTCCTTGAATTGATAGAATGTAGAAACAGAGAGGAAAAGGAGCCCGCATTACCATTGCCATTGCCATGTCCACACCATCTTTGTTTACGCAACTGCACTGGTGTTTACCACCATGCCATGCTGCTGCTAGAACACCGCCACGCCTGCTGCTTAGTACTCAGATGCTCGGTTATGGCCAAAGGCAGCAAGCACCACCGATGGGTCGCAGAGTAGAAGACGCTAGCGTGCAGATCCAATGGCTCGCCGGACGGAGCAGGGGCGTGCGCCCCACAGCGTCCCAATGGTGGATCAGCCACTGGTGTGGCCCTTGCTTCGACTGCAGTTGTTGCTACCCACATTTTCTTTTCTTTTGAGACGTGAAACGGTAGGGAAGGGTGATATTTATATTTATACATATAAATAGTAGAAGTACAAAACTATTATGATCCTACTGATGGACAAAAAAGAAATGAAGAAAGTTACAAGGTCAGATTCTCGTAGGAAGAAGTTTTTCTCCTCTTTCTGTAAAGTTCTGAAGGTACAGTTCAAACTGTCAGCAATTTAAAAACACCATTGAGGATCTTATTATTTTGAACCGCCCAAATATGCAACAGCTGAGTTCTATGCTATATTTAGGGAACAATTGCCCGAGCTTTGCCCTGTTCTATGCTTGTATGCATCATTCTAATGGCTTACCATTCGTCCATTCTGTGAAGAGCATTTATAGTTCTGCAAATCATGTGCAATGTGCACTATTTTTCCATGGATAAATTTTTGTAAGAGGAATCTTCAATAGATAGGATCTGATCTATATCTTTACCAATTTTTTTTTTTTGGAAATTTGCAAAAATTGTGTCTTCTGATTGAAATCAGATCACTATAACAAATTTGAATCTTGTGGAAAAAAAATCTACAGTTGTTGATAAAGATAAAATACTCTCTCCAGGCTGCATTGATAAAAGTCATACTAATTTTGTTGCACATCTTTTCCATGGAAGTTATCTTGAGAACATGAATGGTCTTGTAAGTTGTAACTGTTGAGATCTTTTTAGGCTGTGTGATTTCTTCCCTTGTGTGCGATCTTCGTAGGCTGTGTGATTTCTGGTTTCTGCCCTTGTGTGCTAGGGTTAAGAAAGTCAAATTTCATGTTTCCACACAATGTGCCCACATATTTCTTCATTGGTCTGTTAAAAGTTTTCGAAGAACGGAGCATAAAATATGTTTCTAGGATCCTGCCAAAAATAATAAATTTGTAACAAAATAATGTAACTTGAATAAATCAAAGAAGTGTTTTTTCTCCCAAGTATCAAATGATGCTTGAATCGAAACTTTACTTGTTGATATTTAAATTAATTTTAAGTATTGGAAAAGGAGCATGTCAAAGATCCTCTTATAGTAATTGACTCACACTGGAGTTGGTGCCAAAGTTATTGGCTGTGTTTGGATCCTTGGTGAAGGAAATTCTAGCCCGGCATTTGGTAAGTGGATGAAAAATCTTGCTTTGGTAGTCAAGCCTGGCTTTAACAGCCAAAGAAAGCTTGCCAGTGGGCAAGCGGTCAGTGGCTGGAACACAGGCTTGTCTTTTGGCCCTTGAAATGAGCATATTGACTGCCATACGTTGGTTGCCAAGCCTCATCTTCAATCATATCATTTTTTTGTTTATAAGCGCTTGTTTGGCCTTGCACCACAATCTACTTCTTTGCACTGCCCTTTTTCTGCCCTACCTCTAGACACTTGTCATCATGCATAATATGTCCATATGAATTAGTCAAAAGGTTTACGCTCTTGCTTCTATCAATAATTAACGTGATGATAAATTCAGGAGGCACTATTTATGCATTGGAAAATATTGTACTCTTTTATGGAAGGTTAAACCAAGCCATAAGTCTTGCTTGTCTAAGATATAGCCCAGTAAGTTAGTTTAGTCTCACCTGACTAGATAAGGTGGCTAGCAATCCAAACACATCCTAAGTATTCCTGAGCCCAAATACCCCCTGGTTCAGTCAGCCCCAGCCCAACGGCAAGCTGCCTTTTTCCATTTCCATTGATGATAGCTACAACTAGGCCGAAGAGAACAGACTGACAGAGACCGGGATAGCTTAATGTTGAACTTTTATCTAGAACAGATCAAAATATAGGCATTCTAGATATGCAAAGCTCTTGTCAGTCCAGGTCAGGTTGGGCCAATCGTGTTCTAGTCTACATGTGCATGATCCACCATTCCACCACTTCAATACAACAAATCTGATTGGTTGGGTAGAGAGAGGCCTTTTTTGGGTGGTGTGAGAATGCCAAACACATGAGCCCTCCAAAGAATTAATGGTCATATTCTTTAGAAACAAAGAAGATAGTAACCACACATAATGCTTACCTGACAAGTGTATCAAAGCTTTATTTCCATAAACCTCTAGAAAGTGGCAAAAAGAGAAAGTGAACCCATATCTTTAATTGCTTGCCTTATTAAGTCATGCCTTTGTTAATGTTGTGTCTTTCCTGTCATCGAGGTATATATCTACCCTTTTTTATCTGAAGATTAGCAAATCGAAAAGAGGAACTCAGGTATGAAGAAACCCATATTGTATTGGTAAGAACGAGCTTGTTTGCCAAATTTTCATGTACATGTCTATCCAGTTGCACAATACTTTGGCTTTACACATGTCTCATTATTCGGTCTAATACAAACAATTTCAGATCTGGTTCTCCGTATGTGATTCAGAATTTACTGATCTCTTGATATAAATATCAATACACTTTTAGCTGTCATGCTTTTTAATTTGGACTTCATGAATATGCCAACATCCATTGGTGATGCCACTAAGTGTGGAAATGGATGTGGATTATTTATATATAGCCTGTCTTGTATCCTATATCTGAGAATGCCCCTAAGTAAGGTCGGCATGATCAGATCTTAGGTAGGATTGTTCTTGAGTTGACATGTGATTGGTAGTATGAATACTAAGATAAGATCACGATCAATTTTAGATCACTTATGGATTGGGGTCCTGACAACCTTGTGCCCAAGATGCTATGTCTGAAAGTGAAGGGGATATGCTACAGAACTGAGACATCAAAGTTTCAATCTTGTTATTTATCTCAATGACATGTATGCACAAAATAAGTTATTTTGTCAGTTTGTAATATTATCTGTGATTCAGATGTTTGCATCTATTTCCATCAGATCCGTATTTGTTTTGACATGTGCTCGTATTTATATATTTATCATGTATGGTTTTGCCATTATCCAATCATATTTGATTCCTTCCAACCCCTGGTCACTATCTGCAGGGAATATATATAATTTAGGATGTCTATCTACACGCCTAAATGTGCTTTGTGGGGCACCTGTGGGGCCTATTTGCAATCACAAACCCTTGTTTCCACTAGTGCCTTATAGGAATAATGATTACGTAAGCTGTTCATATAAAGCCGATCTGTGGCTTTGAGATAATCAGAACAATTCTGTGGTATTTCACTATAGATGAAGGCTTTGAGATAATCAGGACAATTCTGTGGTACTTCACTATAGATGAAACACAAACTACATATGTTACTAAAAAGTATTCTCTTTGGGGTACTGCACTATAAATGAAACAAAAAAAAAACATATACAGCATGGTGGCTTAGAAGAACAAAGATGAAAATTAACTAGTTATTGCTGTTGTTATTCTTCCCTCCTATTGTTAAGATTCATGAAAAACACTTCTTGTCTGCTTGAAGATTGCATCCATCTAGAGAAACCTGCACTATCATATTATTTACTGTCAAGCATATTTACTTGGAAATTTAATTGATCAACTACTGAATCTTATTTTGTAGTGCTGGAAAGGTCATAGGTTTTAGGATAAGCAAGAGGGGACATGGAACCATCCACACAACCTCTGCCTGCAATGGGTGTTGTTGCTGGTGCCGGTGGATCACAAGTGTATCCTGCCACTCCTTATCCACCTGCAGCAATAGTACCTGCAGTTCCTGCTGTTATGCCTGCCAGTTCACAGTCAACACCACCGTTTTCTGCCAATTCGGCTCAACTGAGTGCTCAGCACCAGCTTGTCTACCAGCAAGCCCAGCAGTTTCACCAGCAGCTCCAGCAGCAGCAACAGAGGCAGCTCCAGCAGTTCTGGGCCGAACGTTTGTCCGAGATTGAGGAGACCACCGACTTCAAGAACCACACCCTGCCACTAGCGAGGATAAAGAAGATCATGAAGGCCGATGAGGATGTCCGCATGATCTCAGCAGAAGCACCCGTGGTCTTCGCCAAAGCATGTGAGGTGTTCATCCTGGAGCTGACGCTGCGATCATGGATGCACACCGAGGAGAACAAGCGCCGCACCTTGCAGAAGAATGACATTGCAGCTGCCATTGCCAGGACTGACATCTATGACTTCCTGGTGGACATAGTCCCCAGGGATGAGATGAAGGAGGAGGGCGTTGGGCTTCCTAGGGCCGGGCTGACCCCCATGGGCGGCCCACCTGATGCGTACCCGTACTACTATGTGCCACAGCAGCAGGTGGCAGGTGCAGGAATGGTGTACGGTGGGCAGCAGGGCCATCATCCAATGGCGTATGGGTGGCAGGTGCCTCAGGAGCTGCAAGAGGAGCCTTCTGCAGAGCAGCAGTCTCCTGCCTGAAAGTGGCTGAGATATGATGCCCAGAAGCTAAGCTGCATGTCAACTGATTCAGAATTTTCATTTACCCAGGCTGTCAAAAATTTCTGTCTGGTTTTGTCTTAGGTTGTCGTTGGGTGCCTGTTGAAATAGGTCAGGTGGTTTGGTGCTAATTAGGATTAAGGATCTCCTCATGGCACCTCCATTTGTGCTATGGCGTCATGGCGATGGTAGAAAAATGATTATGATTTGAGACTAGTGGGTTAAAGTTATCATGCCGTTTAGTACTCTCAATCCAAAAATTGGCCTCTCGTAGGCATTTGATTTGAAATGTTGAGTGGTTTAAAATTTTCCTTTGCACGTACTCTCTCTCTCCCTCCCTCTCTGTGTGTTCTCTAAAAAGAACCGGTCTATTTCTCTTTCTGCATATATAGCATGACGGTATCCGATACTAGGCTATGTGAAATATCATGTGGGATAGATATCGTGGACCCGTAGTTATTAAAAATAGATCGGTAATCGAACCAGTCCAGGCTCCGGTTGAACTGGTGGTTTGATAAAATATTAAAACAGATATATAGATATCTTCTATATTAAATTTTAGACGGTTGATGTTAATATCTTTCTATACTTTTTTGAATCAAATTTATATATGAATCGAGATTGTAGCAAGAGCACCAACTAGTACTCTAGTGGTTTTGTTCCCTTGAATAAAACAGTAGCTAGCACATGTGCATCCATGTACGGATGCACTCATGCGCGTACCCAGCTGGGCACGTATGCATGCAGTATGCGCGCTGGCTCGCGCGGTGCACGGTCGCAGCATTGGGCCAAGCAAGGAGCGGAGAATTTTTTAATATTTTATACTTAAAAATAATTTGAAATAAAAATAATACACCTTTTTAAAAAATTAAAAAAATGGCACCCATCGCCACCCTAAAGGGCGGGAAATAAAAATCGCCCTTTGAAATGACAAGTTTAAAAAAAATCGCCCTTTGAGGTGGCGATATTTGGCTAGAACCTACTCTCCCCCCCCCGGAATACAGAATAGGGTTTAAATCGCCCTTCCAAAGGGCGAAAATTAATCCCGCCCTTTGGAAGGGCGAGATTTGACTTAATTTTGGCTAAAATTAGAAGGAAAAAATATTTTGTTTTTGCCTAAAAACCATAAATATGAAATGGTCACATTTATTTATCTGTGCAGCTGTATGCCAACTCCCGTCCGCTATATATATATTTTGCAACCGCGCCGGTTTGGCCTCTCATTTCGCTCATTTTTTTGCCAAAAAAAATTAATAAGCCATCTCCTTTGGTTTTTTTTAAAAATAATAAATATGGAAATACTCACTTTTTTAGTTTTTCCATCTGTTAGAAAATTTTAAATAATAACCGTCACCAAAAATTGTAAATTTTAAAAAAATTATAAATGAACCAATAGTCTTTCCATATTTTATAATTTATAATTTACAATTTTTTAAAGTAATTATAAAATGAAATTTATTTTTAATAAATGAACCAATTTTTAAGTAATTTTTTTCAAATTCATTAGTTTCGGTGACGGTTATTATTTAGAATTTTCTAACGGATGGAAAATATGTGGGTATTTCTATATTTATTATTTTTTAAAAAATAAACCAAATAAGAGGGCTTATTAATTTTTTTGGAAAAAAAAATGAACATAATGAGAGGCCAAACCCAAGCTATGTAAATATATATATAGTCGACGAGTTGTCACAGAATGACAAATGAAAAAATATGACCATTTTTCATATTTGTGATTTTTTGAACAAAAAAAAAATTTTATCTTACTGTTTTTAGCCAAAATTAAGTCAAATCTCGTCCTTCCAAAGGGTGGGATTAATTCTCACCCTTTGGAAGAGCGATTTAAACCCTATCCTGTATTCCGGACAGGGGAGCAGGTTCTAGCCAAATATCGCCACCCCAAAGGGCGATTTTTTAAAACTCGCCATTTCAAAGGACGGTTTTTATTTCCCGCCCTTTGGGGTGGCGACGGGCGCCTATTTTTTAATTTTTTAAAATGGGTATTATTTTTTATTTCGAATTATTTTAAAATATAAAATTTTAAAAAATTCCAGAAGCGGAGCGCCGCAGTAGCAGGCCTAGAACCAATCATACGGGCGCAACAGCACGCTGCAGTCTTGATGCCCCGATTGGTGGCCTGGTAGACGAAGCGCATACGCAATTGCAATGGTAGGTTTTGGTTTTTCTACTCAAAATGGTGTTTCAAAGTTTTTTTTAAACGTTGACAAGGATTGTCAAGATTCATTAAGAAAGAGAGGAAAACAATGTTTACAGAGATAAACTATGTACAAGGAGCCGTAAGCCAAAAGGCTTACGAGACGAAAAAGCTAGCCATGGTCATTTGCACCAAACGCCATCATCCAACACGAGGTGTCATGCTTAATGGTTTGCAAGACCTCTAACACCGAACGATGCTTAGTTCTGAAGATCCTTGCATTGCGCTCCTTTAAACGTTCCAACATGAGTAGAATACAAGGCCATCAAACTGTCGACGTTATGATTTATGAACTATCTTTCTAAGGGATAACCACCGGGCATCAAATGCTTCGTCCTAACTAAGAAGCCAGAAATGGAAGGAGCCTCCCAAGTTGTTGAAGATCCTCCTCCAGATGCATCTAGTGAAGGAACAGTGGGCTAGTAAATGGTGTTTCAAAGTTAAAACCACGATTACAATTGTGGGTTTTGGTTTTTCTTCCTCACAATGGGTGTTGTGAGCAATGAGAGTGTTGTTCACGGTGGGTGCCGTGAGTTAGCCAGATTTGGGCAAAACTAGTTGTTGCCAAAGTTCAAAAGAAATGATTCAAATATTTGGTTTTTCCCAACTCTGTTAAAACTTTCCAAAACTCTAGAAAAACTTTACAAAATTGGCTTTTGGCAAAGAGACCCTACCCTTCCTTGTTAAACCTTCATATCACATTAGTCAGTCTTGTTAAGAATGTTATATCCTCACCCTCGTCTTTCATGTGGAGCTATTCATTCCAACGAGTAGTTCATGATCCGTAAACTTGCTACCATGAAGAGGAGATGTATTAGGACGAAGACTTCGTGGGTGAAGTCCAAGATGAAGATTACTATGATGTCTAGGAGCGTGTTCCATCAGTCTTGCTTGTGAAGTTATTTTGGATCTTCCTTTTTGTAGTTTAATTAATGTATTAAGACTTTCGCTGTTGTAAGATCATGGTGCCAAACTATTGTATTAAGTGCTATGTTGGCCAGTCCTCTGATGTAATAAATATTTTATTCGTGATGGTTGTGATCCAAACCATAAACTCGTGTGTACTAACTACTTGATCTAGAGACTAGTATAGTAAAAACACGGCAGGGACTTGACTCCGTTTTGCGGGTCTGAACACTTACATGACAAACCAGTATAGTTCATTGATGAGAAAATTAAATTATGTATTTTCTGCTAAGTCATGGTGGGGTAAGCAATAATGTTGGATCATATTCTACTATAAAATTGCAGCCATAGGAATAATGTCTAAAGTGGAAAACTAGTTTTGCGAGATAACAGTTGCCAAACAGATTTGAAAGACCAAGGATCATCCGTGATTGTTGTTGCATCTCCATGTATAAAACCAACCGGAGGTAAAAAAAAAAAAAAAAAAGTGATGGAGGGTAAGCATATGTTGCTACCAAGTTCTCTCGAAAAGAAGACCACAGGGTAACAGCGACTCCCAACGTTGACATTATAGGTAGTCCTTTGATCCAGATCGTCCAAACGATTCCCAACGTTGAGATTTCATAGAAGTGCATATGGGAAGGATTATTCTTCTCCCGTTCGCACTTTGCAGCAGCAAGCAGTACTGCAGTAGCCCTCCTCCCAAGTCCCGAGTCCCAACCCCAGCCTCCCCCAATCAAAAAAAAAAAAAAACAGCCTGCCCCCATGGCAGCCATGGCCGCAGCCGCGACGCTCACGGCGGCCACCTCCTCTCTCCTGCGGTAAGCTATCTCTACCCACCCTTCCATTCCTCTCTCCTCCGATACAATCTTCCATTCCTCCCTCCTCCGATACAATCGGGTAAAGGCCGCATCCAATCCAACGCCTTCTCCTCCCTTCTGTCTCAGGCGCGCTCCCTTGCTGCGGACGCACGGGCTCCGGGTCTCCCGCCGCTTCCCTCCCCAAAGGTGACTCCTTTCATCACGAATCTGACTCTGCCCATGTTTTCTTTGGAAATTTGTTTGGGAAATTGGGCTAAGGTTTTGTATTTTGGATGCTTGAAACACTTGGCTGAGCCTAGAGCAATTCCCAGACGCTTAATGAGGGGATGTAGAATGCAAGATGCTTATACATGAGTACTTAATGAGATAATATGGCTACGTCATCTGGCACCCGTTTGTAAAAGTCATTTCCTCCAGTGCAAGCATCGTTTTTCATTTTTTGTTGGGGTGAAAATGTTATATAATCTATGTATTAGATATAGATATATGTAAGCGCCTGTTAAACATTGTTGCCTACTTTAACTATTGAATTGATGTCACAATATAAACACCACATCTGTCCTACCTGGCAAGAAAAAAAATCTGATTTTACTTTCTAAGCACCTATCTAAGCACATGCACAGCATTGGCTTGTGTATGACTATAGTTCTAAATTTAGTGAACCGTGAAGGACCAATCTAAGGGAATATAGTGCCCCAAGAAGACATAAAATGAATGTAGTTGGTAACTACGTTGCGCGGATACTCCTGAAAACAGCCGTACCCGTATCTGGACACGTATCGGATACGGATACGTATCCGACACGCCCCGATACGTATCCGGCGCGTATCGGAGGTATTTTCCTTTTCTAAATAATTAAAAAAACCCCCGATACTTCTCCGATACTTCCCGGATACTTGGGCCGAAAAAAGCCCACTAAAACAGCAAAAAGCCACCCGTTCGGCCGCTCCCACTTCCCATCGCCGCCCCGTGACCCGTGACCACAGCCACTTCTCCACAACGCGTCGCCTCTCCGTGACCTAGATCGGATCCAGCAGCAGCATCCACCATCGCCGCCACGCCGCCGCCGCCGCGTGCCCGCCGGTGCCGCCCAGTCGGCCGCCTCCGCCTCCGCCGTCGTGCCTCGCCTCATGCCTCGCCTCCGCCCTCCTGCGCTCGCCGCCTCCTCGCTGCCGCTTCCGCCTTCGCCGCACGCCACCGCCGCCACGCCGCACTCGCCGCCTCCGCCGCCGCCCGCCGCTTCGCCGCCGCCGCGCGCGCGCCGCCCGCGCCGCCTCATAGCTGGGCGCAGCCGCATCGCTCTGCTTCCTCACTCAGCGCGGCGCAAGCCTCCGCTCTGCACAGCCGCTGCGATGGATAAAACTTATGCAGGCTCGTTGTCCACGGGTTCATAGCATTAAGATAACAACGCATTTCTATTTTTCAGCTTTCAACTAGTTATAAATTAATATCTTCTATAAGTTTGTATATACATCAATATATAAAATTATATATATACAAACGTATCCCCGTATCAGGGTTTTTGAGAAATCTACGTATCGCCGTATCGCCGTATTGCGTATCCGTATCCGTATCGCCGTATCCGGGTAACATAGGTTGGTAATCCTAGCATAAGCTTTTTTGTTATGACTGATAAACATCTAGATTGAATAGAGTTACATAAGATTATATGAAAAATCATTTCCATTACTCATTAGTATAGGTATACACCATAAGTAATTCAGATGATGTGCTCCCCTATTATATTCTTGATTTCCAGAAAATTGTAGTATATAGCAAGGAGCAAGGACTGATAACCTAGTGTTACCGCTTATCTTTTCTAGGTTGACCTCAACCAAATGGCCATTACGCAGTTCGAATGCATATTAATTCAATTGCAAATTCTACTGAGCATCCAAAAGTGGCTGGAAACTGGTCCGATTTCAGTCATTAACCACCTGCATTTGTCATGCATGGAAACTTGCCCCTCTCTTAGGCAGTCAAGCCCTTAACACTTATGGTTCTTTACTACTATTGATTTTTTGTACAATTCCATACTACTTTAGATTGGTGCGCCACATTGCTTCGTCAACAAATGAAGAAGCTTCTGCCAAAGCAGCAGCAGCCACTGCTGACACTGGAGGACCAACCATGTAAAAACTCTGATGAGCTGGCTTATTTTACTATTCTATCGTCGTTTTTGCAGCACTGAATATGCCTCTTTGTTTATGTTTTGTTTCAGTTTTGACAAGATTATTGCAAAGGAAATTCCTTCAAATATTGTATATGAGGATGAGAAAGTGTTGGCATTTAGAGATATTAATCCACAAGCCCCTGTGCACGTTCTAGTCATCCCAAAAGTAAGAGATGGGCTAACTGGACTAAACAAGGTATGTGATATATATTGCTTGTTTATTAATTAAGTTCATGAAAGGAGTTCAACCTATAAAATGTTATGTCATGACAGCACCCCATGTGCTTAGCATCACCGTAGTACCTTTTTTTTCCTTTTTTTTTTTGGACAAGATCATCATAGTACCTGTTAATGTGTTTTAGCTTCCTCTCAAACCCAATTTGGTAGTCTTATGATTGTTGAGAGGGCCGTTGTGTTTGTCACCTTATATATGAATGAACATCGGAACATTTGTCTAGGCTGAACCAAGGCATACTGAAATTCTGGGTCAGCTTCTTCATGCCGCGAAAGTAGTGGCGGAGAAGGAAGGTGTAGCAGATGGGTTCCGAGTCGTCATAAACAACGGAGCTGAAGGATGTAAGCAAGCTCATGCTACAATTCTTTTCCATTGCAATTCTCGCCGATGCTTCCATCACAGTATTTTCGATATTTATGCTAATGGCTAATGCCGTACCATCCATTTGCCCACAGGCCAATCTGTTTATCATCTGCACTTGCACGTACTTGGTGGAAGGCAGATGCAATGGCCGGCTGGTTAAATAACCAAGTTGGATGGGTTTGCCACTTTGCCAGCTTCTAAGCGGTCGTAGTTTCCTTTTGGATTTTCTTGTACTGACTGTTGTTCCCAAAAATTGAACGACTGACGTACTTTTCTGCACTGGTGATGCTCTTCTGTTGTATCTCTGTGCTTACTACACCCTTGCAACAGATTCAGTCAGAACGTTAAAAAACTTGGACAGATTCTGCAGTCACTGAATCTAACATCTTAAGATCACAAATGCAACCCAATAACGAGAAAGATCCCTAGTAGACTCATGATATTTTTATCAAGCTGCAAAATTTCTGCAGTTTATTCAACATATGCAACTCGCCATGTCTAATGTGGGGGCATACTCGTACCCTAGGATTTACTGTGAATTCATGCCGAAGTAGGTAATGATTGATAAGAAAGGTAACTACGTCGAATCTGGTAACAGCAGTAGGTAGCTGGTAATATCAATTTTTGTGTCAATACTCAGCAAACTGAAGGTGTTATCAGGTGATTAGGCCATCATTATCACCCTAATGGAATTATTGCATTTGCATACTAGAAACCAATGTTTCGAGTCAAGCACAGCTCATTCCCATTATCGGCCAAGGTACACCTTTCCTATCTATTCCATGTCCACGATCAACAATTAACGTATTGATTTATGCTAGCCTTAAGCCTAAGCATGCTCATCTAGAAGACTCAAGAAATAATTGGAAGCTAGATCTAAATAGCAGGAACTGGATGAGAAATGTAACATTACAATGACAACATTTAGTACAAAAAAGATATCACAAGAACAGGAACATTCTAAGGCAAGATTTGCCTTACCTCTGTACCTCCCACCATCAAAATCCATTATCCAATAACCCTGTTTGCTCGGTCCATCATCGAGGGTTAAGAAAGAATTGCTTGCATTTTTTCTCTCCGGTCGAAAGCAACTTTTCCTTGGCTTGTCAGATTTTGTTGGACGATCGATGCAAAGGTAAGATAAACTACGGGCCTATTTGGTTGTTGTCTAAACATGCCACATATTGTCATATCTAAGGTTAGTCAGATTTGACCATGCTAGATGAGTGTTTGGTTCATGCTTAAGGTTAGCTAAGATTCCTTTTCCAACATATAGACCCCACATGTCATAAGTACAAAAAAGTATGGCAAACTTGCCTAACCTTGCTAAAGTGTGGCTAAGAATTTGATAAACTAATCTTAGGCAATTTTGGCAAGTTAGTTATGGTAATGTTAGAAAAAATTGGACATCAACCAAACAAACCCTACATCTTAGCTTATGAAAGGCAGAGAATAGGAATCCGTGAAAAGGCTGTGTTAATGTGTTGTCACTTGTTGCCGTTCCAATGCACGAGCAGAGTGCTGAGCTACCGAGAACAGTGGTTATTTGGACAAAACGGCAGCGTCACGAGGGACCATGCTAAGTTTTTTTTTAACGCAAAGGTTAGGAGCACTATCATTCCATTCAAGAAGAAAATAACTATATAAAATATACAGGTAGAGAAGATAGAAGGAGAGAGAGAGGAGGAGGATATAGGGAGAGAGGGAGAGGAGACGGGAGAGGGGGGAGTAGAAAGCAATCCCACCAAAGTGGGATTCAACAAAACACCACTACACAACCGATTGAAGGCCTAGCACTTCTCTAACCCTGACGGCCACCACTGCCATCAGGCGAGGGTTGAGACTCTAGCCACCACCGCCACACGGGATGCTCGGCCGAAATGCTAGCCGCTATCGCTGCTAACTACGTTGCGGGGCACACAATGTTCGGCTTAGTCGTTAGTCACCACCGCCACAAGGGATGCTCGGCCAAGACGCTAGAAGGAGAAGGACATCAATCGTCACCGCCGTGCGGGGTGCTTGACCGAGACGTCAGCCGCCACCGCTGTCGATCGCGCCGCAGGGCACGCAATACTTGATAAGGATATCAGTCATCACCGCCATGCAGGATGCTTGAACTAGGAATCCGTTGCCACCACCATCACAAATCACAAAGGATGCTCGATCATAATGCAACAGCCGCCATCGTCATGTGGGATGCTCGGTCAATTACGCCACGTTGCGTGAGATGCACGACCGATGTGCCACCACCACCGTGCTTGGTTAAGACGCCAGCCGTCACCACCACGCAGAATACTTGTCCCATGCCATGCCACGCGGATGCATGGCCAACGTGCCGCCACTGCCACGCGGAATGCCGCCAGATCTAGGCTCCTTCAGGCTTAAGAACCCGGTCATGCGCCACCAGCTATCAAGCAAGCAACCGGTAGCATGGGTGCGACGCCATCCTCTGTGGCCTCCCACCATTGTCAACTCCGAGGACCACCATCATTGGCCCACCACCAGATTCGATCAACTCCGAGCTTGATCCGGCCACCTTCAATCACTGGCGTGAACACCCGCGCTGAGGTAGGGTTACGCCGTCGGAGCTCCACGATGCCATGACATCGCCACCATCAAATCCAGCCACCAAGGAACAACTCTACTGCCAGATCCGACTGTCCTCCACGCTGGCACAATGTGCCGCCGCTGGCCCGGAGCTTCCACACTTCCTCTGGCTGGATCTAGGGCCCCTCCGCGCTGGAGTCGGTGGCCACGGCCAAGGAGCACGGTGCAAAAGGCCCGGGACTACCAGATCTGTCCTCCGATGATGGTGAAGAGCCTCCCCGCCACACCGGCCCGTAGCGGGAGGGACGGGAGAAGGGGGAGGGAGGAGAGAGGAAAGGGGGGGGAGCTAAGCTAGGTCTGCTGCCGCCGTCACCGGAGCAACAGCGGCGGTGAGAGGGAGCACGGGCCAGGGGGCGTCTCTGGTGGCGGGGCTTTTGCCCTCTGAGTTGCTGTAGGGAGCGGCTATGTCGACGCTGCTGTAGGGGAGAGGGGAGTCGACGCCGCTGCAGGGAGAGGGAAAGTTGACGCCGCTATAGGGAAGGGGATGTCGATGCCACAATTGCCGTTCAAGTCGTCACCATCGCCGGATCTGGTGACACAGTCGCTGCTGCCAGATTCAGCCAAATTTGGGTCCACGGACGGAGGACAATGGTAGCGCTGCAGCTTGTCGTGAAGGACGGACGTCGCAACTGCAGGTGGAGAGAGACAACGACGCCGCTTCAACCGGCATTCCAGCCGCCACCAATGTCGGATCTGATAACACAGCCGCCGCCACCACCACCGGATTTGGCCAGATCTGAGTCCACGGAGGTTTCCACTAGATGGGGAAGAAGAAGAAAGGAGATGGGGAAGAGGGAGGAGGGAGGACGCAGCTCAAGCCTACCGCCGCTGTCATCGGAGTGACGACGGAGACGAGGAGGAGCACCGGCAAGAAAGGCCTTTGGCTGCGTGGGGCGTTCACCCTCCGAGTCGCTCGAGTGAGCAGCTTGGAGGTCCCTGAATGAAGAGGCCCCTAGTCGAAAGATTGTAACATCCTGTCTGTAAGTTTTAACAACCTCATGCATGGCTCCTGCAGCCGTGCTACAAATTTGTCTCATTTTACCTCTCCTTTGCCTCGTAGCAGCGCCATTACATAGACAGGGATACATGCCAACATCATCAAACCACTCTTATCATGGATCCTTGATTACTTGCTAAGTCGAGCATTTGGGTCAGAAGATTTTGCTGGTGTGAGAGGCTAAAGCTACCAGCATCATCAACCACTTGAAGGAGGGACTGGATAACGGTAGCAAATGCTGCTAACTCATCTAAGCATGCCGTACTCGGGATCGAGGTTAAACCACCAGGCATGAGCTGAACTCACCTAACCCGAGCAAGGACTAGGCAAGTAATGCTTTCTCCAATGGTTACCTTACCCATAACATTCAATATAACGCCCTGCTGGAATCTCACCACACACGTCGGCCCATGATTTGCGAGCATGCCTTTTCAGGAGGAACAATTATGCCATTTCAGCTTCTCCGCTCATACTATAAATAATTGTGCTCAGTAAAAGCTTCCTTCACCTGCTTCATTCCCTACGCTAGAAATGCTTAGCGTGAGAGAATCCTCCTAATCTTCTTCTGCTTCCTTCTTCCCATAATCTCTGATTCACCTCCATGGCCAAATTCGGTCCAAGTTCCAGTATCCATCACCACTGAGCGTCTTGCCAAGTGCGAGAGTTTAGGACACCTCGATCTGAAGTCGTGGCAAGCGCCCGGAGCAAAGGAATACTTGGAACCAGTGGAGGATGAAGTTGTCTCTGCCGAGCTCTACACCATGCACGGTCTCTACACGTCGGAGCCCATTATGAGTGTGAGCTCCTCAATCTCAATCCCAACTCTATCCTTATTCTCACCATCTTTGCACATCTTTGTGAAGGCTTCTTGGGCATCATGCCCACTATTAGCTTATTCCTTCATTTCTACTCCCGTTTTCGCACCGGAAGCAACTCTGCAGTTGGCCGCGTTTATTTTCGGTTGTGCTCCTCACCCCACTTCTCCTACCCAGTTACGACCCTAAAGGATTCCATCTCTAGATGGGCCAAACGTTGGCTCCATCTCAAGAAATCCGCGGACATTCACCTTTGCTTCCGTGAAGAAGTTTCGATCAAGAATAGCATCCCTAATCCTCCTATCAAGCTGACGAGAAAAGGTGGCTTAATTTGATCAACGAGCTCGCCTCCTGTGGGCTCACTGGCTAAGCGACCATGGAATATTTCCTGTGGAACAGGGTATGCCCTCTCTGGAGGGAACACCCTTTTTACGGCATCACCGGCTAGCAGGACTTCACCCAAGAAGCCGAATCAGTTATTTTTCATCTCTCCTTTCCTCCTTTCATGCTCGGGCGGCATCCTGCTCATGTCTTTCCTTTTTGAAGGAGCAGGGAACATCTTCCTCTATAGCACACGTGAAGAACATCCGGGAGTGCTCTGAAGAGGTACATAATCCTAACCGCTTCTCCTTTTGATGCTCAGGGAGCCTCTAACTGATGATCGGGCTTGTGACCCTTGGAGGAGAAGGACCTAGAACGTTCTCTGACTGGCACCAGGACGCGGGGAACAGTACCAAAAAATGTAAACCAAGAAGGTCCCTGCCTGAAGGCGTAGAGCTCTAGTTTCCCCAGCTGCTCTAGGGAGGCGTTCGATCAAGGTCAATCCAACTTCAAGCCTCCTCTAGCGGAGCGTCCAGAAGACCCACCTAGAGTACGCTGACAAATTCAAGGTGAGTGAGCTACAACTTTGGACAAGAAACTACGCCACGGTAAACCCCGAACTCATGAAGCATCTTACCCAGATTGCCGAGAAGCGTAAGTAGAAATTTTTTGAAGAAGAGAACGCCTGACTGTGTGCCATGCTAGTAGCATCAACAGGAGTGGCCCCTGTGCCCCTCATCATGTTACGAGGTTGGGGCTTTTGTTCCTGCTGCCACTGACGTGCTAGAGACTGTTGCACCTGCATGATGGACTAGTGTTCATAGCGTTGTTCGATCACAGCCATGACGCCAAACGAGATTTGCTTCTTCTTCTTCTTGATCTTCCTCTCGAGCGAGGAGGCCCTCACCTTCTTGGAGATCTCTAGGCTTGGTTGCGGTGGTAGTTTTCCCTTATCGAGCGTCTTTTTCTATTTGACTGCCTCATTAGCGTCGGCATATTGGTCAGCTATGCGGAAAAGCTCGCTAGCCATCAAGTCCAAATGGATTTTCAGATCCTGAATGAACCGAACATCTCTGACTCTGAACTTGTAGGCTCATATAATTGACTCATCCGAAATGTTCGGGACGGAATTGCGGACCTTGATGAACTTTTGGACAAAGTTATAGAGAGACTCCCCTTCGGTCTGGATCATGCATTCGAGGTCTCTTTCTCTGCCCGGTCAAGTGTATCAAGTTTCAAAATTCGGCCTGAGGGTATCACTGAGCTAAGTCCAAGAGTGAATGGACCCCTCCTTCTGATTGAAGAGCCAGGTTTGGGCCGCCCCGTCGAGCACAGAGGGTAGGTAATTGGCCATTATGCCCCCGTCTCCTCTAGCTGCCAAGATGGCGGTCATATAGATTGAGAGGAACTCGTCAGGGTTTCGGGTCTCGATGAACCTTTCGATATGTCCGGGCTTGAACTTGGTCCGCCAGGCGACGTCCCAAAGAGCGTGAAAAAAGCTCGACATCCGTAAGCTATGAAACCGCAGCGTTTAGATTGATTGACACGATCTCGACGGTCGTGAGGTTGTCGGTGATACGGGTGAGGACTAAAGAGAGAGAACACTTCCTGGTCATGACGCAGGGAGTGCACTGTGTTGAAGCTATGTTCGCTCCTGCCGTGGCTCTCCAAGCTCTCTTCTCTATGTCCTCCTGCATGGTCGTGGTGCTAATGACAACGATCATCGTTCTTTGAGCTCTCGTCTCCATGTCAGTCACTGCTCTCCCGGGTAATGCTCCGGGATTCACCGCTGTAAGAGCCAGCCAGGCCCCCTTGAGGACACTGTCCAGCACATTCATCGGGTCGCATTTGCTTGAGTGGCAGTGGCAGGGCCAAATCAGCGGCTAGCCTCTCGAGGTCTTCCGCAATGGCGATGCCTATGGCTCTTCGGTCTTCTGCCTAGGCTCGTTTGCGAGCTCGTGCATGATTTCTGCCAGTGTTCGTAGCCTTTCTTACCTAGTAGGGACCCAGGTGGAAGGACACTGTTCCCCAAATTGGGCCTCCGACACTCAGATAGGCGAAGGTGGAGTTGTTCGAGCATCATTGTGGGGCCTGCCCCTGGCGCGCCGTTGGATGCTCGTCAGGGTTCTTTCCATAGAGGTTTAGAGGTAAGCTCGGGACGACCCTTCTAAATTCACATTCAGCTTAATAGAGAGATTACGCACTTGCTGCCCCTTTGGTTGAGAACTAACATACGAGCTAGCAAAAAGCAAGCCAAGCATGTTAATCCTCGGTCCGAACAACAACTACCCATGCGAGCATCCTCCACGGAAATGAATGTAGGCTCGAGTGCCCAGATATATGATATGTGATAGATTCTAAGATCAGTGGCCATCACACACATATCCTCATAGTGATTGATAACACAATATATGCAACATTGGGCATAATTTACATTGATCCAAATAGTATGGGATGCTGTCCATCCATCATATTTGTCTTAATCAGAGCATTATAGCAACGAAAATCATAAATTTCATCATCAAAACAACAGTGGAAGTTTTGACATAACTAAACCAAAAGACCATGATATGCCCCCAATACTTATGGGCAGTTGGCTGGAAGTCAAAACATCGCATCACTCTAATAACTTCGTCGCATCCCGTACATGTTGTTGTGGGCTCCGTACAGGCAGAACTCGATCTTCCAGTCGTATCCACATACTCGAGCCGGTGAAGCCGTGCCTTTCTTGCATCTCGGAATACCCATTGATCTTGAACACCTGCACGGAGCGCGCCGCCTCCGTGAGGTCTACGTAGTCATTCGGCATGGCAGCGATCGGTGGCGGGGCGATCCGGGGACGTGGAACACAGGAGGGGGCAGCGGTGACCAGTGGACTCCTGAGAGGGAGGCGGCGAGTGGCGACTACCAGCGGCTCGCTGGCCGGAGGGAGGAAGGCGGCGGCGACCAGCGGCAAGCACAAGGTTCGACACCTCCTCGGCCCTCGGGGAGGTTGTGGGAGTGGGGGTTTCGGATTATTGGAGTTGGCTGGTTCACAGATCACTATAGTTACATCACTGTAGCTACAGTGATCGACAGCAACTTTGAACAGTAGAAACGGTACTGTTTGATAGTATTATTTGCTACAGTACTATCGCCATAGGGCTCTACCGTTGCACTCACATATCACTGTGCATTTCTGTCTTTGCCGATGCGCATTCGATCAGGAGCTCGGGCTGGGGCATTTGAGAATTGGGCCAGCCCATCAGTGAGACTTAGACATGGCCCATCAGCCTCATCGGTTTTTCCATTTTGCAATCAGTTTCATCGGTGAGCAAAAACCGTTTTCAGTTTGGGACCGATTTCTCGATGTGATTTTCCCTATCGAGCTACATAGGTGTGATTATAGCACGATAATCATCTATATTGTGAAACCTGGGGCTAGCAGCTAGCATTGATGTAAGTGGCGCGGCTCGCCCACACCGTCCGCCATTGCCTACACAAGATCATCTTCATCTACCAGTGAAGCGCGAGACAATGCCAAGGACCACGGGGGATGGGATCCAAGAGCTTGCTAATCGGATGGTTGTGGCATTGCATATACTTCCAGCCGTTAAAGAATATTCAGCAACGAGGACTGTGTACAGATAACATAATACATGTGATCAAGGTTGCCGTTGGCTAATTTGGAGGTGTTTGGCAGGGCTCTGGTTTTAATTTTTCAGCTCCACTATAGAGCAGATCCATAATTCCGCGGAACACCTTTCAAACTGTTTCACAAAAATAAACTGTGAGGAAGACTGCTCCATAGTGTTGCCTGCACTAGAGTTACGTGAAGTTAGAGCGTTTAGCATTGCTCCGGGACAGAGTTGAGAGCTGAAACTCTACCAAACACGCTCTTATAGTAATCTAATCTGTACCGTATCCAGCGAGGACTAGTGTTCTTGCCCAACACGGCTGTTGTACCCGACCTGTACATCCTATAAACACATGTATAATCACTTGGCTGCGGTTGCGGCAAAACCCAAAACCTCTGTGTACTTGTTTACCGGCTGCAGCGAAGCTAATTAAATATGTGCATACTCGAGCATAAAAAAAATAGAAAGTTGGCCTTATCATCAATTTACATCACAAAAAACCAGCAAACTAATAAGTCTATACCAGAAAAAACTCTTTAGTTTACAACTAATCTGCCCAGTTCATATCACAAGGATGCAGCTGGAAGAGAGGCTCTAGGAATCAAGTCGTCGCGTCGCTACTTCCTTTGTGTTCACTTCGGCCGCATTCCTGCTGCGGACTTTTGCCAAAGCCGCTTGGTTGATTTCTAGCGGACGGACGAAGCGGAACTGCAGTCTTCCGCAGCCACTTACATCCCTAAAGCTAGCTCACTGATCTACGGGAGAGACATCCTTGGAGACGGCGTACATTTCTCCAGCTGCGTTGCGGAAGTGCTTGCACATCTCGTCCCCGAACTTCCACTGCTCCGGCTCGTGGTACTTCACTCCTCTGGCAAGAAGAGATCAAGGACTCAGTATCAGGGAGTGCAAGTAATTGAGGCGCGTGTTCTGCTCAGTTCTGTAACAGAACAGGTTCAGGCTTCATGCAGCCCACGTACACCCTCGGCCGTGTTCTGGAACCCGTTACGTGGTAATCTCATTTCAACGTGTCAACACTTGACATGGAGTAAGATTTGGAGTACATGCAGTTAGAATTTTTAAAATTTTGGGCATAGATTTTTTTTTTGGGTTAGCTTTGTCTAGAAAAGAGCATCTATAATATTATAATTTTACAGGCTTCGTAAATAAATCACAATTAGTGGCCAAAACAACATGCATTTTGTGTGACCAGAGGAAGTAGTTTGTTCATAGAAAATGTTTTTCACGCAAAAATAAGATGGATACAAGTAATTAGTACTTGCCAGGTACCTAGCTACATTTTCAAACATGGAACTGTATAAGGCGGCGACTGATCAATGCCGAGTACGAACCATCATGCCATCAACGATCACTTGTTCGCCTGTGAATCGTTTCCGTGCGTGCCGCATTTTCCATCTTTCCTTGAGATACCGTTCGGTTGGAGTGTCCATCGATAAGACTTTTTTGGGGGTGCAAAGTCAGTTAAAATTCCAACCTTTCTTTTTAGAAAAAGGGCAGAAGTTCTGCCATCCCATTAAAGAAAAATTTCCAAACCTTTTGATCTGCGCTGTACATTCGTGCTCTGGCACGCTTGTTATCATCTCCGTCACCTCACCTCCTGTCGCCGCTGGGCTAGGGCTTTGAGTTTACTGATTCCGTTTGGATGTCACTGGAGTCCATGCGTAACAAACCCGCATCCTTGGCAACACATATATCAGCAATAGGTTAATGGTATATCGTTTCCAGTGTTTCTGGTATCAAGCGCATAGGGATGACATATATACTTACCAAGTGATTAGATGAGTCACATAGGCATCCATGTATTCACCATCTGTGTGCAGCACCTTGAGGCTCTCGAACCAGCCACAATTCAGCCTAATGTGCCGATTGAAGGCCTCAGGCTCACAGCAGCCAGAAGCTTCAAGGCGACGCACCTGCACTAAATAATACACTTAAATATGGACATTTTGCGTACTCTTTCATCCCTTCCAGGGGTTGCAAATTCACACTACTAATGTTAAGATGTAAACAAGCAAACGTTAGTAACAATGTAACAGAGAGTTAAGATTGACATTGCATATTAATCTCTATTTACCTTCATACGTAGAGGGCAGCACAGCTCATTTTCCAACCCAACAAAGATTGTAGCATGTGGAATCCCAGGCTCTTTTTATCGCTATAACTCATCAGAATCAATACTTGGCATTATTTTCTTTAGTAGGCTGACCGATGATGCAGGAGTATCACGTTCTGCAGTGAACTGTAGTAGCTCATTCTCTAGAACAGCATAAGCATCAGCAAAAGCCTGTTATACACGTGACCAAACAGTAGAGTTGTTAAATCTGCAGTTTGTTACCCGTAATTTATGAGTTTAAAGGTCAGCCAAAGTAGCACACTAGTCCTAGACTCCTAGCATTGCATCAGAAAAATTATCATGTATGTGATATAATAACGGAATATGGTGAAGACATGGCTCATTGGCTCCAAAAGGTAAGGAAACAAAGATTGAGAACATAAAAAAAAATTCTAGACAGCATAAGGATCCTATCAGCGGACAAAGGAGAATTATAACTAACCTTGATACATTGGTGAATGCGGAAACAATTCCTGCCAACATTGTTAGCAGGGCAAAGAGGGTCGTCAATGTGAATTGGATCAATGCTGTAAATCGAGCATATGAAAAATTACTATAGGCAGTAGCTGACAGGAATAAATGATGTGATATCTAGTAATATTGATTTTTATTACCTGTGCCCTCTTTCTCGGTTCAAATAAATTCCGCTTCCTTGGATGGAAATACGCATACGGCGTGGATCAAATACATTCCTGCCATCCATTTTGTTTATCAATTAGATATCATATCCACCGTATATTACTAGCGACAATAGCTGTTCCATGAGGGAAAATTGTACAATGCTCCAATTGTCATTCAGGCCCATTTATGAAACTTTTTGACCTCATGAACTTGTGTTTTCCCGTATGTGGTAAACAACAAAGTGTTCAAATGCATTTCCTTACCCAAAAAAGTACAGGAAATCCATCAAAAGGCTGCCCAGATTCTGCCAAAAAAGAAATGAAGCAACATTAATATATCATTAGTGGCAGTTTATTAAATCTGTGGGAATAATCAGGGGGGAAAATTCAGCACAAAAAAATTATTGGACGGTAACACCAGTTTTTAGGGATGAAATTTTTTGATCAAAATTTGAATTGACAAATTGGTATCATCTAATATTGCCAAAAATTTCAGTGACACCAAAATTTCGCTGATTTTTTAAAAAGCACTGATTTCTTTGGCTGATATTTTTTAACTGGACCCCACAAATATTGCCAGTAACAACCAAAATTTCAGCAAAAATTGCTTCCCTAAGCATGAGAGAGTGTGTGGGTGGGTGTTTTTTTGGGGCGGGGGTTGTATTTGAAACTCAATGATAGACCAGTATCTGCATAAATGAAAGCCGATTACTAAAATATAACCATGTGATACAGGAGCAGGTGTCTCGTAGGAACAGGATACAAGTACCAAGAAAATAGAGTAGACTCAAGTCAACTGGGCTATTCAAGATTTGCAGCTTACTTGGTTAATAGGCCGACCAAGATGATGTTCATGCTGAAGAAAACGAATGATTAACAGTACCTGCAAAGGATATTGAAAAATGGAAGTTTATTTGGCACAGATCCTCTCAAGATACCGATATTGATGCCAGAGAAACACTGGAACAGCTCAACTGACATTAATCAACATAATACACTAACATGAAAAATAAGAAAGAGATCATTGCAAAGAAAGAATAAGACAAAGAAGAAGACAGTAGTAACTTTAAACTACATCATCCAAAGATGGGATGATATAAGCAGATAAAGTAAGCCGGGTAACATGCTTCACTGGGTCTACTGTTAGCCATGCAGTACTTAGCACTTTACAGGTAGAACATCATCTGATTGCAAGGGTTGATCCAGACAAATTAACTAGACTAGAAAATAAATTCATAGGCAAAATATAGAACTGACCAACTATTAGAGTTATAGGACAAACAGTTAATCATTAACTCGTAATTACCATTTTTTATGGCAATAATCTACACAGAATGTAGGTCAGCATAAATTTGCATAAGAAAGAAGTTAAACAGTGCAAACGAATTTAAAAGCCATAAATCACTACAGAAGGAACCACAAGGTTATGAAAAGCAACATACCAAACAGTAAGAGCTTAGGCCACCTGAATATGGGTGGTCCAAACTCCGGTCAGCCAAAAATTTCTTTAGAACTAAGGCAAGAGGTACAACTGCAGGAAACTGCCGAGTCAGCTCACAAACCTGTACAATTAACAACATAAGGAAGAAAGTGAACAGGTAGGCGGGAAAGGGACCATGTTTAATAGTTCTAGTCCTGAAAATTTCTTATTCATGTCCGCAAGCACATTATCATGGGCAACAAAGCATGTGGCATGTGGAATATATAGTCAGACAGTTCCCTGACTCAACCTACTAAACAGCTAGATGGCTGCTCATTCATTTATGTACAGGGTTCATGCCTGGGTAAGAAAATCAGGTCGATTTGGTACCAAATGCTACACACTACTAAAACCCTAAAACCTTGTAAGTTGTAGTGGCTCTTGATTTTTCATTTTATGTCAGTTGAACAATGAACAACCACCAAACTGTTGATGGAGGGAAGGTATGGAATAGGGAAATTTTGGGGATTGATCCAGTGATCCCCTCTAATTTCTTTTCTTTTGATGTAGTTACATTTTCTATGTAACTGAGAAAAAAACCAAGAGCACGAATGTATGACGATAATTCAAACTGTACGTAAGGTTCACAGTATGATTCACATGACAACATTTTGAATGTAGCAATAATTTATGTATGAACCATGCATACAGTGCTCCTGTCATGCTTCAACATAAATTATTGCAATACTAAAATTGCAATGTCGCATGTGAGTCCCGACAAAAGAATCAATTATTAGAATGCATATGGAAGGCATTATTCTATGCATAGCACAAATAATATTGAATAAGATGGAACTTAATAATATCCTATATTAAACATGTCTTATTGTTAGATAATTCATCTAGTGCTTAAGACCAATTGTTCAAAATATTCAATTGTTTAATACAAGTTGATTTACCATAACAATGGAGTGAAGATAAGAATACAAGATAGTACAAAGTACCAACTACCAAATTGTAACAAAACTGGTCAAAAAAAATATTTGCATTAAAGCTGAATACTTAGATCTAGCGAATGGAATTATGGAAATCAAGAGGAACTTATTTTCTGTTAAAATAATCATGTACAGATAGTAGGTTTTATTACCAACTCAGTAGTCTGGAGTCCTGTATGGGATGGTGATTTGAAACTTATGTCAAGACGAATCGACTGCACAGCATCACAATCATCCTTACTCATTTTTGAGCACATGAGCATGTTGCTGCCTTCTGAGCTAGAGTTATCAGAACGAGGAGGGCTGCCTTGCTCTCCAAGCGCATTGATTGAATGTTCTTGTGAGCTATCCATAACAGAAGGGTACTCATTGGACATATTTGTGTCACAAGGCACTTCTGCTATAAGCATGATCACAGGTATCTACAATTTTTAATGATATAAGAATGAGGACAACTAAAACTAGCAGGTGAACTAGCCAATGAAAAGGCACTTACTGCTGTGTTTTCAATTGTTTTGAGGGAATCACTCCTAACCCAGTCCTGGTTTTCAAGACATCTTGATGCATGCTGAAACCCCCCAAAAAAAGGAAAGGAAATATGATATGTGTGAAGAGAAAAGTAGCTTTGTTTTTTGTTATGGGCACAAAAGCATGTATACATTTTGCATCTTAAGAAAACATGAATGCCAGCATATGCAGTTATGCACATAACAGTGTAAGAGAATAAGTATTAAGTAAACATATAAAAGCTAAAAGCCTTAATTTACCATGCCACTACGATAGACGAACACGCATACAACTTAAAAGTAAGCCAACACACGTGCCTCACTACTCACAACCACACCAACATAAAAACAGAAGTTTTAATGTTTTACTTGTTTCCTGGCCTCCTAGGACAATTCTATGAATCACCCTCGTATAATATGTATTACTGCAACAATGATTAAAAGAAAGTCATACAACAAACTGTAAATGCATCTAGGCCCCTTGTGGGTTTTGGTGATTAATGACAACGTAATTGGAGAACTAACCGTGTTTATTTGAGAAAAGTTGAGCAGTGGTTCATTCATGACAAAAGGAGTTGATTTGGGGGCCCCTACGCCATTCATTCAAAATCATGTGGCATCAAGACAATTAATTGTAATATTTTCTTTTTATTGAGTTTAAGGATAAGCCACACTATCAAGAGGATTTCGACGAGAAATCACCTTTAGGATACCCTTGTGCTTAATTGATGGATCTAGTATAGCAAGAGTGCCCAAACACATTTCCAAAATCACTCTTAGGCTAGCCACTGCCAAAAATCCGGAATCTCCGAATGATCATCCGGATACTCCGGGTTATGCCCCTCTGTCTGGAACCTTAATTATTTAAGTTCATCCGGATACTCCGGATTAAACTCCGGATATTCCGGATTGCACCCCGGACACTCCGGATGGAACCCCTCTGTCTCTGACCCCCCTTATCCAGAAGTTCCGGATGTTAATCCGGATACTCTGAAAATTTGCACTGTAACGGTCAGATCTAGACCTTCACATAAATACCTCTCCCCATCTCCACCTACTCGGTGACAGTGCCATTTACTGCCCTTTACTGCTCCAACTCTCTCTGTCCAAGCTCTTGAGCCCTAGCTCTTTTTCCCACCTTGAGTGCTTAGTGATTTGAAGTTTTTGGTGAGGAGAAGGGGCAAGATTTGAGTGCTAGTGTTTGCTAGATCCATCTTGAGCACTCGTTCATCCTCCAAGCTTGATTTCTTGGTGACTTCATTACTCTTGGAGGTTGAGGCCTCCTAGGCGGCTAGGAGTCGCCGGTGAGCTCCCAACGAGGTTGTGGTGAGCCCCAGAAGGTTGTGAAGGTGGGTCTCGCCTCCGCAAGGGAAGAGACAAGGAAGAAAGCCGGTGAGTGCTTTGTGCAACGCCGGGAGGAAAGGGTCAAGAGTGACCCCGGTTTTGTCACTAGCAGACAATGAGGATACCCTCAAGTATCCGAACTTCGGTAAAAAATTGTATGGTTCCTCTCTTTCTTGCTTGTTCTCTTTGATCTCATCGTTCTTGTGCTTGTATTGAACTTGTGGAGCCCCGATCTACTCGTGTGGTGTGCAAGACCATAGATTTCCCCTTGTTGCAAGTATCCTGAGGTAAACTAACCCCGTTGATGTAGGTGGTATCCTTGGATTGGCTAGGGATTTGAAAATCCCCACAGCAGCCTCAAATCCAGAACATTCCGGATATAAATCCGGATACTCCGGCTTCACCAGACTAAATTCCGGAACCTCCAAGTTAGGGTATGCTGGTCATAATTATTTTCCGCTGAATTTTTAAATTCGCCTATTCACCCCCTCCCTCCTCTTCCTCCTCCTCCTCTAGGCGACATCCTTGATCCTTCACAAACACAATTTCTCCTAATATCTGGTAATGAACGAAAAACTTAAAAGCTACTCAGCCTTAAAAGGATAAATAAATCACCAATGCATAAATTCAATCAATTGAACAGCTCAATATCCATTTAAGCAAATTTTATGTTCAAATCTGATTAACCTGTTATACAATGCAGAGAGTAAACAGCATAACTAGAATATTTCACTCTGTCAGCCAGGGTGCATTACCTGGAGGCATGTTTCCTTTATGCCATTCCGGCCTTCCAAAATTCCAGCTTCTTTAATAGGTTCCTGAAAGCAGCAATAATTTTGAATTATCCATAAAAGCATGAGGTCAGCTGCATTTGAACTACCTGTTATACACTGTTACTAGTCATGCAACTCACCAGATTTCGTACTGGGGGAAGAGAAACAACAAGATCCACATCACTAGTTGAAAGAGCCAAACCAGTGGCATTTGAACCAAACAGATTTGTACGAGAGCGAGGCCAGAGAACCTGCAGACACCTTGTGACTCTTTTGACAGCCCAGTTTATATAGGGCTTCCTCACCAAATTCCCAGCAGCAACCTTGAAAGTATACGACTGGAATAAAAATCTACTAAAAGAGACTTGTACAGCCAAAGCATGGCATAGAATTACTTGGCATCAGAGTAATGGTTAAAGATCACATAGCAAACATACTGACATACATGAAGGTTGTAACACAAAAGGCAGACGATAATGGCGCATACCTGCTTACAGAATTGATCTATCTCTTCATGTAGAGCATTGTGCATCAAAGAGAGGGATGCCTTGTGAGATGAACTGTTTAACATATCTGGTGGCTGCAGAGGCAATGCAATATCTGGCTGCAGAAGCATATGTTAAAAGGGCACAAAAAAGCCGCATAAATGATACTTCTTATCAATGATGGAACCTTACATGTTGATCACGAGACAGCTGTGAAATCTTAACAAGGTGGTCCTGAAATACAGTATCCTCAATTGATTGCACCAAAGTACCACTGGAGGGGCCTTTATCTGCCCATGAAGGCCATACAACTTCAGGGCCATCCAAGCAAAACTGTGCCCTACTGAAAATTTTATCATCAGAAAACAAACTTCTCATACCCCAGTGCCTTGGACTTGAGCTGCCAGATCTAACAATTGGGAATCCTCGTTTCCTTGACTCTCCAACAGGCGAAGGAGGAGGAGGCCGAGGCACACGGGGAACACTAAGTACTACTGGTGATGGAGGTCTTCTTACAAGAGGTATATCCCTCCTAGTTGAAGGCACACATGGGCTCCTGTGATCATGACCACCCTTAGAGTCAGATCTTGATGACCTCCGTGATATACTAGGAACAACTATTGGCCGCAGCATTGCATATGGCAATGTATCTCCCTTTACTACTTCACTACCACAAGGCTGACTCTTTGCAACTGAAGTACTTCTTTCTTCAGGGCTGTCATGCATGGAAGATGTAGAATGCAAGGCCTCGTTGTTGATGTCATTCCCTGCCATCGAGTCACCAACAGATTGAGGGAGAGGATCAGAAGATTCGTTTTTGGGACAGAATGGAGTGGAGGGTGGTGATGATAGACCATTTGTATTATATGTAGATGGAATGCCATTAGCCATGTCATCAACAACTCGACTAACATCTGCCTCATGCCAAGCCCAAGCACTGTCATCTGAACTAAGAGATGGTGGTCTTGAAAAACCAGTTCCGGCATGTTCTGCAGGACTCCAATACATTACACCTCCACCAAAATATTGATTAATATCTCTTCCTGCATGGCCATCTGATTCTTCTTCAGAAAACCAATAGCTTTCAGTATCATCCCCCACATCCGATGTGTTTCTTGGATCACTATCACCAAAATATTTCCTATCTTTTTCACTGCAAATACCACCTCTTTGCATTAGTTGAGCAGGAATCCTGGACCAGGCAGAAGACTGCATCTGTGGGGTATACAATGGGTCATAACTTAAAGCAGCATTGTGACTCAATTTACCATAGCCTCTGAACACAGGAGGCCAATCAAAACTTAAGGGCAATGCTAGAGGAGATAAAATTTGATTGCATCCAGCTTCAATTGGCAGATTTCTCACCTGATGGTTGGCAGGAAGGAAAGGTTGGTCAAATTGAGTAGGCCATCTATAACCAACATCAAGATGCAACCTGTCCGCTGCGGCAGGGCGTTGTTGCATTTCAGGAGATACAAGATGAGGTGGTGTTACACTGGGCCACTCATATGATTTTCCTCCCAGTAGGTTTCTGTTGTATACATAATATTCACCTCCACCATTTTCCATTACTGTAGCACTGTCGCTTATAGCACTTTGAAGCATGTTGGCAGGAATAACAGATGGTAAAACTTTGTCAGATGTCATTAGAGAGTTATGATCCACATGTTTCTCATGTCCTGTACTAACACCAGGAGCTAATGTATGCAAAGCACCCTGTGTTATGTCACAACCACTCTTATCCTTCAAAGATCTTACAGAGGAGCCAACAGAATTTCTATATAGATTATTACTGGAAGAAGCATTATCACTTCTGGAAGGTAAACATGAAGATGCTTGGACCATGGATTCATTTTGACTAATGAGTGATGGGGGCTGCTCATTCATACTAAAGGCATCAGATTTAAGTGCATTCTGGCAATGTTCTGCAGTAATTGATGAGCTAACTCTGGGAGAATACAATGTATCTTCCAGTTTTGTGCAGTTTCTGGTGCCTTTTCCTTTAGTTCCATTACATGTAATGGAAGAGTCAGAGCAACTCACAGCATCAGGAATATCACTCCTGGAAGGATGAGCATATGATGGGAGATGATATGGGAAATCTACTGCTTCAATAGGTTTTTGTGAGGCTTCTGTATCAATACAAGGAACAGCTGTCTTCAATTTGCCCGATCCAGGGTCCACAGATCTCGTCGGATCAGATAGTTTTGTTTTCCCTTTACGTTTGTTTTTCTTTTTGTTACATTGATTCTTGCAGTCACTCAACCCAACAGCTTGCTTCTAAAATTTTTTTAAAAAAATGGAGGATGCCACTTGTGAGTCATGACTTGATGGACAAACCCAAAAAAAGAAAAAGATTGTGCAAAAGAATGCTTACAACCTGTGGTTTTGGTGAAATTTCCTTGCAAAGTGTTTCTTCAGAAGGAGGTCCAACAGATGGTGTCTGCTGGTTTGGCAGAACGCTAGAATGACAATTTTCTGAGCTACTGCATCCATTGTCCTGGAAAGAGGTCCTTAGGTCAGTAAGGTAACTCTCTTGTCAAAGCTTTGTGCCTATAGCAATACTATAGCAAGGAGAGCATTTATACCTTGGATGGCTTAGCAGATGATGTTAGTTTTTTTGAGCTGCTAGACTTCTTCTTTCCTTTTCGAGAACCTCCATTGGTCTTCTCGACATTGTTCTTTTTGGGAGTCTTTAACGCTCCATCACCAATGAGTTCAAGATTTATACTTTCTGTTGACACCACCATGAGAAGTCTTCGTAATTTCATGAATATAAGGTCAGCAACAGTACCAGCTGACGTTAATGAAATGAAAAATATAGCATCACCACCACAGGAAGTAATATTGCTCTTCAAACATGCTATCTCCTGAACCAGTAGCAATTTTTTCAATTCTTTAGCAAACATAGGCTTCTTTTTACAAGACAGAATGCTTGTAAAATCAATGCAACCAGGTTGATTCTTTCTGAAGAAAGATTTCCGTGTACTTTCATAAGAAGTGCCTGCAACAAATGATCCTGAATCGCCTAGAAAGACACAGAGTTTGTCGCTAGAGACAATATCTGATCCTTCAACAATCTCATTAGCCTGCAAACTTGAGCTATTAGCATATCAGACATGCTTGAGGCACAGCAACTTGCTCAGCTTAACTGCACACCAACTTTAGTAATTATCTTCCCAATCACTATCAGTATGTAAAACAAGCCTGTATGGGGTGGCAAAAAGCTGATTATTTTTGTAACGCCATGCCAACACGGCTGGGCAAACATAAATAGTTAACATATTCAAGATAATAGTTTACACAAGAACTCCAGATAAAAAGGAAAACTAATTGTCAATCAACATATATTTGATGTCCTACGAAAGGCACACAGCTACCAGAAAATGAGGGCTTTCACACTAATAGAGGAGAATTGTGGGTGCCACACATCAAGTCAGACAGGAAATAAGTAGCCTACTTGAGTCAAAGCTACTGTAACAACTATTGTCTGGAAGCATTCCTATAGTGAGAAGGCAAAACATTTGACATGACAAAGCCTTAAAGAAAGGCATACTTGGCACAAATCACTTTCACATTACTTAGAGGAGAATTGTGGTATGTAATCTACTTGTGTTAAAGATAATGTAATAAGTTAGTACTGTAAGCATGCTGCTCCTATAAAAACAAGCAGAAATTTGACTTAACAAAACCTTAGGAGTCAGCTTTATCGGAAAAATATACCAATTAAGGACCATTTTGCAACTGATCTTCAGTTTGTCCAACCTTGCGAGAAAAATATGACAGGGCCAATAGGACCATAAGATGATAATTATCCTGGATGCATTGATACTTGAAGACTATGCGGAGGATTGTAGTATCTAGTGCATGCTTATTTCAGCAAGTAATATTATTTATCAAATAGTTTGGTCGTGCAAATGTAGCTATTTCAGAAAAAAGGAGTTTTTTTTCCTCTGTGTGCATACATTACATAACCATTGACATTTCATATGACATTTCTAGAACAATGTAAAGTACAAGTGATATTTATCTGACTAAACATATATGTGGCATATCTCCTTTTTGAGATAACAACACAACCTTGAAATTCATTCTCCACTGGATGCAGGGAGCCTTCCCTAACAGAATGCCACACAACAAAATCATGGATCCATGATTGCTACCTTTATCCTGTTTTTTTTCCTTCAAAGAGATCTTTCTTAAGGGCTAGATTTCCTTGCACTTTTTTTACTTAAAAGTAAAAAATGAACATAGAATTGTAAAAGCTAACATTAGTGCACAAAAATAAAGCATCAGTGCACCAGGGCACTCCTTTCATCAGGAACTAGCGAACTACTGAATAGTTATGGGGCACAACATTGGCTTGTTTTCCATCAATCGACTTAAAAACAAGTTGACAAGAAATTATTCTCCTTCCATGTTATTTCTAACACCCTTTCCTTTTCTTTCTCCACCGCTGTCAGCCCTTGTCATTTCCTTACTAAAATACCATGGAAACAATATATACTCAAAAGTACATCAAAATTTCTCTTACTCTCCAATAAATAGAAATAAAATTTATCCGCCTTACCTATATGTAGTATATCAAAACTAACCACTGTAATTAGTCAACAAAAGTTTCACAACATGCATATGTAATGAACAAATGAAATTTGTTCTTTCAAATTTTGATTCCACTTGAACTAAAAGCATACCCAAAGAACTGATGAAACTACATCATTGTCTATAAAATTCTGCACTTTGCCTATACTAAATAAGCCTGAAATTATATGCAAACAACTGGAGACATGCAGCCACCATAGTATTTGGAATACATGAGTAAATTATTCAAAATGCAGAGAAAGCAAGCACATTACCAACGCCATTGCACCCTTCCCGAAGAAGGCACCCATAATCCTTGCTCTCACCCGTGGCTCCAGCCTCATCCACCAATCCACATACCCCTTCTCCCTCCAGAATGCACTTGCGGCTAACCCAGCTTTCTCCTTCACACCCTTCCCAACCCTCGCTGCCTTCCTCCCTCCACCTCCAGCTCCCCCTGCAGCCGCCCATGACATCCGCAGCGCGATCTCCACCCAATTTGCCACGAATTCCTCGATTAGGTAGTACCCCTTCGCCTTCAGCCAGGGCAGCTCTGGGAACTTCTCGCATGCCATCGCGACCAAATCCACCTCGCCGTCACCGCAGCAGAGGAACCTCCCACCCGAGATCTCGTCCATGGCTGCAACAAAAGCGTCAAGGTCGGCCAAGAGTGTCTCGGCGACAGTGATCGAATCGGCGCGCGACGACGCAGGGGAGGAGGGGAAGAGGAGGAGGTTGGAAAAGAGAATGCCGTGCGCGCGGGACGCTGCGGCAGCGCGGGAGAGGAGGCCGCGGGAGAGCCGCGAGAGGACGGTGGGCTCCGGCGAGGCGGGCGAGGGGGCGGAGAGGACGAAGAAGGAGGAGTGGCCGCGGAGGCGGAGGCGGCTGATCATAGAGAGGAGCGCGGCGGCCGCGTCGGGGGAAAGGAGGGATGTGGCCGCGGCGGCGCGGGCGGCCGGGGTGAGGGAGGCGAGCCACCGGATGATGGACGCGCGCGGGGAGGAGGCGGGGGGAGGGCTGGGGTATGAGGCGTGGTAGAGGGAGAGGTGGGCCGTGAGGGCGTCGACGAGCTGCTGCGTGGTGCGCGGCGAGGCGGAGGCGGTGGCCATGGTCGGCGGTGGGGGAGTGTCTCGGCTGTTGGTTGGTCGGGAAGGGGTGGGCAGTTTGGCCAGAACCGGTTCACTGCTCTGGGCTTCTTGATGTGGGATTTTTGCAAAATCGTACCTGTAGTTCCCAGAATTGTTTTGGAACGACTGACAGGTGGGGACGGGTTGTTCATTTCTGTGGGAGTATCTCTACTAATAAAAAGTTTGTTGTGGCGGTGGTGGTGGTGTTATCAACTTTCAATCTAGGCCCTCCAATCTATCCAACGACTTAGATTAAGTAAGCCTTTAATTAGATCCTTAAATTAGTGAGGACATAATTAGCATATCCATAATTACTATATCCCTAAATTAGTGGAGACGTTAATTAGCATGCCATTAATTATTAGATCCCTAAATTAGTGGAGACATTAATTATAGGTAGCACATGATTGCAATTTCCATTTGTACAAACCGTCTCTTTCCTCAAACGCCCAGATCTGGTATGGTGGTCTCAATTTAGAGGTGACTTAAACGTCGATGACCTCTATGACAAATCAAATATGACACAATAGATAGTAATATGATATTTATTCGTAGCAAAGCACGTGTGTTTAGCTATACCTTATAAATTACACCAAAGTCCCTGATTAAAAATAAAATTGCACGTACATCCACGTAGTGTCTATCCGCACCGCTATGTAAGCTAAATCCCATTCTCAACACGCCAGTGATGAAGATGAAAAATACGAGGATACGATGCACCGTCAAGCCCCTCTCCGGCCAAACAAGATGGCGGGATAATTTCATATGTTGGGACGTCTTGCCTCATAAATCATCCTTTATAATTTCATATATTGCTTCGATTTATATGTTCCTTTCTTCCCTTTGTAGTTCCGTTGCAACGTACAGGCATTATACTAGTACTCCAAAATTTGTTTATGAAAATTTGACTTTCTTTTCACCCAATATCCTTTTCTTTTTTTTAGAAGGTTGATTAAATAATAAATGTTGGATTGCCTGTCACTAAGAGCATCTCCAATAGTAGAGTCAACTACTGACTATAAATAACCTTCATATCATTTATAGATATGTCGGCGGTTGAGAGTGCGGGACCCCAGGCGCCGAGCTTACTTGTTGAGTGTAAGGATCAACCGACCTCTTTCCTGCAGCCTCGGGGGCTTTCAAGAAGGCGAACTCGATCAAGCAACCATCAATGAGAGGCACAGACGATTTAGACTGGTTCGGGCCTCTCGAGCGGAGGTAATAGCCCTACGTCCAGCGGTGTCTATATGAGGCTTTGGGGAGGATTACAACAAGTCCCCGGCTTGGCGGACCAAAGGGGGAGTGATTTCTCTACAGTGGGAGGATGAGCTTCGACCCTAGATGGCACTAGCCTGAGCTCCTACGGTGTCTCTGTGTTTCCTAGCAGCTAACCTTTACATGTGCAGCAACATGGTCTATTTATACATGGGCGTAATCAGCATTCTAGTGGAGATGACGCCCCATTGTCCAGTGGTATGAAGAAGACGCCCTATTGTCCGGCGGTCCGAAGCTTGTCTTCGCTTTGCGTCATCGTCATCATTCGTGTTTACGGGAAAACGGTATGGGAACAGTGTTACAAGACGCGAGTTGGTGGCCGCAGTCCCCTGCGGCTTGACGGTACGTAGCGGTCCTCGAAGGCGTCAGGGCATTTAATGCCGCAGATGAGAGGCTCGTGCTGGCCCGGATGGGCGACCGGACTTGATGCAGGCGAGGTTTAAGCGTGCGAACCCGAGCAAGGACCTCCTTGCTCGGGGGAGGCACGTATTTTTGCGCTGAAAGTGTGATAATCCGAACTTCCCTCTAGGCCTCCGTCATCTAGCCCTCGAGCCTTGAGTGAGGGAGCCGATCGGGTCCCCTCTCGAGGCTCCGAGCTGCGCACTGAAGGCTTAGAGACCGGATGTTCGGACAGGACCAAGACATTGCCCGATCAGCCGAGCAAGGGCTTATTGGAGCAGGATTTCGGATTAGCCGATCGAAGGCCACCCGAGCAGAACTTTGGGTTGGCCGAAAATGAGCCATCCGAGCAGAACTTCGGGTTAGCTCCTTGCTCGGGGGAGGCGCGTATTTTTGCGCTGAAAGTGTGATAATCCGAACTTCCCTCCAGGCCCCCGTCATCTAGCCCCCGAGCCTTGAGTCGAGGGAGGTCGCGTATTTTTGCGCTGAAAGTGTGATAATCCGAACTTCCCTCCAGGCCCCCGTCATCTAGCCCCCGAGCCTTGAGTCGAGGGGACCTCCCTCGACTCAAGGCTCGGGGGCTAGATGACGGGGGCCTGGAGGGAAGTTCGGATTATCACACTTTCAGCGCAAAAATACGCGCCTCCCTCGAGCAAGGAGGTTCTTGCTCGGATTCGGGCACGCCTAAACCTGCCCGGACCGAAGCCCGGGTCGCCCCTTCCCGGGCCAGGCACAGGCCCTCTCATCTGCGGTATTAAATGCCCTGACGCCTTCGAGGACCGCTACGTCCCGTCGAGGCACAGGGGACTGCGGCCACCAACTCGCGTCTTGTAACACTGTTCCCATACCGTTTTCCCGTAAACACGAATGATGACGATGACGCAAAGCGAAGACAAGCTTCGGACCGCTGGACAATAGGGCGTCATCTCCATTAGAATACTGATTACGCCCATGTATAAATAGACCATGTTGCTGCACATGTAAAGGTTAGCTGCTAGGAAACACAGAGACACCGTAGGAGCTCCGGCTAGTGCCATCTTGGGTCGAAACTCATCCTCCCATTGTAGAGAAATCACTCCCTTTTGGTCCGCCAAGCGGGGGACTCTTTGTAATCCTCCCCAAAGCCTCGTATAGACACCACTGGACGTAGGGCTATTACCTCCGCTCGAGGGGCCCGAACCAGTCTAAATCGTCTGTGCCTCTCATTGATGGTTGCTTGATCGAGTTCGCCTTCTTAAAAGCCCCCGAGGCTGCAGGAAAGAGGTCGGTTGATCCTTACACTCAACAAGTAAGCTCGGTGCCTGGGGGTCCCGTACTCTCAACCGCCGACAAGATAGAATATAGACAAACTTTCCAATAAGCTAGCTATAGCATACTCTTAAAATTAAATATAGATCTACATGTGATAGTCTTCATTTGTCTTGAAAAAGTTATAGACTGATTCTTCCTTAAGAGCTAGCTCTTGTCTTTTTTTCTCCTCTTCTTTTCTCCACGTAAGCATAATGCTGAGTTGGAAACCTTATAGCTATCTGAGGTGGCTTTATTGTAGATGCTCTAATTTGGAACATTTAACTTTTTAACTGACATCCTTCATTCCTTTTTTATAGAAGGTTGAT
Organism: Olyra latifolia; assembly: GCA_036346145.1. Classification (NCBI taxonomy): domain Eukaryota; kingdom Viridiplantae; phylum Streptophyta; class Magnoliopsida; order Poales; family Poaceae; genus Olyra; species Olyra latifolia. The sequence continues at coordinate 5,776,246 of CM070528.1, read as the reverse complement.
TAAAAATAAATGTAGGATTGCCTGTCACTAATTTCGAACAGTTAACTTTTGGGCTTTGTTAAATGGTAATCATGTGGTCTGACTCAACACTACTGACCCACTTTGGTTGCTGCTCTAGAAGAGGCTAATCTGGCTGTGAGTTTTCCTTTGTTAGCGTGATCAGGCTTCTAGGTTGATCAATTTTTTAATCGTAGTTTTAGCCAATTTGGCAAGATACTGTTGATACTACCATATAAAATGTAAACATGATCATATTGCAGCCAATTTGCACATGTAACTTTATGTTCCTTCATGTTCTGTTCATTTTTTTAAAAAATATTTCTATTTTACAGTCAAAAGATCCAAGGTTCCATGCTCTCTCTGCCACATTGCAGAGAAGAGTTGCAGCCTTCTCAGACGTCGTAAACGAACCTGTCTATGTAAATAATATAAGTGGTACGCACAGAACCTTTTTTTATACTATGCAGAGGCAGATCCAATGGGTGGCCGTATGCACGGGCACATCCAGAAAATTTAGAAACAAAAGTCATCTCTTTACGTAGTATTAGACTTAATATTCGGATATGACCTAGTTTTGTACTGATTGTTAGCCCAAATCTCAATTTTATAAGTCAACTTTTCTATCCAAATCATTAGCCCGTTACACTCCACTATATCCGGCTCAACTAATAACTCCCCCAAGAAGAGATTGGGATTCGAAATTTCCAAACCCTAGTCCTGAACTGCTTCTGAAAACTGGCATGTTCTTGTTGCGGCTTTATGCATCAGTGTATGTACTAACCACCTTACTTTGATTGTCTAATATATGTCAACTTCACTGCTCTGTGCAATAATGCAATTGCTTCTAGAATGGTCATAACTCATAAAAGCATTAACATGCTATTTCTTTTTATGATTTACGTGCAATTTTTTAAATTTATGTTGTAATTTTAGAAAATGTTACCTTATGTGCAAATTTTACAATATTTCATGATGTCATACTATTTTATATGACATTGAAAAGTTTTCTATGTAAGGGGGTGTTCTTTTGGGCTTATGAGCTCTGACTTATCTGTTTTATCTCCAACTTCGAGAATTTCCCGAGGTGGCCTCGAGAGTCCTATGACCATGAAATTTAGGATTTAGGGAATTTCGTGACTTATCTAACTAATATTAACTCATCTGATTTTTTTATTACTTTTTGAATCCGTTTTATTTTTATCTTGTAGGCGAGTCTAAAAGCTCCCTAAATCCTAAATTTCATGGCCATAGGACTCTCGAGGCCACCTCGGAAAATTCTCGAAGTTGGAGATAAGACAGATAAGTCAGATTAGATAAGCCTAAAAGAACAGAGCCTAAGTGTGCACCCCCAGTGTTTAAATTTTGGATACACCCCTGATACTATACACATCTAGATTATAGCGTCTTCAACAAAAGACTGTCAATCACCCTGTATACTTGTGAAATATGCCATCAACAAAATTAACCATGCTTCAATGCATGGCTTTGCAAATTATATACTCAATTTTGGTACAAGCCATGCGAAAATAAAGCAATAGATTTGTCTCCTTCACATCACAGTTACAGAGAGTACAGACCTCTGAGCTTGACAAAGTGGCAACAATCCAAGCATTTGTGCTCCCATATATGTGCCTCAACGAAATCTTGCGCCTATACTCTACAACTAAAAGGGCCTTCCAGCAGCCTCCATCATCGACTTCGCTCGGATCAGCCTCTCAATTTGCCTCACAATCTGCACAGCGAGAGAGAGAGAGAGATGTCCAACGTCTGATTCTAGTAATCAGGCAAAGTAACCATACAAAACAATGGTGTGTGCTGGTTATATTGGTTACCTCAAGCACCATGTCCTCTAGGCTCACCGAGTCAATGCTGCTGTAGCCTAGTTGAGAAGCCACATCTGAAAGGAGTTGTGTTCAACAGCATGTCAATATAAATCTACCTCAAATTCAGCATTTAGTATTTATTTTCATTCAAAGGGAATAAGGCTCTTTGATGTTCTCTGTTTACTTTGCACTGAAACAGTAATATCGGAAACTCCGTAGCGCTCTTTTAGTTCATTGTACCGCTGACGGAGCACACCCATTGCCTGCAACCATGAAATCTCTTCCGTGATTAGATAGTTATGGTGCAGGCAATTGACAAGAAAAACAGAATGTGTTGGCTCTAAGGAACCAAAGGAAGCCTCGATCCTCGAATAATCGTGAAGAATACACAATGGAAGCTGCATCATTAGAACCTCCCATCTGAGTTTCACGCTCCCTGCATCGTAGAGCCTCTACTCTCAACTCACACTCGTGCATCATAAGCCTCCTTTATGAATCCACACATCATCCATCTTAACCTGGACGAGCTAACAGATTTGAAGGCATCTTTCACAAAGGAAGAGATTAATGTGGCAATACTTGAATTTCTCGAAGATAAAGCACCAAGGCTGGAAGGTTGATTGGACTGCTATTTAAGAAGTAATGGAGTGTTGAAAGACATCCTTAACATATGATTTTTTCATCAAGCTGAACAAGAGTTATTCAATAACATAGTAGGAAAATATAAGAATATCTCAGTTACAAAGTCTTCATAGGAGCAGCACAATCATAAAGAGGGTGACGAGTTTCAAACCTGAGAAAAGGAGTCCGGGTCTGAACTAGCTTGTGGTCCCATGCTCTTCAACATATCATTCACTGCCAATTCCAGAGGAACGTCAATCCAAATTGAGACTCCATGCCTCAATAGCCCTCTATAGATTACACATAAACATCAGAACCTCAATGAGACAGACTGGATGCATGCTACTGAATAGATGGTGAACGCGTATCCATACAGATTGGTTGAGTTCATGACGGCACCATCCCCACAGCAAAGCACAAGGCTGCCCATGGAGGTGAGCTGCTTTAACCCTTCTGTCTGCCAACAAAACAACAAGAATGGCAAATTGGTACAAGCTTCCAATGAGAGTTTTTTTTAGCAACCAAACTAGAAATGAGAGTTTTTTTAACAACCAAACTAGTGAACAATTGTAAAGAGAAAAAAAAAAGAAAGGTAGGAAGGATGAGCACCTCGACTTCGAGGTAGCCCTTCTCATCGGATTCTCGGAAAGCCCTGAGCGCATCCTTGCCTCCAAGAACATCCTCGAGCAGATCTTCACTGCAGAGGTAGCGATATACGATGGAATTGGCTAGAAGCTTGGCGATGTTGCGCTTGGCAGTGCAATCCGTTCCTGCGCAAAAAGAAGCAAGCCGTCAGTCAGCTGCGGAATCTTGACCGCTAAAGAGAGATCGAGGGTGTGAGGAGCAGGTTGTAGTGCAGTGTAGTGAGTGATTCATGAGCGGAGCTGAGCTGAAGGCGCGTATATACATACATACCGACGATGTAGATGGGAGTCTTCCTGAAATCGCCGACGGCCTCCGCAGTTTTCCTCTGAATTGCAGCAAGCAGGAAAGCAAGCATACTACTATAGAGTAAAAGAATTACAGCAGCAGAGTGAAGAACAGTAGGAGAGAGGGGGAGCGTACGAGCAGTTCGACGGATGGGTTGAGCTCCTCGAGGGTTAATTCGGAGCCTGCAAGATTGATAATACCCGCCGGAAATGAGTCCGCAGTAAGACTAGAGGGTGATAGCGAGTGCCAATAAAGGGGGGGAGAGAGAGAGGAGAGATGGCGATACATACTTGGGAAGGCGCGAAGACGGTGGTGGAGAGACGAGCGCATCTTCCGAATGGTGGAGAGGGGGAGGGAGAGGTGCGGCGGCGGTGGCGACACGGAGAAGATGGGGTTCGGGGAGACCGCCGCTCGCATGGGCATCGCCATGGCGCCCGCCCGCCTGGTGTTGTATTATCCGGGGAAGTGGCCAGTGAGAAGAGGACGGCGAAGAAGAAGAGGTGAGGAGAAAAGAGGGCCGGCCAGAATGTGAATTTTTTTATATTTTTTTATTCAAAATTTTAAAAAATATATGCAGGGCTGGTTTTTCTTTTTATTTTTGGACTCCCGTCCCCTTGGACCGGGTGATCGCCCATGGCAAGGGCGATAGGTGGCTGGCCCGTTAGGCGGCGTTCGGAGCCGTTGGGCGCCGTTTGTAGCCGTTGCCGACCGTTCGCCCTGTCGCCCCCTCCTCCCCTCCCCCAATGGGCGACCGGGCCGCCTATATAAGCACCGCGTGCTGCTGGGCTCGGGCAGACAGAAGAGGAGAAGGGAAAGAGAGGAGAAAGAGAAGAGAAGGGAAAGAAGAGGAGAGGAAAAAAGAGAAGAGAGGAAAAGAGAAGAGAAGAGAAGAGAGAGAAAGAAGAGAAAAAAGGGAAAAAAAAGAGAGAAAAAACTAAGAAAACTGAGAAAAAAATTGGATCACGCGGCATCGACATTAGGTAAGTTAATTTTTTGAGTAATGTAGTACTGTAAGTATGTAATTTAAATTCATGATTAAAAACATGGTAGGATAGTCACACGTTAAATATATATAAATATATATATATAGGAAGCATATATATATATATATATATGTTTGTTATTGATGCACATAGTTGGTATAAATACATGTAATTACAATTTTTGATTGAAAACATGGTAGGATAGTCACACGTGAAATATAAATATAATTTTGTTATTGATGCGCATAGTTGATATAAATACGTGTTATTTAAAATTATGATTAAAAACATGGCAGAATAATCACACGTTAAAGATATATATAATTTTATTATTGATGCAGATAGTTGATATAAATACGATAATTTAATTTTTTTTATTAAAAACATGGTAGGATAGCCACACGTTAAATAGATATATAATTTTGTTATTGACACGCATAGCTGATATAAATACGTGTAATTGTAAATTTTTTATTAAAGACATGTTAGGATGGTCACATATTAAATAGATATATAATTTTGTTATTTACACGCATAGTTGATATTAATACGTGTAATTTAATTTGATGATTGGAAAAATGGTAGGATAGTGACACGTGAAATATATATGTAATTTTGTTATTCATGACTGTAGTTACTGTTAAAAATTTTAGTAGACCATAGAAAATTAGAAAAATCGTGACAATAGGGTAATTTAAAACAATGGAGTTAAGTTAGACATAACTAGATGTAATTTATATGTTAATTGAAGACATGTTAGGATAGGCACACGATGGATAATATAAATTAGATGTTGATGCATGCGCTGTTGTTGTGGTAAATGTTACATAGTATTATTTTCTGATATTGAAATTGACACTAATTAATAGTACGAGTGTATACTGGAGGAAGCTGAGCAAGTGCACCGCAATCTTTCGTCGACTTGGGTGGCTAATGTTCTGTACGGAGAGATTGTGGGTAATCCTCAGATGCCACCTGCGGATATCATTCGAGCTGTGGAGGAGAGATATCAGTACACCATGGACTACGGGAAGGCTTAGAGGGCAAAGAGGAAGGCGTTGGAGGTTAGGTTCGGGACGTACGAGGCATCGTACGAGAACGTGGTTCACATGATAAGGGCAATAGCATGGAGGAACCCTGGAACGTACATAGACATGAAAGAGTATCCCGCTAGTGGTGTCATGAGGGCAAGTGGGTGTTGCAGTGTGCATTTTTCGGGCTGGGTGCTTGTATAAATGCCTTCAAACACTACAGGCCGGTCATTTGTATGGACGGCACCTTCCTGACGGGTAAATACAAAGGACAGATAATTACCGCAATTGCTGTGGACGCGAACAACCAGGTGTTGCCAATAGCAATTGCTATTGTCGAGGAGGAAACACGGATAGCTGGTATTGGTTCCTGGAGAGGGTTAAGGTAGGAGTGGTGCAGACTAGGCCGAACGTGTGCATTATACATGATCGGCACGCGGGTTTTATGAAGGCTATGGTGGACATGCAAGAAGGTTCTGTCGTTGTGGAGCACCGAAGTGGCCTGACATGACTAGTAGGTGGTGCATGAGACATATGGGAGCAAATTTCTTCCGTCAGTTTAAGAACAAGACGTTGATGAACATGTTCAAGAGGTTGTGCCAAACGAACCAGCCAGCCAAGTTCGAAGCGCTCTGGAAGACGTTAGATGAAATGACAAGGAAGCAGATGTCACAACCAGCAGCCACAACAACTTCATCCAGGAATCCCATGCTTTATCATGTTGAAGGAGATGACCCAACTGCTCTATGTGCGCTCCCCACGGACGGACGGAACATCCGTAGAAAGGCGGGCACAGATATTAAAAGTTTCTCGGACTGGATATGTTACGAGTCAAAGGAGAAATGGTCCCTTATACATGACGACGGAGGTGCACGGTATGGCATCATGACCATGAACATATCCGAGGTATACTATTGGGTAATGAAAGGAACGAGATGTCTTCCTCTAGTCGGAATTGTTGAAGGTGTTCTGCATGGGGTTCAAAGGTACTTCATCGAGCGGGTGCAGAAGGCTGCTTCAGCTATGGCCGACAGTCATCTTGTCTATTCAACTCTTATCAGTGAATACATGGCGAAGAAAACAAGAAAGGCTTAGATGCATCGAGTGACTCCGCAGAGTGGCACCGTCCGTCGGTTTCATGTGCATTGTGCTGAGCGTGGTCATCGAGGTACCCATCGGGCGACAAGGACGCATCTCTGCACCATCATGGGGCCTAATGTGAGTGCACCTGCCAGAAGCCAAAGCTCCTTCACCTCCCGTGCTCTCACATTATAGCCTCTTCTGCCGTCTATAATGAATCAACCCGCTCCTTCGTGTCGCCTTACTACCTTAAGGAAAGTGTTTGGAACACTTGGAATAATGAGGTCTACGGATACAGAATCGACGGGTCCTTCACGGAAAATCCTCCTGCAGGCCATCGCTAGGTGCCAGATCTGAGTAGGCTTAGACAGAAGCCTGGTCGTCGGAGGACCCGTCGTATCCGCAATGACATGGATGAGGCCGAAGGTGGGCGTTGGTCATCGGCTGGTCAAGCTGGGACCTCGGGGTCACGCATCGGGAGAGGATGAGCGTTCATGACCATTGTAACGCTACAATGTAATATCTTTACATTCCTATAGGAAAATTGTTTTTTATTGACGATGCAATGTAATGTAATGTTTGTATTTCCATAACATTTGTTTGGTATTGTAACATTTGTCACGGACTCTATCCTTCTAATTGATTTTGCAGTTAAATGTGTTGCCAATAAATTTATTGTTTTGGTGTCATGTTTATCCTATTTCGTTTTGTACGACATAACCTGCAGGGCCGATTAACCATGGCCGGTGCTGGACCTAGTCGCGGGGGCACGCCTCAGTTGTTCGACCCAAACATCGATCACAAGCACAGGTCCAGATTGTCAGCACATGAGGACAAGAAGTTGCACACACTGCGGCCTCGTGTTCCCGACCGGTTGCTTCGTATCGACGAGCGATGGGTTGGCAGGTACGAATTCAATTTATATTTCATATGCACTTTCATATTTTATATGTCCGCACCTAGTTGACCATAGTGATGACTCGATGCAGGTTGCCCAACAGACGTTGTCGTTGTCCCGTGATCGCGCAACGGCTACCAACCAATCGCCTGGCCCATGGGCGATCGCTCGGTCCAGGGGCGACGGGAGCCTAAAAATGAAATAAAACCAACCCGGCATATATTTTTAAAATTTTGAATAAAAAAATTCCCAGAATGTGACCTCACCCGATGGCCCTGGGCTGGCCATGGCCCATAGGCCGCCAGGCTTGAGCTCGGCTTGGGCTGCGACACTCGGTGAGGCAATTTTTTATTTTTTATACTTTTATTATTCTAAAATAAATTAATAATATTCTGTATAATTTTATTAAAAAAAATAGACGCCCATCATCCTTTGGTTGAGCGAGACTGAAATCCCGCCCGACCAAAGGGCGTCTCGCCTGACCAAAGGGTGGGTTTTGTATAATTCGTCCAGCGGTTGGACGAGACAAACCTTCAGCCCAACCGTTGGGCAGTAATTCGCCCTTGAAAGTCGCACGGCCCCACTAGTGAAAATCCACCCGATAAGAGGGCAGGATTTGAGAAAATCCGCCCGATGTTAGGGCAGGATTTGAGCGGAGGGGAAAAATCGCCCATTGAAAGAGCAGGATTTGGCCAATATAAAGACAGTTGCGCTGCCTCCCTCGCACATAGGAGACAGAGAGGAGAGGAGAAAAGAGACAGAGAGAAGAGGAGAGGAGAGGAGAAAAGAAGAGGAAGAAGAGAAGGAGAGAGGAAGAGGAGAGGAGAAGAGAAAAAAGAGGAAGGAGAAGAGAATGAGAGAGGAAGGAGGAGGAGGAGAGGCGGTTGTGGCCTGTGGCCTACTTGGAAGGTAAAATTTTTTTGATTTTGTAATTTAGAATTAGTGAAAACATGGTAGGTTGGCCATATGAAGTGATTATAATTAGTGTAATGCAACATAGTTTACACGAAGGTAGTGTATACAATTGGCGTGTATTGAACACGATAGGATACGTGGTATTTGAGAAAAAGAAATAGAGTAATATATGAGTTATTGTTAGGGTGTGTACATTTAGCGTGTGTTGAACACGGTATTGCGTACAATTAGTGTAATTACCGCAATGTGTTAAATTTTTTTATATGTTTCATAGGTGCGAGTTATTTGTAGGGTAATTTGTAAGGTAGATATGGAAAAGGAACATTATTTTGAAATAATTCGTACATGATGTTTTTTCTCGAGGAGGAATGTCAGATAAGTTATTTTTCTAGATTTATTATAGAGAGTAAGAGATTATGCATGGTCCAAGCAGGGTAATTCTTTCTTTGTTCAAATCAGTTACTGAGGGATATCGAGGCCGACAAAGAGGTCATTCGATGGATTGCATAACTAGTTTGCACACATTGCAACTGAACCCACAAGAACATGTGATGAAGGTTAGTGTTGTGGTCATGCATGCTATGAAAGGGTTCTTTTAGGTGTTACTTCCGATCAAGTGTACCGGGAACTAGAGGTGCTATGTGGAGATTGCGAATGCATGCATCCTCCCTCTAGTATTGTTTGCTTAGGTGGAGTTCAAACAACATGTTAGCTCAAATGAGATAGGAGGCAAAGAGACGTGGGCGACCATCGGTGCAGAAGGGGCAGAGGAGATAGAGAGGGCAGAGGAAGATGTAGGCGAACGCTGGGAGACAGAGGAGGGAGAAATTAAGCACACAGCAACACATGAGCCCACGGGTGCGGCGGATGAAGGGAAACAAATTGACGCAATAGTACAACAGATAGAGGCGGAGGATGTAGAGCATTAGCAAGTCCTCGACGAGGGCATGTCTGACGATGAGAGAAGTGGTGGAGACAATTTTGTGCAGCTAAGTGAAACTCCTATAACTTTCAAGATTTATCTATCTATGAAGGTACACACACAGCATGGGATTACCACGAGAACGAGGTGTCCCAGGGATCCATGTACCCCACTAAGGACGCTGTTATAAATGCTGTGAAGTATTGGGCACTGTCTCTTAGGAGGAAATTTAGGATTGAGATGTTTAGTAAAAGTGTGTACGATGTGAAGTACGTGGTGCCCGGTTGCCCTTAGCGGGTTCATGCCTTTAAAGGAAAGTGGGTGGATTACTAGATGTGTTCGATCATGAAAGAGCACAACTGTCAGTTGGAACAAGTGCAACAAAGGTATAGGAATTTGAATTCAACTTTTATAGCGGTGGTCATGTATTCACAAATAGTGAATACATCAATTATGATCCTTATTCCATAATTCGAGCCATAGAGGAACAATTTTAATACAAGATCAAGTATCCAATAGCTTGGAGGGTAAAGCAGAAGGCTTTGCATGTAGATGCGGTTCGGGACTTATGAAGCATCGTATGCTAACTTGCCTGCGCTGTTAGAGACCATAAAGAGAAGGAATGCAAGGACGTACTATGATATTAAGCAGTACCCTACGTCCAGCCCAAACATCGGCAAGTGGGTTCTGCAGCAGGCATTCTTTGCTTTTGGGACCATGCATAAATGCCTTTATGCATTATCCTCATGTGCTAGATGTGGATGGTACATTTCTCACCGACAAGTACAAGTGGACATATATTGACGACAATTATCGTGGATAGCAACAACCAGATTCTACCGGTGGCGTTTGCTTTTGTGAAGGGTGAGAATACTGAGAGCTGCTATTGGTTTCTAGAGCGTTTGAGGCATGTAGTTGTTTCAAGGAGGCCAAATATATGTGTCACACATGATAGGCATGCAGATTTACTGCGGGCAATTGAAGACATAAAGAATGGTTCAGATAACCATGGGAATACGCAGTGGGGATAAGTACAAAACAGGTGGTGCATGAGGCACATAGGTGCAAATTTTTTTAGGCACTTTAAAAACAAACATCTAATGAATCCTTTCAAGAGGCTGTGTAAGAAGAATCAACAAAGAAAGTACAATAAATTGTGGAAGACCCTTGATGAGCTGACCACAAAACAAATTGCAGAGATAGTCGACACTCGGCAACCGAGGGGTAGAGGTACTCCAGTCATAAGGTGTGTTTTGGACCGGATTAAAGATGATCCGAAAGAGAAGTGGGCTCTGTTGTACGACACCGGAGGGGCAAGATATGGAATTATGACTGCAAACTTAGCATAGGTATACAACTAGGTGATGCGAGCGATGAGGACATTGTTTCTGGTTGCAATTATGGAAGTGGATCTTCACGGTACATGCAAGTACTTTATGAATTGATACCGTGTGGCATCTAGTGCTATAATCGACGGTCGTTTGATCTACTCTGCTGTGATGACAAAGTACATGGAAGAAAAGATGAGGAAGGTAGAGAAACACGTAGCATCACTGATGGGAGCTAATGAGCTGAGGTATCAGATAATCTGCAGGGATAGGGGACGTTGGGGTGGGAGACGGGAGAGGGTAAGGCAGGAGTGCATTCTCCGTGACCACATATGCATCTGCTCTTGCCACAAGCCTAGGATTGTACACAAGCCCTGCTCTCATGTACTTGCTACTGCATCGATGACAAATCATTCCACCATCCCGTACCTGTCGGAATACTTCCTGAAGCAAGCGGTCCTCAACACATGGCTAGGAGAGATATATGGGTACGTCATATTCAGGACATTTACTAAACCACCTGGTGTAGATAGTCGTCATATCCTAGACAAGGAAATGATGAAGTGCAATCTAGGCAGCCGATAGCATCGTCGGATTCGAAACGACATGGATCAGTCCGAGGCAGGTCGTCTCCTGAAGAGATGTAGCAGGTGCAACGAGTCCGGGCACACGTACAAGAATTGAGGCAAGACTACTGGATCAGGGTACTACGATTTAGATGTAGGGCCTTCTGATTCAATGGCGGATGGGCGATGTCTTGATGGTTGTTGAACATTCATGTAGTCATGCCTCATGAATTATGTAATATGTGTACTCCACGTCGTTAGCATTGTATCAAGGTCTATGTTCTACTGTAGTGTGGTAATATGATATGACGTTCAGTAATATGCTATGTGCTACTGGAGTCATGTTATATCCTTAGCGTTGTATCAGGTTTTATGTACTTTATGAAATGTATTTGTATCAGGTTTTATGTACTTTATGAAGTGTAATATGTCCAGGGATGAAAGTCCCCTATAAGTTAGCCCTGGGACATCCACACACAACCTTGAAACAGTACATACATCCCTTCTTTTCTAGTTCACCATTACATCTTGGCTAGCGGCAAAAATTCTTCTTGTGCGTTTGTGCCACCAAGATGGTGGCAGTCGTCTGGACTAGGCATTCAAGCCCGTCCACCGTCTTCAGACTTGCCCATCGTATCCAAGGCTCACTACAATACACACCCTTTGATGCTGCGAGATCCGCAATTCTACCGAGGTTGGCCAAAGTGCGGACACGGACTGGACACAGTTGTGCAGGTGTTCGACTATATTTCAGATGGGTTCATAGGCCGCAGATTCTACCAATGTGCGATGTACGAAGTAAGTGTAACTTCTGAACCAAAATATTAGCATTGCCATGCTTTTATGTAAATCTTCTCTTTTACTTGTAGCAAGCGGATTGTGAGTTCATGCAGTGGATGGACAACCCATTCCCGATGGAAGCTTCGAGCTACATCGCACATCTCTATGGAAGGATCAACGAGTTGCAAGCCTAGCTTATTACTTGGCCAAGGCCACGCCAGTTCGAAGTCCAACAATGTGAGCCTCAATACGAAGGTGTCATGAGAGGACCAATATGTCACCTAGAGGGAGGGTGAATAGGCGTAATTAAAAATTCAGAGATAAAACCTGCGGAAGCTTTTTATCAAGATGTCGGACGATCCGATGGTCCAGGCTCGACAGTCAATGATGTTCGGACGATCCAAGGTATGCCTCGACAAATCAAAGGTCAATTTAACCTGTGAGCACAAAAACCAATTTAGGACCTAGCTGGAGCAAGTTGGTTAAAATCCTCTGCAATAAATAGCAATAAAGACACTAGAGAAACACTAGTAAACTTACAATCTACCACAAACCCTAAAGCACAAGTAGATCAAGTAAGAATTGTAAACTAGGGTTTGTAAGAGCTCAAGGTTGAGGAGACAAACAAATTTATCCTGAAGTTCGGATTCTTGACGGAATCCTACGTCTCCGTTGAGGGAGGCTTGGTCACACTTGAGCCCGGGTCACTCTTGACCCTAATCCTCTCCAAGGTCCGCATAAAGCTCCCTTGGTTCCACTAGTCGGCTTCTTTCCTTGCGGAGGCGAAGTCCGGGCCTTCACAATCCTTCCCTCGACCACCACACACCTCGGTGGCTCAAGGGCAACTCCTATACCGTCTAGGAGCCCTCAAACTTCAAGAGAATAGAGTGGCAAAATGTGGGAGGAAGATGAACAAGTGCTCAAAGGTGAACCCTAGAACGTCGGTGCACTTGGATCTTCTTCTTCTTCCTCTCAACCCTCACACTTGATTTGAATCAAGGAATGGAAGTGGAGAGTTGGAGGAGTGAGCTTGGGAGCAAGAGAGGAAGTTAGGGTTTTGAATGCAGGTGTAAATGGTGACCAACCCTCTGTCCAAAGGGGTTGGGAGGTATAAATACAAAGCCCTCAAAATCAGATCGTTACAGTCAATTCTGTGTAATATCGGACAGTCCGATAGTCAAGGTTTGGACAGTCCGATAGAAATATTCAGCATGAAACAGAAAGACCCAAGATCGCGAAAATCGGACATACCTGGGATCAATGTCCGAGGGGTATTGGACAGTCCGATAGTCAATTATCGGACAGTCCGATATAATTAAGCACTTTGAAAAGAGAGTGCCAAGGTCGTAAAAATCGGACAGTCCGAAGATATCTGTCCGAGGTGTATCGGACAGTCCGACAGTCAACTATCGGACAGTCCGATAGAATTTAGCATTGCTGGACAGAAAGACCTAGAGATCAAAAATCCGGACAATCCACGGGTGTCTGTCCGAGGAGTATCGGACAGTCCGATAGTCAACTATCGGACAGTCCGATATAATTAAGCGCTGCTAGACAGAAAGACCCATAGATCGAAAATCCGGACAATGTCCGAAGGGGCATCGGACAGTCTAATAGAAAATGATCGGACAGTCCGATACTTAAATAGGTAAAACGACTTGAAATGAGATGCTATGGATATGTGTGTTCACCGACGTGCTAGATTTCAAACTTTAAGCACTTTTTCTTCTAAACACCCTCATTTCATCGCTCCCCCTTAATAGTACGGTCATCCTTAGGACTCAATAAAGTATAAAAATCTATAATCTAGATAATCTTGATCATCTCTTTGTTTGGATCTTTAAGACATCACCAATCTTTATCCTCCTTTTATTTTGAACTTAGAACTGAGATATTTCTCAAATAAAACACATTAGTCCATGCACATATTGTTCATTAATCACCAAAATTAGTTAAGTGCCTAGATGCACTTTCATGTCATTGACCCACAGTACGAACATAACCCTCCTTGTACCAATGTAACATGCTTATGTGGTTGCTACTACCCGGAAAAGACCGAACGATGAAGTGCGTCATCGCAGAACGATCATGCATCGGGACTTTGGCCACATACAGGATCCAGAATTTGAATCAAACCATGCATGCACTACTTCCTGGTGCCCTTACATGTGTCACTATCCAAACATGACATAATAAACATTTGTACGTCATTACCAATGTACTGCATTCTACCTATTTATTCATACCCATGTTATTCTATTTATTGGTTTTTGTATTAAATTAAATATAAAATAGCCGAAAGTCCTACACGGAAAGGTGGTCAACTACTACCTTTACTCTCTTTCGGTCGGGGCATGCACAAATAAGATCAAAATATGAAAAGATCCAAACATAAAATAACTCAAAGTCTACCTTTTTTTGAGCAACACGAAAAATTTCTCCGTATCATATCAAAGAACCCCTTTGGTTGGGTAGAACAGAATTCCCGCCCGTCGGTTTGGCGAGACAGAAAACCCGTCCTTTGGTTGTGTGAGATTTCAATCTTGCCCAAGCAACAGGCGGGATTTACCCTACTAGCCCGGCCGCGTGGAAAAATGCCCTATCCACCCTTTGGTTGGGTGGATTATACAAAACCAGCTCTTTGGTATAAGTTCAAGATAGGTCTTGAGTGTCTTGTATGATTTTGGTGATTAATGACAAATACTAATTAATGACAAACAAACATGATTTATTCATTAACCTCCTTTGAGACTAACTTGTGTTGTCTTAGTCTTTTTGATAGAAGGATTATTCACCATTAAAGACATGTATCTAATCCTCCTAGTTAAGACTAATATTCTTTATTAATGTTATCCCCTTGGTCTCATATATACCTGATCATGCCCTGGGCCGGGCCGGGCTTTGGGCCGGGCTTGGAAAAGCCCGATCACTTTGACCCGAGCCTGCCCTACCCAAAATTTTTTCTTTGAGCACCGGCCCGAGCCCGCTTGAAGTCTCAAAGCCCAATTCAAGCCCGTCTTTGCTCTAGTTTTTATTTTTCTCTGAGCCCGTGCTTGGCCCATCGGTTGGTTTCGGCCGAGCCTCGCCTCGATAGGCAAGCTCGACTGAAAAAAAAAGTCGGTCCGGTAGTCACCGGGACAGTGCCCATGATCAGGTCTAGTCTCATATTTAGGCCCTTGGTGAATGATCCATGTGGAGGGATGAAAAGCATATCCTATATTATATATCTATTGAACGCTTAATTTAGTGCTTGACTCACAGTAATCCTTTTATATATGATAATTTTGTTATGAGACTATTGTGTTTATTATCAAGTTTTCTCTAGTCTCATATTTCTATAAAGGAATCAAATAAGTGAAAGACGAGGTATGCAATCTCGATATCCCTTCCATATTTATTATTGCATTTCTCTTATACAAGTGCATAGTGAGCTCTAAGTAACATATTAATTATAATTATGCACATTGCCTTATGTCATATTTATTTATGCATAATTATCCTTTTAAATTTAATATGTGCATTACTCACTTGCCATTCTTGTTCTAACTAAAGCTAAACTTCACCTTGTTATAAATTGATTTTGTGCATGTATATCTTGTTTTTACATCTTCTCATACACCTAATTCAGTGAAGTTTAATTTAAATTGAATCATGACTTCACTCTAGCTTTAAATATGAATTGTATATGTGTAATTCTTGAATATACTTTCATGTGCATCTTTAAGTGAAGTTGTGTTCATAAAATTAATTAATTGTCATGAATTATTGAATTATCCTTTGGGTAATCATCTCTCTAGTGCATATAGATCAAACAAATCTTCATCACAATGCACTTAATAGAGACCTATCATATGTCAAGTGTTACATTTATGTTTGAGCTTTATTGTTGAACACTTGTGAGTTTAAGCCAAGTTAACTTTAAATCTATTCATTCATATTGAGCTTTTGGGACTAATGTCTTTCATGAGGTAATGTGAAAAGGATTAGGTCCTATAAAGGTGAATGACGACAAAGGGGTGTGATGAGATGATAGCCAAGTTGAGTTTAACCAGATGAGGGAATTGCCAAGAGTTGATGACAAGGTTGAGACCAACAGGACGGGACGATCATCGGGGAGGGTGATCAAGTCAAGGTCAATAGGACCGAGAAGTCATCAAGCTTTGGGATTGAGTCAAGGTTGATGAAGCAAGGGCGTCATCATAACTAGAAGAAAGTCGTCAAGTGAAGGAGAAGAAATCAATTGATGATAGTCAAGTCGAAGTCAACAAGACGAGAAGATATCCAAAGGTTGATGATGAGATCGAGACCGATGGGACGGGATGATCGTCAAGGAGGATGATCGAATCAAGGTTGGTGGGACGAAGAAATCATCAATATTTGGGGTCGAGTCAAAGGTTGACAAGACGAAGACGTCATCAATCATGTGATGAAGGTCATTATGCATAATGCATCAAGGGGTAATGCATGGAGCGTTAAAGTGGACTTAAAGGCGTTGATATGTGACATCAAGCTTCAAGATGGTGCTCAAGGTGAAGGTATGTCTAGTGTAGGGCTAAAGTTGTTTCCTAGTGTTTTACCGGTTTTTGTGATTGGTTGGAAGACTGGGTTGGTAGGATAGTCACTGTACTATCAAGAGGGGTCCGGATCATTTTAATCGGATTGGTTTCTAGTTCTCAAGTGGTGCACTTTAGGTCTTCTTAACCCTAGGTTGAGTCTAAGTGAGGTGTCAAGGGTGTAGGAGGTGTGTAGTAAGAAAGAAGCGCGGTGGTGTTGGAAAAGGGGAGTTTTTAGGCTGGTTGAACTTCTTTGTGTTTTCTACACCTATCCTTTAGGTGTGAGGTGGTGAGACCTTGTGGATTGGATAGCTCTCGTTCTTAGCTTTCCGTAGAGTCCAAGATCACCTAATTCCGACACCCAAACTAGGAGATATAGCCTTTTTTTGAGAGGTGGTAGAGTCTTTTTCATGTGTTTTCTGACTGGACTGAGTCTGGTGGAGTCTAGAAGTGAGCGCAAGTGGTCTATGGCCACCGGATTGAGTCCGGTGTAACAGCTAGTTTTCGTACTAAACAGTTAGTTCTTGGGTTCGGGCCTATAAATAGGGTTTTATGTCGAGTTTTAGGGCTTTTTGGACCTCGGATGAGTTCCTAGGTGTGAGGGGGTGTCAAGGAGTGTGAGATTGGGAGATCCCCATCTTGGAAGATATTGAGTGAGCCCAAGGGTATGAGTGAATGCCTAAGTGTGTCTTAGTACATCACTTTTGACCTTTGATCCGGTGTGATCAAAGGATTCAGACTTGTTACTCTTGGTGCTTACAAGCACCTAGATGGCGTGGGAGGCGTCGTGCGCCAGTGATCTTCTCAAGCGAAGGTTGTGAGAAGGCTCGGACGAAGCTTGTGCGTGGCGTTGGTGCTTGTCACATTCGAAAAAGGAGAAACTAGCAACCACGAGTGGAGACGAGGTGGTTGGCTCGAGCGGGAGCCAGTCCTTGTGAGGAGCAAGGATTTGCCTCAACATGGATGTAGGAGTTCGGCTCCAAACCATAGGAAAAAATCTTCGTGTGACTTGTGGTTATCTCTTATGCTTCTTTATGCATTGCTCTATCTTATGATTATTCATGAAGCTAATTGAGCCTTCTATTGTGATATGCAAATTATGCTATTTGCTCCCATGCCATGTGTTGGTAGTTAGTAGTTTCTAGTGATATTATTATTACTATTGTGTATGCTTGTGCTAGGATTTATTGTTAGCAATTTAATTACTTGCGTTTACATACCTAGAATTAAATTGCTTCCTTGTCATCCTAGGATTACAAACCCAATTTAGTTTATCATTGCTCTAGGGTACTAATCTTGATTGCCTTATTGTTGTAAATCACCCAATCTAGGATTGCCATCACCTAGGCTAGCAACTTATGTGGGAACATTAGATTTGAGTTTCCGCATTTATTTAGGGTTTGAACACAAGAATAAAACTTGGTAATTAGAAAATAAAATTTGAAAACCCCAATTCACCCCCTCTCTTGGGCATCCAGTTCCTTACATTTGGTCGGGCGGGATTTTAATCTCGCCCAACCAAAGGGCGACGGGTGTCTTTTTTTAATAAAATTATATGAAATATTATTTATTTATTTTAGAATAATAAAAAGTATAAAAAATAAAAAATACCTCAGTTCGATGGAGAATGGAAACATGGAAGGGACGGGGTCAGAGATTGGAGTCGAGTAGAGAATCCAAGGAATTGGAGCTGAGGCGCCCGTCGTTGGTTTGGGGTTAGAGTCTAGACAGAGCAGCGCTAGGGCTATAGTGGTGGGCCCTAGTGGGGCCGTCGAGGCTGGATGGCTATTCCATCTCGGGCAGCTTGTTGAGCCCAAGCTATCCATCCAGTCCCAATGATAAGCCCACACGGATGATAGGACGTAGCATGTGACATCCTCATTTTCAAAAATATATATATAAATAAATAATAAAAAATGTTTCATCTGCATTTTGCATTAAAGTTTTGAAATTTTAAACTTTGCAAATGAGCATGTCACATTTTCAGAAGTTCGTTTTTGCATGGCATGTTTAAAAGTCATTTCATTTTCTAAATTGCATTTGCATTGTTAATTTGTTTTTCAGAAAAACTAATTGCTATTTATAATTTTAAAATTTATTTACAAAATAATCGTATTTTTTTTTACCCTTTTCCCTCACCCCTCTCTTTCCATTTCTACCCCATTTCTACCCCTTTTTACCTTTCTACCCCTCCCTCTCACTATTTCACTCTCTCTACCCCTTTTTCTCTCTCCCTCCTATCCAGTTCAACCCAGCACGCCCCCTCCCCAGCTAGCCACCTTTTCCTTCCACCTCTTTTCTTCTCTGTTTCTTCTTCTCCGCCGGCCGCCGCCAGTGAGCTCCTTCCTCTCCTTCTTCCTCTTCTCTTCCTCTTTCTCTCATCTTCTTCCTCCTCCTTTCTTCTTGTTTTTCCTTCTCCCTTGCTCCTTCCTCCCCGACGCTGCATGCATGCATGCTGCGCCGCCGCGGCCCCCTTCTCCTTTTCCTTCTTTCTCCCTTCTTCTTCTTTCTTCCTCCTCCCTCATCTTCTCTTCTTCCTTGTTCCCTTCTCCTTGTCCTTCTCTCTTTGCTGCTAGGCTGTGCATGCATGCTGCATGCATGCGCCGCCAGGTCGCCCGCCGCCATGCCGCGCGTCTTGCCGCATAGCTGCCGCCGCTGCTCCACCGCCGCCGCCGCCGTCGGCCGAGCCGCCACCCTGCCGCCATCGGCGCCGTCCTCTTCGGCCTCGCCAGATGTCTGCTGTGTTCGAAGCTCCACCACGCGTCGTGTTCGTGCCGCTTCTTGCCGTCATGGCCACCACCTCGCTGGATCTGCCGTCACCTCTCCCGGCCGCAGCCCTCCTCTTCTCTCTCTCTCACTTTCTCTCTCTCTCTCTCACTCTCTCTCTTTGGTCCAGCGGGCAGAGCCCGTTGCGGGTTTGTGAAGAGGAAGCCCATTTTTGAGCCGGCCCACTTAGCCCAGCAGCCTTTTCCTATTTTCTGGATTTTCTAGAAAAGGAAATTCCTTCTTCTTTTCGCTTCGAATCCATCCGAACTCCGAATCCGGTGATTCTAGTTTCTAAAAATTTGTAAAATTCATATGTACTTCCAGTAATTTTTATTATGTTATTTTGCTATTATTTATTGTTATTTGTTCGTTTTGCGTGCGCTAGATCTTGCAGGTGACGAAGGAGAGTACCTCGACGCCGCCGACGTCCAGTAAGACCTCAGAGTTCTAGAAGGCAAGTTTTTCCCCTAGAATCCTAATTTCTCGATTTTACCAAAACTGCTAATTAATTAAAATATGCGTATTTATTTTAGAAATTTCCAGTGCATGCTGTTCATTTATATGTTATGCAACCATTGCCATGAAAAAACCTAGGATAAATTATATTAAATGCTGTCCTACTGCTTTAAATATTAATTGGCTTAGCAATGCTTAGTTAGACATCGGGGAGTGATCTCCCGCAGCTGTATCATTATTATATTCATATTGAGAATTGTGTATCGGAGAATGATACTGGTGAACTTGGTTATGGTGGGCTTGAGCACTCTTTAATTAAAATTTGACCAACTAATAATGGATCGGGAGCGAATGGAATGTATGGTGGGTGCTTTTGTGCACGAGACTTGGGTTTGTGTTTGGCTGCCGCTCCGAGATTAAGGACCGATGATTGTGACACGCTTAACTGAGAATTTTCCGTGCGACCGCAAGCCCGGTATGGGACGGCCCTGATCTAGAGGGAGAATAACATCGGGTTTGTCACGGTACGTGCACCATGGGTGAGGTCTCGAGAGATGCGTCACCGCCAGTGTATTATCCGGGGGATGGAACTTCGGGATACCTGTGTGTAATATCAGGTATAGTCGAAGCTCTCGGGGTATTTGTGTGTAATATCAGGTATTACCGTGGCAAGGCCGGGGTTAGACTTTTAATGGATCTTGTTACGATACTCTTTGACGGGAGGGTATTGTATCTTGCAGGTAAAGCATACAACCTCTACAGAGTATAAACCCATTCGAATGGCCGAGCTCCCGGTTAAAGAGCGACTCAGTGGTCTTTCACAGCGTAGCTTCACCTTAATTAATATGACCCGGGTAAGGTTTTCCGGCAGGTGTGCCGTTGCTAGTTGAGAATGAGATTGGTGTATGAGATTTGAGAATATGAGATGATAACTTGAGAACTTGAGACATGCAAAACTTGAGTTGGAGAATGAGAGCCTGATTATTTCTTGTTTATTATGAGAATTGCTATTTATTTATTATTGTTTTCTTAAATGCTTTTATACTTTTAGGTTAAATGCTTTTATGCAAAATTAACCCTCAGCTTTCCTAGGATGAGCCTTAGCATGGCCCTTCCCAGGAAAGACTTGCTAGCATTCGCATGCTAACCCTGCCTTTCATGCGGGGCTGTTCCTATCACGAGCAGGTTAGGAGTTCGAGGACGCGCAGGACTTCGTTACTGTTTTTCCGGAGGTGGATCCGAACTTCTAGCTGCTTCCCAGATCAGCATGTGTTTGTGGCCGTGATGGGTCGCCACTTTTGGTTTACTTTGTTATTTGCATTAGTCAAGATCTAATACTATGAACTAATATAATTTATTTGCTTCGCAGCATTCTGATTTACTTTCTAGTTAATGCAGTGTTAGCAATGGTACTGTGTTTCTGTTTACTGTGGGTACGTGCACTGATTCTTGGGACATGTACTGTTAACACAGAGGGGTTCAGTGCGACTCCGATATAGCACAACACCTATGAGTAGCAAATATGGTTCACAAAATCAGAGAAATGATATTGGTGGGATATAATATTACAAACTCGCCGGTTTTTGGTTTTGAAACGGGCCAAATTCGAAAATATTAGATCCAAATTTAAATTTTCAAACTCAAATTCCATCGATATGGGTGGATTATGGGGGTGATACCGGTGGACTATCAGCCAGTGAACCAACTGATTATTTTTCAGTCAATATCGGTGAATGTCAGTGCAAAATTGGTCAAAATTTCAAGATTTTTCTATGAAGAATTCAAATATTTGTTTGCGGAATTTTGATCCATTTTGGTCTGATTATCAGCAATTTTTTCTATTGGAGGCATGACGTTTTTTAGTGCAAAATGTTCTTCGGAACTCTGGTAGCGAGTAGCGACTGCTAGCCCCTGAGGCCTGAAATGTACCTCTTGTAGGACCCCTTTTTTCGTGACCATTGGCTCCAAGTTTGGCACTTCCATGTCGTGGCTTCTCAACTCGCGCAAGAATAGACGGCTGACTAGCTGTGTCAAGCCACACGTGCTGGCGTCGGCTGTGTGTAACCAGCCAAAGCCGCACATTTCCCTCAGAGCACCTGCCGAGTCGATGCACTATTAGAATAAGGTAGATTTTTTCTATGTTATTGCATAGTTGGATAGTACCATATATGCCATTGTTTAATCACCATGACTCTATATGTCATTTCACTTTGTTTTTATTCCCTTCTATGTCATTGTTGACCATTTTCTGGTAGTCAAACCGTTAAAAAGAGTGAAAAGACCATATTACCCCTACTGATAGATGGGCCCTACTAGCAGTGAGAGAGAGAGGGAGGAGGAGAATAGGGTGGCGCTGTTGCTGCCCGAAGGAGGAGGGAGTGGAGAAGAGGGCCAGAGGAGGGAGAGAAGGAAAATAGGGCGGCGACCCTACTGGCAGTGAGAAAGGGAGAGGAGGAGGAGAACAAGGCGGCGCTGCTGCTGTTGTCGCTGGCCAGAGGAGGAGGGAGGAGGAGAATAAAGCAGCGCCACCGTCGTTGTCGCCGTCCTTGTGTCCCCTGCTGCTACTGCTTCCCCCCGCTACTGCAAATCCGCCACCGTCGTCGTGTGCGTCAACACGTGCGCCGCTACTTCCCGCTAATGTCATGCATGCCTCGACATCGGGCTGAGGTCGACATGCAGCGCTGAGAGCAACGAGGAGGAGGGCATTGGTTGAAGACCCGTTGCCGCGCCCCTAGGTGGCTGCCCCGTCACTGCGTCATTGGTGCCACGTCGCCACACCCCGAGGAGGTTGCCAAGCCGTCGTCCCGCCATCCCTTTTGCTGGCCCAGTGCGTCCATGGCCTTAGTCACCATCGATGGTGGCTAAAGCCTAGGGGTTGGAAGGGAGGGGGAAGGGGACCAGTCGAAGAAGAAGGTGGGGCAGCAGGGTGGCTGGAGAGAGAGAGAGAGATAACAAAGTGAGAGAAAGAGGGAAGAAGATTGCTATGTGAGGCCACTTGTCATAGACTACTATGTAAAAGATAGTTTTGACATTATAGCTGGCTCTAACGGTGAAGTTGACCGCAATGGTATAGAGAGCAATAAAAAATGAGTGCAGTGGCATATACACCCACAGCAATTACATAATGTCACAAATGACATTACAATTCAAAACAGTGGCATACAGCATACAGAGTATTTTCCCATTGGAATAAGAGGCTCAGTCTCAATGTACTGAGTTCTTCTATGTAATATGATTGTTCTCTATATCTACAAACAAATACAGTAATAAGAGGCTCACTCAATGTAAGAGGCTCACTCAATGTACTCATCGTCACCAAAAAGGAAAAGAAAAAAAGAGAGAAGAGGAGAAGCACGAGACATATATCAAGTGAGCAATTCTTGTGGGAATGTGGGAATGCATGCAAAAATGTGGAGGAAGAAGACTACAACAACCTAGTATCTATCACTGATCCAGTGAGATGCGCCAGATCTTGCAGACCAGATGGGCGGTGGGGAGGTCGAGCTGGCTCCCGCCGTCTGATTTGATCAGGTCGCGGACCTGCTCTCTGGGGGTGGAGATGCAGGCGAGGAAGGTGGAGAGGAACGGAGGGATCGGCATGGAGAGCGCAGAGAGGACGTTATTCAGGTACTCTATGTCCGCTGCGAGCTGCTGCGCTCCTCGGTCAGTGATGTAGTGGATACCACGCAGCTGCTCCATGAACAGAGCGGTAGCACCCTCGGCGACCTGAAGCATGGGAACAGATATTCAGAGCCAGAAAAAAAGTCTCCCTCGCATGTTTAAACCTAATGGGTTAATATATATTCAATAAGACTACCTGGGTGGTTTGATGCAGTGTTCTATTCAATTGATGCAGTGTTCTACCTGGGAGGTTTGATGCAGTGTTCTATTCAATTGATGCACATATTGATGCAGTGTTCTATTCAATTGCCATGCACATATTCTAGGTAATTCATTCTTCTGAACATAATTTGCAAAGCCATGCATTGAAGCATGGTCAATTTTTACTGATGACGGCATATTTCACAAATACCCAGAGTGATGGGCAGTCTTGTTGAAGATGTTATAATCTAGATCTTGGGCTGAGCAGTAAAAAGGCCTTGTACATATTGCTTACCTTAAATATCCACTCAGTAGCGAAGAATTGAGCCTCATCGTTGCCAGCCTCGCTGCCTGAGATACCTTCTGCAAGTGGCTCCAGCTGCTGCGGTAAAGTGAGGAGATACTCCCCAATACTGGTCACATATGCTTGCGGGTAGGCACTGAAGCTTGGAAGAGGAAGGCCACTCTGTTCCTCAATGGATGACCAGATTGGGAGACGAGCAACCTCAGCAAGACGCTGCCGAGCTTTAGATATGAGCACATCGTAGACAAGTTCATTTACTGTGTCTGAGAAGGCTGCAACTCTTTGTGACGTCACAGGAAGAGCATGGAACCTTGGATCTCTTGACTGTACAATAAAAATAACTTCTTTCAATGACCAGAACATGAAGGCAAATAAAGTTACATATGCAAGAATTTAAGATGTACATGAACAGGTTCTATGCTACAGATGAATAAATTTCAATAATGCACAACACAAAAATCAAGTAACTCCAGAATTTCCTATAGAGCCAGAGATTCTTAATGGATCCTACAACTTCATATGTTTGAACTCAAGCTGCTTAAGAAAAAAAGGACTTGCTCAATATCAGAAAAACTACAGAAAAGCATAGTATCAAATGATTAAGCATGCATTTATTTCATCCAGAAAAGAAATCTGACATTTGCTAAAAAATAGGCATATGCTGACTCAGGTAAACAAGAAAATGATGCAATCTGGAGCATCAAATAACTCAGGACTTTAAGTACTACCTAAATATGAGTAAGCTTTATGCAGCAAGTTCTATTCAATTATGACTGAAGAAAATTCATCATTTTGCAAATTCAATCACTAGCTTATTCAGATGTCCAGTTGCAATCAGGTAGGCAAGTGATGACTCTTGTGTTGTAACACTCGCAATAAAATTTGAAACCAATTAACTTGCCTGTTCTAGTACAGTGAAGAGTTTCTTAGACTTTTCTGGTAGATCTGTGAGGCGAATGGCTGCAATATCAAGTGCTGCCCTCCCAGCCAGAGGCACTTCCGCATCCTCATCAGCAGCTGTCGCAGGTGATTTATCTAGGCTGGAACCCAGTCCGGAAAGAGAAAAGTTTGTTCCAATCCTGGCAAGAGTAGCCCTTAAAGAAGCCTCGAAAACTGAGGTTCTACTAGTTAGGCAATCAACAACTGTAAGAATTTGCAAAGCACCCTGGACAATGGACCATTCTTCCTCTTCAGAAACATCCACCAAACGTGGTGCTTCCTTTTTATCTAATCCTGCACCTTTTTTTGAGGCATCACTATGTGCAATATTATCCAGACCACATACCGTCCTCAAGGACTTCAAAGTTTCTTGTAAGTTAGATATGTACTGCAGCATGATGTCATCGAGAGCCAGTACCAGTTCATCTGCCTCTGAACCTCCTGTAAGACTAATGCATCTCTCCACGGCTGCTTCAAGAAGTACAATCATTTGTGGGACAGATTCCTCCATTCTACGGACAGTTTCACTCAGCTCTATACCCTGTGCGCCTACACCGCGAGAGACAGCCCCACGGATATCTATACCTGCCATCTCTGCAGAAAGTATAGCATGCTCCATCTGTCCATACCTACGTGACATGAAAAATTAGTATGCAGAACCGATTGTACATCAATAGCAACAATGAGTTCTTGTAAATACAGGCGGTAACAAGATGCACACAATTTTTTCCCATGTGTATTTGTTGAATAAAATGGCTAAGTGTTTACCTCGCTTTAAAGGCTTCATATGGGGAGTAAATAGCTTTCAATGTACTCAGCAAGACTGCAAGATCTGCTTCAGAAAATAAGTGCTGAATGTTCCTAGCAAAAGTACCAGTCATGTTGTGCAGTTCGATTAGTGCTATAAGATGCTTATTCTGCAACTTGGTACTTTTTGGCAAGTCACCTGATAGAACATCCAGTATACCTGGGCACAGAAGATAAAATCAATTTATTAAGAAGAAAAAACTAAGCGTGATTTTGAAAGAAACAAGCAATAACTAGTAACTTGTCAAAGGTATAAATATGTAATGCAACCATTAGATGAATATTACCTTTTGCAACAGATCTGGTTTCAGGAACAGCATCTCCAGTTGCTAGGTTGACACGAGAGACAAAGCTTGAATTCAATTCACTCATGGTCTCAACAAGTACTTTCGGGACTAGTGATTTGTATTCTTCAGGAAAAGCAGTCAAGCACCTGAGAGTATTAGCATTTAGTGCAAATATAGTTTTAACAGTAGAGTTTCAATGGGGAATCCCGAAGATAGTTAAAAGCTGCTGCTAAAAACTGGCTTCTATTTTACTAATATTTATAATGACAAGTATTTATAAATTCCAAAAAAAAAAAAGAAAACAGAATCCCCATCAGCATACCACTTCCATTCTTGTTCAAGGTAAAGTAGTGTCTCATCGTAGAAACTTGGCAGCCAGCTTGAGAATGAGAGACTACTAATGCTTTCACCACCAAGCTTCTCCATTTGTGCCCTACTAACTCTTTGCTTTAAGTCAAAATCTTCCCAAAGTTTCTTTAGAGGCTTGACGTGGATCTTAGTGTATTGTACCTCCAGTGACTTAAACCTCCCAATACGTATCAATATACCACGAAGATCTTGCACAGAATCAACCTTACAACCAAAATTTGCACACGAAACAGGTTCTAAGTAAAAGAGAGATGTTTCATGGACTGTCGATATAAATGAACTAATTTTATGAGGAAGAAAAACCTTGCGGTTAGAAAGGGCATCCAATAAGCGAGGCTGAACCATTTCATCCAGCCTTTCTTCCAATACTTCAAGCTGTTTTCTCACGTTAGCAAACTCTGCAACCTGAAAGCAACATTTTATAAGTGAAATGAACGGCTCCTGTACATAAGCTAGATGGACACAGACAAACACATGCACTCGCGTGCACACAAACACAGAGAGAATGAGTACAATACCTCGCCAACTGCTGACAAGCAATGTCTCATGGTGGCCAGGGTTTCTGCAGCTTTTGGAAGATCACCACTAGAAAACACATCCTCAACACTTTGGCTCAACTGAGCCAGTCCAGCTGCATCCTGCCATTACGTCCAACAAACTCTTACAACTAATAGATAAGGAATAACCACTGTGAATAAAACAATTACTCCAGTGACATGTGCCATGGACCACATACACCTTACCTGCAATGTTCCATATGCCGCTTCCATGCGTTGTTTCACAGTATCTATTCGCGCCAGTGCAGTTATTGACTCAGCAGATGAACCCTCAGCCTGGTTGGAGAAATCATCATTAGTGCTTATTTAACTACCACATTTCTGGAATGTAGCTGGATCTGAACGCCTAATTTGTTTATCATAACAACCACTAATTCCAAAAAAATCTAGCACTAGCTAATTCCATTTCTATTCTACAAAAGGTCAAACAAATTGTTATTGTAGTTAAGAGAAAGAGAGATGGTTACATTGCAATAAATACACAATTTGGGAGAACAATGTGAGGTTTGCGATTTTGTGTTGCATCTCATCCTCAAGATTCTGTCATCTGTAATTAACAAGAACTACATGCTACTGTATTTTATGCTAATAAACGTAGTGTTATAGAGGCACAGTCTATATGGAGATCAGCTCTGAATTTGTTTACCCTATACGGTATGCTCAAAAGTTTCTATGGACAAAGCTGTGATGTATCATGTATAAGTAAATAATATGGTAGCATCCCAAAGTAATCCCTTTTTTTGTTGAAACTGGAGTGTCAGAATCTAGTTTGGTATTATCAAGTTCAGGCAAATTCCAAGATACAATTAAAAACAGAAGACACTAATTGAAAGCCCAAATAAATTAAACTAAAGCCTCTCCTGTGAATTTGGCAGTATGTAGTATAAAGTTTTCTAGCAATATGCTCTGTACATGGCGAAGCCCACACAGACATGACTAGATACCGAAAGCGAGATCCGGATTCAATTGAATACATGGTATTGATACGAGAGGAGACCGAACTGTAATCATATTCGAAGAATAAAATAAACTAAATAGCACTATGTAAATTTTGACTCAAAATTATCACATTTGAATGATAAACCATTTCTAAATCCATTTCGATTTCGCGTAGTACAAGCAAGGGGAGTGCGAGATCCAGATCCAATTAGGAACGAGATGGGGGAGGGCGGGCACCTGGGAGAGGGACTGGAGGACAGAGGCGAGGTGGTAGCGGAGCGCGACAGCGTCGTCGCGGAGGCGGAGCGCGTCCCGGCACGCGAGCGGGACGCGGCGGAGCGCGTCGGCGCTGTCCCGCTCGAGCGCAGCAGCGGCGTCGTCGGCCGCGGCCCGGAGGCGCTCCTCGGCGTCGGCGAGGAAGCGGTCGAGCGGCTCCGACGCGTGCCGCGTGTCCAGCGCCGCGTTGATCCACCGCTTCGGGTCGAACCCGTCCGCCCCGAACTCCGACGCGTCCACCACCACCATTCCTCCCGCACCGCCCGCGCGGTCTCCTGCTACGACCCTTCCTCCCCCTGCTCGGGTCTCGGCTCGTCGGAGATTTGGGAGAGACGCGGGGTGCGTCGCTACTCGCCTACTTGCTAGGTGCCATTAGTAGCCTACTCTCATTTGTCACAGTAACGACCGCCATGGCCATGGCATAAAGGAAAGGGGAAACGGGAGCGCGAATGACGCCTTCTATGGATATACGGAGCACGCTTCGAGGGCAACTCCAGCGGTCGTGTCCAAGCCCCATGTCCCATCACTGTAGCAAACAGTGATGAGACACGAATAGAAAAAGTAGAGTGTATGAATAGTAATGGGGCAGTTGTTGGGGAGGTGAATAGGGATAGGGTAGCTCCATTTAGTGAAGTGGTACGTGAATAGAGATGGGGCAAAAGAGAAATGGGGCGTCTGCTGGAGATGCCTTGAGATGCTGTCCTCGCTTTTTCGTATTTTGGCAACGGAAGGAAAGGAAATGGGAAGAGACTGGTCTCTTCTTTGGGTCACAAATTTCATGTCTATTTCCATCTCAAATTTTAAATCCTCCAAGTAAACAAAGGATTTGCTTCACCTCAAATTTTATATTCTTCAAACAAGCAATGAATTTACTTCCTGCTCCAAGCTTAGTAGCTTCTCTACAAACAAGTTCAACAACTTCCCTAAACCATCACTATGTTAAATTTAGGGGATTTTGGTGAAAAAATGAGTTGACAAGAGTCACCCTAAATTTAGGAGGGTTTTTTCCTCCAAAATTTAGGGCTTCTATCTCATGCCTTACAATGGTCTGCTCTTACTTTTACTTTCAGATGGACCCACTTCTATTTAGTTGATGAAAGTTTTAGGAAATGACTTTGAAGAAACATTTAAATAGAAAGAAATCTCTATAAACTCATTAGGGATACAATTTTAGCTTTAGGAGATGCTTATTTTGAGGGAGCTGTTTGACTTGCTCTTAAATGAAATACAGGTGCTTGTACAAACCGTACGAATTTCACATCAAATAGTAAACTTGGGTAGAAATCCGTAAGTACATGTTTTTCAGCTAGTCACGACTCACGAATTTGGACTGTCAAATAGAAGAACATCCCAAACGCAATTAAATAAGAAAACATCTACGTTCCTGCTGGTTGCTGGTCAAGCTCATACAGGAGCAGTTCTGTAGTTGATATTGGCTTTCTGAAGGCAGATTAAGATTTGAATACAATGTGATCAAAAATCAAGACGAAGTATTAAAGGTCACAGTTTAGGACGGATCCCATGGATCCGAAACTCTCATTATATGATGGTAGGGTGTATTACATTATCGACTTGTAAATATACACCTGACCAGATTATTCAGCATATTATAACCTTAATCAAAGACTCAGTAATTCAGGCATTACATAATCATACATATATACAAACATACATACATAGATGTATACATACAAAAACATATCGAGCTATGCCCAAAAAGAATTGCATGAGCACACAAAACTGGCTATCTACAAGAACTTGTTGAGCAAAACTAGCCTAGGGTCAGAGCATTATTGGAAGCTATACAGATGCCACTGCCACAACACGTCGCTAGCATTCATAAACTGCCAGACCAGCTGTCCACAACTCCAGTGCAAGAACACAAGAACGTCTCATGGAAACAACTGAAGCTTCAATGCAAATGGGCAGTGCTCTCTCATTCACTTGTTACCCTAAAAAATGCAAATGCTGTGTCAATGTCGAGATGCAATGTATATATCAGGTCAGAAGCACATAAACAGGGAGGGTAACTGAAGTGTTACATGAATGGACGATGGCAACTCTGAGGAGATCCAAGATTTTCTATGCCTTCAGACTTAATTTGATCTCCGTCAGAACTATATGATGATAGCAACTTCCGCTGCAATCAGGGGGTGAATAGATCAGAATTTTCAAAACAGTGCATTAGAACAAATCAATAAGTGCCTCAATTTTCAAAATGTCATGTAGAACAGAAGATATGGTCCTTCTCATAATGGTTAATGCATTCCCAAAGGTATTTTTGGAAACCACAACGATGACGTCATTTCAAAGCTATTAGCTATATAGGGAAACATTTTCATAAATTGTTTCTATGGTAACCACACAAGTAAAATCTCATGCAAGGATCAATTCATTAGTGGAGCTTAATAAGAGAGGGATGAGATAATGTCCCTGCAAGTTACGAATTTACAGGAAAACCAATACAATAGTGGATAGCCTCAAAACAGATCAGCAAGATGCCAACATATCAAGGAGAGGTTTATAAGAAGTTCCCAGGTGAAAATATGGCACCTGAGAAGACGTCACTCAAGGAAACTAAACAAGGAAATAACAGACGGTTTCTATGAATATAGCATGTCAAGGGAGGGAGAATAGTTTATTGAAGATAGTTTTCACACCTCGAAGAAATAATTTTTGTAATCTAGATCACTATAAAAATCATGAAACCACACAGTTCAATATTTGTTTTACTAAATAAAAAATTCTATTAGCCAGCGCAAACTAAAAAAAAAAAAAATTCAGCTAACAAGAACCTTAACAGTGCACTAGCTAAAGAGTAACGAGGCCACGTGACTTCATAAGACCTGAAGTGAAGGGAAACTTTCTCATTTCTATTTATTGTGAAACACAAGTCATAACAATATCTGAAAGCACTATATTACATCAAAATCACTGCATTGAGTTAAAGTGTGGTCAAACCTAACGGTAATATCATACCAGCATTGAAATTCACTCGTAACATGCTCAGACAACTACAAGGTACAAAGAAGAAATAAATACAACTTACATGTGCCTGAAAGTCAGGGCTAGTCAGGTTCATGGATAGATTTCGCATTAGCAGTATTACCTGTAGATCAGTCAATTAAACAGACCAATATTCCTTGTAAGTGATGGCAAGTTGTGTGAACAAATATTAAGAATGACACAACGGTCCAAAGAATAAAAGAACCAAACTGATAGCAACGGAATGTAGACAGAGAAACAAAACAACAATAGAAGGAATGAAAGCAACCAGGACTCAGGATATTAGTATAAAATAAAAGGAGAAACAGAAATCAAGGCAAATGCAAGCAATTCAAACTTAAAACAACACAAAATATCTGAATAACTTTTTTTTGGGAAAAGAAGTCTTACTGCAGGTGAATTTTCAGTTTAAGATATAGCAGTGTAACATGGACAAGGGTTATGTCAACTGGATGTTTGATTGTTTGGCCCTAAGAAGTGAAGGCAGTTTGGTGTTTCTATTTTAAAAATAGCAAGTGTGCTGCGAATGGTAGTGCAGGCACAATGTGGACAATGATTATGTCAACTGGATGTTTGGGCCAAAGAAGTGAAGAGGGTTTGGTGTTTCTTATATTCTACAAATAGCAAGGGTATTGCAAAGTGTTGGTGACACTTAAAATTTTACTAACATCTTCATAGGTAACTGGGGCCCAAAATCTTAAAAAGTTATCTACTGCTAGATTTTTATGGACTTTCTATACCATCGTACTACTAGGCTTTATTCCAACTGTGCCAAAAAATGGAAATTATGTTAGAACATTCAGAAGTTATATTTCAAACTCAAGGGTCAAGAATGCACACTATTTATGACCAATATTAAAACCTACTCTAAGCCATTAGCCATCTCTACCAGATAACCATAGCCAAGACTACAGCAGAAGCTAGCAAATAGGAACAGTAATTAGAGATATAGACAACTTAATATCTCCGAAATATGGATTGTAATTGTGAATTACAAAATTGTTCCGATATTTCAGCTTTCTAACAAAGCTGGGGAGTTTCGCCCGTGATCTATAAACAAAACGGTTCCAACGAAAAAGTAGGGCTTACAGAAGACTGAAGACATACCGTTTCAACGTCAATTGGATCCATGGCCTTTAACCTCTGCAAGTGCCCACTAGTATCTGGGTCAAATATGCTTCCCAGGAAGTGGTATACCTGGGAAAAATCTGGCATAGCTGCACGTGTAACCAGGGAGCAGCAGGCATAAGGATACAGTGGTAAAAATGCACTCAAGTCTCACAGAAATACCTCTATTTTAAAATTTATCCAACAACAGGAGAACAAGTTTCACAATATGGTAGTAATTCAAGGACAGGGCCCTGATGGAACAGATTAGGACATGCTAAATTTGCATGTCTCTCAAAAAGATAGCCAGATATCTGAGAGGTTGATGTTCTTAATAATATATTGGCCTATGTTTCTAAGTCACTTCATTAAGACAACACAGCTGGACATATGTAAGCCTTCAAAGGCAGCCTCTCGTCTATCTTTTTTGTAAAACAATCCTGATAAATATACAAATGGAACAACTTAAATCATCAGGAGTTATCAGTAAAAACCATATGTATCTCTTTTTAAATTGCACGAGAGACTATGAAAAATCTTCTGAGAGTGAAGATGTGAAATACCTTAATGATATGAAAGAATCAGAATACCATAAGAATCACAAAATGATCTAGCCTGAGCCAATCAGTATGTGTTTGCATGTCCAAGAAGGTATAATGCAGTTGTCATTAAACAGCAGTGCCACTCTTATTGTGGTGATTTAGAGTTAAGTCGATCACACATCACTATAGCAAAAGGACCAAGTTTTCCCCAATTTACAGATTTTCCATTCTTTCTGAATATCTTCGGAAAAAATGAGGAGCTCTTGGACTCGTGGTTGGTTCCCAATTAGTTCATTGTACCATCCTAGTCTCAAACCAGTTTAAACAAGAGGAATTAAAGGTTATCAACTTGACAGATTCAGTTTCAACTGACCATAGAAGATTGGCTCAGGCTGCCCAACATGGATCATAAGAATTTTATCCAATATGACCGCAAGGAGGAAAATGTATTTTACAATGGTTTCTAAGACCATCACACACAGCTGTTGGTCTAGAGAACAGTTGCAAGGGTGGATTTGCAGTGTATACTGCGAAAGAGGGAACTCACCATGGAGTGGTGGAATAACATTTTCCTGTTCAACTGCCTCAGACGTTGGCCAAGTTCCAGATGGGCTCTCTATGCTACTAGAACAGTTATTTGTTGCAACAGCACCTGTACCTGACAAAGTTGTGAATCTTAGTATTTCCTCCATAAATCATTAGTCTTCAATGGAGACACTGACGATAGTAAATAACAGACCTTGTGTATGACTTGCACTGAAAGGTTGAACAAGAGCATTATCCCAAGAAGGCACCGTGGCATTAGCATTTGTGTTTCTAACAACACTAGATGTATCCATAGACATAGCACAGCCTTGCTCCCTCAGAGGAGGAGGCTGTTGTGATAAAACAGCTTGAGGAACTGCATGAACTAAATAAATTCCAATTACCACACACCAAACTAGAAATACTTTCATGCCAACGAGACTATTAAGCGTGTGTTTGGTTGGTGGGATGTGCAAGAATGGAGCCATCCTATCATATTTTTTCATGTGTTTGGTTGGTTTATGAGGAGGGATGGGATGGCTCCCATAGAGGAATATTCCTCAAAATGCTATATGAGCCCATTCCACAAAAATGATGGAACGCAGCCATCCCACTTGGGACGTGAGGATGACAGTGGGGCCATCCTTGAAAACTGGGATAGAGCCATCCCATTCATGAATAAGCGTGTGTTTGGTTGGTGGGACTATCCCATCCTTAAAAACTGGAATGAAGCCATTCCATCCCACCTTGCTCTCTAACCAAACACACGCTAAGTTGAATAATGCATACCATTTTTTGAGGCTTTCTGTGGATATGGATGAGCTGCCTTGCGCTTTGGCCGGGGTGGGGGCAGATGTTCTCCTGTACCATTCTTTTGAACTTTCAAAAAGTACTTCTGGGCATGGCTCCTTATCTGCTTAAAGATATATTTAAAAAATATGCACGAATGTCAAGAGACACTAGAATGATAAAGGAAAAGTTCATTTTACTTAGCACAAGAAACTGTCCCCTGAACTGTTTGGAAGAGGATTTTAACTCTCTAGCTTTCTGTACAATTCAATTGTTTCTAATGAACACAAGTATACTATTTATTATACTTTTCAAGAAATTCATCTTGGATGACTTGAGACTTGCGAGTACAGTAGTACACTATAAAAATTGAATAAGACGTATATGAATGCTTCTTAGTTCTTACACCAAAAGGCACAAGTGAAACACTAAACAAAGAGTTTAAATTTGCTTATTAAGGCTCTGTTTGGCACAGCTCCAGCTCCATCAAATTGGTGGAGTTGGTGGAGCACCCTTTTCTAGCTCCAGAAATTCATGGAGCTGGAGTTGTGGGTACATTGAGGATGTTTAGGTGAGTCATTTTCTTTACATTTTAAATTAAAAATATAAACTTAAGTCACTTTATTTTAACCTATAAACTCCATATCTGAGGTGGAGCTGGGAGCTGGAGCTGTGCCAAACGGGGCCTAACTATCATAGCATTGGCAAAGACAAGAAGCAGATTAAGACTAAAACTGGATTATTCATATCAAACATAGATTCTAATTTCTACTCTGGTTACCAATAGGATTTCTTGAAAGGAGCAACACAAATAAAGTTAAGTATTTGAAGAATGTGTGACATTGTCTACCAGCTGAATATATAATACCTTGAATCAAAATATCACCAGCTTTTCTGAAAGATAGCAGAAAACAAGCAGGTATTAAGGCAATCATGAACATACCTGTATCACAGTTTTTGAACCAACGTATGCTTCAATTTTTTTCCAATCACGATCAAACCTACAACAGACAAAAGAAAGAAGCAAACTTTAGAAACATAAATAGAGCATCCTAATTCTCACCTAAAAATTTCCAGAAGTGGGATTAATGGATTAATATTCAAAAGCACTGATCGAATACTACGCATTGGGATAATCTTTAATTCTATTCTTGCTGCTAAACCTTCAGGCTACATATTTTTACAACCAATAAATCATAAGAAATATGATAGCCATGAATAAATAAATAAACAAGTCACATAAATAATGTGTAGCTTGAAAGTTTAGCGGCAATACTAGAATTAAAGATCATAACTTGAAGGACAAGATCAGCAAAAAATATCACAAGAAAATTTTTGGCAGAATTAGTGATCAAACGTCTGTTGTTAATTGATCATCATCATCCGTGCCAAAGTATGAGGAAAAAAGGATTCACATAAACAACCCTTAATACAGGAAATGCTATTACCGGTGATGTTATAACATAGCAGCAACAGCAAGCACCCCACATAAATCCACATATAGAAATGCCACCACTTACCTCCCCAACTTAATCTTACAGCTAACGAGATTATACACGCTAACTATTGCAGCTGAAATGCCTCATCGAGATCAAGTTCTGCAGTTCTTCCCAGCTTCTTGCATACATCAAATACTTCCAGTCTACCCAAATCTTCGGAAAATTCAAACCAACCTCCGACATGAATACCATCCTAAAATAAACATCTCAATCCACTTGAAACTACAATCATGAAGAGCAAAGCAGGCCTATCAAACTACCGGCACCCACTACTGACAACTACACTTTAACGCGACCCCAAAGGTTTGCACCACAATTCAGCAGTCAAAATTACCCAAAATGTGAGCTATGGACGAAAGTGCCTGCTAACCACGGCCGTGCAATCTAACGGATTCGACCAAACCCTCGCCATCTGATCCACAAACTATTGGGAATCGATCACCTCCACCCCCAAAAACAACTTTTAAACTAGCCAGAATTAGCACCTGCAGTTGCAGACGCACTAACAAATCCGATTCGGCAACGACACAGGCGCCCACGCCGCGGGAAAAAGGAAAAACACGCAGCGAAACGGCCGAACTTTCGCCGACCCGGAGCGCGAGGAGACGGGGGAGAGTCGGGCACTCACAGCTGCAGCGCCTCGAGGAACTTGTCGTGCTCCGGCTCCGTCCAGCTCTCCCGCGACTTGGTGATAGTGTACGGCTTCCTCACCTTCCTGGCCTCCTCCACCGCCGCCGCCGCCGCGGTGGCCGGCACCGCCATAGGCGGCGGCGCCACCACCACCTCCTGCTGCCTCTGCTGCTTGCCTCCGCCCCCTCCCCCACCATCCCCGCCGCCGCCGCCTGCGACGGCGGCTGCGGCGCTGGCGTCGAGCGGGTTGGGCGTCGTGCTCATCAAAACCATCAGCCGGCGCGCGTCTCGCGGGGGCGGCGGGATCCGGGCGGGGCTCGAGCTAGGGTTTTTCCCTCCTCCCGTCTCTCTCTGGGTCGCTCGCTCGGGCGCGGGGGTGGGTGCGTGCGTGCGATTGTGCGAGGGCGAAGCTCTGGAGGGGTGCGAGTTGAAGGGGAAGGGGGAGACGGGGAGAGATGTGCGATGTAGATGTTTCTTTACGCTTCGAGGCGGGGCGGCTCGCTGCTGGCCACAAGCGCGCCCGCGGAGGCTGACGCGATGGGCCCGCCGTCCAGTGGGCGGCGATGCGATGGGTGGGGAAGTTGGTTGGGTTTCCGCTTTTCTTTCTGTAGCTCTGACTCCTCCCACGCAGCATGCCCCCAGCGTTTCGGCTGCTCTCTCTTGTAACACGTGTACTCTGACTACTGACTGGTCTACTGTGATGGTTGACCTCGGAAATGTTCCGATCATTCTCTCTTTTTTTTCCTTTGCATAGCCCGACTTTGTTTGGAAATGAAAATTTCACCTGAATTTTGTAAAAGACAGTTAAATTTCCGTTGAAATTCGGAAGTAAGAATACTCGTGTCCTCGAAACATGGATTTGGTAATCCAGCGATCATCGGTCCCATCGACAAATAAGAGCATCTCCAGCAGTCCGCCTTATTTCCCTTTTGCCACATCTCTATTCATATGCTATCTTAACAAATGGGGCTGTCTCATCTATATTCACCTTTCCCAACAACTATCCCATCACTATTTCTACACCCTACCTTTTCTATTCCATACCATATCACTGTTTTGGGATTAAACACATTGGTGGAGATGCCTTAAGATCCGAAAATATATTTGAACAAATTCGGGTCGACTTTGTTCGAATAATCAGCTGATTATCATCGACAAAAACCGATTATTGGCCTTATCTAATCGGCGCCACTGGTCCCTCCA
Source organism: Olyra latifolia (assembly GCA_036346145.1). NCBI lineage: Eukaryota > Viridiplantae > Streptophyta > Magnoliopsida > Poales > Poaceae > Olyra > Olyra latifolia. The sequence continues at coordinate 5,738,993 of CM070528.1, read as the reverse complement.
GTAAAAAAAAACTCCGATCATGAAAATTGAAATCCCTGCTTCCCGAGACAGTGACTAAGTAATAACGGTAGAAAATTGCTTGACAGGAACAACGATACCGCTAAACGTTGAATTAATTGCAAGGACGGCCAGGTAGACCTGATATAAGAACAAAATTCACCTGAAAAGATTCTGGCATACAAGTACAGAGCATCACATCAGTTGTAAACAAGATATATGAATTATCAACGGTTGCTCGAGAGACCAAAATCACCAAAATTACATTAAGTAAGAATAAAATGATTCAGCGCAACCTGATGTGCAGCCGTGCAGGCCTACCAGAGCTCACTGCAAATACAGGGGGGGTTACAAGCCTTGGTTGGATGATCCTTGTAATCGACACATTGCCAAAAGCATCAGTGTATAAATCTGAATGTTACAACTATGCGCTACAGGCCTCCGGCAAGAACTAGCTGGGGAAGTGGAAAAGGAATGTCAAAACAACCCTGCTCTTCACCTGCAGGGGCATCTGATTCCTAACGAGACCATGGGCAATATCAAACAAAACTTTTGTCGGATTTTTTGTTTATTCTATTGCAGTTTAATTAGTGAGGAATCCAGGACCAGCTTGTGCTTTCAGTTCATGGACAGCATCGCTACCCATCATAAGCATATCATGGATTCATCGTAAGCATATGTTCCGCTTCTTGATGCCACCGTAAAAGCAATTACAAAAGAACAATGGTTGGAGATAAGTAGAACAACGACTAGTCCATGTAGAATTGTATACTGTAAAAATAATGGTAACTTTAGTTCCATCGGGCAAAACCAAAAGTCCTCGGAATGAACAGTTTCCATCGTTTTCATGATAAGCATAGGCAGCCATTGGGATTCAGCAGCTACCATCAAGCACCTCAAGGAATGCTCTTTCATCGGCAACAGCTAATCTTGTGCCTTCATGGTTCAGTAAAGATATGTAGTCTATCTACAGGGAAAGAGGACCAATGAAAGGTTTGGTCACAGCATCTTTTGCTAGAGGTGTGTATTCATATATGAAAAGAACAGTTCAAATGTGAATGAAAATTACATAGCATTAGAGGACGTAACAGAGACAGAAAAAGGTACTATAAAAACATTTTTAAGTGACTTCAATTACACATAATAATAATTTTTAAAATATTATTACTGTCATTATTATATTATAACCCAATCCAAAAATGAAGAAGGTTATATTAAAGTAGCGAACAGTCAAACTGAAAGCTTCATCAGGCAAAGAAAAGGATATCAGTGTAACAAGGTGTGTTTTAAGAAAATATTTTTCTACATCATGTTGTAAAAGAGTTGCAGACAATGAACATGCATGAAATAACCACAGGAATGTACTAAAGAAGCATGTGATCTTGAACAAGCTTAAACACAATAACGCAACTGAAGTCAAATACCAATATGCAATTATGCACGTAACACAAGTCACAGTGGCGCTTCAACACTACCAGCTATAAATTACTAGAGCACCTACTGCGCAGATGAGCTTATAACCTAGTGGTGGGAGTGAGGTTGTTTATTCCCATCCACCCAGGTCCGATTTTCAGGATTGGCATGGTGTGCTGTATATTGAGGTCGTGTATATTTCACGATGTAGAGGCCCGAACAAGGTTTCATTTTCAAAAAAAAAAAAAAACTAGAGCACCTACCATTGTGTCATGGTTGGTTCTGCATGCTATTCCAATAGTACCTATAGCAACTGCTAGCTGGAAGCATTTCTTCTACTGATAACATACAAGTTGTGTCTTCTGCCATTTATAAACGTTTCAGTCTAGCCAATGCCAATAACGCAGTGTGGAGATCCCCTTCTTTTTAGCCGGGTCTGAACATTACCTACGAAGTTGACAATCTGAATAAGTACGCACTCATGTTAAGCTCCACACAACTTTCATACTTAACCAACATGAATATCTGATGGATTGAAAACTATCACAGTATCACTAGCTAGCAAAATTGACAAACAAAACAGAAAAAATGGGCATATTTAATGTAGGCAACTGACTGTACGTGTAATGGAACTAGAGCATTGTGAAGAATGCAATGAGCCACTTGCTCACGGATTGTCAACAAAATACAATTGTTCCAAAGAAGCATTTGTGGAGAAACACTTCGTTGACTCCACAAATTGGACAAAGATATATACCAAATTGCAAAGAAATTCTGTCACAGATGCCTTAGCCAGCCATTAAAGATCATTGTACATTTGTGCAACAAGGGACATCAGTTACATCACCTACCCTTAGGTAATGCTTATCTAAACCCTTAGACGAATTTTTGTAAAACTAGCTTTCTGCAAATAAACCCCTACCCTTCCCTTGATTAGCCTCCATATGCATTGTCATTTGGCTTGCGAGTATTTGCATATACTCACCCTCGCGTTCGCTCATAGGGTTGTGCATTCCAACGCGCAGGTTCGGCTGCCCAGCCTCTCTACCGTGAAGACGGTGAACCCGAAGACGACGACTCCACCGACGGTGCTTAGGGCTTGGTCTCTACTGATGCCTAGGATCACCATCCTTCGACCTTGCCTGTGGGATCGTTTTGTATTGTGTTTTGCTTCTTCCATTTCGAGCTGTGGGAGACTTTAAGACTTCCGCTGTGTATGGCCTGCGTGCCTGAATTTTGCACTCTGATTTAGCGCCATCTAGCTCACGCTAATGTAATATTTATTTGAACTGTAGTGGCAATGATCCGGATCTATATGTACTAGTTATTTGATCCAGGGACTAGTATAGATAATGCACAGAAGGGGCCCAACTCCATTTTTTGGGTTCCGACACGTCCTTCTCTCCTGTGCCCCTCTCTCCCTATCTCTCATCTCGGCCACCAGCGAGCACGGCGTGGGGGCTCGCCGAATTTGGAGAATAAGACAATCAAGAGAAGATGCTTCCTCATTTTTATCATGAAACATTGTCCATGTACGTATGAAACATCGCTAGCAAATGTATGGAACATTTGATTTACTTTTACGAATCATTGCTTTTGTTCTTGTGAAACATGGTGTTTACTCTTCTGAATCATTTTGCTTGTATGGGGTGAAACATCTTTAAATAACTGCGTGAAACATTGTCTCGATGATGTTTTATCAATTCTTTTGTCATGTTTTCATCAGTAGTTCACCCATGTTCCATAATATTTTGTCAGTGTTTCGACCATGTTTCAGTAGTACTTTACCTATGTTTCGGAAAAGCCGTTTGATTTGTTTGCTAGGATAGTGTGGACAACATGGGTCCCGGGTATTCAGGGACAGACGATTGGACGCACTACCTCCTTGGGCCGAGTCGCATGGATCTTCCAGAAGACAGGCTTGGTGGATGGCGTGGCCTGACTCGCTCTATTTGGAAGGGAGTCCTAATTCTACTCGAAGATGTGGAGATAGGCGTAACCAACTCGGTTATATCCCTTATCTCCCTTATGCGGATTAGAAAACCTATCTATAACCCGACCTCTTGCACTATATAAAGAGGGTCAGGGGTCCCTAGTTGGACATGCCATCACATCCAATCCAACCCAATCTCATCATCAATCTCTCATACGATCATCATGATCATCTTTTGTTCATTGTGATCGACACCCCATAATACAAAGCCACGAGCACAGAAGTAGGGTATTACCTCTTTCCGAGGGCCTGAATATGTATAAATCCTATCCCCGTGCTACCATCGAGTTGTGATCTTTCGCGTAGCCCTATGAAATACATTGTCGACGCAATTCGTCGACAGATAGCATGTCCCAATTTTATTGTTGTGATAGTAGGCTATTACCACTTACCAAAATCATTGCAAATTATTTGTATTGCCATAATTTAAATTTTGTGGCAATAACTTAATGCAACGGAGAGGATTTTGTGGCAATAACATTTTTTCCATGAAAAGCACAGCATGTGGTTTTCTGGATTGGTACACGTGACCTCTTGACTCCGAGCAAGAGCATCTAACCAACCCACCTCACATAATTTATTGTATTAGATAGGATATGCATTTTTTTTACCTTGCAGTCTAAACCTTCGAACACTTATTTTAATGTCTAGGTAGCTTCAAATGGAAAAATTCTTTACTAGAAAGTTCTAGATCTCATTTAGAGCTATAATTTTCATATAAAGATTGTCTCCATTGGACTCCTAGAACCGGAGAAAGACGTCGATTATATTTTGTTGAAATAGAATATAAATATCACAATGGTATTAATTTCATTGCAATAAAAACTAATTACTGCCACAATTTCATTTTCATTGCAATAGTAACAAGTTAATGCCACAATTTTATTTTTGTTGCAATAGTAACTACTTAATGCGACGGTTTCATTTCCATTGCAATAGTAACTTGTTATTACCACGATTTCATTTTCATGGCAATATAAGTGACTTGTTGCAAGGAAAAGAAAATATATTACAACATTCTAGAATTGTGGCAATATAGCAAACTTAATACCACAAAAAAAATTGTGGCAATAAAATTAGATATCGCAATGAAATTTATTTTGTTACAATATTTCCGTTGCAACAATTAGGATTCCTTGTAGTTGATCTACTAATTTTTTTAATTAGAAATTAAATTAGTACTTTTAATTAGTAAATTAGTACTATAGTATAGGAAACATTTTAGAATGAAAAACGTGAAAGTTTTATCTTGGACCATTTCTAGTTTATTAACCGATCACATGATTGATTTCATCCTGATGTGTTGATCCCATCAACAAAATCCAATGACGTATTGATAGCATCAAACATGTCATAGTTTGCACCAACCACAACTAACCGATTAGTAGATCCAATCTACGAAACCTCATATCACTATATGCTACCAATCCAGATCAAATAATAATGGGTGGTTATCATATGGACTGCTGGATGCAGGTTATTAGGCTTTGTGCCAATGCTTAAGATCAACTGCATGTTTATCAAATGTTTTCATTCAATTGCTTTGAAATCTATTATTATATTACGTCTTTTGTCAAATACTGTTTATGTAAAGTAACCATCAGCCATTCTAGTATACAAAGCTTGCATATAAAGGTTAGAAATGCATCATTTCACTGTGTGTGATCTGCCGAGTAATTGTGTATACTCATTTTTGCAAATTCTATTTGTGGGCTGTCTATTCCATCCGGCAGGTCAAGAAGTTAAAGAATCCTCTCCGCTATTTGAGGAGAAGTTCCCCCACGAAGGCGAGTAGCTGGACGTGCTTTCCAATCAAAAGCTTGTGGCTCATGATGAGGCATCTTTTATGCTACCTTTAGCAGTTCTTTTGCTACAATAAATACTTTGATGAACTTGTTTATTTTAGCCTTGTGAGGCATTGGAATTATTTGTAAGGTTTATTCAATAAATACACTAAGTTTTCTTGAAGTATTACAATGGTATTCACTGATGAAGTCACTTGTGTGCACTGGACTTGATCCTGAACTAGTGTAGCAGGAGGGGTACCAAGTTGTGAAATTTGCGGTCCGACAGCTAGCTGATAGTCTGTATACCCTCGTTCTATCGACTTATAGCTTATTATTAGCCGGTAATCTGTTTACCCTTCGTTCTGTTGACTTGATCGACTTGTTGATTAAGTCAATAGTCTATTTAACTTTCTTTTTGCTACTTTGTTGATTTCATCGGCTTAGTAGTAGATTGTTTACCTCTTGAACCTATTGGTTTAGATCTGATCTAAGTCGATAGTTTCATTATCCTTTTAAATCTGTTACTGATGTAGACGCGGTGGCCCGATCTTCTGGTGAGAAGAGGATACGTCGGTTTACGACGTGCAACTGGCGCTACTCGGCTACCAACCACAGGTGTAGCAACCTAGCAATCGCAAGTCTCTCGCCGAGGCGATCAACCAGGTCAAGACCTGATCAATCCTTGATCCTGCTACAACCGAGAAACAGCAAGAACAAGATGTAAAGCAAACTTAATTTGCAGATGAATATTTAAACTTCGCAATCCAGACACAAGAGGTGAGGTTCTGCTTTCCCGTATCGGACGGTCTAGTCGACAGGCGCAATCGCGGGGAGGGACGCATAAGGGGTCTACCACACGCAAACAAAACCTCCTCTAAACGGTGCCTATTACATGCTTTATATAGTGCAGAGCAGCGGCAGAGGATAAAGACATAAGCAATATGGGACTAAACCATGTGGGAGAGGCGCCGGCCAGGAAAGGGGCGCCCACCACCAGGCCACGCAGCTACATGGGTCAAAGGCCCAAAAGTATGGTGACGCTTCTGGCCCGTGATGCTTTCTAGAATTTTCCTGTTGCTCCTGAATGAATCTGGCCATGGGAGTGGATCCATTGGAAAGCTTATCTCCTAAGCTTTCCAACGAGTGGTCGTACATCGAAAACGGACTCCGTATGTGGCCGGGGCGTCCATTTGAAGTTACGCTGCTCCTGGATGGCCGAACCGGGCTTTTCGGCATCTTAGGCTTCCACGTAAGGCCTCCTTGGCGCATGGGCCTTCCTTGGGACACGTGATTGAGGCGCTGATCCTTTGCCCTGGGATTAAAGGGCCGAGTGTCCGGATTAAGCCCCCTCCTTGATAAAGACGTTGCATTATCAGTTGTAGGTGCGATCGGAGAGGAGGTAGTAGCAGTGGTCACATCCTTGGGGTTGATGTCCTCATCAGTTACCTCTTTTGGTTGCTCTTAAGTATTGATAAGTTCATACTGCTCTAAGATCTAATCGGCTATCTAAAGCTGATTACGTCTCTTCTAGCATATTGCAAGATCAAATCACCTGGCATGCTCAGAACCTTCAGATTTAGTGCTGACAAGGATTCTAAGCCCTAAACCCACGTGTGTTTAGCCGATACAACTTTCGGCGCGAACAGACTTCAAGATTTTCGAGAAACAGTATCAAAAAAGTCAAAGGTTAAAAAAGTAATAAGAACATTTAAGGATTTGTCACTTTCAAACATTAGTAATTGACATGTGGCCTTATGAGCCACATGCCATTGACATGGGGAATGACAAATTCTTAAAATGTCAATCTTTGCATTGATAAATTCTAGATTATTTCAAAATAGTAATAAAATAATTTACAAAAAAAATATGTCAAGAACAGCCCCTAGCTTGTGCACAGATTGTATGATACGGCAATTTGGCAAGTTATGTTAAGCACGTCGGATCCAGACTTCCTGCGCCATCACACATGAGTGACATCAAGCTTTTTCTGTTGCGTGCTGGCTTTCCGGCAAGCAGGAGATAGTTTCTCAGATGGCATTCTTGCAGTTGCCGTTGCTGGGCAGGGCCAGAGAGGTCCTGACAGAACCACGCCAATCGGAATTCAGAAATGATAGCTCTGTTCGATCGGTTGATCTCTAACCCGATCTAAATCGCCATCACATGATGTTTAGATCCCGATGGGCGAGCTGCAGGCTGATGGCCATTCTGCACCCAAAACGAGTACGGCTAAGTACTGTCCTGATGATACTGCTGATGTGCTGCATGAGACGTGGGATGCGAGGAGACAGAGGTAAGTGGACGAGTAGTACACAGGTGGTGAAAGAGAAAACAATTGTAAAGAATCAAAGTTGCCGCTTAAATACTGAGCCCAGGAATAAAATATCGACAGTATATATAAACAGTACAGGGCAGAAGGTGAAAGAAATGCGAGTCCAGGAAAAGGGGATAGACACAGCAAAATTCATCTCCGACTATAAAACCGAATTAAAAGTTTCGTCTTCTAAAAACTGTTTCCAGAAGGGTTGCAAATCTGAATTAGATGCTTCATCTTTATTCCTGAATTTTGAAGTACAGCTGAGCCGAGCCAAAACACTAACTTCTCAAAACTCTCGAAGTACAACCGTTCTTAGGGAGACCGCAAGCACTCCGGTGAAATTGGTGTCTTTCTGATTCATAACATGAACAGTGATATCTTCAAATTATGTTTTGGTTTGGTGGTCAACCCACCGGAAATAATGGGCTACAGAGAACACCCAAAAAGAGCATCCTAACACTATGCACATTTTCATGCATATACTATCACTATTCAACATCCACTTTCTCAACACTATTCACCCTCTATTTTCTATCCCTATCACTATTTACCTCGCCAACAACAACCCTATTCTTAACTTCCTAAATCTCACTCTCTATATTCACTATTCACTCCCTATTTCTCAACCACCATTCTCTATATTCACTGTTTCTCACTCTATCACTGTTTATCTTCCAACACTAATATCTAAATTCTATGTGCTACAGTAATGGGTTACCCCTTTTGTGTCCCTATTGGGCATGCGCTGAGTCCTGCATTATGTCCAACCCTGCCTATTGGTCGGATTAGGTTACCCTGTGAGCGCTGCCAAGCAAACGCAGAATTCAAATTAGGTTTACCTCGTGGCTGCAAGTTTCTAACCTTTCTGCAGCTGCAGATTGCCACTATTGCAGCTACTCGGGAGCTGAAATTCGTTCCAGTGGGTAAGCCAGAGCCTAACATATAATAGATTGCACAGTAGATTTTTCGAGATGAATTCCGAAAGGGAGCCGACGATTTCTGGCCGTCCCCTGTGTCTCTGGCATCTTCTTTGGCATCAGTGGCAGCGAAAGGTCAGCCAGAGGCCTCCGGCTCTGTGCTTAGCCTAGATCTAGCTGTAGGGTTCTAGGGTTCGGGTTGTTGTCGGATCTCTGACTCCATCCTTATCGGGTTTGTGTAGTAGCCCATAAGAGACATCTTCGGGCCGGTGGCAGTGTGGATGAAGAGGGAAAGGAGCCTCGGCGTGAGATCTGCTCTAGTTGGCGGTGACGTCACGTGACTTCGATCTCATCGCTGGTGGGCTATTCGGTGTGGTGGAGCTAAAGAAAAGGGAAAGATTTGGGTTGTGTGCTGGCGACTTCCTGTGCTGACGAACTCGGTGTTGACGATGGCGGTGTTCGGCAGCGGCTACTTGGCTTTGTCATCCTCGTTTGCGGCCATGACGGGGTTGAGTTCTTCCATGCTTACTCTTGATTTTGATCTTTGTTTCCGTCTCCCTGAGGGATTGAGCTTGGAGGAGATGGGGTTGGCGGTAACGCTGATCACGGCGGTCTTCAGCATCGACGACGGCGGCGACTGGGGCGAAGCTAGGTCCATAGGTTGTTTTGCAGTTAGGTCCTCTAAGGACTTGTTGATTTGGGTGTTATCCAGGGGCCTCTCTGTAAAAAGTTGTTTGCTTTGTGAATGAATCTTTATCCCTTTCTAAAAAAACCTAGCCAAGATTGTCTATGGTTGCTACGTACAGTGGAATCTAAGTTTAGTAATAATTTTTTTATTAGTTGTAGTGAGGTGGCTTAAAGGAGATATTTTTATTTTTTAAAAAATGGAATTGCTTTCCACCTCTACATCCGAAGATGTATGCAACCAAAAATCTAGAAACTACTAGTATATCTAAAAAGGTAAAAAAAAACTCTTTCTAAGACCTACCATCGGTCTGCCATAACCAAAGATGGTAAAAGTATTTTGAGCTAAGACCGAATGCTTTCGTCAAATCCGATGATAAAGTAGCAACGAATCCGTGGAATTCTGTAAATGTGATTGATTTTTATAGATGCATTCATCAAAATGATGGGTATTTGTGAAAATCTGATGGAACTATAGGGGTAGGTTTACAATTTTCCCAAAATTAAAATTTATAGAAAAATCACCTGTCTCTCTATCACTCACTCTCTTCTCGCGCCCGCAGGAAGTGTGAACTACTGAACTGGAGCCTTTCTTGTCGCGCGGCGCACAGGCACAACAACCCTGATCTGAAGGGCTAGTAAGCTTCCTCACTCATCTGGTCAGTTCATTCGAGTTGCAAGCTAGGTTTTCGCACGATCGTGATTTGGCTCCATGAACAGCGTGTTGCCGACCTGAACCTTTGAAGCTTTACTTCTGTACTTGATTATTTTTTCTGATAGTTTTCTTCCAGATTAATAGCTATAATACATGAACTTTTCTTGAGCTCAATTTTGATTGATGTGTAAAGATCGCCTCTAGTAGTAGGCTACATGTAGGAACATAGACTCGTTGAATTGATTAATCAAAGATCCAATTTGTTAATTGCTTGTCTTATTTTACAACTACTAGTACTTACTCAGTCTATGGTGATATTGTTGGTTAAAAAAGGTGGGTTCTTTGATCCTAGAATGATAGATTATATGAAGGTTAGCTTCTTTACAGCTATTGTGTCCCTTATTTGTTTATTGATTGATGATCATTTTTTACCCTTTGAAGAACATCTTTGGATACTTTTGAATACTTGAATCAAAGAATTGATGGCCTTTAATGTAGTTTTGATCCTATTAAACTAGCTTATTTATTTCTTTTAAGTAAAATATTGGTGTCCTATTTGAAATTATAAGATGGGATGGATTACAGTGAAAAGATGCACACTTATGACATATGTGTGTTGGGGGACATTGCTTTGTTATGTAGTTATTCTCTGGTGATTGCTTCTTATCCACTTTATTATTGGTAGTTCCTTTCATTGGTGGGCTCATTATTTTTTTAAAGCCTAGGTAAAAGTAAATACATTAATTTTCTAACCCTAAAAGCTAGTTTCAAAATCATGCAACTATTATCAAATAACAAATTTATGTCCTTAAAAAATTAAAGCTACTGCACAAAAGTTCTTATATAATGACATAATGCTACCAAATTTAAGATAGAACAACACACCGCTAAAAGACTTATACTTACCATAAATACTATTACACCATGGAGTAGACATTTTTAGTAAATATTCTCTACTCTTATACTTTATCACACTCCAATAGAAAAAATTGTCTAATTGCTTCATCATGAACTTAAAATTGAGCTTTTTTATTAAGCATCATGGCTACTAGAAAAGTTTCTATAATATACTCCTTCCGTCACAAATATTTGATGTTTTGCACAGTCTCTAAGGTGCAACTTTGACTACTAATTACTATTATAATATATTTTAAAATCCTACTGAAATTATAATATAATTTAAGTACTTTTTTAGATGAATCTACATATATAATTTTTATGTATATAATCTAATTATTTAGCAAGATATTCATGACTCAAATTTGAAACTTTGACCGGCACATGTCTCAAACGTCAATTATTTGTGACGAGAGGGGGTAAGAGACAAAGTGAAAAGACCGGGATGTCGCCTAGAGGGGGTGAATAGGCGATTTCAAAATTTAAACACTGAATTAAACACAGCGGAAACAATATGTTCGGACTATCCGAATTATACCTCGGACTGTCTGAGTACTTTGGATAGTCCGATGTATCATTCGGATAGTCCGAATGATACAGAGTGAGAAAAGATACAAAACTAAATCTAGACTCTTCAAGGGAAATCACCTGCACCAAAGATAGTTCACAAGCAAGTATAGGTGTAGTACTATCACACAAGACAAGATAATCAATTCAATTGTAAAATAAGCAAGTAAATCAAACTAGAAAGTGAAAGGGATAAAACCGAAATGAAGATGGAGACGCGAAGATGTTTGTTCTCGAAGTTTGGGTCCTTGAGGGGATCCTACGTCTCCGTTGAGGCGGCTCGGTCACACTTGAGCCGGGATGTTTTTCAACCCTTCCCTCACCAGTGTTGCACAATGCACTCGCCGACTTCACTCCTTTGATTTCTTCCCTTACGGAGGCAAAATCGAGCCTTCATAAACTTGTCACGGCGCACCACACAAAGCTCGGTGACTCATGACCAACTCCTAGCCGTCTAGGAGTCCTCAACCTCCAAGAGTAACAAATGCCCACAAAGAATGAATTTGGAGATGACTACAAGTGCTCAAAGATCAACTCTTACTCAATTCACACTCACACCTCCTCCCAACTCTTTCCAACCCTTCTTCCCAAGGGGATCACCTAGATCGAAGAGTGGAGGGGTCACTAGGGCTCAAGAACACACTAATTCCATAAAGGAATCACCTCTTAACCTTTCTCCCAATTCTCCCTCAATCCCTCCTTCCAACTCTTCCGAACCCTCTCTAAAGGGGATCACAAAGATCTAATAGTAGAGACATTCTAAGGGGCTCAAGAACTCATGGATAGCTCAAGGAATGGTGGTACAACGGCTATTTGCAAGTGGGGAGAGAGAGGGGTTTAAATAGAAGCTTCCACGGATCTGACCATTACAGACAATTCTGTGTAAGTTTGGATAATCCGAGTGAATATTCGGATAATCCGAGTAGTACAAGTAACAGAGACAGAGAGACCCAGCTCGGATAGTCCGAGTCATTTGGATACTCCGAGTGAAACCTCAGACAGTTCGAGGGCTAAAAACAGCCACTGCACACCCCGACGAAAACGGGCATAACTTTTGACTCTGAACTCTGTTTTGGGTGATCTTAGACTCTATGGAAAATTAAGAACGAGAGCTACACAACCAACAAGGTCTCACACCTCAAATCCCAAGGGATAAATGCAGAACTCACAAAGAAGGCATGGGAGACTTACAACTCTCACTTTCTGACACCACCAACACCACACTCTCTCTAGGTTTCACATATTGAACTCAAGTGAGTATATATGCACAAATAGATATAAAATGAACCAATGTGCATATATAGGCAATATGTTACTTTAGAGCTCACTGTGCATTTGCAAAAGAGGAACGCAATAATAAATATAGAAGGGATACCGAGATTGCATGCCTCATCTTTACTTATTCACTTGACCTAAAGAATTCTTCCATTTGGATGAGACTAAAATAATCTTTGCAACAAACTTGTTAGTCTCATAATACAAATAAATACATACTAGAGGTTTGACATTAGACAAGCACTAACTCAAGCATTTATACATTTACTAATAATTATCATTATATGTGTTTGTCATTAACCACCAAAATCACTTATGTGCCTAGATACACTTTCACAAAGACATCTATTTATAGTATAAAAACACCATTGGATTATTGCCACATGGCAATTTAAGTCCTATAACTCATCACTAGAATCATCTCCATTAATATCTAAAACATTAATATTTTCTAATAAAATATCTTTAATCTAGATTTGTTTACTTGAATATGTAATGTCTAGATTCTTATTTACTTATCCATAAAATACAAAACTTCATGGTAAATATCTAGTTAAATTCAGACGAACGATGAGTCAGTGGGAGATTTCTACATATGACACTCTTTAAAATTCACATTTCAACATATGACGTCCTGGCCCATTGTCATTGACTCAGATGGTCCCACATGTCATAGATATATTCGTTGGGGTATGCTAATTGAGTGTCATTTGGTGAATTTTCCCTGAGTCAGTACCGCTTGGTGAAGGGCAACACTGCATAGTGCTCTACGACCGAGGCGAGATGTCGGTTCCTTAATAGCTCCACGGTGCAGAACGACAGCAAGATCGACACAGCCATGTGAATAAAGGATGCACATATGGTATGTTTGATGGGAGAGAGATCCTGATGATGCTCTCAATTGATTCGGTGGGTTGATAGGTTAGGAGTCTAACTAATAAGATAAGATTAAAAAAAGGTTGTTGGTTGTAATTTTCAAATTTGATTAGGTCTCATTGCTCACCGCTAGACTTTTTTAATAGTAGAGATAGTTTGATATCATTATATCGATTTTCAAAAACGCTCGGAAGTAGAAAAACTATTAAATTTTAATTTTCAAATTTTGAATATGAGATAAAAATTTTGATTTTTGCCTTGATAATTGTGTGATTTCGTTGGCCAATTGTGGATTGAGATAAAAATTGAGTTAATTTGAAAGAAAACCTAAACGAACCCGTCACCGACCATTCAAATGCATGACACACATAAATAGACTCTCTGCTTTCCTATCCCCTCGTTGCCTCTTGCCGATCTATTCCCTCCTGCTCCGCCATGTGTTCTGTCATATGCGACCCAGGCACCAAGCCATCACTCTCCTCCAGCGATCCTTGCCTTTTCTCCTCCTATAGTTCCTAGCGCCAAGGAACTGCCTCCACCTTAGTTCTCTTTTCTCCCCACGCTCATCTCTCCCTCTTTTTCCCCTAATTTTTTTAGTTTGGATTTATCCAAATTTGACAGAATAGTTTTTTAAAAAACTTATCAAATGCTTGAAAACATTGCTGCTATTTTTTTAATTCCACAAATTTTGAATTTTAAACCCCAATTTGCACAATAATCTAGACCGATTGTTGGGCCCGGCCTGGCTTGGCATGAAGCCAAACAGGTCGTGCAAGCAATATTTAGCCGACCCCTCCCGATTCCCCTGGTCGGCTTATCTCTAGTCCCGACCCATCCCACTCCCTCATTTAGGCTAAAATGGGTTGGCTTGTTAGTAATCGATTCAACTCAGTTGTCCTACCAACTGGGTTTAGGCCGAGACCCATTACGTTGTCTTGTTAGGCCCTGTTCACATATTTACATGAAGCCTGATATCTCCTCTAGTTATATGGTGTAACATCCTCATTTTCTATTAAAAATAAAATACATGCATGGCATTTGCATAAAAATAAATTTTGGTTTAAAAATAAAATGAATTGCAAAAGAGTATGTTACTTAAAAAATATTTGGTATTTACGGTTGAAAAATACATAAAGCAGTCAGAAAAATGATTTTTGTAAATTAATATTATTGTTGGAAAATATTTTCAAAATAAATTTATTTGGAATTATAAATTATTGGAATAATTTCTTAAATTGGTTTGGCCCTAGAAATCTCTAGTTTCCTTTAAATTCTTTTCTCTCTTGCAAGTGGGCCCCACCTCTCCTTTCTCTTTCTCTCTCTTTTCCCTTTTTCTTTCCCAACCAACCTCCTCTTCTTCTCTCGTTCTAGCTTCCCTGCAGGAAGTTTCCTCTTCCTCTCCCTTTGGAAACTCCTCACCAAAACTCTACAAATTCCACTATCTCCTTTTAAAGCTAATCCATTTCCTTTATTGCAACTGGCAGCCTTCCTATTTGTCTTTCCAGGATCGGTACAAACAACCACCACCTCCCCTCCTATATACTCCTCCCTAGCTCTCTCTTCCTCTTTTCGTTTTTTTTTCTGCTGCGACCAGGGTAAGCATCCGTTCAAAAACCCTCTGCATGTCCTAGAGTTCTTCCTCACGGTTCCATTTTGCCTAGGAACTCCCAAATCCGATGATCGGTGCTCCGGGAATCGAACGCCGAATTTCTGCCTCTCAATTCTTGGCCGCCTCTACTTCTCCTCATCTTAGCGCTGCCTCGTTGTGAATTTCATCAAACCATCCACCCGAGGATGCCCTTGCTATCTTCGTCGCAAATCCATCCCAACAAAGAGCACGGAGAATTGTCGACTGAGCACGACGAATTGGATTGCCGAAGATCTCGCTGGAATCTGCCACAGTGCCTGTCCATAAAATCATCGGTTTCGAGTGGTGAGACTCAAGTTCGTCACCTCTCCTACCATCCCTATGTCTCCCTCTTCCTCCCTAGGTCCCGCTGCTCCTTTCCCATGCCCTAGCCGAGCCATCCTTTCACGGGGCGTCGCCAATAATGGTCGCTCGCTCAGAGGTGTTTGTGTAACACCCCAAGCACTCTCCTGGCCTAGAATGTTACTAACATCATTATCATTCAAAATTTCGGCAGCATTTTGTCTAAAAAGTTGGATATCCACACACAGTCATAAAGTAGATAATAATATATCATGTCCAAACCATAATCTACACCTTTAGTAATCCAACCAGACCAACCAACCATCTCTTAACATCGTCACCACTTACCGAGATGAAGGCAACCTGTAAAACTCACAGATTGTACATACAACTCAGAAGATAGTTTACATTACCACAACTACAGTCCAACTAATTAACATTCCAGAGAACCTTGAGTAATAGGTTAGCTTAGATTATTAGAGCAAGTAGGTTGTCCAAGCTTTGTGAACAAAAGTGTGACTAGTGCTGCTACACCATTCCCGATGCATGTCGTCGTTAGGGTTCACCTAAGAAAAACAAGTGTGAGTCGAAAACTCAGCAAGTGCATGATAAAATGATAACGGAGTAGTTCACATTTAACCGTGTCCATATGGTCCCTCGAGGAGTCAACGTAATAGAAAACAACACCTTTCTCATGCTCATGCTATGCGTGCATCCATTATAGTTCTACATGCTCATCTCATCTCATAGCTTTTACCGGTAAAGCAGAGTGGACATTGGCCGATGCCCACCATCATACTCTCTAGGCTGATCTGGAGAGGCCTACATAAGTAGGTATCCGTCTACTGAACTATACCATCATGTATGTCATGTTCATGGTGCATAATGCGATGCAAATGCATGAAGTTGGACCCCCTTTCCACATAGCTCCTCTAACGTTAGGTGCTTGATCATTAACTTAGTACTGAAAATATGTGAGATTCATAGCATAACAGTTCATAGCGTTTCTCATTATAAACCCCGACATACCAATCCAAACTCAGCTCAAGCAATCAATTAGAGGATAGACAAATTAAACATCAACTACACATATCATCATATTACTATGCACTTGCCTCTGTTACCAGACGAGGTAGAGGGGCGGGATGTCGAAGCCGATCCCGTGGCAAAACCACCTACATAGCAAACATCCAACTTAACCATATCCACACCGTAGCAAAGCATCACATCAAATTAAGCCTTAGGCATAGAACCATTAACCACTTATTTCTAAACGTCTCTGAGCCATACAAGACTAAGCCCATATTTATCATACCATTTAGCACTGAAAGTGCATCTAGGCCCCTAATTAATTTTGGCGATTAATGATAATCGAACAAAGGGACTAATGAATTTGTCAAAATCTTATTTAGGTTTTAGTCCAAGAGGAGCAATAGTGAAGGATACGGACCCCTCAATCAAGCTAATCGGTTGTGAGAAGGTTTTCCGAAGACTTGTACTCTTTTTACTTTAATTGAGTCTAAGGACAGCCGTACTATAAAGAGGGATGTGGCGAAATGTGATTTTTAGACCCCCCCAAAGTGCTCAATAGATGAATCTTAGTGCATAGGGCAAGTCTCACACCACCACATTCTCAGTTCACAAAGTCTGGTATCGGACTGTCCGATGTTAAGTATCGGATTGTCCGATGTTGACTAGTCTAGACTGTCCGATTTTTCAGAGTATGGGGTTCTCTGTCTGGAAATAAATTTTTGATCGGACTGTCCGATGTCTGATATCGGACTGTCCGATATACCCTAGTCCAGACTGTCCGATTTTTCAGAGTTCGGGGTTCTCTGTCTGAAATTGATTTTATGATCGGACTGTCCGATGTTTATATCGGACTGTCCGAAGTCATGCATATCAGACTGTCCGAACTTTCAGAGTTCTGGGTTCTCTGTCCGGATTTATAATTAATATCGGACAGTCCGATGTTAAACATCGGACTGTCCGATGTTACACAGTTTCGAACCTAACGGGCAGATTTCCACCTAGGGCTATATATACCCCGTCACTCAGTCCGAGCTAGGGTTAGCAAGTGCATTTACTCCACCAACTAGCCGTCCTAGCTCTTGCTCTCTCTCTCTAGCATTCAAAGCCTCCAACCACTCCCCTTCCATTCCTTAGCAAAATCAAGAGGGAAGGGTTGAGAGGTGAAGATCCGAGTGCACTTACGACTAGGCTTCAACTTTGAGCACTTGGGTCGTCTTCAAGCTCACACTCCGTCAATCTATTACTCTTGGAGTTTGAGGGCTCCTAGACGGCTAGGAGTCTACCACGAGCCACCGGAGCTTGGTGTGGTGCACCGTGGGAGTTTGTGAAGGCCGGTCTCCGCCTCCGAAAGGGAAGGAACCACTGAGTAGACCAAGGGAGCTTTGTGCGGACTTGGTGAGGAAAAGGGTTGAGAGGAACCCGGGCTTAAGTGCGACCTAGCCTACCTCAACGAAGACGTAGGATCCCCTCAAGGATCTGAACTTCGGGAAAAATCGTTTGCTCACTTTGTCTCTTTTCTCCTTATGCTTTTCTTCTAGATCTACTTCTTTGTGAACTTTTGATCTAGATCTGTGTGTTCTTCCTGTGTTGCTAGTATCTCCTAATATATTTGTTGCAGGAAGTCATCTTGGTTTGATGGAGAAACTACTTAGATTCAAAATCTATAGTCAAGTATTCAACAATATCGGACTGTCCGAAGTTGGTACATCGGACTGTCCGATATTATCTGAGTCAGACTGTCTGATATTGTTTGGTGAAGTATTTTTCGCTTAACTCTGATTAAATTTTTATAACGCCTATTCACCCCCCTCTAGGCGACATCCTGGTCCTTTCAAGCACCAAGATTAGTCATTAGATATGTCATATTAGCCTTGGCATAATTAAATTGTCCCCCTTGTAACCAAAACTGGACAGCAGCACGAAAACGGTCATATTTCCCAAACCGTTCATCCGATTCACACATTCTAGGATTCTTTGGAAAGATAGAAACATAGGCTACAATTCTTGTAACATGATCAAGCCCATATTACCGACATAAACGTCTCAAATTCACCGTACAAGCTGCTCCACAAATCACCCTAGCATCGAACTATGAATTTCCACATTAGGGCTTTAAAATCCCTCCAATCCCCATCCTAATCATCGCATAAGAGTGTTAAATCACGGATAAATCATCTCCATACATCTTTTCCCTAAATCTTGGTGAAATCCCTAGCCCCTTCTTCTTCCTTTCTTCTTTTCTTCCTCTCCTTCTGTCTTTGTTGCAGCCCGACCCGGCTAGGGCGAGGGAGGAGCAAAGAATGAAACTAGTAACCCAAGCAGCAGCAGCGCAAGGGTCTAGCGGGGAGCAAAGGTAGTGCAGAAATAGAGATGGAGACGAGCAGGGCATGGAGGGAGAGGAGGACATGGAGAAGGCCAACCTGGGGCGGCACAGCGGCTGGACGGTGACGGTGACGGCGACACGTAGGACGGGAACGAGACAGAGAGCAAGGGAAACATGAAAGAGATGAAGGTTTCCATCCTCATCCTCTGCTCTCATAAAGAGGTGGGGCGGTGTTGGGCCAGGCTGGGCCGCCGGCCCAGTACAGGGTATTACATGCTGCTGGGCGCACTGTTGCCGGTCTCTGGCCGAACCGCCGCCACCAACGTGTTTCTGGAGAAATGCGCCACCACCCAAGCCTGTCGTTCTGGCCAGCCGCGTTGACCAGTGCCGGCGAGCACTGCAGCCAAAGCTGCTGCTTTCCTCGTACGTGCTGCGGGCTAATGGATGTTCCCTATTTCTTCTTTTTCTTTCTTGTCTCACTGCTTTGTGGGCCTTCTTGGTCAACCACCGCGCAGCCACATCCCAACGAAATTTTTTTTAACCCTTTGTAAATAATTATTTTAATATTAACCCTCGCGAAAAAATATTTTCACATCTAACCCTTTTTGCCACGCCACTGCGGTTGGCGCGGCTAATGTGCTCTGCCGCGCCAGTGCAAGTGGCGCGACAGGATCAAGTTGCGCGCCCGAGCTGTGCAAGCGAGGTTGGCCCCATGTGGCAGTCATATGAACCGCATTCCTCGGTGCCAGTGTGTACTGGCGCGGCAGTAGACATTAGCTGTAACATCCCCATTTTTCAAAAATCTTGAAATTGCATGATCATTGCATAAATTAAGCATTGCAAAGGAAAATCATCAAAACAAACATTATTTTTGAAAATGTGTATGTTACTATGATTAATTTTCTTAAAAACATATTTAAGGGTTTAGCTTTTAAAATACTTAAATTTAAAATTTTGCTTAACTTACTTAATCCCTATTATACTAATTTGTAAAATTGGTAAATTTCAAATTAGGCTTTTGAAGCAACTAGTTAAAGGCTTAATCCAAATTAAAAATTTTAATTATGAATTAAGTAGTAATTAGATAAAATATCAATTTTCTATTTTAGCTCATTAGTTTCTCTCTTCTTCCCCTCTCTATGACAAGTGGGCTCCACTTGTCAAATTGTTCCCAAAAGGGACCTTCCGTTTTTGGCCTTACCCAATTTGGGCATTTCCTAAACTACCCCTTTTTGGCATTTCCCCTTTTTACCCCCCCCACTGCTTACCTTCTACGCAGCCTCTCACCCCCCTTTTTTTCATTTCTCCCTCGGTTTCTCCTCCCTCACATCTCTCATTCACCCTCACTCCCCCTCAATATCTCCCCAGCAGAGCCCTCTCTGGCCGATCCCCTCCGCCACCCTCTTCATCTCGCCCCCGTGACTCCAATTTGCGAGATCGCCGCCATGCTGCTTCGGAGCAGTCGTCTTGCGCCGCCGAGCCGGAGCTGTCCTCGCGCCGTCGAGCCGCCTCACCGGTAACTCCTTTTTCCCGCCTCCCTTCCCTCCCTAGGCCCCTTACCCTCTCGGTCGTCGGCGCCACTCTCCGCCGCCGGAA
The DNA here is from genome assembly GCA_036346145.1 of Olyra latifolia. Classification (NCBI taxonomy): domain Eukaryota; kingdom Viridiplantae; phylum Streptophyta; class Magnoliopsida; order Poales; family Poaceae; genus Olyra; species Olyra latifolia. The sequence continues at coordinate 5,718,737 of CM070528.1, read as the reverse complement.
TCGGCCGGCGGCGTGTTCCTCGCCGCCTTACCTCGCCACGTCGCCGCGCCACCCGCCATGCCCGTCCCGCCGGGGCCATTGACACCCTCTCCGTGCCTCCTCTTGCTCGTACACCCTGCCGCTTCTCCGTCGCCGCTGCTTCGCCGGCCGGTGACACGCCTCGCCTCCCGCCGCCTCGAAGCACCGCCGAGCTCGCCACGGCCCCCCCGCCGCCGATCCCACCCCGAGCCCCTCTCCTTTCCTCTTCCTTTTCCTCTCTCTTTGTCGGGCCTTGCCGGATCGGATCCGCCGTCGCCCGAGCCGCCTCCGCCACCATCCTCGCTCTGAGTCGCCGACCGGTGGGTCCCTTTGTCACCGCCCAGCGGTGACGACAAGCCGACCTCGCCGGCTCGATCTCTCTTCGCCCACGCTGAAGCTGGCCTCGCTCGCTCAGCCTCAGCGTGGCCGCTGGCACGCGACGCGTGGGCGCGTGTCGATGTCGCGTCACGTTGCTCCGTTCCGAGCCGCCGCTCTCACACGCTTCTCACTGGGACGAGCCGAGCCACGCCCGCCAAGTGCTTTTCCTTTTTCTATTTAATCCTAGGACAAGTAAAAATTGTTATTTTTATATCTTTAAAATACAAATCCAAAATTAGTGAAACAAATTTCTAAAAACTTCTTAAAATATGAAGTTTAATTTAAAAATATTACTTATATACTTTAATGCATATTAATACAGGGTTTAATAAATGCAAGATTATTAATCAATCTTACTTAATTATGCCAAATAAAAATAAGTAAATATTTTCTGAAATTGCTAAAATGGAATAAAATGAATATTTAATTTATGAAGTTAAGTATATTTTCTCGCATATCCCATTTAAAAGAAAAATAGTTTTACCACCTATATTTATTAGATAAAATTCCATCTAAAATAGGTTTTACATTTATAAAATAAAATAATATACAATGTACACAAATTACAATTTAAAAATACCATCATCATGTTTATGCATATGAATTTGCATGCATAATTTAATTTTATTTGTTGTTTTTGAATGTGTGTTATTTGCCATCGTTAGATCCGACCGGACCCGTGCCCGGAGCTGAAGCTCACGAAGGGCAGGAGTACGACCACCGTCAAGGCAAATCACTGTTGACATCTCCCCTAATTTCCTTTGACCATATCAATGCCCAGTTTTACAAATGCTTTGTTAGAAGTTTACTAAATGTGCATGGCTATGTTGATTAATCACTATCATATTGGTAGGAAATTTAGTTAAGAACCTAACACACTTTAATTATGTCATTAATCCTGATTTTTGATAACCTTAGGATAATTAGTCAATAATTACTTGTCACCCTTGGTTAGCCTAATTAACCTTGCTTAGTCATGCTACTAGTTGCGCTAGCTGATTACCACATGATAAACAAATTACCCCGATTTAATTCTGTTTTAATTCAAAGTATCTCCCTGTTTGTAAAGTGCTTGTTTGATTAGCAGTAGCAGGGTGCTACTGTGGGAAAAATGTTAGTGCCAGATGGCGGGTATGTCACCTGAGGGTTTTCTGGAAATGTTTATAAAACTTGATTGGGGTGGACGGATTGATTGGCTGGTGCAGTGAGCACGAGAATCGGGTCCAGTGTGGGAACCACCCAGTCCTTAAGGACCGATACCTTGTGGTTGTCAAAACTAAGTACAACAGTGCGACCATGAGTGCTTGTATGGGCAAGCCCTGGCTGAGTACCTTTCGAACTCTTGGTTTGGACATCCCGTGTGGTGGAGTAGGTGCGAATCATTCGCCAACCTACCAGGCTCAAGAGGGGGCTTCAGCCAACTGGAGATACCAGCGCTGCGGTGGAAACCTTAGAGGGGATGCCAGCCAAGAGCTAGACTGTTAAAGGCTTTGTTGTGATGACCTCCGACGGAGGAAATCATATCTCATGGGTAAAGCGTGCGACCTCTGCAGAGCGTAAAACTTTCTAGAAAGCTATGCCCACGGTCAAGGGCGGACGACGGTGGATTGATCACAATGGTAGTTTTCTCTCCTCTCTTTCTCAGTATTTTAAAGAAGAAAACTGGCAGGTGCCGTGTTTTGGTTTTGGGAGCCTACGGTGGTTAGCCGTGAGGAGATGACTTCGGTGGTCTAGCCGACGTGTGGTATTATGCATACGGTGGTTAGCCGTCGAGAGTTGTTGGTCCTTCGGTGGATTAGCCGTAAGGAAAATGTTTTTGGTAAAAACCACGATTTGTATCGTGAGCCAGCCTTTGGGCATGAACCGGCTGGGGCCGGATGATTTAAATGATTTGTCAATCAATTTGATTACCTCACTCCTTTCCCGAAATTGCTTTAAAAACCTTAGGCAAACTATTTCAAAACTTCTTTCCGCAACTGAGCCCTGCCTATCCCTTGTCTAGACCATACATATGCATATGTCAATTGACTTGCGACTATTTTTACCAATACTCACCCTCGCTTTGCTGGGTCGAAATTCGATTCGACCAAGCAGTTCAGAGTACCAATCGACCGGGTGGAGACCTCAAGCCTCACGCCTTCACCGACGAAGTCCAAGATGGAGAGTATACCGACGCCTAGGGCTGCGTTCCTCCAAATTTACTGTGGGGATTGCTTTGGTTTTCCTCTTTGGGAATTTCAGTTGTAAATAAGAAGACTTACGCTTTTGTAAGGCCTTCGAGCCGAACTTATGTAATGACGCCACGAGGCGCTCGATGTATATTTATGTAAATTAATCAACTTGGTTGTGATCTAAATTCATTTGTGCGTGTGTGCTAGCTCTCGATCCCGGACTAGCATGTAAAGCAGTGGGACCTCACCTCCGTCGGGGGTCTCGACATTAGCCGCGCCAACCGCAGTGGCGCGGCCAAAAGGGTTAGATGTGAAAATATTTTTTCGCGAGGGTTAATATTAAAATAATTATTTACAAAGGGTTAAAAAAAATTTCCATCCCAACTCCCTTTCACTGTCCAGTGGGTCCCCTATGTCAACCGTTCCAAAGCCAACTTGCAGGCAGCCCAATGCCTAAAGTGCATAATTTTTGTAAACATTTGAAAGGCCACTAAAAATTCATCAGATGTCCAATTGACCTCGAACAAATTTCTTTGCTCTTACTAGATCCAAATCTTCCTCCTAGTAAATTTTCATAATTTTCTGAATTTGTGTATTTTTATTATTTTTGTGCAATAGTAAATGGTGTTAATTGGATATCTTTTGCAATAATTGTCCATATATAAAGAAATCAATTTTTGAAAATTTGTAGTACTCATATCTGTCCATATACATTAAATTTTATATATTCTTATGAATTTTTTGTATATTTCAAACTTCATATATGCATGTCTTCTATATTAGTCCAGATAATATGCATTAAGTTTCTAAATAATTGGAATTTTAATATGTTATTATATTAAATTTGCTGTTTTCTGGATTTGTATATTTTCTCGCTATTTATTGTTCCTCGATTTTATCGTTAGATTTGGGTAATTTTGTGGAGAGTTCCGAAGAATCAAGAATCGCATCCGCGAGGTTCCGAAGACCAAGGCAAGTGCTGAACCTTGTATCCCTATGATTTGAAACACAATTTCTAGAAATTTCCAAACTGCACATTATGTTAAAACTAAAAATTCTAATTACCTAGTTGCTTAGTTAATTCCTAATTAAGAATTACTCTGTTAAAATATCCCTTGCTACCCTAGGTTATTAAAATTATTGATATTGGACATATCCTTCAATTAGGTTTTGCACATGCTTAGAAATGCTTAATATTAAATTATTGTTCGTACTGGATATTTGTCATTATCAATTGCTTATTTGATCTCGTGATTTTAAAAGGGCAGTTGATACTGTCATGTTTACAAATGGGTTACTTGATAGTGGGTGCAATCGGGGGGAATGTTTTGCAAAACCTGATCAGGGTGGATAGTTGCAAGGTGGGTGCAGCAAGCACAAGATTCGGGTCCAGTGTGGGAACCACCCTGATCCCTAAGGACCGATTCTAGGTTGTAGACGAACTAAGTACAACAGTGCGACCATCGGGTGCTTGTATGGGCGGGCCCTGATTGAGTACCCTTCGGACTTCTAGTTTTGACATTCCAGTCGATGGAGTAGCAGTTTGTGCTGTTCTGCAGGCTCAAGAGGGGGCTTCAGCCAACTAGGTTTACTAGTGTTACGGTGGAATCCTTAGAGGGAATGCCAGGCTAGGGGAATGTTGGTTGAAGGTCTTGTGGTGCTCTTTTCCTTTGGGTGATTCCTGGTAAAACCACCTCTCGGGGGTAAAGCGTGCCACTTCTACAGAGTGGAAAACTATCATGATAGTCATGCCCACGGTCAAGGGCGGATGACAGGGAGTTGCCTCTTTGGTACTTCTTATCTATTTGTTTTCAAAACGGCGTTTTAAAGGAAAACCAAGATTGCAATCATGTATTTTGGTTTTCTCCTCATAGTAGGTGCTGTGAGCGATGAGGGTGTTTGCACGATAGGTGACGTGAGTAGCCAGGTTTGGGCAAAACCGATTGATCCCGAAATTTCAAAGAAACTGATTCAAATATTTGTTTTACTTAACACATTTCACATCATTTTATAAAATCCTGGACAAAAATTGCAAAATTGGCTTTATACAAAAGAACCCAATCTTTTCCTTGTAAGCCCTAGTTGCATTTAGTCAGCTTTGCTTGTTAAGTATAAAGTATAGTCACCCTCGCCTTTCATGCGAGGCTGCTCATTCCAACGAGCAGGTCGCAACCAGAAGGAGTTGAATCCAGAAGGTGTACGAAGATGAGGATTTCGTAGATGGAATACAAGATGAATGCTACTCGGTTATCTAGGGGTGCATCTCTCCAGTCTTGCCTGAGGAGAGTTGGGTCTTGCTTTTATTTGGAGTTGAACAATGTTAATTTGAAGTTTCCGCTGTAGTTGTAAGGCCTCAGTGCTAAAACTATTGTAATAAGAGCCACTTTGGCTATTCTCTAATGTAATTTTCGTTTCACGTGTGATGGTGATGTTCCAAATCTGTTCATCTGTGTGTACTAGCTACCTGATCCAGGGACTAATACAGATAAAGTACATCAGGGATCCGACTCCGTTTGACGGGTCCCTACATATGGCTAACGTACCAAGTTTTTGTAACTAAGATCGAAGATTATGTATATTTACTTGAAGCCCAATATCCCCTTTCCTCCCTTCTCTTTTCTCTTTTTTCGTCTCCCCTAAACTAGCAAGTGAGCAAGGACGCGACTAGGACGGGCTCGGCTGGCGCCTTATATAGGAAGCAGATCCTCTACCTTGCGGCAAAGGCTCGAGTCACTGCATTGTGGGTCTAAAACATGTGTACCGATTCATTTTCACATAATCGAGGCACAAGTGGGCGTCGGATGGACCTTGTGTGATAGGATATATCGCAATGGCGTCTCTGCCTTACGGTAGAGGATTTGCTTCTCCTTATATAGCTCATCCAATCATATATATATATATATAGGCTATTGTCAGCCGCGGCTGACGGATCGTTCCGTCAGCCGCGGCGTGTTTGCGAAATCTGTGATCGAATTTGACGATCCGAACGGATCATCTCCTTCGTCTCGCTGAAATCTCACTACCCACAAAATTTTCATATTTTTTGATTTTTTTACTATTTTTTCGTATTTTTGAAATCCAGAATTATTGGAGGGTCCACAACTAATTAGATCATGGATTTTCAAAAATACAAAACAAATAGTAAAAAAATAAAAAAAAATGTGAAATTTTGTCGGTAGTGAGATTTCAGCGAGACAAAGGAGATGGTCGTTCGGATCGTCGAATTCGATCACCGATTTCGCAAAAAATACCGCAGCCTAATCTAAGCCTCCGTATATATATATATATATATATATATATATATATATATATATATATATATATATATATATATATATCCATAGGGCGACGAGCAGGCACATGACGCAATGGTCAGATGGCCTCCAACGGTCGGGTAATGTATCGTTTGACCGTTGGGCGATATATGCCACGTCAACATAGAGGTGCACCAGCAGGTCAGCATGGTTTGTCACATCCATATATCACCCTTCAATTGGGCAAGATGTTATTGTCACTTGATGGAAGGGCAATCGTGCACCTATTTATATCAAAACTCATCTCTATTTTCGCAAATATAATTAAAAAATAACTATATCTACTATTAAAACTTTCTACCATACATCACTTATCCAACCGTCAATACATCATAAGGGTGATTTCTATTTATTTGATTCATTATCTTATTATTTTAGGAAGTATTCGATTAGCTCAATATATACCAAATCATCATATTTATCTAGTTTACTTATTTCAGTTGAGTTTTATGAAACTTTTTATCCGTTTAAGATATGCCAAATTCTAATAGGGGAATGTGAAAGAGTATGCCGAAGCATGACTTAGTCAAATGTGAAAGTAAGAGCTCAGACATGAGTCAAACATGTAAAAATGTCCAAAAATATTAGTAGGAAATACGGTGTTTAGCTAGTATAGATAATAGGAGAATTTGATGATTTGCCACCTAAAGGTGGTTGGGTCGATGATTTAGTACTAGGCCCACATGTCATGGACACAAGAGGGTCATGTAAGGCCATGTATGATGTAGGTGCCTAGCTAGAAGCTTAGAGCATCTCTAGCAGATTCTCTAAATTCGGATCTCTATATTCCCTTCTCTAAACCACTATTTGTTTCTTATATTTTCATCCTCTCCAACAGAGTTTCTATCCTCAAAAAGATATAGAGACAGGAGAGGGAATCTCTAAATATAGAGACTAGAATCTCTAAATTTAGAGACTGATATAGAGACTCTGCTAGAGTGATATAGGGACTGAGAGTCTCTAAATATAGAGAAGATTTCTTTTTAGAGACTCTGCTAGCTATGCTCTTAGAGAAACAACTGGGGTTTTTTTTTTTGCCACATCAGCCTGCACAGGTACTTAGAGGAGAGAGAGAAGGTGAGTGATTTACTCTGGTGCTTAGAGGAGAGAAGGCACTGGTATGGATGCTAATGAGATACTTGTAGAATTTAAGCGTCCATACCAGCTTGTTTGCATTGAAGGAAATGAATTTATAGGTAGATGCTTATTAAGTGGCTAGCTCTCTCTTTTAAGCATATGTCGTAAGCATCTCATCCGAATACTCTTTGCAGTAACAAATCATCAATTTTAATTTCCTCCGACTTCCACCTCCACCGCTCCACGTCTCCACTGCGGCTTCGCGTCTCCTTCGTGGCGTCGCCTCCCGGAACCGCCGTCTCCCTCGCTGGCTCTGCCTCCGACCTCCCCCACGTCTCCCTCGTCCCTCGCCGGCACCGCCTCCACAACGCCCCATCCCAGCCTCGACGCGCCTCTGTCCCTGGCTACTTGTCCCCGCCGGCGCCGGTTCCATCCCCGTCTCCGGCCTCCCCTGCCCCTTCCCATCTAGATTTCTAGCTTCGCTCTCCCGGGAAAGCCGTCCTCAAGATCTCCGGCGACTGCAGCAGGTACCGGGGATCTCCTCCTTGTATATGCTTGAGCCCGGGCAGTGGATCCGCCAATGGTCCCTTTCAAGTGCCATTTGCTTATTTGAATGCGGGTGTATTGTCCAGAGAAAAAAAAAAAACAGTTTTCAGGTGTTAACTATGAAATCCAAGGAAATGGAGTAACCAAATATGATCTTTATGTCTCCTTACTGTGTGATTGAGATCTGTATATGTTTTCACCTCATAATCGTATGATAAGAACCAGGAGTTTGTGTAGTTTAACATCAGTCTATAGGTTTGACGTAATTCCTAGCTCCAATCAGGCAAATAGTGAAATGTTTTGATGTGTAATGCCTGGAAAATCTTGCTTGTTGGTTGCCACAAGGTGCTTTGAAACTTTTTTTTGAAGGAAAGGCAGCAGAGCTGCCTTCAATTCATTGAATAGTAGGATAGTAAACAAAGATAAAACAAGGGAGTGAGCCATCCAAACGAGGCTCAACATTGCGTCGAAAACAAAAGACTATGCTAACAAACTGATATTAGTTCCCGCAACCTCCTAGGAATGGAGGTCCTCCTTAATGCTACTTATAAGGACGGCAATGGGGCGTTTGACAGAATGAAAAATCCTAGCATTTCGCTCATTCTAGAGTCCCCACAAAATTCCCAAGATGATGCTTTGAAACTTTTATCTAGTGTTCTGATACTATGTGAATGCATGTTGCCTCACTCTTGCAATAATTTACTGCTTCCTGCTTTCTTTGAAGCCTATCGATGGTCTAGGATTTTGTCAATGTTCATTTGGAGATACCATGTCAGAACAACAAGACCATGTTAGCAAAAGCTCTAGTTCAAGCATCAGCAGCATTACTCAGGAGAGCGAGGAGGAAGTAACTATAACTATAGGTAGCCTCCTAGCCCAAGCAAAGAACAACAGTGGACATAGTCTTGGGAAGCGCCTGTCTCATTTGGGTTCAATCCCGGTAATCAAGAGTCAATCAACATTTGTTTCATTTTAATATTATAGTGCTATTGCTTTACTCAACTTTAGTCCTAGGTGTGCCAAAATTACCTCTAGGAATTGTCTCTCAACTGTATAATTTTGCCAAAATAGTACTGAATAATAACTAATGGAAATTATAATTTTGAATTATGAATTGTTATAAAATAATAACGCCTTTTATGATAAAGCTACTAACACCCTCTTTTATGGTAGCACACTCCTCGAGTTAATGGAAAAATCCCTAATGTTGATAATGCATCTTTGGATCATGAAAGATTGTTGGAAAGGTAAAAAACATCTCTCTCTCTCTCTCCCCCTCGCTAACAAATACCACATGTGAATGTAGATTTTATAGAATGAATCATGCAGAATTATGTGTTGTTCCACTTTCTTTTCTAGTTTTATGTTCAGTTCATTCACCCTTACCTTTTATTTTTTACAGGCTGGGCACTTATGGTTTGGCTGAGTTTCAAATAGAGGGAGATGGTAATTGTCAGGTTTGTTTTACAGGTTTAGCAGAAATTACCATTCGATTTGTAAAAGATCACAAATCTGTGCTGCTTCAGATCATATTTCTGGTTAGCTATATTGCCCATGATTTGTTGTATTGTTTTAGAAGACTGAGGTTGTTATCTTATGCTGAAAAATTAATGAACGTCTTTTATTTGATCTTGATACTATTGAACTGCTTAGCAAGTAATGCATCCTCTTTACCATATAAACAGAACTACTTGTGGCTATGTTACTTTTTCAATCTGTCCCTATTTTTCTTATTTATACTAATGACACATTGTTACAGTTCCGAGCTCTGGCAGACCAGATATTTCGTAATCCTGACTATCACAAACATGTGAGAAAGGCAGTCATGAAACAGGTAGATTTTTTGCCTCAACCCATGGACCTTCTTTAGTAACTAAATAAATTCATTGCTACATTACATATTTGACCATACAGTTTCATGGATATGCAACTCTGCTGAAATGCTACCCCTGCTTTTTAGCTAAAAGAGTTCAGAAAGCGCTATGAAGGCTATGTGCCAATGGAATATAAGGTGTACTTGAAGAAAATGAAAAGGTTCCCATTGAACACAGATTTGAGCTACCTATCATGTTCACTATTGAGAGAGATCAGATTAACTTTGTGAGTTGTTCATAGCTTCATATGTGTCTCCCTGCAGGTCTGGGGAATGGGGGGATCATCTGACCTTACAAGCGGCTGCAGACCGGGTAACGTGGCACTTGTAATTCCAACATGGTTGAATGGTTTCTGGAGCAAAACTTTTTAACTGAAGCATTTTTTGCATAAATGTTGTTGTGATTTCTCAAATTCTGATTGTAGCTCGAACTTACAAATCTTTTAGCCCTTAGGACTCAACACTTCAAGATATGAAAATATTAAATGTGTTTGATGTCATTAGTTCATTTCTGACAACACTTCATCTGGCAATCCTCGTTGAAGGCACCTAAAATTTCTCTGGCTGTTTCCATTTCTTCATGTTTGTGTTAAATTGTACAATAAGAAGTTTAGTGATCAGTCTAGTTTCCATCTGTATTTTTTTGACAAAAGTTTCCATCTGTATTAAGAGCATCTCCAACCCTTCCTCTTCCCTTCCCCTCCGTTTTGAGCCATGAAGAGGATCCCCTTCCCAGTTTCATCCCCTTCCCGTGACCTGCTCTCCAACCCTTTCTCTTCCCCTTTCCCTTCTGGCCAACCGACTCCCATAGTTTACTTTTTCCTTGCATCTTTGTATATAGTATCTTATATCTTCTATGTCCTTTTTTGTGGTGTGTATTTTAGAAAATCTGGTCTACCGCTAATCCAAATTTTGTTACAAATATATTTTCAGCAGATTATCATCGATGCATCTCTGTTGATCTGCAAGAAAATCATGTATACATGGTTGATTCATTTTTGGCAACTTTTAAAAAATAGAACAGTAACTTTGGTTTAATTTTAAGTGTGGAATATACTATGCAAATGTGTTTTTGGCTGATAAAGGATCAACTTTGTGATAAGATTAGATTAGATTAGATTTAAGTAATCAATATAATGCGTCCATGGGGGGAAGGGGATGAAGAGAGGTACGCTGCATTTAGGTTTCTATCTCCTCCCCCTTTGCATCGCGGGTTGGGGAAGAGGATGGGTTGGAGGCGGGTCAAAACCCTTCCGGGCGTGTTTTGCGCTGCGGGAAGGGGAAAGGAGCGGGGAAGCGTACGCTTGGAGATGCCCTAATGCTTCTCTTGGAACTCATGTTCTTATCAGTACTCATTGTTACAGACTTACAGTATTAGCACATCTTATGTTCATATATTGTCTAATACCCTTTTCCTTTTTATATCCACTTGCTCACAGTTTGGTGCCAAAATTTGTTTGCTGACGTCATTTAGAGACACCTGCTTAATTGAGATAGTCCCCAGGGATTTGACCCCCACTAGAGGTGAGAGCTGAGATACTTTGATGCTTCATTGCTCGGATATTTAATTCCATGGAAAACTTATGCTCTTGAGATAATCCTGCATTCCAGAGAGATTCGCATTGCCATGACAATATATGAATAATGCTGCACCAGATATATGGTATCTAATCCTTCCATGTTCTACACTTTGTAGAGCTATGGCTAAGCTTCTGGTGTGAAGTACACTACAATTCCTTATATGCGACTGACGGTGAGTGTTTTGCATAGACCTGGTGCACTACCAATTTGCATTTACATTTTTTTCACCATTAACTTTTAACCATCCCTACCATAATATTTCCAAATTATTGGTTGGTGGCTAGTTCTAAGTTAGCTGCTGTTCTGTACTATGTAGATCTCCTGACTCGCAAAACTAAGAAGAAGCACTGGCTGTTCTAGGTGGCTCTGGAGCTTATTTGAGCTGCCGCTGTTCTTTTCCCTCCAGTCCAGCGGCGTTTGCAGTACTTACTAGCTACTACCATGGCCGATACTGTAATATTGTATGGTGACTTTCGGCTTATGAGATAATGTACAGTCAGGTTTACTGTAATATTTTGCAAGTAACAACACATGGAACTGTACAACAACCATCAGCTCCATGAGTCTTATGTATTGAAAGGCGGTTTTGTACTGTACTAAGGCTACGAGTTTTCTGATCTCTCCATGTTTGTTTTGCGCAGCTCTCAGCTCCATGAGTCTTGTCTGGAGTAATCAGTAGACACATTGTATAGCATATCAGCATAGCTGAATCATCTCTGGCGTGTGTGTATCATAGAGCATCAAATCTTTCAGCTTGCATGCTGTCAAAACCTGCTAATATGTGCGCCTTCAAGCCAGAATTCCGAAGATATGCTGCCTCAGTGGGAAAATGGTAGTGTATCTGAAACTGCTGAAACCCCTGGTCTGGTTGTCTGAATATCTGAATGTCACCGGTAAAAATGCTCCTTTTGCACCATCAATTCATTCATATGCCATCACACGTTTCCACAAATGCGCATGTACAAAAATCCGAAACACTTGAAGAAAATAGTGATAGCAATATCTCGTAGAGCAACACTAGGAAAGCAATCCATGTTGACAAACATATAAGACTGCATACAGTCATACAGATAAGAGTAACATATACCTTCAGTAACATACACCTGCGGTTTATGCTCCTGGTTGGAAATCCGTATCTTCTGCCCAACAAAGGTCTTAGTTTACAAAGGTGGAGGATATATACTCAAAAACTAGCCTTGCGTCGAGCCCCTCACACATTCTGGTTTACAGGGTAAAATTTTGGTTTGTGCCAGTGTAACATCAAAATCCTCTCCAAAATCAATGGCATATTGGTATATAGAGGTAGAGCTATTTTTAGAGGCGGAGGTGAAGCCTGTGGCCTTGCTGGTATTGATGACATGGATGGATTGGATCATAAATTTTATCTAGTTTACAAAGGTAGAGCAGTAACCGCGTCAAACCCATCCCACGCTTGGATAGTGCAGAGAATTAGGCCCATGCACAAGCCCAACCAGACTTAGGCACAGGCTGATCATGGAGGCATGGAGTAGCACTCGAGTTCGAATTTTTTTTATATTATTTTTAATTTGAAATTTTTTAAATACTCGCCTGCGCCGTGATTTTCCAGTTTTGGGCGCCCGTCGCCCGTGGGCCGGGCGATCGCCCATGCCACGGGCGACGGCTACCAATCCTGGCTCGTTAATCGCGCCGTCTTGACCTCGTTGCGATGAAAGGCTTGATCGCCCGGCTCATGGGCGATCGCCCAGGCCAAGGGCGACCGGAGCCTTCTCCACTATATTTTACAAATGCTATATATATATAACATTATAACATATAAAATATATAAAAAGTATATATATTATCAATATATATTATAACATATAACTATTATATATGATATGTTATATATAATAGTTATAACATATGTAATATATATATTATATATAATATGTTATATATAATATTTATGTACATATAGAACATATGTATAATGTATATTATATATAGAGTCTACCGAATCTGCGTAGTCGGAAATTAGGGTTTAGGAAGGGAGAAAATTTGTTATTTTTTATGAAAAGGGCCGACAGTTTTAATTTTCATCTTTTGTATTATTAGAATTATAAAGAATAAATGTTCCTCTTGTCGTAAAATATTCCTCGCATGGCAGCAGTTATAGCGTTTTAAAATAGAGTGCTCTCAGAAAAATTTTATTGTCCACATTAGCATTACACGGTAGTTCGTACTGAGTACAACGGGATATTTCCCCTTGCTGGTAGCATGAGGTCGGCCACCTTCACCCGGCATGCATGGGTGGTCAACATGGACCGGTGAAAGGGTTGTGGCATTGGCATGAACACCAAGTGGCCGCACACCGAGCAGTCGCTTCCCATTCCGTGTCGTAGTACACCGGGTAGGTCTCTTGCATGATGGCTCTTGACGTGGGACTTGGCGTTGGGTGTCTTGGGGTAGTGGCATCCGCATAGACATGCATGGTCCTGACATGATCGATTTGGCTGATAGGATTGGTCCAACACTGCCTGGTTGTGCGATTGACTTGCCGGCATGGATTGCCTAGGAGGCCGGGAAGGCCGCGCGGACCTTCGCCGGTCTTCTGACTGCGGCAACCCTCCTCTAGCATCCACTCTAGCCTGCAAGCGATCGATTCTTGCGTGCAGATATGTTATGTAGGTGTACGCTGCTGCCGGGTATGGCTCATTCATCCAGCGAGTCCAACCGCAGGTGACGTCTGGTAACTAGAAATAAGAGAACTGATAAGTAACTTGTATATGAGGTAGCATAGCATAAAAAGGAGGAAACTTACGTTGTAATCTGGACATCGGTAGAACCTGCGACCAGTGAACCCCTCGTGCACGTGGTCAAACCACTGCACAACGGCGGGGTTCCCACATTCGCATGTCGGCCAGTCGAAAATAGACGCAAAGTGACGATCTCGTAGCAAAGGAGGGCCATCTCTCCAGTCTGCATATTGTATGACATGCATATCGTCCGAAGGAGGACGAGTATGCTCTCCAGGCCCAAAAGACTCCCACCATGCATCAGGCACATATGGCCGTGAAGAGGCTCCCCAACTCGCCATGAACTATGAAGCGGTAAGCTCTCAGAAAAGTTGTAGCGCAAAGGACCCGAAGGTAGAAGGGTTTTTATAGCGAAGTCTGGCAGGTGTATAGACGGAGTTCATGGAAGCGTACGCATTCCTCACGATGTCTGCTGCTGCAGTTGATGTGACTGGACGGTGGAAAGCGGGACTGTTGGTCAGCACTGCAGTGAATTAATTGATGGTCGCCGCAGTTGATGTGACCGGGCGGTGCATAAAGTCTTGGTTGCGGCGGTCGGCGAACGATCTTGATGTCTCTTCCGCTGCGATTGATGTGGCCGGCGGTGGAAAGTGGGACTGTTGGTCAGCAGTGGAGTGAAATAATTGATGGCCGCTGCAGTTGATGTGACCGGGCAGTGCGGGAATCGATATGAATGACGTGGGTCATCACATTGTCTGTAAGGACTTTACTTTATTACTCTTTTGTTGCTGATATAATGTATATTCAAAAGTTCACACTGTGGTAGGTATGATGTTATTCCATTTTACTGGAACAGTTTGTATTAAGATTTGATTTCAAAGATTGGAAGGTACATCTTGATTATGCAGTTGTCAATTGTTGTGGCCACATAACCGAAAAATCCAAAAAAAACGCATAAGTAAATGACGTCAATGATTCAAATTATGCGCTACAGAAGTACACAAAGTAGTGTAGTACATCGTCAAAAAAAGGAAAAGAAGTGAGGGGACAAGTGCAGTACATAGTCCAGTCCAAGTACAACATACACGCTGGTCACTGACGTGTGCGCTTCCTAATCTGGTCCTCGGGGTATGTGAACTGGTCTGGAGGATGGACATCCCTCCTAGGCCTGCCATGGTCTACCGGTGTCGAGGGATCCTCGTGCTGTGACGGCTGAGTAGGGGCAAGTGGAGCCCAAGGTAGCTATGCGACAGTAGAGGTAGTCTGCGAGAGCCATCGGTCTAGGTCTGCTTGCCGCTTGACATCGTCGACGTCGTCGCCGTACGACATACTCCCTGCATTGAAGGATACACATGACAATCAGTAAGACGTTGCAACGCGTACGTACTAAAACATTATATAGCAGTGTTATCATTGCTCACCTCTTGCTAGTCCAGAGTAGGAGGGGCTGCCGGTCGACTCGGTGGGCCAAGGTGCCCATCCGTCTTTGCGAGGTGGTGCGGCCTTGGAGCTGGCGCCACTGCCCATCCAGCCTCCCGACCTGCTGGCTGGGGTGGTCTGACACCAAGAGCTGGCGCCCTGCCCCTCCCAGCCTCCCCAGCCCTGCTGCTGGGGTGGTCTGACTGTGAGCTGGCACCCTGCCCAGCCCAACCTCCGAAGCCCTGTGGCCGCTGTGGGTGCAGGCCAGGAGTGTGGCTCGGGTGAAGGCCCGAGGTCTGCTGTGGGCGAAGTCCCGGAGTCTGCTGCGGCCCACGTGGAAGGGGAGGAGTAAACGGTGGTGCCCCACCACGTGGCACAACGTCGAGGACCCGCTGGCACGACGTCAAGCGGCACAACTGGGTACACTTGCATAGCATCCTCGACCACAAGGACCTGTTCTCAGCCGACGTCAGCTCTGCACCCGCCCTCAAACGAGACAGCACAGACTGGGCGTCCGCGCGAAGCTCCTGCGACAAATCAGACTTTGCAATTCGGAGAAAATGTGAGAGGATGTCACGGGTTAAGTACGTGTGGATGACAAAACCAAATGGGACTCTTACCGCGGTGTACGACCTCTGCGCCTGATGGTGCGGGTAGAGCTCCTCCACCGAGGGCTCGTGGGTGACGTAGTCGGTCGGTGAGTAGCCCACACGAAGGCGAGTCCGAGGGGCGTACCATCTCATGTACGCGTCGTACGAGTCCGGGTCGTACGGTTGGTACTCTGTGACTCGGTCCTCTAGTGCCTCGGCCCACTGCGCGCTCCAAGTCTGCATCCGGTACGAGAACGGTGTCCCTCCACGAACGCCCATCCGGGTAAGCTTGCAATATGGAGGACATAATATATTACGAAATAACACGTTACATAATCATAGAGGGCACTAAGCGAACAGTGAATAAATGGATCTTACTTGTGCGCGGCTGATGGAATAACCATCTGAGGCTGAGGGGGATCTCCTGGTACAACCCGAACTATCTCAACACCCGGTGCGGACAGTAGTTCTCGACGAAGATGTCGAAAACCAAGGACTTCCGTGTAAGCCAGTATTCCATGTCCCTGGTACACAGCAAGGAGAGGCCGTAGGGTGCGCGTGCCTACACGTGGTACGCGTCGTACGGTGTCCAAACGACCTCGTCGTCGTGCAGGTAGTCGAACTGGCGCTTGAACTCTTCGTACACCCGATGGACCTGCTTGTGCGCGTAATAGCGCTGTGAAACAAAGGCCAATGAACAAGTTAGTTCAAATGGATGGATGTGCTAGTAACATGACCAAAGGACTCACCTGTCGTCGGACCCAGTAGTAGCCCATGGTGGGCCAATCTATGTGAGGCCCCGTGTACAGTGAGGGAGGGTATGGATCGTGGTCCACATGTGGCCGCCCCACAGGGAACCGCTCCCACGACCAAAACTCGAGGAGTAGGACGCAATCTGCGATGGTTGCGTCCTTCGTCGTCCGGAAGACAGCGTCGCAGAGGCCCCGGTAAGTGGCAACAAGAACCGCGGAGGCCCAAGAGTACTGCTCCATCTGCGTGAAAATAGCATGTCAGAAAGTCATCAGGGATCATTTCAAAATATTAATTGATAGGCTACCCCGCTCACCTCGTACTCCGGAGTGTCAGCGATGTAGCGCGCGAACTGGATCAGGTGCCTATCAACTGTGTCCCCGTGGGTGGACGGTAACATTACCCAACCGAACAGCAGGAGCAAGTACGCCTCCAGGTGCCTCGAAACTGTGTCGTCATCCGCCATCGGGTGTATCAGATCGGCCTGCAGTATTTCGTGACCATGTTAGCTTCAAAGCTATATATCACAAAAGACATGTATTAAATTTATAAGGATACATACCGTGAACTGCAGCAGCCAAGCACGCGTCGGGCTGTGCCGTTCGCTCCGCCTCATCGGTTCGTACGCCCCGCCGGCAGGGTGTCGTGGTAGCGCATCGAAGCGGTCCGACAGGTCGTCAAGCCAGTCGGCAGGCGCGTCTCCGGTACAACTGCAGAACCCGCGCAAGGCATTCTGCAAGGCAGACCCAAGAGGTACGACACGTCCTGCAGTGTGGGTGCCATCTCCCCAACGGGGAGGTGGAACGTGTGCGTCTCTGGTCGCCAGTGGTCGACGAGTGCGCAGGAGAGCGATGCGTCGTGAACCGTCGATCCTCCGCCGTCGAGAGCTCCACTAGCCTGCAAAGTGGAGGTAGACCTGCTGCTCGCAACCTGCAAAGTGGAGTCATCATTACGGTTAAATAGGTGCGGACATATAAAACATGAAAGTGGATACGAAAAATAAATTCAATTAAGTACTGCCGACCCATCGCTCGTCGTCTGAAACAACCGTCGAGAATCGAGGGCGCGATGTGTCTTGCTTCTTGTCCTCCTATCTTGACAATCTTGACCTGTGCTTGTGATCTATGTTACGGTCGAACAACTCAGGCGTGCCCCCCGACTAGGTCGGCACTGACCATGGTACTTTCGGTCCTCTGAGTTAAGTCATACAAAACGAAATAGGACAAACATGACACAAAAACATTACATTTCATGGCAAGACATTTAATTGCAAAATCAATTACAACGATAGAGTCCGTGACAACTGTTACAATACCAAACAAATGTTACGGAAATACGAACATTACATTGCATTACATCGTCAATTAAAAAATTCATACAGTAAGATAAAGATATGTTCGTGGTCATGATGCCGTACCGTGCACCTCCGGCGTCCTGTAGGAGCGACCATTTCTCCTTTGGCTCGTGACATATCCAGTCCGAGAAACTTTTAATATCTGTGCCCTTCTTTCTACGGATGTTTCTGGAGTCCGTAGGGAGCGCAGATAGAGCAGTCGGATTATCCCCTTCAACATGATAAAGCATGGGATTCCTGGATGAAATTGGTGCCCCTACTGGTTGGGCCGTCTGCTTCCTTGTCATTTCATCTAACGTCTTCCAGAGCGCTTCGAACTTGGCTGGCTTGTTTGTTTGGCACAACCTCTTGAACATGTTCATCAATGTCTTGTTCTTGAACTGACGGAAGAAATTTGCTCCCATATGTCTCATGCACCACCCTCTTGGTCAAGTCGAGCCACTTCGGTGCTCCCTGGCAGCAGAACCTTCTTGCATGTCGACAATAGCCTTCATCAAACCAGCGTGCGATCGTGTATGATGCACACGTTCGGCCTAGCGAGCACCACTCCGTGCTTAACCCGCTCCAGGAACCAATACCAGCTATATGTGTTTTCCCCCTCGACAATAGCAACTGCGACTGGCAACACCTGGTTGTTCGCGTCCACGAAGAATTGCGGTCGATTCATCCTTTGTATTTACCCGTCAGGAAGGTGCCGTCCATACAGATTACCGGCCTGCAGTGCCTGAAGGCATTTATGCAAGCTCCCAGTGCGAAAAATGCACGCTGCAGCACCCACTTGCCCTCATGGACACCACTAGCTAGATACTCTTTCATGTCTATGTACGTTCCGGGGTTCTTGAATGCTATTGCCCTGAGCATGTGAACCACGTTCTCGTACGATGCCTCGTACGTCCCGAACCTAACCTCCAACGCCTTCCTCTTTGCCCTCCAAGCCTTCCCGTAGTCCATGGTGTACTGATATCTCTCCTCCACGGCTCGAATGATATCTTTAGCTGGCATTTGAGGATTACCCACAATCTCTCCATACAGAACATTAGCCACCCAAGTTGATGAAAGGTTGCGGTGCACTTGCTCAGCTTCCTCCAGTATACACTCGTGTTGCACCACTATGGAGCACTCCCAGTAGTCCTTCCACTTCCCTCTGTACGCATGCACCCGCCACGGGTAGTTTTCATTCACGCATTTCATGTCGTACTCCTTCTTGCTAGACTTCACCACCTTGAACTGACGGCGTATAGACATTGCCCAGTACTTCACTGCATTCAGCAATGATTCCTTGTCCTTGTATATGGCTCCCTGCGTGACCTCGTTCGCATGGTACTCCCATCGCCATGGCTTCCTTCATTCACTTTAATCGCCGAAATTATAATCGCTCCATGTGCTCGGGGTAGGGACATCAGGGACATTAACCTCCTCGTCGGACTGGTCATCATCCGGCAACTCTTCATCCTCTCGGTCCTCCGCCTCCATCATATTCACTATGATCTCCACCTCTTCACCTTCGTCTGCCACCCCCCTTGCCTCTACGCCTGCACCCCTCCTCTTGCACCTCGTCTGGTAGTTCCTCCTACGCCTCGTCCGCATTGCCAACATGATCATCACCACCCTCTCCACTACAATCCCCCATGCTTGTGCCATGTCCCTCCATTGTGTCCACCTCCTCATCTTGCAGTTTGGGCACGGCTGGGTTTACTATCTGGTAGCATTGAACCAGTAGCATAAGGGGCCAACCACGCTGCAGTGCATTTTCTACGTATCTTCTCCAATAGTGTGTTCCTTTTATAGGAAACAACTCTCCAAAAAAACCTTCATAGGCACGACTCACCACGGCTCTGACACGCAGCCGACATGTATGTGCATCCAGGCTGAACAACCGAAACAACCATTCTATTATCCACCGGTATGTCCTCTCGCTCGCCCTAGAGATACCCCGCATGACAGAGGGAAATGCCGATAGATCCACTCCATTTGGCCCTTCCGTTATCTCTCCATCTCCGTAAAATATTTGGAAATATAATTTTTTTGACATTTTGCCTATAACATATGATGAACCGTACTATTAGTTAGTGTATATTTAATTATCATAAAATAATATTATGTATTATTTACCATAAGAACACCGCAAGCAAAATTATCTATTTAATATATAAATTACATCTATAATATCAAATTTATATTATACATCGTGTGCCTATCCTAACATGTCTTCAGTTAATATATAAATTACATCTATTTATGTCTAAATTAACTCCATTGTTTTAAATAACCCTATTGTCACGATTTCCTATTTTTCTATAGTCTACTAAAAATTTTAACGGTAACTACATCCATGAATAACAAAATTATCTACATATTTCATGTGTCACTATTCTACCATTTTTCCAATCATCAAATTAACGTGTGACCATCCTAACTTGTCTTCAATTAAAATATCTACATATATCAACTATGCGCGTAAATAACAAAATTATTTACGTATATTTAACATGTGACTATCCTACCATGTTTTCAATAAAAATTTTAATTATCCGTATTATATCCACTATCTAAACCAATAATCAATTTTTAATCATAATATCAACTATCTAAATCAACAATACATTTTATTTATACGTATTTATATCAACTATCGGTATTAATAATAACATTATATTTATTTAATATGTGACTATCCTACCATGTTTTTAACCGTAAATTAAAATTACGTAATTACACTACTAAATTACTTAAAAAATTAACTTACCAAATGACGATGCCGCGTGATCCAATTTTTTCCTCTCTCCTTTTTTCCCCTTTTCCTCTCTTCTTTTTTCCACTTTTTCTCTCTTCTTTTCTTTCTTTTCTCCTCTTCTCCTCTCTTCTCTTCTTTCCCTTCCCTTCTCTTTCTTTTCTCCTCTTCTCCTCTCTCCTCTTCTCCTCTCTTCTCTTTTCCTCCCTTCCCTTCTCTGCTCTGCAAGAGTGCAAGAGCAGACTGACATAGCCTTGCAGTTAAATAGTTGGCCGGCCGCACAGCTCGAGTGATCGCCCATGGGCCGGGCGACCGGGCCAACGGTCGCTAATGTGACTGGTCATTGCTGCATGCATCGACAACGGCTAGGACCCACGCCGTTCTTGTGGCGTGCCGTCGCCCGTGGCATGGGCGAACGCGCCCGACCAGCAGGCGCGCAAAATCGAAAATTGCAGGGCGGGCGGGCATTTAAAAAATTTTGAATTAAAATAATATAAAAAAATTCCTCGAGCTCGGTGTTCAACACAGTTACAAATCCCACGGAAAATCATTAAATCGCCGCAGAACTGATCAAAATCCCGGTTTGAAAAATTGAAGGAAAAATTTAAATTTAAAATTTTACAAAAGAATATGAAAAAATCCCGAATGATTTCCTGCTAAAACGGGACGATTTCTCGTAAAACATAGTGATTTCTTGAAAACCAAACCAAACAATTTTTCTATCTCGATTTCTCGTTCAAACGATTTCCCATTGAAACTAAACGATTTTTCAAGAACCCTAGCAATTTCCTTTTTTCTGCCCACTCCATTCAATTTGAATTTCAAAAATCAAAATCTTGTCAAATTTTAAAGGGAAATTGTGAGAAATCGAAAATCCAGTGTTGGTGGACTGCTCCACAACAAGTATTTATAGGGGTCCTTTCTCGTTATCACACTCTTGGCAAAGCAGTGTGTGACTCAAGCGAAGGAGTTACCTCACCGGGGAAACATGACAGTTTTGACTACACTTTTTTACTTGGAGCTCTGGGAATGTATTGCCTTTCTCTCTAGGTTCTTCAACCCCTTTACAAGTGTAAATCATTCCCTACTTATAGGGAAAAATTTTACATGGAAGGGACTAGAATGCCCATTCGGATCTATAAGAATGAAGCTATTTTGGTCCTTTACATGGAATGACTAGACTATCCTTGTAGGGCAGCAAAAACAGAGGGTAAAAGAGTCTTCGAACCCCCTCTAGTCCAGGCGCGGCTAACCTTATGCGTAGTATTTGCAAAGTGCTTCGAAGTTCCAGGTCCTTGGTACCTCTTCACCTTTGATGGTGTGCTCCCTTTGACATCGTCTACTTGATAACGAATAGACTTCCCACTTGGTATCCAATTTTCCAAGTTACGAAGCTATTCTCTTTAGCACCATGTCTCCAAGCTCTGTTGTTTACTTTCTTCTCGAAGGTGGCAACTCTTGTAGGTGAGTAGGATTGCATTGCTTGCAATACCTCGACTTTGTTTTCTTCCATCAGTTCATGTGTTGTTTCGTTGTCTCCTGCTTGGGGTGCCATGATCGTTCCCATGGACCTTGCTTGGACTTCTGCTGGTGTCACTGCTTCTTTGCTGAATATCAGCCTCAACAGAGAGGACCCAGTTGAGTGCAAGGCAGATGTCCTTGTGGCCCATAACACTTTCAAGAGTTCCTCCAGCCATAATCCCTTGGGTGCTTCGAACACTCTTTTCTTGATTCCTTCGAGAATTATGTCATTCGCTCTTTCAATTGCTCCGTTGGACTGTGGGTGTCCCATAGAGGCGGAGCATATCTTCACCCCATGCTCTCACAGTATTCTTTGAAGTTTTTTAAATTAAATTATATTCCATTGTCTGTGACTATTTCGCAGGGTATGCCAAATCTGAATATGATTTTCTTCCAAAGGAACTTCTGCGCTGCTTTGGCAATGATTTTAGCCACTGGTTCTGCCTCTACCCATCTTGAAAAATAGTTGATTGCCACAATTACAAAGCGAAGGTTTCCTTGCACCCTTGGTAATGGCCCCACAATATCTATGCCCTTGTTGGCGAACAACCAGATTGGTGGTATTGGGTGTAGGCTGTTGGGAGGTGATTTCGCTTGGCCATTCATCCATTGGTAGGCTTAACACTACTTCACAGTTTGCTCTGCATTTCTTAGCGTCGTCGGCTAGTACAGGCACATTCTGAAGACCTTCGCAACCCAATTACGGGTTGCTTGGTGCGCACCACAATCTCCTTCATGATCTTGCTTTAAAACTTCTAACTCTTCCTTGTAGCAACGCACCAGAGCCATGGCGCGCAAGTGCCCTCTTTGTATAGCATATTGTTTATGATTGCATACTTCCGAACTCTTGCTTCAATGCGCTTTGCTACCGCGTCATCTTCGGGTAGTGCTACGCTTAAAAGGTAATTGAAGATTTCTGTTTGCTAGTCTTGGTTGCTTGCTTGTTGTAGTACCATGACTTTTAGAGCAAAGGATGGCTTTGTTAGGGCTTTGAAGAAGCCCCTTGTGGTACTCCTGCTTCAGGTCCAACTGCCTTTGGTAGCTCGTCCGCCCTTTCATTTTGTTCTCTTGGAATTGGTTGGATTGTTACTCCCTTGAAGTGTTTCTCTATGGCCCACACAGGCTCGAGGTACTTTCGCATTTATGGGTCTTTGACCTGGTATTCTTTACTTATGCGGCCAGCCAGAAGCTTCAAGTCTGTTTTGACCACGATGCACTTTGCTCCTATTGCTCTTGCTTTGTGAAGACCCAATAGTAGCGCTTCACATACAATCACATTGTTTGTTGATGGGAACATTAGCTTCGCTGTATATTCCGCTATTTCCCCTTCGGGTGTTGTTACCACCGCTACAGCCCCTACTCCGTTGGCTCCCCATGATCAGTCGGATTAAATGGACCATGGCTTCTCTTGTTCCTCTGCTTCGCTTGTGGGTGATGTTTATTCTAAGATGAAATCAGTTAGAGCTTGAGACTTGATTGTTGTTCTTGCTATGAAGGTAATATCAAAAGAGGCTAGCTCCGTCACCCACTTGCTGATGCGGCCTGTATCCTCCTTGTTGGTGAATAACGAAGCAAGGGGATACGATGTTGGGATTTTTACAGGGTATGCTTGAAAGTAGTGTTGGAGCTTTCTTGACGCCATTCATAGAGCATATGAAAACTTTTCCATTTCTAAATACCTTAGTCGTGCCCCTTAGAGAGCTTCGGAGACATAGTAGACTAGCTGTTGCTTCCTTTCTTCTTCACAAACAAGTACTGCGCTTACTGCCGATGGTCCCACTGCCAAGTGTAGTAGCAATATTTCTCCTTGCTTCGGGCTAGATAACTTTGGTGTGTCCATCAATGATTGCTTGAGGTTCTCAAATGATTCTTGGCATTCTTCTGTCTAGCCAAAACTTGTGGAGACGCGAAGGGCTTTGAAGAATGAGAGGCTTTGCTCTGTTGATCTTGGCTGGAATTGACTTAGTACTGCTAAGTGGCCCGCCAATCGTTGGACTTCCCTTATGTTATTTGGTGGTGTCATTTCTTGTATATCTCTAATTCTTTCTGGGTTTGCTTCGATTCCCCTCTTAGATATGAGGAATCCCTGCAAGCTTGCCTGCTCACATTCTGAATATGCATTTTTCTAGGTTCAACTTGACTTGTTCCGCCATCAAGCTCTTGAAAGTTTCCTTTAGATTATCAACATGTGTCCTTTTTTCTTTGCTTTATGAAAATGTCATCGGCATATGCCTCTATGTTGCAGCCCAGCTGCTTCGTGATTATTTTTGCTATGGGCCTTGCAAATGTTGCTTCTGCATTTTTGAGACCGAATGGCATGCGTAGTAGCAATACGTGCCGAAGAGGGTGATGAGCGTTGTATTTCCTTCATCTTCTCTTTGCATATAGACTTGGTGGTAGCCAGAGTATGCATCCAAAAAACTCATCATCTCGCAACCGAAGGTGGAGTCTATGAGTTGGTCGATGCGAGGCAGCAGGAAGTCATCATTCGGACATGCCTTGTTTAGATCCGTGAAGTCTATGCATATTCTCCATTTACCATTGGACTTCTCAACCATAACTAGGCTGCCCAGCTTTGCTACCTCCACCTTCGCTGTTTCTTGTCGATCTATTGACATCTTCCAAAGTTTTTGCTTCTTTGGCTTGCATCTTGTTTTATTGCTAAGGAGTGTTCAATTTTTTCTCTTGCTACTCCTTGCAAATCCTCTAGATTCTATGTGAACAGTTCCTTATACTGGCCAAGCACTTTAGGATTTCCCCCTCATCTTGTTCGCATAGCTCGGTGTTGATACTGATTTGCTTCTTCCCTTCGATTCCAAACAATGGTACTTGCTTTGTTTTTCCTTATGGCTTTGTCTTTGGTATCCATTTTTCTCTTTATTGGATTGGAGCTTCAGTGGTGTATACTTGACTGATCCTTGGTGGCACCTCAATCCCTATTTTCCTTGCCAAGGCATGATTTCCTCTTATCATGATGGCTACTACTTCCATGGTATCTTCATGCAAATGTAACCATGGTGTACCCCGGCCTAGAAGGATGTGAGCGAACGTCGCCCCATCACCGTGTTGTACTAAAACAGAATGTCCACCACGTCGAAGGTGACCACTCTTATTGCTGTCATTCATTCGGCACTGAATGTTACTTGCAGCTCAATCTGGCCGAGGATCCTGATTGGATTTCCTCCGAATCCCACCAAAATGACATCTGTTGGGCTTAGCCTGTCTTTAGGTATCATCATTTGGTGAAAACTCTAGCAAATAGGATGTCCAAAGAACTTCCCCTGTCCACCATTACTCTTATAACTTCGAAGTCCGCGATATTTGCTATGATCACCAATGTGTCTTAGTAAGGGAAGTGACCCCTTCACATCCTCCTCCGTGAATACAATTGGGCTGTAGTGTGCAGGGGCGAAGCTGTTGGATTCACTGCAACATGATTTATCTGCCTCCTATATGCTTTGCACTACCCGTTGGATGGCAATTGCAGGGAGAACCCTCCAGATATTTGTTGATTACCCTCCTCATATTGTGCACTAGGACATCATTTTGTGGGGGCTATCTTGGGAATTCCCCTCTGTGGCGGTCTTCTAGCTCTTGATTCCTTCGTTTTTGCTCAAGTTCGCGATATCCCGACAAAGTGCGGCATGTCGTACTGTCATGAGTAGGATTCTCTCTATGGGAGCCTCAACTCAGAGGTCCACCGAATGATTTTTGCACTAGTCCCTGGATCGGTAGGCTAGTGCACACCATTACATGGCCAGATCATAAAGAATACAACGATCAGATTGAAATGGATAACTTAGCAAAATTAACACCTTTCGGTGAATAGTTTTACATCAGGGTCATCCAGGCCAAATAACAATACAATACAATATACACGAGAGTTTAGAGTACAAATGCAGAGGTCTTCATTACAACAAAGAGTACCAACAGCTATGCATCCATGCAAGTGGCTGGAGGAAACACCCCAAGAATCGTCTTGGCCTTCATATCCAGGGTCTTCATCCTCGAAGCAATCATAAGGGTCTTCTAGATTCTCTCCATCTAATGAGTGAGTGAGTGCGAGGGTAAGGGCACAATCATACCGCACTTGCGAGTTAACACCCTCCTAATACAGGAAATGATAATAGCTCAAAAGGAAGGCTAGGGTTTATTTATTTGCAAGAATCTAGTTGGAAATATTCATAGTATCAACCTATAACTTAGACAATTTTAAATCGAGAAAAGAGTTATTGAGGAGTTGTGTTTTTAGATTAGCCAAGTCTGACTATCCCTGTACCAAACACCAAACTCAGTTGGAACCACGGTTCCTATTCTTCCTCCTTACACCCGCCATCATATTCCGGGATTCGACAATCCTGTCGTGGATCATTGCTCCTGGATTGCCGGTCCAGTGAACACATAATCTAGATCATTGTGGAAGCCCCGCTCGGAGGTCCACTTGAATGATTGCTGCACTAGTCCCTGGATCGGTATGCTAGTGCACACCATTACATAGCCGAATCAAACAAGCATAAAACGAGAAGGTAAATGGGATAAATGCAAAAGTAACGCCTTATGGCGAGTAGTTTTACAACACATAGCCGTTACAGCCAAAAATCATTACAACCCCTTAGGAGAAAATCCAGAGTACAAGCTAAAGTCTTCAAAAGTTTAATCTAGCGGCTATGTATCACTGCAAGAGGCTAGGAGGAACGCCCTAAGCTTCGCCTTCAAATCCCTGCTCCTCATCTTCGACGCAAGCATAGGGGTCTTCTAGGGAATCTCCATCTAAAGAGTAAGTGAGTGCGAGGGTAAGTGCGCAATCAAACCACACTTGTGAGTTAACACCCTCCTAATGCATGCAATGATAAAGGCTACAAAGGAAGGCTAAGATTTGTTCATTTGCAAAAGTACCGGTTAGAAATAATTATAGTAAAGACCTTTGACTTAGCCAATTTTCATTAGAAAAGTGAGTGTGATAAAAGAGTTGATTCTCCAAGCTAACAATCCTATCTAAACCCGGTACCATCCCATGGTATAACTATACCAGTTCTGCTGGAACATCCGCTCCTAGTCTTCCTTCAAACATCCACCACCTTATTTCGGGATTCGAGGGTCCCGTTGTGGATCATCGTTCCTAGATTGCCGGTCCAGCGAACGTATGACCTAGACCACCCTCGGGTAGTGGCGCCCTGCCGCGCTTATCTCAGGTTGGAGCTACAGCAAGAGCCTCCGCAGAGCGCTTTCCTAGGCCTCCACACCTGCACTACCACGTGATGGCCATGCGTTGTGTTGGACGCATCCAACACTAGCTTAAAAACAAGGGTCTCATCTGGTCTCGCTTCACAGTTCTCCCTTCACACACCCACCATCTTGTTCCGGGACTTAGCAATCCCATTATGAATCACACCTTCTGGATTTTCGGTCTAGCGAGCGTATGATCTACATCACCCTCGGGTGGTGGCGCCCAGCCGCGCTTACCTCAGGTTAGAGTTTCAGCCAGGGCCTCCGTAGAGTGCTCTCCTAGGCCTCCGCACTTGCACTATCGCGTGATAGCCACGTGTTGTGTCGGACACATCCAACACTCAAATCATAGCCAAGGGATCCTTCCGATCCCGCTGCAAATGGCCCTGAGAGCTGAAGGTCCAACCTTCGCTCACTGCCTCAACTCAGTAGGTCCACGACCTTCCTGTCTAGATCTACTCTAGACCACAAACCAACCTCGGGTCTTAACCCACAACTCAGCCACTGGCTTACGTCTCGAGACCAACTGACATAGCCTAAAAACATACCAATCCATATCCAGTTCATAGTATATGTAGTGGTGAGCTAGTGTTCACCACTATGGGGTGTTTGTACCCCAAAACAAGCATTTAGATCTAAGCATGTCTAAGCAAGTTTTACCCAAGGACTGAGAGTCCAAAAGTATTATGGTTTTAGTTGGGTTACAAGGATATGACTATCAAGGCAATCTTAATATGATTTTCAAGGCAATCATAGCATGGTATATAATTGTGTCAAGGGTCATGGCATGTGTATAACATGATTAACAAGCTAGGTAGTAAATCCATATTGCATGCATTGTTCTTAATTGGATCAACATAAGTTTCCATAAAAGCTGGGAAAGATATGAACTAGGGATGTCAACTCGCCTTGTCCTGAGGCCTGGGGGTCTTCCTCGGTGTCCTGGAACCTTCCTACGGGGTCTTCGATGTCTACTCGAGTATGAAAGCCAAGCATAATTAGGCAATTTAAATAATGATGCATGAATGCACGAGAAAAATTCTAATGTCTAAGTTAGGATTCTACAAGTTGTTAAATAAATATGAATGAGTATGCCCTAGATGCCCCTATGAATCATTTTCTTTACTGGAAAACTAATTTTGGAAATTAATTATAGAGTTTAAAATATTAAGAAGGGCAATTAGGGTTCTTAATTTGTATGGCAAACTTTATTAAGGATTAACATGAATTTAATATTTTTAATATTTTTTTCTAAGTTAAACGGGTTTCTGTAAAATTTAGGGAATTTTTAGAGTTCCATTGGTATTTTAAATAAATCATTCTAATAAACAGCAATATAATTTCTTAAGGAAAAGGTTTTGAATTCAACTAAATAATGTACAAAGAGCAAGGGTGATGTTAAAAATGTTTAGATAATTTTATTAAATCCCAAACTATAACTAATGTGTTCTGGAATTTTGTTATGATTTATGGAAATCATTTACTAATTTATTAAATAGAAAGATTAACCTTTAAAAAGGAAAAAAGGCATCTGGATTAATACAGAGGGCAAAGATGGGTTACTGTTCAAGTTATAATTCTATTAGATCCAACATGCTCTCTAGTATTTGTCATAATTGTTTCAATATTTTAGGAGTTGAGATTATATTTTTAGAAAATCAAAATCACTTATTGGAATATATAAAATAGGAAAATGTTAAAATTCCTATCGGATATGGGCCGGAATCGGCTCTGTGCTGCCAGGGAGGGTTCGGTCCGTGAAATGGAATCGACCCACAATGGCCTGCTAAGGCCTCGGGCCAAGGTGTTTTCCAGAAGGCGCAATCCTCTGGCGGCAATGGTGAAGGATGGCAAAATTCAGCCGAGCCCGAGGGTTAAATAGGCGATGAGAGTTGCGGGAGGGAAAGAGGAGGAGGCTTCTACGGCAAAGGGCTCGAGAATACGGTGCGTGGCGCGGCGCGGCAATGATGCCGCATGTGGTAGAGCTGTGGCCACGAAAGAGGGAGCTCGGAGCATGAGGGCACGACGCAAACGGCGCGACGGCTAGGGGTGCAACTGGAACGGATATTTTCCGACCGACCGAATCAATTCGGATAGCGATTTGAATAGTTTTTCAGATATTCGAAGAATTTTCCGGATACGGATATGGATAAGGATAGTTATCTCGGATAAGGATACGGATACAGATAGTAATTATCCGACGGATATCGGAATATCCGAGTTTATAATCGGATAATATCCGGATATAAAATATGGATATTATCCGAAAACTTTAAAGACTTCTCCAAGACTGTGAGTCTGTAACTCTCCAATCAAAGAGCACCAGTCTGGAGGCACTAGTACCAGTGTACCAATACCACTCTTGGTACTCTACCAATACCAGTGCCAACTGCCAAGTGCTAAGTACCAGCTACCATTCTACCAAGTGCCACTGCCAAAGTGCCAACGCCAAGTGCACCACATGCCACAGCGCCAATGCGGTGCCAAACCAAAAATTTACCGCGTGCTTCGTACTTCCCGGCTTGTCCACTAGCGCCAGGCCAAAACTGAAGGCAATGCGACACTGCGACGCGGCAGACCCAACACCAAAAACATAAAATCCCCAATCCATCATTCGTGCTCTCTTTCTCTATCTACCATTTAGTATGTTACATGTGCAATAAATGATCTATATTTTCGTGTATTATCCGGCTAGAAATATTCGCACCCGTATTGAATCCGGTCTGTATTCGCTTCGTATTCGTAAGTGATAGTATCCGGTATTATTCCATTCGTATTCACATCCGACACCATTCGTATCCGATAAAAAATATGGATACGGATACGGAATGAACAATACCCGACCGTATCTGATCCGATTACATCCCTAGCGACGGCGAGAGAGGGGAAGGGGTGGCGCTGGCGTGGTCAGAGTGATGAAGAGATGCGGTGGAAGCCAGGCCAGCGGCCCACGGGGCGCAAGAGGAGGGCAGCGGCAAGCTGCGAGCAATGTGGCAACATGCCAAGAAGGCGAGAGACACTGCATATAGCACGCCAAGGCAGATGGGGCGCAGACAAGGCGTCGCCATGGGCGAGGGAGGAGGAGAGAGGAGGAGAGAGAGAGGAGAGAGAGAGAGATGGAGAGAGGCCGGGAGGGCCGAATGGGCCTAGAGCCCACTGGGCTGGGCTGGCATTAGGAAGCCTAGAGAAAATATTTAAAAGATTTTTGAAGTGATTTTCAAAATTTTGAATTTGAAATTTGAACTAAATATAGCTAGAAAAGAGAGCATAAGTATAAAATTAAATTATAATTGAATTTTAGGATTTTTAAATTAAGAAATATAAATTCATATTTTGAATATGTTACTGTTGAATTTTGCAATTAAGAGCTAAATTTGAGAAATGGTAGATGGAGTTTGCATTTTTAATTTGGATTTTTAAATTAAGAATTTAAATTTTCATATTATGAATAGTAATTACAGAGAAATTCAAGCCAAAATTTGAATTTTGCAAAAGTTTTTAAAAGGCCTCAAAATGGACAATTACAATCACCCTCGGGTGACGGCGCCCTCCACCTATCTCTCGGGTTGGAATACCATCCAGGGCCTCCGCAGAGCACCACGCTAGACTCCACACCTGCACTACCGAACGATGGTTACGCGTTGTGTCGGGCGCATCCAACACTCATTCATATCCATGGGATCCTTCTAATCCCGCTTCTTATGACCCGAGGGTCGGAAATCCCACATTCTGCTCTCTGCCTCAATCTCAATAGGTCCTTGACCTTCCAATCTAGAGCCACTCTAGACAAAACCCGTAACTTAACCCAACCGGTTCACATATCTCAAGACCAACTGACGCAAGCCTTTACCCATACCAGAGTATAACCTATTCATAGTATAAAGTAGTAGTTATAGTGGTGAGCTAGTGTTCACAACTATGAGGTAGTCACACCCCAAAAACAAAGCATTGATTAGACCAAAGCATATCTAACCAGGTTTTTACCCAAGGACTAAGAGTCTAAATGTTTTATTTGTTTTATTGGTGGTAACAAGGGATATGACTATCAAGGTAGTCATAGCATGATATTGAAGGCAATCATAGCATGGTAATTGAACTTTTCAAGGGTCATGGCATGTGTATAGCATGATTAACAAGCTAGGTATAAATCATAGTGCATGCAATTTCTTAATTGAATCAAAATAAATTTAAGGAAAACTGGGTAAGACATGAACTAAAGATGTTAACTCGCCTTGTCCTAAGGTTTGGAAGTCTTCTTCTGTGTCTTTGAATCTTCGCTCTGGATCTTCGACGTCTGCTCAGGAAGACTGTGGCGGACTAAATTCCGGTAAAAATTTACCAAAAAATATCCAGAATGCCAACTGTCCAGGATTTCAGTTGCATTCAGAAATAGTACAGCTTGGTTAATTGATTACATGTTACAAAATATTTTATAGCGGAAATGGAAATTTAACCTGGTAATAAAAGAAAATTACATGCCTATACACCACAGGCAAGCCTGAGCATAAGGTAAACCTTAGAAATCGATTCTACGCAAATCTTGTCTTCTTCATAAATGTCCATATCAGAGTATAAAGTGGATCCTGTAAAAAGAAATAAATTGCCCACATAATGTGGGTAACTACTAATCGTACTTGCAGGTTTCTTGAAAGAATATCACTATTAATATATGACAACAGAATTCAAGGAATAGTATGGCTTTATGGTGAATATGCAAATTTTAAACTTTAAAAGTCCTATCATTATTTTAAAATGATTAATAATAATAGAACAAATTCTATCATCTTTCTCCATCCTTACTCATTTGCAATCCAAACAACAATTTTTCATAAATTCATGGATTTTTGGTAAATAAGAGAGGCATCACCCAGTTGACACAACTTCATATACCCGAAGTAAGGTCCATCGATGAATTTGTTAATAGCTCTGCAGAACATATCCAGCTTTACCCATATAACAGCTCTCTTATATGGGTGGATGATTAATGTGTCATTCTTATTTATTTAAACCCAAGTTTTTATAGAAGCAAATGATATCTAGATATTCTCATACCACAGATCGAGCAAATATCTAATGCCCTTGAGTGTCAATCAATCTCTTTGATTCCTCTAATCCAAGACGGCAAAACACTGTTTCCAAATCTGGTTCTATAGTTTATAGAGTAATGATTTCAAGGGAGTTCACACTCTCTCCACCTGGTGTTATTGAGCTGGTACTTCCTTGTACCGACGGGCCCAAATAACATAACACTGTTTCCGAATTACTCTATATAAATACAATCAACCTTCCAGACTACAGCTTTTCCACCACAAATAAGTTATCCAATGTAACTTATTTGTACAGACCAATTCTCCATCTTTTTATGAGATAATCAAATTTTAATATTTTTGCCTATGCTAGGTTTTATCAGAGGTTGATTATTTTTAGGTGGCTTTTTAAGGTATTGGGGCTTGGATAAAAATTGTACTTGGAATGTATAAATAAATAGCTAGAAAATATATGCAATAAATAATAAGTAAAAGAAATGTAGGTATATCAAAATGCATCAAGGATAAGAAAAACCTGCCTTATTTGAAAATCGGATCACACTTATTGAATTTTCATGACATTTATGGCTAAAGCTTCCAGAGTGCGAAGTTCGTCATCTATACGTTGTAAAAAGAGAAACTTTAATAAATATCCAAATAAGAAGAGTCTTTAAATAAATGATAAAACAAAAGGGTTTCAGGTAAAAAGGTGCTGGGTTGTACAATTTTTTAAAGGTTTGAAAATATTTTCTAAAAGAAAAAGGGGTAGGGTTTTTATGGTTTAAAATCATTTTCATTCTTTTTTATAAGATGAGGTATTTAGGAAAAATTTTAGCAGAGTTTCGGAAATTCTTTCGGATAGCAAGAAATTTGATATTTAATTATGTTTATTTTAAAAATGTGGATCAATTGAGCTCTAGAGATCGGGGTCGACAACATTTCTCATGTTGGAGTTCCGAGATAGAGCCAATTGAAGGTAAAAAGAAGATTTTTCAAAAGCTATTCTTTTTACCACTTAAAAATATTTTAAGTAAATCAAAAGAAAAGGGGTAAAAAAATGGGTACTTTGGGCAGCATAAGGATATGGTTGAAGTAATTATTGTGGAAATATTTTTATAATTAGTTTATGGTAAATTGATATATATATATATATATTTTATTGGAACATTTCTAATTGACCTTATAGTGATAAAGAATTTATTAGAAAAAATCTTATGTTAATTCTATATTTAAGGTAAATTTTAATTGGATTAAAGAAAGAGTTTTAAATTTAAATTTGAATTTTATAAGGTTCAAAATGTATAGATATTATTTTTAGATATAGAACATTATTTTGAGTAACTTTTATATTGAAAGTTTTTACTAATTTTATTTCTATATTCTTTAATTAAAATGTTTAAATATCTAAGAAAGAGAGAGCAAAAGGATTTATTTAGGTTATTTTATTAGATAAATATGATATTTTATATTTTTATATTATTCTTTATATTAAGTTGGATTGTTATGAATTTTGGTGGAATTTATAAAAGTGATTTGATATTTTTAATAAATTCAAATAGTATAAATAAAGGTAGAAATTCGAATAGGCTTTTGAGTGCTTACTGGGCTAATAGTGGGCTTGGCCCATTACTAGGACACAAGCGGCTGACGAGGGGGACCCGTTGGCAGTGTATGTGAGGTCGGCGGCTGACATGTGGGACCGGTATGGCAGTGGTAGTAAAGAAGAAGAAATGGGAACTACGGTGGAGTTCGCTTACGACGACAAGAAAGGAAGGCCTGCATGAGGATTAAGTGGGGAATCATGAAATTGGGGTTGAGTGGATTGATTTGGTGGTTGCGTAAGGTTTGGGGTGGCGGGAGATGGTAGGCATGGGCTATGGCGGCGAAATGGGGCGATGGAGAAAAGGAGGCTTCGGTGGATGCCGAGGATGATTGATGGTCGGGATAGGTTCGTGAGAAGGAGTGGATTGTTTTGTCTATAGACATCATGGCCGGAGAGTGTCCGGAACGGCGAGGGAGTAGTTCGCCGGAGTTGGAGAAGGATGTGGTGGTGGCGGCAAATCTTTGGGCGGGTGAGGGAGCGCAGAGGGAAGGAAGTGATGGATGTGGAGCTTGAGGATGAAGTGGTGTCGGAGGAGGCTTTTATAGGCTTAGGTGAAGTGGCGGCACGGCGGGCTAAGCGTGATGGCGGCGGCAAGACTAGGTGGCAAGCAGTGGATTGAGTGTCCAAGGCGGAGGATGAGGATGTTGACGAGGTGCTGGTGTCAATGGTGGCGCGAGCTCATCCATGGTGGCTAAATCTTGGCGAGGCTTGGTGGTCTGCGGCGGTGAGAAGTCTTCCAGCAGGCGGCAGGCGGCCATGGGGTGAGTTATGTGGGCGTGCGCGAGGAAGAAGACAAGTCGTGGTCGTTGATCCTGGGAACGAAACAATGGGCGCCGTCGGTTTGAAGTGAGGGGATGACAGGTGGGGTCCGGTTTGTAAGTGAGAGAGCACGGTGGAATAGAATAGGTGGAAGCGCATTTCCAAATCGGGAAAGCGTATTCCCAGTGTTTCCCTAAAAGGAAGGTTTTTATTTAAAAGAAAAATGTTTTCCAGAAATCTGTTTGAGGTTTTAAAAATTCATTTAGAGCTATAGGAAGCTCAAAAAAATATCAAATAAATTTCTAAAAATTCAGAAAAATGAGAGGAATCCAAATATGAAATAATATTTATTATTTTATGGGATTTTATTTTTAGAAAAAGAGAGATAGGGTATCTTCTTTAGAGAATAAATAGGAGTTTAGGTTAGAATATTATTTAAAATTAGGAATGGTTATAGAAATATATTTATGGTTTTTGCGAAAAAATTTTATGCCAAATTTAAAATTTTGGGTATGTTACAAAGACAAAGACAATGCATAAACAAATGCAAAAAAAAAAAAGATGCATGTATGCTCGAAAGGAAATACTAATATCGATACAAGGATCTTACGTGTCGTTGTATGATATGAACGCTCATGCCCTAGATACCCGTAGGTACTATTACCCTCACTGGAAAATTAGTTTTGGAAATTATTTAAAGTGTTAAAATATAAATTCTATAAAGCCTTTAGGGGTCTTCTTTTAATTTGCTAATTTTGCAAGAAGTTAATTAGGTCAAAATTCCATAAAAGTTTCTGTGAAAATTTAGAAATTTTCAGAGTTCAAAAGGTATTTCAAATAAATCTAACAGATTTACAGCAATATTTAACCTTAAGGAAAAAGGTGTACATGGCTACTAAAAATTATTTGGGGAATAATAATGCATTTAAAATTGTCCAAATAATTTTCTTGGGTTCAAAACTACCTCTAGTATTTTCTAAAATTTTTCAAGATTTATGGAATCCATAAATTAATTTAATTAAACGGAAAGGGTACTAAAGTATACATAAGAGCTACTGTTATTTTACAGAGGTAAGAAATAGGTTACTGTTCAAAGTTATATTTTTATTAAATCCAGCATGATGTCTAGTATTTACCATAATTTGTACAATATTTTGAGTGTTGTTTTACTTTTTTTAGAAAATCATTTATACTTTTTGGAATTATTAAAATAGGAAAAGGATGAAAATCCTAAATAGAGATGGGCCGAATTCAACACTGTGCGGCGTAGGGC
The DNA here is from genome assembly GCA_036346145.1 of Olyra latifolia. Lineage (NCBI taxonomy): Eukaryota > Viridiplantae > Streptophyta > Magnoliopsida > Poales > Poaceae > Olyra > Olyra latifolia. The sequence goes on along the minus strand of CM070528.1, from coordinate 5,682,809 downwards.
GGTCTGGTCCATGAGCGAATAAGCGGGCCGAACGAGCTCACGAACTGAAGACGTAAATCAGGAGTACGCCTCCACTAATACTTTCAGGCGGGGCCACGGGTCCACATGTCAATGGCTGACAGCACTTAAGCGCGAGAGATTTAAATGCTAATCACTGTTAGTGTGGGTCCCGGCTATCCGCGACACGTCTCGCGGTTGACGTTAGTGTGACGTCAGCCGGGCGACGGCCCATTTGGTTCACCGCTCGATCTTCGGCGAACCTTCGGTGGAGGATTGGCGGCGCTACGGTTCACTATTCTATTTGTTCATGATTGGGATAGGTTCGACTAGGAGAGACCTAGGACATCCTGACCAGGCATCGTCGGCAGTAAGCCAGAACGGCGGCACCGAGGACGTGGGTGGCGAGAAGCTACGAGAGCATGCTTCTACGGCGAAGGGAGGGGTGGCGGACAGTTCACCGGTGCCGGGAGCAACTGGGGACTACCACGGAGCTACCTAAGGAGACTGAGAGCTCGGAGGATGGAGGATCGAACTGGCACCGTGGAAGGGATGGCGGCCGAAACAGGGGAGTCATTGCTGGGGAGCTCTGGCGGTTCCTGGCCAAAATTGAGAACGGGAACATGAGGAGCGGCACCTAGAGGAGCTAGGGAAGCAAAGAATCAGCCGATGATGTACCGAGTCGGCGGTGAGGCAAGAGGGGAAGAATCGGGCTTGGCGGCGGCAAGACCAGAAGGAGGGCAATTCGGGGCCAAGCTTGGTTTAAATAGGTGGGAGATTGTCTGCAGGGAGAGGAGAGAGACGTCCCAGGGCAAGGGGCTCAAGGGCGGTGAGTCAGCATGGCACGGGAGCGGTGCGGACATGATGAAAGAGGGTGCAGCGGGGCAGCGGCCGTGGCATAGAAGGGGCGGGGTGTGAGGCCTGCGCGAGTGGCATGGCAGCGAGGCTATGTGGTGCGGGCAACGGTCTGGCAATGACAAAGGAGGTGTGGCACAGCAACAGCGGTCGCAGTGCAAGGGGCGTGAGGGAACGACATTGTAGAGGGCAGCGCAGCACGGCCGGCGTGGCAGGACAGCTTAGGCGCGGATGGGACGAGCGTGGCGCATCAACGACGTGCACAGAGAGGGGGGAAGGAGAGAGGGAGATAGATAGAGAGAGAGAGAGAGAGAGGAGGGGAGCTCGGTTGGGCCAAACCAGGCCTGAGCCTAGGCTGGTCTGGGCCTAGGTTAGGCTCGGACAGGGCTAAGCCCAGAAGAGAATTTTAGAATTTTGGAAAATTTTGAATTTTCAATTTAAAATTTGAAATTGGAATGAGAGTTAGCAATTTAAAGTTGAATTCAAATTAGGATTTGAATTTTAACCATTTTGAAATAAGACAATTCTAAGGAGAATTTTGAAATTAGAATTTTGGGTTTGCTATTTAAAGTTGAAATGTGAATTTAGAACATTTGAATTTGCTTTTTAGGTTGGATTTGCATTAGAAATTAGGAATTTTTAGATAATGAATATTAAATACTAGAAATGCAAATCAAATTTTTTTATTTTTGAAAATTTTAAAAAAGGGGCCCAAAAATGGGTTGTTACACTCTCTGTGGTATTCACAATGGTACCTTCACCTTTGCCTTCTTTCATCTCTATTTTCTCTTCTGTCGTGATCTTGATCTCTGCCTCAGTCATGGTCCTTGACCTGATACTGGTCCCCTTGATCTCTCCTGTCCTCTCGATTCCTTCTATCTTCTTTGTGCTTTTCAATGTTGTACACCCTCTTGCCTTTGCTTTTGTAACTATACCCCCTGTTTTCTCGATCTTCATGTTTCTTGTTCTCATCATATCTCTTGTGCTGGTCTTCCCTTCTAGGGGGAGGTGCTCTGTTGTTGTTGATACTTGCTTCGGCAGGGTTGGGATTTTGGCTTTGCTTCGTAGGGTGTCTTCCTCCGCTCTTGCATACTCTTTCATTTTTTTTCAAATAGTTCTACCACTATTTTAACTTCCCTTCTTGCTAGCCTCTCTGACAACAAGCATTTTTTTATGCCATATCTTGCGGCATTGATAATTGTTGTGTCGCTCACAGCTCGAAGCTGGCATTTGATTTTGGCGAAGCACTGGAAGTAACTTCACAGCGTTTCCCCTTCTTCTTGTTGGACAGCGAACATATCGCTCTCTTGTTTGGTCTCCTCGTAGTTTCCTTGAAAGTTGTTCTCTAGCTACGAGTGAAGTTGTTCCTAGTCTTTGATGAATCCGGGAGGGAGTGACGAGTAACAAGACAGTGCAATTCCTTCCAAGGAGAGGATGAGCCTTTTTGCCTTGAGGTCGTCGTCCCCCTACCGCTTCGATGGCCATCTCGTACACACTCAATAATTCTCTAGGATTTGTTTCTCCTCCGTACATCTTGAGGATTAGGAGCTTGAAGAGGCATAGGGCTGGCCATCTCTTTTCTTGGAACCTTGCATACAGGGGCTTTTATAAGTTCAAGGTAGCCCTTGTGTGATTTTGGTGATTAATGACAAACGTATTTAATGATAATATTTGATTTAGTGCTTGACAAATGACAAATGTCTAATATGATGTTTATTACAATGAGACTAATGTGTTTCTCGCTAAGTTTATTCTAGTCTCATTCTAATAGAGGAATTATTTGTGTCAATTGGATAAGTTATTCATCCTTGTAAGGTATGTCTCCTTGTAATTATCTTATGAGACTAACAATTTGGTTGATTGACCTATTTAGTCTCACATATACAAATGGGATAAATAAGTGAAGTCGAGGTATGCAATTCGGCTTCTCACTCATATTTATTAGTGCATTTCTCTTATGCAAGCACTAACATTGGTTGATTGAATTTATGTTCTTTGCTTCATGCAATATTTATTTGAGCATAAATGCACTAGGAATTCATTGTATATGCTGCTTGCTTGACTTTGGGATCTTTGCTCTTATATGTTATGTTTTAATGATCCCTTAGTTGCTTCACTCGATAGACTTCACCATGTCATAAATTATATTCGTGCATGTATGCTTGTCATGTATATTCTCACATGCACATATTAAGTGATGTTTATCATGTATAATGTGTTATCTCCTATATTGATCCATACTCTTAATTACCTCTCTTATTGGATCAATAACTTTACTTATTTTGAATTATAAAGTACATGTGTGCTTCCCTCATATATTCGACCATATACACATTTAGTGAAGTTGGAGATTGCATTATTTTGATTAATTGCCTTGCCTTGGAACTTAACATAAATATCTTTTGTTATCTTTCTCTCATGTGTATTTAGTTCTAATATCTTCTCGCCATACAATGCATATTAGAGATATATCATATGTCAAGTGTATCTATTTATAATGAGCTTCACTATAAAACACTTGCGGTGCTTAATTGTGCATGAATATCAAATCTAATATTCTTCCTTTGGGCCTTTGGGACTAATGTCTTTCTTAAGTGTGTGAAAAGAATTAGGTCCCAGAGGTTGTGTGCTTGATGACCAAGGAGAGTTGGAAGATGACGGTCAAGTCGAGGTCAACAAAAGGGGTGTCACCAAGAGTTGAGGACTTAGTCAAAGATTGATTTGAGATCGTCAGGGCAGACAATTGTCAAAGTCGATAGGACGAGAGTCTCATGAGGTGATCGAGTCAAGGTTGACAAGATGAAGACGTCATCAATCGTGTAGTGAAGGTCATCATGCACGATACATCGGGAGGATGCATGGAGCATTGAAGTGGACTTGAAGGCGTTGATAAAGGACATCAATCTTCAAGGGGATGCGCAAGGCAAAGGTATTGCTAGCATAGGGCTAAGGATGTTTCCTAGCCTTTTGCCGGTCTCGGTGTGTGGTTGGAAGACCGGATTGCTAGAATAGTTTGCCGTACTATTAAGGGGGTCCGGATCGATGGTTTGATCGGATCGACGTTATCCCTTTGTGATGCACCTTAGATTTGTTCTCCAAGGTCCTGGAAGCCTTAGGGTAGGTTCTAGGTGTGCGTGGGGGTGGTCTTTGGTGGCTTGGGTGAGCTAGGGTCTGGCTTGGTGTGTAAGCCGGACTGTCCAGCTAGGAGCCGAACAGTCTGGCTAGCGTTGTGAGAGCAAGTCCGGCACCCCGGCCGGGTGTTGCTGGACCACGTGTCCAGTGAGGTAGTGTGAGGTGGCCTTGTTCGGAGTATTAGCCAGACCGTCTGGCAGGGTGCCGGACCGTTCGGCTTGTGTTGTGGGTACGGGTCCGGCTGGGAGCCGAACCAGTCCGCCTAGTGAGATAGTGCGTGTGTGCACTTGGGCACTGTTTTGCCCAAGTGCTGAGGCGGACCCAGTCCGGCTCCCTATCCGGGTGTTGTCGGACCTCTGGTCTTGTGGCGTGCTCTTGGGGTAGTGTAAGGTGCCAAGGGTGTAGGAGGTGTGTAGTGAAAGAGAAGCATCGGTGGTGTTGGAAAGGGTGAGTTTTTAGGGCTGGTTTGACTTTCTTGTATTTTCTGCACCTATCCTTTGGGTGAGAGGTGGTGAGACCTTGTGGGTTAGATATCCCTCATTCTTAACTTTCCGTAGAGTCCAAAATCACCTAATTCCGACACCCGAGCTAAGAGATATGGCTGTTTTACTGGAGTCTGTCGGGTTGTCTATGTGTGATGGACAGTCCGTCATTGTGGTCCGTCGTGCGGCGGACCGGTTTGGCAGAGCAGTGTGTTTTTCGAGTGCTGCCCAGGGTTTTACTCGTGACGGATGGTCCGCTGTGTGTATGGCAGACGGTCCGCCATATTGACGGACCGGTCCGCCGTGCGCATTTTCCGGCTTGTCGTTTTTCTAACGGCTAGTTTTTAAGTTGTGGGATATATACCTGGGATTTCGGGTTCCCTAGTGTAGCTGAGCTCCCCACTTCATATCTACTAGCCTTGGAAGTGTTTTTGGTGGGTTTTGGGAGTGTGCCTCCTTAGAACCTTGTGAGTGAAGCCTAGGTGGTGGTGTGCATCACATTGGGATTGATCGGGTGCGATCAAGCCTCTCTTCGGGCTTGTTACTCTTGGAGCTTGGTGCTTCTAGACGGCTATGCAGGAGGTGCACCGGTGAGCTTCGAAGGAGGAGTCTTGTGGAAGTCTGGTAGTGTGTACAAGGTTTTGGGAGTCTACCTTGCTGGAGCAGTGAACGACTACCCCGAGTGGATGGTCTTGGCGTATGCGACGTGCTGAGGCTAGAAGTGATACTCCTGGGAACGAGGAGTGCTTCAACGAGGAGGTAGAGGTGATACTCGAACCTCGGTAAAAAGCCCTTATGTCTCCTCTTCTCTTTGTGCCATTTATATTCAGCTTGAGATCATTGTGTATGATCTAAGATTGATTGCTTACTTGTGATCCTTGATTTGCTTGCTTATCATATTAGGATTGCAATCTTGTCTTAGGGTAATTACTTGTGCACCTAGATAACTCAATTCGTTAATTGCCCTTGTGATCAAAATCCTTTTGTTCTAAAGCTTTCGCATTTATCTTAGGGTTTTGATCTCAAGACTAAAATTTGAATTAGATTTTAAAATTTGTAAAAGCCCAATTCACTCCCCTCTTGGGCATCCAATTCCTTTCAGCTTTGTTTTTTCTTGGCTTTTTTTTTCTTGTTTTTTGGCACAGGAGGGAGACTACTTCGTCAACTATGGTAGAGCTTGCAGGGTGGTGGTTTTGGGGGTTGGGTGGAGGGTTTTGGTTGTGCTGCAAACGGAGCTTTTTGACCTCCGCCATAAGCTTAGCATTGGCGAGAAGCAGGGCTTGTAGATTCAAATCTACACCCCTTAGGATAACTTCAGGGGCTGGTTGGTGGGGATTGGGGTTTTGAGGTTCATGGTTTATGTTGGTGTTGTGATATGATTGTCTTGACTAGTCTTCTGAGTGATGTTGGGATAGGCCTTAAGGTGGGTTTGGGATAGGGTTTTGGGGGAGTTTTGAGGGAGAGTCTTAGGTGGGGTGCAGAGGTGATACCTGCGACGCGTGGCTCAAATTTCCAGATTTGCCCTCCTCGCGCTCCTAGACCTTGTGTGCTGGCGTAGCCACCGCTGAATCTACTCCCGCCATCTTAGATGTCGCTGCCTTCTTCTTCGAGGGCATGTTGTCCTTGGGGGCTTCTAGTGTCACATCCCTACGGATGATGCCATTATTGACGGATTGCTCCGCAACAAGTATTTATAAGGGTACCCTTTCTCCATATCACACCCTTGGCGAAGCAGCGTGTGACCTAAGCGAAGAAGTTGCCTCACAGGGGAAACATGACATTTTTTTACTTGGAACTCTGCGAGTGTATTGCCTTTCTCTCTAGGGCCTTCAACCCCTTTGCAAGTGTACATCCTTCTCAATTTATAGGGAAAAACTTTTACATGGAAGGGACTAGAATGTCCATTCAGATCTATAAGAATGAGGCTATTTTGGTCCTTTACATGGAATGACTAGATTATCTTTGTTGGGCAGCAAAAGCAAGTGTAAAAGAGTCTTCGAACCCCTATGTAGAGAGTTAAGGACCGGAATGTTCTTTCCTCGTCATACTAAACTAGGGATATTTAAGAGAATTTATGCCTAGATCGGTTACAACTTGTCTCCTAAAAAGGGTCCAATAATATTTATCCTGACACGGTGTGGACCTCTCATATACTGTTTGTTTCTTGGGTTGCCTTAGAGTATCTCCAGCAGAGCCTCTAAAACAGAATCTTCTCTATATTTAGAGTCTCTTGTCCTCTAGCAGAGTCTTTATCTCAGCCTCTAAATTTGAGATTTCTCTCTCCAAGCCTCTAAATTTACAGGCTCTCTGTATCAACCTCTATAGTTTCTCTGGATAGAGGTTCTGTTAAAAAAAAATAGAAATATAGAGACGAATAATAATTTAGAGGGGTGTATAGAAACCCGATTGTAGAGTATACACTCTTAGAGCATCCACATTAGACACTTCAAAATCCTACTATATAATACTATTTCCTACACACTCTATTCCTTTCTCTAAAATTCCTTCACACTTTATACTACACTCTAAAATTTCTTCTCTTCAGTAGCTACTCTAACTAGGGGACTGTTTTTTTGGGCGGTTGCGATTGCGTTTACGTTTAAGCTGGAAATTTGTAGCTCCTTGATAAGGACATCTGAAGGATCAAAAAATTATAGAAAAAATGGTTTTGAGAGCTAGTTGAAGAAATAGTAAGATCTATAAAAATTGGTTACGAAATATCAAAGCGTTTGGCTTATACAAAAGTAACAAATTTTCAGCTTAAACACAAACGCAACCATAACCGCAAAAAAAAAACAGTCCCTAGATAAACATGACAGACCGCGCAGCTGCCGATGCTCTTAGGCTCTTAAGTTATCCTTCCTCCGCATTGCTTCTCTTTCCCCTGTGCCGATGACCAATCAAAGGCCGCAGCCTGGTCCCTGTCCTGCGCTCGGTCCAACCGGATTTGGAAGAAAAACGAGATTTGAAATGAATATGATGCCCTTGATGTTTACGGAAGCTTCGTGCCTCCCTTGACCATGGGAACTCGCAAAGAACGATTGAGTGCGTGAGCAAGCGTCGGCCCGCCTCTCTCCGTTGATGCCACACGGCCGCCAACTATTTAATTCTGTCAAGAGATTCATCACTCATCCATCCACGTCTGACTTTCTTGTTCCACTCCACATCTTCCAGCACGAGACGAGAATCCACTCCCCCGCCAATCCGGAGAAGAGAACCCGATTCGGCGCCTCCGCTGCGGGGTCATCCACTGCTGGCTTCAGCACTGCTTAATCCTGCGCTTGATTCCGATCGAGTCAGTCTGATTCCAGTTGCGATTTGAGCCGAGAGGTTGTTCTTGAAGTGGAGCGGGGAGAGGGATATGGATCAGAGCAAAGAGGAGTTCTTGAAGCAGTTCGGTGGCGACTACGGCTACCCGGACGCGCCCAGGGGCGTCGATGAGATGCGGGCCGCCGAGTTCAAGCGGCTGGAAGGTGCTAATTCATGGTTTTTTAACCCCTTTTTTTTCAATTGATATGATAGGATTTTCAATTTTAGGAAAAAATTGGATTTTTTAATGTACTGTCTTCAAAAAGATTCCAATGCAACTAAACCACCCTTCAACTAATGTGCTGCTGTATGGAGGGAGTTCATAGCTTCTGTATTCTCTTGGTTTTGAGGAGCAGGGGTGGTGTACCTGGACCATGCTGGTGCGACTCTGTATTCAGAGGCGCAGATGGCGGATGTCTTCAATGATCATACATCGAATATCTACGGGAATCCTCGTATCCTTAAACTTTGTGTTTGTTTTCTTGAGACTTTGTTTTGTTCTGTTCTTTCATAGCTATATATATGCATTGCAAATTCTTGTGGCTTTTGCTAAAAGAAAACTTGGGGCTGTATTCCTTGACATGTTTGTTAGATAGCCAGAGTGATTCGAGCATTGCCACGAGCGACCTCGTTACTGCTGCACGCCATCAGGTACTGCGTACTATAATTTTTCAGGGTTCTGACTTTTTAGAATTGTATCTGCAATTCTGGAACGATATACATTTTTAGTTTGTATCTAGGCAGTCATATTTACAAAGGCTATGCAAAGAAAACCTTTTGAAGACTAAAGGCTAGAATTCACAGTAATAATGTATGTTAGGCTGATGAGGTTGTTTTATATCCATTTTTCATTATATGCCCCAAATGTAGCTACTTTTATGTCTCCTTCAACTAACGGCCTAAATAAGATACTCTCAACTACATGTAACTAAAGTTGGAAAGGAGTTGCTAATGTTTGCACTTCTCATTGTGCTTGAAAGGCGCTGCAAATTGCTGCAACATCTTTATTGTATGCACTTGATAAAAGTTGCAATAAGTTTTTCAACTTTTATGGTTTATAATGAAACTTTATCTTCACCAGGTTCTGAAATACTTTAATGCATCTCCGAGAGACTACAAATGCATATTTACCTCTGGTGCAACAGCGGCTCTGAAGCTTGTTGGTGAATGTTTTCCATGGAGTAGAGAAAGTTGTTACATGTACACGATGGAAAATCACAATAGTGTGCTTGGGATAAGAGAGTATCCTGCCATAAAAATTGCTCAGCATCAGATTGCAACTTTATTTGCTGGCTAGTTAAAGCATACATCGCTATGGAATTACAAGCTGCATTGTGCAACGTGATTTAGCTGGTTTATCTCCATAGATTGACTTTTTTATGCCCTCGGTTTTGTAGAAACACCATTACTTTCCTTTTCATTTCTTTTCATTGACTCAGGGCATCCTGTAGAATTTGTGTCCTTAATATATTTATAGATATGCTCTGAGCAAAGGAGCTAGTGCATTGGCAGTTGATGTTGAAGAGGATGTTAATCTTGAAAAGAACCATAGAAGTGATAGTATCTTTAAGATAACAAGACACTCAAACCAAAGAAGAGGAAAAGATGTGCTTCCACCCAATTATCAGAGTGGGCGTCTTTCAACCATTTCAGGTAAGCTCCTCCTGATTTTTTTTTGTTTCTTTAATGGTGATAACATATGATCATCATGGTTGAATGATATCTATCATTCATCTATACAATTTAATGTGCTGGATTGTAATTGATCAATGAACTAGGAATTATATTTTACATAGCATTTGCCAGAATTTCTGGGAACATTTGCTAAGAAACTTATTTTATTTGTACAATTGACAATGACTCAATGAGGCAGTACCTGTTGTACCATGCATATACATAAAAAACCCAATGCAAAACTTCTCTTTATAAACTATGAATTGCTTCTTTACTGCTGTAAATTAGTGTGCTTCGCTGGTACTGATTTCCATCTGCCAATTTCTATGTATCAAGGTACTTATATTATCCAAAACGTAAGTGATTATGTAGACAAAATGGTACTAATGAATGACCACATCATAGCAAAACAAAAGGCATATCTGAAGTTTTACTCTCCCATCTAACTGAATAGCAATGCTGATGTGATTCTTATTATTTCATGTTTTCCTCTTGTGTGCGCGCGTGTGTGTGTAATACAGGAAACAACTGGAATCTGTTTGCATTCCCTTCCGAATGCAATTTCTCAGGCCAAAAGTTCAATCTTAACTTGATAAAGCATATCAAGGAAGGAAAAATTATGCAGTTCTCTTCTCAGCAGCAGTAAGATGCTTGATAAATATAGCAGCGATGATTTGGACTAGGCACTAATTCTGTTATCAGAACCTCATCCTCTTTCCCTGAGACTTCAGTGCCTTTAACATGCTTATAAGTGTATGCAATGCAGGGGTCAATGGATGGTTCTGATAGATGCTGCAAAAGGATGTGCAACTGAACCACCAAATTTATCTGTATACCCTGCTGATTTTGTTGTCTGTTCATTCTACAAGGTAATCCATATGCATGTGTTGTTGGCTTGAAAAACTTGCTCCTAGAGATGTCACCAATTGCTATCTTTTGGCAAACCTGCAGATATTCGGCTATCCAACTGGGCTTGGTGCTCTAATTGTAAAAGATGGTATGCAGCAACACTTGTTACTTTAACTTAGCATGATGGCCTATGTTGATTTTTTTAATGCCATATCATATAAGCTACATTAAATAGCATATGGTTAGTTAAAATACTGCAGAAATCTTTATTGTAGTTGCTGGCAATCTCTTCCCAATGGAATGGGAACTTTCTAATGACATGTTTCATTTTTACCATTTTTTGGCAGAGGCTGCTAGTTTGCTGAACAAGATATACTTTAGTGGAGGTTTGTTGTTGCTATACTTAGTTTTAAATTTCATTTTATTGAAGTCTTGGTATTAATTTAGTTTTAAATTGATATAATATTCTAGGCACAGTAGCTGCTTCAATTGCTGACATCGACTTTGTTCAAAAAAGAAAGAGTGTGGAGCAAGTTCTTGAGGATGGAACAATTTCATTCTTGAGCATAGCTTCTCTTCGACATGGGTTTAAGATAGTCAATACGCTAACTACCTCTGCTATTGCACGGTATGTATTAAAGATTGTTTTGTGCCTTATATTCTGTTCTGGATGTATTTGTAAACACACTGCTTTCCTTTTATAGGCATACCACATCTCTTGCTACTTTTGTGAGAAAGAAAATGCTGCACTTGAAGCACGGGAATGAAAAAAATGTTTGCATAATTTATGGACAACAAACTCTGAAGGTATCACAAGCAAGTTATTTTGCTGTCTTCTAAGAGTTGTTATCATTTTTGTTCACTTTTCTTCCACCTCTAGAGAATAGTTGTCATTAATATAAGAACTATGCATTTCGGATATGATTTCATGGACTTCTTGACAGAAATATGTTAGCTCTATTCAACCTTTTGTTTCCCGTGACATGTTGTAGGTGGCAGATCGGAAGATGGGCCCTACAATCACATTCAATTTGAAAAGAGAAGATGGCTCCTGGTTTGGATACCGTGAAGTGGAGAAGCTTGCTTCGTTATCAGGGATTCATTTGCGTGTAAGGACATAATTGAGGTCTTCATTTTCCTTAGTCTAACATGGTATATTTGTGTGATGACCTTTTATCCATGTTTCCTATGATAGATTAGGCTTGCGAGAATCAGAAGCATGAGAATGTGACTTTTACCAATGCTACTATTTTCCCTACAGACTATCAGTCCAGAATAAGCATTTTGGTGCAATGCCAGCATTTTTAGTTTATGAACAAGCTCCACAGGGTAGATGTGCTCTGCAAGTTGTGTTTGTGATAATTGTTGGTGATGGATATGGGATTGCTTAGCTTGAACAAATATAACAATCATATGCTTCACAGAGCTGGAAATTCTTCCTGACTCATAATAGATCATTTCAATTGCTCCCCTGGACCTTGGATCCTCGACTGATTTTATTACTCTGCTGTTTTGCAGACAGGCTGCTTCTGTAACCCTGGTGCTTGTGCTAAGTATCTTGGCTTGTCACACTCAGATCTAGTTTCTAATTTTGAGGTGCATCGTACAACCTTATCTGGTCAATCCAGCAATAAACATATCATTATACCTTCAAATGTTTCACATGTAAGTAAAGTAAATGTGTGTGCATACTTGTCAGGCGGGGCATGTTTGTTGGGATGATAATGACATAATAAATGGAAAACCAACTGGTGCTGTCAGGATATCATTTGGGTATATGTCCACTTATGAAGATGGAGAGGTATGGTATTTATTCTTGCAGTGCCATTTATATAAAAAATATCTGCTATTAATTTTGATTTATTATACCTAAAATTCCTCCGAACAGGCCAATTACATGCAAGACCACTCTAAGCAGTTGTCACTAATCTCACTTTTTTTGCTAGGAATTTTTGAAGTTTCTGCTGTCTTCTTTTGTGTCCAAATCAATAGCATTCAACAATGGTTACATGTTGAGTATGAACACTCTTACCTTAGTAGGTAAATACTTTATAATATGAAACTAGTGATGTATTGTATATCACTTGGTACACATTTACCAGTTTAGTTCATATTTCTTTAATCGCAGACAATTGGAGTCAACAAGTTGTTCCAGATGTTCGAGTAAAATTCATAACTATTTATCCTGTGAAATCCTGCCAAGGATTTAGTGCACAGAGTTGGCCGCTGACTGTTGGTGGTATAATTAAACCCTGTACCTTGACTAAGTCTTTCATGTGTAGCATTGGCTACAATAATTTTGGTGATCCATAATATACTGGCATTTCATATGATGTCTTCTTTTTTTTACTTAGGTTTAAAATATGATAGAGAATGGCTTCTGCAGGGATCAGGTGGTGAAATTTTGACACAAAAAAAGGTAATTGGAGCATTCCTGTCTTGTGTCTCTGTTGAACCTTATAAATTTCAGGTAGCATGATGTTGTGGCTGTGCAGGAGCAGTCCAGGAAGATTAGGAAAAGAGTCCAGAAGGGCATTACGAAAGTTGGAGATATAGTAATAGTCATTCGATCCTATACGTAACATTTTAGTTATTGGGAGAGCCTGAAATAGTTTTTAGGATAGTCTTCCACATAAGCAGTTTTGTCATATTCTTACTGCTGTCTTTCTTTGTTTATTAGATATATTGATCCCTCCAGTAAAATAGATAACATACATAAGGTGAAGACAGATTTTGCACCGTAGACATGAACAGGGCAACAAAAAATTCATCTCAAGTTCTCAACCAAACTTAAATAGAACTGCATAACTTTGCTACAGAATGTTGAACATTATTTAGTGAAGCTATCTTCAGGACTTCTTTCTAATATTAGTTGAGCTCCATATTCTTCAGGTGCCAGAGTTGGGCTCTATCCGCACACTGATCGACCTGGAGCTTGGGAAACTATTCATAGAGTCACCTAAATGCAAGGATAAATTGCAAATTTCTCTTCTAGAGAAATTGACTCATCTAAGTGCAGAATTAGATGTATATGGCCAAAGGTATGGCCATATGATTGGATACATGTTCAGTTGTTCTAAATCATACAAGTTTTCACAATCGTTTGTTTGGTCATGCTCCTTTCCTTCTGTTCTTCTTCTGAGGCTCTTTGCTTTGATTAAAAGAATGTCAACAAAACAAAAATGGTTGGTTGGGATTCAAACACCATTTGGTCATGGGTTTATTTTATATTGTATTTCTTATTTTGTGATACTCTGTCAAGTTTTACAAATAGATTTAGATTTATAATGATCACTAATAGTTAGTCCTTACAAATTGCTTCAGGTATGAGGCACAAAGTTACGATGACAAGGTAAACACATGGTTCAGTGAAGCTATTGGACGTCCTTGTACCTTTATGAGGTGTTCAAGCTCCAAGAACCGTTCCTGCACATTTACCGGCAGGAGTGATCGTCTATGTAGGGATACTCAAAGCAAACTTAGTTTTGTCAATGAAGGACAGCTGCTACTAATCTCTGAAGAGAGCATCTCTGATCTCAACAGCCGGCTTAGTTCAAGTATGCAATTTCACTCCCTTTCTCTACTGTCCATTCTTTTATTGCAAAAGGAGCAAAAAGGGCTCTAATTATTCATAGAACTGACCAAGATGATTATTGCAATGCTGATCACATGACATAGTCAGGACATAATGTATAGTTGCACTCGCACATAATTTTCTTGGACAGCCTGACCAGGAGAATTCACTTTGGGGTACATTTTCCAGGTAATGGGAATGCTAAGCAACAGGTTCTTGTTGATGCAATGAGATTTCGTCCTAACATAGTTATCTCTGGATCAACTCCATACAATGAGGATAACTGGAAAAGGCTTCACATTGGGGAGGCCTATTTTACGGTAAGTAGTTTTGCACTTCAGATCCCATTGTCATAAGAGAATATTTTGGCTCATCTGCAACTGCTGAATTACTGTTCATGTGCAGTCCATGGGAGGATGCAACCGTTGCCAGATGATCAACCTACACCAAAACTCAGGGCAGGTGCATAAGTCGAAAGAACCACTGGCAACTTTAGCATCATATAGACGAAAGAAGGTAAGTTCATGTGCAAAGTGCTTGCTCATCAGTGGCCTGGGACTTATTTTTTTGCAATGTAACTCGCCGATTTTCACATGTGAATAGGGAAAGATTTTGTTTGGAGTACTGCTAAACTACGAAGACGGCATAGATGGAGAAGATGAGATGGTTGAAGAGAGATGGCTACAAGTGGGGCAACAAGTGTACCCTTCCATAGAGTGACTTGTGTACAGATATGGACTATGAACACGGCAGCTGCATCAGCAAGCTGCTTGGTAGTGGATGTTACATAATACATACGGAAAATGTGGGCAATAGAAATAATTCCAACACATAAAAACCGAGATATTTTAGTTAGGATGAGTACAGAACTGCAAAAGATACTTTTACATGTATCATGAATGTAATAATTTTTTTTTTAAAAAAAATACCTGTATGTAACTTGTGAGGGCCATGAGGCCTGTTCTACAGACCGAAAGAAAGAGGAATGAGTAGCCAGAAATTCTCAGCTGTATTATTTCTGAGGATAAAAACGTATCAGTCGTATTTGCAGCTGCAGTCCAGGGAAATTTTTTTTTAACCAAGTAGTCCAGAGTTGAACCTGAGAAAACCAAGCCTAGCCTTGAAAGAACCAGACCCATCTCAAGTTAAATCAAAAACTGAATTTTGGCATCAGCCATAAAAATCAAGAACTCTGTTAGTTTGCTCCATGCTAGTTCGACGGCGCAGGTTGTGTGCGCGCCATATGTGGCCGTATCATATGAATCCACGTAGGGGAAAGCTTCAACAATGTTGCATCAGTAGGGGAAAAGAGAGCAGCTAAGTACAGTTTCTTAGGTTTTAACTTTTAAGCATCTGTCAACAGTCCATGTTCATAGCAGCTATAGCCTATACCATTTATACAGAACATCACGTCTCGGCGTCTCGCAGCAACCGGTAACAAGCAAAAGTTTAAGAGTGACGGGGTATATGATGATGCTAGGGAGAATACGGTATCAGGTTTGTTCTCCAGATCCACACTGTGAAAATGCTATGTTGGTTCAAAATTCGCAGGCTTCAGAGGTTGGCGACAGATTTATCAAAATTTAGGCTGAAATCTCGCCAAATCATTCACCGTTCAGCTTTCCCCTCAAAATTGAATAACCTTCCACGGACAAGTTTCCTGCGTTAAAACATGATATCGCCATTAGGTCCAAACAGATGGCTGGTGCTCTGCCCATTCAATTAGATGAGCAGAATAGAGTTTAAAAAAAATACAACAGCGAGGCACCATAGACTCAATAGGAGCACACCAACAACGCCACAGATATTACCATTAGTGATATGTACAGTGTGTTTTGCAGTAAGTAGCTTGGCGCATGGAAAAAAATGTTCGTAAACAAAAATGGTTCAGTGTGCGCCGATAGACAGTAGAGTTTTGGTTAATCTGTAAGCAGGAACAGACCTTGGAGGGCATGGGTTCTCGTCAGATAAAACCTTCATCAACCTTTCTTCGAATGGTGTGGTATGCCAGCTCACTTGTTGGTCCTAACGACAGTAGTATCTTAGAACAAGTAGCATATGACAAAAAACTTAAGAAATATGAGATAAAACATAAATGATCAATGTATACCTCCTTGTACTTGGTAGTTGTGTTTGGAATACCATTACCATCCCATGACTTGGGCAATCTGGGAATGGGATTCTCCACACCCCAGTTCATTTCAGAACCCGTGAAGACAGGTCCCGGTGTGAAAAGGCTGCCTTCATCAGACAGTTGATCCCCAGCTGGACACTTGATATTGCCTTGGTTCTCATCATCTCCAGATGAAGGTTTCAGCCAGTGGGACAGACTCAATACAGCATGTTTTTCATTTGAATTGGATTTGGATAGCTCCACACCATCCAATAGATTTGGGGTGCCTATCTTCGACTCATCCAGAGGAAGAGAATCTTTTTCATGGCATGAAGCATTACCATTAGGATTTGAAAATGGTAGTGAATTGGACAATCCTGGCTTAAGCACTAACTTTGAAGAGGTTTGCTGTGGCCTCTTGATAGAATATGCTCCCAAGTTTCTCCTTTTGGGAGGATTGGAGGGTAGCACTGGTGAAGAATCTTCTGTCAGCTCCATCAGATGAAGCTTGTTCTCAATTGGTCTCAGGACAGGATAGACAAATTGCTTGAGGGTCCTGACACGCTTTCCAGACATAGAGCACCCTTTACGTGGAGTATATATTGTTACAGGGGTCTGCTCGTCATCTCTGAGAACTAAAGGAGTTGGGAAGGGTGAATCAGTGCAATCAGACAGCCTGTTTTTGGTGCTCTGAAACATGGAGTTCTCACGGAATGCTGATTGAGGAACTGGTTCAACTCGTGGAAGATGTTCAGTATCTTCAACGTTAAGTTCAGACCTCAAAGTATGACCCCCTTCACATTTGAAGCTGCATAGTATGACATGAGGCATCAGTTATAATGTTGAAAGATTTTCACACACTTATGATAATATGATAATTAGGGCAGTTCTTACCCTTCATATGAATTGACTTCAAATACTAACGGTCCTTCCACTGCAAGCGCATCTGTGGGCGTGCTATCACACTGCATGTTGAAAAAGAAGTTATCAGAGAACAAAACTAATAACATAATGATTTCATAAACATGTTCCGCACCTCATTAGTATTTTCCATATCGATTTGACAATGAAATGACACGTTGCGAAGTTCAGCTGGGGTTTCAGATATTGTACCACATAACTTAAGGTAATTTGCCTGGGTAGAGTTAAGAGTGCCGTGAAAATTCAGATTAGAAGAGAATAAACGTCTTAGAGTATATCTTAACAGTTAAGTAGTCTACAGCTTTTCCCAAGTCTTATAAACTAAGATAGATACTGTCAAAAAGTGGAAAGGAAATAAAAGGATACAGACGATAGAAATTGATGAGTAAGGACAAGACATGCAGATGAAGATAAGAGATGCAGAACAAAAATCAGCACCAGTGAGCTATTCCAACTAGTTCAGATGGAAAATACTGGACCAAAATCATATGTCCAAGGCAAAAAACATAAAATTATTATCAGCAAGTGCAATGGCCATAACTCATAATCCCCTAAGAAATATAAGAAATACTTATACAGCTACAGAACGATTTAAAATCCCCTTTTTACAGGACATATCAACGTATCAAGACTGATTAACCCTATAAGACTCCCACTCCAAGAAATTCTACCACCGTCCTAGTCTTGTCCAGTTGTCCTAATATAGAAAAGTGCAGCCGACCAGCAACTATCTATTCGCATTAACAGTGCACATTCGACAACAAACACTTTCCAAAGCATTTTTATCGAAATGTTTACACAACTAGTAGGTTCAGTGCAGCACTGTGTGAACGTGAATATCTGAATCTAAACTATCCACACACACACACACAACACGCATAGCACAAACGCATTCACAAAAAAGAAATCAATCTACGGTAACTACTATCAGTTGGAAAGCTAAACATTACATATGCACAATGAGAAGATCAACTAGAATGTGCCAGTAGCCACCTAGCACAATAATCGCGCAACGATCACATCCCACTTGAGACAAAACAGGAAAAGCACATCATTTAGCTGCACCCTGGTAATCTGGTATGCATACCTGTCGCCTGAGGTCCTCATCGGTGCCAACATCATTGGCCAAATCCCCGTACGATCCTTCACTCCCTCCAAAACCTGAAACAACACCGCACGCGCACGGAGCAACACCGAAATTAACCCAACCACACCGCGAATCCGAGCGAAACATCCTGCGCATTAGGTTGAAGGGACTGACACACTACCTCGATCGTCATCCGAGAGCGCCTCCCCGAGCCGATCCTTGGGCACGAGCGGATCCTGCACACGGAAAAACGAACCCAAAACGTTCACCACCTCGATCCAAATCCCGAAGCGGGCGGGCGGGAGGCTTAGGTTTTCCTTACGCGCCGGCCGTGCCCGGGGCGGGGGCGGAAGCAGGAGAGGAAGCAGCCGACGAGGACGGCGTCGAGGAAGGCCACGGCCGCCGTCGCGATTGCGTCCGCCCACCGGCACATCGAAGAGCTCGGCGCCTCGCGTGGATCGGGAGGAGAGAAGGGGAGGGGACGCCGGCGGCGAGGCGAGGCGAGTCGAGGCGAGGGCTGAGAGTGGAGAGGAGGATGGTTTGAAATGGGAGGGGAGAGGAGGGAAGCTGTAGTGGAAGTGAAGCGGAGGAAGAGGCGCCGAGGGAGGGGACGCGTGGGTCACGGGCTGACGGGGCCGGGTGGGTGTTTTTGTTGGGCTGGACTTTGGTTTGCTTTAGGCCTGGGCTACAATGGGCCTTGGAATTTGTCCTCTCTTTTGACCGTAATTGCGCCCAGAATAAAAGAGGATCGGTATCATCTGCCCTGCTCCAAAAGGCAAAGATTACCTTTGTATCATCTTATCCCTCCATCTTCTAATCAATAATAGATGTATTAAGTATTTATTTTTCAAGTGGTACCTATGAGATTTTAGATATAAAGACATTCATCGTTGATTATGAGATGGATGGATAAGATCATACAGAGACAAAGTTTGCCTTTGAGAGCAAATAAAATGCAGGAGATATAGATCCAAGGTTTTTTTCCTATCCTATCCTCACATATGAATGGCTAGATTTGATGGTTACATCTTGGTACCAGTCTAAAAATAGTAAAAATCCCCTTCTTTTAAAATGATACAATCGCCAACAGGACACACATCACGCACGCACACACATGCATGCGTTGTATCCTCTACACTCACGATAGGATCTAAAGAGACAGAGAGGCCTCCGTAGTGTGGGCACACACTATCCAGTTGAACACCCACGTGTACGTGTATCCACTCTAGTAAATATAAGACGTGAAGACCCGATCTAGGGATCGAGCCTGGATGACGTACACTTGTCCCTCATTAGCGATGCCTCGTTTGCCTTGATTAAGACCATCAAATTTTTATACAGGCAGTCGATCTCTCTAGATCTTACATCCCTAATAGCTTATCTAAATTTAGATCTCTACATTCTATTCTAAATCACTATTTTTTCTATATTTTTATTATTCCCAGTTCTCAAGCAGTATCTCTATCTTAAAAATATATAGAGATAGGAGAAAGAATATCTAAATATAAAGACTTAGAGAGAAAAATCTCTAACTTTGGAGACTGAGGTAGAAACTTTGCTGAATTGATATAGAGAACGGAAGTCTCTAAACATAGAGAGAAGATTTTTTTTTAACAGTTTCTACTACGGATGCTTGACACAGAGTATACACGTAAGCCGCTGTGAGACTTGACACGCGCACAACGTATTCCGGCTGCGAGAAAAATGGCATTCCCTGGCGTGTGGAGTGACTTCTCGCCGCAACCATATTTCCGGACAGAGACCCAGCTGGCAATTAGCCGGCTGTAGGCACCGCCCTTTTGACAAGCAGAGCCGCGAGAAGAAAAAACTGGCGCGCGCTCTCCCTCTCACACACGTACACACGTACCTCTGAACGATCGGAGGAGACCCGAACGCTGCTGCATGATCCGGTGCAGTCGGCCGGCCGTCTACACGCCGGCGCCGCCGCCGCGATTTTGATGGGTGCAAGTGATACCCGGCGGGAATTCGCCGGCGTCCCAGGACTTGGCAGCTCTCCGGCCGGCCTATAGGCTGTAGCTGCCCCCGATCGATCGATCTCTGTACCATCTGATTATTAGAGCATCCCTAGCGCCGTAGCAGAAACTCTACAGCAGTAGAGTTTTAGAGATAGTGTGTCTGGTGGAGGAAAAGAATCTTTTAAGGTGTAGTGTAAAATGTGAAGAAATTTTAGAGTAATGAAGAGAGAAAATAGAGTAAAAAAGAGAGAAAATAGGGATAGAGCTTCTGGTGTGGAGGCTCTTAGCGATTTTGTTTGGATATGTACCACGAAAATAGCTGTATAAAGAAAGAGAGCATTGTCACGTGGTTAAGCACCTCCTGTACTAGTATGGCGTAGCCGCTTCTCGTACTGTAGCTCCACTTGAGACGACGTGTCGGGCATCTCGTGACCTAGCTAGCCGGACAGGGGAACAGGAAAACCCTAGCTCCGAGAGAGTGAGTCCGCATCATCCATGGGCGCGCATTCTACGACCGCCCGTACAGGCCACGAAAGCAACACACAGCCTTGGCTTATCTCAAGTCTGGAGTTTGCAGTCCAGCTGCACGGACAGTTCCTCCCAGCTTATCCGTCTCATTTCTAATCTGCTAATTTGACTTATCTCGTAACTTTGAGAATTTTCCGATGTGGCCTCGAGAGTCGGATGCCCTTGGTTTTTAGGATTTAGGAAGCTTTTAGACACGCCTATGAGATAAAAAAAGATTAAAAAAGTAATTAAAAAGTCAAATAAGTTAAAATAAGCCACGTCTTATTTCGTTTCTTATCTGACTTATTTGATTTTTTTTATAACTTTTTGAATCCGTTTTTTTATCTCGTAGACGTGCCTAAAAGCTCCCTAAATCATAAAAACTAAGGGCATCCGACTCTCGAGGCCACCTCGGGAAATTCTCGAAGTTACGAAATAAGTCAAATTAGCAGATTAGAAATGAGATAGATAAGTTGGGAAGAACAGGGCCTAAAGCTTCTGATCCGAAGCTGCATTTATAAAAAAAAAAATTCATATTTTATGCTACATTTTAAAAAATTTCTTTCTTTCAACAGATACTCTATTAAAAAATAAAATAAGTAGTGTTTTACAGCATCTTTAGCTTTGATGGATGGATAAGAAGGCTATGCGTAAGTGGACAACAATTTTTCTTTTGGACTAAGAAGGCTATATCTAAGAGGAGAAAATTCCATTTTATTTGTCCTGCTGTGGTCGTGTGGACTCTTTGGTTGTGCAGGATCAAGAGCTGTTTTGATAGTAAAAGCCTTAAAAACCTTGCTGATATTCTGTATTATATTTGCATTTTGCTTCGCTGTTGGGTAGGTCTACTGAAGATGGAGAATCGGGAGTTGGTGTAGCTGGGCATCGAGAAGATCATTCAGATCGTCGTGGGTTGCAGAATCTAAGTGGGGGGAGCAATGCTAATAGTCCTAGAAACGTGCAAACGTAGCTATTGCTGCTGATCTCTGGTGGAAGGAGTACCCGAGTTCAACTTTAGTTTGCTATGTCCTTTGATTGAGGGTCTTTTGGTGTTGTTTCTGTGCTCCTCCTAGCTCAACGCCACTTAGTTGTAAATCTCCTATATGTGGCCTGTTGGAGGGTGCATCTCTCATTGTTTTGTTGCAGTACTTGGTTGGTTCGGAGTTTCCTTTTGCTTATGGTGTCTTTATGTGATCAGGTGGAAAAGTTCCTATGCTGTTTTGTGTAGTGTTGGTCTGAAACGCTGGAGTGGTGTTTGCTGGATACGTTGTGGTTTTCGTTGCTTATGGTACTTAATAGAAATAGGAGCATCGCTCCTTTTGCCCAAAAAAAAAGAAGCTTTGATGGATGGATCGAGTGCCCCTGCACGCAGGCGGCGGATATGTACCTTCTCGCATGCGGGCCATGGAATTGAATCCGAGGCCTCGGAGGGAGCAGGAAAACTCCCATGGAGACGCGCGGGGAAGGAGGAGGAGGAGAATGATTCAACAATAACTTCGGCTGTACGTCTGGTTGACTCCTGCCTCTCCTTCAATTCCATGGAAGCTTCAGATCGGGGTTGAAGTTTTTCCGGCGCCGATTGATCAGTTCCTAGGAATGGTACTATGCTTGCTCAGCAAGCTGCAGGTTTGGAAAAATGGGAACCGGCTGCATGCAGAGGCAACAATTTCTGTGATGGAAATTATTTGCTTATACTTATCTATTTATTGGCAAATGTTTAGTTAGGCACCCCACTTTCCTCACATTCAGTCTGATCAACAAAGTTGTGGCATCTTAAAATGACCGGCCTAAGAAAGAAGCGGAAAAGCAGCACTACTTTTTTTAGATATAGGATACTAAAAAGCTTATCTTTAGTTTCAAAAATGTAAATACTTTGATATTTTTGGTTCATTCTTTTTTTTCTATAAGATATGTCACAAAGCTCTAAAAAGCAAATCAAACGAAGTGTGCCGGACTCTCCAAATTGTTTCGAAAAATATCAAAGTTCAGATTATTAGTAAATAAGCATATCGACAAATCAGATAAGTTAAAAGAACATAATCAGATATTTGCTGTTTGAGGTAACTGTTGCAGGCGAGCCGGGTAATTGCAGCGGCGGGCGTACGTCCTCTTCAGAATTGTTCACAGATCACACGGTAGCAGGTACTGACTGACCCGTAATTTCTTTCATTTTCGACTACAGACTTAATTTCAGTTAAAAAAACGTAGAAAAAGAAAATGTCAACGCACTTTAATTTGGAGAGTACTAGACGTCGCTAGCTCATGCGTAAATTCCGTCGAAATTTTAAGATGTCAATTGCCAGCATAAATATCGATAGTATTTATTGCTGTGATCGACAGCCCGTGTATTTCAAATCCGCGGTCAGGATTGAAGTCGTCGTTGCCTGGTAGTCTATAAGAGCATCTTCAGCAATAGCCTCTAAAACAGGGTCCCTACTTTTGATTTGGGAGCTGTCTCTATTTTTGGGGGCCTCTGATTTTGTCTTCAACTCTAGCAGTTAGCCCCTATTTGCTTATGACATGTGGGACCGGCTCGTCAATGACTCTTTGTTTTTCTTTTCAATATCCTTTATTTTCTTTCTTCTTTTTCCTCTTTTCTCCTCCCTCATCTCTTCACAAGCGAGACAAAGGGGGAGCGGCGACGGTGACGGGCGACGGCGGCAGGCGACAGCGGCGTCGGATCTAGCGGGAGACGGCGGCATCGGATCTGGGCGAGGCGACGAGCGGCGGGGTAGAAGAGGAGACGACGGCGGGCGACGAGTGACGGAAAACACCCCAACAGAAAAGTAGAAGGCCCCTAAAGATCCATGGGAATTGGGGCTGGAGGGGGAGATTTAGGGGCCTCCCTATTTTAGGGGCTTTAGTAGGGGCCCTGCTGGAGTGCATTTTTTGGCTATAACCCTTATTTTTGGGTTTAAGGGCTTGAATAGAGGCTCTGCTGGAGATGCTCTAATTAACAGGGATGAAGTCAACTGAAAAAGAGAATGCATTTTAATCAATTTTTCTGACATAGAATCTTAGGCCCTGTGTAGTTGATGAAGCTAGGGGTGAAAACGGGTCGGGTAATACCCGACCCGTATCCGGACCCGGGGAAAATTTTACCCGAAAATTTGGATACGGATACGGGTATTTTTTTGTCGGGTCGGATACGGGTTATGCGGATATTTTTGTTTCGGATACTGGTCGGATACAGAGACAAACAGATACCCGGTAAATACCCGGATATTCGGGTCGGATACGGGTACCTAGATAATTTTAAAAATCGGGTACCCGGTTCGACATATGGCCCAAGCTGGCAAGCTCAACAGGCAAGGCCCATTGGCAATTTGGCATTAGGGCCCAAGTGACCAACCGGCCAGCCGGCCAGGCAACCCTAAGTCCCCAAGGACCCCAACGGCCAACCCGTCACGGGCTCACTGCCTACTAGCCACTTCGGCACTTCCCCAGACCCTAGCCCCATTCACACCGCCGCCGCCTTCCGCCGCCCACACAGCTCCCGCCGCTTGCCGCCGCCGCCACCCGAAGACCTCCGCCGCCCGTCGCCCAGAAGACCTCCCGCCGCCGCCGCCGCCCGCCACCCGCAGCTCTCCTCCCGCCGCCGCCACCCGCAGCCTCGCCACAGCTCTCATGCACCACATACAGCTCTGCCGCCTTCAACGCAGCTCCAGCGTAGCTCCGCCCCCTCCCTCAAGCTCTTCGCCAAGCTCCTTGAGAACGGCACGTCCGCACCATCAACGACCTCAATCATCCTCTCCATTGGATCCGGTATACATATACCTTCCTCTTCTCCCACCCCTTAGACCCTCTACTAGATCTTTCTTATCAACATGCCTGTATTAATTAGTATTGGTTTCCTATATGGATGTGCAGCGCAGTAGCAACCAAAGAAGCCCCATCAAAATCTGCTATGGTGCTACACTATATCTTGCAACCCGATGCACAATTATTAAATTTTTGCATGCCACCCATCGCCATCGCTGTTTGGCGATGTAATTGTAAAATTTACGTTTGTTTCGCCTGTCAACGTTCTAGTATCGCTCCTATTCCATTTGCAAGCTATAACACTTGAAGGCTTGCTTATTGTGTATGTATCTATTGTTTAACTATTTTATTGCATGGCTAGCAATTTGGTTGTGCATGAATTAGCTGTCCCTATTAAAATTATGCATGTGCTTTTGTAATAACACAGGATGCATTACATTAAACCCAATGTTTCTTCTGTCCTTCAGTCCTTGCATGCATTGGTCTGTTGATTGCATTGCTGCTTGCTGGTTGTGGTGGTGGTGCTGCCCGGGCTGCTGAGGAGAAGAAGGTGAGCTATATTTGCTTGCTGCCTGGGCAAGACAGCAGCTAAGAAAACCATATTTGCTTGTGTTCTAATTGGTGCTTTCTTGTGGAACAAAGATGGAAGACTCAAGGCAGCAAGAATGATGTCAATGACAGATTAGCCAACATATGGGTGAAGATGGCAAGCAAGCCGAGCAAGAGCAACACATCAATGATGTTTCTTCCGATGAGGATGGGGTTCAAAGCGAGGATAGTGCTTGATGCAAATTCGTGGAAGGAAGAGGAAACGAATAGTGGAACTCTCAACACTGCTACCAGTGATCTCTAGGAAGGGCAAGTCGACCATGACCTCTAGCAAATGCAAGGTCAAGGGCAAAGACAAGGGGAAGGCCCCGATGGAGAAGGGCAATCCGCCGATGGCAGCTAGTAACCCTAATTTGGAGAAGAAGAAGGCACTGATGGCATCTTCCAATAGCGACAAGAGTACTGCTACCCCTACTAGCAAGTTCATGGCATCCGCTATAAAGGCTGCAGACTCGAGCAAACATATGGTTTTGGAGAAAACCACAAAGCCAGCTAAAGGTATAAGTCTTACGGGGCCTTGCCCTTTAGTTTAAGTTCAACATTTATGAGTGTATGTGCGCTGAATTTTGAACATTAGTAGGATTGAATAATGAAATTATGAAGTTTTGCTGTCTTTCATGTTTCTTGTATGAGTGTATGTGCGCTGAATTCTGAATTTTACACGTATTTCATGTTTCTTGTATCACTGTATATGTATGTATGTCAGTATGTGACACTGTAATTGGAAATGCCATCATTATATATTGAAAATAATCAAAATATAGCTGTCCAAATCAAAAAATCAGAATAAGTTGATGTTATATGAGTACTATGGTATATGAGTATGTCACTTATTGTCTTTATGTCTTTGTAGCTTCGCAAGCTAAAAGTGCAAGTGCAAATGCAAGTGCAAGTGTAAATGTCACGGCAAGTGGAGAAGAAGATCCCAAACCCGGGAAGAAGCTCACTTCATGGGTGTGGCAACATTTCACAAAGTTTGATAAAGAGGTGAAAAAGGAGGATGGTTCAATCATCATGGAGCGTTGGGCCAAATGCAATAAGTGCCAACATAAGGCAAGGGCTGAAAGTTCAAATGGTACAAAGGCTTTCATGAATCACTTGAAATTCAAACATAGCTTGGTACAAGGTCAATAACTCATAGGTCAGAAGGGCGAAAACATGGTAACATATCGGTATGATGAAGATACTAGCTTGAGATATTTTTATGATGCCATCATTATGCATGAGTACCCATTTTCTATCTCTCAGCATAAGTATTTTGTTCGATGGGTCAAGTCTATGCGACCAAGCTTTCCTTTAAAATCTCGTGTGACTATTCGTAAAGATCTCATGGATCTTTATAAAGTGGAAAAGAACAAGTTGTATAAACACTTCAAAACACTCTCTTGTCGTTTTAGCTTCACTATGGATATGTGGACATCAATTCAAAACAAAGCATATATGTGTGTCACGACGCATTGGATTGATGATAATTGGAACATGCAAAAAAAGATTATCAATTTCATCCATGTAGAAGGCAATCATTCAGGGCTAAAATTGGGTGAAACATTTTTTTCAAATGTGTTGAATTGGAATCTTGATAAGAAGTTGTTTGCTCTTTCTTTGGATAATGCATCTTCAAACAAAGTTGCTATTGATGTGGTCATTGAAAATGCTAGAGGCTTGCTTGTATGTGGTGGAAAATTCTTTCATGTTAGATGTGCAAATCACATATTAAACCTTGTTGCTAGAGATGGATTAGAAATAATTGGAGATGCCATTGGAAGCATTAGAGAATTCATAACATTGGTTAAAAGATCACCTCAACAATTGGAGGCATTTGAAAAGTGTGGTAAAGAATGTGATCTAGACACTAAAAGAGCCCTTTCGTTGGATGTTGCCACAAGATGGAACTCTACATACATAATGATAAGAGATGCTATTTACTATAAGGATGCTTTTGAACGTCTTGCTCTTAAAGATAGAGCTAGATATGGACATGTCACCCCTTCAATTGATGATTGGTTGAATGCTGCAAATATTACCAAGTGTTTGAAAAAATTCTATGATGTCACATTACTTTTCTCTGACACATCATATCCTACTGCAAATCTATTCTATCGGAGATTTTGTGAGATCAAGATTGGTATTACCAAATGGTGTGAGAGTAGTGATATCATCATTTCTAGTATGGCCAAAAGTATGAAAGATAAGTTTAAAAAGTATTGGGAAATGAACAATATGGCTTTAGCAGTGGCAGCCTTTCTTGATCCAAGGTATAAACACAAGATGGTTAAGTTGTACCTAAGCAAAATGTTCTTGAATGAGCTTGCCGAGTTTGAGAAGATGGAGTTCATGAATGTTGTGAATGAATTATTTGCATTTTATTCATCAAGCTACAATTTAACATCAACCAATAAGGCTTCTAGCTCGAAAGAAAGTGGTGTGGTTGTTAATTCAAGTGAACGCTTGTTGGTTGATGAGGAAGAGGATGAGGTTGATATTGAAGTATTGTATCAATCTACAAGTAATGAACAGAAGATATCAGAGTTGGAGTTGTACATGAATGAGGGACTATTGAAGTTGAATGAAGGCGATGCTGCATTTGATGTCCTATCATGGTGGAAAGGCCAAACGACAAATTTTCCTATTCTTTCTCGTCTTGCCCGTAATGTGTTATCTATGCAAGTGTCTACGGTTGCTTCGGAGTCAGCATTTAGCGCCGGTGGACGTGTTATTGATCCATACCGTAGTCGACTTAATCCTGAAATGGTTGAGGCCTTGGTTTGTACAAAGGATTGGATGGTTGCTTCGGAAAAAGGTTTGTTTTATCATATCTATGTGTTTTCATTCATGCATTTATTATATATCTTTGTTGATAAGTACTAATATATTTATCTATGTTAGATGAAGTGAGCAAGCTTGGAACCATTATTGATGATGTGAATGCAATGGAGATGGAGGATGACGTTGTCACCTGAATGCTTTGAAAAATGGTTTGTTTTATCTTGTCTATGTGTTATATGTCTTTGTTGCTAAGTACTAATATATTATTTATCTATTTTAGATGAAGAGAGCAAGCTTGAATGCAGCGGGGATGGAGGATGTACTATTTTGTGTGATTTAAACTCTATTATTATCTTTTGCATTGGACTATTTGTTGCATGTACTATTTTTTAGATGATGTGTGTGCATGGAGTCATGGACTATGTGCTATGTTGATCAAGTTTGTGGACTATTTTTCTTAAATGATATGTATGCATGGACTATGTGCTATGTTGATCAAATTTATGAACTATTAATGTGAGTCATGTGAGATTTGGAACTAATATATATGGTGCTATATATATTATATAGACTGCTATATGAAGATGTCCTATGTTGTATGGAACTTGTTAATTGTCATGTGCTAGTGTTATGTATATGGTTTATGCTCTTTGACGCGTTAGTTCGACCGTATGTTTTATATTATTTGTGTCGGTATATACTTTGGTTGGATTATTTTTATAACAAATTTTAATGCTACACAATTCACATACTATCCGACTAAGTACCCGATATCCGTACTGTGCCCGCCCGTATACTATCCGGTACCCGTTTTCTACCCGTTTATAGATACCCGTTATCCGTATCCATATCCGTACCCGATTTTAACTATCCATATCCGATCCGTATCTGAATAAAAATAATTAGGGTAGAATACAGGATCACCTACTATCCGACCGTATCCGACCCATTTTCACCCCTAGATGAAGCACTCTATTCCTAGTTACAGAAATTCATGGAGCTGGAGTTGTGGGTACATTGAGAATATTTATGTGAGTCATCTTATTTACATTTTAAACTAAAAATATGAACTTAAGTCACTTTATTTTAACCTACAAACTCCATATCTGAGGTGGAGCTGGGAGCTGGAGCTATGCCAAACGGGGCCTTAATCCGATGGTACTCTATCACACAGCCACCTCTCCCTCCCGCCAGACACCTAACCCTAACGCATCCTTCTCCCACCCCCAATCCTACTAGCTTGCCGTCACCAGCATCACATGCTTGTCCCTATCGCTACTGTAGGCACACCTTCACTGCCTCCTCCCTACCGCGCCCTTCTCCATCATGTCTATTTCTTCCTTGCCTCAAAAGTATGCCACAATTATTATTTTTAATTATGTGTTTGTTTTTCCCTACGCAAAAACTCTCCTCTTCATATATAGGCTCCAACATGAGCTCAAAGTAGACCATAATTATTATTTTTTAATAATGCATTTGTCCTTCTTCTCCCTCACGTATAGGCTTCAAGGTATGTTTGAAGTGAGCCACAATTTATTTTTTAATCATGTGTTTGCCCTCGTGTCTAGGCTGCAACATGGCTCGAAGTGGGGCTACAATTATTATTTTTAAGGACATCTTGACATTGATATCGTATTGTGTTGTATGCACTGATTAACTCCCCTAAAGTTTGAGCGGATGAGACATGGAATATACTTCATATTTAACATATGGGTGATGCTAGGCATGAGACGTCCGATTGGATAGAGTGAAACAATAAGACGTTCTGATGCAACAAATAATAAACCATCGCAACAAAAAAAAAAAAAACTATCGCAGCAATAAAATAATACAGTCTGCAAGAAAAAAGTGTACTCATGTGCAACATTCAAATTATATAACTACAACAACGAAATTACTCTTATGCAAGAGCTAAAAAGAGGTAACAAAAAAACAGGTTGTGCAACATCTGAGAAAGCAAGCAGCAACAAAATAAATTGCTTTTATACAACAAACAAAAACGATATTTGCAACAATCTGTGCCATTTAGAATGCAACAAGAAACTGATCTTCTTAACAAAAAAAAATTGTACAACAAACAAAAAAAAACAGCTACAACAATCACACCATCGCCTTCTTAACATATCTTGTGAGGCTTGCCCAGGCCACCGGAGTGAGAAATGCCCTGACAACTCGAAGCTTCCTGCCACACTTGTCTCAGGCTAGATCTGCTTGACAGAGCTCGAACCGCAAGGCAGCTCGAGGAGAAAATTGGCTCAGCGACACCCAATTCAAGCGCCTTGGTACGTACGACACTCTAATTCGCTTGGTTCAGTAAAATGACACCGGGGCAATAAATTTGTTAATCCCATGACACTGCTGGCGGGGAAGTGTAGAGGCCGAAACTTGGTGTCACGAGCAGTAGTGGCACGCTGCCGTGGCGTCAAACTGGCACGCGACGGACTCTATGGCATGTCGGTAGAAGCGGCACCTGAGCCTCCTGTCCTCCTTTGCTTTTGGGAAAAAGAAGCTCCAAGAAGATAGAGATGTAGAGAGGGAGAGAAAGGATAGAGAAGGGGGGCCAAAAGAAGGACGGAGAGGTGGTCAGTTGTCGCCACCCCACCGGTGAGTGCCCGACGTTTAGGTTTGAAGAGAAAAAGGAGAGAGTGAGAGAAGAGGGAATTTGGCCAAGAGAGAGCCCCATATGGTTGGAAAGATTCTCCTCTCTCTTCCTTACTCGAAAATTTTTTCACCAAAAAATAAATACGGAAATGCCCACCATTTTTACATTATTGCAGAAATGCCCATCCGCCGCGTGCGGTATAGCGGTTACTAGGTTGCCGCGACATGGCACAACAGCAACCTAGTTGCCGCTACGCCACGCCACGACATCGCAGCAACAGCCATACAAAAGACATGCACTACTGCTAGTTGTACATTAAACTAACAAACTTTGCAAATTTTTAAAAAATTATACAACATCGAAGCGCAAAAAAACTTGAAAACATGGAACCGTAGGTTCACAGGAAGTGTCCACAAATATTTTTTTAGAAGCATAAAAATGCAGTGAAACTTGAAAAATGGAACAACATGTTCATGAAGGTCACAAAAAATATGATTTTTTAGAAATTTTTATCTTCATGATTTTGAAATTTCAAATTTTCAAAAATAATTTAAAATTTTTAAAATAACATAACTTTTTGTGGACCCTTTCTATGAACCTACGGTTCTATTTTTTCAAGTTTTGTTGCGCTTTGATGTTGCAAATTTTTTTAAAATTTTGTTAAAATTTATTAGTTTTATGTACAACTATCGGTAGTGCAACTAGCAATAGTGCATGGCTTTGTATGGCTGTTGCTGCGATGCCGTCGCTGCACACTGTCACGGCAACCCAGTAGTCACTATACCGCGTCGTGGCGGATGGGCATTATTTTTTTTAGGTGAATTTTTTTTTCCTTACTCTTCCTTTCCTTCTCGATCCATGAGCGTGGTAGCTTTTCCGTGTTTCTCTATTTGGTTGCAGTGGACTCCTTGGACCAGCTACCTCTTCCATCTGTGAGACTATGGCAACTAGTGAGGACGTCCGATGGATCGAACATCCTCATCGTTGAAAGCAATTTCGTTAAAATACATATAAATGTATAGCCAAAACATCAACAGTCTAATTGCAGTCAGTTACTTTCAAACGACAACTTTTTCATGAACAAAGGGCATATCACCTTATCTGAGTACAAAACCGATGGTTTATCGCGATCGTACGTTTGGAGCACGCACGATTTATACAAATTAAACACGTTTCTTGTCTTATCATTCCCAGTAGCCAATCGATCCTACGACGACAAGCCACCAGATCGACGTAGCGTGATGTGGATTACACGGAACACACGTGTATACGTTATTATAAGCAAGCAGCTAGCTAGCTAGCTATCAACGCGCGCGTGCGCACAGGGAAATTCGCGCGCGGCGCCGTAGAAGCTTTGGAGTTTGGGAGTGGTGCGATGCCGGCCGGAACAACGTACGGCACGTGCGAGCGAGCCAGAACCTTTTTGGCTTTTGGGGCATGCAGGCACCACCTTTTCCGTTCATTCGGCACGATAGAAGTCACGAGTAGGTGAGAGATGGAGAATTTTTATCCAACACACAACCACGTGCACGTGCACCTCAGAGATAAAAAAGTAGTCCTCGGACACGATCGATCGGGTTACGTGTGTGCACGAGCAACTGGCTTAGAATAATCGGCATGGTTAATTGACCAAAGTACAAGTTTCAATGAAGAATCGGGTACGGAGGTGAAGGGGGGGAAAATCCCGCAGTTTCCAAAAGCTCCCTGCTTTGCATCCTCAGGCCCACTTTTTTTTTAATCTTCAAGACAATTTTTAAGAACTTTTTTTAAAAAAAGTCGAACAAAACAGGTCAAGCCGTATTTTTAAAACTCTCAAATTACGTCTAGAGATAACAGCATTAATTCTCCAGTCGGGAGTGCTGTCCCGTCCCGCCTTCAAGACACCAATTTTTTTTTCCGCTACATGTTCAGAGAACGGAGGACCCAATGACTTTGCAGGCCAGATAAGAAACATAACTAAATTGGTATCACAAAGGGTGGTACATGGTGTTATCCATCGCCCCCAGCTTGGCATCCGACCTGCACCTCCCACCATTGTCACCATCGAAGTCCACTCGACCTCCGCCAGCGCCCTCCGTCACCATTGTCTCCTTGGCCTCCACTCGAACCCTCTGACATCGCCATTATCTTCTTGGCCTCCGCCCGTGCACACTGTTGGCGTCATCACCTTGACCTCCGTTTGCATCCATTGTTGTTGTCCCCTCGAAGGCAGCTGTAAACCTGTGAGTGTGAGGGGAGGTAGTTGTGCTCGGGTTGGAGTGATGGCCAATGGGATCTGGGATGAGGAGGTGCTGGGCTGACCGGCTAGGTGCTACACCTAGTGGGGGAAGAGTGCAGAGGGGTTTGGGCAGGGCCTAAGACTATCTACAAGAGATTCCCGTCCCTTGTTCCGTTTCCGTCACGAAGGGAATCTCGTGAAAGATGCTCTATTCTTTCTCTATATCACTCACTTGAAAGGGATGTTGTTGGAGATAGTGGAAAATGAAGGGAAAGAATATGGGAGAAGAGAATATGGGAAAGGGAACGAAACGAAGAGAAAATATTTGGAGACGGTCTAAGCTGGCGTGATAGAATAGATGGTTGGGTGAAGATTTTGGGCCCTCGTCCCCATCTCTACAGGAATAATTATCCTCATCCTCTGTTCCCGCTTCATCCAATGAAAAATTAATACTTTTTCCTCGTTTTCATTATCGCTGGGAAAATTCCCCCTTCCCCGTCCCCCGATGCCTGGTAGGTGAAATTCCCTTTCGGAAAGGAGAACAGGGCCATTGTCATCTCTAATCCAGCCATTCAGCTCAGCCTAGTGTCTAATCCATATGATATTATCATCGCCCGTCGAATCGTGGAGCTTGAGAGAAGATTGTGGTGCACGTTTTTAGAACTTGCGGAAAGCGCATGACGGCCGGAAAGTATGCATGATTGGCGGTCGCTGTCACACGAAAACCATGTGAGATTAGTTTAATTATTATAAGTTAGCTTAGAGAGTGGTATGTACCTAGCTAGACGTACTATTGGGGTCACATCTCTGTGTGTATATATTTAGTGATATGAGTCGATCGATGAGGTGTGCACTAGCTGCTCAGAGAGAGCTTATCATCTCTAATTAATATATATATAGGTTTCAACATTCTAGCTGCCTTCCCCATCGTTTTCTTATTGGATAGATTAGCTTATCTGCTACTTTTAATTCATTCTCGCAGACGTATACTGTATGCACAGATGGGATCTGACGCAACACACACACAACAGACACCCTCCTTCAATTCATTATTAATTCCACCCGATCAATCTGAACCCTAGCCTGAGTAAATCGGAGCCCTAACCTAGCAGTAACTTGCTAGCTAGAACCGTCGTCAGAAACTTGTGTCATTAATTACTAGAGTATGAATTGCGATGTAAACCGATTGGAGGAATAGAATTTAAGAGTAAATTGCACCATATGTCTCTAAAGTAGGCCTGAATTTCCTAAAACCATGGATTTCCGTATATCAACTTGTGTTCTTGTTTCATTTAGGTCCAAAGTTGGTATGCAGAGGACGGTTTAATGACGTGGCACTCACAGTCATCATCATACGTGGCCACATTGCTAATGTGGCATCGATCCCTCTTCTTCTCTTCCTTCCTCTCTCTTTATCTTCTCGCCCCACCTCCCCCCTCCTTCCCCCCCCCCCCCCCGACATCGACGTGGAGCTAGGCCGGTGAAGGAGCTAGCGACCAAGACGGGTGTCAGGGTCGATCGGCCATCGGGCGGTGCTGATCGGCGCGGGCAGGGGATGGTACAGGGTTAGACTGGATTGGAAATTTGAGTTAATCTAGGAAAACACAACTCATCATTAAACTCTTTCCTTGATATAAACTTGGCTAAGTCATATGTTTATACTATGAATATTTTCAACTGGATTTACGCAAATAAATAAACCCTAGCCTGCCTTGGAGCAATTATCATTACCTGTATTAGGAAGGTGTTAACTAGCAAGTGTGGTTTAATTATGCACTTATTCTCATACTCTCTCACTCTTTAGATGGAGAGAATCTAGAAGACCCTTATGCTTGCTTCGAGGAGAAAGAATCCGGATATGAAGGCCAAGATGATGCTTAGGACGTTTCCTCTAGCCACTTACATGGATAGATAGCCGCTGGATATTCTTTTACTAAATTGAAGACTTCCACGTTTGTACTCTGAACTGTCATGTGTTATTTGGCCTGGACGGCTCTGATGTAAAACTATTTGCCGAAAGGCGTTAATTTCGCTAAGTTAACTATTTTACTCTGATCGATTGTATGCTTTATGATCTAGCTATGTAATATGCTTTATGATCTAGCTATGTAATGTATGGTGTGCACTAACCTACCGATTTAGAGACTAATGTAGGAATCTTCCATGTACCTCGGAGGGGAACAATCTCCTCTTGGCTGGAGGCAGCAAGAGTTGGCAAGGATATCTATGAGGTGTTGTTGTATGCCTTCTAGCACATCTGGTTGGAGCACAACCGTCGGATCTCTTATAATAGTTATGTGTCAGTAGATGATGTGTTTCACATGTGCAACATATCATGCTTAGTAGAAATTGTTTTGATCCTTCCCAAGAGTAGAACCTTTTTGCAACCCATTCTAGCGTATTAAGGCTTTTGTACAGGACACATATTTTTTTCTCTCTTCTAATGATGGCGGCCTTCAAGACGCTTTCGAAAAAAAACCCTACCTAATACTTCACGTATAAGAATGCCCCGTTAAAATCTCTTACGATTTCCCTTTGCTTAATTCGTCACTAGCTCGCTGACACATCGCAATCTTCTTGTGCTCTTTGTTTTAAAAGAAATCTTCTTTTTTTTTTTTTGCTTAAGGGGCGTACCCCAATTCCATTATCACTAGGATAAAATGGAATTACAGAGTTCGGATGACAAGACTAAACAGAACAGTAAAACGAGAAGTAAACACCAGCTGACTAGGAACTACCAGGACTAACACCAAAAAACCACATAGCTACAGCCAACAATAAAAACGTTCGGTAAACCCAAAATACAGCCACAAGTAAAGTATCCAACTGATTGCGCCACAAAAAACTTTCCACGAGAGATTGCTGCTAATCAGTCGTAGCGAAGAGACTTCCGAACTCCACTGATATCCCGTTCAACATCAGAGTTGCCGCCACCATATTTCCCTGCAATGCTCACTAACAATTTAGTTCCAGCTAACACAAGATCTCGGTCATTTTCATTACTCAAACCAGCCCAGTAAATCATAAAAGAGCAAGCCATATGTATAATGGGAGTAGGCGAGGTTAACATTTTCTTCTCAAAACAAGATCTATTTCGCCACAGCCAAATAGACCAAAGGATAGAGGACACACCCAACATATGAAGATTTTCCGCCCCAGGCCACTAAAAGAAATATTCTTGTGCTCTTAATCCTTTCAATGACTACGTACGGTAGCTTACACAAGCTAGCTAGCGAAATCAAGGAGACTAGCTACATGTTTTTTCATTAATTAGCCTGGCTGATGGAATTTTCCTAACGATGGATACACTGCATGCACTGCATGTGCACATATGCGTACATAACTAACGTACGTCTTCACTGGAATTTTGTCCTTACATCTAGTCGTATGGTGCATGCATATGTATCCCTGGATTGTGTAACGACGCGTCGTCCTTAATTTCGATCGTTTGGGTAGTTGAGCTTGTCTTCTTAGAATGGTTATCACCTATCAAAGTCTAAGCTTAATTAAGGTTGGATATATATATTGCTTGCGTACGTACTACGTACATGCATGTGCATGTGCATGTGCATGCGTAGCTACCATGCATGCATACAGCTATTTCTAGTGTAGATTCATGTGGGTACATACATACATACACCAAACAGAATTTGCATGGAATTCAAACTGTCATTGGTAAGGCGACAAGTATACGTCGATGCATGTCGACCATTTCGGCAACAATTCAATGGCAAAGTTCCTTACGACAAGGTTCCCATCACGAATGTAATTAAAAAGTCTACACATCTCTCCTTCAAAAAAAAAAAGTCTACACATCTACTGCTAGCTTAACTAGCTGCCTATATTTATAGGATACAGCTGCAAATTAAGTCTTTTTTATAGGCAGTATATACTAGGAAGGGTGCAGGTGCAATGCACATTTAAAATTTAAAAGCTATATATATAGAGAGTTTTGCTATCGTTAGTCGCGAAGCACGGATCTTTCCGTGCTTCGCATCGTGTTTGCGAAATCGGTAATCGAATTGGACGATCCGAACCGACCATCTGCTTCGTCTCGCTCAAATCTCACTGCTGACAAAATTTCATATTTTTTTGAATTTTTTTACTATTTATTTCTTATTTTTGAAATCTGGGATTATTGGAGGGTCTACAACTAATTAGATCATAGATTTTCAAAAATATGAAATAAATAGTAAAAAAATTCAAAAAAATGTGAAATTTTGTCAGTAGTGAGATTTCAGCGAGACGAAGGAGATGGTCGGTTCGGATCGTCCAATTCAATCACCGATTTCGCAAACACAACGCGAAGCACGGATCATAACGATAGCAAAACTCTCTCTCTATATATATATATATATATATATATATATATATATATATATATATATATATATATATTTATATACAATTCAACGTTCAATTTTTTTGCAACACATAAAATAAATCATTAGCACGTATAGGTTACAAATCAGATACTTTGTTTTCATCGGCAACTAAAAAATCACCAACAGTGCCAGGTCCCAGCTCGCCATCTCTCCAATAATATTTGTCTTATGAAACTTACTAGTTGAGGGCCCGTGCTTCGTGCGTGGATTGGTAGAGGAGGAGGAAGTGTGGATCGGTGGGACGCAAACAGGTGGGGGTCGACGCACTCATGTGTGGATTGGTGGAGAGAAAGACGCAGATCGGGGTGTGGGCAGCCGTTAGATTAAATTGAATGGTTCAGATTGATTTGATGAGCCATCACTCATCACCGTAACAACCTTTTTAGGAGTAGAGATTAGGAAGTTAGGATACCTAAAAGGTTGAGCCTTCGTGACATATGCGGAGCACAATATCAAATGAAATCAAAGCCATTAGATCGCTACAAAGCGTTAGGATTAATTGGATGAGAGAGATAGACCAATAAATAATAGGATGTTAACTGAGAGAATCAAGGGTAAGGATATTCAACTTCCAATACCAACCGTTTAATCAAACCTAATGCATGGCTAAGATGTATTATGACATCTATGCTATTAATTGCAATTTCAGACTCATGTCTTTTATATTAGTATCCGTATAGGTATGTGACATAGAAACTCAATCTATGGTACAATGAGATGATCAAATTTTGCTTAAGTACATTTAGCTACAATGCAATAATGTGAGATGTTTCTATAGCTGCCACATAGAACAGATTGTTAAGACAGAGGGTAATTAATAAGGAGAAAGGGGGCAAAATCGTTTCTTATGTAAGAACTTGTCTCTATCATAGAAACAAGGGAAAGAAACAAGAAGAAATCCCCATTAGAAGAATTAAGTCATTTCTATAAAACTTGTAAATATAAAGAAAAGATAAACAATAAATTAATTACTAGATATGGTGTATTGGGAGGGTTTATCTATCGCCGTCTCTATATGATGTGGCTTAGAAACTACTCATTGAAACCATGCATTAGAAGTGCCTTAAGTAAAATACTATAGGTGCATATAATTTGAATTGAAACAAAAAACAAATTTTATGCCCATGCACTGCCTTCAGCCTTCTTTAGTTTGCGCGGAAGTTGCTAAAGTTTTTTGTCCAAAAGTTAATGCATGGATACGTACCTATATATGGAAGATTTTTAAGATCAGTTAGAACTTCAAAATCAATCTACTAGAGAAGAGAGCGAGAGAAAGAGACAGCCGGCCCCTTTTGTAAACGTGATATCTTGAAACTTTACAGAGCTGTAGGACATCACTCCCACATGTATTAATTAATGGTTTTTTTTCTTCACATCTTTGGGAAAATTCTACACAAAAAGTACGTCCAATTCAACCAGTTTAATTTCGTTGAGATAGGATTAATTAGATCTGAAGCAAGAACGATAGCTAACATGTTTTAATTTTCCACATATGCAGAAACTTCCTTATATAGTACTAGGATTTTTCAAGAGATTTGTTGATGTGCGTGGAACTTTCATATGTACCACGGCATCTCCCAAATTTATCCAGATGACAATTATTTC
This sequence comes from Olyra latifolia, assembly GCA_036346145.1. Classification (NCBI taxonomy): domain Eukaryota; kingdom Viridiplantae; phylum Streptophyta; class Magnoliopsida; order Poales; family Poaceae; genus Olyra; species Olyra latifolia. The sequence continues at coordinate 5,644,386 of CM070528.1, read as the reverse complement.
TAGTTTAGCCAAATGCCCATGCTTTAATAAGAACAAATATCTTCCACCGCGTCATATTTGATTTGTTTGACTCACGCTCTTAAGTCGTGTTTTTGCACCCTCTGCTCTGCTTTCGTAGTCAACCGTGTTGTGCTTAATTAATTTGGTATATCTTAAAATGATCCGAAAATTTCTAAAACACAGCACACTAAAATAAGGAAGCTAGATAAATAGGATGATTTGGTATATATTGAGCTGATAAAAAACTTTCTAAAATACAACATATTAAAATAAGAAAATAAGCCCAATAAATAGAAAGTAAGATGTGTTAACCGTTAGATGGGTGATGGCGTACCATCGTCCACCACTCATCGCTAGAGACTTTTAACAGTGGAAGATTAAACTTGTGTGCATATTTACCTGGATGTACATACACATACAAATATAAGAATTAATTTTTTTAAGTAACTAAAAATGCCTCAGCTACTAATTAGAAATGGTCCAGGAAAGAATTTCAAAAAGGCGGTGCGCGCCCTTGTCCCTGTCCAATTGTTAAAGTGAACCGAGGAAGCATCCACGAATTTGGATTGGTTGCGATTGGATCGATGTGATATATATCGATGCAACTAAACGTTAATTTCTCCCCCTTTTTCCCCTATCTAACCCTCTAGACAAGAATCCAGACTCTCCAAAAGTCCACAATTCATTTCCCATACGTAGAGAACGCCTGGCTCGATCCACTCGTGTCCCATCGATCATTTTCTTAGTGATGTCACCGGTGTAATGGTTGATAGGTAATTGCAAACTACTACCTTGACTTCATGGCGTTAATTTTATCCTGCTGCCCCAAGGGTGCAACACCGGCCACATGAACTAGTACTACTCTTCTCCTGCAGGGCATTTCGCCGATATATCAAATTAACACTCATCACTTATCAATATTCGTCGTCAAGGATAGCAGGTCCATCGATCGATGCGCATCTAGAGAGGAGAAATCTTGTAGCAAACTCCCTTGAATCATTCAAATGACGCAATGCGATTTCGCCAAGTCATATGTGTGTGTCCCGTGTATGAATCAAGTTATATAGCTAGGTAAAGGTAGGCACAAGTTGATCTTGATCATATGGTCTGTGTTTCCAGTGAAAATTCTCTGCCTCTCTCTCTCTCTCACACACACAGATACTAGACAATAAAGTTAGCAACTTGAACTCTATCACTAGCAAGTATCATGAAATCGAATTTCAATTTCTACATGCTTTCATACATGCATGCTTTTGACAAGCAAGCAAGCAGGAATACGGTGCTACTTGTCGGTCATATGCATATATATCAGCATATACATGTGTAAGACGTATATACGTTTCCCATTTTCTTGGCAAAGCCCATGGGGAGAAGAGTTGAATTTGACTTTGGGTATTTAAGTTCGGTGCGTACACATCTACGTCTGAATTGAATCCATAGATCGAGTCTAGTACGTACATATCAGTAAGCGAAAAACGTACGTACCTAGGCATTACTACTGGTTTCCTGGAATAAGTTTGTCAAACCTAGCCACATATCGACAGAGACGGCTGATTAATGCGGCGTTGAACAGATTAAAATTAGCCAACGAAATGGACATTTTTTTTCCTTCTCTTTGTCAAACAGGAGAACTATTCATCTCCAGTCACTTCAGGTAGACCCAGACAAATAAAAACTAATATATATAATCTGAGCTCGTTAATTCGATCGATACATACATACATAATCACGCGCAAATGCAATGCGAGCACTACTTGAGCTATACTTCGCTATCTGGTGAATTAATTAACACGGAAAGCCCAGTGTTTCTCAAACAGGGGTATACGTATTAACGTACTTGCTCTTAATTTTCTTCGCCCTTTTGGACGTACAGCAAGAGTGAGCTTGTTTGTTTGACTGGACTAGGTCAGGAAAGTCAGCTTTCTCTCCCTCTCTCTCTCTCTATAGCTTTCTCTTTCTCTCTCTTCACACATTCGATCGGCCATATATGGTACGTCTCTGCACGGTAGGCAACAAAGAAGTAAAAGCTTAAACCAGTGGGTGTGTGTGTGTGTTCTTCGTCATTTCGCCGGCCAAACTCTCTGCGTATATATAGGTGTGCTTGATCATTCTTGTCATAGTAGTACCATCGAACATCGATCGCTCAGAGTGTTGGAAGCTAGCTTGAGATCAGCTGAAGGGGTAGAGGCGAAGGAGATGGGAGGGCTGGAGAGGAGAGGAGTCCGGCAGTACAAGCGGTCCGACGCGCCGCGGATGCGGTGGACGGAGGAGCTGCACCGGCAGTTCGTCGAGGCCGTCGAGTGCCTCGGCGGTCAGGACGGTGAGTTTTGGAATACTTTCCTCCTCAATCCTCATGAGGCCACCCCCATGCATGTATGTATTACGTACTAATCTTGCGTGCATGCATGATATATGATATGTGGTTTGAGATTTGATTAAATTTTACCATGAACCAAAGTGTTTTTGAAGGGAATCGATGAAGGGTGTATAGTCGTTTCGTGATTTTACTTCCCTTTTTGGCTTTGAGGTTTGGATTTCCTTGGTAATTAGTTGGTGTAGGTTAGGCAGGAGTATGCTGATGATGGAGTCACCGGACGGGGAAAGGAAAAGAAGATTAGAACACGTGATATGAATGCATGATGGACACCATGAGATTCTCTCCTTTTTTTCTCTTTTCTTTCTCTGGATTTTTGTCCAAGAGAAATATTAATAATGATACAAAAGATGATTAATTCACACCTTTGTTCATGTGTCACAAATCAATGGAGAGTAATCTACAAAATGCATACAAGATTTAGTGAGCAAACTTTCGTCCTGATCGAATCTCTCTCTTTCCAAAGTTAAATATTTGTATCAAATATCCTCCGAATTTTAATCAATTTGATCTTTTCTGATTCATGCGTGGTGTACGTGGGAGAGAGATTGTAATGAGAGAAGTAACTCATTTGCAAAAAAATAAGATAATTTTTTCGTTGTAATATTTTTCCATCTAGCACGCTAGCTAACTAGCAATTAATCTGTCCGGTATGAAATTAACACGTATCGATCTTGTGATAGTTGCAAGCTATTAGCTATTACTAGTAGTCACCTGCCTTTCCACTTTTTACTGCATGAGTAAGTAGCTAGCACGCGTGTGTTTTAGCTACACCTTCATACGAAAACAGCATAAAATGCAGTCTAATTAGAAGGAAGAAAGAAAAGAACTTGGGATCAGCCAATCGATCAATATAAGGTATATATGATCCATGTAATAACAACATATATACGTACGGACCCATACATTATTTTCTTTGGCATTCACCCATCTCTTATTCTCGTCAGAATTCAGTTTCTAGCTAGTTTTATTCTTCAGAGTTGGTACGGTGTTGATAAATCTCTTCTGACAGAAGCAACACCGAAGCGAATTCTTCAGCTGATGGGCGTGAAGGGAGTTAGCATATCTCATATCAAGAGCCACCTTCAGGTACATTAATCTATGTATGGTTTTTATTCCTTGTAGATATATGCCTTATTAATTAAATTGATAGTTGTGCTTTCTTTCTCGAATTTTTATGTTGATATTAGCTAGCTTTAATTGATCCATGACTTAATAACCTTTTTTCCCTTATATTAATGATCAGATGTACAGATCAAGTTCTAGCAACAACAGTAACGATCCGGCGGCCAACCTCCAGAAATTGATGGCAACCACTGCCAGCAACATTAACAAGCGTGTGTTTATGAACCGTGAAGATCACTATGCATCACTGGATGGAAACACGGCAGCTTCAGACAAGAAGGCTTTCACTATGCTCAGCTGCAGCCAGTACTCATCACCATACCAAATGTGAGTAGTGTGAGTAGAAGAAGTTTAATTTCTCTAGCTGTGCATATACATAGTTACATAGTGTGAGTAGAAGTTTTCTCTAGCTGTGCATATACATTGTTATATAAGTGCATGATTCAGTTTGTTAAAGATTGATTTATACACACTTGCAGACCATCATTAGAAGTCCTCTAGTTGTATGTACAGAGTTTTTTTTTTTAGTGTAAAGTTGTATGTACAGAGTTATATTAATATATACATGATTCAGTTTGTTAAACATTGCTCTATACATACTTGCAGACCATCATTTGAAGAAGTTTTCAGAAGGTGGGAACAAAGTAGAGGGCCTCTCCCTTGGAACTCCAACGTGCTTACATCAGAAAAAGTAAGAATTACACCAGTATTTGAATCCAGTCTATCACCATATGACCACACATATTCATATGCATACCAGCTGCTAGCTAAAAGGCTATGAATAAATTTAGATAAAAGTTCATTTAAATAGTTTATCTTACCATCTAACATGTGCAATTCTAGAAGCTTCATGTTGGCTATATGCATTAGGTGGCAGGCAGCAGGTTGCCAAACTACTGCCGTGTATGACTGTTCATACCTGCAGGTGCATGCATGGTCCAAGGCTCTATGTTCTAGCCAAACTCTTTTAGCAAACCTTTTTTTTTCCCTACAGGATTGCTTGCAAAGCTGCAATGCTAAGGACGTTAATTTAACACTGAAACATATTATTTAGGACTTGATAATAATTAATTGACAGACTTCATGACCGATCTATGTACACAATGTTGCTGCAGGCAATTAGGCCATGCCACACTACCAGCAAGAAGCCTCGGAATAAGCATCTGGACTGCGACCTGACGCTGTCGATCGGCTCGTGGGAGGACGAGAGCAGCGACGTCGACGGCTCGAGCACGATCAGCGAGGAGCTCGCCGCGCCGTCGAGGGACGAAGGCTTCGGCTCTCCGGCGGCAGCAGGCGGTCAGTCCGCCGATGCTGTGAAGGAGAGCAATCTGCCGGCTCTGAACCTGGACCTGACCATTTCATCTTCTTGGCTCACCTGATGGCGGCCATGGCTGGCCTGTGCATAGAGCTTCCCTGCATTTGTGTATAGCTATGTACGGGCACCAGGGCGGGCACTGCTGTCGGTGATCAGGTAGTGATCGTGTGTTCTATATAGCATCGTTTTGTATCGTAGATATCGTCGTCGTCGCTCGGATCTTCTGGCATACCATGCATGTTTGTTTTTAGCTCGATCTAGTATAGTTTTTTTTCCCGTTCGTTTAGAGATCATGACTTCAGACGAAGACGGGTGAGAAATTTTTTCTTGGCAGATTATTCTCCTGGATTTCTCACCTCTCATCATCTGAACCGTCCGATCTCTGATCGAATTGTACCTACACACTGAGAATTAATTAAAGGCATGCGTGCTAGCTGTTACAGTGAATTGCCCTGTATATTTTTTTTGTGGTTTCTCTAAGCCAAACCTTTCTACTTCCCGAAGTCGTTCCTCGAATGTCTTGAAGTTCATTTACAAAGCTTTCAAAATCTAATCAAACCAGCCTATGGGACAACTGTGCTTTATTGTATGTGCGCTAGTGCCGGCCGCGCTGTGCTGCCCGTTTGGCCAAGTCGGTTAAACAGAAAGCACACATCGAACAGTGAACAATTGAACACTGATTAAGTGCCAAGCACCTGAAAATGGAGAGCGTGGCACGAGCTCACGGTGAGGACTAGTGTGCATGCATGCATCGTGTAATCTCACCTGACGAGTAATTAACAATGAGAAAGGTGCATGTTTTTGATATTTTGGTGGAGACGTTCAATTGAGGTTGGAGCCAAAATGTACAGATTACGATGCTCAATATTTGTTTCTGCGAATGAGTAGGCCGGATTATCCTGTTTAGGATAAGCAGGATAATCCGACCTATATGTAGGACAGGCTATCCTTTTCCTATAAGAGCATCTTCAATAGGGACACCTCAGCTGACTATAAAAAATTCACCTTAGCTTTTTGCTCACCTAGAGACAACATATACAATGGTAGAGATGGTTGCACGCTTTTATAGGTAGTTTTCTCACGCACAAAGTTTTTTAATTCTCGTGTAGAGTTGACTCTTCCATTGGAGATAGCTCAAATATCTATGCATGCTCTCTCTCCTCCACATCATCACATGTCCTATATGGCAACTCTTAGAGACTGCTTATAGATAGCTGACGTGGACCATTGTACATGCTCTAAGCTAGTGTTTTGTGGTTTTGGTGTTGTCTTTAGAAGTCAGTGGTTGTAAAACAATAATCAAGAAGGAAGAAAATTAAGTTCAACAATTTCTCATCTCGTTGTGTTCTTGATTTTTTGTTTCCTTGCTTGATTAGGTTGAAATCGGCTAAATCTTGCTCCAAGGTGCTCTAGCGAAATTGGTGTGACAAATCTTGTTGCTAGGACATATAGGAACGTCTCTAGATTGATTGATTGGAAATGATTGGTTAGGCTTTGCGAACGACCAAAATGGTAGATTAATCTATAGGCATCAAACTTCGTTACTCTTGTTGGAATATATTCTAAGTAGTTTAAGGAAGCTGTGTTCAAAATGAGTTCTATAGGACAAACATTAAAAGTTTCAAATGAATTAGGGTTTGATATCGCACACTACTCTTGGGCTAAATTGGAAAGGATAATGTTATCTATGCCGAGAACATCTGAGCTAGGTTTGGAGCTGATTATCGTCGGATTGGTTTGGGGCTTCATTAATTACTGTTTATAGGTTCTAATAACCTCCTATAGATGTTTAGACCATGTTCTTCAGGTTTATTTGCTTATGTATGTTTCAAAAATCCAAACGAGTTGTTTATTGAGTCGTTTTTTATCTCAAAAATCCAAACTTTCTTATTTAATTATGTGTTTAGTATATATTTTTAAAAATAGTGTTTGGAACATTGGATAAAATCTCCAAAAAAAATCATTTATATGCAAGAATGAGAAAGAAAGAAAGAAAGAAGGATGTTAAATTGGAATTTTCAAAGAAAAAAGTTGTATGTGTTTTATTATTTTTTAATCCAAAACCATAGGAAAAAAGAAACTTTTTAAAGGAAAAGGACACTCCATTCCATATACTACTTCCCTTAAAATTTATTTTCAAAACAATCACTCCACTTGATGCAAACGAACGAATAATGTAATCCACATTATGGCTACACTCTATACTATTATAAAAGCACCAGTTTGTGGTGGTGGTACGCCCCTCTCTCCCGGACTACACTGCGTAGCAGCGCCCATAGGTCACGGCTTAGTAGCCCACTCCGCACAACACACTCGGTCTCATCTCGCGGTCCATTTCTCTCACGCACAGTAGGCATCCGTTGGATCTTGTAACCCTAACTACATCCCTACAGGGCCTAGCCATGTGCATCGCTTCCCTTCCCTCTCACCCCTCTTTCCATCTCTTCCTCCCAGCACCACCCCTCCTCTTCCCCACCACCACTACCCTACCGCTCCTGAAGCTCCCACCACCCCACCTATCCCGGCGCTATCATGCCTTGCCCTGCCACCACAACCTCCTCGAGCAACACCAAAGTGTTCTCTTTAGTACCAACTTATGAATAGTTTTGTAGAGAAAAATTTTAGTCTCTATTATGGAAAATTAATGTGGTTGATATTGATGCGTGGACTACACTTCTTGCTTACTTAACATTTCTATGAGGTATGGAGAAGGCATTCTTTTGAATTCATTGTCATAACATGCAAACTGATACCTACTTTGACAAGATCTTTCATGAAATCCATCGACCAAACTGCCACCCAAGAGTTAGTCATACTTAATTTGTGCTCTATAAAGATAGATAATCAGACATACTGGCTTGTACATCTGAAATGAAAATGAAACAAGATACTAGAAATACTCATTATCTTGTGCAATGGTATAGTGAGCATTTATTTAAAAAAAGAAGATATAAAAAAGCGCCATCAAGTATGGTAGTACAAGAGATATATATGACACACAAATCAATAATCTTGTTGTCCACTTGAGGAACTTTTCAGCTTATCAATTGCAAAAGCCTAACCCTTCGTGTTTTTTTTTAACTTTTCAGCTTGCATGGCGGTTGGAGAAGGCAGCCCTTGCGCCCAGTGGAGCCTGGGCGGTGGATCTGCTCCGCGTGCCCAACCATGCCTGGGCCGTGCAAGTAGATACTAGAGAGATTAATTGGTTAGGGCGTGCTCCTCGGTGGTGATTTGCCGGCATCTGCACCTCCTCGACCTTGAGGCTCCGATGAGCTGCTCCTCCTCGAACCTATTTGGGGAAACTCCAGACGCATCCGGCGCTGCATAGGCGCACATCTCTTCCCATCCTGCTGGCGAGAGGGGAGCTTCGGAGATGTCGGTTCTCATAGTCACCAGTGTTGGTGAAATCGAGGTCGATCTCCACACCGACCTATGCCTCCTCACCACTAAGAACTTCCTTAAGCTCTGCAAGTAAGCACATGCAACTAGGGCTCGTTCTTTCTGTGGGTTTGATTCGGGTAGCATGTTTAGGTCGGTTTCAACCTGATGCTTTAGCCTTTATCGAGCTCAAGTCTGGAATTCAGCTTGACTTATCACATTTGAGTTCCTCCCAGGCCTAAACCGTTAGCCCTAGAGGTTCGGTCGGGCCCAGTTTGAGTCTGTTTGGCCTAGTTCACCGTACGAATCGGACCTAACGGACCAATGGGCCTAGGTCTCGGTCTAAGCATGGTTCATATAGTAACCATATCAAACCGGGCCCGGCCGATTACAAATAGATTGACCTATTTTGGCCCAAAATATATTAAAAAATTAAGAAGTCCGGTTGGTTCCACTGGGCCCAGCCTTTTGGCCACCTCCGGTTAGCACATCCGACATCCTCTTCCTTCAAATTTTTTTATTTTAATCCATTTTTATTCAGAATTAAAAAACTAACCGTCCAATTCAAATATTAGTAAAAATGACCACTCCCAACCCGTCCATCGGGCGGGATTTGGTCAGGTCCATTGGATGGTCTGGCAGGTCAATATGGCCCGTTGATCGAGCGGTTTTTCGGTGGTAGGCAAAATACACCCGATGAACGGGCAGTTTTTGCCACCTCCCCTACTGCCATTTGCGCGTGAAGAAAAGAAGCGGAGTGAGGGGCAAAATCCCCCATTCAACAGGCGGGTTTTGCTGTTTTGTGACATCCGCTTGCCTAACGGGCGGGTTTTCAATTTTTTTCGTTGACCGTCCGGTTCTGGGGGTTGGCCAAATCCCGCCCGTTTATTAAAACTCGCTCGATAAACGGGTTAGGAGTAGTCATTTTTGCTAATATTTGAATTGAGTGGTTAGTTTTTAAATTTTGAATTAAAAATGGATTAAAATAAAAAATTCTCTTCCTTCAGTCCTGCCCGCCTGGGCCAGACCTGGCCAAATGGGCTGGATTTTTGGGCCGAACCGGGTGGCCCGGAACTGTTCATTAGGTCGGCACGGCCCTGTTCGGTTCGCATAGTGACGGCCCGGCTCGGTACTATGCGAACCAGGCCGGCCCGATTCGACCCGTTCCGGCCCGCCTTTTATTTTGAATTTGAAATCCTGCTACGGTGGCGCGGCCCGTCCCGCCCCTCGCCACGCATCCACTTGTCCCCGCCGCCGTCTGCTTTCGGTCGCCTGGCCACCACGCGTCGCCCGCCCCACGCACCCACACGCCTCCGCTTCGGACGCGTCACCCTTACAAGACTGCCTCGCCACGCCGCTCGGCGCCCACCGCCACGTGTCGCTTTGCCCGTCTTGCGAAGTCGCCGAGCCCACCGCCACGCGTCACCCCACCCCGCGAGGCACGCACCCGGCGAGCGCCTTTCAAAATCTTGGCGGGTGCCGCGCCCATACAAACTTCTTGCGCCGCCCGTATGCCACACGTCGTCCACTGATTGGTTGGAGCAAATTTAACGTTTGCATTTGATTTCTAGCCTTTTTTACGTTGAAGCTTTAAAAAATGGGTAAAAATAGCAGAAAAATTCAAAAAATCCTAATTTTTTTCCTATAAATAGGGGTGCACCCGCTCCTTATCCAGCCACACTTCAACCCCATTCTCCTCTCTGCTTTGTGAGTTAAAAATCTACTTGTGCTTTGCGAATTTGGGCATAAGTTTGAAATATTTTGCAAAAAATATTTCCAGTTTGTGAATTTGGTAGGGTGAACCGGTGAGGTTTATATTGTAGAAATATAATTGTCGAATGTCGATGTCTTTTTTATGCGCTAATTTGTTGTTTCTAACATATGGTGTGGTTGTTATTTTGTAGGTTTTGAAAATGGCAGACAGAAATTCTTCGTATGATGAATTTCCCATTAGTCAGTTCAGTTTAAGACCTGAGGACTATGAACTGTATGGCCAGAACATACTGGTTCCGGATGATGAACCACAAGAAACACAACGAATAGAAGGAACAGGTGATGTGTCGTTCGGTTCTTCCGGTTCAACCTGCGCTTGAGGGTCCGATACCGTGGGATCGAAGCGGGCCCGAGCTAACCGGTCGGAGGTGTGGGACGACTACGAGTAGTTGAGGCGCCTCGAGAACGGTAAGATGGTGAGGTATGTAGCTCTATGTAAGATTTGTCGACAGGAGTTATCGGCGGGAACTAGCTCGGGCACGGGACACTTGAGGAGGCACGCCTTGGCGTGTAAGAACAAGAGAGGCGTTCAAATGAGGCAGTAGCAATTGAGCTACAACCCTGACAGTAAAGTAAGTAATTGGGAATGCAATCCCGAAGTAGCTAGACAAGCTTTATGTCATCTGATTGGTTCTGAAGATTTACCTTTGGGTTTTGGTGAATCCCCTGCATTTCAAGAGTATATTAAAAGTGCTCACAATCCTAGATTTACTGGTGTGTCTCGTCAGACAACAACTAGGGATTTAAAAAAATTGTATGCAGCTAACAAGTTAAAATTGAAAGAGCAGTTTAAAACTTGCACATTTTCAATTTCTTTAACATCTGACATCTGGGCTAGGAGGGCTAGAGAAGATTATTTAAGTGTTATTGCTCATTATGTTAACCAAAACTGGGAAATAGAGAAAAATAATTGCTCTTAGACTTATTGATGTCAATCACACAGGTGAGAATATAGCCGATAATATTATGAATGTTGTTCAAGAATTTGAAATAACGGACAAGATTTTCTCTATTAACTTGGATAATGCATCAGTTAATACTTCTGCTATGAATATTTTAAAACCTGTGCTAGCCACATATGCTGATTCTTTTCTAATGCATCAACGATGTGCATGCCATATAATTAATCTGATTGTTAAGAGTGGCTTGAATAGACTGCAACCTTATCTTCAAGCTATTCGGGAAGCAATCTCATTTTTAAATAGTTCTAACACAAGAATTGCTGCATGGAAGAACTATTATCGTGCATCACAGGTACAACCCAGGAAATTTGGTTTAGACATGCCTGTTAGGTGGAATTCCACCTACCTTATGTTTCAGCATGTATTACCATATAGGTAGCCTTTTGAAGTTTTTATTAACACTAACTATCAAATCCATGGTGGCACGCCACTTTTGGCTCCACAGGTTTGGCAGGTACTTACCCATTTACATTCGTTTTTAGAGGTTTTTTATGAATGCACACAAACTGCCTCTGCTGTTTATGAGCCTACTTCTTGTTCTATAATTCAATGCATCTATTATATCGCTAAATAGTTGAAGACATTTGAAACCGATCCTATTTTTTTTGATGTAGTTAGCCATATGAAAGCTAAATATTTAAAATATTGGAGAGACATTCTATTTTTGTATTGTTTTACTTTTTGTTGGACCCTCGGGCCAAACTCCTCAGACTTACTAATGCTCTGACACAACTTGGTGCTGCTACTGGCATTGATTATTCCAACTATTTTCATGAAGTTAGGACTAGACTGAATGAGTAGTATAGAAAATATGAAGAAAAGTATGCAAGAGTTCGTCCACAACGGCCGCCACCGGTTCAACAGATGGGCAAGAAGATGTCCTTTTGGAAGACCATCACGGGCAATGACACTTCAAGTTCTTCGAGCACCGGTCAGACTGCACAAGCTACATCACGCAGATCTTTTGGTGAGCTTGCGTCATACTTGGCGAAGGGCCCCGTCGACTTTCAGGGGGAGTTCAACATCCTCACATGGTGGCAGCAACATAGTGGAACATATCCTATGCTATCCATCTTAGCACGGGATATGTTAACTATTCTAGTTTCCACGGTTTCCTCGGAGTCTGCTTTTAATCTTGTCGGAAGAATACTTGAGGGCAGATGCACTTCCGTTCATAGTGACATGGTTGAAATACTACTGAGCATGAAGGACTGGTCATTGGCAGAAAAACGACTTCAGAATCTCATTGCCGAGAGACACAATCAAGAACTGGAGGCTGCATTTGGAGGTCTAGAGCTTGAAGCTGAAGGCTCTGACTCTTGAAACAATTGTAATTTGTAAATGTATTGTCGAGTTTTAGGCTGTACTCTTTTTTCTTTACCAAGGTTTTCTCAATTTTGAGTTTTTACTTGGTAAAGTTTTTAACAAGGCAGCCATGTACTATACTTATAATAATTAAGCTCTTCAATGCTTATCAAATATTTTTCCTATATATTGCAATTTTTTCAATCACTTTTACTAATTTTCGTTGTTATTTTTTGAATCCTCGTTTTTTGCTGATTTTTTGGACATATAATATGCGAACCGTGTCAACCGACCTCGATCGGATTCGATAAGTGAACGAGCAGGGCTCGGACCTCGGCTTTGTGTGGCGGTTGGCTGGTTCGCATATAAATTGTTTGGTTGCCTTCTCAACTCAGCCAGGTTGCATATGCTTAGCCAGGTTGGTGAGAGCCAGGCTGAGTGGATGTAAGGTGATATTGTTTGGTTGGTTGTATAAAATTGGACAGGCTGCGCAAAGATGTTGTTTGATTGATTGCACTAGAATGAAAGTGGGATAGATAAATTCAAGGGAGGGATGAAACAAAATTTAAAAATTATTAGAAAATCAATAAATGTTAAAATGAAAATAAAAATTTTAAAAACAAATAATAGGAAATCAATAAATTCAAAAACTAAAATAAAAAGTTTTAAAATAATTTTTGAAAAATCAATAAATTGAAAAATAAAAATTTAATCTTTTGAAATTTATATGGCAAGTGTGGTCTAGTTTTGTTCGAAAAAAAATGCCAGAAACACATAGGTGAAATTAGTTCAGTGATCGAAAATGTTAATCAAAAGATATTTGCAAAAAAAGGAAAAAAAAGATGGCATTTCCATGCCTCATGAGATGCTAATCAATGCCGCATGCGTGAGTGTGGGCGGCTGGCACGCTGCCGTGTGGGCCGCTGGTGCTCTCCAGAGCATAACGCGAGGCACCTCGGACCTGCACACGGGAAACGGTCGATCTGTGCGTTTCTACAGAGCCAGTCTACGAAGAGAATCTTGCATGTGCAGAGCCAGGCTCAAAACCAAATGCAGGCAACCAAACACGAGAAAAAAAGCAAGATTCTGTATCTATGGATGTAAATCTCTGTATATGCAGGCAACCAAACAGCCCCATAGTAACCGGACCAAAACCGAACCGGGCCCGAACCGGGCTGGCACGTTCGGGCCATTGGCCAGCACTAGCCTGGGCCCAACACCGCCTCCCAGCCCACCCGCGGCACCCCCAGCCCCACACTCCTAGCCCTAAACAGAGCGTCGCTGCCACTCCCATCCTCCTTCCCCGAGGGATTTGCTCTCGGCCCATCTTCAAGAGGTGGCTTCACAAGAACGCCATTATGAACATGGGCTTCACAAAAACGCCATCATCAACATGTGGTCTTCACAGGCAAGCCATTATGGAGACTTTTGGCCTGTGTGTGGACATTTTGCCCTGTCCTCTCTCTCGTTCGCTCCTCTCTCCTCATGATGACGGCCATGAGCTCACTGGCATGGCGAGCTCGGCAGCGGTCTCTGAGGGCCAGGCGACAAGCGGCGGCGAGGCTTCGAGGCGGCAGCGGCATGGAGGCGACGAGCTTCGAGTAGCGAGGCGGCGATGGCGAGCTTCGAGTCTGCATGGAGGAATGGCGGCGACTCGAGCTCTGGGCGCAGCGGCAAGATGGAGGCTCGAGGCGGCAAGGCGGCGGATGGAGGCGGCGAGCTCGGCGGGCAGCGGCAAGCCAAGAAGCTCGGGTCACTGGAGGCAGGCGGCGATGAGCTCGAGGCGGCGGCAATGAGCTCCGGCTCCGAGCTCGGCTGGCATGCGAGACTCCGGTGAGGATCGCGAGAGAGAGAAGGAGAAGAGAGGAAGAAGATGAGGGCAATACGGTCCATTTTGGGTAAAAAATGGAGAAGATGGTGTCCCCGCAAGGTGCACATGGTGAGAGTGGTTTTTTTGTGAAGTCCATCTTCATAATGGCATTTTTGTGAAGCCGCTTCTCGAAGGTGGCGCGAGAGCAATTTCCTCCTCCTTCCCCCTCTCTCTCTCTCTCAGTCTCTCCTCCCGCCTTCGCCGAGTCCTCCTGTCCTCTCCGAGCGCTGCGCCCTCCCTGAGCACCGCCCACCGGGAGCATCGCCGTCCCGGAACGCCGCCCTCCCCGAGCACCGCGTCCTTCGCGAGCGTTGCGTCGCCGCCTTCCTGGAGCACTGAGTCCTCCCGAACGCCGCCGTCCCGGAGCGCCGCCGCCCCCGAGCCCTGGCCTGAGCGCCGCCGTTCTCCCCGATCTCGAAAGCTCGAGCCCGTCTCGTGGTTCCATAGAGGTTCGAGCCTGAGCTCGCTTAAGCTCGGCTCGAATCCAGCCCTTGAGTGGCTCGGACCTATTAAGGGAAGCTCCAGAAGCACCCGGCGCCGCAGACCCCGTCCCGCCGGCGAGAGGGGAGCATAGGAGATGTCGGTTCTCATAGTCACCAGCGTGGGCGACATTGAGGTGGATCTCCACACCAACCTGTGCCCCCTCACCACCAAGAACTTCCTCAAGCTCTGCAAGTAAGCACCCGCAACTAGGGCTTGTTCTTTCTGTGGGTTTGATTCGGGTAGCATGTTCAGCTCGGTTTCTACCTGATGCTTTAGCCTTTACCGAGCTGTCGGGATGGCAAATTTGGCGTTGCAAGAGTGCTAGTGTGCTACTGGTTTGGTAATTTTTTCAGAGTCGTTTACGATTGGTTGTGGTTGGAGCTGCTGCTAGTGTGTTCGTGTAGCATTGCGAATGTTCCTTTTGTTCTTTGTGATACTGCTAACATCTTAGAGGTTAACTGTGGATGAGAGGATTGGCCTCTGGTGTTACTTCAAGCAAGGGGAGTTCTCGTCGTGGTCTTATGGTGGATCAGAGGATTTCCCTCTGATGCTTAGAGTTGGCATTAATCCAGTGCTGAAATTATCTGATTATCTGCTGAAAGACCGCTTTGAACAGTGGCTTCGAAAAAGCCAATATTGATAATCAAAGCAGGATTTGAGAAAATTGTGGCTTTGAGATTTCGAGAAACAGTGTCAAAAGGTCAAAGCTTTAAAAAGGATAATCAAATACTTTGTCAAGAACAGGCTCGAAGTCCTAATTTTCTGTGACATTCTGGAAGCTGAATTAGCGGATGCTGTAGTTCTTCCTGTGTTGTTAGTGGCTTAGCTCTCATCCTGTCTCCAAAATAGTATTACATATGGCAGTGCTTATAAATGCTGTTGCTTTCAAATCATGAAACAATGAGTCGTAGCAAGTCATGGATGAGTTGGTTATTTATAACAATATGCTACTCATTCTCTGGTCTTATGTTTGACTTGACAGGATGAAGTATTACAATGGGTGTCTGTTCCACAGGGTGGAGAAGGATTTCTTGGCACAAACTGGGGATCCAACTGGAACTGGCACAGGGGGTGATTCCGTGTACAAGTGAGCAATTTTTTACTTGAACTTTTGCATTACTTATGTCAGTTCATCAACATCTTTTTGAGTTAAATATGCCCTGAACCATACAAATTGGTCTCGCTGCCTCTAATATCAACTTGCATCTTGAGTGGCTAATATACATGAATAGTTATTGTAGAGTTTTTTCTTTAATTCTTGTTTTCTCTTCAAGTATCAAAGTATGGGCGCCAACGATTGCTCATATGTCGTATTGTCACCTATTGGCAAAGATTTGCCTGAAAAGTGTATCTCATTATTTCTTCAGGTTCCTTTATGGTGATCAAGCTCGATTTTTTGAAGATGAGATCCGTCCAGAATTGATGCACTCAAAAACTGGCACTGTTGCTATGGCAAGTGCTGGTAAAAACTGCAACACCTCGCAGGTACAATAGTACAATGCTACTGTGTTATTTTGATCACTGACTCAACCCCATTACTGTTTTTTAACCTTTCATTTATTTATTTGTGTTGTTTTAGTTCTACATCACTTTGCGGGATGAAGTGGACTACCTTGATGACAAACACACTGTGAGTACTGAGTAGTACTTATTCCATTGCTTTTTTTGCATTGATTTATCTGCTATGATTCATCTATTTGCACTATCAACCATAGGTGTTTGGAACAGTTGCTGAAGGTTTTGACACCCTGACAAAGATAAATGAAGCATATGTTGATGATAAAGGAAGACCATTTAAGGACATAAGGTAAAATACTGATTGGAACCTTTGGCAGGCTAGGCGCTACGCGGGGTTTGCCACCCGACTAGCGTATAGTACCTCGGGCAACCTTGGGTAAACTGTATAGTTATCAAATACCTTCCAAAGTTTACTTCGTTGGTAGACTGTATAGTTATCAAAGTTTACTTCTTTTCCAGCATTAGTTTCCTTCTTTGCTTCTCCACTTCTGTTTGCTGATCTTGTGCAAAATTTTTAATGGACAGGATTAAACATACATATATCTTGGATGATCCTTTCGATGATCCTCCTCAGCTTGCCGAACTTATTCCTGAGAATTCTCCTATTGGAAAGCCACATGATGAGGTATTTCGAGTGATACAATGAGTAGTCTGAACCAATCTCAATCTCAGGGCTCAGGCTATGTTCTTACCTTTTATTCTTTATTTGTGCATATACCTGTTCTGAAGTTTGGTGGCGAAATTTCTGCCATGATTTCATTAGAAAATCCCTCCTTGTTTTCTGGATACCAAGTTATGCAAAGTTGGTCATGTTGAGACTTTTAGCTCTATAAAAGAGGTTGTCCTGAATGTCATATGCTTTTCTGTCATCGTGAATATGTCATGATATATTTCGTTTCTGTTGTAAATGAACAGATTGCAGAAGAGCGCTTAGAGGATAGCTGGGTTCCTTTAGATGAAACAGTGGCTCCTGAGCAGGTTGAGGAGATGGTCCGCTCTAAAGAAGCACATACAAATGCAGTGATTCTCGAGAGTGTAAGTCTTGGTGCCAAATGAAAATCAACAGCCTATTCATTTATACTTATGTGTTTACGGCTGATGAAACACCTTTGTTTATGCAGGTTGGAGACATTCCAGATGCTGAGATCAAACCACCAGACAATGTCTTATTTGTTTGTAAACTAAACCCAGTAACTCAAGTTAGTATTACTTGATCCCTTGCCTTTAAGTTTTCTGCTCCTTTGTCCATTTTGTTTTTTATGTTTCACCCTGCTTTGCTGTCAATGCATTATGTCCTTTCCACAGCTCTTATTTGTAGAAGTTTCCTTTTTCTTACTGTTGTGGTCATGTCGCTGATTTTTTTGGAAATCATAACTGAAATTGTTGAATATTTTCGGCCATGGTTTTTTTTATTATAATATTGCTTAGTAAATGGGTAATTCATTTTGTAGGATGAAGATTTATATACAATCTTTTCTCGTTTTGGAACTGTGACATCGTGAGTGCCTTTCTTAGCTTCAATTAATGTGTGCATATCCTTTGTTTTATTCTTTCCTTCAATCATCATATTCTTGTTTGCACTTTGCAGAGCTGAAATAATTCGTGATTACAAGACTGGAGATAGCTTATGCTATGCTTTTATTGGTATGTTCATTCCCTAGAGAACCTACATTAGACATACTTTGAACAAGCATTTGAATATTACAAATACCTTTTCTTTATCTATTTATCTAGGGCATCCTTGTTTCAATTTGTTCATTGAACAATAGCATAGGCTTAAAGTATTTATCCGGGCATACATCATCCAATTCTTCATTTGTGTAACACATATAAGTCCTAGCCTCTTAGGTCAGTAATTTCATGCAAAGGTCTAATGGAGGTGGCCTTTCACAACTGCATACAAACTGGTTGGTTGATTCTGTATGCACGTTTTAGTTCCAAATGTTGGTGGCTGTGGATATCACTGTGTCATGTAAAATCCATCATTTAGTTTGCTAACAAACTGGTCAACGGGCAAAATGCATGAACAGGCAACATGGATGTTGCTTTATGCCAGATTTGAAAGAAGAGGCAATAGTATTCCAAAGAAACATCAGTTACTTGTGCACATTCAAAGTAATGGTTTCTGTAAAATAAACTGAGAGGCTCCATTGCACACTTCTGTGAAATAGAAGCTGAGCTGGATCTAGATAAACCAGTTGTCTCAGATTTCCAGTTTTGGTATAGTAGAAAGGCTATAAGTGTTTACTGATAATATCTTTGAAAACACTTATTGTTCTGCATGTATTGATTATTCATAGCACTGTTTTAAAAATTGGTCCTTGGCGGCACCTAGCGCCTAGCGCCTTCCAAAACACTGATTCATAGATGTGTGTTATGATAGACAGTGCTAACAGTGTCTCTTGATGATCTTTTGCAGAATTTGATACAAAGGAGGCTTGTGAACGTGCATATTTCAAGGTCAGTATCCTACTGGTTTCCCGTATGAATGTGGGTTTACATTTAACACTTTACAGCTGTAGAAAGTGCCGTCTGTAACAACTGTCCTCTAATTTG
Organism: Olyra latifolia; assembly: GCA_036346145.1. Lineage (NCBI taxonomy): Eukaryota > Viridiplantae > Streptophyta > Magnoliopsida > Poales > Poaceae > Olyra > Olyra latifolia. The sequence goes on along the minus strand of CM070528.1, from coordinate 5,625,724 downwards.
CCATTTGCTATTTAGTCTGTTTGCTAGTATATTCTGTCAGTTACTCTTTACTGGTGAATGTCCCAATATTGTTACTGTTTTGACAATTCAGTGTTCTTGCCTAGGTTTGGTTTCTCCCTACAATGATATTGATTCTCAGTTTGTATTTCTTTCTTTAATATTCTCAAGAGAACATTGCTTACTCATTGATATGCTTGCAGATCAGTTTGTATTTCTTTCGTTAATATTCTCAAGAGAACATTGCTTACTCATTGATATGCTTACAGATGGACAATTGTCTGATTGATGACCGGAGGATCCATGTTGATTTTAGTCAAAGTGTTTCAAAACTGTGGGGTCAGTTCAGACAAAGCAAACGAAATACAAAAAAAGGTACAGTTCTTCACCATATAATCTTTTTCCATTATACTATTTTATCGATGCAACTTCTCTTAATGTTTAACCTAACCCACATGGAAACTTTCCTTTGCTTTAAAGGGAAAATAATTGTACAAAGCTTTCTTAGCCACTGGGATATTTCATATTTGTGCACTAAACTAGGATTCATGATCAGGTCTAATTTTTAAGACTCAAAAGAGTTCTCTGTTATTTATTAAAAAATTGCCATGCAAACATGTATTCTGTAATTTCTTATTCAAGCATTCGTTATTGATCATCAAATGAAAACTATATGGTACTGTTCTTTCTCATTGCAGATGGGTGTTTCAAATGTGGTGCCCCTGATCACCTAGCCCGGGATTGTGATCAAGGTGCTGAGCAGAAAAACAAAGGCCCAAATTATGTTCTGAAAGATGAAAACACTCAGCGAGGCGGAAATAACCGACAAAGGTCACCTTCCATCTCCTCTCTTACACATATTTTACAGCATTGTTACATGCTTTCATAATCTGCTCTCATTGTGCAGCTATGATCTTGTCTTTGATGACGATCATAGTGCTAAATACGGTGATCGGCAAGACCATGGACATGCTGACCGAAGAAAGATTCAAAGAATAGATGATCGGAGATCAGGGCTACCACCTCGGGGTGATCGTAATAGGAATAACCGGGAGAGAACTCACAGTGATGAGAAAGGAAGCAGGCAGGGTAATGTAGATGATAGGCGCCGAGGGAGTCAGAAATATGATGAGTACAAGAGTTACAATAAATCTGGTGACCGAAGCTCTAGTAGATACAGTGATCGTGAGGATAGCAAGGACCAGAGCAGGAGCAGAAATAGGGATGATGATGAAGATTACAGACGAAGATCAAGAGTTAGTCGACATGATAGGGATAGATCTGGTGGTGATCAGCATCGCATAGAAGACAATGACCGTGAAAAAAGTGATTGCCAAGCGAGAGAGACAAGTGGACACGGTGATAGAAGAGACTACCGTGAGACCAGCAGGCGCAGGGAAAGAAGGCACGGAGATGAGAGATAGGTTACTGTATCACGGTCAATTTTGCTTGCCCGTTTTCCATTGTACATTGAATTTATGATGTCTCCTGTAATCCAAAGCTGCCGCCAAAGCATGTAGGATGTAGGTTGAAATATTTGGGTGTAGTGTGTTAGACAATGAGCTTCCAATGCCTAACCATGTTATTCTGCTGTGGTATCAGCTGGTTGCAATCTTAATTCTTAAAAATGCAGTGGCATGATTGTTTTCTCGTGTAATCGATTGGTGGGCCAATCTGGTTTAAACCGTCATCTATATGCAACGAACAATTTTGCTCTTTCTGCATGTGGATGAACGTTGGCTTGAAGGCTGCGACCAGGGCGCACAATTTCCTTTTCCTCTCGAATCCTGCTCCATAGCGAAATTTGATATTTTGACAATTTTGAGTGGAATCCCATTGAATTTGGTGAAAATTAGAAATCCTAATTTTGAAATCGGAAATGAAATTTTGCTAGGGCTTATCTTCGAAATTCTGATTGAAACATTCAAAAAGCCGACATGTTCTCAAGTCTTCTCAGTTCCGAGTGAAATCTTTAAAATTTCGTTTTTCCAAATTTACATCTGAATTTGGAGTGGTTTAAAGTTTGGGATACTCATTTTGGTCCGGACCGAAACCTGAAAATCCCTCGAAATTGCAAGCCTAGCCTGCGACTGTTGGTAAATTAGTATTGGGCCTTATTACACACGGGCCTCACGCATCAGTCGAGCCCAATAGGGTTTACCAGTAGTATTGCATCCGGAGACATTAATGCACGGGCTACGAGCAAGTGTTTAGTCCCACACTGCTCGTCGCTGGGATACGAGCTCAGCCATCCTGCTTCTTATAGGCCAACAGCTGCGAGAGGCGAACCCAAGCAGCTGCGTGGTGAGCACAGAGCGAACTATTCTTTCGCCTTTTACTAAAGAATACCGTGTGCACGCCACAACAAGCAGCATACTCTTATTTTTGGAGGGTGTTCTTCCTCTCTGGGAGGAACCCCAACAAATCACATTCAACTTTTGTGGCGCATTAAGATTTGCCTGAAAATTTCAGGCAAATCTTTTGGTGCTGTTTGTTTCTTCTTTCAAACTAGAGGTATGTTTCAATCTAGCTTCAAGTATGTTTGAATCGGAGCTCAAGGAATTACGTTATGTTATTTTCATGATGTTATTTTTAAGAATTACGTTATGTCATTTTTTAAGAGTTTTAGAGTTGGCTTTGTGATAATAGAAAAACTTGATAAAAAAGATGTTATTTTTAAGAGTTTTAGAGTTGGCTTTGTGATAATAGAAAAACTTGATAAAAAAGATAATAGAATTACTAATTCTATTGAAATTTTCTTAACTATCAGTTACTCTAAAATTGCACTCTAGTAAGACTAAAATTGCATAGCTCTCTAAAGGTGTCATTTTAGTATCAAAATTGCTACTTATCAATCATTAATTTTATTCGTTTATTTCTATGCTTTGCTAATACATAAATCTATTAAATACACATGCTTACATACTTCTTTTCCTATGTTTCAAGCCATCATGTTTGTTTCAGTCAATCTAAAATTGCACACTGGTAAAACTAAATTTAAACGTATTTATAATGTGCAATTTTACTATAGTTATAGTGTAATTTTATTAATAATCGACTGACACTTATTTTATTATCAGCCAACTTGCTCTTAGTCGAATCTAAAAGATAAATCAATTTTCTTTTCAATTAAGATTAAACTTACGTTATGTTATTTTTAAGAGTCTTCGTGATGTTATTTTTAAGAGTTTTAGAGTTGGCTCTGTGATAATAGAAAAACTTGATAAAAAAGATAAATCAATTTTCTTTTCAATTAAGATTAAGCCATTCTAAATGTGCTGTAAATTTCGGCAAATCAACTTGAATGCCTTGTACAGTGTGGCTTGCTACAACTAGTGTGCAACGTGAGTCTACAATCCAAGAAGCCCTAAAACATGAGGCTTTATATCATGGTGAGGGTCTGATTTAACCTGTTCATTGACAGCTTGTAATGGTTTTTCTCCTTACACAAACCAGAGCTTATATATATAGTCAAGACTATTTTAGGGTGCCTTGGCATCACAAACAAGCCTAATTGTAGGATTTAGAGATTTAAAAAAACTAACTTAGCCAAGGAGACTAGCTTGCATGTGCCGTGCTAGAAAATCATGTGAGCCAATTCGGCTCTCTTCCGTGGGAAAGAGTGCAATAGCTAGAAACTACCATGAAAAATATTTCGTTTTCTAAATTTTATCCGAGGGTGGTGGTAAGAGTGAAAATCAATGGTATCCAAGTTTTTTTTTTCTATTTTCATCTGAAAGTTTTGAATCGAAATTTCAAAATTTTGAGATTTCCAGAATTTCAGTAATTTTTTATTTTTAAATCCATCAATTTTTTTATAGCATGTTATTTAGGATCCCACTGGTATGACCCTAAGAGCGAAAGTCGGCGAAATTTTGTCGAAATTATTTTCCATAGAAACCACTGCCTTACTAGCTAGTAATTAAAATGGAAAGCTGCTAAACGAATGGCGTTACCCTTGCGGGCTATAGTCCAAACTGTCAAGAAACCTATAAAGATGCGGGCCGCGCAGGCCGTATCCAAATAGGATTACTACCGAACTCTATTAAATCAACACTATATATATATGAAATGAATACCACCATTATATACACATGAAAGAATTAATAAAGAATTGTTTCCTCTCTATATCCTTTGTTTTGTCTACTTTATGCTTTGTGTTTGTTCTCTGTCGACGTCTTGCGCTTGTATCTACAACCTCAGACTACACCCAGTAGCATGGATGTATAACACGTTATCAGCACAAGGTAGCTCGTGGGAGGAAGTACTAGGGCTATGCACGGTTTTCTCAAACCGAAAAAACCGTGCCAAAAAAACCGAACCGAACCGGTCAAACCGGTTTGACTGGTATTTGGTATATGGTATGGTATGGAAAATTTGAGCCATTTGGTATTCGGTATATTTGGTATATACCGCATGTAAACCGTGGTATACCAAATAAACCGAATTAGTTTTCGGACTCAACTTATCAAATAAATTTACTTGAAGAGTAGTTATGTAAACCATGTACTCATGTAAGAAATATAATCTCTTTAAACCTCTATTCAATCCAATATAAGAAAAATTAGATTGTTTCTAGATATTTGGTAATGTTTCTTGAGAATGATATTACCATGTGCCATAATATTGGTAAATATATATTTCATATTGTAGGGTCACTTCAATTTGGTAAATGTGGTATTTATCGATACCATACCGAAATATTATGGTATATACCGATACCGAACCGAGGTTTAGTTTGGTATATTTGGTATCTCATTTCAATTACCGTATTAGAGAAAAAACCGTATTTACCGAACCATATTTACCGAATATACCGTATGCACACCCCTAGGAGGAACCGCAAGGAGGAGGAGATCGAACGACTACGGCTGTACGACTACACCGACGGGATTTTCGGCATCCAATCGTCATCACGCCGGCAAGACATACGGCTTAGCCGATCTGTCCTACGTGACAGTCTACGAATTCCCGCTTCGTTCATGCAGATCGGAGGTATTGTATTGAATCGAATTTTGAATTAGTAGATCAGATCCGTTCATGAGAAATTTGGGGGATTCTCGAACTTTTGTGCCTAAATTTGGCCACCGCTGGCCCGATCGGCCCTGGCCGTACGCTACCGTGCCCCTTGAACTAGCCGCTGAGCCTCGGTCCTGCGCCAAGGCGCCGACCGCACCATCGGCTCGACCCAACCGCCGCCACGGCGCCTCGCCATCGCCACCACCGGCTCGATCTCGGTCCATCACAAGACAGCAAGCGCCGCGCGCCATGGCTCGACCACGGCCCGCCGGCGCCGAGGATCGCTGCCCCAAAGGCCACCGGCCGGTGCTTCGCCTCGCCAGCCAGTGCCCTCGGCCTCCGGGCTCCACGCTATGCCCTCGGCACCCAGCGCTGAGCTCGAAGCTCGTCTGGCCCTGCCGTCGCCACCTCGCATCTCGCTGCCCCCATCGAATCGAGCGGCGGCTAGGAGGAAATGCTAGCCGCCTGGGTAGCAGGAGGAAGGGTGGCGGGCTGAGGTGGGCCGGGTGGGCCTGGTGCGCAATGAAGAAAGAAAAGGAAAGAAAAGGAAAGAACCGAAAAGAATAGAAAGAAAGAAGAATTGGGCCCCAAAAATTCCAGAATAAATCTTAATTTATTCGGAATTAATATAAGAATTTTATGAATATGAAATTTTGCACATAGACCCCTAGAATTTGTGAAATTTATTGAATTGAATCCATCTAGCATAGAATTTATGAATCTTGCTATTTTAGCAATTTATATAATGGGAACACCGGGAATTTTATGAATTGATCCATGTCATGCACCACACACTGTGAAGTAATTCTGCGAGGGTTTTTGAACCTTACAAATGTCTGGCATTGTCACCTGAGAATTTGAAGAACTCAGTCCATATGGCCACAATTACCTCACTTGGGCATCAGACGTTAAGATCCTGCTCGGTGAAAAGGGCCTTTGTCCTACCATTGGTACGGCAGAGAGACCCATCTCACTTGAGCAAAACGATCAAGCACTGCATTTCATCAGGCACCACCTGTCCCCTATGCTGAAAATTGAGTATATAGCTATGAATAATGCTACCGAGCTGTGGAATGCACTTAAGAAGCGCTTCGAGAAGCTCAAGTACACTATCTTGCCAAAAGCAGAGCAGGACTAGGCGCGCTTGAGGTATGCAGACTTTAAAACCATGGCCGAATACAACTCTGCGTTGCATAGAATTGTCACAAATCTGACTTTCTGTGGTAAAGAAATCACGGATAAGGAAAAGATTAAGAAGGCACTTTTTACCTTCCACCTAAATGACATTCAGAGTGCCCACAGCTATCGTCAGGACACGTATAAAGAATACGCAGAACTGATTGATGTTATGCAAGTTGCAGAATCTCAGGGTGATGTACTTCACAAGTACTACATGTCCCAGTCACGTGGTACTAGCACTGAAGTTAATGCAAACAAGTATCAGGCTGAGAAGCTCAAACATAAAAGAAAGGGCAAGGGGGAGGATTCAGCTACGAAAAGAAATAAAAAGAAGTATGATAAGAATGAAAAGCCATATGGTCAACAAGACCAAATGCGCTACAAGTGTGGTAAATGGGGTCATTGGTCTAAGATCTGCCGCGAATCCAAGAAGGCGATCGCTGAATATCAGGCCAAAGGAAAGGGAAAGGTGGAGGCTCACCTTGCTATCATGAATGAAGAATCCATGGATGATGATCTCCTTGGAGAAGAATTTGAGGCGATGAAAGTCTTTGAAGAAGAATTGCCTCCGCCTCCAACCCTCCCAGCAGATATTCCCTGTACTAGTGGGTATCGAAAGAAGATGATGCCATAGAGAAGGAAATAGCAAATGAAGTGAACATCTGTTTCACAGAATCTATCTAGTGCACTTTAGCAGCATTATTTAGTTTTCATTTATCAGTGTGTGACTGCATTAACAGACAATTTGTGACTTAGCAATGTAAGTTCCCGTGTGAGCAAAACCCCTTTTTATTCCCGTGAATTAAGTAATGCAGTGTTTTCAGTATATGTGATAATACTTGCAATGAGAATTATGAATGAATTCCTGATTGGAGCTATATATTTGTATATATAGGTTTGTGTAGCGCCATATGGAGGAGATATGCATATTTGATAGTGGAACAACTAATAGCATTTTAAGAGAGACTAATTATTTTTAGCCCATTAAGAAGAACACCGGTAGCATAACCACTATAGCAGGCAGCGGATCTTGTGTCGTAGGCACCGGCCGAGCCACAATTATCCTACTAGTGGGTACTTGATTGATAATAGAAGAAGCCCTGTTATACTCTGAATCCACTAGGTCTCTCTTAAGCTTTAAAGACATCCGTGTCAACGGTTTCCACATTGAGACCAAAGAAGAAAATGGCAAAGAATTTATGTGTATTCTGAAGCATGACAGATGTGAGAAAAGGATCCACGGACAATTTCCTTTATTTATAACTGGGCCATACCATACAAGAATTAAAACACCTAACCAATACACTTCTCTAAAGACTTCTTTTAGGAGTGTTGAACTCTTCTCTCTATGGCATTCTCGTCTTAGCCATCATGGCTTAAAGATGATGAGAAACGTAATTAACAACTCTTAGGGCCATGAAATTAGTGTAAATAATTTTTCTAATCAAGAAGACTTTGTATGTCATGCCTGTGCCAAAGGGAAATTAATCACTAGGCCCTCGACCATGAAGGTACAAGATGAAATTCCTGTGTTCCTAGAGCGCATTCAAGGGGACATTTGCTGTCCAATACAACCCTCATCTGGCCCGTTCAGATATTTTATGGTGCTCATAGATGCTTCGTCGAAATGGTCCAACATGAGCTTGCTCTCTACTAGAAACCATATATTTGTGAAGCTGATCTCGTAGATCATAAGAATTAAGAATACGTTCCCTGATCATCAAGTGAAGTCCATCCGAATGGACAATGCTGAAGAATTTACTTTAAAGACATTCGATGATTATTGTGCTGCACTGGGAATTAAAGTAGAGCGCTCGGTGCCCCATGTCCATACTCAGAACGGACTAGCAGAAGCACTAATTAAAAGAATTAAATTCATAGGAAGACCACTCTTGCAGGGTTGTAATTTGCCGAATACGTGTTGGGGACACGCAGTCCTGCATGCAGCAGCCTTATTGAACTTTAGACCGTTATCGTATAACATCCATTCACCAATGCAACTAGTACAGGGGATCACACCTCAAATTTTCCACTTAAGAAAATTTGAATGCATGGTGTGTATACCGATACCACCACCACAGCGGACTGCTATGGGCCCTTTAAGAAAGTCAGGGATATATGTTGGTTATGAGACAGTGTCTATAATCAAGTATTTAGAACCCTCGACAGGAAATTTTCATACTGTCCAGTTCATTGATTGCATCTTTGACGAGGATAATTTCCCGTCATTAGGGGGAGATAAGAATCCTCTACTAGAAGAATGCCAGGAAATAACGTGGGTAGCAACAAACATTCCTGTGCATGATCCCCATACTAGAGAAGCAGATGAAGAGGTTCAGAAAATCATCAATTTATAGAAATTACAAATGAACTGCCTGATCATTTTTGTGATCTGAAGGGTGTGATTAAGCCACATATGCTTGCGTGCAATGCACCAGAGAGGGTCGAAGTGCCAATGAAAGAAATTGACACCCCTCAACCTGTTTCGAGGCCTCTAAGAAAAAGGACAGGGAATCTAGTTACTCAAACCCTGTGAACCCGGAGACATCCGGGACCAAAGGGGGCGAGAGCTTATCACAACCGGTCATGGAAATGCCCTAAAAGAGAAAGAACGGGAGCCAGTCGAGACCTAGCAATTCTTGTGAGAAGCAGTCTGCTAAAGAGGCACTCCCAGATTTGAATTTACCGGTTATAGCAGAAGAAGCCAGAACAAATATGAGCGCACATATCGGCAACAATAAGTTAAAGGAACTTACTCCATTGATGAAAAATAGCGAAGAAGAGCAAGTAGAAGTGTATAAATCACCCCATGACGAAATGGCCATAAACTGTGTAGAATCAGGGAAAATAATGAATATAGCAACAGCCAATGTCGACACATACTTTGCAAAGAAGATTGCTGAGAAAATAGAACCTGATCCTGAGCCGACATCTCTCTTTGAGTGTAAGCGCCGATCAGATTGGGAAGAATGAAAAAAGCAATCACCACGGAACTTGTCTCGCTGAATAAAAGAGAAGTCTTTGGTCCTGTGTGCCGCAGGCTCCCCATATTCGCCCCGTTGGGTATAAATGGGTATTTATTGGGAAGAGAAATAAGAATAATGAAGTGGTACAGTACAAAGCAAAGCTGGTCGCTCAAAGTTTCAGTCAGCGCCCAGGCGTTGATTATAAAGACACTTATTCCCCGGTCATGGGCGAAATTACTTTTAGATACCTAGTCTCAATGACAGAAAACATGAATTTGAAAATGAAATTAATGGATGTGGTAAAAGCTTACCTGTACGGTAACCTAGACACCGAATTATATATGAAGGTACCAGACGGCATACCCATCCTGAATAGAGAGAATAAAGACCTGTATTATGTGAAATTGCAGAAATCCTTATATGAATTAAAGCAGCCAAGAAGAATATGGTATAATCGCTTAAGCGAATTTCTCTGTAAAAGAGACTACACAAACAGTAAAGATTGTCCATGCATTTTTATATAGCAATCCCCGAAAGGATTTTGTATAATCTCGGTGTACGTGGATGATTTGAACATCATTGGAACTGATGATGAAATTAAAGAACCAAACTTGTATTTAAAATCTAAATTTGAAATGAAAGATTTGGGTAAAACCAAATTCTGCTTGGGCCTGCAGCTCGAGCATATGACAGATGGGATTCTCGTACACCAAGCGGCCTACACCCAAAAGGTGCTTGAAAGGTTTAGCTTTGAGAAGATGTACGTACAAAGAACCCCAATGGTCGAAAGGTCATTACAAGCAGACCAAGACCCGTATCGATCTAGAGAAGAGGGGGAGGAAATTCTAGGGTCAGAATTCCCATATTTAAGTGACATAGGAGCGCTCATGTATCTCGCGAATAGCACGCGGCCAAATATTGCGTTTGCCGTGAACCTATTAGGAAGGTACAGTGCAGAGCCAACAAGAAGATATTGGAAGGGAGTGACGGGCATCCTCCGTTACTTACGGAGAACAGTAGATCTTGGTCTATTCTATAGAAAGAATCAGGATTTGACCTTGGTTGGATATGCAGATGTAGGGTACCTATCGAACCCACATACGGGCAAATCTTAGACATGCTATGTTTTTCTGTGTGGAGAAACCGCAGTATCCTGGAAGTCGACTAAGCAGAAACTCGTGTCAACGTCGACAAATCATTCAGAAATCATAGCGCTGTATGAAGCCTCACGTGAATATGCTTGGCTAAGAAGAGTGACTTTCCACATTATCTAGTCATGTGGATTGCACGTTGAACAAACCTCTTGACGGGGGCCTAGGGTGACGTTCGGATAGTCACACGCTAAAAACGCAAAAACAAAACAGCCCTCTCCCGAGCAAGGGTCTACTTCAAGGAGTCCTCGCCGGCTCGCACGCCATTGCTGGACCGGGTCGAGCAGCTCCTTCCCGACCAAGGAAGGATACACCCTCTCCCGAGCAAGGGTCTACTTCAAGGAGTCCTCGCCGGGGCTCGGCGCCAATCTGCTCGGACCGGGTCGAGCAGCTCCTCCCCACTAAGGAAGGATTCTCCCCATTGCATTAAATGCTCGACACGCCCGAGACAATTCATAGGGATCGCGCCACCAACCCACGCCTTGTAACATCGCTCCCACACCGCTTTCCCGAAGACGAAGAACGACGATTTATGACGCAAGAGAAGACATGCTTCGACCACCGGACAAAGGAGGGACAACCATCATACCGCTAGGTAATAGGATTTCACCGCTAGAAAAACCGATGACGCCCATGTATAAATAGACTACGCCGCCGCACATCTAGGCGGGGCGACTACCGTAAATACACACGACATCGTGGGAGCTCCACCCGCACCATTCTCGGGCCAAAGCTCATCCTCTCGCCACAAGAAACTCATCCCTTTGTAACCTCTTCGATCCTCATATAGATACCATCGACGAGGGTCATTACCTCCACTCGAGGGGCCCGAACCAGCCCAAAAATCATGCGTGCCTTCTATCGATAGCCACTCGATCGAAGTTCGTCTTCTTGAAAGCCCCGACGCCCATGAAAGAGGCCGTTGATCCTCACTCTCAACAAGTAAGCTCGGTGCCGGGGCCCCAGATCTAATCGCCGACAATGGCGCCGTCCGGGGGGGCGAGATCACTTCGGAGCGAAGGTCCTTGAAGAATGGCGAACTCTCAGACAACCAAGATATTCGCCGACGACCTCGACGACTTGGACGAATATTGGTCCGACATCGAGGTCGCCGGATTGTCGATCCGGAAGGACACACCATGGCGAGTCCTCTCCCCATGGATGTCCGCCGCCGGGATGAGCCGGGTTCGAGTTCGTTCTCGAACCTCTCCATTCCGAGAGTTACCGAACAGAGACACCACCATATGTGGAGGTGTCGATTCGCACGGCGGGTCGATATCCCGACATCCTGCACGACTCCGACCACGAGACAGCTCTGCGGGATACGGTCATGACACCTCATGCCCAAAGATTCCGCTGAAGCCCACATGGCGACATCGGCGACGCCCTCGCGCCTCGCCGGAGGACGAGTCGCGCCGCCGCTTGACGCCGCATGAATCGGCCGGCCGACTCGACGATCGAGCCTCGCAACCCATCGCGATGACCCGGCCGAAGCGCCGCCACTCTCCGCTTCCCCGACCGGGTCGCCACTCGGTCCTTTCCTCCGATCCGACGGTAGAGTCGCCAGCCCTCCGGGCCTGGCACACGCAGCGTGACCTCCGACTGATTTCGACCAGCCGCCGAGCTAGGCGTAGCTATGGCCGAAGGCCGGAGCGCTTGGCGGCGATCTTCCTCGTCCGCCGACTCGGAGTGCTTCCCGAAAGCCGAACCCCGGGGTAGTTACTCCGTCCACGACCTCGTCGGGACCTTGATCGGCGGAGGAATGACCGCACATCTCGCCATCACGGTGGCGTCTCTCGAGCAATGCTCGCAAAGCGAGCATCGCCACGACGACGGCTCGGCTACTTCTCCGGCCGAACGGGCCACCCCGAGTCCCGGCTCGAGGGCGCCATGCGAAGCGCCGACCCAGCGCCACTCGGGAAACCCTCACGGATACCCCGGCCGGCGCGACGGCGTTTCTCGCGCCTCGGTCCCTCCGAGGACGAGAGGGCGTGGCGCTCATGGGAACGACGCAGCGGTAAACCACGGTGCCCGCTTTCCCGCGACCTCCGGCGCAGATGGCCCCCAAATTCAAACCGGGCCACATAGAGCGATTCGACGACCCGTAACCCGGACGACCTCCTCTCGATATGCTACCATCACACGCCATGCGGCGATGATGAAGGGTAATGGTGAACTATTTCCCAGGTTGGAGGGCCCGCCGACATGGCTCTTCAACCAACGGAAGGCTCCATCCACACCGGGTCCAATCAGGCGAGGCCTCGCGGCGACTTTCATGCCGCCCCCGCCAGAAGGCCGCAGACCTCAAACGGTGGTCCAGATGGAGGACGAAGCCTCCGGACTACGTTCGGGTTCATCCGCACGGAACACGATTCAACATCCTGCACGGCGCCGTCAAGCATTCACCGGCGCCAAGAACGCCCGCTTCACCCAGACTCGAGATATACTCCGCTCCTCCGATGAGTTCTTCAAGCGGCGGGCGTTACATAAACGCCGAGGAGGTCAGGAGCGAAACGGCTTGGGTCCGCAGCGCCTCAGCCGAACAGGATCTTCGGACAAAAAGAAGTCCGACAAGAAGGCCAAGAAGAAAAGAAAGCGCCAAATTGGTGGCCGCTATCCCAGCCGCTGCTCTACGCACACCGGTTAAAGAAGCCTCGCCTTCCCGAGCAAGGTGGGCGGTCGGCGGTCGATCGACCGGACGAAGCGTGGACCTCGGGGACCCTCGAATCTGCCGCTTCGCTCGCTGCACTAAGTGCACGGGCACGACCTCCGCGAATCGCCGCACTCGATCGCTCGGCTTGAAGACTTCTACAACGGACGGGGCCCATGCCGCCCTCCCGGACGCCGGAAGGGTGTTCTCGACCGAAGTCCGAGCCCCGCCCGGACCGAACGCCAGAGAGCGAAGATTATCATGAGCCGAGTCACCACATTGCGGTGATTCGAGGGTCCGCGCCTACGCCCCGACGGAGTTGAAGGCAGCGCGCGAGGTCTGCCACATGACGGAGGCGCGCTCGGTTCTCGAAGAACTTAGATGGTCGAAACGACCATCTCCTTCTCCCGGAGGATCGCCCTCGAATGACGGCCCGAAACTCCCCGTGTGCTCGCCTCGACCATCAAGAATACAAGGGTCGACGGTGCTTATCGACGGAAGCGCTCTGACCTGATCTCCGCCGGGTCTTGGGCGAGATGCAAATCCCTCGCTCCAAGATCAAAACATCGCTATGCCCTTCCACGGCATCATCCCGCACGCCCATGACCCCGCCGCAGATCGTCTGCCGCCTGACCTTCGCGCACCGAGCAACTTCCGGACCGAGTTGGTCACCTTTGAGGTAGTCGACTTCGAGTCGGCCTACAACGCCATCTCGCAGCCGCCCTCGCCAAGTTCATGGCAGCTACGCACCACGCCAGACACCGCCTCAAGCTCCCGTACGAAAGGGGTGATCACCGTCGTGGCAACCACAAGGCCGCCTGAGTCGCGACGAAATGGCGCCGACCCTCGCCGCCGCCTCAACGAGCGGGCCCGAGCAAAACTCTCACAAGTCCGCTGCCCAAGGTTGTCCTCCACCTCGAGCGCATTTAAAACATCTCGATCTCCGCGAGGATCCGCTGAAGGTGGTCCACGCCGGGCCGCTGGATCCAAAATAGAAGGCGAAGCTCGTCACCTTCCTCCGCAACGCCGACGTCTTCGCATGGGAGCCGTCCGACATGCCCGGGTCCCAAGGAGGTGATCGAGCACAGTCGGGCGGTTCACCGGTAAAACCAAGGCGCCAAGCGCCGAGGAGATTCCCGCAATGGAAGGTCGATGTCATCAAAGAGCAAATGGACAAGCCGTTGAAGGCCGCTTGCTCGAGAAGTCGAGCACTCCGGCGGTTGGCTAATCCAACGTGGTCGAAGAAGAACGGAAAATGGCGGATGTCGCCGATCACACCAACATCAACGGCTCATGTCCAAAGGACAACTTCCCTTCCCCGCATAGATCGCTTAGTCGATGCAACGGCGGAAGCACACCGATGAGCTTTTTGGACGATACTCCGGGTACCATCAGTCACTGTCATGGAGGATGAAGAGAAAACGCCTTCATCACCCCTTCGCACCTTCGCTACACGACCATGTCTTTCGGTCTCGAAAAACGCGGGGCCACTTTCCAACGCTTGATGCAGAAGACCTTCCCGACCAGATCGGCCGAACCTAGAAGTCTATGTAGACGACATAGTCGCCAAGAGTGCTTTAGCCGAGGCCCACATCCGGACCTCAAGAAACCTTTCGTAATTTAAGAAAACATCGGATAAAGTCAATCCGGAGAAATGTGTCTTCGGTGTACACACGGCATGGTGCTCGGATACGCCATCGGTCGACCGCATCGGTGCCAACCCGAAAAGATCGGCCGCCGAAGGATGCGAGCTCCTTCGAATGTAAAGGAAGTCCGCCGCCATTTGGTCGGATGGCGCACTTAGCCGCTTCATCTCCCGACTAGGTGAGCGCGACTTCCTTTCTTCAAAGCCTTATGCGAAGCACGACGGTTTCGTCTCGACCAAGGAGGCCGACGACGCCTTTAAAAAGCTCAAAGAATATCTATCGAGCCCGCCTGTCCTAGTCACCCCGAGGGGACAGAGCCTTTGTTGCTCTACTTGGCGGCCTCCCCTGCGAGGCGCCAGTGCTCGTGAGTCGAGCGCGAGGAAATCGGCCTATTTACTACGTGGCGAGGTACTTCATGGACCTAGGGGGCACTACCGAGGTCCGTAAACTTCAGACTCCTCCTCATGGCTTCTAAAAACTTCGCCACTATTTCTTGGCTCACCCAATCACGGTCCCGACCAGCTTTCGGCCGAGAGATCCTCAAAACCCCGACGCCCGGCGACGCTAAACGGGCAATTGAGCTCGGGAATTTGACTCAAGTTCGCCGCCCGAACGGCGATCAAATCTCGATGTCAAGCGGACTTCGTGGCCGAGTGGATTTAATCCCCGATCGAACAAAAGGCCGCACACCGAGGAACCCCATTGGACAATGTTCTTGACGGCTCGCTGCCTTCGAAGCGCGGGCTGGAGTTAGTCCGACCTCTCTCACGGAGAACAACTCCAAGACGCCATACAATTGCACTTCGCCGCGATTTAACAACGCGGCGTAATATGAAGGCCTCTTGGCCGCTCCGCATGCTCGCGCTGGGGTCCGACGACTAACCGTGAAAGGGATTCGCAGCTTGGTCGTAAACCAGTTTAACAAGGAGTTTCAGGTTCGATGACTCAATGGCGCTACATTCGCCGAGGCGAGGAAGTTGGAAAGGAACTTCAGAAATTTCAAGTCCTTCACGCGCCCAGAGAGCAAATACCCCGCCGACCAACTTGCCAAGTTGGGCACCTCGCAAGAACCGGGCCCCAACAGGTGCTCGCTGAGCACCGCTAAAGCCCTCCATTCCTCCGGAGAAGAGGCAAAGAGAGACGCAAAACGACGCCTCCGTCCTCGAGCAAGGAGCCACTTGATGACGCCATTCATCCACTCTTGGCACACGGACATTGCTCGAGGACGGCCGAGAAATCCCGCTTATCAGAGAGCTCCACTATACAAAGTTAGTGGAAGGTGCCTGTCTCAAGAGGCGCGCCGAGTCCTCTCCAAGTCGTCCCTCGAAGAAGGGAGATTCTCGCTAAAGGACTTGCACGAGGGTGCTGTGGAGCTCACTCTCCTCAGAACGCTTCGTCGGCAAAGCCTTCAGATGGGCTACTATTGGCCTGGCGTTGGTGGCGACGCCGAAGATCGTCAAGACATGCCGAAGCGTGCCAATTCCATGCCCCAGTACACCAACCAGCCTACACCCTTCAAACTATTCCCCACCGCCATTCTCACCGGGGCTAGACATACTAGGACCATTCCCCAAAGGCGAAGGATCTGCGATACCTCTTCGCCGCCATTGACACGCTCACCAAATGGATAGAGGCCGAACCGGTCTTCGCATTACTGCCCAGCGCCAAAAATTTTTCCGCAATAACGTGGTCACACGGTTTGGCGCTCCCACCCGACCGATCACGGATAATGGAACTTCGGTTCACCAAAGAGCTGCTCCAAGAATATTGCGAGGACGCTTAGCACGAAATTTGCTTCGCCTCGGGCTCACCCACGAGCAACGGGTCCGTCGAGCGAGCCAACGGGCAGATCCTCCAAGGAATCAAGAGGCGGGTCTTGATCGGCTTTCTAAGCTACGACAGGCTGGGTCGACGAGCTCCCTTCCGTTTTGTGGGCTGTCCGCGACCACTCCCAAAGAGAGCGACGGGCGAAACACCTTTTCGCCAGATATCGCACCGAGGCCATGCTTCCGACCGAGATAACCTTAAGGTCACCTCGCGTGGACCTCACGGAGGTCAGCCGATGACCACCAAGGCAGTTACTCGACCTCGACCGTCCGAGGAAAAGCGCGAGCAAGCCCTCGTCCGATCGCCAGCCTTACCTCCAGTGCTCACAGCACGCCGCCTGACCGTCGTCCGGCCAAGGGCTCTGCAAACGGCGACTTGGTTCTCGCGACGGGTCCAGACCTATCACACGCCAACAAGCTAACCCCAAGGTGGGAGGGTCCTTTCACGGCCGTCTCGTCTTCACGCCCGGGCTGTCCGCCTCGCCTTCCCCGACGGACGAATTCTCAAGAACTCGTGGAATATCGCCCACCACGCAGTTCCACGCCTAACCTTCCCTTCCTTTCTCGCCCATCCTCCTTATTTAACTCTCGGATCTTCGAATCGACTTCTTCTCGAAATCCCGAGCATGTTAAATAAAAAGGAATGGTAACCAAAGTTCTTTTCCTTCCGAGGTTTTCGACCTTTTTTTTTTCTCGTCTGCCCAAGCAAGAGTTCTTGTTCTCTAAACCGATTTCTAAAGCGCCGACGGATCCGAGAATGCACTCCCCTGAATTCCATTGCTCGGATAAGCCGATAGCACATCGCCCGAAGAAGTTCTCGGCGGTACCTCGCAGACTTCGATCCCAAACCCAAATTGAACTCGAGTAGAGTAACTTGAACTCGCGGCTACTTGCAGTGTGCCGGTCTCTTGCTCGCAACCAGGCAAGGACCCGCCACACAAGGGGCCGACATCGCTTATTTCGCATCTTCGGATGCGGCCACCTCGTGTGCCGGTCTCTTGCTCGCAACGAGGGCAGGACCCGCCACACGAGGGGCCGGACATCGCCCATCCTCGGCTGCCTGCCACTTCGTGTGCCGGTCTCTTGCTCTCAACTGTAGCAAGGACCCGCCACACGAGGGGCCTGACATCGCCCATCCTCGGCCGCCTGGCTGCTTGCAGTGCCGGTCTCTTGCTTTCAACTGTGGGCAAGGACCCGCCACACGAGGGCCGGACCGCCATCCTCGGCGCCGCCCGCCACTTGTGCCGGTCTCTTGTTCTCAACTGTGGGGCAGGACCCGCCACACGAGGGGCCGACATCGCCCATCCTCGGCTGCCGGCTGCCCATGTGCCTCCGCCTCTTGCTCGCAACTGGGGGCAAGGACCCGGCCACACGAGGGCCGGACCGCCATCCTCGGCCGCCGGCCACTTCCGTGTGCCGGTCTCTTGCTCTCAACGAGGCAAGGACCCGCCACACGAGGGGGCCGGACATCGCCCATCCTCGGCCGCCGGATACTTCGTGTGCCCGGTCTCTTGCTCGCAAACTGTGGGCAAGGACCCGCCACACGAGGGCTGACATCGCTTATTTCGCATCTTCGATGCGGCTACCGTGTGCCCGTCTCTTGCTCGCAACTGTGGGCAAGGACCCGCCACACGAGGGGCCGGACATCGCCTATTTCACAAGATCTTCGGATGCCGGCCACTTGCGTGTGCCCGTCTCTTGCTCGCAACTGGGGGCAAGGACTCGCCACACGAGGGGCCGGACATCGCTTATTTCACAACCCTCGGTTGCCGGCTACTTCAGTGCCCTGATCCTTGCTCGGACGTGAGGCTTATAGGGTAGGTATATAGCGACAAATAGTAGCATAAACATTTCATAGACGTGAACAAGAGAACATCTTGTATTTAAATTCAAATGTATTACAAACACGTGTAACACCACGCACACTATTCCCTAGATCTACCCTTCAAAGATTGAAGCTCCGCCTCCACGCCTTCAAGGCGACTTGGCCGAGAACCCCGATCTGGGCTTCACGCCCGGCGGATCTCCTAGCAAAGCTTCGCCACCTTCCCGTCTCCGCTGCTTGTTGCCGCCTCCTCAAGCTCTTCTTGGACCCGCCGAGCTCCTCCAGACCGGAGCTCCTCTCCAGACTCCGAGCATACCCCAAAGCGTGCTCAAGTTCGTTCCGACCCAGCGAGCTCCGTTTGGGCCTCCCTAGTTCGAGCGCACCACCTTCACCTTGGCTCGCACCGAGCTTCTATGCTCGCAGCCCGATCATCCACCTCGGCGATAACCGCAAACGAAGAAGCCAACAAAGAAGATTACGCACAAAGTAGTTCACAAGAAGAAATTACCTCATGGCGGTGGCGCTCGAACAGACCCTCGGCCGAGGGCCGACACGGATGTTCCCGAGCTTAACGAGCCAAGACCTCGAGCTCGAGTTCGAACTACTCCGACCTCTTCGCCGACAGACCGCCCGAGCATCGCCCACGCCGGGTCGAAGGCCCCTACCACTTCTAACCCCATACTGGGCACGGACAACCAAAGCCATGTCGACTCGACGCCGCCCGGAGACCCCGTGGTCGGCCGAGACAACCAGCCACCTCCAAGCTCGGAAGATGCGCGACAACGTTTCGCGCCATCGCGACGAGCAGAGGGTCGCTCGAGTACGACCTTCTCCCCAAGGGCTAATCGACGACGACGCCACCCACGCCGTCATTGAAAACCGTCGACCCACTCACAAGTAACCGTTGGAAGACCCAACGTTTGGGCTTACCTTTCGGGCACCCGCGATCGGCCGACCCTAAGATTCGCTCGGGTAGCCTTTGCTCAGTAACCTTGAGCTCACCAACCTGAAGTCTCGCCCGACTAGCCTCGCCGCTAATCGGGCGATGCATCCAACGTCTCGAACCGAAAAGGCTCGATGCGACGTTTAAAAGAGCTGGAGAGGACCGCCGGTCCACCACTCAGCTTCGGGGCTAGATGACGGGGCCTAGGGTGACGTTCGATAGTCACACGCTAAAAACGCAAAAACAAAACAGCCCTCTCCCGAGCAAGGGTCTACTTCAAGGAGTCCTCGCCGGCTCGGCACGCCAGTCTGCTCGGACCGGTCCGAGCAGCCCTTCCCCACCAAGGAAGGATACTGCCTCTCCCGAGCAAGGGTCTACTTCAAGGAGTCCTCGCCGGCTCGGGCACGACCAGTCTGCTCGGACCGGTCCGAGCAGCTCCTTCCCGACTAAGGAAGGATTCTCCCCGCGCATTAAATGCTCGACACGCCCGAGACAGCCGCAGGGATCGCGCCACCAACCCACGCCTTGTAACATCGCTCCCACACCGCTTCAGAAGACGAAGAACGGCGACGATGACGCAAGAGGAAGACATGCTTCGGACCACCGGACAAAGGAGGGACAACCATCATACCGCTAGGTAATAGGATTTCACCGCTAGAAAAACCGATGACGCCCATGTATAAATAGACTACGCCGCCGCACATCTAGGCGGGGCGACTACCGTAAAATACACACGCGACATCGTGGGAGCTCCACCGCACCATTACGGGCCAAAGCTCATCCCTCCGCCACAAGAAACTCATCCCTTTGTAACCTCTTCGATCCCTCATATAGATACCATCGACGAGGGTCATTACCTCCACTCGAGGGGCCCGAACCAGCCCAAAAATCATGCGTGCCTTCTACTGATAGCCACTCGATCGAAGTTCGTCTTCTTGAAAGCCCCGACGCCCGCGGGAAAGAGGCCGGTTGATCCTCACTCTCAACAAGTAAGCTCGGTACCCGGGGGCCCCGTACTCCCAATCGCCGACACCTCTACTATTATATATGAAGATAATGCAGCATGTGTCGCACAAGTGCAGATTGGATATGTGAAAAGTAGGGATGCAAACAGAGCCGATAATTTTCAACCGACCGACTGAAAGTGCATTTAGGCACATAAGTGATTTTGGTGATTAATGACAAACACATAATGACAAGTATTAGTAAATGTGTAAATACTTGGCTAAGTAATTGTCTAGTGACAAACCTCTAATATGATTGTGTTGCTATGAGACTAACATGTTTATTGCCAAGTTGAATATTAGTCTCATCTATTTAGAGGACATCATATATGCCAAGTGGACAATCTATCCATCCTAGCAAGGTAAGTCTCACACATACAAATAGGATGGGTAAGCAAAGATGTGGTATGCAATCTCGGTAGCCTTCTCTATATAGATTTATTATTGCATTCCTTTTGTGCAAGTGCATATTGAGCTCCAAGTAACATATTGATTATATATGCACATTGGTTGATGTCATATCTATTTGTGCATATATATCCACTTGAGTTCAATATGTGTCTTGCTTCTAGTACACATGTCTTAACTAGAGTTAAACTTCACATTGTTATAACTTGACTTGGTGCATGTATGCTTTGTTTGTATATCTTCTTATGCACATCACTTAGTGGAGTTTAATCTAGATTGTTCCACAACTTCACTCTAGCTTGAATATTATTTGCACATGTGTAATTCTTGTATATTCTATCATGTGCTCCATTTTAGTGAAGATTGTGGTACTTGCCATAGTTTAGTTAATTTATCATATTGGCAATTATCTTCCTAGTGCATCTAGCTCCATTACATATTTATCATGATGCACTTAGTAGAGAATCTTTCTCTTGTCAAGTGTTTCTATTTAATATTGTGTCTCTTTATATGAAACACTTGACGTACTTTAATTGCTCACAAACATCAATTTCTTCATATCTATTGACCTTTTGGGACTAATACCTTTCATGAGTGGTTTAGAAAGATTTAGGTCCCATGAGTATGTGTGATGACCAAGGTATGTTAAAGGATGACGGTTAAGCCGAGGTCAACAAGACGACGGTGTCACCAAGAGTTGAGGACTAAGTCAAGATCGACTTGGCGTGGAGATTGTCGGGGAGGATGATCAAGTCAAGGTCGATGGGACGAGAGTCTCATGAGGTGAACCAAGTCAAGGTTGACAAGGTGAAGGCGTCATCAATCATTTGTTGAAGGTCATCACGCACAATGCATCCAAGGAGAAGACGGCATGTGGATTGAATGTAAGACTTAGTTTTCTCGTTTGAATTTGAGTGTAAGGATTGCCGTACTATTAAGAGGGATGCGATAGAGAATAACTTCTAGATGTCTCAAGTGCTCAAGTGATCTATCTTTGTGAAAGATTGAGAGACACAAATCACATCTTGTACACCTAGGTGTAGGTGGTTTGGTGTGAGGGGGAGAAGGGTTGGTGGTGTTGGGAAGTAAGGATTTTGGGCCTCTCTTGGTTTCCTTGTGGTTTCTGCACTTATCCTTTGGGATTTGGGCAGTGAGACCTAGGTGGTTGTGTAGCCCTTGTTCTTAGCTTTCCGTAGAGCCTAAGATCACCCAAAACGGAGTCCAGAGTCAATAGTTATGCCCGTTGCCGGGGTGTGCAATTACTGTTTTCAGGCTTCGGACTATCCGAGGTTCACTCGAGTATCCGAATGACTCAGACTATCCGAAGATTTTATTCGGACTATCCGAGGTGACCCTCTCTGTTCGTCGGGCTGTAATTATTCGGACTATCCGAGGTTCACTCGAAGTATCCGAATGACTCGGAGTATCCGAAGTTTGTTAGGACTATCCGAGCTGGGTCTCTCTGTCTCCGTTACCTGTAATTACTCGGACTATCCGAATAATCACTCGGACTATCCGAACTTACACGAAACTGTCTGTAACGGTCAGAATCTGTGGAAGCCTCTATTTAAACCCCTCTCTCCCCCCACTTGAATAGAGTCGTTAGACCACCATTCGTTGAGCTATCCAAGTGTTCTTGAGCCCCTTAGAACCCCTCTACTCTTAGATCTTTGTGATTCTCTTTGGAGAAGGGTTTGGAAGAGTTGGAAGGAGGGATTGAGGGAGAAAGGTTGGGAGGTGATTCCTTTGTGGAATTAGTGTGTTCTTGAGCCTTAGTGACCCCTCCACTCTTCGATCTAGGTGATCCCCTTGGGAAGAAGGGTTGGGAGGAGGTGTGAGTGTGGATTAAGCAAGAGTTGATCTTTGAGCACTTGTGGTTATTTCCAAGTTTATTCTTTGTGGGCATTTGTTACTCTTGGAGGTTGAGGACTCCTAGACGGCTAGGAGTTGGTCACGAGCCACCGAGCTTTGTGTGGTGCTTGTGTGACAAGTTTGTGAAGGCTCGATTTTGCCTCCATGAGGAAGAAATCAAAGGAGTGAAGCCATGAGTGCATTGTGCAACACCGTGAGGAAGGGTTGAAAAGACCCGGCTCAAGTGTGACCGAGCCGCCTAACGGAGACGAGGATCCTCAAGGATCCGAACTTCGAACAAACATCTTCGCTCTCCATCTTCATTTCGGTTTTATCCCTTTTACTCTCAAGTTTGATTTACTTGCTTATTTTATAATTGAATTGATTATCTTGTCTTGTGTGATACTACTGCATCTATACTTGCTTGTGAACTATCTTTGGTGCAGGTCGATCCTTGAATTTGTGATTTGAGTTGAATTCAAGTCACTCAGATCATTCGGACTATCCAATAGACTTGGACTATCAAAGTATTCGGACAAATCGAGGTGAACTCGACATCCAACATATTTCATGTGTTTAATTTAGTGTTTAAATTTTATAATCGCCTATTCACCCCCCCTCTAGGCGACATCCCGATCCTTTCACCGACCGAACCAATACGGGTAGTGGTTTGGATATTTATACGGATATCCGGCTGTTTTTTGCGGATACAGATACAGATATGGATATTAGGATGCGGATACGGATAATGCGGATAATATCTGTGATATAATATCCGAAGAATAATACGGATAATATCCGATGAATATTATCCGAATCATCTCAAGGCTAAGCCCACCCACTAGCCATTATCTCTACCATGCTTTCGACCGATCCGTTTCAATCGCTGGTACTACTATCGCTCAAAAGCGCTTTGTACAAGATTATCGCTCGCTGAAGCTTAGGCCTAACCAAGACCGGTGGACTTGGTGGTGCTTACAGCCTTAGGACGAATTGCTCACTGCTTAGGCCGAACCGTTCCAATTAGCTAGGCTGTTGGAGTGCTGGTGCTTCATGCTTTTATCGCACCGCCCTGGTAGTGTCTAAAAGATTGCATGTTTCTTGTGTATTAAATATTTATGCGTACTTTAAATGTTTAATGCTTCCTTTGAAAGTCTGTATTTTGCATATTATCCGAGGAATTATCCGTTCCGAACAATATCCGAACCTATAGTATCCGTGTCCGTGTCCAACACTATCTGTGTACATATCCATATCCGATACTATCCGTATCCGATCCGTATCCGAAAAATAAATATGAATAAGGATACAATATCACTACTATCCGACCGTATCCGATCCGTTTGCATCCCTAGTGAAAAGTAATCTTGCTAAGCATATCAACCCCAAGTATTTTTATAGTCATGAGATGCATAAAATGAATGAAGTAAATATTCTGCACACTAAATCATGCGAGAACCTTGTAGACTTATTCACCAAGTCACTTCCCGCATCTACTTTTGAAACATGTGTTCAGAGAATTGGGACGAGAAGACTTAGAGAAGTGCAGAATTCAGGGGAAAAACTTCACATATCAAGAATTAAATCTTGAACCAGAAGTTCGAGTACCCAACTATTATATTGAAGTAATTAAGCAATGTTAAGTAGATTTATACTCCTTTTTCTTTAAGTGAATTTTCAAAAAAGTTTCTCACATGAGGTTTTTAAGAAAAAAAAAATTTTGCCCAAAAAAATTCACAAATAAGAAAATGCCCATATTTTTCAGGAAAATACCGTAATGCCCCTCCGCCGCACCATAACGCTGCAATGCTATTGTCATGCCCCATAACGCAACAAAGCTATTGCAGCGTTACTAGTACACAACGGCAATAGCATTGTCGCGTTATCAAGAAGCTATTGCACTGCACCACATCATGGGCAATAGCATTGCCAGCATGACTGCATCACGGCATTGGCCATATATATTATTTGCGCAGTGAGGCCTACCACGGCCTCATTTCTTTCCCACCGCAAGCAAGAGAGAGAGAGAGGAGGACAATGGCCGTAGGAGAGAGAGAGGAGAGGAGAGGAGAGGAGGAGGAGGGGAGGAGGGGAGGAGAGGAGGAAGGGGTGAAAAAAAAACACAAATTTGGTGAGTGATATATTTTATTTTCATTGATATATTAGGTTTAGTTTATTATTTGATATATTATGATTTAGTTTATTTTATTGTTAAAACATGGTAGGATAGCAAATTTTGTTTTGTATGTAATATGTATAGATGTAAAGTCGTTTAAGGTTTAGTTTATATTTTATTTGATATATTAGGTTTAGTTATTTGTTTGATATATTAGGGTTTAGTTATTTCATTGATATATTAGGTTTAGTTATTTTTTCATATATTAGGTTTAGTGTTAGGTTCGTTAATGAAAAATATGTTGATAGTTAAGAATACACGAAGATTAGGGTTACTATTTTGTGCATACATTTAAGTCTCGGTTTGATTAGGAAAAAAGCGAGAGATTGTATTTAGGGTTTAGTGCTACGCTTATTAGCTTAATAAGGATGATTAGCTGTTAGCATGTATTTTTCACATGGCATAAAGGATTTTAATAGGATTAATGAACGGTTCATTTTGTATTGCAGCTATGGCAGAGTTTTAGTTTACTGTATATTATGGTGATGGTAATATAAGAGAAGGGTCTAATGGGATAGATCTTAGCCAATTTAGGAGCACAATAATTAGACATCCCGACCCAAAAAATTTACAAATTGAGGAACTTTACTTATGGATGTGCAATATGTTCGGTTGGAACGCAGAGGAACATGAAGTGTGGATTCAGGCTCTATGGAGCAAAAGTGTAGAAGTTCCTAAATTTCAGTTGATTAATTTGAACACACAGATGGGTCTGTCCAGATTTATTGGTGGATGTAGGCGTCGTAACTGTTATGAAGTTATCTTTGTGCAAGCCCGGGTTAGGGAAACAAGTGCTGGACAGGGAAATGCTGAAGAATTTGGACAATGCAGTGCTGCAGTGAATGAAGAGCCACAAGTTGTCACCGGGAGGGAGGATGTGGAAGATGTACAACAGGATGTAGGGGTGGGTGGAATTTTTTTGCGGATGCTGGAGAGATTAACGAGGATATCGTCGAAGCCATGGAGCATGACGTTGAAAGGGCAATGGAGGAGGAAGAGCATGCAGATGACAGTTCCAGTGACGAGGAACATGAAAAGGGCGTTGTCATCCCAGAAGAATGGAACAGAGGAGAGTCTAGCCAACTTGTAGTGTATGATAGTCATGGGTCGTCGTGCATTTACGGCGTAGATGAAGTCCGGGCAAAGCAAATGTATGCTAATAAGGCTGCTTTGCAAAATGCAGTTAAGGTCTGGTCCATGTCAATGCAGCGACCATTCAGGGTGGAAAAGTCCGATAAATGCGGATATACAGTCAGATGTGAGAGAGAGGACTGCATGTTCCGTATACATGGCAGCAAGTCTAGGTTTGCCATGAATGGGACAGTTTCGAGCGTTGAACCCCACACATGTGTGCTAACAAATACCTTGGCGAAGCATCCCAATCTCACTTCCACTTTCATCGCAGACAAGCTATACAGAGAGATTGTTGAGAAGAAGGACATGGTCGTTCAAGACATAATATTGATAGTGCAAAGAACGGTTTAAGTATGAAATAGATTATGGAAAAGCATGGACAAAGAAAAGCGATATGCTAGAGATGAGATTCGGTCTTTCAAGCCTCAGATGACAACCTCCCGCGTGTGCTGCAACTTCTCAAGGAGAGAAACCCGGGGACCTATGTCGCTGTGCAAGACTCGCCATCGATGAACCCGGAAGGTTATAGGGTTTTGAACCGGGCGTTTTTTGCGTTCGGTGTGTGTGTGTGGAGGGTCTAAAACATTGTAGGCCCGTGTTATGTGTGGATAGGACATTTCTTACTGGAAAGTAACAGGGAACAATTATGACGGCAGTTGGCCTGGATGGAAATGATCAGCTGCTCCCTATCGCCTTTGCATTTGTTGAAAGTGAGAACTACGATAGTTGGCTATGGTTCCTGACGCAGCTGAAGTGCGGAGTTGTGGAGGACAGGCCTGATATGTGCCTAATACATGACCGACATGCAGGACTATGCAAAGCCATAAAGACAATGCAGGAAGACTCTGAGCACCCTTTCCACTGATCGGACATGCGAAGTAGGTGGTGCATTCGCCACCTGGCTGCAAATTTTCACAGGCAGTTTAAAAATAAGAAAACTATGGACTTGTTCAAGTGTCTTTGCAAGCAGAACCAGCAGCGTAAGTTCGATGCAATATGGAAGGTGCTCGATGACCTCATGAAGAGCAGCGTACGACCGATGAGCATGCAGGCGGGAGGAAGCACAACAGAGCTGATAGCACCTCTTCCTCCGCTA
This sequence comes from Olyra latifolia, assembly GCA_036346145.1. NCBI lineage: Eukaryota > Viridiplantae > Streptophyta > Magnoliopsida > Poales > Poaceae > Olyra > Olyra latifolia. The sequence continues at coordinate 5,598,853 of CM070528.1, read as the reverse complement.
CCGGAGGTAGATTCCCCTGCCTTGGTTCGTCAATCCGGAAGGAACATAAGGTGTTTCTCACACTGGATTGAGTCAGAACCACGAGAGAAATGGTCATTGCTGCATGACGAGGGTGGTGCAAGGTTCGGGGTAATGACGACTAACCTCGCAGAAGTGTACAACTAGGTGATTAAATGATTGCGACCCCTCCCTTTAGTAGCCATCGTCGAGGGCATAATGCATGGCATCATGAGGTATCTCAGTAAAAGGTATGAAAAGGCCGTGCTACATGCTTCCAGAGTTGGCATAATGTTCGGCGCAATGATGACAGCGTACATGGAAGAAAAAAGCTTCAAAGCGCAATACCACACGGCCTTGAACACAGGTAGTGGACGGCATCTTTATCAGATATGGATTAGATTCAAAGATGGCCATGGTGGAGCAAACATGCGGCTCGCCCAGGAGGTTGATCTGGGGGCACAAGACCTTGCCACCATATGCTCCTGATAAGTAACTTGTATTTACGGTAGCATAGCGTAAAATGAGGGAACTTACGTTGTAATCTGGGCATCGGTAGAACCTGCGACCAGTGAACCCCTCGTGCACGTGGTCAAACCATCGCACAACAATGGGTTCCCACAAATGCATGTCGGCCAAATAAAATTGACGGAAAGTGATGATCTCGTAGCAAAGGAGGGCCATCTCTCCAATCTCCATATTATATGACTTGCATATCGTCCGAAGGAGGACGAACATGCTCTCCAGAGCCAAAAGACTCCCACCATGCATCAAGCACATATGGCCGTGAAGATGCTCCCCTGCTCGCCATAAAGAAATGTGGACATGTGAAGTACGGCGCAGGTGTCGAAGTGAATGAGGGGACCAGAGGCAAAGAGCGGTCTTGCCTCCTTCCTTTCTATATAGGCGTTACGTCATTATCAAGACTGATTAAATTAGCTCCTAATTATCATTAATTAACTGCTCACTTTGACATGGCGTAATCTCCGCTGCTCATTCCGCTTCGATTGGAGCGGTCTTGTTGAAGATACTACCACAAGGTGGAGTAGTCGCGGTGGCTGAGTGCTAGCCGCCTAGGAATAAGTCTTTGCCGAATTACCGCCTTCAAAGACGGGTTGGTGGCCGCTTTAGCCACTTGTTTTAATTTCATCGCTAACATTGCATGCCATCGACCAACAAGACCTCTTTTCGTCCGGTCACATCGCTGCAGCGGATCCATCAATAATCACTGCACTGCCGACCAACAAGACCTCTTTTCAGCGTCGGTCACATCACCGCAGCAAAGATCCATCAATAATCACCGCATGGCGACCAACATTACCTCTTTCGGCGTCCGGTCACATCACCGCAGCAAAGATCCATCAATAATCAGATTCAGATTCGTCGTCACCAGAGCGGCAAGACCGGACACCGGTCATATCAATAATTGCGGGGCACTGCTGACCAACAGTACCCCCCGGACACCGGTCACATCAATAATTGCGGGGTATTGCTGACCAACAGTCCCGCCTGACACCGTCCAAACACATCAAATGCAGCAGTAGCAGCAGCATGAACTCGGTCCATGCACCGAGCAGACTTGGCTATTTATTTCCCTCCTGCCTCCGAGTCCTCTGCGCTCCAAATTTTCTCTCAATCTCACATATTATTCCGGCCCATACACTGCACAAATCTAGTTGTAACGAGCAATGGCAGCCTCCGGCTCTGAGCCCCGTCCGCGAAGCAAGTTTAACACCACCGTGCCTGAAGGGGTCAATGTTCCAATGTGCTTCTGCGGTGACCTTTGCAAGTTTGTTCAATCCGACGATGATTTCTCATATACTTACGGAAGGAGGTTCTTCATGAGTGCAAACTACGGGTACGATCCACCCAAGGTTTCCTTTGGCGAGCGTCCAAAGGTACTTGCTCACCCTATCCTTCATGATTATATCTACCTACATGGCACATGATCTCTGTACTGACTTATGTTAAACAAATAGTCTCCCCCACCTCTATGCGATTTCTGGCAGTGACTAGACACGGAGCAATCGGAGGCTGACAAGAAACACATCGAGCGTGAGGTCCGTTGGAAGAGGCAGTGGTTCAGACAGCGCCAGTATGAGGAGGAACAAGAGGAGAAGCGCAAGCATTCGCAGGAGAGTACCGAAGCGACAAGAGGACGCCGAACGTCGAGCTCTTGAGACCCAAGAGGCCGAGAGGAGAGAAAGCGAGAGAGCACGTCAGCGCAAAGCGAGGCCGGACTGATGCTCTTGGCAAGGAAAAATATCCCGTTGTACTCAAGAGGAACTTTGTTGTAACCGTGATAATAAAATTTCCCTCGGCGAGGCGCTTTATTCCTCTAGCTATTTATTTCATTTTCTAAATAATTATTAATATAAAACACTCTCTTTAAACTTATGCAATTTTTCCATATTATTTTTTAAGATTAAATAGACCAAATACTAGGTCATGTCATATATATTGATCATATTTAGTTCATATAATATGTGTTATATTTGTTATAACTATTATATATTGATAACATATTACATAATACTACAATATAATATACACATATACATACATATATCTCTACATAATAGTTATATAATACATAATAGTTACTTATATAATACATACATAATATATTTTTCTAATAGTTACTTATATGTGTAACATCCTTATTTTCAAAACCTTAAAAACTATCTGCATCATTGCATTTACATAATTCTCAAAATGCATATTAAACTAAGATTGTGAAAATAAGTATGTTACCTTTTAATATTTTAAACTTTCCAAAAATAATATTGCAAAAGATTGTTCAAAAGAAAAACAAAACTAATTAATTTGTCTGAGTTTGATTCGCAAAATAAAAATGTTTATAAAATCTGGACCATGAGTTCTATTAAAGTCATAATTCGGGGATTTCGAAAATTTGAAATTTCTTGTTTGAAATAATTATTTCCAAAAACCTAAAATTACATTTATTTAAAATTTTAGTCTTTCCTAAAACTAATATTAGAAAAAAAAAAGTATATTTTTCTTCCTTTCTTCCGTTCTCATCCATTTAGTATATTAAAAAGAGACAACTTAATTTAAAATTACAGATATTTACATTATCGTCTTTTCATAAAATAATAATATAACAAAAATTCTATTTTTCTTACTTTTCGTCCGTTCTTATCATCTTCATAATTCGTCATGATTTCCTTCCGTCATCATCCTCTTCCGTTCTCATCCTCGTCATGATTCTTCATGATTTTTCCTTCCGTTATTATCCTAATCATAATTATTTATTATTTTTTTCCATCCTCATCTTTCCGTTCCTGTCCTCGTCAGGATTCCGCTCCGTCCCGTTCACCGACATGGCCATCGGCCATGAGCCACGTACGGGAGACTTCATCTCCCGTCTCCCTGTGCACCTGTAAACCCCAAACTCCATTCACAGCTCTCCTCGTCTCCGCGTGAACCTGCGAAACCCCAGCTCCCTAAGCCCCAACATCAACCCAAACCCTCAACCCCAGTTTCTCCCAAAACATCGAGTCCCCAGCTCAACCCCGTAAACCCCGTAGACAACCAACAACAACCAAACAACACAGCCCAGCTGAACATCACAGAAAGAAAACCTGCAGCCCGAAGCAATTAAAACCCCAAATCCCCGTAGCCATCGCCTTCAAAACAGAAGGAAGCTTCTTTGCCGCTGAAGTTCCTTGGTCGCCGAGGTAGCCACCACGCCTCATCTCTGTCCTGTTGCCCCGGCCGTGCTCTTGCGTCGCAGCCGGCCGCAGCACCGCTGCCCTGCAAGCCACCGCTTGCCCTGCTTCCTCTCCCCAACCGGCCAACTCCACCGCGCCGTCTCACCCCGCCGCCGAGCCGCCGTCAAAGAAGCTCCACCTCACCGGCCTCCACCCAGCTCCTCCCTTGCTCGCGCTGTTCTGCACCGTCGGCCGACCGCCGGTGCGCCGTCCAAGCCACGCCGGCCGTGCCTCCCAGTGCCCAGGCCGCCGCCCTGCGCAGGCCCCCAGCCACGCCACCGTTTCCCCACCGCCGGCGCCGCCCAGTTCCCCGCGCAGCCCGCGCCGGCGCCGTGCCCAGCGCCACCCAGCAGCGCCGCCCTGCTCCTCCCTTGCAAGCCGCGCCCTCCTCCTTGCTCCGCCACCTAGAGCCATGCTGGCCATCTTGCCTCATGGCCGGCCGCCGCCTTGCACCGCCTCCGGCCGCCCCCAACTACCTCGCCGCCGGCAAGCTCCAGCCGCCGCCGCCGGCCAACCTCCTCCCTCGGCCGCCCCCTCTCCTTCCTTCTCCCTTCTCTCCCTTCTTCCTTTCTCCTTCTTCCCCTCTTCTTCTTCTCTCTTTCTTCTTTCTCTCTCTACCCATCTCTTTCTCTGGTTGATTTCAACCACCCAGCAGCCCATGCTCTTATCCATTTGTGACACCCAAATGGGTCAGCAACTGACCAGTGGGACCCGTGCTACAGTGTTTTTCTTTTTCCTGGAATTTCCAGTAACTTCAAACTTCAATCCTTTGTACCGGGTTCATCCGATCTCCGATTCCGGTGATTCAAGTTTCTAAAATTTTGTAAAAATCATATCTATCTTTTGTAATTTTTGTATAATTTTTAAAATTATATTGCTATATCAAGTTTCTAAAATTTTGTAAAAATCATATTTATCTTCTGTAATTTTTGTATAATTTTTAAAATTATATTGCTATATATGTTGTTTATTGTTTGCTTTTTCTTGTTTTGTGTGCGATAGAACGTTCGGACGCCGAAGAGAATTTCTGACGCCGACGCGACGCCGCAAGAAATACGACTACTCAAAGGCAAGTCTTTCCACTAGAATCCTAATTTTTGTAGATTTGTCCAAAATTGCTATGTGGATTAAAAGCGCGTATGATTGAATAGTGTTACCTAATGCTTGTACCGTTCGGTATATGCATCCATCGAAACCCTTGACCCTAGGATAAATTATGGTACTAATACCCATTGTTTTTAAATATTAGCTGCTTAGCAATGCTCAGATAGACTATCGGGGATCCGATCCCACTCGATACACATACGATATGAGAGTTGATGTTTTGGTTTATGGTGGGATTTTATTTGTTCATCTTTAATTAAAATTTGACCAACTAATAAATGGGATCGGGAGCGGATGGATTGTAAGGTGGGTGCATGTGAGCACGAGTATTGGGTTTGTGTTTGTTGCCGCTCCGAGACTTAGGACCGATGATTGTGACACACTTACCGAGATAAACCCGCATGCGACCGCAAGCCCTGTATGGGACAGCCTAATCTAAAGGAAAAGAAATGTCGGGATTACTCACCGTCCTTGCACGGTGGATGTATTGAGAAGTCTGAGTTGAGAATTGAGAATTGAGAATCGAGAAACATCACCGGGTTTCGCCAGGACTTGTCTTTGAAGCATTTCTCTGGTACTGTGTGAAGCAGTGCGGCCGTGTTTTAAGCCCGAGATTAATTTTCGGAGGGTTTTGTTATAATATCCTTCGACGGGAGGATATCGTATCTTGCGGGTAAAGCGTACAACCTCTGCAGAGTAAACTCATTTAAATGGCCTAGCTCCCGGTTAAAGAGCGTCTCAGCGGTCTTTCGCAACGTAGCAACACCATTCTTAATATGACATGTGTAAGGTTATTCCGGCGTGTGTGCCGTTGCTAGATGAGAATCATGAGATTGTTATATGAGAATTGAGACTTGAGATTTGAGAATTGAGGAATGAGATTATGAGCTGAGAATTATGAGATTGAGAACTTGAGATCTGAGAATAGAGAGTTTAAGATATGATTGTTGATCATAAGAATTTGTACTTATTTATATATGTTTCTCAAATGCTTTTACAATTCTAAGTGAAATGCTTTTATGCAAATTAACCATCAGCTTTATTAAGGTAAACCTAAACCTGACCCTTCCTAGGAAGGACTTGCTAGTAGTCAAATGTTAACCCCGCTTGTTATGCGGGGCTGTTCATTTAATGAGCAGGTCAAGAATACAAAGTGGAGAACTTGAAGACGATGGCTATACCAACGCCTAGGACGCTACTGTAGCTTGCCTACGGGTTTGATTGTTGTATTTTGCTTCTTCCATTTGGAGTTATGGAAGACTGTTAAGCCTTCCACTGCATGTTAGCATTCCGCTGTTTAAGGCCTTCGTGCCAATTAGCGTACTCTGATGTAATTATTATTCTATTTGTAAATGGCAATGATCCAAAGCTCTGGAATCTGTGTGTACTAGCTACTGATCCAGGGACTAGTACAGGTAATGCACAGAAGGGGCCCGACTTCGTTTGGCGGGTCCCGACAATATAATACATACATAATATATGTACATAATATATTTTTTGAGGTATTGCCGCAGCGTGGGAATGCGGCAACGCTATTGCCGCACCGCGGTGTGGTGGCGTGGCAGTAGGGCATTTCTGCATTTGTTCCAAATCACGGGTATTTCCATATTTGCAATTTTTTTTGGGTAAAAAAAAATTACCGGTTTTTAACGAGGCATATCCATGCATACAGTAAGCATATGCTATATACTTTTTCTTCAAGAATTTTTTCCACTAAGTTTTTATGGAGTTTTGATGAGGCGTATGCATTACGCGGCAAGGTCTAAGGGGGAGTATTAGGAAACCTATACAGATGCGGGCCAGACAGGCCGTATCCGAATAGGATTATTCGTGGACCTACCGAACTCTCAAAGACTATATATATATATATATATATATATATATATATATATATATATATATATATATATGCATCTATGGTCACCATGGCATTTTTTGCGAAATTGGTGATCGAATTCGACGATCCGAACCGACCATCTCCTTCGTCTCGCTGAAATCTCACTACTGACAAAATTTCACATTTTTTTGATTTTTTTACTATTTGTTTCGTATTTTTGAAAATCCATGATCTAATTAGTTGTGGACCGTCCAATAATACCGGATTTCAAAAATACGAAAAAAATAGTAAACAAAATCAAAAAAATGTGAAATTTTGACGGTAGTGAGATTTCAATGAGACGAAGGAGATGGTCGGTTCAGATCGTCAAATTCGATCACGGATTTCACAAACAAGCCGCGGCTGACGGAACGATCCGTCAGCCACGGCTGACAGTAGCCCAGCGCTATATATATATGTGTGTGTGTGTGTGAGTGAGTGAGAGAGGTATCACCATTGTATACACATGAAAAAAATTAGTAAAGAATTATTTCATCTCTACATCCTGTGTTTTGTCTACTTTACACACTGTGTTTGTTCTTCGTCGACGTCTTGCGCTTGCATTTACAACCTCAGACTACACCCGGTAGCGTGATTGTATAACACAAACCAGCTAAAAATTCACTAGCCTAGGTAAGCACGATGAGCTAAAAGATCCTGATACTAACGCCCTTGCATGCATGTTTCATAAAGAAATGATGAAAGTGTAGTTGATACTTACGCCCTTGCATGCATGTTTCATAAAGAAATGATGAAAATGTAGTTTTCAGTCACACACATGATGTGCCGTGCACCAGAACCAGAAAGGTGTTGCAGTATTGTCAACATATATAAGCCTGCCTTTTTCTTTGGTAAAAAGATTTTGCTTTGTTGAAACCGATCTCTCTGGACTCGCTTGCATCCAGTGCATATTCCCATTACCAACCGAAGGAAACTAATTAAGCATTATCTTCCGTGATAAGTCCATCATAATGTATGTGTGCAACTGATCACACGGCTAAACTTGGTTCCAGTATACCATAAACCACGAGCATGTACTACCGTCGGTCACAAATATTTATCGGCACGTAGATCGAAGTCAAAGTTTTAAAATCTTAGTTATAAATATTCTTTTAAAAAAATTAGATTGGGTACATGAAAATTATTATGTGTATCTTTGCCTTGAAAAATATTTCTATATATTCTGGTTTTATTGGGTCTTGTAGATAAATTGCAATAGTAATTAGTGATGAAAGACGTGTTTTGAGATGAACATGCACAAAACAATGTGTATTTATTTGTGACCGGAGAAAGTACACGAATATACGATCATATCCGGATTGTATGCCGCATAAGAAAAACAAACACTAAAAAGGCCAGAAGTGGCCCTTCTCCAGCCATGGAGCTGCTTGTCTCGCTCCAATATCTTTTTTTTTTTTTAACGAATGGGTAGGAGCACCGCCATTTCTATAAGGAGGAGCAAACGAAACAAAGTTTATGTACAAGAGAGGCCTCACTATGCCCAGGTAATGAAATGAAAGGGCGATTACACTGTGAAAGAGGTGATCCCTAGACTGAGTAAGGTGGAGGCCCTGACCCTGGAGGAGTGGTTGTCCAGAATGAGGGATGAGACGCTAGCAGCCGAAGAGGACGAGTTTTGAAAGATGCGTCTGTTTTGTGAAACCATGTGGAGGTGGCCCCATGTTGATGATGAGTATATTGACAAGTGTTTGAGCGTAACGCAAAGGTTTTTGAGGCGATCGAGACTTCGCCGGGTTTTCCCAGGGTTTTCGGGTCTTGGAGCGGGTTGCACCGTTTGTGCACGGTTTTTCGATGGGTTGTCCGGAAAACTTGTGCATGTCTTGGATGTGATTGATTATGGACTAACCTTGCAGGTGAGAAAGGTAAGTATGGTGTTTTTGGCTAATCTTTGTGGTACAGTCTTGGTAGGCCGTGGTCGGCGACGTGTCGAGACGCTTGACTGGCGGTTCGTGGGTCCGAAACGACAAGGAGGTTGCATGGGGCGGTTGGACTCGGACTTGAGGACCACAAAGATGATGAAGATGACGGACTTAGCCGCGTGAGGATCCAAGGCTCGGCGGTCGAGCGCGATGGAAACTTAGCGGCTAGGTCGGGGCCATTGCGTCCGGTGTGTGGGCCCACGTGGGGCATGTATCGAATGTGCGTGGCATATTCCAAGGATTTGTGGAGTATATTCCAAGGGTTATATGCTGTAAAGAGTGAACAAATCTCAGCCATCCATGTGACATCCAAGGTGGGGAGTAGTTGGCTTGAGAGCTACTCCACCTTTGGGCTATAAAAGGAGGGAGGGTGCCTCCCATTCAGATTTGTGAGAGGAGTGGGCTGAGGTTTGGGTGTGTTTAGAGTGCACTTCTGAAGTGCTTTGCCCACCTGGTGTGGCTTTGTATTACCCTCAAACCGATGCAATAGAAATCAGCCATGTTCATCCAAGTTCTTCTCTAGTTCTTGTGTTTGATCTTGTCTCTTTTGTGTTCTTGTTTGCAACTAGTTTATTTCCCTCATCTTCTTCTATTTGCTACTGATCCATGATGCCTTGAGATTGCAAATATGATTTGATAATCTTCTTGTAATCTAGGAAAGGATAGAGATCAAGTTCATCTTCTAGTTGCAGTGCTGTCTAGAAAGTTTCCTTCGCGCAGCAGTTACTGTTTGATTTTTAGAACAATATAGAAAAATCCTTTTTGCGTGATTCTTGTGGGAAAAGGTGCAGGACTTATATATCTAACTGTGATAAAAACCTGAAGTCCATTTGACGCACCATCTGGGAGCCATGAGGTGAATACCGAGCCCCAATTTTTCTGATCGAAGTTTTTAGCAGAACTTCTTGTTCTTTTCGGTTGATTTTTTATGTATTTGATCTTGAGGTGAAATTTGGAGACTTGATCTGTAACTCATATATCTCTATTGAGAAAAATTTATAAAAATATTGGGATCTCAGAATGGGAGAAAACACCTCTTGATTACAGTGCTTTTGTTTTGGAATCTGCTTTTACTTTCCAGAAAGTAGTCTAGCTTGTTTGAATTGTTTCTCTTTATCTAAAGTAGCTTTAGATCTAATTCCTTTTTTGTTGAGTTCTTAACAACCAGAAGCACCACAGGAAAAATCCCCAAGACCATATGATCCACGGATTTTTATTCGTGAGTTTTCTACTAGGGGTATGTGCTACTGTTCAGAATGTTTTTCCGCTGCATGTTTGAGTTGTTTGGGGTGCGTTGTTGAAGAAAACGTCGATTTCCATTTGGCGTCTATTCAACCCCCCCTTCTAGCCGCCTAGCCTGGTCTTTCATGTTTCTCTCCTTCCAGAGGTTCCAGAGGGCGGAGATGACTAGTCCACTAAATCTACAACGGTCAACTTTGTTGGCCCTAAAGAAAACAAAGTTCCACCAATCGAAGAAAGGCGGGGCGGGAGCAAGGATGCTCATGCTTGCTAGGACGGTGGTCCTAACTGGAGAAGACGTAGGACGAACACAGGTGTTCGAGGGTTTCGAAATCTGCATGGCATAAGGAGCAAATGTCGATGTGTGGCCACCCTTTGCGGGCCAGGAGCTCTGCTGTATTGATTCTCTGGTAGTAGAGCGATCAGGCAAAGAATCTGCATTTGTGCTCGGTATCCGCGCTCCAAATTAGCTTGGCCAGAACCCAAGAGGTACTTCCCAGAAACTGAAGCTTGTAGACTGATCTGGAGGAGTAGTTGTCGTCTGTCGTGTTTACCCAGGTAATGTCGTCTGAGCAACCTAGGGTCAGGACTATTGACTGTTCTAACCCAAAGGTTGGCCATCTGGGCAAGATGATGGACAGTAAGATCATGGCCACCAGGACTATCGACCTCGCTCCAATATCTCAATCTTCTTTTTCTCCAATATCTCAATCTTCTTTTTCTCTATACTCTTGGTACTACTAGGATGCTGATAGCTGTAGGTCTCATGGGAGATCTATGGCCAACCATTGAGAGTGACACATACTGTCGATGCAATTGTGAAGTGGGAAAAGGTCTGGACAGTGAGCTTGTCAAGCTTTGATGGCTGTGGAGCAATGTAATATGAACTACCAACAACCCTTGATCAGTGAGCAGCTGCAGAGGACTATGAACATTATCAGCGTGCTTGTTTCTTTAATCAAATACCAGGGGCCAAAAAGGAATGGCATGTAACTACAATCTCCTTGATTGAAATGGACACGCCAACATGGAGCTTCTCATGTATGGTGACCTGTGTAGGGCAAGTGGATAAAGCGTGCCTTGATCTTGCGAAAAAGCGCATGCAATGTGCCCATCAGATGATTAAACGAGAGAAAAAAAAAAAGGCAAGGAAGTTTTGGGTTTGACAATGAGTTGTTGGCTTTCGTTTCAAATTATGTCAAAATTGTTTTTTCATCGGAATCCAGCTAGACACTATGCTATTTCTGAAAAAGATTGAAAATATACACCACCTGATCCTGATCCTGATCCTGCTCAGTTTCTTCTCGTGTAGGACGGCGTGTTTCCTGTTATTAATATGCACTGTGCTGCGATCTTGTCTCGTGTCCATTTATCCTGACTAATTTGCCCTGCAGACGGACGACGGGTAGCTCTGTGCAGACCGTCGGATCAAGACTTCATGCTGTGACTGAACCAGAGTTTACAGAATTGTCAAAAAAAAATCACCGATTTTCGCAAAAATCAAGCTTGCTGCTGGGATTGATTTGGCAAACATATCGATTTTCCAATTTGAAAGCAGTATATATTCAAAATTTGGAACCAGTCGATTTAAGATAAAGTCGGTGGATATTCCATCCAAAGAACTGACCGGATGATCTTTTGGTAAAATCAGTCGATTTTTCTTTGAAAAGACCAAATTTGATCCGTTTTGCAGAATTTTCTGCTGCGTGGGAGAGGAATTTTGATGTGTGTGTGGGGTGGGGGGGTGGGGAGGTTTGAAGGAGAAATGATAAGGTAAACCCTAGGAGTAAACTTGCAGAAACATGCAAATCTGATTCTCTTTCAGGATTACTACGAGGTTCCGGCGGTTTGGTCCCACCGATATAACAGACCCCAAGAAATAATACCTAGATTTTTATTATTCCCGTGAAAACAACCAAGCACCTTACCACCTGCCCTAAAAGGTAAGGTAGTTCTCACAAATTTGATTTTCTCATTGGCATACTACAAGAGAGCTGCAAAAAAAAAAACGATATGGATTTTCCATGTAGCAAACATGGGTGTCTACATACTTAATACACCACAACCAAATTGTACCTCGTGAGATTAATAGGAGCCTTGAAGATTGAAACACCCTAGTATTTTCTTATTCTTTGCACCAACCTAGGGGTACTCTTGGAGGCAAGGTTTCAAAAACGGCCAAAAACCGGCCGGCTTTCCTAAAATTTTGACATACCTATGGACAGTAGTAGTGGAAACGGATATTTGGAATCGACATAAATTCAAAATTTTCTTGTGGATGCTTGTTTTTTCAATAATTTCGCTCATTTGTTTTAGGATTTTTATCAGTTTTCTAGGTTTTTCAAGGATTTTGATCAGTTTTTCGGAAACCTTAGCGTAAAACTGTCCTTAGTTTTATTAAATTTTAAATTTCCTTTTTGAGTTTTTCTTCGGTCTTTGCCGAAAGCCGACTGAAAACCCAAAAAAACCGTTGGGTACCTCATTTTTTTTGGGGTCGAACGCAATTGGAAAATTTGTTCCCTCGGGGGAGGACTAGCTAGCACAGTATATCAACATCTACGCACTGGAGGTGCTGCTTTTCTCCCGCTAACATTCTGAGCAAAATTTTCTCCCGATAATATTAGTGTTCCTTGTCGACGAATTAAAACTGAAGATTTGATGCCTCAGGTATGGCGGCACTATGTAAAACTGCTTATACTAATACACTGTTACGTGACGGCCGAGTACATGCATGCATGTTAATTAATTAGTTACCTACACAGTGATCGTCAATTTGTAGTGTTGTGAGACGGTAGTTGCATCATCGCAGTACGTACCACCACTAATGATCAGTGCAGATCACAGAGTGCACACAACAAACAACATTAATGGCGATCAAGGACAATTATTGGTTGCAAATGTTGGCTCCAAGAACGAGCAGGGCTTCACTTGTTCTCAAAAGAAAAGTTCTTAAAGAACTTTTTTTTATTATAGATCGGATTGAGTTCCCTACATAAATATGTCAAAACATAGAAGAATAAAAGAAGCTCATTTAGGACCGTTCATTCCTCTCGATCTAACGATTTAAATCACATACATATGATTTAAACATATATGCTAGGCAGTACAATCCTTCAAATTTAAACATAATATATCCTGAAATGCTACCTCCCCTAGATGTGCCGTAGATGAGCTTAAAGATATAGAGCTATATGCCTATATGTCTCCGCTATATAGATGTATCACCAACAAATGTTAAAATATATATATCAATGCTCAGTCGCAAGCGTAGATGTGTCACCAATAAATGACAAAACAAACCAAAAAACCCGTACGTGTTCGAAAAACAAACAAACAAATCGTCCAGTCAAGGCTCATGGAGTGATCGACGAACCTAGACTTGCCGTTGAGAAATTAAAACTTTGCCATCACAGTCTTAAAGAGTACTTTATAATATTATAATATTAGTAGATTTTATAAATTAATTATGCTCGTAATTAGTGATCAAGAACAAGGGCGGACGCAGCAAAAAATAATAGAGGGGCTAACAATAAAGAGAGATCCATTAGCCTCTTTTCCTCTCTTTATTTTCTCAAATAATATTATGTGGGTCTAAGGAGAGACTCCACTGTCATTTACACAGTAGGTGGGACTAGAGCCTCCTGACCCGGTACTGATCCGCCCCTGATCAAGAATGTATTTTGGAGAGAGTGTGGATCGATGTTCAAAACGACATCTATTTATGACCGAACTGAGTAAGTAGCGTCTAATCCATCTGCCTGGATTAAGCGAAGGTCATGGTGATGATACGATGACCTAATCAGTGATTACCTCCTCTTTCTGATCTTTACCGGTGACCGACCTACGCTGTCGCCGTAGTCCCCTTCGCATGTCAACTCATTGGTTGCGATTTAATTTGTTTGTGGTTACCATTTATGTGTTGTTACCTCTAGATTATCTTATTTTTTATCTTCTTATTTACTTATAATATAAATTTTGAGGGTTTCTCGCGGCAGCCTGAAAAGTCCGGTGCACCTTATTTGACTTATATATAAGGCTTTGAGACATGGTTTCGAGATAGAAAAAAGATTATAAAAATCAAAGCGTTTGATTTTTCGATTTGAAGATGAGAAAATAAGATATGAAGATAAGTTGGAAAAAAACAGCCCTTAATTTTAGCACTCCTTTTTCTACAGAAAAAATCGTCTCTTAATTTGCTCAATAAATTCTAGCTTGTGGAAGCTATTCGGTCGAGATATCCACACGAGTCATCCTATTTGTATTTCTGCAGATTTTGTTGAAAAAAAAAATCTATTGGACGCTTGAACATGAATGAATATACAGGACGGCTCGAGATAGATAGATATGCCGATCTATGTACATGGAAGTCGTACTAGTTTGAAAAATTAGAGTCTACGAAAGATATGCTTTTTTATTTTCCTTTTTGCGCGAGATAATTTATGAGAGATGTTATCGCATTGTTGCGGAGATATGATATTGCAAAAGGAAGATCCGAACTTAACTGTGAAAATTTATTAAAGATATGATTGTTGCATGGCAAGAGATCATACTCCCTCACGTCACAAATATCTGTCATATGTTCGATATACGTGTAAGTCAAATTTTCGAAACTTGAGATATTATTTTCTTTTAAAATATTTAGACTGGGCATGTAAAAATCACATGCTAGATTCATTTCGAAAAGTACTTCTATAATTATAATTTTATCATGTTTTATCAATAAATTATAATAGTAATTAATGATCAAATGAAGTTGTATCTTGGGGACTGTGTGTATGTGTGGATGGTCAAAACATCGAATATTTGTGACTGGAGGGGTAAATAGATAGACTGCTTGCCCATGAATGAACTTGTTATGTGAAGTGTATGAATGATATGTGTGTTCAAGGTAGTACTCGTATTCTAGAATGCAAGTGTCAATAGCACCGGAAGTGTATACCATTGACCAAAACAAATAATTCCAAAGCGATTATGCATCACACATATCTCACTCGCGCCATCGCTGGGTTTGAAAACAAAAACAGATACAGAGACGATCTCATTATATCTTGGATCCTTGCTGGCCACATTTACACCAGAAGTTCTCGGCCGATAATCTTTGACATCAAAATCGAGCTGCTTTTCATTGAAAATCGTATCGAGGAGATTCTGTTACACGAGAAAAGTCAAGAAAATGTAAATGGAAAATGCACAGTACTCCCTCCGTTGGAATTTATAGGACGTATTAAAGATTTGGATTTGTTGTTTAATATAGGACGCACACAATTTTCAATGTTATTTTAGGGTGCGTTTGGTTTGAGGATATGGGTGGATGGGACCATCCCATCCATGTGTTTCTGGGATGGGACCATCCGAGTAGCCTGTTTGGTTTGGATGGATAGGATGAGCCTGTTTTTTGTTTGGTAGACTAGATGAGTGCTGGATTTAGAGTGAGGAGAAGTTGGTTGGCTGCGTACGTGATTTTTTTGCGTACCTCTCCATCTAGGATTTGAGAGGAATATTCCTGTGCTTGGATGGTTCCATCCACCCTTGTCTTCAAACCAAACAGACAAAAAAACTGGATGGAATGGTTCCATCCACCCTCATCCACTCAACCAAACAGATCCTTAGTGAGATCTTTCCTATAGTACCCTCATTTAAAGCATGCATGCATGTGTGTGATTAAGTTCATTTGAAGCATTAATTGGCTCCTCCACCAATTAAGTTCAAGGATAAATTTGTAACTTGACCATTGTCCTTGGTCTTGGAGCCCATCTCTAATACGCCCTATAAATCCCAACGGGGAGTACATTAGTACCACTTATACCAGATGTAGCATGTAAGAGTTCACTAGGTGTTGATAAAACATCGACGGTCTAGCAAGATATACTCGCCGTTTTACCCCTTTTTTTAAGATAATAGAAAAAAAATACTTCGACCTCTACGTGTAGGATGTATACAGGGTTGTATTACCTTCTGGTGGGTAAGAGGTCATTGAACATTTGAATCAAGTAAAATGAATGATCCACAATAGTTTGAGTCCATTTTAAACAATTTATAATGTTCTCTATATATTTACGAGATTGATTCACCGAAATTAAATTAACTTGAAAGGTTATAATGTTCCCTATATATTTAGGAGATTGATTCACCGAAATCAAATTAACTTGAAAGGTTGATGGAGAGGGGTTAGAGCGACGCCAAAAAGGAAGAAAGCGTAGTCTCCAGTCCTTCACAAGAATCAACCCGGGTGGTCAATTAGCCACATGAAATTTCTTCTTTGCCCAAGGTAGAAGACGATGCGCACGTACGCACAAGGCTGTGGGTGTGCACGCGTGCGTCACGCGTGCGAGGGGAAGAGACCAAATTAACCATGGAACAAAAGCCCCTAACCATTTGGCGCCCTCTCTCTCCCCTCTTCTTTCTGTGAAGCCACCACGTTTTCCCTTCTCCTTAACTGCTTCTCTCCTTCCTCCTTCACTCTCCTCTTCCATTGCACGGTAGTTGCGCAGGCAGACAGGCTTCCGGGAGCCCATGCAGACCCACCCGTGCTGGTGGCGGTGGCGTTCCGGTGGGGTTCAGGGCACGGAGGCGGTGGGGGCGATGGACGTGGAAGCCGGCGCTCAGGCGCAGCCCAGGAGGCGTTCTTGGGTAAGCTTGCGGGTTCTTGGTGCTTTTCTCTTGGAGTTCTTGGTTGTTTTCTCTTCTGGTTTTTCTGCGTCTCGAGTATGGCTGTTAATTTTGTAATGCAACTGCGAATTCTTTGGTGAGTTTGGGCGCTTGGATTTCCTGGAGCGTCTTCTTGAATTCCTCTGGTGTTACGTCTATGGCTGCTTTAACGCATTGCTTTAAGTAAGCACTGAAGGTTCAGAGCTTTTGTAAGCTGATCTTCTGCCGGAACTGTAAAATTCTGGGGTAGAATCTTTCTTGAATTGTGTTATACATACTCTTGCATGTAGCTCTGTGTGTTTTGTGTCGAAGTTTTTTAGGTGGAGAAAGGTTTCAGAGCTTGCACACAGTTCTTTCTTTCAGTTCTGAATTCAGGAGGTAAATTGGGCTGCTTGCTACTAGTTGGTCAGGGATTCTCTCAAGGTTGCAATTCTGCATTGCCTTAGTTGTAGTAGAACGGTGTATTCTTTATTAGAATTAGATATGAATTTGACTAGAGTTGTTGCAACTAGTTACTGTACCTTGCATGTACAGAGTTCATGATTAGAAAGTAGGTGAAATGGTGCCAAGGATTCTGAACTTTCTTTTGCTTTTGGATCAACCTGTCATGCAGTCCACGTCCATTTCTTGGAAGTATACGGTTGCTTACGGTGACAGTAGGTTTGTCGTACTAGATTGCCCCGATACGGGGATACGGATATGGATATACGATATGGCGATACCGTGAGACGCCAATCCTGGAAAAACCCCGATACGGGGATACGTATGTGTGTATATATATAGAGAGAGAGAGGGAGCTGAGTTCCGGTGCTTTGCAAAGCACACCAGAGATGCCGTGCTTTGCGTCTAGTTTATAAAATCCGAGGCTCAAAATGGACGATCCGACCATCCATCTTGATCTTCTCGTTGAAATCTTTTACATGTCCAAATTTCATCTTTTTTTTGTAATTTTTTTCTATTTGTTTTGTATTTTTGAAACCAGCAAATTTGGACGCTCCATAACTAATTAGATCGGTGATTTACGTATCCACCGTATCTGATACTAGGGGTGAAAACGGACAAGATCGGATCGGATATTAGCTGTACCAGTTTCGTTTCCGTATAATTTCACGGACCCGGAACCGAACCGGATCTCGGATCTGAATCTAAATCGAACCATCTCGAAAACGAAACCGGATCGAATACAAACCGAACCGAAATCGATCACGAATATTTTATCGGAACATTGAAACCCCACGAACTGTATGCCCGAAAAAAATTATTGCACATAAATAATTCAATGAACTAGAATATTTATAAAATATAGAAAAAAAATGGTGTGATAAAGCATGGACTTAGCAATGGCAGCACGGTTGTGATATCCCCAAAATTTTACCCTTTTTAGCATAAAATTTTTCACGAAAAATCATATTTAAAAACTCTTGAACCACCCCATAATTTTTAGAATTTTTCCAAGCCACCCTATATATTTATTCCTTAAGGAATATGCTTTCCTCTATTTTATAAGTTAAATTTTTTCACCAAATATCCTATTTTATTCCATTTTTAGGACCTACTAATTTTTCTGATTTTATAGAAATTTATTTCATATTTTTTCTGAGCTCCCAAGAATTTTCTAGCAATTTTTGAATCTCCAATAAATTTTCTAAAATTTATTTCTTACAACAAATAATGGTCTAATGGGCATGGGCTTGGTGGGCTTAATCGGAACTATCCGAATATCTCGTGGTCGGATATCCGTGGTCCGTCCGTTCGTCGGATATCACCGAACCGAATCCGAGTCCGATTCCGAGAAAAAATATCCGGGTCCGATTCCGGTTCCGAAAAATTCCGACCTGGTCCGATCCGAGCCGGTCCGAATCCGAATCCGATCGAACTGAACCGGATAGTTCCGATACCACTTTCACCCCTATCTGATACATATCCGGATACGGTATGCCCATTCTGGGACGTATCAGCGCAACGCAGTTTTCATATGTCACTTTTGATGGTCAAATTGGTCATTTGTCTGGAAATTAGTTCAGACTTTTCTGTTTGCCTTGAATGGTACGTTGTTACATATTTAAAGTTCCTTTTTCTGGATTATTAACTTTCATCCTGCCTTTTGAGCCGAATACTTATCCAGCCAATTCCAATTTACTGCTTGATTCTTCTACTGTTAACCACACAGCATGGTGAAAATGACACTACTTGTGCAGGAATGGCAAAAGGGAACACTTTTACTAGCATACCAGAGTTTTGGAGTGGTGTACGGTGATCTCTGCATATCACCTGTTTATGTGTACAAGAACACATTTTCTGGGAAGTTGAGCCTTCATGAGGAGGATGAAGAGATCCTTGGGGTGCTATCTCTGGTCTTCTGGAGCCTCACTCTCATACCCCTCTTAAAGTACATCATCCTCGTTCTTGGAGCAGATGACAATGGAGAAGGTGATTTCAGATTCTAATTTATACTTGTGTTATTTTGTTAGATCACCTCATTTCAAATGTACATTAATTAGTCACTGATCATCGCAGCTTGTGTGCAATGTACTATGCAGGTGGTACATTTGCTCTGTACTCCCTGATGTGTAGGCGTTCCAGGATGGGCCTTCTGAACATCCATGCCAGCCATGGCTCTCTGTCACCATACAACCGGGAGGAGCCTTGTACGGAGTACAAGATCGGTCAGTTCATAAAGCGCTTCTTCGAGAAGCATTACTTGCTTCGTGTAATGCTGCTTCTGTTTGTTCTGATGGGTACTAGTATGGTTATTGGGGATGGTGTCTTGACCCCAACAATGTCAGGTAACTAACCCTGAATATTTTGTCTGAAACTGTATTTTTACATATAAGTTGTATGCTTTAACGCATAAGTATGCTGCTTAAATAAATATTGTGAGCATTTTTTTCTGTACAAGTGACGCATGTTTGTACCTAAATACCTAATTGGAGTAAAAAAACCCTTGAGGAACATTTCAATTGCCTAAGCTCATCATATCTGCCTGGTGACTGACAAGACATGTTTTATCTGCAGTATTGTCAGCGGTTTCTGGCCTCAGAATCAAGTTTCCAGAACTACATGAAAGTAAGCAGCTGTTTGTTGTCCTTTCTTTTTAATAAGGTTCACTCTTATTGATTGTACTGTTTCTAAGTTTTCTTGCTGTTCATCTGCACCACAAATTACAAATGACTGACTATTGTTGTGCTTGTCATGCAGATTACACTGTGCTCATTGCTTGCGTCGTTTTAGCCGGGCTTTTCGCGCTGCAGCACTACGGAACACGCCAAGTTGGGTTCCTATTTGCTCCAATTTTGCTTTCTTGGCTTGCTTGCATCGGTGGGATTGGCATATATAACATTCTGAAGTGGAACCCTGGTGTCATCCGTGCTCTGTCCCCGTATTACATATACAGCTTCTTCAGGAGGACTGGGAAGGATGGCTGGAGTTCGCTCGGAGGAATTGTTCTCTGCATTACAGGTTCAGATATTTTTAATCATTTTGTTTTGACTAATTACTTCTTTTCCATGTGATGGTGGCTTAGTTATAGCTATGAATTTTCAGGTGCTGAAGCAATGTTTGCTGATCTTGGGCATTTCTCAAAACTTTCACTAAGGGTAAATTCACTCTTCTTGTTTAATGGTGTTAGTTCAGTTTTATAGTTTGCTGAATGTGTAATTTCTCCCATTAATAACTATGCAAACATCTTAACTCTGAATTTTTTATTGCTTTGACATGGCAGCTTGGATTCACAATAGTTGTGTATCCTTGCTTAGTTCTGGCTTACATGGGTGAGGCTGCCTATCTGTCCAAACATAGGGAGGATCTCCAAAGTAGTTTTTACAAAGCTCTCCCAGGTAAGTTGGCAATGTTTTACAAGATTGTTTGAAGTTCTCCAGGGATTTCTGTATAATTTTTTTCCAAAAGCATACACATTACCATTACTATGACATTTTCAGTTACTTGAAAGTTAAAACATGACCATTTATATAGATTCCTCTTCACATTCTTTCCTTTTTTTAAAAAAAAAGCCATATTCAGGTCAAAGTATATATAAAACCGTACATTTATAATTTATTTTCTATTTTTAGCAAAGGGTAGGGGAACTGTCATCTGTTCAATGATTAAAAGCATGTCATAGTAATGGTACGTCTAAAACCGTCCATTTTTTAATCATGAAGCTACGTCTAAAAGCTCTTAAAAATAACATAAACGAAGTGGAAGAGCTTCAAAAAGCAAATTCAAGAATCTCTAGAAGTCTAGTTTAACATTTAGCTTAGCACTTCCGAACATGCTTTAAAAGGAAGAGATACAAAAGGGGGGGGCACAACTCTGGAGCTAGGGAGCCATAGAGCCCACAACTAAACTACCAAAATGACCTAAGTAACAAAACCAATCTTAGGTCTAGATGCCCCCTAGAGGCAGAGGTTGTCTGTAAGCAACACCACCGAGGGGCGCTCGGATTGACGGAAGATCCTGGCGTTGCGGTCGATCCAAAGATTCCAGATGACCCCTATGATGATAGAGTTAGTCCATGCATGCAATTAAGGGGCATAGTGCATTGAACATCCTCTATCCACCAAAGGAGGATGGTACTGTGAGACCAGTTGCTAGGGCTAAGTGCATTGATGTTGAGCCGATCTGCAATGCCTATTCAAATCATTGAGCTGAAACTGCATTCTAAGAAGAAATTACAGGGAGTCTTTAAGTTACGAAGGCAAAATAGCAGTTTGGTAAGTGCCACCAGAGGAGGGTGTCTGCCATTTGGACTTGGTTATGTAGCAAACGCTAGGCAAAGAATTGCATTTGGACAGAGGACAAGTCACCTAGGCCATAAGGGATACCAGTACCAATCCAAGGTTTGGACGTACAGGCTTTGTTATGCCAAAGCCACCGAAGGCAAAGAGCTCTCGCAAATCTTTCCAGGTTGAGGACCTCAAGGCCACCTTGATCCAAGGGGAACAAACTAGCCTCCAATTGACAAGGCAATGACTATTAGTCACAGAGTCGTTCCCCTTCCAAAGCCAAGATCTTCAAAGTCTGTCAAACACATCAATGCAATCCTTTGGCCTATTCCATATTGCATGGTATGACTCTCTTCTTCTCCAAATAAAAATTAAAAATGTTCTATATTCTATACACCTCTATTTTCTTAGCCAAGAGTGTAGATGGGCCCATCAGCACCAGAACCCCTCCACATCCCCTTCTTCACTAAAACTTCGTATCGCTGGCATCAAACCCATATTTTGTCCCCTAAAATCCAAAATACCTTATATTCCCTAATGGTTTAAATAGTTCATGACCATGTTAGGCAAGAATAGCATGCAAAACCATGTTGACAGCATGCTTGTCTTCGTTTATATCAGAAAAGATTGGATATTGATGAGCAGGACCGAGGGTGATCACCAATGGTTATCGGACCAACTATTGTCCATCCGATGCTCATTTTAGACCGTTAAAGTCACAATTTCTTAAGTCTATCTATTTCTTTTTTGGTTCGATTTGTATAAAAATTTTAAAAACTCCCTAAATTACAAAATTTTACATTCAATCAAAATTTTTATATCATATTTTTAAAAAGTAAATTCAATCTAAAAACTTTCACAAAACCATGAAAAATATATTCAAGTATTGTATTTGTTTTGTGATTTTCTATGGAAATTCTTTAAAATTTTATATAGCTTAAAATACAAATCGGGGTACATAAGCCGATCATTATAGTTGGCCCAATGGACATTGGACCGCTCTAGCTCCCTCAGTTCTTCACCAAAGCAGAAGATTATTCCATCTAATAATGGTTATAAAGGCTAATCACTTGTAAGAGTGCAAGGTTAATTGCTAACAAGGTTCTTCTAGAAGATTATTGTGCAGCCAATCCGCCATGGCAAACATAGGGGGTACCCCTTGTGGGTACCATGCCCTATAACACCATTCTCCCCTTCATGACCCTTTCTTTTAGAGAAAGTGATGGATGGACCAAAGGAGGTGTGAGCATCGATCTTGCCACCATGACCTTGATAAACTCACCCTCCATATCCCCTGTTTTTTGTTTGCTATTTCGTCTATTAATGTTTATTATGTCTAATCACATGCAACTACTTTCTTTTATAGTGTAAAGCTCATTGTTAATGAGTTTCTTCATGAAGATTATTATGGTTGGAGTAGCAATGGTGCATGGACTAGAGGCACAGCGGACTTATGCACCTCCTTTAGTCGCCATGCCCCTGATAACACCCCGTTCACAACCAGTTTAATTGGAGTCCACCGAGGGCGCATCACGGGCCATTGGCAGGCGGGCACCATGGTGTCATTGTCGCAACATGAAGCAGAAGTTACATTAGCTTTATCCAATGAACACCTCCTATATTTTCACCTTATATATGCTACTAGAGCCCCATTATGCACCTCAAGCAATAGCATAACCATGTCCAAACAACATGTAATCAGTGTCGCATCGGGGAAGGTTCTGCCATGAAGGCAAACAAAAGAAGAGCAACGTCAAGAAAATGAGTACATGCCTACGTTTTGTCTGTAAGATTTTGTTTGTTTAGTGCCAAAACTTTGTCATACCTAAATTTTTTTCATTGCATTTTTACATCTGACTAGCCAAACACCAACCTCGAAATTAGTTTATGCAAAAAGTAATGTTTCTTAATTCCTAATAAAGATCTTCAAGGCATTCCATCTCACATGATGGTAGCGAAGAAATATTTCAATGGCAATGCACATTTCACCCAAAGAGGAAAGAGAATGTGTCTATTTCTCCTCATGTTGTTCGACTATTGCTCTACGTGAAATGAATAATAACAAATTGATTCAATTTTTCAATCATTACATTCCAACAATCCTAACTTCTTCTGAAATTGAAATGAAGTAATAGAGAACTTCTCCGTCACGTAGTCAGTAGTGGCATGTTGCTCCTTCATGCAAGACACAACTATTGCTCTTTCACCGCTAGTCCCTACTGCCACTTAACTACCATCAAATCATGTTGTTTCTTAATTCTCCTCTATGGGACATAGTTCTGTGCAATCATGCTCGCTTACCGACTAGTGCCACACCATATGTCGCACCTCATGCTCCTCTGCATGACAACACTATCTACTCATGTGTCATGTCACCACATGTTCTCCTCTGCCTCCATGTGATTGTATCATGCCTATAACCTAGTCATTGTAGGCTCGCATCTTGGACGCATGTTAGGGAACTAGGGAACGGGTGATGAAGGGGGAGACTCTGGTTGGGAACTTCTAGATATGGGGTCTTTGGGTCAGGCTTGTGATGGAGAGTGGAGAAACATGAGAGGAATTGGGTGGGTGTAGGCTAGATTGGATGAGATGGCGAGCAAGACTGATAGGCCAAGAACGGGCCTTCCACCATGTGCTAGACTAGATACACTATCCAAAAAAATGATTCTCTGAAGTTTTCATATTTTATGGTGTCGGTGCATACTCTACACCCTTAGATCCACCCCTATTGCCATCAATAAAAAATCTTAGCCCCTTCACTCAACTCCTTTCTAGAAAACAACTAATGTAACAATGTATCCTTTGGCATTTTAGTATAGTCACACCAAGATGCTCTCCTATCTATGGTACTGATATCTTATCTCACTCAATCTAAGGCATGGCTTGCTATCCTCCCACATAAATCACATTCTAACTTGAGAGTATGAATTCCCCCATTGAAATGGAATTTGATTGTGGACTTTTTTCTAAAAACAATCCATTTTCCAAACCTAAACAGATTCCAAACTTTACACAAATGACCTTGTTAGCCAGATTGATTTTCTAGGAATTGAAAACTTGTACAAAAATGAGACTCAGCATTTCTCCATATCTACCTACATGGAAAAAAACCCCAACTTCTAAAAACCACTCAATTTAACTTATGTGGGTTGTACAACTGGATGGCAAATTCTTTCCGTCTTTGATAAGAATTCATGCAAATATGGTAATCACTTTTTTTTTTCCCGAAATCGAGTAAACCCTAGATTCTTGAAGATCAATTTTTTCCAAATGAAACAACAAAAGAAATATGAAGCCACTTCATGCAAAAACTAATGGAAGACAACATCACATATTGTCTCCTGTCACTTATGCTAAACCCTAGCATCAGACAAACCACCAATCTTTGCAAAAGATAGCACTAACTGAGACAGGGAAATGATATTGTCGTATGTTCCAATTGACCAAAACAATTAAACCCTAGCAAAATTGATATGCAAAACAATTTGGTTAAGTAACATATTAATTTTTAAGGAGACACATTATGTGTTATTGTGTTTCTCACACTTAACCCCTTTTAGTTGTTTTGCTAAG
Source organism: Olyra latifolia (assembly GCA_036346145.1). Classification (NCBI taxonomy): domain Eukaryota; kingdom Viridiplantae; phylum Streptophyta; class Magnoliopsida; order Poales; family Poaceae; genus Olyra; species Olyra latifolia. The sequence continues at coordinate 5,574,015 of CM070528.1, read as the reverse complement.
CGGTTTTGCCACATACAACTATCTGATTTTCATTGTGTCCAAGCAAAGGAGACAAAACACGGTATACATGGGAGAGGCTTATATTGTCTCCATTGGTTCCGTTATAGTCCTAATCTTTTCCCTCTCTTCTAGCTCTCTGACACATGGTGTGAACCAAAAGGGGATTAGATGGTCATTGAAACCTGTGGCTTGCTTCTGCTCCGACATGGCAAAAAACAGACAGTTGTACCACATATGTGGCAAAACCGCCAAAGCTAGGTGCCATGACATATGGTCTTCCAACTAGGTTGTAGATGATATGCATACCGCATATATACATGGCAAAGGCCGTACCTGCCGCTTGCTACTCTACCACTACCTTGCCGCCCAATAGCTCCACTCGTCGAATCACTCTGTTGCACCACCGTCCATCGTCCACTGTAGTCTACAGCGCTCACTATCATGTGGAGCTAGAGCCGTGCATGCTAATGTCACATGGAGATTGACGAGTGTAAGGTTGTAGAAAACAATTTTATTTTTAACCCTTTTAAATAATTATTTTAATATTAACCCTCACGAAAAAAAAAATTTCACATCTAACCCTTTTGGCCGCGCCACTGCGGTTGGCGCAGCTAATGTCCACTGACGCGCCAGTGCATGTGGCGCGGCAGGGGTGACACGCTGGCACTGAGGAACGCCAGCCGGCCGGCGTGGCAAGTGCGGGGCCCACCCCTACCGCGCCGGTTCATATGGCGCGTCAAGGTGTGGTCCCAGCAGGTCGCCCTGGTCTCACGGGCGGGGCTGCCACATAGGGCCTACCCTGCCGCGCCAGGCCGCCTGGCGCGGCAAGTTGGTACAAAGCACTGCTAGCTCCTTTTTCCTCCCATCTTCTTCCATTTCTCTCATTTTCCCTTCCCTTCCCCTCTTCTCTAACCATTGTCCTCCTCCTCCATTGCCAAGATTCTTGAGCTCCATCCAGCCGGATCTATTGAGGCGAGCCCATACGCCCCACAGGCATCCTTGCTTGTAGTTCATAGTGTATTTGACTTTGACATCCGAATGAGTCACTGTGTAGGGCCTATGATGCCTCCCCGCATAGTCCATCAGGAAGTACTGCAAGTGCTACAACGTGTCGAATGTCATGCCCTTTCGGATCTCCAAATTCTCAGCATCCATCAGGACCTCGGTTGACAACAAGCCACTCACATATTGCCATGTGGGTTCGGCTTAGGTCCTCAAAGGTGCCCACGGTCGGCACGTCGACATGAACTGCCTTTAGCTGCCTCCTCTCCTTCGCCGACAATGCGTGCAATGCTTGCCGTCTATCCACCACGGCTAGGCTAGGAACCTCCACCGTGGCTTCGTCCGGTTCATCTACAACCTCCACCGCATCTTCGTCCTCCACCTCATCTTCTTCGCGTTGTACCCCCTCGTCTTCTACGGCCTCCTCATCCGCGGATTCATCCTCCGATCCGAGAGAGATTTGATCAACATCCACGTCATGTTCTTCCTCTTCAAATACTCCATTATCGAACTCATCCATGACAAAGTCACTACCGAAGTTAAAACAAGGTTCTCCGGCCGCTTCTGCAAGAAATGCTTGAGATATGACCTAGGTTTCGACATCTATGCCCACCTCCTGGGTCAAGTGCTCTATAGGCTCTTCTTCCTCCTGAACTCTCTGCATGGCTTGTACAAGACAAATATCAACCACCACCTCCCAACAACTGACGTTGGAATTTTTCACAACCTCCTTATAGTTACTCTAATCCGACTCCGATGAAATATTCAACATCACGTAGTGAGCCCTAGCCTTCCCACAATCAAATCTACCATGCAAGACCAATTCACCTTCACCAACACCACACCTCATCACAGACCAACATCGAGACACTAAATCAGCATAGCTTGAGGTCCTATCAAATAACACAACCTCCTCCTTCATATTCTTAAACTCCTCGTTTGCTCTAACAGTCCCCCATAAAACAATCGGACTAAACGATCCATCTATAAAATTTATACAACAGATAAAGCTGATTAGCCCTAAGATGCAAAGATATCCATGCATGTGTGGAGGTTGGTGAAAAAGGCAGAAATATATGTTGGTTGGTGGAGCTAGCTATAGGCGGATGCTGGAATGGATGTGTGCGTGTGTATGTTGGGGGGTTGCACAATGAGAGAATATTGAATACCTATAAACCGTATATACCAATCGAACGGTGCAAAATGCTTTTACTTTATTGTATCGAAAAATGACCTAGCTAAGAATCGACAAAAGTATGTTGTACAACATTTTTCATAAATTATTTGATTTAGCCATCTTCATTAAGTGCTTTAACTTTTTATGTTATTTCTTGAAAATACCAAATTAAGTTGTAGGATAAATATGTGAAATCTAGATTCTGTCATTAGTTTTGGATAAACATGTACCTTCACCTCCGATTTTTTCCATCGTGGATATAGCTAACTCACTACATGTATATAGCTACACCTAAACTTGAATGCCAAATCGATACATGCAACAAATTTTACACGTTAATAATACGGACAGAAGGTCCGTTGCGTACCCCACGATACTCAGATTAAACTACACAACATCAAATCAAACCTAAATCGCAATTATAACTCAAACCCTAATTGTCAAACATCTAGCAAATGCGATGGATCGGGTGAGAAATAGCTCAAGTGGAGAGGGGCATTACCTTGCTAGGAGGGTGGGAAACAATTTCCTTACTTGATTCGGCCGGACACGGGTGGGGCGGCGGCAGGGCGGCGTCGGTGTTGAGGAGGGAGAGGAGAAAAATGCTCAAGAAGGGGCTCGGACCGGCTCTGTATGCAGCCTTGCCGCGCCAGGCGGGTTGGCGCGGCAAGGCCAGGCCCACGCCCTAGCCACGAGCCTGAGAGTGGCCTCCAGCGCGGTTTTAACGCGCCAGATGGGATAGCGCGGCAAGACCTTGGCTCGGCAGGTGGGTCACGCACTTGCCACGCCGGTCGGACACCGGCCACGGGTGCCAGCGTGGCACCTCTGCCGCGCCAGTTCATGTGGCACGTCAAGGGCCACTGGCCGCGCCAGACGAAATAACGCGGCGAAAGGGGTTAGATGTGAAAATATTTATTCGCGAGGGTTAATATTAAAATAATTATTTAAAAAAGGTTAAAAATAAAATAAAAAATTCAAGGTTGTAAGCAGCTCTACCCTTGGATCGAATACTACAAGTAGTATGATGGGCTCAGAAATTCAAGGCTAGTTAGGAAGTGGCCCACCCACCTTGAGGCTCGAGTGGTGGGTTCCCTTGTCTCACATATTGTATATGAGGCTTTGATTTTGTATCAACTTTGCAAGACATTACTAAACTAAAGGAAAACAAATATTCACTCTCTACTGATATGATGAAGCACGAGGACATAATTAATGTATGAATTTGTAGCCGCTTCATTTTTTCTTCAAATTATTTGCAGAACTTATAGTTACCCTGCTTCTAATTACCGTGCGAAATCCACACTGATTTATCTGTCACTTTCTTAATGTAACTGAAAGCATTTTTTTCTCCTACTAATTTCTGCACCTGTTTGTGTTCCTTTGCCTGTGCAGACCAAGTGTTCTGGCCGGTTCTGATCATCGCAACACTAGCCACAGTCGTTGGGAGCCAAGCGATTATCTCAGCCACATTCTCCATCATTAGCCAGTGCAGGGCCCTGGGGTGCTTCCCGCGCATCAAGGTCGTGCACACATCGAGCCATGTCCATGGCCAGATCTACATCCCGGAGGTGAACTGGGCTCTCATGTTCTTGTGCTTGGCCGTCACAATCGGGTTCAGGGACACTGAAATGATCGGGAACGCCTATGGTATGTGCCTGCTAATCACTGAGCTGTTCATGGTTAATTTGCTGTTGCTGCATGAGGAAATAGAAAATTTGAGAATTTGCCACTCTAAAGATTCTCATTTAAGGAGTTACCACTTAGTATGTCAATGACCTACGGGTTCTAGGGCCATATGTTATTGGTCAATAAGTGACATCCTCAATTTAGCACTGTTTGGGACAGGCAAATTCTCAAATCTCCCGGAAATGAAATTAGTGCTAATTACTGATAGATCATATCCCTCTCTTTAAGACCGAGTGTTGACTCGAGCAGCTAGCTGCGACTTGCCTTACAGCATCCACATCAGAAATCTTATCTCCACTACTCTAAAATACTATTCATCACAACTCTATCCATCCCTAAAATTCCTTCACACTTTACACTATATCCTAAAAGATTTCTTCACTCTACCAAAAACCTTATCCTCGCCAAATCAGCGCTACAGTGTTTATAGGGTTTCTGCTACGGATGCTCTTAAGCATTAAAAAATATTATCTTTTTTTTCAGGCCTCGCTGTGAGCTCCGTGATGTTTGCAACCACATGCCTGATGTTCCTCGTCATCACGACCGTGTGGAATAGCTCCGTGATCTGGGCGGCGCTCTTCACAGTTGGCTTCGGATCCATCGAGCTCCTGTATCTCTCGGCGTGCCTTGCCAAGGTCCCCCATGGCGGCTGGCTACCGCTGCTGCTGTCGCTGGTGACGCTGCTGGTCATGTCCACGTGGCACTACGGGACGGCGAAGAAGCAGGAGTACGAGCTGCAGAACAAGGTGTGCCTCGACCACCTCCTCAAGCTGAGCTCCGGCATCGGGCTCGTCCGCATCCCCGGCGTCGGCTTCGTCTACTCCAACACCGCCAGCGGGGTGCCCCCCATGTTCGCGCACTTCGTGACCAACTTCCCGGCGTTCCACCGGGTGCTCATCTTCGTCTCGCTGCAGACGCTCACCGTGCCCAAGGTGCCGCCGGAGCAGCGGTTCCTGGTGGGGAGGATCGGGCAGCCGGAGAACCGGCTGTTCCGCTGCGTCGTGCGGTTCGGGTACAAGGAAGGGAGGTGGGACCAGTTCATCTTCGAGAACCAGCTACTGTTGAAGGTGGTGGAGTTCCTCCGGCAGGAGGAGTACTCCGACGAGCAGCTGACCTCCTCCGGCGAGATGTCGCCCATCTCCGTGGGCTCCAACGAGGTGCTGAAGGCGCTGATGAGCTCCGGCGAGATCGACAGCTTCAACGCCGACATCAAGAAGGTGCGGTTCGCGGTGGCGGAGGCGGCGCCGGCGCCGGCGTGGGCCAAGCAGAGTGAGGTGAAGGAGCTGCTGGAGGAGAGGGAGGCCGGCGTGTCGTACATGATCGGCCACACCTGCGTGTTCGCCCACGACTCCTCGTCGGCGATCAAGAAGTTCGCCATCGACGTCGTGTACGGCTTCCTCCGGCGCAACTCCCGGCGGCCGGCGGTGGTGCTCGGCATCCCCCACACCTCCCTGATCGAGGTGGGCATGACGTACAGGGTCTGACACAAGTGACTGAAAAGCAGGCTTAGCTTATAACTGGCCGTAGCTAGCTAGCTAGTCCGAGAAAACACCGAGCAAACATAAAAGAAATACCTTCGAGCTATAGTGTAATTGTAGACATGTAGTGGTGCTCTGATGCGTGTTGTAACCTCAACTTCCTGGTTACCATTAGGATACATGGATGGATGCAGGCATGCAGTGCAGTCTCTCTCTAGGAGCATCCATATCGGCTGCTTCAAATTTCTACTCTATAACACTATTTACTACATACTTCATCTATCGCTCTAAAATTCCTTCGCACTTTACACTACATTCTAAAAGATTTCTTCCCTCCAGCAGCTACCCTATACCTAGAAAATCAGATAAACAGTGCTATAGAGTGCCTGCTATGAATGCTCTAGGAATTAATGCATAATGTGTTATTAACTTTACAACAGGAAATCTCACACCTGTGCGCGTCTAGGACCTAACTTGGTTTAAGGGTGTCCCTAGTGCGGGCACATAGGTTATCACTTCACGCACATACGTGTGTACCCTTATTCTCAGCTTGGGAATAAATTCCAGACGAGGTGAGAGACCAGCACCAAAAGAGCTCGAACATGAACCATCAGAATGAACAACCTCGATCCATCCACTGCGCTATGCTTATGATACGAATCAACAAGGTGGCTGCTGAGGGTACTGCTGGTGCTGTCGGGTTGCACTTGCAGTTGCAGGAGGGGGCGTACTTGTTCCAAGATTTCGCTGGGCCACAATTGACGGCCTGGCCCAAACGCGAGCACGCTCCATTGGGGGGCTGGTCGACAGCGGCCCATACGCTCAAAGGCCCGTGAGCAGTTGGCCCGTGCCTTGTAGCAAGCAAACTTCAGATGCACCAGCACCATGCAGGCCCTCAAACCTCATACCATTCCCTTCTTCCTTTCTCCATTTCCTTTTCCCTTCATTTTCCACCGTCTCCAATAACATTCCTTCGAAAGGAATAACATAGAGAAACGAGAGAAAATTCCTTCCTAAAAGAAATAGAAAAGAGAATCCTTTCTGAAAAGGAACGGTGAAGTGAATCCCTTCGAAAGGAATAATACAGAAAAGAGAGAGAGAATCCCTTCTTGAAAGAAATGAAAAAGAGAATCCTTTCTAAAAAGGAACGATGAAGTGAATCAGTTGGAGTTGGAGTGTTGAAGAATCTTTATGCTGCATTTCTGCTCGTACAAGAAAAGGTCAAGCCATGGAAATCTGGACTGCCCTGGGCTGTGGCCTTATAAGAAATTCAGGCCATGGAAATTTGTGTTGACTTGGACATCCTGCTGAATTAAAAAGAGAAATATGAGCTGTGGCATTACTACCCAGCATGTGCTATATACATCAGAAAGAATTAATGATCACTGCTGCATATAAGATTCCTGCCTCCACCTCCGTTTTCCGGTGTGACACCCTGAAGCTCGTTTCACATCTGTTCAAACATACAAAAATATTCAGCAAAGTTCGAAAGAAAAATTAAAGTTTAAGCATGAGCACCGGTGCAAGATTTGTCAACTGTTCAGAGCAGACAGCGCATGCATGCATGCAAATGCGGCCGAATTAACAGATAAACGATGATTTTATGCCATGTTGCTGAATTTCCTGGAATATTTGGGCGCAGCAGCAGTTGGTTTCTGACATAATGATTCCAAGGAGGATGTGGTAATGCCAGAATTAGTTGCGTTTAAGTATCTTCCATGGTGTCATCATCCCTGTGAGCTCAGCCACAATGAGGCGCGACCATGAGCTGCACTGGCGAAATATTTCTGCACATGGGGCTGCTCCTGTCGATTGACGATGCCATTCCTTTTTCGGTGGCAATGTGATCTTTTTCTTGGACAAATTGAAACAAATCGCACAGCATGCCTTTTTAATTAGAAACTAGAATATTTTCGATCTAGATTCTATTAGGAGAGTGATAATCATGAAAAAAAAGGTATAGACTTGCTAGATGCAATATACCATGCGACACACATATAGGGAGGACTAGGAATTACAAATCTATGCATTAAGAATAAGCGTCTTCTTAGTAAATGGCTTTTTAAACTATTGAATGAAGATGAGGTATCTGTTAAGAAATAAATATTTAAAAAATAAAATCCTCTCACAAGTACATCTATGCCAGATATGGTTAATCCATCGGCCCAACGATTTCTTACCCATGGTATGAGGCAGAAGAGCTCGAATGCATATAAAACGTTTCTTTCATTTTGCTGCTCTTAGTAGTCTCCAAGCCATCCAAAAGTAGCAAAATCACCTAGCAAAATCCAAGCAAAAAAAATGTCATTCCTTCCATGTCAACATCTATCAAGTACTGTTGTATGTTGGAAGCGGAGATTTCCATAATAATCCAAAGATGCACAATCATTCAGTCCAATTCCCCTCATTTCTGGTTGTCATCTGTCAATTCCTCTTCGCTTTCACTGCATTTGGCTGCTAGAACATTCACACTTGCGCCTGAGAGACACGGATCAATTTAAGCAGTACACCTTCCTCCGAACCCAGGGACATCCATGGGCCATGGGCAACCACCTTCGGTGTATAGGCTTTCTGCCATGGCTAAAAATTTAGCTGCAGACTTTGCAATGGTTGATTTTAATGCCAAACTTTTAGAGATTCATGTTTAATTGCTCAAGAGAGAGAGAGAGAGAGAGAGAGAGAGATTCATGTTTGATTCCTCGATCTGTATTCTGTAGCACGAAAGATCCCAAGATGCAGTAAAAATGGCAAGAGATTTTTGCATTGGCAACTTGTCCAATTTCCACATGACGTTAAAGCTTGCGGCTTACATGGTGTATTGTCAAGAACCCAAAATCCCTAGGAAAAGAAGAACAAGTACTCCATTGAAGCTAATTGCTAGAGCTAGATCTAGGACTAGATGAACACCCAAAAAGGAAGAAGGAAAAAAATTTGGGAAAGGAGAATTACCCCTAATTCCCACCAAACAGCGAGTCCTAAAAAATGTTGAGCTGCAGGAGAAAATGCCGCGAAATCTTCCGACCCATGAGAGATGAGGCAGAGATAAACCCTTCTACGTACATACATCCCATACAGGGGTAAATCAGTAAAATACGGCAGCTAGCAAGTAGCAATTGGCTTTTACGCTGCCGTTTACTGTTTTACGGTTTTACCAGGGGGCAATTTCTCAACCATGCCCTCCGAGGCAAAACCGCGGTACCCCCGAACAAGAAGGGCAAAACGGGGAGAGCGGCGAGGGGGAGGGCTAGTAGAGCGGGGCGTCGTCGGCGTCGGCGTGGTCACCGGCGGCGGAGAGGCGGAGGAGGAGGCGGCGGAAGTCAGCGACGGGACAGGGAATGCGGAGCGCGCCCGGGTGGCCGTAGCCGTACTCCTGGGCGGCGCGCCGGAGCAGCGCCGCGAACGCCGGCTGGCAGAGCAGCTCGGTCCGCACGGCGAAGCGCTCCACGCGGCCGCCCTCCTCGCCGACGCACACGGGCACGTGCCCCTCCGGCACGCGCGCGCCCGCTCCCAGCCTCCGCGCGCCGGAGAAGGAGGAGGAGGAGGCCGCGGAGGCCTTCGCCGTCGCGTCCGGCCGGAGCGGCTGGTACGAGCCGGCGTCGTCCGCGGCCACGCGGGAGAGCCGCCTGAGCAAGCGTTTCATGCTGCTGCTTCGGCTGGCGCCGGAGATCTCGGGGCTTGGAAATTTGGAGCCGGCGGCGTGGTGGGTTGGTTCTTGGAGAGCCGGAGGTGGAGGGACTGAGGGGCACTTTTGAGTTGAGAGGACACAACACACAAGGCGTTTGTACTGAGCTGGCCATGGCTCCTTATATAACGGAAGAGATGGGAGTAGCAAAGGTCTTTTTGTGATTATTTTTCTTCCCTGGCATTTACAAATTCTTTGCTCACAATAAATTACATTACAAACTACTGTTCATCTATCTTGCTGCTTTGGGGGCACTTGCTAGTTGGTCCTAGGTTGATTTGCCTAAGCTGGATTGCTGAGAGAGATGAACCTCTCAAACTTCTAAATCGGCTTTAAAATGTTGGCTACATGGTTTCGTCTTGTTTTTAAGACTATATTTAGAGAGAAGTCAAAGTATTCGGCAGAGCATGTAAAGGCTGCAAGTAAGATAGATATTCGGTATGCATATTTTTTTAAGATTGTCTAGTTATTCTATATTTATTGCATTGAAACATATGGTTTGTAACTAAACTTATCTTTTAGTATAGCTAAGTGTGTGTGACAATTGATATATGGAAATACAAGTTTATCCTCATATTTACTAACCAAACTATCGGTTCTCTTTTGAGTTAGAAAAATATATCTTTTTTAAGTAACATACGTTCCCTCTAGATTAAGTTCATCTTCATATCTATTGAACAAAAGAATAATTGCTAGAAACAATTTTCCTGAACCAATGATTGCTATATGTTTATCCTCATAGCAATTGACTAAATTATCAGTTTCACATTTGAGCAAAAAATCATCTTCATTTATGTAACATACAGTACCATGATGTCTACTCTAACGTAAAGCTTACCTTCATCTCTGTTGATCAAACAATCCATCATTTTTTAAGTTAAAATTTATTTCCTCCCATGAGCGTACAATGCAATGCCCCTTCCGCTGGTCTAAAAAAACGTCGTACCATTGACACTACAACACGTATAAGAATTTAAGATGGTTGTTGACATAGCAACGCATTACGACATGGGTTGTCCATGTGCGGGGAGGGGAAGAAGGGCGTGTGGGCGTAGCAAAGGAGGGAGAATTGAGTACGGTGACGGCGGGTACAAGTGGCGGTACTGTTGGCGTACCCGGATGGTACGAAGCTAGGGAAGGGGGCAACAAGCCGGTGCGGGTGGGCCCGGTGGGCCTTAATGAGCACCCGGTTTTTCTCCGGCCGGACCCCGACCGGTCAGACTCCGGCTCGGCCCGGGACCGCTTTTGGATCATCTCTTCATCTCTCTCTCCTCATCTGTGACCGTGCCCGCCTCGGCCTCTTCCGTAGTCCGCTCGTACGGTGCGCGAGGAGGTGAGAGAGAGGAAATGGACGTTGCTGTCGTGGGGCCCACGTACTGACCTGGCACATGGATGTGTGAGAGAGAGAGAGTGAGAAGCAACTGATTGGAGTGACGAAGGCTATGTTTCTTTTAGCGGTTTCTGGCGGTTGGCGGTTGTACTGTAGCAAATTTATAAGTTTTTGGAAAAAATTTTAAATAATTCAAAAAAAATATAAAATTTTTTTTACTGTAGTAAACAACCGGCCGCCGACCGCCGGCGGTTTGCAAAAAGAAACGGGGCCGAACTCTTGTCAATCTCGCAGAAGAGAGTAGCTCTCTCTTGGACCAAAATACCCTTCTTGTTTGAAGTTTGAACCAGCGATAAACCGCTTAGGGCTTCCGTATCAGAAAACTGATAAACACTGTAACGCTGATTTGGTGAGGATATGGTTTCTGGTAGAGTGAATGAATCTTTTAGAATAAAGTGTAAAGTGTGAACAAATTTTAGAAGGATGGATAGAGTTGTGGTGGATAGTATTTTAGAGTAATGAGGATAAGATTTCTGCTGTGGATGCTCTTAGCTTTCGGCTGCTTCCTGCTTGGGTGGAGGCTGAAGTTGGAATATTGATGGTAATCACGTGCTAGCTGTACGAGTTTGTCTCTCACCCTGGTATATTGATACGTGTGACGTAATTCATTACATAGAATTGATCGGGCATAACCATCCATGTTTTGAATTAATGTTCGACTAAATTCTGCATGGTGTATGTTAGGTAGACAGCATAGCGCGCATGAGTGCACCGCAACTATGCAAAACATTTCCACGTGGAGATCAGCATGCATGTTTGATGAATCGAGGACACTGTGCATAGGGATAGTGCGTGACACATAGTGCAGTGCAATGTCGATCAGTGTGTGATGCAATTCAATTCTGGTTGCTCACAAGCTAAATATGGCATCATCACGCACACGGATTAAGCTGATATGATATGTGAAAAAAGAAAATATGAAATATATTGTGGAGAGGCTTTTTTTCCACAAGTGGTGCAGCATCGATCGTGTTAGGAACATCGCGAGATGGGAGCTCCTGCATGCATGCATGCACGCGCTGTGTGTCGCTTGGACTGCATGTCACGGTTTGGTGGATCGGAGCAACCGAAGAAGACTGTCGTAGACTCGTAGTGTCGTGTGGTTGATCTCGATCACTGCTGTAGTGTGGCTGCCTAAACATATAGGAGCTAGGACTAGGGGCCGAGGGTTGGTCACGCGTCACACCAAGAAAAATCTTGCAGGGGTCGATTGCTCGAATAAGCTGTTCTACATAGACACTGGCTTGGTTTTGAAAAAAACAAATTAATAAAAAAAGATATGTGCAATTTCCTAACCAGAAATCTATGGCATATAAGGTGTGTGGTCATTTCTTTGATCCAAATAATTTGGCTTCATAAAACCCTTTTTCCAAAATCTTGAAATCGTTTCTTAAAACTGTTAGAGCTAGTCTGTCAAACCAAACTGTTTGGTTTCTTGAAGCTCTTTGAAGTTCAGATTTTCAGCGATTCGATAAAAAATAATTCGTCTAGTATAGCTAAAAGGACAGAACGACGTCGGGTTCAGTTAAACATAGGCGGGAAGGAGAAAAGAATCAGAGACCGACTACACCACGATCGCCTAAAAAACACAAAATTTCAGTCGATTCTCTAGGGCCACACGATTAATTTGCATCCTATGGCTTGAATCACACCTCATCCTTCTATGCACGTCCACACTCCCCCCCCCCCACAATTAACCATAATTCTCTTTCCCTCCACCCTGATGCAACTAGTTGCCGCCACTCTCTCGCACACGAGCGCCATCGCTGCGTCAGTGCTTCACCGCTGCTTGTGCCCCCTACCTTCGTCATCTTCTTCTTCTTCTCTGGCACTACACCTCCCCTCTTGCCCCTTTCTTCCTCTTCTTCGGTGCCCACGCCCCCGCCCACCTTCCTCGTCTTCGGTGGCTCCCGTCGCTGGATCTGCCTCCACCACCCATTACCTCGTAATGATCTCCGGCTACATCTTTGATCCCTCGGCCAGCCCCGCCAGCTGTCCTCCTCCGTTCCCGCGACAGACAAGACGTCGAAGCCACCTTGCTGTTGCCACTGCCCACCACCGAGCCTTCATTGTCCTGACATCCCTCTAAGCGAGTGGCTCGGTGAACTCCGAACCTTAACCTAAACCCGAGAGGAGGAGGAGGATGACCAGAGAGGAGGAGGGTGGTGATTGGAGACGAGAGCGCGGTGGCGGCAAACGACGATGATGAGATGAGTACAATTGACTGATTTTTTTGTTGTTTTCTGTTGACTGAAGATTAGCAATTCCCAAAGAATAATCTTTTCGAGGAGTCGATCTAGCTCTACCTCCATATCCTAGCTTTCAAAATAAGTCCACACATGTGCACTGGGACAGTGCCCAACAACGATCGATCGAGTACGAGCCGAACGATCAAGGTCAGCACACCAGTCGGAAAAATGGAACGGGCTAGCTTGCTTTTTGACTCGTTTGGCAATTATGGCAGCAGCGCATAGGTAGGTACGTTCGACGTACGGCTGATCAGTGATCAGTGAAGCTTGATTCCTCTTCCGTGTTTGACGAAGTTAGGTTTGGATTGAACGGCAGAGGTGTCTAGTTTTATGGCTCGCTCGACATTGCTGACGCGTACGTGATCGCTAGGAGAGAGGCGAGATCGATGCATGGATGCGCACATGGCGTGCCGCGCGCGAAACTGATCAGGGTATACGTCTGAGAGCGAGAGGAGCTAGCTAGTTCGAATGGTCGATATGGTGAGTGGTGACCCACGACGATGGACGTCTCCTAAATCTAGCATCCGATTTGACCAGAGTGCAAAGCGTGTCGTCGATCGCATGCACATGTACAAATCCAGCTTAACGCGCGACAGCGTAACACAAAGTACACAACACATGCACGGTCGCGTGACAAGAGAAGAGCATTACGGTTACTTCATCAGAGTTAACTAGCATATGGAAACGAAAGATAGCAACAATGCGAACCCTCGGTGAATCTTGCAAGTAACACGTAGCCATATAGTTAATTACCCGCCGGGTAAAATAATGCCTTCACATATTGTAGGACGTACAAGCTAGGTAATTGTTTCATGCGTTTGAGCTGTCAAGTGTGGACCTGTCGATCACTAGTACAAGAAGACTTTCTTCGATGATCCCACGGATAAGTGGAAACTCTAGTGTTTAAAGCAGCTAGCCCACATGCATTATTGGCTAAGCTTTTGAAGTTGTTGACTTGACCGGTTGACCCTGCCTAACACAGAAGCATGCACGCTGCCTGCCTGCCCTTCATCAACCACCGTTCCCTTCCTGCACAAACTGATTGGAGCATTCGGTATTAACAAAATGGCAAGGTGCTTTGGGTCAAAATCCTCACGAGATAATAAAAATTCAGATATCATTTTTGAGGTGTACATCATTTTTGAGGTGTACATGTTATAACTGCATGATAGAATCATCACATCTCTAGGGTAATCATTTAAAAAAAAGGCACATATATAACTATAAACATGTCATGAATAAGCACCGGTAATCTAAATCCAAGTAAATATGCAAGCAGCAGTAGTAGTAAGGTCATACGTAACACTAGCCCTATTCTATCCTGACTCTATTTTATTCCCAATACAACACTGTCTCCATTTTATATCTCTTTTGTATTATATTTTAGTCTCATCCCTATTTATACTTGTCGGCGACTGGGAAGCGAGCCTCCGCAGGCCGATATGCAAGGGAAGGGGTGTGCGAGACCCAAGAGCAACTATGCCCTCGATGAGGCAGGCATTGGCCACGCCGCATAAAGGAAGGACGAGTGTGTGTGACACGGGGTATTTTTATCCTGGTTCGGGCCTCCACTGTCGGATAACAGTCCTACGTCCAGTCTTTGTTGAGCTTAAACAAGTACACGGGGGTGGGACTGAGCTTTGGGAAGCTCGGGCTCGAGTACAATAAGTGCTCAAGACACTATGTGCGTTCCTACAATACCTGGGGGCGGAGAACTATCGCTTAAAACTAGAGATCCTATACAAGTGCAAGTGCTCCTGCTCTATGGTGGTTGAGTACTCTTCTGTTTGTGTCTGTCTTGGTCATCCGCCTTCTTTCTGGTTGTGGTCTGTGCGCCTCTTTTATAGGCGGCCCGTGGCTACTATAGTCTGTCTTTGGTCCGTTGTGAGGCACCATGTTGCCCCTGCTCAATGGTTGTATTCTTCTGTTTCGCCGTGCTGCGGTATGGCGGACGTACGAGGTCCACCGGATATTCGGGCGTGTTTTCCTAACTTGCTAAGATCAGTGTTCGGACCACCTCACGGCAATACGTGTCTTTTTTTATAGGGGCAAACGGTAAGCTGACCGTTGATGCGACTGGCCACCAACCTATCATCGGCTTGGGATAGGCGTGCCTCGGTACTGCGGTCGCATTTAACTCGCGGTGACATGCGGGACCCGCAGCGTGCATGCGCGCGGCACGGCGCAGTTCGTGTCAGGGTCCGAGCCCCGGGCTTCAGAAACTCAGGAGACGAGAGACCCGAGCTTCGGAGCGGAGAAACTCAAGCGCGAGCCTGCCAAACTCGGTCATGAGCTTTTGAAGCTTACGCGTGCTCTCTGTTGGGCCAGAGGCAGCTATGGACCGCGGTCCATAGAACCGCGTACTTTCCCGAACAATACTATTCACGTTTTGGTTGCCGCGCCAGAGAATAAAGCCACCGGCAAGCAGGCCCTAACTAGCCGCGCTAAGGGGTAGTTTAGTAAAGTGGCGGGAGCTAGCACTGATAGAGAAAGATCAGAGGAGACGGCTCCAGTTCGGCCGTAGCGTCGTGCCGGCCGCCGGCCGTGTCCGTACCGTACGTACAGATGCGTTCCCTTGTCCCAGGTCGCGGCGGGCCCACCTGCCTGTCTCGCTCGCCGGCCTCAGCCATGAAACATGGGCTCGCACGCCAGTGAATCTGCATGACAGGTCTCTCGATAAACAAGCTTTCGACACAGTTACCTACCTTACCTACCGGTGCTGGTGTCGTACGTCGTAGTAGCTCTGGGCCTCTGCCAAGAAGCAGTGGAGATGGAGTGCATGCAGGTCGTCACGGGCTCCCAAGTCCCAAGTCGCAACTAGCGAGGTGCCTGTGGTAGATCGACGGCCGTGATCTCTCTCTCTCCTCTGTCCATGATGCGTCCACGTGGTGTGCTACGCACTTTTGGACTCCATCCACGTGACACCATGGTCGCAAAGGTGCACGCTTTTCGAGGCGAGCCCATGCGAGATGAGAGAGAGAGAGAGGGGGGCTTTTGATGCGTCCAAGATATCATCGGCAGAGGCGGATACGGCACTCGATGGAGTAAGTCCAAGCCACTCTGCAGTCTGCACCAGAGCCAAGGAGCTGGACAGTTGCGTGGCTCGGCGGTTGGAGCATATGCGATCAGCCAAGCATGCAACTGATGCAAGGACGTGCGTACACTCCAGTAGACTGGCTAGCTACTGGAGTCCTCCTCCGTATGATGATCGCTAGGTAGCTAGTGACAAGCCCCTCCTAGGTGTAGTGTACGTACCCCGACACGTAGAGCAGGGCACAGAAGCTTTCGTACGCGTGCAAGGAGCCAAGTATCGTATCTGTCAGATGGGCGGAGATCGGCATGGTGCTCGCTCACGTTGTGCACTGCAGTTACTTTGATCGATCCATGCATTGACGTGACCATTCCGGCATCAGATGGGTTCCTATGCGCCCGGACATACCCTGCGTCTTGATCTGGACGAGCAGAGAAGCAAAGAATTAAGGAATTTGCTATTTGTCCGTCAGTGGAAAGCATAGAGAGATCTAAGTCAATCACTGGATAATACAACGGTTGAGATCTATCCTCCCATCTAGATCTTCCAATCTGTTTTCCACGCCTGCCATGCCACTCTATTAGATCTTTCCTCGTCGCCGCCAAAACACCACCACTAGATTAGGGTCTAGGGTTCACTACTCCCCCTCTCCCCTCTTCATCCAGCTAAGTGGAAGGCAGGCATAGTGCACGGCGGTGCAGCAAGAGGCAGCGTTGTCTCGCCTAAATTGTCAATCGGAGAGCTAGCCATGGGCGGCAGCCACAGGGGTTGCCCTTGACATTGGCGCGGTGAGGAGGACGGACGTCGCTGGCTGCGAGTGGTGATTGGCGAGGGTAAGAGTATTAGTAGAGTCGTTTGGAGCTATTCCTAGAGAGGAAGGAGATGGCGGTGCTGGCAAATTGAGAGGGGCTGATCTGGCGAAGAAAAATAAGGCTATCGAGCACTAACGACACTCCACACTTATATGGGTGGTTTGAAGCCGACGTGTGACATATTTTTTTAGAGTAAATTAAATCATAGGTATATAAAGTTGTCATGTGTTTTTGCTTATGCCCAAAATTCAGAAAAACTATGTATTATTGTACACAAAGTTGTTTCATCGTTTTACAAGTCCAAAGCGATTTTACAGATGCGGTTTGGTGACGTAGGGTTTAGTCATCATAACACGTGGTGGCCATTTGCAATTTGCCCCTTATAGTTAAATAATCTGAATTTAACAACAACAACATATATGTGTGATATATTTATATAAAAACCCTTACATATTAAATATTTTGCACTTGAACTGCCTCTGCCCTTGCATCGTAGAAGCAAAATTCCAATATTGAGCTTTCCCTGTTCATCACCGTAGAAGAAAGAGACCTACAGAGAGAGGGGTAAAGGGGACTGGGTGGCTAGGAGCTGGGCCGAGCGGCGGCCTTAGCGAGCCTCCAGTGAAGCGGCGAGCGTGGACAAGGCCGGGCCGAGCTAGCGGCGGCGGCACATGGCAAGGGTGGGGATGGCATGCTATGTGTCGCAACCAACGCGAGCTAGCTGAGCACGGGGCGGCGCTGCTTGGGCGACAGATCGACGCATGGAGCAGCTAGCGCGGGGAGGCGGCGGTGCGTGGGAACTGAAGAGGAAGGTAGAGGCCACCGGCCCGAGATGGTGGACGTCGCCGTCGTCGTGCGTCGTGCCGCTATGGATAATCGCTCGCTCCACCTGCCTGTGGCGGCGAACGGCGGCCGACCTCTTGCTCCGATTCCGGCGAGTGATGGCGTGGCAGTAGGCCGCCGTCGCGGACGGGCCCAAGGACGGTGATGGCGCAGGTGAGGACCGGTGTCGGGGCGGCGCGACGCAGGCCGAGACCGTTGTCGGATGCGTCGTCCTCCCAAGATCTGCCCTCCTTGATGGCTGGTGATGCTGTGCTGTCCAGATCGGCCGGCTAACCTCGTGGAGATTGGCCTTTGGATCTTCCATACCCGACAGAAGCAGAAGGAGGAGGGCGGCGCTGGGTAGGGACGAGGAAGCGGCGGGAGGCGATGGAAGCGGCGCTGGGCGGAGAGGAGGAGACGACAGCAGGAGAGTGAAGGAGGGCGTCGGGGCGGCGCGGCACCGGTGTTGGGTCGGCGGAGGCCAGGGCCGCTGTCAGGGCGGCATGGGTGTCGGGGCAGCCCAAGCCATCGGAGAGAGAGGGAAGGGGAGAAAGCAAGGAGAGGGGAGGAGGGAGAACAAAGAGGTGTTGGAGGTTTTTTTTTTTCTGAAAAGATAGCCATGTGGATGAGTGACATGGCAGTCCACATCATTAAACCGCCACGTCACCACACCACACTCATTATATCAATTTAGACTTAATCAAAACAAAAGCACAACTTGTACAAAAATACATAGTTTTCGGATTTTGTACCTAATTGACAATTTTATGTACATATGATGCAATTTATTTTTAAAAAAATCTTGCTACATTTTTTTTTAATAATCAAATTAGTACCTCGGTGGCCCATAAGACACGTCCGCCCAGCTGTGCAGTGTGTATATGTATGGGACATATACGGCGTGTGGCCCCGCATAGCATCGAGATCGATGTATCCATCACCGTTGCCACATATAATGAGGCCTTGTTCTTATCCGCCGAAACCAACGTACATTATAATCCGAAAAAGTTGTAGACCTTTGATATGAGGCTTGAGGAGCCTAAAAAATGTAAAAAAAATGTTTTCTGGTTATATCTTTCAATTTTAATTTAATTTGAAAAGAGCAAGGCCTAAGAGGCTGTTCTCTACGATTTATCTTATTTGCTTATCTTTTTATTTTTCTATAAGCTAAACTTCGAGAACTTCTTTAGATAGCTTGAAAAATCCGATATGTTTTGTTTGACTTGTTTATGAAAGATTGAGGACGCATCTTCAAAAATAAACTAAAAGGTTTGACTTTCAATTTAGAGTTAAGCAGATAAGATAAGAAAATAACGCCGGACCGTGCGTAGACAGTAGTGTGTAGTGCTACTGATCTACAGCTAGCTCCACCGACGGCGGCAGCCCTACGGCGCTTCCGTCTTGTCCGCCGCATGCCCGACCGCCGAGGCAGCTAGCAGTCCATCGCCACGCAACTGTTTCTGCTCATCTGCATCGAATCCATCCTCCAAGATCTGACCACTGGCCACACATCAAAGGCGTTGCCATGCTCCAACTACGTTGACTAGTGGATAAAAAAAACTATGTTGACTAGGACTTCCAGCTAGCTCCAATATGCATCCATGCATGTAATACGCGGGAATACATAGGCAATACGCAGGCTAGGCATGGGTAATGGTATGTAGTATGTTTAACGGTTACTCTATTTTTTGGTCTTATCATTATAGAAATAAGACCATAAATAGTAAAAATAAGATTGGAACTGAAATATAAAGAGATGCAATAGGGTTAGCGTTCTGTTGAGAAAAAAAATAGGATCAACATAGAACTGGCGTTGTGTATAGCCTAAGATCGATTCATGTGAACTGTTCAACCATTTTGTTTCATCGTACCTAGGAAAAACATAGTGATTTTAAGATTTACTACCGGAGTGATGAATCGAGAATAAGGTGCGAAAGAGAGAAGTTGCATTAAAATTCTTAAAAGAATGCCAAAAAAAAGAGAGATTATACTAATGATTAAAATCCTCCCAAATTTGGAAGAAAAAATCCTATCACATAAAATTCCTTTAGAACAATCCTAGAAATCAAAGGCTTAAATAGGATTTTTTTTCTTTTGGATTATATTCGTCCATTTTTTCCATGGAAACTCTTATCTCTTTATTTCTAGGCCCCATTTAGAATGGTTGCGGCCAATTAAACGGCAGGCTTTGTTTTGGTTGGCCGGGCGGCTTCGAGCGCTTGTATAAACTGTGGCGTTATTTTTAAAAAATGACTGTAATATGCAAAATTGCAGTGTGGATGAAATTGAGGAATGGAACACTAGTTTCTGGTTAAAAACGCACTCGCGTTTCCTTTGCAAAATACTGGAACTAGCTAGCTAGCAAATACTCCGATTAGAGGCCGGAACTGTGTTCCATTGTTTAAAAAAGCAAATACCCCAGTAACATCCTAGCACGTGTGTGAAACAGTGTCTTCACATTCACGTGGGTACTAATTAACGTACCACTACTAGCCAGAAAAAGTGTTGATTTAGTCCTTATTTGGTCCTTAAACTATCATGTTCGAGCTAAATTGGTCTTTATGATATAAAACTGGATTGAATTGGTCCTTGAACTTTTCAAACAGTGCCTACTTGGTCTGTTGACCGGTCAACACCTAGCTTTTAGGGTGGTTTTAGGTGGTAGAGACACCGACTTGGTTTGTTTTGCTTGCATGGACACCCACATATATCGCCACCTCAACGCTGGCATGGTATCCTCTTCCCGCTTTTTTCTATCTTCTCCCTTCACTCAGGGGCTGTTTGGTTGCCTTTTCTCACGAGCTTGGCCCGTTCGACTCAGACAGGCTGATGGGATACGGGATGCACAAAAGCAGAAACGGTGTTTTGTTGAGTGTTTAGTAGGCAGGTATTTTGAAATTTATATAGCAAGTGTGGTCTAGTTTTGTTCGAAAAAATGTCAGGAACCCATTTTTGAAATCGGTTCGATAATCGGAGATACTAAGCAAAAGATATAAACAAAAAAGAAAAAAGAAAATTTGCGCATAACATGAGGCTGCCATGCATGGTTTGCTATTGTGGTTGACAGTGGCCCCTTACGTAGAACACGAGGCTGCCATGCGCTGCATCTAGAGATACGTCCATTTTCTTCGTATCTTCAGAGCCAGGCTGCATGGAAAATCTTGCATCCAGAGAGCTAGGCTCAAAACTAGATGCAGGCAACCAAACATAAGAAAAAAGTAAGATTCTGTATCTGTAGATGCAAATCTCTGTGCATGCAGACAACCAAACAGCCCATCACTCACTCACTCTCTCTCTCTCTCTCTCTCTCTCCCTCCCTCCCTCCCTCCCTCCCTATTCTATCTTCCCCCTCCCTCCTCCCCGTAAAACTCATCACCTCGGATCCAGCCATGCCATGCCACGATGGCGCCCAGCTACTATCGCCGCCAGTCCCAGCTGATCCATCTCTCTCCCTTTGCGCCTTCTTCTCCAAGGTGAGATAAGAAGGGAAGGGTGCACAGATCACAACCAAGGCTCCATGCCGCCGGCTAGCTGCTCTAGAGTCGCCACTGACCTACCTCCACCTTTCCTAGGATGTTGTCCACGTCGCCACAGTCGTCGTCCTGCTCCACCATCCACACTACTAGCCATCGTAGTCGCCGCCGCCCTCACCAACATGGTTGTCTCCACCGCATGGCCCGGTTCCGCTAGTTGCAACCTACAGAAACAACAGGGGAGGGGAGGAGCCCCTGCCATCGTTGCACCTCATCGATGTTAGACCCTTAGCTCGGTCTTGCCGCACTGCTAGAGAGAGAGAGGGAGAGAAAGGAAGAGTGATGTCAAGTAGGCCCATGCTGAAAAAATCCAGAAAAATAAAAATGTCACGTGTTTAGCCCACATGTCCTTGATGTACCCCTATTTCGTCCATGTGAATGTCACGTCAGCGAAAACCACTCATACTCATCCAACACCGCTGTGCTGATAGATCAAAGGATCAAGTTAGCATGGTTTGAAAAGTTTATGGAACAATTTCATCCGGTTTTATACCACAAGAATCAATTAATTTGGTTCTAACGCAATAGTTTAGGACCAAATTGGCACCTCTTCCATACCGGTCCATGTTCCAGAATGATATGTACTTGTTTGCATAGTATGTTTTGGGGGAAAAAATCCTTTATTTCGGCAGTCCACAACCAACAAACTAGAGCGCTCGATTTGATGGTTACATACATGTTGGGGCGTGGCCATGGAGTCTTCAGTCCGACTCAGAAACACAGTACGAATGCGCGTGGGGAACAGAATATAATTGTCCAAACAAAATTCCATCTGCGCTAGCTGGTATATATATTGAACCAATAAACAATAACTGAATCAATTAAACAAGCGTGTACATAATTTGAGGAAATATAAAGTTTTTATTTTATTTTTTTGCCATTGCATCGCCACCGGCAGCCAGCCAGCTAGCTTGCCATACGTTAATTGGCTTGGGCGGTTGCATCTGCTGGCCGTCGCGTTCTTTCGATTCATACCGCCGGGCGCAACAATCCCCAATAGCAATTCCACGGCTAGACAAAGCAATGGAGATAAATTATAGTTAGTGACTTAATTTTCATTCAAAGGTTGAAGTGATAATAAACTATAATCCATATGATCATAGAAGGCTATATACACCCAACGTCTATATATGGCTGATGCTGTAGCGACTATCATACACGGTTTTTACTGGGCTTGGGTTAAATTAATTTGGCTGTCATGTGACTAATCACAAACGATTTTAAAGGTTACCTGCATGTGACACAGTGTTAACATTAATGAGCATTTCTGTAGTAGCGTCTCCAAGGAAAAAACAGAGAAACAGAAGTCATCGTTGTATTCGGTGGGCAGGCATTACTTGTTTAATATATAACGCTAAAAGTAAAGGGTCTAGGTAATCACTAATCACTAATCAGCGTTGGCTTCATGCTGCTCACATGCTCACGGGGCCGGTTCATGGGAGCTGACCTGTCATGAGCTCAATAATCCACTAAAACAAACGGCGCACAGTGCAGAAACACCTCCTCCTCCTCCTCCTCCTCCTCCTGTACGACCGTACGTACGCACGTACTTGTATCAAACCGTCCAATTAGTCCTCGTGGGGCCCCCGTTCCGTACAGCCCAGAATCACGGGCAGCTGGTGCTGCATGGGTGGGTCGTAGTTTAATTTCCGTTATAATTAATTGACTCCATTCCAGCTGCCTACTGATCCCGCCAATAATGCATGCTGTCAAGTGTGAAGGCACTGATAGCATGTCTAACAGAGTCTCTAAAAAAGAATTTTCTCTATATTTAGAGACTCTCAGTACCTATATCACTCCAGTAGTGTCTTTATGTCAGTCCATAAATTTAGATATTCTCTCTCTGGGTCTCTATATTTATAGATTTTTTCTTATGTCTCTATATCTTTTTAAGGATAGAGACTTTGCTGGAGATGATGAAAATATAGGGAATGAATAGTGGTTTGGAGAAGGGATATAGAGATCCGAATTTAGAGACGCTGCTAAAGATGCTCTAAGCTAGTGATTGACCAGTCCTCTGTTTTTGTCTTGCTCTCTGTGTTTGGTGCTACTAGCCCCCAACTGGCCTGCCTCTGAAAGCTACATCTCAGCTTGATTAAGCAGATCCTAACCCCTAATTAAAGTCTATGTAAATGCTACGTACGATGCTATCATAGATTCACAGTACCGCCGGATACGACCACCACTGATCCTGTGATCCACACACAAATTATTAGAATGCATCTAAACTATTTTGATCAGTTCACGTAAAATGTGATCCAATGATCTTAAGTCTAGATGGTAAAAATTTGATCTAATGGTCTCGATCTCATCTCTGGTCTACTGTTAAGGATAGCTATTGAAACTGGACCGATCATCGAACGGCTATGAGCTTTGGTTCAAGGCTCATCGGTACAACCGCCGGTTTGACTTGTTGAACCGCTGGTTCAATAGTTGACGTGATAACCATTGCTTCATTCATTGGTTATCTAAAGCATACTACCACCTAACATATTATCCTCGTTATCTAACGCAAAATTGCTTTTTTTTTACTATATTGTGGCTTTTAATAGTTATATAGGGCATGTTTGGTTGGGTGGCTCTGGCCTGGCCAGGCTCATGCGAGCCACCCAACCGGTGTTTGGTTGGCCGAACGAGCACAGGAACCAGGCTCAACACATGCAAAATCACTGGTCTTGCTTTGCTCATGAGAAACGCTTAGCGCCGTTCTTCACAGGCCAAAGCCCGGACAAAGGATTTTTGATTTGCAAGACGCTGCATGCACTGAGTCAACGACTAACCAGTTCCTTCCAGTTCAATGCACAAACTTCACATTCTTTGAAAAAATTTAAAAAATTCAAACGACATCCAAATTCAATGAAACAAAAAAATGGAACCGTAGATTCAAGTACAAGGTGTTGAAAAAAATTCAGATTTTTTTTGAATTTTTATTTTTGTTTTCGAATTTATTGATTTTGAATTTATTTTCACTTTTGGATTTATTTTCTTTGTTTTTAATTTTCCTCTTTTGAATTTGTCCATCCCGCCTCCCTCCTAGTGCAGCCAACCAAACAACATCTCTGCGCAGCCTGTTCAATCTCATACAACCAACCAAACAACATCCCCTTGCTTCACCTCACTGCTCTCCCACCAAATGGTGATCTCATCTGACTGACCGAAACCATACGACAACCAACCAAATTTCATAGTGAAATCCATTCCATACATTTGATGTAAAAAATTTTGGAACCAAGATTGATGGACTAGAGTTTATAAAGAATTTTAGTTTGTTTTATGGTGTCACGGGACTATCTATAGTTTGCAGTTTACTTCAGCCTACAAGCAATGCATGGCAGGTTTCAAACACTAGAAGATTTTACCTAATAATATCTGTCGCACATACTAGATACATTATTATGCATGGCCCCATGCCTGATTGCTGTGTCCTGTGTGCTGTGCAGCGTTCCCCTCTCCCCCTCTCATCTGTCATGCGCGGTTCCTTTCCCGTGATTCTCGCGCGTGACGTGGAGCTGCGGAATCCCTCCTCTCCCCTCTCTCTCGTCTGCCCCTGCTGCGTGAAGCCGAGAACCCCGTCCACACCCGCCCCGGTTTCGGTAATAACCGGCCAGTTCGCCGGTTCCGCAAAAAACCGACCAGTTTACCTAGTTTTTTCGGGTCCAATTGCATGGACGGTCTTTCTAGCAAGCCTAGCCGGCATAGTATCTGGTTCTGTTTTTTTGGTTCAACTGGCGGTCTGATCTAATTTTAATAACTAGACGGTAAAGACGTGTCATGCTTGCTTTTTTATATAAATAAGAGAACCTCGGTGGCAAAACAGAAAAAGTTGGCTTCCATGCTTACCGCCAGCATTTACCATAGCAAGCTTTTATATAGTAGAGATTATAGGTCATGTTATGGGGTAATTTTTTCTAGCTAGCTTTATGCGCGTAACTTGCGGTGTATATTTACGAAGGGAAAATTAGCTCCATGCCACTGGTCTCACCTATAATTCTGAAAATGCCACTCAAATATGTCAAATTGGTATAATGCCACTACTTTCTTCCATTTCATCTCAAAATGCCACTCCTTATAGTGAGGTGTTAGTTTGTGATGTTACATTCAAAAGAATGGCACATATGCCCTTAGCATGGACTTGTTTTGAGTTTACATACATGAAGATTGCATACTTCAATTTTGCCAAAACTGGACACAAAAAAGTTAGCAATATGAAAAACTTTTATAAAATCAGAGGTTCATCCAAATCAGGTTGTAGATTTAAACTCAAAACATGACTATCTCTATTATCTGCATACACTGGGGCAAGGAGCATTTTTAGTTAGAGTACCATGCAAACCCTCGTTAAAAATTTTAGAGAAATCAAGCCCCAATCCAACAAGTTTCAAATGATCCGCCCTACAAATAATGGCTAAATTCACATCCAATTTTCATAGAAACTATAAAATTCATGCATTTTGGGGGAAATAACACATACCCTTCGAGGGGCTCTAAGACTCATCCATCTTCCTCCTCTAGCCCTCTTTCTTGCACAAAAAGGCAAAACATCACATGCACATCGTCAATGGAATTAGAGAAGACGGCGTCGGCAATTAGGAGAGGAGAAGGCAGCAGCAATTAGGGGAGGAGGCGGAGGTACCACCAGCAACAAAAGTGAGGGAGAGAGCGCGGGATGCAGGTGCTCGGTGAAGGGGCGACAGTCGTCGGTGAGGAGCAACAGGTGGAAGAGTTCGGCCAATGGGTGGCGGACACCAGCGCGCGAGGGTGCAGTGAACGCCGAGACGGACGCTTGTTCGCGAGGGCGCTGGACGTGGGGACGCAGGCACGAGAAAGGCAACGGATGCAGGCGCGAGAGGGGCGGCGTGGTGCCCTCTAGGTCAAGTGGCGGCGTTGGCCTGATTGGGAATTTAGGATAAGGGCGAGTTGAGGCTTGAGGGCATTGTTGTCTTTTTGTTTGGAGTAACGTTGAAAGAAATGTGAGGGGCTAACAGGAGTGGCATTTTGAGATGAAATGGAAGAAAGTTGTGCATTATACCAATTAAGCAGAATTGAGTCACATTTTCAGAATTCTAGATGAGATTAGTGGCATGGAGCCCATTTTTCCATTTACAAATTAAGGAGTGTTCCCGTGAACTGAAAATTCTGTTTGACCAAGATAACGTTAAAAATTCGCGTGATTTTGTCGTCGACGACTGTTAATTATATTCAGCCAGAGCTAAAGATTTTTGTTATTTTAGATTCCTTCATTGTGCGCGTCTACATCGCCGCGGGATGCATGCTTCTAACACTTTGAAAAGAAGATCATCGATCGCTCAGGTAGCAGCTAGCTAGCTGGGTTGGTGGTGATCGATCGGTCGATATGGACCTCTTCTTATCAGCTTAATTCTAGAAAATTCGGCGGAATATCCGGGCCAAACTCGCGGTCTTCTCACGCAAAAATATGTATCAGAAAAATGCAATTATTGGCTGTGACGCCATGTCGTCATGATCAACACAGTGATATATCCAACGTATGTGCTACTGCTAATACTGATGAGCCTCATTACTAATGATCAGAGACTTACGCACACAGATTAGTTGGATCGATCAGCAATGTCCGGTAACGCATGGTAGATGCTCTTCAATTTACAAGCACCGGTACGGTGTACACCCGAAAGCAAGAGATTATTAGAGCTTTTATAGGTTTTTGGATCAAGTAACATGAACTAGTTTTGATAGTTTTAGGTAGATCTTTAAAAATCCCCCGGCCGATTCACTTCATTAGTTCAGATAACTCAAATTAATTGTGCGTTTAATTTGCAGTTCTCGTCAACCGGACGATCGATTACAAATTTCATCGATGAACATTTCATAAAAAATGGAATCGAGATCCAAGCTTAACTTCAAGCTGCTAAATTAACAACCTATCAACAATATTGCTATCGCTTGAGCATAGATGATTTACATCTTGTCATATTTCTATCGGAGGGTAAGTTTGACGTGCTGGGAGCTGCATGCATGGGGAGTACTACGTACTTACGTAATAGTACACAGCATGCACGGATGCACCTACCGTGTTAATTTCATCGTGTAAACCAATTACCAGTGTTCCCCAGGCCAGACGTCGCTAATTGCGACGTTGCAAACTCCTGCTAGCACTGTATAAGTTTCAACTCCTAAGAAACGAGCACGGTGTCCCGCGCATTTATACGACTAGATTTATATCAAACTTTTAGTGAAATTTGTATATATAAATATTCATCCTCCTATTGATTATGATAAGCTCTAGTAGAGTCAACCTCGATTTCATTATGAATTCCGCGCATTTACACGGCTAGATTTATATCAAACTTTTAGTGAAATTTGTATATATAAATATTCATCCTCCTATTGATTATGATAAGCTCTAGTAGAGTCAACCTCGATTTCATTATGAATTTCTATATTTTTCTCCAAATCTATGTTGTTTTTTACTTTTAATATAGTTGATATATTATTATTATTATTATTATTATTATTTATTTTTATTATAGTTCATATGAACTCTTTTTCTAATCTTGTAGTAGTTAATACGACCCTTTTCTATTATTTTTATTCTAAATCTAAATTGTTTCTATTTTATTATTGTAGTCGATATTTGATACAAACTCACTTTCTATTATTTTTATTTCAAATTTTATTTTTCTATTTTTCTATTGTAGTTGATATAGACTATTTTTCTAGTGATAAGGACTCCTTTTTTATTTTGAATTTAAATTGTTTCTATCTTATTATTATATTCAACATGCATATGTACATGCTCTTTTAATCTAAACCGTTATAATCTGGTCCTATTATATAGATGATACCAATCTTTTTTTTCTAATTTACGTGAGAATTTCTTGATTTATATACGTCTGTATGTATATATCAAGCTAGCCACGTGAGCTGGTTTAGAGGGCGTTGGGATCGCCAGCTTGACCTGGTATGTCTATATCCACCCAATACCGGTGAATACAAAATCAATCAATGCACGTACTGACGTATACTTGACTACGTGCACACGTCCCTGTTGGAGGCTGACGTGGCGCAGTGTCGACATGCAAGTGATGCAACGACCAATTGCACGTAGCTGGGACCTGGGAGTAGTCTGGGACTAGTATCAGCCTGCAGCATCGATCGGTCCAGGCCATCTCAGCTGGTTGTCAGCTCACTCTCATTCCAGCTTGTCTTCTTTGTGTTTATGACATGTAAAATTTAGGGGCTTTGATAGTTTGTCTTTTTGGTATTTATGACATGTAAATCTATTCACAGATACGAGATAAATCATTAACCGGCCTCTTAACTTTAGAACAAAATTTTAAATCCACCTAGAATTAAAGAACAAATGGATTATATATATCCTGTCCTTTCGTCCGAACAAGCAAGGAGGCGGCAGGTAGGTAGGTAGCTAAGAGCATCTCCAGTAGAGTCTCTAAAATAGAATTTTCTCTATATTTAGAGTCTCTTGCCCTCCAGAAGAGTCTTTATCTTAGCCTCTAAATTTAGAGTTTCTCTCTCACAGCCTCTAAATTTGGAGGCTCTTTATGTCAATCTCTATAGTTTCTATAGACTGCGGTTTTGCTGGAGAGGATGAAAATATAGAGAAAAAATAGTGATTTAGAGAGAGGGTATAAAACCTGATTTTAGAGCATACTCCCTCCGTCCCTAAAAATATGTCATTCTACGATTCAAAATTTGTCCCTAAAAACATGTCACTTTAGGGCAATAATTGCTAGATTCTCCTCTCACCCCTATAAAGTACCTATAGATTCTCCTCTCACCACTATAAAGTACCTATATATTCTCCTCCCAACACTATAAAGTACTCTAGATTCCTACCTATATATACTCTCCTTAATCTACTCAAAATTTTTCAGAACGACATGTTTTTAGGGACGGAGGGAGTACGAGGGAGAGATGCTCTAATAATAGCTTGCAGGCGGCAGAGGCAAACGCGTACGCACGCACGCCAAGTGGCTGGCACTACGCGTAAGTAGTAGTCGCATCTTATCATTGCCTAGCTCCAGTCCAGCCTCTGTATCGATCGACCCAATCATGCACGCCACGCGCATGCAGCTAGCTAGCTCGGCATCTCCTGAAGCTTAGTTAACTGAAACCGAGTGATGAGGCCAGGTGAACTGCTACAAACAAAGCCAGAGCAGCACGACGACACGGCGATGCCAACGTACGCGCGTGCCTACAGTTTGGGCGGCGCTGCACATGGCCTCCTGCTCCATCGGCCGCGCTATCTTGCAAAAGAAAAGGCTCTTAAAGATTTCTGCTCGGCTCTGGTACATTTTAGATTGGGATAATATTTTACGTGTCATTACAGAGCCGCATTACAGAGCCGCATGACATGTGAAGTGCAATCACTTAGAGACTTCTTTCATTGGTGTCATTGCAACCAAGCACTCGGAGAATCGTCGCTGAAGCATGTTAGATTTTATCGCCGAAGAGTTCATCGGAGTTGATTTCCACCCCTCCGCGTCGAATCGTCGATTTCATGCGATGAGACTCCAATCCATCGCCTCCCCTAGCTTCCCCAAGACCCCTTCTTCCTCCCTAGGTACTCGTTGTTACGTTTTCCCCACCGGAGTGCCTGGGAGCTGCTGCCGTTGCCGCTGTGCACGTCACCAACCGCCGTCGGCAGAGCCAACCTCGCCGACGAGGTCCTCTTGCCACCCTGCATCTGCCCCGCACCATCCTCCGGGCCACCTGCGCAGCTGTTCGCCGGCGAGCCTGCCGTCCAAAGCTGCCTGTGTCCACCGCAACTACCTCTCAAACTGTCCCTCCTCTCTCCTCCGCTAGTCACTGACACGTGGGCCTCATGCGCCAGCGAAAGAAAAGGAAGAGAATGGCATAGAATGTATTACAAAGAAGGTGGTCTCTTCGTAGCTCCATCACAGTTTGACTGCTGAAAAGTAGTCAACAGTGACACACAAAATAATATTCAACGGATTGCCATGGCATCTAGGAAAGAGTCGACTAAGCGATGGCATGTAAGACTCTATCAAACTATGCGATTGGTGTATAAAAATTTTACGTTTTTAGATTTAACTGTTCTCTCGATAGGTTATCCACGTAATTATATACTACATGCATGATATAAAAGATTAAAGTAATTTTAACGGTAAGAGAGAAATGGACGACCCATATTCACTGTAGCGCACTTAAAAGGTCTGAATGGGATTACAAGCTAGTGAGGACACCGCCCATCGTCGTCGAGAGGAATACGTGCCCCGTGTGGAGGTGGATGACGATGCAAGATGCCTTGAAGCTGATAATGGACACATATCTCAAGCACCTGGCAGAAGCACAAATGCAGCGTAAAAAGGACTCCCACACTTTCAGTAACTACATATTAGCTGCCAGCTGATCATTCATCAGTATTCTGTATTAATCAAGAATGTTGTTAGCTGTTGGAGATCCTGTGATTGAGAACTTGTTTTATAATAGTACTACTAACAGCTAGCACGCAGAAAGCCTCACTTCGATTTTCCTAGGACACCTCAGGTCACAGAAGTGGACTTATGTGTCAAGATCTGGTTCTCTCTCTAAAAAGAGAAGACAATATCTGGGATGAAGAGAGAGACAGCTGCACCTGGGCTTAGATTGAACGCTCGAGTGCCTAGCTAATTCATGTAGAAAAGTTGGGCCTTATCAACCCAGACAGCCTACTAAATTACAAAGATGGGCCTGTACTATTTGGGCCTGCTATGCTAATTTTTTTAGGCTAGATATTTCTTTTTATAGTACTTAGGCTTAGTTTTTTTCGCGTTGCGTTTGTGTTTGCGGTGGCAGGCCATGTGCATTAATAGCAGGAAGCTGGCACGTAGCGGCCACGCCGTGAATGCGACCGCGAACGCAACGCGCAAAAAAATAGAACCTTAATCCGAAAGATTTCAGATCGCGTGAAAACTTTATCCCGGAAAAGACAATCGAATTGGACCTATGAATGTACTCTATGAATATACTTTCAAAAAATAAAGTACTCCATGATAAGCCACAAGCCACTTAGAGCTTCTTTAGAATATTTTATCCGGGCGCTGAGATGGAAGTCTTCGTGGGAGAGAGAGAGAGAGAGGGGTAAGAAGGCGATCGATGTGCAAAGGTGCCAACTCTACCATAAGCAACTATATCTTTTTCCCTCTTCCAAAAGATCATGTTTACCTTTTTAAAAAAGGTAAAAGGAGAACACCCCTTTTTTCAAGGGAAATAGATAAGATTATATTACAAGAACCGCCACTTGGTCAGTTTGTTGAGGTGTTGTTTAGAACTAGAGTTTCATTACAACTGTTTGTACGTACATGAACTAATTATTTCTTAGGTTTTAGGAAATCGTAGTCCCGATATGATAACCGACATGAGGGTAAGGAAAACTTAGGCCCTGTTCTTTTGGGTTTATTTAATCTGACTTATCTGTCTTATCTTCAACTTCGAGAATTTTTCGAGGTGGCATCGAGAGTCGGATGGCCTTGAAATTTAGGATTTAGAGAGCTTTTAGACTCGCCTACGAGATAAAAATAAAACAGATTCAAAAGTAATAAAAAAGTCAGATGAGCCAATATTAGTCAGATAAGTCACGAAATTGGCCACATCGGGAAATTCTCGAAGTTGGAGATAAGACAGATAAGTCAGAGCTCATAAGCCCAAAAGAACACTCCCTTAGTTTTCATAAACTTAGTTTCCAACACTTCGTAATTTAGCGCACTTGTTTAACCTTTTTCTAATATAAACAAAGTAATTTCTAAATCATAATAACTGAATGAAAACTTTAGAATGATTTTTTTTGCTAAAATTCTTACTTTCTTAGAGCTTATATCTAAATCTTGGGATCCAAAAAACCACCGAAAGCAAGACCTTATTCATTAGAGTTAAAATCTTACATGACGAGTTTATCATGCATAGCACCTCTACAAGATTCTATCCTAACTTTGTCGAATTAAAGAATCAATCTAGAAGTGTCGTGAATCTATACTAGTGCGAGAAGTGCAATTTAAGATAGAAATATTTCTCACTCCAACGAACCAAGAAAAAGAGGCGGTTAAAAAGCATATGCACGAAGATGGACGGCCCTGGTTTTAGTCACCGCTACACCAATTGCACCCCTGGGTTTTGCCCTAGAAAGCACTTCGCTCCACCAATACTCACATGCACGAAACCACAAGTCCTGATTCGATTCAACCAAACGATCAAGAATTCAAGAATGTTAGCGTCAGGATTCGCAGATCACACAGGTCGTCGATCTTATTCAATATTGGCGTGCATCCAGTCTTGTGGAAGAGAAAAAAAAAATATCATTGTCTACATATGATGAATGGTTTTCTAGAACGGTGAAATGGAAAGATTCATCTCCTTGGAAAGCTTGGATCATCGAACAGCTAGCGACTTGTCATTGTCGTTTTTCTTGATGATGCTACGGAAATGGTAGTAATTTTTTTTCCATGGACAAAAGTAGGACGACAAGAGAAGAGGCGGCTAGCTAGCTAGTCTTTTCGGATGTCGGCCTCATAAAATCTTGGGATAGTTTTTCTGCAGTCAATATGCTTGTTGCCAAGCCACTAGTCAAGGTCCAGGTTTGAAGCATACAGTGATTGAGAACCTCAGGTTGCATCCGTTTGATTTTAGTACATTCGAAAAAAAAAAGATAATCGACCGAAACATATCAATATTGAAGCACCTTGAGCTATGTCGACCTTTTTAGGGTCTGTTTGGTTGTTGTATGAAATTTCCAGAGGGCTCAGTGGGGCCAGAAATTTGAGGTGATCTTGAGAG
The DNA here is from genome assembly GCA_036346145.1 of Olyra latifolia. Taxonomy (NCBI): domain Eukaryota; kingdom Viridiplantae; phylum Streptophyta; class Magnoliopsida; order Poales; family Poaceae; genus Olyra; species Olyra latifolia. Next base: position 5,541,384 of record CM070528.1, on the reverse strand, counting down.
AATATTGTTTGGTTGGTTGTATGAGTTTATGCAAATTGCGTAGAGATGTTGTTTGTTTGACTGCACTAAGAGGGAAATGTGATGGACAAATTCAAGAGAAGGAAATTAAAATAAATACTACAATGAAAATAAATTCAGAAACAAAAATAAAAATTTTGAAAAAACAAATATTAGAAAATCAATAAATTCAAAAACTAAAATAAAAATTCAAAAAAATCTAAAATTTTTGTAAGACCTTGTACTTGAACCTATGGTTCTATTTTTTTTTTGTCTCATTGAATTTGGATATCATTTGAATTTTTAAAAAATTTTCAAAGCTTGAAAAGTTGATGTGTAAAAGTTGAAGTTTGCTAGCTCGCCGTGCTAGTCCGTACCGCTGGCTGGGACGTCTCGCTGGGAGTGGGCCTCCCGGGCACCGCGCCTGCACGCGCGGAAACGGCCGATTCGGCCGTTTCCCGCGGGCCAGGCTGCGAGGCTTGAGTTGCATCGGCCGAGCCTGGCCGGGACGTCGCTGCAGCCAACCAAACAAACGCATCGCTGCATCTCCACAGCCATTCTCTACTCATACACCCAACCAAACACACCCTTAATTATCCCCAGACAAAATGCTGGAGGGTGTTTTTCAGTGCTAAAATTATTTGATTATCTACCGAAAATGAACTTTGGGAGCTTTAAAAAATGGCTTCAAAAAGCTGAAATTGATAATAAGCTGGATTTGCAAATATTTATCTTATAACATCGAGATTTTTCAAGAAATTGTGTGAAAAGTCAGCCTTCAAAAAGAGTATAAAATAATTTAAGCAAAAAAATTTCGAAGAACATTGCATAGTGAGCAATTTTACGAACATTGGAGAGGTACCGGATATCTCAGGATACCATATGAGGGATAGTTTTGACATTTATAAATGATCACTTTCTCTCTCTCATATATGGGGCAACACATGCTCACCAGCGGCAAAGGCGATGCTCCGGTGTAGGATGCGTTAGCGCACAGAGCGATGACATTTCGGCACTGGGTGGTAGCAGACATGCGTGGCAGAGATGCTCAGTGGCCAGACATAGGCAACACAATGGGCATCTAGAGACAGGACAGTGGCCAGACGTAGGCAACACAATGGGCAGCCAGAGACAGGGCAGTCCTGTAGTGGTTGGCTGTGGTGACCGACAAGGTGAGAAAGAGGGAAGAGGGGATGACGCGGGGGATTAAGGTGCCGGCATGGGATGATGCAGGGTGGCTCAAGGTGGTACCAGAAGGTACCTCCGGAAGATGATGGGGGTGGTACCGATAGGTACTATGTCTTGTGGATCATTGTATCTAACCCATAAAGAGATCAGGTTTCTGGTACCTTGAGGTACCAAGGATGGTAAAAAACCACATGATTTATTAGGGGAATCTGTTAATTTTAAGCTTAGCTGAGAACTCTAGCTCGAATTAACGGAGTTGGAAACTGGCACTCTTCGGGACAGGTAATTTGAGCTAAATTTACTTGTATATATGACCTAGTTCTATATCACTTGGAAAGGGCAAGACGAATAGGCTAGTTAATTGAAAGGTGCAATTTATGGGCCAATTCTGTATGCGCGCGGCTCGTGTGACAACTGACAAGTACGTCTTACTACGTACTTCCGGAGCTTTGAACACTTCAACAGATGGCATCATACCAAGAATCTTATGTGTCACTTGCAATCACATAATTAACCACACGTGCTATATCTATATATATGGAAAAACAAATGGCCAGCAAAACGTGGAGAAGTATGCATGACTCGAGAAAACGAGACCCGTCGAAAGGAACAGTTTCTCCTCGGAAGCTCAGAGGAAAGTACGTGCTCGGTTAATTAGGAGAAATAATACAGACGATCGAGATTGAGCTGACCGGCCGACTCGAGGAAGAACTTGCAAGGTTTTTGCAGTAGGAGAAAGCGCTGAAAATCGGAATTAGACGGAAATTTGTTGATTAAAAACTAGATTTACGAACTCGTACCTTCCAACGTTTCAGCCTATCACCAAAACTGGTTTACATTTAATTATTTAATTTTTTAGATAATGAAATAAAATTCTAACCTCGGCACCCATAGGATGCATCATGCATGTGGCCACCAAACCATGGACCATCTTATAATGTGCAACAAAACTCTTGAGAAAAAGGAAAAGAGAGTAAATTTAAACATCACTAATCTTATTACAAAATTTTCATCCATGATTTGCAAAGATGGTCATAGTGATAATCTCCAATGCTTGATACGTCTTCATGAATTTTGATCCCTTTTTACTAATGCTACAATAGTATCCAATGTCGTAGCTAATAAGCCTCTCTCAAAACAACATGTAAAGATAGTATGTTTGCATTTGTTAAATACAATATTATTTCGACTAAACCAAATGGTCCAAAATAAGGCTATCGGACCAACTAAAATCTTTTTGTTCTGTTCTGAACTCCCCCTGCAGAGCCAAGTCCCTCTCAAATGTATCAAGCTTCTAGGTGGATTTATGTCTACTCTCAAATACTACATTTTTTTTCAACTGAAAGAATTTCTTTACCGGTCCTATCGGTAAGTCCGGAAATCCGTCAAATTTATTTCCACGGTCCGAGGTAGCTTGCACAGAAGCGAATGCAAAGGTGGACTCGACCGGGAGGACGGCCGGCCATGTACGTACGTGCTACGTATAGGACGGTCAAGTCTACGGGTAGCTTGCAGAGAAGATACTGGCCCTGTTACTTTCGGTGGTTTTTAGCGGTTGGCGGTGGATGGTTTTACTGTAGCAAATTTATAATTCTTTAAAAAAAGTTTAAATGAGCCTAAAAAGATAATCTAAAAAATTTTTTTTTTGCTGTAGCAAACCGCCGGCCGCCGTCAAATGGAACAGAGCCACTGTACGTGTAGATGCGACCGTACACGTATACAGGACGTAGTAGCATAGTAGTACGGTACGTAATAATTCGTAAGCGTCTGTTTAGTTTAAGGCTAAATTTGACTAAATTTGTCATGTCTAAGTTGTCTAACTCATCTAAAATTAGTTCGTAAATTTCTCCGCCACACTTTAGTCTGTCTAAAGGAATCTTGCCACACTTTTATAAGCCACCTATATGTGGGACCCATGCAAAAAGAGAGCAATTCTGCCACAATTGTGGCAATGAACCAAACACACGTCTAACTCGGTCAAACTTATATAACATAAAGCGTGGCAGGGTGTGGCAATGTTAGGTGCCGTGTAAAAGTTAGGCAGAGAAGTAGTACTGCGTGTTCTCTCGATGGGCCGGTGGTGACGCTTTCCACTTGCGAAGTGGTGCGGGCCGGGTCAAGTCTTCGCCCAGCCGCAATTGCAATGAGAGGCCAGGACGGACGTCCAAGTCGTTGTGCCAATAACGACGTTGGTGGGGCCGGATCGGATGGTACAGTTCTTCCGTGGGCTCTACCATAATTTTCGAAAAATGGCTCCCCATACAGTAAAAAAAGATTACTCTCTTTTTCTATATATTTCTATACTCTTGATCGGTCTTGCCAAATCTCAATCCAATGAGAAAAGACATAGGAATGGGCGAACTGAGAATCCTAAAATAGGGAGTCGAATAGGAAGTCTGTTGGAGCGATTTAGGAAGTTGCACTCCTTAAATTTTAGGAAAAGAGGAGGGTAGAGATACTGCTGAGTATGGTCTTACGGTGTGTTGGAATAGACTCATATAATTGGTTGTAAGAGAAGATCACCATGCAAGATGAATATCACTCTACCAATATGTTCTTGTAAGACAAGACAGTATCTTTTAAGATTTGCCTTTTTTTTAAAGAAATAAGATCTACCAGTTGAAGTGGATGCACTGTGGGGTTTGCAGATACGGTACGTAGTTCAATGACCTAGGTTTAGGATAATGCTATATCGTACCCAATATCAAGCATCAATTTAGGTCTCTTTGATTTGTAGGTTAAAAACACGGGGAAAAGAAATAAAAAAACTCATGACCGGAAAGATGCATGCACGTGATCGTCGACGGGAAAGATGCGGGAGTTTTGAGATTAGATAGAGAATGGAAAATGTAAGACAGGATTAATTTACATCAGATCGAATTTCTACAAGAACGTACAAATAATATGATGTTAGAGTTCATATTGTAATTAATTTCTCCAAATTTTGAAGAAAAACAAATCCATGCCATATCACTATACCACTGACCATTTTTAGCTACAGACCATTAGCCTGTAAAGATTTTCAAAGGTGACAAACAATTTATCGGTAAATCATTACAATAGACGGTCTATCTGTAAAACATCTATTGTAGACAAACCATCTATCAGGAGGTCTTCATAGATATAGGGACAGTCACTTTGTCAGCAATTAATATTTAGCGACAGTCGATGTGTCAGCACATCTGTGTAGTGCAAACCACACCAATTAAGCACACGATCATGCCATATGACTTGGGCCTTAGCGAACATATGCGCGTGAAGGAAACTTTTTTATGGCCCCACCGCCCGCCACCCTTCCCCTTAATTTCTCACTGTAATCCTCCCATGTCACTGATCTAGCTCGTCCAGATCTAGATCCCTCCAGCCCCTCCGTGCGCAGTCCCTCTCGAATCCACAACCTTGGCCACCGGCCGACCATCGTTTCCTCACCTCCGGCCGACGTCCTGCCCCTTCAATCCGTACCATCCTCCTCTCTGTCATGGCAATGCCACCACCACCAGCCGCTTGTTGAATTCCCCGCTGTCTCCACCACTATCGGCCCCCTACGCTTGCCGTCCCCTCCCTTGAGGCTTGGACCTAGGAGGCTCGTAGCACCTCCACCCCTATAGCCCCCCTTCACCAGCCGACATAGGTTCCATCCGTCGCCCCCAGGAGACAGCGCAGATCCGACACCCCAAAAAGCCAGCGTAGACCAGCTATCCATTGTCCCAATCTTTGTGGAGAAGGTGGTCAAAGGCAACGGCATGGACAGCGTTGACATGGATGTCGATGGTATTCGGGTTCCTCCACCTCTCGCCAAGCCACCACCCTGGTCCTCTTGAGTTGCCACTACCACTCCTTGCGCTATGTTGCTGTCACCATCCTCTAGATCTACTACGCCGATGGGGGCGGCATTGGGAGGAAGATGTGGCGGGGCGGGGGGGGGAGGGAGGCGACACTGGGAGGAAGATGTGGGGGCGGTGTTGGGGACATCGGCGCTGGGGAGGAAGAAGCCAACACGCTAGGGATGAGGTTGCCAGTGAAGAAGCTTGGTGGCTTAGGAAGAAGCCAGCGGTAGGGACTGTGGTGCGCCGCGGCGCCAAAGGCCATGCCGCTGCAGCCGCCTCTACTGCTGCTTACCGACGATGGTAGCCATGCCGTTAGCAGAGCCAAGCGGCTCGAACCCGTCATGACCCTGTCACTACTACAGAAATGGTTATCCACAACCCTTCATCTCTGGAGGCTATGTCTAGAACCACCAGCGATTTGACCCACCGTACCCAGAATCGTGATAAAACCAACTGTGATGGTAGGAGTTCAAGAATCGTCTTTGACAGTTGGTTATCTGAGGTGTTTCTAAACACTAACCGATAGTGAAATTATTATCGACGGACCCTATATGGTCCATTTATGATACTACTAACAGTTCTAACAAAGAACCGCCAGTGATAGTTTCATCGGCGGTCCCTGTGGTAGCCATCAGTGATACTACCAACGGCTCTTGCACAGGACCGCCAGTGAAACTATCATTGGCGGTTCTGCATAGAACAACCTGTGAAAGCGCATTATCAGTGGCGGATCTAATAACAAACCACCTATGATATTCTCATACCTACCCACTTCGTCCCCGAGGGTGTATTATTGCTGTTCACCTTCTCCTAGCTCGAACTACGCACTATAGCGACGGCGCCATGAGAGCATGTGCAACGTGGGGAGTAAAATTTTGCCATCTTTGTTGAAGATCCCAAGTATTTGTGTTGTTTAAAGGTTTGTACTAGCTCCCTTTTGCTAATTACTCTCTCCAATGATTAATGATTGCTAGTTTAAAGTGGTTGGAGGATGGAGAATAAATGAGATCTAGATCTATAGAGGTGAATCTCCCTTTTGTATATTTGGGGTTTTGTTCATGCTTGTTAGAGAAGTAGTTTGATTTGGAATATATAGTGAAACACTAGATCTTGATTAACTAGAATTTGTTCATGTTGGCTATTTTCTTGAGAAGATGTGGATATGTGCATATATATATATATATATATATATATATATATATATATATATATATATATATATATATTCTCCTTTTATTTGCTTAATCACTACTTGATGATAATTACATGCCATATAATTTTATTTTGATGTGGAAAGAAAATATAAAAATAATATGCAAATTAATGTAATTAATACATATATTTTTAGGTTTTTTGGTTGGAGGTAGGTTTTTTAGTATGCATGAATTAAAATTTTCATGCGTATATATATATATATATATATATATATATATATATATATATATATATATATATAATTAGGGTATATATTTTTTGGTTGTTGGTAGCATTAATTTAATTAAACTAATGAAGCAATTGCTATTAAATTCGTGCATATAATGGACAGAATATGGATGTACGCAAAAAACCGTGCAATAGAAAAGTATGTCGATGGTGTACATGGTTTTATAAGAGCTGCAAAGGAGGATATGCATGAGAGAGGGGTTGATGTCATCTATTATCCATGCATTGACTGCAATAATATGAAGTTGTATAAAAATGCAAAGCAAATCGAGTTTCATCTCATGAAGAGGGGATTAAAAAAGGATTATTCCTATTGGACAAATTACGGTGAAGAAGAGATTACACAAGAAGGTGATAATTGCATCATCGATGGAGTTAACAATGATGTGGGGACGGAGTGTGATGTTGATGAAACTTGGACTGATGATGACTACAATCTAGATCAGATGATGCGCGACATAGAAATGGACTCGGCTGCCGAGGAAGAGTTTGCTAAATTTAAGAAATGGATAGAAGAGTCGAAGACACTAATATTTTCTGGTTGCAAGCCAAAACACACTAGGTTGGCAACCATGCTTGAACTCCTATAATTGAAGGTAAGAAGCAGCTGGTCTGATAAAGAGTTTTATGACGCTCTTAGTCCTCCTAGATGATCTTCTTCCAGAGGAAATGAGTTGCCGGTTTCAACGTACCAGGCAAAACATGTTATTTGTCCCCTGAGAATGGACGTGCAGAATATCCACGTATGTCCAAACGACTGTATCCTGTACTGTAAGAGTACACACACGCATTCATGCCCGGTCCGTGGAACATCATGCTACAAGAAAGAGTAACAACCAAGATGGTGATCAGGACGTCGAGATGAATTAGGGACCTCCAGCTAAAGTTCTATGGTATTTGCCCTTGACTTCGTGCTTGATACATTGGTTTGGGAACAGGAAAGAGTCGAGACTGTTCATATGGCACTCAGAGGGACGTAAGAAATATGAAAAGCGATCACACCCTATTTTGACATGTACGATAAAGCACACTCTATTGTCCTGCACCACATGATTGAGGTGTGTCCGCATATCAATGAGCACAAAGGAAACTCTACACCATAAGTATCCTCGGCAAACGGAGTCTTGGATCATGATAAAGCATAATCGTTGATTCAATGATTGGTTCAAACTGCGATTCACTTGAACACCATGTGCTGATCTACTCCTGTGGTTGGCAAGGGGCCGAGATTCACAATTGTGACATGGCAAGGATATGATATAAATGGATACATCTTCTATACAATAGGTCAGGACAGGAAGAGCATCATTCAGAATAGCGGTGTTCGTATATATGCATTTCAAGAGAAGCACAACCAAGACGTAATAAAGTATAGTATGAGCCCGTACTATGGGTTCATTGATAATAACATTTGGGAGCTCGACTTTGTTTTTTCTAAAATCCCCTTATTTCGGTGTAGATGTGTCTGAAACCCACAGGGTGTGAGCTACGATGACTATGGTGTGACTGTCGTGGACCTCAAGCGTATGGGATACAGAAATGATCCATTTGTACTTGCAAACCAAGTTGTATAGGTCTGGTCATCTATGTCACCGACCCCGCTAACAAGAAGAAACACGTATTTCTTAGCCAAAAAAGAGGAATTATTGGAGTCGAGAATGTGATGGACGAGGAGTACAACCGGTTAGATGAGATTTCTCCGTTCAGAGATGGCATCCGCCCCAAGTTAAAGGAAACAGCTAATACATTAAGCTATGTGTGCATCGATCATGACGAAGGGCTAATCATGTGATCATTTCATCTAGAGATGTGTATTTTGGGAAATTGAATGACAATATTTTACAAACATTATGCCACATGCATACATGCATGCTTTATTTGAATGAATGAAATATCATATTATATATATATATATATATATATATATATATATATATATATATGTTTTTTAATGTGTGAATTATTGAGATGGAACTTAGGCGCACTATCACAAGCGGCTCCACCTAGTTATACAGAACCTAGGTACACTATCACAAGCCAATCCACCTACTTATTCTTACATACACATTTTAGATAAGCCAATCCACCTAATTATACAAAACCTAGGTGCACTATCACAAGCGGCTCCACTCATAGGCCGCTTGTGATAACAAATCTAGAATGGAAAGAGGGGCGCGAGCAGCGCAGCTCGAACCAGAGACTTAATGGGCGAGGGTGCGCTCGAGCACCACACCCTAACCACTGACCATGTTGTTTCAATTGACCATATAGGCTAGTTCACCTACTTATACAGAACATATATTCACTATCAAAAGCGGCTCTACTTAAGGACCGCTTGTGATATATCATCAGCGACTCTATTCTAGAGCCTCCTGTGACATATAATGTCAGATGCGGCTCTCCTTTCGGGCTGTCGGTGATAATGCTACATTATATATTCCTTGCAGGGAACCCCGAAGGGTTCACTCCCAAATTTTAGTCCCCCTGCGCTAGGGTTTTCGAGAGCGAGTCCCTATCGCCCCCTGCCATCCACGCCGATGAGGACCTGTCCTGCTGCGCCTTCCCTGCCAACGACCCAGCAACTTGCAACAACTCCGCTGTCCTCGCCGATGAGGAGGCAACCCGCCGCACTCCGCTGTCTCCGCCATCGACCCGCTGCCGTCCCTGCTGTCCACGCCAACGAGGACCTGCCCTCTGCCATCCACGCCAATGAGGAGCCGCCCCGCTGACGAGAAGGCAACCCACCCCACCCTGCCGCCCCTGCCGTCCACCCTCTGCCGCCTCCCGCCGTCCACGCAGATGGGGAGCCGATGTGCCTTTCCCAGTGCTCCGTAAGTATATCAAATTCTGATGCACATGTATACATGTACATGACTAAATTAGACGACTAAACAAAATTAAGAGGATTTTTTGAAGGCGCATCAAATTATTATAATGGGCTATTTATTTTGTTTGATCTAACGGTGCAGAGAACTCTTACACCTGGTCATCTCCAACCCTAAGTAGTGGTTAGACAATGAGTTCCTCTACGATTTATATGTTTGATCCAATGGTGACCCTCTAGTGTATCGTAGAAGTGCTCAAATTAAGAACCTAGCTCTATTCATGGCCTTAATGCGCCCAACACCCTTTGCTTGCTTGCTTGCTCTGTTTCTTTCCTGCCAATTACTGTGATGATTGAGTTCCTTGCAGGACAATTTAATTAGATTATGATGTTAATTGGTTCACATGCCGCAAGAATCCACCAAATGACTCATGTTGTGCCCTGTGCTAGATCCATGCGAGTGAGTACATATATTTAGCTTCCTTTAACACATATGCAGCATATCATATATGCATGCCGCTTTACTACTAATGGCGATGTCCATTGCTAAGCATCTGCATCATTTACTTTAAGCTCTGTACTAAAATATTTCTAGAGGCGGTGAAAAGAAGTTCCATACACATTTGTTGAATTTAGCAGTGAAAAACATACTCTGCCTCCAAAAGTTACCCAAGTTCTTTATTCCTTTGCTTGGTTTTACGCCAGTACATCATATTTCGACCTATATTCCCATCGTCCTTTAATAAAAATGTTATTTTTCTGAGTCTATACTTACAGTTTTCCAAAGTGTTACTGCAAATTAACCACAAAAGCGACAATAATATTGTTAGCAGCCTTGGAACAATGCCACATTATTATGATTTCTTTCGATGTACCTCTATTCTAAGTTTTGAGCTTTATTCCCTCCAAGCTAAGCAACTCCAATTAGTCGATGATGTGTCGTACGTACTATTAGGATACAAACATTGATCCTCAACTTCCTCTCTTTTCTCCTCCATCTAAGAAGTGGTGGTTGGGCTTTTTCATTCTGTAGGGGCCTGGTGGTTGCAACCAGATCTGAGGAGCAAACAACATTAAAGCAAGGAAACCCTATGCCTTTAACATAACAAAACTCGGGCCATGCCTTTCATGATACTTAAGTTTAGCTAATAGTACTCTCCTATTTTTGCCTACTAATATAATTATCAGTTAATTAGTCAATGAAGACCAACACACACACACACACATATGCAATGTATGCTTTTTGTTTATATATCTGTTTATGTATGAATTCTAAATGTTTATGTATCTGTTCATGTATGAATCGTGGATGTGTATGTTTTGGATGTGCATTTTCGCTTGTTTTCAGAGGTCATGGCAAGCAAAACCTGAGGATCGCCACGTCGTTTTTGCCGCCGTTTTCTGTATGTCAGTAAAATTTGGATGTGTATGTAAGAATTCTGTATATGAACTCTGGATGTGTATGTATGAATTTTGGATATGAATTTCTTTTTAGCTAGATTTGGATGTGTATGTATGAATTTTGTTTGTTTTTCAGAGGACATGGCTAGCAAAACCTAAGGCTAGCCTAAAAATAGAAGAAAAAAAAATTTAGAGCTGTAGACTCATCACAAGCGGCTCTACATACAGACCCACCTGTGTTAGCTCTTTCACTATCAGCTATAGAATGAAGCCGATTGTGATGTCCCAAATACCCTAGTCAGCTCACATCTGAGTCGCCGGTGATATGACAAACACCACCATCGGCTCAGTTGATAAACCTTCTCTGATGGCCGAAATATCACAAGCGACTCACACCTGAGTCATCGGTGATGTGCCAAATACCATAGTTAGCTCTGTTGACGAGCCACCTCTAATAAGTGGTTTATCGTAAGTGGCTCATCTGTTAGCCGTTTGTGATAATTACTATCACAGTTGGTTTTTTGAGCCGCCAGTGACAAGCGAGAGTTCACTTAAATCACAGTCAGTTCAGAAATTGCCTATGATGAGTGTTCCAAGCCGCCTGTGATGAGGTTTTCTATACTAGTGTGTTGTCCTATGCCTCCCCTCTGTTCACTCTCTTTGGATCTGGGCATATGGGCCCCACCCACTAGTTAAAAGGGCAAAAAACAGTAGAGTTGACAGCAAGTTGGACGGAATAGCAAATAATGAAACGGAGCATTATTTTGGTGGTATTAAAGTGTATCGTTTCGGTTCGATGGTAGAAAGCAAAACATAAGTTTTTTCAGTGTCACCAAATCAATTTTTCAATTTTTTCTTTCAAATAAAAATCTTCAATTTCTTCATCGAAGTTCCTTCCTCTTAATAATAGCTAGTTTGATGGTGGTACGCAATACGTATGCTGTGGCAATTACCATTCGAGAGTCAAACGACTGAAATAAATAAATAAGCTGTGCGACAATAACGACCAATTCCGTAGTACCTTGCACCGCCAGGCGCCAGGAGTCATCACTTATCAGATGCATGGTTCAACATTTTGTGTTCACATGATCAGTACGTCTGATCAGGAGATAGGTGAATTACACGAAATTAATAAAACCCATGCCGTTTTACCAGATCTCGTGAAGCAACGAATGGTTGAATGTTTCCGTCATGAAATATTTTTGCCTCTCATGTATTTTCTGTCGCATGAACAGTTGAATCGAATATGCATAATCTTGACCAGGAACTATCCTAATAAAGATGGATCTATTACGGCTAGATGAGATTTACTTATCTATGACAAATAACCATCATAAAAAATACTTTGTACGTAGACAAGGTTAAACCAAGCATGTCATGCATACTACATTTCCAGGGTTACACGTACGTACACTCTATGATCCATATCCTTTAATAGCTCCTAAATTTGTATCAGCGGTTTTGCTATTTTGCAGGTGCTTGCATTTTAAGTGGTAGTACATGCACCTGCATTTGGAGGGGTTGCACAGGCGAATATTCCTCCTCTTCTCCGGGGCCAGCGCAACCGCACCACTGGGTTTAGGTTCATCTACGCCCTGGGCTTAGAGGGGGGTGGCGGCCCATCTATGGGGGGCGGTGCGACGGTGGCACCGCCGGAGCTGCGGGTGGTCTGAGGGCTGTGGTGGCAACAACGGGTGGATCGATGAGGAGATTGATGTTCATTAAGATGCGGCAGACGGTGGCCAGCGGATCCGGCGGCAGGAGCTGTTGGAGACAAGGAAGGGGGTGGGAGGGTGGGGCGGGGACCATGCTGGAGAAGAAGTTTGCAAGAAAATTTGGCAGGGGAGGAGACGAGTTTTGTGTGTGAGAGAGAGGCATACCAACAGCGCACCGGCGGTGAGTTAGCGAGGCGAGGTACCAGCAGCGGCGGCTGGGGGTTGAGGAGTAGGTAGGGTTTGATTGGGGGAGAGATACATCCTTTTATTTGAGACAGGCAATAGATCCAGGTCTTTGGATGTTGGTTAAAAGGCCCAAAAATCGACAGCATATTAGCTCCATTTTTAACCACCTGATAGATAGGCGCTCCCTTGTTTTAGAACTAGGCCAATTTGCCAATTTCTTCGATTTTCGATTGACTTTTAACTAAGAATGCTTGATTAGCTACGTACCTGCATGAATGGACGTATCCATACGTTTAATTTAACCATGGCCCCGAGTTTCCAGTGCATTCTTCCAAGAGTTGATCAGTACGTTTTGTTGGTTTGCCATTCGTGGTCCTCGCTCGCTTGCAATGGCGGCAATTTCAAGCCCACCATAGAATACCAGTTTGCACGTTCAAAACCCCCAAAAGTCTACACCTCAGACCGAAAGGTAGTAGTTGGCTAGAATATCTGCATGCATATAACACCGTCTTTTACCTGCTGGTGTTAGCTAGGTTTATTCTAAATCGATTTATCCAATATTGAATTTGCATGTCATGTTGAAATTAAGTAGGTAGGAGGGCCCTAGAAGAAAGTAATCAACTCTTGATTAATGAATCGGTGACCTTTCACATGATATATGATACGCGCGCACGATAAGGTGTGATGAAATATTGGCATATACAATTGCGAGAGTCTTCAAGGTCGGTGAGTAATTTGGATCATGCGTGCATTATATGCATGCCCGCTTATAATTCTGTTCAAATTTCAAAGTTTGCATGCAATATACAGAATCATCAGCTACGTGTTATATTAACCCGCTTTCCGAAGGAAAACATGGCAAACAAACATTTAACTTTTTCCCTCTCCAAATTCAAGCGTACTGTTTTCATCATCCGGTGTTATAAATGCTGAGCAGCCAGATTACATTACACCATGAGAGCATCCGTAGCTGAAACCCTATAAACACTATAGCGCTGACTTGGCGAGGATAGAGTTTCTGGTGAAATGAAGAAATCTTTTAAGATATAGTATAAAGTGTGAAGGAATTTTAGGGGGATAGATAGAGTTGTGGTAAATAGTGTTTTAGAGTAGTGGGGATAAGATTTGTGGTGTGGATGCTCTGAGCCAGAATGTTAGATATTGGTTGAAAGCCATCTGATGGTAACTTGGGCTTATAACTATGAAGACCAATCCTGACCGAGGACCCTATGAATTGGCGATGATTTTGAACTAATTCTCCACAAATCTCAAGAGATCTCGGCTGATATTAACCATTTTCGACCAAGCCCTCAATCAGATTCCATGGATCCATGCGAAAGGATATTGCTACACAAGTTGTTTAACGCATATACTCATGCATAGCTCGCCAAATTCCAGGGTCTTAATTTTCAAAGATGCTCATGATAGCCAGCATTGTTGAACCCACTCGAGGTTGACCCAAGCCATCAACGACGAGTCCATCTCTCTCTCTCTCGGCCGTCTCTCTCACTCGCACACACTTGCTGCACGCTCAAGTAGGAGCAAGGGCAGCATTACTAATGGAGACATCGCCTATAAAAAGGAGCCCCGAGCCAAAGGCCGAGCAAAGCAACACGCATGCACGCCGAAACCTAACTAGCTAGCTCGCTATTGTACGTACGTACGTGCTCTTGCCCCCGTCAAAATCCATCGGCGACGATGAGGGAGCTGATGCGGCGGCTGAGCTTCTCGGACCGCGTGAGCGACGGCAGCGGCGGCGTGCCGCGCGGGTGCGTGCCGGTGCTGGTCGGCGACGGCGACGAGTGCGACGGCGGCGCGGAGCGGTTCGTGGTGCGGGTGGAGGCGCTGCGGCACCCGTCGTTCGCGGCGCTGCTGGAGATGGCGGCGCAGGAGTTCGGGTACAAGCAGGAGGGCATCCTCCGGGTCCCCTGCGACGTCCAGCAGTTCAAGCAAGTCCTCGACGCCGTCTCCAAGAATAATTAGCACGATTAATCCGGCTGTTTGTCAGTACTAAGCTCCAGTTAATCAAGCAGATCCGTACTCTTAATTTGGAGGTAATTAAGAGGTACTAGTAGCTTAGTTCCGTGAGTTCACCATACATGTATGGGGGAATGCCTTCCATCCATAGCGACTAGTTGACTAGTATATTACTTCTTTTTTTTTTTGCTCTTTTTGTTGTACTTTTTTCTTTGAAAAAATTGTAGGGCAATATGACATGAGAGGGTTGCCATGTATGCGCATTGTAAGGCGCCTGTAATTTTAGGTTAGTCCTCCTGTCAGAAATATCTGGTGAAATAATTGATGGATTATTCATCATAAAAAAATTGGATCCATTTTTGCATTTCATGGAATTTTTCCTGAAAGTAAGGAGAGCGCATGTGTTCTTCTATCCAAACTGAGGAAAAATTGAAGTGGATGGACTCACTCAAGTTTAATTAATTGCTGTATATCTATTAATTATTAGTTGCATTTTTTTGATGTTGGTATTTTTTGTAAAAATTATATGCAGCCAAAGAAATTCTTAGGTCATCAGGTTAACTATGCATTGAGTCAAATTTTCAACATATTTACACCGATTATATGGTCCATCTGTTAATAATTTTGTCAGGACCAAATAAAGGCTTTAGTCATCAGTGTTGGCCTTGCTTGATAGGTTCCGCCTCCACCAAGCTATGTTTGGATAAATATCAAAGAATTCCTAAGTACCGAAACTATTCCCATGGCCTTAAGAGCCTCAAAACAGTTAAATTGTGTTATGGGCTGACCCATCTCACAATCAGTACCGCGGGTACTATAGTGACATGAACAGTACCTGTGGTCCTGTAGCACGTGGGTCTATGTCATTATCTGAGTTATTATCTTTTAATTGTTATCTTTCCAATTTGTTATCTATCTTTAGAAGATTTGATTAGATTAGATCTAAGTCTTTTTTTAGTGTATAAGTCGGTCATCCCTATAAAAGAAATCTTATGTATCCTCTATTAATCATCCAAGCAACGAGTAAACCAAGTTTCTAGTAAGGCGCTGCCATCGATAACTGGCCGGTGGCTTCGAACAGCCAAGGCGTTAGCTTCGATAACAGCTCGTCTCGCTCGCTTTAAGGGTCGTATTCTTGCTCGTTACGTGCTAGGATCAGGCACATAATAGCTTGGGTATAAATTCCGACTCTCACACGCCCTTAATGGACAAGCGGCCGTGCCTCTGCCCCCCAATTTTTTTTAAAAAATGGAACTTTGTTCCGGCTTATATATCCTGAGACGTATACAGCTTTATGCAGCACACCACATCGATCCTTTAGATGGAACCTGGGTGGGTGGGTGGGAATGAACAACCTTACTTTCATCACTCGGATACAACTATGCTCGGATAGGCTACCATGGATTTTTTTCCTTGGGGGGATGAGAGTGCATGTGTTCTTTCACCCAAGCTGGGAAAATGTTGAAGTGGATGAACTCACTCAAGTTTAATAGTTGTCTGTCTATTAATTATTGGTTTCATTTTGTTGCTCTTGCTTTTTATATAAAAATAATATGCGGACAAAGAAATGCTCAGGGCATGGTCATCAGGTTAATTATGCACCGAGTCAAAATTTCAATTTATTAATACCAAGTGTTTGGTAACTAGTTAATAATTTCTAGCTAGGATCGATGTTTATTCAACTCGTTGTATATTTGATCAAAATGTTGGAACTTCTTTTAGTGATTAGGACTGGTCAAAGTTAGGTTTACCGCGGATAGAGAGATGGTAGCCTTATTCCAAGAGCATGTCAATGCTAAACCCTTTTTTTTTTCTATTTCTGACCCTATTTTACTATTCATCTTTCGTGTCTATTTATTGCTCAAATAATGCTAGGCCTATTTTCCTAATCCCTACACATATTTCTCTCTTATATTTTGCTCCAAACCTTTTTTTACTATTCACGACTCAATTTCGACAGTAATAGCCTCAACTACAGTAAATATATAGTTTCACCATTACCTACATGCTCTAACTGGATATTTGTTATTTTGGTACAAGTTAAATACTTTTGGCGTTTTGTAGCCATATTTTAAAGATCATAGTGTTTCTTCTCGAAAAACTCAAAATCAATTTTTAATATTTTTGGCCTCTTTAAACCTCCTATCAAGCAACCACAACTTTTTAGATTATAATTTACAGCAACTTATCAGTGTCACAACAAATAGAGTTAACAAATAGTACAAATGCAAGGCCGCCAACATTCACCGTTTCACCCTCTGAATCTTCTGTAGCTGTTATCACCAAATTAGTTAGGCCCGACCAAGATCTACAAATCACTAGCTGACCTAGAAGCAACCCATCGTGGGTACACGCCAGGCCTGCTTCCCTAAATACTTACCAATCAGATCGCATGTACGTACCCCCATTGCAATACAAATGAATCTAATATATATATAAAACAAGATGCAACAGTCCTACCACATTAATCCTAAAATATTAGAAATTCCCATGTTAATTCTAAAATACTAAAAAATCTCACGTTAATCGAAGAAAAAAGAAAAAAATCTAAATCGTCGATTACAGTGGGACCATATTATAACGGTATATATCTAACACATTAAATATGGAATCTACCATCAAAAATAAATTGAATTTTATCTCAACAATTCTATCTTTACAACTCTCATCACTATATAAAGGAAGCATATGTTCCTTGTAGCCATCATCGACGACCAATCTATCTGCCGTAGACCACGTCTAGAAAGAACTAAACCCACGATGACCAGAGCCTAGGCTGTCTTAGCGATCACCGAGCTGATCGATGTTAGAGTGGTTGTCCGGTGAGTTCCCCCACCCGCGTTCCGGATGCGACAATGCAACACACATCGGCGGTGTCGGTGATGAGATGAAGGGTTGTGTTAGGAAGTGAGTGATATTTACAGTGTGAAAAAGAAATCATAGGTACATGTGATGCGTTGAGCGGTGGCCGTTGGGCAATGGCGACACCACACATAGTGGGTATATACTATAATGATACAGATCTAAGATAAATTTAGTTGAATACAGGGGCGGACCCACCAATATGGCTAGGTGGGCCGTGGCCCGAGCTAAAATTTTATGGGTCTTTTATACACCTGCATAGTATAGTGAATAATTTCTCGGATTTGAGCCTAGCTAGGGCAGTGCGGTGTCTAATGCAACCCAAAACGGAGGTACATGCCCTACCTTGATTTCTATCCTGGGTCCGCCACTGGTTGAATATAAAGATTTCTGCTGCAACAAACAAACAATTCTGTGCAAAAACAAACCAACGAATCTAACTGCGCAAACAACGGGTTTATAACGGTGTAGAGTTTAAATATGTATTTAGTTGAATCTAACAAATCTACACCATTAAGTATATTTTGTCTAAATAGAACGATGCAGATCTTAAATATGTTTTGGTTGAATCCAATATATTGTATATAATCTAACTACAAAATACTAAGGGGGTGTTTGGCAGAGCTCCAACTCTCAACTCCACCCCATAGCAGTGCCAAACGTCCTAACTCCACGTAACTCTGGAGCAGGCAACTCCATGGAGCAGCCTCCCTCGTAGTTCATTTTTGTGGAGTAGCTTGAAAGGTGCTCCGCGGAGTTGTGGATCTGTTCCATAATGTATCTGCTCCACAGTGGAGTTGTGGGGTAGAGCTGAAAAATTGGAGCTGAAACTCTGCCAAACACCCCCTAAATCTAGTTGCGCAAGTGCGTGGGTGTGATGGACCAAATTCCGGTAAAAATTTACCAGAAAATGTCCAGAATGCCAACTGTTCAGGATTTCAGTTGCATTCAGAAATAGTATAGCTTGCTTGATTTATTACATGTTACAAAATATTTTACAACGGAAGTGAAAATATAACCTAGTAATAAAAAGAAAATATATGCCCATATACCACAGGCAAAGCCTGAGCATAAGGTAAACCTTAGAAATCGATCCTATACGAATTCTTGTCTTCTTCATAAATGTTCATTCTTAATTATAAAGTGGATCCTGTTCAAGAAATAAGTAAATTGCCCACAAATGTGGGTAAGTACAAATTGTACTTGCAGGTTTCTTGAGAGAATAACACTAATATTATATGAAAACAAGATTCAATGAATAGCAAGGCTTTATGGTGAATATGTAATTTTGAGCTTTTAAAAGTCATATCATATTTCTAAAACAATTAATAATAAGAGTATAAATACTATCATCTTTCTCCATCTTTATTCATCTGCTAACCAGACAACAATTTTTATAAAACAAATTCATGAATTTTGATAAATAAGAGAGGCATCACCCAATTGACACAACTTCATATACCCGAAGTAGGGTCTATTAATGAATTTGTTATTAGCTCTGCAGAACCTACCCAGCTTTACTCATATAGTGGCCTACTACATGGATGGGAGAAAATTTATGTCATTCTTATTCTTTAAAACTCAAGTTTTTATAGAAGCAAACGATATCTAGATATTCTCTTACCACAGAGCAAATATCTAGTGCCCTTGAGTATCAACCAAAGCTCCACCGGCTTGATTCTCTAACCCAAGATGGCAAAACTCTGTTTCCGAATCTGCTTCTATATTTTTATAGAGCAATGGTTCCAGAGAGTTCATACCCTCTCCCACCTGGTGTCCTTGAGTGTGTACCCTCTAACCCTAGGGTACCTGGCCCAAGCCGACAACTTCTTTTTCCAAATTGCTCTATATAGGAAATCATTTTAGACTCTCAAACTACAATCATTTCAATATCAAATAAGTTATCCAACCCAACTTATTTATATGGACTAATTCTCTTATCCTTTCATAAGATAATCAAACTTTAGTATTTTTACCTATACTAGGGTTTTATCAGGGATTGGTTATTTTTAGGTGGCTTTTTAAGGTATTGGGGTTTGGATAAAATTATACTTAGATTGTATAAATAAGTAACTAGAAAATATATGCAATAGATAATAAATAAAGGAAATGTAGGTATGTCAAAATGCATCAAGGATAAGAAAACCTGCCTTATTTGGAGATCGGATCACACTTAATATATATTTTGGACATTCTTTCCAGAGGATGTGTAGCTTGTTATCTATATGTTGTAAAAATAGAAAAAGAGGGAAAATTCTAATAAATATCCAAATAAGAAAAGTTTTGAATAAAAGACAAAATAAAAAGAGTGGGGTAAAAAGAGTGATGGGTTTTACGATTTTCTAAAAGTTTAAAAATATTTTCTAAAAGAAAAAGGGGTAGGTTTTTATGAAAATAGGTATTTTGGGCAGCATAATGCTAGGGTTATGAATGGGATTGATAATTGGTGATTATAAGTAGGAATTATGGAGATATTTATAATAGGTCAAAATTCATAGTATTAGTATTTCTATTTGACCTTATAGTGATAATAGTTAGAAGAATTAATTTTGGCATTATAATTTTATATGGAAAAGTTTATATGGGTTGAGTGAAATTTACTAGTAAGATCTTATATTAATTTATATTTAAGGAAAATTTTAATTAGATTAAAGATAGGGTTTTATATTCAAATTTGAATTTCTATAAGGTTTAAAAAATGTAGAGATATTATTTCTATATATAAAAGATTATTTTAAGGAATTTTATATAGGAAGTTTTTACTAATTCTACTTCTATATTCTTTAATTAAAATGTTTTGATATATAAAGAAGAGAGAGTAAAAGGATTTATTAGGGTTATTTTATTAGAAAAATATGGTATTTTATATTTTTATATAATGCTTTATTTCATTTTAGATTTTATGATTTTTTGTAGAATTTATAAAAGTGATTTGATATATTAAATAAATTTAAATAGTAAAATAGAAAATAGAAAAGGGTTTTTAAATGCTTATTGGGCTGGTACTAGGCTCGGCCCAATTGGCTGGGCTACTGCGGCTGACAAGAGGGATCGGATGGTCAGCGAGAGAGTTGAGGCTGAAGGGGCTGACAGGTAGGGCAAGATGTCAGTGAGAGAGGAAGGGGAAGAAAAGAGGGGCGGCGGGAGAGTTCACCGGCGACGGCGAGGGAGGCCGGCGGCGAGGAATTGGTGGGGGTTTTATGGAATTGGGGCTAAGTGGGTTATTTTGGTGGTTGTGGGGGTGCTCGGGGTGGCCAGAGTCGGCGGGGCGATGAGGTCATGGCGGTGGCATAACGGGGCAGCGGCGGGGAGGGGTCTCCAATGATCAATAGAGTTAAGGAACGATTGGGTTAACTTTGCGGGAAAGAGTGGGGAGTTTTATGTATAGGTGTCGAGGCCGGAGGGGCATTGGGGCGGCGAGGTGGAGTTTGGCTGGAGTTGGAGAAGAAGTAGGTGGTGGCGGCAATGCCGGGCAGTGGAGGGGAAGAGATCGGGCGGTGAGGGGGGTTTGAAGTGTAGCGGTGCCGAGGAAGGGGATTTTATAGGCCAGGGTGAAGTGGCGGGCACGGAACGGAATTTTCATGGCGGCGGCGGTGTTGTGAGGTGGTGGCGTTGGATTGGGTGGCCGTGGAAGGGGATAAGGATGGTGATGTGGCGGCGGATGTTGGCGGCGGTGCGAGCTGTTCCGTGGTGGCGAAACCGCGAGCTAGGAACGGAATGTTTTTAGTTCAATTTAACACAAATTCTATGCCATCCGTATTATAGCGACGTAGATCTTAAATACGTTTTTAGTTGAATAAATAGATTATACCGAATCTAAATACAAACTAATAAATCTAGTCGTGCAATTGCACTGGTCATCACGCTAGTTCCTTTTAAAGTTAAAAACGGCAATCTTGTGGCTAAAATAAAATGAAAGCAAACAGATTCCAAGCTGAAATTTTTCGCAACACATGCGCGCCGAGACGACTAGCCGGAGACATCTGCGCGGTCTGGAGCGTAAGACGCACGGTCCATCGATCGATCGGCTTGTGTCCGGTGAAAGCTTAGCTGGTCCGGTGAAAGCGACCAGTAGTGAAAAATCTGTTTAAAGACACCGGTGATCACGAATTCCTGGGACAAATTAGGTGTAGAACCTTCAGCTTTGATTCTTCGAGAGAAAGAGAAGACGACGATGATAAAGGAGAGGCAATGTTAGAACGAGCTAAAACCGCGAACTGATCACCTAGC
Source organism: Olyra latifolia (assembly GCA_036346145.1). Classification (NCBI taxonomy): domain Eukaryota; kingdom Viridiplantae; phylum Streptophyta; class Magnoliopsida; order Poales; family Poaceae; genus Olyra; species Olyra latifolia. The sequence goes on along the minus strand of CM070528.1, from coordinate 5,519,734 downwards.
TAGCTAACGTATCATGCATGTAGAACTCAGTAGTATCGATCAGCACTGCGTGGAGAGCTTAAAGCGGTTGTGGATTAAAAAAAGAAGTGATGGGTTTTCGTTAGAGGGGCTTCAAGAGCTTGAAAAGATTGTTAAAAGAAAATAATTTCGAGAGCTTCGAGTATAAACACTAAAGCCTTAAAAAAAGGAATACAAAGCAACAAAGCGTTTGGCTTACAAAAGTTAGAAATTTTCATCCGTAGCGGAGCAGAAATGAGTAGGAAGCTGTTCTTGCGTAACAACACGGCTGAGGAAAAATCAAGCTCACCAAAAAAAAAAAGAAAAGTTCAATGGTAGGTAGCTCCCTCGTTCGGCCCATTAGAGGGCCTGGTTCGGCCCAGAAATATGGAGGTGTTGGGCCCTGCATGCGAGATGCTCAAGACGAATTTTTTTTAAAAAATATTTATTTTTATTCGTTATATCAAAATTACTCGTCGGAATTGGAAAATTACAAAATTAGCCGCCCGTCGCCCCGGATTGGGGCGATCGCCTGGCATTGGGGCGATAGGTGGCCCGCTTCGTCGACGCCGTCTCCAGCCGTCCCTAGGCCGTCCGTTGGCGTTAGTGGCGCGAGCTATCGCCCAAATATGGGGCGATTGCCCAATACAATGGCGATAGGTGCTCCAATACATATTTTTGGCCTAAACAAATGACTATATGATATATATTATTTATAATCTGTATATATATTATGTATTATATGTTATCAGTATGTTAAATACAATAGTTATAACAAATATAAGTAAATAAATAGTTATAACAAATATGAAAATAAATATTATCAGTATATATGGCATGTTATTTGGACTATTTAATCTTAAAAAATAATAATATGGAAATAATGGATAAGTTTCAGCAGAGTTTTTTGTATTAATAATTATTTGGGAAAATAAATAAATAGCTAGAAGAATAAACTACCCTCTGCTCAGGCGAGATTTAATCTTAAACATTTATATGCCGCGTTGAAGGTAAAGTGCTCTCAGGGAAATTTTATTATCAGGAATACAAGAAAGTTCTTACTGAGTACAACGGGGATATTTCCCCTTGCCGGTAGCATCAGGTCCAGCCTCCTTTGCGCGACGTGCCCTCTCGCGTTTTCTCTCCCTTTTAGCCTCTCGGGCCTCCGCAGCCTGACGTTCAGCGTCCTCTTGTCGCTTTCAGTACTTCTCCTGCGAACGCTTGCGCTTCTCCTCTTGCTCCTCCTCATACTGGCGCTGCCTGAACCACTGCCTCTTCCAACGGACCTCACGCTCGATGTGTTTCTTACCTGCCTCCGATTGCTCCGTGTCTAGCCACTATTTGTTCAACATAAGTCAGTACAGATCACATGTGCCATACAGGTAGATATAATCATGCAGGATAGGGTGAGCAAGTACCTTTGGACGCTCGCCAAAGGCAACCTTGGGTGGATCGTACTCGTAGTTTGCACACATGAAGAACCTCCTTCCATAAGTATATGAGAAACCTTCGTCAGATTGAACAAACTTGGAAAGGTCACCGCAGAAGCACATTGGAACATTGACCCCTTCTGGCACGGTGGTGTTAAACTTGCTTCACGGACGGGGCTCAGAGCCGGAGGCTGCCATTGCTCGTTACAATGAGATTTGTGGAGTGTATGGGCCGAAATAATATGTGAGTTTGAGAGGAAAGTTGGCAGTGCAGAGGACTCGGAGGCAGGAGGGAAATAAATAGGGAAGTTTGTTCGGTCCATGCACCGAGTTCATAGAACCGCACGCATCCCTCCAGAGTGTTGCTGCTGCATTTGATGTGACTGGACGGTGTCAGGCGGTACTGTTCGTCAGCAGTGCCCCGCAATTATTGATGTGACCGTGTCGACGGCATCGTTTCGTCAGCCATGCCCGCAATTATTGATGTGACCAAGTCGGTAGTCTTGTTGGTCGTGATGCCCACAATTATTGATGTGACCGGTGTTGGTGCCTCCCCTAACGACCGGGGAATCTCTGCCATTTATAGCTGTTACAACGGCTATCCCAGTTGCCGTTAAGGGGACCTATCGCCCCAGTCCAGGGCGATCACCCCAATACCGGGCGACGGGCGGCTAATTTTGTAATTTTTCAATTTCGACGGGTAATTTTGATATAACGAATAAAAATAAATATTTTTTTAAAAAAAATTCCATAACGGAGAGATGCCCGGTAGCCGTTTTGGTCGAAAACTGCTCGTAAATAGTGAAAAATCGGATAAAATTTAAATTCCTATATTTGTGTTTAGACTGCAGAATACGTCGGCTTTTGGAGCGATCTCCCTCGTTTTTTTAAAAAAACGTAATAACCAATTTCGCAGTACCTTGCACCCCGAGTTATGCTTAATAAAGATGATGGATCTTGGGGTTAGATGACATTTACATATCTATGATAAGTGATAACTAATTAATTTACTATCATAAAAAATACTCTGTGGATGTTAGGGCAGTCCCAATGGACCACGTAAACGGTATCTAATCAGTTTCTATACTATTCTACATAGACAAAAAAAACTGATGTGGATGGTCATTAAAAGAAGAATGAGAAGAATGTGATATCCCATGCAAGATATCACTTTTTTTATTAGACAAAGGCGCATAGACACTACAAAAGTGTCACTGGGACTCCAACAATTTCTTTGGCATGCTCATTAGTGATCTACTTTGGATTTTCTGCGCCATATGAGATCAAATTTGATGTTGTGTGTGTGGCTCTGTTCACACCAGGTCACAGGACATGCATGAGTAATGACTTTAGATTACTAAACATACACACTATCTATTAGAGATTTGCTATAGACATTATATAATAAATACTCTATCTCTCCTCTCCAATCATCTAGACATTGCTATACACAATTAATTACACGCTACCCATTGGAACTGCCCTTAAACCAAGCATGCCATGCTACAATTCTAGTGGTCTACGTGCACGCTCTGATCCTTATCCTTTAACACCTCATTTGTTTTAGAGCTTCGCCAATTTTTTCAAACGACTTAATTAGGAATGTTTGATTAGCTACGTACAACCTGGCCTAGAGTTTCCTGTGCATTCTTCCAAGAATTGATCAGTTCTGTTGGTTTGCATTCGTGAGGTCTTCGCTCGCTTGCAATGGCAGCAATTTCAAGCCCACCATAGAATACCAGTTTGCATGTTCAAAAGTCTACGCCGCAGACCAAAAGGAAGAAGTAGACCTGGGGTTAGGCTGATCCTGAATCGATTAATCCACGATGGATTTATCATATTGAAAATAAGATTAACCCAAAAAAAGTAATTAAATCTAGATCGGTGATCGATCTAGCCGGTACGGTCTTTTTAATTAGAAGATATGATAAGCGCGCAAGATAATTAAGTGAGGTAGAATAATGTCTGTTTAGTTGCTTGCCTGACACTATCTTGGTATGCATAGTTAGACTGAGTGGATGCAAAGTGATGGTTTTTGGTTGCTCAATTCTACCAAGTTAAATTATGTTGTTTGGTTGCTCATCCCAATACTGCCTATTCTAGCAACCGCTGCTCATCCCAGTCTGACCACTCTTCTCGCCCCTACTAGACCAAAATGGTCCTTTGAACTTGAACAGTGTTGGATGTGGCCTGACACAACGTGTGGCCATCGTGCGGTAGTGCGGGTGTTGGAATCCATTTGCATGGTCTGAGAAGACACCCTAGAATAAACTCTAGCCTGAGGCGAAGGCGGAAGGGCGTCGTCACCGAGGGTGATCTAGGTCATGCATGCACTTAGATCGGTAATCCAGTAGAGTGGTGATCCATAACGGGTGATCCTAAATCCCGGAATAAAATGGCGGGAGAAAGGAGGAAGACCGGTATGCTAGGAACAGTTAAATTTGGGTTTAGGTTGGGTTGTTTCCAAGGTTAGGTTTTGAGGATGGTACAAATTGGGTAAATGTTTACATTAGAACTCATAACTCATTCAACAAATACATGACCACTTATCATCCTTTCTTTTTAAAATGGCTAAGTCATAGATTAGTATTATTGTTATTATCAACTAGCTTTATGCAAATAAAAGAACAGTAGTCTTCTCTTGGAGCCTCTATCATAACTTGCATTAGGAGGGTGTTAACTTGCAAGTACGATTTGACTGCGCACCTACCCTCGTGCTCACTCACTCTTCTATATGAAGATCAAACTGAGGATCCTTATGAGTGTGATGAGGATGGAGATCCATACTACGACGGTCATGATTAAGTCTAGGGCGGCCCTCCAGTTGTTTGCAAGAATACATAGCCGCTAGATGATCTTTTGTTGTATTCAAACTTTTTGCAATGTCGTTGAACCCTGATCCTTCTTTTGGATTGTACTACGGCAGTTGACCTGACCGGTCCTGCTGTAAACTAATCGCCGAAAGTCACTAATTCAATTATGTAGTGTTGAAACTTCTATATTGCTTGTATGCAATGATCCGGCTATGTAAATGTGTGTGCTAGTCTACCGATACAGGGACTGGTGCAGTAATCACAGTGGTCCTCAAAGACAGAGAATTGAGGGCTTACACAAGCCGACAACCAAACATGCCTTGGGGGAATATGCAATCAATGGTGAGACCGTTCAAAGACGGTGAATTTGGATCATGCAAGGCTTAGAATGTTAATCACATAACAATCTAATGGCTCTTTCAATTTTTAAACATCTCATTTGATTCGTGAGAGAGGATTGCGGACCTTATATGCTTAACTAGTTTGAAGCTTCTTGAAAATGCTGAAGGCATGAGATAAAAACTCTCAAACCCAAGTTGTGTTAGAATATATGGGTTTTAGCCCATATATATTTGAGGACAAATTCCTAAAAATCTCAAAGGCCCATCTCTCGAAGGCCCATCTTTAGAGGTTGGTTTAGTACCACCTTGCTTGTTGTGGAGGAGATGCCTCCTCTCAACCCCTATATAAGCACATGGCCACCCCTAAGAGAGATGAGGAGAAGAATTGAGTGAGGACCCCGATAAGTAAGGTTTTGTCTCTCTTTCTTCTGTGTTGCCACCAATAGGCTGCTCCATCCCGTTGTTCCGGCGTGCACCGGTGATCGGGAGAGCAGGTCTTCGGAACCCGACGTCGTTGAGATCCTGCACCGGGAGATGGCGAATAAGGTTTTTGGGAAGCGCCCGTGCCGCTCCTGATCTGCTTCCTCTACATCCGCTGACAATCTGCCGCCTACTTCCACTCATGGCGATCTGCTACGACTCTGACCACGGCATCAACGGGTCGTCGCCGCTTCTGCCTTATGCCCGAGGAAGATCGAGACGCACTCTCCCTACCTCTATTTTATATTCACATCATCTCTGTTTACGGGTATATCTGAGGAACGTATGGTTATGTTCATGATGTATCCGTGGTGCTTACTTTCTGTGATTAATCTGTTAGCGTTCATGATTTTTCTGTTAAACAAATTAAACCTGAAAGTGCCTAAATTTCTAGCAATCCAAAAACCTTAAATGATTAGTCACTTTGGTTTGTCGATGGCTCGCTTTGCTGATGCGCTGAAGCCAGAGAAATTCGGCGGCGTAAATTTCAAGAGATGGCAGGTTAAAGTACAGCTGTGACTGACTGCTATGAACGTGTACTAGGTTAAGGATGGCAAACCAGAGGGAACCCTAACTCCTAAAAAGGAGAAAGAGTTTCGGGATGCCACCACCCTTTTCCTGGGTGCAGTTCTTAGTGTGCTCTCTGACCGTCTGTGTGATGTGTACCTGAACATCACAGATGCGAAGGAGTTGTGGGATGCACTGAATAATAAATTCGGGGCATCTGATGCTGGCAGTGAATTGTATGTCATGGAGCAGTACCACGACTCTAAGATGGTTGATAACCGATCTATTGTCGAGCAGGTTCATGAAATACTGGTCATTGTGAGAGAACTCGAACTCCTTCAGTGCAAATTACCCGACAAGTTTGTGGCTGGGGGCATCATTGCCAAGTTGCCCCATTCGTGGAGGAACTTTGCCACATCTCTGAAACATAAGAGACAAGAGATCTCCGTTGAGGGGTTGATCGCGTCTCTAGATGTTGAGGAGAAAGATCGGGCTAAGAATGCACATGGGAAAGGAGGCGAGGAACAACCTAGCGCCAATGTTGTGCAACAACCCAGCAAGAACAAAGGGAAGAACAAAGTCAAGCAAAACACTGCTTTTAAGAAGAAGAAGGTGAACAAGGATGAGATGTCTTGCTGGATTTGTGGTGAGATTGGGCACTGGGCTAAAAAGTGTCCAAACCATAAAGACAAAAAGAGTAATCCTGGACAGACTTCAAAGTCTGTCAATGTGACCATTGGCAATACTGAAGAGGAAACTGGCGGGTATGTATTACCTACTGTTCTTTCAGTGAGTCAGTCTACCGATTGGTGGATTGATACTGGAGCTAATGTGCATGTGTGTGCTGACTTGTCACTGTTCACTTCTTATTAGACAGCTCGAGGTTCAACCATTTTGATGGGGAACGGTTCCAATGCTTCTGTTCTTGGTGTTGGTACGATAGATCTGAAGTTTACTTCGGGGAAGATCGTGCAACTGAAGAACGTGCAGCATGTCCCTTCAATCAATAAGAACCTGGTTAGCGGGGCCCTTCTCTGCAGAGATGGGTTTAAAGTGGTGTTTGAGTCAAATAAGGTAGTCTTGTCTAAACATGGTTTGTTTATTGGCAAAGGCTATGGGTGTGGAGGCTTGTTCTGCTTTTCCCTTTCTGATAACTGTCATAAAATTGTGAACCATATTTGTGACAATGTTGTTGAAAGTGAGGCCGATGTTTGGCACTCACGTTTATGTCATATTAATTTTGGTTCTATGTCTCAGCTTGCGAGTATGAATTTAATTCCAAAATTTCCCACTGTCAAAGATTCTAAGTGCTAGACTTGTATGCAAGCAAAGCAACCTCGTAAGCCTTACAAGGCTGTCGAGGAGAGAAACTTGGCACCTCTTGAGCTCATACATTCTAACATTTATGAGATGAATGGTGTGTTTACAAAGGGTGGAAAGAGATATTTCATGACTCTGATCGATGATGCATCTAGATATTGTCATGTTTACTTGTTGAAAACTAAAGACGAGGCTTTAGACTTCTTTAAGATCTATAAAGCTGAGGTTGAAAACCAGTTAGATCAAAAAATCAAGAGACTTAGGTCGGATCGTGGTGGAGAGTATTTCTCTAGTGAGTTTGACTTATTCTGCGAGGAACATGGAATTATTCATGAGAGGACGCCTCCCTATTCGCCCCAATCAAACGGGGTCATTGAAAGAAAGAACCGCGACTCTAAGCGATTTGGTGAATGCCATGTTAGACATCTTCGGGTTTATCTAAGGCATGGTGGGGAGGCCGTGTTGATTGCATGTCATGTCCTGAATAAGGTTCCTGCAAAGAATAAGGAGAAAACCCCATATGAAATATGGAAGGGGAGAAAGCCATCACTTTCTTATTTGCGCACATGGGGTTGTTTGACAAAAGTTAATGTGCCAATCACAAAGAAGCGCAAACTTGGGCCTAAGACAGTAGATTGTGTCCATATAGGATATGCACCTCGTAGCGTAGGCAGTAGATTTTTGGTGATAAGATCAGAGGTGCCCGACATATCTGTTGGGACGATCATGGAGTCTAATGATGCTACTTTCTTTGAGAACATCTTTTCTATGAAAAATGAGCATGGCAGTTCTAGTAAAACTCTTGAGATAATTCCCGAACCAACCACTCAAATTGAATATCCTGAGCTAACACCTGAGGAAAAAACCTGAGGAGGATGACAGTGAGGCTCCTAGAAGGAGCAAGAGACAGAGGATTGCAAAATCCTTTGGTGATGACTTCACTGTGTACCTCGTGGATGATACTCCCACGTCTATTTTAGAAGCCTTTGCATTCCCGGATGCGGACTACTGGAAGGAGGCGGTTCGCATCGAGATGGAATCCATTCTTACTAATCAGACTTGGGAACTCACAGAGCTACCTTATGGTTGCAAACCTGTGGGGTGTAAGTGGATATTTAAGAAGAAGCTTAGGCCTGATGGTACTATTGGAAAGTATAAGGCTCGACTTGTGGCCAAGGGTTATACCTAAAAGGAAGGCGAAGATTTCTTTGATACCTATTCACCTGTGGCTAGATTGACTACAATTCATGTACTACTTTCCTTGGCTGCCTCATATGGTCTTATTGTCCATCAAATGGATGTTAAGACAGCTTTCCTCAATGGAGAGTTGGACGAGGAGATCTATATGGATCAACCTGATGGATTTGTAGTAGAAGGTCAAGAAGGCAAGGTGTGTAAGTTATTGAAATCTTTGTATGGCCTGAAACAAGCTCCTAAGCAATGGCATGAGAAGTTCGACAGAACCTTAACTTCTGCGGGCTTTGTCGTGAATGAGGCCGATAAATGTGTATATTATCGGTATGGTAGGGGTCAGGGTGTTATTTTGTCTCTTTGTGGATGACATATTAATTTTTGGAACAAGTCTTGATGTGATTCTCGAGGTCAAGTCTTTTTTGTCTCAAAATTTTGATATGAAAGATCTGGGAGAAGCTGATGTAATCTTGAACATCAAGCTACTCAAGGGTGAGGACGGGATCACTTTGTCACAGTCCCATTATGTGGAAAAGGTTTTGAATCGCTTTGGCTTTGTTGATTGCAAAACATCTCTAACACCCTATGATCCTAGCATTGTGCTTTGAAAGAACAAGAAAATTGCTAGAGATCAGCTAACTTATTCTCAAATCATCGGGTCACTCATGTACCTAGCCGGCTACAAAGGCGGACATCTCATTTCTTTGTCGACAAGTTGAGCCGGTTTACTTCTAATCCGGGAGATGATCATTGGCGAGCACTCGAAAGAGTAATGCGCTACTTGAGAGGTACAACAGATTTTGGTTTGCACTATACGGGTTATCCAATAGCGTTGGAAGGGTATAGTGATTCCAATTGGATATCTGACGCCGGTGAGATAAAGGCCACAAGTGGATATGTGTTCACTCTTGGTGGCGGAGCCGTCTCGTGGAGGTCTTGCAAATAGACCATCTTGACACGCTCAACAATGGAAGCAGAATTGACTGCTTTGGACACGGCCACTGTTGAAGCAGAGTGGTTGCGTGAAATCTGTCAGAAAATTAAGAAACTCCGGAGTGATAGCACTGGATTATATCCAAAAGGCTAAAAACCTTGCAGATCCTTTTACAAAGGGTTTATCACGATGCGTGATAGACAATGCATCAAGGGAACTGGGTATGAGACCCACATGAGTTACACCATAGTGGTAACCCAGCCTATGTGATCGGAGATCCCGTGAATTAGGTCCTGGGAAAAACAAGCTATTGGTTAACTGGCTGAGAGTATAACCTGACCCGTTTCATGTGAGATGCAATACTCTCAAATCTGTATGGCAGGTTGGCATTTGCTTTAATGTTGTTCTGTTGGCTTTAATTAGCGAAGATGTCATCCTACAGAGCATCTTGAAAGAACACACCTATATGAGCCTGACTGTTGGAAGTCGCAGTCTATGAGACTTGGGTAATCTCTAGTAAGCTTATGAAGAGACCATGGAGTACGACGTATATGCTCCAACCGCGGGGTAGCCTATTGGCAGCCAAGTATCAGTCCGACTTCAAGTGAAACTTGTTCGCACAAAACTTGCAATTCAAGGCGTAGTCCATTGTCCAAGTTGCGAATGAGTGTAACTTGGGGCTCTAGGTGGATGTTCAACCCTAATAGGTCTCCATCGAAACACTGGTATATCAAACAGTATTTGAAAAGAGGCAATTCTCTATGGGACTTTGAGATCTGGTGGGGGATTGTTAGAATATATGGGTTTTAGCCCATATATATTTGAGGACAAATTCCTGAAAATCTCAAAGGCCCATTTTGGCCCATCTCTCGAAGGCCCATCTTTAGAGGTTGGTTTAGTACCACCTTGCTTGTTGTGGGGGAGAGGCCTCCTCTCAACCCCTATATAAGCACATGGCCACCCCTAAGAGAGATGAGGAGAAGAATTGAGTGAGGACCCCGTTAAGTAAGGGTTTTGTCTCTCTTTCTTCTGTGCTGCCACCGATAGGCTGCTCCATCCCGTTGTTCCGGCGTGCACTGGTGATCGGGAGAGCAGGTCTCCGGAACCCGACGTCGTTGAGATCCTGCACCGGGAGACGGCGAATAAGGTTTTTGGGAAGCGCCCGGCGCGACTGTTCATAGTCTGCTTCCTCTATATCCGCGGCAATCTGCTTCGTCTACTTCCACTCCGCGGCGATCTGCTACGACTACAATCACGGCATCAACGGGGTTGTCGCCGCTTCCTGGCCTTGTGCTTGAGGAAGATCAGTACGTGCACTCTCCCTACCTCTATTTTAGATTCACATCATCTCTGTTTACAGGTATATCTGAGGGACGTATGGTTATGTTCATGATGTATCCGTGGTGCTTACTTTCTGTGATTAATTTGTTAGTGTTCATGATTTTTCTGTTAAACAAATTAAACCTGAAAGTACCTAAATTTCTAGCAAGTTGAACTAAATGTCAAAAGTTAATTTCTAGAAACCAGCTCTCGAAGCTCTCAAGGTTTAGTTTCAACAAATAACCAAATAATTTTACCTCTGCAGCACACCTTGAGTTTAGGAATACTGCTGCAAATGATGCATATACGTACGTACTCATCTAGCTTGCCAAATTCGAGGGGTCTTAACTTCCAAAGATGTTCATCATAGCCAACATTGTTGAACCCACACGATGTTGACCCACGCTCAAGTAGGAGCAGCAGCATGACAAACGAAGCATGCAGCAGCGCCTATATATATAAAGAGGAGCCCTGGAAGGCCGAGCAAAGCAACAGACATGCACGCCGAAACCTAACTAGCTCTTAGCTCGCTCGCTCGCTCCGATCCCATCAAGCTCGTCGATTGATCGCATATATATACAGTTCACCGACGACGATGAGGGAGCTGATGCGGCGGCTGAGCTTCTCGGACCGCGTGAGCGACGGCGGCGGCGGCGTGCCGTTGCTGGTCGGCGACGGCGACGAGTGCGACGGCGGCGCGGAGCGGTTCGTGGTGCGGGTGGAGGCGCTGCGGCACCCGTCGTTCGCGGCGCTGCTGGAGATGGCGGCGCAGGAGTTCGGGTACAAGCAGGAGGGCATCTTCCGCGTCCCCTGCGCCGTCCACCAGTTCAAGCAAGTCCTCGACGCCGTCTCCAAGAATAATTAGCACGATTAATCCGATTGTTTCAGTACTAAGCTCGAGTTAATCAAGCAGTTCCGTACTCTTAATTTGGAGGTAATTAAGAGGTACTAGTAGCTTAGTTTCGTGAGTTGACCATACATGTATGGGGGAATGCCTTCGATCCATAGGGACTAGTTGACCTATATTACTTCCTTCTTCTTCTTTTTTCCTGCTCTTTTTGTTGTTGTTTTTTCTTTGAAAAAAATTGTAGGGCAATATGACATGAGAGGGTTGCCATATATGCGCATTGTAAGGCGCCTTTAATTTAAGGTTAGTCCTCCTGTCAGAAATATCTGTGAAATAATTAATGCATTATTCATCATAAAAAAATTGGATTCATTTTTGCATTTCATGGAATTTTTTTTTTCTGAAAGTCATGGTTATCTGAGGCGCTAGGCGTCTCCGCCCGCCTAGCGCCTTGGCGGCCAAACTGATTTGCACGTTATATGCCGTATTTAAGATGTTAGAGGACAAATTATATTTTTTTAAATAAAATCTTCTACATAATTAAGTCATAATTATTAATCACCATTTAAAACCATATAATCATCATCTCGACACCTCGTAGGGCTGCCTCTTGAACCGCCTAGTTACTGTTTCGGACTACAAAGGCATGCTAGCCGCCTAGGTCACTGCGCGCCGCCTAGGCGGGTCTAGGCGCCGCCTAGGAGAACAATGCTAAAAGTAAGGAGAGTGCATGTGTTCTTCTATCCAAACTGGGGAAAAATTGAAGTGGATGGACTCATTCAAGTTTAATTAATTGTTGTATATCTATTAATTATTAGCTGCATTCACTACTAGAAAACTGGGCATTACTACCGACCCATCACTACCGGTTGGATATCAACCCGTTGTGATGGTGCACCAGTACCGGTTCGTTAGGACAGAAGTCAGGAGAGGGCTTCTACAACCGGTTTGGGACACGAACCGGTTGTAGAGCCCAATTTCTACAACCGGTTCATGTCCCCAACCAGTTGTGGACTTCTACAACCGGTTGGAGACACGAACCGATTGTAGAAATTGGGTTCTACAACCGGTTCATGCCCCAACCGGCTATAGAAGCCCTATTTTCGAAATGCTAAAAGGAATGCTTGTCTTACTCTCATCAGAGAGTATGCGTGGATGGATTGGTTAGAAGGATGAGGTATGGGTCACGAGGAGAGGTGTAAGGTCCTGGGTTCAAATCCCACTTCTCCCAATATATTTCTAACTTTTGCTAACACTACTACTGGTTCGTGGACCCGGTTGTGATACCCGGGAGTATTACTCCCGGTGGCTTACAACCGGTTGTGAAAGAGGTTTGGAACCGGTTGTAATATCATGTTCGATAGTAGTGATTTTTGCTGTTGATTTTTTAAAAAAAATATATGCAGCCAAAGAAATTCTTAGGTCATCAGGTTAATTATGCGTTGAGTCAAATTTTCAACATATTTACACTGATTATATGGTCCATCTGTTAATAATTTTGTCATGATCAGATAAAGGCTTTGGTCATCGGTCCTAGCCTTGCTTGATAGGTTCCACCTTCACCAAGCTACGTTTGGATAAATATCAAAGAATTCCTAAGCACTGGAACTATTCCCATAGCTTTAAGATCCTCAAAACAGTTGGCTTAGGTATAAATCCGACTTTCACATACCCTTAATCAACAAGCGACTATGCCTCTGTCCCCATTTTCTTAAAAAAAAATAGAACTTTGTTCCGTTCTCTACGTCGTGAGACGTATAGAGCCCTATGCAGCACACAACATCGATCCTATGGATCAAACCTGGGTGGGTGAGAATGAACAACCTTATTTCCGCGCTCGGATAGGCTACTATGGATTTTTTTTGCCTTGGAGGGATGAGAATGCATGTGTTCTTTCATCGAAGCTGGGAAAATGTTGTTATGGATGAACTCCGCTTGGGGGGACTTCTGGTCGGCGTAGACTGCCTCTTGTAGCTAAGCGATAGCCTGTAGCCGCCCCTCTCCTTAACCCTTTTCTACTTGTATAGTGTACATATCTTTTTTTTAATGAAATGGCAGAGCTACTGCCCACTTGCTCAAAAAATTCAAGTTGGGAAAATTTTAGCCAAAAGTATAAGTTATCTTATACATTAAAAAACCGAGGGTATTATCAAAGTACATCATCAAGGTATATATGATAGATATATATTTTTTGAGGAAGTATACATGCAAACAAGTACAATACGGTGCATCAGTCACCTAATGCTAAATTACGGTGTTTGATAAAAAAAGTCAAATTAAGAAGTATACCGGAAATTAAACGCTTGCACCTTTATTGATGATGTTTGAACCATCTTTTGTTTTTTCTGAAACAACTTGGTGTTTGACCGCTACATGCATCCCTCAAGGTCAACGTCAACCAATCTGAACAATGTCCCCATCATTTTCAGGCAATTAATTACGTGCCAATCAGATCCCCTGCACATACCCCATTGCAAACAACGAATTCTTTTGAAATAAAAAACCGCAGCCGTGTGGCAAAAATAAAATAAAAGCAAGAAGACTAATTCCAGGCAGAAATTTTTCGCAACACATGCGAAATAATTTCACTGAGACGACAAGCCGGAGACGTCTGCGCAGACTCGAGCGTAAGACACACGCACGAACAGGTCCATCCGATCGACTTGTATGGGAGGTAGAAAGCTATAGGGATCTAGATCTTTAGAAATCCCTGTCTTATCTCTATCAAACCATCTACTCTCCGGTCACAAATAATTGACATTTGAGATGCGTGCTAATCAAAATTTTGAAACTGGAGTCATGACTATCTTTTTAAATAATTAGATTATACAGATAATATGTAGATTCGTCTCAAAAAGTACTTCAATAATATTACAATATTAGTGAATTTTAAAAATAAATTACAATTGTAATTAGTGGTTAAAGTTGCATCTTGAAGGCTATGCAAAGTCAAAAACGTCAAATATTTATGACTAGAAAGAGTATTTTTCATGAACATCTTCTATTTCCTCTCTTCTCTCTCCTCTATCCTTCCCTCTTTACAGGGACGCAACTTCCAAGCTCTAGACATGACAAGCAAAGAAGGGAGAAGAGTGAGTCTATGAGCACGTTTCCAATTCAGAAACTAGCTATACATGATACATTGTTTGGATCTTGGAAGCGACCATGAAACTAGACTTAGCTGCTCCAGTGAAAGCGGCCTGTCAAGAAGCCGCTTACGACGCACCGATCACGAATTCTAGGGCCGAATTAGACAGAACCTTCAGCTTTGATTCTTCAAGAGAGAGAGACGACGAGGAGGAGGAAGAAAAGAAGAAAAGGAGAGACAAAGCTAGGCCTAGAACCAGCTTCAATCGCGAACTGACCTGAGCCGAAGCATGGAGACTTCAATGGACAAACAGTTTTCGCTTGCTAGAAAATTGGCATTGGAAATTTGAAATTCAAATGCGCATACGCGGTGCAGGCAGCAGCCTGTGTTGAATAGAAAGATGGAAGAAGATGTAGGATTTTATTGGGCCCGGTCCATATAATTATGAGAAGGACCTTACATGCATGTACATATTCGTGAATTTGCGTGATTTTCCACCTGGCTTGTGTTGAGCGACCGTATTGTGTTTAGTGCTGGGAGTTTAGGCCGGGCCGTTCGGGCCAGCCCGAGCACGGCCCGAAAAACAGAGCCCGAAGCACGGCCCGGCACGAAAATAATTGGGCTGGGCCAGCCCAGCCCAAATGGCTATGCTGGGCTGGGCCTAGAAACCAGGCACGGCTTGCCGCCTGGCCCGGCCCGATTGTACGGGCCGTGCTTGGGCCGGCCCGGTCCGAACTGCAGCACGAATCAGTAAATAATTTTTTTGAGGTCTTCCCGCCGTCGTATGAATTTTTGTTCAACGCAAAAGTTGTAGAGAATTTCGAGACGCATATTTTTTGTGTTGATAACTTTTTCATTTGAGCAAAGTATGAATTTATAAAAAATTATTTAGCATGCTGACTGCTTTAGGGCCAATGGTACCCATAAGGTAATTCCACATTTTCGATGTTTTACCTTGCTTGTATGAATTTTCCTTCAACACAAAAGTTGTAGAAAATTTCGAGACGCATCTTTTTCGTGTTGATAAATTTTTCATCTGAGTAACGTATGAATTTATAAAAAAATTATTTAATACTTCTATTTTGTTGCCTGTGCCG
Organism: Olyra latifolia; assembly: GCA_036346145.1. Taxonomy (NCBI): domain Eukaryota; kingdom Viridiplantae; phylum Streptophyta; class Magnoliopsida; order Poales; family Poaceae; genus Olyra; species Olyra latifolia. The sequence continues at coordinate 5,504,369 of CM070528.1, read as the reverse complement.
TGCTCGGGCCAGCCCAGCCCAATGGCGGCCTAACAGGTTTATGGGCTGTGCCGAGTCTTGATTTGGGTGGTCCGTGCCAGCCCGGCATGGCCCAAAGTGTTGGCCGGGCGTCTTGGCCCGTTTTACCTACCGAGGCCTGTGCCAAAGTGCGGCAAGACTAAGATGGCCCGATTCCCACCACTAATTGTGTTTAGTATAGCGAGGAGCAGAATATCTCTACTCTCTCTTTTTTTTTGCTAAATCTTGTGCAACAGATACGACTTAATCCACAAGCACGTTTTGTAAATCGTACCCTCACAGATTTATCTTATCATAGTAGCTGGTCTGCCGACGCATTACCTCCACCTTTTCTTCTGCTAAATCTTGCGTAACTTATAGGACTTAGTCCACATGCACGTTTTCGAAACCACAACCGCACGAATTTAATTATCTGATCGTAGGCAATTCGGTTATGATTTTGTAGCGTGCGGTGACAGTGCCCTATCATCTATAAGAGGAGACGCCCGCGCTCGATCAGATCCATCTATCTCATGAGTGCTGAGGTTCTAAGCGATTCTGTCCTATCACCGGCGTGTCACGGGTGCGTGGGAGATAGTGTCTCCAAAACCCCTCGCTAAGGAATATGCACGAGTTAGGAGTGATTAGGTAGTGTTTGCGCGACTGCTCGCTGCTTCCAATTTACTTTCCTCTATTGATTCACCCAACTCAACATCACCTGTTCGTGCGACTGCTCACTGCTTCTAATTTGCTTTCCTTTGTGGACGTCACCCAACTCAACATCACCCTTTGCTACAGTTCACATTAAGTCCGAACCTAACAGATTTGTTTTTGTGCATATAGGAGATGGGTTTAATCTGTGTATAGCGTGTAATATTCTAACATAAGAGGGTATGATGCCATCAAGGGACTCGGTCGGCTCCGTGGAGAGAAGCTTGGATGTACTCCCTCTATTTCCAAATATAAGACATGCTTTAACCTGACACGGTCTCCTAAAGTATACATTGACCCTTAATTTTCTCTAGTATATCGTTTATGGTAACAAAACTATGCCTTTTCTCATTCATGGTTCGATATTCTGGTGTCCTAGACGTAGAGGAACCATGCCAATCCATCCTAAATTTGGTGGTTAAACTCTACTGCAGTGACGATACTGTAGGGGAGACAAAACTATGATCATTAAAAACTACTTTCAAACATGAATCCTGAATCCAATGGTACCGTTTGTATCACAAAATCTATATATTGTTAGACAAATCATTAATCAAAGATTGCGAAGTTTGAATCTTGAAATGTGTGCATGTCTTATAAAAAGAAAAATGGGGAGTGTCATGCTTGCATGGATATGCCACTTCTTTCTCCGAACCATGCAACATGTATAAGTTGTTCTTGCGTAACAGCACAACTAAGGAAGAATCAAACCTGCACATCAATATACTAGTTGAGCGAGTGCAGCTTTGCTCAGAAGAAATATAAATTTATTTGTAACACCAGACCCAAACAGAGCTCAGAATACTACCAATCACCCTTTTGACAATATCAAAATTTAGCCTCAATCATTGCTATGGCATAAACAGAGACATGTACAAGTAACATTGTGACATCCCGATATTTTCTAACTCCTAGCAAATATTATATTCAATTTAAGATGAATTTTAAATTAATTTATTTCATAAATGTTCATTAATACCATAATCCTTCCCTAATCTTTTTCCCTAATCGCAATCGTGCCGCCAACCAGCGATCAAGGTCAAGACATCCATGCCAAAATACCAAACCGTATTAGGGTAGCCATATTAGTACCAAAATCAAATTAATAGATGACCCCAATCCATCCTTGCCATATTAGTATCAAAATCAAACCCACACCGAATCAAATCCCGTCCTACTGCCAAAACCACATCCATGCCTTATCAAGACAACAAACCATACCAGAACGAGTGAAATCCAAACATGCCATATGACCCCAACTAACCGACATAATACCCACTATAAAAAGCCCAGGAACCGGCCATGGCGTCCAAACCATCGCCGCCCGACCCCAAACCCTAGCTGGCATCACAGAGCAAGGGAGAGGAAGAGGAGAAGCCGCCGTCGCTGCTACCGAGGTGAGCCATGCCGCTGTCACGAGCCGCCGTCGCCGCGCGCCACCATTCCGGCCCCTAGCCGCCGTCGAGCCATAGCGCACCGCCTCTACGCTGGCTGGCCGGAGCAGGCATGCGCCGCCGCCGCTAAGCCGAATCTCGCGCCACCACCATCTCACCATGCTGCCGCCGGGGAGCCGCTGCACGCCACTACGCCGCCTTCCGCTGCCACCGCCGGACCTGCCGCTGGAAGGAGCCGCCACCGCTACACTCTCTGTGTGTGTGTTCCATGTGATACATTTGAGGAGAAGTCAGCTAGGTTCAGGGGTGAAAACAGGTCAGGTAATACCTGACCCCTATCCGTATCCGTGGCCTAGTTACTCGAAAAAACGAATACGGGTTTAGGTATTTTTTATTCGGATACGGGTTTGGGTAATACCCGGATATACTTGTCTCAGGTACGGGTCGGATACGGGACAGCAACTACCCGATAAATACCCGAAGATTCGGGTCGAATACGGGTACCCGGTTAAAAATTAAAACCAGGTATCCGGCTTCTACACTGGCTCGAGGAGCAGCGCGACGTCGCCGGAGGCGGCAGGGAGGACCGCGTGGCACCGAACAACGAACGGCGACGCCGTGCGCGCGAGCACGTTCGCCTCGTTGGACGCGGCGGGATCCCGTAGTGCAGGACCTTGAGCGCGTAGGGCATTGAGATGGTAAGCATGCTCTATCAGCTTTTGTTGCACAGGCAGGAGCTGAAGGAGCCTCCTCCAACTCCAACCATGGTTCTTTCTAGCATTTTGGAGTCTCCAGGGCAAGACAAAAAGTAGCGGAGCCGAGCTTGGACCCCTAGGGGCATGGCCCCATGTCCAATATGTATATAATCTAACAAAATTTGAAATTTAGGTATGAAATATTTCATACCTTCATATTATTATTATAAGTAAGTGATCAACTTATTTTAAACTCGTTTTTAACTTAATTTGAACCATGCCACATGTTGAAATAAATCCATCTTATCCACTAAAATTAACTACCATTCCATTGAACGCGGTAGGAGTACACTAAGATGACACCCGCACTGTCGCTCATGAAGTGTCGTGTTGCGCACACAGCAAAGTCGGGCATATAGCCCCCGCTCTGTCTATCTTGATGGTGGAATCTAGATTTTTCTTGTTCCAAAGCACGGGCTCTTAGCTAGCTAGCATAGATGAAAAAAAAAGCAAAGAAAAAGGGGAAAAAAAAGTTCAGCCGTACCCTAGAAGGTAACTTCCTAACTCGGCCCATTAGGGGGTGTTTGGTTAGCTATGCAAGGGCTGGCCAAGCTAAGTGAGCCACCTCACACGCTGTTTGGTTGCCAGGTCGCCCCCTCGAGCTAGGGCCAACTCGTGCTTTTCCACTGTGCGAGTCAAGCCCAGTAGAAACACGGATTTTGGTTGTTTTTGTGGGCCTGGCTCATGCGTGCAGGCAAGGTGATGCGGGCGGGAGCGACAGCAGTGGCTCTGATTGTGGGGACCAAATTCCGATAAATCTTATCGAAAAATGTTCCCTCAAAAGCACGATTACTCAGGATGCAACAGTGCCAGAGTCAATATAAAAGTCCAAAACACTCATGGGAGGGACCATTATTTTACAAAAAGGGAATTATTACAAACCATTATTCTCAGAGTATTTATTACATCACCACTGTTGCAAAAGTTGCGTGTGCAAGAAAATCTTAGAAACTGGTAAACTAGAAATCTATGCCATAACTTTCCAGTTCCTCATCAGTAAACTCCTCGCACTCACCATAGATTTGAGGAGTACCTAAAAATATTATAGTTTTTCCCACATAGTGGGTAAGTATCAACAATACCTGCAGGTTCCCATTAGGAAGACTTAACTTACTATATGCAGGTTCTCGAAAAGAAGTAAGGTTCTTACAGGAACGTAAATGCAATATTATATAGTAGATTTAAGAGACTTAAGACTTGAAAGAACTTTAGCAAACTGGTTGAAATATTTCCATCTTTCCATAATATTATCACCATTCTTCACTTTCTACCTGCCTCAAGCAGCGTCATACACCGTAAACTTTTCCTGAAAGCATGAGTTTATTGAATAATAGAGGCATCACCCAGTTTGACACAACTTCATATACCCGAAGTAGGGTCCATCGATGATTTTGTTATCAGCCCTGCAGGACCTACCCAGCTTTACCCATATATTGATTAGTTACATGGATGGGTGATATCTGTGTCATTCTTACTCATTATACCTAAGTTTTTATATGAGCATAATCTAGTTGTATACTCCCAACAACTAGTACCATTGTAGGTCTTGCATGGGATGTGCTCACTTGAGCCTTACCGGGCTTGGATCCTCGAAGGATGTTCCCAGCTCCAAGTGTTATCGGCTGGATCCGTTATACTCACTACACTTGGCGACTCATATAAAATTCTTTTTCTCGCAACATTCCCATGTCCAGATAAGCATCCCATACTACTTATCCACATAGCTAATGATTGACTTATCCTATTCAATTAAATATTTCAAAACCTATTCTAGACTTCAAAGGACAGGGCTAATCAATAATAGGTAAGCTTTCTGGTTTTTGTATCTTGGTATGATCATTTTATAACACATGAAATAATAATTTGGCAATAGATAATAACTAAAAAGTAATACATACATAAGTAAATAAATAGGAATTTCAATGTGCATCAAAGGAATAGAAACCTGCCTTGATTATTGATATAAGTATTTTCTTCTTCGCAATCCTCCTCTGCAGGTGGTTCAACCCAATATATAGCTTCTTGATCTTCTTCTATTTATTAGAGAAGAAAGACAATAAGCAGTTAAATTATATTTAAAAAGAATTTTTTAAACATAATGTAGGAAATTTTCTTTTAGAGCAATCCCAAATTTAAGGTCACTGTTTTATGTGAAATTTGGAGTTTGGGTAGGGGTCTGGGTTTTAATATATTTTGGTTATTATTTTAAGGATTTTGGTTCTTTTCCTTTTTAAGAAAATTTCTAAAAAGAGAATAATACTAATTTTGGGCTTTTTGCAAATTTCTTAGCATTGTCCTATAACATAGGAATTTCATTTTTAAATAAGGGTAGGTATCTATTTTAGCATTAATAAATGAGTTTCTACACTTTTTATCTAGAAAGGTAGGTTTGAGAGAGGTTTTATAAGTAGAAAACCATTAGGTAGCATATCTTTTAGTTAAAAATTTAAGTTTAAGGGTTTATAAATTTTGTTTATATTTCTATTATTTTAAAAAAATATTAGTTTAGCTTTGCAGCAAACTTTTATATTTTTAAGAATTCTTGAAACTTTAAAAGAGAGGGTTTTGATTTTAAATTTAAATTTGGAAGGGATTTAAAAATATGGAAAAATCATTTTTGGATGTAAAACATCTTTTGGAGAAACTTTTATATAGGAACTTAGACCTAATTTGGCCTCTAAGGGCTTCAATTTGTATAAATTCAAAATCTGGGCTCATGAATAGTAACAAATTAGGGTTCTTGAGTTCTACGAATTGGAGATTTTCGATCTGTGGGGTTTGGATCCGATTAACCTTAGGGCTTTTGGTCTCTGGTGTGTAAGCAACGGTTTGCCTCCAGATTTGGAGCTCGGGATGGCCGGACGATGAGGTCCAGCGGGCACAAACCAGGGGAATTGGGGATTCCTCTAGGGAGTTTTTAATCGATGAAATCCTAGAGTGCATATGCTACTAGGATATATATTGAGTGTTCTGGGATAGAAATCAGGCTATGAAAAGCTTCGGGATAGCTTGGCGACGGAGGCAGTGGGTTTTAGGCGCTGGTGAGGGCGGGATCGAAGTTGTAGTGGGTTTGAGTAGAAATTGAAGGTGGCTTGAGCTTTAGGGGTCTTCCAAGAAGAATTTTGCTTTTGGAGGCATAGGTGAAAGATCATCGGAGCGCTCTGGCGGCGAACTCTAACGAGAATGGCGGCGGCGGAACGGAGCAGGAGAAATGTGGCTCACCTTCTTGCTCGCTGCTCGCGTTGCCTAGCGATGTGATGCTTCTAGAAGCTGGGTGAACGTTTATGTATAGGCGGGGTCACTTTGTCGTGATTCACCCCGAGAGGATGAGCTCGCTGGGGATTTTTCACCGCGGCGGAGCTTATCCCGCCAATTGGTGCGCGGTAAGCGATGGAGAAGGTCGACGCGATACTGGCCAGGTTAGACGTCCAAGCGGGCATCGATAAGGCCGAGCAAGGTTCAGCGACAGGGGCACACCGGCGGTACTTGAAACTAGGATCGCGGCGGTGGCGGATTGGGCCAACAAGGATGTTCCCGACTGTGACATGGGGAGTAATCATGATAAACAAGTTCCGAGAGAGATTCCGGACGAATCAGCGCGAGGAGAAATGATTTAAAACGACGAGGTTTGCCGCTCCGGTGAAGCTTCACGGCGAATACGGCGGCGCCGGAGAACAGAGCACGGCGGGGTAAAAGAATACAGCGAACAAGTTGCGTCCATCGGATGGGGTGACGCGGGGCACGGGCAACCGTCGGATTTCCCTAGACCGAGCTCACGCGCGCGAGCTGATTTCTTTGGGGTGGTTCCCAGTTAGCAGTGAGTGGAGCGCATGCGCGCGAATGGGGGAGCGATACATGGCTCTAGGGAGAATTTCCGGCTGAATTTCCATATAGAGTTTCCAGTGTGTTTTTAATTCTAGAAAGCTTATAAAAATTCTAGAAAATTGTAGGAAGATCAGAAAAATGTGAGGAAAATTTCTATGGGTTCAGAAAAATACCAAAAATTTTATAAAAGCATAAAATTACCCTTGTTTTATAGAACTTTTTAGGGCTCTTTTGGAAGTCCTTTTCTTTCTTACTTTTAGGAAATTCAAAAAGGGTATTTTAGAAATTTTGGGTATGTCTAAGGGTAAGGGTGTAAATCTAGGGAATGCTCATGCAATTTGCACGAAAAATTTTTATGCAAAATTTCGGGTTCGTCACACCGATGACGGCAACGAAAGATCCGCTGGACGTGGGCAAGAGGGACGCTGACGGCATGGCGACGACACCGAACATGGGCGGGAGCGAGGACAGCCATGCAAGGGCGTGGCCGACGCGTCCGGGTCGTGCCTAGAGCACGGGCATGGCGTGGCGTGCATGGCTTGGGTGCGGTCAACGCGTTCAAGGTCACCCAAAGCATGGCCACGGTGCAGCGTGCACGGCCGAGACGCGGTTGGCGTGTTCATGGCTTGTCTAGAGCATGGCCACAACACGGCATGAGCAGCCAAGGCGCGCCCGATGCGTTGTGGGTGCACCGAGAGCACGGCCATGGCGTGGATGGCTCATCCAAAGAGCGGTGGGCATGGCTTAGATATGCAGGTAACCAAACAAATACTTTCATCAGCCACACTCAGATGATGCAAAACAACCAATCAAGCGCACCTGTCCACTAGCCTGCTGGCTCATGCCATGCAGGCTGAGGTGGGAAGTCATCTCAGCTCAGCCCAGGAGATAGTATTGGACCTGCATGCGTCAACTTCCCTTGATATTTTCAGGAACGCATGTTTCAAACTCCTGACCGTTGGATTTCGCCACCTTCTTCCTCCCTGCGCAATGGGCCCCGCATGTCACTGGGCACTGTCCTCCGGCCGGCCGCTGTGCTGTGTAAAACCCTAGCGAAACCCAATCCAAAGACCAAAATCCCTCTGCTCTTCGCCTCTCTTTCTTCTTTCCCAAACCAAACCCCTCCTCTGCTCCGCTTCGCCCCATGCGCCGCCGCGCCCTCGGGCCCTAGGCCGCCGCCACCGCCGCCACCGCCGCCGCCTCGTGATGCCGCCGCGGCCGTCCCTCCACTCGCTGCTTCTTATGGCCGCCGCCTCCTCCGCCGCTGCCGCCGGGGACACCGGCCCGCTCCTCCTCGCCGCGCGCCGCCGCCTCCCCGTGGCGGCGGCTGCGGCGGCGGCCGCGGTGGGGGCGCACCGCATCCGGATGCTCCGCTCCTTCTCCGGGGGCCGCCTCCCCAGGCGGCCCGAGGTTGCCTGCTGCGTCCGGAGCGCCCCCGCGGCGCGCCCCGCCGGCCCCGTCGCCGTGCGCTCCAGGAACGGTAATGCGCGTGCTGCTCCGTGACACTCGCTGGTTCTGTACGAGTTTTGGTTATTAGTTCTGGGTAGGTGCGCTGCTGCTTTGAGTTGGGAACTCAAGCGCCAGGAGAACATTGCTCGTTTGCGTGCTTCCCGTTAGAAGCCCGCAGCTCATTTGCTGTATTTGCTTCTTGGATTAGAATCGCTTCCTTTCTATGAATTTAAGCTGGCTTAGTTGTGGCCCATGAACCCGGGCACAGTTGCTTTTTTTTAAAATGAATTTGATACTCTTTTGAGTGCATTTGTCTAGGCATTGCGGTCGCACTGTTGTTTTGCTTTGCCGCTATCATCCTCTGCTTAGGTTGCAAGTGGTTTGTCATAATTTACGGATATGCATGTGGTTTGCACAACTGGATTCAGAATCGCAGTTGCTTTTTATTGATGTGCTGCCATTTTGAGATAACAGTTCATTCCGCTGAGGCCTCATTAAAGGATTGTGAGGAGCGGCTCGGGCTGATAATTGAGAGGCTGAAGAAAGAAGGAATAAATTCGAGGCAATGGAGGCTTGGGACTTTTCAACGGATGATGTGCCCATTGGTATGATTTATGCCCTTTTTAAAATAATCATTGAGGGTGATAATAAACTGTATTTGAAGTTGAATCTATTGTTTTGTTTTTTGTGAACACATTTGATACATCAGATCATAAGAGATCGCTACACCGGTGGATCAAACATGTATGGTCCATATCTATCCATCTTACCCCCTAGGGTAAGATCATAAGAGATCACTAAACCATAAGAGAACACTAGACCATTGGATCAAGCAAAAAGAATGGCCCACAATAATTTGGGTGTGTCTTAGAAAAATCCTTTTTAAAAAAAATCTGGTTTCATTAGCTTATTCGTGTTTCACATATCTCCACATTGAAAGTATTCTCTAAGAGTGAGGAAGCTGTAAACAAATCATCAATTTGGTGACCTGTTCATAACATCCACTATTTCCTGGATAGCATGTTAAACCTGCATATGATATAAATAGGTAGATAATTTTTTTATCCTCCATATTTTAGATCTTATGATGAAGTATTACTTTCCTTCTGTTCTCTAGTGCAAGGGGGGATCAACTAAAGAACTGAGCCTCAGTGTCTTCATCCGAATGGATGGGTGAGTTTTTCTCTTACATATATTTTACATTTTGAAATTGTTGGTCATGGTTGTTTCTCCAGATATACATACTGTAGGATCTACCTGTCATCTGATGCGCATTCTATGTTCTTTCTTCAGTACAAATGCAACATGGAATTGTTTTAGAGCAAATTGTGGTTGGAAAGGTTATGTCCAGGTGTGTTTACCAAACAAATGAAAGAAAACTGAAGGTCAAAAACTATCTTGGCATTAATGTTCACTGTTGTTCTCTCTGCAGCCTAGCAAAGTTTCCAAGGTGTCCCAAGCAAAAAATGACTTAGAAAGTCAAACTGGGCAGATGGTCGAAGCTAATCAAGCAGCCAATAAGGTTTACAGAAAGCTTCGTGATGGGGACCTCGATCTTCAACCACTTTGTGATGAGGTAATAAAATACTATTAGGTTTGGACGTTGTAAACTTCATTGATAGCTTTCTTTCACAAAAAAAATTTTGCACATGGACATTATGCAAAACGATTATTTTTGGCAGCTCATAACATACTTTTCTGAAAGAATGATATCGGCGGAAACACTTCAGAGGAACAGGGTGATGCAGCGTAACTTGCATGATAAGGTATATGGCTGTACTGAGGCAGTTATACTTTGGACACAGCATATATGTTGATGGTGTTGTAACTTATAACTTATAAGTGTGTTGTTTCATTCACAGATAGTTATTGCTTTCACCTATAGACGTGATGGAGTTCTTGTTGGCTGCAAATACAGGGAAGTATCTAAGAAATTTTTTCAGGTTTGTGGCACTCCTTTTCTAGGGTGCATGAGCTTATGTCATACTTTTATCCATACTTATTTTTCTTGCATATCAGGAGGCAAACACAGAGAGAATTTTATACGGTCTGGATGATATAAAGCAAGCACATGATGTTATCATTGTATGTTCAAGATATTCCTTTGGATTATATATTGACATTTCCCCACGAAAATGCCAATCCAACAATTGCAGATTTGCAATTTTCACTAGCTTGTCTTTTTTTTTTTGACATGGTAGGTTGAGGGTGAGATTGATAAGCTGTCCATGGAAGAGGCTGGCTATCGTAATTGTGTCAGTGTGCCAGATGGTGCACCACCAAAAGTATCCAACATACTCCCAGATAAAGAGCAGGTTAGAACTATTTCTTGGTATATCTGGAAGTTTATGTTCCTAGATATAGTTTATGCTTGCTTACCATTATTAGGATGGTTCCTCAATTTGGTTTCTGATCTGTAGTTGCAATCTTAGTTTTATCTGTAACCTAACTTCTGCTTACATTCTCTGTAAAGCTAGGATAGGAAGTATCAATATCTGTGGAACTGCAAAGACTATCTTGATTCGGTGGGTATCTTTTACTACAGAATTGAATTATGTAGAGACTCTGTTGCTGATATACATATAAGTGTCAATGTGCTGAATTTGTTTTGCTACATGATTATAGGCATCTAGGATAATACTGGCAACAGATGCTGATCCTCCAGGGCAGGCTTTGTCTGAGGAACTCGCTCGTCGACTTGGTAAAGAAAGGTTTGTACATCAGTGTGTCACAATCACGAGCCTTTACAATAAATAAGTTTCCATAATTACGCAATCCCATCATTATTTTCATTCATAATTTATTTTGGTGAAATCAGATGTTGGAGGGTTAATTGGCCAAAGAAGAATGAGGAAGATATTTGCAAAGATGCCAATGAGGTTTATTATGTCACCCATGAGCACATTTGACCTATGGATAAAAATCTTGCCACCTAACTGTGAATAATTTACTGCTTTGTTTTGCAACATTACAAAACAATATATATTTCTTTTTGTTATTTATCTGTTATGTTATCCTTAATGGTTGTTTCCACTTTCCATCTGAAGTTTTTGGCATAAGAGACCTCATACCATTCAAATGTAGACATTCACTCGCAGTTCATGGCATCTAACGAATTGACACACTAGCTGCGAATGAAGGAACGATTGCTGTCTTTAACTAGATACTAATCAAACTCTTGTGTATGAATATGTGCATACTACAAATTAAACATAACACAATAAACTGAATTCACCAATAAACGAGCTAAGTTTAATTTGAGCGGAGATATTAATTGAGTGCTGAAGATTTTTCATATTAATTTGTAACTACCCATTTATTTATTCATCTATAGATCATAGATCTGTAGTCAAAATTCTTGTTCCTTTTAAGGTGTTCCGTTTGCACTTTGTGCTAATTAATCTTCAAAATTACATGTTACAAATAAAATAAGGGCCTGTTAGAGGACTTTAAGCTTGACAAAATAGCCTGTTTCTAATTTGGCTTTTAGTTTGGCTTGGCATTGTGATGACTATAGACTATGGTTTCATTATACCACTTATGTATACATGTGATAAGCATTTTGTTAAGTTATAACAGAATTATTTTTACTAGAGTTTGTTTAAAATTCTCCGCATCACAAAACTGCAATGCACCTCAATGCCAAACTGGCGTTTCTTAAATCTTAATCAAAGCCCTGTATTTTGTTAAGCTCCTTGAATCTACATTCTGAATGATTATCTTATATACTAGCGGGAGGAGCGCGCGATTGCACGCGTTGTTAGCTATTGTACCCAGATTTTTTTCTTGTTTCTTGTGCTCTATTTTTTCATGTTTTGTGGGGGTTTGCAAATAGAGGTAAATGCAAAAGAAACAGACAGACAACTGCTACGAAATAGGAATAAATACAAATTCAATATTTTGTAATTCTAAAAAAAGAGAAATCCAAACTCTTTAGTGATCTCTTTGTATAGCCATGGTGTAATCTCTGCAAGATTTTTTTTTGGAATTTTTAAATGTCATAGAAAAAAGGAAATAGAAAGAAAAATATGCTACAATAGGCAATGGAGGCAATTTGTTTTTGTAAGTGTAAAAAAAAAATTTTATGGGTCTTTCTCATGTAGACATGGTTCCATGTTTGGATTTTTTTTCTTTTTGCGACTTTAAAATGGGCTAAAAAAGAAAGTAGAAAAGGCAAAAAAGGAATAATTTTCTAACAAATCTCAATTTTTTTACAAGTCTTCCACGTGTAGACATGGTTCCACCTTTGGCAAGTTTTCAATTTTTTGAAATTCTAAACAGCGGGAAATTAAAGAAGGAAATTAAAAAATAAAAAAGTAAACTTCTTACATGTCTTTTTCATGTACTTTTGTCAAGTTTTTTATTTTTTTGAGATTCTAAACAGGGGAAAATAAAAAAAGGAAATTTTAAAAAATAAAAATTAAACTTTTTATATGTCCTTCTCATGTAGCCATGGTTCTATTTTTGCAAGTTTTCTATTTTTTTAAATTTTTAAATGGCCTAGAAAAAAAGAAAGAAAGCGTTTTTTTTAAAAGTTGAAAATTTTTCAAATTTCGAAAATTTTTTTGGAAACATCCAAACTTTTTATGGACCCTTCCTCATGCAGCCATGGTTCCATTTTTGCAAGTTTTCTATTTTTTTGAATTTTTAGACGGCCTAGAAAAAAGAAAGAAGAAAAGGAGAAAAAATAAAAAAGAACGCAGTGCATGCATTGGGTGGGATTTGAACCCACGACCTGTGCACTGAGAGCTCATTGCGCTAGCCAACCGGGCAAACCGCCCACGTGGTTGAAGGATTGGTACGGAATTCTTTTTATACTAACGGCGCGAACGGACGGCTGGATCTCATTTCGGCAAGCGATCGAACGGCCAGCGTCTATCGGGCCGACGTGGCCACAGCAGAGCTCATCTTTCCTACGCGCTTTATATATAAGATAGATTTGAAAACATATATGAGTTCAGTTGCTACTGACACTGACGCTATCATTTTTATGAAAACAAGAAGACTTCATGTTATAGCTTGGGTGATGATACACTTTTGATTGTTTCGATAATTGCTTCTTGTAATACATCTTTTCTACTACACTGCAGGTACTAATGTTTTTAGGACCACAAGCATTGAGAGAGGTTATAGAAAAAGCAGAACTATATCCTATAAGAGGTCTTTTTACCTTCAGAGACTTCTTCCCTGAGATTGATAATTATTTTCTTGGAATCCATGGGGATGAACTTGGAATTTGCACTGGATGGAAAGCTATGGATGATCTTTACCGGGTAATTTTTTTAGTTGTGATTTCTTTTTTACTTTCATGTGGTTGAAGACTGGTTATGGAGTTAAAATGCTCTCTATTTGATCTTTTTGTCCCTTATATATATTTGTTCATACAGTGTTTTTTATTTACTGAAGTTAAGCTGGCAATCTTGTTTACAATTACTTTACTATGTCGCATTATTGTGGTTCTAAATTTGAATTTCAATCATGTCACATGCAAACTCTCTGACAATTGAGGGTTATTTCTTTTCATCCTTGAATCGACATATGTAGGCATGTGGCCATGTAGAAATACTCCAAGATCAAATGATTTAGATAAAACTACAGAGATGTTCCTTCTATTTTTTCCCCGTGTCTTAACTTCCACTTGGAAACAAGTTATGTAGACATGCTAAGCACTGAAAAGGTGACCTGAACTATTATCGTTGGATTGCATTACCAGCGGAGGTGTGCAGGGTGGTAGCAGCACAGTCCAGATACGATACAGCAGCAGACTCCGGTTGTTGTGCAACAAACACAACGGCCAGACGGGTGCCAACCGGCTGCCACGCAAGAAGTCAAGGGCCACCAAGTTAAGGGCATTATCCAGAAGGAAGATTAGATGTGTTGCGTAGGGAATGATAACATAGGAATTTGATTCAAATTAGAGTTTTTTTTAAATATGATTTGAATTAGAGTTTGTTTCAATCTGTAAGTTGGCAGGCCTGTGTATCAGGATCAGCCAACAGGTGTCAATCAAGCAATAAAGAATTCCTTCGTTGTTTGCTTCTTCTCTTCCTTCGTGCGCCAGTGCCCGATCAGCATCCACACCGTGCACATCTTGCCCCCAGCCATCTGGTGCCTCTGCGCCGACGGCTGTTCAAGCCTTACCTGCGAATCTTTCATTCATGCAATGTCCGCCGATTAATTTCAGTTTCGGATGATACCATAGACTGTCGCGGAGCATTTGTTGTGGTGTGGTTGTGGTTTGTGGGGGTGTTTGTGTTGGAGCCTTCATACAACATCCATGATTTATCATGTGCTCATGTTTATCCTTTTTTGCAGGTTGTTCCTGGCGAGTTAACTGTAGTTACAGGAGTACCGAATTCTGGTAAAAGTGAGTGGATTGATGCTTTATTGTGCAATATAAATGACCAGTGTGGGTGGAAATTTGTTCTTTGCTCAATGGAAAACAAGGCAAGCCACTGTTAAGTCAATGATGCCTGTTAGTTCATCTCATTCGACATTATCAGATAACAGTGATTTTTTTAGGTCAGGGAGCATGCTAGGAAGCTTTTAGAGAAGCACATTAAAAAACCATTCTTTGATGCTAGGTAAGATATGAGTCTGCAGATGATCCTTTTGAGTTTGATCGCATATATGACCACAAAAGTGAATGACTAGGTCTGTGGGTCATATGTGCAGACATGTTAGACCTAGGTTGTCTGTTTACTCTAATTGTTTTGAAGGTTCTGAGATTATTTTTGGTTGATTCAACAATTCTTGTTTTCTGAGCACAGGTACGGGGGCTCTGTGGACCGGATGGCTCCAAATGAATTTGAAGAAGGCAAACAATGGTTAAACGAGACATTTCATCTGATTCGGTATATATCAAATTTGATAGCATAAGTGTCAATCACTTGAGCTTCTGTTTATGTACTGAGTTGTAATATCCTAGTCTTGGGTAATATGCCACTCCTGGATGATGATTTGTCAGATTTAAATACTGATTTGTAACACTGACTAAATTGTTTATCAGGTGTGAAGATGATTGTCTGCCATCAATTAATTGGGTGCTTGACCTGGCTAAAGTTGCAGTTCTAAGATATGGAGTGCGTGGTCTTGTTATTGACCCTTATAATGAACTTGACCATCAGCGCCCCTCAAATCAGTAAGCATTATCTATAACTCTAAGCCTCTAATGCACGTGATGGTCATTACTCATTATTTCTTCAAGTGTTTCAATTATAACTTTGTTAGTATTTAGTTTTATATTTCCCATTTTTGGTGAGTCACTCCTTCGTTGTCATTTCACTCCTTTGTTGTCATTACTCATTTAACAGAACCGAGACAGAATATGTCAGCCAGATTCTTACCAAGATTAAGCGCTTTGCTCAGCATCATTCATGCCATGTTTGGTTTGTTGCTCATCCTAGACAGGTAATCAAATTACTAATAGTCTAATACTGATCATCTTTCTAACATTGAAAATTTGCAACATACAATCTAGTCTTATTTTGGGTTAATGTTTTGGTAGCTTCATAACTGGAATGGTGGCCCACCTAATATGTATGACATCAGTGGGAGTGCACATTTCATAAACAAATGTGACAATGGAATCGTCGTCCACCGAAACCGGGATCCAAATGCTGGCCCTCTTGATGTTGTGCAGGTTACTTTTTTTGTCCCCCTTTTGCCTATGCTTCAATTTAATGATGTGCCTGACCCTTTTTTTTGTTTCTTTTATGCCGGGGTTGGATGGGTTACCACAGGTTTGTGTGAGGAAGGTGCGAAACAAAGTTATTGGACAAATAGGAGATGCCTTCTTGTCATATAACCGGTATGTGTATCAAGCATCCACTTCTGTTTTTTTTTTCAAATTCTATATTTCTTGATCAAGTTTTAGAACCAATTTGAAATGTCATGTTTCTGTTTCCTTTCTGTCTTTACACTTTCTTCTTTTTTGTAATCATGGTGAAATTTTGTTTATGTCGTTTACCTGAAGATATTTACCTAGTCGTCAAACTGCATGGCTTATTAACTAATCAATAATATTTTCCGCAGGGTTACTGGTGAATTCAATGATGCGGATAAAGACACTGTATTGAAGTTCACGCAGCAGAAGAAATAGACCTGTTCCTGCTGATTTGCTCTACTCACTCCCCCGATCAATCGACACAAGTGAGCAATGTGGTGACTGATGTGGATGGCATGTTGCAGTTTACTGTATACTGGAGACCATTGGCTGAGCTGACTTCATACATTGACGCTGACTGATCTCTAATTTTTCATGGATAAGGTCCTGATGCAAAATTCACTCAAAGGCTAACCTTAATCAGATGGCTGCCAGACATTGCCGGGGTGATGTATAGTATGCTTCTCTATTGTAATTAAATTGTTACACCAGGTGCTATGAGCATTTAGGTGGATTCTATTGTTAGGGAAATTTCATCGGCTAGATTATCATGTATGCCCTTCCATAAGTTGTATTGTTGGAAGGGCATCTATTAGTCCACCACAAATATTTATTCCAGACTTCTGTAACTACGATCAGAAGCCTATTTATTTTGTTTACCAGTACTCCGGAATCATGGTGATTTTTGTACCACCAAACACATGCAAAACAATTCATCAATGGTAGGCTGGCAAGCAGTCAAGCACTGAGCACCCCAATCCCATTGATGAAAATCTATTTGGAAGTGCCTCTACACTGCGGTGTTGGATCAATGAATGGTTCGAAAATGTCAAATCTCTCACTACACCCTTTGTTTTCCCCTTGTGCATTATTCATATTTCATACTCCTGCTCATGCAGGCTGAGCTGCTTGTTACACCTTGTCATACTTCTGTTTCTGATGGGCAACCAGCTGGATGTTTGAACATATATGCAAAGGTGTGAACTGTGATTGCCTGATTGGCACCTGGCCAGTTCAGTTAACTCAATTTGCTTTGTTTGGCTGCAGCTGTATGGGCCAGTCTCTGTGTGTGTGTACTTGTTCCTGCCCAGCACAACCACCTCTGCTTTGTCCTCCAGCTTGTAATGCCATAAACAACACCATTAAATGCAATATAGTAAGCTAAGCAACAGTCAATCACCAAGCTGTCAGAACAACAATCAGGCCCCACAAAAGGTGGAAGAACAGCCTAGCATTTGTTCATCAAGTAGCCTGGTTGTCCCCAAAAAAAAAAAAGAAATGAAACGAACATAGCTGTTCAGTTCAAGGTAGCCGTTGGGCTGGGCACCGCGAAAGCAAAGCGGCCCAACGGCTCCTACGCCACATGTCGCCATCCCACTGGCCGGCCTCCTCCCAGCCGTTGCTCTGCTACTCATATAGCCTCCACCTCGCTGCCTCTCGGGCACAGACGCGCAGAAATCTACCCTTTTTTTTGTTTGATTTGATTGCGTTGTGAGTCTGTTAGTGCCATGGCTGTGGAGGTCGTGTCCGACTGTGCCGCCGAGGCGGTGGCGGCGCCGTCGAAGGAGGAGGTGGAGAAGGTGGCGGTGGCGCCGGCGCCGGCTGCTGTTGTTGTGTCCAAGAACCCGTCTTTCAGGGAGGAAAGCAACTTCCTGGCCGACCTCAAGGACGGCGAGCGGAAGGCGCTCGCCGAGCTCCGCGACAAGGTGGAGGAGGCCATCGTGGAAGGTAAGCTATTCGAGGACAGGAGCAAGGCGGAGGAGGAGAAGGAGGCCAACAAGAAGGCGGAGGCGACGGAGGAGAAGAAAGAGGAGGAAGAGGCCGAGGCTGAGGAGAAGAAGGAAGATGGGGAAGGCAACGAGGAGGAAACTCCCAAGAAAGAGGAAGCCGGCGAGGGCGAGAAGGCAGCGGCAGCGGTGGTCGTCGTGGACAAGGACATTGCCCTGTGGGGCGTGCCCCTGCTCCCGAGCAAGGGCGACGATGCCACCGACGTCGTGCTCCTCAAGTTCCTCCGCGCGCGCGACTTCAAGGCCGGCGCAGCCTTCGAGATGCTCCGCAAGACCCTCCGCTGGCGCAAGGAGTGGAAGAGCTTCGGCGCCACCGCCGACGACGACGACGGCGCGCTCCCGGAGGAGCTGAGGGACGCGTGCTACCTCGACGGCGCGGACCGGGAGGGCCACCCGGTGTGCTACAACGCGCTCGGCGTGTTCGCCGACGACGCCGTGTACAAGAAGGCGCTCGGCACCGAGGAAGGCAAGGCGAGGTTCCTCCGGTGGAGGGTGCGCGCGATGGAGAGCCACGTGGCCGAGCTCGACTTCAAGCCCGGCGGCGTCGCGTCGCTGCTGCAGGTGACCGACCTCAAGAACTCGCCGGGGCCGGCCAAGAAGGACCTCCGCGTCGCCATGAAGCAGGTTCTCGACCTCTTCCAGGACAACTACCCCGAGCTCGTCGCAAGAAACGTGAGTAACAATTTATTTCCTCTCCGAAATGTGTTCTAAACGCTTCAGATTTATAGCTCAATTTCGCGCCAATCGAGCTGCAGATCTTGATCAATGTGCCGTTCTGGTACTACGCGTTCAGCACCCTCTTCTACCCGTTCCTGACGCAGAGGACCAAGAGCAAGTTCGTCATTGCCCGCCCCTCCAAGGTCACCGAGATCCTCCTCAAGTAAGATTCTTGTTGCCTCGATTGCATTGTGAATTTTTTATCGGGCCTATGCGCATAATTTGAGCAAAAAAATTTGTTTTTGACAAACACTAGGTACATCCCGATCGAGGCCATCCCGGTGAGGTACGGCGGTCTGAAGCGCGACGACGACACCGAGTTCGCCGACGAGGACGGCGAGGTCACTGAGCTCGTCGTCAAGGGAGGCGCCACTGAATCCATCGAGATCGAAGCCACAGAGGTAGAACGCCAAACCACCATTCCCATGAACGAATCCGATCACTAAGCAGCTGTTCCTCGGAAAAACAGTTCAGAATTGCAGAGTGGTTTTCACATGGCTGTCGCCTGTCTCATTTCAGGCTGATGCGACCCTGACATGGGAGCTGACGGTGCTGGGGTGGGAGGTGAACTACAAGGAGGAGTTCGTGCCGCGCGACGAGGGCTCGTACACCATCATCATCAGGAAGGGCAAGAAGATGTGCGCCGCGGAGGAGGCGGTCCGCAACTCGTTCCGCGCCGGCGAGCCGGGCAAGGTGGTGCTCACCGTCGAGAACCCGACGCACAGGAAGAAGAAGGTGCTCTTCAGGCAGAAGGCCAAGAGCGCCACTGCCAAGAAGTGCTGAAAATCTGGGCAAAATTCTTTCGAGACTATGAGATGAGATGTGGGGGTTGCTGCTTATATGTGGATTGAACATTCTTTACATTCTTTCTCTGTATTTTGTGTGCCATTCCATTGGCTGCTATTGTGACATGACATCAATATTATGGTGAGGCTTGCAATGTTGCTTAGGCCGTGCATTCCGCTGCCCTTGTTGCTTGCAATGGTGAGTCATCATCGTCTTCCGGTTCCTTCAATCCTCAGCCCGCCGGAGTAGACTGGTAGGCGGGTCGCCGCCGGTGTCGGAAGGCACCTTGCACCATGAAAATGGACGTACGAAAGATCTGTTCCTAAACTCACGCCTCTTTGTTTAGCGATGTTTGGTTCATGCCACAAGTCACTTCTTACACTTTTTTTTCGCCTACTAGCCCATACATCAGACTCAATTTTTCGTCACGGACATGGGCTTGTGGACCCATGGTCTTGGGCTTCTGGACTCTTTGGCCCACTTGGCTGGGAAGAGATGGGACTACAAGAAGCTAATCAGTATCAACACACAGGGATTG
Source organism: Olyra latifolia (assembly GCA_036346145.1). Lineage (NCBI taxonomy): Eukaryota > Viridiplantae > Streptophyta > Magnoliopsida > Poales > Poaceae > Olyra > Olyra latifolia. The sequence continues at coordinate 5,484,525 of CM070528.1, read as the reverse complement.
AAGAAAAGATTGGCATTAGCCTTCTCATTCTCCTGTCTTGATGTAGAGGAGATTTTACAAATAGCAATCCGAGACTGCCAATTGCTCTGCCGGCTGAATCTGTTAAGTGGGGGAATCGTGATGTTGTGCTAACCTGTGTTCCTAGATACACCAGCTTGGTGCCTAGCTAGTTTTCAAGGGGGCGGCAATGCCATGGCTGTTGTCTCGTCCATAGGCAAGGGAATGGAAGAAGCCTGGCTGCAGAGAGTTGTGACTAGTCATTGGTATGATTATGTTATTCCTGATGATGTGACTGCCTCTGGAGCTTATGCACATGTCAAACTGGGTGGCGGAGGGAGGATCCAGTGCCAAAGTATCTCGTGAAGAACCTATAAACCTCAGCTCGTAATGGACCACAAGCTGTGTAGTCACCCCCTGGTAAAGTTTAGTAGCTCCATTTCTTGCCAAAAAAATTACATTTGGTTTGTCTCACTAGGCTAAGTTTAGCTGTGGTAAAACTAATCACCAACCGTAGTTAATAATTTCCTGTGAATGGAATACTAACACAGTAGCATAGAACCTGCACGTAGAGATTTGCAGGTAACAGTGCTATAATGCTCGAATTATGACGGCCACCCACATGAGCACCTTAATTCCCTGAACTTGGAAGGCAACAATCACAATTTGCGTCAGATCAGTCCAACTAACTGGCGGCCCAACGAACAGAAGAAGCTCATTCGACCTTATGCATCTGCGTAGAGTACCGACGCAGATTGCAGTGGCCACCATCTACTAGATACTATGGCACCTGCAAAAGTGCAAATGGCAATCTAGTACTCCCACAACATGAAGCAATTAATCTACCCCATAATAACGATGGGAACATACCATTACAACACATAAAGAAAGCGGTTTGTCAAGGCAACATTGCGTTTGGAGGAAATAACAACATCTAGGTATCTAACACCACAAGCACCCCAATCAACGGTGATGACAAATGAGTGACACAAGGGATATCTATAGCAAACATGGTGAAAGGTGGCTTAGGCAGGAACCTCCTCTTCCTCTTCCTCCTCATAGTCTTCTTCCTCCTCGGCTGTGGCATCCTGGTACTGCTGGTACTCAGCTACCAGGTCGTTCATGTTGCTCTCAGCCTCTGTAAACTCCATCTCGTCCATGCCCTCGCCAGTGTACCAGTGCAAGAAGGCCTTCCTCCTGAACATGGCTGTGAACTGCTCGCTCACACGCCGGAACATCTCCTGGATCGAGGTTGAGTTGCCAATGAATGTGGATGCCATCTTCAGGCCATTGGGTGGAATGTCACACACACTGGACTTGACGTTGTTGGGGATCCATTCCACAAAGTACGATGAGTTCTTGTTCTGCACATTCAGCATTTGCTCATCCACTTCCTTGGTGCTCATCTTTCCACGGAACATAGCTGAGGCAGTAAGGTAGCGGCCATGGCGGGGGTCAGCAGCGCACATCATGTTCTTGGAGTCCCACATCTGCTGGGTCAGCTCTGGTACAGTGAGGGCACGGTATTGCTGTGAACCCCGTGAGGTCAGTGGAGCAAACCCAACCATGAAGAAGTGGAGACGCGGGAAAGGGATCAGGTTCACAGCAAGCTTCCGGAGGTCAGAATTCAGCTGGCCAGGGAAGCGAAGGCAGCAGGTAACACCACTCATGGTTGCAGAGATAAGATGGTTGAGATCACCAACTGCAAAACAAATTAAAAGGTAAAAAACTAAGATAAAAGACAAACTTCCAACTATACGCTACTAACATATTGCTTCAGGGGTTCAGAAATCAGAATACAAAGGCAATCTAATGATATAGCATACAAGACTAGCAAGCATCAAATGAATAGATCAGTTCCCTTCATTATGCCACACATAGAAAGTAGACAGCTTAGTGTGTACAAGTAGACAATTAATTGCATAAAACATATGTAATAAGGATCTAAAACAAGACAAACAGACAATGAGGTGTATGTGTTTACACTGTAACAGCAAATTGTAGACAAGCATGTTTGCGAAACGTGTTACTGCACTCAAACCACAGATCCTACTCATACTAAAACCTAGAGACCAACACGTGAAAATGAAAAAAATAGTGTAGCATGCAATCCTAACTCATATATAGCACTAAACATGAGAAATAATACATCACTGCATAACAAACTAGGCCAGACTCAGGTAAAATACCAACTACTGAACACTGTCACACTAGACATGAGTAAATAAAGGAAAAATTGATGATTTGCCACTAAAGAAATGTATTTGATATTTGCCACTCCCATGTCTATGACATGTGTGTCCATTACATGTGGGCCCAGTGGCAAATAATCAACCCAACCACCTTTAGGGCGGACTGCGACATCAACAGGGAGTTAAGAACAATAGTCCACCAAAATATCAACTGCTGAGCGCTGATCCATGGTAGAAACAGAGAAATGGGACTACAGAAAACTTGGCACTTACAGGTAGGTGTTGCAAGCTTCAGCGTTCGGAAGCAGATGTCGTAGAGAGCCTCATTGTCAAGAACCATGCACTCATCCGCGTTTTCAACGAGCTGGTGAACAGAGAGCGTGGCATTGTACGGCTCCACGACAGTATCAGACACCTTCGGCGACGGGAAGACCGAAAACGTCAGCATCATCCGATCCGGGTACTCCTCCCTGATCTTGGAGATGAGCAGGGTGCCCATTCCGGAGCCAGTGCCTCCTCCAAGCGAGTGGCAGACCTGAAATCCTGCAGGAAAGAGAGAAATGGTCAAAATTGACCACAAAGTAAGCAGTTAAATCTTCAATAGTCGCGTGAATCGATTAGATCTAGGCCAAAATGTTCAGATCTACAACCTCAGGACACACACAATGCCGCATAAACTCTAGATCTACGGGCTAAACGACTCCGCGAATCGAAGAGAGATGGGCGAAAGCATCAGATCTGGCGGGATATAGGCATACCTTGGAGGCAGTCGCAGTTCTCGGCCTCCTTGCGAACGACGTCGAGGACGGAGTCGATGAGCTCGGCGCCCTCGGTGTAGTGCCCCTTGGCCCAGTTGTTGCCGGCGCCGGACTGGCCGAAGACGAAGTTGTCGGGTCGGAAGATCTGGCCGAAGGGGCCCGAGCGGACGGAGTCCATGGTGCCGGGCTCGAGGTCCATGAGCACGGCGCGGGGCACGTAGCGGCCGCCGCTGGCCTCGTTGTAGTAGACGTTGATGCGCTCGAGCTGGAGGTCGGAGTCGCCCGCGTACTTGCCGGTGTGGTCGATGCCGTGCTCATCGCAGATCACCTCCCAGAACTTGGCCCCGATCTGGTTGCCGCACTGGCCGCCCTGGATGTGGAGGATCTCCCTCATGGCGGCGGCGGGAGGGCGCGAGGTCGGGCTAGATTAAGGTTCCGGCGAGGCGGGGTTTGGGAGGAAGCGGAGGCGGAGATGGCGGAGGGGAATGGGGAAGAGGGAGGAGTGGGGGAGTTTTATCGGAGGCGGAACCGAACCGGATGGTGAGGTTACCGGAATGGGGGCATTCGAAATGTTTCCTGGTGTTTTTGCAGATAGGTCCAGTATGGCGTCTCTATCTTGCCTTTTGCCCTCGCACAGACAGTGCCCGCTGCCCAGTAGTAGCACACATGTTTTATTTTTTGAAAATTTATCGTAGGACACTCTAAAATGGTAGATTTGCTATATACCATTATAAATTCTTCTCTTTTTTTATACAATACTCTAAATTTGATGCTCTTTGATGGAAGACATTTTCTCTAATAAAATAATATATCCGATTGTAGAGGAGAGAAAAAGACATTAAAAGGTTTGTTTTGGCCATCTAGTTGAGCAGTGTAATATGGATTGGAAAAATGACCAAAAAAAATACAGGAAAACAGGAAAATGCAAAAAAAATAAAAAATTTAAGCTGGATCAAACAAAGATTTTTCCCCATTTTTATGTATTTTTCCCTTTTTTTAGCCTATATCACTTTGCATAACTCAAAGGGTAAAATAGACCTTTTACTATCGTTTCTCTCTCCTCTTCATCTGGATATATTATTTTATTAGGGAAAGTGCCTTATGACAAAGAGTGTTAAATTTATAGTGTCATATAGCAAAGAGATGAATTTGTAATGGTACCTAGCAAATCCACCCATTTTATAGTGTTCTACAAAAAAAAAATTCCCTTTATTTTTAAGTATACTATTGGCGATTGGGAGATTCGTCTCCCGCCGAGCTTACTTTTTGAATGAGAGATCAATCAAACCCCTTTCGGGAAAGATTTAGCTTGGAAGTTGTGGAAGATACTCACGACATGTGATAGAGGGGAAGATCGGTTTATCCTGGTTTGAGCCTCTCACAGCGGAGATAATGGGCCTGTTTGGTTGCCACCTAACTTTGCCACAACTACCCTTAGACAAAGCTAGGCAGCCACAAAAAGTGTGGTGGACAAAATCGGTGCCACACTTGTGGCAAAGTGTGGCAAGAAAATGAGTCTATGACGTGTGGGTCAGAGACTACGAAAGTGTGGCGCGACTAATGTTAACTCTACTCTAGTGTTTGTGTTTCTATATGCGAATGTGTGTTACAAAGAAGCCACCTCTCTTATCCTTTTTCCTTTTTTCTCCCCTTGGTGAAAATGGGGTATTTATACTGTCATACCAATGTCAAGACTCAACACACTAACCACGCATATGCGGTGCTAGCACATAGGCGCACAGCGTTCCGCCCATGGATGTGTGGATACCGTAGAGGCGCTGCTGCGGCACTGATCGATAACAAGGAGGAGAAGGTCGACGAGATCGACTACTTCCTCTACAGCAGTATATACGGTATTGCTACGGTAGTGATTAGCGAAGAGGGAATGTTTGCCTCGACGTGAACAACTACTTCCCGTACCTCGACGTGCGTGACGTCGAAATCAGCTACTTCGACTCTCCTTCTGTTGCCACTGCGCGTTAAGGATAACGATTTATGATCCTCTACTCGCATGATGTCATGGATGTTCACGGTAAAATTTTTTGAAATTGCGCTAGTGTAACTTACCTGTTCCCCTTCACTCAACCCCAACTCATGGTGCGTTCCCGACGACGACGTGACTCTCGCCTTGGCGAAGGACGAGATTGTCTCCTTCGAGCTTTTCTCTGTCAACGGCCTTCGATTGCCCAAAAGAGAGTTCCTAGAGGCCATGCTTGCACACAACGAGTGCGTTATCGCCAACCTCAATCCTAATTTCATTCTCATCTTGGCCATTTTCTCGCACTTGTGCGAGGGATACCTAGGCATCATGCCCACAGTCAGTCTTCTTATTCACTTCTATTCCATGTTCCGCACCAGTGAGGGCTCCTCTCCATCGATTGCGTCTACCTACACCTTCGCTCCAACCACCCTTATGGATTTCCGAGCCTCCCGCTAAAAAATTCAATCTCCAAATGGCCGAAGTACTGATTTTATTTGAAGAAGGTAGAAGGGAGTACACTCCACTACAATGGAGCTTTCCTGCCGGAGACAGACTTCCCCCAGCCCCTCGTGCAGTTGGAGGAGGAGACGACCTTGAATACCATCAACGAGTTGGTGAACATGGGGCTTACCAGGCATGCAATTGCCTGGGATTATGTGTGTAATAGGGTGAACTCACTACGGAGGTGTGAACACCCTTTCTACAAGATCACGGGGTGGAATGATATCACCCGCGAAGGCAATTCCCGTAAGTTTGCTCTCGAACTTTCCATTCTTCGTACTAGCTTTTTTGCACTTTTTGGCACTAACTTTCCATTCTTCGATATGTAGACTCGGGTAAGGACTGGCTCAATGATCATGTAAACGAGCTATTCACCCCTCTCAAGGGCAAGGAGCTAGAGACCTCGACGTAGTGCCCGCGCGATGTCCTTGAGCGTCACAAGCCGGTAAGTGGGACTTGATCGGCATGCGAACAACAAAATGGATATCGAACTCAGCAAGCTCCATGGCCAATTTCACTATGCGACCGCTGGCGTCTTGATTTCTCAGTATCTCCCCAAGTGGGAAATTTGTCGGTACCATGACCTTGTAGGCTTAAAAGTACCGCCGAAGTTTTCTAGAGGCAATGAACAACGAATAAATGAGTTTTTGGACCTTAGGGTAACGCTCCTTTGGTCCGTGAAAAATCTCGCTTACATAGCAGAGCGGACACTGGACGCCCTCCCGTTCTACGGTCAAGACGGCACTAACAGCCTGGGGAGTAGCTGCTAAGTATAGGAGCACATCTTCCCCGACCTTAGCCATGGTCAAGACCGGTGGTTTGTAGAAGTACCGCTTTAACTCATGAAAGGAGCGTTCCGCCTCGTCTGTCCAAACGAAATAGATGTGCTTACGCAGGGCCTTGAAAAAGGGCAACTCACACTTGCCAAGCTGAGAAATGAAGTGGCTCAATGCTGCCATCCATCCGGTTAGAGCTTGCACCTCCTTTACGTTTGAAGGTGAATGCATCTTCTCAACGGCCACGATTTTCTCTGGGTTTACGCCAACTCCGTTTGAGCCAATCATATAGTCGAGAACCTTGTCCGCCCATACACCAAAAATGAGTTTTTTAAGATTCAAATTTATTCGATGCTTTTTGAGGCCAAATTTTATTCGAGGCAAGCTTGCTCTTGACTACAATGTCGTCCACGTAGACCTCCAGATTGCGGTCAATCTGATTAGGGAAAGTTTTCTGCATGAAACGTAGCTCCAGCATTCCTAAAACTGAAAGACATAGTCATATAGCAGAAAGTGCCAAACAGGGTTTTGAAGGCGGCCTTCTCTTCATCTTTATGTGATATGGTGACCTAGTGTTAGCCTAAGTAGGCATCAAGGAAGCTCATCAACTTGGACTCCGCTGTTGTATCGACCAGCTTGTCTATTCCAGGCAGCGGGAAATTATCCTTGGGACATGCGATGCTCAAGCCAGTGTGATCCACACACATGCGCCATTTGCTACCCTTCTTCTTGACGATGTCCGGGTTCGCTAGCCATTCCGAATACTCAACTTCACAGATAAAGCCGACTTTGAGAAGCTTTTCCACCTGTTCCCGTATGATGGCTTCTTTCTCCTAGGAGAAGCGCATGAGCTTTTGTTGCACATGTTTCTTTTTCAGGCTAAACTGATAGCCTATGCTCAATTACCTTTCTTGGGACCCTAGGCATGTTAGACAGCTCCCACACGAACACATCTGTGTTTGCCCAGAGTAAGGTAACGTGCTCATGGTTCTATTTGGGGTCTAAGGAGGCCTCCAAAAGTACAACCTTTGACGGGTCCTCTAGGAACAGAGTTACCTTCTTGGTTTCTTCTCCGGGTTGGAGGGTAATTTTTGGCCGGGAAGACTTAGGCTCTTGATCGGGTCCTCTCTATGGTAACTGCCCGACCATGTCTAGTGTCTTCTCATCACGGCTCAAAGCAGCCTTATGGTTTCCCTTAATCATGATAACCCCACGCAGCTCGGGGATCTTCATGCACTGGTATGCATGATGTGTGGTCGCCATGAATCTGGCAAGAGCCAGCCTACCCAAGATGGCGTTGTAGGCTAACTCGAAGTGCACTACCTCAAAGGTGATAAGCTCGGTCCAAAAGTTGCTTGGACCACCGAACGTGATGGGCAAGACGACCTGACCTAAAGGCCTGGTTGACATACCCGGAATGATCTCGTAGGACAAGACTGCCATATTCTTTATCTTAGGCTGAGGCACTTGCATCTTGTCCAAAACCTTTGCAAAAATCAAGTCCAAGGAGCTCCCACTATCGATCAACACCTTCCCAACCATCATGTTACTGATGGTCGGGCTAAGCACCAGTGGAAGCCGCTGGGTTTAGTCATTCCATGAGGACAATCTTCCTTGAAGAAAGTGATGAACAGCTCGGACCACTTAAGCTGCTCGACCCGGGGCTTGCCCTGGATAATGTGGTGCACCTTTCGAGTTTCCTCCTTAAGGTCCCAGTGGGATGTGTACACGGAGGAGCCCCAAAGATTACCTCGATGTGACTGCGGGGTTCTTGGAACGTCTCGTTTTCTTCGTCGTTGGTAGGTCCCTTCCCTTTCCTACTCTCTCCCTACTCGCAAAGTGTCGTCATGGGGCCCTTGCTATCATAGAACTACTCTATGCGGGCAGTCCAGACATGACAATTACTGAGATCATACCCGTAGGCTTGATGCAGTGGGCAAAATCTGTTGCCGAGTTGTCCAACTTGCCTGTAAGCACCTTGATCGTTGCCGCGATGCTACTGAAGCCAACCTATGTTTCCTACTACGTTGTACCTGCGCTACCTTTGCCCGAAGCTCTAGGGTCGAGGCTACGACTGCTGATGAGGAGGGATAGGAGGAAGCTGCGATGGTGGCTGCTTTTGTTCCATAGCCGCAACCACATAAGGCGAGATGTTTTCTTCTTCTTCTCCACTGAGGATTTTTCCCAGAAGATTCCAAACCCAGCTGTGATGGAAGTTTGCCTTCATCCAGCATCTTCTTGAAAGTAACTGCATCATCTGCGTTGGCGTAGTGGTCAGAAAAGCTCGCCAGCCATTGCGAATGTTTGAAGCTCTAAATCCTGGGTAAAACGGATCTCTCACCCCGAACTTGAACGCCTTGATTACCACCTCATCCAAAATGTTAGGTACCAAGTTGCAGACTCAAATGAATCGCTAGATGAAGTGTCGCAAAGGCTCATCTTCAGTTTGGATAAGGCATTCGAGATCCACCTCTCTACCCGGGCGGGTATAGCAACTCTGGAAATTATTCCGGAGACCGTTACTAAGCTATATCTAGCTTCGAAATGAGCCCTCCCGCTGGTTGAATAGCCAAGTTCGGGCCGCACCGTCGAGCATCGTGGGTAGGTAGTTAGCCATCATTCCCTCATCTCCACCGGCTGCTAAGATGGCGGTCGTGTAGATGACAAGAACTCGTCTGAGTTTTGGGTACCAATATGCCCGGGCTTAAATTTGTTCGGCCATACAATGTTGTGCAAGGACGAGGAAAAAGCTCGACACCCGTAAAGGCCATTCTCTCATCGCCCCCTGTAGTCCAAGTGTCGATCATGGCCACTATGTCGTTGTTCCCCAACTCTAGGACCAATCTAGGAGAACACCTCTCTCTACTAGCGAGGTGGTGATCTATCCGAGGAGGAGTACTGTGTTCGAGAGCGCTCGCGGTGACTACCCGAGCTTTCCTGGGAATAGCTCCAAGAGCCCTCTCGCCTACGGTCTCGGTGATCACGGTCGTCCCGGGTAATACTCTAAGATTCTGCGTACCAAGATCCTGTTTCGGCCCACCCGCCACTATCTAAAGGAGGACTTCGAGTCCTCTCTTCCCTTAATAATGCTCGAGGACTAAGCTCGGAGGCGAGCTTCTCCAAATCCTCCACAACAACGCGCCCCATACCCTGTGGATCCAGTTGACTTGGGTTGCGCTGAAATTCGTTTACAACCGCTGCCAGCGCCCGGAGCCTCTCCCTACTAAGAGCTTCGGGAGGCAGCTGTGATGCTCGTACGTGTTCCGGAATCCTGGGCTCATACAAATCTTCCCGGGTGTGTGGTTTTGCCCGCGCACTCGGACGGGCTTTACCCCTCGCCTCTCGCTGAAGCCTAGCCAACGTCCTCTTGAGAGACGCGTCCAAATGGCTCTGAGCGACTTCATAGTGGTGACGCTGAGCCACCTCCGAGTACTTAGGCACCCAGGTGTCGTTGTTTCCCTCGGCCATATGGACGTCCCGTCCTTGTGAAGGAAAAGACAGTGTCATAGCCGTGTCGCTATAGGAAGCTGTTTCATGCTCGGACTCAACGCGGTCGAGGATATCCACACCATCACAGAGACCAGGGTCATCCCCATCCAGCATAGGGGTATCTTGTTCCGAAACTGGTCTAGCAATGGCTCCAGAATGTACTCTGAACCCATGCCCTCTAGTTGAGAGCGAAAATGGTGTTCACGCGCCACAACCACCGAGGAAGGACTCTCGGGCTCGGTGTGACCCTTCGGGTCGGTGATCCTGGCCACCTCCCCGTCGATGTAGTACATGTCATGATCCTCTAGGTCATCGAAGACACAGAGGTCTTGATTGTCTTGAAAATTCTGCATCGCCAAGGAACTCTTTGATGAATGATCCAATCAGATTCCCATGGACAGAGCCAGTTGTTGGCAATTGGGAGATTCGTACGAATCAATTGAGTCCCTTTCCACAAATATTTAGTTTTGGATATGTGGAAAGATACTCAGGACATGGGACAGAGGAAAAGATCGGTTTATCCTGGTTCGAGCCTCTCGCGGCGGAGATAATAGCCCTTTCCAGTGCTTGTGTTTCTATATGTGAATGTGTGTTACAAAGAAGCCCCCTCTCCTCTCCTCTCTTTTTTCCTTTTTTCTTTTTTTTTCTCCCCTTGGTCGAAAGGGGTATTTATTCTAACATACTAATTTCATTATTTATGGACGATTACAGATAATAATGGAATTAGCACGCTCTAAATCCTTGTTAGTGCCGCACCGGATCCGCTTCATGGCCAACGGCATGAAGATCGTGGGCGTCTTCTTCAGAATGACGATTACGTCAGGGCAAGGGGTACCTGGGCTAGCGTGCTTGGTCGTATGGAGTATGCTCGTATTCAAGCATGTGTGCCTAGATCCGAGCATGTATGCTCGGAGGGCCTCTTAAGCCCGTGCTAACAAGGTAATACTCATGTAGATCCGACCTTGTAAACCCACGGGGTTCTCCTCGGGCATAGCTTTCGAGGGCAATTTTAGGATGTCCCAAGCTACTTATCTAAGGGCAATTATGTAAGTTAATATTCTAACCAATCCCTGACATATGCGAATGTGCATGTCAATGGTCCCCTTCTACATTCTGCCCGACCTCCCTCTTCCTCCACTCTCTCTCTCGAGCTTGGTTTGTCAGAGAAGAGAAGCACCTCAAGACACTAGGAAGGGGCACCGCCGCTCAGGCTTAGGCCGCTGGGGAGGGGCGCTCAAGCTTGGGCTGCTACAGGAAAGAGCATCACTATTCTACAACATAGGTGTGAAAAGTGTATCAAATCCTAGTCAGCAAATTGTAGTATCCTACAACCAAATATTCTAAAATTTAAAAAGTAAGAAAAGGTTTCTCAAGACGATAAAAAAGGGAGCAACTAATCATCAGGCGACTGAAAACAACTAAAATTTTAGTTGATTATTTATGTATGCAGATCCAGCGCCATGCATAGATAACTAGCTGCATCACATGCATGCATGCAACAAGCGCCAAAGCGCATTGTTGCTGCTGGCTATATATAGCAAATTAGATTAGCGTCCATATCTAGTTAGACAATACCAGTATTTCTCTACATACAGTAGTACAATTTCAATCTACATACTCCCAGCAATCGTCAGGAGCCTTAAAATTTGTTTGCTTCATTTTTCTATCTATTACTACGTGCACTTTGCATCCTCTCGTTACATAAACTTTTTATAATTAATTATACACCTTTTACACATCTAATTATATATAAATTTAGTTATTTACTAGTGTAAAAACACGTCGGTTGAGATTTCATCTACAGGGAGCAATTCCGTAAAAAAAAATTGCGTTACGAGCGGCTCCCTGTGCTCTTCAGTGGCGGTGCGTCGGTGATCTTATGCTCTCGGGGGTTGCGTTGACCATGAGACGGCCAGATTTCCCCGTCGTCACGAATCTTAAAGCAAACGTATGTGTCCCTATCCGGCGCTTCACCCCTTCCTACGCGACCTACCCAGGCTGGAACGGAGAACGGGAGACGTCTTTCGGCTACAGCTAAAGCGATAGTGGCAGGGGTTAGTTGCCACGTTCCCGTTACGCAAGCTCAGCAGGATGCCTCCCGTTTGTACGTAAATAAATCTCTTTCTTTCCTCTCATTTCTTTATGTTCAAACAAACATTAACTTAATTTCAAGTCTATGTCATCGCTGGTTAAACATGACTCAGACGATCAAGAAACATTTGGTTGAATTTGAGTATGTACAACTTTTTTCTCAAATTATTTGATGGCAACCTATTCAGTGCTAATGCCCATTAAGTGCTAACATGCTAATATTAAATCTAGGCTACCAGATACATGATGAGTGACTCAAATATAGAGAGATGAAAACCCATTAATTACTCTATTTCTCACTTAAATGCTTTCACACAACCCTCCTTGACTTTGTAAGTAGGAAAGAGATCTCCACCTCTCCATATCTAAACCACCCTTTCTTGATCTAATGGTCTAGATTTGATGTTAGCATATTAACACCCAATGGGTGTTAGCACCAGATATGTTGCCTTATTTGATTGTCTAAAAGATGCTTTTGCTTTTCGAATCCGTTTCTTTACAATCTTGAAGCCACGAAATCTGCCAGTCAATTTCCAGTTTCGACTTGTCGAAGACTATTCGAAACTCTTCAAATTCAGTCTCCGCAAATAATTTCATCATGGCATAACACCCTATTAGGTATATCTGTTTAGTTCAGATGTGACTAAATAATTAAGTTGGAATGTTAGACTTCGACATCTTTTAAGAAATCGAAGCATTTGATTCGACTAAGATATGGAATATTTGAGAAATGACTTTGAAATAAACAAGAAGGGAAGGTGTTCTCTAGAAACGACAAAAAAAAAAAAATGTTGAACTAAACGGATTAGGCGAGTGAGCCTTGAAGCTCGTGGATCAAAAGCGAGCCAAGCCAGCCCGTCTAAGCAGACGCGAGTAGAGTGGGGTGAGAGACGATGATGTCGCGCACGGACAAAATCTGCCGCCGCTAAAATGTGATCCGATCGACGTGAGAGTGATGCGCCAGCGACCATGCGGTTGGAAAGCGGCGCCCGCGTCACATGAGCGAGTGGGGGCGTCACGTGTGCACTGGAACCGGGAACTGGTGAGCTGTCCGCCTCCACCAAGAACTCCCTGCCTTTGCAAGCCAGGTATATGCTGAATTGGATCCCACTGCAAGGACTCGTTTGACAGCACAGTTTTTCAATAGTTATATAGTTATACGATAAAAATCTGTTGTGTGAAAATACCATGATTTAGAAAACTAAGAGATCTTTGGATATAAAATTTTAGCACAGTTTCATAACTTTGTTTTAATTGAAATCATGATTTTTTTTGAGTTTTTTTAACTCTACCTCATACTTCTTTTTCTTTCTAAATTTAACCATTGGCTATTGTTATACTTTTCTATTGTATTTGGTTTAAGTTTTGCATCCACAAATCATACAAATAAACAGCTTATAATTGAAACTATAGTTTTATATACACACATAAAACTCTCCATATATATACACTAAAACCTAGTTTTCTCTAAACTTTAATACCAAACAGTCCTAAACCCACCCCTCTGCTCCACTGCTTGATCCTCCTCTAAGGCTGAGTTCTTTTCGGCTTATCTTATCCTACTTATTTGTATTATCTCGTAACTTCGAGAATTTTTCGAGATAGCCTCAAGAGCCGGTTGGCCTTCAATTTTGAGGTTTAGGGGGCTTATAGACACGCCTACGAGATAAAAAACCGACTCAAAAGTAATAATAAAAGAGTGAGATAAGTCAAATAAGACACGAGATAAGTATGATAAGTGTCTTATTTGACATGAGATAAGTTGAAACCATAGTTTTATCCTACTTATCTCGTGTCTTATTTGACTTATCTCACTTTTTTATTACTTTTTGAGTCGGTTTTTTTTTTATCTCATAGGCGTATCTATAAACTCTCTAAACCCTAAAATTGAAGGCCAACCGGCTCTCAAGGCTATCTCGAAAAATTCTCAAAGTTACGAGATAAGATAAATAAGAAGGATAAGATAAGCTGAAAAGAACCAGCCTAAGATCTTGATCAACGTCCATATGCAATGCAAGCTCAACGGATGCATATCCTCTGACAATGGTAGAGAAGCACTGCAGTTACAATAGCCTGACATTAATGCCTTGATGCTAGACGCTGGATCAAAGCGCACAGACGTGATGTAATGCTACAGTACTAGTAAACAGTGTCTTGCTGCAGCGGCTAGGATCTGAGTCCAGCTCTAACGTATAAAGGAATAAATTTAATTAATTTTTTTAGGCAAACGAATACATTTAATTAATCCGGTGCTTCTTGTTCTTCGATCGGCCATTGATGCGCTGCTTCAATGCCGAAGTGAAACGGCTGCAGTAATTCGGTCGTCGCTAATCCTTCGATTTCTGTTTACAAATACCGGCGGGCCGAGGCGCACTCACAAGAATCCTGTGGGTAGAGCATCGTCGCATCGAGTAGTCGACATCGAGTGATCGAGATGGGTCGAGTCGTTCTCGTCGCCGTGCTTGCCCTGTGCGTCGCCTCCGCTGATCTGGCTCGCGCCGGCCGCGTCCTCCAAGAACCGGACGTACTGAAGGCCAGCTTCGTCGAGGGCTCCGGGCAGCAGCTAGCGGAGGCGCCGTCGCCACACGCGTATTCCGGCGGCGTAGCGGAGGCAGGCGGAGAAGGAGGCGGCTCCGGGCACGGCGGCGCCATCGCCGACGTGCTGTGGTACCTGCTCCGGTGGGTCGATGTGGCTCCCGGCGGCGGCAGGCGGAACGACCGGTGAAGCCCACGAGCTGTCCATGCACTTCACCGCAGCGGCGTTGCGCATGGCCTCCGGGTAGTAGAGTGATTACGGGTTGGATGAATAAATAAAAGTGTAATTTCGGTTCACGGTTCATACCAAGTGTACGTGTCCCGCGTTTGTTGCTTGTGCAGTTGTGCTTGCTTCCACTTAGTAAAACGCTGCAAAACGTAATCGGTATGCATCATCATTTGACACTAGAAATATTTGCGCGCCAATGGCGCGCCGTTAACTGGCGCGCCGCTATCTGAAAAAAAACAATTTTAATAGCAAACATAACTTGTATGCATATGGACAATTGATGGAAATATTTTTTTTTTGTTCCGACAAGACGGAAGGTTTTTTTGGAAAGTTTGTAGGTTAGACGTAAAGTGCGGATAGATTTTGCGAAATGGAAGTGTTTTTTTCACAATGTTAGTAGGTAAGACGGCTAAATCTGTGTTGCTATTAGATTGCCCGATATGTGCAATGTGGGTGATTAGATGGAGACGTTTTATCAGGCAACGTGGCACAACGTAAGGGTGATATTACGGTCTTTAAAGACGATTGGGCATAATGAGAAAGCCCCACATGGTGAGAAGATATGGGATGACACGTGGCGTAAGGACAAGGGAGAGAGCTTTAAGTGGCTTTAACGGAGAACTCATTTTATGTGCTTTAATATGTATTTTTTTTATATTAGTAGGTTGCACGATTCGACCTGCATCACACAAATGATTAGACGGGCAACAAAATTAATAGAGGTGGCTTGCCACAATGGTTAGATACCATGTGACACGCCGTAACAAAGTCATGTATGCCAAAGTAGTCAATCATAAAATATTTTGGATTTATATGCTGACTGTGGTCTTGTTTTGTTCGTAAAAATGTCAGGAACACACGGGGATGTCATGAATTGGAGCCTCGAGTCAAAAGTTATGGAAGGGAAAAAAAGATATCTCTATTAATTGCTGACATCGTTGCTAATGTCACTGGATGTCCATGCATGCATACAGCACGGGGGGGGAGGGGGGTGGGGGCATCGCAGCCGCTGTGCAAGAGTGGTACACACGAAAAGGGCAACTATGGATTGGCCATTCGGATTAATTGTTGAATGGATGGATAAACGCCACGTGAATAACTCACCCAGGCTCAAATTGTTGCTACCTTACCAAAGAGACACGTGGATACCTTAGGCATTTGATAATCCCTACCGAGTTAATATATAGAAGATAAAACCCGCGTCCACGGCGTGGTCGTCCCTGCTTTGCCTCAAAGTCACATGAATAAAACGGACACGCATTTTGTATAGGATAAAGAAAATAGAAGAGAAAAAAGAGAGCGAAAACGTCCATTAAATTTCAAAATTGTTCTAATTTTAAAAAAATTTTAAAAAAATATAAGTCTTTTATGGGCCTTCTTTGTGGAGCCATTGTTCAATGGAACTTACTTTTTTTTCGGATTTTTTAAACAACGTAGAAAAAAAAGAAAGAAAAAAGAAAGTAAAAGAAGAAGGCAGAGGAAGCAAAAAAATTTCTAATTTCAAAAATGTTCAAAAATATCTAAACTTTTTATGGACGTTCTTTGTGTATGCATGGTTCCATTTTTTTGCAAACTTTCTATTTTTGGATTTTTTAAACGGCGTAGGAAGAAGAAAATAGAAAAGGGAGGAAGCAACAATTTTTTCTAACTTAAAAAAATGTTAAAAAACATCTAAACTTTTTATGGCCGTTCTTTGTGTAGGCATGGTCCCATTTTTTGCAAACTTTCTATTTTTTGGATTTTTAAACGGCGTAGAAAAAAGAAAACAGAAAAGGAGAAAAAGGAAAAGAAGAAAGGCAGGAATGAACATACCGGGAAAACGTGCCCGCTGGGGATCGAACCCGAGCCGGTGGAGTGAATTCTAGCGCGGGCGACTAGCAGGCCATTCCGTCCGCTTCGTCGAGAAAAGGAAAGAAATGCTTTTATATATAACCTAAGAACGGACGGCCGGATCCCATTTCGCCCGACGATCGGACGGCCGTCATCATCCGGCCGACGTGGCCACCGCAAGGAGGCCCCAATCCCTATCGTTTTGTAGATATAGCTACGAAGAAACCCGCACCCACGGCGCGGTCGTCCCTGCTTTGCCTCGAAGTCACCTGAATAGGACGGACACATTTTGTATAGGAAAAGAAAATAGAAGAGAAAAAAGAGAGCAAAAACATCCATTAAATTTCAAATTTGTTCTAATTTTAAATTTTTTTTTGAAAAATATAAGTCTTCTATGGGTCTTCTTTGTGGAGCCATTGTTCCATGGAACTTACTATTTTTTGGAATTTCTAAACAGTATAGAAAAAAAATAGAAAAGAAAAAAGAAAGTAAAAGAAGAAGGCAGAGGAAGCAAAAAAAATTCTAATTTCAAAAAATGTTCAAAAATATCTAAACTTTTTATGGACGTTATTTGTGTAGGCATGGTTTCATTTTTGTAAACTTTTTTTTTGGAATTTTTTAACAGCTTAGAAAAAGAAAATAGAAAAGGGAAAAAGAAGAAGGTAGAGGAGAGGAAGGGAAAATATTTTCTAATTTCAAAAAATGTTTAAAAACATCTAAACTTTTTATGGACGTTATTTGTGTAGACATTGTTCCATTTCTGCAAATTTTCTATTTTTCAGATTTTTTAAACTGCGTAGAAAAAGGAAATAGAAAAGGAAAAGGAAGAAAAAAAAGAAAAGAAGAACCGGGAATGAAAGTAACGGTGAAAAACTTGCGTGGCTGGGGGATCGAACCCAGGCCGATGTACTGAGATCCAGCTCGGGTGACCGGTCCGTCATTTCGTCCGCCGCGTTGGGACATAAGGAAAGAATTGCTTTTTTATAAAACTTTTGAACGGACGGCCGGATCCCATTTCGTCCGACGATCGGACGGCCGGCGTCATTCGGCCGACGTGGCCACGGCGAGCAGGCTCCAATCCCTATCGTTTTATAGATATAGTTTATTTGACGTGACCTATTCGAGACCCAGAAATCAATTACATGATATATACGTGGAATTATACATACACTTGAAGAGTTATTGGATTCTTTCTGCATGTAAATTCATGTATTCCTAGCTCATCCGAGGATTTTCAAGCTCGTCCTCTTCACCACCTCCTCCACTTCCGATGCCTCTTCCTTTTCTGGTGTAGCTCTATATAACTCTATCACTATTGTCACCCCTCTGTCGGTCATCCTCCCTACGATCTGTGAAGCCCTCACCATCTTGCCGCTTGCCACCTCTTCCTCCCATCATCCTGCCACCCTAACTCTCACCATGGTATGGTGATCCCCAGGGCCACTACATTCCAACGAATGCAAAATTGCATGCTCTTGTCGGTCTAACTAGCTTTCCTCTAAGTCGTCGAGAAGGGGTTAGCGAATTCACGACATTAAACCAGTGAACCCCAAACCCTAATAGATGGCGGAGCTCCAGTGATGATGGGACAGATGTAAAGTTGCGTGATGATGGGACAGATGTAAAGTTGCGGTACCCATGAGGAGAGACCCAAATAGAAGAGAGGATGCAGTAGCAACGATCTAGACTCTAATCACCCGTCTCAAAGCATTGATTCAGTCGACTAAAATGTAGCAAATCCATATAACACACCATAAAATGGCTCGTGTATGATTAGTTTACAGAGCTGCCCGACAATGTTAACCATGCGGTTGTTTGGTAGCACGTATGAGGTTGAACGGAATAGAATGAAACATGATAGGATGGAATAAAAGTTGTACGAGATCGTTCAACGAAAAGCTTGAACCACTTACAATATAAACTAGCATGTTGACCTGACACATATGCATTTGTACGACTAGATTTGTTACTTTGCCATTAGATTTAGTACAATTACGTTAGATTTAATTAAAAATTGAGATCAAAACCGTTAACATTAACCCATTGCTGATTGTATATATTTGTCTCTTTTCTCTTTGATTAATATTAGAATTTTTTTATCTTTTATAGTGTGGTGGCTCCGACAGACCCGAACACGCAAGAAATCAAAATTAGGGAAGAAATATATTAATCTTTTATATTACCTTTGATTGTCATGCCTTGAAACTCGTGCAGTTTTTTTCTTTTTCGTATTGCTTTTCTTTGGTCTAATATAGAACAATCATATATGCATGTCTCCTCTCAATGTTTATGTCGACTGCTTCTCATCCATCCAAGTCATGTCTACTGGGCTTCTAATATCTTGAGCACTTTGATCGACAAGAGCGTGTATGCATCCCCTCTTCGATCTGTGGTAACATCAGCCATGCACGTCTCCTCCATACACTCTTCTCACCCTCTCCAATTCGTGCTTCTAATCTCCGAAGCTACAATTTATGAAAAAAAAATTGCTTATTGTCGCACATCTCCACACTTAGGTTCTTGACAGCTACATGACAACATGGCTTCTGAGACTTTGTGTTGTTAGCTGGTGTTGCCATGACGCTAATCGATCTATCCGGAGCCGAGAGAATGATTAATAGGCGTGCTTTGTGATGAGTTCGTAAGTCGTGACTTTACACAAGTGATTAGAATGTGACGAATTGGCGAGTAAACATTGTACTAGCGAGAAAGAATGCGATGAATTGTTTGTTGTATATATATAAAAAATAATTAATATGTAGTCCATGTCTATTATAGTGTTCATGTCTAATATGACACGAATTAGTTAGGATTCATTATGCATTCATTAATAACATACATGCATACATATTAGGGCATGTACAATAGTATAGACAGTTGCTCTCTACAATAGGTTGACATGTCATTTATAGACAGCGTTATAGACAACCCATACAACGGTATAGACAGCTCATTTAAGAGTAGACAGCTTTATCCTACACAAAACCTATCTTAGTTCTCGTGCTAGAGTCGACTCTAGATTAAGAGATGACTCAACTCTCTATGCACGCTCTCTCTCTCTCATCCACATTATTTTTTGTCCTACATGGCAAGGCTTAGAAATAGCTAATATGAACCATTATACATGCTCTTAGTAGATGCCTTCCATACATATCCATGCCTAATATAGTGTATTAGGATTCCTGATGCCATCCATGTTTTTATTCCTTTTATCTTTTATTGTAGTTCATATAGACTGGTTTTCTATTATTTTTATTCTGATTTTTTATTTTAAAAAATTTTATATTGTAGTTGATGTACATCATTAAGCATTGGGGCCCCGAATTAGAATGTCTAAGATTAAAACAAAGAGTCCATATTGACTACAATAATAAAATAGAAGAAATTAAAATTTGGAATAAAAATAATAAAAAGAGTCCACATCAACTACTATAAAACTAGAAAAGTAGTTTATATCAACTATAATAAAAATGAGAAGAAATAAAATTAAGAATAAAAATATTAGAAAACGTGTCGTAACTACCACAATACTAGAAAAAAGAGCTCATATAAAAAAGAAAATAATAAATAATGTAAAATACAAATAATAGAAAACAAGTCTGTATTAACTATAACACTAGAAAAGGAGTTCATATAAACTATAGTAAAAATTAAAAACTGAAATAAAATAAATAAAATAAGTATATATCAACTATAATAAAAATAAAAACAATAGGAATTTTTTAAAAATAATAGAAAATTGTAATGGTATCGAGGTTAACTCTATTACTAAAGAGTTAAAAAAAAGTCACCACGTTGATTCTAAGATGCTTAAAATTTTCATGTTAATAAGAGAAAAAAGAAATATCTACATCGTTATTCATCGTGAGCCCAAATTATAACGACGTAGATTAAACAAAAAAGTCCATATCGACTACAATAATGTAATAGAAGCAATTGAAATTTGGAATAAAAGTAATAGAAAAATACTCCATATCAACTACTACGATAATAGAAAAAGAATCCATATCAATTGCAATAAAAAAAGAAATAAGATTTGGAATAAAAATAATAGAAATTGAGTTCTGTCAACTATTTACAAGACTAGAAAAATCCATATAAACTACAATAATAAATAAATTAAATAAAAATATAATAGAAAACAAGTTGGTATCAAGTACTGCAAGACTAAAAGAGGAATCTATATCAACTACAAAAAAAATATAAAAACCAGAATAAGAAAATAGAAAAGAAATACATATCAATTAGAATAAAATATAAAAACAACAGTATTTTGAAATGCATGTAATAGAAAATAGTAACGAGATCGAGTTTGACTCTATTATAACTTATCGTGAACAACACATGTATGAATCTTTATCTATACAAATTCCTCTTAAAGTTTGGCACAAATCTAGTCATGGAAACATGTGAGACACTTTGCTCGTTTCTAGTTTTTAATAGGGATTATTCCCTATATCTAAACCATTTTGTATCAGCCCATCTGATCCAATGCCACCAACCAAAGCATATATGAGAACATATCATCTCATCCTATCAACCAAAGATCTAACTATAAAGCATATCATACTATCACACCTCAACCAACCAACAAAAAATGCTGCAGTTTTCATTGTCTAAGGCTAACGGGCATGAAAAAAAAGGAGACGAGGGCGGTGACTCGACGATGACCAAAGTGTCCACTGGCCAAAGCTCGTCGGTTTCCTTGCCCTCTAAATCCAGCGACCTCGCCGAAGTTGGGGAGGTGATGGGAACCCTTTTTCTCATCTTGAAGTTTTAGGTTCCTAGCCAGATCTAGTTTATAGGGTTAGGGTTTGTTATATGTCCCGTCCTCCGTGGTGATGTTGAAATAGTTTGGTATGGTAATAAGCTCTCTTGTAAGATTCCCGAAGTGTGATGTTTGCCTTCAGCGACCTCTTTGACGCCGTCCTTGGTAGGGTTGGTACCCATGGTCCCGGATCTGTTTGGTGGGTTATTGGGATTTGTCTCCCTGTGGTGGGGATTATATGTTGGGTTGCTGCGTAGAGTTCTTTTTCATAATGATGTCGAATGCTTTTGCCGATATGCAAATATGGTCAACGGAGACAGATTATAGAAGAACGGTGGAGAAGTTGGATTGCGATGTTCGTACATCATCTCTGACAAGGAAAAACATGCCTTTTATAACGTGTATAAAATCCTAGCATAACATTACTAGTGTAAGCAATGTCCCACACATATTAGAAACGCTTAATCCGAATGAGAAAAATACATGTTGATCTTAATACCGCTTTAGATAGATGTTATAATAGTTTTTTCTATAGTGTTAACCCTTTGATCAATGGTTTAATGGAAATTCTATTATTTGAAAGAAAAAATTGCAGCAGTTCTCCTCGCGCTCGCCTCGGCGACCTGCTCACTCGGGACTCTTGAATCGGGGCAGCCCACCAAACATCTCGTGCCAATCATACCTAGCAACGAGGTCCACTGTGGATTGTGGAGGCCCGTGCATCCTCTGATACAGCCTATCGTGGAAACAAGAGTGATAGGCCGCGTCACGTTATTCGAGACTCCCGAGAGGTTACGGGCCGAATCGGCCAGTGTGCTGCGGACGCGATGGCGACTTGGCGAGGACGGCACTGGCCGTGGACTCTGCGCTCCGGCCTTCGCCCATTGGGCCGTAAGCGACGCGCTTTGCACAGCTGTGCAGCCTGTGCTACCTATGTGTGTGCTCCCTAAAAAGAAAGAAAAAAGTTAATTGGACATATGTCAGTACAGAGTTGTGAAATTAGAGATTTACCACTCTATGCATCAATGACATATAGGTCCGGATCCACAATTTATTAACACATGAGTAGCAAATTTGTAAGCCTGCAATTTTACAGTGGCATCTATCTAAACCATCCCCAAAAAGCTAAGTTTTGTGAAGCAGAAAACTTAGCCCAATGGTCACTATTCTGCCGTGGCATCTATCTAAATCATTGACTGATGCCGTGAGGCAATGGCGTTCATTCATGCCCAATTGGATTAATTAGCAGGGTTACCCTGCAGAGTTTGCTGAACCCTGCAAAACATGAAGCCTAAAATTTCAGTTCTTTCAAGTTTCCGCTGCTGCTTCACGTCTAAAAACATAGGAAAAAAATACTTATATGCCACTGCAAAATCCGATTATCTCTTATACACCATCGATTAGTAAAGTTTTTATATTTAATTTACACCTTTTCACCTAAAAGATTAATCTTAAAATACCAAAAAATGTAAATTCAAATTGTTGCATATTTGATAGCTCTATGATTTTTCGAGGATTTTTAAAATATTTACACATTTTAAACAAAAAAGATAGTTTTCGCTAATGACACACAAAGCGATAATCTAGCAATTATGATGACTTAAAAGGGAAAAACCACTAAGTGACGGCATACATTGGATTAGGAACAAGCGCAATGGCATACAATGTTTTATTTTTTTCGAAAACATAAAGTTTAAGTGTCGTATAATGGACCAGAGAAGAAAAAGGATACTGCACGGCGCACCTGAATGAGGCCCAACTCACGTTTATTATGGGCTTGCCTTCTTTGACGGATCGGACTACTTCTATTTTGTCTTTCTCTTGGAGGTTGAGGTGTCGCCGATGTAGCACTGTAGCATAATAGCATAAACGGGGCAGGAAAAAGAAAGAAAATTTCCATGAACGCAGCTTGTTACTAGAAAATTAAGGATGTGTTAAAAATGGATTAGGCTTAGCCATGTTAAAAACTGCTTAGGCTTATGGAATATGATAGTTTAAAAAAAGTCAGACTTCTTGGACCTGTTTTTTTTCCCCTAATTTTGAGGGCATTTCTCAACTCTTAAAAAACAAGTCAAATTAAGAGAGTCAACCTTTTGAAGTGGTTTCGAAAAGCTCTTAAAATTTTAGCTTAGCCGTTTAGAATGTAGCTTAGGCTTATAGCCGTTACGAAAAGACAAACTTCTCGAACCAACTTGTTTTTTATTTTCAAGCCGTTTATCAAATCTATAAAAAAAAAGTTAAACGAAGCGTACCATTTTGAGCCTTTTTTTTAAAAAAATAAAATCTAACTTAATATTTAACTCGCTTGTCTTATAGTTTAGCTTAGTCGCCGCCTATAGTCTTATAGTATGTTTGAAGTGGCTGAGTTAAATGAATAAGTTGGCTGAGCTGAAATGAGCTGAATGATTAAGCTGGACTTCGAGAGGTTTTTGAATCTGCTTCTCGAAGTTAGTCCGTCTCGTTTATGCTATTTTTAAGAACTTTTAGAGGTGTATTCGTGATAAAAAAAATTAGACTAAAAAACTAAATTAATTTTCTAGCCTAATAAGTTTAAGGCACTCTTAATATGCTCTACATGTCGAAGAGTAAAAAAGAAGGCATTGTTTCCTTCCTTGCAGTAGAAAGGGAAACAAGAAACCTCACAAGAAACCACCGGTGCGAGCGCGACCAAGTAACCATGAGCGAAACTGAAAGATACGCCTTTCTTTTAACCAGATCTCCTCGCCAAACGATCCCCACTGTGACCATGGGCGGCTAGCTGCGCCGTCCCATCGGCCGCATTTCTTTAATAAGGAGGGGACGACCACGCCGGCGATGTGGAGTCGCCACGGCCAGTAGGTTTCCGAATTCTTTAACCGCGATTAGCCCCTGCAATCTGCGTCCATGATTCGAGACATGACTCCTCCTCCTCTTCCCTCTCTCTCTCTCCAATCTTCAGGCAGCACGTACTCCAATCTTCTCCCTTCTTTCCCGGCTGCTTCTCCACTGCGGATCAGGCAGGATCTTGTCACTTGTCACAGCCAGTAGCAGCAAGCAAAGCTATGCTAGATATACCAGATACCACAGTTAGAGGGATAGGTCTGTCACACATTGGGTGGTGGTAGCGGCAGCATGCCAAGTTGCATGCTGGAAAGATGGGCACAATCTCAGGTTACTTGTGGCTTGGCATGCCGCATGCGTCCATTTCTGCATCTGCTGCAGCTAAAATTAGGTCGTTGGATAATAGATAGATAGATAGCTTCCTGCTTGAGCTCTAGAGTTCAGCTGATTCCTTTCCAGGTTCCATTTGATTTGCTTATCTTGCTGGGGCAGATTGGGCAAGACCAAACCAAGAGCGGCCATCTTCGAGGCACCAATCATTGGCGCCGAGCAGCGAACCGTCAGCCCTAGGATTCGTTGATATCTTGATCCAACGGCTGAGGTGAGCTGAAAGAGGTACCTGCATGTCTT
The DNA here is from genome assembly GCA_036346145.1 of Olyra latifolia. Taxonomy (NCBI): domain Eukaryota; kingdom Viridiplantae; phylum Streptophyta; class Magnoliopsida; order Poales; family Poaceae; genus Olyra; species Olyra latifolia. The sequence goes on along the minus strand of CM070528.1, from coordinate 5,459,928 downwards.
CGGGACAACGCCTGTTTTGTAGGACTCGACGGTTTTGTGAAGAACTTTGCACAAGAATTTGAATAAGCAATTTCCAGAAGTTGAAACATATTTCTACTAGGTTTTGAGATCTTTTAGAAACAACTATAAGATATTAGAAAAATAATCTTAGAAAGTCGGAGCATTTGTCTTGGAGAAAGTAGTGGTGGAGTCAACGGATTTAGAGTCCAGACATGCCGGCCAATATGCTTGCACCTACCGCCCCGCTACCGCCTAGAAGCCCAATGGCCACTGTCCACTTGCTACCGTACATAATAATAGGAGAAATTTATTGTAGTGGCTGCTGAGCCCGGGCTCACGTCCAAGGTCGCCGGGCCTTGGATCCGCCGGTGGGAGAAACCAGAGAAAAACCATGGGCGTAGGTCAGGAGGGAAGGCCGGTGGGGGACGCCTTTTCACCGTGTGGCCGCGAGAGCCGCATGCAGATTTGTGTTACTGTCAGGCTGTCACTCGTATGGAAAAACTTGGAGGGAACCGATCGATCTCCGTGCTGTCGCTCGCGCTCGCGCTAGCTGCAGGTCACTGTCTCGTCTCGCCCACAACCTTCCCGTAGGATTCACCTCCAGCAACTTGGACCTGGCTACTGTTAGGACGAAAGCGTTTCCTTCCAATCATGTGCATTCATGGACAACTTGCATGAGCACATATATGTATCGTGCTTTTCTTCCAAAAGGACAGCTCGATCGTGGCTGTCGAGTTCTTCGGAGCTAAGAAACGGTCGTGGATTATACCACAAAAAGTTACCGGCTCTAGTTGAAGGACTCAGCGAGAGGCCAAAAAGTTATAAAGCCACAATCATTTGGTTTATAAAAAAGAACAAATATCTCGCTATGGATTGTAATTTGAATTTAAGTTGTACTATAAAAGGGACCCATTGGCACGATTGCGGATGCGTATACAACGTTACAACCAGGGTTTTAAAACCCGAAACCGGACCCGAAACCGCCGACCCACCGGGCCGGTTTTTCGGAAAAAACCGCTAGAAACCGGTAAAAACCGCTCAAATTTAAATTCAAACGAAGCGCGCGAGCCACCGGTTTCCCGGCGGCTTTTGCCGAAAAACCGGCGGTTTTTTCGGTTTCTCGGCGGTTTTTACCAGAAAACCATGGAAAATAGGAAAAATAAAAAAGAAGTCTGAAAAAAATAAAAAATTGGGAAAAATCAAAATTTTGTTTCATACAAATTGTTCTACTCAGCATCTAGTTTTTTATAAGATTTTTTAAAATTTTTTTAAAAAATCAAAAATTTTGAATTGTACTGGGGAAAAACCGGCGGTTTCTCAAACCGCCGCACAGCGGTTTGGCGAGAAACCGCCGGTTTTACCGGTTTTTCGTCGGTTTTTATAACCATGGTTACAACCGGGTAGCTAGACTTTGACCAAAGTTTTAGAACGAAAGCTTTGAGGAATGGCGGTGAGAAACCAATGCATTTAGTTTTAAAAGCAGCTTATTGTTGTGCAAAGAAATAAGTTGTTCATATTACGCCCATGTACTATCTCAAAAGTCCATTCTACACCATAAATTATAAAATCAGTTATTTAACACTTCTATCTATCAAAATCAGATCATTTTACACTCTTGGCGGTTTAGGAGAGTGGTTTTGGTGACGTGGTATCCGGTTTTGTCCACGTCGCTAACACACATGGATTAATTAGTGATTTTTGGAATCTATAAATTATAGAAAATTCTCAAAAATACCTTGGTGTATAAGGATCATAGAAAAAATATTTTTCAAAAATTTTGAAGTTTGAAATGTTTGAATTTTATTTTTAAAAATTTTGGTTGAATCAACTAAAATGCATTAACTTTGTATATTTTAACATTTAATTTTTCTAAAGTTATTTTTCCATGACCCTTATGCACTAAAATATTTTTGAGATTTTTCCTAGATTTTTTGAGATGAAAAAATCACTAATTTGGTCATATATGTAGATGACTAGGGCAAAACCTGATGCCACGTCACCAAAACCACCGACGGTGTGAATGACATGGTTTTGATAGATGGGGGTGTTAAATAACTAGTTTTATAGTTTAGGATGTATAATGGATTTTTTAGATAATTGAGAGGTGCAATATGAACTTATTCCCCGTGCAAAAGCTGAAAGCGGCTTAAGCCGTTCTAGACATGGCCATATATTTTCTCAAATTATTTTTTGCTTAGAGAAGTCAGACTCGTTTTTGCTGTCTAGAAGACAATCAAAAGCAACTGAACTTAAGTCGTTCTAAACATAGCTAACGCGTTCTCTTCCGCCTAGATTCAGATTTAATCTATAACTGATAATTAATTTATCTTTTTTATACTAGCCAAATGTTTTAGTGCTTTGTAGTCATTTCTTAAAGATCTTGGTGTTTCTTCTTAAAGCTATCAAAACTAATTTTAACATTTTTTTGCCTCTCTAAGAGTCCGAACGAAAGGCCACAACTTTTCAGATTATAATTTATAATGAATTTTTAGCTGAGAAGAACAAGCTATAGATCCTTTTGATGCGTGAATCAGCCATCAAACCACCGAAATTGTGTGTATTATATGTTTATATAGATCTGTGGTGTTTCTAATTCTTAAAACGGAACTTTAGTACACTAACCAAATCTCTACTATTAAAAATCAAAACCGATGATATGTATGTGCAATGTAGTCGAGCATATATGTGTAGTTAAATGCAAGAAGCAATCACATTGATCACAACGTGATAGGCATTTTATATTATTTTAATTCGTTGTAAAGTACGAGCACTCAGCTAGTGGTGAAAAATATGTTCCAATATCTGATTTTCCTACATCGGCCTAAGGAGGGTTTAACATTTCGTTTCACCCACAACATTCATGGGTTGTCCAGCAGTAGTTTTCGGGCAAATCACTTGAAAACCTGTAAAAAAAGGTACAAGATTCAAATTCCAAACATTTGTATTCGATCGGCCACGAAATTTCTTCGTTTAATTTTGAATTGTTTGGTTTCTAGAAAAAAAAAAACTAATCTTTTTTATGAAATATAGCTCTTTGTGAAAAATCGAGCGGCTCTTTCTTGATTTTGATTTTGAGATTTAAATTTTGAATGAAGGCTAGATCGATTTTTCAAATGGTTCATTAATTGTGCTGTACGTATCCGTGCAGTAGAATCAAATTTCGCGAACTGTATACCCTGGGTCTATTCATTATTAAAAGATATATGACGAAACAAGAGCAGAGAGGACAGTGACAAGTCACAAAACATGAGGTGCATTATTAAGAGCATCCGTTAAAATTGCTTCTATGATGGAGAGATTACTTAAAGACAGGATATCAGCCTCTCAATAAACTTCGTTGCATCATCTCCAAAGCTAGAGGCAGCCTCCGATTCCGATCAATCAAAAAAGTTACATGGCTCCATTTGTCGGTTAGAATGGATGATAATTTCTACTTTTCACTAATCGTAATTATAAGCCCTGGCCATCTTATGAGTCAGAAGTAAGCTCTGCTCACTGTGATCACAAATTAATTACACTATGTTTAGAGGTTGTCTACGTGGATCCCAATCTAGATATATATGCTAAATTGTCTCCGAACAGTGTACATATATGTTTGGACGCAGCACGAACAGTGCCTACATATATATAAACCACTTACCTGCACGTAGAGTTGCGTCGTTATCGCTAGGGTCCAGCTAGTACGTACGGCACGTTTGGGCACTGTACATGTTTAATGTTAAGGCACTTCAATCTCTTGGTGATGAATCATTTGATGATCTCCTCCGATCGATCTATCTCTTCAGGTGATTATGGAGGTCGAACTATCTACTATGTGGCTTCCTTGTAGGTATGTCTTGATGGGCAGCTAGTCGTAGAAGCCAACGCATACATGTTTGCTTTTCTTATAAATAAATTTTCGACCTCTACGTCGTGAGACATATATAACCTTAAGTATACAGCACACTGTGTCGATCCTAAAGATTAAGTCTATTTATGGATAGAAATGAACAACCTCACTTTCATCACTAATTACAAGCATATTTCACTGTTGCCTCTTCCATCCGTTTCACAATGGTTGTAGTTCTAGCATTCAAAATTTTTATCAAAATGGTTGTAGTTCTCACATTCCAATGAAACTTTAGAGCCAATATGACCTTTGTACCCTTCATCAATACAGCCATCTATTTAGCCAATCTGTTCAACTACCCTTCATTAAATGAGGATAGACAAGTCATTTTCCACGTCTCCTTATTTTGTAGTATGCATTTAGGTAGAAGGAGTACGTGATAAAAAACTTCTGAGTTAGGATCTTTGATTATCACCACGCGTTGCCTGGGACGACGGGACATGCATACGTTAATGGCCACAAATTAAGTGGAATTTATTCAAAACTGCTCGTGCATGCATGGTATACTTCACTCGGAAACGTACTGTATAAGAACGTTCTAGAGCTGGAATTAATTAATGGTCAAACTTTGTTTAGTTCTACCCGTTAATGTATGCGCAAAACTATTTATATTGATTATAAGTAATATTGTTGTTTTAATTACTTTCGAAATTGTTGTAATAGTTATATATTTTTAACTAGCATATTACTTTAAAAATTGAAGGCTAATTAAGTTATCTATCAGAAACTTTCTTTTCCAAAATGCCATATATGTTGTTCAACACAGGTAACATAAAACAAGTTAGAAAAGAGTGTTAGTTATCGCCATTTAAGAGTAACAGTGAAACCGTACCCAGAACATTGTTCATATCATATGTAGCCATATAGGTGAGCCAGCCTACTGTACTGCATTTTATGTTGTTCTGTCATGCATGTTGGAGCACAAATTAAGCCGTTATTGCCGTTGGTTTAAGTAACTTGAGGAAACTGTCAAATGTATTCAAGTTTTCAACGATTTTTCAAGTCCGGCCGGGAATGGCAGTTTTTGCCCGGTTTTTGAAATAACAAAACCAAATCCTGGATTTAGTTTTTTCTTCTCTTCTCTGCTACATGTCTCTGCCCTGCAACACCAGCGAACACGCGACAAGAAATTGTAACGTGACATGACACCCTACTAGGGAAAACCTAATCTTTGTCGGTTTTGAAACTCTTATCAGTAGCGGTATATATACAACGGTGATAATGGGCATTGGTTAGATCACATACAAGGAAACATTAAAAATCAAATAATTACCTCATGAGCAATTACCTGAAAATAAAAATTAAGAACAGAAGCAAAGAGCACAATATTTAGTAGAACAATGCAGCACAAGGAGCAGTAGCAATGAGCAATTGGTCGTCAGAACTAATGCTGGTAAACAATAGAATTTGGCAATAATGATTGGTCTTGCTCCATGCAAGGATGCTTCATAGGATGACAGATTCCTCATGGGCTACCCAACTGTAGCATCAGGCCCGGTCCTAGAAATTTGAGGCCCTGGTGCGAAAACTATATAAAGTTTTAAATAAGCTCTAAAAACATAGCATTACAAGAAATTTAAATTTTAAATTAGACTAAAAATAAAGAGAAAGTAAAAGAAAGGTTTAAGTGATATGTAATTGAGGTATCTTAGTCTAGTATCATATACCTAGATAGTGGAGATAAACCAAAAATTTAAAATTAGGGGCCCTTAAAATTTAGGGGCCCTGTGCGGCGCACAGCCCGCACAAGCCCTGGACCGGCCCTGTGTAGCATCTCCAGCAAAACCTGTAAAACAGAATCTTCTCTATATTTAGAGTCTCTCGTCCTCCAACAGGGTCTCTATCTCGGCCTCTAAATTTAGAATCTGTCTCTCAGCCTCTAAATTTGGAGGCTCTCTATATCAACCTCTATAGTTTTTCTAGATAGAGACTCTGTTGGAGATGATAGAAATATAGAGAGCGAATAGTGATTTAGAGGGGGTGTATAGATGCCCGATTTTAGAGATTCTACTGGAGATGCCCTATGCCAACTGCTAGAACAGATGTGGAGTGCCACAATTCAAACAAGGATCATTGAATTCATGAAAAATTCACACAGTGATTGCGAGCATTTAGGAATAGACCTATCTAGGCACGACATTGGTCGGTGGAGGGTTGGGAGAGGCCGACGTGGACGTGGAGGCCGATGTTGCCGCCTTCATGGTGAGCTAGTGAAACCCTAGCCTCTTGTGCAGTCACACCCCAAGCTCCTACGTGCTGAGTCCCTGTGGCCACAAGCTCCTTCCTTGTTGCCGCCAACTTCTCCAACTCACGTGGACATGAGCTCCTTCGCTATCGCCAGCGACTCCCCTACCCATGTGGCCACAACCTCCTTCCCCTGCCCATTGGAGCTCTCCTCTATGGAAGGGAGGGAGCAGAGGGGGTTAATGTCACCCAAGGCCTCACCCGTCCTCGCTGTCACTAGATTAGGCCTCTCAAGGCCCGTCAAGAGGGAAGGGGCGGAAGGGCTTGACGACGCTTGTACGACAATGCTGGGATGGTGACCAAAGAGCTCAAGGCGGATTGTAAAAAAATAGAGAAGAAAGAGATAAGGAGAGAGATTGACAAGGGCGGGGAGTACCTTGTCGGAGAAAGGAAAGGAGGAGGGGATGAGCGATGGCCAGCCAAAGGGAGAAAAGAAGAGAGAGATAAGGAGAGGAGGAGAATGCCTCTCACCTGTGTCAGCTCATTGTCTACCAAAATTTTCCCCTCCCACTCGAACCAACATGAGTACTCATAAATATCTATGTCAACCCATAATGAGAGCCGACACAAATATATTTGTGCTGGCTAAAAAACCAAGTCAACACAATATATTAGTGTTTTCGTGACTTCAATCTTTTGGCCCCACATAAATATTACTACCTGTGGTGGTTCTAAATGAACCAACATAAATAGAGTATGCATCATATGCGTTGTTTTGTGGTAGTTACATGAAGTTTATTTTGTTGTAACTAGCATGGTTACCTGCGCAATTGCATAACTACATTTGTTTGTTTGTAGTTAGGTTTGGTACAACTTATTAGATTCGGCTAAAAACATATTTACTATATACACCATAATAATCTAGACCCTGCACTATAATTAACGGTATATATTTTTATCTTTTTTAGGTAGGATTTCTACTTGATCTTTTAAAGTGTGGTAGCTCTACCGCACCTAAGCGCGAAGAATTAGAAAAGAAATTAATCTTTTATATTACCTTTGATTGTCATGCTTTAAAACTTGTGCATTGTTTTGTCGTACAACTTTTTTTCTTAGTTAAATGCAGAGCAATGTCGATGCATGTCTCCTTATTATGCCTTCGAGCATCCGTTCATTGTGCTTCTAATATCAAGAGCGTTCCAATCTGCAACAGCTCATAAGCCCTCCTCCTGGGCTTTCGATATACAACAATGGTGGGACACACATCTCCTATGTACGCTCTCATAGACCGCTTCTAGCAAGCATGCTCGTCATCTCCTTACTACCCGTCGACTGTTTCTCCTTGCATCTAGCCATTTGCTCCCTCAGCTTCTAATACCAAGTGCGCTTTGATCTGCAACGCCTTGTAAGCATCTTTTCTTAGGCTTATGATCTACGACATTGGTAGGGCAAATGTCTCCTATCTACACTCCCATCGACTGGTTCTTGTGAGCACACCCGTCTTATCAGTACTCTCCCGTCAACCGCTTCTTACCGCCTCCATGTCCATTTTTCTACAGGCTTCTAATCTATAATTGATGATGTAGATTTTCTACTAGATTCAACTAAAACCATATTTAAGATCTACACCATTATAATTCCACATAAATAATTTGTAAGTTTGTAGTTATATTCCGTATAATCTATTAGATTCAACAAAAAAACTAAACCATTATAATTTGAACCTACTATAATTGATGGTATAGATTTTTTGGGTTAGATTCAACTAAAAATATAGTTTAAATCTTGATTATTATAATCCCGCACACTTGTGCAGCTTGATTTATTAGTTTATTGCTAGAATAAAAACATAATTAAGATCTACCCCATTATAATCTAGACCCACTTTAATTTTTTCTATGACAAGTGTGGGAATTCTAGACTATCAGAGCTTGTTGATTCTATTGCACCTATGCATATAGGAAATAAAAAAATTATTGGAAAAGAAAGAGATTAATTAATCTTTACTACATTTAATCGTCATTCATTGGGAACTTATGCATCTTTTTTCCTTTACATACTAGACACTTCTTTTCTTTAGATGTAGAACAATGGCGGGTTCACGTCCCCTCCCTACATCCCCGTCACTTCTCATCATCTTCACTTTGAGCTTCTTATCTCTGGAGCATTCCGATGTGCTACATTGCGTAGGTGTCTCTCTTCCGATATAATTTCATGGATATACAACATGCATGACGGCTAGGTGGGTTTGTTAGCTAGAGCTAACAGATGAAGGAAGGCTTGACATCAAGGGACAAGGCCAACAAGCAGTGCACCAGTAAAGCTTCTAGATATAGAAGACGAATGTGTGGCCGTAGCTCTAGATGCTCCCTTTGTCATAGGGCACTTCTCCTTTCCTCCAATGGTAGCATGAAGAACTTCCTCGCCACCTTCTCCATGACGTCTAGCATATCCTGCTTAATATCATAGTTGTCAGGGTTCATGACATATGTAACACAAATACCATCAAAACATGACAATACTACATAATAGGTCATCAGTGCCGGTTTCAAACGGTCATCAATGCCGGTTTAAAAACCGGCACAAAATAACAAGCACTGATGTGGCCAGTCATCTGTGCGGATTTAGGACCAACACAGATGACTCATTCTCTATGATGGTTTATGCCTAGAACCGGCACATATAAAATTTAAAATATTTTTTATCTAGCCTAGCTAGCTAGGTTGCTACTGCTACATACATATTGTACAACCCTAGCTAGCTAGATATCTACATGAAGGCGTTGTCGTCGTCGTCATCGCTCGCCGGCTCAGGGTCGAAGTAGCGGCCGACGTTGTTGTGGCCCGCTGCCTCCTCGTCGTCCTGGTCTAGATAGTTTTAGGGGAGGTGTCCCCTCGTCGGACCATCGGGCACTTCATCCATCAGTCTCTTCCTCCAACGACTCCTACACCTCTGACAATGGGGTGGCTGTTAGCAATAATCTTGTTGTTTAGATTTAATAAGTGTGCATGTACTGTGTATGTGCATGCATGCGTCGAGTTGCCTTTTTGGTGTTTAATTATAGTAGCCCGTAGGCTAGTTAATAGTTGCTTTAGCTAGCTAGTCAGTAGGAATGGCTGATCGAGCTGTGCATGCGACCAGAATGCGCATGGTGCTTTGATGGCGAATCTCCAGGAATGCGTGTACGCGGCGCTCAAAGAATGACTTGGCCTGCAGCACGTTGCCGACGTTGGTCAAGTGCAGCGCAAGAATCATATCAAGCTGTTGGCGTCACCGAGCAAGCCGCTGTGTGCTTGGTGCGTGGGCGTCGTGGATACAGAATGTGGGGCACGTCGCGCAAGTGACGGTGCACATCATCGAGTAGCTTATATAACTAGTAGTGGCTGTAGTTTAGTGGTAGATGTTGTAGGGAGAGTAGCTAGGAAACTAGAAGAACGGCGCTGACTCAAGTCCGTTGTAATCTTGAGTCGGTAGGCGTCTCCAAGTGTGTGTTCCTTGTATTCTCGGAGAGCTAAGTGCAAGAATATACAAGTGTGTTTGTTCTTGGTGTATTTCTTGTTCTTGTGTCCACGAGTTCGTGTTTGATCCTTGGGCTATTTCCAACAATTGGTATCAGAGCAAGGTTGTGAGTTGCATGCCCAAGTGTTCATACCCCGGCGTCATGTCGATCGTGGAGCGGGCGGCGGCGGTGAAGGAGGGATCTATCTCCCTCCAGTACCCGATGTTGTCGAGCACCAACTACTCCGCTTGGGCGATCAAGATGGAGGTGTTCATGGAGGCTCAAGGCATTTGGGATGACGTTGAACCCGCAGAAGGAGAAGCCGTGGACAAGAAGAAGGACAAGATGGCGATGGCGGCCATCATCCAGGCGATCCCTGAACAAACTTTATTGCAGGTTGGTGGGAAGAAGATGGCGAAGGAGACATGGAATACCTTGAAGACCATGTACCTCGGCGCCGATCGTGTCAAGAAAGCATGTGTGATGGCTTTGAAGGGCGACTTCCAGGCCATGCGCATGAAGGAGACCGAGTCCGTGGATGAGTTCGCGGGCAAATTGACTTCCCTCGTGAATGAAATCCGTGGATTAGGTGAACAATTGGAGGACGCGGTCATCATCAAGAAGCTTCTTCAGTCTGTCCCGGATAGATTCTTGCAGGTCGTGGCTGCGATTGAGCAGTTCGCCGACTTGGAAACCATGCCAATCGAGGAGATGATCGGGCGCCTCAAGATCTTTGAGGGAAGGATTCGCAAGCTCCATGACGAGATGGGTGATGGACACTTGCTGCTCACCGACGGTGGAGAGGGCGCTTCCAAGCGTCATGGCAAGAAGAAGTTCGACAAGACAAAGTTGAGGTGTTTCAACTGCAATGAGTTGGGACACTTCAAATCGGAATGTACCAAGCCCAAGAAGAAGGAGCAGGGGGAGGTGTCCCCTCGTCGGACCATCGGGCACTTCATCCATCAGTCTCTTCCTCCAACGACTCCTACACCTCTGACAACGGGGTGGCTGTTAGCAATAATCTTGTTGTTTAGATTTAATAAGTGTGCATGTACTGTGTATGTGCATGCATGCGTCGAGTTGCCTTTTTGGTGTTTAATTATAGTAGCCCGTAGGCTAGTTAGTATTTGCTTTAGCTAGCTAGTCAGTAGGAATGGCTGATCGAGCTGTGCATGTGACCAGAATGCTCATGGTGCTTTGATGCCAAGTCTCCAGGAACGCGCGTACGCGGCGCTCAAAGAATGACTTGGCCTGCAACACGTTGCCGACGTTGGTCAAGTGCGGCGCAAGAATCGTATCAAGCTGTTGGCGTCGCCGAGCGAGCCGCTGTGTGCTTGGTGCGTGGGTGTCGTGGATACAGAACGTGGGGCACGTCACGCAAGTGGCCGTGCACATCGTCGAGTAGCTTATATAACCAGTAGTGGCTGTAGTTTAGTGGCAGATGCTGTAGGGAGAGTAGCTAGGAAACCAGAAGAATGGCGGTAACTCAAGTCCGTTGTAATCTTGAGTCGGTAGGCGTCTCCAAGTGTGTGTTTCTTGTATTCTCGGAGAGCTAAGTGTAAGAGTATACAAGTGTGTTTGTTCTTGGTGTATTTCTTGTTCTTGTGTCGACGAGTTCGTGTTTGATCCTTGGGCTAGTTCCAACAGAGGCCTTCTCCGATGATTCCTCCTCTGCCACCACCTCGCTAGTGGGGCCACACACCGAAGAATCCAAAGACGGATCCGGCGATGTGACTTGTTGCCGCTTGAGCGTTGTCTCCTCATCGCGAGGCTCCTACACCGGCCGTTGGCTTTTCCTTGTGGGGCTCCTGGCCGGCAGCCTCCTTGCGAGGCGCCGAATCGCCGGCAGACCATGGTGACCATGGCGAGGCCGGTCACAGCGGCTAGGCGGGTGGAGAGGGCATCAGTGACATTGGGGAAGAAAGGAATTGGACCATGGCACACGTCGAGAGGAATGGGAATCGAAGAGGCCGACGGAGATCCGAATGAGGAGAGACGATTGATCGGATATACTATATATAGATGTGTACGGGAAAAAGTTTGCCCACGAAACGCATGGGGAGACGAAACATTATATGTGTCGTTTCTAATTTCTAACTGCCACCTATTACTATGAAGCGACACGCCTCTTTAGTTGACACACGGGAAAAACTTTATATGTGTCAATTCTAATTTGCAACCACCACATATATACAGATTATATATCCTATCTCGTTATACGAAAACCGACACAAATATATCTGCGCCGGTTGGTAATCAGAACTAGCCCATACAATATGTAATCTATGCTGGTCGGTAATTAGTACCGGCACATGAAAGCTTTCACCGCGTGTCCGCTGAAGAACCAGCACTAGTAACAGTATTTGTGCCAGCTTTAACTGAATCATCATATATGTACAGGTATATATGACATGTTTTGGTGACAGTTATGCCATCACCTAGCTAATTGTACCTCCATATTGATAGAAAGAACGTGCATTCATATACATGCATGGAAGAACCCTCCACTCCCATGCACTCTTTGCAGCCGATTGCTTCTCGCCACCATCGAGTCATCCGCTCTCTAGGCTTCTAATCTCTAGAGCGCTTTGATCTACAACAGCACATAGTCGTCTCCCTTCAAACATTTGATACATTAATTCTAATGTTTAGAGGTTATTTTATATAAAGGCGATGGGATGTAGAGGTAAACTACAATTCAATTAAAAACATATAGATAGGGTTGGTATCCAAAAAATTCTAATCTTATTAGATTTTAACTCTTTTAAACATCATAATAGTTAATTTTAAATAAATAGATAAATTAATATTTCATTTTAAATAATTTTTTTATCAAACAGATCGACAACTTTATAATATGGACATGTGGTGCAATTTTCTATTTTTTCTCATTAATAATATAGAAATTTATAGCTTTCTAGCGTGAAATTGGTGGCTTCTTTTGTCTCTAGTGATGAATATGTAGTCGTGTCGTACTGACATACTAAGTTCTAATAAAGTCTATCAAATATGGACCGATCCATCGATCCTTGATTGCCTGTGCTTGCTTGCTTACAACTTGTAATGAACGTCCTGTGTTACATGCGACAAATCAACTGGGAAGAACATGGATATCCGTGGCCTCACTGGGAAGAACACCTCACACTTTTTTTTTCCTTTTCGTAGCACGCAACTGATGTACAGCATGCGAAGTATATACGTATTACGTAGCTTCCACGAATCTCATGCATGCATGTACGTACTGGCGTAAGTTAGCCTGCCACTGTGTCAGGGCATGGGGCTAGGCCGCTAGGCCGGTACTCACCACGATTAATCTCTACCGATCGATCCGTATTGACATGTTGCAAGTCACATATAAATGAAACGAATCGAGCACTCATGATCGGTGAGCACGTACGGGCGTAGCGTAGCGGCACCGATCAATATACATAATGTTGGATACAGCTAGCCCTCTTCTTCACGACTAAAATTAGATTAAAATGTACGGCCTGAAATTTGTCATTTCTACCGGCGGTACGTTATGGCATTTTAGTCATTTTAAAGAATTTTTAGTGGTTCTTCTAAAAGATTCTAAAACTATTTTTAAAAATATTTTTTAGTCTCTCCGTGCCTCTTTTTATAGAGTTCTCAACTTTTCAAATTATAATCTACCGTAACTTTTCAGCTCTATCAAACAGAGCTAAGTTTTACACTGTGTACCTACTGGACCATATGCCTATTCCACCGCCGCCTCCAGCACCGGAGGGCGACCCTCTGATTCACCGGCGATGGTCTGTCCACAGTGAGCTAGCTCTTTGTCGGCGCATTGCAGCGAGGTAGTCTGCATTACGATGACATATTTAAATCCAACCATTTAATTTGAAAAAATATACTACTTGATCGTACATTTAGATGTAGTATATTTAATTAATCATGTGATTTGATAACCGTTATATCGTGGTAAATAAACGGCTTATACTTAATATAATGTATTGTACTTTAAGGGTAGAAAAGGTCTCACACAAACAGTGTACACTACGTACATGCATGCACGGTACACGTCCAATAAATAAGCTAAGAAACTAAATAGGGTTTCTGTCGATAGAGGTTTCGATTGAGCTGCATACTGAAGATGCACGCGTGTGTATCCATTACTAGATCTGGAATTAAATTCTAATGAGTAAGTGGGGTCAGCGTGATCCTGGAGATTGAACCTAGGTGCACTACTCATTCAACAACTAAGCTAGTCGTTTCAGGGCTCCTCAATCGTAAGTACTTATCCATTTTCTTACCAGCTCTTCTACAATACTCTAAAATATATAAGAAAATATTATATATAGGGAAAATATTCGCTGCAAATGAGAACTCAGTGCATAACTGCAAAAAAACATTCTAAGCCTTTGGATCTCGTTTGTGTGAAGTAGATAGATCAAGGTGCAAAAAAAACTCGTTGGAATCGAGGAGAGAAAAATCTCTTGCCTCCCTCTCTCCCTCACTTTTTCTCTGCATACCGTGGCATTTTTTGCGAAATTGGTGATCGAATTCGACGATCCGAACCGACCATCTCCTTCGTCTCGCTAAAATCTCACTACTGACAAAATTTCACATTTTTTTTACTATTTGTTTTGTATTTTTGAAAATCCATGATCTAATTAGTTGTGGACCGTCCAATAATCCTGAATTTCAAAAATATGAAAAAAGTAATAAAAAATTAAAAAAAATGTGAAATTTTGTCAGAGTGAGATTTCAAAGAGACGAAGAGATGGTTTGCCTCGATCGTCAAACTCGATCACGAATTTCACAAACAAGCCGCCACGACGGACGATCCGTCACCAAGCAATGACAATAGCATTAGCGCTATATATATATATATATATATATATATATAGAGAGAGAGAGAGAGAGAGAGAGAGAGAGAGAGAATAGTGTGCTATGGATAGACGGAGATCCGTGCTATCCACGGGTTTTGGAAATTCTGAGATCGAAATAGACGATCCGAACCGTCCATCTTGTTCATCTCAATGAAATCTCACTACACACCAAATTTCAAATTTTTTTGAATTTTTTTACTATTTATTTCATATTTTCGAAAATCGCTGATCTAATTAGCTGTGGACCCTCCAATAAGTCCAGTTTTCAAAAATATGAAACAAATAGTAAACAAATTCAAAAAAAATTGAAATTTGGTGTGTAGCGAGATTTCATTGATATGAACAAGATGGACGGTTCGGATCATCTATTTCGGTCTCAGAATTTGCAAACTCATGATATAAGAAGTGAGATCCGTCTTATCCATAAAGACACTAAAGATATATATATATATATATATATGACAGTTTAGGTAACAATTGTCTATTCTGCCATATTATTTTAGAGACACATTTGTAAATAATACATACAACATCTTAATACTCCACATGAGAATGTATTGTGTGCCGACACAAGACCAGGTCCGTGCCATCCAATGGTTTTTGCGCGGCAGAACCCTTGGCAATGGCTTTGCCATGAGATGTCCCCTCACTGGCAGGTGGGGTGTCTCCGGAAGAGGACCCACCTGCAGAGACGAGAGCCGACGCTCGCGCTGCCATTGGCCGTAGCCGATAGAAGTGGTTGTTCGCTCGGTAAAGCGGGTCCGTCCGTGGTGGGTCAAACCCGGGGAGCCCAAGATCCGCCAAACGCGGGCGTGTCTTCGTGGGTGGCGGTGCCAGGTGGAGCCCGCGATGGGACGTGGCACGTCACGCGGCGGCACGTCAACTCCAGGAGACAACCCTCGTGTGCATGATTGGCTCTCTGGCCCTCGGGACCCGCTTGACTGATCAATACTCAATAATAGTTACGGACCAATAAGAATAAAAAATTAGTTACTAAAGAATAAAAGTTACAAAACAAACTAAAACATAAACTAATGAGTCTCAATAGTAACAGCTAACAACTCATACAAGAAACAATATAAAGAATACAATCTTATAATTTGCTAGTCCTGAAAAGCATGTATGGCGTACACATCATCTAGTTCTCTTCGTATATATTCTATGGTTTTCACATTAGCCAGCTCCCTTTCGCTTAACTGGTCATTTTTGTTTTTAAAATGCAAATAATTTAAATTTTTTGAATTCATTTTTTTTTATCTCGACGTATGTCTTAAAACTCTAAAAACAAGCTAAATGAATTGCACCTAACTCTTGAGCCTACCTTAGAAAGCTCTCAAGTTTAGAAGGTAGACAAATAAGTAGATAAGCCTAAAAAGCACCATTTCAACACTAACTTTTGAAATCCGTTTCTTGATAACATCAAAGTTGTTCATCAAAGTCAAGTCACTCCGAAAACCCTATCACAAAACTTTTAAAATTAGAACCAAAGCTTTACAAACCCCATCTCAAAACTCTCGAAATCAAGCTAAAGTGTTGTTCGATGTTCAACCAAATTGCCTTTACGTTTTAGGCAGTATTCTTTTCAGCGTTTGCGTTTGTTTATAAGCTGAAAATTTTTTATTTTCATACAAGTTAAACGTTTTGACGTTTGGTAGCCAATTTTTATAGTTCTTACTATTTCTTCTCAAAACTCTCAAAACTATTTTTCTATAATTTTTTATCCCTCGGATGTCCTTATCGAGGAGTTACAAATTTCTAGTTTATAAGCTAACACAAACGCAAACGTTGAAAAGAACACTGCCTTAGAGGCATTGTCGATGGCTTTTGCCGTGGACAAAGAGAACTTTTCCTACGGGTGATAGGCCCTACCAAACAGATTTGCTAGAGCGCTTAAAATAGAATGTAGCCTACATTCATTCTTATTTTATGCCAAGCCTAATTTTGAACACGAGATTTTGTAATTTCTAAAAGAATATAATATTCTATATTTTTTTAGATAATGGAAAATATTCTGATTTCTACTTCGAGGATGTATATATGCAGCTTATGTAATGCTCCATATGGATATTAGTTTTTACTAACGTACCGAAACGTTTAGTTCTTTGGCAGAACACGTTCCTCAATCGAAACCGAAATATTTCATACCAATACCCTGTTCCCCAAACATGTCCTTTTAGTCCTCCATAAACTTTTAAGGACATATTTTGATTTGAAAAGATCAAACTTCGTAAGTTTTGACCAACTGTTAGTCAGATTTTATTTATTTTAGTGTACAAGAGTTGTATCAACATGTTTATATTTTAAATTGCTTTTGGTATAATTTTATTTTATAGCAACTGACAATATATATAATAGGAGAAATTCAACTGTCAAAGTCTGCCTCCGAAGTTTTTCTCAAATAAAAATACACTATAAAAAATAAACAAAGCACTACACTTTTATCAGACTACAAGGATAAAGACAAGAAGGCTAGCATTGGCCGAGAAAAGGGCAGCCGAACGGACGCACGGCGTAGACGCACAGTGAACTCCTTTTTTTTTGCATTACTGAAATTGCAAGCAGATGATCCCATCATTTATTTCTCACAGGAAAAGGGAATGTACAATTGCATGCACAAACCCTCGCCACAGTGCACAGTGCACGATGCACCTGATCGATCGATCGGCCGTTAATCTCGCGCGTGTTTTGTCTCTCCATCTCTGTTCCGCAGTGATTAACAAGGAAGGATCATAGGAGCCTAAGAGCATCTCCACCGGCTACTCTATTCTCTCACTCTATAACACTATTCACTACTCTCTTTATCTAACACTCTAAATTTTCTTCACACTTTACACTGCACTCTAAAACATTCTTTCTCTGCATGCACCACTCTATTCCAAGTTTCACAAGATATAGAAAGATTTCTTCAGATACTCTAAGTACGATATCGAGATATCCCATCGTCTCTGATCTCCATCAGCGGCACTGTGGCGACCAACCTGGCCGCGCTGCATGCACAGTGGCAACGCCGTTAATACGGGGAGGCCGCGGGGGCGGGGCGGTCAGTCGCCCGGTGGCCTCTGGGCGCCGTGTCGGGGCGGCGGGCGACAGCTGCGGGCCCGCCGCCACGCGGCGGCCGGCGAGTCGCCGGCCATGCTGCCACGACCGATCACATCGGCATCAAAGTTTGACAAGACGCCGTTCGCTCGCCTGTCCGGGAGGGCCCCGAGTTCTTCAACGATCGGCCGCGAGGCGCGCGCCCTCGCATCGCAAGCTTTGTTGTTTTGCGCGCCACCACCCGCCGCGAGGAGGAAGACGAGTCGGGGCGAGCGAGCTGGAGATGGCGATGATCCATCCGTTCGTTCAAACCTGCAGCGCACGGGGTTCGAGAGAAAGTGCGAGATCCTCTGAGCTCAGCTGCAGGCAGATCCACGGCTCGCTGTTCCTTCACTCGCTCATGCATTATGCATGCGAATGTACTATGTATCCATTCCAGCCTCTGCACGCTAGCTGCAGTGGCACGCAACGCAGTGCACTTGGAATTGTTTGCACGGTCTAGCGTTTTCTTTAGTCTTAAAAGTTAAGAAAATGCTAAACAAGTATGTAAAATTCAGAAGGAACGCAAATATACTGTAAATTTTGAATTCTGTAAAATAATTTATGTAAAAATATATGCAACATTTTCATCAAATCAATTTTTGTTGGTCAAAATCCGCGGTTGAGATGAACCATTTCACAATTAAGGGACCACTTTACCTGCAGTTTAGGAATCAAAACATGACGTGTCCACAGTGAAGAACCAAAAATAGACATTTTCAAAATTCCTATAGGATAAAATATGGATTACTTTACATCCGAACTATATATACTAGATCCAATTGTCAACGGTACGATTGCTGGAGTATGGTAAGAGACCTCATATTTGATATTTATTTTTCTTTAAAACGACGATATTTGTTTCCAGAACGGATAGTTCCAAGAGGCCATAAAATGAGACGATGCATGCTATCATATTGTACTTAAGAGAAATTGTGGCCGCGTTTGATGACAAATCACACAGCTGTGAGATGGACGGCGGCTGAAATGGATTGACAAACCGTGTCTCCTCTTATTTTCCTGGAAGGAAAAATGAAATTTTCTTTTGTGCCGGTATATGTGGTGTTTCAAGCGATTGCAGCCGCTGCGTTTTCGACGAGGCGAAGAGTTGCGACAGCGAACCTGGCATCGAATTTCCTTCGCCGGTTGCTTTCGTCAATTTTTTTAGTGATAAACAGCTACTTCCTCCGTTTCACAATGGTTGTAGTTTTAGCATTCAAAATTTTTATCAAAATGGTTGTAGTTCTCACATTCCAATACAACTTTAACCAATACGACCTTTCAGCTTCATTAACGCAGTCATCTATTTAAACTAATCTGTTCAACTACCCTTCATTAAATGAGGGTAGACAAGTCATTTTTCATGTCTTCTTATTTTGTGTGCATTTAGATAAAACTACAACCATTGTGAAACGGAGGTAGTATTTGATAGCAACATCTCAAGCAGTTTGGTTATATAGTGTCGCAAGTCTGTCCTCTGTTCTGTGCACTTAATTAACGCGCTCTACCAAATATATCACGCGCGTAATATCAATGCTTAGCTCTTGATCTAGGTAGGTACCATAATAATGGTAAAAGTGTGTGCGTAATCATGAAATGTTACTTAACTATCGTTAACAACATTTGTCAAGTCAAACCTTTTTGATCGGTGCTCACGGGTGAGTGATGACCCATTCGGTGAATATTCGTTGCAAGTTTAAATGATGGAAAGAGCTCTCCTGCCTTTGGAAAAAGAAAAAAGCGCTCCTACAGAATTGTATAATAAGGATATTAATATTATTAAAGGGGAGCCTTAGTGATGTGGTCTCCTCTCTTACAAGGATATCCTTATTTTATATTATAAGGAGAGTTTTGCTTGGTAAATAATTGTGCAACTCCCAACTTTATGGTCCTCTTCTTTGGAGGGATCGACTGGAGCTGCATCGACCATCAACTCCAAAAGTGGAGTAGAGCAAAATTGAAAGTGGTGTGCTCAGCTTTCTACAGTCACAAATAACTGTTGGTTTGTAGATGACGTGGTCTCCAAAATACACTTTTAACAACTAATTAATATTATAATTTTTATAAAGCCCAATAAAATTATATTATTTGTTATTAAAAAAATAATGATATTATTGTAGATGTACTTTTTGACGTGAATCTATACATATGATTTTCACGAAATCAATTTAAATGGTTCAAAAATTCATATATAACTAAAGTTTTAAATTTTGACTGACATGTCCTTCAAACAATATTTTTCTGATCGAATGGATCGAGTATAAAACGTGGAGCAGAGCAGAGGAAAAAAAAAATAAAGTGTTCTATGAAGTTCTGCATAATGTAATTGGACGTAATCCGGAGTTTTACCGGGACAGGGGCTTTAAATTGCACCGGCCTATTTCCATCGTTGCTCGGGTTCACGTCAAATCGACATGAAATTCATTAAAAAAAACACTTGCATTTACACAGGCAAGCGATGGCACTGTTCGGAATTCATGCGATCCGAGCGGTTTAAACAGTAAATTTTGTCAGTTTTGCGCCGATGCGAACATCAATCCCAACCGTTTTTGCAACAACTGAATTGAACGCCCTGGATCAAATCCGCCATAAAGGCCCAGACGTCTTCTCAAGTCAAATCAAATCATTTTTGCTTCTTTGACACGTCAGGCCAGGCTCCATATCGATCGGCGGCGAACCACTTCACTTCACTTTACACTCCGAATCGATTAAAAATCTCTTTAAATGCGGCGCCCAAAAAACCCTAGCCTTAAACCTTTTTCTAGTGAATCCTATGATCGAGGTGACATGTAATATCGGTGTGGCGTCGACCATGGACGGCTCGGATCGTTTCTCCGGATCGGATGGCCCGTACGCCGGTGGATCGATCGATCGGCGACCGACGTCTCGTTGCGCGCGTTAATTACCGGGGTCTACCACTGTCTTGTCGACAAATAAATCGCTAGCTGCTTCCTGCGGTTATCCATCACGGCATGTTAATGATGACTTGTTAATTAACCACTCTGGCAGAAACGTACGGTGAAATTAACCTTTAATTTGGGAGGAGTTTTACCATCTTCTACCCCTCAGTAACTCGAATCATAGCCGTTAATCAAGATAGATCTAATGACTCTTCTGATATGGTATCTTAGGTACCTCCATCTCAGTTTTTTATACCACATGGTACTTCCATTCTACAAGGGTAAATATGGAATTTCCACTCTCCTATCTCTCCTAGTCCTCACCAGAGTGCCTCGCCGTCCACTCTGCCTTGCTGCTAGCCGCCTTGCACCGCCGCTGCCCATGTCGCGGCCTTGTGGCACCGCCCGTCGAGCCGTCTCGCCAATGGACCGGTCGTCTGCCGACGATCTCGCCGCTACTCAATTGCTTGTCGTTGTTTGCCCTGGCCTTTACCGCCGAACCTCATCAGCAAGGAGAGAGGTGAGAGAAAAACAACCTTATCACTGATAGAAGAAAGAGAGAGCAGAGAGAGAAGAAAGAGAGAGCAGAGGAAGGAGAAAAGAAATGTTATTCCAATCCTACCCCTTACAAATGAAGGGCTGGATTTAGTTGGTACCTTTTGTTACCTGGTACCTCTCCAATGACTGTAAAAAGCCTCTTAATTTCCTATGTATGGAGATCGAGGAAAACTACGCGGTAAATTTTTGTAAGAATTTTGTACAAATTTGGATCCATTGGAAATACTCACTGCCATAAAAGAGCTAATATATGCCGATTTTAAACTAATCGTTAGCACCGATTTATAAACCACTATAGAATAATAGACACTGATGTGTCCAGTTATCTGCGTCTCTTTGGAACCGCCACAAATGACCAATCCTTTATGCTGGTTTAGGGCTAGAACAGACAAAAATATGTTTTAAAATGTTTTTTAATTTGCTTGCCTAGCTAGCACCATCTGTGCACTTGTTAGGCTAGCTACTAGCTATACTACTACCATATCTACATCTAGAGCTCATCGTCGTCGTACTCCTCCTCACCAGCGTCGGAGGAGTCACCGGAGTTGAAGGAGCTCCAGGCATGAACGTTCGGAGCATCAGAGAAGGTGTCCCCACTGTCAGACCCTCGCATCCATCTATACTCGTCATCCTCCGATCCGGTGGCAGGCTCCTCCTTGGTGTCCTCTTCCTTCTTTGGCTCATCAGTGGCGGAGAGCTCATCGATGACATTGGTAGGGCCCGCACACAAAAGCTTCTGATGGAGGCGGCGGTAATGCGGCTCACTGGCACCACCGCTTGGTTGTCGCCTCCTCCTCGCTGTCGCTAGGCTCTTCACAGACCAGCTCCTCCTCTCGTGTGTCATTCTCCTTCTTGCTGGCCAACTCCTCCTCACCGAGCTTCTCATTGGCCAACTCTGGAGATGAGGATAGAGACGGCGGTGATGAGTCGCGTGGAGACCAGGGTGCCGAAGACGGTGTCCATAAGGACCTTGGCGAGACCGGTGAAGTCCACAGCGGCGAGGTGGGTGGAGACCTCGCAGTAGTGTCGGAGATGGTGGCCACAACTATGGTGATCGATGCGGGAGACTAGACCACGACGCTAGATCGGAGCTAGCGAATTGGGGATAGAAAGGCTAAGTTGGAGAGGCTTGGCGGGGGAAGCTAGTGCTGCAAATAGGGGGAGATTTGATCGGTGGAGACAAAGATATAGAGTTTTCCTGGAAAAATTTTCTATGAAACGTTTTGAGAGACGAAACGTTATGCGTGCTGGTTCTATTTACCAACCGGTACATATAACTACGCATAGGAGATGGAATGACGATATGTGTGTCGGTTCGTATGTGGACACGCGGTAAAAGTTTATATATGTCAGTTCGTATTACTATCCTACGTAGATATACCATATAATCTCTATACATGTGCTGGTTAGTAATTAGAACCGACACATATAATCTTTTGTCACGTGTCCACTGAAACATCGACATGTACTAACCACCTTATTTGTACTAGTTTCAACTAAATTGATACATATATATAGAGTTTTGCTATGGTGCTTTGCAAAGCACGGATCCCTCGGTGCTTTGCGTTGTGTTTGAAAAAACCAAGACTTAAACAGCCGATCCGAACCGTCCATCTTGTTAAATCTCATTACCGACCAGATTATATATTTTTTGAAAATTTTAACTATTTATTTTATATTTTTTAAAATCAGCCTTATTAGAGGCTCTACAACTACTTAGATCGTGGATTTTCATAACTATGCAACAAATAGTAAAAATTCAAAAAAAATAAAATTTGGTCGGTAGTGAGATTTCAATGAGATGAACAAGATGGACGTTCGGATCGGCCGTTTAAGTCTCGGTTTTTTTAAAAACAGTGCAAAACACGGAGAGATCCGTGAGCACCATAGCAAAAAAAACACACACACACACACACATATATATATATATATATATATATATAAAATCTATTTTAGTGCAGTGAAAATATATCGAGGGATCCGACAAAATTGTCACATCGTCCTCGGAGATACATACTGGACGGCCTGCAATTGCAGGCTGGGATAGGTTAGGCTCTGTAAGAACGTGACAGCTTGCCCTACCGTGCGCCCATAGGATTGGCGTAATCGGGCCCTCGCAGGCAATGCTTTTGTACGGTTAACCAAACCAAATCCAAATTAGCTCGCTGCCCCACGCATGACAAGCCATATAATTGCAATAATTAAGCAGACCCTACCCCGTACAATCGAAAGAAGCCAAAAAAAGAGGTGAAAACAAAGGGAAATTAAATGAAGCATGCAGGATCAATATCTAGCTGCCATGAATATCTCTCTGTGTGTTTTTTGGGGGTTTGTTTTGGTTTGCCCTTTTGGTGTTGGCACTTGGTAGTGTGCATGCATGCATCATCTACCATGACCATTTGGATTGTAGAAGATGCAATGCAGAGCTCACGTGTAGTGCTGGAATTTAATTTAGAGGATATCTAATTATCTGTTGAAATTAACTTTGACCACTTTAATCAGCGATCTCGAAAACTCAATACCGATTTACAAATGTTTATCTTACGAATTCAAAATTATCAAGACAATGCGTCAAAAAAGTTAAACCGTTAAAAAAGATAATGATATAATTTAAGGAAAAAAGGTTGAAAGATGCTGCTGCTGATAATCTCAGCGCATGCATACTTGCATTAATTGTCGTTCACTTGTGATTCACACATTGTCAAGCATATGCATATGTGTGCATGCATGCTCCTCAAGGAGTCTCACCACTACGTCTTGTCCCTCCTCCTCCAGCCTCTCTAGGCTTTCAAGCTCATTGCCATCGCCACGCCCTTTGGACCACTCCCGTGTTTTGTGTATGTGCATTGTGCGCGATGACACATCGAGGTACCAGCTGCTGGTCAACTGTATGCATGGTACTCCTGCTGTCCACTGGCTTTGCTTGCGGCAACAAGTTTCAAGGAGAGAGAGATCAGGGTAGCTGTTGCTCCCAAAGCCTAGAACAGTGAAGGATCAGGCTTCCCAATGGGGTGCCCATCTTATTCTATTTGCATGGATCAATTAAGCATTGCAAATTCGGCAGATTGTTTACTACTGCAACGCTGAGACTAGCCACTGTTTGAAAAGGAGAGGGCCCTTCCTTTGTTTGGGTATGAATGTATGATCGTAGGAATGCATGCCCTGAGTGAGACAGCTCCGGGTATGTTACGTTGCATGTACATTGATATTGATTACCTGGGATTCCCCACTCTCTGGAGCATGGAAAAAAAAATAGTACTACTAGTAGTAAGTGAGTGATATATTTATTCAAGCGCAAACGTTCCAAGCCTGGAGCCTGAGTCAAAGCATATGCATTGTTAGACACAAAAAAAATAGTAAATAATGGTCAGATGTACGATTCAGATGCTGTTGTAGAATATTGGATACTAATTAACACTTTGGCACTCAATCAGTGCTATCTTTATAGTATTAAATGAATATACGTTGTTTGACGGAGTCAATGTTTTAACACTAGATAGAAATATATAAATATATATATTAAAAAATATTCAGATTGACTATATAGAAATCATATGTCTAAATTAATCTTGAAAATACTTCCACTATAACTTTAATTAGTTGTACAAATATTGTTGTAGTAACTATGGCCAAACTTGTATTTTGAACACCACGTTTATATTTAAAATGACACATATTAGACCCGTAGGGGTATGTAGTACTAACATATTGTAAATGCCAAATACTTTGATTACTTGACCCATTTTTTTGAAAATTTCAGAGCAACTTTCCATCCTCTTTAAAACAAGTCGGCTCCCGGTCAAAGCAAGTTCAGCTTTCAGCCGCCATTCAGAATAAGCCCTAAAATTCATAGCATCACCATTATTTTTTATTTTTTGATCCCCCATAACCTGGATCCTTGTATGGTCTCCTGGTACACCAGTTGTCTACTGTATATGCTTTCAATTGTACAGCGTGCTGGAGTTCACCCATCAGTAGATGTGACATTGACTCGCCATGGGCAAGCCACAATACTGTGCACCTAGCACCCCCCCGATTTTGCACATATGCTCCCATCAAAGGACGAGACAAGCGATCCAGCAGCCTGCCCAGTGGACTCACAGGGGCACAGTCCGATTAGACGCGTAGTGCAGACGAAGCAGCAGCTCTAGCTCTAGCTGCTACCAGTACTCCTACTCGGCTACCAGCAGCGCTCCTCACTTCCCCAGTGGATTCTGCGATGATGAGGGCAATCGAGTGCGCTTTCCCCGTCCCTTCACGACCCGAATGATTTGGGAGTTGTGAATCCATGGCCGGCCGCTAATCATCGAGCGCGCGCAGCTGGGGAGAGGAAAGGCGAACGGAACGGACTCCCATGGCTGTTCCATCAATCGTCGGGCGAGCGAGCGAGAGAGAAGAGAGGAGAGAAGAGAGAGAACAAAGGCTTTCGACGCGACCACCGCATCGCATATGTGGGGGTCCGGCCCGTCTTTGTCGTGTGTTGCGTAATTTTTTCAAGTTATTTTTTAAACGTTAATTTTGATTTTTTTAACTCTGTTCTTTTTGAAAATGTTGAAGTCATGGGACAAACATTTTAAAATCAAGTTTCGATAATCAGTACCAAGTTTAAAATCACTGTTTAAAGCGATCAAAATTCAGTTTTACCATATAATTTCAAGCGTGAACTTGCGGTTCTATTTCTTCGAAACAAAAAACCTTTTTTTAGTATATTGACGTTGTTTTCCGAATATTTAGAAGTGGGGTTTTAAAAATGCACCAAAACTTTTATAAGCTATTCATTTTGCTTTATCCAACGGTGTAGAGAACTCTTATACCCTAGAGGTTAGGCAAATGAGTACATCTAAACTATTTATGTTTGATAAACGGTACAGAGAACTCCTACATCTGATGCACCGTAAAAGTAACTCTTCACAATTTGTTTCTCAAAATCTTAAAGTTCAATCGAATCAATCGTTTTGGCTTCATACATAAAGCTTTCAAGAATTTTAGCATTTCAGCTTGGACATTCATATACAACTGAAACAAACACAACCAAAATAAACAAAGTACACACTTGCACCAGCGATTCATGGCGAGCCAGGGGGAGCGAGGGAGAAGAGAGAAAGCAAAAGCTTTTAACGTGACCATTGACCACGACCACCACACCACATGTAGGGTTCGATTTTCCGGGACGTCTTGTTGTGTTCTGTATACATAATTTTAATTTTTTGGACTCTGTTTCTTGAAAATATTGGACTCACAAGATAAGCATTCTAAAATCTGGCTGCGATTACCAGTTTTAGTTTCTCGAAGTCATTGTTCAGAGTGCTTAAAATTTAGTTTTAACATATAATCAAATAATTTTGGCGACGTAGAACACACCCGGCTTACGACTTTGTTTCTCTGAGCCAAAAACTTTTCAGCGTTTTGATGCTGTTCTCTAGATATTTAGAAGTTGTTTCTGAAACTTTCAAAGTTCAATGGAATCAGCCGTTTTGGCTTCATATATAAAGCTCGGGATCGCTCGAGCTGTGGTTCAGAACTGAACAGCAGAGGAAGATGCAGCGAGGATGGTTACGGCTATGGCTGAGATCGATAGCACACGTGATGAACAGCCCGGCATTTGCTTCCCGCTAGTAGTAATTGCAGTAGACTAGTACTGTACTCGTAGCACTGTTTAGACCGTACGGCGTGCTAGTAACTTCAGCCTTCAGAGCATCGCACCAGAAGCTCTATCCCTATTTTCTCTCTCTTCTACTCTATTTTCTCTCTATTACTCTAAAATTCCTTCACACTTTACACTACACCCTAAAAGATTTTTTCCCTCCACCAGAAACTCTATCTCTAAAACTCTATTTCTATACTATTATAGGGTTTCTGCTACGGATGCTCTTAGGCCGTATATATTTGAAATCAATGAGTTTCCGGCAGAGTTTTTGAAGAAATTGCGTGTCTTGTTTCTTGAAAATTTCCTACTGGCATTCCTAATTAATTTAATTAGTCGAGTCGAAGTAAAAATCAAACGAACAAATATGCAACCGAGATACTGAACACATGTAATATACATAAGAAAAAATGGTTAATCTTTCAGGCGATGAAAAATGGGTGGTTTTACGATTTTCTGCCTTAAGACTTGAAAACAAAACATATAGCAAACAAGTCCCAAACATTCTCGCGATAAACTTATGGATTACCAATATGTTAATTGAGTGCCATCCACGTAATAATTAAATTGCTTTGAATTAAGGTAATTTCTCCGATTATCATTTAAACTAAAATTTCATTGAATTCCCGTATTTGCTAAATATTATTGCTAACATCTTAAGGATATGAATAAACAAATTATATCATATTATTTTTTTACCGTTTACCCCTCGTAATACTAGCATGGTTTCTTTTTTTAACTTTTTAGATATTGGAATAATGTTTCGACCTCTTTATCCAAAGATATATATAACCTATTACAAAAGAACCATACTTTTGGCGTAAGGCAGAAATAGTAAAAATTCAAATAGTTCTAAACTATATTACAAAGCCTATTATTAAATATTCATCCATGATGAGACAAAGCCTATTATTAAATATTCATCCATACAGAGAACTTCATGGCTACTCCCTCAAGTGAAATGTTAAGAGCTCCGCTTGTAATGTATTTCGGGAGAGGATATAAATTGTATACTTGCAATGTATTAATTCCGGACGTAGGCGCTTTAAAAATACTGTCTTTTTAGCCACAATTTCACCTCGGTAGCCATGATCTTTAGGCTTGTTTAACATGATCAGGATTAGGATCGCCAAAGATCTAAAATTTGACAGATGGTCGTCCTTATCAGCTTTTTTCAGGGGGAAATAAGCATTTATCCACTATATAGAAGTAGAACACACATGATATTAAGTGGCCAGATGCGAAGGAGACGTATCGATCGAGAGTACACACTCAGGCTAACTGTACCTGAAATCAATCATGGAACAAGAACCTTCTCCAAACTTGAAATGGCAAGAATAATCAGTTCAAAAAAAGAAATGGCAAGAATACCCATTAAAAACTCAAATAATACTAGCAGTACATGAACTGAAGAATCCCTCTTGAAAAAAACAATTAACAGTCTCACAGGCGTCTACTGATCTAGACCGAGGCCATGCATTGCATAAAGTCCAGCAAGAACTGTATCATCATTCATCGGTGGACAGTAATTAGGAGCACAGGAAATCATGGTAATAAAATCTCCTTACCGTTTTAATTAAGGCTTCCATTATATTATCATCACCACTGACACTGCATACACAAACCCAAGCACGACGATACAGAAGAAACCCTACAGTACTAAGCACAGTGCGCTGCCTCCCAGCAGCAGGAAATGCAGCCAAAAGAGAGTAGCTAGTAGTGTCGATACGAAGAACAGTACACGTGCGCGTTGATCGATCAATCCATCATTCCGTCGTGATGGGAGCGATCGATCGTGATTACGACGGGATAAACCTCCGGATTAATCGAGCCCTACCTTGCTTTGCTAGTGTACGGACTAGTTAAACACGGACAGCGGCAGCATGCAGCCCGCCGCGTGCGCCTCCGCCGCCGCCGCGGCCATCGCCATCGCCATCTCGTCCCCGTTGCCGGCGCCGTTGGTGTTGCCGTTGCCACTTGCATTGCCGGCGGCGGCGGCCGCGTCGCCAGGCACAAGGAAATGGCCGTGCACGAACTGCGGGTGCGGGATGAAGAAGTGCCCCTCCGGGATGGGCCGCACGACTTCGGGCCTCTCGGGCAGCGCTGCGGTGGGGGCGGCGGGGGAGGAGGCGGCAGTGGGCGTCGCCGCCGCCGCCGCGGCCTGCTGCGACGAGGACGGGCGCTTCCGGCGCTTCTTCTCGTAAGCGATACCGCGCGCCTTGGCCTGGCTGTCGCGGACCTCGCGGAGGTAGAGCCGCACGGCGCGCGCGCCGAAGGGGTTGGCCTCGGGGCGGCCGCCGTGCTCCTCGAAGGCTGCGCGGAGGCGGCCGACAAGCGCGTCCAGGCTACCCCAGGCCTGCCGGAGCGGGCACGGGCACGGCGCCGGCGGCGACGGGTGGCCGAAGAAGGGGCACCCGGCGGCGTGGACCTTGGTCTTGCCGAACTGGTCGAGGTAGCGCAGGAACTCGAGCACGTGCGCGCCGCTGCACCGGGCGAGCTCCAGCGGCGGCCGGTGGTTGCGAAGGTACTGCCCGAACGTGTGCCAGTCCCGCCGCTTCTGCGACTCGTACCTGCTAGGCCGCGGCGCGTCCGTCCCCGCGCCCGGGCTGTCAGCCGCGCTTCCTCCCTGCATGTTCTCCCCGCTCTTCTCCTTCAGCTCCGAGCTCAGATCTGCGTGCGCGTAGTTGAGAGACCAAAAAAAAAGAGATTTTTACTGCAGGACCCAACCCATCAGCGAATTTAATTGCGAGCTTCCAAAGAACGCGGCAAGAAATTCCCATGCGGCGGTGCAACCAAATCACGAAACGAACTCGAGATTCCTTGGATTTTGCTGCTGCCTATAGGAGAAAGAACTAGCTAGGGTTTCCTAATGGGGGAAATCAGCTGGTCCAGGGCTGGTACGGTGGCCCAGAGTGCATCCCAAGGCGGTCTGAAATGAATCCGAGAACCCAGCTGCTGCCGCCAGCAACCAAGAACTGACACACACACGCTGGACACGGCGCGGCCTGCCGTACAATCAGCCAGCCGCAGAGGAAGAACTCAAGAAGCAGAACGGAAACCACACACCTCACCTGCTGCCCCTAGCTCGCTCGCGGCGCCTCCGCGTGGCAGCTGGCAACGACCCGAGCCTCGCCGGACGCACCGCCGGTGGCGGCGGGGCCGATGGAGCGTGCCCTGAGAAGGAGAGAGGTCGAGGCTGCACGAGCACCACTTGGGTTAATGAACCACCGACGGCTCCGGATTGCAACAGCAGGGGGCGGCGGCGGCGGCGGCGGTTAAGAGAAGTCGTCGTCCGAGGACAAGGTGGAGGAGGAGGAGAAGGGGCAGTAGCCAGGTAGCGTGGGCGCGCGTATATAGGGGAGGGGTGGAAGGAGCGGAGCCCAGCCGCTTAATTTCGAGGGGACGGGGGGCGGCGGCGTCGGAGCCGAGCTGAGCTGGGCCGAGCGAGGAGGGAGGGAGAGGAAGAGGCCGACCAGTGGTGACCCCAATCATTTAAGGCCATGGCAGGTGCAACAGGGTTCCTGATGTATGTACACGCATCCATCCATGGCAGTATTTCTGCTATGTATTGTATTAAAAGGTTTTTTTTGGGTGGGTTTGTATGATTTTGTGCTGTGGGCGGCTACGTATCAGATGCATACGCCACAAGATTAGGTAGGGACGTAGGGACGCCAGGATGGTGTGTGACGACAAGTCTAAAACGTGCTGGTCTGTCTAGCGTCAAATACATCATCAGAAATGGGGGAAATACGACACCGTGTTTGGCAACCATCATTTGAAGCTAGAATCTTGGAATTGGAGCCCAATTGAAGCATGGAGGATGTTTGGCTACCACCAGAATTGGTAGAATCAATTCTTGTGTCGATTTCGTAAGCCCACCTCCTTGCTAAACTCAAATGACACCTGCACCACCCTCGTCATTCGTCTGGAATCGTGTGAGCTCGACGCTTCTCTCTCGACCCCGATGCTCAAAACTCCAACCACCGAACTTCCTTCTCCGCTTTCGCACCCTCGCCATCGAGGCAAGGTGAGATTCGTCGCCGCCACCACCGACATCCGTCTGCCACCCATCTACCGCGAGCGCCCGCTTCCTGTGTCACCGTTGGGGTGCCGCTTGGAAGTCACCCACCTTCCGCAAGTGCCACCTTCCGGCGGAGTGAAGTGAGGGGCAGCACCAAGTGGTTGTCCTCATAGATCGGAGATGAGAAGAAGAGCAGAGAAAGAGAGGCGCATGGGAGCAGCGATGCGGCCCGTGGTGCCAGGCCGGTGGTGCAGCGAGCTAGCAGCCACCGCTTGGTGGCCAGCACAAGCCCGAGTGGCGGCCGCCCCTTCCCCTCGTACATGACTCCTGGCAGAGTGCAGAAGCTAGAAAGAAACAAGAAAATGCTAGGAAGAAAGCAAAAGGAAACAGAAAGGAGGATTGATTAACTACCATGACTCCTCAATGTAAGTGCACTCACTTTGATTGCTACGTCAATTGAATTCGCTTTGCAATTTAGTGACACCCAAACAAATAAATTAGATTTGGAATCAAATTGAACACAATTCCAAATGAAGTGGAAATGATATTGGGATCAAATTCCTCACACCCAATTCAACTGATGGCGACCAAACAGGGTGTAAGGGAATTTCCATGCATGGAGATGTCTGTTCTGCTAAAGGCGGCGTGAAATCGAAGTATATAATTGGGTGGAGCTAGTGCTTGGATCAGGTCGGGCATCTGATCCGAGCACTTTCCTCGTACGATCAATGAGATGATTTGAAAAATACCAACCACATCTAAGTGATTTTCCTAGATAGTTTCATGAGGAAGGGCTAGCGCTCGGATGTTCGGTTAGACCCATATGCTTGTGCTAGAGAAGGGCTAGGGTATAGGAGGCTTTCGGCTAGAAGAGGCTGAGTTGAGGGGCGGCGACGTTAGAGGAAAAAGATGTAACATTATTGAGTCATTTTATGTAAAATTGTCATATATGCCTACAATATTTAAAAAATGTTTGCAACATTTTTGTGAGCATTGATGTTGTTGCAACCATTACTCAGATGAGATGCAACATCATTTGCAGTAGATCGATCTTTGCAACATCGCTAGATTGATGCGTCGGCTTCATCGTTCTTTCTGTTGATCTTGACGAGAGTGTTGGCAACCGGAGGGTTCCTGTCTAGCTTATTTCTTGAATGAGGGATCAATCAACCCATTTTCATGAAGACGGATGCTTTTTTCGAGATGCACAAATCACAAGAGACATCATACAAGCATTATACTAGTATGGGTCTTCCTCGAGAGGAATAATAACCCTACTCTAGTGAGCTCACTACAGTGGAATGGATTACAGAGATGTACGTAATAACTTGTCTCTGTCAACACATGCCTAGTGCAAAAAAGGAAAAGGGTCTATAAAGCACATGTATAAGGAAAATGTGGGATTAATGTGCCTTAACTGCCCAAGGTATCTAGGCTTCAATTATCGCTTGTCATGGCACACATTGATGGGGTTAGCTATCGTGTGCCGTTCCCAAATCGTGGGAGCAATAGTTATTCCTCGTGGAACCACGTGCTTACTTGCAGGGAATGACTGGTTAATTTCCTTGACTGGGTCGCAAACAAGTAGGTAACTTACCTACACCTCGACGGGCTATGGGTAGCAACGCCTCACGAGTAGCGACTAGTCGAGTAGAGCCTCGTGGGCAGCTCCTCCATGATTACGTGCCCTAGTTGGGGCGGTACATCGACAACCAAGTCTGCTCGTCTGTGACAAGCTTGCAGTCTCTCCTGGTACGAACTCCAGAGGCATGCATGTGAGAGTTGACTAGTCAACATGGTATTTTATCCATTACTCTATAGAGAGCACCAAATTGAAACACCAACTTTATGGGTATCTCCCTGTAGACTCTTGTAATTGAGGTGTGTTAGTTTCACAGGTATTTATTTTCCTTACTTCCCATAGACGCAATAGCGCTAGATTAATGCATCGACTTCACAGGTATTTTTTTGCATAGTCTCATTTTCGCGTGTATATGTTGATGCTTTGACACGCTACTCCTTGATCATGGTCATTGCTCACCAGGCTTGACAAAGGTTGTTGAAACGTTTGCTTACCAGGGCTTGAAGGAGGTTGTTAAAATGTATCCTCGCTCTTTGTCGTTGTTCGTTGGGGTGTGAAGAAGGTTGTCGAAGTGTGTCTAGATTTTCAATAGTCTTCGCCTGCTCCTCTCATTCATGGCGGAACAACCCTGGTGAGAACACCAAATTGATGTGTCAGTTTCATAGGTATCTAGACTGGTCCTGGTGATGCATCAACTTCACATATCTCTTTACATAGTGCCAATGGAGTAGGAAAAGAGATCTCTTTCCATACAAAGAAAACATAGAGAGAGAATCCAATGTGATAAAATCTTGCAAATAAGGTTAGTCTCCCAAGCAAACAAATCTTTTTTCCATGCAAAGCAAACATGTTTTACTTTCAAGAAGACACCATTATAATCTGGTCCACTGTAATTGGTTGTGTAACTATTTTTTTATTTCTTGGATTAACCTAAGAATTTTTAATATTTTAGAGCAAACAACGTGGCTCCTTTCATTAGTACTTTAATAATATAATAGATAGGTGTATGACGAAGCTGATGACATGAAGTTGGGACGCAGTAGAGTGCAAAACCGGAGCTGAGGACGTAGATCGTCTTGCACCGATAGTGGATGCTCGTGCTAGGATATTTTCATGGAAGAACCTATCTTCACCCGGCGTAACACCCTAGTCCAAAAATTAACTTAGCGCTAGCCCACCTTATGAATGGCCCACAATGTGCAGCACATCTCTTGGCCTTTTGTCCTTACTTCCACGAATGGGGTTATCTTAGGAGTGCTAGGATTTGGGCTTGCAGAGGTCATCAGGCATAGGAACTCATGGTCAACTGGCATTGTGGAACTAAAGAGCTAGATGGCTCTACAATCTCCCCCCTTAATTTGGTGAGGGTGTCCTAAGTAGTTGAAAGCCCACGAAACTCCACTCGGTACACGACCCATGCCACATGTACACATGAACCAAGTAGCAAGGGTCGATGCTTTGATACCATTCGTAATACTTTGGCTTAAAATTCACTTAGATCTAGCCCATGTATGTCATGGACATGTATAGCACCTCTCTTGCCCTTTCACGCATCACCCGAAATGGTTAACCTAGAAGTGCGACAATTTAGACTGGCAGTCGTAATATGCTAGTTGAACTACGAGATATTAAAACTAGGGAAATATGTTACATGCAATTGCAGAGCCTTCTAATATCTTATATGCCATCACTTAGAGGCTTATCTCTAATTATATGCCATTGCAATTGCTTAATTATTGCTCTGTGTGTTATTAGCGAAAACTTATCTTTTTGTTTAAGCTATGTTAACATTTCAAAAATCCTAAAAAACACAGAGTTATTAAGTATGCGGCAATATGAATGCACAATTTTTTAAAGTATTTTAAGATAAATCTTTTATGTTTAAAATATTTTTAAGTGTAAATTTAACATAATTTTTTTTTGTAAAAGTATCAAAAGAAAAAGATTGAAAGTATCGCACATCTGATAACACCGTGATTTTGTGTGAATTTTTTGATATGTTTACATATTTTAAATAAAAAGGATAAGTTTTCAATAATGACGTACTGGGCAATATTAGAACAATTGCAACGGCAAATAAGGAAGATGCATCTAAGTGATGCACGTAAGAGGCTATCTGACTATGCAATGGCAAACAAAAATTTGACCATTAAAACTATGGTATAAAAATGTATATTTTCCTAATAAGAAATGCCATTAAGACCTCTTTGGTTCACGGGATTTTGAAAATGTAGGAATATTATAGTAGTAGGATTGAGATGTCCAAACAATGTATCTCAGGTGATTGAAATCCACAAGAATTAATTTGCTATGGCGTTTGATTGTATCATAGAAAAACATAAGAACTCTGTAACTCCAAAAATTATTATCTCTTTTTTCCCCTTGAAAACTATCCGAGACTATTGTTTAAAACTAGATAATGAATCCATAGAATTATTGTAGGGGGTTGGATATGCCAATTTTTCTTTGGAATTGGCACTAAAGGGAAGGAATCCATGAATAATCCTATTTTGGCGGTTCATTAGAGGTTATTTTATTGAAGGATTGTCTTATTTGTTGATTAGTTGGCTTGTAGAGGCCGGTCCACTTCGTTAAGTTGTTGTTAGAGTTTTGAGGCACGCCTTTGAGACTAAAAAGGGCTAAAAACTGAACATTTGGCTTTTCGATAAAAGGAGATTAGCAAATAAAGTCTCCAAGAGCATCTACAAATCATATAAGGCAAAGAATAATCCCATTCTAATTCTACAAATCAAATATGACAAAGAGGGAAATTTTTACAATGATATAATTTCTTTAAAATCCCTGTTGCTATATACGGAAGTAAGAATGCGTTGTCCAAGTTTATGTACGTAATATAAACCGTGAACAAACAACTGTAGCAAAAGCTTTGGAAAACGCCCTCACGTTATTCTCAACTGTAGAGCAAGATTAAATTCTCTCTCGTTTCATGGGGGTGGAATTGGAAAGGGTTGGAGGACAAGAGCTAGCGAGACGGGATGTATGGGGCCCGGAACGTAGACATCCACCTCGTGGGCGTGATGGCAGGCAGGCAGAGGCGGTGAGAGCGCGGTTGATTCTTTCGACGTTATAGAAAAGGTCGTCACCTCACCGGTCTTTTCAACCAGCTGCCCTCCTCTCCCTCCTCCTCTTCACCTCTCATTTCAACCCCCTCTCTCACTATCCATCTCTCCGTGATTTCTCTTTCGAGGGAGGAGAGAGAGAGGGAGAAAAGGGCGCGAGATGGTCATGCGACGCATTGATGCGTGGGGCATGGAGACGTCGCGTCACCGGCGCAAGCCAACAAACGCCGCAGGGGCTACCATATTTGCTCGATCCACAGGCCACGGCCGCCCAGACCAGTACGTGCGCCACCGCATGGGCTCCGATCACTACTGCCTACCGCCGCCGTGCGCCGTGCGCCGTGCGTCTCCTCTCCTCTCTACAGCTACCAGTAGAGCTCTCTCTCTCTCTCTCTCTTGGAATGTCCTGTACTACGTTGCGTACGTCCTGTTGATCTCTGGTAGGTTATTATTAGGTCACACAGTGGAGTGGCATTTGTGCGTGTAGGCATGGAGCGTTTAATTTTTGCCCAACAAGTTAGCTTGCGCAGGGCGTGTCGGTCCATCCACCGGAGAGCAAAGTGCAGGGTGCCGTTTGGTGAACCCCGTGCATATTTTCGCGGTTTTTAAGGGTTCAAACGGTTCGGCGATCCGTGCGTTTGCATACGCTGGCGACGTTTTCGCCTGAATGGATGGATCGACGTGCCTAGCTCCTTGCTTCGCGCGTTGGGTCCCTCTTCCTTGACTTGGACTGCCACCGGCTAGAGCGAGAGCTCGCGTCGCACGTACAGGCGTGCACTGTTGCCAAGGGCCCAGGAGAACGGTACGCGACGAGGACGACGCAGGCGGCATTAACGCCATTGCTGATCGATGGATGGATGCTTAATTAGTGATATATATATCTAGCTCGCTTCGTACTGGGGTACAGATGCAGACGACGAGGAGGCAGCACGTAATTGCTGTGCTGTCGGGCCGTACGCACGCACTGATCGATCCCAGTGGCAGTGTGGCTGCAGCTCGCTAATGGTGTGACTGTACGTCACTGGCTAGTACCGGTAAGTTCCACAGCTAATCCGTGTTCTAGCTAGTCAAATGCTAATTAACGAGCATCCCAACGGCCACCCTATAATCCCATCCTATGTAACATTATTAATTCACCATATACTCTAAGGGCGCGTTTGGCAGCCTGCACGCTACGTGAGCACGGCCCGCGAGCTTCGCCCGCTGGAAACGCGCTTCATGTGTTTCCGCATGCAGTTGCCAGTTGATTTTCGCGGCGGTTGCATGTGGAGCAGGCAAGCGCTTGCATGCAAGCGACCAAAACGCAAGCTGTCACAGCGTTAATTAATGCATCTTGTAAGGCATGGCAAGAATAGCACGTAGACCAAACAGGCTATAAAAGATTTTCTCCACCCTCTAAAATTGGTTTACACTTTACACTATATATATTCTCTAAAAAGACTAGTCTCTCGAGCATATCCTCTGTCCCAAAAAGTCTAAACATTGTTATGGAGGAGTTCCTGGGAATGCTAAGCTTATACGCTAGAGACTCTAAATTCAGGCCTCTATATACCCTGAAATACTACCGCCTATAATAGATTTTCTAAAATCGGACCTCTATACCCTCAAACACTACAACTTATAAAAGATTCTAATTAGAGTCTCCGGTGTACATACAACCCCTAAGATCATGTGCAATCATATTTCCTTCATTTGTTTCTTTTCCTATTCTCTACCCATATTCTTTCTCTATATTTTTCAACATGTCCAATAGCATCCTCACGTAGAGAATAATACAATGTACGAGAGAGAATCCTTTTCCAAAGGAATGGAAGAGAAAATCCGTTTAAAATGAGAACGGTGAAGAAAATCTCTTGGAACAGTGAAAGTAACTAAAATCTTTTTGCGAAGTGAAAGGGGAGGTGTAGAGAAACCGTTACGCATGGTCTAGAACTGTTCACTTTTTACACCGCCAACTTTAAAAGATTCTAAAATTAATCTGAACATCTAAATTCTCTGATGGACAATGCTTTAGAGGCTCTCCTCCACATGGTTACTTCTGCTGCGTTGACCAGCTCGATCGCCTTAATTCTAGGTAGTTTGGGAGCGGCCTGGCGTCCTGGCAATGTTGTCAAGATCACGCCCTGACGCGCCCATGCATGCATGGCTTGTTTTGGCAGCAGTTTGGGCTGCCCGACTGGGAGAGGCCGGCGCTTTCGCGAGCCTTGGCTTGTTTCCTTCTTCCTCTGCCATTGATCGCGCTCTGGGTAGCACACGTGCGAGCGCGACTGCGCGAGCGCCTGCTCGATCGATCATATCAGCGACTGCTCCGCCCCGTCCCGTCCTCCTTGCCCTGCCTGCAGCTGCGCGCCGCCTGGGCGCGTCCGGCCCGCCCGGCGCGCGCGAGACGCTTCGCCGCACGTGAGCGCGCCATGCCAAAGCCCATGCCCCATGGCCGCCGAAAGGTTTCCGCCACTGCGGCGACTGGCCGGCCGGCCGCGCGCCATTATTGACGACGAGTCCCACTCGGAGTTGCCTGTACGTCCCATGCATGCGACGACGATCCAACACGAAGGTTTGTTTCAGACGCACGCTCAGTAAGACTCTGCAAAAGCGTGCAGCCGCGGCCAAGGGCCTATCCTATGCGTGCCAGCCTTTCTCGAGCAACTGAGCTCATGCCATGGCAGACAGACAGACTGAGAGAGAGAGAGAGAGAGAGAGGAGAGAGAGAGCATCGAGGTTCGTGCGTGTGTCTGACCGATATTTTGTCGATTCCTAGTCCGTTCAAAGACTCTGCAGCTGGCCTGCACTTGCTCTGTCCAGTGGGTTTTGTCTACCCTTTTAACAGGACGGTACACCCCATCGGAAGGGAAAAACCAGAACGAGTACGACTCTAAACATAGTACTGAGTCTACTGACCACTGAGACTTGAGATCTGTGATCGCAGAGACGTTTCATGAATTGATGTTCAATTAATCATCTTGCCTGCCTAAAGAACGCCTTCAGATCATATGGTTGGTTATTCAGAGTAAAAAATAATCTTGCAAATATTACTGGCGCCCAAACCTGGGGTTCGTGCACAAGAATACAAGATTGATTAGTTGATTGCATTAGAGATGATGCCAAATATCAGAGGGTAGATGTTTTCATATTTGTACAGGTTTCATGGTTCCAAAAACATGGAGTGCGCTAGATTTTATAAAACTTCGTCGATTCCGTTTGTTAACGGCAATGGAATGGGGTTTGACCTCCTTTTGCCCAGAAAAAAAAAAAGAAATTCGCAGCATCATGGCCCATGCATGATTGTGTTGGGATAGCTTATTAGATGCTGGCTATTGGGCCTCATGGGCTTTTCAGTGAAATGTCTTGGGCCTGATGTTTACTCAAGATTTCTGTTCTTTTGTGTGAGACTCACCTTTCTTTCCTTATTTTTTTCATTTGAAAATCATGTTGCATTTATAAGATCCGGCCACACTAGTACTTGTTCCTCACATCCTCAAGATTCAAGTTATTGTCATCTTCGCAGATTAAAATCTAGAAAACTAACAGTGTCCTATTAAATCTGGCAATGCAAGAGAATGAGAATGGCAGAAGCAGATCGCTTCTGTATTAGTCTGAAAGCAGAATGTGCAATCTTTTCGTCAGCTCACCTTACTTTGACTTGTTGAATTGTAGGTATTGCTAATCAACACCCAATAACAGCTTTGAAGCCAATGTAACCATGATGTGAAAGGCTAATGAAGCCAAGCCGGGTTTCACTTTTCAGAATGCAAACAATCCAATAAGAAGGCAGGTAAAGATACCTTTCTGCCATGATTTGTACAGGAAGGGCCATGTTGCAGGGGAGTACATCCACCTCCTGTGATATGGTGGCCAGGGGCCTATCTGGATGAAGCAAGGCTGGGGTAACGTCTTTGCTTCATCATGGCCAAATGAGCAAGGCGAGGCAAAGACAACTGCCGAGTAGGCTGGGGTGAGGCAAGGACAGGCCCAACGCCACTGCCTTGCTCGAACCAAATGAGAAAGGTGGAGCAAAGGGGGACATCAAATGTGACGGGCAAAGCAAGGACGAAGAGGCGCTGATGCTTTGGCCAACATGCTGGTTGGGCGAAGCGAAAGGATCAACTTAGGATCTAAGAAAGCTTAGGAGAGAAATAGTATAGTAGGGCCCGTATGGTGTCAGGATAAGCATCATTGGATCTTTTACTAGGGGTAGACTACTACAGGAGATCTCTTCACTGTCTGCTCAGAACGGGCTTCATTGCTGGTTCTGGCTCCAGTAGTGAATAAGCGACAGTGATGATCGGCACCTTATCACTGCCGGCTAGAAAACCGACAGTGATAGAGCCATATTACTGCCGATTCAAGCCATGAGTTGGCAGCGATATGGCTCTATCACTGCCGGCTCAAGGCATCAACCAACAGTGATAATGCTCTATCACTGTCGGCTCTAGCCATGAGCTGGGAGTGATATTGCCTATCACTGTCGGCCCAAAACTAGAGCCTGCAGTGATACCCCCAACAAAAAAATTATATAAATCAATTACCAGTATGCATGCACACAGATTCACCATACAAATATCAATGTCATTACCGGTACAAATTCCCCATACAACACAATATGTATGCATGCACAGGTTTAAAACCAATCAGATGCACAACTCATATTGGTTTCAAACCAACTAGATGCACAATATGTATGCATACCTGCTTTTTCTGCAACTCCTTGGTAATATTAAACTAATGCTATAGATACAGAGATTTCATTCTTTTGGGTCCCTAAACCTACATTCTCAGTAGTACATGGAAAGTCAGTATATAAAAGGCACTGCCAAATAACATAAAACGAAAAAAAATTAAGAAGGGCTAAGGATGTTGCCCACACACAAAAATGCATTATATTGACATAGCACACCACATAATTTTAGTGATAGAGGATTGCTCTTAGGCGATGGTTGCAAACGCACAAGGCGCTACCTTCTTGGCGCAAGGTTTAGACTTACACAAAAGAGAATAATTTAAAAATCAAGCTAGCCACTGATTTACCATTCAACACCAGACTGCAGTTTAAGAAATTAAAACTGCACTAGTAAATATATATATGGTGTTGGCAGACTCTAGTGTTCAATTTCTAATTGATTCGGACAACGTATCAAGTAACTGACACTGCTTAATCAATTGATCACAAATTACGTGGATAGATACTATATGAAAGGATAAACCTCTAATAGAATGGTTAAATTAGTGCTAGCCTGATTAATAAATTCACAATTAACAAGTGTCGACCAATTTCATCATCAAGCAAAACCGAAACCCTCACAATATGTATACATGCATAGGTTTCAAACCAACCAGCAGACATCAATAATAGAAATACCATATTAATGTTTAGAAACATAAACCAAAGCTGCTGAATAAATACCATGGTCTAGAATACAGAAATCTAACACATATGTCTGTATACCAAAGAATAAAGAATTGCTCTCAGATGCATAATGCACACCATAGAATTTTAGTGATAGAATATTGCTCTCAGGTGATGACTGCAAATCACAAGGCGCTGTCTTTTCGGTGCAAGGTCTAGACTTACACAAAAAGGATAATTTAAGAATCAAGCTAGGCACTGATTTAACCATTCAATTGATCACAAATTATGTATCAAGGAACTGACACTACTTGAATCAATTGATCACAAATTACGTGGACTGTGTAGAAGTGCTTGCTCAGCAAGGTCTGACAGGAAAGCAATTTGAATTATTAATCATAATATTAACTGACACTAGTGGTTCTTATGGTAAGCTCTTTCAATGGATTCTAAGGCTGATGATTATTTATTTCTTTTGAATTTAAGATTCAAGTTTCTGACTTTCATAGCATATGTATGAAGAACAAAGCAACTTTGTGGAACCGAGTTTGTTGTAATAAGTAATTAAGTGTTGTGCACCTAGAAATGTTCAAAAAGGTAGGAAACAGTATCTTGAAAATTTGGCCCTGAAAATCAATTTGAAGATATTGTTTTCAGGACCAAAATTTGAAGACACTGTTTCCCACCTTTTTGAACATTTCTAGGTGCACAACATTTCTAGCCTTGCCCCGCCGGTCTTGGCCTCCTGCACGGCCCCCCACCCAAGACCGCCCACCCTTCCCAAAGACCGATCGCCTTGGCCACGCCAACCTCCTCCCACGCCACGCCACGCCAACCCCGCCCTGGCGCCACCTGCAAGCCCAGCACATCGTCAAGACTTAGGATTAGGATTAGAATTAGCATTAGTATTAGGATTAGTCGGTACAAACTAATAGAAAAATTAGTAGAAATTATTAGGGTTTGCTAGAAATTAGTAGAAATCATTAGGGTTTGCTAGAAATTAGTAGAAATCATTAGGGTTTGCTAGAAATTAGTAGAAATTATTAGGGTTTGCTAGAAATTAGTAAAAATTAGTACAAACTAATATAAAAAGTAGTAGAAATTATTATAAATTGCTAGAAATGGTTAGGATTTGCTAAAAATTAATATGAATTGGTAATAATTAGAAATTAGTAGAAATTAGTAATAATTAGAAATTATTACAAATTATTACAAATTGCTAAAAATTGATAGAAAATGTCACCTAGTCGTACGTCACCCGTTCGAGAATGTCACACCCCATAAGGATCTACGATGGTGATTCGTCCGGTTCCATTATGAAAAGTAGAAAGTGTTCCCGAACTATCCTGTGGACTACCTCGATTGGCATCCCAGTGAATAGCCTGCAAATGTCGGTTTGGTGACGATACGTTGTGGTACTTGTGATTTCCGTGGTGAAATTTTGACGGCATGACCCTATATGGTTCTCCGGTGTGTTACATAAGTGTTGGGGCGCCGGGAAACGACACCCTGACCATCGTTGCACTAGGGGATCCTTAGGGTTATGCTGTCGAAATTTCGTCTCGGATCCATGGGTGCCACAACGGTCGTATTCAATTTGGTATTTGTGGGTTGGTTTAGAAACCTCCCCAAGCCTTGTGTACAGCACCTTACCTTCGACAATCTGTACTGCATGGATTGAAGAGGATTGGATGAATATAAGAGTTGGATATATGATGGTTGGCAACAGAATGGATAACACACGAACAAATGGTTCTAGAAGGCTGGTGAATTCGTGCTTCGTGCTTTCGAGTCAACGCCCAACCCTAACGACGTAAGAGTGCATTGTCCATGCGCTTATTGTTGTTACTATCGAAAGAGATCGCTGGACAAGATGTAGATTTATTTGTGTAAGGTTGGGTTCAAAGCAGCGTATCATAGATGGGTCTACCATGGCGAGGGGCGTGTTGCGCCAGCAGATCCTGTTGAAGGTTTCAATGAAATCGATCGGATGCAGGACATGATGGAGGACTACGGTCATCATTTCGAGGACGAAGAGTCCCCCACTTCCGTGACAGAATTTCTGAAGCTTTTGTTGTCCACGCAGGAGCCGTTGCATAAGAAAACCACAGTGACCCAGTTGTCGGCGGTATCACATATGATGGCGTTGAAGTCTAAATTCAATTTCTCTACCAATTGTTTCGATGATATTTTGGCTCTATGGTGCTCCATCCTCCCTAAAGGTCACAAGATGCCATCGAACTGGTATGAGTTGAAGAAACTCCTCAGTGGTCTAGGAATGCCATATGAGAAGATAGAATGGTATTTTCTATTTCTACAACTACGAACTGTTTGTACAGTTTAGGAGAGAGCACGGTGAGCGGATCACCACCTCCAAGGCCCGTGGGATCTACCTCGACCCGGACGACTACGTTGGGGTGCCTCCTGAGTGGACCACGAACCACTCGGAGGCATGAAGGTCTATTGGCGAGAAGTGGGCCAACCAGGAGTTCCGGGACAAGTCGATGAAGGCCAAGCATAACTAGGCCTCCAAGGACTACAAGAAAAGGGGGGAAGTGGTCCATTCCCTAGCTAGCCAAAAAGCTGGTAAGCTTTGATTTTTTCTTTACTTTTTATTTTTTGGCTAACTTGTCTTTTCCTTCTTGCAGACGCTAAAGACTAGGTCCCGACCCAGCATGTTTGACCCGTGGAAGAGGGCCCACACACTGAAGCCCAGGCTCGGCACCCAGCCTACGATGGACCCCATCGTGCAATAGAAGATGGAAAGTGCTAACAAAAACTTTCACCCTTATCAGATTTATAGTTTTGCTTAGTATAACTTGAAGAAACACAAGATCGCTACCGGAAGTCCTGCACTCGGGTGCATGGCCCGAACAGCTTCTAGGAGGATGCCTCCCTTGACCCAGTAGTGATCCACCAGCACATCGGGTGCAAGGTGCACGGGAGGCTGGTGATTGGAGGGGACCACCTTAGATGAGCTAATTACTATCTAGCATGTCATTTCTTTGAAAACATTGATTTTACGAACTAACCGCAGTCCTTAATTGTAAGTCGGAGGCTTACAAGCCTAAGGTCTGGGCCTCTCAGAGCGCCACTGAGAGTCGGTATGAGTTCAAGGCCCGCATCCTCAAGAAGATGGAGCAAGGGAGGAAGCAAAGGGAGGAGGAGAGGGAGCTGGAAAGGAGGGAGCACCAGTATGAGTTCAAAACCAATTTAGTAGCTGCTACTGCCTGTATGAGTTCAAAACCAAGAGTTAGGTTTAGATGATCGAGGCAGAACTTTGTGAAGAAACGTGAGATGTTCATGCCTCATGCATGCATGGGCCTGTATGTGCGGCGAAAGAATCAACCGTGGCTTAATTTGGCAGACGTGCTGAGTTGCGTGCGATCGATATAGCCTAGCTTGCCATTCTATCCTAAGTCATAACCTGTTTTCTTTTTCCTTGCAATGGAAGATTGTTTCTTTTCTAGTTTTCTTGTTCTACTTGTGTTAGTATGACAATTATTTATCATTTTGCTTTGTTTTTTTTTAGTTTTTTCTTTTAATAAGCGTTTGTAATGGTGTTGTGTGTATCCCTAATTGATATAAAAGTAAGAAGTTACTTTCATTATCTTAAAAGAAAATCATAACCCATTTAGTCACGGCCGTTCCAAACAGAGAAAACACTAGGAGTGCGATCAATGCGTATTTGCCAAAGGTTTATCTCCTGAGCTCGCCCTTCTAAAGAAACGGTGAACGCTAGTGTGCTATGTTGCTTGCTAGAGCTAGAGTAATAGATTTAGGCCCAACCCTAAGGTCCCCTCAAGTTTTTACTTTTTCTTTTAACTGGCGGGTTATACTGGGTCGGGGCACCAATATATTCCTATCATGGCGGGTTCGGGCCATGGCTTGACCCAGCCAAACCAATTCGGCAATTAGCCTACACCTCGCCCTCAATCCTCAAGGGCCAAGGTCTAGCTGCCTAGGCCTGCTTCCACTACTAAGCCACCACGGTACACACAGCCCACCACACACTCACATATGGTTCCCTCAAGCACACACATAGCCGCCACTTCCCCTCCACATCACTGTCACACTCTCATGCCCACGACCAGCCAAGCGTCGCCCCTGCAGCCTTCCCTGGTGGCGGCGGACCCCTCCCTATCCTCTCCACCTCCCTAGGCTAGCCCACATGGCTCATGCTGTTTGTCTCCTCGACGCGAGGCCATCCTCTCCTCTGCACCTGGAGCCACTGGACGCCAACATATCCTTTGCATGTGGCATCGCTAATGTTGACC
This sequence comes from Olyra latifolia, assembly GCA_036346145.1. Classification (NCBI taxonomy): domain Eukaryota; kingdom Viridiplantae; phylum Streptophyta; class Magnoliopsida; order Poales; family Poaceae; genus Olyra; species Olyra latifolia. Next base: position 5,415,025 of record CM070528.1, on the reverse strand, counting down.
TTCCTCGACGCACTGCCACCCTCGGCGCTAGGCTCTCCACGTGCATCCTTTCCTCATTGCTCGATGCAAGCCTTCCCTGGTGCATGGCCACATTTGCTCTAGCGGCATCCTCTTCCTAGTGTCGCGGTCGCTCTTGTCGCTAGCCTCTCCTCTCGGGGCTGGAGCACCGGCGCGACGGGGCAGGGCTAGTAGATGGCCTCCTCGATGCCAGGCTAGATCAGGTCGAGGTGGGGCATAGAGAGGGTCAGGTCGAGTGGAGGCGCAACCTGGCCTTGACCCATCCTATATTGATCTCTAGCTAGAGCTAGTAAGGTGCTGTGATAGGGGTGTATTATTATGGGATTTCCCGTAATAGCCAAGTGCCCACGTGTTGCAACATGATTGTTGCGAGAAAACATACAATAAGACGGTATCCAAGTCTACAATAGAAAGGAAAATATTATGAAAATCTTTATTGATAGATCATGAATTTGATGTGTAAAATACCATCAATCACCTCTATCAATAGATCCACAAAATTGAAGGCTTGACTGCAATGTCAGTGAGGGAGTGACGATGTGCAGCGAGGGAGCGACGGTGTGCACACAACGTCGATTGAAGGGGACGGTGGCCCTGGTATGGTGGCAGGAATTCCCCTCGGAGAGGAGGGAGAGTAGGATAGCACCAACATGAGAGGAGAAGGCTATGTAGGGGCAAGCTCTAGAGCATATGGTGGGTAATTTTAGTGGCGGTTGAGGGGAATTTTCACATTGTTGGTGATGTTAGCAATGATGGATAAAGATTTTATAGGATGACATGGTAATTTAGTGATGGTGGAGGAAGATTGTATGGAATAACATATGGTTAATGGTTTAGCGATGGTGGCGTGAGATTTTAGAGGGCTACTAGCGAACGGTACCCAACCAACGGGACAGGGTGTACCACTCACGGTGTACTGTCGAGTATCGAGTCATGTATTGTGCTGTATCATGGAGTATCGGGTTGGTGTATCGTGGTATCATCGAGTATCTTGTCAGTGTATCATGGTGTATCGTTGAGTATCAGGTTTGATAATGTCGAGGATCGAGTAAGGTAGTATCGAGGGTACCGGGTCTGGGTATTATCGAGTATCAGGGTATCGTCATGTATCGAGATGATTATCATGGGTATCGCCAAGTATCGGGGGTATTGGGGTCGAGTATTGGGGAGTGTCATTGAGTATCATAAAGTATTGTCATGTATCAAGATGAATATCATCATCTATCGATATATGTATTGCAGTGTATCGAGCTGAGTATCATCATGTATCGAGATGAGTATTGTCATGTATCAGGGTATTGTCGAGTATAACGTAGTATCGTATATCAGCGTATGTTGTCGAGTATCAGGGGTATCGAGTTGGGGTATCATTGAGTATTGGGGGTATCGTCATATATTGGGTTGAGTAGGAGGGTATCGTTTAGTATTGGGGTATCGAGTCAGGGATCCGAATCGAGTATTAGGTATCGTCGAGTATCAAGATTATCATCAAGTATCAAAGGTATCATCAAGTATCGGATCGTCCAGTATTGGGTTGAGTATAAAAAAATGAATAAAAACAGAAAAATTAAATTAATTTATAAAATTATGAAATTCAAACTTCACCCGCGTTCTTGCCTAGAATTAACGCTCGTAAAATGAGTTAATAAAATAATAGAAAATTTCACAAACTCGAAAAAATGTGAAATTTTACTCGTAGCTAGATCTCAAGTTTGTAAGATTTTTGATTCACTGAATCTGGAGTTCATATGAATTTTAAATAAAATATTAACACTAATACTTGCATAGAAAATTACAAAAAATAAATAGCTTTTGGAAAAATATGAAAATTGAATGAGAGCTAGGTTTAGCTATGAATTTATGCTATAAATTTGTTTCAACACAATAGGGCCAAAAATGGATTTTTGATGACCTATTAAAGGATGACTTGAACCGTACAATCTTACATCTAGATCACTACTAGTATCCTCATTGGATTGCACCTCACAGCACTCGAGCGGGGGGAGGCAGAGCATGACATGCAAGCACGGAGTAGAGCGCGTGCAGGAAAATCGAACTTGCGAGCGCGGGAAGGAAAAGCACACGAAAGCCATGTTTTGTCGCCTGTATCTTGGCTCGACAAGGGATCGTATACCGTCCCAGTATTTTTAGAGATTTTATGGGATGTCATGGGTGAGTAATTTAAGCGACAGTTGAGGGAGATTTTTACCGATATCATAATTCATATGTTGGGTAATTGGAGTATTGGACTCATCCTCGCGTCCTCCTCCTCGAAGCGAACAGCAGTCTAAACTCTAGCGTCCGGCAAAGCCGGATCAGGGCAAGATCCGCAGCCCACTTTCTCACCCCGATCATTTCCATTGGTGTACCTGTCCAAATTAGGCCCATGTAGTATTTTCTCCAACGGGGTCGGCATGCACGGTCCATTTGCACCCGAACGTGGGATTTGGTGGGCACACCGTGGGGGCCGGTCGCAGTCACGCAAACGCAATAAGCCGCGTCCATAACGGCCCATTAGTTGCAAAGCTTTTCTGGGCCGTGAAGCCCAATTTAAGTTACGTTTCTGCGCCTTGTTCATCGAGCTGCAGAGTGCAGTTCCTTTCTCCGTTGTTTCATACAAGTCTTTTGCATGTATTATACGCCATGGACCCGTGGTTGAATTCTGTATTTATATAGCACGGAGGTTTTTTTTTACCTCTAATATTAAAAAATTTCTAGTGGTAAATACTGAGCGGCAATATTATGCCATAATGATTATCTTTCACTAAAATTACATGCTATACCATTCGGCGTAATAAACCCATCACTCCACTAAAATTACCTGCCCTACCATGCATCCGTCGTAACAAACTCATTTTTTCTGATTCAATCCCTTAGAATGCTCACCGTGGGTATAACCAGACACATGGGCTTTTGGTACCATCCGCACAGTCGCTCGTAGCACGTCAGGTTGTGCAATACATAACACAAATTGCCCATAGCGAAGTCAAAAACGTATAATGTGCACACACAATCACTCAGGATGCCTCGCTGCGTGACAGATGGGCTTTTGCTACCATCCGCACAATTGCTCGTAACATGTCACGTTGTGCAATACATAACACAAATTGCCCACACCGAAGCTAAAGACGTATAATCTGCGCACACGATCACTCAGGATGCCTCACGGTGCGGTGCATATATAGCACCAATTACCCACCACAAAGCAAAAAAACGTATGACCCTTCTTGCTCATAATTTTGATGATAGAATTAGAATTTTTTTATAACAAAACACAAACACTTAGCCTTCTTTTTCCAAAAAAAGATTTTCCTTTGGGGCAGTGTTTTGTTGCTTCACAGTAGGGATGCAAACGGAGCGGATAATTTCCGACCGACCGAACCAATACGGACAGTGGTTTGGATATTTATACGGATATCTGGCTGTACGGATATGGATATTAGGATGCAGATATGGATACAGATACGGATAATGCGGATAATATCCGTGGTATAGTATCCGAAAAAAATACGGATAATATCCGATGGATATTATCCGAATCATCTCAAGGCTAAGCCCACCCAACAGCTATTATCTGCTACAGTGCTTAACCTGATCAACTGTTTTGTACAATTACTCCTCAAAAACTGCTTTGTACAGTACTACTGTCTGCTACAGTGCTCAGGCTTAACCACACTGGTGGACTTGGTGGTGTTTAGGGCCTTAGACCGAATTGCTCACTGCTTAGGCCGAACCGTTCCAATTAGCTAGGCTGCTGGAGTGCTGGTGCTTCATGCCTTCACCGCACCGTCCTGGTAGTATCTACAAGATTGCATGTTTCTTGTGTATTAAATATTTATACGTACTTTAAATGTTTGATGCTTTCTTTGAAAGTCTGTATTTTACGTATTATTCGAGGAATTATCCGTTCCGAATAATATCTGAACCTGTAGTACTCGTGTCCGTATCCAAGCTATCCGTGTCTGTATCCGACACTATCCGTGTCCGTATCCATATCCGATCCATATTCGAAAAATAAATATGGATACATATACAATATCACTGCTATCCGATCGTATCCGATCCGTCTGCATCCCTACTTAACCGGGCTTCGAGGTATTTTATTGGTGGATACTCGATAGCAAAAAGGTATTTGTATTTTAACCAGTAGTTACTGGATGGTCATGGAAGTTACTGGGTTTACTTTTCAGGTTTTGATATGTGGGGGAGGGGGGGTGGGGGTTGCGAGTCGTTGGGCACGTGTTTTTGGAACTGCTCCTTGGTTCAATAGCTCCTGCAAGATTTTTTTTCCCTGTTGTCCCATATAATTTGTCGCAAGAAGTTTAATCGTAGTTGCTTCTGTAACTGGCTCAGTTGAGAAACTATATATAATAATATATGTCGACTTCATAGTGCCATGTGGCCCATGTCTCACTGCTCCTGTTTTTAGGTGATCGATTCGGTGATATTTTACTTTTCTACTACTTTGGGAACAGAGTATCTAGCTTATCAAAATAACTACTCCCTCTGTTTTACAATGGTTGTAGTTCTAACTAAATACATATAAAATAAGGAGACATGAAAAATGATTTGTCTATCCTTATTTAATAAAGGGTAGCTGAACAGATTAGCTAAACACATAGATGTATTGATGAAGCGTACAAAGATCATGTTGCCTCTAAAATTGCATTGGAACGTAAGAACTACAACCATTTTGATAAAAATTTTGAATGCTAGAATTACAACCATTGTGAAACGGAGGGAGTAGAATGGCAACGGCTATTTTTTACATGCAGCCACGTAGAAGAATTCATTGCGGTACAATTGCCGAATAGTATTCCATCACTTCACTTTTAGGAGGCTTGCAAGTCCACGTAAAATGCTATATATCAAATTGCTATGTCAACTATAGATGATCTTAATTTTTTAAAAACAGATTATATAATGCTGAAACAGCCATTTCCTTTATAAAAAACTATTTTCTACACACAACTAACTTGGTTTTCGTGGCCCAATTTTCTCTTCTATCCACATCATCATGTGACATACGTGGCAAGGTTTATAGACAGCTCATATGGAACATTGTATATGCTCTAACAGACAAGCCTGCAATATCCATATCTATTCTCTCTCAATCATCTTCTCTTGTTCATTAGCATCCACATGTAGTGTTCTTTCTCATCGTTCAAAACAATTGCAAAGGATAGTTAACTTCATTTTTTACCTACATTTGTCATAATCAACGTCAACTTAATCTTTTTGCACAGTTAAAATACGTCTTATTAGAGTGAACAGAAGGAATAGTTCTTAGAACAACACCTGAAGCCGACTGGACGGAATGGTTGTACTTATCATGATAGTATCAGTTTTAGTTAGAAATGAAGCGAGTAATGCTTAACCTACCTTTGAACACCATGGTACTGATACAATTGATAGTAGAAGGGTCCTTTAAAAAAATGACGGAGAGCGGGTAGAACAAGATTTCCGAGCCCTTTTCTCTCTTTGAAATACACGACGTGTTGATGAAAGAGTATATATGAAACTAGAACACCTTGAGAAATGAGACATACGAATATATATGGCCTAATTAGGGGCAAAAGGATAGTTTTAAAGCATTTATAATAATAATTTTAGATGATGAAAAATAGTTTCAGCCTTTACATCATAAGATGTACACCACCTTAATACAATGTTGTGATGTCTCAATAAAAGTGCATCAGAATGAAAATTAACTAGTAACAAGTCTATTATGAAATCTCCATATCCATAATTGGAGAATAAAGCCTTTGCTAGAACTTCCAAGGATTAGCATGGCTTGATTGTCGCCCTCCTAACATCATCTTTTTGAAGCAAAGCCCATTATCGCAACCAAGAAGCTTCCCTGAAAATGGTCTGTACACTAAAGTAATACCTTTGCATTTGTCAAATTAAGATAATATCATTCCGACATAACAAGTGGCCCAAAATAGAGCAGCAATGCCAACCAAAACTTGTTTTCTTTTGCTTGAATTGCAATCCCAAAAGCCAACCCCCTCTCATATTAAATAAACTCAAAGACACATTTAATCATATCGCAATTTGAACTAATCGTTAAACTGACAAAGAGAATTAACAATAAAAAATAAACGTCGAATAGTTTTATTGTATTGCAAAAACAACATTTCTAAATGTTCTTCCAATGCCTTGGTAATATATTTAAAGTAGTTTGGGTAATATTTTAAATGGAAATTTGATGTGTAGCACCGCAAAATTGTATGGAATTTACTCATGGAGTCATTGATAAATGCATGACCTATGTCCACAGGTCAGTGACACATGAAGTGATATATATTAAAGAAAAAAATCTACTTACCCTCCTCAACTATGCAAGTAGGTGCACGACCTAGGAAAACAGGTATCCTCCCAAATATGTGTAGTGGTATAAATAATCTTGGCCCGCAGGCGGTTTTTAGAGCTGTATTGCCACTTGGCAACTTTTTACCACACATGTCATCTCCTCCTCCCCACCTTTCCCTCCTTTTCCTCTCCTTTTTCCTTCTCCATCAAATACAGGACCGCCACCCCTCCTCCCTCCCTCCCCATAAACGGTCACCACTTCCCCTCCCTCTAGCGACCCCTCTGGCCTCCTCCCTCCTTGCAAACCGTCCTACCTCCCTTTCCTCTGACGACCCCTACTCCTCCCTCCCCATAGACCGCCCCCACCTCCCTCCTCCTTTCCCCACAGACTGCCCTACCTCCCTCCCCTCCGGTGACCCCTCCTCCTTCCTTCCCACAGATTGCCCTCACCTCCTCCCCTTCGGCGACCTCTCCTCCTGCCAAGCAGCATCACTACCCTACCTCTCCTCCGCGGGAGTAGCAGCAAGTGCTGGATTTCACAAAGACGTAACGACTGGTCGTCTTTCCTCATCCCCGCCCTGCCTTATCGTCGAATTTGCAGCCATTGGTTAGCCATTAGCCAATTCATCTCGGTCGCACCTTCCTCACCCCTCTATCTACCTCCACCACCGCTAGCCCATGCTTGAGTGTTGCCAGTCGGGCGGCAAGGATGGCGCCCTGTGGAGTCCTACAGAGAGAAAGGAGGTGGAGAGGGAGATAGAGACTAGCCAACTGGCCGAGCTGGCCAACACCGGTGGCTGCCAGGCACAGGTGGTGGCACGCTGGGGTGTCTCAGCTAGTGGAGCGACCTCTGTGAGGTAGAGGCGGCACAACTCATGGAGAGAAATAGAGAGGAAAAACATAGGGGGGAGAGAAATATATACAATGAAAAAGAAAAGAGAATGCCCACCGTGGCGGTCTAAATGGGACAAAATTGCTAGTTATACCATCCATGTTACAAAACCGATTGCGGAGGGGTTAAGTGCACTATATATTTTTTGGTTTGAATATCTTGTTTTCCATGGCATTAAGTGCACGGGTGTGATAGCTCAGTGCGTGAAGTAGATTTTTTTCTATATTAAAGCCATAAAATCTGCAGTGCTAGATATGCCTATTGCTCCTAATTTAAAGGATGTTTTTATTTAGTAAGAAATTTCTGTAACCAAATTACCACGCTTTTCTTAAAATAAAATCGCCCATGCATGCATGCGACTCCACCACACTCACTTGTCGCTGCATCAAGGGAGCGGAATCAAGCCGAAGAGCCTGAGGTAGCCGACGAGCCAGAGCATGACGGCGAGCAGAAGACGCCGCGGCTGTGGCTGCGGCTCCCCCAACGCGGCGACGATATGGATTGCCCCGAACAGCATGACGGCGAGGGCGGAAGGTTGCAGCGCTGCGCCTGCGCGGGCGCGGGCCCGCCGGTTGGCGCGCGCCTCGGCGGCGTGCCCATCCACCGCGTCGACATCCATACCGATGCCGCCGCTCTATCTACCGGCGAGCAGGTGACGCCGCAATCGAAGCTCTGGTAGTCTTTGCTTCTTTTCAGGGCACAAGAGGCACTCGACTGCCATGGCGTATATATAAGAAGCTAGACGAGTCGCTGCTTGAATTACTTGGATATTCTAAGCAAGCGGCAAGCGCAAAGCTAGGCAATTCCAGTACGATCACTACTGACTGCGACAAGAATTTAGGCCCACGTGAGAAACAGGCAGGAGCGGCTCCAAGGAAAAGAGATCTTCGCCAAGTGTTCCCGATCGACCTTTAATTACACCACAGATATACCCCTGGAAACATGTCGATCTATGGCAAATTCTAAAGCATGTGTTTTAGTATCATAATACTTGTGCAAGCAGATAGAAGATAGCGCGAGTTCTTGAAATACCTCAATATGTGTAATAGTTTGTGAGGTGGCATGAGGACAGTTTAAACCTAAAATCACATGTACGTGCATGCATATTTGTGTATTTTTGCGTGCATTAAACATGAGATTTTTGCCCATGGATATATGAGTTCCTGGCATACTAAATATAGTTTTATTTTGTTGTTTTCTCTTTAAAACACTTGAGTTATTTTGTTTAATCCGGTGATTGAATGCTATTTTTTTAAATTTGAGCCCAAGTTTCTCAGTTTTACAGGCTTCAAGTTTAGAAGGAACATATAAGCATAGAAAACATTAAATTATTAACTACGACTAGTGGACCCAAACTCAAGACAATATTTTCTCTAAACATTTCGGAAAAAATCTGATCTATTTTGTTGGGTTTTGATTCTAATTGGATTAGGACTCTAATTAGGGCTCTATTTTCGGGCTTAAGTTGGCTATATATAGCCACCCCTTTGTACATGTAAACAAGCTGTTATAGTGGATTGTTTTTCCTATTTTTTTTCTCTTCACATTGGAGAGGTTTTTTTTTTCCAGGTTAAACCAATGTGTTCATCTCGCGTGCGTGTGTGTGCTCGAAACCCTAACTCTAACAAGTGGTATCAGAGCACACCTGGGTTCCCATCGCCGCCGCCCTTCATCGACGCCATCGGCTAGCACCAACTGAGTCGCTGCTAGTGCTTGCGTCCTCTGCCGCTGCCAGGTGGCCATCACTTACCTCCACCAGATCTGGTGCCGCCGGCCTCGCCGGATCTGTGCAGCACCCGGTCGCTCCCAGCCCCCGGTCGCATGTCGTCCACTGCCACCACGTGGCCCTCCATCGCCAGATCCACGCTGGGCCGCCCTTCTGCCGTCCTCCATCGCCGGATACGCTGCCAGTGCCACCAGATCCAGCTGAGGGCAGTCCTGTTGCACTTTGCCGGTGTCTCCCGCCGCCCGTCGCCACCGACGCGGCCTTCCCCTCGGATTCGGGGAGGGGGCGCATCCGGTTGAAGAAGAAAAACAGGGGTAGGTGGAAGAGAAAAGAACAGCTCACATATTGCTACGCTCACTCGCTGATCGTACCAGGAAACTTTATATCCCTTTGAACTGCTGATCTGCACTTTTTTGTGTTTGCCATTATGTCTGCAAAAATTGACATTGCAAAGTTCGATGGCAAGATCAGTTTTTCTATCTGGCAGGTTCAATTTAAGGTCATTCTTATGTAGCTCAGTGTCCGAAAGACACCAATGGAGAGGGGTTCACCTGCCATGATGAAGTGGAGCCTTTCCCCAAACAAATCTCGCTGGATTTGTTACTCAAAATATTTGGCAATGGAGGAGGAGAAGAGTGGTTAGAGAAGAGGTGAAATGAGAGAAAATGAAGAAGGGGCGAGGGAGGATGAGTCCTGGGGGCCTCTGTATCAGGCCTTACCGCGCCAGGCGGCATGGCGCGGCAAGGTGGGGCCTAGGTTAGCCACGCCATGAGACAAGCCAAGCCGCTGGTCCCATGGGCGATGATGCACGCCACATCTTGCCGGCGCGTCAAGGTAGGCCCCTTGTTGCCACGGCGGCCGCCCATTCATGCCAGCGCCAGTGGCACCTTTGCCACGCCACATGAACTGGCGCGGTAGTGGCTATTTGCCGCGCCAAGCGGGGTGGCGCGGCCAAAATGGTTAGATCTGAAAATTATTTCTGTCCAGGTTATTATTAAAATAATGATTAATAAATGTTAAAAAAAAATTTTCCCGAGGATTGGGGGTATTCCCGTAATCACCCCAGGGTGGCCTGGTCCCAAGCCATCTCCGAGCAAGACGAGCATCCTGAGAGGATTGCTCGAAATAAGCCATCCCTTGCTCGGGGCCTAAGCGACAGCTTACCACGCCCGGGAAGAATTCCTAGGGGGCCTTTTCCACTGCTCAAAAATCGATCACGAGGGACATGTGGCCGCACCAGGCGGGCCTCATTTTCTGCCCCCCCCCCCCAATAATTTTGTTGACGTCCCCCACGACTATTACGTCCCCGAAGACCGCGGCTACCTACCCGGGTCATATTCTACTATTTTGTTTCCTTTTTCCGTCATCGCAAAGTGACGGAGACACTGTTCTCGTACGATGCTCACCAGAGAACGGCCTTCGGACCGCAAGACAATAAGCTGTACGTCCATTAAAATTAGAGAACACGCCCATGTATAAATAGGACGTGCAGATGCATAAGCGCACATATAGAAAAGAGCCAGAAAAACAGTACACACCATTCAGGCCATGCGTATTCGGCCACATCCAGGATAGGTGTGAGTGCTCCCACCCCGCGCTTCCGAGAGATCTAAGCATTCCTTGCTCGGGCATCTCGGGAGCATCATTGTAATCTCTTCTTACATCTGCTCAAATACAGATTAGTGAACGTAGGGTTGTTACTTCCCTTTGAGGGGCCTGAACCAGGATAAAAACACCTCTCTTTTCCGGTTGTTTGGTTGAGTTGGCCTTCTCACACGACTCCGAGGATGCAAGAACGAGGCTCGTTGATCCTCACTTCAACAAGTAAGCTCGACACCTGGGGCCCCGCGCTCTCAACCTTCGACAGAAATATTTACATAGCTTAAACAAAAAGTATAAATTGTTAGCGATAGCATAAAAAACAACCCATAAAATATAAGGGCTCGTTATGATGAGATGCTTTAATGATGACATGGAGGGGATTGGAGGCTTTTGTAGTGGCACATGGAAATTTTTTTTCCTTCAACCTATAGTAAGTGACTTATAGTTTCCTAAGCACCGGAGTACGTGTAACATATGTTGTTGAACAACCAGATCAATCAAACACAAAAGTATCAAAGCAATGGGATATAAAACTTAGGGTTGATCAGTACATTGACAGTAAAAATCAGCTCGCAAAAACATGTTTTATTTTTATATTCATGTTAATGTAGAGTTGCCACTTTTAAAATATTTTTTTGATAAAAAGCTAGGAGATTCTCCATCCATTCATTAAGCAGGACAAAAGATACAAAAAATTTGCCAAAAAGGTACATGAGGGCACCTCGCAAAGAGGTGTTAAAGGAGGACTATGTTACAAATGTCAGTTTAGCCCCAGCGGAAGTCCACAAGTGAAACTCGTCTTTGACATTGCTGATGAAGACATCGAAAGCACGCTCAAGCTGTTAAATCATGTTGTTTCGCTCGTTCTAGAGTCCCCAGAGCACTCCCAGGATGATAGAGTTTGTAGAGCTACATAAGGAGGAGGATGAGCAATTAAGGATACCATCCAACCACTAGCTAAGTACGTCGCTAGTGTGAGACTAGTTGGTGGGGTGCAAAACGGGGACACTGGGCTATTCCGGAATCTTGTGCCAGACCCTTTTACTGAAGCTGCACTCCAGGAAGATGTGCTAGAGGGTCTCGAGGTTCCTATAACAGAGCGGGCAAAAGTATCCATTCGACCATTGTTGTCTCTGGAGAGAGCGTCTGTTGTGAGGGCCCTATGGTGCACCAAGAGTCAGGTGAAGAAATTGCACTTTTAAGAAGCCCACAGTTCCCAAATCAGACGCTTTAGGGAGGATGCGGTACTACCATGGCACTAGATCTTGTAGGCCGAAATAATAGAGAATTGGCCATCATGAGAGAAAATCCACATAAAAAGGTCTAGAGTATCAGGCCAAAATTGAAACGAAGAGACTTGACTCCAAAGCTCAACGTACTCCAAGAGGAGAGTATGGTTGAAAGAGGAGCGGATGTCCTTAATCCACCTATTGCTGCTAGTCCTACCCGAATACGTGGAGACAAGCGAAGCCGACTCGGCCATATCCCTTATCTCCCTAATACGGACTAGGAAACCAATCTGTAACCCAACCCCTTACACTATATAAAGGGGGTCAGAGTCCCTAGTTAGATATCTACATCTGGATCTTGATCTTCGACATCATCTTCCATCACATCCAATCCCGCGCAATCTTAGGCGAGAATATATGATCATTGTGATCATCCACGAGCACAGGAGTATGGTATTACCTCTTCGTGAGGGCCTGAACCTGTTTAAATCCTGCCCCCTGTGCTACCATCGAGTTGTGATCTTTCGCATAGCCCTATAAAATATATTGCCGACACAATTCGTCGATAATTGGCGCGCCAGGTAGGGGCTAGCGTCACGATCAGCTTCATCAACTTCGATGGCTTCAATCGGCGGATTCGTCTTCACCTACGCCCCCGGCCAAGGTTTTGTCTTCGGAGATCTCGGCTTCCTCGCCAACGACTTCGGGGAATTTCGGTTATGTGAGTTGGATGACGTTCTGTCCACAAGCTACCGGGAGAGGCTGCACGCGACTCCAGCCAAACTACACCACTTCAGGTCACCTCTTTCGGATTCCGATCCGGGGAGATCCAATCTGATAACGACAATTTCGACTGGCCCACCGCAGGGATTCCCTTCGGTCTCAGTCGGGATTATGGGCCTTTTGTTCTGCCAGCTTCTTCCGCTGATGAGGAACCAATCGGCGATGCTATTCCTGACCTGGATCGCAATCAGATCCAATCGGGAACTGCAACTTTTCAATTGTGCAACACCCCGTTCGGATTGAGAAACTCGGCCACTGTTTTCCATGAGATGACACGCCGCCTTTTTCAGTCTGGGCTAAGGGGTGGAGCCCAACAGACACTTACTGGGACGAGCTTCCCGAGTTCTGCCTCGGGAATCACTCTAACCGGATCTACTTCCCGAGTGGACACTAGGATCCCACTCGGATTAACCAATTCGGCTGATAGATTTCAGCAGATCTGTTCTGCCGAATCTCAGTCAGGTTTTCTTTCGCCAAACAATTCATCATGGGAAGTGGGAGTTGTAATCACCCCCATTGATGAGCCAATAAGTAAGGATCAGTTAAGCCTCTCTTATTCGGGATCCGAGTTGGTGGAGAGCGTCAACGGGTTCCCTGACTTTCGTGGCGTTTACGTGGTGGATGGACAACCCTCCGGGTCGGCCCTACACCCAATAGATGAAGCAGGGGCCGAGCATAACCGCGGAGGGGGAGAAGATCTGCGCGATAGATTGCGCGGTCATGGGCGTGAAGTTCAGGAGGAATTACTCCAAGTCTGTATAGGAGATCACTCGATTTTTCATACGCCACAACAGAATATCCTTGCATGTAAGACCCTCTTGGATACCGTTGGTCCGTTACTTGGGAAAAACAGCCCCGCAGCGCCAATCATGGAGCAGATTAAAGCCGTGGTGACCGCCGCGGCTGTCCAGGGTACGCGGGATCAACAGGCCGACTCGGCCAGAAGCCAGACTACCATGAGCAACACTCGGCGTAGCCAGTGCACACCAACTCGCGGGCAAGACGCTCGCCAAAGCACAAGTCGTGACCTTCACCTCAACATTGAAGCTCGGCGGAGGGAGCGAGAAGAAGACGAGGGACATCACCGAGATGACGATAGAGATGGTTTTGGTCGAAACCACGACAGAAACGGTCGTCGCAACGACCACGCTGTGCGTTGTGGTGATCATCACCGAGAAGACCGGCGCCGCACTCCACCGCGCCAAATACTTCCCCGTCAGTCTCCTCCCCTGGGGATGGAATGATTGATGGGATTAAAGCATTCACACCCCGACTTCGTCAGGTCAACTGGCTCGAGGGGTTTAACCCCAAGGCAATCAAAGCCGCGGGTGAAAGCTATGACGTGATGGCAAATTATTTGCCCGTCATGTTAACTCCCCCGGCTTAGGGTTGGCTTGCAAGCCTTCCAGAGAACTCAATCGGTTCCTGGAGAGAACTTTGCGACCAATTCGTCGCCAATATTCAGGGCACTTACGAGAAGCCTGGGACCCAATAGGACCTTTATCAGATTCATCAGAGAAAAGATGAGTCGTTAAGGGATTTCATTCGGCGTTTCACAAAGAAGAAAAACACAATCCGAGAGATTTCTAAAGCGGTCGTTGTCGCAGCTTTCCAAAAGGGAGTTTGTGACCCCGACATAATCAAAAAGATGTCTCGGAAGCCCCCAACTACTGTCAAAGAGATATTTGCCCTGGCGGACCGGTATGACATCGCCTCGGATGTTCTCGCCGAGCGCTAGGAGGACCACCCGAGTAAAAAATGAAGGCAAGAAAGACAAGCTCGAGACATTTCCAAGAAGGACAAGAAGCAGAAGGGTGAAGAATTGGTGGCAGCTGCGGGTCATGGTCGGCAGAGGCCGCCTCGGCCCAACGACTACAATAAAGTAATAGAGGCGCCGTGTCCTTTCCATCCAAATGGAAAGCATGCGGCAAAGAATTGCAATGTCCTGAAGAGGTTCACTCAGGAGCACAACAAGGACACTCCGAAGGACGCCAAGCAAGACGATAAGCGTGATCCTTCTCAGGGTGACGCTAACCAAGAAACCGAGCGCGAGCTCAACTACATATATGGGGGATCGGATGCATACGAGTCCAAACGTAAGCAAAAGCTTACCACTCAGGAAGTCAATGGAGCTGTTCCGGTGACCCCCCGAATACCTTCGATGGTCTGAAGTTCCGATCAAGTTCGATCGCTCGGATAATCTCGACCACATCCCATGTCTAGGGAGATATCCACTCATCCTGGATCCTGTGGTACGGAACGTCCGACTGCGTAAAGTCTTAGTCGACGGCGGAAGTGGGTTGAATATCTTTTTCGCCAAGACGTTTGACGAGATGCAAATTTCAAGATCGGCGCTTCAGAAGACTGATGCACCATTTCACGGCATAATTTCGGGAACCTCCTCGGTGCCGATTGGGAGAATTTCTCTTTCGGTCACTTTTGGCACTCGGGACAACTATCGGACAGAAAACCTCAGCTTTGAGGTGGCCGATTTCGAGACTGCGTATCACGCAATCTTGGGAAGGCCGGGCTTGGCCAAATTCATGGCCGTCCCGCATTACGCTTACCTGGCTATGAAGATGCCGGGCCCGCAAGGCGTCATCATAGTCCGCGGAGATGTCAAGTTTTCCTATCTCCTCAATAGGAAAAATTATGACTTGTCCCAGTCAGCTGAAGCGGCTGTCGAGATGGACAAGGGCAGGCGGTCATTACTCTTCGCGACGAGGGCGACGTGCCAAACAAGAAGCAATCCAAGTCAGGCATCAAGCCTGATGAAGATGTTAAACGGATTTCGCTCGACCCATCCGATTCAACTAAAACGGCTCTGATCGGGACAAGGCTCGATCCGAAATAGGAAGAGGCGCTCGTCACCTTCCTCCAAACAAGTCGGGGCATCGTTGCTTGGAAACCATCTGACATGCCGGGTGTCCCGAGGGAGATGATCGAGCACTCCTTGAATATAAACGACAAAGCTAAGCCAATCAAGTAACGGCTGCGTCGGTTTACGTAGGATCAGAAGGAAACCAAGCCAGTCATGCAACGGCTGCGTCGGTGTACGCAGGATCAGAAGGAAGCCATCAACGCGTCTATAAGGCTCAGCGTCCGGTCTACTTCGTTAGCGAAGTATTGGGCGAGTCCAAGGTACGCTATCCCCAAGTGCAGAAACTTTTGTATGCAGTCCTAATCGCCTCTCGGAAGGTCAAGCACTACTTTCAAGAACATCTAATTTCGGTGGTCACTTCTTTCCCTATTGGAGATATTCTTCATAATCGGGAAACCACTGGGAGAATCGCTAAGTGGTCAGTGGAACTCGGGGCTTTCGAGCTCTCGTTCAAGCCACGCAGCGCTATTAAGTCACAAACACTCGCCGACTTCGTTGCGAGTGGGCAGAGATCTGAGCTCCCCGATCGTTGATGAGTCCGAAACCTTTGGAACATGTACTTGATGGCTCTCTCCGATGACGAGGGGCGAAGGCCGGTATCGTTCTCATATCACCTGGAGGCGAACGACTCAAGTATGTCCTCCAGATTCATTTTCTAGCTTCAAACAACGCAGCCGAGTACGAGACGCTCATCTATGGGCTCCGTATTGCCATATCGCTAGGTATCCGGCGATTGGTGGTTCGCGGAGATTCTCAACTCGTGGTGAGCCAAGTACAGAAGGATTGGACTTGTGTCAACGACAATATGGCCGCCTACTGTTAGGAGGTCAGAAAGTTAGAAGATAAGTTCGATGGATTGGAGCTTATACATATCCTACGGCGAGACAACGAGGCGGCAGATGAGCTGGCGAACATGGGCTCTAGCAGGCGGCGATCCCCACCGATCTTTGTGCAAGAGCTTCACGCCCCCTCCATCACGCCGCAGGAGCAACTACCCCAACCGGATAAACCACTAATCGAGTCAGAAGTGCTCGCCCTCGACTCAGATTGGATGCGACCGTATTTGGAGTATTTGCAAGAAGAAAAGCTTCCCAATGATCGGGGGGCTGCTGAACAAATTGAACGTCGGAGTCGTGCATACGTGGTACTTGGAGGAATCCTATACCACCGAAGCGCCTCTGGCATACTTCAAAAATGTGTATCCGAGTTGGAAGGACGCGTCTTATTGCATGAAATTCACTCGGGTATGTGCGGCCATCATGCTGCTTTAGCCACGTTGGTCGACAAAGCTTTTCGTCAGGGGTTTTACTGGCTGACTTTTGTCTCGAACGCAAAGGAGATCGTCCGGAAATACGAAGGTTGTTAGTTCTTTGCTCGGCTGATTCTTGTGCCGGCCCAGGAACTTCAGACAATCCCTATCACCTGGTCATTTGCCGTCTGGGGGCTCGACATAGTCGGACCTCTCAAGAAGGCCCCGGGTGGTTTTGAACATATCTTCGTTGCCATAGACAAATTCACCAAATAGATTGAAGCTAAGCCTGTGACTAAGATTACAGCAGCTAAGGCCACCGAGTTCTTCCAAGAGATCATCAGTCGGTTTGGTGTGCCCTCTCGGATCATTACGGACAACGGCTCTCAATTCAGAAGTGATGAGTTCCAAAGCTGCTACGAAGATGTGGAATAAAGATTTGCTTTGCTTCGGTGGCATATCCTCGGAGCAATGGGCAAGTCGAGCGCGCGAATGACATGCTTCTACAAGGTGTCAAGGCGCGCATCTTCGATCGGCTCAGGCCATACGCGGTAAAATGGATGAAGGAATTGTCTGCCGTACTCTGGGGGCTTCGCACAAGTCCCAGTCAGGCAACGGGGCAGTCACCTTTCTTCCTTGTATATGGATCTGAGGCTGTCCTCCCAACGGAGCTACAATTCGGGTCGCCCCGAGTAAAATTTCAACGAGGACGAGCCAGATGCCAGTCGGGTTGACGAACTCGACCGATCGGGAAGCTCGGATCTTTGCAACCATTCGATCGACAAAAGTACCTCCAAGGGCTACGTCGTTACCACAGTTGTAATGTGCGGGATCGTGCCTTCTCGGTTGGTGATTTGGTCGTTCGGATCAATCAGACGAGTGGGCATAAACTCTCTCCACGCTGGGAAAGTCCGTACATTATTGACTCGGTGGCACGCCCGGGGGCTTACCGACTGAGATGAGAAGACGGCACAATCATGGATAACTCATGGAACATCGAGCAATTACGTTGGTTCTATACCTAACGGCCGTTGTACACACATTTACAATTCAATAAAGATAAGTTTTCATTTACATTATCTTTACGCTTGTGCAATTTAGTTTCTGACTTGCTACTAATTTGTGTTCCAATTAAGTAGTAAGTCGGGGGGCTACACCTAGTTAGGTGCGCAATCGCGCACCCCTTCCTTCTCTTTTATTGAGATTGAATTGACTTGCACCCTAGTCGGACTCCAACTAGCCAGTATGTCGGGGGCTACACCTAATTAGGTGCATTCTGCACCACATCAATATCTTTCTTTTTGAGTTCTTGTTGAGCCTAAGTATTGTTCGTTCCGAGTAACGAAACTTTTGTTTCCATGCAACACTCATACTTCCCGACTGCGTTCTTGGAAACAAAGCTCTGCACCAACTCCCAAAACTGAGGAACTTGATGCGCTTGTCAGAGTGCTTAGTAAAAGGAATCTAATCTACTCGGACAAAATACAGAATTAATCAAAGAAAGATAACATAATTTATATTATATTGGAAGAACTGTTTACATACAGTGAACTGATAATTTACAAGAGGTTCATGTATTTACAGGGAATCTAAAGCTAAGTTATCTACAAGGGACTCGGCATGAGCTTCACTTCTTCAGCGGGCCGCGCCTTCTCCTCGGTCTTGGCGGCCGTCCCAGACGACCTCAAGCTCGACTCGGGGATATAGCGACTTGACGATTCCCAGTGCTTGACTGGTGCTCATCAAGCCGACTTCCTTGAGTCAGGCCTTGAGCTACTCGGGAGCATCTGTCCACCTCTGGATCAGCTCTGCCCGGTTGCTTGGCTCGGCCTAACCAGAATAGAGTCGTCGCCGAGTGGGCTCCACGGCCACCAGGAGCTCTTCATACTGCGCTAGCGCAGTTTTGACGTTTTCGTTTAAAACGTCATATTGCGCCTATGTCTTCTTCTTATACTCTGTCAGCAGAAAGACAGGTGCAGTCATGCAACTGCACAACATTGAGGATTCGAAGTCGGTTGGGTTCAGGGACTTACCCTCTAACTCGGCGACGGCTCAGGCCTCCGACTCCTCCAGGCGGCTTACGGTCACAGGACTTCTTCACTACTGCTTGGCGGCACCTCGAGTCCTTGGACTTGGCGGCTCCTCCATGGTGGCAATCGTGGCGTCACGAGCTGCACAATGAGCGGAATGTGATGTCACTCAGATATATACAAATCATACAAATCCGACTTAGGTCGGGACACTTACATCGAAGAGAGCCTGCGATGTCGAACTTCCCGTCCTGCAGCTCCTTGATCTCGGCCTGCAGTTTCCGACGCTGCTTGGACGCTTCGATCTAGGTCTCAACTATTTGCCCCTCCACGGCTTTGATTCGTTCTATTTTGGGGAGAAAATAGTTGAGAAACTTGGTCTTCCTCTCGGAAAAGTAGCCAAGTTCCTGCAGAAAAGAGTAAATATTGACACTGCTCTACTGCGAGTCGACAAGACGTGTTCGATTGGTTGGGAAACTTACGCTAATCAATCGACCGCATGCTGCGGTGTGCTCATAGAAGGCCACCCTGGCCTTCTCTTCCTTTTCGTCGTCAAGCAGAGCCCAGTCCCCGGCCTCATCTCTCCAAGCCGTCGAGAACTTGGGCTCAGTCTCCTCCGGGGGAGATGGAGGCCGGCGTGGAATCTCTCCCACCGCTGGCTCGGCTTCCTCGCCACCCCCATCAGTCGGCTTCAGGCTCGGGGGAGGAGGGAGGCGGCGGCATCACCGGCTGGGACTTCAACCTCCCGCTCGACTTCGGTCGGCTTGGATGACGGATGTTCCATGTCAGTCGGCAGGGACGAAGGAGGAGGAGGAGGAGAGGGAGGTGACGCTTCCCGACTGGGTTCAGCGGCCGCCTTTTCAAGCTCCGGTGCTGGCTCGGCCGGGCGGTCGGTCGGGATTTCCTCCAACGATTTCCTGAAAATTGGGACATTTCAATATAGAAACAGCAAACATCGAAGACTAACAAGGTGCGGCAAAGTCTAAACTCACCGACTGGAGGTCTTTATTTTTATTCCGGCGCCCCTCTGAGCGGAAGAACCGCTTGAAGAGGCGTCGGGAGGGCCATTCGGCCTGGCCTGGGACGACGCGCGCTTAGACGCCGAGTGCGCCTGCTTCTTCCTGCGCGATGTCCTGTGGCCCGACTTCGGAGGGCGAGCCGCCTGATTGCTTGGCCTTTGGGTCGGCGTGGGCTGGCTCGCTCCTTCCTCGGTGGCCTCATGGATTGTGGGGCCCGAGCCTTGTCATTTCGCGCCCTCGGGCGTGGGATGTCCTCTCTTGAAGAAAACCGGCCCTTGCCCTTCTTTGCCGCGGGAGCCTCTTCAGACTCCTCGCTTGGGCGCTTCTCGCCCTTGTTGGGTAGGGGCCTCAGGCGTTGGGGCGAGGGACACGAAGGCTTGGCGGTCATGCACAGAAATATAGCCTTCTTGAGTTAGTACGATGACAAGAAGACTACTCAGTGGGCTTGAAATAAACACAATGACTACTCGGCCATTACCTCTGGTGGCGGATTGGCGAGGGAGAAGCTTTTGGGACACCCGTGGTTGGTAATGGGTGTCCCTGTGGCGAAGAACTCGGCGAGTCGGTCGGCGGCGTCCAGATGTGAGATCTGGGAAGCCACCTCCCGAGTCGGATCGTTCGACCCGGCGTACTCGAACCCGAGCCGAACCCTCTCTTTAAGGGGCTGGATGCCGCGCATCTGAAATTGATAGCTATGGCCACGCCGGTCAACCCCTCTTCTTTCAGTTCGTGGATCAGGCCGAGTAGCTCGGTGACCTGGTCCATTTCGGAGGAGGAGGGGAGAAGAAGTCCAGGAAGGAGAAGCTCGGGGCTTTCTCCCGTCAAAGAAAGGAAGACTGGAAGAGGATTGGCACAATAAAACCACTCCTGGTGCCATCCCTTTAGGGAGGTTCAGAGTGGCAGAGAGAAATATTCCTTTTTTAGGCCACTCTGGAGTTGAAATCCGGCCCCGCCGACGACCTTAGGGGCACTATCGTTGGGGAAGGCCTTCAAATGGAAAAGGTGATTCAAAAGGTTGAAATGGGGAGCAATCCCCAGAATGGCCTTGCAGAGATGGACAAAAAGAGAGATTTGAAGGATCGAGTTCGGATTCAAATGAAAGAGCTCGATGTTGTAGTGGTGGAGTAAGCCACGAAGAAAAGAAGAAGCGTGGAGTCTGAACCCGCGAGAAAAGAAGGACTCAAAGACGACGATCTCCTCTTGGCGAGGAGTGGGAGAAGACTCACCCGCGGCGGCGCGCCATCCGATGAGTTCCTGTGCCGGAAGAACACCAGCGTCGACCAGTGCCTGCAGTCGCTCCTCGGTGGTGACGGAGGTCGTCCAGTTTCCTGCCATTTGTGAGAAAGTGGTGGGGGATGGGAGCGGCGAGGCTGGATCTGGAGATTGGCGGCGGCGGCACTGGATTTGCGCTACAACGGCGGAGGCGACAAACCTTAGCGAGAGTGCTGCGGGGAGATGAACGGACTTGGACGCACAGAACAAGCGTAACCGTTCGAATGCCTCGGCGTATTCCATTTAAAAGGGAGTGGGCGAGGTTTCAGTTTCCGCGCTGGGCGGGAAAAAATGAAGCCCTAATCATTACTTCAAGGTTCGGGGCCGGACTTAGTGTAACACCCCAATTTTTAGAAATAAAAATAAATAATTAGTAAAAGAAAATATTAAAGACAATAAACAAGAAATAAACCTAAAGCATTAAAAATGTATAAATAAATTATATTTATACTATAAATAATTGAGGAAGGGGTAAGAGTTTAGAATTTCTAAAATAAACACATAGGAAAGATAATGATAAAACAAATTTAGCAAAAAGAAAGATTCCCCTAATAAGGATATTAACAGAAAACTTAGTAGCTCAAAAATTTGGCAACATCTTAAAATTTTGAATTTTCAGAATAATTTATTTGAATTTTCCTGTGGGCTTAGTTTCCCATTTATTTCTTCTCTTCTCTTTTTATTTTCTTTCTTTTCCCTTCCAGGCCGAACTGGGCCAGCCTCGGCCAGCCCAAGCCGGACCGGCCCAGCTAGCCCACCCGGCGCCCCCCACCTGCTTTCTTCCTCCTCTGGCCTTGCCTCTGCCTGGCCTTTGACCGACCGTTCAAGCCAGCTTGGCCTTGCCGCCCGACTGGTCCGACCCATGCTGATGAGTCAGCATGGGGGAGCCACCACGCCGCACCACCTCACCCCTCGCGCCATCATCACGGGGCATTCGGTGGCGAGTTTTACTTCGCCGCCGTAATAGGATTACCTTGGGCGTAACCCCGGCCAAATCCACCCCGGGAGGGTGAATTTCCGATACGAACCTCGTCGCCCGAATGCCTAGACTACCCCTAGCCACACCGATGCCCCTATAAAAGGGAGGACGACACTCAATTTTGCCGTTTTCCCGTTTCGGTCCGTTTCACCCCCTTCACAAATTCCGGCGAGCCGTAGCCGTTCGAGCTCCCATCTTTGGGCTGAAGCACCTCCAGACCGTCGCCAAGCTTCTCCCAGGGCGGGCTCGCACTATTGGCCGCCGAGGAAGGCCACCACCGCTGACCCGTTTGCTCCGCGTTCGGCCTCGCCGCCGCTAGCCCAACCCGGACGGTTTCAACCCCAACCAAGCATCGGGTAAGCTATCCCATAGTCCCCCGAAGCTCCCCAATCAAAAATCTAAGCTTAAACATGTCCAGAACCACTTAGCATTGCTATCTCAGTAGCTAATGGCGCTCGCCATGGCGCCGCCGTCTGACTTCGCCGCCGCCAAAATCCCCATGACGACTGCGCTTATAGGCCCTAGACCCGTAGGACACATAAAGCACCTGAGATCGGCTTCCTAGCGCCCTAGAACCAACGCCGGAGATCTCGCCGGAGCTCGGCCAGGAGAGGCGGCGGGTGAACGCCGGCACGGTGTCCTCCCCTCTCTCGCTGCCAGGCGGGACCCAGCGCAACAGTGCGCAGGGATTTAAAAATCCCGCGACTCCCTCTCACCCGAGACCGACAGGTGGGCCCAAGGACCCACCCGTCAGGTCAAGTGACCGTGCCTCCCCATCAGGCCGCCTCCCACTATGGAAGACGACGGGCGAGTCGCCTTCACCCCGACAGCGTTCGGTCTCGACCGTGGGACCTCTGCCCACGCGTCGATCTCGCCCGTCGTCGACCGATGGAGCCCGTTGGTCACGTAAGAAAGGCCAGCGCCCGTGGGCCGTCTCGCGTTTGTTCAAGATGGGCTGTTCGACCTCGGGCCTCCTTTTCATGAGATTCAACCCGAACGAGAACGGGCCGAGCAGATTCTTGTTTTCGAGATTTTAACCCCTTTAATAAATAAAAGAAATCTATATATTGATTTGTAATTTCTAAAAATATTAAACGTCCTCCAAAAATTATGCAAAAATTCTATAAAATACTACAAAATTCAAAGAACTTAATAAAAATAAATTTAAGGGATTTACACTAGAATTTATATCTATAAAAATTAAAAACTGGGTAAACTAAATAAGAAATACTTAAAAGTAATATATATATATATATTAAAAAGAAATTTATCAAAAAGGGTAAAAATATGCATACTTATAAAGTTACCTAAAATTTAAACTCTAATTAAATTTTATACATTCCTCACCCCAAAACCTATGTAATAAGAATAATAAATTGATAAATAATCAAGTAGGAAAAATCTACGCAAGATTACAAATAACCCTTTCCCTAACAACTCTTATCTATCTATTGCAAAAATATTTATTTTAAATTGTTTAATAATTTAGAGAACGAGACGACCGACGACCTGTTGGACGAAGATCAAGTACAAGATCCGGACTACGAAGAAACAGGTGAGCCAAAATCTCTTAATCATCCTTTTTGCCGAGTTTTCATTTGAATTATGTTGATTTCCTAAGATAGTTTGCATGTTAAATGGATTTCCAAATACCTTATAATAATTCCAAAAGTGCTAATAGAGCCAGTCTAGCTATTTCTTTTTATAAGCTGTGCTAGTAAGCACGAACCTCTCCTTGACTTTCCCTGTCCGCTGAAAACCTAAGGTTTAAAAAACTAAACTTTATGGCTAATAAGCCTTTGAACATGGCTTAGACCTGCTTAAGTCTAGAGTCCATGACCACTTTCTTAGCTGTCAACGGTACGGTCCTAGGATGACGGGTCAATATAAGTAACGGTATAGCCCGCTATCAACGGTGCAAGTGCAACGGTATAGCCTGCTATCATTGGTACTAATTGATCCCGACAAACACCATACACGGAGCAGGTATCTCTATGGTACGGTCCCATCATTTGCATGACGTGTACCACGACAGAGTTACATTCCTCGGATTAAGATTACAGCACTGAAGCATCTGAATGGCTTCATGTTGGACAGTCTAATCTTAGTGAATATCTTGAGTACATAGTTATGGGAATGTGTCGAGCCCCGTTCTAGAGTATTCCTTGCATTCGACAGACTATGGAAACAATCCATACACTCGGGTATCTGCAAAACCTGAGTGTGAACCAAGTCGCAATTATTCTGAGATCTTGCTGATTGGATATGAGGATCCAGGCCATAGTTGAGCTCAAGGGGATTACGCCTCTTGGCGAAGAGGGTGAGTCTACCGCCATTGCCTAGGAAACGTGCGCCAGTTGTTGTATGGGCACGGGTTCGCCAGAAGACGGGAATCGTGCGCCAGTTGTAGTATGGGCACGGATTCGCCGTAGTGTCGGGGATAGCTTGCCATGGCGATGGAAGCTAGTCCGCCGATTGTGGAGACCATGTCCATGGCAATGGAGTGTGACTGCCACGTGTAACACGTGATCCTTGGTTAAGGATACGTGATCGCCGTTTTGGATATTGACTAAAGTATTTGGCATACATATATGGCCCGATACGTCTTTGATTTTGGAAATACTATATGGTAGGACTTTTAACTCTAAAATTTTAAAGCATGATTTGGAGCAAACAAAAGATATATAAACCCCCACCAAAGTTAGCTTTGCATCCCTGAATTGCATCCAGCAAGATTTTGGTTCGCAAGCGCGGTTGAATGCGCTCACACTCGCACCCACTCACATTTTAGGTGAAGAGATTGACGGCGAGGATCCATATGATTGCTTTAGTGGAGAAGATGGGTTAGAAGAAGAAGACCTAGACGACGACTAAAGGTCAACTCCAGTCACTTACCTGTTGCCGTCCCGCTACTTCCGCTTCTGTTTAGTTGTCCAATGGTATTTTAAGATTTCCGTTTGTAATAACAGGCCCTGTCTAGCCTGGCATCCTGAACTTTAGATAATGTTTTTCGTTCTTATATGTGTAATATAACTGTAAAGAATGGCTAGTTTGATCCCAGCTCAATGTAATATTTATGTGCGGTGTTAGCCTGATCCTAGTCTAACGCTATGTGCACAAATATGGGTTCTGGATTTTATTTCTTCGGAGCCGGGGCCCACACTTAGGTTCCAGAGAGCACGCCCCACATGGGCCACAAGCTGTACATGTTATTACTTGGGTACAGGTGCCACTCGGATCAAACCTAGTTAGGAAAAGTAGCGTGCCCCAGTCGGGCCTCATGCCAGTTGTCAGTCTATGAGGACTGGGCGCTTCCTGGGTTATAACTCAACTTTTGATGTACCTCCTGGGGTCAATAGTCGGTCTGACTTTTATTTGAATCGGACATCATGAGTTACCTCTTCAGTCGGGTCTCAGTGGCACATCTCTGGATCATTCGTCATCATGGTGAACACTACTCGGATGACCTTGACTTGGAGGCGGGCGTATTCTCCCGAGAATCACTAGTTTGACACCGCACTGAGTCGGGTCAGGATGCCTGAACACCCTAATACACGAATTGTGACATGTCCCCTGCTGGACCGAATGTTGAGTTCTGTCAATCAGACCCGAATGTCATGATTTGTTGCAGGGAGGATAAGGCAGGATGACACTGATCACTCGGCTACATCCACTTTTTTTGGTATGCCTCCCTGTGGGGCCAATAGTCAGCATACCGACCAGTCGAACTGGATAACAAACATCTTTTTAGAGACTTAAGATTTTCTCTTGAGTCTTTTGCAACTATGTTGTTCAATCAGCAGGTTACTCGGCGAGCAGAACTACATCAACTAAACAAAGACTGATATCATTCGGATTACATTTGATGGGCTGCAGGCCGAACCGAGAATTAAACAACTCAATCACGAAGCACTCGGGGGCTACTGTGGACAACATGGGCCCCGGGTATTCGGAGACAGACGATTGGACGCACCACCTCCTTGGACCAAGTCGCGTTGATCTTCCAGAAGGCGGGCTTGGTGGACGGCTCGGCCCGACGTGTTCTACAAGAAGTAGGATTCTAGTCCTACCCAAATACGTGGAGACAAGCGAAGCCGAGTGGAGACAAGCGAAGCCGACTCGGCCATATCCCTTATCTCTCTAATACGGATTAGAAAACCAATCTGTAACACAACCCCTTACACTATATAAAAGGGGTCAGGGTCCCTAGTTAGACATCTACATCTGGATCTTGATCTTCGACATCATCTTCCATCACATCCAATCCCGCGCAATTTTAAGCGAGAACATACGATCATTGTAATCATCCTTTGATCATTGTGATCGACACCCCATAATACAAATCCACGAGCACAGAGTAGAGTATTACCTCTTTGTGAGGACCTGAACATGTATAAATCCTGCTCCTGCGCTACCATCGAGTTGTGATCTTTCGCATAGCCGTATAAAATATATTGCCGACACAATTCGTCAACAATCAGGCATGAGCTTGGGAACATTAGGTAATGACTGACGAGCTCCCCTCTCCATCTGACTCCAAAGCTGGTGACCATCAGAGTAAGGCGCGACAACTGCGGATGGTGGAGCGAGGCACGATCGACGGAGCGTGGCACGGCCAAGCAGGAGGACGGCTGAACGGGCACAACAGCGGGGGGCGACACCGCCGACGGGACGACGGCTGGACAGGCAGATTAGTTGCAGGTCAATGCAGGGATGCCAGCGTCCGAGGGAAGCCGCCGTGGTGCTATCCCATGGAGCAATTGCAAGACGCCACGGAGAAGAGACTGGGTTTCAGAAACCTCGCGGATGGTATCCCGTTACGTAGTATTTCAAAAAAAAAAAGCAACTGTCGCTAGAGTGCTCCAGGGTCACAATTATTTTCACTCCAGGATTGGATATGTTAGATATGCACGTGCTTATTGGTTTCTTGAAAATAGACAGAGCAATACATCATGTGATAATGAAAAATCATTTGAAATCAAATATAAGAAAAGTTAGGATATTTTCGTATGATGCTTGTTTACATGGAGATGAAATACGTTTATTATAATTTCCTTCCAATGCATGGTACTCGGCTAGTCTTTGAAAACCGGTTTTAATAGGATTGAGCGTGGAGTTCGTCTGATCTTGATCTAGATAGCTTTGAAAAGCAGATTCGACTAATGCTTTAAAAGCATCTCTAAGGACTTGTTTCGGAGGACAGGGATTAAAACCCAGGATAAAAATTCTAGAGAGGGTAGAGATAAAAATCTCTATCCCCGGGAATTAAATCCCTGGTCCTGTTTGGAGAGGGTAGGGATAAAAATCCAGATCATCTAAAAAATTTCAGAAATTTCAGAAAAAATAACTTTTGTGTTAGCCCGTGCGTTGCACTTTAGCTAGGCTAGCACACCAGGAACTAATTTCAGAAAAGAAAACCCCGTGCGTCTCACCATGTAGTACTATTCCATCAATTTGGTCAATAGCTCATCAATGCAGTAACACGCAATGACACAGAAATTTCTTGCACCAAGCATACACATCAACAGCTCATCCTCAACTCCTAGCACAAAATTCAACACCCAAAATCGAACCTTTACACTACTGAACCCAGCAGTACACCAAATCCGAATCTTTACATGACTAACCATTACATAACCTAATAAAATATACGATAGTCGATCTTCATAAATCAAATTTCCATGTAAACATTACGGTGAATAACAACATTAGCCTCAATGACAAAGAGGAATTAGAACATATAAACACATGAATCCCCTTCACTGAAATCACATATAGAAGTGCAGACAACCGTTAAATTCCTGAGATACAGCAGCTTCGGTCAGTATGATTGAGTCCATGAAAGGGATGTTCAAGAGATCATGCCCTTCAAAGGCTTTGTTGACTACAACAAACGGACAATGCAAACAGCTGAGATATCAAAATTGTGGCAGTGAGCTAAATAGTCTACTGAATCTACAACTGAACAAAGAACATTTAAATTCAATTGCTACTGTACACATACTTGGTCTACCACTTCTACCGTCAAAAACTAGGTTTTCAGGCTATGACATAAGCTTTTTGCTCATTTGTTCATGACGACAAATTACAGAACACAAAAAGGTGCATTTCTTGTATTCTTAATCCTTAATCTCATATATAATCACAGACCACAAATTTCTTGTATTCTTAATCTCATATATGATCACAGACCACACCGCATGGATTCTTAATCTCATATATGATCACAGACCACAAATTTCTTAATCTCATATATGATCACAGATCGTATCATGTACCATTTTGTACGTATGCAGATCTTGTGAACTCCACACAGCATTTTGTCAACAACAACGAAAAGCAAACCACTGTCAACAATAATCGGTGATGCCCAGATAGAATTGAACTGAAATGGTAAAAGGAAAAGATTAGTACTAGTAATTAAATTTTGCCCTTACCGGGGCGATGGAGCAGTGAGGGCGGCGAGATCAGGGGAGTGGCTGAAGTCACGAGGACGACGGCATCGTGCTGGGGCACGGGGTGGAGGCAGTGCGGCGCAGGCGGTGCGACGAGACGGCATGGCGCCGTCGGGCACCGTGGGTCGGGGCGGAGGCGACGGGAGAAGGGGCGGCGAGCGGCCGGGGAGGAGGAGACGTCGGGAATGAGGAGGCGGCGGATGGTGAGGCGTGGGGACGGCGGTAGACGGGGAGAGAGACGGCGGGGCACCGTGGGTCGGGCGGAGGCGATCAAGGGCGAAGGGCGGCACGCGGCAGGGGGGAGGAGACGTCGGGGAGCGAGGGAGGCAGTGAGGGGGGGGCGACAGGGAGAGAGACGGCGGGGAGGGTGGCTAGGAGCTAGAGGTAGAGGAAGCCGTGGAGACCGGAGGCGGCAGCGGCGGGGACTGGAGGTGGAGGTGGAGTCGATCGGGGGAAATTTTCCACGAGCGAGCGAGCGAGGAGAGTTTCCCCGTGGATATTCGGGGAAAAGGGCCGAAAATTTCTTGGTGGGTGGGCTTCCAAACACATACGGAAAATGGCTCGAGGAAATCTGTCTCGCGGATTTCCATCCCTAGGAACGGGCCGGGATCCCGGCCGGAAACAGGCCTCCCAAACAAGGCCTAATGGTGCCTAGTCAGCTAGCTCTAAGGGTGCCAGCATCATCAAATTTCCTACGTGGAACAAAGAGAAGGAGGAGAGAGAAGCGCGCTAAGGCTTGAGGGAGCGTCGGTCTCGCTCAAAAAACGAGGTGCTAAGTGCCAGCCTCAAGCCAGACTATCGGCAACGCGGTCGACGTGGGAGGATCCGGTGTATCGCGCGCGAAAAGGAGGAATTTTCGCGCCCGGCTTCTTCCGGTCAGTCTCCCCTGATTTCCCTCCCCTTTCTCCCAAAATCGTAGCCCCTCCCAGCCGCCACCGTTGCCGCCCCAGCCAGCCCTCGTCACCACCCCTCCCAGCCAGCCCCCGCCGCCGCTCCTCCCTGTGGTGAAGATGAACTCCCAGTCCAAACGGGAGGTAGCTCGACCACCCAATGGATATGCGGCCGCTCCTTGGTGGCCAACCTCTTCCTCCGGTGATGCAATTTCAACCCCCTCAGGTTGGTGGACAGCACCTCCGCCTCCGGTGATGAACACCTCAACCATGGCTACATCAAGCAACTCTAAGATGTAAGTTTTAATTCAAAGTTTTGTTGGTCGACTAATGGTACCAATTTTGGCTTAGTTATGCAGATTAGGTATGTTTGAATGTAATGGCTATTGGCATATTTTCTAGTCATATATGGTCATCGCAATGACTATTGCTATGTATTTGTACAGTCATCCATCTAGTGGTTTTGTAAAATTTATTGAAGACGGTTTGGTCCAAGCACCATGGCCACCTATTAACAAAGACAGTGACGACCTATATTTCAGAAGTTGCTATCGACATAGATGGCGTCGAAGATGTTAAAATTGCGAAGCGTCTGCCATGGACAGCAGAAGAAGACGTGCCTTTGGTAAGTAAGAGAGGAGAGTTTGCTTCCTTCCTGTGTAGACTGTAAAGCACACACTAACATATGTCGTCTGCCGTTGATGCTACATAAATTAGTGCGACCTTTGGAGAACATATAAGATTCAGTCCGCCACGTGCATGCTCTGCGTCTGCGAGGAAGTTACTAGTCAAGCACATGGTTGACCCGGTGTTGTCTGGGCGGCCGGCACCGGATCGAGCTTTTATTACGACGTCATTCCGCAAGACTGATCATAATTATCATGAAGATGCTCTTAGCTGGAGCGGTGGGTGGGACTGTGTGGCCGCCGTTCGCCCCTCCCTCCTCCCATCTTCTGCCTTGTATATGATGACTAGTAGGAGTATCTAACCAGAATACCACTAAACTTTCAACTTTGGCGAGCTATCAGAAGTGAACCAAGCCAATGCTGATTGCGTGATGTTGTAGTCGGTCTTTGTATTGGCTAAGTTTAAAGTTTAAATCTAGTTGAATTAAAAAGCAACACACGGGCTTTTTAGTCTATTTTTTTAATCACAGATTTATCTCTAAAAGTTCTTAAAAATAACATAAACTAAATAAATCAGCTTCTAGAAGCAGATTCAATAACCTCTCGAAATCCAATTTAACATTCATCTTAGCTAATTTATTTAATTAGCTCAGCCACTTTAAATATGCTCAAGATCTTTATACATGTATAATGTTATTCATCTTCCAAAATCGGCTTAATTTCAAGCTTTTTCTACTTTTCAGGTGGTGAAAAGTTATAGAGTTAAACGAAACACTTTTATTCTCAGATCTCTCAAAAAGATGGTGAAATTAAGGCGTGGTTCTACGACCCACTTTTGCAACGCGAATGTCGGATCGCATATCGCTTTTGCATTGGTTGATCCTGTCCAAATTACGGACCATCAAATGTTTTTGTTAACGGAGTCGGCCTACATGGCCCATTTGAACCATAGGGACGATGGGCTGGACCTCTGGATGCGCGCATCGGGATGGGCCTTGTGGGGAAGGGAGTCCGTGCGGCACGCGTCTAGAGAGACTCGGTTAACCCGTTTTGGGTTCCCAGAGCATCTTGAGTCTCTGAAATAGAATCCTCTCTATATCTAGGTCCTGTTTTCCCAAACTTATTTGATTTATTTCTTATTTACTTATTAGATTTATCTTGTAAATTCGAGAATTTTTCGAGATGGCCTCGAGAGCTGGATGCCCTTGGTGTTTAGGGTTTATGGAGCTTTTAGATACGTCTACGAGATAAAAATTCAATTTTTCAATCCTTTTTTTTTATCTCATAGGCATGTCTAAAAGCTGAATTTTTATCTTGTAGACGTGTTTAAAAGCTCCCTAAACCCTAAACACCAAGGGCATCTGGCTCTCGAAACCATCTCGAAAAATTATCAAAGTTACGAGATAAGTCAAATAAATAAATAAGAAATAAGTCAAATAAGCTAGGGAGAACAGGCCCTTAGAGTCTCTATCTTAGGCTTTAAATTTGGAGTTTGTCTCTCCTAGTCTCTAAATTTGGAGGCTCTTTATATCAACCTCTATATTTTCTCTTGATAGAGATTGTGCAAGATGGAAATATAGAGAATGAACAGTGATTTAAAAGGTGTGTATAGAGGCCCGATTTTAGATCATTCATTGAAGATGGTATTAGAGACCAAAACGGGGTGAAGAGTGGCCGAAAGAAGCCTTTTTTTTAAGATAAAAGAAGACTTTTTCTACAGCTTTTGCATGGTGCAGCCTTTCCAAGTTACGGCCCATGTAGCATTTTCATCGTGGAGTCCATTTGCACACGTTAGGGACGACGGGCTGGCCCGTTCATTGCGCGCATCGGGAGGAGCTTCGTGCTTGAGTGGGCCGCGTGCCTTGGGCCACGAGTGATGCCAGTGATGGACCAATCGAGGCGGCCCGAGTGTGCACGTGCGCAATAAGAATTTGTTACTCGTTTTATTTTCCAGCTTCTCTGGGAGTAGTTGCAAACAGGCATATTTTTTTGGAAACTCTTTGGCTGGATAGCCTTAGCAAGATTGGTCTTTTCCTTGTTACATGGTTGGTCGCAAGAAGTTCATAGCATCATCCATAGCAAATGTTTCAAATTTTTCCAGTATAACATTATTTCATGCATACTCTATGTATCCTCTAAAATTTCTTCACACTTTATATTGCACTCTAAAAAATTCCTTCTCTATACCTAAAATGTTAGATAAACAGTGTTTTACAACTCCTACTGGAGATGCTCTAACAACACTAAATTGCTTAATTCGTACCTGGCTCAGTGAAGAAATTAACTATGTTGACTTCAAAATGCCTCAGGTTATTTCTTGATGTTCAGATTGCTACAACGTTGTGAAGTGTGAACAGACTATCTGGCATCCATGTTTTGAAAAAACCTAGAAGCCCAACAGTTATTTTTCGTCATCAGTCGAATAGTTCTTAAAAAAGCATCATGAGCCGAATGGCTGGCCAGTAGTATGGAGTACTAATCTTGAGGGCGTCGTTTTAGTTGAAAATGTTTAGCCAAACCTTTCGACATCACAACAGCTTAACCGGATCGAGAATAAGATTAGCGACATCTCAACATCACAATACAATTGACAGTTGCAACTAGATATATAGGGGAGAACAAGATTTTCCGCAAACCCTTTTCTTTCTTGATTGAAATACACATGGAATGACAAGGCTCGTAGGTAAAGTATAAAAAGAACTTTACCTTGCAGGTAAATGAGAAAAAAAAAACGAGTACATGGCGTGGTTACACTACCAGGGAACAGGGATTTAATCCCGGTTGGGAACGGGCTACGGTCCCGGTTTCCAAACCGGGATAATCCCAGGGATCGATGGCGAGGCTGCAGGTCGATTAGCCACCAACCGACCAAGGCCCTGGCTCGGGAGATGGGGGCGCCGAGGCGACTTATCCGTCGGTTGGAACTACCAACCGGACTGAGGTCGACTTATCGGTCGGTTGGTTTTACCAACCGACTACAAGGTGTTTTAATATTTTTAGTTGCCGTTGGATGACTTATGAGTCGGTTGGTAGAACCAACCGACTAAAAATGTTGTCATTTTATTTTTGCCCATTGGATGACATTTAATTGAAACTCATATAATTAATTGAAACTTAAGTATATGTATATATTTGTGTTAAATCACAATTAATTGAAACTCATATAATTATTCATACACGCTTAACTCGTTATTAAATGAAAGGACATTCATTAAAATTTAACTACAAATGATATAATTATAAGTAATTAATAAGTACTACAATTGCTAACTAACTAGGCTATATATACAAGTATCACAAGTACACATTGTTGTACACATAATTACAAGTACACATGTTTTTGTTCATCGGGATCATCTACGTGGATTGCTCTTGGTAGACCTAGATGTTGACCCTGACGGTTGATCGGTTCCTCTCGAACGGTCGGGCTCCTGAATCTTATTGAAAAAAGGGTGATGATGCTCGCCCATTGGAGTCACGACCTCAGCTAATATAAAGCCGGCGAGTTGCTCTTGTATTGCTTTCACCAAGACCGCCGAGAGTTCCGGACCTTGTTCCAAACCTTTCTTCGCCAATTTTAGAGGATCTGTCATTAATTAGGAATTAACTAATCAATCCTTGGATCTATAGAGGTGTCCTAATAGTTAGGCATTACTAAGGTCGAAATTATAAGTACTCACCCCAAAAGGTTCTCCTTTTCTCGTAGAGGTAGCAGAGCCTCCGATGAAGTGATGCATCATCTCGCATACATAGTAGCCGCACAAATTATTTGCCGGTGCTTGATGCAAGACCTGTGGTGAAAAAGTTGTAGAACGTGAAATAACTGCATAGAAATTTAGTGAACTAACTACAAAGCTAGCATTACGAGATACTTACATATTTAGCGAGGTGCAACTCAAATTTTTTATTAAATTCTCCAACATTTTCCTTTTGGAATCTTGCGAAGGCACTACACAAGTGATTATGAGTTATACAGATTAGAGTTGGCTTCAAACTGAGAGAAAGAAAACAAGTGTGATAATGAAAAGTACGACAATGTACCGGTTGAGCATGGCCAAGAAGTCTTTGTAGGGGTTTTCTTTTTGAGTCCATAACCGTGATTGTGCTACGATCTACCTCGATAATAAAAAGGGCAAAGTGAAAGCTGCACATATAGCGTAGTAGTTAGTACTTTTAACATCATGGTAAGAAAAAAATTATAACGAGGCGGTAAGAAAACACATACTCAAAATCATAAGCTAGAAGTATCTTTGACTTGTATCTTTGTCCCATGAGCCCGTTGTATATGTCTTTGCTCTGTCTCTTCGGTTTATCTCTAACCGCTTCTCATTGATCACTCTTTGGTCGAGAAAGCCAAACTCATAATTAATTCTCTCGGTTTGGCATCGTTTTAGCTCCATTCTACACAACAAGAAATCGCTTAGGTTTGGGGATTGTTACAAAGATATGGGCGTGCGACAAAATTTATGAATAAGACACTTACAGAGTCCAAAGAACTCAACATGCTCACGCCCGTGGCCCTACCGGTATAGATCAAATAGAGGTTCCCATTCGATGAAGAACTCGTTGTCTCCATGGAAGTAATGAGTTTCCTTGAAGTCGACGGCAATCGCATCTAAACCATGGTTGGCGCGGCCAAATACCATTCATGGAGTTGCCGATCTTCGTTGTTAGTCGGGAGCTCCTCACGTCTCACAAATGACGCACCATGTATAAATTTCCATGCTATCTCCGCAACCGGATGTCCTTGAGGCCCAATACCGATCGCATCAAGGCCAGATCATCGAGAAACTGTTCATCCTCAGGCAACCTCTTCCGCCGTCCGCTCGGTGGCGCCTCCTTGTCGGTTGTCTTACTCAAGACGCGCTCGTAGTCCGACACGGCGGCCTTTCGGTTTATCTATGATGTCCTTCAGCGATAGGATAGCCCTCCTAGCTTTGTGCCATTCGTCCGCATCGGCCGACCCTCGGTGGAGATGGCTTCTTCGCGAAGAATGAGGTGACCTCGCTCTTACAAACCGCGAGGTCTCCTCATCACCATATCGCACGCCAACCGGAGGTGATTTCCTTTTGGATTTTGTTGACGTGGGCGTGGACCGTGTCTTTTGAGAAGTCTTGGCCCCTATCCGACCTGGTTGGTACATTACTTGGAGCTGTTTGTCGATTGGGAGGGCTGCCTTGGCCGATGTGGGAGTTGGAGTTTCAGTGCGGGGCTTAGCCGAGGAGACGGGCTTCTTCGGGGTGTCGATTCAAGTCACGAAGGTTGTGGAGGTGACGCCGAGACCGTGGAGAGGAAATGCGACGTTGTCTTTAAAAATTATGAACCGCTTGCCCACGCGATGAAACGTGTACAAGATCTAATAGTTTCGTGCTCCGCCACCTCCTTCAATGTCGAGGTCAAGATCCTCGCACTCGGGCATACCTCGCCCACCGAGACCTTCGCGTAGCCCAGCGGTATGGCGAGACCATGGATGAGCTGCCTGCTCCACCGGAAAGCCATGCCTTCACCGCTTTTAATGAGAGGTTCCGTGCTTGCACGTGGAACTCACATGGTGTCGATTCGCGTGATGTCGCCCATCGCATAGGGGCCCAAGTCGACTTCACCAAATTTACGGAAGCGCAATGCTCCGCGCGCCGAGGGACCGATCATGTCCGGATTTACGGGAGGTTCTGCCGACTTGTCTCCGATGTTGGCTCAAGGCTAGTTGCGCTCTTTTCGGACCAAATCGGGTATGCCGGCCTTTGTTGCTCTCGGTTCGTCTTGAAGGTCCTTGATATGTTGTGCGTGTCGACCCTTGGATCTCGACCGACTCTGTGGTCTCTCCGCATCATGGGCTTAAACCGACCTTCCACGGACGACGCCAACGCCTGTGTCGCCCGTGGTGCTCCGGGTTCTGTAGAGCCCTTGTTAGCTCGTCGTCCTCCTGCTTTGGCACGAAGGAGCCTTGGGCCGACTGGTGTGCGCGTCTGAAGCCCGGCCGACGACTTCTCTCATCAGATCACCAAACACGGCCTGCCGTCATCGCTAAGGCCCGTTATGACCGAAGAACCAATTTCTCGATCTGTTGGACCAATCCAATGTGGCGGGTGGACACCCTTAACCAGACAAGTCACGCTCCTCTTCTCTCATTTGGGTAGGGCCTTGCGGTAACCACCGTCCGAGGCGATGGTGGTATTGCTTCTTCACGATTCGCTTGTTCCTTTCACCAAGTTCGACCTAGTCGTGAATTTTTGTACCCCACAAATTCATCCCAAAGATCTTGTAGCTTTGGGTACTTGTTGAAGTCGGGACTCAATTCTTCTTGACGTACTCGTTGTTCAAATTCTTTTTGTACGTCTGAAAAGCCATTGCCATCTTCTTTAATGTGTACCTTTTCACCTTATCTTCGGTCCTTCGGAAGGTGAACGCTTCCTTCATATCATCCATAGGGTGTTCTTGATTCTGCAGTACCTCGTCCCATTTCGCAAAGCTAATAGGCACGTGGTCCCTGACGATCACGCCGAACGTCGATCTGAACGGCCCAATCGCATTTTCTGGCTTTAGAGGCTCGCCTTCCTCACTGACTTCAGTGAATATGTGTCTTGCCCTCGGCTTCTTGCTTTGACCTCGCTGACGTGACTGGCTACTCGTTTGACCGGTTTCAGTGGCTTCGACGGCCTCACTGGCTTGGGTGGCTTCGACGGCCTCACCGGTTTGGGTGGCTACGGCCGTCTCTGGTGCTTGGGTAGCGTGGACCGCCTCTTGTCCGAACGACTCGCTCAAAACTCGTCACCAAGAAAATCCATTCGATCGCATAGAATTGAATAGAAACATTCAATTGGGATTTCAAGTAGAATTGAATAGTATCATGTAACGTTATTCTTGTATAAGTTATTTTCTATGAAGAATTGAATAGTAACATGGAACTTTTCTCTAAATAAGATATGATTACACAAACATTTCACATAATGTGCGAGATAAGAATAGCATACATATGCACAATAGAACTTGATTACGTGACCACTTAGGAAAAAATCATTTCACGGTGTTGATAATTAGAGCACGAGACTTGCAAATATCTCCTACACAACGATGTTTTCAACGTTTTTCCCTAGCTAGTCTCACGTTTCACCATCTAAATACACAAGCGTGCATTACTTCATCTTCCTTTGGACTTCGATCTATCAATGCATATTACTTCATCTTCCTTTATGCACTGCGCAGCCATAATCAGTATACTAGGTCCATGATATATGAAAACCATGATATAGCTATTACATATCGGGGCTAAGTTAAACAAGAGGAGCAAGGATTTTCATTGTCAATCACGGGCAAAACAATGCAAAATCGTTGTGTAGAGACAAGAAACTCGAGCTATAGTTGAGGATTTTGCAAGGGTAAAAGTTACTGTGAAATATATGCTCTTGCCATATATAGCCATGATGAATTAAAAGAACATATATGTTTTTTCAAGATGGTCATTCCCAAGATATATATATACCTTGGATCAGTGGCGGAGCCAGAACTTTTGAGGAGTCTGGGCGCAATGTAAACTAATGCATAGACTACTAAAGAGCGCTAAGACATTATGCATTCATAACAAAAGCAAATTTGACACATAAAACACTCAATTTTCACTCAAGTCATTGTTCAACACCGATGCCAATATTTAATATCGAAAGAAATGAGAAAAAGCTTGACAAATATCTAAATAGAGGTTCGCATAGAAAGGACCACCAAAGAAGTCCCATTACAATCTCTGCAAGATAAATATATGGCACCAGAACTAAAAAATCATAGGTACGTTCATAGCCTGGGTAACACAATGTTAAAAAAATAATTGTGGTCACCTCAACTATATATAGTGGAACTTGGATGCGAGGGGAAGTATATTGCCTATTTTAAAACTTTTAGACGAACTAGTTGATAAATGAACTTAATTGGTATTTTCAAAATATAATTGTGCCTCACTTCAAGTATACATGACTTTGGTGGAGCCTAGATGTGAAATTCTAAGACAAGAAATTCTCGGCCATTGCTAGGCTAACCCATGTTAGCAAAAAAAAAAATTGTTTCTCCAACTATATTTACGAGAATACATCTAAAATAGTTGTGAATAGTCATCACAAGCCCTTTCAGGCACAATCGAAAGCATTAACAATATGAAAACCGAATCATCATTTATATTTGAATTTATACTTTGGCGGCGACGGCGAGAGGTGCACGGCGGCGAGGAGGAGTGGCGTCGTCACGGCGGCGACGCGAGGAGGGTGAGCGGCGTCCACGGCGGCGACGGCGAGGAGGTCCACGGCGAGGAGGTGCACGCGGCGAGGAGGGGAGGGCGGCGTCACGGGCGGCGACGATCTAGGGTTGGAGCAGCGAGGAGGGCACGGTGTGGCAACTGGTGGGAAGATTGGAGAACTAAAGTGTCCGTGGGAATTTGTATTTTCACCTTCAATCCCGGTTGAAGACAACAACCGAGATTGACTGGACCTTCAGTCCCGGGCCGTGTCTCCAACCGGGATTGAAAGTGGTGCTAGCCCCACAAGTCAGATGCGAGCGGAGGGGTTGTTGACCTTCAATCCCGGTTCAAAACAACAACCGAGATTGAAGGATGATTTAGTCCCGGGCTGTCTTCCCAACCGGGATTGCTAGTGGTGCTGGCCCCACCCAGATGCGTAGGAGGTGGTGGACCTTCAATCCCGGTTGGTATCTCCAACCGGGATCTATAGGCGATCTTCAGTCCGGGTGGGTTTTCCCAACCGGGATTGATTGGTGAGCTGCCCCACACGTCAGATGCGAACGGGACCGACGCCTTGAGTGCTAGGGACTATCATCCGATTTATTATACAAACCGACCGAATAATAAAAGAATGCAGAGGCGCGAGCGCGGACTCGAACCCGTGACCGCAAGGCCGGGGAGACCGCGCTCAAGCGCATGCTGCTAGCCAGGGGAGAAGGGGGAGAGATGTTCTCTTTTCGTAGGAGCGAATTATTTTTGTACCTTTCTTGGTCTTTAGTGGAGGGAAAGGGAATTTTTTTTAATTGTATTTTAATTCCTTATTTGTATTTTAAATCCATTTTCCCATTATATTTCCTTTTTTAAAATGTATTTTAATTCATTTATTGTGGAGAAAGCCATGTTTTCCTTGACATGTGAGCCCATATATGGTGGGTCCCATATGTCAGTGGTAGTAATTTGCCATAAATTTCTTCAAAATTATAGAAAATTGTTGGGAGCCTATTAAAATTAAATAAAAATTTCACAAAATTCATAACAAATGTGCAAAAATTGACATATATAAAAATGAGTTGGGAACCTTGAAATTTCTTATTAGTTTATAAATGAGATGGGAATAATTTACTTATA
Source organism: Olyra latifolia (assembly GCA_036346145.1). NCBI lineage: Eukaryota > Viridiplantae > Streptophyta > Magnoliopsida > Poales > Poaceae > Olyra > Olyra latifolia. The sequence goes on along the minus strand of CM070528.1, from coordinate 5,375,710 downwards.
CATAAACGATGGGAATTTCTCATAATTGGCGAAACACGAACGGTTCTTTCCGGATCAATATGAATTTAGGGACAAATATCTAAAATATTACATGACTACTTTATTTTTACAAGTGATCCTTCGTTATGATCGTATGCGTGCGTGCGAGCTTCCTCATCATCGCTAAGGACACTAATGTCTCGTCCGAGAGAAAGGCGGCTACTCGTCGAACCGATTATACTCTTCGCCGTCAGGACGCCTCAACTCCAACAATCCTTCTTTTACCGTAAAGAACCACGTGGTGCCTTGCTTGATCACCGCCGGTAGTCTTGTTCTTCGTCTTTTATAGTTTTACCCTTATGAACTTTTGGTTTGTTGTCCATGTCCATCACATAGAATATCTCGGTCACATCTTTGGCGAAGCACGAACGGTTCATCCTCAGAGGCCACTTGCTTGAGGTCCACGATTGTCATACCATAGTCATCGATCTGCACGGCCGTCGGTTTCACCCATTGGCACCTAAACAGAGGGACTTTCAAAGGTCCATACTGAGCTCCCGGATCTCCTCTATGAAACCATAGTAGGTGTCCATCTTTCCATTTTTGTCCAAGGCATCTATACGGACGGCGCTGTTTTGGTTGGTGCTCTTCCTATCCTGGGCTGTCGTGTAAAATGTGTACCCATTTATCTCATACCCTTGCCATGATACGATTGTTATGGATGGTCCCCGAGCTAAGAGTCTGCAATCTGTTCATGGACTCCTCCTTGCCTAACAGATGCTTTTGTAGCCAACCACCAAAGCTCTCCACTTGCTTGTTCGCAATCCACTTATCGACTTATCCGGGTATTGGTCTCGTAATATCCTCTCGTGATCAAGTACATATGGAGCCACCAAGATGCTTGTTTCAAGATCAGTAAAATGTGCTTGTTTAAATGAGAGTACATCGTCACAGAGGATTCTTTTCTCCCTAGGGTCCTTTTCCCCATAGCCTCCCTCATAGCGTGATACTGAGGGGCCAATCGGATTCAGATCATCAATGTAGTCGACACAAAACTCAATCACCTCCTCTGTGCCAACACCGGGCAATGCAACCTTCGACGAGAACGGTTACTGAACATACTTCTTTAGGACACCCATGTACCTCTCGAAGCGAACATACTGTGCAAGAAGATCGGTCCGAGAATTTCTATCTGTTTGACCATGTGAACCATGAGATGAACCATCATATCAAAGAAGGATGGAGGAAGATCATCTCAAGGTTGACCATACTAGCGACAATGTTATCCTGCAGATTAGATAACTTATCCGGATCTATGACCTTTTGTGATATCGCGTTGAAGAACGAACACACCTTTATGATTGTACCTCGTACCATGTCCGTAGAATACCTCGCACCATCACTAGAGCAACTGGGTCATCAACACATAACAATCATGGGATTTCAAGTTTACGATTTTATTCTCTTTTGTGTTTATGAGTCTTCTTATGTTCGACGAGTACCCGTAAGGACCTTAACACTGCTCAACAACCTGAATCATGCTTTTTTCTCTTCTTTGCTTGGTGTGTAGCTCATGGAGACGAGGTAATGCCCTTTGTCTCTCTCTTGTGGATGGTTCTTCCCCGAGACCTAACAATTGTAGGTCCTTTCGTGCTTGAAATGTATCTTTTGATTTGCCATACATATCTATGAAGCCTAGCGTGCTCACCATACATTCTTTGTGATATGCATGAAGTCCAGGAGTGACGGACCTCTAAGTCTTTCCAAAGAAGGCAAGTCCCAAAATATTGACTTCTTCTTCCACTAGGCTTCTTCCTAGATTCTTCAAAGGGAGTGGCGGGGCGGGTTTGCTACCAGACCCTTTCCAAATACTACGCCTAGATCCTTTACCATAGAAAATACTTCCGCCCATCGCGATGCTTGGGCTTTTTCGTTTCTCTTCGGTCCCATCAAAATTAACACGGTTACTCCGTAACGGGTGCTTCAAATTGAGGAACCTCGATGGCCCATGTAAACAACCTTCCGAGAGTTTGTTAGGTACTTGTCTTCCGTATCATCCAAGCAATCGGATGCGTGCTTTATACCCTTTATAGATAGGCCCGACAAGTTACCAAGTGCAGGCCGATCGTTGATGGTTACAAATAGCAATGCACGAAGCTGAAATACTCTCTTTGTACTCATCCCATACACGTACACCATCATTCCATAGCGTTAGCGATCTTCAACCAACGGTTTGAGATACACGCCGATGTCGTTACCAGGTTGCTTAGGGCCTTAGATAAGCAATGGCATCGTAATGTATTTCCGCTTCGACATAGCCAAGGAGGAAGGTTGTAGATACATAGAGTAACGGGCCAAGTCTTTGTGACTATCGCTCATGTCACCGAACGGGTTCATCCCATCCGCACTCAATGCAAACCTTATGTTCCTCGCATCGCTCGCAAAAGTCCGGATATTTTCTATCGAAGTTTCCTCCATCGCGAGCCATCTGCCGGGTGCCTTAGCTTTCCATCGACTTTACGATCATCTTTATGCCAACGCATCATCTTCGCATGCTTTTGTTCGCAAACAAACGCTTCAACCGAGGGATTATAAAGAAGTACCACACCACCTTAGTAGGGCTCTCTCTTCTTACGCCTCTACCTCACATGGGCCATCACGCTTGGTCTTATACCGTGATGTTTTGCACACCGACATTCTTCCAAATCCTTGTACTCATTACGATAGAGGATACAATCGCTTGGATATGCATGTATCTTCAGATCTCCAACCCCAAAGGGCGAGAGAACTTGCTTGGCTTCATACGTAGTTTCAGCAACGTGTTACCCTCTCGAAGCAACTTCTTCATGAGGCCTAACAACTCATCAAATCCCTTATCGATACTCCATTAGTAGCCTTCCATTGCATCAATTTCAGTGTGGTACGCAACTTTTGTGGCCCCGCCTACGCTTTGATACAACAATGTTCCTTGGTCCTTCATGCAGCGCTAAAACTTTTCGTAATGTCTTTCATCGGTGTATTCTCCTCTCCATCATGCAACATCTGTTCTAGATCATCGTCGTCAAACTCCCTAGTATATGCTCAATAGAACCGTGTTGGCCAACATCGCCATATAATCGCCACATCTTCTTCGTTACCATCTTCTTCTTCACCGCCTTCTCGTATAATCTCTTCTTCACCGTGTTTGGTCCAACAGTATAGTTTTCCACTTAAACCTCTTGAGATCAAATGGAAGTGAATTTGCTCGAGTTTGACCACTCCTTGTGATTCTTGCACTATACATGGACAACATATGTAGCTCGATCTTGTGCGTGCACTTGCTCGACGATAAAGTTTCCAAACCCTCCACAAATCGTGAGGAGCGGCGGTCCATGTACATCCATCGCCAATTCATCTACATTAAGTTACATCAAGGTAGTTGTTAGTTGATTTTCCAATAATGAATTAATTTCTAAAACCAAAATTAAAGTATCGCTTAATTTATTATACATTTATTTAATTTTTAGGTCAATACTTCAATTTTAGGTTAAATACCTTTTTAAAAGAATTATTTTTAAGTCGATAATATTTTATCACATATTTTATCACAATCGAATCAAATTCTAAGGTAATGCAACAAATTATTTGGCAACCTACTTAAAATGATATATCTAGATCTACCAACTTATAATTTTACATCAATGAAGTGAGTAGAGATCAATGAAGTTATAATATTTTATCACATATTAATTAATATATAATGTTAATTTTTAAACAATCAAAATCTATGCAAAATCTACTTTAAACTCTACTCCCAAAATTTCTCCATGAATCGATGAAACCAAAATTCTAAATTTGAGTCACCTCCACGCATTCAATGTGTGCTACATCACAATCCAAGTAAATTCTAAGCTAATGCAACAAGATTTTACAATCCACTTCAAAATTTGGTCCACGAAAGTTAAGATTCAAAATCATAGATCCATGAAACCATCATCTAAATTTAATTAACTACAACTACAAATTCAAAACGAACTACGCCTTAATCCAAGCAAAATCTAAGATTACACAACAAGTTTTCGCCAACCCTTTCAAAAGATCGAGCTATATCTACCAATTTATAACATTTCATCAAAGATGGGGAATAGAGACCAAATTTTTTCATATTAAATTTAAAACAAATATAGAAACTACATTTCATATACAAGTAGTGAGAAATGAAGTTACTAACCTTGGTTAATTTGGATTGAAGTGAAATGATCAAATTACAAACCGGTTGGTATTACCAACCGGGACGGATATCCCACGCTGCCACCTGCCTTTTTTGAGGCGATACCCGTCCCGGTTGGTAACACCAACCGACTAATGGTCCCCGCGCCTTCCGACTGCTTAGCTGCTCAACCGGATCACAGACTTTGAGTCCCTATGCGCTAACCGAGATTGATGGTAGCATATGGAAGGCCTGTTCCCTGGTAGTGTTAGGGGCTATGGCCTATGGGGATGGTTCTAGAAGACAAACATATCATAGTTGTATTACTGCATTTATTGTAATATTCAAACGGCGTTTTTGTTTGGTATGGAATGCTTTTGCGTACCAGCTGGTATGAAATTTCTGTACTGAATTTCCACACTCGTCGCTGCATCAGGGCAGCGGAATGAAGCCGAAGAGCCTGAGGTAGCCGACGAGCCAGAGCAGGAGGGCGAGCAGAAGGCGCGGCTGCGGCTGCTGCTCCCCCACCGCCGCAACGATCTGGATTGCCCCAAACAGCATGACGGCGAGGGCGGAAGGTTGCAGGGCTGCGCCGGCGCGGCGGTTGGCGCGCGCCTCGCCGGCGTTTCCCTCCACCGCCTTCGTCTGGTCGAGATCCATACCGACGCCCCCACCCTACCTACGTACCGACGAGCAGGAGAAAATTCTCTGCGGGTGGCGCGATCGAGACCGGACGAACTCTCTCGTTGTTTGGTTGCTTCTTTCCGGGACACGAGAACCTCGTCACTTGCCACGAGATATAAATAAGCCAGATGAGTTGCTGCCCTGCTAGGATATTCTAAACAAGTGCATAGCTAGCCTAGCTAGATTGCCACTTTCCCAGGGATGGCACCTGACGTCCTGACCTCGACAACTATGCGAGGGACGAAGCTTCGGAGCTATTTCCTCGTCGCCGGCGTCGCCGTCGATGGATCGCAACGTCAGGCTTCCAACCATGCGGCGCGTAAGCGTCTAGTCGTCTACTCGATCGAGGCGCTGTCCGAAAACCGCGTGGTTAATTTGCTATTGAGACGTTGTTAAAGTACCGTGGTTTGCTACGGACGGTTACGTTTGGACAAGCAAAGATAATTAACAATGATTTGAACCATAAAAATATAACGGGTTTTTGCTGTACGTTGGGACCTAATTTTTTTACCGTCAGCACTAGGCTTTTAAACCTTTGGATCTTTGTGTTTAATACTAGATTGATTGATCCAGTTGGTCAACGATGGAACCATGCACTCATACTATTATATATAATGCGATATATATCTTGAGCTTTTGTGTTTAATCCTAGATTGATTCAGTTGTTCATTGACGTAGCCATACTCTCATTTTTAGGAAAGTACGTATATATCGTAGATTGATTCAGTTGTTCAATGACATCATTTATTATATAGTGGTCAAAGTTTAGCACTTAACAACGCAAAGTAGACTTTCCAAACTGAAAAAAAAAATTCAATGCCTGGGTGCATCAAGCATTCAAGCTACTCGATCACGGATGACCAGCTGCAGTGCAGGCTGTTTTGAGGTTAGAGCTTCCACATCTGTTACTCCAAATTACTACTCTATACCACTATTCCCTACATACTTTATCCCTTGCTCTAAAATTTCTTCACACTTTACACTATACTCCAAAAGATTCTTCCTCCATCACCACTCTATCCGGATTTAACAAATAAGATAGAAATACCGCTACGGATACTCTTAGGCCGGATAACTTGTTTCTTCCCATTTGCCGGGTGCTCCAGCCACCTTATTCTGTGAGTAGACCGAGCTCCTTCCATCTGCCCGAGCAATAATATCGAAAGACTTATTTCAACAGGATTCAACACCTACGTTGTAAAGCCAAAACAAAATGTTACGATTTCTCAGAGCTATTTATCAAAAATTTTGAAACCGCTTCTCGACTTCTCGAATCTCAACTTATTCTAATTAATGTTTTGCCTTCTCTAAATCACGTCTCAAATCTCTCGAAAGAACAGCAGTCAGTTGCAGCCATGGTAAACATGGCATAATAGGTCATCCACACGTACCGCTTTTGGAGCACGCATTATATTCCACGAATACTCCCATCCTACGTGGATGCTACCCAAATAAATACTACGAATCTACTGCCTTTGAGCCTACTTAAAAGATTCAATTGACCGATATATGTTGCTCCGCGAGGCAGCGTCAAGCACACGGTTGTCGTTTCCAAAGGCGCGGCCGGCGCCGGAACGCCGGATATATTGAGCCTACGACGTCATTCCGCACGACAGATCATTGATCGGTGACTAGATCGATGGCAAGACCGATGACACCACAGATCAGTGTCTAGTGGAATAATATAGTACCACTTTAAAGTAGCATGGTCATGGGAATTAGCATACCATCTGCCAGAGTGATTCCATGTCCCAACAAAAAAGGTCGCTATCAGAAGTTAACCAAGCGAAATTAATGCTGATGTGTGTGTCGTTCTTTAGTATTTTATTAAGTAGGCACTGTTTCGTTTGCTGACAAACACAAGCTACTTCGCGATCGTGGCATTGTTTTTTCTGTCAAACATTACTCCCCGTGTGTCTATGTATGCTATATTGCTATTTATATATATGGGTCCTAGAAACTTTTAGTTTGGCAGCTTGTGCACATGCATGTCAGGCGAGCATATCTGCATATGTGGTTCACAATTGTTCACTGTGCATATGTGCACACCAGCTATTGCTAGAAACTGATGCTTGATATGTGAGAGCTAGAATATATAGCACGCCATTAGTTTCTTCTTTCTTGGATGCATATTCTGTTGTATAGATGGTTTCATCGGTCTACTGGACAGAAATGCTTCTATTCGTGATATATCAAGCATAAATTTAATCGAAGAAAAAGCTTAGTTCATCATCATATTTAGGATCGATACGGAGATGATCACCATGCGATCATCAAGCTATATTATGGTTTTTATGTTGGAATTTTAACACAATACTTAAAACATCAACGTTAATTTTTCTGTACTGAAAAATCATCATAGTATTTTAAGAAATTAAATTGTTTATCTCAAGGCTGCAGATGGCATATGCGTACCAACTAATTTTCTGTATCTATGTACATAGTGCTAGTTGTTTGTTCCTAATAATTAAGAATGGTGTTGCTATTTGTATATATGCATGTGCCAGTGTTGGAACCCAAAAAAGAGACAAAACAGGAAAAAAATTAATTGCAATTAATTTTGTTTTAATTTAAAATGAGATTAATTTTTTATCTATAAAAATAAAAAATGGATAAATAACAGAGTTTGTTACGAGACCGTGATCGCGAAATAAGGGAGGAGATTAAAAGGCCAAGACGGAGGCGCGCAGGAGGGGATCTTAGACCATCTCCAGCTATTTTCTCTTCATTTCGTTCCCTTCCTCATATTCGTTTCCTTCATTTTCTGCCATCTCCAATAACATCCCTTCATGGAAATGATACAATGAAAAGAAAAGAAAATCCCTTCCTGAAGAGAATGAAAAAAGAATTCCTTCTAAAAGAGAACAGTAAAGAAAATCTGTTGTACCCATGAAGTGAGTGAGATTTCTTCGCTGCGGGAACAGGGAAGGGAAGGGAAGCCTTGAAGAAGGTCTTACGCCGAAGCCCTAGGGCATCTCCAAGGGTTGCATCAAATAGGGTATCCTATCACCAGAATAAATAAATGATGAAAGAAAGCACGCAATGAGATGAGGCGGTCAAGAAAAAAAAGAGAGTGAAGATTGTGATAGGATGATTGTTGAAGAGATAAATAGTGATGGAACAGGGATAACGTGGCACATAAATAGTAATCAAGTAAAAAAAGAAATAAGACATCTGTCGGAGATCCGCCGGAGATGTTCTTAGATAGAGCAAAGGCATGCGCAAGAAGGCAGAACGGAATCTCGGCAAAAAGAAGAAAGAAAGGCATCAGCGCAGAAGAAAAGAAAAGGCGAGGAGCTCGGCAGCTCGCTGGCCACAGGGCCCCCTTTGCTTTTTCGCATCCCTCTCTTTCTTTCTTCTTTTCCATCTCTCTCCCCCGGGGTCTCTCTCTCTCTTTCCACTATTCTCCCACTTCTTCTTGCTTCCTGTTGGCCACGCTGCATCTGGCCGCACAGACTTCATTGTCGCCCCCGCCGGCGTCGCCGCGGCCCCTCCACCGCCGCGCCACTGCGCGGATTCCACCGCCGACCTCCCCAGGCCACCGCGCCGTGAGCTCCTCCTCCGAGCTACGCCCGCGCCCGTCGCCGCCCCTGGCCGCGCGGACTCCACCGCTGGCTTCCCTGGGGTCCGGTTGCACCCAAGCCACAGTGCGCCGGCGTCGCCAGGCGCCGCCATTGTCCCGGGCCTCCAGCCGCCGCAAGCCCCTGGACTCCCGCGCCGGCCCGTCTTCAGCCGCGCCGCCAGACGCCACAGCGCGCCGGCGTCGCCAGGCGTCGCCGCTGCCCCTAGTCCTCTCACCGTCACGCCGCACCGCCTGGCACCAGTCGCCGTCTGGGCCCAGGATAGGGGCGCAACCGTACCGTCGCTGCCGCCGCCGCCCCGAGCCTCGGCGCCGTCCTCACCGCCGCCCTGGGCCGCCTCCTCGTCTTCGCCGCGCCTCCCGTGGAGACTCGCCGCCGGCCTTGCCTGGCGTCGCGCCAGCCTCGTAGCCGCTCTAGGCTGCGCCAGCCGGGGGCCGTCTTCCCCGACCTCATCGCTGCTGCCGAGTGCCCCCTGGTCGCAGGGGCTCATACACCGGCTTCGGCGTCGCCGGACCAAGCCGCTTGCTCCGCCGGACCGGTCGCTCCTTTGGACCTCGTCTTTACCACCACGCCGGCCTCTGGTCCGCACCACCACTCGGGTCAATGGGCCGCACTCGGGCCCGGGGCATCAACCACGGCGCCGCTGACCTCGCCGGACCATGTTGCCCAAGCCAACCGGTCACGCCACTTCGCTGCCTTCCTCGCGCCACCCTGGGCCGAAGCCACGTCCTGCTGCTGCTTTGGCACAGCGCGCCGCCCGAGCCGCACAAGACGCCGTCACACAGTTCCGGGTCGAAGCAGCTGCCTCACCGCCGCTGGTGCAACTCTATCTCCCGGCCTGCACCTCCTTGCCGCGGCCTGCCGCAGCGCCACTCCAGGTCGAAGTCATCGTCTTCAACGTCGCCGCATCTCCGTCTTCGTCATTGCCTGCGTCGCCATATCGCTGCCTGGCACCACCACCACGATGCTTTGACGTAGTGACCATACCCGAAGGCCTTCCTGCCGTGGTCACCACGTGCCTTACGCTTGGAGCAAGGAAGATGGCCGCCGGGAATGCATTTGTGAAGAAGCTGCCGAATGTGGAGACGCTAGGATGCATTAGAGTGATTTGCTTTGATAAGACCAGGACGCTGATGACGAACCAAATGTCGGTGGCAAAATTCGTGGTGATCGGAAATGCTGCTGGGAGAATGAGGAGCTTCAATATGGACGAGGGATTGCTACCCCTGAGTTCGATCCAATGAGGAAATTGACGGGAGTCGTTATTACATCCAAATCAGGAGGCAATGCTTTGCTTGTGAAGGAGCTGTTGAGACCTTTCTAGAGGGTTAGGCACATTCAGCTGCAGGATGGTTCAGAATTTGTAACATATGATCCTACTTACAAGTTTTCGCCGCCGCTCTTTCTTGATTGACCATACCATCCGATACCATCTTCATTCGTCACCAGTCTACATCATCAATACTGTGGAATCCTTTTTTTAAGATATGAACCATATCTCAAGCAATGGTTATTCTACTTGGGTGAATGCAAGATGCTTCAAGCGACGATTATCTCGCTTGAAAAATTTCAACACTGATCAAGATATACACAACTCAAAGTTCGGCGAGTTCTCCAAAGAATCAATTCATCAACTATTCAATGTTCAGCGAGTTTTCCGGACGACCTAATCCATCAACAACTCAATGTTCGACGAGTTTCCCGGACGACCACTTCATCAATAATTCAATGTTCGGCGAGTTTCCCGAACAATCAATACTTCATGAACCACTTAATACCCTAAGCAACGGTTATTCTGCTCGGATGAATTCAAAGTCTCCAAGCGACGGTTATTCCGCTTGGAGGGAGTTCAATATCTCAATCAACTCACCAACAACTCAAATGTTCGGTGAGTTTTCCAAACAATTACTTCCAGCTGCTGCATCAACAATCAATATAAATTTCGATGATTCAAGATCACATCAATGTCTATGTCCATGACTCGACACATAAGGATATTTCTGATGACGCCAGCAAAGTTGTCAACTTCAAATCCAAGCCAAGTACAGAACCGTGCACCCCATCAACTACAAATTCCAACGTGGCGTTTGATGAAACAAGATCAAGCGACACGGATGGGCAGAGCCAAATAATTAACGGCTACGCTAGGCATCATATGGACCCGAATCTACCTCATGTGTTCTGCCGTCGCCAATTTCAGCATTTATCAACACTAGCACGGTGATCCACGAAGCGAAAGACGAGAAGAAGATGACAAGAAGCTTAATCGGAGGTGTTCTGTATGTTAATTCGTGGATGTAATTAACTGGGAGTCCTTCCAAGGCCCCAGGATCCAGAATCTCCATATCGTTAAAGGCATATGTCCAGCAGCTATGGTGCGCACAGTCAACGGGAATCAATATTTTATTGTACTAATAAAATATTAGCTTTTTTGTTCTTTCTTTTCTTTTATGTATTTCGATACACTGGCACGTCTGTAAATCTCTTTTTCCTTGTTTCTGCTAAGGATGTGAAATTTGTGAAAATTTGGTGGCGAACAACGGAAAGCAAAGCGGGAGAGTAGGCAGTAGGCCTGAATAAGTAGTGTTGTGGAAGTAAAAGAGCAGCGGTAGTAGTAAAGGGTCAAGCATTGTTCTATTGGAGATCAAAGATGCTCAATTATACGGGTGCTAATAAGATAGTTAAAGCTTTTAAGCATATGTATAAACTTGTAGTCAAGGGAGGAATTTTACTTAGATGCACTACAACACGGATATAGATTTGCCGCATGCGTCTGACGCCGCCGCCCCCTGCACCCTGACGCCCCTATGCACCGATGACGCCACCCGCTAAACCCCGACTTGCCGCCGTCCTTTGCTCCCCCTCTGGCACCGTCGCTGCCACCGGCTTGGGCCGATACTATCGTGACCTGCTCGCCCAGACGTTGTGGTCCCTGAGCCTACCCACCAAAGAAGAAAGAGGAAGGAGAGAAAAGGGCATTTTGAGTCATTTCGGGTTCGCAATGGCATGAATGGAATGATTCACACTTTATGATAGTATGATAATAATTTTTCGTTTTATAATGGCATCTATACGATATCAATACTTAATAATGACATAGATACAATTAATTCTTGAATTTAGGGGCATTCAATTGCATGGCACATAATATTTGCCGCTAAACACATGCCATATGTCGTGATTACACTACTACAGGAATGACCTTTCATACCGGCACATCAGTACCGGTTATACATGAATCGGGACTGACAGTTATATCATCCCGCTCAACGGTTCATCGGTCGAGGGGAACATCAAGATGGGTCAAGACACCAACCGGTACTAATGTTCTAACATCCATGCCGGTTGGTGTAGCCAACCGGTACTAAGCGGCTAGTCGGCGGAAATTCGCTTAGTACCGATTGCTTACATCAACTCTGCATCGATGTTTAAACATCGAGACAAAGTTGGTGTAACCAACCGGTACTAAGTAGGCTAGCTGGCCCGGGGTCTGCTTAGTACCGATTGGTTACACAAACTTGTACTGATGCTCTAGCATCAGTATAGGTTGGTGCAACCAATCGGTATTAATTTGAACCCCCCCTACACGGCTAGTGGCTAGCCCACACTCTTCTTCTTCCTAGCTCCCATCTCGGCTTCAGTTCATCCCTGGTTTTCTTCAGTTCCTAAACTTTTTACAGTTCCTTGGTTTTTCTTCGGTTCATTATAACTTGTTTTTATTGATTTCGCATTGGATTTTGTAGTTCTGCATTGAAATTTGCTTTGTGTTTAATCACATTTGACTGCATTGGAATTTGCCGTGTGTTTAATGGATTCGACCTTCTATCTTCCCCTCCCCTATATTTTCTCCCTTCATCAACATGGAGAACAAGATCGCACCATTTCGATCCCTTCTCTCTCTCGCCACCGCCACCACCGCACCGCATTCCTCCGCCATGGTTCGCCGCCTCAAGACCGCAGGCGACTTGCAATCCCCATCCTCCGCAACATCCGCCACCACAAGCAGCCCATCCACCTCCACCGCCTGCGCCGCCCCACCCACATCCTCCGCGAAGAACCTCGCGCCTCTCACCTCCGCCAAGAACCTCTCGGCGCCTCGCACCAACCCGGGAGGAGGCAAGGAGGGACTTCGACGCCGGGCGCCTATCTCATCGGGCGCCACCATATCAACCTCGCACTGGGAGGAATCGGGCATTGCTGCCCGCCTTGCCACCGCCAAGCTTCCAGGATCGAATGCCCATGGAGGTGGGGATCCCACGCCGCGTGCGCCGCCTCGTCCTTCTCCCTGCGCCTCGTCCTCTGCCCGATGATGACGAAATCGATTGGGAGGCGCTGATGGCGGAGGAGGATGACTAGAATATAGTTGATGTTTAGTTTAATTGTGTATGTAGTTTAGTTATTATGTATGTATGTAGTTTAATTATGTAGTATGTGATGAACTATTTTGTGATGGAATTAATGAGATCAGTGTTTAATTATGTATGTATGTGATGAACTATTTTATGATGAAATCAATGAGATCAGTGTTTAATTATGTATGTATGTGATGAACTATTTTGTGATGGAATTAATGGGATCTGTGCAATGAAATGAGTTATAGTGAAATGGTGATCTGTGCAATAAATTGTTGATATGTGCAAAAATGTTTATCGACAAATGAGTGTATGAATCTGTGAAATGAGATCTGTGTAATAAAATGAGTTATGGTGAAATGGTGATATGTGCAATGAATTGTTGATATGTGCAAAAATGTTCATCAACAAATGAGTACAAGTATGAATCTGTGAAATGGTGATCTGTGCAATAAATTGATCTGTGCAAATGTTCATCAAATGAGTTATGGTTCGGTGTTAAGTCTTTTTCTTCAATTTGAAATTGTGATTTGTGCAAAGAATTGGTGATATATATGTGCAAATGCCAATTTGCATTGAAATGGACCGGCTGAAGAAACTAACCCAGCATCGATTCGCTAACATCAAGATCGGTTGGTTAGATCAACCGGAACTCGGCCTGCTTAATACCGGTTAGTTACAAGAACCGGGACCGATGTTAGAGCATCAGTACAGGCCTTCCATAACATGGACCGGCTGAAGAAACCAACCGATACTGATTCTCTAACATCAGTACCGGTTGGTTACACCAATCGGAACTCGGCCTGCTTAATGCCGGTTGGTTACAAGAACCGGGACCAATGTTACAGCATCAGTACAGACTGGTATCTTAAACCGGTACTAAGCAGCCTTATTTGAACAGTCCTCTTCCCCGCCTCCTCCCCACACACTGCCAGATCAAGAACATTGCCGGCCAAGAGCTTCAAGAAAGGGGGAGGGGTGCTGCCAAAATTTTGGTCATTTTACTCCCAGCCAAGTTAACCAAGGTTAGTAACATCGTTCCTCACTATATTTGGTGCAAAATGGAGCTTCTTCTTTGCTTCAAATGTGAAGAAAATTTGATCTTTTCTCATGATCGATCAAGAACAGTGCAGCGCCGGCCAAGAGCTTCAAGAAAGGGGGAGGTGCTGCCAAAATTTTGGTCATTTTACTCCCAGTCAAGTTAACCAAGGTTAGTAAGATCGTTTCTCACTACATTTGGTGTAAAATGGAGCTTCTTCTTTGCTTGAAATGTGAAGAAAATTTGAGCTTTTCTCATGATTGATGAAAGATTATGAATGTAGAGAGCTAGCTCGATCTTTTCATGTAGGTTGCAATAACTTGTTATGTAAGTTTGGAATTTGCTTGGATTAGATGTAGCTCGCATTGAATGTGTGGATCTAGCTCAAATTTAGGTTTTGGTTCTATCGATCGATGAAGAATTTTGAATCTAGACTTTGATCTACTAAGTCTTTCTTATTAGGTGCGGATCTAGCTCAAAATTAGGTTTGGTAATTTGCTTGGATTAGATGTAGCTCGCGTTGAATATGTGGATCAAGCTCAAATTTAGGTTTTGGTTCCATCGATCGATGAAGAATTTTGAATCTAGACTTTGATCTACCAAGTCTTTCTTGTTAGGTGCGGATCTAGCTCAAAATTAGGTTTGATAATTTGCTTGGATTAGATGTAGCTCGCGTTGAATGTGTGGATCTAGCTCAAATTTAAGTTTTGGTTTCATCGATCGATGAAGAATTTTGAATCTAGACTTTGATTTACCAAGTCTTTCTTGTTAGGTGTGGATCTAGCTCAAATTTAGGTTTTGGTTCCATCGATCGATGCAGAATTTTCAAATAAATTTAATATTGGTTTAATTTGAAATTTACGAAATGTTAAAAAATTCATTATTGGAAAATGAGCTAATAGCTGCATTGATGTAACATAATGTAGATGGACTGGCGATGGATGTACATGGACCGACGCACCCCGGAGTTCTTGCAGGGTTTGCAAGCTTTTCTTCGTGCGGCCGATGCATACACGAAGTCAGGCTACATATGTTGTCGATGCATAGACTGCAAGAATGAGAAGGAGTGACCAAAATCCAGCCACCTTCACTTCCATTTGCTCTCAAGAGGTTTCATGCCAAACTATACCTGTTGGACCAAGCATGGTGAAGAAGAGACTATACGCGAAGATGTTGAAGAAGAAGAAGATCAGGGGGGCAACAATATCCCCGATGCTGGCCAACACGGTTCTTTCGAAGATACATTGGGGAAGTTTGGCGATGATGACCTAGAACAGATGCTGCTTGATGGAGAGGGACAATACACCGATGAAAGACATTACGAAAAGTTCCAGCACCTATGGGAGGACCACAGAACACTATTGTACCCAAACTGCCGACAGGGCCACAAAAAATTGCGTACCACGCTAGAACTCATGCAGTGGAAGGCGACCAATGGATTGTCTGATAAGGGATTCGACAAGTTGTTATGCCTCATAAAGAAGTTGCTTCCAGAGGGTAACACGTTACCTGAAACTACGTACGACGCCAAGCAAGTTGTCTGCCCTTTGGGGTTGAAGGTACAAAAGATATATGTATGCCGGAACGATTGTATCCTGTATCGCAATGAGTACGAGGATTTGGATGCTTGTCCGGTGTGCAGAACTTCGAGGTATAAAACTAGGCGTGATGACCGAGGCGAGGAAGAGGGGCAGTTAAGGTGGTCTGGTATTTCCCTATAATCCCCCGGTTGAAGCGTTTATTTGCGAGCAAAGCGCATGCCCAGATGATGCGCTGGCACAAAGAAGATCGTAAGGACGACGGAAGGCTAAGGCACCCCGCTAATGGCTCCCACTGGAGGAAAGTCGATAGAAAATACCCGGACTTTGCTGGGGATGCAAGAAACATAAGGTTTGGGTTGAGTACGGATGGAATGAACCTGTTCGATGAGATGAGCAGCAGTCACAACACTTGGCCCGTGACTCTATGTATCTACAACCTTCCTCCTTGGCTGTGTATGAAGCGAAAGTACATTATGATGCCGTTGCTTATCCAAGGGCCGAAGCAACCTGGAAACGACATCGACGTGTACCTCAAACCGTTGGTGGAAGATTTGCTAACGCTGTGGACTGATGGTATACGTGTATGGGATGAGTATAAAAGAGAGCACTTCACCCTACGTGCATTGCTATTCGTAACCATCAACGACTGGCCTGCACTTGGTAACCTGTCAGGCCTATCTATCAAAGGATATAAAGCCTGCATCCAGTGCTTAGAGGATACGGACAGCAAGTATCTGAAAAACTCTCGAAAGGTCGTGTACATGGGCCACCGTAGGTTCCTCCATTTGAAGCACCCGTTACGACGGAAGGGTGAGAATTTCGATGGGACAGAAGAGAAACGTAAGAAGCCCCTGCATCGCAGTGGGACACTTGTATTTTCTCTGGTAAAGGATCTGAAAATAGTATTTGGAAAGGGTCTCGTAGCAAATCATCCCTCTTGAACAAGGTCATACTGAAGCCCATTTGGAAGAAGAAGTGAATATTTTGGGATTTACCTTCTCGAAAGACTTAGAGGTCCGCCATTCACTGGACTTCATGCATATCACGAAGAATGTCTGCGTGAACCTGATAGGTTTCCTAGATATGTATGGTAAATCAAAAGATACACTTCAAGCACGAAAGGACTCATCTCTATCGACTCGGGAACAACCTACATCCGTAAAAGAGAGCGAAAGGACAGATTACCTCCACCTCGCGAGCTACACTTTGAGCAAGGAAGAGAAAAAACATGATTAAGTTCTTGAACAAGGTGAAGGTCCTTCGGATACTCCTCGAACATAAGGAGACTCATCAACACGAAAGAGAATAAGATAGTATACCTGAAATCACATGACTGTCACATGTTGATGACACAGTTGCTCCTAGTGGCACTGAGAGGTATTCTGCCGGACTGGGTACGAGGGACAATCGTAAGTCAGACTCGTTCTTCAACGCGTGTCGCAGAAGGTCATCGAACCACGGAACTTATCTAAGCCGCAGGATGACGTGGTCGATAGTCCGGTCACCTTGAGATGATCTTCCTCCGTCCTTTTTGATATTATGGTCCATCTCATGGTCCACATTGTCAAAGAGATAGAAATTCTCGGACCGTGTTCTGCATAGTATGTTCCTTTCGAGAGGTGCATGGGCGCCCTAAAGAAATATGTTCGAACCGGTCTCGCCCGTAAGGTCAGCATTGCATGGGTGTTGGCACAGAGGAGGTGATTGAGTTCTGTGTTGACTACATTGATGAGCTAAATCCGATTAGCGTCCCTGTTTCACGCCATGAGGGCAAAGCTACGGGAAAATGAACTCTAGGAGAAGAGAATTTTTAGCGACGATCTACTTTCATTTAAACAAGTACATTTCACAGTCTTGAAACAAGCAACTGTAGTGGCTGAGTTTATGCATGAACATGAGATGATTCTACGTGACCAGTACCCAGATAAGTCAGAAAAGTGGATCGCACTAGAGCAAATGGATCGTTTCGGTGGTTGGTTACAAACAATGAACAGTTGAAACTCTTGGCTCGGGGACCATCCATGACAATCGTATCATTCCATAGGTATGAGATAAATGGGTACATATTTTACACGACTGCCCAGGATAGCAAGAGCACCAACCAAAACAGCGGCGTCCGTATAGATGCCTTGGACAAAAATAGAAAGATGGACACCTACTATGGTTACATAGAAGATATCTGGGAGCTCGAGTATGGACCTTTAAAAATCCTCTGCTTTCGTGCCAATGGGTCAAATTGATGTACCGTTGAGATCGACGAGTACGGTATGACAATCGTGGACCTCAAGCAAGTGGCCTATAGGGACGAACCGCTCGTGCTTGCAAATGATATGACACGGTATTCTACGTGATGGACATGAACAAAGAAACCGAAAAAATGTATGACAGCCTACTAAAAGCAAGAAGCGTATGACAAGCCTACCGAAGATAACAAGGTAAGCGAAGACTAGCGACCACCAAGGCGCCACGTGGTTCTTCTAGGTAAAAGAAGGATCGCTTGAGTTGAGGCGCCACAGATGAAGAAGAGTACAATCAGTTCAACGAGCTACCTCCTTTTATGGTGGACGAGATATTACTATCTTGAATGATATAGAGGAATCCCTATGTACGCATAATTTCGATCATAATGAAGGATCACTTGTAAAAACAAAGTATGTTAGCAATAAGTCAAACCGTGTTATATAAACCCGTATGAATTATGATTTTTATTAATCAAGGAAGCAACAATTGAATTTATATAACAAGGTGAAAATCTATATTAATAAGTATGATTTGTTGAAAAACAATAATGTAAAGAATATATGAATTTTTAATTCATTTTATTTTTTGAAAATCATTTTAGTGTGGAATAAGTATGAGTTATTATTTTTTAGTAAGCAATGAATCAATAATTGAATTTATATAAAAGGTGAAAATTTATAATAAAATTTGGAAAATTAAAGAGATTTCAAGGCTCCCAACAGTTTTCTATAATTTTCGAGAAATTAATGGCAAATTAGTACCAATGATATGTGGGACCCACCAGAGATGGGCCCACATGTCAGTAAGCTGATCCCTATCTCCTAAGAAGGGTACAAAAAGATTCGTGCCGTGAAGAACCGATCAAAACCCCTCCTCTCCTCAAGCTAGCAAGATGCTGAGCGCTGGCTCCCCAAACATGATCACGGTTCGAGCCCGCTGCTTGTATTCTTTTATTTTTGGTGTAACTGTCGGGACTAAGTGAGCATTCAGGTCGGTTTGTTACACCAACCGACTGATATGAGCAAGCGGCCCGTGTAATACACCAACCGGATCGATGTGATGTTAGTCCCGTGTATAACACTTAACCGATCGATTCCTCATCATATAAATTCGAAAGGGAGAAGTCCCGGTGTATTACAGCAACTTCCAATGTGATTTTCTTTAGTATTAGAATTTATAGTTTATACAGAATGTTTTATACTTTTGATTTTTAATTTATGTTTTATACTTTTGATTT
This sequence comes from Olyra latifolia, assembly GCA_036346145.1. Lineage (NCBI taxonomy): Eukaryota > Viridiplantae > Streptophyta > Magnoliopsida > Poales > Poaceae > Olyra > Olyra latifolia. The sequence goes on along the minus strand of CM070528.1, from coordinate 5,356,867 downwards.
TTAATTTATGGTACATGAATGTATTTGTGAATAAATGTATAAAAATTTTGTAGAAAAATAGTAATGGGCTCAAAAAATGTGAGGACAAATCTTATGGGTCCAAAAACAACATATATTATAGGAAATGTACATATATTATACCATTATAACAATTTACAAATAATGGTACCCTGTACAATGTCTCACGGGTTACCACAAAAGATGCTAAAAGCCAATTTCTAATAATATACTAATTAACTAATAATTAATTTTTATTATTAATAACTAATCGTCGTCTTCAACGTTGTCCTCCTCGTCGTCGGCGTCGGCGCCATCGTCGGAGGCGGCGCCGTCGTCGTCGTCGTCGTCGTCGTCCTCCTCCTCCTCCTCCTCCGGATCGTCGTCGTCCTCCTCCGCGTCCTCGTCCTCCTCCGCGACGATGTTCTCGTCGTCGAAGTCCTCCTCGTCCGCGTCGTCGTCGGAGAACTCGTCCGACATCGACAACTCCGCCGGGTAGAAGACGGACTCCTTCCTGGGCCGGTTGCGACGAATGCGCTTCCGAGGGGGACTCTCGTCCTCGAAAGACGGCGGCGGCGGTGGAGGCAGACCTGTAGGCATCGGTGATGGTGGTGGGGTGGAGTTAGAGGAACAGGAAGAGTCAGAGAAAGACGCCATTGATCGAAGAGGAAGACGGTTAATTAGGCAGAGGAAGATCGTCGGTTTTATAGAAGAGGCCTCTTGGCAGAGGCAGAGGCGGCTCCTCGGTTCGCGCCAACATTGCATCGTTTCGAATTCCTACATAGTCCCTAAGTAGAGACACCAACCGATTTACGAGTCCCGGTTGGAGACACCAACCGGGATTACTTTCCCCAAAATGGAGATCACGGACTTGTGGTTCCCACATGTCAGTGGTAGTAATTTGCCATAAATTACAAAGTATGTTAGCAATTAAACCCGTGTATGAATTATGATTTTTAATTAAGGAAGGAAGCAATAATTGAATTTATATAAAAAGGTAAAAATCTGTATTAAGATGGTTGGAAAATTAAATTGTAAAGAATATGTGAATTTTTAATTTATTTTTTTAAATCAGTTTAGTGTGGAATAAGTATGATTTATTATTTTTTAGTAAACCATGAAGCAATAATTGAATTTATATAAAAGGTGAAAATTTATACTAAAAGTTGAAAAATTAAAGAGAAATTTCAAGGCTCCCAACAGTTTTCTATAATTTTTGAGATATTAATAGCAAATTAGTACCAATGACAGTGGGACCCACCATAGATGGGTCCACAAGTCAGTGAGGCTGCTAGCAGCGTGCGCTTGAGCGCGGGCTCACAGCTCGAGCCTTTTTTTTTGGCAAATCAGTCCCGGTTGGTGTAATTAAGCGGGACTAAGGGAGATTCCGTCCGGGTTGGTGTCTCAACCGACTAAGTGAGCATTCCATCCCGTTTGTGATACCAACCGGACCGATGGTTCCTAGGGCACCACTGATGCGAACGTTGGTCCCGTTGGTGTAACCAACCGATCGATAGTGGTCATCCGGTGGATGATACCAACCGACCGATGCCACCATCATATAAATTCTAAAGCGAGAGATTGGAGGCATAATCGTTTTATCGTCTCCAACCTCTCGCCGACGCCGCTTTCAGCTTCATTGCCGACGACCCACGAGCGCCGCCGTCCTCCTCTCCTCCGATGACCTCAAGACGCGCCGCCGTCCTCCCGTCACCGACGACCCACAAGACGCCGCCGTCTTCCTCGCCTCCGACGACCCCATGAGCAAGATGCTCCTTGTGCTCTCTCTCCTTCCTTTCTCGCTCCTCGGAAGGTGCAGCCGGCAGAGCATGGGACGATGAGTGCGGGCTCGCAAGCATGACGGAGGCGTGACACAAGCGGCACGACCGACAGAGTGCGGCGCGCCAACAGAGCATAATCACGGTGCTCCCAGAGTGTTCGATTTAAATGCCCAAACCTACGAGTGGCGAGCCAGATTTCGAATCGGGAGTAAAGTAATTAAATTGCCAAATAATTGGTCCAAGATATAAATTTTTACATGAAAAAATAAAACATAGCATGCAATTAATAAATTGAGCATGGAATGATGGAAATAGTACCTTATAATATTATTTTAGGGTCTTCATCATTTGGAAACGCTCTATTTTAGTATCAGCGATAACCTTGGAGAAGATATCTCGTTCAATAAATGTGATCGAATAGTGTATCTTGTATCTTATTTGTATGTACTAGTTTTTAGATAATGGAAGACATTCTGACCTCTGTATCTTATTTATATGAATTTTGAGATGTATATGTATATGCCAATTTTATAGCAAATTTGAATTCTAAGATGTATGTCAATTAATTGTGAAATGTAATGTATATACCGTCCTCGTCATTGTCACCGTCCTCATCTACCTCATCTTCCCCACCGCCTCCTCGTTGTCACCCGCTTATGTATAAGTATATGTGAAATGTATAAGTATATGTGAAATGTGCAAGTATACTTTTGTTAATCTTTTTTCGTTAATTTTCAATGCCTTCTTATAGACTACTTAAACTACGATGGCGGAGAAGGGTTTGATGGAGATGAGTTCATGAGAAGTTTGATTTCGAGAGAAGATGGTTACGAGCTCGATGATTCCATCGAGGCCGCAAGGCCTGCTAGGACTTAAGGCTCGCCGAGACCGATGAGGCTCCCGAGGCCACCGAGACGACCATGGTAATTAGATCGAATGTGTATATGCCGTTCCACCATCATGCTAAGCCAACATTCTAACACGAGACATTATTGTACCATATTTTCAGATCACTCAATCGAGTAGCCAATCACGCCGAGAGTTCAAACAAGAAGTCGAAGGCAAGACATGTTATCACCGAAGTCGGCGATAACGGCTAACCTCTTGCACCCCTAGGGGCGCTTGGGCCGTTCAATTCGGCATGCGGCGTCCACGTCAAGGACCATGTGCCAATTAGCATCGTGAGATGGGATAATATCCCTAAAGATACGAAGAACATGATCTGGACTGACCTGAAGGAAACATTCACCTTTCCCCCAAGGGACCGAAGAGAAGGAGAAGAGTTACACGTTGAAGAAGATGGCCATCGCATTCCAAACATATAAAAAGAAGTTGAACACGGAGTACGTCAAGAAGAACCGAATTCCTGACTTCAACAAGTACCCAAAGTTGTAGAATCACTGGGATGCGTTCGTGAACTACAAGAATTCGAATGAAGGTCAAAGTCTAACCGAAAGGAACAGCCAGAATGCTCAGAAGAAGCAATACCACCACCACCTCGGCCCTGGTGGTTACCGCCAGGCGATGCACAAATGGGAGAAGAGGGAATAGGAACTGCTGGCGAAGGGTGTCGCACCCGCGACAATGGAATGGCCAGACAGAGCGAAGAGATGGTTCTATGGTGACGGCGGCGGCCTCGACGATGATGGAAACACGGTGTTCGGGAATGTGCTGATAGATGTGGACAGAAGACTTGTAAAGTCGATCGAGGAATCTTCCCAGGGCACCTTCGTGCCAAACAGGGAGAACGACGAGCTTACAAGGGCCCTACAAAACCCGGAGCACCAGAGAAGAAGGTTCAGCCTGGTACGGAAGAATTTCTAAAAGGCTTGAGGACAGTGAAAAATTTGAAGGACAAAAAGGAAAAACCTCGTGTATCTGACTACGAGTGCACATTGGTTAAGGAAATGTCCAAGAAGAAGTCGTCAAAGAAGACGACGTCATCAGCTGATCAGAAGGCCAAGGAGATGCAAAAATTCATCGAAGAAACTGGTCTTCACCAAGAGCAAATATTAGACGACATGCAGATTGAAGCTGCAGAAGTCAGATGGCAATTTACACCGGGCGCTTCCTTGGTCAGGCGTGAGGAGATTGGCCAGCTACCAACTAGGATGCGCCAATTCCATGAATGGTACCTGGATGCGTTCAAGCATGGCCTACCGTCATTTGCCGTCAAGTACAAGGAAGAACATTTTTTTCACGGCGACAGTGAATTTTGTGTCCAATGGCCAATAATGTACGAGCTATACCAGTCAGACGCCATCGACGTGTCCATGTTGAGTTGCTGGACTCTGTAAGTGTCTTCTTTAATTACAAAAATCCACCGTGCGGGCCCTTGCACTATACTAATTTGCAAGCCTAACTAATTTCTTCTTATGTAGAATGGAGTAGAAAGATGCAAAAGTGTTTCTACTCTCAACACAGACTTCCTTAACCCTTTAGTTATCAATGAGACAAATGTTAAAATATCCCCTGCCGATACAGAGACCAACATATACAACGGGCTAATAGGTCAAAAATATCATTCAAAGATACTTTTACCCTACAACTTTGAGTAAGTGTTTTCGCATCACCTCGTTCTAATCTTTTTCCACAACACGATGTTAGAACTAATTAGTTACCTACGCTACCATATATATGTACAGCTTTTCATCGGATTCTTCTCATTATCGAGCTAGATCGTAGCATGATCACAGCTTATAGACTCGCCGAGGAGACCAGGTTGAAAAGTAACAAAACTTGATCGACATTCTCAACCGGTATTCTTGTTCTTTCCATTATTGTGCTCGTTCTACTCCATTTTAAACAAATTCTAATCATGTTTAATTTGCAATCACGTGTGTAGGTATTCGCACGGTTCCGCATCGAACCGTGGGCTTAATTCAACGAGGAATTCGATATTACACTTGCCTCTTGAGTATGTATGCCATCGGGGTAGCTTTTGAGTTAGTTAACTTCATTTCCATGCATCCATTTCACGCTGTTAGCTTTTTTTCACCACAGTGCAGGCGTCACCGTCGGGCACCAATTTATGCGGCTACTATGTGTGTTATATTATGCACATCCTGTCCGGAGGTGCTACCGACTTGCAATGTGCGTCCAATTTCTCGCCGGCGGCCGTGAGAGCGATCCAAGAACAACTCGTCGGTTGGATTTTCGATAAGGTCATAAATCCAAGAGGCGAGTTTCACGCCCAATGCAAATAGGTGGGGCCCTTCGATAAAGACCGGTGAACTGTCGGGGTCGACATCTACGGCTACCAAGAGCGATGCACATAAAAGATCACGATGAACGTTTTGTAATTAAAGTTGTAATGAATGTTATGTGAACTGTATGTGCACTATATATAGGCATGATTGATTCATTGTGATACCTAATAGTTATAATTAAAGTTGTTAACAAAAGTTTTGTGATTTAATTATCGGTTAATTATGCATGATTGATTATATGTGCTTTAATTAGTTGTGACTTAGCACACAGATATATATATAATAATAATATTAGACTTAACACACACAGACATATATAATATATATTACCTCACACGCATATATATATTATTTATAGCTCAGTGGTGCTCGTTAAGACGGTTGGAGGAACCAACCGGATCGAATAACAACTTTTGTCAAGACCGCTTGGTGCCTCCAACCGTCTTCGATCAAGCTGACGAGGCACGGGCTAAAGCCACGCAGTGCTCGCCAAGACGGTTGGAGAAATCAATCGAGATCGAATAATAGCTTATCAATACCGCTTGGTGCCTCCAACCGTCTTCGACTAGGGTTGACGAGGCACGGGCTAAAGCCACGCAGTGCTCGCCAGATCACGTTGGAGGAATCAATCGAGATCGAATAAATAGCTTATCGCATACCGATTGGTGCTTCCAACCGGTATTGACTGGAGCTTCGGCGAGACACGGGCTAAAGCCATGTGTGGCCTTTTCCAATCGGTATCGATACTATATCGCCACTGAGAATCGACCGATGCCATGGGGCATCGGTCCCGGATAACTCGCACTCGTTCAAAACCGCATCGATGGCCGATCTGTAGTAGTGTTACTATACGTTGGAAAATAGTTTTCCCTAATGATATTTTCCTCGACGGCCAATAAGCATCGGGAGAACCTTTTGGGGGCGTTTAGGGTGTTATACTGGCATATATATAAACACCGTAACATGGTTATCATGTTGTAATGATGCTTAGTGGCATGGTTAATGTTGATCTCTCCTTAAGCATCTGCTTCGCAAGTATTTTGCATTGTACAAGCCCCAAAAGAGCTCTAAATTAACGGTTAAATTTTAGCCCTAGTGCCTTACGGACCGTTGGACTTACAGTATATTCGGAAGGTGGCAATCAATCGAGGACCTTCCAAGGCTGGGGGGCACCGTAAGCTTGGCCAGACCAGGTAGAACTCACTCGTGAGGAAGTCACCATTTGCATTTTCGTTCACGGAGTCGGCCTTCACGGTCAATTTGCACCAGTGGGGACGATGGGCTGGTCCGCTCGTTGCGCACATCGACATGGGCCTTGTAGGTAACAAGCGGCGGGCAGAACGGCCTCCTAGTGGAAAAGTGGTAGTGGGCCGTGAGGCCCAATTAAGTTACACATCTTCGCCTTGTTCATCGAGCTGCTGTTTCTTCCTTCCTCATGTGATCATGTGCTGAAGCATATATTGCCTGTCTTCTTTTATTGGTTTAAAATTTCAGTGAACTGGTTGGACGAACAATTCCATATAATATCAAGTCAAGAGGTACTGAGTTCGAGACTCGGCTACGCACAAGATTTGTATTTCCCGTAGTGCTTTTTTTTGCCATTGTTGTGATAATCATGGTAGTTACTGGTTTTACTTTTCAGCTAAACTGGGGGAGTAGTTGTAAATGGCCATATGTTTTTGAAACTGCTCGCTCTCTGGTTCAATAGCCTTCATAAGATTGCTCCTTTTCCTGTTATTACAAGCTTTGTCGCAAGACGTTTGTAATGAACAGCCTGAAGAAAATTGCTTTTGTACCTGCCTCTGCTGATAAACTCCCGTTTTACAATGCCATGTCTCGTTTTTCTCTCCTCAGGTGACTTCATGGTGTTTGCATTGCTAGTTTGCTACTATATACTTGGTGAACAGACTACTACTAGCTTGTTTTCAAAAATTTAGAAGGCGCAACAGTGTACAAAAGCCAAATTCTTATCGATACAGTACCACAATACTCGTTCTTAAAAAAATAACAGAAGCCGGATGGTTGGTACTAGTACTGGCTACTAGACAGATCAGGCGTTGTTTCTGTTGGAATTTGGAAATGAAGCGATCGAGGAATGGTTAGGCAAACATTTCAACTTTACTTCCACCGTCACGAAACAATTGACAGTTGCCAAGCGTCTGCACCCCCTTTTCTCTCTTTCTTTTTTAAACTGAAATACACATGGAATGATAATGATAGGTAAAAGAGTATATAAAACAAGAACACCTTATTAAATGAGGAAAAATTAGTGCAAGTACATGGCCTAAGGGGCCAAGGAAACGTTTTAAAAAGCATTTTACTGCATGAAATTTCTGGACTTCTTTTCAACCAAATCGTTCAGGCATGCAGCATGGAACAGTCACTTGTCGACGCATTAGGGCAGCGGAATCAAGCCGAAAAATCTGACGCAGCCGACGAGCCAGAGCAGGAGGGCGCCTCCCCAACCGCGGCAACGATCTGGATTGCCCCGAACAGCATGGCGGCGAGAGCGAAAGGTCAGAGCGCGTCCCCGGCGTCCGTCCAGCGGTTGGCGCACGGCTCGGAGCCGCCGTTCCAGTTCACCCCTTCGTCTGGTCGAGATCCATAACGTACATGTCCCGACCAGGATTTTCAAAACTGTGGCTAGCCGGGCGAAAACCGCGACTAGCCGGCAAACCGTTCTTGGTCGGTTTGTCCAAGCCACCGTTTTCAGCAAAATTTCAAATTTCATTGAAAATTTCAAATTAGTGAAAAATATGAAAAAATTCCAAAAAATAGTAAATTATTTGAGAAGCCCAACAGTTATTTTTCGTCATCAGTCGAATAGTTCTTAAAAAAGCATCAGGAGCCGAATGGCTGGCCAGTAGTATACTAATCTTGAGAGCGTCGTTTTAGTTGGAAATGTTTAGCCAAACCTTTCAACATCACAGCAGCTTAACCGGATCGAGAATAAGATTAGCGACATCTCAACATCACAATACAATTGACAGTCGCAACTAGATAATGGAGAACAAGATTTTCCACAAACCCTTTTCTTTCTTGATTGAAATACACATGGAATGACAAGACTCGTAGGTAAAGTATAAAAAGGACTTTACCTTGGTAAATGAGAAAAAAAAAACGAGTACATGGCGTGGTTAGGGGCTATGGGGATGGTTCTAGAAGACAAACATATCATAGTTGTTTTACTGCATTTATTGTAATCTTCAAACGACGTTTTTGTTTGGTATGGAATGCCTTTACGTACCAGCTGGTATGAAATTTCTGTACTGAATTTCCACAGTACTCGTCGCTGCATCAGGGCAGCGGAATGAAGCCGAAGAGCCTGAGGTAGCCGACGAGCCAGAGCAGGAGGGCGAGCAGAAGGCGCGGCCGCGGCTGCTGCTCCCCCACCGCCGCAACGATCTGGATTGCCGCAAACAACATGACGGCAAGGGCGGAAGGTTGCAGCGCTGCGCCGGCGCGGCGGTTGGCGCGCGCCTCGCCGGCGTTTCCCTCCACCGCCTTCGTCTGGTCGAGATCCATACCGACGCCCCCACCCTACCTACGGACCGACGAGCAGGAGAAAATTCTCTGCGGGTGACGCGATCGAGACTCGACGAACTCTCGTTGTTTAGTTGCTTCTTTCCGGGACACAAGATCCTCGTCACTTGCCACGAGATATATATAGATGAGTCGCTGCACTGCTAGGATATTCTAAACAAGTGCATAGCTATCCTAGCTAGATTGCCACTTTCCCAGGGATCGCACCTGACGTCCTGACTCCTGACCTCGACAAGGATGCGAGGGACGAAGCTTCGGAGCTATTTCCTCGTCGCCGGCGTAGCCGTCGATGGATTGCAACGTCAGGCTTCCAACCATGCGGCGCGTAAGCGCGCAGTCGTCTACTCGAGGCGCTGTCCGAAAACCGCGTGGTTTGCTATTGAGTCGTTATCCTAAACTACCGTGGTTCGCTACGTACTGTTACGTTTGGACAAGTAAGAGCATCTCTAACTGTTTCTCTAAATTCAGATCTCTAAACCACTATATGTTTTCTATATTTCTATCATTTTCAGCAGAGTTTCTATTCTTAAAAAGAGATAGAGACAAAAGAAAGAATATCTAAATTTAGGGACTGACATAGAGATTCTGCTAAAGAGTTTTAGGGATCGAAAATCTTTAAATATAGAGAAGATTCACTTTTAGAGATTCTGTTGAATATGCTCTAAGCAAAGATAATTAAAGCAATGATTTGAAACATAAAAATATAACAGGTTTTTGCTTCAGTTGTTCAAGTACGGTTACATAAAAATGGACAAGTAATCATTTTTAGGAAAGTACGTATATATCCTAGATTGATTCAGCTGTTCAATGACATCATTTATTATATAGTGGACAAAGTTTAGTACTTAATAACAACGCAAAGTAGACTTTCCAAACTGAAACAAAAAAATTAATCAATGCCTGGGTACATCAAGCATTCAAGCTACTCGATCACGGATCACCAGCTGCAGTGCAGGCTGTTTTGAGGTTAGGCCGGATGACTTGTTTCTTCCCATTTGCCGGGTGCTCCAGCCATCTTGTTCTGTGAGTAGACCGAGCTTAATACTTCCATCTTTCAGAGCAATAATATCGAAAGACTTATTTCAACAGCATCCAACATCTGCGTTATAAAGCCAAAACAAAATGCTATGATTTCTCGGAGCTATTTATCGAAAGTTTTGAAACCGCTTCTCAACTTCTTAAAACTCAACTTATTCTAATTAATGCTTTGCTTTCTCTAGATCACCTCTCAAATCTCTCAGAAGAACAACAATTCAGTTGCAGCCATTGTAAACACGGCATAATAGGTCATCCACACCTACCGTCTTTGGAACACATGCACGTTATATTCCACGAATGCTTCCCGTCCTACGTGGATGCTACAAAAACAAATACTATACGAGTCTACGGCCTATGAGCCATCTTAAAAGATTCAATTGACCGATGTTGCTCCGCGAGGCAGTGTGAAGCACACGATTGTCGTTTCCAAAGGCGCGGCCGGCGCCTGAACGCCGGATTGACCCTACGCCATTCTGCACGACTGATCATTGATCGATGACTAGACCGATGGAGCATGTAATTAGTAATTAACAGAAGTGCATGTCAGTGTCTAGTGGTTGGAATAATATAGTACCACTTTAGAGTAGCATGGTCGTGGGAATTAGCATACCATCTATCAGAGAGATTCCATGTCCCAACAAAAAAGGTCGCTATAATGCTGATGGCGTGATGTCGTTCTTATTATTTTATTATGCACATCTGATCGCTTAAATCTTTTATACATTGAACGTGTCATGCATCTTTCAAGAGCAGAGCGACCGATGCAGACGGCAGCTGACAAAACAAAAGTTGCTTCACGATCACGCCATTGTTTTAGGTTGTTATCTGGCGAGCATCTACGTAGGCATTGTTTCGTTTGCTGATCGACAAACACGAGCTGCTTCGCGATCGTGGCATTGTTTTTGTCAAACATTATTCCCCATGTGTCTATCTATGCTATATTGCTATATGTGGGTTATACAAACTTAGTTTGGCAGCTTGTGCACATGCATGTCAGGCGAGCATATCTGCATATGTGGTTCACAATTGTTCACTGTGCATATGTGCACACCAGCTATTGCTAGAAACTGATGCTTGATATGTGAGAGCTAGAATATATAGCACGCCATTAGTTTCTTCTTTCTTGGATGCAAATTCTGTTGTATAGATGGTTTCATCGGTCTACCGGACAGAAATGCTTCTATTCGTGATATATCAAGCATAAATTTAATCGAAGAAAAGCTTAGTTCATCATCATATTTAGGATCGATACGGAGATGATCACCATGCGAACAATTATCAAGCTATATTATGGTTTTTATTTTGGAATTTTAATACTACAATATTTAAAACATCAACGTTTTTTTCTATTGAAAAATCATCATAGTATTTTAAGAAATTAAATTGTTTATCTCATGGCTGCAGCTGGCATATGCGTATCAACTAATTTTCTGTATCTATGTACATACTGCTAGTTGTTTGTTCCTAATAATTAAGAATGGTGTTGCTATTTGTATATATGTGTAACAGTCAAATTGGGAAAAATTTTGAAAATTTTCAAGCCTTCAAATTCAACTTCCAAATTCAAAACCAAATAACAAACTCCTTTGGAAATGGGTGGATCCCAAGCAACAAACCCGAATTGGGCTTCGGCCAAGCCCATTATAGGCCCAATCCGTCCCATTCTCTCTCTCTCTCTCCCCCCCGATCACTCTCTCTCCCCTCACCGGTGAAGCTGCCCTCGCACGCAGCACTCCCATGACGCGTGGACACGACGTGGCAACTCCATCGCGCCCTGCCAGGTAGACACCGCCACCTCGTCGCCTTGGGGATAGACAAGCTGAGCCATCCACTGCCTCGCTCACCCTTGAAAGAGGAAACAGTACTGCTTTGCTCGTGCTCACTCCGCCTCGACCACCCCGTAGCCCTCCACTGCGCCCCTCAATGTCCTAGACTGTGCTCGTGGTTGCCGGTGCTGCCCAAGCCTCGAGTTCTCCATTTTCCTGCATTTATGCCCCTATTTTCCCTAAACCAACCCCGCTCCAGTGTTTCGATTCATCGCCGATGGCCCAAACCAAGGCTTGATACTTGGCGCCAAGCCTCCTCAACTTCTCCTCTACGATGTCTTCGAAGGAATTGAACCAAGGATGTTGGAGTTCATCTGAATCGAAGATTTCCTCGCCGTCTGCCTGAAGCTCCCCAACTTCCCTCTTTGCAATTTCTCCAAGCTCGGTAAGCAAAACCCAAATTCCTTGTAAACCAAGCATAACCGGAGCACCCCTAACCGTTTCCCCATCTTATTTATGCATGCACGCCGCCAGGTTTCCACAGCACCGATGACCCTACCTTGGACCTCTTCGCGTTGCACGGCGCCAAGCCACCTCGGGTCTCCTTCCCCTCAACCCGAGCCTCGGTAAGGACCCATTGGCCTCCCTGTAGCTTGCGCCGCCTCCATTTTTTACTTGAGAAGCTTTGCATCACGGTCGCCATGTGCTTCCTCTGCCTCCGTCGCTTCGCTTGTGGAACCGCTGCCTCCGGTCACCACCGGCCTCGTCGGTGGTACCCTAGCATGCGCGATATTGAGACCAAGCCGTAGAACACACCAGCTCCGCAAACCGTAGCCCGTAGCGCCGACCAGCCTCAAAATTGCCTCTTCGCACACGCGGCACGCCGGGGAAGATGAGCTGACGTCATCATGATGTCATGGCCATGGGTACTGTGCACCTAAGTCCCTGTCAGGTGCGCCCTACTTGGCAGGGCGTGGATTAAATCCCGCTCTCTTTCTCTCTCTCTCCCTCGCTGACCGGTGGGCCCTGGTCCCACTCGTCATATTTAGTGGAGGCGTAAAATCGAGGAATACGCCTTCACCAATGGCCGGCGCCGGCCGCGCTTGCACCACGCACGCGGCTGGCTCGCGGGCTATTTGGGCCGCCGCGGACCACTTTCGCACAGTGCTGGGTCAAGCCTAGTACTGTTCATAGCAATTTTCTTTAGCTTTTTTCCCATATAAATTAGTCTAGAAAACATATTTGAATTCTTAAAAATACTAAATGCCCTCTAAAAATTTTGGAAAATTCACAGTAAATACTAGACCTCTTGTAGGACAAGATAAAATTACTCACCTAAATAGTAAATTAAATTTGGCATCTAAATAAATAATAAAATCCTTTCTTAAGGCTTTTCTTTTTTAGAAAATCATTTAATAGCTCCCTGAAATTCAATAAACCCTATTGGCACATAAAAACAGGGAATTACCCTAGAAAAATAGTGGAAAACATTTTGGACCCAAAAGTGTCATGGATACCCTAGTAACTTAGGAAATTACAATCTTGCCCCTATGAAATCAGCAGTAACTTAGGAAATTACCATCTTGCCCCTAGGAATGGGATATTTAGTTCGAAGAACACCTATTGTAAAAACTACACACCAGAAATCTAAGGGGAGTTGATGAAGGAAATATAAAGGACAAGATTAATCCTGTGTGACGATACACTCAACCGTAAACCTCTCTAAACCAACCTCATGTACTTTCACCTATAGATTCTAAAACATATTTTGGGTAACTCTACTAGAGGTATTCTATACACTTAGCCCTAGCACCTCATGCACACCTCATACCACACCATTTGGTACTTATTTGATTTTACCTCCTCGCGTAGAAGTAGATGATCAAGGAGGTGACTTTCAAGACGCAAGTGAGGAACTACCCCCAAGCAACCAAGGCGAGTTAACATCCTAGCTCATGCTTCAATTCCCAGTTTTCTAAACTATGTTGTTTTAACTATCAGTGTGCTGCTCTATGATTTGAAATGCCTACATTGTTAATCATGATGTATCATGCCCTGTTGTTGAGTGTTTCTTTATCAATATGATTGCCTTGTTAATCACGATCCTTGCTAGCTCACTAAACAACTTGAATTTAGACCTTGTAGTCTTGGGTAAAAACATGCTTAGACGTGCTTAGGTCCTAAACATAATTTAGTCGGGCAGATCAATGCCCATCCCGATGAGCCAAAACTCATCGGCTAACACATTTTTCCATAATAATTAAATGGTTATGGATGATTGGGTGCTGGACAAAGTCCGGTAGGAGCGTGGAGTACTACGCGTAGTTGCGGGGCGCTGCCACCTTAAGGGTGGTTCCAGCACAACGCGCGGTCAAGGTGGCCGCATGGTATTTGGTATTGTGATATGGTGCTGGGCGAGCCCTAGGAGGAGCGCAGAGTAACACGCGTAGCGGTAGGGCGTTGCCACCTGAGGGGTGGTTCCAACACAACATGTGGCCATCGCACGGAGCACGGGTATAAGGGACTCCGATAGTTTGGTGACCCAACCCCGGACACCGACAGCTTGGGGGAACCAGCTACGGAGCGGCCACCGCCCGAGGAACATGCAGCAGGGCGCAATCACGAAGGTTGATCTAGACTGACATTGGTGCGGGCCGACAACTTGGCAGTGAAGGTCCGCAACGGGAATTGTCAACCCCCAGACAAGATGGTGGTTTGATTGGTGGGTTTGGTTGGGGAGAGTTGCATGGAGGTGGGGTTGAGTGGTAAGTTATCTGATAAACTGGAATGAATGACAGAGCCGGATAGGTCCGGAAAAAGTAAAACCCCATACCATTGATATTCTACTTCGCATCTTTTTGGAGATGCACTTTTCCTAAAATTTGCTAGGTATAGGTTCTCCTATACTTCTCTATTTCAAAAACTGGCTTTAAGCAAATAAAAGATCCCTAGCCTCCACCATAAAGCCCGTATCACTAAGATGCATTTAAGGACGGGTGTTAACTCGCCAGTGTTGTTGATCATGCACTGACCCTTGCTTCTACTCACCTTTTTAGATAATGAGAACCAGGAGGAGGACCCCTATGCGTGCCATGACAACGAGGAGCAGGAGTTCGACATCGAAGCGCAGGATTAGGACACCATATAGTTGCTTGCTGTTAAGCATAGCTGAGGGGATTGTACTTGTATAATACGCACTTTTGCCTAGACTCTGATCTTTTGTTATTGTAAATTTTTGGCCAGACACGGCCCGTATGTAAACTAAAACACTGTTGGCATAGTTTTCTACTGTAATATACTCCTCTGCGAATGTATGAAATAATCCGGCTATGTAATATAATGCATAGCGTACTGGTCTAGGGACTAGTGCTGCTCCACAGGTGGGCTTCACAGGTAAGCAGAATTTGAGGCCCCACAATATGCATGTGCCAGAAAGCAAAGCAGGAGAGTAGGCAGTAGGCCTGAATAAGTAGTGTTGTGGAAGTAAAAGAGCAGCGGCAGTAGTAAAGGGTCAAGCATTAATGTTCTATTGGAGATTAAGGATGCTCAATTATATGGGTGCTAATAAGATAGTTAAAGCGTTTAAGCATATGTATAAACTTGTAGTCAAGGGAGGAATTTTACTTAGATGCACTACAACACGGAATAAATTTGCCCCATGCGTCTGATGTCGCCGCCCCTTGCATCCTGACGCCCCTATGCACCGATGACGCCATCCGCTACACCCCGGCTTACTGCCGCCCCTTGCTTGCCCCGGCGCACTTCGCTCGTGCCCGACGTTGTGGATAACATGGTCCCCGGGTATCATGGAGATAAATTAGACAGACCACCTCACGGAGCAGGGTGACACCTACCATCTAGAAGACGGGCCTATCCCGCATGAAGATCCGACTTGTATCATAAGAAAGTCACAGTTGTAATCCGGTACTTACGTACTCGACAAGAAAGGATAGAGATAGACTTCCTATCTCTATCCTCAGTTTCCATAACCAACTAGGATACTTATCTGTAACCCTACCTCCCTCCACTATATAAAGGGAGACAGGGGCCCCTAGTTCAAGAGAAGAGGAGGACAAAAAAAAGGAGGAGAGGAGAGATCACATCGATCCATAGCCATCCTCAATATTGATCCATCGAGATCAACCCCAATATAATCTACGAGCACAGGAGTAGGGTATTACCTCCACCGCAGAGGGCCCAAACCTGTATAAATCTGTCTCCTATGTTACCATCGGGTTTCGGTCTTACACATAGCCCCATAAAGTATATTGCCGACATAATTCGTCGACAGTTGGCGCGCCAGGTAGGGGCAGCGGTAAGATCATCTTCATCAAACTCGATGGCAGCACCGTCGAATTCACCTTCGGCCAAGTTTTCTGGCTTGGATTTCGTCATCAACAACTTCAGTAAACTTGCCTCGAAGAATCGGATTAGATCCGATCGGAAGACAACTTCAACTGCGAAGCGAGCGCAGGAAGAAGATGCGATCTATTCGCGTCTAGAATCTGGAGGGAAATTGCATCGCGATTTTCTGTTGACTTGGAAGGAATTTCAGGGTGGTTTTAGATGCGTTGGAAAGCTTATCTTGTTATCTTTCCAACGAGTCCAAGATCATCGAAAACCAAGTTCGGATGTGACCGTGGCGACCGTTTGAAGACAGACTGCACGGGTGTGACGTGAATCCCGCGCGAAGATGAAGCTGGACGTGGATTTCGCTCGGCACCTCGGTGATCCTTGGTGCACCTCAGCAAGGGCATGGCGGACCTCGACGATAAAGTGGATCTCATTCCGGAGATCACGGCGAGACTCCTACGCCGTCCCGACTTGCGGCTCCTACGCCCCCCTACTTGCGGCGACGATGACAACGACTACCGCCGCACCCACTCGTTGCTCCGGCAACAACGACAAACCGCGACCTTTGCCAAGACATTGAAGCTTGGTGACGGGAGCGAGAAGAAGATGAGAGATGTCACCATGATGACGATAGAAGAGGTTTCGGTCGAAATCGTGACCGCCGACTTTCTAGGCCGGCTTCTCGCGCACTGCGCTGAGGACAACTGCGCCGACTTACCGCCCGGTTTCTTTCTGCGTTCGCTTCGCGGTTGAAGTTGTCTTCCGATCGGATCTGATCCAATTCTTCGAGGGCAAGTTTGCCGAGATTGTTGATGATGAAATCCAAGCTGAAAAACTTGGCCAAAGGTGAATTCGACGGCGCTGCCGCCGAGAGATGTCATCGAGTTTGATGAAGATGATCTTAGCGCTGCCTCTACCTGGCGCGCCAACTGTCGACGTCGACGACAGACGCTTGACCGCCCCTTGCCCCCTTTGGCACCGTCGCCGCCACCTGCTTGGGCCGACACTGTTGTGCCCTGCTCGCCCCGACATTTTGGTCCCTGAGCCTACCCACCAAAGAATAAAGTGGAAGGAGAGAAAGGGGCATTTTGAGTCATTTGAGGTCGCATTGGTATGAATGAAATGATTCACACTTTATAATGGTATGACAATAATTTCTCATTTTATAATGGCATTTCTACTATATCGATACTTAATAATGACATATATGCAATTAATCCTTGAATTTTGGGGCATTCAATTGCATGGCACATAATATTTGCCGCTAAACACATGCCATATGTCGTGATTACTGTATGCTGGAAAATAGTTTTCCCTGATGACATTTTTCTTGACGGCCAATAAGCATCGGGGAGAACCTTTTGGGGGCGTTTAGGGTGTTATGCTGGCATATATATAAACACCTTAACATGCTTATCATGTTGTAATGATGCTTAGTGGCATGGTTAATGTTGATCTCTCCTTAAGCATCAGCCTCGTAAGCATTTTGTATTGTACAAACCCCAAAAGAGCTCTAAATTAATGGTTAAATTTTAGCCCTAGTGCCTTACGTACCGTTGGACGTTACAGTATATTCAGAAGGTACTACCTCCGTTTCACAATTGTTGTAGTTTTAGCTAAATGCACATAAAATAAGGAGACATGAAAAATGACTTATCTACCCTCATTTAATGAAGGGTAGTTGAACAGATTAGTTTAAATAGATGACTGCATTGTTGAAGGGTACAAAGGTCATATTGGCTCTAAAGTTGTATTGGAATGTGAGAACTACAACCATTTTGATAAACATTTTGAATGCTAGAACTACAACCATTATGAAACGGAGGTAGTAGCAATCAATCAAGGACCTTCCAAGGTTGGGTTCGGCTAAAGCGAAACCGATCAATTTTTTTTGTTTTTGGACAACAAGTCAATATTCCTATACTACCCCTTGTTAGTCTGGAGGAAAGAAGAAGGCTAAGTTAGCCAAAAGATGGTTATAGGTTTAAGGACATAAGGTGACGCTACTTTTTTTAAGATAATAAGGGTAGAGAAAATGCCTCGAGCGGAGATCCAATTACCGTTGCATCGCTGAAGTATGAGCCCTATGAAGAGGCAATAGCCTTCTCTGACGATTGTGATAAGTAAGCATGCATGGGCATTTCAGTATAATTATATAATCGGTATGTGCAAATCATCAAAGATCTCGATCCTTATAATTAATTACTCCATCAAGTCATAAATACTAGTAATTTAATATACGTGCAAATCAAAATTTAAAACTTAATTAACCAATTAATATTCTTTTAAATATTTCAATCCGATACATAAAAGTTATGTGTTGATTCGTCTAGAAAAGTACACCTACAATATTATAATTTTGTTATGTTTTATAAATAAATTGTAATGGTAATTAGTGTCAAATTTGTATTTATGACTGAAGGGAGTAAATGCTATCATTCAGTGTTGGCAAGAATTTTAGATTGGTTTCAAAAATTGAAACAATATAGCGACAGAATGACGGCATCGTATTTACATCCCATGTGGCACGCATAGCTACTGGAACTGTGATAATTAAGAGGCATTAATTCGGTTCTTATATTAGCAATATTTAATGAAGTATCTATTTTGTTTTCATATGATATTGTTTGATCGACCATAGTTAATTTAAACTGTATATATATATTCATTGAGTAGTACTACAGCTAGAAATGATTGCAACAACGAACTGAATGGCCTTTTCTTGTCTGATTGTGAACGTTCTTTTCTGATGTAAGAGGTATTGATTCCCCCATTTCCACGTGAAAGAAAGCTGCCTGCCGTGAATTTGTAGCTCCAGGATCGATCTAACGTACTCTCGAAAATCAACGGCGTTGCGCTAGCTCCTTCCTCGAGAACAGCCAGCTGTGACGACCTTGCAATTGTAGCTCACTTCCATGAGATCATCGATCGATCGACGTCTACATATGCAGATGCACTTGAACGGACACGCGCGCATGCACTGAACGAACACATGTAAGAGCTTTCTTGCCGATTTATTGCCTTCCGTCGACTTCTACAACGTGAATTTTACGGTACGTGGCTACGCTACGCAGGATCAAACACGCATGATTTTGGTAGTGCTCAACCATCACATCCTTTTTCTAACCCTGCCTTTTATTTATACTTGAAACATACATGAAACCAACTTAGGACACTTTTTGTAGAAAGAAAACTCTATCTGCAAGACTGAGTGACTGACTCTCGTACTAAATCAACCCTACTCCAACTCTAACTCGTGCATAAAACGAACTCAATAGCTTCATCAAAATTAAACCTAACGAATTAACAATAATGGATGAATATGCGTCGATTGCTTGCCCTCAACTCAACCAAGTACCTATGTCTCTTTTTGACCAGTCAGCAAAAAAGTAACTAATTAAGATAACAGAATTAATATTCCTTCAAGTTCAGACTCCAGAGTCAAGAGGTCGGTGCAACTTGCCCCCTCTCGTTTGTATATAGGTTAAAATATGTCTATATATCTGACCTTAATTGTCAATTCTAGCTAAAATTCTCCGAGTGCGAGAGAGTAGCACACGTCAAGTGATTAACTCAATAGACCGAGTAGGCAAATTATATACACAGTACCGGTATATGTATGTGTGTGTATATATACTACCAGGGAACAGGCCTTCCATACCGGCCCATCAATCTCGGTTAGCCACCAACCGACTCAGCGAAGGCAACATCCCTGTTGAATGGCTAACTCGTCCGCGTGGGGGGGACCATTTAGTCCCGGTTGGTGTTACCAACCGGGACGGGTATCGCCTCAAAAAAGGCAGGTGGCAGCGTGGGATATCCGTCCCGGTTGGTAATACCAACCGGGACTAAATTGAATTCAGTCATTTGGTAACACCAAATGACGAGTGAGATATCAATCCTGTTGGTAACACCAACCGGGATTGGTTAGCTTATTTAACCTTTCTTCCTCCCCGAGCTACCGTAACCTTCCCCAGCCACTGTAACCCGACAGGAGGAGCTCGGCCGCCATTACGGGATTTGAGGGGAGGTGCTGCTCAAATTTTTTGTAATTTGATCATTTCACTTCAATCCAAATTAACCAAGGTTAGTAACTTCATTTCTCACTACTTGTATATGAAATGTAGTTTCTATATTTGCTTTAAATTTAATATGAAAAAATTTGGTCTCTATTCCCCATCTTTGATGAAATGTTATAAATTGGTAGATATAGCTCGATCTTTTGAAAGGGTTGGCGAAAACTTGTTGTGTAATCTTAGATTTTGCTTGGATTAAGACGTAGTTCGTTTTGAATTTGTAGTTGTAGTTAATTAAATTTAGATGATGGTTTCATGGATCTATGATTTTGAATCTTAACTTTCGTGGACCAAATTTTGAAGTGGATTGTAAAATCTTGTTGCATTAGCTTAGAATTTACTTGGATTGTGATGTAGCACACATTGAATGCGTGGAGGTGACTCAAATTTAGAATTTTGGTTTCATCGATTAATGGAGAAATTTTGGGAGTAGAGTTTAAAGTAGATTTTGCATAGATTTTGATTGTTTAAAATTAACATTATATATTAATTAATATGTGATAAAATATTATAACTTCATTGATCTCTACTCACTTCATTGATGTAAAATTATAAGTTGGTAGATCTAGATATATCATTTTAAGTAGGTTGCCAAATAATTTGTTGCATTACCTTAGAATTTGATTCGATTGTGATAAAATATGTGATAAAATATTATCGACTTAAAAATAATTCTTTTAAAAAGGTATTTAACCTAAAATTGAAGTATTGACCTAAAAATTAAATAAATGTATAATAAATTAAGCAGTACTTTAATTTTGGTTTTAGAAATTAATTCATTATTGGAAAATCAACTAACAACTACCTTGATGTAACTTAATGTAGATGAATTGGCGATGGATGTACATGGACCGCCGCTCCTCACAGTTTGTGGAGGGTTTGGAAACTTTATCGTCGGGCAAGTGCTCGCACAAGATCAGGCTACATATGTTGTCCATGTATAGACTGCAAGAATCACAAGGAGTGGTCAAACTCTGAGCAAATTCACTTCCATTTGATCTCAAGAGGTTTCGTGGAAAACTATACCTGTTGGACCAAACACGGTGAAGAAGAGATTATACGAGAAGACGGTGAAGAAGAAGATGGTAACGAAGAAGATGTGGCAGATTATATGGCCGATGTTGGCCAACACGGTTCTATTGAGCATATACTAGGGGAGTTTGACGACGATGATCTAGAACAGATGTTGCATGATGGAGAGGGAGAATACACCGATGAAAGACATTACGAAAAGTTTTAGCGCCTGCGGGAGGACCAAGGAACATTGTTGTATCCAAACTGTGGGCAGGGCCACAAAAAGTTGCGTACCACACTGAAATTGATGCATTGGAAGGCTACTAATGGAGTATCTGATAAGGGATTTGATGAGTTGTTAGGCCTCATGAAGAAGTTGCTTCCAGAGGGTAACACGCTGCCTGAAACTACGTATGAAGCCAAGCAAGTTCTCTGCCCTTTGGGGTTGGAGATACAGAAGATACATGCATATCCAAACGATTGTATCCTCTATCGTAATGAGTACAAGGATTTGGAAGAATGTCTGGTGTGCAAAACATCACGGTATAAGACCAAGCGTGATGGCCCATGTGAGGTAGAGGGGGGGCGTAAGAAGAAGAGAGCCCCTACTAAGGTGGTGTGGTACTTCTCTATAATCCCTCGGTTGAAGCGTTTGTTTGCGAACAAAAAGCATGCGAAGATGATGCGTTGGCATAAAGATGATCGTAAAGTCGATGGAAAGCTAAGGCACCCAGCAGATGGCTCGCAGTGGAGGAAACTCGATAGAAAATATCCGGACTTTGCGAACGATGCGAGGAACATAAGGTTTGCATTGAGTACGGATGGGATGAACCCGTTCGGTGACATGAGCGAGAGTCACACAGACTTGGCCGTTACTCTATGTATCTACAACCTTCCTCCTTGGCTATGTCGAAGCGAAATACATTACGATGCCATTGCTTATCTAAGGCCCTAAGCAACACGGTAACGACATCGACGTGTATCTCAAACCGTTGGTTGAAGATTCGCTAACGCTATGGAATGATGGTGTACGTGTATGGGATGAGTACAAAAGAGAGTATTTCAGCTTCGTGCATTGCTATTTGTAACCATCAACGGCGCCTGCACTTGGTAACTTGTCGGCCTATCTATAAAGGGTATAAAGCCCGCATCCAAAGCTTGGATGATACGGAAGACAAGTACCTAACAAACTCTCGGAAGGTTGTTTACATGGGCCATCGTGGGTTCCTCAATTTGAAGCACCGTTCTACGAGTAACCGTGTTAATTTTGATGGGACCGAAGAGAAACGAAAGAAGCCCAAGCATCGCAGTGGGGCGGAAGTATTTTCTATGGTAAAGGATCTAGACGTAGTATTTGGAAAGGGTCCTGGTAGCAAACCCATCCCGCCACTCCCTACCAAGAATCTAGGAAGAAGCCTAGCCGGAAGAAGAAGTCAATATTTTGGGACTTGCCTTCTCGAAAGACTTAGAGGTCCGTCACTCCTCGGACTTCATGCATATCACAAAGAATGTATGGTGAGCCTGCTAGGCTTCATAGATATGTATGGCAAATCAAAAGATACATTTCAAGCACGAAAGGACCTACAATTGTTAGGTCTCAGGGAAGAACTACATCCACAAGAGAGAGACAAAGGGCATTACCTCTGTCCCGCGAGCTACACACCAAGCAAAGAAGAGAAAAAAAGCATGATTCAGTTGTTGAACAGTGTTAAGGTCCCTTCTGGGTACTCGTCGAACATAAGAAGACTCATAAACACAAAAGAGAATAAAATCGTAAACTTGAAATCCCATGATTGTTATGTGTTGATGACCCAGTTGCTCCTAGTGATGGTGCGAGGTATTCTACCAGACATGGTACGAGGTACAATCATAAAGGTGTGTTCGTTCTTCAACGCGATATCACAAAAGGTCATAGATCCGGATAAGTTATCTAATCTGCAGGATAACATTGTCGCTAGTATGGTCAACCTTGAGATGATCTTCCTCCATCCTTCTTTGATATGATGGTTCATCTCATGGTTCACATGGTCAAACAGATAGAAATTCTCGGACCGATCTTCTTGCACAAGATGTTCGCTTCGAGAGGTACATGGGTGTCCTAAAGAAGTATGTTCGTAACCGTTCTCGTCCGAAGGTTGCATTACCGAGTGTTGGCATAGAGGAGGTGATTGAGTTTTGTGTCGACTACATTGATGATCTGAATCCGATTGGCGTCTCAGATCACGCTATGAGGGAGGCTACGGGAAAAGGGACCCTAGGGAGAAAAGAATCCTCTGTGACGATGTACTCTCATTTAGACAAGCACATTTCACGATCTTGAAACAAGCATCTTCAAGGCTCGTATGTACTTGATCACGAGAGGATATTACGAGACCAATACCCAGATAAGTCGATAAGTGGATCGCGAACAAGCAAGTGGAGAGCTTTGGTGGTTGGCTACAAAAGCATCTGTTAGGCAAGGAGGAGTCCATGAACAGCTGCGACTCTTAGCTCGGGACCATCCATAACAATCGTATCATGGCAAGGGTATGAGATAAATGGGTACACATTTTACACGACGACCCGGATAGGAAGAGCACCAACCAAAACAGCGCCGTCCGTATAGATGCCTTGGACAAAAATGGAAAGATGGACACCTACTATGGTTTCATAGAGGAGATCCGGGAGCTCGAGTATGGACCTTTGAAAGTCCCTCTGTTTAGGTGCCAATGGGTAAACCGACAATCGTGCGATCGATGACTATGGTATGACAATCGTGGACCTCAAGCAAGTGGCCTCTGAGGATGAACCGTTCGTGCTGCGCCAACGATGTGACACAGATATTCTATGTGATGGACATGGACAACAAACCAAAAGTTCATAAGGGTAAAACTATAAAAACAGAAGAACAAGACTACCAAAGTGATCAAGCAAGGCACCACGTGGTTCTTTACGGTAAAAGAAGAATTCTTGAGTTGAGGCGTCCACAGCATTTAAGAAGAGTATAATCGATTCGACGAGTAGCCGCCTTTCTCGTGGACGTAGACATTAGTGTCCTTAGCGATGATGAGGAAGCTCGTGACGTCACGCCACGATCATAACGAAGGATCACTTGTAAAAATAAAGTAGTCATGTAATATTTTAGATATTTGTCCCTAAATTCATATTGATCCGGAAAGAACCGTTCGTGCTTTCAATGATGAGAAATTCCCATCGTTTATGTATAAGTAGATTATTCCCATCTCATTTATAAACTAATAAGAAATTTCAAGGTTCCCAACTCATTTTTATATATGTCAATTTTTGCACATTTGTTATGAATTTTGTGAAATTTTTATTTAATTTTAATAGGCTCCCAACAATTTTCTATAATTTTGAAGAAATTTATGGCAAATTACTAACACTGACATATGGGACTCACCATATATGGGTCCACATGTCAAGGAAAACATGGCTTTCTCCACAATAAATGAATTAAAATACATTTTAAAAAAGAAAATATATTGGGAAAATAGATTTAAAATACAAATAAGGAATTAAAATACAATTAAAAAAATTCCTTTCCTCCACTAAAGACCAAGAAAGGTACAAAAATAATTCGCTCCTCTGAAAAGAGAACATCTCCCCTCTCCTCAGCTAGCGGCGTGCTTGGCGCTTGAGCGGTCTCCCGGCCTTGCGGTCACGGGTTCGAGTCCGCGCTCGCGCCACTGCATTCTTTTATTATTCGGTATCAGTCCCGGTTTGTATAATAAACCGGGACTGATAGTCCCTAGCACTCGGGCGTCGGTCCCGTTCGCATCTGACGTGTGGGGCAGCTCACCAATCAATCCCGGTTGGGAAAACCCACCCGGACTGAAGATCGCCTATAGATCCCGGTTGGAGATACCAACCGGGATTGAAGGTCCACCACCTCCTACTCTGGGTGGGGCCAGCACCACTAGCTATCCCGGTTGGGAAGATAGCCCGGGACTGAATCATCCTTCAATCTCGGTTGTTGTTTTGAACCGGGATTGAAGGTCAACAACCCCTCCGCTCGCATCTGACTTGTGGGGCTAGCACCACTTGCAATCCCGATTGGAGACACGGCCCGGGACTGAAGGTTCAGTCAATCTCGGTTGTTGTCTTCAACCGGGATTGAAGGTGAAAATACAAATTCCCGCGGACACTTTAGTTCTCCAATCTTCCCACCAGTTGCCACACCGTGCCCTCCTCGCTGCTCCAACCCTAGATCGCCGCCGCCGTGGCCGCCGCCTCCTCCTCCGCCGTGCACCTCCTCTCGCCGTGGACCTCCTCGCCGTCGCCGCCTGTGACGCCGCTCCCTCTCTCGCCGTGCACCTCCTCGCCGTGGACCTCCTCGCCGTCGCCGCCCGTGACGCCGCTCCCCTCCTCGCCGCCGCACACCTCCTGCGCCGCCGCCGCCCGACGCCGCCACTCCCTCCTCGCCGTGCCGCCGCCGTGACGCGCTCCCTCCTCCTCGCCGTGCACCTCCTCGCCGTCGCCGCCAAAGTATAAATTCCAGTATAAATGATGATTCTGGTTTTCATATTGTTAATGCTTTCGATTGTGCACAGAAAGGGCTTGTGATGACTATTCACAACTATTTTAGATGTATTCTCGTAAATATAGTTGGAGAAACAATTTTTTGCTAACATGGGTTAGCCTAGCAATGGCCGAGAATTTCTTGTCTTAGAATTTCACATCTAGGCTCCACCAAAGTCATGTATACTTGAAGTGAGGCACAATTATATTTTGAAAATACCAATTAAGTTCATTTATCAACTAGTTCGTCTAAAAGTTTTAAAATAGGCAATATACTTCCCCTCGCATCCAAGTTCCACTATATATAGTTGAGGTGACCACAATTATTTTTTTAACATTGTGTTACCCAGGCTATGAACGCATTCTATGATTTTTTAGTTACGGTGCCATATATTTATCTTGCGAGATTGTAATGGGACTTCTTTGGTGGTCCTTTCTATGCGAACATCTATTTAGATATTTGTCTAGCTTTTTCTCATTTCTTTCGATATTAAATATTGGCATCGGTGTTGAACAATGACTTGAGTGAAAATTGAGTGTTTTATGTGTCAAATTTGCTTTTGTTATGAATGCATAATGTCTTAGCGCTCTTTAGTAGTCTATGCATTAGTTTACATTGCGCCTGAGCTCCTCAAAAGTTACGGCTCCGCCACCGATCCAAGGTATATATATATCTTGGGAATGACCATGCGAAAAAACATATATGTTCTTTTAATTCATCATGGCTATATATGGCGATAGCATATATTTCACCGTAACTTTTACCCTTGCAAAATCCTCAACTATAGCTCGAAGTTTCTTGTCTCTACACAACGATTTTGCATTGTTTTGCCCGTGATTGACAATGAAAATCCTTGCTCCTCTTGTTTAACTTAGCCCCGATATGTAATAGCTATATCATGGTTTTCATATATCATGGACCTAGTATACTGATTATGGCTGCAGTGCATAAAGGAAGATGAAGTAATATGCATTGATAGATCGAAGTCCAAAGGAAGATGAAGTAATGCTGCTTGTGTATTTAGATGGTGAAACGTGAGACTAGCTAGGGAAAACGTTGAAAACATCGTTGTGTAGGATATGACCGCAAGTCTCGTGCTCTAATTATCAACACACGTGAAATGATTTTTTCCTAAGTGGTCCTGTAATCAAGTTCTATTGTGCATATGTATGCTATTCTTATCTGCACATTATGTGAAAATGTTTGTGTAATCATATCTTATTTAGAGAAAAGTTCCATGTTACTATTCAATTCTTCATAGAAAATAACTTATACAAGAATAACGTTACATGATACTATTCAATTCTACTTGAAATCCCAATTGAATGTTTCTATTCAATTCTATGCAGTCGAATGGATTTTCTTGGTGACGAGTTTTTGAGCGAGTCGTTCGGACAAGAGGCGGTCCACGCTACCCAAGCACCAGAGACGGCCGTAGCCACCCAAACCGGTGAGGCCGTCGAAGCCACCCAAGCCAGTGAGGCCGTCGAAGCCACTGAAACCGGTCAAACGAGTAGCCAGTCACGTCAGCGAGGTCAAAGCAAGAAGCCGAGGGCAAGACACATATTCACTGAAGTCAGTGAGGAAGGCGAGCCTCTAAAGCCAGAAAATGCGATTGGGCCGTTCAGATCGACGTTCGGCGTGATCGTCGAGGACCACGTGCCTATTAGCTTTGCGAAATGGGACGAGGTACCGCAGAATCAAGAACACCCTATGGACTGATATGAAGGAAGCGTTCACCTTCCGAAGGACCAAGATAAGGTGAAAAGGTACACATTAAAGAAGATGGCAATGGCTTTTCAGACGTACAAAAGAAGTTTGAACAACGAAGTACGTCAAGAAGAATTGAGTCCCCGACTTCAACAAGTACCCAAAGCTACAAGATCACCGGGATGAATTTGTGGGGTACAAAATTCACAGCTAGGTCGAACTTGGTGAAAGGAACAAGCGAATCGCAAATAAGAAGCAATACCACCATCGCCTCGGACCGGTGGTTACCGCAAGGCCCTACCCAAATGAGAGAAGAGGAACGTGACTTGCTGGTTAAGGGTGTCCACCCGCCACATTGGATTGGTCCAACAGACGAGAAATTGGTTCTTCGGTCATAACGGCAGCCTTAGACGATGACGGCAGGCGTGTTTGGTGATCTGATGAGAGAAGTCGTCGGCGGGCCAGGAGCGCCTTGCACACCAGTCGGCCCAAGGCTCCCGTGCCAAACAGGAGGACGACGAGCTAACAAGGGCTCTCTGAACCCGGAGCACCACGGGCGTGCAGGCGTTGGCGTGCCCCGTGGAAGGTCGGTTTAAGCCCATGATGCGGAGACCTCTGAGTCGGTCGAGATCCAAGGGTCGACACGCACAACATATCAAGGACCTTCAAGACGAATCGAGAGCAACAAAGGCCAAGATACCCGATTTGGTCCGAAAAGAGCTGCAACTAGCCTTGAGCCAACATCGGAGACAAGTCGCCAGAACCTCCCGTAAATCGGACATGATCGGTCCCTCGGCGCGCGAGCAACTGCGCTTCGGTGAAATGGTGAAGTGACAGGCCCCTATGCGATGGGCGACATCACGCAATCGACACCATGTGAGTTCCACGTGCAAGCACGGAACCTCTCATTAAAGGCGGTGAAGGCATGGCTTTCCGGTGGAGCAGGCAGCTCATCCATGGTCTCGCCATACCGCTGGCTCTGCTGAAGGTCTCGGTGGGCGAGGTATGCCTGTGGCGAGGATCTTGACCTCGACATTGAAGGAGGTGGCGGAGCACGAAACTATTAGATGCTGTACACGCTTTCATCGTGTGGCATAAGCGATTCATAATTTTTAAAGACAATGTCGCATTTCTCTCCACGGTCTCGGCGTCACCTCCACAACCTTCAGACTGAATCGACGCCCCGAAGAAGCCCGTCTCCTCGGCTAAGCCCCGCACGAAACTCCAACTCCCACATCGGCCAAGGCAGGCCCTCCCAATTAGCAAACAGCTCCAAGTAATGTACCAACCAGGTCGGATAGGGGCCAAGACTTCTCAAAAGACACGGTCCACGTCCACGTCAACAAAATCCAAAAAAATCACCTCCGAAGTTGGCGTGCGATATGGTGATGAGGAGACCTCGCGGTTTGTAAGAGCCGAGGTCACCTCATTCTTCGCGAAGAAGCCATCTCCACCGAGGGTCCAAATTGCGGACGAATGGCACAAAGCTAGGAGGGCTATCCTATCGCTGAAGGACATCATAGATAAACCGTAAAGGCCGCGTGTCGTCGACTACGGCGCGTCTTGAGTAAGACAAATGACAAGGAGACGCCACCGGGCGGGACGGCGGAAGAGGTTACACTGAGGATGAACAGTTTCTCACGATGATCTTGGCCTTGGCGCAGATCGGTATTGGGCCTCAAGGACATCTGGTTGCGGAGATAGCATGAAAATTTGTATATGGTGCGTCATTTGTGAGGCGTGAGGAGCTCCCCGACTAACAACGAAGATCGCGCAACTCCATGAATGGTATTTGGCGCGGCCAACCATGGTTTAGATGCGATTGCCGTCGCCTTCAAGGAAACTCATTACTTCGTGGAGACAACGAGTTCTTCATCGAATGGGAACCTCTATTTGATCTATACCAGGTAGGGCCCCGGGCGTGAGCATGTTGAGTTCTTTGGACTCTGTAAGTGTCTTATTCATAAATTTTGTCGTGCACGCCCATATCTTTGTAACAATCCCCAAACCTAACTGATTTCTTGTTGTGTAGAATGGAGCTAAAAGCGATGCCAAACCGAGAGAATTAATTATGAGTTTGGCTTTCTCGACCCAATAGTGATCAATGAGAAACGGTTAGAGATAAACCGAAAGAGACAGAGCAAAGACATATACAACGGGCTCATGGGACAAAGATACAAGTCAAAGATACTTCTAGCTTATGATTTTGAGTATGTGTTTTCTTACCGCCTCGTTATAATTTTTTTCTTACCATGATGTTAAAAGTACTAACTACTACGGTTACCATATATATTGCAGCTTTTCACTTTGCCCTTTTTATTATCGAGGTAGATCGTAGCACAATCACGGTTATGGACTCAAAAAGAAAACCCCCTGCAAAATACAAAGACTTCTTGGCCATGCTCAACCGGTACATTGTCGTTCTTTTTATTATCACACTTGTTTTCTTTCTCTCAGTTTGAAGCCAACTCTAATCTGTATAACTCATAATCACTTGTGTAGTGCCTTCGCAAGATTCCAAAAGGAAAATGTTGGAGAATTTAAGAAAAAATTTGAGTTGCACCTCGCTAAATATGTAAGTATCTCGTAATGCTAGCTTTGTAGTTAGTTCACTAAATTTCTATGCAGTTATTTCACGTTCTACAACTTTTTCACCACAGGTCTTGCATCAAGCAATCGAAATAATTTGTCGGCTACTATGTATGCGAGATGATGCATCACTTCATCGGAGGCTCTGCTACCTCTACGAGAAAAGGAGAACCTTTTGGGGTGAGTACTTATAATTTCGACCTTAGTAATGCCTAACTATTCCGGACACCTCTATAGATCCAAGGATTGATTAGTTAATTCCCTAATTAATGACAGATCCCTCTAAAATTGGCGAAGAAAGGTTTGGAACAAGGTCCTGAACTCTCGGCGGTCTTGGTGAAAGCAATACAAGAGCAACTCATGGCTTTATATTAGCCGAGGTCGTGACTCCAATGGGCGAAACATCATCACCCTTTTTCAATAAGATTAGGAGTCCGACCGCTTCGAGAGGAACCGATCAACCGTCTGGGTCAACATCTAGGTTTACCAAGAGCAATCCACGTAGATGATCGATGAACAAAAATATGTGTACTTGTAATTATGTGTACAACAATGTGTACTTGTGATACTTGTATATATAGCCCAGTTAGTTAGCAATTGTAGTACTTATTAATTACTTATAATTATATCACCAGTAGTTAAATTTTAATGAATGTCCTTTCATTTAATAACGAGTTAACGTGTATGAATAATTATATGAGTTTCAATTAATTGTGATTTAACACAAATATATACATATACTTAAGTTTCAATTAATTATATGAGTTTCAATTAAATGTCATCCAATGGCAAAAATAAAATGACAACACCTTCTAGTCTGGTTGGTTCTACCAACCGGGACTCCTCAAGTCATCGGCGGCAACTAAAAAATATTAAAACACCTTTTAGTCGGTTGGTAAAACCAACCGATCGATAATCGACCTCGATCCGGTTGGTAGTTCCAACCGACGGATCTTCTCGGCGCCCCATCTCCCAGGCTTTTGAGGGCCTTGGTCTGGGTTGATGGCTAACCGGACTGCAGGCCCCGCCATCGATCCCTCGGGATTATCGGTTTGGAAGCCGGACCGTAGTCTGCTCCCAACCGGGATTAAATCCTGTTCCTGGTTTATATAGGGTTGTGCTCCGTCGATCAGCGGCGATTTTGCGAAATTGGTGATCGAATTGACGATCCGACAAACCATCTCCTTTGTCTCGCTGAAATCTCACTATCGACAAAATTTCATATTTTTTTTTCAATTTTTTACTTTTTTTTATTTTTTTAAAATCCATGATCTAATTAGTTGTGGACCGTCCAATAATCCCAGATTTCAAAAATATGAAAAAAATAATAAACAAATTCAAAAAATATGAAATTTTGTCGGTAGTGAGATTTCAGTGAGACGAAGGAGATGGTCGGTTCGGCTCATCAAATTCGATTACCGATTTCGCAAAATACGCCACTACTGACGTGTGTGTGTGTGTATATATATATATATATATATATATATAGGAAGCCAGTTTGGGGCTCCATGGAGCCTAGGCTCCATGATTTAAAAACCTATGATGTGCATTGAGATTTGTGATGTTTGACGTGTATATCTTCACATATCCACTAAAAAAAGTATTTCATATATGAAACTCCAAAAAATTAAATTCGAACTCAGTTTAAACTAGTTTGAAGTAAAGTTTGAACTATAGTTAAATGTAGTTCAAACTGAAGTTCAACTCAACTTTTTTCAGAGTTTGATATCTCAGATATTTTCTTTAGTGGGTATATGAAAGTATAATAACCAAACAACACGAATCTCAAAGCACATCTAGTGATAACGAATCATGGAGCCTAGGCTCCATAGAGCCTTATGTATTATTCCTATATATATATATATATATATATAATATTACTATTCTATGCCTTGGCGTAGAATAGTTATTCTACACCCCTAAAAATAACTATAAAATTCACTAGAAATAACTACAATTTTTACAAGAACTAACTATCGATCGCTGTACTAAAAAGACCATTGCGTGCTTTGTAACGATCGATAGTTAGTTCATATATATATATATATATATATATATATATATATATATATAGAGAGAGAGAGAGATGGCTAGTGTACTCTCGGCGATGAGTTCCTCCGTACTCTCGGCAATTCTGAAATTCGAGATTTTAACAAGCCAGATCAAACATTGATCTTGTTCATCTCATTGAAATGTAGCTCTGAGCCAAGTTTAGTATTTTTTGAATTTGTTTACTATTTGTTTTTGATATTTTTAAAAATCAGCCTTCTAATTAGTTATGGAGCGTCAAAAAAATTGATTTTAGAAAATACGAAACAAATAGTAAGCAAATTAAAAAAAAATACGAAACTTGGTCGGTAGCTACATTCAATGAGATGAAGAAGATCAACAGTTCGGATCGGTCATTAAAAATCTCGAATTTCAGAATTGCCGAGAGTACAGAGGAATCAGATTTCGATATATATATATATATATATATATATATATATATAGACACAAACACGCGGGCGGGGCGAGATTTGATAGGTCGTAGTGTAACTCAACTAAAAAGCATATTTCAAATATACATTATTATATTCTGCACTAGATTCATTAGTTTGTAATTATATTTGGTATAATTTTCCATAAGTTAAAAATATAATTAAAATTGTCGGCGTCTGGGAGGCAAACCTCCACAGACCGATATGCAAGGAAGAAGGGGTGCGAGACTCGAGAGTGGCCCTGCCCCCTTGACCGAAGCCTGAGCGTGCCGAGGGAAGGTGTGTGTGACACGGGGGTTGTGAAGAGTTCGTTTCGTCGGTGGCGTCGGATCTTGTCTGCGGTGTTTTATCTGATTCGGGCCTCCACTGTCGGATAATAGCCCTACGTCCAGTCCTCGTTTAGTATCGAGCTTAAACGAGTACAGAGGGGTGAAGCCGAGCTTTGAGAAGCTCGGGCTTGAGTACAATAAGTGCTCAAGACACTGTGTGTTCCTAAAGTTACTAAATGCGAAGAACTATCACCTAGAACTGGAGATCCTACGCAGGTGTAAGTGCTCCTGTTCTATGGTGGCTAGGTGCTGTTGCTCCGCGCGTCTGCCTCCCCTTGCGGTTGTGGCCTGTGCTCTCCTTTTATAGGCGGTTCCCGGCCACAGTAGTCTGACTTCGGTTTGTTGTGAAGCACCGCATTATCTTCTGTTCACTGGTCGTGTTCTTCCGTCTTGCCGGTTTTGCAGCGTGGCGGATCAGCAGGGTCTGCCAGATATTTAGGCGTGCTTTCCCAACTCGCTGGGCTCAGCGATCCGACCGCTACATAGCAATAAGTGTATTTCCTCTGTGGGGTGAACGGGCAAGCTGACCGTTGACACGACCGGCCACCAACCCGTCAATGGTCAGTGGCGGTAGCGTGTCGATCTTCGCGGTTGCATTTAACTTCATGATGACATCACGGGGCTTCTTGGCGTCTGCGCCGATGCAACATAGTCCGCATTAGGGCCTGAGCACCGTCCCAAGCTTCGGAAGCTCAGGAGCTAAGAGGCTCGAGCGCCGGAGTGGGGAAGCTCGGGCGCGAGCTTACGAGGCTCAGGCGTGAGCTTACAAGGCTCGCGCGGGCCTTTCGCTGGGCCAAAGGTAGGTAAATGGGCTGTGTCCCCATGGGCCGTGTACTTTCCTCGACAGCTAGCCCCCGAGCCTCAAGTGGGACAGAATGGCCCGCTTAGAGGTTTTTTTTGGTAACTGCCTTTCGGCGAAATGTTGCGCCTTGCACGCGCGGCCTTGTTTCGGCAGGAGTTCCAACCAAGCGCAGTTATGCATGCCGTTGTTTTTTCTCCGGTTTCCATGCCCTTGGCAGACAGGCGATGGTTGGCCTCCCCGCGCCGGTTATAAGACACGGTTTGTTTCCTTGCGTTGCTTTCTTTTCCCTTTACGCCTTCCTGACTTCTCCATATTCTTGTCTTTTCGCCCTTCAATTCTTTCGCTCTCCATCGTTCTTGCTCTCCATTCTCCTTCCACCAATGGCGCCCTTTACCGAGAGCCTCACCTCTGAGGAGATCCTAGGGGACATGACCGCGGCTGGCTTCATTGACGTCGGCGGCTGGCGCATAGGTGATCCCGGTGCCTGAGGACGACGAGATCGTCTCCTTCGAGCTCTTCGCCGTCCATGGATTCCGGGTCCCGGAGTCTGACTTCCTCCTGCCATCCTGGCCCAGTGCGGGATCGAGTTGGTGGACCTTAATCCCAACTCGATCCTGTCACTGGCGATCATCGCGCACCTTTGCGAGGCGTACGTCCGCGTGGACCCGACAGTGAGCCTCTTCCTCAACTTTTACGAGCTCACCATGACCGGCAGGAGTGACGCAGCGGGGTGCACCTACTTCAAGTTACGCCGCGACATGAAGCCCGCGTACCCATCGTTCAAGGCCAAGGAGAACATTGGCGAGTGGGCGTCGCCGTGGTACTACGCCAAGAAGCTTGACGGATGCGGGCTTTGGTTCTCAAACAAGAACCCCGGGAAGCTGACGCTGCAGGGCCCCGTGCTAGAGTCGGCGGAGGCAATCTCTGCGGCCAAGATCCAGAAACTGGC
Source organism: Olyra latifolia (assembly GCA_036346145.1). Lineage (NCBI taxonomy): Eukaryota > Viridiplantae > Streptophyta > Magnoliopsida > Poales > Poaceae > Olyra > Olyra latifolia. The sequence goes on along the minus strand of CM070528.1, from coordinate 5,322,712 downwards.
TGGTCAGGGACTGAACGGCTACGACATCGTAGCCGACTTCGTCAGGAACCGGGTGAGCCTGTTACGAAAGCGGGTACACCCCTTCTTCAGCATCCGCGGGTGGGACGACCTCACCCACGAGGGAAATGCGCGTAAGTCCTTCTCAACCTCCGGCTTTCACCTGACCTTTCCCCCGGCGCGTTCTAATGTCCTTCCTTCTTTCTGCAGCGTTGCCTGGGGTCGAGGTAGCTCGGGTTGTAGGGCTGTTGCTGCCTGCGAACCATATCGAGCCATCGAGCTCAGGCGTCCAGAACGTCCTCCGAGAGGGTGACAAGGTTCGTACTTCCGCGAGTCCCGCGCCCTTGGGCGGTCTTTTCTGGGCATGTGATAATCCTTCCCTGGTTCGCTCACAGGAGGAAGACGACGAGGAGGCCGGGCCCGGCACCTTGGCTCTAATGGCGGCCTCGGGGGCCGCAGCCGGGAGGTCGGCACCGGCGCTGCCTTAAATCCCAGACCCGACCACAGCTAATGCCTCCGCGGCCCAGGACTCATGAGGGCAGACACCCACCAACCAGCCAAGAAGCGTCGGTGATCTTGACAGAAGCCTATGGACGCCGGGTCGGCTGAGACCGACCTCGCCCGTAAGTCGTCGTACTTTTGCCTTTCTTCCTTCTTCTGATGTCGTATGCCCTGGGCTGATCGTGGGATTCCTCGTTGTGGCTGCCAGTCGCTATGTCTGTGGGGATGGAGAAGATCCTCCTGGTGCGGCCGAAGGAGGTGGCTCGGGAAAGCGAGCTCGACCCGAAATCCAAAAGGTGTTGGGGATCCGGGGCTTACTTCCTCCCCCTGGTGGTGTGTTGCGACGTGCGCTACCAGGCCGTCACCGTCGAGGTGGAAGCTGATTTTGGGACAACGACCCTGGTGCCACTCCGAGTTGAAGGGTGGACAAAGTTCGGGTGGCGTCCCATCGACCTTAACGGGCTCGCTGAGTTCTTTTCGTAGCAGTGCTAGTCGATTCCGCCGTTGGACTCGAGCGACATGCTCTTGTTCGGCTGGAACTGGCCAGTCCGGGTCATTACAGCAGTCGACACCGTCCCGTTGCGTCTGCCGAGCATGGCCCCACTGCTTGCTGCGGGCTGGATCGTGGCGACACCTGCGTGGGTTGAGGAGAAGCTCGTGCTCATCGGAGGCCGCCGGGATGAGTCCGTCTGGTTCCGGTCTCTCCCCGGCCAATCCTTCGCCAACTGGGTGGTCAGCGCCAAGGTGGCCAAGCAAATGGTGGACTTCGGGGTGCAAGTAGACCTTGCACCCGAGCCACATCTACTGGCTATCGAGGCGGCTGAGCCCGCGGAGGAGGTGGCCGAGCCCATGGAAGAGGCGGCTCTGGCCTTGGACGGTGAAGCCAAGGCTGAGCCCGCGGGGGAATCCGAGGAGGGGACGAGCAGCCCGGGAGGTGGCTCGGGCGACCTGGTCGCGGTGTCGTCCGCGCCTAGGCGTGTTGCCTGGGCCTCGCTTGAGGCCGACCTCGCCGCGATCCTGAAGTGGGTAAGTGATTCCGGACTTGGCCTTCGACCCTTTCTTGCTATACTTTGTTTCTCTTTTTCCTAAGTCCGTTCTCCTGGTGTAGGCCTACCGCGAGTTCATTGGTCGCGCGTGCGTGTCCATGGACGAGCAGGAGGCCGTGCTAGCGGAGAGTGCGCTCTGGCGGCGACGGGTCGAAGCCACTCGCGACAAGCTGGAGAAGGCGCGCCTGGCTGCGGACCAAACTGCAGCGGCGGAAGCTCGTGCCGCGGCGGCAAAAGTGGCCTTTGCCGTGGCGCGGGACGACGCCGGGGAGGTCTTCCGGCGGGCGCAAGAGGCACTTAAGGCCGAGCATGCCCGCTCTGCCGTGCTCGAGGAGCGTCTTCGGTCGGCGGAGGCACGGTGTGCTGCTGAAGTTGCTCGGGCCACGGAGGAGCGCGGTCTCCTTACTGCGAAGGTGTCCCGGCTTGAGTTGGCGGCGACTGCAGCGGAGGGTCGTTTGAAGACCCACGAAGACTCCGTCCAGGAGTTGGCTGCCAACGAGGCGTTGCGGGCTGAAGCGTGAGCCGCCCGGGACTATCAGAGGGCCCTTCTCGCGCTCCAGGACCGTTACGGCGAAGCCGTGGCCTAATTCTGTAAGCTTAGGCGCCAGCCCGGCCCGTAGGCCCTTGTATTTCTTCTTTCTTGTTGCTGTAGTTTGTACCGATTTTTCTTCTTTCACTCTAGTCTTGAAGACAATATATCCTTTTGTTTGTCTCCCCCTTTTTTCGATTTTCCTGCATGCACGGAGAAAACACAAATTGCGAATAGTCGTATAGGCAAAAAGGATTTGAAGATTGAGGTATGCGCCTATCGATCCTAGCCCCCGAGCCACGGCCGAGCCTCTAGATAGCCAGAGGCTTAGGCATCGTTTAGAAAAGATCGATATTTTAGAAGAAAATTGACCTTTTTGAAAAAAATCGACCCTATCCCCTGAGCCACGGCCGAGCCTCTGGATAGCCAGAGGGTCAGGCGTGGTTTAGAGAAGATTGACCTTTTAAAAAAATCGACCCTAGCCCCCGAGCCACGGCCGAACCTCTGGATAGCCAGAGGGTCGGGCGTGGTTTAGACAAGATCGACCCTTTGAAAAAATCTACCCTAGCCCCCGAGCCACGGCCGAGCCTCTGGATAGCCAAAGGGTCGGGCGTGGTTTAGAAAAGATCGACCTTTTGAGAAAAAATCGACCCTAGCCCCCTAGTCACGGCCGAGTCTCTGGATAGCCAGAGGGTCAGGCGTGGTTTAGAGAAGATCGACCTTTTGAAAAAATCGACCCTTTCCCCCGAGCCACGGCCGAGCCTCTGGATAGCCAGACGGTCGGGTGTGGTTTAGAGAAGAATCGATCTTTTGAAAAAATCGACCCTAGGGTTTGAAGAACACGACCTTAGAACGAAGCTCATGGCCCTTGCTCTATTCTTTTGCAAGACGCAGAATCTTGGGACTCTTGAGTTCTCCCAGGTTTCAACATTTTATGCGAGCTTATGGTATAAGACTAGAAAGCGTGGTGCGATGAGGATCGGCTTACCCGTGTGCAAGGGAACCCCGAGGGTGTAGCTTCTGCGTAGCCGTTAACCTGTCGATGTGTGCTGAGATAGCCCGAGCTTTCTCCTAAGCTTGGTCATAGGTCGAGTTTCTAGGGGTTGTTAGGGGTTGCCTATACTTTTGAAAGAGATAGGGCAGAAAGGATAAAAATGAAACTTACGACCTTAGCTCAGGCGTAGAATCTCCAGAGTTGAGCGATGTTCCAGGAGCTATTGAGAACTCTTCCGTCCAGCATCGCCAGTCTTACAGCCCCTGGGCGTGCAGCTGATACGACCGTGTATAGACCTTTCCACCTCGGGGTGAGCTTGTTGGCATGCGCTAGGTTCTGAACTCGTCGCAGAACCAGGTCGCCAACTTGCAAAGTCCGGGTCTGTACCGTTTTTGCTGCATGCTGCTCGTAGTAGTGCTTGCTCGTGGCAGGACTCGGATAGGTCGAGATCCAATAGTCGTTCTTCGTCGTTGTCGATCTGGCTTGCAAAATCAATACGAATTGGGTAGGACGGCCTCCGAGCCGTACACAAATCGGAAGGGAGTCTCTCCAGTAGCTTGATTAGAGGTCGTCCGGGCTGCCCATAGCACCGTGGGTAGTTCCTCTACCCAATTCTAGCGTCGACGAGTGTGTCGTAAACTCTTCGCTTGACGCCTGCATGATCTGCCCATTCGCATGTTCGGCCGCGCCGTTGCTCTGTGGATGAGCCACCGAGGCTAGGGCGACCTTCATGCCGAGCTCTTTGCAGTAGTCTTGGAATAGCTCGCTTGTGAATTGTGTCCCATTGTCAGCGATCAGCTTACTCGGGATGCCGAACATTGCCACAATGTTGTTCCTGAAGAACCTCTTGCCTTTTTTGGGCTGATATGCTCTACACTGGTTTGGCCTCGATCCACTTAGCGAAAGTGTCGATGGCGACGAACAGGTGCGTGCATCCCTTTAGGCCTCTGGGGAAAGGACCGAGTATATCCATTCCCCACGTTGAGAATGGCCAAGTCAGCGGGATAGTTTGGAGCTCGTACGCTGGTTGGTAGGATATCCGGGCATGGTACTGACAGGCCAGGCAACATTTCACTAGTTCTCTTGCATCGATCATCGCAACGGGCCAATAATACTCCGTGTGGAAGGCTTTGCCCACTAGGGTTCTGAAAGAGGCGTACGCCCCGCAGATCCCATCGTGGATGTCTTGGAGAAGAAACTTGCCTTTCTCCAAGGTCACACACTTACAAAGTACGCCGTTAGAACCCTTCGGTACAGCAAGCCCCCAAGTAATCGGTAAGGTCGGGCTTGCCTTTGAAGCCTTGATTTCTCAGCTGTGTCCTATGGCAGTGTCCCATGTGCAAAGAACTAGACGAATGGCATCATCTAGGTGTCGCGCTGCTCTAGGAACGAAATGGTAGCGGAGGGAATAGAGGGCTTTAGTAGGTGATGCACGAGCACTCCCGCCGGGCGATTTCTTGTGAGGAGCCAAGCTTCGCGAGTTTGTCGTCCAGGCTATTAGCCATTCTGGGAATGTAGCACACTTCAAAGTTCGTGAATTGTTTCTCCAGCTTTCTCGCTTCTGCCAGGTATCGCGCCATTGAGTCATCGCAACACTGAAACTCCTTGTTTACCAAGCAGACGACTAACTGCGAATCCCCTTTCGTTGTCAGTCGTTTTATGCCGAGCGCCGTGCATGCTCGCAAGCCGGCTAAGAGGCCTTCGTATTCCGCAGCATTGTTCGTTACGGGAAAATAAAGCTGTACTATGTGCTGAATCTGCTCTCCTCGGGAGGAGACGAGAACAAATCCGCAACCTGATCGCTCCAATTGGCACGACCCATCGAAGAACATGGTCCAGCGCGTTTCTTGGCTTGAAGGCTCAGGCGGGTTCCGGGAGGATCGGTAGGCCCAGTCCATTCAGCCAAGAAATCGGCCACCACCTAGGATTTGATCGCTGTGCGTGGAACGAACTTGATATTGAACTCACCAAGCTCGACCGCCCACTTTGCGACCCGTCCATTGGCGTCGGGTTTTCTAATGATATCCCTTACCGGGAAACTCGTTGGGACCGTGACTGGATGGGCTTGAAAATAGTGGCGCAACTTTCGTGAGACCATAAGCAAGGCATATAAGAGTTTTTACATCTCGGGGTACCGCTCCTTAGGTCCATGTAGCACCTCGCTTACGTAGTAGATGGGTTGTTGTTTGCCCTCACGTTCGACCGCTAGTACAGCACTCACAGCATGCGGGGCAACCGCCAGGTAGAGGAGTAGGGCTTCCCCGAGCTTTGGCGTAGCTAAGATTGGTGGCGTGGATAGGTAGCGCTTTAGCTCGCTGAAAGCGGCTTCGGCCTCCATTGATCACTCGAAACCATTGTGCTTGCGCAGGATCTTGCAGAAAGGTGCACTGTGCTCACCGAGACGAGATATGAATCTGCTGAGAGCTGCCATCCGCCCGGTTAGGGCTTGCACCTCCTTGGTGCAGGTCGGCCACCTCATATTCTCGATGGCTACGATTTTTTCGAGGTTAGCCCCTATGTTCGTCTTGCCTATCACATAGCCGAGCAACATCCCAGACCAAACACCGAAAACACACTTTTCAGGATTTAACTTGGCTTGATGTCTTCTGAGATTAGCGAATGTTTCCTGAAGATCGGTTACATGATCCCGTGGAACTTTGCTCTTTACAACAATATCATCTACGTAAACCTCCATATTGTGCCCTATCTGATCAGGGACCATCCTTTGCATTAACTGCTGGAACGTGGCTCCCGCGTTCTTCAGACCGAACGACATGGTCGTGTAGCAGAAGGAACCAAAAGGTGTCACGAAGGCTGTCTTCTCTTCATCTTCCCTAGCCAGCGGGATCTGGTGGTAGCCCGAATAGGCGTCCAAGAAGCTCATGAGCGTCGAGTCTGCCGTTGCGTCGACCAACTGGTCTATGCGCGGCAGAGGAAAATTATATTTGGGGCAGGCGGCGTTGAGATCGCGATGGTCGACACACATTCACCATTTTCCGCCCTTTTTCTTGACGACGACTGGGTTAGCGAGCCTGTCGGAGTGCTCGACTTCTCGGATGAAGCCGGCTTGAAGGAGCTTGCCGAGCTGCTCCTGTATGATGTCGGCTTTCTACTTGGAAAAGCGTCGTAACGCCTGTCTAATAGGCTTTTTATCAGGCTGAATGGCTAGGCTGTGCTCGATCACCTCCCTTAGGACTCTGGGCATGTCGGACGGTTCCCACGTGAACACGTCTGCGTTAGTCTGGAGGAAGGTAATGAGCTCGAGTTCCTATTTGGACTCGAGGTTGGCCCCCATGTGGACGACCTTAGCAGGGTCGTCCTCGATGAGGGGGACCACTTTGGTGGGCTTCTGCGGTTGCAGGGCCACCTTGGGGCGGGTCGGCGGTCGCTCGCCCTTAGCTAGGCCGCGCTCAGGGATGTCACGGGCAGAACAATCTGCCCGATCGGTTGCAGGGACGACCCCAGGACAATGCTATGGTAGGGAATGGCTGTCCTTGATTTTGGAGCGTGGGACCTGCATTTGCTCCAGGACCTGGGCTGTGATGATGTCAAGGGAGCTCCCGCCGTCAACCGACACACGATCAACTCACGTGTTGCTGATGGTAGGGAAGAGCACCAGTGGCAGACGCTAGGGCCTCGTCATTCCAGGGGGACAGTCATTCCTGGAGAAGGTAATGGGCTGGCTGGACCACCGCATGGGTGTGTCCCCAGGTTTACCCCTCTCGAGGTGGTAAACTTCCCGGGCGGCGGCCTTAAGCTCACGGCATGAGCCGTAGGTGGACGCGGCGCCGAAGATCACGACAACGTGTCCACGAGACTCTTGGAAGGCATCGCCGTTGCCGAACGCCGGCGCCCGGTCATCCGACATCCTGTTGACCGGGAGCTCGGGCATAGGGCCGCGTCCGGCGTAGAAATCCTCCAGCTGTGCTGCCCACATCCTGCAGTTATGCAGGTCGTGGTCGTAATGCTGGTGGAGAAGGCAGTAGTGGCTTTTCGGGGGGTTTGCCCCCTGGGCCGGTAGGGGCCGAAGCTGCCGGACGAGCTGGCCGGGGAGGCGGCCGCTCGGGAGGAGCGGGCTTCTCGGACTCTACTGCCGCGACGTAGTTTGGGGCAGCAGGCTTCTTCTTCTTCTTCTTCTTCTTCTTCTTCTTCTGGGCGTTGCCATTCTTGGAGTTTGCTCCAGCTCGGGCCACCGCCTTCTCCTCCGCTCTCCCTCCCTTGTGCTCCACCGCCTCGTAGGCGTTGATGCATCCCTCCACGGCCCGAAACAGATCGGCCGCAGTGTGGACTGAGTGAAGTTTGAGGTCCTCGGTGAAGCGGGTATTCCGCACCCTCTCCTTGAAGAACTCGACAATGGCCTCGTCAGAGATCGACGGAATGGTGTTGTTACCTGGACGAACCTGCCGACATAGTCCTGAAAGCCCTCCCCTGTCTTTTGGACCACAAGTTTGAGGTCCTGGGGCTTTCCAGGACGCGCGTAGCAGCCCTGGAAGTTTGTTCGAAGCACTTCCTGTAGCTGTTCCCAGCTGCGTATGGAGCCCCGGTGCTGGTTGAAGAGCCAGGTCCGGGCAATTCCCTCTAGGACGGTAGGGAAGTAGTTGACCATAACGGCCTCACTACCGCCAGCGGCCAAAATGGCGGTAGTATACACGACGAGGTACTCATCGGGATACTTACTCCCGTCGAACTTATCGATGTTCCCGGACTTGAACTTTTGGGGCCAAGGAGCCTCACATAAAGCTCGGGAGAAGGCCGGACACCCTGGACAGCCCCGTTGTTGCCAACAGGGGGCCTTCCGCCCGAAAGCGGTCCAAGGCGGGAAAAGACTCTGCCCGCCATGCGCAGAGGAGCGCCGCCCACCGTGAATGTGGACGCCTACTGGCACGACTGAATACTCTGGCCGCGCCGTCTTGAGATGCGACTGGTGCGTGAATGGGCTTGGAGGTGCTCGCCTAGATCCCCGGCGAGCTTCTCCAGGCCGTCTGCGACCGTGGCGTCTAGATCGGCCATCGTAAATCCACATGGATCTTTCTCTAGGCCGTGCATGACCTGAAAAATCGTCCGAACCCGTTGTTGGCTACGCAGAACAGGGTTGGTGACAGTAGTGGTGGGCGAGGGCGTGCGTGCGGCGCAAACGGTAGGCGTCGGGCAGGTGGGCCTACGGCGGATATCCGCCAAGGTCTGCCCGACTGACCCAGAGAAGAGACTTCACGCGGTCTCGCGCCGACGGTGTTCCTCGCCTGGGTCAGCGCATGCCTGATATGGAGTTCTTTCACCCAACGCTGCGAAGACGTGGCGTGAGGTAGGCTCCCGTGAAGGGACATGCCAGTGTCACCCACAGAGGCGGTGCCGTCGGCACCCTCGACTGCCATGGGTGCACTTTGGTTTGCTACCGGCCCTGACGGGCCGGGGCGCCAGTTGCACGCGCAGGACCGGTCCGCCTCTTCGGACGGAACCACAAACATGTGTGGACCGTACGGCTGTGGAATTGGTGGAGGCACCTCCAGTCTCGCCATAAGGGTCTCATTGACGTGAGTCAGCGAGGTGCCGCCCTGGCCGGGCAATGCTGGGGGGCAAACAGTTGCTCCTGAGGTGGCCGGTGCCTCTACCTCCATCTTGTCAGTCTAGGTCTCGGCGAGGAAACCAGCTTGCCACCTTTCGTACGACTCGTCGACGCCGTCAAGATCGTCGCAGTCATCGAAGATGAGGTCCAAGCCTTCGTCGTCAATGTTTGACAACAAAGCCATCCTCGACTCGATCGAGGGAGAAGACCACAATTAGGCCCCCACGGCGGGCGCCAGCTGTTGGCGTCTGGGAGGCGAACCTCCGTAGGCTAATATGCAAGGGAGAAGGGGTGCGGGACCCGAGAGCTGCCCTGCCCCCTCGACCGAAGCCTGAGCGTGCCAAGGGAAGGTGTGTGTGACACGGGGGGTTGACGAGGAAGTTCGTTCGTCGGTGTCGTCGGATGCTGACGCGGGTGCCTCCACTGCTGGATAACAGCCCTACGTCCAGTCCTCGTTTAGTATCGAGCTTAAACGAGTACAGAGGGGTGAGTCCGAGCTTTGGGAAGCTCGGGCTCGAGTACAATAAGTGCTCAAGGCACTATATGTGTTTTTAAAGTGACTAAACGCAAAGAACTATCACCTAGAACTAGAGATCCTACGCAGGTGTAAGTGCTCTTGTTCTACGGTGGTTGGGTGCTGTTGCTCCGCGCATCTACCTTCCCTTGCAGTTGTGGCCTGTGCCCTCCTTTTATAGGCGGTTCCCGGCTACTGTAGTCTGACTTCAGTTTGTTGTGAAGCTCCGTATTACCTTTTGGTCACTAGTCATGTTCTTCCGTCTTGCCGGTTTTGCAGCGTGGCGGATCAGCAGGGTCTGCCGGATATTTAGGCGTGCTTTCCCAACTCGCTCGGCTTAGCATTTCGACCGCTACACAGCAATATGTGTCTTTCCTCCGTGGGGCGAACAGGCAAGCTGACCGTTGACACAACCGGTCATCAACCCGTTAGCGGCTGTGGCAGGCGCAGCACAGTCCGCGTTGGGGCCTGAGCTCCGCCCTGACCATCGGAAGCTCGGGAGCTAAGAGGCCAGGGCGCCGGAGTGGGGAAGCTCGGACGCGAGCGTATGAGGCTCAGGCACGAGCTTACGAGGCTCGCGCGAGCCTTTCACTGGGCCAAACGCAGGTAAATGGGCCATGTCCCCATAGGCCGTGTACTTTCCTCGACAAATATCTACAAATTAATCTAGACTTACTATAATTGACTGTAGAATTTGTATCTGACGAGGATTGGTGGTATTCCTGTAATCACCCAAAATCGGTCTGGCCCCCGAAAACTACGAGCACCCCGAAAGGACTGCTCGGGGGAGCAGCAATCGACTACGCGCAGGGGCAGTTCTCCCGCCTTCCGCTGCTCGAACACTGTCGCGGGGAACACGCGGCCGTACCAGATGGGTTTCGTTTTCCGTTTTCCTGCGCTCATCCTGCTGATGTCCGCCATGCCGCTACGTCCCGTCGCGGAGTCGCCAAAGTCTATAGCCACCTGCTCCGGTCACGTTTTACTGCTACACCACGCCCTTTTCTGTCACATTGAAGGACGAAGGCACTATGTTCCCGTGCGACCTTAGTCAAGGAGCAACCTTCAGACCACAAGGCATCGCGCGAGCCACAGGATAATAAGCTGTATGCCCATTAGATTAGTTAATATATACGTGTATAAATAGATGCACGGCCGCACGGACGCAGGGGCATGAGAGAAAAAGGAAGAAAGAAGTCCGCACCACCTCAGACAGCGCATGTTCGACCACCACCGGGATAGGCGAGAGTGCTTCCACCATTCTCGTCCCTGAGAAGCTCGAGTACTCTTTGCCGGGGCGTGTTCGGGCACCATTGTAATACCCTTTAATGCCCAGATACGTATAGATTATTGGACGTAGGGCTCTTACATCCCTTCGAGGGGCCTGAACCCTGGTAAAAAACTCTCCTCTTCAGTTGCTTGATCGAACCAGTCCTCTCAAATGACACCGAGGCTGTAGGAAAGAGACCTGCCAATCCTCAGTTCAACAAGTAAACTCGACCCCTGGGAGCCCGCACTCCCAACGTCTACAGCTGGTGCCGTCCATAGGGATCGTCAACTAGCTTCTCCAGCAAGGATCCTTAAGATGGCAAACTCTCAAGACAGCCAAGACATCCGCTTCAACGACTTGGACGACCTGGATGAGTACTGGTCTGACTCCGAGGTTGCCCGGATCATCGATCCGGAAGGACATACCGTGGAGGAACCCGGTTCCCCCATGGATGTCTGCCGCACTTCCGGCGACAAAGAGGGCGAGGGATATATTCCCGAGCCCCTCTAGCTCCGAGAGATACCGGAGCAAGAGAGGCCCGCTCGACATGATGAGGTCACTAGCCCGTGCGAGGGAGTTGACATCCCCAACGCCCTGTACAAGTCCGACCCCAAGACCGTCTCTCGAGGGGACACCGTCATGTCCCCTTCATATCCGGCCGGCCCGCGGGAAGTCAATATGGCGGGCACCTCCAACATGTCTGCCCCTGAGGATCGGGGAGACGAGTTCCAGCGCCGCTTGGACGCCGCGCACGACTGGCTAGCCAGCTCGATCGACTGAGCTTTGGCGACATGCCGCGATGTACCGGGTCCTAGCACCCGGCCGACTCCTCGCTCATAGCCTCCGAGATCTCTGCCACGCTCCTACTCCTCCGACCCGATTGGCAGGAGCTGCCAACGCCTTCAAGCACTAGGACGCGTGGTTCGGAATCTTCGGCAGGAGAACCTGGAGCAATTGGCGGGTGATCTCTGTCACACGGCCTCTTCCCGGAGTACTTCTCGGGAAAGTCGCGCTCTGAGAAGCGATCGCTCTCACCGTGGCCGACGTAAGGCCCCTAACCGTGGGTGGGACGGTGGGGGGTCTCGTCGCCACGGCGGTCACAAAGGCCATCCCTCGAAGGACGACCAACTGGTCGTGCGTCGTCACGACGGCGACACGACCCGCGACTCTGCTCGGAATTAGAGGTGTACCAATTCTCGGGCAGGAGACAATCGTGGCGAGCGCCGACCCCGTGCTGTCCGGAGTGTCACGCCCGTTGGCACTCCGGAGCCTCGGTGTGGAGGGGTGTTCTCGCGGCTCGGCCCACTCAGGGACCACGACAGCTACGGTGCTCACGGTGGCGGCACCCGGGTAAACCACGGGTGCCCTGCCTTCTCCCGAGCATTGCGGGGTGCAATGTAGCCTCCTAAGTTCAAGCCGGGCCATATTGAGCGATTCGACGGGACGCAGAACCCGGGTGAATTTCTTTTAGTATGTGCCACGACCATCACGGCCGCCGGCAGCGACGAAGGCGTGATGGTGAATTACCTTCCCGTTGTGTTGGACGGGCTGCTCGGACGTGGCTCTTCAATGAGCGGGAAGGGTCCATCCGCAGCTGGGACCAGCTCTGTAACGCCTTACGGGCCAACTTTCGAGGGTGCTGCCTATGCCCGGGAGGCCACAAGACGTCAAGCGAGTAGTCCAAATGGAGGACAAAAGCTTGCGAGACTATGTCCAGAGGTTTATCTAGGTCCGAAACATGATCCCGAGTATCCCTGATGAAACGGTCGTTGAAGCCTTCACCGAAGGGGCCAAAAACGTCCGCTTTACTTAGGACCTCGAGATCTACTCCGGCTCCTCGGCCAGCGAGCACTACTAGAGAAGTGGGTATCACTATCGACATATCACCACCGGTTATCTACGAACCGGTACTGATAGTTGAATCACTACCGGTTTGAACCACGAACCGGTAGTGATAGTTGCGTGAGCCATGGGTTTGAGCCATGAGCCGATAGTGGTGCCTCGGGCACTACTACTACCGGTTTGAGCCACAAACCGGTAGTGATACCTATCCATCACTACCGGTTTAAGCCACGAACCGGTAGTGGTGCCTCGTTTCTGAAAAGTTTAAAAGGAATACATATTCTATCTATATCAGTACGCGATAGTGGGTGGGTTGGCTAGAAGGGTGAGGCTAGAGTCATGAGGTCTCGGGTTCGAGTCCTGCTTCTCCCAATATATTCCCAACATATTTTAAATATTTCTAATACTATCACTACCGGTTGTATGAACCGGTAGTGATACCCTGGAGTACCACTCCCAGTTGCCCTTTACCGGTTCCAAAACGGGTACAGATGTCTGTTTGGAACCGGTAATGATGAGCTAATCCGCAGTAGTGGAGCTATTCGTGGCTGCGGAACGCTACATCAACGTTGAAGAGGCCGTCGAACAAAAGCGGCTTCTTAGGACCAGCAAGGCACCACCACAGCCGGGCATCGAATCCCCAGGCTAGAAGAAGCCTTCTGTCTCTGACAAAAAGATCAAGAAGAAAAAAAGAAGCAAAGGCGGCCAAACAAGTGGCTGCCATCTCGGAGTAGACGCCCCGCCGCAAGCGCAGAAGCCTTGGAAGCCTCACCCTCCTCAGGGCAAAGGGGGTAACCAGCAGCTCGACGGCTCTGAACAGAGGCACGCACCCTAGGCTCCGCCGAGCGACCGGTTTTGCCCGCTTCATCAAGTATATGGGCATGACCTGCGCAACTGTCGTACATGGATTGCCCACCTGGAAGACTTCTACAGCGGTCGAGGCCCTATGCCCGTCCTTCCGGACGTCGGCAAAAGCAATACCGACCGGCGTACCGACCAACATACCGACCGTGAGGGCCCGGACGAGGAGGGTTACCGTGAGCCCAGCCACCACATCGTAGTAATCTTCAGGGGCTACGCGGCGTACTCTTCCCGACGAGAGCTGAAGGCCGCCGCGCAGGAAGTTCACCACATTGACCGCGGGAACCCTACTCCCGAGCAGGTCTGATGGTCGGATACCGCCATCACTTTCTCTCGGGAGGATTGTCCCCCTAGAATGACCAAGCCGTAGAGGCTTTCTTTGGTACTCTGCCCGACCATCAGCAATACGAAGGTCATGCGGGTGCTCATTGACCGAGGAAGCGCTGTCGACTTGATATCTGTCCGGGTTTTGGACGAGATGCAGATTCCTCATTCCAAGATAAAGGACATCGCCAAGCCTTTTCATGGCATAATCCCGGGCACTTTCATGACCCCACTCGGGTAGATAGTTTTGCCCGTGACCTTTGGCAGTCCGAGCAGCTTCCGGACTGAGTTGGTCACCTTCAAGGTGGTCGATTTCGAGTCGGCCTATAATGCCATCCTTAGCAGGCCGGCTCTCACCAAATTCATGGCAGTGACGCATCACGCGTACCACTGCCTCAAGCTCCCAGGCTCGAAGGGAGTGATTACCGTTAAAGGTAGCCACAAGGCTGCCCTAGAATGTGACGAGATGGCACTAGCCTTGGTCGGCCAGCTGCCCGAACGCGGGCCTGAGCGGGATTCCCACAAACCCACTCGGCCCAAGGTGGTGCTCCAACCCTAGGAGCAAACGAAGGGGATCCCGATCTCCTCCGAGGATCCGGCCAAGGTGGTCCATATCGGGGCGGCCTTGGATCCGAAATAGAAAATCGAGCACGTCACCTTCCTCTGGGCAAACGCGAACGTATTCGCATGGACCCGTCCGACATGCCTGGAGTCCCATGGGAGGTGATTGAGCACAGGCTGTCGGTTCAGCCTGGAAAAAAAGCCGGTGTGACAAGCACTAAGGAGATTCCCTCAATGGAAGGTCGACATCATAAGCGAACAACTGGACAAACTGCTAAAGGCTGGCTTCGTTCGCGAGATTGAGCATTCCGATTGGCTAGCCAACCCGGTTGTGGTTAAGAAGAAAAACGGGAAGTGGCGCATGTGCGTTGATCATGCCAATATCAACGACTCGTGCCCGAAGGACAATTTTTCGCTCACAAGATAGACCAACTAGTCTGCAAGCATAAATAGAGGCCCAAATGATGAGCTTTACGACGCCGTATTCGGATACTATCAGATCAGCCTATCACGGGAAGATGAAGAGAAGACTACCTTCATCACGCCCTTTGGCACCTTTTGCTATATGACCATGTAGTTTGGTCTGAAGAACACAGGAGCCACCTTCTAGCACTAGATGCAAAAGACTTCCCCCGACCAGATCGGGCCGAATCTGGAAGTATATGTAGATGACATAGTCGTCAAAAGTAGGTTTGCCGAGGTGCATATCCGCGACCTCGAGGAAACATTTTGTAATTTAAGGAAGCATCGAGTAAAGTTAAATCTAGAAAATTGTGTTTTCGGTGTACATTCGGGCATGGTGCTCGGCTATGTGATCAGGTCATCGGGCATCGAGGCGAATCCCGAAAAGATCAAGGCCATCGAGAGGATGCAGGCCCCTTCAAGCATAAAGGAAATCCAATCCCTCACCAGGCAGATGGCGGCGCTCAGCAGCTTCATCTCCCGGTTAGGCGAATGCAGGTTTCCCTTCTTCAAAGCCCTACGCAAACACGTTGGTTTTGTCTGGACAAAGGAGGCCGATGATGCCTTCAAGGAACTCAAGCGGTACCTGTCCAGCCCACCGGTCTTGGTCACCCCCAAAGAGCAAGAGCCTCTGCTGCTTGACCTGGAGGCCTCGCCCTAGGCAGTAAGCGCGGTGCTCATAGCCGAGCGAGAAGGGATATAGTGCCCTATATACTACGTGAGCGAGGTGCTTCACGGACCTAAGTAGAGTTACCCTGAAGTTCAAAAGCTCCTCTACGCCTTGCTCATGGCTTCCAAGAAGCTCCGCCACTACTTTCTGGCCCATTCAGTCACGATCCCAACTAGCTTCCTACTGAGGGAGATCCTCAGAAATCCAGATGCAACTGGACGCATCGCCAAATGGGCGGTCGAGCAAGGGGAATTCGACCTCAAGTATGCTGCCCGTACAGCGATCAAATCCCAGATACTGGCGGACATTGTGGCCGAATGGACAAGTCCTGTTCCGCCCGGGCAAGCCGCTGAGCAAGCCGAAGTCCCTCATTGGACCATGTTCTTCGACGGCTCACGCTCTGTCGAACGCTCGGGGGCTAGTGTTATTCTCATCTCCCCCCAAGGAGAGCAGCTCCAATATGTCATACAACTACACTTCGCCGTAACCAACAACGCAGCGGCGTACGAAGGCCTCTTGGCCAGACTCTGGGCATGCTCTGCGCTCAGGGTTCAACGACTAATCGTGCAAGGGGATTCGCAATTGGTCGTGAACCAGGTGAACAAGGAGTTTCAGTGCTCCGATGACACAATGGCGTGTTACCTGGCTAAAGTGAGGAAGTTGAAAAAGAGCTTCAAGAACTTCGAGGTTCTACATGCCCAGGAGAGCGAATACCCTGGCCGACCAACTAGCCAAGCTTGGCACCTCACAAGAGCCCGCTCCGGCGGGGGTGCTCAACGAGACCTTACTGAAGCCCTCTATTTCCTCCAAAGAAGAGGCAAACGAGATGCACGACAACGTCTCCCTCCTCGAGCAAAGCGCAACCTAGATGGCACCATTCATCCAGTTTCTCGTGCACAGGACATTGCCCGAGGAGGAAGCTGAGAGGTCCCGGCTTGTCAGGAAAGCCCTGCTATACCGCTTGGTGGAGGGTGCCCTGTACCGCAGAGGCGTGCTCAGAGACCTCTCCAAGTGCATCTCCCGAGAAGAAGGGAGGTTTCTGATAATGGATCTGCACAAAGGCATCTGTGGGGCTCACTCGTCCTACAGAACCCTCGTTGGAAAGGCCTTTAGGATGGGCTATTATTGGCCCACAGCGTTGGGCGACGCTCATGAGATAGTTACCGCGTGACAAGCGTGCCAGTTCCATGCCCGCTATGGGAAGAGTTACGACGGTGTTTCAGATTCCCCAATGATTCCATAGACGCTGTGCGGAGAAGTTCGTTGAAATGCATGGGGAATGCCTGGGAAAACTGGAAGGTCACTCTAAACAACTCCTTCCTGAAGGAGGAAAAGGAACCCTTTGTGAGATACCCTTTTATAACAGAGGAGGAGTGGGAGGAATACAAAAGGATGAAGACAACTTCCGAGTTCCAGCAGAGGAGTGCCGCGCATAAGGCCATTCAGGCCAAGAACACCCACCCCCACAAACTCGGCACTGGTGGGTACGCGGGCAAGATACGGTAGTAGGAGCAGGATACCACTTCAAGCGAGCAGTCAGATGCCGCGACAAGGCTCACCAACCCGCGTGCCGAACACTGGTATAGGGCCAGGGCTAAAGTCACACGTACAGGTGAAGTGTCTTTCCCAAGGGCCGAAACTGTGGAGGTCGCCAGAAAGCCGGTAACTTATAGTTAACAATTTGAATTTTTTGCGCTTTTCAATTTTGTAATGTCGTAAGAGCCCTAATGGTATTGTGTCTACCTATTGTAGTTTGAATATGACTCCTAGGCTCCGCACGGTTCGTTTTGGGAGAAGAGAGAGCGGGACATCCTGACCGAAGCCCTCGGCAACAAGGAGCACCTGGGCTGCACGCGGGGCGTCGGGCTGTACGTACCATAGAAGGAGGCTTTCCCCGATGACCTAGACTACAAGAGGAGAAAAACTCAAGCTGATTTAGAGGCGGATCTTAGGGAGAAGATGTGTGCAGAATGGGAACCTCGGGTATAGAAGCTAGATGCGATTATAAGTACTCAATCTGAAGCCAACCCTCCGCTCGACGTCGACCTTCCGCACGAAGCTGTCGATGCCACCCCCCACCATTTAAAAGAGCTGAGCTTCCGCACCTACCCCTAAAGGTGTAACTGACATCTAGTACCCCATGGACCAACTCAAGGTATGTGTGTTTATGTCTATTCATATGAAAATAGGTTAGTCCCTATTCTAATAGGAACAAACCTTGATGCAGGTGACTACTTTTTGCAAGCTATTCGTGACGTTTAGCGCCACTCTCTCCATCGAGGTAGGATGGGAGGGTGGTGTACCCATGCCTTCCGGGGATGAAGGTTCATGGTACGGACCTGGCGACGGGCTATGCAAAGGTAGAAGTGGACTCCATACTTGACAATGCCAAGAGCATCCCCTTGGTGAATCCCCCAAACGATGAAATGACCACAGTAGGGGATGCCATCCATTCGTTCGTACAGTGGCCGAAGAAGGACATTGTACGGGAGACCTTGCTTAAGGGTGCTGAAGCCACCGAAACCTCGGAGCCACCACCACAAGAAGAAAAGGAGATACCTCCTAGAAAAGTCATATTAGAGGTGGCCGCTAAACTTTCCAAGTCACAAATAAGCTTACAAGCCCAAAAGCGTGCCGTGATCTCCTCGTCCAAGTATTCCACACCTACGAAGAGTAGGGCCAAGGGAAAAGTGCCTTCTATGCCTAAGAAAATAGGGCACTGGCCATTGAGCAACAAAAGCTTTGAGCTTGGAGCACCGTTGGATACGGATAAAGCATTGTCTGACATGGGTCCTGCCTGCCACAACCTACAATATTACCTGCAGAAGTCCCTGTTGCCCGAGAGAGATCGAGAGTCTATTATCCCCGCTAAGCTGAAGGCCAAGCATTTCATGGACGATGAAAGTTATTTTGTAGTGAACTTCTCGGACCTATGGCACATGTACCTTTTTGTGGAGCTAGATGTCTCACTCCTCCGATGCTTTTCAATGTAAGTGACCGCAATACTCTTTCATAATTCTACCTCCTGACTAGTCTCATCGACATATATAACAATCACTTATATCTTTGTAGCCTGAGCACCGCATTTTCTCTCTTCCCTTTTGTTCTCAAAACGCTCTCGCATTTCTTAAAAAAAAATCATGTTGAGACAATGGCTTCTATCAAGCTTGCCCTAGAAGCAATTTGATCTCCATCCCAAATTTGCTTCCCCGAAACGAAGTGTGTTCAACTGGGGTTCACGTGCGGCGCCATCATCGATCCCTGCAAGCGACGTCGATCGCAATTTTGTCCTCGCCGGCGTCTATCGTCGGAGTTGGATCATTGGAAGGTGCTCTGGTGGGGGTGCGAGAGGTTGGTTATCATCTCACGGCATCGCAGGATGTGCGACGCGTGGAGTGTCCCGCGGTGCATGATTCGGGAGGTGAGTTCCCTTTGTTGCCCTCTCGTTCCGTTGATGTGGGGGAGATTTCAGGGGTGATTCGGGGATTTCCCGTCCGGACGGATCTGAAGAGACTATTTGGCCACATTTGGGCAATTTCTTCGGTTAATCCTGCTGAGTCTGGATCCGCCTTTCCCCCTTCTACTAGGGTTTCGTTTTATTCCTCCAAAGGGCGATCGTTTGCGGAGGTGGTGAGATCACCTCCGAAGGTTCCGTGTGAGATGTGGGGTGGGGGTGGCCGTGGTGGCTGGAGGTCTGGTCGGCTGGGTGCCCACTAGGGTGGAGGTAGGGATAGGGGTTCCCGCTTCGGTGGCGGCGGTGGGAGGTTTCGGTGGGTGCGTTCGGGAGAGCAGGCGTCTGCTCCAGATCGGGCAGATGGCAGCGCTCCGATGCACAAGGATCAACCTCCTCAAGGGATTGTGCAGGAAACTTCTTCGGGTTCTAAAGTCCCAGATGAGTTGGATGAGGTGGAGGGCGATGAGGGCCTTCCAGTTTGGGAATCTGGCGTTAACCGCTGGAATCAGCGAAATGAGGTGCCGATGGAGAAGAAGTGGCCTGAATGGAATACTTCATCTCCTCATCTTGATAAGGCTCATGAAGAGGATCTTCAGAATCTTCAGCAGGAACAACATAATCTGGCGGATCGAGGTCCAGGACCATGCTACCGATGCAACCAGATGGGACATATTGCGGCGGATTGTAGAGGTTTGTCTTTCTGTGTGAGATGTGGTCTTGCCGGGCATGTTTCCATGAGATGTTCAGAGAAGAAGCCTTGGGATTTCACGCCGCGTTTTTGTGCTTTTGCTGGGGAAGGGCAGGGTTTCTATTTTATTGATGATGTTCCATCTGAAGTGAACTGCCGTGAGCAAGCTTGTACCGCAGTCATATCTGTTCTTCGTGGGGAAGTCACTGCGCGTGATATTGAGGTGGATTTCAGCACAATTCTGGGTTCAACATGGAGATGTACTGCAAGACCTGTGGGTAGAAATCAATTCCTCATGCGTTTTCCTAACGCTAAAAGAGTTGCAGAGCTTGCTCAATACAAAGAGATGAATATGAGATTGGTTAATGCGGCTTTAAAGGTCTCTGTGTATAAAGATGATGTGGGTGCAAAGGGGGAATTGGAGGAAACATGGGTTCGAATTCGTAATATTCCTCTTAACAAAAGATCGGAGGAGGTGGTTTGTGCTGTGGGATGTCTTGTGGGTGTGACTCTGGAAATAGATAGAGCTAGTCTCTCCAAATTGGAGTTTGTTCGCGTCAAGATTGCGTGCAGGAGCATTTCTGATATTCCTAAGGTGGCTGAAGGCAGTATTGGAAAATTCATATATGATTTTTTATTTGAAGTAGAAAGGATGGGAGGTTCAAGTCATGGCAGAGATCCGGGGCTTCCTGATCTTGATTCCGGAGATGGAAGTGGAGGTCCCGCTCATAAGAAATTGAGATCATCTCTTGACAAAAATGGAATGAAAGAGCATCCTGGGCAGGAGAAATCGGTTTTTGAGAGACTACAATCTGATAAGGGTCAACACAAGGGAGATAAAGGGAAGCAGAGTGTGGATGAATCGGGATTTGACTTGACTTTCGATGACTCCCAAGAATCGGTTTGTGATGAGGAGAATGATGAAGATTTACAACTGGCTATCTTGCAATCTAAAGAGGATTTTGGCCATGCTGGGCAGTCCTCTAGTTGCTTGGGGCCATAGGAGAGGAAAATTTGGCTGGTGCAGTGCCAGCATGTCAGGAATGCTGATCCTGTGTTCCCTGCAAAATTTAACCAGTGTGGGCCTTTCTTTACACCTGCGTCTGGGGTGATTATTGAGGAGATATTTACTCCTAAGGAAGGTAATGATAGTTCAGGGGCTTCCCAGAATGATGTTGGTAGTAAAGATGTCGGTAAAGATGTTGAGAGTACCATTGTCCGTCAACTTCCCCATAAACATGTGAAGGACAAAAAGTTGGACATGATGATTGCTCCTGTTAGAAGAAGTTCAAGAATACAGGGATCTACTATGCCGATTGCGGAAAAGGCAGCAATGAGACAGAAGAAGAGGAACTTAGATGGTAACCGTTCTGTTACTCATAATTATTTTGCTGTTCTTGATTCTACTGAAATTGTTAACATAGCAGCTAATATGGGAGTGATTATCAATGAGTCGGAATTGCCTCAAATTGAAGTTATGAAAGAGCTGGAGATAGCTAGAAGTAAGTTGTATAAAAAACAGCGAGAGGCTACATCGAAAGTTGCTAATGACAACGCTGAGGTTCTTTTCCTAGATTGGCAGGCTGCCTCTGGGTCAGAATCTGAAGACGGAGGATTTAGTCCTGTTATTAGTAGAAAGTGTAGGAAAAAGAATAATAAGATTAAAAAGAATTCTGTGGATTCACCTAGAGGCCTGGTGATTAATACTTCTGTTTCTCGTGTTCAGAGGGCTGGGACGAGGGGCAGAGGTCAGATACATAAAAATATAAAAGTTTCCTGATGAAAGGTTTTTTCTGGAATTGTAGAGGTTTGGGTAAAAGGGGTATTTGTAGCTATATCTTGGATTTGATTAAGGGCCATCATATTGATTTTTTGGGGCTCATTGAGACCATGAAGCCGCAATTTTCGGATGCTTTCTTTAGGAAAATTGATCCGAATCAAAATTTCTTTTGGACTTATCTTCCGTCAATAGGTAGATCCGGTGGGATTCTAGTTGGTATCAATGTTGATAGGTTTGATGTGGTGACCAAGTCCCTTGGCTCTCATTATGTGAATGTGATTATCTGGGATAAATTGTTGTCTTGTACCTGGAGTCTAGTTGTGGTTTATGGTCCTGCTCATTTGGATGAGAAGATTCCTTTTCTTACTGAGTTGGCCGATGTTTGTAAGTCTTCGCAGCATCCTATGTTGATGGGGGGTGATTTTAATTTGACTCGCTTTGCTTCGAATAAGAATAAACCTTGGAGAGAGTGTAGAGCATCTCGCCTCTTCAATCAGTTCATTGATTGTTTTGATCTTAAAGAAATCAACCCTATGGGTAACCAGTTTACTTGGACTAATAATCAAATCTGCCCCACGCTTGAGAAATTAGATAGAGTCTTTGTTACTCATTCTTGGGAGGCTTTATTTCCTATGTGCTCGGTTCAGAAGCTTCCTAGATTTTTGTCTGATCATAATCTTCTGTTGCTAGATGATGGTAATAAACGTAATAATAATACTGGGGGGTTCCGGTTCCAGCTTTCTTGGCTCAAAGAGCCTGATTTCCTTGATTTGGTTAAACGAGTTTGGAGTAAGCGTTATGTGCATATGGATGCTCTTAGTTCTTTCCTGTGTAAGGTGAAAAATCTCAAAAAGGTCCTCAAGGGTTGGGGTGCTCATCTTTATGGACACAAGTTGAAGGAAAGACATTTGTTTGCTAAGCAATTGTGTGTTTTAGAAGAAAAAGATGATTTGGGGGTTTTATCGGCTAGAGATAAAGAAAGCATGGTGGGTATTATTGGTAAGCTTGATCAATGTTATGTTGAGGAGGAAGTTATGTGGAAGCAAAAATCCCAAGTGAATTGGTTACTTAAAGGTGACAATAACACAAAGTTTTTTCATTTAGTTGCTAATGGTAAAAGGAGGAAAAAGATGATTTCTCACCTTATGCATGATGATCATCTCATCATGGGTAATGAAAACTTGGTGGATCATGCGACGGACTACTACAAAAATCTTTTTGCTAATGATAATAAGTGTGGTTTCCATTTAGATCCTAGTCTTTGGGATGAAAATGATAATGTGTCCCTAGAGGATAACGTCTTCCTGACTAGACCTTTTTGTGAAGAAGAGATCTTTTCCAGTTTGTGTTCTATGGCTCAAAATAAAGCTCCTGGACCTG
This sequence comes from Olyra latifolia, assembly GCA_036346145.1. Classification (NCBI taxonomy): domain Eukaryota; kingdom Viridiplantae; phylum Streptophyta; class Magnoliopsida; order Poales; family Poaceae; genus Olyra; species Olyra latifolia. Next base: position 5,300,279 of record CM070528.1, on the reverse strand, counting down.
ACTGTATTCCTATTGAATTCTTCCAAGTATGTTGGGAAGTGGTCAAGCTGGATCTTCTAGGTATTTTCCAGTTGTTCTTTGAGGGTACCCTGGATATTCAAAGAATTAACCATGGGGTTATTGTTCTCCTTCCCAAGTTGGAAAATGCTGATAACATAAAGCAGTTCAGACCCATCTGTCTTCTTAACTGTTTATATAAGTTGATTACTAAAACCTTGACCAGGAGAATGGATTCGGTTATGGGGAAGTTAATTAGTCATACTCAGAATGCTTTTATCCAGGGGAGGAACATTATGGATGGGGTGTTTGCCCTTCATGAGATTCTTCACCACACTAAATCTAGTGGGAGAACCGGAGTGTTTTTGAAGCTGGACTTCGAAAAGGCATACGATAAAGTTGATTGGACCTTTCTCCTACAATGTCTTCGGGTTCGTGGGTTCAACCAAAAGTGGTGCGAGTGGATTAAACTGGTCCTTTTCAATGGTAACCTGTCTGTTTTAGTTAATGGGATTAAGGGGCGATATTTCTCTAGTCATAAGGGAGTGAGGCAAGGAGATCCCTTGTCTCCTTTCCTCTTTAATATTGTGGCTGATAGCCTGGCCAAGATGTTCTGGAAGGCTCAGCAATCTGGCTTGATTCAGTGGTCCGTCACGACATCATTCCCCGTGGTGTGACTGTGTTACAATATGCGGATGATACCATCATTTGCCTTCAGGATGAGGTGAAAACCATTCGTAATGCTAAACTGTTGGTCTCGCTCTTTGAGCAATTATCTGGTCTCAATATCAACTTTTTGAAGAGTGAGTTGGTTTTGGTTAATGGTTCCCCTCATTGCGAGTGTCTCTACTCGGAGATCTTCACGTGTAAGCTCGGTAATTTTCCTTTGAAGTATCTCGGAGTCCCCGTTAGTCACAGAAGAATTCGAGTTAAAGAGTGGGGCTTCCTTATTGAGAAAGTTCATAAGAGGTTAAGCACTTGGAAGAGTAAAACTCTTTCTCTGGGCGGTAGAGTTATGCTCATTAATGCCTGTCTGTCCAGTATTCCTATTTTTGCTATGTCTATGTTTTTGTTGCCCTCCACCATTATTCAGAGAATTGATCAGATTAGGAGACAATTCCTTTGGGGGGGGTCGGCTGGGAAAAAGAGATATCACCTTGTCAAGTGGTCCCACATTATCAAGCCCAAGATGAAGGGGGGCTGGGTATCCAAGATTTGGCTCTCCTTAATATTACTCTGCTTGTGAAGTGGTGGTGGAAGCTTGAAACCCAAGAAGGGTTGTGGCAAAACATTGTTAAGAGTAAGTATGTGAAAGATTGTCCTATTAGTTGTGTTATTCCTAGAAGTTCTGATTCGGCTATTTGGAAGGATTTGCTTAAAATCAGAAAGTATTTTTTGGTTAATAGGAAGATGTGTGTTGTGAATGGTAAGAATGTTAATTTTTGGATGGATCACTGGGTGGGTGAGTTTCCTTTGTGTTTGACTTTCCTAGACATCTATGAGGTTTGTAGGGATACTGAGCTCTCAGTGGCTCAAATGGCCAGTTTGGGTTGGATGCCTGTTCTGAGAAGATGGCTCTCCTCTGATCAAGTGCATAGGTGGAGAAGTTTTGTTGAAGGTATTTGGTTGGACCTGTCGGGGGATGGGTCGGATAAATGCATCTGGAACCTGGACAAAAAGGGGGTCTTCTCTGTATCGTCAATGTACGATTCCTTTTTTAGAGGTCCTAAGCACAAGTTCGCTTGCCTTTGGAGTGCTAAGATTCCTCTGAAAATCAAAATATTTTTGCCTGGATCTTCCTCCAAGAAGTTGTGCTGGTTAAATATAATTTGAGGAATAAAGGTTGGGTGGGGGACGCCACCTGTGAGTTTTGTGATGAAATTGAAACTAGTGACCATCTCTTCTTTCAGTGCAGTGTTTCTAAGGTGATTTGGGGCTGCCTAGCCAGGTGCTTTAATATGCGCTGTATTCCTATGAATATGGAACATTTTTGTCTTTGGATCAAGAAAGCTCTTCCTGGGTTGAGGAGATTTCATATGCTCTGCCTTGCTGTGGTTACGTGGTCCATCTGGCTTCGAAGAAATTTGAGCTGCTTTGAAAGAAAGGTTTTACAGAACCCCATCGATATTGCTTACCGCATTTGCACTTTTCTCCGTTGTTGGACAGGCTTGTTGAAGATGGATGATCGTGAGCTGGTGGAGATGGGGATTGACAAGATTTTCCAGATTGCTAGAGGGCTGCGGAATGCGAGCAATGCTGATGATCCTGACTCTGGTGGAGCCTCCTAGGGGTGCCTCGCAGCTGGCTGATTGGTTCTGCGTTCCCTTCCTTGAGTTTTGTGTTGTGAGGTTCCCTAGAGTACCCGGGTCTTGTTTTCTGTGGTTGTGTTTGTAGGGACTCCTTCGTTTTGTGCTGTCAGGTAGCTTGGTTGGTTGACTTCTGGGTCTTGGTGGAGGGTGTTCCCCATCCCCAGGTAGTTGGTATTTCCCTTGTTCCGTTCGGTTTTTGTTACTAACTGTTGCATGTACTGTGGGTTTCCGTTTCCTTTGGGCAATGGAAATAGGAGTTCTGCTCCTTTTGCAAAAAAATATCTTTGTAGCCTCATGAAGCTAAATACCAAACAAACCAACACCTCTGTCGGCTTTCTCGATCTAGGATTTGTCACCCAAGATAATATCAAAAAAGTTATCAATCGAGTCGAGAACTACATTAGGAACGCAATGCTCAAACAACAAGACAAAGAATATTTCTTCTTACCATTTAATAATGATTTTCATTGAATATTGGTGGTCCCCCAACACATGAGTTCAACGATTTGGCGAGGCTACTCAATTTGGTGTTCGAGAAGTACGTTCAAAGAGGAGGGAAAGCATCATGTTGATAAGAGCACTGTTCTTTGAAACTTTGTGAAAATGCCGGTATGTGTCTGCAAATACTTCTTCTAATTGAATTATTCCTAGTTTCAGCTGAACTAATTATTTTGCCTTGTATCTCTACTGTGTAGTGCAACCAGCAGCCCGGAGGCCATGCTTCCGGGTTTTATGTTGCCCGCCATATGCAACAAATTATGAGTCTACGAAGCGCAACAGAATTCAACTTCAACATGACCAATATCAAGTATAATTTTCTTGCTGACATTAGAGAGCTGCTAGCTAACTTTATCATGACACAAATTGTTGATCCACGTGGGCGTCTAAACTCTGAGGCTTAGTGTAACATTGTGACATGGCCCATGAACATTGTGACATATGTATAAGGTGTTAATATATATCATTTGTTTATAATATGTGAATTGTATGACTTTTGTGATGTGAATTGGACCTACAGGATCATGAGGTGATAATATGTGAATTGTATGACTTCTGTGAGGTGATAATATTTGAATTATGATTCCGTGATTATTTATGACTTCGGTGATGTGATAATAAGATTCTATGATCATATATGACTTTGTGATCTAAATTATGAATCCTGTGATTTGAATTGCATGGGCTAGAAAATGCACGTATGAGTTGCAGCATTTATCACTGGCGCCTCATATACGGAACCACCAGTGATGTGTATGGTATCACTGATGGCTGGTATATGGATGGTATCACTGATGGCTGGTATATGGAACCGCCAGTGATATTTGATATCACTGGCGGTTCTGTAACCGCCAGTGATGACCCCTTGGTATCATTCTTAGTTAATCACTGGTGGTTCGAAAACCGCCAATGATGATGGTTATGAACCGCCAGTGATAGGCTTTCCTGTGCTAGTGTTTAGCCGGCACATTGCCTTGGCTCGCAGTCATCGATTATCATGCCTTATTAGGTCACGGGAAATGGTGATGCCTTCTAGAAGATATTCACTTTATTTGTAATGTACTTTTCAGGATATTCACTTTATTTGGAACATAGAGTTCGTGACTTATCCTACATGATAAGGAGGGATCTTATCTAGTAAGGATTCCAGTTCCTAACAGAAGATCAAGATTTTCATGGATAGAAATGCTGATGAAGACTATATAGAGGCCCCTACCCTCAGGGAGAGGGAAAGCTGCAAACGAATCGCAAAGGCCAAGGTGATTAGAGGAGCATAAGCTTAAAGCTAAGCGTAGTTTAGTTCTAGGCACCCTAAAAAACCTCTTGTAATTCTTGTTCTCTTCATCATATAGCGAATAAAGGCTAAAGTATAGCTGTTATTTGACTTCAGAGGCTCGAATGAAATTTATTGTTTGTTCCATCATTCCTCGACAATCTATGTGTTCTTTCTCAACGACAAACAAATCTGTGCGATGAGTGAGAGAGGTCTCAATCTTTGATAGTTTGTGCCATCCTTAGGAAAGAGCGAGTGGTACATCTAATTGGATCGATTTAGATAATTCTTGATTAAGATGACAAGATTTCCGTTGGGTCAGATCTAGACAAAACTCTTGTCATGGCCCAGTCGGCCTGCACGATCGCATGACCGCTAGCTTACCAGTTCATGTGAGACCCGCCCAGCCATCCCGTGTAGACACTGTCCTAGCTGGGCTCTATACCATTTTTACTATTGTTATTCCTAAGTGTACAAAAAAAATAATGCAATTGTGTTCTTACTTACCAGCTAAACAACAGCGACTAGAGAGGAGGTGAATAGGTGTCAAATAAAAATTTTCTACTTTCCCGCAAAGCAAACCTTAAACCATTGTAAAAATATTTGTACCAAGTCTAAACATTTATTAGAGGTAGTTAGAAACAACAATCCCTAAAGCCTTAAAACAAATCATCAAAACTCAACCGGATATGCGGATGAACATGCAGACGATTCGAAAATATGTGGGCAAAGTAACATAGAGTTTCATAAACATGAGGACGGTCAACACGTTGAATGAGGACGATGAGTGTGATGAACAATACACTATCCACATGATTACAGTTCGTGTTTTGTCCATAACTTTTGCTTCATAAGTCCAATGAACCTCAATATTAGCACACGGACCTTCCTTAGAGTGTCTTGGAGCTATGCAGGATAAAGAATCACAAAATTTGATCTTAAATTCATGATGAATTTAAAGGTTGATCTATTGTGAGTGATGGTACTTCTCCAAAACACTGAAAAACTCAAAATTTAGCCAAACTAACCAACAAGCACAAAATCAAATTGTTCCTATAAAGTCCTAGCAAGATGATTTGCTAAGTAAATCTCACTAGAACAATCGAAATCATGTTGTGACAAAAAACTGATCTAATAAAGTTATTCATTGTATGATGATGGCTGTCAATTTACAATCACTCCGAAGGGGAGGACACCATCAAACGCTCCAAACCCTAAATTTCCAAGTTAGCTATCCAACAGCACAACCACTATCCATGTTCTAAGCTATAGAACTTGCATCATATAGAGGTGCCACACCCCTTGCCCCCTTGATCACGAAATTATCTCTAAATTAAATTAAAATAATTCGATGAGCCACACAAGTAAAACTCATCTCCAATAGGGATGACAATCAGGTTGGGTACCTCCAGGTCCACCTGACTCGGACCCGAACCCGAAGCAATTAATAGGTCCAAACTCAGAGCCATACTCAGACCCGACGAGTACCCGGACCCAAACTGGTGAAGGGAATGTGCCCTAGAGGCAATCATACGATGATTGTGTAACATCTTTGTTTGTGTACTTATGATAACATTGCTTATCGGTTCCATGAATTAATATCACGACTTTGTTCATAAAATACGATTTGGTTGTGAAACACATTGTCATTGTGATATTGTTCTAAATGATCTCTGGTCCATATCATTAGGAGGAGCGGTAATGATTGATCAGCACATGTATTAATTGATGGTATTGTTTCACATAATATAGATATAGAGATATCAAATCAATAATGTGGACACATGTTAGAGAACATGGGTGGTTGGATAGGCCTACTCCGAGGCGCTACTGAGATTGTTATCTACAAAGTGCCATCAGCGTATAGTCTCGAGTGGTACACCTATATGGTCCTTAGACCTGAGATCATCATAGAGACCCAGCTTGTGGAGTCGTATGCTTTGGTGTTATCAAACGCTACACCGTAACAGGGTAGTTATAAAGATAACTACTGGGTATGCCGCGAAGCGTGGCATAGGGATGTGATTGATCAAGATGGAATTTGTCCCTCCTCGATAATGGGAGAGATATCTTTGGGCCCCTTGGTGTGGATGGATAAGGAAAGCGCACGGCTGTGCTGATATGATTAAAGAGTTAATCATGATATTTATATCCATCACATTGACGAGTGAATAGTCGAGCTATCACAAGGGTGACACGTATATTGCCTTGAGCTTGACTGGTAACGTGTGGCAAAAGGATCGGTATGTTGAGTATATCAGGATTCAGCCGATGAGATCATTCTGTGCATTCGGGGGTCAATATGTACTGCTAGATACCATTATTGAGCTGTGGATTGGAAAGGGACTTTCCAGATTTACGGCCGACTTGCACATGAACCTAACGGGTTACACACTTAACGGGTTGGAACTTATCTAGTGGATTTGATCCATTAGAAGAAGGATTTGCACGTGGATACGACCCGCGTAGGAATTGGAGTCCTAGTGGACCTCGACTAGAGCCCACTAGTGCATCCTTAAAAGGGGAGGCTTGGGACGGCGTACGGGTGATAGATGAGCTCTCGCTAAGCCCTAGCCGCTGCGCCCCTCCCGCTCGCCTGAAACCCTAGCCGCCTGGTGAGGTGCTAGCACACCCCGTACGACGTTCCTTCCCCGAACGTTTGGATACCTTTAGAGGCACTGCCGCATGTGGACGCGCTGATTGGTGGAACCGACGACGACTACGGCGACCTCGCGGTGTTCGGCCATGACCACGTCCTGTTCGGCGCTACTCGGGGATGTTTGACGACCGAAGAGGAGGAGGTGTTCGGTGTGTACGACTACTTTCTTGACGCGCGTGACTCTGTTTCAGTTGCCTCTGCGCGTCAAGTGTAACAATCCATGATCCCCTACTTGCATGTGATCTTAGGTGTTCGCGGTAGAAAATTTTTGATTTATGCTAGCGTAGCCTACCTGTTCCCCAACAACTGGTGCACCTTGGGTCCAACCTCGATGCACCCTACAACCCGTAGATATGAGATAGCAGAGGAGGGACGCCACGTGCGGGCTCGCTGGCCGACGCTGGAGGGGGATGAGCTGGCCATCGCCGCTGCCACCACTGAGTAGGAGAGCAGGGAGTCGCCACAAATCTAAAGGCCGTACCACCGATGAGCCAGGAGCTGCCATGCCACCAACGAGCCAAAGAGCTACAGTGCCGCCGTAGCCGCAACAGGGAAGGAGGCCACGTTTGAGAAGAGGAGAGGCCAAGCTGTAGGAGCATCATGCTGGAGGGGAGGTTTGGCTGGGGGAGCGGCGCGCCAAGGCAACGCGCTGTTGGAGAGGGGAGGCCATGTCGGGGTAGAGCCACTACTGCACTGAGGTAGCGCGTCACCGGGGAGGGGAGGCTGTGCTAGGGTAGCACCGCACCAAGGTAGCGCACTAGGGTAGCACTACCACTGTGCCGAAGGAGCGCGCCACTGGGGAGGCCACGCCAAGGTAGCGCCACGCCAAGGTAGCATGCTGTCGGGGAGGTGAGGCCACACCAAGGTAGTACGCTGTCGGGGAGGGTAGGCCATGTTGGGGTAGCGCCGCCGCCGCATCGAGGTAGCACGCCGCTGCTACAGGGAGAGGGAGGGAGGGGCAAGAGTGGCGACTCTAGGTCGGGGACCCGAGTAGGGAGTGGAGTAGGGATGGCATTCGGGCATAGTGGGTCCAGGTTTTGCCTACCCATATCCATACCCGTTAGTCAAAACTCCACCAAAATACCCATTACCCGCAGTAGGCAAGTTTCTTCACCCATACCTACCTCCCACGGGTACCCGTCGCTCGTAGGCTTACCCGTTTACCCATGAGGTGAGGGAGTGAGGGAGAGTGAGCTTGAACTTGAACTTGTTGTCGCTACCATGTCGCCGCTGCACTGCAGGATGCCGTTCGCCATGCCGCTCGTCATGCTGTAGGACCTTGCCGCAGCTCACCATGCCGCTCCATGACCCTATCACCATTTCGCTTCACCGCCGGAGCAACGCTATTGTATCTAGCTACCGCTCACCGCCTCCAACTGCTGCCTTGCCATGTCTCTGCTACCATTGCAATGCACTCTTCGCCATGCCTCCACCACCATGGCTGGATGTGGTGGCTGAATGGTACGAGCGACTAGATCTGGCCGCCAGGGGAGAGATAGGTATGGGCATAGGGTGAATTGGGGATCGAGAGGGAGGAGGTTAGAGAATTAGGGATCTGAGTATGAGGAGTGAGGAGGGGATCGGCCGGTGTGGGCATTAAAGGGCATAGGTTGGGTGCTGGGCCAACTAGGAGGTAGGGGGTCGGGTCTAGGAGTTTTCAGCCCATGTGATTGATGAGTAAATGGTTGAAGTAGGTATGAGTAAGACATACCCATGCCTGTGCCCTCGAACTCAATGGTTGGAGAGTTTCACCTATTTAGGTACCCACGGGCTGAAAACAAGCACCAGACCCACCCCCATTCGGGTTTTTACCCATGGGTAATCGGGCAAATGGGTAAAGCTGCCATCCCTAGAGTGAAGTGCAAGGAGTGGTACACATGTGGCGGCTGTAGTGGCTAGAGAGGAGGGTAGAGGGGGTTAGTTTTAGCCGTTTAGGTTAAAGAGGGTGGGAGGTGGCCATTGCCTGGATCTAGAATCGGGAGGTGGGCCTGCAGGGCCAAGTTTATAGTTGGATTTTTTTCTCTTTTTTATTTGATTATTTTGGGTACCCGTGGATACCCATGGATCTAAAATTAAACCGAGACCTAGACCCAAACCCGAAAACGAATACTCGTGTGCCTAAAATAAGACATGGACCCGGACTCATCGGGTCATGTACCTGCAGGTACCTAGACGCATGGGTATTTTTGCCATCGCTAATCTGCAACATGACTCAAACTCCGATACAACTCAACCAGTTAAGTCTTTATGCATTCGGGCAACCTATCGAATCGTCTCTCGCTTGTACACCACGTACATCAAGCCGTCTTACACACATAACCTCATCCATTGATCATGATTTTGATCCTATCTCAACGCATTAACTGATCCATGATTCCCAAAAGACATCGATAACCACCTACACTCACTCTGATATTTGTTGACTTGCATCGACTCTGACCCCTCCACATCGATGTCGAAACAAATCTTCCCGAGTACATTTTTCCAAGTTGACTCACATTAGCTCCAAACATGTATCTTTCGTCTATTCATATCATGCCACAACACAAATAATTGATTTAAAAAATATTTTCCCAAGCAAACAAAAAACAGAAAATTCTAACCCTTCCCACCAAATTGTATGCATAACACAGGTGGACCGTTTGCTAATTAGCAGAGAAATTGACACAGAGGATCGCAACTTTGTCCGCGGCATAGCACATGCAGACTATTTGCCCCTCTACGGGCAAATTGAGAGAGGCTACCGAAAAAGCTCCGTTTCATCTCAAACCTTCAAAAACATATAGCCATTCAAACACATGTTAAACCACCTATTAATTATTCGTCAGATGAGACATTACATAAGTACAATAACTCAGTTGATAAATTTAATGGAGTAGGTAGGGATAAAGGGTCCTCTAGTCCTCTGTACTGGAATGGCTGCTCCAACCATGCATTCAGCTCACACAGCAGACACAAGACAAGCATAATTAAACATGCTCAACACACCCAATGTTGGCGTTTGGTGTTGGAGTACTCCCTGCTTTTACATTTCTCTCCGTATAAATTACCGGGCAAATACACAAGCATGTTTCGCAATAAACAAGTATCGCACATCTCTATAGAGTTACGCACACGATTAGTTCCTAGCTAAGTTAATTACAAGCCGAGCATGACACCCAGGAAGCCCAGCACGCTCAGGACGAGCAGCCAGAAGGTGCAGAACGCCAGTACCTGCGCAGCCGCCTGCACCCTCGCTCCGGCAGGTGTCGTCCTCTGCGTCACCATCCTCCACCTCAGCGCTGACACCACGGCGGCGGCGGTGACCAGGACAAACGACTCGTCGTACAGGCTGGACATCCCCCCGCCCTTGGCCTTGGCGTGGTAGGTTAGCACCGCCAGCAGCAGCGTCAGCGCCACGCTGATGAAGTTGTGCGACGGCGGCTCTCTCGCGTCCCCGCCATGGTCGTCATTCCTGAGCCACGCCGTCCACTGGACCGGAAGCGCAAACGCAGCGAGGGCCACCGCCTCAGGGGCGAGCGCGGCCGCCGCATAGCCTCCCACCTTGGAAGTCGCGATCACGAGCGCCGTCGTCACGACGCCCAGGACGAGCCCGTATAGCAGCACCCTGAGCTCGTTCGCCGGCCGGGGGCATGGCGCCGAATTCCGTGGAACGGCCTTGGGCAGCAGAAATGCCGCCGCGACGGAGGTGAAGAAGGTTAGGTACTCAGATGGAAGGAACCGCGCATGGCGGGCCTCCTCTGGGTAGTTCTGAAAGTAGAAGAAGGCCATGCCGAACCAGCCCAAGAACAGCATGGACATGATGTTGCTGGACAGCTCGAGCAGCTGGTGGAGCTCCTCCTCGCAGCCCTCGTACGCTCTCAGGTCCGTCTCTAGCTCTGTCACCACACACTCCCACAGGCGGTGCACGACGAGCGCCGCGGCGACGGCGACGGTCGTCCAAGTCACGACGACGTTCATGCGCAACATGTGCGAGAGCGAGAAGGAGAGGGAGAGGACGAAGAGGGCGCAGGCGTGGAGGAGGGTCTTGATGGTGCCGTAGCGCAGGGGACCTGGCTTGGCGTTGACGAATTCGGAGACAAGGCCCCGGAGTGAGAGGCCACAGAGGAAGGTGAGGTACGCCGAGAGCTGCGTGAACCGGTCCATGGGCTGCTCCTTGTTCGAGTGCTCCACGGCCATCGGCACGACGATGCCGGCCGCGAGCACCACGGCGGCCAGCGACGAGGATTGGATGCGCTTGTTCAGATGCTGAATGCCCTGCAAGAAATTAAGAAGGATTGATTGAAACGTAGTACGTGATAATTAATGTGACATGGCAAGTATTTAATAAGGAGAGAGAAGCCTATCGCTGCTTGTTTAAGTAACAATAAGCAATCGTTACTTTACATCAATCGAGACACTAGTAACGACTTAGCAACCCACTGTGGTTCTCACTGTTTTTTTCCACAACTTTTCAACCAATCAAAAAGCGGTACTAATAAATGTAAGAAACTATCTCAAGTAGCTATGCATTGTGTTCATCGCTTTATTATCTTTGCTAGATGACATGGCACATGTTGCAACGATTTATAGTAACGGTGCATTGTGAACGCTCTTATCTACGGTTTTATATCGCATGAAATTAATATTTTAAGAACAAATTAATTAGGGTATCGGAAATTCAGAAGTGAGAGGATAGTCACCTTTGCAATAATGCATTATTAATTGTCCTTAATTTGATTCTTGATTTGGCATGCCTAGCTAGCTAATTATTTATGGAGTATGTTTGTTGTATGTATAGCTAGAAAACGAACCTTTCCGGATCTTAACCTCGTATATAAATCAAATTACTCTAAATCTCTAAATAAAGTAGCAAGGTAACTAGATAGATTTATGTCCTTTTTTCATATGTTGGGTGAGAGATAAAAGCCAAAGGACTCAGATCCATATGTCGAGAGCAACCGAGAGATAGCAACATGAGCCTTTTTAAATCACATCAATCGCAAGGGAACGGAGACTCTGAATCATTCTACGTTAACGCTACAGTCAACATCAATTTGTCATTTACATTCTTACACTTCAATAATATATGTCACTTTAAGATATGATCGATCTCTAGTTACAACCATCCATTTAATTTCATAGCAATATGTCAGCTACGTAAAAGTATAAAAATGTCTTGTTCCAGGAGGCACACAAAGAAAAATAATTCTGATGTATTTTATGTGATCAATCTAAACAGCTATCCACATACATGGTCCTGCACAGACGCCGGGATGAGGGTAGCTGTGGTCCTGCATAGACGACGGCCTGGAGGCGAAACAGCACAATCGCATCCATCCAAGAATAGGCTGTTTGCTTGCCTGGCTCAGCCCTAGCCAGGCCAAAAAACGCATCAAATCCCACGTGTACAAGCAGCCGTAGGGAACATTTCATTGGAGATGCACCATACCGACTTGAAGCAAGCAGAAGTGAGAGTGAAGTTGCTAATTACGGTGTAACTGCTGGCCAGCGTGACAAGGAAGGAGAGGGGCAGGGGGACGGGCGGATTCTGATCCTCTGACTTCAAAGTCACCTGACTTTGTCACTGACAAGTGGGCCCATGCTATAGTGTGGCCGCATGTCAATGACAAAGTCACGGCGAAGTCGACGTCAAAGGATGCGGATTGGGCATGGCCAGGGTTTAAATAACCGGTGCTTCACCGGTGATTAACCGGGTTAACCGGTAAAACCGCATGGGTGTAAAGTGGGGCCGGCTAAATTAACCGGCCGAATTTGAAGTCGGGTGAACGCGCCAGCTGGCCCAGCCCAAAAACTAGCGCGACAGGCAGTCCCAAACCCTACGCCTCGCGCTCCTCCCGCATCCTGTGCCGCCACTCGCGCGACCGACCCGGCGGAGCCATGCCGCCGCCTTCTCCGACGACCGACCTCACCGTCCGTCCTCTTCGTCCGCCCGCTTCGCTGCCCACTCGCCGTCGCGTCTCCCGCTCGTCGCGTCTGCCCGCCGCCGCCCGCTTCCGCTCGCCGTCCGCTTCCGCTGGTCTAACCACGCCATCCGCGTCCGCCGCTGCCGTCGCTTCGCGCCGTCGCCTGCGCTGCCCACGCTGTCCTCGCCGTCGCTACGCCGGTCCACCTTGTTGCCCGCTTCCGCCGCTGCTCGCAGATCCGCGCCTCACCTGCTCATGCGGCGACGCCAAGATCGACGCCGCCTCCGGCAGCAATTGCCGGGTCAAGTGATGGATCGACAGACGGCGGCGCGTTTTTGTTCCACTTTGCCGGCGACAAGCCTCACACCTCGCTCGTCCAGCCGCCAGCCGCCAACCACCACCTCGTCCTCGGCTCCTCATCGGCTCACGATCCTTATGCTCGAAGGTGCTTCCTTGACTGTGCTTCCTCTTCCTCACCCCAATGATCTGTGTTATGAACTTATGATGATCTGAATTGGGGTTGAGCTTCGGATGTTTAACGAAATGTCCTTCAATTGCGATGTTGGTTGTGCTTATGAGATGTTCGATGTATTGTCAAGAAAAGGATATTAGAGTGCACATAATGTGATTGATGAAATGCTCAAGTGGCGTTCTTGAGCACAATCTCGCCCGGCCTCGTCTGTCCGTGCTTGTCATGTTTATTATTTTGGCCGGTTAATATTCTAATATGCTAGTTCTAATAACTTGATATTTTGTATTCCCTAATCCCTACAAACTTAATTCATTATTCTCGAAGCATTCACTTTATAATGCTTATTTTGATATCAAGAAGTCAAACTTTGTTATTGTGATGACATTGCTATGTTGGGTGTAATCCATCTATAAATGTGCTAATGGACTTTAGTAATTATGTATCTTTTGGACTTTGGTTATTATTTTGCTCAAACAAATCCATGGGCTAAGTAATTATGGTGATATTGCTATGTTAGCGGTAATGCATCTATATAATTTGTTTTGGACTTGTTATAATGGCTTAACTATATTGTTGTCATATGCAATTTGTGATGATTATATGTTTGGATGATTTTTTAATCAAATTTATCCAAATTTTTTTGAATTTTTTGAATTTGGTCCGGTTAACCCGGTTTATCCGATTAACCCGTTTGACCAGGGAACACCGGTTTTTTTTAAACCGGTTATTAAAACCCTGGGCATGGCATGGCATGGCTTGAGGTGACAGTAGGCGGGGAGGAGAAGGACAAGCAAACTTCAAGGAAGGGCTGTGGTCAGCTGTGCTAGCGTTATTTTGAGATCTCTTTAACGTACGATAAACTACGATGATATAAGAGGGGGAAATAGTAGTATATTTTATATCTCACTATTTGTTTAAAACATATATCTCAAAAGAATTTTAATATCCTTGTTGTACAAAAACTACTTTGGTAGTACAAAAAAATTGAAATTAATTTGAGCGTTAGATAAAGTGAAATGGAACACTACAAGCCAGCGAATGTCTGGACGGCTAAACAAAAACCGCCGACAATTATTTCTTTTTAGTGACGGCTACCGTATAGCCGCCGGGTACGTCTCATACTCTCGATCGCCCAAAATAAACTGTCGAGAGTACAGGCGTCACGAAGTGCGTACCGAACGGAGGCATGACGCCGTGAGTTAGTCTAGACGGCCGCCTCCAAGCCGTCGAGACAGGCCTGTCTCCCGACTTGCCTGAGGACAGTCTATCTCGACGGCTTCTTAACCGTCGAGAAGTTTTTTTTTAGGAATGTTGAAAATTAAAATCAATTGCAAAACAAACTAGAAATAAATATTCAAATTAGGAAAATTCATAAATTTTGTAGCATTATATTAATTGTGAGGACTAACTTATAGAAATGGAAAAAATTGGTGGAAATTGACGAAATGAATTTTTGGTTGTGCTAAGATAGTAATAATGGCATTAATATTTTTGTATAAAAATATTTACTAAAAAATCAAGGTAATTTCTGGAAAAATGCGGTGTAATTAAATTAGTGTGTCACATCCAAAATATGGTTCCGGGTGTTGTACGCGGTGAAGTAGAGTTGGCGAAAGTTGTTTTTTTTCACTTTGAGTAATGGAAGAAAAAATAAAAATATAATTAAATAATACTTAAAATGGGAGAGAACAATTTGTAATTCATTTATCACACTGTGTACGCATTAAACAATGTTTATGATGGAAATGTGTTGAAATTCATGGTTGTGGTAGCATGTCGTTCTAAACAGTTCATTAGAATACAAGGTACTTATTCTTGGACATTGGCCGTTATACGTGTAATGAGAATTTGTAAAGTCCAAACATTTTTAAAATTTTTGTGATCATGCATTATGGTATAAGCATCAACATTATGGTGGTGATACAAAAAATGGATGTTTGAATTTTTTTAAAAAAACTTAAACTAGATGTGTTGACCATCGGGGGAGGGAGGGACCAAGGGTGAACACTCGAGAATGGGCTTATCCTCGATGGCCGTAGGTACTGTAGCCATCGAGTGTATATGTATATCTCTAGGGTAGTCAACGGAAACCGTCGAGAGAGCAATTTCTTGATGGCCGTTTGGAATAAGGCGCTCGAAAAAAATAGCAGCTATCTCGACGGCTTGTAGAAAAGCTGTCGAGAAAGGGCATCCCAAGGCTCCGAGGCAGGTTCATATTAGTCACGATAGCCCAGTCGAACTTGGCACTCGAGAATAGATATTCTCGACGGCATTTGCAAAATCATCGACTTAGGTCATGTGATCCCTCGCGGACCATGTTGTCTTAGTCTTGACGGCCAGCTTTCACGTGGCTGTCGAGACTGATATGTGTTTCGATAGCTTTGCGATGGCCATCGAGAGTGGTGTTAGGGCTCGACCAGGTTAACTGTTACTGTTCCTTGTCTTGACGGCTTTCGTACGGTCATCGAGAGAACATACGAAATACTTGGGTGCTGGGGCTCGGGACATAGGCAAAATCTGCCTAAGCCCCGAGCCCCTACGCCGGCGCCACCATCGTTCGCCGCCGGCCGCCTTGTTCGTCACCGGCCGCCCTGTTCGACGCCGACCGTCACCGCTACCACGCTGCCCGTCTCGTCGTCGGTCGCCCGTCCGCCGCCGAGCGTAGCCTAAGCTTCTTTGCCGCACGCACTGCGTTCCCTATCACCGCTACCGCCTCAGCCTCTCGTCCTCGACCCCGTCACCACCGCCGCGTGCGCACTGTCCCGCCCGCCGCTTTGCGATGTCGCGTCGTCGCCATGTCATGCTCATCGCCGGTGCCTCGCCACAAAGCCGCTGCCTCAGCGACGTCGACGGCCAACCGTGTCGTGCTTTCGCCGCTAGAACCTCGTCGCGGCAGCCCAGATTCGTCCGGCCGCCGGTGGCCGCCGCCACCACCCTTACCACCGCCGTCGCCGGTGCTTGCGTCTGTTGTCACCTGCCGTCGCAAAGTGAGTTGCGGCCATTTTATTTTTAAAAATTTGAATGTGTCTTGACAGCCTAAATATCCACGTCGAGAGTGTAGTGAACGCATAGGGTATTCAGTATTTTGCTTAGTAATTAAGGATAGTAATTAGTGGTAATTAATCAAAAAATGAGTAAAATATAAAATGAAATTTAAAAGTAGGAAAAAATTATTTAAAATTAGAAAAAATGAAGAAATAATATAAATTATATAAAATTAGGAGAAAATGAAAAAAAATTAGAAAACAAAAATATAGGAATTTTAGCAAAAGTAATTTCATGTCATACTTAATTTGGAATGCATTTTTGCACATGTAATTTGATGTTGCGTTTAATTTGTATTGTATGTATTTAGACCAGGTAAAAACTATGTTTAACCTGGTTTATTATAATGTTTGTTACCGTGCTAGTGGTATGTAGTAACCTAGCTGTACTTCACCTGTTCGGGAACGGCAGCGCTCGTAACGAACTTGGACGGTGATTCATTGGGTTTGATTACGAGTTTTGGAAAGTGTTCCCGAATTGTCCAGCGGACAGCCCCGATCGAGAAATCACTTATCGATATTGGGCGGTTGAACGACAGATCACTTATCGATATTGGGCGGGGCCTAGACAACCTCACTGCTACAGTCGAGATGATGTTGAAGAAGAACAGGTAGTCCCGGAAGAGATAGATAGAGTTGAACCGTCAAACGATGATCCTCTCGATGCCGATGCAATTTACTTTTAATTATATGCAATTTACTTTCAATTATGGTAAATATTGTCCCAACACTTTATGTTTAATTCATTACTTCATGTTTAATTTTAAATATTTCAATGCCACTAACTCTTCGATATGTTCATATACAGGATGCCTCGCCGGTTTCTCAACTTCGGGTCCTCTGCGAGGGAGGATGAGGAGGAGGAGGCTACTGGGTCTCCTCAGCAGGGCACTCCATCCTCTGACCAGGAGATAGTCCCTACTGAGGAGTCTAGGGCTGGCCAGGAGGACGACACCCAGGGCCAAGAGGACGACACCCGAGGCCAGGAGGACCAGCTTGCTGCCTCGTGGGCTCCTAGGAAGAAAAGGGGCAAGAATAAGGTCCCCACGGCTCCTGCACATCCGTCTAGGATGATCGCGATCGACATCGACAGGGATAGGTACGTATGCATAGAACTTCTTATATGTAATTCAGATTGTTTTGATAATGTCTAACCTTGTTCTAATCGCTATACCAACATGTCTACTGTCAATGCTTGGCACAAGACATAGCCCGGGAGTACACTAGGGGCCCTCGTCCAGCAGTACTACCTGGGCTTGGTTGGGGAGGGCGACGATGCTCACGTTGCATACAACTGGGATGACTACAAGTTAGCCCGGCACAGCGATAGCAACGCTGCCACACAGTGCGTGCCGGAGTTCTAGGTATGTGCTTCTAAACAATTGACACCGTCCCTATTTTGTTACTAACCAGTTTGGTAAAACCCTTTTCAGCTTAGGTACTGTCCCCGTGATGGCGTCGCAGAGTTAGACTTCGACCCAGTCCTGCATAGGAACGCCAAACAGAAGGTCTAGGATCCGACGTCTGTAACCTGTGTGCAGCCATCGAGGACTGGTACAAGTAAATATTCACTGCATAAGTTCGTTCAACATGATTTTTTGCAATACCTAATGTTGATATTTTAATATCATAGAAGGGAGCACAATAAGCGGGTTGGCAGTCAGTTCGCGCGCACCAAGTACCTCAGCGCTGCACAGTACAGGCAGGTTTGTTCGGAGTGGGCGATAAACTGCCCGGATGCCTGGGAAGCATTGGCGGAGAAGTGGTCTAGTCCGGAGTTCCGGGAGAAGTCTGAGAAAGTGAAGAGAAATTGAGCCTCAAAGGTTTACAAGACGACCACTAGAAAGTGGTCGATACAGCAGCTTCGCAAGAAAATAGTAATTAATTATTTTTCTAGTCTTGCCTTGTAATTCTGTAACTTGCTGTGTTTAATAAACTAACTTGAATTCTCTTATCTGTGTAACACAGGCCCTAGCCACCTGGCGACTGCCGACCTTCTTCGATGCATGGGAGAGGAGCCACAGCTCGAAGAACAAGGATGGCACGCAATCGCCCATGGACCCTCTGGCACAGGAAAAGCTGGTAACTCCTATGTACTAATTCGCTTCTGGGTCAAACCTCATAGCCTGCCTTGATACTAACACAAATAAAATGCAGGATCGCTACAGAGAGGCTTACACCTAGAAGCATGGGATGGACAACAACCCAGAGGACCAGCCCTTGGACCCCCTTCTCATTCACTAGCACATTGGTGGGAAGGCCCACGGTAGGTTGGCGATTGGTGGCGACCACCTGAGGTAAGAGTGCTTCCCAAGTCTTCCACACCGCATTAGTTTGCATTTTCTAACTTTTGCCAAATTTCTTGTAGGTCCACGGACTACATGCCCGAAATGAGGGCGAGCCAGAGTGCCACGACGAGTTGCGAGAGAGACCAGGAGAGGGCGGAACATGCTCAGATGATGCAAGCCATGCAGGAGAGAGCATGCGAACAGTGGAGGAGGATTGGAGACGGCAGCGCGAGGAGCTCAAGCGGCAGCACCAGGAATTCAAGGCCCGCTTTGCCGTCTTGGAGCAGCTCTCATGGCTTTCTGGGGTAAGTTCTTGTAGCCTGCACAAAAAAAAAATTTTAATCACTAAGTCCACTAACATCACATCTCCCACATGTATAGGCCGGTCCAAGCGGGTTTGGGGGCCAGGGACCCCTCTCCGGCGCCTCCACGGGCCAACCTCCCCAGCCTGGCATCTACATGGGCCCGCCTCACTAGTCTGTCACCTACACGGGCCAACCACCCCCGCCTAGCGTCTACGTGGGGCCACCTAGGCATCCTACTGTCTACGGGGGCCCACTTGCCCATCCAGGGTACTATGGGGTGCTACCTCAGTATCCAGGCGGGTACGGGCCTCCGTGGGCTTGGTTTGCCACTCCTGACACGGTACAACCGAACTCTGTCAATTGTAACTTCAATCATCGTGTACACCACGGTTTCAAACTAAATATGATTCCTTTATTTACAGGGTTCAGGTTCAGCGGCTCCAGCTCCAGCCCAACGAGATGACGGCCAGGGAGCCGACGACGCCTCGAGGACGGCCGATGACGCTCAGAGGGTGTACGAGATCATCAGCAAGTTCTTAGATGGCAACCAGCCGTAGGAGCGAGGTGAACCTTTGTGTTCCTCTTTTTGGACTTGTGGATGTGATGTGAACTTTGTGGATGTCATGTGAACTTTGTGGATGTGAAGGACTTGCAAATGTGTTAACTTGTTGATGGATTCATCGTTTGTATATATTTGTTGGTTTGATTTCGAAGCGAATTATGAATTGTGGATGGCATTTGGGGAATATACAATTGTGGGGTGTTTTGGGTTTGCAGGTTGCAACCACTGCTGTTGGAGCAGCGACGGCTGCAAAATTCAATTATTTTTGCCATATTACTGGCTTTTTTTTTTTTCAGAAAACAAGTTTTCTCGACGACCTACTGAAGGCCATTGAGATAGGTAGCGCCTCCACCAGCGGGGCATTAACACTCTCGATGTCTACAGTATGGCCATCGAGAGTAACGGGCATAGCGCCGGACGTCCACTGGCCAGTGGGCCCCCTGCTATCAGGCCCACGATGCTTACTCTCGACAACCATCGATCGGCCGTCGAGAGTTGGCCATCCGAGCGGGTAACGGCGCTTGGTCCTTTGTTTTGACTTTTGTTTGGCCAATCAGAGAAGTTTTCTCAACGGCTAGCCATCAAGAATAGGCCATCAGTCTCGACTATCTATTCTCGACGGCGTCAAGAAACACTAGATTCGACGGTTTTTAGGGCTTTCTCTATGGCTATGGCCGTTGAAATTTTTGCATTCTCCTGTAGTTTAGTGCACCATAAAATTTTCCCTATTAATTTCAAAAGCTTTGATAGAAGCACTGCCTAATCTAATACACGAGGTAAAGTGATCTGATTTTGCTACTTAGAAGAGATTAAACATTTAAATTCTAGGGTTTTAGATTGAAAAATTGACTCGATTGATAGTTTGATACTGTAGATTGGGCCTATTCCACTCCATTAATTCAATATATATTTTTTCAACAAGTGAATTACGAGCGGTATATATATACCTATAAATCATGCAAGTGCTAATGTCTCAATATTATATAGGACAAATATATTCATTTTTTAACCGGAGGAACAAATTTGTTCTGAAATCCTTTGGATATACGAATTTAATTACATCTACGGATGATTTCACTTAGAAATTACATCAACTCTTAGTAGTTGATTTCCAAATTGCAACACACGCTTATTGACTCAACGAGCACAGCCGATGTCTTCAGTTCGTTGACCAAGTCACTGCTTCCTACTAGCTAGTTGCAGTGTTGAACCTATCATTCACTATTATCTACAAGAAATTTCCTTAAAAATTGTTGGAAATCTGTCCCAGAACATAGCTAAGCTTCTAAGAGTTTGAGTAATTTTTTTGGCAACATAACTAGTAGATTGGAAACTTCAGAGCAAAACGAAAAACGAAACGCATTAACGCAGATGGTTTTGGGTCGCCCTAGACGTGCGACTTTTGCCGGCCGTAGCCTCCTTAATATATCTCTCAAACTCTAGCAAACTTAGCTGATTGCATGCAAAACGTGTCACACACGATGATTACTTCACTACTACAGGAGTGACCTTTCATACCGGCACATCAGTACCGGTTATACATCAACCGGGACTGTCAGTTACATCAGTCCCGGTTCAACGGTCTACTGGTCCGAGGGGAATATCAGTACGGGCTGAAGACACCACCCGGTACTAATGTTCTAACATCCATGCCAGTTGGTGTAGCCAACCGGTACTAAGAGGGCTAGCTGGTCCGGGGTCTGCTTAGCACCGGTTGCTTACACCAACCAAGATCGATGTTTAAACATCGATGCACAGTTGGTGTAACCAACCGTACTAAGTTTCCTGAGTTCGCAGTATCGGTTGGTTACATTAAACCTGCATCGATGTTCTAGCATCGATGACAAAGTTGGTGCAACCAACCGGTATTAATTTGAACCCCCTACACGGCTAGTGGCCCGCCCCACACTCTTCTTCTTCCTAGCTCCCACCTCGCTTCAGTTCATCCTGGTTTCTTCAGTTCCTAAACTTTTGCGGTTCCTTGGTTTTTCTTCGGTTCATTATAGCTTCTTTTTATTGATTTCAGCATTAGATTTTGCATTCGCATTGGAATTTGCTTTGTGTTTAATCACATTTGACCGCATTGAATTTGCCGTGTTTAATGGATCCGACCTTCTATCTTCCCTCCCTATATTTTTCCCTCCATCAACATGGAGAACAAGATCCGCACCATTTCGATCCCTTCTCTCTCCGCCACCGCCACCACCGCGCGCATTCCTCCGCCATGGTTCGCCGCCTCAAGACCTGCAAGGCGACTTGTAATCCCGACCTCATTGCAACATCCGCCGCCAAGCAGAGTCCATCCAGCTCTACCGCCTGCGTGCCGCCCCACCCACATCCTCCGCCGAACCGCCGTGCCACCCCACCCACATCCTCCGCGCAACCTCGCGCGCCCCCCACCTCCGCCAAGAACCTCCGGCGGCGCCCGCACCAACTGGAGGAGACATGGAGGCACTTCGCCAGCGGCACCTGCTCATCGCCGCCACCATATCAACCTCGTGGTTGGGAGGAATCGGGCTCTGCTGCCGCCGCTTGCCACCGCCAAGCTTCGGGATCGGATGCACATGGAGGTGGGGATCCCACGCCGCGTGTGCGCCTCTCCTCACTGCGCCTCGTCCTCGACGATGACGAATCGATCGAGGGCGCTGATGGCGGAGGAGGATGAGTAGAATATAGTTGATGTTTAGTTTAATTATGTATATAGTTTAGTTATTATGTATGTATGTAGTTTAATTATGTAGTATGTGATGAACTATTTTGTGATCGAATCAATGAGATCAGTGTTTAATTATGTATGTATGTGATGAATTATTTTGTGATGGAATCAATGAGATCAGTGTTTAATTATGTATGTATGTGATGAACTATTTTGTGATGGAATTAATGGGATCTGTGCAATGAAATGAGTTATGGTGAAATGGTGATCTGTGTAATGAATTGTTGATATGTGCAAAAATGTTCATCGACAAATGAGTACAAGTATGAATCTGTGAAATGGGATCTGTGCAATGAAATGAGTTATAGTGAAATGGTGATATGTGCAATGAATTGTTGATATGTGCAAAAATGTTCATCAACAAATGAGTACAAGTATGAATCTGTGAAATGGTGATCTGTGCAAATGCCAATTTGGATTGAAATGGACCGGCTGAAGAAACTAACCGGTATTGATTCGCTAACATCGATCGGTTGGTTAGACCAACCGAACTCGGCTTGCTTAATACCTAAGTTAGTTACAAGAACCGAGACCGATGTTAGAGCATCAAGACAGCCTTCCATAACATGGACCGGTGAAGAAACTAACCGGCATCGATTCTCTAACATCGAGACGGTTGGTTACACCAACCGAACTCGCTGCTTAATACCGGTTGGTTACAAGAACCGGGACCGATGTTACAAAGATCAAGACAGCCGGTATCTTAAACCGGTACTAAGCAGCCTTATTTGAACAGTCCTCTTCCCCGCCTCCTCCCCACACACTGCCAGATCAAGAACATCGTCGGCCAAGAGCTTTTAGGCCAAGAGAAAGGGGGACGGGTGCTGCCAAAATTTTGGTCATCTTACTCTCAGCCAAGTTAACCAAGGTTAGTAACATCGTTCCTCACTACATTTGGTGTAAAATGGAGCTTCTTCTTTGCTTGAAATGTGAAGAAAATTTGATCTTTTGTCATGATCGATCAAGAACAGTGCAGCGCCGGCCAAGAGCACAAAAAAGGGGGAGGTGCTGCCAAAATTTGGTCATTTTACTCTCAGCCAAGTTAACCAAGGTTAGTAACATAGTTCCTCACTACAATTGGTGTAAAATGCAGTTTCTTCTTTGCTTGAAATGTGAAGAAAATTTGATCTTTTGTCATGATCGATCAAGAACAAAGGCAAATACGGCCAAGAGCTTCAAGAAAGGGGGAGGTGCTGCGAAAATTTGGTCATTTTTTACTCCCAGCCAAGTTAACCAAGGTTAGTAACATAGTTCCTCACTACATTTGGTGTAAAATGCAGCTTTTTTTTTGCTTGAAATGTGAAGAAAATTTGATCTTTTGTCATGATCGATCAAGAACAGTGCAGCGCCGGCCAAGAGCTTCAAGAAAGGGGGAGGTGCTGCGAAAATTTGGTACTCCCTCCATTCCATTTTATAAGGCATATTTTGACTTGAGAAAAGTCAAACTTTATAAATTTTGACCAACATTTAATCAAATTATATGCATCTTTAATGGATAAAAGTTATATCAACATGTTGGCCTTTTAAATTGCTTTGAATACAATGTGATATTATAAAAATTGCCAATATATAATAAGAGAAATTAATGATCAACGTTTGTTTAATTTGAAATTTGTGAAATGTTAAAAAATTCATTATTGGAAAATGAGCTAATAGCTGCCTTGATGTAACATAATGTAGATGGACCGGCGATGGATGTACATGGACCGACGCACCCTGGAGTTCTTGCAGGGTTTGCAAGCTTTTCTTCGTGCGGCCGATGCATACACGAAGTCAGGCTACATATGTTGTCCATGCATAGACTGCAAGAATGAGAAGGAGTGGCCAAAATCCAGCCACCTTCACTTCCATTTGCTCTCAAGAGGTTTCATGCCAAACTATACCTGTTGGACCAAGCATGGTGAAGAAGAGACTATACGAGAAGATGTTGAAGAAGAAGAAGATCAGGGGGACAACAATATCCCCGATGCTGGCCAACACGGTTCTTTCGAAGATACATTGGGGGAGTTTGGCGATGATGACCTCGAACAGATGCTGCTTGATGGAGAGGGAGAATACACCAATGAAAGACATTACGAAAAGTTCCAGCACCTATGGGAGGACCACAGAACACTATTGTACCCAAACTACCGACAGGGCCACAAAAAATTGCGTACCTCGCTAGAACTCATGCAGTGGAAGGCGACCAATGGATTGTCTGATAAGGGGTTCGACGAGTTGTTATGCCTCATAAAGAAGTTGCTTCCAGAGGGTAACACGCTGCTGAACTACGATGAAGCCAAGCAAGTTGTGCGCCTTTGGGGTTGAAGGTACAAAAGATACATGCATGCCGAACGATTGTATCCTCAGACGCAATGAGTATGAGGATTTGGAAGCTTGTCCGTGTGCGTAACTTCGAGGTATAAAACTAGGCGTGATGACCGAGGCGAGGAAGGGCAAGATGTCGAAGAAGAGACCCCGTTAAGGTGGTCTGGTATTTCCTATAATCCCTCGGTTGAAGCGCGTATTTGCGAGCAAAGCGCATGCCCGATGATGCTTGCCGCACAAAGAAGATTGTAAGGACGACGGAAGGCTAAGACACCCCGCTGATGGCTCCCAGTGGAGAAAAGTCGATAGAAAATACCCGGACTTTGCTGAGGATGCAAGAAACATAAGGTTTGGGTTGAGTATGGATGGGATGAACCCGTTCGGCGAGATGAGCAGCAGCCACAGCACTTGGCCCGTGACTCTATGTATCTACAACCTTCCTCCTTGGCTGTGTATGAAGCGAAAGTACATTATGATGCCGTTGCTTATCCAAGGGCCTAAGCAACCTGGAAACGACATCGACGTGTACCTCAAACAGTTGGTGGAAGATCTGCTAACGCTGTGGACCGATGGTGTATGTGTATGGGATGAGTACAAAAGAGAGCACTTCACCCTACGTGCATTGCTATTCGTAACCATCAACGACTGGCCTGCACTTGGTAACCTATCGTGCCTATCTATCAAAGGATATAAAGCCCGATCCAAAGGCTTAGAGGATACGGACAACAAGTATCGAAAAACTCCCGAAAGGTCGTGTACATGGGCCATCGAGGTTCCTCCATTTGAAGCACCGTTCTGACGGAAGGGTGAGAATTTCGATGGGACGTAAGAGAAACATAAGAAGCCCTGCATCGCAGCCGGACACTTGTATTTTCTCCGTAAAGGATCCGAAAGTAGTATTCGGAAAGGGTCTCGTAGCAAATTTGTCTCTCTCAACAAGGTCATACTGAAGCCCATTTGGAAGAAGAAGTCAATATTTTGGGATTTACCTTCTTCGAAAGACTTAGAGGTCCGCCACTCACCGGACTTCATGCATATCACGAAGAATGTCTGCGTGAACTCGCTAGGCTTCCTAGATATGTACGGTAAATCAAAAGATACACTTCAAACTAAAAGGACCTGCATCTACTAGGACTCGTGAACGACCTACATCCGTAAAAGAGAGCGAAAGGACAACATTACCTCCACCCCGCGAGCTACACTCGAGCAAGGAAGAGAAAAAACATGATTAAGTTCTTTAACAGCAG
Organism: Olyra latifolia; assembly: GCA_036346145.1. Taxonomy (NCBI): domain Eukaryota; kingdom Viridiplantae; phylum Streptophyta; class Magnoliopsida; order Poales; family Poaceae; genus Olyra; species Olyra latifolia. The sequence goes on along the minus strand of CM070528.1, from coordinate 5,274,696 downwards.
TGAAGGTCCTTCGGTACTCCTCGAACATAAGGAGACTCATCAACACGAAAGAGAATAAGATAGTACACCAAATCACATGACTGTCATATATTGATGACACAGCTGTTCCTCGATGGCGCCGAGAGGTATTCTCGCCAGATCGGGTACGAGGACAATCGTAAAAGCGTGCTTGTTCTTCAACGCGTGTCGCAGAAGGTCATCGAACCACGGAACTTATCTAAGCCGCAGGATGACATGGTCGATAGTCCGGTCGACCTTGAGATGATCTTCCTCCGTCCTTTTTGATATTATGGTCCATCTCATGGTCCACATTGTCAAAGAGATAGAAATTCTCGGACCCGTGTTCCTGCATAGTATGTTCCTTTCGAGAGGTACATGGGTGTTCTAAAGAAATATGTTCGAACCGGTCTCGCCCGTAAGGTCAGCATTGCATGTGGTGTTGGCACGAGGAGGTGATTGAGTTTTGTGTCGACTACATTGATGAGCTAAATCCGATTGGCCCCTGTTTCACGCCATGAGGCGAAGCTCGAGGAAAAGGAACTCTAGGAGAAGAGAATTCTTTAGCGATTTATCTACTTTCATTTAAACAAGCACATTTCACAGTCTTGAAACAAGCAAGCAGAGTGGCCGAGTTTATCCATGAACATGAGATGATTCTACGCGACCAAGACCGAGAGAAGTCAGAAAAGTGGATCGCACTAGAGCAAATGGATCGTTTCGGTGGTTGGTTACAAAAGAAACTGATGGGCTCCCGAACAAACAATGAACAGTTGAAACTCTTGGCTCGGGGACCATCCATGACAATCGTATCATTCCATGGGTATGAGATAAATGGGTACAAATTTTACACGACTACCTAGGATAGCAATAGCACCAACCAAAACAGCGGGGTCCGTATAGATGCCTTGGACAAAAATAAAAAGATGGACACCTACTATGGTTACATAGAAGATATCTGGGAACTCGAGTATGGACCTTTAAAATCCCTCTGCTTCGTGCCAATGGGTCAAATTGATACCGTTGAGATCAACGAGCGGTATGACAACCGTGGACCTCAAGCAAGTGGCCTATAGGACGAACCATTCGTGCTAGCAAATGATGTGACACGGTATTCTACGTGATGGACATGAACAAGAAACCGAAAAAGTAGAAGGACAGCCTACTAAAAGCAAGAAGCGTATGACAAGCCTCATCAAGATAACAAGCGAAGCAAAAGACTAGCGATCAGCCAAGGCGCCACGTGGTTTTTCCAGGTAAAAGAAGGATCGTCGGAGTTAAGGGCGTCACAGATGAAGAAGAGTACAATCAGTTCGACGAGCTACCTCCTTTTATGGTGGACGTAGACATTACTATCTTGAATGATATAGAGGAATCCCTATGTATGCGACACGATCATAATGAAGGATCACTTGTAAAAACAAAGTATGTTAGCAAATAAGTCGAACCGTGTTATATAAACCCGTATGAATTATGATTTTTATTAAGCAAGGAAGCAACAATTGAATTTATATAACAAGGTGAAAATCAGTATTAATAAATATGATTTGTTGGAAAATAATAATATAAAGAATATATGAATTTTTAATTTATTTTATTTTTTGAAAATCATTTTAGTGTGGAATAAGTATGAGTTATTATTTTTTAGTAAGCAATGAATCAATAATTGAATTTACATAAAAGATGAAAATTTATAATAAAATTTGAAAAATTAAAGAGATTTCAAGGCTCCCAACAGTTTTCTATAATTTTCGAGAAATTAATGGCAAATTAGTACCAATGACATGTGGGACCCACCAGAAATGGGCCCACATGTCAGTGAGCTGATCCCTATCTCCTAAGAAGGGTACAAAAAAGATTCGTGCCGTAAAGAACCGATCAAAACCCCCTCCTCTCCCCTGGCTATCAGCGTGCGCTTGAGTGCGGGCTCCCCGGTGCGATCATGGGTTCGAGCCCGCTCGCGCCGTTGTATTCTTTTATTTTTGGTGTAATCTGTCAGGACTAAGTGAGCATTCAATCCCGGTTTGTTACATCAACCGGGACTGATATGAGCAATCAATCCTGGAGTAATACACCAACCGGGACTGATGTGATGTTAGTCCTGGTGTATGACACGAACCGGGACTGATTCCCTCATCATATAAATTCGAAAGGGAGAAGTCCCGGTTTTCCAATGTGATTTTCTTTAGTATCAGAATTTATAGTTTATACAGAATGTTTTATACTTTTGATTTTTAATTTATGTTTTATACTTTTGACTTTTAATTTATGGTACATGAATGTATTTGTGAGGACAAATCTTATGGGTCCAAAAACAATATATATTATAGGAAATGTACATATATTATACCATTATAATAATTTACAAATAATGGTACCCCGTACAATGCCCCACGGGTTACCACAAAAGATGCTAAAAGCTAATTTCTAACAATATACTAAATAACTAATAATTAATTTCTAGCATCTGTCGGGACTAATCGTCGTCTTCGTCATCGTCCTCCTCCTCGTCGTCGGCGTCGGCGCCATCGTCATCGTCGTCGTCGTCCTCCTCCTCCTCCTCCTCCTCCGGATCGTCGTCGTCCTCCTCCTCGTCCTCGTCCTCCTCCGCCACGACGTCCTCGTCGTCGAAGTCCTCCTCGTCCTCGTCGTCGTCGGACAACTCCGCCGGGTGGAAGACGGACTCCTTCCTCGGCCGGTTGCTACGAATGAGCTTCCGAGGGGGACACTCGTCCTCGGAAGACGGCGGCGGCGGTAAAGCGAACCCGCGAGCATCGATGATGGTGGTGGGATGGAGTTAGAGGAACAGAAGAGGCGAGAGGAAGACGCCATTGATCGAAGAGAAGACGGTTAATTAGGCGGAGGAAGATCGTCGGTTTTATAGAAGAGCCTCTTGTCGAGGCGAGAAGAGGCAGAGGCGGCCTCGGTTCGCGCCAACATTAAGTCGTTTAATTCCCATAGTCCCTTAGATACACCAACCGGATTTAGGTAGTCGGTTGGAGACACCAACCGGGATTACTTCCAAAATGGAGATCACGGACTTGTGGTTCCCATGGCGATGGTAGTAATTGCCATAAATTACAAAGTATGTTACCAATTAAAACCGTGTATGAATTATGATTTTTTATGAAGGAAGGAAGCAATAATTGAATTTATATAAAAAGGTGAAAATCTGTATTAAGATGGTTGGAAAATTAAATTGTAAAGAATATGTGAATTTTTAATTTATTTTATTTTTTGAAATCATTTAGTGTGGAATAAGTATAATTTATTATTTTTTAGTAAGCCATGAAGCAATAATTGAATTTATATAAAAGGTGAAAATTTATACTAAAATTTGAAAAATTAAAGAGAAATTTCAAGGCTTTCAACAATTTTCTATAATTTTCGAGATATTAATAGCAAATTAGCGGCGTCTTGCTTGGCAGCGCTGAGCTCCCTCCCGTCATGCCTTTTTTGGCAAATCAATTCGGTTGGTGTAATTAAGCGGGACTAAGGGAGATTGCGTCCCGGTTGGTGTCCTCAACCGGGACTAAGTGAGCATTCCATCTCGGTTTGTGATACCAACAGTGACTGATGATTCCTAGGGCACTACCTAATGCGGGCGTAACCAACCGGGACTGATGTGTGGTTAGTCCCGGTGGATGATACCAACCGGGACTGATGCCACCATCATATAAATTCTAAAGCGAGTGAGGTTGGAGGCATAACTGTTTTATCGTCTCCAACCTCTCGCCGACGCCGCCTTCACTTCGCCGCCCTCCTCTCCTCCGACGACCCTTGCCCGCCCTCCCCGACCTCACAAGATCGCCGTCCTCCTCGTCACCGACGACCCCATGAAAAGGTGCTCCTTGTGCTCCTCTCCTTCCCTTCCTCGCTCCTCGGGAAGGTGCAGCCGCGAGCATGGGGCGATGAGTGCGGGCTCGGGCAAGCATGACGGAGGCGTGACACAAAGGGCACGAGCGACAGAGTCTTGGCGCGGCCAACAGAGCACAATCACGCGCGCCTAGAGTGTTCGACGAAATGCCCAAACCTCACGCAGCGATGGCGGAGCCAGGATTTCAACCTTTGGGAAGTAAAGTAGTTAAATTGCCAAATAATTGGTCCAAGATATAAATTTTACATGAAAAAATAAAACATAGCCTGTATTTAATGGAAGACAATCTGACCTCTGTATCTTATTTATATGAATTTTGAGATGTATATGTATATGCCAATTTTATAGCAAATTTGAATTCTAAGATGTATGTCAATTAATTGTGAAATATAATGTATATACCGTCCTTGTCACTGTCGCCCGTCCTCATCTACCTCATCTTCCCCACCGCCCTCCTCGTTGTCACCCGTTTATGTATAAGTATATGTGAAATGTGCAAGTATACTATTGTTAATCTTTTTTCGTTAATTTTCAATGCCTTCTTATAGACTACAAAACTACGATGGCGGGAGAAGGGTTTGATGGAGACGAGTTCATGAGAAGTTTGATTTCGGGAGAAGATGGTTACGAGCTCGATGATTCCATCGAGGCCGCAAGGCCTGTCGTGGACTTAAGGCTCGTTGAGACCGATGAGACTCATGTCGAGGCCGCTGAGACGACCATGGTAATTAGATCGAATTTGTATATGCCGGTTCCACCATCATGCTAAGCCAATATTCTAACACGTAGACATTATTGTACCATATTTTCAGATCACTCAATCGAGTAGCCAATCACGTCAGCGAGGTTCAAACAAGAAGTCGAAGGCAAGACATGTTATCACCGAAGTCGGCGATAACGGCCAACCTCTTGCACCCCTAGGGCGATTAGGCCGTTCAATTGACATCTGGCGTCCACGTCGAGGACCATGTGCCGATTAGCATCGTGAGATAGGATAATGTCCTCAAGATACGAAGGACATGCTCGACCGACTGAAGGAGACATTCACCTTCCCGAGGGACCAAGAGAAGATGAAGAGTTACACGTTGAAGAAGATGGCCATCGCATTCCAAACATATAAAAAGAAGTTGAACACGAGTACGTCAAGAAGAACCGAATTCTGACTTCAACAAGTACCCAAAGTTGCGAGAATCATTGGGATGCGTTAAGTGAACTACAAGAATTGAATGAAGGTCAAAGTCGACCGAAAGGAACAGCCGAATGCTCGAAGAAGCAATACCACCACCACTCGCCCCGTGGTTACCGCCAGCGATGCACAAATGGGAGAAGAGGAACAAGAATCTGCTGGCGAAGGGTGTTGCACCGCGACAATGGAATGGCGAACAGAGCGAAGAGCTGGTTCTATGCTCACGGCGGCGGCCTTGACGATGATGGAAACACGGTGTTCGGGAATGTGCTGACAGATGTGGCCAGAAGACTTGTAAAGTCGATCGAGGAATCTTCCCAGGGCACCTTCGTGCCAAACAGGGAGAACGACGAGCTTACAAGGGCCCTACAAAACCCGGAGCACCCTGGACGTACACGAGGCGTTGGCGTCGTTCCGTGGAAGATTGGGTTCGCTAAGGACGCCGCTACCTATAGGAGTCGGGTGAGAAGCAAGTCCCGACAGGCACAACAGCTCCTAATGCTTGAAGAACGCCTGAATCAAACACAACAGAGCATGAAAGAAGAGATCCAAAGACAGTCTGCAGTTAGCCTTGAGCCAACGGCTAGAATCGCGGGCAGAACCTCCTGCTAATCCGGATCTCATTAGTCCTCAAGGCGGCGGCATACCAGTGTGCTTCCGTGGGTTGCCCGAAGCGGACTTGGGCCATCGGCACATGTGGGCGACATCACGCAGCGGACACCTTGTGAGCTGCATGTCCAAGTGAGAACATCTCTTTCAAGGCGGCTCACGGCATGGTGACCGGTGGGGCAGGCTGGTCATCCATGGCCAGCAGATAATGCCGGGCTACTCCGGGGTCTCGGTGGAGGAGGTATGCCTAGGGTGCGAGGACTGGACCTCGATATTCCCGGAGGTGACGGACTACGGTTAGGAGAGGCGATCCATAATTTCATCCAATGGCGTAAGAAGTACATTATTTTTCGAGATCACATGGACGTGTCCTCTCCAACACCTTCATCACCTCCGGCACACATAAGCGGTCTGTCATCACCTCCATCGTCACCGAAGAGATGCCTCCCGAAGCCCGTCTCTGCACCAAGCCTCGCGACGCTGAAACTCCAACTCCAACATCGCCGCCCAAGACAAGCAAGCCACTCGCCTAGCAACAGAAGAGGACGAAGTCCACCCAACCCAAGCTAGCTGCACTTGCAAAGCGGGCGATATATGACGGAGGAGGAGACCGAGAAAGTAGTCGAGCCGAGGTCACTAAATTTTTAAACCCAAGTCACCAGAGAAGAAGGTTCACTGATGCGGAAGAATTTCTAAAAGGCTTGAGAATAGTGAAAAATTTGAAGGACAAAAAGGAAAAACCTCGTGTATCTGACTACGAGCGCACATTGGTCAAGGAAAGGTCCAAGAAGAAGACGTCAAAGAAGACGACGTCATCGGTGATCGAAGGCCAAGGAGATGCAAAAATTCATCGAAGAAACCGGTCTTCACCCAGAGCAAATATTAGGCGACATACAGATTGAAGCTGCAGAAGTCAGATGGCAATATACACTGGGCGCTTCCTTGGTTAGGCGTGAGGAGATTGGCCAGCTACCAACTAGGATGCACCAATTCCATGAATGGTACCTGGATGCGTTCAAGCATGGCCTAATGTCATTTGCCGTCAAGTACAATGAAGAACAATTTTTTCATGGCGACAGTGAATTTTATGTCCAATGGCGATAATGTACGAGCTATACCACTCGAGCGCCATCGGCGTGGCCATGTTGAGTTCTTTGGACTCTGTAAGTGTCTTATTTAATTGCGAAATCCATCGTGCGGGCCCTTGCACTATACTAACTTGCAAGCCTAACTAATTTCTTCTTATGTAGAATGGAGATAGAAAGATGCAAAAGTGTTTCTACTCTCAACACAGCTTCCTTGACCCTTTAGTTATCAATGAGACAAATGTTAAAATATCCCCGCGATATAGAGACCAACATATACAACGGGCTAATAGGTCAAAATATCATTCAAAGATACTTTTACCCTACAACTTTGAGTAAGTGTTTTCGTGCATCCTCGTTCTAATCTTTTTCCACAACACGATGTTAGAACTAATTAGTTACCTATGTTGCCATATATATGTACGACTTTCATCGGATTCTTCTCATTATCGAGCTAGATCGTAGCATGATCACGATTATAGACTCATTGAGGAGACCAGGTTGAAAAGTACAAAAACTTGATCGACATTCTCAACCGGTATTCTTGTTCTTTCCATTATTGTGCTCGTTCTACTCCATTTTAAACAAATTCTAATCATGTTCAATTTGCAATCACGTGTGTAGTGCATTCGCACGGTTCCGTACTAAAACCGTGGGCGAATTCAACGAGGAATTCGATATTACACTTGCCTCTCGAGTATGTATGCCATCAGGGTAGCTTTTGAGTTAGTTAACTTCATTTCCATGCATCCATTTCACGCTGTTAGCTTTTTTCACCACAGTCAAGGCGTCGTGCCGTCGAGCACCAATATATGCGGCTACTATGTGTGCCATATTATGCACATCCTGGCCGGAGGTGCTACCAACTTGCAATGTGTGTCCGATTTCTTGCCGGCGACCGTCAGAGCGATCCAAGAACAACTCGTCGGCTGGATTTTCGATAAGGTCGTAAATCCAAGAGCCGAAGTTTCACGTTCAAAGACAAATAGGTGGGGCCGCCGATAAAGACCGGTGAACTGTCGGGTCAACATCTACGACTACCAAGAAGCGATGCACATAAAAGATCACGATGAGCGTTACGTAATTAAAGTTGTAATGAATGTCATTGTGATACCTAATAGTTGTAATTAAAGTTGTTAATAAAAGTTACGTGATTTAATTATCGTTATGCATGATTGATTATATGTGCTTTAATTAATTGTGACTTAGCACACGATATATATATATATATATAATAATAATAATAATAATAATAATATTAGACTTAACACACACGAGACACATATATAATATATATTACCTCATATATATATATATATATATATATATATATATATATATATATATATATATATATATATATATATATTTATAGCTCAGTGGTGCACACTTTCGACTGCAGTTGGAGGAACCAACCGATCGAATAACAACTTATCTCGATACCGATTGGTGCCTCCAACCTTGGCCGATCAAGCTTCCAGCGAGGCACGGCTAAAACCACGTGTGCTGCTCAAGACCGGTCGGAGGAATCAACCGATGAACAACGACTTATCACTACCGATTGGTGCTTCCAACCGTCTTCGATCGGGCTTGCAAGGCACGGGCTAAAGCCACGTGTGGCCTCCAACCGTCGATACTATATCAGCACGGGTGAAACTGGGGCGATGCCATGGGGCATCGGTCCCGGATATTCTATCCGGTTCAAAAACGTCTTGATGGCCGTTAGAACCGGGTGATGGTCAGATCTGTAGTAGTGCTTTATCCTAAATGCAACCTTATCTTAATGCATCTAAACTACTTTGCTTTGATCTGTACATATCAAGCTTACATGACTTACGCAACAAGAAAATTAAATGCATGATACTTGACTAGCTCATCTAATAATCACCTCCCTGAGCTAGTCTATTATCTTCTCCACAGCTTGCATACCAATTCTGGCTCTCGGTTCAACGAACTTGACTTTACCTAACGGCTTTGTCAAAAATGTCAGCTAGCTGATTCTTGGTGTCGACATGCTTGACAACAACCTTCCCTTCTTCCACGCAATCTCTGATAAAATGAAATCAGGTGTCTATATACTTACTTCTGTCATGGTATACCAGATTTTTGCATAGAGAAAATGTGGACTTGCTGTCTATGTTCAACACCACTCCTTTTGATCCACAATTCAAGAGATCATTCAATAGCCGATCTAGCCAAATTCCTTGCCATGCTCCTGATGCCGCTACTATGTACTCTGCTTCACTCGTGGAGAGAGCAACCACCTTCAGTTTTTGTGACACCCAGCAAATCAAGCTAGCACCCAAAAAGAAAACAACACTGGTTGTACTTCTTCGGTCGTCAGGATCTCCTGCCATATCACTATCTAGTATCCTTCCAATTTCAGCGATGCTTCGTCCCTTCTTTTATAATAGCAGCGCCCCGACCCGGCCCAGCCCTCATCGGAAATCTCGCGGCAGCGCCCCGACCCAAACCCGACCTGCCTCACCGGTGCCCTAGACCACCCCGACCTGAGGAGGAGGAGGAGGAGGAGCCAAAGAGGAGACACTGACCATGGTCCATGGGGGAGGAGGGAGCTGTCTCCACCGTGCGGAGGAGGAAGAGGATCCCGACGCCTGCCCGCCTGCCCGTCGCCTTATCGAGGTCGCCTTGCAACCTAGCTGCACCGTCCGATCGTCCCTTGCTCCTCATGGTCGACTCCCTCGCTCCCTACGTCGTCCCCTTAGCAACGCTGTCATGGGGAACCACCGCCATGCCGCGCGAGGGAAGTTGGGAAGGGGAGGAGGTGTGTCGAGACAACCCCTAGAGAGGAGGCGGGAGTTGGGGAATCAGGGACGAGACAGAGGGGTTGCAAGAGACTGAGAGTGCGAGAGAGTGTAGTAGTATCGAGATTGACGGTGGGGCTGTAGGGTCGGGTCGGGTCGGGTTAGGGTAGACGCTAATCCGGACACGACGTGATTTCCACCCGGCTGTTGGGTTAGGTCAGGACCTGACGGGTCGGGTTGTAATCTAGATCTCTATAATCTACCTGCTATTTTATCGCGACAATGTTAACCTGATCGACAGCGTCGGTTCATGTAATGCCCCTTATAATTATTCCCCTGCTTGCTAATGATTTTAATATTAGAGATACTCGAAAAGGAAATTTTATAGGACCATATCACATGGATCGAAGTATATGGTACTAATTAATAGAGGAAGGTTAAACCTGTTAGAAAACAACACAATAAGCTGTCGATCGAGTAAAGGTCAAGAAAACCCTAAGAAAGAGCAGAGAAAACAAATTATTAATAGGCCGAAATATCTACTTTTCCATGGGGCGTAGTACGGCGCAAAATCTTCAGCATGTGTGAGGTCTAAGCTCAGCTGGCTAGTCTCGGGGTTGGCGAGTAGTCTATCCAGAGTTCAACTTTCAGGTCTCACCTGTATCCAGGATTTAATCCTGGGGCCTCGATACACTCTAAGATTAATTCCTAGGGTATACGCATGCGCATTTAGTGGGAATACGCATGTTCGTGTAAGGAGGTTTTAAGTCTCTGTTCTGGTTCTTCGTGTACACGGGACACACGTGCGTGTGTGAGTATGGTGTTGTGACTTGCGTGTGGTGTGAGTTGTGTAAGTTGTGTAGGTTTGTGCTGTACCTATAAAAAAAAATCTTCAGCAGGTGCAGCTGCCGAGCATTATGACAAGCGAAAATATATCTACGCTCATCTATGAAAGTCCCCGTCTTATCCTGCCCCTCCGTTGTGCATCGAGATACGCGCCGCGCTCGACTCCCTTTCACTCCTGTCGTCGGCACTCCCGTCATTCAGTATTCAGCATGATGTGTGATCTGAGTCAGCCTCTAGGTCAATGCCATTTGTCCAAACACATCAGCAAATGTCAAATGCATTAATAAACCTCTGAGTTAAGGGACTAATTAGAATGAGCTTTAGTGATCGACGATAGTCAAGGGATCAAATTGAATGTTACCCATATATACCTGTCCACTAGGTAGTACTTGTTCACCACATGCATATATACCATATCAATTTATACAAACTGTGTTTATTTGCAGTTTTACGTGAGCTAGTGACCATTAGATCCACTCCGTGCAACTTGGTACGTAGCAAGTCACGGGCTTGTCACAGCCGGCAGCATTCAGTATTTAGTCCATGCGGGCTCTATTTTGTCTGGCAACCATGGGCTAATTAAGTGTCTAAGCAGGGATAGTACTTCTTCTAATAAAAAATAAAATAAATAAAGTTAAATACAGTTACTTATATATACGTTTCACCCGGGCCTCTCAATACCAGATAAAAGATGTTTTCGCGCTTGTGGGCTTGATTCAAAATTGCTTCAAATACATTGGTTAATTGATCTAATAGTAAAATAAGTTGATTTTGAATGAATTTTGTTTGCACTTTGGCTCAGCTCAGCACGTTGGCTCAATTATAAAATTACCTCTAAACTACACACTACTGGGAATCGGGCATTTAGTCTTGGTTCCAAACGGGCTTTGGTCCTGGTTTTGGAACCGGGACAGTCCATAGGGAATTGATGCCTATGAGGCATCAGTCTCGGTTCCTTTACCCGGGACTGATAGTGTTATAAATATTTAAAAATAAATCACGGGTATATGAGAGTAGTGGGACTCCAACCTAAGATCTCAAGACTATCCACTCACCCTTCTAGCCAACCCATCCCTCCACGCGCTCTGATAAAACTAGGATATGCATTTATTTTGAACTTTTCTAAAACAAGACATCAGTCCCGGTTCGTAACACGAACCCCGACTGATGAGGAGACATTAGCCCTGGTTCATGTTACGAACCGGGATTGATGAGCACCCATATCAGCTGTTTTGTACTCGCCTGCCAAAGGACTTACTAGTACCGGTTCGTATCACGAACCGAGACTGATGTCAGAGCCCAACCGGGATTGAAGCCTTGGAGCCACGAACCGGGACTAATGCCACTATCAGTACCGGTTCATGTTCAACTGGAACTGATACGCCGATATTAAAGGCCTATTCTCTAGTAGTGACAACTCATACGTATAGTATCAATCTTCCCTAGTTAAAAAAAAAAGCTCGAATTATGGAATGTGTGCGTGTTTCAAAAAAAAAAATAATGTTCACCAAGATCAAGCTTAGTCAAGGTACCGATGATCATGTGACGACTAGTAGAGATGATGACCATTATACATTGATGATGCAATGGAAATTAACTAACAGAAGTACTCCCGCTACATAATTATTTGAGTTCATGCTTGTCAAAAATAAGATTTACGTACCAAACAGTACTAGAGACGTAAGCATGCATGTTGTTAGACTTAATCCCGAAGCACGTACGCATGTTTAGCACGTACGCATGTTTAGCGGAGTATATTGCAAGCGCAGCGGCAGCGTGCCAGGGAGTGTGGCTTAGTCGTCTTCTCGATGAACTGACAGGGCGAGGCGTGCCCAAGGTAAAGTTGTTGGTCGACAACAAGTCTGCGATTGCACTTAGCAGGAATCCGGTGCATCATGAGAGGAGTAAGTATATTGATACTCGCTTTCATTACATTTGGGAGTGCATCGACGATGGCAGGGTGGACATTGATCATGTTGGCACAGACAGGCAGCTGGCAGATATCCTGACCAAGGCGCTGGGACGGGTCAGGTTCATAGAGCTACGGCAGCAGCTAGGTGTAGTTGAGGTGCAACGGGATTAGGGGGTGAATTGTTAGACTTAATCCTGAAGCACGTACGCATGTTTAGCACGTACGCATGTTTAGCATTTCTGTTTTGTCACGTTGCATGGTAGTTATCGGTCTGAGGCGCGCAGAGTTCGCGGCAAGGCCAGGTCTTGCATGCCACACCGCGCATGGCGGGCACGACGCAGCAAAGGCGTGGTGTGGCGAGAGAGTCGGGCACAGTTAGCCCATCATTCTGTAATCATGCACAGCATATATAGCATCGAAAAAACAGAAAAGCTGCAACGTTTTTGGCAGCACAAAACTCCTAGTGTTCTGAGTGTTCTTTCTCGTGCGTAGTTCATCGGCAGCACTGCAATTCGGCAGCTAGCTGCAACACATGTTGTTTCGCTACTTTAATTCGGGGCAATTATTAGACCTTGCGCTTAGGATCAATAGCTAGGGTTGATTTGAATAAATTCCCTTTCTAGGATGTATGTAACGTCACACAAACTATATATAGTACTCTCCATATATCCAAAACCAATCCATAGGTCTGCTTGGCTTATAAGTTTGACATCTTATCCGTGTGTATATATGGAGAGACAAACTAGGACGGTTAATTATTAGGGGTCCACAACTCAATTATATGTATATTTTGTGATTTTGTTAATTTGGAAAAAAAACTTAAATCTCCCACAAAGTTAATTAAAGGCCTTTGTTTTAAAATGACTCTTAAGAATGATTACCTCTAACCGCTTCAGAGACAAGACATGAGATTAGCCACGATATCCAAGTTCCTAAACGCAAGCATATTAGTTAGCTAGTTCCTAACCGATTCAGAGACAAGACATATATTTCAGATTTTCTTGTTTTTTTGAGGGCGCAATGCATATTAGAAGACATGACTGGCCAGAATATTAATGTTCCTATTGCCCACGCAAATGCACAAGCGTCTGAGTGAAGTACATCGATCAGCTGGCACAAACATATACATGTTCCAGTAATGAGCAAAAAGAGGCGGAAATATATATACATGAATTCTGCATGCATGTGTTCAGCGTTTCAATAAAGAGCTGTCCTAGCATGAAGGATCGATCATCTGCTCCCAACAACTAGCTAGTAGCTAGGGCACCATCAGTAACATAGAACATAAAACTTGTTTGATAACTGATACATGTACTACAGGAAAATAGCAAGAAATAAAGTGTATTTGAGAACTAGTTCTTTTTTAAAGTCAATTCTACGATCTTATTACTCCAGCATCCACATGACCACACAGTTATACAATGTGAAACACAATTATCAGCAATGGTGGCTGGCTCATATATGAGTAGAAGCTCTACTTAATATGGGTTAATTGGATATATGCCACTACAGAGTTGTGAAATTAAAGATTTATCACTCTATGTGTCCATGACATATAAGCTTAGGTCCCATATATCATTTACACATGAGAGGCAAATTTCTAAACTTGCAATTCTACAGTGGCATCTATCTAAACCCCCTAATGTATTTCATAGTAACCTACAAACTAACGAATTGTTCACCTTTTTCAAATAATAGACAATCATGTAAAGCCAATATATTTTTTTTGTTTTTACGGATCTATGCCTATCTTGCGTAATTTGCATTTGCTTGAATTGGCAAAAGAAAGAACATAAGAGATGGTAATGTCACTCCGGGGTTTTCTAGAGAGTGCAGGAGTACAAAGTACAGTCGAGTGTGCTACGTACCATGAGAAGAAAGGAAGCAAGCTAAAAGATTAACAAGTCAAAATACAAGATGAGATTCTAACTTTTGCGATGATTATGTAAAGAAGGTCATATATTGTTGGAACAGAATCCAACTGGTTAGTTAATCTACTAAACCGATTTGGGGGGGGGGGGTGGCGCGGGTGGGAATCCCAGCTAAAATAAATAGGTTAGCATCTGAATAATATATCTACGTGCAGATCGATCAATATCATATGCACCAGCTCGAGTGACTATGAACGAACAGAAATCAAGAGGAAGTTATAAATTAACATTTTTAACTTACCGGATGGACGCGCAGATCTGCTGGAATTAGTGCATTTTCTTCATCTCCACCCATCGCCGGAACTGCAGGAGTGCCCATGGGCACGATCACCTTCTGCTGGCCCGCCTTAGCCTTCTCAAAATCACCCCCCAAAAGGAGATATTAATTAGCATGTAATAAAAGAAAGGGGTAGGGGAAAACTTGCCTCTGAGTCCACAAATCCAGTGAACCTCGCTCGCATACCATCGATCAGCTTGGTGGAGCTCGATCTGATGCCCCTAAAGCCCTAATCTCGGAGCACGTAAGCTCGATCCGTACCCTTTCTTCTAGCTCTTTCTGATGGGAAGAAGCAAAGGCTGAATTAGGAAGCAAGAAGTGATCGATTGTGCTTAACTGATCAGGGAGAAATGGAAAAATTAAGAGAAGGCAAGGGTTCAAACATATACAGATCATGGACGATCGAATTGACCTGTATTGATGAGAGGGAGAGCTAGGTTTGGGGGAGAGAGTGATCAGCCGATAACAGGAGAGAGAGAGAGAGAGAGAAACGCGTGAGCAAGGGCTAGAAAGGCACCACGGACGGTAGGGAGAGTAGGTGAGTGCTACTCGTTTTGGAGGGAGTCGGCCAGTCGGGAATTGACTAGGGAGCAGGCGCAACTGTAAAATTGCTCACGCGTCACCTAGGCATGTATCTCATATCCGACCAGTCACCTATACATATATACGGTGCAATCTCCGAGAGTTTAAAAAGTATATTAAAAATAGTTTTAGGATTTTTAAGGAAAACCGCTAAAAATCTTAAATAATGGCTACAAATTGTTACAACGTATGACTTGTATAAAAATAAAAAAATTTAAATTATAGATTTTAAGCTGTAAAGAATAGGGCTGGCGAGCTGTTGGGAGAGAGTAGTTTACCTCAAAGTGCTAGCTAGCTTATTCACACAACTTATGTGTAAGCGGACAGCAGTGCCCTTAGGTAACTCGTTTGATGTTTTGAAGTTTCTATGCTAGTACTTCTCTCTTCGTTAATCTCATAGTGGAGTATATATTATAAGCGCTATCCCACAGTATAGTTACATTAACAAAAGTTTCTCTGATGAACAAAAGTTTCTTGAGGAAAAGAAGATAGATAGTTGGATACCATATTGGCATATTATGCGAGCGTCAGAGCCAGATAGCACTCCAATTCACCAGCAGTACAATTTGCAGATAAAGAGGGCCATATCCACAAGCAAATGAAATCTTCTCTCCCTGCGAGTACAAGAGCCAATATGTTAATGCAGCATGGTGTATTTTCTCTAATCTAGACCCTTTTTTTAGAGGAATCTAATGTAGAGCGTTGAATAAAAAAATGGGTCGTGCGGATCAATTGCTACATTAGACTGCTAAAGTACAAAATGGTACTAATAGGTACTGGCCATGCTGCATGATATCATGCATATCATAGCTCCAAGTTGAGAAATGGATTGTACTACATATACTAATAAGAGGCTTTCGGTCCTTGGTACATGTAGGTACTACATAAATCTAGACCATTGATCAGGCTATATCTAACGGTCCTTAGGATGTCGCCCTCTCGTGGATGTACTAATCTAATTTCTTTCTTTGTCTCTCCCGTCTCTTCTCACCATCTCTTTTAATTCTCCCGGTGAGCCACAGCCGACCGTCACGCCACCTGTCGCAGGTGCCTCTCTTAGCCCTAGCACCGCACCATCTAGCCATCCCTAGTGTTGTGTTGGCATTTTCTATGTTGGCATATCACACCGTCCAGCCCCTCCCCCTGCTGTCGTCATGCCACCTGGTTTGCCATGCCGTGGTCGTGAGCTTCGCTCCATCTTGTGAGCCACCTGGCTGATCCAGGTGGGTGGGGGTAGTGTATGGTGAAACAGAGAGAGGAGAAACAGAGGGTAATTTGTAAATGCCAAAAGTACACCATTATATGGTACCTCTCTCAGGACCGTAGTACTAGCATCAGGAGTCAACTCTGTCAGCTTACGGGGCACGATCTAATCCTTGTTTAATCCCAACTATATACATAGAAACATATTTAATTGGCACTCCGGGTACTCATTCCTCCACCAAGACATGGTGTTGTGTCTTTCCCTAAAAAAAACACGACAAAAAAGTTGTTCTTTGGGAGATCGATGCATGTGGTTATACATAGTACCTCGGAGTATGCAGCATCCTAACATTGTGTGTGAGACCATGTCGAGGTCTTCATGTTGTGATGAGTATATATGACTTGAATTGATTTGGTTAAGGAGTTTGTTTTTAAGGTTAATTTGAGCATGTTCGGCCATTTGTGTTAGGACAGAGTATTTTGCACTTATCAGAGTTTTCTTGAGCTCGAATGGAAAAATATTATATACGAATTTTATAGAGAATTTCGAGGCACATCTTTTTTGTATTATGACTTTTTTCATTTGAGTAAGGGAAGTATTTTTAAAATTTTCAACTTTGTTCTGTTGTGCTAAGGGAAGTACCGGTTTGAAAGGTTTCGGTCTCAGTTCGAATGGGAACATGGACATGTAGTCATATATATTTGAATTCATGATGAAATTGGACTAACATGCAGGAAACAAAGGTAAGAGAATATTTTTGCTTGTGAAAAATGGTTTGGTCCTTGTGGGCACAAGCTTGGAGGCAACCGTGGTCGGCGATGGTACCGGGACTAGATCGGGTAGATCGAGGTCAAGAACAGTGATGATGTCGCGGGACGGATGGGCTCAAGCTTGGGGCTCATGAGGACGCCATGGAGAAGGACTTGAGGTGGCTCAAAGGTTCCGGTTTGGGTTGAAGGCCCGAAGGCACATTAACGGAGCGGTCAAATCCAACAAGTGAAGGCCCGTTACATCGGGTTGATCGGGTTTTGTGTAAAACCCATGTATGGCATATTTGGCCTATGTTGGGCTGTGTGTGAGTGGTTTAAGCCCATATAAGTGGCTGGTTGAGTGGGTGAATTCTAGCCCTTGATGAGGCTACTTCGAAGCTAAGGAAATAATCAAGAGTGGAGGTTCACCCGGTTGCCCTACATAAGGAGGGGTGGAGGGGGCTGCCTCCACCAAGTCTTGGGCTGAGGTTTTGTGGCTTGTATTCTGTTCTTTAGTGAGCTTTGCCCACCTAGGTGTGGCTGTGAACAAACCCTCTGAAGCAATAGAAACTAGTTCCTCAAATCATGGCTTTGTTCTTGTGTTGTTCATGTGTTTGATCTAGTTTCTTTGGTGATTTTGTTTGCAACAGGTTTATTTGCCTCACCTCCTTCTACATGTTTCTAATCCATGATGTTTTAAGGTTGCTTATATGATTTGACACTCTTGGCAACCTGTGAGAAACAAGAGATCACGTTCTTCCCACTTTTATTCAAGTTGGCAAATTTGTTCTTCCTGTGCAGCAGTCGGTTTAGGATTTTTAGAAAAATCATTCGAGATGCTTTTTAGTGATTCTTATTGGAGCAAGTCTGTGACTTCCATATCTACATGTGAAAACATTTTGGAGTCATCTGGATTCTTCGTTTAGGAGCCATGAGTTGAATACCGAGCCCCAAACTTTCTGTGCTCGAGTTTCAGACAGTTCCCGTCTCAAGAATTTTTATTATTTTTTTGTGAGGAGTTTTGATCTCAAACTTGGCTAATAGCTTCATGACTCACTATGAAATAGGGAGAAAAATTTCCATAATTTTTAGAACCCAAGAAAGCCAGCAACCACATCTGTGATCATAATTGATTTCTGCTGGAATATTTCTGCCCACTTTTCCTAAAGCACCTTTATTAGGTAGGGTGTTTTGTCTTAAGTGCAACAACTTTGAATTGAGATTTTCTTGGTTTGAGCATTCAACAACCAGGAATATGGTTTGAAATTTTCCTTATTCCAGCATGGTTTCTTACCAATGCAACTAGGGGTACGTATAGCTGTTGAGTGTTCTTATTCTTGGGAGTTTTGGGTCAATCTTCATGCCTCTTCATGGGATATCATCGTATGATCTTTTTGATCGTAAAGACACCCATGAGCATGATCGTAGATAGATCTCTTCTCCCAAGATCTTGAACAAAGAAAGAACCTCTCTTGGCATTTATTGTGGGTTGTCATCTTTAAGGCGTGTTGGGTGAAGAGCATCATTCATCTCCTTGCGAGAAAATTTATTTAGCTCCTATTCACCCCCTCTAGTCGCCAGGTTTGGTATTTCATTGTGCAATGTCACTATCAACTTATTGAGGAAGTGTTCAGCTCAGCTCCACGAGCAGATTGCAGAGGACATTTTAATTATGGCGATGTCAAGCAAATTAATCCCCCTAAAACCTGTATCCTGGAGACTGATATGATGCGACACCCTGATCTACGCTAATTATTAGGCCCATAATTAAAGGCATGATAATTCACTTCATTGATCTCACCAGTAGAAGCATATTATGAAACAGATATATCCACAGAGCGTTTGCTTTCATTTGATCATAATAACAAGCACTACGGCACCATTGGTACATGATAATTAGTTACAATCTACTCATTCCCCAATCCACTCTTAATTCATGAATGATATATAGTCCCTTGTCAATGAATGAGATCCCCCGGATCCTGGCTAGTATTTATCAGCAAAAAATTATAGATTACTGCCAATGCAAAGAGCTCTCAACTATGGAAGAAAAAAAATTGCACCGGTGTACATGTACTGTTCTTTGATTGATTTGCTAGATTACCACTTATACTTTCAAAAATTGACAATTTACAAGCAGCACTTTCCTAATTTGTCATAGTAAGTATATTTTGGTACCTGAGATTAGAGCATCATATGTCAAATTTCAACAAATGTGCACTAAATTGAAAGTATATATGGGTGGTTAATCGCCACTTTTCAAAGTTCTATGTGATTATTTTCAACAATTCTAAAGTAGAGGTTTGCCATTTTCAATTTCCTCTAGAAGAGACAGAAGCTGTAAAAGGGTAATAGGCGCGAAACAGTAGTTTCACGATTCCATTTCCTCATTAACACATTGATACAATAGTATTAGTATTACATTATTATCTGTTAGGTTTAATCTTAATTAAGTATGAGTTACTAGCTTTAGAATTCAAGTCGTTTTCCTATTTGAATAGGATCGAGTTCGTATGAGAGTAGGAGATGGAGTTTCCTTGTTAGGTGAAGAATCCTAGTCGGATTCATATAATCTGTTAGTATAAATAAAGGGTCAAGGGCCAGAGAAAAGGTGCGACGGTTGAGACACCACCAAAATATTGAGTCCCTTTCTCCCTGTAGTTTTTTTGTTATTCTTCTTGTTCGTTGGCTTGGCGTGTTTGTGTTAGTCAATGTGTTCACTTGTGTTCAAGCTAGTCAGCCAACATGCTCACACGTGTTAATGGTTATTGCTATCAACGTGCAGTATGTGAACTTTTTCGATTCTGGATCTAGCAATTGGTATCAGAGCAAGGTTGTGAAAACGGGTTTGGTAGCGGCGCTGCGGCGTGTCGGGGGCATGTGCAGGAGAGCATGTTTGTTGCCGCGGCATGCCAAGAAGGGCTAGTTGGAGGCCAAGGGAGCCTCTCATATTTTTGGGCTTGCGAGAAAAGCTACTGTTAAAGGGGCAACGATCGCCTTGGTCGTGCGGGGGACAGCTCTTGAGTACCCTGCACTTGCAGAGTATGGGCGGCAACGACGAAAGGAGATCATGGATGGTGGCAGGAGGCTATGTTCATGGTAGTGGGCGGTGTGAAGTTGGTGGAGGTGTGAAGCTAGGTCAGTGTGAAGCCAACAATGGTGGCAGTGCAATGCCGTCGGAGAAGGGGTGTGCTGAAGTTGAGCTAGCACTACTCTGAGATGGATTCGACGAGTTGAGTCTAAGAGGTTGAGTAATTGTGATGCCGCCTTGAAGTCGAGTTTGAAAAAGGTGGCTTCGACGAGTTGTGTCCGGGATGTTGAGTAGTTGTGACATCATCCTAAAATGGAGTCTCCAAAAAAATTGATTTCGATGTGTTGTGCCCTTGAGTAGTTGTGCCGCCGTCCTGAAGTCAAAGTCAATAAAGTAAAGCATAGTGTGTTGAGTATTTGTGTTACCATTCTGTGTCGAGTAAGTTGAGCATGTCGTAGTTGTGTTCAACTGCTTCAACGAATTAGAGTATCAAGATTAAAAAGGATGATTGTTAGTTTTTATCTTGATTTAGTATGACTTATTAGTTTTGAAATTTGAGCCATTTTTCTATTTAAGTAGGATCGAGTTGGTATGAGAGTAGAAGATAGAATTTCCTTGTTAGGTAAAGAATTTTAGCAAGTTTCATATAATCTGCTAGTATAAATAAAAGGTCAGGACTAGAGAAAAGGTATTTCAAATGGTATTGTAAAAGCAAACAACATAGACTAATTATAAATTAGCCATTCCCCATTCCGTGCACACAACACTAGTGCTTGCTGGGTCATTCGATCGATCCATATTAGGAGTAAGTGATACAATACATCATCACACAAACAACAATAATCCAGCATTTATAGTGCACAACAAAAGCATACACGCGCACACGCATATACATAATACAAATCTAGTTAAAAGAACCGCCGAAGGGCTTGTTTGGGAACAAAAATCCCGGCCGGGATCCCGGGCTAATTCCAGGGTTAGAAATCCATGGGGCAAACTTTCTCGGGCCAACAGAATGGTCTATTTGAATGATAGGGAAAAACTTTTTCCCCAGCCCAATCCCGGCCATTTCCACGAGGAATATGCCCACCCTTAGATACATCGGGAAAATCTCCTCGCGCTGCAGCGCTCACGATCACTCCGTGACCCGTCCACACGCCGCTTTGTCGAGTCGTCCTCCAAGACGGCGGCCGACCCCGACGCCGACACCGACGACGACGTCGACCTCCCTACCAAGTCTGTCGCGTTGCCGCCACTAGTAAGGCTCCAGATCGCTCCTCCACCACCGCGGCAAGTCTATCCTCGGCATGGCCGGCCGCAGCCTCTCCCAACCCCACACTCTTGGATTCCAAGAACCTTCACTCCCTCCCTGCCCCGCCGCCACGGCCCACGGTCTTCGCTCCCGAAACCTCGTACATTCCGTCTCGCCCCGATGAGTCCGCTTTGTTGATGCCAGTTCGGGGGGCTGATATGGATGGCGTGGTGGCGAACGGCCCGTCGAGTCACCGGCGGCGGAGGTGGGGGCTCTGAGGAGCTCTCCCGCACTCACGATGAAAGGACGCGGGCTCCGTTGGTGGCGCCATATTCAGTGGGAGCACCACAGGACAGTTCGGCCGCCGCTGGTGGTGGCGGCAGCAATGCCGGGGACGATGAGGACTCGGCTCAGCTCCACAAGCGCCGACTGCCCCTCGGTGCTGACGCGCCGAAGGGGAGGCACAAGCTTGCAGTCGAGGAGGAGAGCTCCATCGCCTCCGTCGAGCCCCGCTTCATCCTACGGGACCCGTCGTTGGCGCCCACGCCCTCGCCGGCGAAGATGGACTCATGGACCCGGATCTTGGCCTGCTCATCGCCTCCACCGGGTTCTCGCTCGGCGCTTGCAGCGCCGACTCCGACAACAGTGAGGGCCGGAGCAGCAGGTCCTCGTTAGGTTGTGTGCGTTGGTGGATTGGGGGCACAGGGATTATTGAACTTGGGTTGTCGAGTGGCCAAAAAAAATCCCATCCGGGCTTGACATCCCTGGGATTTTTTTCCCTGGGCAGCCAAACAAGGCCTAACAGCTTCCGCCAAGGGAGCTGCAGCCTTTCCAGCGCCGCCAAGCGCGAGGAGCGCGATGGCGGAACCAATCGACCACAGGAAGAACCCGGCGAGGACGTGCTCGGTGTTGGCAGAGCGGTTGAACGCGGTGCCGTGTAGGACGATGCAGCCGCCACAGGCCATGAGGAAGGCGGCGGCTTGGAGGCAGCGGTCCCCGAGCTCGATCTGCCGCAGGACACCGAGGTCGCCGACTCCGCCAGCGCGGTCGTCGACGATGTCGCGCTTAGGCTGGGGCATCTCCATCGACGTCGCGTGTTAGGGTTCTTCTTGGGTTTGTGATGCCGTTTCCGTTTTCTTTTTTCGCTTGTCATTCCGTGCTGATACTGGGTGGAGTGTAGCGGTCTAATGGTCATCCCGGATGGGAGTAAGTTATATGGGCCTATGAATGGTACGTGAGCCGTGCTAAGCCATACTCATCGGCTTCTCTTACTCGTTAAGAAAGCGGTCCATTGAATAGGCTATGGGATGGAATCTCACTTAGGAGGAGCTCAGGGTGCTTAATTTGTTGGACCCGTTTTTACTATAGTTGTAGGTTCTACGGTAGGTCGGAGGGTCAGGAATTATAGGACCCTCTGTCCAAGCTCGAGAGTAACACGCTGTAAGCTATCAAATCATGATAAGCGGTCAGACGTCAACGAATGATCTTAATAGCAGTGGTCAGTTTTTTTTTCGGTTGTGGGTTTTGACATTTGACATGTTTTAGGGATCATAGATCTCTCGGTCCAGAGCATATAGAATTTTTTAATATTTTATATTTTATATTATTCTGAATTAAAAAATATTTCATTTAATATAATTAAAAAATAGTTGATGGAGTGAGATTGAAGTCATACCCGATCAACGGGCGGGATTTTCTTCACGTCTCAAATCCTGCTCGTCTATCGGGCGGATTTTCTGAAATCCCGCCTGATGGTCGAGTGGGATTTTCCTAGCCCATTAAATGCCCAACAGTCATACGGCATATTTGTCTTGTCCGACTGTTGGGCAAATAATTGAAAGCCCAACTGGGCGTCTTTTTTATTATATTAAATGGAATATTACTTTTAATTCAAATAATAAAATATATAAAAATTCTCGACACTTAGTCAAGACCCAGACTGGGCATCTGAGTTCCCGTCGGGCTGGGATTGGGTGATATCACGGCCCACATAAATAGAGGTAGGCTTGAGGGCAACATATCCTGTGTACACAGACTTTTCGTGTACACACCGTGTATACCAACTAACAAAAATTATGAAAAATTCTGAAAAAATTTGTAGATGTACTTCTAAACTTACTCTACCTATGTATGAAGTTTCAAGATGAAATTCGTTCTATATTAAGAGTTTTCAAAATTGATATAATTTTCTCTTTTTTGTAACTCTTAATATAGAATGAATTTAAACTTACAATTTTATAAATAGGTAGAGTAAGTTTAGAAATACATCTACAAATTTTTTCAAAATTTTTTATGATTTTTATTAGTTGGTGTATCCGGTGTGTACACGAAATAGGCTGTGTACATAGGATATATTGCCAGGCTTGAGAACGCAACAACTCGAACATCTATATTGGTCTGGAAAAAAAAAATTCTACTCCAGGATTAGGTGGAATGATGTGAAACGCGCGCCTTGGTTCTAGGGTCCCACATGAGTAGAATTGGAGTGTACCGCTCTAAATCCCACATAAAAATCCTAGCCCAGTGGGTCTATAAAACTCAGCTGTATTATCGTACCAGACAAAACAACAAGCGATAAAACCAAAGATAGATAAAACGTCTAAACTGTAAGATAAATAAGCAATTCTCCAGACCATACAAATGCACGGTGAGCAGATGGAGGGGCCGCTCCTCGCCGGAGCGGAGTGCGCAGCGAAGAAACCGAAAAGGAGAGGAAAAAATAGGAGGCAAGTTTTTCGCCTCTTTTTAACCTGCAGACAGAGGATTAAACGATATCTACCTATTTATGGTGGAGCATGAATCCAACCGAATCTAAAGCTCTACCTGCCTAACTGCAAAAGCGAGGTCAAGGGAAACGCCTTAAATGAGCTTAGGGCATCTTTACAAATGTGTTCAAGCCTCATGCCTCATCACTGTAGCAAACAGTGATAGAACATGGAATAGAAAAAGTAGAGTGTAGAAATGGTGATGAGACAATTTTTGGGAGGTGAATAGGGATGGAACAGTCTCATTTGGTGAGATGACACGTGAATAGAGATGGGATAAAAGGGAAATAGGGCAGACCGCTAGAGATGCCCTTATCAGCCGGTGCCAAACACGAACTAGTTGGCGCCTAGAATCATTTTGATTTCGCGCAGCAGCTGAAGAGCGGGGGAAAAAAAATCCAAAGCAAACTCGAAGCATGCAGCGTCATAAACATACATCAACTATTCAACTATACTCCTGTGATATATTCTTTGCGCGCCCTAGCTACGTATACAAGCATCAGGCAGACAGACGCAACATAGCGAAACATGCGTGTAATTTCAAAGCTCAGAAAAACAACACTCTGAAAACGTAGATCTGCGATACCACAGAAAGAAAGAAAAAAAACTATGTAAATTTCAAATTAAAAAGGAAGTGGCGCGACGTACACGTAGGTTGGAGACTGTAGGAGGGAAGAACACGAAGATAGTTGAGTGCGGCCATGGTTGCTGCCGGAAAACTGCGCGAGCTAGATGCCGCCGGCCGTAGAGAAGACTGGATGGGTAATGGGTTGACCTCCAAGGGCAAATGAAGCACTGCCATGGATGCACAAGAGAGAGGAGACTGGTAATATACAAGGTGAGCTGTACGAGACTGAGTTTGCTAGAAAACTCCTTCATTTACTGTTCAACACACGCTGTCAAACCAGGACCCATTCATGACAATGACCACAATTATGTTTTGTAGCCAGTGTCCAACACGTCCTTCTCTTTCCTTATCTTCTTTGCACGTGCCTTGGTTGATACCGTTCGTCCGCTAGAAGCGCAGCTCCAGTCTTGCAGAGATGCTGCTCATCTCAAAGCCGGAGATTTCATATCGGCTAAGGTTTACGGCTGACATGGCCCGGTGTCTTAACGTGTTTCGGGTGAGTCCATGTGTAATGAGAGAAAACCCTAAGTGGGATGGCTGGTTGAGCCTCCACTATATAAGGGGTTTCATAATACCTTAGAGATAAGGTGAGGATTTTGGAAGTTTTGGGGAGGCTTGTGGAGATAGATTTAGCAAAATCACTCTAGGTTTGTTGGAGATGCATTTGTGTTGATCCTCCCAATCATTTCGCTATAATCATTCCTTTTTAATCATCAAGAATGCTTCAACTCCTGGTTTGATGTTCGTGCTCCTGGCCTCCGGTGCAATTTGGTTTTGATTTCTAGGTGTTCTTGGCTTGAATCTTGGGAAAGCTCAGTCCTTCATTCTGGTGCTTGTAGTTGAGCAATTATAGGTCACAAAACATGCAAGAACATATCTAGAAGCAACTCATTCAAGTAGCCCTCAAGATTTAGCCATTGATTCATAAATTAGTTTTTGCCCATTCATGACGTAGGCTTTGAAAAGCCCAAAATGTTGAGTTTTTAGGAACTATAGCTTTGATTGTTGGTGTAATAGGTATTAGACATTCTAAAGAAGTTATGTTTCAAATTTGAGCTTAATCGGACGTTCCAATCTAGAATTATATGAAATTTCATTTTATCTCGAGTTATGAATAATGTTGTCCGGCACAAAACCCTTCTGGTCCTGTATGACACTAGGGTCGGTCTGGTACGGGGTCCAGCACAGGAGAGAGAGGTAGGGAAGGCTAGTTTCTAATTTTGGTTCAATCTTTAGATGCTTTGTTCCTGTTAGTTTGGTTCAAGTTTGATTTAGTGCTTGATAACTAAGACTTCAAAGTTGTTTGAAATTTGTGGACATTAGGATTTTGGGGTCGCGTTCTAAAGAAAGGGTCAAAATTAATTTAGCTCCTATTCACCCTCTCTCCCCTCTAGTCGCATGTCCGGTCCTTCAGTTGGTATCAGAGCAAGATCTACTCTCTATAGCGATCTTTGCTGATCTGAGAGCCATGGCGACTTAGTTGACCAGGCCACTGATCTTTGATGGGTCCGACTATATCCATTGGAGGCTTCGGATGAAAATTTATCTTCAAGCTCAAGGAGCAACAATTTGAAAAAAGGTTGACAAGCCTTATGTGTTGCCAAAGGATGATGGTTAGGCCTTCCACAACATGAGAAGGATCTTGATGCCAATAGCAAGACAATAAACATACTCATTCAAGGGCTTGCAACACATGAGCTTGATCAGGTTTCTCACTTGGATACCTCTTATGAAATCTAGAAAAAAGTTGCAAATTATTATAAGGGTATTACCTCAGTCCAGGAGATTCGTCAGAACCAATACATGAAAGAATATCAATAGTTCAAGATGAAATGAGAAAAATCTCTTGATGACTGTCACAATCGATACACCACCCTCTTGAGTAAGTTGAGATCTGTCGGTGTTGAGATTAAGGAATCGCTAGGCGCTTCTTGGGTTTACTTGATTGGGAGAGATGGAAATGCAAATAACCACAATCAATGGAACTAACGTGATGAGTAAGCTTACTCTTAATGAGCTCTACTTGAAGCTCAAGACACATGAGCTAGATATGCTTGCGAGGAAATCACAGGAGTGTGATCCTACGGCCCTAATGTCAAATCCATCTTCTGATTCCTATGGTTTCTCTTCGGGCTTTTCATTTGCTTCTAAAAAGCATCTAGGGCCAAGAAGGGGGTTGAATTGGACCTAAATTTTTTTTTTAATATTTTATGTTTTTCTTGATATGATGGCAAAAATTAAACTTTTAAAACTAAACAAGCTCTAGAGGCTAAGACAAGACAAGCAAGTTAACAATTAATACTAGGAGCACAAATTCACATAATTGCAAGAATTTAAACCGTAAAATTTAAATTGTGGAATTGTAAAGGGACAAGAGACAAAGATTTTTTTCCCAAGGTTCTAAAAAGACTTTCCCTTTCCCCGCTCCTTGTTGGAGCACTCATCACGAAGAGGAGTATCGCTCTGGTTTTACTCCTGGTAACCCTTCGCCGCTCCAGCAAGGTGGGCTCTAAGACCTTGTACACCTTTGCTTGATGACCTCCACAAATTGCCTCCGGAAGCTCGTCAAGCCCTTCCTCGTCCACTGCAAACGAAGTAACAAGCCCGAGAAATATAGAGGATTAATCTGAATCAATCCCCCGTCATGAAGCTCTCCCTAGTCTAACTAGCTCACCTTGGCTCTCTCCCTAGTATAGGCACTAAACCCTAGAGCTCTCAAACACCTAGACTCATAATATGGAAATTGGAGTCACTCAATTGCACAAAACGAATAGAAAGAGATATAAATACCCCACATCAAAGTTAGCCGCTGGGCAAAAAGTACCCTCATACACTGGACCGGTCCAACACGGACCAATTAATCCTGGACTAGGTGCCGAACCAGGGTCAGACAGTGGCACACAGTCGGTTTGGCCCACACCTGTTGATGGCAAACCGACAACAGTGCCCTGTCTGCCACCCTACTACTAGTTAATAGAAGAACGTTAAACATGGTAGAAAACAACACAGCAAGCTCTCGATCGAGTAAAGTCAAGAAAACCCTAAGAAAGAGTGGAGGAAAAATTATTAATAGGCCGAAATATCTACTTTTCCACGGGCGTGGTATGGCGAGATCTTCAACAAGTGTGAGGTCTGAGCTCAGCTAGCCGGGTCTCGCAGTTGGCAAGTGGTCGGTTGGGAGTTCAACTTTCAGATTTCACATTTACCCGGGATTTAATTCTAGAGCCTGAGTACACTCCAGGATTAATTCCTAGGATGCACGCATACGCGTTTAGTGGCACTACCCGTGTTCGTGTAAGGTGGGTTTGAGTCTCTGTTTTGGTTCTCCCACACGGGACATGTATGCGTGTGTAGTGTGGTGTTGTGGCGTGTGTGTGGTGAGTTACGTGCATATGTGTTATACCCTATAAAAAAAATTCTTCAGCCGGTGCGGCTGCCGCGCATTATGACAAGGCTCCGTTTCTTTTTGCAAACCGCCGGCGGTCAGCGGCCGGCGGTTTGCTACAGTAACAAAAAAATTTTATATTATTTTTTTGAATTATTTAAAAAAAATTTCAAAGACTTATAAATTTGCTACAGTAAAACCGCCAACCGCCAACCGGCAGAAACCGCCAAAAGAAACAGAGCAAAGATCAGCTATTGAGGGAAGACCTCACCGTGGACACACCGCTAGCCTCGTTGGCCGGCGCCGAGCCCAGAGCCTGATCTGCGTTTGTATATAATTGCATGTGGCTTTATTTATTGTGTCTAAAACGTGTGGAATCAAACACTATACTTGATACAGTTAATAGAAGAGTTTGACAGCCATTGGCTTCCAAACAGACAGGTTACCAAAGCTTTTTTTTCGATGGTACTTGCACGTATTCAGCAGGATGTGTGATCTGAGTCAGCCTCTAGGTCAATGCCATTTGTCCAAACACATCAGCAAATGTCAAATGCATTAATAAACCTCTGGGTTAAGGGACTAATTAGAATGAGCTTTAGCGATCGATAGTCAAGGGACCAAATTGAATGTTACCCGTATATACCAGTCCACTGCTAGGTAGTATACTTGTTCACCGCATGCATGCCGTATTGATATATACGAAAGGCCGAACTAGGCGACTAGAAGGAGGGGTGAATATGCGCCAAATTGGTTTTAACCCTATTTTTTAGCACCTAACGCGCATCTAACACTCCCACAAGCAAAATCCAGCACCAACTAGCAAGTTGGGTTGAACTTGCATTGAACCCTAAATTTCAGCCCAACTTTCAATTGTTGTACAGATTGAAAAATCACGATTACTCCCAAACCGTTCAACGAAGCACCACGAAATTTGGACAGCAGCAAGATGATGGAGTCCACTAGCTACCCTCCGAAAATCACGCGAAAATCACGTCAAAGTTTTGACCTTTATCGAAAACGGTGCACTAGGTCCAAGACCGATCAAAATGAGAAAATCACCATCATAAGAGCAGCATAGGAAGGCTTTCCATAGGGCTTTGGGAGATGATTTCTAGGTCACTTGTGACCCTTTTCCATGAGCAAAAGAACCCCCAAACCGCAGCTATCAACCAGGCCAAGAACGGTGGAAGAACAAGCCAAAACTGGGGCAAAACAAGGAAAAACCAAATACAAGTCAAAGGAGCACGACAATCAAACCATGGAATAGATGGAGATCATGTAGGAGAAGGTTTTTCATTCACAAAGCTCAGGTTTTGAATCAAAACCTAGCTAATCCATACAAGCCTTCTCTTACAAGACAAAGCACACCTCTCACGATCTCTCTCTCTGTCTCTCAGGTGGAGGCTGCCAATCTGTGTCCTAATTGATAATTCCTAGCTCTCTCAGCTGAAGGGTTTATATACCCCTGCCCAAACATGGGCCAAAACTTCAGGCCAACCCGCAAACCCATCTAACACGGGTTACACACACCGTCGCATGGATCTTCACGACATCTCGTGGATATCTCGTGCTCGAGATGATAATCTCCTCCACTGCGTCGACTCCGCGTTCGGGCCCATCCCGAACTGGCAGGACACCTGGCCGAGGACTTATCCATCTCACTTACACCTGCATCCAAAAGACAAGCAAACCATGTACCAAAATATTCGCGGCTTCACCATGAACCCAACGCATCAAACCGATCTAAAATCGGGGTTAGAACGAACAAAATCCATCCAAAACAGACTTCATTGCCCTGTTTCTAACACAGCAGAAACTTTTCTGATTTTTTTATGATTTTTTCTGTAGCTCCAATGAAAAAGTTGTCACCACAAAAAAGATGCATCCTGAAATTCTCTACAACTTTTATATATAACACCTAATTTTCTGAGCAAGGAAAGGTCTTCAAAAATTCAAAAAACGACACACTGTCCCAGACCGTCTGGGCTGCACCCGGACTGTCCGGGATGAAGCCGGACCGTCCGGCTGAAACACTCGTTTTCCTGGTCCGTTTACCACCCGAGAGCTGACAATACTAGCCGGACCGTCTAGGTTGAAACCCGAACCGTCCGGCCTAGTTTGAGACCAAAAAACCTCTGAACCTTCAAAATTTCTAGAAAATTCCCAAAAATTTTCACAAAATTCATGAATCTTCCAAAACCTTTCTAGAACCTTTTCCAACCTTCCAACACTTTAGAAACGCCTCAAAACTCATCAAAACTCAAGTCAAGCCTCCAAGGGGTTTAATTACCGGAAAAATCTACATTTTACCCAAATGTACCCGAAACTACCCAAACTTGTCCATATACTCATCACATGGATTCACATATACAAACTGCGGTTATATGTAGTTCCATGTAGGCTAGTGTCGCCCCCGATTTTCGGTCTAATCAGAACCTCTGTGATTTCTACAGCCGCCCAGGATCTTGCTAGTGCATCACAAATTTACAAGTGCTAGATTGTTTCATACAATCGAAACTGAATATTATTATTACAATAGAGTTCGATTACATGGTGGCTCAGTTTAACAAGCTGAGTAGGCCAAATATTACAATTCCAAAATGAACTCCTATCAGAGTCTAGCAGAAAAGCGGAAAACAAAAAGAAGAGTCGGGTCTCGAGGCTGTGCCCAACCCAAACAGCAAGCGACTGGAGTCTCGCCTAACACTCGTTCATAGTGTCATCCATCCGATCCATCTCCTTCTTGTTGCCATCATGCAGTCCAGGTCCATTTTCGGATCCACCTAAAAGAGTGAGTGGGTGCGAGGGTGAGCCGCGCAATTAAACCACACTCGCGAACCAATATCCAACCTAATGCAATATAATGATATAGGCTATTTGATGGAGACTAGGCTATTTCATTTGCATAAAGCCAGATTTGCAATAATTAATAAACAGTAATCCTATGACTTAGCCAGTTAACAAACCAAAGGCGTACTGGGCTATATATGCCAAAATTGTTCATCATCTGGGGGTATATCAACATGGCAACACCGTATCCATCATCATGACTACGTGTCCCAATAATCGACGGATCCATCCCATAGCTATGGACATGGTCCCCGAAAACAAAAATCAGATCAGTAAACATACCAACAACTAGCGTACTGTCTTTATTAACTGGCGAGTTCGTGCCCATACCTACAACTAGCGTACGACTCCCAAAGTAGCAGCCGACTCATCCTCTTAATCAAGGGGCGTGATCACCTTGAGCTCAACAAAGGCCAAGATCCAAAGATCCAAGAGATCATTAATCATCAAAACAAAAAGGATTTTAGCAACATTTGCACTCAGGTAAAAAATGGCACTTAGCGGATCCCACACGTCAGTGAAATAGGGGAGATCCATGCGGGATATGTGAACAGTGCATGTGGGGGTCACCTGTCAGGAGCTTAAGGGGGTTGCGCGGGATTAAAAAAGGGTTTAAACCAAGTGGGCCCTATATGTCAATCACACAAAAAGGTTAAATCGGTTTTAAAAGAAATCTTAAAGCTTGCGGAATCCACCGGTCGGTGACACGGTCGCACAGTGAATCCAAACAAGATGTCATGCTGACGTCATGTCTTTTTCCTCCTCCAGGTGCTCACGTCCGCGAGGGGACAAACCCGGCTCACCGGTGTTTCTAGTCACGGCCTTGCGAGTTAGTGGGGGGTGCTGGCTTCAACATGACCTCATGCTCCAGGGGGCACCGGTGGCATCGGCAGAGACGATCGGAGTCGGCGACGCCATGGGCGGCAGCGGAGGCGAGATTGAGTGTACGGTGCTGTGGCATTAAAGACCTATCCGTGCGGAAATAAAGAGCGCATGAGCAAGAGATAGGCATGTGGGTGCTCAACGTGCTGGCTATTAGGCTGGAGGAAGCCGAGGTGAGCTGTCGCCGTGGATGGTGAGTAGTGGCAACGGCGGCGCTTCGTGGACGGCGAGCTCCGGTGAATGCCTTGCAAGAACAAGTTGCAGGGGGAGGTCAGAGGATTTCTAGAGATGCTCTTGGCGCAGGGAATCAAAATATTACTCATCATGGAGGAGCAAATAAAAAAGGGGGTAGTACCAGTCGGCGGAGGGGAAATCACCGCACCGACGGGCTATGGGGCACCTCGAGGCAATTGGGCAGAAGACATTGGAGGGGAAATGGAGTTCTTTCTATGGATATCTTGTGCAGGCCCAATAGAGCTGTAAAGAGGGAGAAAGGTGGCGCCAAGCAAAGGTGGCAGAGAAGGGAAAAATAGGGGAGATGAGAAATAGAGTTTGGCCGATATTTATAGGCTAGGGAGGAAGGCCTTGTGCGACTTGGAGAAGGGGTTCACGTCGAGGGGAAGCAACCTTGAGGCCCTAATGTGCAAAGAGAGGAAGAGAGACGGCGCCGGGTACGCTTAGCAACAGGGAGGGCATCGTCCTTGCCAGAGATAGAAAATGGAGTGAGAGGACGTGTGAAGGACCAGCAACCAATTGGGAGCAAGCAAGGACACGGGAAACCCGCGACGGAGCAAGGACAGGGCATAGTGGCGGCGCAGCGGCTACTCATGGCGGCAGGGCACCGAGCTTGCTTGGGACCAGGGGTTTTAACGAGGTGAGACAATGGCGTCATAGGTGACGTTGCTGCAGGGCGGCGCTGAGGAACCGGGGAAGGCACGGCAGTGAAACCAAGCGATGCGGTTGGTGCGCCTGGCAAGCAGTGCCCTGGCTCGGACCAGCGCAACAACGATGGGAGGGAAGAAGCAGGGGAGGAGACCGGGCTGCACTGGGCTGGGCTAGAGATGGGCTAGGAAGAGAAAGACCGATGCAGGCCAAGCCAAGGAGGAAGAGGTAGACTGGGCCTGGGACAAACATAGAGAAGGGAGAGCATGATTTAGCCAAGGGGCAAAATGGTAATTTCACTAGGTAAATTCAAATTTGAGTTCCAATTTGAATTAGAGAGGGAAAAGGGAAGATAGATTAAGCAATGGCAAGAAAAGGGGAAAAGAATTGGATGCTAAGGCTAAAGCACTATTCCCAATATTGATAATACTATTGACCATCTTGATAATACTATTCATGATATGAAAATATAAGTGGCATTATATATGTGCATATGCTTGTATAAGTCGCACACACACACACACACACTTATTTATGGCATAGTTGCATTTGGAGAAAAGCCACATTCAAAGTAGCTTTGAAATAAATGTAATTTTTTCCAAATGAAAATATGATCTTTTCACAAGGCTATAATGGCATGAAGAGGGAAATTGTCAATTTTAAAGTAGCGTAGGGTTTTAACATAGGGGATACTTCATTCATAGGCTTTGAAATGGTAAAGAGAGGAAGTGTGATATGTTTGGCAAAAAGGACAATTCGGTCAATTTATCACCTAATTCAAATTATATGGGAAGGCAAGGTCAAATGTTAGGATTCACTATATGGCCTAATTTGCAAAATAAGAAGATATGGCCTTTGCATGTGATATGCAAGGTGTAGGGTTGCAAGATACCCCTAATGTAGGTTTTTAAATAGTACAAGGATGTAGAAGTTTGCATTAAATTGACTATTTATCAACATAGTTTAGCTTCTAATTAATATTCCAGAAATAAACATTTTACAAGATGAAATGTTTGAAAGCTTTAGGAAATGTCCAATTGATGCATACATAGATATATGTAGCAATTTCAATGATCATTGGCTTTTTCTTCAAAATCATTTTAAAGAGGAGCAAAATAAAGATTTGCAAAAATGACCTATATATGTATATAGATTTGGATATATGCCTTGAAGCAAAACCTATAATAAGTTTCAAATAAAAAGGAAGAAATATTGAATATATTTTACTTAACACAAAACATCTTAGTTATGAGTACGTGTATATTTGTATCATGGAGTCAAAAATAATATATTATAAGATATAAGCCTTCCAATACATTAAGAGCATTATTAATATTTAAAAATTTTACATATCCCCAAAAATGGGATGTTATAGCTAGCGACCATTAGATCCACTCCGTGCAGCTTGGTAGCAAGTCATGGGCTGGTCACAATCGACAGCATTTAGTACTTGGTCCATGTGGGCTCTATTTTGTCAGGCAACCATTGGCTAAGTGTCTAAGTAGGGATAGTACTTCTTCTAATAAAAAATAAAATAAATAAAGTAAGTTAAATACGGTTACTTATATATACTAGAGATGCTAACGCGCGGTGGCGTGTCAGGCCACCACGCACCGACGTATTGTGGACTTATGCGCGGAACCCGCGTCGACCCTATGCGACAGCCTTTTTTGCACATAGTTTGTGCATAGTTTTGCTATACATCATACTTATAAACTGAATTAAATCTAAATAGACTATTGGCAATAGTATTTCTTCCCTTTTATTATAATTCATGACAATAAGTGGTTAGAGACCAAATCTCTTGACCTTTTTTTTTAGAATTTTTAAATGGTCTACGAAAACGGAAATAGAAGATGGAAAAAAAGGGAATAGAAAAGTTTTCTAAATTCAAACTTTTAGGGACCTTATTCATGCAACTATGATTTCATTTTTGTAAATTCTTTTTTTGAGAATTTGTTTACGGCCTAAGATAAAGAAAATAGAGGAAAAGCCTAAAATTCTTTTTTTTTTTGGAAAAAGCCAAAACCTTATATGGACCTTTTTCGTGAAACTATGGTTGTACTTTTCTAAGCCTTTTTTTGGAATTTATAAATAGCCTAAAAAATTAAATAGAAGAGTAAAAAGAGAGCGAAAATGTTTTTATAGACCTTCTTTGTGGAGCTATGGTTCCATTTTTGCATTTTTTGTGTGGAATATTTGAACGTCCTAGCAAAAAGGAAATAGATGAGGGAGAAAAGAGAACGAAAAAGTTTTTAAAAATTGGAAAGTTTAGTAATCTAAAAAAGTTTCCAAAGAAATCAATTTTTTTTTGCGACCTTCTTCACCCAGAAACGGCCTAGAATAAAGGAAATAGAAGAGAGGGAAGTTTAAAATTTTTTTAGCAAATTTTTTTTAAAAAAAGCTTGAACTTAGGAAATGGAAAAAAGCAAAAGATAATAGAAGAGAATAAAGTTTTGAATTCAAATTTTTGTAATCTCAAAGAAATAAAAAAGTTTAAAAATTTTATAGACCTTCTTTGTACAGGCATGGTTCCATCTTTGCAAAAAAAAAATTGGGTTTTTTGATGGCCTAGAAAAAGGGAATAAAAGGAAAAAGACAATAGAAGAAAAGAAAGTCTAAAATTCAATTTTATTGTCAGCAAAAAAAAAGC
Organism: Olyra latifolia; assembly: GCA_036346145.1. Lineage (NCBI taxonomy): Eukaryota > Viridiplantae > Streptophyta > Magnoliopsida > Poales > Poaceae > Olyra > Olyra latifolia. Next base: position 5,239,348 of record CM070528.1, on the reverse strand, counting down.
CCAAACATTTATGTACCTTCTTTGGGCAGCCATGGTTCCATTTTTGCAAACTCTGTATTTTTTTGAATTGGCCTAAGAAAAAGAAAATAGGAAAGGGAAAAAGGCAAAAGATAATAGAAGAGAATAAAGTTTCAAATTCAAATTTTTTGTAATTTCAAAGAAATAAAAAAGTTCAATTTTTTATAGACCTTCTTTGTGTAGACATGGTTCCATCTTTGCAAAAAAAATTTGGGTTTTTTTGATGGCCTAGAAAAAGGGGATAAAAGGCAAAAGACAATAGAAGAGAAGATATTTGAAAATTCAAATTTTTTGTAATTAAAAAATTTTTAAAAGCCTAAACTTTTTATGTACCTTCTTTGGGTAGCCATGGTTCCATTTCTGTAATCTTTTTATTTTTTGGATTTTTCTGATGGGCTACAAAAAAGAAAATAGGAAAGGAAAAAAAGAACAAAAATGGAGTAGGTTTGATGCTGCTGCTGCGGATCGAGCAAAAAAAAAATTTGGGTTTTTTTTATGGCCTAGTAAAAGGGGATAAAAGGCAAAAGATAATAGAAGAGAAGATATTTGAAAATTTAAAAATTTTGTAAGTAAAAAATTCAAAAAAGCCCAAACTTTTTATGTACCTTCTTTGGGTGGCCAAGGTTCCATTTTTACAAACGTTCTATTTTTTGGATTTTTCTGATGGGCTACAAAAAAGAAAATAGGAAAAGAAAAAAGAACAAAAATAGAGCAGGTTTGATGCTGATACTGCTGGGAATCGAACTCATGACCTATAGCCTAAAGGGAGGCATGGGCGCGCATACGGGAGGCCAACTAAGCTACGGCTCATATGCGAATAATTGCGGACGGACTAGTTTATATATGGTATTGTTAAATGGACGGCCAAATCTGTTTTGCCCGATGATCGGATGGCTGATGGCATGCGGGTGACGTGGCCCATGGAGGACTCAGAGAAAGGAAAAACGCGCTACGCGCTATATAGTAGTTAGAATGTTTCACCCGGCCCTCTCAATACCAAATAAAAGATGTTTCTAATCTCGTGGGCTCGATTCAAAATTGCGTCAAATATATTGGTTAATTGATCTAATAGTAAAATAAGTCGATTTTGGTTAACTCATCTTAATTATTATTTCTTTGCTGACTAGCCAAAAAGAAACATAGGTACTTGGTTGAGTTGAGGGCAAGCGATCGACGCATATTTATCCATTATTGTTAATTCGTTAGGTTTAGCCTTGATGAAGTTATTGTGTTCGTTTTGTATACGAGTTAGAGTTGAAGTAGGGTTGAGTTTGTACGAGAGTCAGTCTTAGAGTTTTCTTTCTAGGACTGTTTTATATAAGTTTCGAATATAAATAAAGGACAGAGGCAGAAAAAGGTGCGGTAGAGCACCACCAAAATCATGCGTGTTTGATCCTGCGTATCCACCGTAAAATTCGCGTTGTAGAAGTCGACGGAAGGCAATAAATCGGCAAGAAAGCTCTTACGTGTGTTCGTTCAGTGCATGCACGCGTGTTCGTTCAAGTGCATCTGCATATGTGCAGACGTCGATCGATCAATGATCTCATGAAGTGAGCTACAATTGCAAGGTTACAGCTGGCTGTTCACGACGAAGGAGCGCGACGCCGTTGATTTTCGAGAGTACTTTAGATCGATCCTGGAGCTACAAATTCACTGCAGGCAGCTTTCTTTCACGTGGAAATGGGGAAATCAATACCTCTTACATCAGAAAAGAACGGTCAAATTCAGACACTGAATTTGCATCCCATATGATTCTTGTCAACACTGATGCTATCATTAGTGTTGACAAAAATTTTAGATAGGTTGAAAAATTGAAACAATATAGCGACAGAATGACGCCATCGTATTTAATTACACCCCATATGGCACGCAACGTTAGCTACTGGAACTGTAATAATTAAGAGGAATTAATTCGGTTCGTATATTAGTAATATTTAATGAAGGATCTATTTTGTTTTCATATGATATTGTTTGATCGACCATAGTTAATTTAAACTCTATATATTTTCATTGAGTAGTACTACAGCTAGTTAGAAATGATTGCAACAAGGAACTGATCGAATGGCCTTTTCTTCTACAACGCGAATAATACGGTGGATACGCAGGATCAAACACGCATGATTTAGGTGGTGCTCTACCGCACCATTTTTCTGCCTCTGTCCTTTATTTATATTCGAAACTTATATAAAACCATCGTAGAAAGAAAAATCTATCTCTAAGACTCTAACTCTCGTACAAACTCAACCCTACTTCAACTCTAACTCGTATACAAAACGAACACAATGACTTCATCAAGACTAAACCTAACGAATTAACAATAATGGATGAATATGCGTCGATCGCTTGCCCTCAACTCAACCAAGTACCTATGTTTCTTTTTGGCCAGTCAGCAAAGAAGTAATTAATTAAGATGACAGAATTAATATTTCTTCGAGTTCAGAGTCAAGGGGTGGTCGGTGCAACTTGCCCCCTCTTGTTTGTATATAGGTCAAATATTGTCGATATATCTGACCTTAATTGTCAATTCTAGCTAAAATTCTCCGAATGCGAGAGAGTAGCACACGTCAAGTGATTAACTCAAGGTTCTTCATTATCTAGACCGAGTTGGCAAATTATATACGCAGTACCGCCGTGTCTCTCTCTTTATATATATATAAAGCGACCCACGCATTTACGCGGTGAAATTTTATAGGTTGCAGTGTAACTCAACTAAAAAGCATATTTTAAATATACATCATTATAATCTGCACCCCTTGATGGTTAGATTTTCTATTAGACTCAGTTAAAAATAAATTTAAAATCTACATTATTGTAATCTCGCGGACTTGCGCACCTAGATTCATTAGTTTGTAATTATATTTGGTATAATTTGCTAGATTAAGTTAAAAATATATTTAAAATCTACAAAGTTAATCTAGACTCACTATAATTGACTGTAGAATTGTATCTTTTTATCCAATTAATATTGGAATTTCTAGTCTTTTAGAGCATAGTCGCTCTGTAGCTACCAAGCATGGGAAAAATTAGAAACAGAAAATAGATTAATCTTTTCTATTAACTTTGACTATTATGCTTTGAAACATATGTACTTTTCTCCTTTTCTTGCTTTTTCTTGGTCAGACGTATAACACAACATCGCATGGGCGTTCTCTCTTCTGGCTTTCATTCTACAACATAGCTTATGCTTATTCTATCTACTCCCTAGTCACTGCACTGCTATCAACATGCTAGGATTATTTCTTAAAAAAAAAAGCTAGGATTGTAGCATGGTGTGACGTATCAAGGCTGGTATTTTTTATTGTGACCTATATATGGGTCGTTTCTTATACATTATTTTCGTGGATTGGATATGGTGTCCCGGTGGCTAGGTTCCGTATGAAATATGTCCTTGGAGTGCGTACCGAGGGAGAATGAGCCTAGCACGGCAAGCTCGGATTAATACCCCGGCGATTGATGCTCGGGAGTAGGCCTCCTTGTTCATGGGTTGATATACGTGTCGTCATGAGCCCAAAGGAGGTACATTGGGATGATCGGCCCGACATTTGTCAGGAACCCCCCTCCTGGCGGAAAAGGGTCCCGCCTGTGCTTTACCTGTACTAGTACCTAGATCAGTAGCTAGTAGACACAGATAACAGAACTTGGATCACAACTATGACGATTAATTTACATAAATTTACATCAGAGTGCGCCACATAGCGTGGTTACATTAGTTCGACTCGACGGCCTTACAAAAGCGGAAGTCTTACATAAGCAGCTAAGGCCTCAAAATACATCCAAGAAACCAAAATATTTCCCCACAGGTAGAGCTGGAGGAACGCAGTCCTAGGCATCGGTAAATTCTTCATCCTGGACTCCGTGGGCGAAGTTGTAGGCCTCGGGATCGCCGTCTTCGGGGTCACAAGGGTATTCCAAACCTGCGCGTTAGAATTCGCAGCCCCACGGCAAAGCGCGAGGGTGAGTATTGGTGCAAATACTCGCAAGTCAATTGACATATGAATATGCATGGCTTAGACAAGGGGAGTTAGGGGTTTGTTTGCGGAAAGCCAGTTTTGTAAAAGTTCGCCTAAGGTTTAGAAAGGCAATTTAGGAAAGAAAGGAGTTTTCATCAAAACAATTTAATAATCTTTTCAAACTTCGGCACCCACCGGCTTTTGCCCAAACCTGGCTATCTCACGGCACCAACCATGGTTTCATCGAAAATCATTTCCTCGTGGCTCCCTGCCGCATGCTCCCAAAACAAAACAAGGCACCTGCCGATTTTCTCTTAAAAACCTTCTAGAAACAGAGGGGAGAAAACTACCATTGTGATCACGCCACCGTCGTCCGCCCTTAACCGTGGGCACGGCTTTCTAGAAAGTTTTACGCTCTGTAGAGGTCGCACGCTTTACCCATGAGACATGATTCCCTCCCGTCAAAGGTTATCACGACAAAGCCTTTAACAGTCTAGCTCTTGGCTGGCATCCCCTCTAAGGTTTCCATCGCAGCGCTGGTTTCTCCAGTTGGCTGAAGCCCCCTCTTGAGCCGGTAGGGTCGACTGATTCTCCGCACCTACTCCACCACACAGGATGTCCAAACCAAGAGTTCGAAAGGCACTTAGCCAGGGCTTGTCCATACAAGCACTAATGGTTGCACTGTTGTACTTAGTCTTGACAACCACAAGGTATCGGTCCTTAGAGACTGGGGCGGTTCCCACACTGGACCCAAATCTTGTGCTTACTACACCAGACAGACAACCATCCACCCCAATCAAATTTTTAAAGCATTTTGCTTTTTGAAACCCTGGTAGCATACCCGCTACATGTCTAATAGTTTTCCCAACAGTAGCACCCACTACTGTCATTCAATGAATTTTTGGCAATAGAGGTTTCAATGTGAATCAGAGGAAACAATTTATTAAGTACTTACAGCACAGCTAAGCAGGATTAAATGTCTAGTCAAGACAATTGGCGATAATTAAGCAAGTAATAACCTAAGTCTATCAAGGGTTTGGATTATAAGACATTAATTAAGGTGGATTAGGCACATAGCTAAACACCCTACCTAAATAGCAGCTTAGGTTAACATAGCAATGCAATTTAACAATTCTAATAAAGCATTTTAAAAACTAGGTGACAATATGATCAATTGATTATTTTGGGCCATAGTGTCAACAGTGATTGAAGTCGTACTCCTGCCCGTCGTGAGCTTCGGTTCCAAGCACGGATCCGTTCGAATATAACGATGGCAACAACACACATTTAAAACAACGAATAAAATAAAATTATGCATGCAAATGGATATGCATAAACATGATGGTGGTATTTTAAATTGAAACCTATGTAAATTCTATTTTACTTCATTTTATAAATTTTTGAAATCCTATTCCACATGGAATTTAACTAATATACATATGTGGCAAAAATATTTCTTTTCAATTGGGAAATCCAGAAAATAAACTAATTTCATAAAATAAATGTTTATTTATTCTATTTAACAATTTTAGAAATTATTAATTTATTTTCATTTATCATAATTAATTAAGATTAATTAATACATGTTTTTACATTTATAAAGCTAAAACCATGCATTAAATTATGCAAACAATATTTTTAAATTAAAGTTAACATTTTTATGAATTTTTAGAATTTTATTTCATTGATTTTGGATTTATATTTTTAAAGATATAAAATTTATAAATTTTTCTACCTAAAATTAATTAGAAAAAGGAAACAGGACCGGGTGGGCCGATCACTTCGGCTCGGCCTAGCCGAGGCGGGCGGTTGGCCGCGTCTTGCGCCTAGTCTTGGCGCCGATGCACAATGCAAGACGCAGACACGCTGACCACGCGTGGCGTGGCGTGGCCCACTGGTGGTGCGTCTTGTGCTTTCATGATCCAATGGCAGTGTGGCTCTTGTGATCTGCTGCGGCGTGGCCTTGCAGCTTGCAGTCGAGAGTGAACAGAGACGGAGGCGGCCTAGGAGGTCTTCTTGGAGGCTCAGTGGTCTAGCGGCCCTGAGAGGGCGATGGGTGGGCTCCACCTGTAAGTGACCCAAAGCAGGGGACAGCGGCGGGGTGGCTCGGGCAGCGGCCGATTCTCAAGGAAGCAGCGACAGTTTCTTGGCCAAGCAGAAGGAGAGGAAAGAGAGACGAGAGGTAAGGGGCCCAGCGTCTTGGCGGCGGGGAGGCAAGAAGGTTCCGTCGCCCGACGAACGCAAGAAGAAGAGGGAGGTAGCGGGGTCGGCGAGGAAGAGGGGGTTAGGGGAAGCTTAGGGTGATGAAGGCGAGGGGCGGGCGCGGCCGAGGCAGCGCGGCGGCTTGGCCGAGGCCGGCGGAGGAAGAAACTCGTCGTCGGCCGGCTCCAGCGAAGGAGGAGCGACAGTGGCGGCGGGGAAGGATGCCTGGGGTCCTAGAGATGGGGAAGGAAGCAGGGGGAAGGGGAATTACCCAAGGAGGTGCTTCGACGGCATGCCGAGGCAGGGCGGGTTCAGCGGCAACGCGCGGCGAACTCCCGCGGTGGTGACAGCGGCGACCGGGAGGAATGGGGCAGAGGGAGTGTGAGGGGGAAGGTGGCGGCGGGGATCGTCCGGGGATGAACCCTCCTGGCGGATTGAAAGAGGCAGTGAGGGAGGAGTGTTCGAGAGTGAGGGAGCTGGCAGTTGGGATTAGATAGGGTTGGGGGCTAATTAGGGAAATAGGCCATTTTGGCAAAGTCCCAAATAGGGAAAAGGTAGAATGGAAATTCTCCAATTGGGAAGGAAGAGGATGACAGGTGGGGCCTATCTGTCATAGGGAAAGGAAAAGGATAGAGAGAAAATGGGTAAAAGCTACAAATAGTAAAATTAATAATTCATCTAATTAACTACTTAATTTATAATTTAACTTTTTATTTGGTTTAAGTTCTCAACTTGTTGTTTCAAAAGTCTAATTTGAAATCACCAGTTTTACAAATTATCATAATAGGTTTTTAGTAACTAAACATTTTAAGGCTAAACCCTTATTTAGGTTTTTTCAGGAAATTAAAATATAGTAACATGCACATTTTTCAAAAATGCTTTTTAATTTTGGTGATTTTCTTTTGAGATGCCTCAAACTATATGCCATGATTGTGCATTTAAATTTTTGAAATATGGGGATGTTACAACATTCTCGCTAACTTGGGAGTTGTCCCACATCCAGAGCCCGAAGGCTTCCAGATATGAATGTTTCTTGGGCTCAAGTTAGCATGTTTATAGAATATATTTACAATTCTGGTAGGATTCTAGTTTATCCGGATAGGTTTTTCAAGTCGTGTAGGACCCGGACTGCATATACCTTTTACTATAAATACCTCCCTATGGGAGGGGAGGGCAGAGAGACATTGAGATCCAATCTCGTCGCAATAACACGAACACACTCGTGCGACTGGAGTAGGGTTATTATCTCTTTGCGAGAGGCCTGAACTAAGATAAATCTCTATATTGAGTTTACTTTCCATCTCAGCAACTCGACGCATCTATGAGGAAAGCCCTTGGGTAGGAAGAGATTGTTTGGTCTCTCAATTAACAAGTAAGCTCGGCGGGGAATCTGTTTCCTAATTGTCGACAGCTGGCACTGCCCGTAAGGACCGACAGATCCTTTATCGAAGGAATCCTAGAGATGTCAAATATCGAGCGCTCACCTGATCACCATGCTCCCGTTGACCAACGCTATGGTCGTCACGATGGAGCAAACTCAGAGTATGTTCCCGAGCCGGTCTCATTCCAAGCCTGGCCAGAACAACTTTTATTCGTGTTAGATGGGAACGATGATGAGCTTTATGCTGGGCTGCATATCTCGGACCGCATAGAACTCGAACACGAAGTTGCATCGTGCAGAAGCTCGATGATGACTCCATCATACCCCTCTGCTGGCAGATGGATCAACATGGCTACTTAGGATGATCGCCAGCTCAAGGAAGAAGCTTCTGAAGCGGCCCCGCAGTGCGCCCGTGACGCCACTCGAGCTCGCCTCGAATCCTCTATGGAAAGAACCCTAGCGAGCATTCGACAACGCGCCAGAGCAGGCCCTGCAATGATGCCCGAATACCTCCTCCTTTACCTATCCAGGCACCAAAGTCCTAGTCTAGGGAACGGCGCCCTTTCGCTGGGCAAGAAAGGCTACGAGCACTGGTGGTGGTCATGCGCGAGCTTGCCAATGAACCAAAGCAAGAAGACCAAGGAGCCATAGGCATCATCGTTGCTGAAGACCTTGATATGCTGGCCGCTGATCTGGCCCCACCGCCATCACTCGAGCAAAGGCGACCCGAATGACATACTTGGGAGCATCCTCAAGGGGGTTCCGCTGGCTCTTGCGATAGCAAATCCTGGAGCATTACCCAGGAGAGTCGTGACCGTCGTCGTCAACACCACGACCAAGCAGGAGGACATAGAGAGGAGAGCTCGGAGAGCCGCAACCAAGGCGGACGTAGCTTTAGCATGGTGTACTCCCTATGCTATAACCGGGAAGTGTTCTCTTGTCTCGGTCCACACCCATATGACCGACAACCTTGCGATGGCTAGGATCGCGTCAATTAATCTGAACGTCACAGTTCCGTGGCTTATCGATGTCGGCCTTTCTCCTGCGATCTTCGCGACGTTGTATGGCCTCTCAATCTATACGACTGCCATCTTGACAGTCGGAGGAGACGAGGGCATAATGGCCAATTACAAGCTCATCGTGCTCAACGAGCAGCATGAACTTGGCTCTTCAATCAGAAGGAGGGGTCCATTCACTCTTGGACTCAGCTCAGCAATACACATAGATCAAATTTTCAGAGTTGCTACGCTCTACCAGGTAGGGAAAGAGACCTTGAACGTGTGATCTAGACTAAAGGGGAATCTCTCTGTAACTTTGCTCAAGGGTTCATCAACGTCTGCAATTCCGTCCCAAACATTTCGAATGGGTCAGTTATGCAAGCCTTCAAGTTTGGAGTCAGGGATATTCGGTTCACTCAGGATCTGGAGATCCATCCAAACCTGACGGCTAGCGAGCTTTTCTGCATGGCCGACCAATATGCTGACGCCGACGAGGCAGTCAAATGGAAAAGGATGCTCGATGAGGGAAAATTACCGCCACAACCAGGCCTAGAGATCACCAAGAAGGTAAGGGCCCCCTGGCTCGGGAAGAAGAAGAAGAAGAAGAAGAAGAAGAATAAGAAGAAGAATAAGTGAGCATAAGGCTGAAATGTGTATGGTATTCACAATTGTCACTACTCAAGATCCCGGTCCAGGCAAGACTAACGTGAACTTCGTGCCCTATTCCTTGCACTATGCTGACTCTAATGTACCCTCGCATGAGTCCGTGCTTGGTCTAGTGGGGTCACCTCGGACATTCTTGAATCTTGATAACTGAAATAGAGCAAAAAAGCGAACAAAATTGAAAAGAAAAAACTGATAATTAAAAGGAGAGATTACACGTAGAACTTTCGAAGCTGGTCTATATTCCATGTGCTGGTGAGCTCACGTCGGTCTTTCATTGCTAGGTGTACAGCCTCTGGGCGTACTACTGAAACAATCGTATAAGTACCCTTCTAGCGGGGGGATAGCTTGTTGGCGTTCGAAAATTTTTGAATTCTTCGTAAGATCAGATCGCCAACTCGCAAGGTCCTTGGTTGTATCACTTTTGCCGGATGCTTATGAAGAGCTTGCAAGTAAGAGGTGGAACGTAGAAGAGCTCGGTTACATGTAGCCTCCAGGAGGTCGAGTTCGAAAAGGTATTCTTCCTCTTTGCTGACGTTGTTAGTCATATTGACCCATGGAGATTCCAACAGAATTTCGGGGCGTAGGACGGCCTCTGCACCGTAAACGAGCTAGAACGGGGTTTCCCCAGTTGCTCGACTAGTTGTAGTGCGTACTGACCATAGGACGGAAGGAAGGTCGTCCACGCACACCTGTCCTCGACTGGTTAAATGCTCAAAGATCCGGTTCTTGATGCCCTGGATTACCTGTACATTGACACGCTCGACTGCACCATTGCTCAACGGAAATGCTATAGAGGCAAAGCAGATTTTTGTACCGATTTGTTCGCAATACTCCTGGAATAGCCCACTGGTGAACTAAGTCCCGTTATCGGTGATCATACAATTTGGGACCCCAAACCTGGCGACCACATTACTACAGAAGAACTTCGTAGCAATCTGAGCCATGTGGTCGAGACTGGCTTGGCCTCAATCCACTTGGTGAAGGTATCGATGGCAACAACTAAATAATTGAAGCCCTTCTGGTCTAGGGGGGACGGTTCCAGGATACCGACTCCTCATGTCAAGAATGTCAGACCAACGGAATCGTTGACATGGGTCGGTTGATGGACCTTGCAGGCGTGAAATTGGCATGCCTTGCAAGTAGTCACGATGGCACAAGCATCGGTGAGGGTGGTTAGTCAGTAGTATCCCATTCTAAAGGTCTTTTCTACTAGGGTTCAAAAGGATGAGTGTGCTCTGCAAGTTCCTTTATGGATCTCTCTAAGCAGGCATTTGCCCTTTTCTTGAGATACGCACATAGAGAGGACCTAAGCGTGCCTCTGCGATATAAGACTCCTTTGACCAGCCTATAGGGCGTGGACCATCTGAGTTGTCGGGAACGCTTGGCTGACCCCGTCCACCAGATACAAAAGAAATGGTGACATCCAATCTTCTCCGTGCTCGAGGAATGTGATGGTGTCACTTACTTGAGTTGACATCTCCTCGGTAGATATGGAAGGCTTATATAGGTGGTCGACGAGCACTCCGTCGGTATTTCCTCCTGAGAAGACCCGAGTTTGGAAGCTGGTCTGCCAGAGCATTGTCCCTTTTGGTGATGTATAGTTCTTCGAAGTTCTTAAAGTATTTTTTTTTATCTTTCTTACCTCAAATAAATAACGGGCCATCGATTCATCGGAGCACTGAAACTCCTTACTGATCTGATTGACGACCAACTATGAGTCCCTTTCACAGTTAAACGCTGCACGCGAGTGATTTGCACGCCCGCAGCCCCGTCAGAAGCCTCTCGTACTCCGCGGTGTTGTTGGCCACCGTGGAGTGGAACTGTACAACAAACTGTAGATGCTTCCTCTGATGTGACATGAGCACGACTCCAGCCCTTGAGCGATCGTAGGAGCGTGACCCGTCATTGTGTGGCTTAGATTTCGTAACAAATGTTGTGTCCAGCATATAGTTTCATTACATTTAAAAACATAGTTTGTATGTACGTGTAAGAGTTATAATTAATATAGTAAATTATATTGTGGGCCGTCGAACTTGTAGAGTACGTTGGTTCATCGCTGTACTTAAAAACTGTACATTTAGATCACTAAAATTGTTTAAGTGATATGCGGTTCAAATCCTTATCGAGGCACTCCAGATCGGTCACTGATTAATTGAACAGTAGCGTGGACTGTGACTCACTCGTCAGTTGTCACTGTCTCGCTGACTCAAATATCGTTGTTTTCCCCTTTCTAGAAAGAAATACGTGAGGATGAGGTAGTGCGTGGATGGGCAGCGACGTCAGGGTATCGCAATAGGTTTCTTGTAGTCCCGTTCTCTGCAACGCTAGTCACCATGTTATCTAAAAATTTTCTTTATTTTTAAAAATTTCTTTACACTATACAATATAGTCCCATTCTCTGCAACGCTAGTCACCATGTTATCTAAAAATTTTCTTTATTTTTAAAATTTTCTTTACACTATACACTATATTTTTCGAAACATTCACTTCTCCAACAACTTCTCTATTTTTTTAAAAAACAAATAAACAGTAAAATAAAAAACCTACTAGGGTATGCTTTTATCCTCGTCAACCCAGTCAATAGAAGCCATGCCCTTGAGATACATTAGAAGAAGAAGAAACAAGAAGGATACGGGGAAGAAGGGTACAGTTAGACACAATTTGAGAGAAGATAGGAGAAGGGCAAGAAAGTCATGCCACATCAGCATGTTGCGCCTAGTAGGGTGCCATGGCACGGTGAGTTCACTACTAGAAAAACGAGTATCACAAGCGGTACATCACAAGCGGTACATCACAAGCGGTTCGATGCGCACCGCTTCTAATAGTTGCAGCACAAGCGGTTCAATAGCTCAAGCCAGGAAGCCCCCTCTAGAAGTGGTTCGTATCTGAACCCTTCTAAAGCCCCCTAAGCGATTAAATGTCTGAACCCTTCTAAAATCCAAGCAACGAAGGGTTTGTGTCACGAACCCTTTCTAAAGCCAAAGACCTCTAGCAATGGTTGGGTACATGAACCCCTTCTAAAACCCAAGCAACGAAGGGGTTCAGACATTAACCGCTTCTAGAGGGTTTAGAAAGGGTTCAGATACTAACCGCCGGGTAGAGGTCTATTTTTCGAATTGTTAAAAGGAAAGCTTGCTTTATCTCATCAGAGAGCACGCGTGGGTGGGTTGGCTAGCTGGATAAGGCGTGGGTCACGAGGAGGGGTAAGGTCCTGAGTTCAAATCCCACATACCCCAATATTCTTTACCTTATTCTTTACCCTTTTAGACACCACTAGAAGCAGTTATATAACCGCTTGTGAAAGCGGTTACGAACCGCTTATACTGTGCCGTTCGCTGGTAGTGGTTGCTCAAGTAATCACCATATTGCTCTCTGTTAGTCCCCTGAAAATAAGTGAAATCTTAATCAACGTGTTTTACACTAGTAAATAACTAAATTTACATATAATTAGATGTATAAAAAGTGCATAATTAACTGTAAAAAAGTTTATGTCTTATTGTCGGCGACTGGGGTTGTCCATCGGTCCGTAGTTGTGTTCTCCTGCTTTGCCGTGCTGTGGCGTGGCGGTGGTGCAAGACCTGCCGGATATTTGGACTTGTTTCCTCATCTCGCCAGGATCGGTGTTCGGACCGCAGCCCGGCAATACGTGTCTTTCTTTATAGGGGCGGATGGTAAGCTGACCGTTGACTCGACCTGCCACCAACTCGCCAACGGCCTGTGTCAGGCGTGCCTTGGTACTGCGGTCGCATTTAACTCGCGGTGACCTGCGGGTCCCGCGGCGTGCCTATGCGCGGTGTGGCGCAGTCTGCCTTGGGTCCTGAGCCCCAGGCTTCGGAAGCCCGAGAGGGGGGGCGAGTGACCCGAGCTTCGGAGCGGGGAGGCTCGGGCGCGAGCTTGCCAAGCTCGGGCGCGAGTTTATCAAGCTCGCATGTTCTTTCCGTGGAGTCGGAGGTAAGCTTGCCAAGCTCGGGCGCGAGCTTGTCAAGCTCGGGCGTAAGTTTATAAAGCTCGCATGTTCTTTCCGTGGAGTCGGAGGTAAGTTAATGTGCCGTATCTCCATGGGCCACGTACTTTCCCCAACAGCTAGCCCCCGAGCCTCGGTTTATCGATAACTGCCCCCAGGCGAAATGTTTGTTCCTTGCGCGCGCGGCCCTCTGGCTTCGGAGGGAATTCCAAACGAGCGTAGTTACGCGCGCCGATGTTTCCCTTTCGATTTCCGCACCTTTAGGCGGATAGGCGGCGGTTCGTCTCCCAGCGCCGGTTTATAAGTTTGCCTCCTCGCGTCATTTCCTTTACGCTCCCTCGTGTTCTTTCTTGTGCTACTGCCTTCCTGTCCCTTTAGTTCCTCTGCCTTCTGCCGCCTTTGCCTCCCGACCCTCCTCCTCCAGTGGCGTCTTTCACCCGGAGTCTCACTTCCGAGGACACCTTGAAGGAGTTGACCGCCACTGGCTTTATTGAGGTCGGCGGCTGGAGGGCGGCCGGCGAGGAGACAGCCCTGCGCCCGTGAAGGGAAAGGGGTGTGCGAGACCCGAGGGCGGCCCTGCCCCCTGGACCGAGCCCCAGGCTTCAGAAGCCCGGGAGGCGAGTGACCCGAGCTTCGGAGTCGGGGAAGCTCGGGCGTGAACTTGCTAAGTTCGGGTGCGAGCTTATAAAGCTCGGGCGCGAGCTTATAAAGCTCGCGCGCGCTTTCTGCTAGGCCAGAGGCGAGTGAATGGGCCGTGTCTCTATGGGCCGCGTATTTTTCCCCAACAGCTTCCAAGAATACCGATCGATCTTCTTCCTGGAATGCCGATCGACGATTTGACTGTTGCACCGCGTCCCGAGAGACATCCGCGTCAAATCTCGGAAATTGTTCACATCTGAGTCGCCTCCCAATGTCATTACTCTTTGAATCGTTTCGACTTCCCAAGCTTGGCTATAAAAATAGGCTAGTGCGGTAACCAATTTTCATCCCAAACTTCTTCCTACAACTCCTCCTCCTTCGGCGAACTTCTGCCGTAATGGCATCTCCATCTCGCTCCACCGCTCCTGTCGATGCGCCGCCGCCGGAGGGCGCCCCGCCTGCTCCCATGACCTACGAAGAGCTCATGGAGATTCTTTGGGTGGATTACGACCTTGCTCTCGCCGAGCTTACTAAAGAAGAAGCCCATGCCCCGCGACGTCGCCACCATCACTGTCTTGATCGAGGTCGTCCCGGCTCTCGCCGAGGTGGCCGACGTGATCGTCGAAGCGCTAGGCCGCGCTCGCCGGATTTTCCTGTAATCGGCCTCACCATTTCAAAAAGCAATATATTTGTTTGTTTTGTCTCCTTCTTTTGTCGTCCTTCCTGCATATATAGAATAAAACACAAGTAGTCGTATAGACAAGAAGGATTTGAAGGTCGGGGTATAGCCCTATTGGTCCTAACCCTCGAGCCATGGCCGAGCCTCTGGACAGAGGCTCGGGCGTGGCTTAGAGAAAATCAAAAATTGACCCTTAAAAAATCGACCTTCGAAAAATCGGCCATAGCCCTCGAGCCATGGCTGAGCTTCTGAATTGGCAGAAGGTCGGTCATGGTTTAGAGAGATCAATTTTTAAAAAAATCGACCCTAGCCCCCGAGCCATGGCCGAGCTTCTGGATTGGCAGAAGGTCGGTCGTGGTTTAGAGAGATCAATTTTTGAAAAAATCGATCCTAGCCCCCGAGCCACGGCCGAGCTTCTGGATTGACAGAAGGTCGGTCGTGGTTTAGAGAGACCGATTTGTAAAAAAATCGACCCTAACCCCCGAGCCACGGTCGAGCTTCTGGATTGGCAGAAGGTTAGTCGTGGTTTAGAGAGATCGCGTCCTTAGAACGGAGCTCGTGGCCCTTACTCTGTTTCTTTGTAAGAGCCAGAGATTTGGGTTCTGGAGTTATCCCGGGCTGCAACAAATTTATACGGGCTTATGGTATAGGGCAGGAAAGCGTTTGCCCGCGTAGGGTCTTGCGTGGTGCGATGGATATCGGCTTACCCGTGTGCAAGGGAATCCCGGGGGTGTAGCTTCTGCATAGCTGCTATTCTGCCGATGTGTGCTGAGACAGCCCGAGTCTTCTCCCAAGCTCGATCGTAGGTTTAGGTTTCTGGGGGTTGTTTGGGGGTTCATGAGGGAGAGGAAAAAAAAGAAAAGAAGGGTGAGAAAGGAGACTTACGACCTTGGTTCAAGCGTAGAACCTTCGGAGTTGAGCGATGTTCCAGGGGCTATTGAGCACTCTACCATCCGGCATAGCCAGTCTCGCAGCCCCCGGGCGTGTGGCTGATACGACCGTGTACGGACCCTCCCACCTCGGGGTGAGCTTGTTGGTGTTGGCTAGGTTCTAAACTTGTCTTAGAACCAGGTCACCTACTTGCAAGGTCCGAGTCTGTACCCTTTTCGACGCGTGTCGCCGTAGGGATTGCTGGTATGCTGCCACTCGCAGCAGTGCTTGCTCGCGGCAAGACTCGGATAGGTAGAGATCCAACAGCTGTTCTTCGTCGTTGTAGATCTGACCTGCAAAATCAACGCGAACTGAACCAAGTCTTAGCTCGGCGGGCAGGACCGCTTCCGAGCCGTACACGAGCCTGAATGGGATTTCTCCAGTAGCCCGATTAGAAGTTATCCGGGCTGTCTATAGCACCGAGGGTAGTTCTTCTACCCAGTTTTGGCGTTGTTCCATGATAGCGTCGTATACTCACCGCTTAATGCCTTGCATGATTTGCCCGTTCGCACGTTCAGCCGCACCGTTGCTCTGTGGTTGAGTCACCGAAGCTAGGGCGACCTTCAGCTGCACCGTTGCTCTGTGGTTGAGTCACCGAAGCTAGGTCAGCCATGGTAAATCCACGCGGATCCTTTTCCAGGTCACGCATGACCTGGGCAATCGCCCTAACCCGTTGTTGACTGCGCAACACTGGATTGGTGATGGTAGTGGCGGGCGAGGGCGCGCGCGCGGCACGAGTAGAAGGCGTTGGGCCGGTAGGCCTACGGCAGATGTCCGCCAAGGTCCGCCCGACCGACCTAGCGAAGAGGATTCGCGCGGTCTTGCGCCGACGGTGCTCTTCGCCTAGGTCAGCGCACTTTTGGTGCGGAGTCCTTTCGCCTGACGCCGCGAAGACGTGGCGTGAGGCAGGCTCCTGCAAGGGGGACATGCCAGTGTCACCCACGGAGTCGGTGCCGTCGGCACCTTTGACTACCATGGGCACACCTTGGTCCGCTGCCAGCCCTGACGAGCTGGGACGCCAATTGCGCGCGCAGGACCGATCCTCCTTTTCGGACAGGACCATGAACATGCGTGGTCCGTCCGGCTGCGACACTGGCGGTGGCGCCTCCAGTCCCTCCATGAGGGTCTCGCTGACGTGAGTCAGCGAAGCGCCGCCCCGACCGGGCAATGCTGGGGGCGGACAGTTGCTCCCGAGGTGGGCTATGCCTCTACCTCCATCTCGTCAGCCTGGGCTTCGGCGAGGAAACCAGCTTGCCATCTTTCATACGACTCATCAACGTCGTCGAGATCGTCGCAGTCGTCGAAATTGAGGTTTAAGCCCTCGTCGTCATCGTATGACAACAAGGCCATCCTCGACTCGATCGAGGGGAGAAGACCGCAATCGGGCCCCACGGTGGGCGCCAGCTGTCGGCGACTGGGAGGCGAGCCTCCGCAGGCCAATGAGTAAGGAAAGGGGCGTCACGAGACCCGGCGCCCCGCCTCGATCGAGGCGGCCGTGCGGCGCCGCCGAGGGAAGGACATCGGGGTTGCTAGTGCAACACAGGAGTTTTTATCCTGGTTCAGGCCTCGACTGTCAGATAACAGCTCTACGTCCAGTCTTCGTTCAATACCGAGCTTAAACGAGTACAAGAGGGTGAGGCCGAGCTTTGGGAAGCCCGGACTCGAGTACAATGAGTGCTCGAGGCACTATGTGTGTTCCTACTGTACCTGGATGCGAAGAACTACCTCCCAGAACTAGAGCTCCTACGCGAGTGCAAGTGCTCCTGTTCTACTGTGGCCGAGTGCTCTTCTGTCTATGCCTATCTTCGTTGCCCCTCTTTCTACGGTTGTGGTATGTGCTCCTTTTTATAGGCGACTTCCGGCCACTATAGTCTGACCTTGGTTTGTTGTGATGCGCTGGGTTATCTTTCGGTCCGTAGTTGCGTTCTCCTGCTTTGCCATGTTGTGGTGTGGCTGTCGTGCAAGACCTGTCGGATATTTGGACGTGTTTCCTCATCTCGCTAGGATTAGTGTTCAGACCGCAGCTCGGCAATACGTGTCTTTCTTTATAGGGGCGGATGGTAAGCTGACTGTTGATGCGACCTGCTGTTGTGGGTGTCACCCCACAAACAGAAAAGGGGGCTGCCCCGGATGCGTGATCCCGCGCACCCAAGACAACTCAGTGAAACTCCCAAACTCTCGCTGGCAACGCTCGTAGATGAGAGGAACGCTACGCTTGAGAAGAAAGAGTCTGTCCATTATCTGTGTCGCCCTCCGCCTTTTATAGGGGCAGGGTTGTACAGCGCCATGCAACGGCGATCTCTCCTCACCGGCCCCGACCGAGGGCCTGCGGGTCATTTCCCTTCTACTTTACATATGTTACCCCCACCTGCCCTCATGCAGGGGGCGTCGGGATCATTTCACAATACATTAGCCATGCCCTTTACGGTCATACCCTCCTAATCGACCCCCACGCCGGGTTACATGAGGGATTACACCCGCGCGACGGTTACAGACCAGCCTGTCCCAACCTGACACCTACTCGAATGCTCTGACAGGGCGACAGGCTCGACTGTACGGCTTGTCCACTTAGCCTCGCTGCGAGCAGAGGTGTCTTCTCCGTCATCCCCCTGGCTATTCCATTCTTTCCTTGGTTCGTCGGACTTTAGCTCCGCTTGGGTCTTGCTATGCTCTGCGTGGGTTTTTCGACTTGTGTTTGCTCCTCGACCTGCTCCCCTTTGCTCCGCCTAGCCTCACATACGCTCCGCGCTCCGCTCGTGTCCTTTACTGCTCCACCTGCACCATTTACTGCTTCGTTTGCACCCTTCGCCGCTCCGCTTTTAGCTTCGCCGTGCTTAGCACATGCTTCGCCTCGTCGCCTCCGGCCTCCGCACTTCATTCCCGGTGTCTCCTTCGGTCGACCTGGAAAACAGGGAAGAGAGGGTGGAGGTACGGAGAAGGCAGACCCTACCTTCGCTCCAAAGTCTGAGGGGATACCTATCTCTGGCCTACAACACCTGTCACCAACTCGCCAGTGGCCTGTGTCAGGCGTGCCTTGGTACTGCGGTCGCATTTAACTCGTGGTGACCTGCGGGTCCCGTAGCGCGTGCTGTCTTGGGCGTGGTGCGCTTTGCCTTAGTCTGAGCCCCGGGCCGAAGCCCGGGAGAGGCGAGTGACCCGAGCTTCGGAGCGGGAAGGCTCGGGCGCGAGCTTGCCAAACTCGGACGCGAGCTTATAAAGCTCGCGCGTCCTTTCCGTGGAGTCGCAGGTAAGTTAATGGGCCGTATCTGTATGGGCCGCGTACTTTCCCAACACTTATTTTGACACATATCTTCAGTTTTATAAGTAGCATCTTGTGTACCTTTTTTTTGTTTTGAATGAACTTGCAACAACTACAAAATGCCATCCAGTCAACTGATGCATTTTTTTTACAATATCAAACCATATGTAAATTTAGTTATTTACTAGTGTAAAACTCGTCGACTAAGATTTCACCTATTTTCAGGCGACTGATGAGGAGTCGCCCGATAATTAATTGGCAGCTGCAGCCCCTATTTTTTATGCACGTACACTATCAAACATAACTAGAAATCTAGAATCAAGTGAAATCCAAAGCACCAACCCTCGCTTAATTAAACGTACGTACTTACGAACGTCGCCATAGGCACGAGCAGAGGAAACATCAAGGTTCTAGCTCTGCAGAGGTCCCGTGTCTTGGGAATTTATTACATGTTCATGAAAGCAAAAAATTAAATATGGGCCGGCCGTGAGGACAACGCGCGCCGCATACACGGATTAATTTGCCGCATGGCCTAGCTAGCTAGCTTGTTGTTGAAGGAGGCGGCCGGCCGCCGGCGGCGTGCGCGTCACTCACTGATCACGTCGCCTTCTTGATCACGGCGGGAAAGATGAGGAAGACGGCGGCCAGGAACGCCACGAACACGGACATCACTGAAACCAATGGGTTGATCGGCAGCTTGTTCTTCGGGACGAAATGGTTGATTAGAGCCACCACCGAAGCAACGAGGAGCCAGTAGCAGTACTGCACCGACCTCTTAATTTTTGTATTCTGTTTATATATGTATGACAAAAAATATAATAAAAAAGTCATAGATGTCATTCGCGGTATCTGAAAACGAAAGGTGAATATTTGCAAGAAGAATGTTTGCCAAGATCGTGCGTGGTCGTGCTTATCATGCATGTGACGACTAGTAAATCATGCAATGACTAATATACTTTGATGATGCAGTGGTAATTTAATTAATTATCAACTATGGAAAGCACTCACGCTACTGATTGAGCTCATGCAAGTCAAGACAAGTTCTACGTGCCGCAAACAATAGAAACGTAAGCATATGGCCAAAGTATACTATAGCTACTTGATTACTTCGCTGGTTTCATTCTGGTGATACGTAGCTTTAGATATCCTAAACCAATCCATCCGTCTGTTTGGATTATAACGTTTGGGATCTTAAATCTTCTGTGTACGTATGCAGAAAAAAGGAATATTAATTAATAATTAGGGGTCCAAAACTCAAAAACATTTTTTTGGGTGGATTTTGTTGACTTGACACAAATACAAATACAAAAAAATCAATTAAATTCCCACAAAATTAAAGGAATGCCTTTGTTTTTAACATATCTATTACTCTCTCTTGGCATTCACCTCTAACCTCTTCAAAGATAGCACGCTAGCCAGGATATTGAAAGTAATTAAATAATCGGATCGTTATGCCTAGCTAGCTTCTTGCATAACTTAATATCAACATTTTCCCCCCATATTTCAAGAACAATATTATATATCAGCAGAGATATGATGCACCAGAGAATATTATACATATATAGTTCCTAAACATATGAACAATTAATCTGATCATAGTAAAAGTATATCTTGGCAAAATAGAAGTATGTTCCACTGCTGTTGATCTAAAGTAGGTGGAAGTTTATATGCATGAGTTCTGCATGTGTTCAGTTTGACCATAAGGGGATATGAAGGATCCATCATCCCTCCCAACAACTAGGCCATATTACGAAGAGCATATAAATTGGCTTGTTTGATCGGAAATGAGATCTCACATATACAAGTGGCCGCTATACACTTTCTAACCCTTGGATCTAGCTCGCTCTCTCATGTACAAATCTTAGAGCAAGATCAAATAAGAGTGTATTTTACAACTACTCCTTATTCAAAATTGATTATATCGTTATACTGTCGCACCCACAAGCACAATATGAAACATAGTTACCAGCAATGACTCATATATATGCATATGCTCGACCAATATTTAGTGCTAACAAACAAGCTAAGAGACTCGGTCACCCTCTTCGAATCTCAAACAGAAGTGCAAAACCAATATGTATTTTTTAGTTTTGACGGCCAGATGAATTTCTAGTGATCATGAAATCTGATATTAGCAATTGCCAAAACAAAGAAGATAAGAGATGGGGTAATGTCACTCCGGTTCCTCTAAAGAGTGCATGCATGCAATGATATAAAAAGTAGTCTAGTGCCCTCATGAAAAGAAAGGAATTCAAGCAAGCTGATTAAGACAGACAGTACTACCTCCTCCAGACATTGCAATGGGATTCAAAATACAACTTTGACCATACTAGTTACTATTGTGATCTAATAGTAAAACCCAAATTATGTAAGTACATTTCAAAACAAATCTAGACATGTATATAATTAATTTTCTTGTACCTAATCTAAATATTTAAAAATAATACATAACTAAAGTTTTAAAAGTTTTATTAGTATATCAACAAACATGTAGTCGTGACAGGAGTAACTAAGAACAATTCACCTTTTTCCAACTTTGTCCGCATGAAAGATTAACAAGCTAAGATCAAAGAAAAGATCAGGAGCGTTGCGATGATATTGTTGGGACTTGGGAGTCGATCCTACTGGATTAGGTAATGATTTACTAATTAAGCTGACAGAGTGGTAGTGAATATTACAGCCACAGAACAGAAAAATAGGGTTTTTAGAATCGACTAGCAAGAGATCTGCGAGGAATTCATTTCAGTAGGGGAGAGGGCGGGTACATATATACAAGGCTAAGAGTAGCCGAGAATGAAAAACAAGACATAGAGATGCGGGGGGGAGTACACCGGGAACAAAAGGAGAAAAAGATTAGAGGGAACTACGGAATTCTTGCTAAAATTTGTTGAAAAAGAAGGAAGAAAGAAAGGGTTTAGTAGCGAGCTAGGGGGATGAGGACTTACAGGGCGCAGATCTTCTGTAATCAGCACGTTTTCTTCACCTTCTCCGCTCGTCACTGAAAGTACTGGATCAGAGCCCATGTGCGGGATCGCACTCTCCAGATCTGCCATGTCCTTCGTCTCCTCCAAATCGCTCATCAGAAGAAGAGATTAACGTGCAAGAAACCAAAGGGATAGTGCTTAATGATGTTTCCGATTCGATGAAAATAGAAATTGGGGTTTGCCCATTTGGAAAAATAAAAAAAAAACCAAAGGGTAAAGGGGGATCAGGGCCTCACATACCACAGGTCAGATTCCTGGGGTTTTGATGCTCCTAGTAAGTGATCGCGCGCAGTAAGCTCCTGAGATCCGTACCCGCCCTTCTTTTTGCTCGCTGATCAGAAGAAGCAAACGCCTAATTGGGAGGCCAAAGAAGTGTTGTGCTTATTAGTGAGCAATGGAAAAAGAAAAGGCAAGTAAGGACTGAGACACATATTTAAATCGACAATCGAATTAACCTGCATAGATCGATGGGATGAGATGAATATCAGGCCATGGATGATGGATTTATAGGCACTTCGGGTGGGTGGGGTGTTGGAGGGGGGGGGGGGGGGGTGGCGGGCGGTTGGGGGGGGGGGGTGTATTTGTGATCGCGTGTGAGAGTTGTTCAATCGTAGTAGTTGAGCTGTTGGTCTTGTTTCCTTCGGCTAGCTGGATTGATACGTCTATACAGTGCCCCTTAATAGTGTGTGCACTGGATTAGTGGGCAGTGGGCACTGTACGATTAAGCCAATAATTATATCTAATGGGGTTGGAAGTATCTAGCAGAGCTTTTAAAATAGAATCTTCTCTATATTTAGAGTCTCTCGTCCTCCAGTAGAATCTCTACCTCAGCTTCTAAATTTAGAGTTTATCTCTCTCAGGCTCTAAATAGGTTCTCTCTATATCATCCTCTATAGTTTTTTTGGATAAAGGTTTTACTGGAGATAATGAAAATATAGAGAGCGAATAGTGATCTAGAGAGAATGTATAGAGATCCGATTTTAGAGCATTTGCTACCTCTACCAACATTGACTAGTTGGCTACATTGACCAGCTGATTATTTTTGTGCCCTGCGCGCCCGCGAAAGGGACGCGCGCCGGCCCATCTCGCGTAGCTCTCCCCGGACGCGGCAGGGCGAGGGGTGGGGAGGAGGAGCAGGGGGAGCAGGCGGCCATGCCGATTAAATGGGGGGGCATCGCGTCGATCAATCGATCGCGGCGGCAAGAGTGGTCGATCCCTGCACACTTCGCCCAGGCCCAGCTCAGCTCGGCTGCCATCGACGCGCGCGGATCGAACGGGATAAGATCTGCTCCGGGATGCTGCCAAAGTGGGGCATTGATTACGGGGTAAAACGACGTGCGCTCGCTCGCGCGGCTGTGTTCGCTCGTGCGCGCTCGGCGTCGTATGTCAACCTGTCCGGGGAGATAGGTACCCCTGGGTCAGGTTCAGGCCAGTTAATTACCTAGACGAGTTGTGGAACGCTGGGTTTTCCAGATACAAGCTAGCTATGGACGGAACAGAAGGAATTCAAATGGAAAAAAAATGAATCGCCTAAATGAATGATTACGAAAAGGTTCATCATATGGTCCACTGTTCATTGCATCAACACGTTGCCAGACTGCCAGTTGTATTAATTGTATGCCCGAGTGCCCGACGTTCCCAGATACAAACATTTCCCCTGAGGCCGCCGCTGTTGCGCACTACGTCATTCCAATGCACTTTTTTTTAGGATTAATCATGTATCTACTAATAATATTCAATACGTCAAATAAATTAGAACGATGATAAACAGTGGCATATATAACTTAGAGATTTTTACGGTCGTGAGGAGAGACTTGGAAGGCATCTGCAATTTAGTGTTAATTTGTGAGTGCATTCCCAGATCTTAACACCGAAAAGATACTGCGATGTCTATAATTTACACTAGAAATTGTGATATCTTCCGGCATCTCCTCAAGAACCGTAAAAAAGTTCTATAATTATACGTAGTGAGTGTTGTCCCTCCGAGAGATGTGGTTACTCACCTCCATGGCTCCATGCAGCTTCCTAACCTTTGTGCAACGTCACTGCCAACTTACTTGATGGAGTCTGCAGCTCAGTTCAATGAGCAGATTGCAGAGGACACGTCAGCATTATCAAGCAAATCTCCCAGCTGAAACCTGTACCCAGACTCCGATTGACGCCACTTGATCTCTACACCAGAAAACACTTATTATAGGCCACGAAGACATGACAATTCACTTCACTGACCTCACAATTAACAGAATATCGATCATGAAACAGAAATATTTACAGCAGTTTTCGTTTGATTTTAACAAGCATTACAGCATCAGTCCATATATCATAACTATAATTTTACTCTCATTTCGGCCCCAAGCCACTCTTAATTAATACATGAGTGATGATAGTGACTGATAATTGGCGGAAAATTAGTGATAATTGCATTGCATAGGTAGGAGTATTAATAGTACAGGAGATGGGCCTGCCCATAGGCCCAATACCAGTACACTCTAACACTCCCTCGCAGTCTGAACGGCACTTGGCAGCGTTTATACTAGTACAAAACAAACACTTCCCCGCAGTCAAAACAAAATGACCATCACTTCCCCGCAGTCGGAACGGTCGGCGCACAGACGTTTAGGCTGGACCGGAACTCGGTGAAGACCGTCGTGGAAAGACCCTTGATGAAGATGTCAGCATACTGGGATGAAGTCAGAACATGGAGAACACGCACTTGACCGAGAGCAACACGCTTATGAACAAAGTGCAGGTCGATCTCAACATGTTTTGTCCGCTGATGCTGCACCGGGTTGGTGGAGAGGTAGACCGCGCTGACGTTGTCGCAGTAGACGAGGGTGGCCTGGCGAAGTGGACTGTGAAGCTCCTGGAGAAGCTGTCGAAGCCAACAGGCCTCGGCGATGCCATTGGCAACTGCACGATACTCGGCCTCTGCGCTGGAGCAGGAGATAGTGTGCTGCCGTTTGGAGGACCAGGAGACCGGGTTGTCACCGAGGAAGACGCCATAACCTGAGGTGGACTTGCGGGTGTCAGGGCACCCAGCCCAGTCGGCGTCGGTGTAGACCGTGAGATCAGCAGTTATGGAGCGACACAGAAGGAGGCCAAGAGTGAGAGTGCCCTGTAGGTACCGCAGGATGCGCTTCAGAGCAGCAAAGTGAGGCTCCTGCGGATCATTCATGAACAGGCAAACCTGCTGAACAGAATAAGTGATGTCCGGGCGGGTGAAGGTCAAGTACTGAAGTGCTCCTGCCAGGTTGCGATAAAGAGTCGCATCAGTCACTGGGGGCCCTTCTGCGGAGAGCTTGGAGCTGGTATCAACCGGGGTAGTGCAGGGTTTGCAGCCACTCTTGCCTGCGCGATCCAGGACGTCGATGATGTACTGCCGCTAGGAGAGAAGAAGGCCTCCAGACTGTGGGCCCACTGAAACTCCAAGGAAATGGTGTAGAGGACCACGATCCTTGAGGGAGAACTCACGCTCCAGAGTAGTGATAGTGCGCCTGAGGAGATCATCTGAAGACGTAGTCAGCACGATGTCATCCACGTAGAGTAGAAGGTAGGTTGTCTCGGGACCCCGGCGGTAGATGAAGAGAGAGGTGTCTGCCTTTGCCTCAACAAACCAAGGGACAGGAGATGTGAGGCAATCGTGATGCACCAATCCCGTGGTGCCTCCTTAAGACCATAGAGGGACTTGTTAAGAAGACATACGTGGTCGGGGCAGGAAGGATCCACGAAACCTGACGGCTGGGCGCAGTAGACAGTCTCTGTGAGCATGCCATGGAGGAAGGTATTGTTGACGTCGAGCTGACGAATGGACCAACCAATGGAAATAGCCAGTGAAAGGATTGTCTGGATGGTGGCTGGCTTGACAACTGGACTGAATGTCTCATCCAAATCAACACCTGGCCACTGAGTGAAGCCTCGAAGGACCCAATGAGCTTTGTATCTGTCAAGAGAGCCATCTGCATTCAGCTTGTACTTGAAGATCCACTTGCCGGTGACCACGTTTGCACCAGCCGGTTCCGGGACAAGATCCCACGTGTTGTTGGCACGAAGTGCCTCGAACTCTCTGGTCATAGCCTCACGCCAGTGTGGGTCGGCCAGAGCGGCGTGATATGACTTCGGCGGAGGAGGCAGCGCCGAGACATGAAGATTAAGCTTCTTGCGAGACGGGACCACGATGCCGGTCTTACGACGCGTGGCCATATGATGGGCATTGGCCATGGGCAGCAGAGGGGCCCCGCTGGCATTAGCCTGTGGAGGGGGCCCAACAGGGGCAGCGGGGGCTGGTGGGGAAGCAGCCGCCGACAAGGCCGGCAGGGTACCGCTAGCAGTAACCCGAGGTGCAAGACCAGCAAGGGCAGCGGTGACTGACGAGGAAGCGACCGGTGTGACAACCAGCTGCAAGCCCGGTGAGGCCGGGGGATTGGCACCACTGGTAGCAACCTGTGGTGTGGAACCAGCAGGGGCAGCAGTGACCGAGGAAGATGCTGCAGGAGTGGCACCGCTGGCAACAACCTGTGGCATGGGACCGACAGGGGTAGCGGAAGCCGGCCAGATGGCCGGGAGGGTGGCACCGCTGGCAACGGCCTGTAGACAGGATCCAACAAGGGTAGTGGTGACCGAAGGCCCCAGTGACTGGGCCAGCGTAGTCTGGTGATCTCCAAGACCTGCATCCAAAGAGGAAGCACGTACCCCTATAGGCAAGGGAGGGCCGACTCGTTCTGTTAGGAAATCAAGGTTGGTAGGAGAGGACTAGGTGGAGGTGGTGCCGGAGGCAAAGGGAAAGCTCGACTCATCAAAGGTTACATGCCGAGAGATGATGATACGATTGGAGGTGAGGTCCAAGCATCGGTAGCCTTTGTGGTCGGGTGGGTAGCCAAGGAAGACACACAAAGTGGAGCAGGGAGCGAGTTTGTGTGAGGCGATGCTAGAGAGGTTGGGATAGCACGCACAGCCAAACACGTGAAGGTGGGTGTAGGTTGGGTGGAACCCATGTAGGGCAAAGAACAGTGTGGAATGGGACAGGGTGGAGGTAGGTGGCAGTATGGAGAGCCTCCCCCCAGAAGGAGGGGGAAACACTATCCTGGAACATAAGGAAACGCATCACATCTTTGGTGGTATAGATGGCACGTTCTGCCTTACCATTCTGTGGAGAGGTGTAGGGACAGGACATGCGAAAAACAACTCCGTTCATGAGGAAGAAGGATATAGACATGGAGTTGTCAAACTCACGGCCGTTATTAGATTGAACACACTTGACGGTAATGCCAAACTAAGTGCGAACATGTGCAAAGAAGTATGAAATGGTGGGGAAGGTGTCATACTTGAGGCGAAGGGGAAAAGTCCACATGAAGTAAGATCAATCATCAACAACTATGAGATAGTACTTGTAATCAAAGACGCTGGCAACCGAGGACGTACACAAATCACAATGTATTAAATCAAAGTTATGGGTAGCACAAGAGGTTGATGACACAAAGAGAAGTCGAACATGACGACCAAGCTGACAAGCATGAAAAAATATGGTCGAGCTTGACTTTATTACATGAAATAGCAGATGAGCTAGCTAGACTAGAGAGAGTCGCATGGCCAGGGTGGCCAAGTCGACGATGCCAAAGCTCCGTGGTGGTGGTGCCGGTAACAAGGGCGTGAGGGCTGGAACTCGGATGGAAGGAGTAGAGGTCCCCAGAGCTATCACATCTGGTGATAACGCTCCTGGTGCGAAGGTCCTTCACAGAGAAACCATAAGGGTCAAACTCGATAGAGCACTGGTTATCGGTGGTGAACTGACGAACAGAAATAAGATTTTTAATGAGGGTGGGTGTGACAAGGACATTACGAAGGGTAAGCGGTCCCTGTGGTATGGAAAAGACACGATGACCAGTGGACGTGACAGGTAAACGGGACCCGTTACCAACAATGATGTTGGATGGGCAAGAAGGAGAGGGTGGGTGGGATGAGTTGAGGTTACCGGCATCTGAAGTCATGTGTGAGATGGCACCCAAATCCATGTACCAATCCGTACCGTTGGGTAGTGGAGTGAGCGACACGGTGTTGAAGGCGCTAGCCAGGGATTGCTGATCCCAAGCTGCCCCCGTCATGGGGCTCCAAGGGCCCGGAGTGGGCGGTTGTAGCATGGCGCCAGGGTCTCTACCAGCGGGCGCCCCCGTAGCAACGGTGAGGGCGTGAGGTGGTCGCCGCGCCACGGCGGGAGTGCCTGGAGCAGGGGGATGCCCCAGAATGCTCTGGCCTTGATAATTTCAGAGCTGGACAGTGTCAGTCCAAGGGTTGTAGTATGAAGGCATGGCCCTGGCGCCGCCTGCGGAGGGCTACTATTGGTGAGGGTGGGGCGGTTGTCCCCACCACCACTGCCACCACTACTGCCACCGCCGTTGTCACCGTCCTTTTTCTTGCCCTTGTAGTTGCTCTTACCCTTGTAGTTGTTTCCCCCCGAAGAACCACCAGAGGTTGGACAGGGAGCAGTAGCGACAAAGGCGGTGGAGGGCGCAGCCGGTGCGTTGTTGAGGGTGAGCTCGTGGAGAAGCAGCTGGGAGCGGGCGTTGGCGAAGTTGGGGAAGGGCTTCTGGTTGCGGATGATGTGCCTCAGTGTGTCTAACTTGTCGTTGAGGCCACGTAGCATGTTGAGAACCTAGGTGCGGTCCCTGACAGGCTCGCCCAGGTCTGCAATTGTGTCCGCCATGCTCTTGAAGCGACAACAGTAGTCGGTGATAGAGAGGTCGCCCTAAAGGAACAAGCAGAACTCCACCTCCGTGTAGAGAATCCGCATCTCCTGATTCCCGAGGAACTAGTCCTCGAGACTGGTCCACACGGCGCAAGCTGAAGTAGTGGACGTCATCACCACCTGGAGGAGATCGGGTGCGATGCAGTCGTAGAGCCAGGAAATGACCACACAGTCCATACGGCTCCACGCTGGATTGGACCAACGGCCGACCGGAGAGAGCACGTGGTCCGCCAGGACGTAGCGGCTGAGTGTGACGAGAAAAAGTCCCCGCCACTGATGGTAGTTGGCGCTGTTGAGGTCGAGCACCACTGGGACGAGCGACGTGACGTTCGTGATCCCAACAGCTTGCGCGTGCAGCGCGGCAATCATCTCGGGATCTTCTGTGGGAGCAGCGGTGCCGGTAAGAGCACCTGTCGTGGATAGGGATGTGATCGGATCGGATACGGTCGGATATCGTCCTATTCGTATCCATATCCGTATTTTTCATCGAATACAGAATCGAATACAAATAGTGCGAATCTGTAATCGAATCTGAATTATACCGGATAATATCGGTTCTGAATACGAGATCAAATACGGATCGAATCGACATGGATACTTAATAATATTAGTCGGATAATTTAAAATCCAATTTCATTTTTTTTCCAAAATCGGTCCAAATTTAAATTCAAAATTAGGAATTTTGACAAATAAGAAAATGTCAAAAATTAAAAATTTGTGCACAAATATTATTAAATAAGTACAAATTCAAAATTTCTAAATTTAAATTGAAAATTAGGAGAAAGATCAATCAAAATTTTGAGAATTTCATTTAAATTCCGACTGGTATTTAAAAATAAATTACAAACAAGAAAAATCAGGTGGACAGTAACTGTGCCTAACGGCTGTGGCCTAGCCTCTCCGCCAATCCGCCTCTGATATGTGTTATTCGGATAATATCCGTATGTCATATTCGGATATTATCCAAACAAAAACTCGGATATTCCGTATCCATCGGATAATCAGTGTTCCGTATCCGTATCCATATCCATATAAATTATCTGTGTCCATATCCTTATTCGAGAAATCAACTGGATATCTGTGAAACTATCCAAATCATCATCCAAATCAATTCGGTCGGTCGAAAAATATCTGTACCAGTTCCATCCCTAGTCGTGGACGGACCAAGGACAAGGGTCCCAGTGCTACAAGCGGCATAGTTGTATGGGAAGGGGACCGTACTAGAAGTGGCACCCTCGGTGCCATAGAGGCCAAAACCAGGACTCCTGCTGCCCCGGTGGACTACACATGGATGAAGGCCGGCGGCAAGGGCGGGGTGGACGCCGCCGAGGAAGGCGCCAGGGTTGGCCTCGCTGTAGAGGTGAGCGTCGGCGGCTGGAGAGAAGGCGGAGAAGAGGGCACCGGAGACCGAGGTCGCGCCGCCGGGTAGGGCTTGGGGCGCCGGGCCGCCACCATGGCTTGGGCCGCTAGATCCAGGGGAGAAGACGCCGGGGACAGGGGTGGTGGAGAAGATGAACGGAGCGAGGGAGGCCACGGTGCACCTAGCGGTGCCCAGGTCGGAGCCGTCCACTACGGCCATGCAGGCGGCCGTTAAGGCAGCCATGGCGAGGGCGCGTGCTTCTTCGGGAAGAGAGGCAAGGACGACGATGGCCTGTGCAATGGCAGCGGCGGCGGCTTGGTACACGACCACCTGATTGGAGAAGGGAGGCGCTAGGACGGCTGCTGTGAAGGGCGGTGCCGTCGTGGAGGAGGTGACAGGCGCTGTAGAGTGCGGCGCCGTCATGGAGGAGGAGGTGATGGGAGAGATCCCATCGGAGTTGAGGTCACCGGAGGTGCTGGATGCCATCGGAGGTGAGGGGCGCAGGTGGCGGCGGTAGGGTGGTGGGAACAGATTAGGGTTAGAATTTTTACTCTGAAACCATGATAATTGGCGAAAAATTAGTGATAATTCCATTACACAGGTAGGAGTATTAATAGTACAGGAGATAGGACTGCCCCCGTGGGCCCAATACCAATACACTCTAACAGTGACGATCCCATGTCAATGAGTGAGAACTCCCGAATATATACTAGCTGGCTCGTATTTACTAGAAGAGAAGTGTATACATCAATGCATGCATGCGGAGAGCTCTCAACGATAGTAGAAAGCGAAATTTGCACCAGACACTGCTAAAACACACAAATATACTTCACACCCTATATCTTTTTAGATGTTGTCGCACGCGTAGTGAGCCATCTCGGTATATGTTGAAAACCGTCTCTTATAGTTGCTATGGTACGAACCATCTATAAAAGCATCATAGACAATCTCATTTGTAGAATCATGGGTGATATCCAAATTTCTATTATTAAAAAAAGTCTTAGTACGTGGTAAGTGTTGATCTGTCATTTCATTAAAATTACCCATCAATTCCATCCTATGAAATTCTCCTCCACCATCACTAAAATTATCCACCAATGTCATTTCATGAAATCTTCCTCCACAATCACTACAATTACCTACCGCATATCATCCCATGAAGTATTCCTCCATCACCATAAAATTACCCACCATATATCATCCCATAAAATCCCCTTTGACGTCACTAAAATTACCTACACTACTCTCTCACACTGGCACCATGTACTTTGCTCCCCTGACTTCCTCTGCAGTGTGGGTGTCGTCTTCTCTCTTCCCGCTGTCAGGGACGTTGTTCCTTTCTGTCAATGTTATGTGCTCACGACCTCGACAATGTCACTTCCTTGGTGACCTCACAGTCGATCCATAATGGTAAAGATTTTCTTAGCTCAATTATGTGAATTTGGACTCGATGTGCACCAAAAATGCACGTGGTAATAACTTGCGGTTTTTAAAGTATACATGGGTATTTGTAATAAATCTAGAGTATAGATGTGCCAGATGCAATTAATTTTCTCTCAAAGTATTGAGTTTCATGTACCGACCAATTCACTCAAAACTCTATGCCAGATATAATTAATTTCCTCTCCAAGTATATATTGGGTTGCATGTACCTACCAATTCACCCAAAAGTCGAAGCTAACGAGAAAAAGTGGACAATTCACTTATATATATACACATATATATATATTTTTAACTGCACCTACTAGGACTTGAACTTAAGACATATTGCTCTAACACTATATTGAGTTGCATGTACCGACCAATTCACGTAATAGTCTAGGCTGATGAGAAAAGGTGGACAATTCACATATTGAAGGGGAAATACCCATGCAACATTGATTTCGTTGTTTCATTTCCTTATTACACATTAATACTGGATTGTCTCATGGTAAAAACAATATTAATATTGTTAAAGAAGCAACATTGACTAACTATAACATAATCCTTCAGTACAAAAGCGGTCATATGTGCCAATTCTAAATAGTTATTAGTGCCAGTTTTTGAACCGGCACAAAACAACAGACACTGATACGACACAGATTACTTGGCTAGAACCGGCACTAATAATCATGGAAATAATAACAATAAAAGAGCTTCGGGCTTTGCACCCGTCTAGTTCGTCACTAGGGACCTAGCCCGAGTCGTCGGATTTAGAGATGTGGAGGAGCCCGCGCCATGCTGCTGTCATAGGGCCAAGGCTGGAGGGGGCTGCCATCCTCATGGAGGGGGTCGTCGTCGCTATAAAGGGCCATCGTGGAGAAGCCTGCCTATGTCCAACCGTTATCGCTGTGAGGAGGCTGCTGTGGAGGGCAACCGCCCTAGCCGTGATGCTACGGAGGGGCCTTCGCCGCCAACGCGCCTCAGGGACGCTGGATCCGGGCGCTGCCGACGTGTTGAGGTTGCTCAATCTGGTTGCCCCTATCATCATTGTTGTGACGCTGTGGAGGGGGTTGCCGCCACCGATGTGCCTCGGGAGTGCCGGATCCGATAGCCATTGACACGCCTCAGGGCTGCTCAATCTGGCCGTCCTCGCCACCGAGGGAGGCAGCAACTATACGTTGTCACCGTGGAGAGCAGCCACCATCGTTGTGATGCCATAGGGGAGGCCTCGCCACTGTCGCGCCTAGAGGCTGCTCCGTCTAGCAACCCCTATCACCGTGGAGGATAGCCACTATCGCTGTGACGCCATGGACAAAGTCCTACCACTGTCGTTGGAGGGGAGAGGAGGACGAACCGGAGGAGGGAGGGGAGAACAGGAGGCACCAGCGCGGGGGGGGGGGGGGAAGTTGGTGGAGGTGAAGAGAAGGGAGCAGATCTGAGGGGAGGAGGGAATTAAGAAGGGGGAGAGAATGGAAAAATAGACTGCTTTTTTCTTGTATGTCTCACCCAAAGTTCCACCTGTTACACGCTTTCTCCATCTATTCGCGCCTAAATTTTCTATCATCAGTGTCGGTTCTCTTTTTCAATCGGTACAGAACAATAATATTTGACACAAATACTGTGTTTTCGCCCCTATGCTTTAGAACCGACGCTGATGTGATTATTTGTGCCAGTTCTAATGCCAATCGATATGAGTGTTTTTGTTCTAGTGATCGTTCATTGATACGAAGGCATTCCCAAATTAACCCTATTTTTTTCTCGTCCTATGTCTCAACATTATCACTATTACGGTCCCTCCTTATTACTATTTACCTCTATTTCTTAACCCTTCCTAACAGCCATCCCTACCCTATATTCTATATTATTTCTCTTATACCATATTTCTTCATCCTATCATTATTTATCTCTGTATTTTTCAACCTAACCCAACAGTCCCGTTATTTCGCTGCAGTAATAGGGTGGCCACAGAATAGGTCCTGTTGGACATGAGTAAATGATACTCCCTCCGTCCAGAAATGATCTTCGTATTAGAAAAATAAAGAAATCTAGAAATGATCTTCGTATTAGCAAGTGGCCTCTTCGTATATCATGCACATTTAATGTGCCAGCATGCAACTACGAATCATCATGCGCCAGCATGCAACTAGGAAAGTAATGCTTGGCCGCTACTGGTGGCTTGCATGCATGCTGGGATCACGAAACGATGCACAACTCACACAATGTGGAGTAAATGGACTACATTGGTCTTTGTGTCTATAGCTTAAACGTAGATCATTTCTGGACACTTATTGGTCTTTGTGTCTACGCTATGAGTGTTGTGTTATGCAGCTAGCTAGCGTCCAACATTTATTGGTAGTGTACAAACACAACAAAGGCATTGGTCATTCTAGTAGGTCAGAATGGAAAGAAAAGAACACGAACGGATAAAGATACAAAAGAACGCCCAGAGTGCATCCTCCAGGCGAGCTGCCGCCCCTCCCGGCACTGCGGAGCATGGGCAGCACGACGGCGGCGGTGGCCGTCCACAGGAGAAACCCCGCGAAGACGTGGTCGGCGTTGGCAGAGCGGTCAAACACGGTGCCATGAAAGACGATGCAGTAGCCCTAGGCGTGAGGAAGGCTCAAGGCTGCTGCTTGGAGCCAGCGGTCGAGGTCACTGGCGGCGGCCGCAGCTTGGGGACAGCGGTCCCGGAGCTTGATCAGCTGCCGGGTGCCGAGGTCGCCGGAGGCGGCCACGGCCGGCACGCTCACACTTTTGTCTAGGGAGCGGCTGCGGCTTAGGGGTGGAGTACTGATGGGCCTCTCAATGATGGGCCAGATCAAACTGGCCAAGAAAATTCACCCTTGTAGAGCCCAGTGAGCAAGACCTGCACTGAGCATGTGTGCTACCATCTTTTAGGTGGGCTGGGGATTGGAAGTATGGCGATCTCCTCTTTCTTTTTTTCTTTCTTTCTTTCTTGTGCTTAAGATCCACATTTAATCTAATTAAAAATGCCCATATTTAATACGTCTTTATTTAGTTCTACTGTGGTCAAGAGGAAAATCATTTCTATTTGAGATCTTATAAAATCGGATGGAAATCACATGCATGCGACCAAGACTTGAACCATGATGACAGGGTTGGAGAGAGAGAGTTAAACAAAGAGGGAAATACATGTAGGATGAACTACATGTCTAGTAATAAGGCGAAAAAACACCCAAATTCAAAAAATAAAAATATTCAAACCACACAGTGGCGCTGTCATCCTAACTCATTTACACGGTGGTGTTCCAAATTTTTACAGTCACGCTACAGAATCTATTTGTAGCAAAACCTAGAGCAGGTTGAGGAAAGCGTTTGATAGATCTCTGCATTTTTGTTATGATTGACGAGCCCCTTAATCGTGCTCCACTCTTACGAAGTAGCTGCCCTTTCCTCTACTCTAGATGTTGTCTTCACTCGGAACCAAGAGTTGACTTGTTTGGCGCAACTCTACCTGCTTCGGTTGATAATTTGAAAACTGGAGTTGTGCAAAGGGAGAACTAGAGTGGAAAGTGTCCTCGGGGCGCCATGAGAGCATGAGACCTAGTTACCTTTCTTTCTATTTATCTATTTTCTTCCCTTCTTATTTTCCTTTCATCTTCTATTTTCCTTCTCGTCCTTTTTCCTCTTTATTCTTCATCTCTTCTTTTCTTCCCTATCGACCATGCCACACGCCGTTTCACGATCCCCACATGCTCCGGTGTCAGCTCGTGACACACTACTCGCTCTAAGCAAGAGTCCAGGATTCAATCGGAGTACAAACAAAAACCATTTTTTTAGAAGGGGCGGGCACTCAAGACCTAGAGCTGGCATGTGTGCGCGCGAATGAGCCGAGTGTCGAACACTCGGCCTCATGGCCGGGGGCAGGGATGAGCTTCCATACTGTAGTTCTTGGACACCGGACTGCAAAGCGTGGCAAAGGGCGATGTATGGATAAAGGTTACCCAGTTGGTGCAAAACGAAAGAATTTGGCTTCCAGAACCATGCCTTTTTTTTGGTTACATATAAAAGTAACAACAACAGCGCGCTCGTTTTTTTTTTTTGAGAGAAAACGGCTAGGTGAAAATAAATTGACGTACGTAGTATGGTGATATCAACCACTCCTACATGCCTTCCGTAGCGTACACAAGCATAGCGAAACGTGTAGTTTCCCAAGGTTTGGAAAATAACAATCCCTGCGACGCAAATCTGCCACACCCAAAAAACCAAAACAACTACGTAAAAAGCAGAGAGGAATTGGCCACGTACCGGAGCTCACACGAAGGGAGTTGAGCGCGCCGTGCGGCCATGTGTTGCTGCCGAAAGCTGGACACGCACACGGCGGCATGGCGGCGCCGATGCACGGCGAGCTTGGCAGCCAGATGCCGTCGACCGTAAAGACTGACTCCGCCGGCCGGTTGGCCTCAAGGGCTAACACAAGTCAGAATTAGCACACCAATGTATAGATCGAGACAAGTCGTATATACCAAGAGGAGACTATGCGTAGGTGAACTGTACGAGGCCGAGTTTGGCTAGAAAATCCCAGCCACTCAGCTTCTCGGATCTGCACAAGTGGTGCTCGTTTAGTATTCAGTACAAGCTGTCGATCCAGACCAGTTCAAGACAACGTTAACTCCGCAGCCAATACACGACATGCATCCTCTTTGGCGATAGCTACTCCAACTATAGTTTACTCACAGTCGTCACAGGCGCCAATTCTCGCTTTGCCGTCGTTCTCTTTGCTTGATTATTTTTTCCCTGCGTCTTGGTTCACTAGGGCTTAGTTTCCAGAGTTTTTTTTCAGCCTTTTTCTAGAGAGGCCAGCAGCTAGCTTGCGGTTTGCGGACCGCGAATCTAGGGTCTACTCATACGGCCTAACTAGCTATAACAGGTAGACCAGCGGACGCTGATCACGTGTTGGCCCTGTCTATCTGTTCTTGTTGCACGAGCAGCAGCTACATCCGGTTGCCCAACGGAGGAGCCACAGGAGGTTAATCACCCGTTTAATGGGTTATTATTATGGGAAAATTAATTGTTTGCACATCCGTTGGAGGTCGCTTTAAAATATGCCATCAACTTAAGAATAATAGGTTGTATGCCCAATAGTTGCCAGTTAAATATTTACCATTTTTCAAAATTTTTGAGTGAATATGAGCAAATTGGCATGCATAATGACCTTTCTACCCTCTTTTCTCGCTTTGCTGGATGGATCTGTGCTCGCCGGGCATGGCTTGGGCAGTGGCTCGACGGCGAGCTCATCGGAGAGAGGAGACAGCGCCAAGGTCATGCTCCCGCCGCTTCCATTGCTGCCTCTAGCCACTTTTGTTGCCACCTCCTGCTGCTCGCCGAGGAAGAAGCCACCTCCCACCACATAGATGCCCCTGGAGCCGAGGAAGAAATTGCTTCATGCTGTGGTCTCGTCGTTGACCTCGTCGAAGCCGAGGTAGAGCTGCATCTCTGAGCGGTTGTCCAAGTCCATGTGGCAGCGCACGGCGTTGACGAGGATGGCGCGGGCATGGTGGGCAAGCTCGATGCCATCGTGGCACGCACGGAGTTGGACAAGGTGGCAAGCAATAATGGCTCGGTGGTAAGCTTCTCGAATAGAGGATGCGGCAGGCAGTGGCTCAATAGTGAGCTCGCCGGAGAGTGGAGGCGGCACCATGGCCCCATGCTCCCATCGCTGCTCCTGCGGGTGAGCCCCAAGCTAGAGGTGGAGTAGGCGGGAGGACGTGGTCAGCTACTCACTGGCGTCGAGGCATGCGGTGCCAAGGTGGGTGCCACCATAGACCATGGAGGGGATGGAGACTAGCGCCACCGGCTAGGAAGGGAAAAGAAAGGAAAGGGAAGGAAGGGAAGGTGAAAATAGCCTATAGGCTAGCCGGTGGACCCAAGCAGGGGTTGCATGCCTGTTTGCTAGGATTTGTTCAAAAACTTTGATAAGTGGCAAAAATTGAAGAGTTTCGGCAACTATTGGGCATATAATCTATTTGCCTCAACTTGATGGCAATACTTAGAGCGACATCTGACGGAGGGACAAATAATTAATTTTCCCTATTATTATTTGTCACCCTTATGAGTCGTCTTCTGTGAATTTTGAAAACAGCATCCGTTGTTTGTGATTTTATTTAAACGAAAGTATATTTCTCTACTATTAAAAATGTCTTACAGTAAGTCATAAATGATCAATGATGACACCTACTACTAATCCTAGCCATCACTCTTTCATCCAACGGTTCATGCATCATATACAAAGGATGCATTCTATTTATTTGGCTTGCTTTCTTATTTTAGTGTGTGGTGTTTTTTTGAAGCTTTTGATTAGTAATAATGTTTCATATTGATTTTGTTTATTTTCTTTCCTATTTCTTATGTTTATATTATAGGAAAGTTTCAATGGCATTTATGAAAAAAATAGTCAGAGCCAAGGATATATAGTTGCGACAAAGTCGAGCATAGAAGTGTAGTTGAACTCATATGCAATAAAAATAGTCTAACATGAGGGTATGTAGGCGCGACACAATTGAGTATATAAGCGTGGCTGAATGCATGAGCTAAACACATTGATCACAACATTATAGGACTTTATTTGATAATTTTTTAATTCGTAGCAAAGCGGATCAGCCACTCGGCCAACCCAAGAAAATCATTATGTTCACGCTGGCAATACCCATTAGACATCGTGCCCAAACACGGCCCAAACGCAGTACTCATATTAGATGCTCAAGATGGTCTGCTGAAAAAATTGGTTGAATTGCTCTTTTGTAATCATTGGTTGAACTGCTCTTTGTAATCATTATTCAGGTGATCTGCTAAAAAAATGGTTCAAACACATTATTTGCATTATCCTTAATGAAATGACATATATTGTCGTTGTCAATTAGATGGATGGGTGCAATTTAGCTATTTCTTCTGTACTTGTAGGTTCATGGTTGCAATTTATATGAAAAAATAGGCTTCAGTGCTAAAGACATGTTTCAAATCCATAAGAGTCATATTGCAAATGTCAACAATGCAGTATAACAAAAATATAATAATACAAATTTCCCACAGGAGGTAGAAGAGAGGCGCAATAAGGGAGGAGCTGAGGGGCCTATTTGCAAAAAGCTAACATCCACGCAATAAGGGAGGAGCTGAGGGGCCTATTTGCAAAAAGCTGACACGTGGATGGGTGACATGGCTCTCCACATGAGCGAACTGGACAACTCAACTCGTTTTGGATCCGGCTTGACCCACTTAAACAAGTTTGTGGACATGAATAAACAAGTTTGTGGACATGAATCTTCTGATTTGACTATTTGGGACCTATTTAAATGCTCAGGATAACTTTATGGTGCAATTTACTCAAACTTATGTGTTTGTTTCAAATTCAAATCATACACAATCAAAATGAAAAATCCATATATAACCCCCAGATGGTTCGTGTTTGTGGTAGAAACTGAATTCTGGTCATAACAAAGAATTAAAGGGCAAGGCCTGTAGGCTATGCTATGGCTAGCAACAACCTTGCTCAACAGATTACCTGCTTAATTTTGCATGCTCCATCTCCAACGGAACGCACGCCTTCCAACGACAACTGATCGTATTCTTTGCAGCGATGAAAATATAGGAGTACCGTATTAATTCATCACAAAAGATGCCGTAATAATTGGCAACTGCATCCATGCATGCAGGTCCAATTTAGATGCACTGTATCAAACATAATTAGATTCAACTGAAATCCAAAGCAATCATCGCTCTTAATAAACATATGTACGTCGTATATGCAAATAGTGGAAAGACCCAGGAGCTCTCTGGAGGTCATATGTCCTGGGAATTTATTAGAAATACAGTACTTATTATGCTCAAACAAGAAGACGTCGCCCTTGGGGTCACAACGCGTACATAATAGCATTTGCCTCATGGTTGGGTTTGTTGTTGGAGGCGATGAGCTGCGGCCGCGCGACTCACTCACGCCGCTGCCTGCTTGACCACGGCGGCAAATATGAGACAGATGGTAGTCAGGAACACCACGAACACGGGGATCACTGAAAGCATGGGGTTGGTCAGATTGTTCTTCGGGGCGAAATGGTTGATCAGAGCCACCACCGAAACAACCAGGAGTAACCAGTAGTAGCGCACCGACCATTTCAGGCCAGGAAACTGCAGCTTGGCAGCGATCCTGGCAATGGCACCCCTACCAATCTGTGCGTATAAATGGCAGAAAAGCAAGAGCGAGACGTACTCTCTTTAGCATGCGAGGACTGATGGTCGCATATAGGAAGAAAATGCAAAAGAAATTCAGTCAGAGATTTCATGCGTGG
This sequence comes from Olyra latifolia, assembly GCA_036346145.1. Classification (NCBI taxonomy): domain Eukaryota; kingdom Viridiplantae; phylum Streptophyta; class Magnoliopsida; order Poales; family Poaceae; genus Olyra; species Olyra latifolia. Next base: position 5,199,857 of record CM070528.1, on the reverse strand, counting down.
TATCTGAAATTATGGAAGGTGTGCGTGTTTCAAAAAAAATTAATGTTCACCAGGATCAGGCGTGATGTCAAGGTACTGATGATCATGTGACGACTAGTAGAGATGATGACCATTATACATTGATGATACAATGGAAATTAACTAAGAGAAGTGTACTCCCGCTACGTAATTATTGAGTTCATGAGTCTATGCTTGTCAAAAATAAGATTTACGTACCAAGCAGTACTAGAGACGTAAGCATGCATGAGTTTCGCTACTTTAATTCAGGACAATTATTAGACCTTGCGCTTAATTAGGATCAATAGCTAGGGTTGATTTGAATAAACTCCCTTTCTAGGATGTACGTAACGTCACACAAACTATATATAGTACCCTCCATATACCCAAAACCAATCCATAGGTCTGCTTGGCTTATAAGTTTGACATCTTAATCTTCCTTGTGTGTATATATGGAGAGACAAGCTAGGACTGTGTTAATTATTAGGTGTCCACAACTCAATTATATGTATTTTTTGTGGATTTTGTTAACTTGGAAAAAAACTTAATCTCCCACAAAGTTAAAGGCCTTTGTTTTAAGATGACTCTTAAGAATGATCACCTCTAACCGCATCAGAGACAAGACATGAGATTAGCCAGGATATCCAAGTTCCTAAACGCAAGCATATTAGTTAGCTAGTTCCTAACCGATTCAGAGACAAGACATATATATTTCAGATTTTCTTTTTTTTGAGGGCGCAATGCATACATGACTGGCCAGAAATATTAATGTTCCTATTGCCCACGCATATGCACAAGCGTCTTAGTGAAGTACACCGATCAGCTGGCACAAACATATACATGTTCCAGTACTGTTAATGAGCAAAAAGAGGCGGAAATATACATGAATTCTGCATGTGTTCAGCGTTTCAATAAAGAGCTTTCCTAGCATGAAGGATCGATCATCTCCTCCCAACAACTAGCTAGTAGCTAGGGCGCCATCAGTAACAATTTAGAACATAAAACTTGTTTGATAACTGATACATGTACTACAGGAAAATAGCAAGAAATAAAGTGTATTTCAGAACTAGTAGTTCTTTTCTAAAGTCAATTCTGTGATCTTATTACTCTCGCATCCACACGACCACATAGCTATACAATGTGAAACACAATTATCAGCAATGGTGGCTGGCTCATATATGAGTAGAAGCTCTACTTAATATGGGTTAATTGGATATATGCCATTACAGAGTTGTGAAATTAAAGATTTATCACTCTATGTGTCCATGACATGTAAACCTAGGTCCCACATGTCATTGACACATGAGCAGCAAATTTCTAACTTGCAATTCGACAGTGGCATCGATCTAAATCCCCCTAATGTATTTCATAGTAACCTACAAACTAACTAATTGTTCACCTTTTTCAAATAATAGACAATCACGTAAAGCCAATATGTATTTTTTTTGTTTTGACGGATCTATGCCTATGTTGCGTAATTTGCACATTTGCTTGAATTGGCAAAAGAAAGAACATAAGAGATGGTAATGCCACTCCGGTTTTTTCTAGAGAGTGCAGGAGTACAAAGTACAGTCGAGTGTGCTACGTACCATGAGAAGACAGGAAGCAAGCTAAAAGATTAAATTAATCCACGTGAAAGATTAAGAAATCAAAATACAAGATGAGATTCTAACTTTTGCGATGATTATGTAAAGAAAGTCATATATTGTTGGGACAGAATCCAACTGGTTAGTTAATGTGTGTGTGTGGGGGGGGGGGTTGGTGTTGGTGATAAATTAACATTTTTAACTTACCGGACGGACGCGCAGATCTGCTGGAATTAGTGCATTTTCTTCATCTCCACCCGTCGCTGCAACTGCAGGAGTGCCCATGGGCACCGTCGCCTTCTGCTGGCCCGCCTCAGCCTTCTCAAAATCACCCTCCAAAAGGAGAAATTAATTAGCATGTAATAAAAGAAAGGGGTAGGGGAAAACTTGCCTCTGAGGTAACAAATCCAGTGAACCTCACATCACATACCATCGATTTGATGCCCCTGAAGCCCTAATCTCGCAGTACGTAAGCTCGATCCGTACCCTTTCTTCTAGCTCTTTCTGATGGGAAGAAGCAAAGGCTGAATTAGGAAGCAAGAAGTGATCGATTGTGCTTAACTGATCAGGGAGAAATGGAAAAATTAAGAGAAGGCAAGGGTTCAAACATATACAGATCATGGACGATCGAATTCACCTGTATTGATGAGAGGGAGTGCTAGGTTTGGGGGAGAGAGTGATCAGCCGATCACAGGAGAGAGAGAGAGAGAGAGAGAGAGAGAGAGAGAGAGAGAGAGAAGCGCGTGAGTAGGGAGAGTGTGAGTGCTACTCGTTTTGGAGGGAGTCGAGAGTTGGGACCACACAAACTCGGAGGGTAGGAACTAGGGAGCAGGGACAAATTGCTCACGCGTCACCTATGATGTATCTCATATCCGACCTGTCACCTATGCATATATGCGATGCATGCAATCTCTCTGCTTGATAGAGCTGAGCTTTCGAAAAGAGACTGCAAGAGATTAAAAACTATATTAAAAAAAAGTTTTCTGATCTTTAAGAAAAATCACTAAAAATCTTAAATAATGGCTACAAACTATTACAGCTTATGTCTTTTATAAAAATAATAAATTTCAAATTATAGATTTTAAATTATAAAGAATAGGACTGGCGAGCTGTCTGGAGAGCAGTTTACGTAAGTTGCTGGCTAGCTTATTCACACAACTCGTGTGTAAGCGGACACCAGTGCCCTTAGGTCACTCGTTTGATGATTTGAAGTTTCTACACTGGTACTTCTCTCTCCGTTAATCTCAAAGTGGAGTATATATTATATATAAACGCTAGCTATCCCACAGTATAGTTACGTTAACAAAAATTTCTCTGATAAACAAAAGTTTCTTTAATCAATGAAGTGAAAATGTTTTACATGTTGTTGAGGAAAAGAAGATAGATAGATAGTTGGATACCATATTGGCATATTATGCGTGCGTCAGAGCCAGATAGCACTCCAATTCACCAGCAGTACAATTTGCAGATAAAGAGGGCCATATCCAAAAGCAAATGAAATCTCCTCTGCCTGCGAGTACAAGAGCCAATATGTTAATGCAGCATGGTGTATTTTCTCTAATCTAGACCCTTTTTTTTAGAGGAATCTAATCTAGACCGTTGAATAAAAAAAAGGGTCGTGAGGACCAATTGCTACATTAGACTGCTATATTACAAAATGGTACTAATAGGTACTAGCCATGCTGCATGATGTCATGCATATCATAGCTCCAAGTTGAGAAATGGATTATGCTACATATACCAATAAGAGGTTTTTGTGGTCCTTGGTACATGTAGGTACTACATAAACCTGGACCATTGACCAGGCTATGTCTAACAGTCCTTAGGATGTGGCCCTCTTGTGGATGTACTAATCTAATTTCTTTCTTTGTCTCTCCTGTCTCTTCTCACCATCTCTTTTAATTCTCCCGGTGAGCCACAGCCAACTGTCACGCCACCTGTCGCAGGTGCCTCTGTTAGCCCTAGCACCGCACCATCTAGCTGTCCCCAATGTCGTGTTGGCATCTTCTATATTGCCATATCACACCGTCCAGCCCCTCCCCCGCCGTCGTCATGCCACCTGGTTTGCCACGCCGTGGTCGCAAGCTTCGCTCCACCTCGTAAGCCACCTGGCCGATCCAACATGCCACTCGCCTTACTCGTGGCGACCGTGGGTGGCAGGTAGTGTAGGGTGAAAGAGAGAGAGGAGAAAGATAGGGTAATCTATAAATGCCAAAAGTACACCGTTATATGGTACCTCTTTCAAGATTGTAAAATTGCTCTACTACTAATACTAGCATCAGGAGTCAACTCTGTAAGCTTGCGGGGCACGATCTAATCCTTGTTTAATCCCAACTATATACATAGAAACATATTTAATTGGCGCTGCTGGTACTCATTCCTCCACCAAGACACAGTATTGTGCCGTTTCCCTAAAAAAAACACGAAAAAAAAGTTGTTGCCCTTTGGGAGATCGATATGCATGTGGTTATACATAGTACCTCTGAATATGCAGCATCCTAACCTTGTGCAATGTCACTGCCAACTTATTGAGGAAAGTGTTCAGCTCAGCTCCACAAGAAGATTGCAGAGGACAGTTTAATTATGGCGATGTCAAACAAATTAATCCCCCTAAAACCTGTATCCTGCAGACTCCGATATGATGCCACACCCTGATCTACGCCAGAAGCACTAATTGTTAGGCCCATAATTAAAGGCATGATAATTCACTTCATTGATCTCATCAGTAGAAGCATATTATGAATCAGATATATCCACATAGCGTTTGCTCATTTGATTATAATAACAAGCACTACGGCACCATTCGGTACATAATAATTAGTTACAATCTACTCATTCCCCACAACCCACTCTTAATTCATGAATGATATATAGTCCCTTGTCAATGAATGAGATCCCCCGGATCCTGGCTAGTATTTATCAGCAAAAAATTATAGATTACTGCCAATGCAAAGAGCTCTCAATTACTATGGAAGAAAAAAATTTGCACCGGTCTATATGTACTGTTCTTTCTTAATTTGATTTGCTAGATTACCACTTATACTTTCAAAAATTGACAATTTACAAGCAGCACTTTCCTAATTTTCATAGTATATATTTTGGTACCTGAGATTAGAGCACCATATGTCAAATTTCAACAAATGTGCACTAAATTGAAAGTATGGGTGGTAAATTGCCACTTTTCAAAGTTTTATGTGATTGTTTTCAACAATTCTAAAGTAGAGGTTTATCATTTGCAATTTCCACTAGAAGAAACAGAAGCTGTAAAAGGGTAATAGGCGCGAAACAGTAGTTTCACGATTCCATTTCCTCATTAACACATTGATACAATAATATTAGTATTACAGTATTATCTATTAGATTTAATCTTGATTAAGTATGAGTTACTAGCTTTAGAATTTGAGTCGTTTTCCTATTTGAGTAGGATCAAGTTCGTATGAGAGTAGGAGATAGAGTTTCCTTGTTAGGTGAAGAGTTCTAGTCGGATTTATATAATCTGCTAGTATAAATAAAGGGTTAGATGCCAGAGAAAAGGTGCGACGGTTGAGGCACCACCAAAATATTGAGTCTCTTTCTCCCCGTAGTGTTTTGTAATCCTTCTTATTTGTTGGTTTGGCGTGTTTGTGTTAGTCAACGTGTTCACTTGTATTCAAGCTAGTCAGCCAACATGCTCACACGTGTTGATGGCTATTGCTAGCAACGTGCAGTACGTACGTCTACACGGTGGCTGTGATTAGCAAGGAAACGTCCGGAACGAGTGTGTATGTGAACTTTCTCGATCCTGGATCTAGCAATTAGTATCAGAGCAAGGTTGTAAAAACAGGTTTGGTGGTTGCGCTGCGGTGTGTCGGGCGCATGTGTCAGGAGGGCACGTTTGTCACCGTGGCGTGGCAAGAAGGGCTAGTTGGAGGCCAGGGGAGCCTCTCATATTTGTGGGCTTGCGAGAAAATCTACTATCAGAGGGGCGACGATCGCCTTGGTTGTGCGGGGGACGGCTCTTGAGTACCCCGCACTTGCGAAGTATGGGCGGCAGCGACGGAAGGAGATCATGGATGGCTGCAAGATGCCATGTTCATGGTAGTGAGCGGTGTGAAGTCGCTGGAGGTGCGAAGCTAGGTCGATGTGAAGTTGACAATGGTGGTAGTGCAATGCCGTCAGAGGAGGGGTGTGCTGAAATTGAGCCAGCACTACTTTGAGATGGATTCGACGAGTTAAGTCTAAGAGGTTGAGTAGTTGTGACGCCATCTTGAAAGTCGAGTCTGAAAAAGGTGGCTTTGACGAGTTGAGTTTGAAAAAGGTAGCTTCGACGAGTTGTGTCCAGGATGTTGAGTAGTTGTGATGTCATCCTAAAATAGAGTCTCCAAAAAAATTGATTTGGATGTGTTGTGCCCTTGAGTAGCTGTGCCGCTGTCTTGAAGTCGAAGTCAATAAAGTAAAGCATAGGGTGTTGAGTATTTGTGTCACCATTCTGTGTCGAGTAAATTGAGCATGTCGTAGTTGTGTCCGACTACTTCAACGAATTGAAGTATCAAGATTAAAAGGGGTGATTCTTAGGTTTTATTTTGATTTAATATGACTTACTAGTTTTGAAATTTGAGTCGTTTTTCTATTTAAGTAGGATCGAGTTTAAATAAAGGGCCAGGGCTAGAGAAAAGGTATACCAAATGGTATTATTGTAAAAGCAAACAACATAAACTAATTACAAATTAGCCATTCCCCATTCCCGTACACACGACACTAGTGCTTGTTGGGTCATTCGATCGATCCATACTAGGAGTAAGTGATACAATACACACAACAATTCAGCGTTTAAAGTGCATAACAAAAGCTGAAAAGCATACGCGCACGCACACATACAGATACAGAATACAGATCTAGTTAAAAGAACCGCCTAAGAGCTTCCTCCAGGCGAGCCGCGGCCGCTCAATACGCCGAAGCGCGAGGCCGCGATGGCGAGCCGATCGACCACGGAAGAACCCGCCAGACGTGCTTTCGGCGTTAGCGGAGCGGTTGAACATGGTGCCGTGCGCAGATTTACGCAGCCGCCCGAGCCATGAGGAAGCGGCGGCTCGGGCGGCGGTCCCGGAGCTCGATCGCCGCAGACGCCGAGGTCGCCGACTCACGGCCAAGATCGTCGACGATGTCGCGCTTAGGCCGGGGCGCCTCCATCGACATTGCGTGTTAGGGTTCTTCTAGTGTGTGTGATGCCGTTTTCCTTTTTCGCTTTTCGCTTGTGGTGACACTGGGTGGAGTGTAGCTGTCTACTGGTCATCCGAGATGGGCGTGAGTTATATACTCATCGGCTTTTCTTTCTCGTTAAGAAAGCAGTCCATTGAATAGGAATCTCACTCAAGAGGAGCTCAGGGTGCTTCATCTGTTGGACCCCGCCTTCACTATAGTTTTAGGTTCTAGAAAGGTCAGAGGGTCAGGAATTATAGGAGCCTTGATCTGTCCAAGCTCGGTAGTTAGAACCCGTAAACTATCAAATCATGATAAGCGGTCTCACGTCAACAAATGATCTTAGTAGCGGTAGTAGGTTTTTCTTTCGGTTGCGGGTTTTGACATTCGACATGTTTTGGAGGTCATAGATCTCTCGGTTCCGAGTGTATAGAATTTTTTATATTTTATATTTTTTATTATTCTGAATTAAAATATCCCATTTAATATAATTAAAAAATAGTTTATGGAGCAAGATTGAAATTCCGCCAAATCAACGAGCGGGATTTTCCCCACGTCGTAAATCCCTAATATGTGAAATGCCCAACGGTTAGGCAGCACATTTGTCGACCGTTGGACGAATAATTGAAAGCTCGCCCGTTGATCGGGCGGAATTTCACTCTCCCCCAACCAACAGGCGACGAGCATCTATTTTTATAATTATATTAAATGAAATATTATTTTTAATTCGGAATAATAAAAAAATTCTCAGCACTTGAGTCAAGACCTAGACTGGGCTTCTGAGCTCCCGTCGGGCTGGGATTGGGTGATATCACGGCCCACATAAACAGAGGCAGGCTTGAGAACGCAACACAGCCCATAGAAATGTTAATTTCTAGTGCACCAAGTGTCTCTCTTCTTATCGAGGGAATAGTATCCCTAGTAATTCCATGCTCGAGCAGATGGAGGGGCCGCTCCTCGCCGGAGCGGAGTGCGCAGCGAAGGAACAAAAAGGAGAGGTAAAAATAGGAGGCAAGTTTTTCGCCTCCTGTATTTTTTAAACGATTTCGACCTACTTAAGATTCTTGGATTATCATGGTGGAACATGAATCCAACCGAATCTGAAGCTCTACCTACCGAACTGCAAAAGCGAGGTCAAGGGTAACGCCTTGAATGAAGCTTAATCAGCCGGTGCCAAACACGAACTAGTTGGCGCCTAGAATCATTTTGATTTCGCGCAGCTGCGGAAGAGCGGGGAAAAAAAAATAATCCAAAGCAAACCCGAAGCATGCAGCGCCATATATAATCATACATCAACTATTCAACTATATTCCTGTGATATTCTTTGCGCACCGTACGTATACAAGCATCAGGCAGACAGACGAAGCATAGCGAGACATGCGTGTGATTTTAAAGCTCAGAAAAATAACACACTGAAACGTAGATCTGCGATACCACACAAAGAAAGAAAAAAACTATGTAAATTTCAAATTAAAAAGGAAATGGCGCGACGTACACGTAGGTTGGAGACTGTAGGAGGGAAGAAAACGAAGATAGTTGAGTGCGGCCATGGTTGCTGCCGGAAAACTGCGCGAGCTAGATGCCGCCGGCCGTAGAGAAGACTGGATGGGTAATGGGTTGACCTCCAAGGGCAAATGAAGCACGTACTGCCATGGATGGACAAGAGAGAGGAGACTGGTAATATACAAGGTGCTCTGTACGAGGCTGAGTTTGCCTAGAAAACTCCCACCAATCATCTCCTTGGATCTGCACAAGTGTCCGTTCATTTTCTGTTTAAGACACGCTGTCAAACCAGGAACCATTCATGACAATGACCACAATGTTTTGGTAGCCACTAGTCCAACACGTCCTTCTCTTTCCTTGTCTTCTTTGCCGTGCCTTGGTTGATACCGTTCGTCCGCTAGAAGCGCAGCTCCAGTCTTGTAGAGCTGCTGCTCACCTCAAAGCCGGAGATTTCATATCGGCTAAGGTTTACAGCTGACATGGCCCGATGGCAAGAGTATAAGACTAGTGGGCGCTCAGGTGTTCTGCTCCCAATTGAGCGGGCACTGGAACAACCGCAGTAGCAGGGAACCACGATAGCTAATCAGGAAACGGCACAATCGTCCTACTTATCCTCTCGGTGCGAGCAATCCAGCGGCAATTAGGATGAACCCTGTTGATCCTTCAACAGCAACTGACGAATCAAAAGGAAGGGGATTCAACTCGCAAACGACGTAGACCATGAAAACATAGATGGAAATTGAATTCGCAAGAACACGGTATGGCCGACAACCCTGGCGATTTAGTTTGGGTTTTTTTTTTCTGAACGCAAAAAGAAAAAAGAAACCGTCTTTGATAATGCTTCGCGTGCAACGCAACGCATCCTCATCATGCGAACTGGGCCTATTTCACAGTAAGTCGGGCCCCATATGGGTGAATATTTTTTTATTTAATATTTATTTTAAATCTATTTTTCAAAAATAATCATATAAAAATTAAAATTATAAAAATTGATGTCCGTCGCCTCAATCTTGGGCGATCGCCCCATGTCTGGGCGTTAGCCGGTTATGACTGTTAAGGGGGATAACGGCCCGGGACGTAGCCGTTACCCCCGTCGGAGCCGTTATAGGTGGGGCCCATCTATTGCCCAATATAGGGCGATCGCCCGTTATAGGGGCGATAGGTGCCTATTTAAGCGTGCTGGCCTCCCCTCTCCCTCATTCTCACCGAGCGCCCTCATTTTCACCGAGAGCAGGCGAGACCGAGAGCAGAGCCGAAGCCGGGATGAGAAGAAGAGAAGAGAAAAGAAAAGAGAGGAGAGGAGAGGAAAAAAGAGAGAAAAAAAAGGAGAGGAAGGGAAGTATAGAAGGAAATAGATCCGATATTTTCGTGGAGGTAAGTTCAAAATTTTTTCCCACAAATAATGTATTATATAATGCCTAGAAATGTAATGTCGTAGGAATTTTTAGTAGTGAAATTTGAATATTATTATGAAACATAGTAGGATAGCCATATGTTAAAACACGGTAGGATAGCCATATGTTGTGCGGGTAAAGATTCGATAAATGCAATATAGAAATTAAACGAAGTACGATATATCATGTAGATTTACAGTTATTAGGGTTAGGAAAAATTAATAATTTATAGCAGTAATGCCGTATGGAAAAATATAAGTAGTTCAATTAATAATTTATAGCAGTAATTTCCAGTAGGATAGTCATACGTTTTATATATTGTATTTTAGAGTAATATTGAAAAATCATGGTAGGATAGCCACGTATCGTACGTTGTTAACATGTTAGAAATGTCAGATGCCTTTAGAAATTAGTAGTGTTACAACAAGTAAAAGTAAAGTACAAATGCAATATAGAAATTAATGAAGTACTGGGAGGAAAAAAGATTTAAAAATATATAGCAGAAATAACAATGAGTGAATCTATGACATAGAATAATGTAACAATTATATGGTAATGCGTGATGCGGTTAGATGGAGAACTATTGAATTTTTCGATCTGACGTTGTAGGCAGCATGTCGAAGAAATTGTATTTTCAAATATTTTATGGAGATGGGGAGATAGCACAGGGGCGGATGGAGTGGATTTGTCAGCATTTTCAAGGCATATCTAGACCGAGCGATAGGACATACAGGGCTTTGTTGGAGTGGATATTTCGGATGTTCAATTTGGATGCCCATACTTTTCCGCTGCGGGTTAGAGCAGTAGTAAGCCATGCGCAACACTGTTTTTATGGAGAGTTGATTCCTATAAATGCGACATCAACCTGGAGGAGTTATGTTGGATTTGCCGTAGAGCGGGGCTGGCCTCTGATGTTGCTGGAACAGTGGTACCAGTAAACTCTATCATTGTTGGAAGTACGTGATGTCGAGGTAGATATTATGGAGGAGGAGACAAATATGCAAGAATATGATGATGCAGGTGGCGAGGAGCCCGGTGGCGGGGGACACAAAATTGGCGGTGGCGACGGGATTGGCGGGAGCGAAGAGACAGTCATGGAGGCAAGGGGGTTGGCCAATGAGGGCGAGGAGGTGGAGGACATAGTTGACATGATGGAGGAGGAGGATCGTACGGATGAGGAAGTTCCTGATGGCAAACACTCGGACGAAGAGGACAATACTCCCGAGGTGCCTGTCCCCAGAGCGTGGACTAATTATAATTTCAAAAACCTAACAATGAACGAAAGGAATAGTGATACATGGGAGTATCATTAGAACGAGGTCACGGAGGGGCCATATATAAAGACAAGGAGGCAGTGACTGGAGCAAGCGGAGTAGGAACACCGCAATCTTTCATCCACTTGGGTGGCACATGTGTTGTACGGTCAGATCGTGGACAATCTGTACCTGCAGCCTTGATTTATTATCAGAGCTGTGGAGGAGAGATTTTAGTACAAGATTAGCTATGGGAAGGCGTGGAGAGCAAAAAGGAAAGCATTAAAAATATGGTTCAGGATGTACGAGGCTTTCTACGAGAATATTCCACACTTGCTCAGGGCAATATCACGTAGGAATCCGGGTACATTCATCGACCTTACAGAGTTTCCCACGGACGGTGTGTATGCAGGTAAGTGGGTCCTGCAGCAGGCCTTCTTCGCCCTCGACGCATGCATAAATGCGTTCTGACACTGCCGTCCGGTCACTTACATGGACGGCACATTCCTCACTGGAAAATACAAGGGGCAAATACTAACTGCAATCGTGGTGGACGCGAACAACCAGGTTCTACCGGTCGCATTGGCCTTCGTGGAGGGGAAAAACATAGAGAGCTGGTACTGGTTCCTTGACAGAGTAAAATTACTGGCAGTCGTTCAGAATTGGCCTGATGTTTGTGTCATCCATGACCGACATGCAGGGTTGCTCAGGGCGATCGTGAACATGCAACAAGGGTCCGACGTCGTAGGAGCAACAAAGTGGCCAGACCTGAAGAGCAGGTGGTGCATGAGGCACATAGGTGTGAATTTTTTTTGTCAGTTCAGGAACAAGGAGCTGATGAACATGTTCAAGCGGCTGTGAAAGCAGAACCAGCGGAGGAAGTTCAACGCACTTTGGAGGACGTTGGATGAACTAACTACGAAGAAATCCTTGAATCCAAGAGATACTGCTAGTTCATCAAGGAACTCTATGGCCTACCATGAGTAAGGAGATGACCCGACATCCTTGTGTGCGCTCCCGACCGATGCGCCAAATATTCGGCGCAGGCCAGGGACAAGCATAAGGAGTGTCACAGACTAGATACGACATGAGCCATTGGAGAAATGGTCCCTACTGCATGACGAGGGTGGTTCCCGTTATGGAATAATGACCACGAACATGGCGGAGGTGTACAACTGGGTAATGAAAGGCACGAGATATCTTCCATTGGTAGGTATAGTTGAAGATGTCTTGCTAGATACCCAAAAATATTTCATTAAGCGATATAAGAAGTCCACTGCATGTATATCGGACAATCGACTGTTCTATTCGGCAGTTGTATCTACGTACAAGGCCAAGAAAACACGAAAGGCGCAGAGACATCGCGTGACACCGGAGAGTGGCGTGGAGAGGAAATTCCACGTGCATTATGGTGACTGCAGTCGTAGAGGTGCCCACCGCGAGAGGACACCACATCTGTGCATACTCCGGGCTGTTGACTGCGAGTGCACCTGCCAGAAGCCACAGCTGCTGCACTTGTCGTGCTCGCACGTGATTTCTGCAGCCGCCGAGACACATCAATCATGTCATTGTTACATTTCTGACTATTACTATAAGCAAAGTGTTCTGAATACGTGGCATCATGAGGTCTACGGGTAATGAGTAAATGAGTCATTCACGGAAGCACCTCCTCCAAGTCATCGATAGGTATCGGACATGCATATGTTGAAGCAGAGGGTCGGGGGTCGAAGGACCAGGCGTATTTGGAACGATATAGACGAGACTATAGCGCGTCGTCGAACGCAAGGATCTGCGGGATCAGAGGCTGGGCTGTCCATATCTCATCGAGACACACACTAAGTTCACGAACTTCGCTTTGTATCATGTACTCCTTGTTATCCTGTTGATCAAGCAAATTTCATTAATATGAGGCTGGTGTAATTTTTATTTTTATATATACTTTGTAATTCTGGATCTCATGTGTATGATCGAACATGTATTTCTATGTGTATCATTTATGTATTGTCCATGTCATGTAATTGTTGATATTATGTGTATGATCGAACATATATTTATATATGTAGCATTTAATTATTGTCCATTTAATTGTTCTCAGCTGTCAAGTGTACCATTTAATTGTTGTCATGTTTACTTGATTTGCTTTCTAACCATGCAGGGACAGGCACCGATGGCGGGAGCTGATCGTGGTGGTGATGTTTGACCTGAGCTGCTGGACCAGACCGTGGATGCGACGCACCGGTCAAGGTTGTCCGCAATTCAGAACAGACAGCTGGGAACACTGCAGCCCCGTGTGCCGAATGAGATGATTCGCATTAGATCTGATCATGGGCAGCCTGGCCCGGTGAACTGGCTCGGACTCGGCCCAATTTTTTTAGGCCGGGCCGGGCTAGGCTCGGGCCGAAAACCAAGCCCATCGGGCTGGGGCCGAGCCTGCAGAAAAATAAAAATTCAGTGCAAAACCGGGCTTTCGGGCTTTTGGCCTAGCTTTTGGGCTTCAGGCCGAGCCCGGGCCCAGTTCAACAAAAAAATTTTCAGGCCAGGCCGGGCTCGAGTTCGGGTCAAAGTGACCGGGCTTTTCCAAGCTCAGCCCGGAGCCCGGCCCGGCCCGGGGCATGATCAGGTCTACTTCGCATTGACCCACGCTGGGTTCCACAGTAAGACGCCAACCAATGACTTGTACTCTGTTTAGTATATTTATTTACCTGTTCACTGAAATTTGATGGCACTACATAGTACATCCAGGTTATGAGCAGCTGGCTTACTTTCGCTCTGCAGAATGGTGGAGTAGGCCACTGCCCCGGAGGAGCGCAGGCAGGTCCCACGGTTCAGGTACGATCGGTCCCTGCTAGCCGCCCTCGTCGATCGGTGGAGACCGGAGACACACACGTTCAACATGCCCTGCGGAGAGATCGCCCTCATGTTGCAGGACGTGTGTTACCTACTAGGACTGCACTGTGCGGGTCCTATGGTTGTGCCGCATGACGTCTCCGTCACGTGGCATGAGGACTTGTCCGCACGGTTCGCCAAGGTGCAATGACACCCGCTAGACGGCCTGTACGTGCCTCTCAGGCATGGTGAGCGGCACGGACCGACGAAGCAGTGGCTACTTTAGTTCATGGTTAGTACCTCCCTAATTGCAATTTAATGGTATCATGCTATGTTGCTAACAATATTCTACAAAATGTTGCAGGCCGATTTGATACACCCGCACGCTGAAGATGAAGACATCGCCCGCCACCTAGAGGCATACCTGCTCTTACTGTTCGGTTGGGTGATGTTCCCGTCCTCGCCGGGGAACATGGTGGACCAGCACCTGATCGAGTATGCCCAATACATTGCCGACACCCCGGAGCATAAGGTACGACATTCCATCATAATCTCTTCTGTCTGGACGTGTCTAACATTGTCGTTGTTAACAGATGAATCAATGGTCGTGGGCCTCGGCTATGCTTGTGGCAACATACCGAGGGCTGTGCAACGCTGTCTCTTGGGTGGACCAGGACGTGATGATGTCGGGTTGCGTCCTTCTGCAGTAGTTGTGGTCCTGGGAGCGCTTCCCTGTCAGGAGGCCTCTCGTTGACACTACGCCGTACCATGGGCCACTACTGAGTTCAGCGACAGGTATGCTCTCCTGTCTCTTACTTCCCACTTACGCGCTGTCATAACATGTACCATTTTGTCTTTTCCCGCAGCAGTCATATGGGCACTGATAGGTCAGGAGGTCATATCTCGAGTTTGTTCAGTAGTTTGACCACCTAAACGACGAGGATGCGTGGTGGACATGTACAGCGCGGCCGACGTGGCCGCCCAAGCACCTTACGGGATCTTTGTGCTATGCATGCGGGACCAGCCGTACTGGCTCACCCATAAGGTCCTCGTCTTCGACCTGTGTATCGAGGAGTACTCGCCGCAGCGAGTGTTGCGACAGTTCGGCCTATTCCCAGCTTTTCCCTTGCCGCCTCGTCACGTTGTCTCACGTGGCGCTCACAGGTACGTCTCCTGACTACACTGCTTAAAAGTACCGGGGAATGGATATTGGATGTAAATCTTCGTTTTTCCATTGCAGGAACACTCGGGTAGGGGCTGCAGCGGGCACGTTGTTTGCGCAGCGCATACAGCCATGGGCACAACAGTGGGACGACTGTCGGGAACCCCCGGACGAAGGCGGGTCCAGCATGTGCTTTACTTGTACTAGTCTCTAGATCAAGTAGCTAGTACACACAGATTCCAGAACTGAGATCACAACCATAACGATTTATTTACATATTACATCAGAGTACAAAGTACAAGTCTGGCGCGACGGCCATACAGTAGCGGAAGTCTTTATTTTACAAACTGCAACTCCAAAAGAGATAAACCTAAACAACCCCACAAGCAGAGCTGAAGGAGCGCAATCCTAGGCGTTGGGGTAGTCCTCGTCCTGGACTCCGTCGGCGAAGATGTAGGCTTCGGGATCACCGTCTTCTGGATCACACTGGGACTCCAAACCTGTGCATTGGAATGCGCAGCCCCACAGTAAAACGCGAGGGTGAGTATTGGTGCAAATACTCGCAAGTCAATTGACAATGCATGTGAAGGCTAGTTAAGGGAAGGGTAGGGGTTTATTTGCAGAAAATCAGTTTTGCAAAAGTTCGCCTAAGAGTTTGGAAAGCAGTTGGAAAGAGAGGTGTTTAAATCAAAGCACTTTAGTAATCTTTTCCAAACTCTGACACCCATCGGTTTCTGCTAAAATCTGGCTATCTCATGGCACCGACCATGGTTTTATCGAAAACCATTTCCTCATGGCTTCCTGTCACAGGCTCCCAAAACAAACACGGCACCTACCGGTTTTCTTTTAAAAACCTTTTAGAAACAGAGGGGAGAAAACTACCATTGTGGCAGCGCCACCGTCGTCCGCCCTTAACCGTGGGCACAGCTATCTAGATAGTTTTACACTCTGTAGAGATTGCACGCTTTACCTATGCGACATGATTCCCTTCCATCGGAGGTCATCACGACAAGGCCTTTAACACTCTAGCTTTTGGCTACCATCCCCTCTAAGGTTTCACCACAGCACTGGTTACTCCAGTTGGTTGAAGCCCCCTCTTGAGCCAGTAGGGTCAACGGTTTCTCCGCGCCTACTCCACCATATAAGATGTCCAAACCAAGAGTTCAAAAGGTACTCAGCCAGGGCCCGCCCATACAAGCACTTATGGTCACACTGTTGTACTTAGTTTTGTCAACCACAAGGTCGCGGTCTTTAGGGACTAGGGTGGTTCCCACACTGGGCCCAAATCTCGTGCTTACTGCACCAGCCAGACAACCATCCACCCTAATCAAGTTTTCAAAACGTTTTACTTTTTGAAACCCTGGTAGCATCCCCACTACCTGCTTTAACAGTTTTCCTAGCAGTAGCACCCACTACTTTCATCAAATGAATTTTGGCAAACTGGGATTTTAATGTGAATCACAGGAAACAATTATTAAGTACTAACAGCATAACTAAGCATGACTAAACAGCTAACCAAGGGAGTTGGCAATTAATTAAGCAAGCAATAATCTAGGGCTACCAAGGATCATGATTATACGACATTAATTAAAGTGGATTAGGCTTTTAGCTACACCCTACCAATATAGCAGTTCACTACTAATATAGCAATACAGTTTTACAATTCTAAAAAAACATTTCTGAAAACTAGGAATCGATATGGTCAATCAATATATTGGGGTAAAATGTCGACAATGATTTGCTGTGATCGAAGTTGAGCTGTTGTCCAGCTTGGTCGTCAACTCCTGACGCAAACTCGACCGAATCTAGCGATTGCAAACAACATACATTCAACACATTGTATAAAAATATACATGCAAAGATAAATGAATGAGTTTGCATGAGTATGATAAAGTAATGCTTGCATTTGGTTATGACTTTTGGACATCGATTTTACTTTTTAAATGGTATAAACCATTAGAAGCAATTAGATAAATCATTTTCTATTGAATAAAGAATGTAGAAAATAAACTAAATATAAGATAAATGAATTTGCATTATTTTTATTTTATTAAGGTATTTTATTAATTTAAATTTTATTTTAAATAGGTATAAATAATTAGCATATTATTTAATACATTATCTTACACCTAGAGAATTATAGAAACTATATAATAATATGCATGAAATTATACCAATGATATTTTTAAATGGAAGAGTGCATTTTATGAACATTATGAAATTTATTTTGGACTTTTGGACTTATGGAATTAAAGATATGAAAATAACAAAGCTTACTATTTCGAAAATTAGGAAACCTAATTATTGGTCGAGCTAACCAGTCTTGTTGACCCATGGCCAAGCAACAAGCTGGCAGCTGCCTTCGCCGCCAACCCGTACCAGTGGTGTCTGGTACTGCCCAACACAGCGAACCTGTGCGCTTTGGCTCAGAGCTAGTCTTTGGTAGCTCGGCCTAGATCGGCGCTCAACGCCCGTGCGTGGCCCAGCACGGCCCGGTGGAATGGGCTGAGAGAGGGAGGGGCTGATGGGTGGGCTCCACCCGTCAGTGACCCGGAGCAGCGGAGCGAGGCCGGGTGGCCCAGGCGACGGTGATTCCAGTGAGTGGCAGCTCGCCGGTGGTGGGAAAGAAGGGGGAATGAGGGAGGGGAGTAAATGGGGAACTCGGGGTAGGGTCGTCCGGCCAGGAGGAGGTCAGCAGCGAGGTCAGCACTGCGCGGGGAAAAAAGGATGATGGCGGCACTTAGCAGATCCGCTCGCCGGCGATGAGGGGAGGGAGGTGGCGGGGTCAACAAGTACTAGGCGGGGTGGGGAGTGTGGAGGCGGCTCGGGCTTGGGGCGAGCGTGGCCGTGACGGCGCGGCGACGTGGCCGAGACGAGGCGGAAGGGGGTGCACGGTGCTGGCCATCTCCGGCGAGGGAGGGGCGGCGCCGGCGGCGGGGGCGAACTCCTAGGGACCTAGGAAAGGAGAAGGAACTGAGAGGGAGGGGGATTACTAGGCGGAGAAGGGTGACGGCGCACGGGGCAGCTCGGGCTTCGGCGACGGACTCCGGTGATCTCCGACGACGGCGATGGCGGCGGCTTGGCAAAACAGGGAGAAGAGAGTAAGAAGGGGAAGGTGATGGGAGGGCATGGCCGGGGAGGAGCTCACCTGGTAGATCGAAGAGGAAGTGAGGGGGAGGAAGAAGAGGCTTGGCCTTGGTCTGTCCGAGAGGAGGGAGCCAGGAGTGAGATAGAGAATGGATAAGGAGAGGAGAAAATTAGGTAAGATTAAATAGGAAGGAGGGAGAGGGGTAGATATGGAAAGGGAAAAGGAAAGGGCCATTTTAGGAAAGTCCAAAATGGGAAGGGCTAGAAAGGAAAATTCCTAATTAGGGAAAAGGAATGGCAAGGGGGGCCCACTTGTCATGGATAGAGGGAAAAGAGAGGATTAGGGCCTAATTACAAAATGGATCTTTGCTAAATTTAATTTGATACTAAATTTTATTTAATTTAAGTTTAAATTTTGCTATTTTCTAACTCAAATTGAAATTATTAATGTATAAATTATTAAAATAGGTTTTTAGCAAATTAATCATTTTGCAATCAAATACTTAAAAGCAAAACTCTTAATTAGGCTTTAGGAAATTAAATATAGTAACATGCACATTTTCAAAAATGATTTTTGATTTTTTTTTTTAAAATGCTTAAATCACATGCAATGATTTTGTATTTTTAGATTTTTGAAAATGGGGATGTTACAATAGCAACCTTGTCGGGAACCCCCAGACGGAGCGGGTCCTGTCTGTTCTTTACCTATACTAGTCCCTGGATCAAGCAGTTAGTATACACAGATTCCAGAGCTTGGATCACAACCAACGATTAATTTACATATTACATCAGACTACAAAGTACAAGTCTGGTGCAACGGCGATACAGCAGCGGAAGTCTTTATTTTACAAACTGCAACTCCAAAAGAGGTAAACCAAAACAACTCCTAAGTGGCCACAATTTCAAGCTTTCATGCCCATGTGTGCCTTTTCTGATTTTCACACATTCCTCGTGGGACACCGTACATAGGTGGTAGCCTACATTGCGTAGGTCGTCCGTGATTTTTTCCGCAATTTTGGAACGCACCCGGTGGGCCCCACGAGGCTATGAAAACCCCTACGTGGCCACAATTTCCTGTTTTCGTGCACATGTGTGCCCAATTTTCACACATTCCTTGTGGGACACAGTCCGAGCTGCTCGGCCATAAATAGGTGGTAGCCTGCGTTGCATAGGTCTCCCATTATTTTTCCATAATTTTTGGGACCCATCCGGTGGCCCCGCGAGGCTACGAAAACCCCTAAGTGGCCATAATTTGTGATTTTCGTGAAATCGTCGAAAGGGTGAGGCACCACATGCTAGGGGACTGAGACACCGTATTTATGTGCATCCCGACACCGTACATGGTATCGGTGAAAGTCTGATACAACACATGCAAACAAACCAGGGCCTGAGACACCGCATTTAAGTGCATCTTGACACCCCTGCATGGCAACGGTGAAAGCCTAGCGCAACACATGCGAATGGGCTGACACACCACATTAGATTGTCTCCTCACACACGTGCCATTGCTTGCTGAGGCACCATGAGCCATCCGTGACCTCCAATAATTCATCCCTGTCTCCTCCATCTCTCCACCACGATGGCTATAAATAGGGCTGGATTCATGAGGGCAACCACACAACGCAGAAGCTTCAGTAAACCACACACCAGAAATGCCGAGGCGTGCAAGCGGAAAGGGAAAGGGGAAAACAAAGGAAGAGACAGGCGCATGGGATTGACCGCGCAATTCAGCATACCAGGACCTCTTCCTACCTCATGGGGCTGTCCCACTGATGTGCATATGCAAAGATAATTGCAGGCTTGTCCGTTACTGGGAAATTCCAACTTGGAAGAGGAGGTACTGGAAGTGCCGCAACTACGCCTTCGACCCGCCGGTGAAGAGCTTGAAGAATCGCCAGTTGGTACTAATCATATGTATTTCGTAATATTTCTACATGAAACTTTGCTTATTTATGTTCTATGCAGTCGCCTCCGCCACTGTGTGAATTTGAGTAGTGGTTTGACATGGAGATCAACCCTGAAGACCAAAGGCTTCTTGATCAAGCCAACTGAGACAAAGAGTTGAGACGGTAACTTCAAGAGCAGCGTGATGCCGCACACGAGGAGGCATGTAGAAAGGTGGCGGAGGAGAATGAGGCCCAGAGATAGAGGAAACGAGAAAGGGCATGTCGTGTCAGAGAAGCCCCACCGGAGGCATGGGCGAAGGGGAAGTAGCCTTGATGCACTCAGTAGACGTGAAGTTGTAGCTATCATTTTTCTTATTCGTCATGTTCCTCCTAGTTTAAATTCATATTACAAGAGTGTAGCCTATCTTATTTTGTGCAGAACCTTCTGTTGTGAGAATTACCCTCCCTCTCCTCTCTCTCTCACCCTCGTTTTACTCTAAACAAATTCTGAATCAAGAGATTTATTGTGGAATATGTTAACTGATCACCTAACCCCATTCAAAAATAAAATTTATAATTTTGTAATTTTTTTAAATGTACAATTTTCGGCGGTGATTATTATTTAGAATTTTTAATTGATGGAAAAAATAAAAAGGTAGGTATTTCCATATTTATTATTTTTTTAAAAAATAAACCAAATGAGATGGCTTATTTTTTTGATAAAAAATGAACGAAATGAGAGGTCAAACCGGCATAATTTGTAATATTATATATATATATATATATATATATATATATATATATATATATAGAGAGAGAGAGAGAGAGAGAGAGAGAGAGAGAGTACAAGCGGGAGTTGCCGCTCAACCTTCTTGCATTGTAACATATAAGCGGCAACTTTGTTGTCATTGCATCAGATATGCCCACGGGTACAATCTGCGTGACCGCCATATCCTCATCTTCTTTTGTGGATGGATGGCCCAGATTCATGACTGCACGTCATAGGATGGACGGAGACCGTTCGATGGGAGCGAAGTAGTATTTTGCGTAGCTTTATTCGTCTCCTTCTAGAACACGCCACGCAGGCAACTCAGTGACCAGGGAGTACGGGCTCTTATAATTTTTTTGGGGAATTTTTTTTTCGATATCAATGACTAGGGAGTACAGGCTCCTTTTGACTAGCGGCAACATATTGCCTCTGTATGGGGTGATCGCCCCTATCATGGTGATAGGTGGCCACCCCCACGGCACGGCTGCCGCGGCTTAATGTCCTGCTAGCGTGGCCGTTAGTAGGGTGACGGCAGGGGACTAATCACCCAGAAATAGGGCGATCACCTAGGAATGGGGCGATCGGCACCTATTTTTTTTATTTTAATTTTTCTATGATTATTTCTGAAAAAAAGATTTAAAATAAATATTAAATAAAAAATTCCATATAGGTTGGGCCGGAAAAGTTCAATTTGAGCGGAATAGCTTGGTATGACAGCTGATCCACTGGCCTAGATAAAAGGGCATCGACGATGTGCATAGCCCACAGCGGAAGGAAGCTTTTGGCCCAGTCCAGCACCTCTCGGCTGTCGACCTTGTTGCTGGCGCGCGGATCAGAAGTCCAAAACTAAGAACACACTGCAAGCTTGAGCTCAAGAAAAGGAAGAAAAAAGAAAGAAAGAAAGAAGGGATTGCATGACTGAGACGATACAACAGTATATTTTGTATAATCAGCACAACATCGATCACGGATGGCTATAATTTAGAAGTGACTGACACAGCACGTGTCGAACAGCCTAATGTATCTTTGACGGCATATATATACTCGGTACGTAGTGCTACGTTATTACAATACCCTCATCGAAACACACAAACTAAAAATGTAGCAATATACGATGGAGCCCTGCGATGTAGCTAGTTCCATGGCGCGAAGAAGTAGTCGAGGACGGTGACGGCGAAGGCGACGCCGACCCGTCCGGCTCGTGGGAAGCGGCGTGCCACCGGCATGAGCGTGAGGAGGGACACGCCAAGGGACCACAGGAGGAAGCCGAGGAAGGCCTGCGTGGCGTTCGTGCCGGGATTGCCCACGGCGGCTGAGACGAGGATGACTGCGCCGCCGAACATGAGCGCGCGGCCGGCGTCAAGATAAAGCTGTAACTGCAGGTAATTGGGCATCTCTCCACGCTCCTCGGCCATTGGACTGTGATCAATGTGTACCCTGTCTTGGCCTTATTTATAGGGAGGAGACGTTACTCCAGGTCTCCAGCAGTAGCAGGAGACTGGCCAGTAATTCTCCAGCGGCGTCACCACTGAATTCTACTAGAGAGCCAAGTCAAATACAACCCCGGAGCCGAACCTTCTAATTGTGGCTTTCAACCTCTAACCATGCCTTCTCAGTCATGCCTTTCGCTTTCTGACATGCCAAAACCCTCCTTCTCATCATGATCATCCTGTGCATAACTCTACGGGACTATCTAACAGTCGGTCGACTGAAATCTTTATCTATTTCAGTCGAGAAAACTCCACCTACGGTGTCCTACAGGAACGTGACTTGCGCGTGATGCTAGCTCCTGCAGTGGCAGCACCAATTCGAGAGTGCCATGCTCCAGCCTCTCCACGTAGGCACGTGCCCACCTTCGATAATGCACTGCTTTAGGCCACTTTGAAGTTATAAATAAATAGAAAGGTTAAGGCAAATCATGTGAAGATGTGAAGAAAATTTAACCACCAGCAAAAAAATACAGGATCATTCAAAATGAGGCTACTTATAAAACTAAAGGTACACAAGAGGCTACTTATAAAACTAAAGGTACGTGCCAAAATAAGATATAAACTTTTTACAGTTAATTATGCACTTTTTATACATCCAATTATATATAAATTTAGTCCTAAGTCTGCATGGTGTAGTAGGTCAATCCGTCATGTGCGTTATATCTAAAAAAAATTTAGGGAACCTCTCAAAAATATTGGACGACTTGCTTACTAAGAGCAAGGCCAGCAAGGTCTTTAAAAGAAAATCTTATCTATATTTAAAGGCTCTCGGTCCCTATATCACTCCAGCAGAGTCTCTATGTCAGTCTTTAAAATTTAGAGATTCTTTTCAAGTCTCTGTATTTAGAGATTCTCCCTCTTGTCTCTATATCTTTTTGAGGATAGAGACTCTGCTGAAGAGGATAAAAGTATAGGGAACAAATAGTGGTTTAGAGAAGGGGATATAAAGATCTGAATTTAGAGAAGCTACTAAAGATGCCCTAAGCTAAGCGCGAAGGAACTTTTCAAAGATGGCGGAGCTAGCCAGAAGGTAGCCTAGCTTGCTTCTAGAAGATTCTATAGTGATCCACTGGAGGAAGAAAACTACTGCGCTAACGCGCAACAAGCAAGAAAAGGTATGCGTCTGAAAATATTGGATGACTTGTCTGCATGTGGTCTGATGCTAGATGTCGCATGCATGCCCTATGCTAGATGTCGCATGCATGCCCTATTTGTACTCTTGTATAATGGTTGAGCATACGATCGAACTTTAAATATTGACATGTACTATAAAGTTGAACAGAAAAGATTACGCTGAACTTAATTTTTCACAATCTTCTTTCTTCGCATGAAAAGGTGTCATTTGGTCTGTAAATTATTGTGTTTGAGCCAAATTCTGAGTGAGTTTGGTCCTCAAATTGTTAAAACCATTCCAAGTTGGTCTCTTGACCAAGCAAACCCGGTTTTATGACTAATTTCGCTAATTTGGCATCCATGTGGGTTTTATGAGTGGCAAACACATGGGCTCTGTGTGTGCAATACTCTCTTTCTTTCTATGTGTGTGTGCACGCGCGCGCACACTCAAAAGCCCCCACCGCCCAGTCACCTCCTTGGTCCTTCCTCTGTGTCGGGACCTCGGTTTCACCAAACCGGACCTCTTTGTGTCAACGGTATGAGTCCGAAAGATCAGTGCTCATACCCACAGTGAAACAGAATCATGATACCAAAACAGAGCTGCATTAGCTAATAAAGTAGTCCAGAGTGCAGTGAAGCAACATATTACATCATTTCGGAAATACAGATCCTAACTAATGCATACAAAAGATAATATCCAAAAGTAGTGTCCCATCACGGCCATGGGCACATGCTGAGTGGGAGGCAGCTAGTAGTCCGGAGTATCATCCGAAAAGATCTCAATGTTATCCTGCATATCCTCGTATTCTTGACCTGCTCCACATAACAAGCGAGGTTAGCATATGACTACTAGCAAGTCCTTTCTAGGAAAGGTCAGATCAGGGCTCGTCCTAGAAAGTTGAGGGTTAATTTGCATAAAAGTACTTTACCTAGAGTTGCAAAAGCATTTAAGAAACATATAAATAAATAGCAGTAATCATGATTAACTATGGTGCAACCAAATCATATCTCATGTTTCATATTTTCCATATCTCATCTTTCTCAGTTCTTATTCTCATGCCACATATTCTCTATATCTCATATTTCTCAAATCAATTCTCAGGTCTCATATAGCAAACTCATAATCTCATCTAGCAACGGCACGCATACCAGAATAACCTTACCCATGTCATATTAAGAATGGTGATGCTACAATGTGAAACCAACCTTGTCCGCCCTTAACCGTGCACACGACCATTCAAATGGTTTTACTCTGCAGAGGTTGTACGCTTTACCCGCAAGATGCGCTATCCTCCCGTTGAAGGATATCATAACAAAACCCTTCAAAAAATTAACCTCGGGCTTACCACGGTCGTACATGATATTCACACAAGTACCAGGAGAAATGATATGCCCACAAGTCTCCGGCAGTACACCGGCAATGGTTCACTCAGACCCCATCCACCGTGCAAGGACAGTGAGCAACCCCGACATTTCTCTTCCTCTAGATCAGGCCCGTCCCATACCGGGCTTATGGTCGCACGGTAAGTACTCAGTAAAGTAATCACATGGCTCGGTCCTTATTCTCGGAGCGGCAACCAACACAAACCTAACTCTCGTGCTCGGAGGCACCTACCTTACAATCCATCCGCTCCCGATCCCATTTATTAGTTGGTCAAATACTTTAATTATGATGAATAAACCATAACCCACCACAACCGAAATATCAATTCTCTTAATTCATCATTAGTTCTATCCATTCAGTGGGATCGGATCCCCGAATTCCTATCTGAGCATCACTAAGCATCTAATATTTATAAACAGTGGGTAATAATACCATAAATTACCCTAGGGTCATGGGTTTACCCATGGATGCATATATCGAACGGACACATGCACTAGGTAGCGCTATATATATGACCATACGACATTTTCATCAACATAGCAATTTTGGCAAAGCTATAAAAATGGGTTCTAGGGAAAAGACTTGCCTATTGGATAGTCTTGCTCCTGCTGGACGTCGGCGGCATCGAACTATCTTCCTTCGTCACTCACGCGATCTATCGCACGCAAAACGAGAAATAGAGAATAAATAAATAATAAAATATAAAAATACTTTTAGAAATAATAAAAAAATTACGGTAAGTAGGTTTGATTTTCCTGGATTTTTAGGAATTGGAATCACCTGATTCGGAGATCGGATGAATCCGAAGCGATATTGGGAAGGATTTCTATTCTTGATAATAGGGAAAATCGAAAAACACTGTTCATTGCAGTTCACTGCTCCACCAACCCGTTTGGGGGTGTTTCCACTGGATAAGAACAGGGGACATGAGAGAATTAGAGACAGAAAGAGAGGGGAAGAGAGAGATAGGCGGCCGGTGGGGAGGGAGTGGCGGCCGGCAGTGGGGAGCGGAGCTCCAGCGATGGGGAAAGGTGCTAGGAGGTAGCGTACGACGGCGAGGCTGTGCTAGGCGGACCCGTGAGGCAGTGGCTTGCTGGCTGGGCTAGGGCAGCGCAGAGTAGAAGCTAGGGCTGCGAACCAAAGAATGGCGGCTCGGTGGGCGATGGGTTGCAGGGCGCAGGGCGGCGAGATGGTGGCTCTGGCGGGATGGTGGTTCCGGCTCTTTAGTAGCAGTGATGGGGACCGGTGGCACTGTGCGGCAGGCTGGGGCGACTCCGGCAGAGACAATGGCCTAGGTCCTCATAGGAGGGCCAACGGCGGCAGCAACGGCGACTTGGCCAGCGGCGGACGACCTGCGGTGGCGGCGGCGGGTCGGCTCTGACGTAGCGCAACGGCGCCAGGGATGGTGCGGCTAGCTCGGCTAGGCTAGCGTATGGTGGCGCAAGGCTAAGGCAGTGGAGCTCCAGCTGGGCGACGCGGCGGCATCGACGGCCGGGCAATGGATGGCAACAGCTACCTTGGTCATAGTTGGCTCTGACGACAACGTTGTCCTGCTTGATGTGTTGTTCTTGTTGGATGTCGCCATCGATGGTTTGATTTTGGGAATTGGGGTTAGGGTTTTGGGGCCTGTGTTGTGATGGTTGTTTGGCTAATGAGCGTGGCAAGGAAATATATATGGGCTAGGTTACTTAGTTACAAAGTAACCCGGTCGATGTGGGTTTCCTTGGGCAACGAAAATATTCGGGTATCCTTGGCAGTAGAGTAAAGAGGCAGAGTAAAAGAATTCGGGTTTGGCTATGTGGTGCTGTAGTGTGGAAGGGTTCCAAGGCTAACAGATTGCAATTGGTTACTCCGAGGGGTACTTTTGGCAACCCGGTATTAGGAAGGAGAAACAGATTTGTACTCTGGTTGATTTGCATAGAGGGAAAGAAAGGAAAGAAAAAGGAAAGATGGTGATTTTTCTTGTAATATTAATTTTAGGAGAGAATGAAAATGTAAACAAATGGAATTTTAAATAAAGTAATTTCTTTGTAATATATTTTTTATTAGGAGAGATTGAGAATGTAAATTGATAAAATTGTAAATAAGATTGTGGTTTACTTATAAATGAAATAGCACAGTTGTTTCTTTAAAAAGACTAAAGAATTCAATTTGTTTGTCGCGATGTAAATGCAAGATATGGTTGTATTTATTTAATTACTAATTTGAATGTCACAAATCTCCCCTCCAAACAAGAATCTCGACCCCGAGATTTGGACGGAAAAAGATCGGGGAACTCCGCACTCATATCTTCTTCTCTTTCCCATGTCGCTTCTTTTTCTGTATGATGGCTCCATTGAACTTTGCAAAATTTGATTTTACGGCTTCGAGTGCATCTCTCGGCTTCTTCCAAAATTTTAACCGGTACTCGGTAGAGATCAAATTCTCACGCAAATCCATGTTCTCCAGCGGTGTTTGCTCTTCGGGCACATGCAAGCACTTCTTTAGATCCACATTAAATTGCAAGTCTCAACGATGATGATCGGCATAACTATTTTGTCTTGACTGTGCTACTTTTAGTCGGTTTCGAATTAGGCGAACTTGCTAATCTTGCATAAGGACACAACCTAAACCATGCTTTGATGCATCACAAAATATTTTAAAATCTTTCTGATTGTCTGGCAAAACAAGTATCGGGGCAATAGTTAGTCGCTTCTTTAACTCCTTGAAACTATTCTCACAAGCTATGGTCCACTCAAACTTTCTCTCTTTCTTAAGTAGCTGACTGAGAGGTCTCGCAATGCGTGAAAATCCTTGATAAACCTCCGGTAATATTCAGCCATACCATGAAAGCTTCTGACCTTTGTTACAGACTCTAGTGGCTCCCAATCAAGTACCTCTTGTACTTACTAGGTAACACTGAAACACTGTCAGCTGAAACGATGTGTCCTAAGAAAGAAACTTTACATAGCCAAAATCGCACTTACTAAATTTTCCATATAATTTATGTTCTCATAGTTTCTCCAATACCAAACGAAGATGTTCGGCATGCTCTTCTTCCCTTTTTGAATAAATAAGGATGTCATCAATGAACACTACCATAAATTTATCCAGGTACTCTATAAAAACCATATTCATCAAACTCGTGAAGTGAGCAGGTGTGTTGGTTAGACCAAAAGGCATCACTATATATTCATATAAACCATATCGTGTGATGAATGTTGTCTTTGGTTTATCCTCCTTTCTTATCTTGATTTGATGATAACTAGACCATAAATTGATTTTTGAAAATACTCGTGCTCCTTTCAATTGGTCAAATAGGTCATCAATAAGGGGCAACGGGTATTTATTTTTTATTATTACTTCATTCAGTGTGCGGTAATCCACACACATATGCAATGTGTGATCTTTCTTCTTCACAAAAATTATTGGTGATCTCCACGGAGAGGAACTTGGTCTTATAAAACCTTTTCCTTGCAGTTCCCTAATTTGCCTCTTCATCTCAGCTAACTGGTTAGCAGACATTCGATATGGCCTCTGTGATATCGGCGTAGTACCTGGTGTGGATAACATGGTCCCCGGGTATCCTCACGGAGACAAATTAGACGGACCACCTCACGGAGCAGGGTCGCGCCTACCATCTAGAAGACGGACCTGCCCCGCATGAAGACCCGACTTGTATCACAATAAAGGCACAGTTGTAATCCGGTACTTACGTACTCGGCAAGAAAGGATAGAGATAGACTTCATATCTCTATCTCCAGTTTCTATAACCAATTAGGATACTTATCTGTAACCCTACCTCCCTCCACTATATAAAAGGAGGCAAGGGCCCCTAGTTCGGGGAGGAGAGATCACATCGATCCATAGCCATCCCCAACATTGATCCATCGAGATCAACCCCAATACAATCCACGAGCACAGGAGTAGGATATTACCTCCACCGCAAAGGGTCCGAACCTGTATAAATCTGTCTCCTGCGTTACCATCGGGTTTCGGTCTTACGCATAGCCCCATAAAGTATATTGCCGACATAATTCATCGACAGTTGGCTCGCCAGGTAGGGCCAGCGCTAAGATCATTTTCATCAAACTCGATAGCATCTCTCGGCGGCAGCGCCGTCGAATTCACCTTCGGCCAACTTTTCCGTTTTCAAGGCTTGGATTTCATCATTAACAACCTCGGCAAACTTGCCCTTGAAGAATCGGATCAGATCCGATCAGAAGACAACTTCAACCGCGAAGCGAACGCAAGAAGAAGATGCGATCTATTCACGTCCAGAATCTAGACGGCAATTGCGTCGTGATTTTCTGTTGACTTGGAAGGAATTTAGGGGTGGTTTTGGATGCGTTGGAAAGCTTATCTCGTTATCTTTCCAACGAGTCTAAGATCATCGAAAACGGAGTTCAGATGTGACCGTGGCGACCGTTTGAAGACAGACTGCGCGGAGGTGACGTGAATCCCGCGCGAAGATGGAGCTTGACGTGAATTTCGCTCAGCACCTCGGCGATCCTGGGTGCACCTCAGCAAGGGCATGGCGGACCTCGACGACAAAGCGGATCTCATCCCAGAGATCACGGTGAGGCTCCTACACCGTCGCGACTTACGGCTCTTGCGACGCCCCGACTGGCGTCTCCTGTGACGCCGATTTGTGGCTCCTACGCCCCCCGACTTGCGGCGATGACGACGACGACTACCGCCGCACCCACTCGTTGCTCCGACAACAACGATAAACCGTGACCTTCGCCAACACATTAAAGCTCAGCGACGGGAACGAGAAGAAGATGAGAGACATCGCCATGATGACGATAGAAGAGGTTTTGGTCGAAACCGTGACAGCCGACTTCCCTAGGCCGGCTTCTCGCACATGACGCCGAGGACAGCCGCGCCGACTTTCATACGCTGGCTTCTCGCGCATGACACCGAGAACAGCCGCGCCGACTTCCTAGGCCGGCTTCTCGCACACTGCGCTCAGGACAACCGCGCCAACTTACTGCGTCGGCTTCCCGCGCTCGACGCCGAGGACAGCCGCGCCGACCTCCTTACGCCGGCTTCTCGCGCATGACGCCAGAGATAGCCGCGCCGACTTACTGCGCCGGCTTCTCGCGCTCGACGCTGAGGACAGCCGCGCCGACTTCCTAGGCCGGCTTCTCGCGCACGACGCCGAGGATAGCCGCGCTGGCAAGGTGACATGCCCGGGGGCTCGTTCACTCGGGCGTGAGGACGACACGATCAACAGCTAAGTTGTTTATTTTTTATATTCAATTACATCATTATAATTTATCTCCCGACTTGCTACTTAGTTGGTATCCAACTAAGCAGTAAGTCGGGGATACACCTAACTAGGTGTATTATCTGCACCCATCTTTTTTCGAGTTTCTTTTGTTCTTTTCTATGTTAACTTTTACCGATTCCGAGTGTCATACATTCTGAGCAGTGAAACTCTAATTTCTATACAAAATTTGGGTTTTCTGACGCGAGTCTGGAGACAGAGCTCCGCGCTAACTCCTAACGCTAAGGGACTTGATGAGCTAGGCGGAGTGCTTAACAAAAGAAATTAAACATACTCGAAGAAGCGTAAATCAATACGGAAAAGATAAAAGGACGGCAATTTGACATAATAAAAGTACATAATTGGACATCATGCATATTGCTTTACAATCCAGTTTTTTCTCTACTACTCGTGTTTTTCATTGTCTCCCCAGGGTACAATGCAGAATAATGCGAGATGGTTTTTACGGCACGGTTGCACGCCTACGTCAGCACCTCGAGCGCAACCTTTGGCACGGCCGCGCTCGCACGCCAAAGACCGAGTGCATTATACGGCTCATTGCATGCCTCGCCAACTCAAGACGGCTTCACGCTAACGCCAATACGCCCGAAGCGCAACCTTTGGCACGGCCAAGACGTCCACGCCAAGACTTCGAGTGCATTATACGGCTTGGTCAGATGCCTCGCCAACTTCGGCGACGGCTTCACGCCAACACCGGCCCCGAAGCGTAACCTTTAACGGCAAGACGCTTCTGGCCGCACCCGAGTGCATCATACGGCTCGGCTGCATGCCTATGTCAACTCGGCACGGCTTCAAGCCCACATCTGTGCTTCAAGCCTCGAGCGCAAACTTCGACACGGCTACAAGCCCACATCTGTGCTTCAAGCCTACAAGGTGATACGTCCGGGGCTAAAAACACAGAAGCAAGGACGTCATCATCGTCAGCAAAGCAGCTAAGTTTTTCATCATCATAATCTTTTCACATATAAACTCGTGTTATTTCTTGACTTGCTACTTAGTTGAATTCCAACTACGCAGTAAGTCGGGGGCTACACATAATTGTGTGCACTTGCGCGCACCCATCTTTTTCATAGTTATTTTTTGTTTATGTTACTTAGTGATTTAAGTGAAATCCGAGTGCGCTATAATTCTGAGTAGTGAAGCTCTGAACCCATAATACGGTGAACTCTACGTCACCCAAACGTGTGTCTGGGATAAAAAGCCATGTGCCAACTCCCTACATTCGAGGGCTAGACTAGTCGGACAGAGTGCATAACAAAAGGAAGAAAAGTTACTCGGACTAACAAAAATCATCAAGTAAAAAAAATAAAAAATGGCTATTTCGCACATAAAGATAGTCGGATTTCATATCCGGCCAAATGTTTTCATATTCAGATACTGTCTAAATCCTACATATACATGTTACAGGGGTTCAATGAAGTGTTTACGCTACAAGCACTGACCATGGCACAGTTACGTGTCAACACCCCCGCCCCGAGCGCAATCTACGGCATGGCTCCACACCTACGCCAACTTCGCACGATCAAGACGCCTATACCAAAGACACGAGTGCATTATATGGCTCATTGCATGCCTCGCTTAGTGCCCCGAAGCGTAAACTACGGCTCGCCTCTCGCGATCTTGCGCCGAGGATATACGCCGACTTCTGTTGCTCGAACAGCGAGCGACGGCCACCCTAACTTGCGGCTTCTCGTGCATTGCGCCGAGGACAGCCGCGCCGACTTACTACGTCGGCTTCTCGTGCATTGCACCGAGGACAGCCGCGCCGACTTGCTACTCCGGCTTCTCGCGCATTGCCCCAAGGACAACCGCGCCGATTTACTATGCCAGTTTCTCACACTGCGCTGAGGACAGTTGCGTCGACATTCTAGTCACGTCGCGACGTCAACCATCGCGCCGACTTCCAGGACTCCAAGTAATTGGGCTGGGAGTCACTCAGAGATTTCAACCTGCAAATCTCTCTTGAGCCCTTCACATCCTCCTTACATGCCAATGGAACACTCGGCATAGAGAAGGTTCCAGTCGGAGTACTCGACTTGAAGTATAACTCGGTCGACACACATCCGAGAAGGCATCAACTCAGCTGTAAAGCACTCGGGGGCTACTGTGGATAACATGGTCCCCGGGTATCCTCACAGAGACAAATTAGACGGACCACCTCACGGAGCAGGGTCACGCCTACTATCTAGAAGACGGGCCTGCCCCGCATGAAGACCCGACTTTTATCACAAGAAAGTCACAGCTGTAATCCGGTACTTACGTACTCGGCAAGAAAGGATGGAGATAGACTTCCTATCTCTATCCCCAGTTTCCATAACCAACTAGGATACTTATCTGTAACCCTATCTCCCTCCACTATATAAAGGGAGGCAGGGGTCCCTAGTTCGGGGAGGAGAGATCACATCGATCCATAGCCATCCTCAACATTGATCCATCGAGATCGACCCCAATACAATCCACGAGCACAGGAGTAGGGCATTACCTCCATCGCAGAGGGCCCGAACCTGTATAAATCTGTCTCCTGTGTTACCATCGGGTTTCGGTCTTACACATAGCCCCATAAAGTATATTGCCGACATAATTCGTTGACACCTGGGACTAACTCTATCACGAATTCCACATCATGATCCGGTGGTAGACCAGGAAAATCTTCTGGGAACACGTCCGGGTACTCACAAACAATAGGAATTGATTCTAGAGAAGGATTTTTAGGCTCTGTTCCTCCAATTTTCAACTTATTTATGGTGCCGAAACTATTTGGAACAACTACATTAGACGCAAATTCAACCCTGGTACCACTATCGTTAGCTAGGTTTACTGACCTCTTTGCACAATCAATTTGTCCAAGGTGTTTTGTTAGCCAGTCCATACCCAGGGTGACATCTAACCCTTGGGATTCAATGAGGATAAGATTTGCAAAGAACTCCACTCCATTAATTTTGATGGATACTTTAGGGCAGAACTCAGTGGCAAGCATTGCTTTTCCTGGGGATTGCACTAGGAGAGGGGTTTTAAGTGAACTTGTTTCCCATTTATTTTGTTCCACTAAATTTTCCATTATGAAAGAATGTGATGCTCCTGAATCAAATAAAATGGTAACAGGGACTGAGTTAACCAGGAACTTACCCAACACGACGTCGGGTGCAGCTTGAGCATCCTCGGCGGTGACAAGGTTCACACGGCCCCTACCAACGGACTGGGGTGGCCTCTGAATACCTGGGACTCCACGTCCTTGCGCTGGGGCAGGTGCACGACCTGGGGTAACCCCTTGGTTGCTTTGAATTGGTGCTATGTTTTGACATTTTTGTGGATAACTGCTAGCGTAGTGGCCCATCTGCTGGCAGTTATAGTAACGGATAGCTGAGGTATTTACTGAGGGTCTTGCGGCTGTCCAATGGGGTTGGGACGCTGTGTCGGCACACTAGGATGAAATGCCTGAACTTGAGTTCTGGGAGCATTAGGAACAAATGGACGAGGCTGCTATTGACCAAAACAAGGCCTAGAGCTACTGGCTTGCTGCTGAGCTTGAAACTTCCTTTTTCTGGCCTCGTTTATCTCACGCTGAGCATCTTCTTGGATCAAAGCCTTGTCCACAATGTTCTGAAAATTATCCAAACTAAGCAAGAGTAGTGGCGCCTTCAATACAGGGTCCAAACCATGCAGGAAACGGTGACTCTTGGTGGTCTCATTCCTGACCTCCTCTAAGACATAACGGGATAGCTGGATGAACTTGTTCAGATACTCTGTAATAGACATGTTCGTCTAGCATAGCTGCTGAAATTCTTCCCGTTTGAGTTCCAACTTACCCTAAGGAATATGTGCTGATCGGAAGGCAGTCTCAAACTCATCCCAAGTGATATCCTGGGGATTGGGATGTATGGCACGAAAGTTTTCCCACCAAATAGTGGCAACTCTAGTAAGCTGGTGAGTGGCAAACTTCACACTCTCTTGATCATGACAATCTACCAAATATAGCTTATTCTCCACCTCCTTGATCCAATCATCAGCGACCATTGGATTCGCTGATCCGGCATAGGTAGGAGGTCTTGTTCTCATGAACTCCCCAAACTTTGACTATGGCTGCGGGGCAGGTGGCTAAATGATAACAAGCTGTGGATTGGCCATGTGCTGAGTAAGAGTTTGCATAAGTTGAGCTTGCATCTCCATGAACTGTTGCCAGTTCAGCGGCGGTACCGTCTGAGGTGCAGGTGGTGCTGGGGCATCGGCTGCAGTTGGCGTAGGTTGATTCTGAGGCTGAGGCTAGGGCTAGGCTTGTTGGTCTTCGACCTGATTTTGCTACTCTGGCTATGGATCCTGTGGGTTCTGCATAGGCGGTTGATGCTCGACTGGTGGATCTTTAGGATTGTCCAATGGCTCGACAGGTGGCATAGCAATGGGTGGGATCTCACCTCGTCCACAACCATGTCCTCGACCACGTCCACAACCACAACCACGACTTCAGTCTTGATTCATTTGAGGTTGAACACCCAAAAGCGATCAGATAGGGGAGTTATGTGTCAAAAATATAAGTGTTAAAATTAATGTTTAATGTGTTTTTTTTACAAACCACTTGTACACGGCTGCTACTCAGTATGGGAAAAGTGGGTATAGAATTCCATGAGAACACGACACACGCGTGTTCGCAGATCATCCAGAAAATCCAACACACTGCTAAGATACTACACACAAGCATCAAATAAATTCATCCCTCTTTTTTCGCAATAAATCGCATCTATACAGAAGTGTATAGACAACTGTGCTGCATCGCACAGATGATTTTGTTTTGTTATTATGTTTTTATTACCATGGTAAAATAATGAACCTAGCAATGAAACTATTAGAGCAGTTGAACTTCAAGGAGGGTTCCACCTGCTCCACACCAATGTTACAAACTCCAACATAATACCCGATACAGCTACGCCTAACCTTTTATCCTAATCTTGGATCATTAGTTTGATTAAATCCTTCTAGTCTTTTCTCCATCGTCTTCAAACTCAATTATTAGAGCAAGAGAAGAGCAAGGAATTCTAGTTAAATCAGAATAGATAAGGAAAAATACTAGGAAAGGTGAGGACCCAACAAATATAACTTATTAATTTAAATGAGTTGGTTTTTATAAAATAAGGTTAATTATGATACTCTAACTAACTATCATTTCCTATAATCAGCGCGGCTCTGATACCAAGCCCGTGGGGACCACGGTTTCACCAAACCGGACCCCTCTATGTTAACAGTATGAGTCTCAAGGATCAGTGCTCATACCCACAGTGAAACAGAATCATGATACCAAAACAGAGCTGCATTAGCTAATAAAGTAGTCCAGAGTGCAGCGAAGTAACATATTACATTATTTCAGAAATATAGATCCTAACTAATGCAAGCAAAAGATAATAACCAAAAGTAGTGTCCCATCACGGCCACAGGCACACGCTGAGTGGGAAGCGGCTAGTAGTCCGGAGCATCATCTAGGAAGATCTCAACGCTATCCTACGTGTCCTCATATTCTTGACCTGCTCATGGAATGAACAACCCCGTATAACAAGCGAGGTTAGCATATGACTGCTAGCAAGTCCATCCTGGGAAAGGCTAGGTCAGGGCTCATCCTAGAAAGCTGAGGATTAATTTGCATAAAAGCACTTTACCTAGAGTTGCAAAAGCATTTAAGAAACATATAAATAAATAGCAGTAATCATGATTAACTATGGTACAACCAAAATCATATCTCATGTTTCATATTTTTCATATCTTATCTTTCTCTGTTCTTATTCTCATGCCACATATTCTCCATATCTCATATTTCTCAATTCGTAGTCACAATTCTCAAGTCTCATATAGCAAACTCATAGTCTCATCTAGCAACGGCACACATGCCGGAATAACCTTACCCATGTCATATTAAGAATGGTGATGCTACAATGTGAAACCCACCTTGTCCGCCCTTAATCGTAGGCACGGCCATTCAAATGGTTTTACTCTGCAGAGGTTGTACGTTTTACCCGCAAGATACGCTATCCTCCCATCGAAGGATATCATAACAAAATCTTTCAGAAAATTAACCTCGGGCTTACCACGGTCGTACCTGATATTCACACAAGTACCAGGAGAAATGATTTGCCCACAAGTTTCCGGCATTACACCGGCGATGGTTCTCTCAGACCTTATCCACCATGCAAAGACAGTGAGCAACCCCGACGTTTCTCTTCCTCTAGATTAGGCCCTTCCCATACCGGGCTTGTGGTCACACGGTAAGTACTCAGTAAAGTAATCACATGGCTCGATCCTTATTCTCGGAGTGGCAACCAACACAAACCCGACTCTCGTGCTCGGAGGCACCCACCTTACAATCTGTCTGCTCTCGATCCCATTTATTAGTTGGTCAAATACTTTAATTATGATGAATAAACCATAATCCACCACAACCAAAATATCAATTCTCTTAATTCATCATTAGTTCTGTCCATTCAGTGGGATCGGATCCCTGAATTCCTATCTGAGCATCACTAAGCATCTAATATTTATAAACTGTGGGTAATAATACCATAAATTACCCTAAGGTCAAGGGTTTACCCGTGGATGCATATATCGAACGGACACATGCACTTGGTAGCGCTATATATATGACCATACGGCATTTTCATCAACATACAAATTTTGGCAAAGCTATAAAACTGGGTTCTAGGGGAAAGACTTGCCACCTGGATAGTCTTGCTCCTGCTAGACGTCGGCGGCGTCGAAATATCTTCCTTTATCGCTCACGTGATGTATCGCACGCAAAATAAGAAATAGAAAATAAATAAATAATAAAATACTTTTAGAAATTTAAAAAATTATGAAAAGTAGGTATGATTTTTCTTGATTTTTAGGAATTGGAATCGCCGGATTCGGAGATCGGATGAATCCGGAGCGACATTAGGAAGGATTTCTATTCTTGAAAATCGAGAAAATCGAAAAAACACTGTTCATTGCGGTTCACTGTTCCACCAGCCTGTTTGGGGGTGTTTCCACTGGATAAGAATAGAGGAGATAAGAGAATTAGAGAGAGAAAGAGAAAGAGAGGGGAAGAGAGATAGAGAGGTGGCCTGTGGGGAGGGAGCGGCGGCCGGTGGTGGGGAGCGGAGCTCTGGTGGCGGGGAGCGGCACTAGGAGGCGGCGTACGGTGGCGAGGCGATGCCAGGCGGCCCCGTGAGGCAGCGGCATGCCGGCTGGGCTAGGACGGCGTAGAGAAGGAGCTGGGACGGCGAATCGGAGAGTGCCGGCTCGGTGGGCGGCGAGTTGCAGGGCGTAGGGCGGCGAGATGGTGGCTCTGGCGGGATGGTGGCTCCGGCTTCGGCAGCGGCGACAGGGACCCGTGGCTCTGAGCGGCAGGCCGGGGCGACTCTGGCGGAGACAATGGCCTAGGTCTTCGTGGCGGGACCAAGGGCGGCGGCGACTTGGCCAGTGGCGGAAGGCCAGCGACGGCGTCGGGTCGGCTCTGGAGCGGCGCAACGGCGCCAGGAATGGTGCGGCTAGCTCAGCTCGGCTAGCGTATGGTGGCACAAGGCTAAGGCAATGGAGCTCTGGCTGGGCGACACGGCGGCATCGATGGCCGTGCAAAGGAAGGCGATGGCTACCTTGGTCGTAGTTGGCTTCGACGACGACGTTGTCCTGCTCGATGTGTTGTTCTTGTTGGATGTCACGATCGATGGTTTGATTTAGGGAATTAGGGTTAGGGTTTCGGGGGCTGTGTAGTGTTGGCTGTCTGCCAATGAGCGTTGCAGGGAAATATATATGGGCTAGGTTACTTAGTTATGAAGTAACCCAGTCGATGTGGGTTTCCCTGGGCAACAAAAATATCCGGGTTTCCTTGGCAGTAGAGTAAAGAGGCAAAGAAAAAGAATTTGTGTTCGGCTATGTGGTGCTGTGGTGTGGAAGGGTTCCGAGGCTAACAGATTGCAACTGGTTACTCCAAGGAGTACTCTTGGCAACCCGGTATTAGGAAGGAGAAACATATTTGTACTTCGGTTGATCTGCTTAGAGGAAAAGAAAGGAAAGAAAAAGGAAAGAGGAAAGTTGGTGATTTTTCTTGTAATATTAATTTTGGGAGAGATTGAAAATGTAAACAAATGGAATTTTAAATGAAGTAATTTCTTTGTAATATTTTTTTAGAAGGAGAGATTGAGAATGTAAATTAATAAAATTGTAAATAAGAGTGTGGTTTACTAATAAATGAAATATCACAATTGTTTCTTTAATAAGACTGAAGAATTCAATTTGTTTGTTGCGATGTACATGCAAGATATGGTTGTATTTATTTAATTACTGATTTGAATGTCACACTCTACTCTCTCTTCAACATTACCACCCACTAGCTAGCCACTTCCTGGGGACTGGCATCTGGTGACCTCCTCCTCCATGTGCTGCATCCGATGATCTCCCTAGGCCAGCGAGCTCACCCGTTCAAATCTGATGCAGAGTAGATGCAATGTCGTCTTCTAGGTGGTGTGGATCTCAACAAATCATCAATGGCATGACCCAACAGTGGTGAATAGGCCAACACCTTGTGTCGGCCCAATGGAAGAAGCTAGGGGCAGAGAGATGAGAACGGGGGCTGCCTTGTTGCCAACCAGTCTCGTTGGAGCTCGATGTCAAGGCAGAGTAGCGGATGGCAGTGAACCAGCTAGCACATTGCATCAGCCCGGTGGAAGAAGGTTGGAGCGGAGAGATGAGAGGGGGGTTGGCTTGCCGCTGAACAGTCTCACTGGATCTCGCTGGCAAGGGTGGAGTGCGTGGATGCTTGCGACCGGCTAGTCACCAGGCTTGTTGGATTTAGAGAGGAAAGGGTTGTGGATAGGATGGGTTGCCGGAGAGGAGGGGGTTGCTTGAGAGGAGGACCAGTAGGGGAGGGTTGCCAATGAGGACGAGGCTATTGGGGAGAGGGTATCAGAGAGGAGGAACTGCAGGAGAGGCAGCTATAGAGAGAGACAGGAGTTATATATAGAGAGAGAGAGGGGTAGAGGTCGAGAGGAAGAGAGAGGATGACATGTTGGCCGTCGAGAGATGGTACGACGGCCACGTGGCCCAGAGCGCTGGACGTCACCTCTCTCGATGTCCGTCGAGAGAGGTGGGCGGGAGCTGTCAAATGGCCGAATGGCCGTCCGCCCAAATCACTCAACGGTACTTTCTCGAGCCATCAAGAGAGGTGTTCTCGATGGCCGGGCCGTCGAGAAAAGCTATCTCTCTCGACCGGGCTGGCCCGACGATCATTTCTCGACGACCGGCCGTCGAGAGAAGGTACTCTTGACGGTTTAGTGGCCTTTCTCGATGGTTGCATCCGTCGATAAATCACGCGTTTCCTATAGTGATAGAAGCGTAGTTGAACTCCTATGCAATAAAAATAGTCGAACCTGAGGATATATAGGCGACACAATTGAGTATGTAAGCGTAACCGAATGCATGAGCTAAATACGTTGATCACAACATCATAGGACTTTATTTATAATTATTTTAATTAATAGCAAAGCGGAGCCACTAGGCCAGCTCAAGAAAATCATTATGTTCACACTGGCACGACCCATTAGACATCGTGCCCAAACACAGCCCAAACGCAGTACTCCTCATATTAGATGCTCACGGTGGTGTGCTGAAAAAATTGGTTGAATTGCTCTTTTATAATCATTGGTTGAACTGCTCTTTTGTAATCATTGTTCAGGTGATCTGCTGAAAAAACTGGTTCAAACACATTATTTGCATTATCCTTAATGAAATGACATAGATTGTCATTGGCAATTAGATGGATGGGTGCAATTCATCTGTTTCTTCTATACTTGTAAGTTCATGGTTGCAATTTATATGAAAAAATAGGCTTCAGTGCTAAAGACATGTTTCAAATCCATAAGAGTCGTGTTGTAAATGTCAACAATGCAGTATAACAAAATATAATAATACAAATTTCCCACGGGAGGTAGAAGAGAGGTGCAATAAGGGAGGATCCGAGGGGCCTATTTGCAAAATGCCAACACGTGGATAGGTGACATGGCTCTCTACGTGAGCGAACTGGACAGCTCAACTCGTTTTGGACCCGGCTTAACCCACTTAAACAAGTTTGTGTACATAAATCTTCTGATTTGATGATTTGGGACCTATTTGAACACTCGGGACAATTTTATGGTGCAATATACTCAAACTTATGTATTTGTTTCAAATGAAAAACCCATATATAACCCCAGATGGTTCGTGTTTGTGGTAGAAACTGAATTCTGGTCATAACAAAGAATTAAAGGGCAAGGCTATGCTATGGTTAGCAACAACCTTGCTCAACAGATTACCTGCTTAATTTTGCATGCTCCATCTCCAACGTAACGCCTTCCAACTACAATTGATCGTATTCTTTGCAGCGATGAAAATATAGGAGTGCCGTATTAATTCATCACAAAAGATGCCGTAATAATTGGCAACTGCATCCATGCATGCAGGTCCAATTTAGATGCAGTGTATCAAACATGATTAGATTAAATTCGACTGAAATCGAAAGCAATATATCATCGCTCTTAATAAACATAGGTACGTACGTCGTATATGCAAACAGTGGAAAGACCCAGGAGCTCTGTGGAGGTCACATGTCCTGGGAATTTATTAGAAATACAGTACTTATTATGCTCAAACAAGAAGACATCGCCCTTGGGGACACAACGCGTACATAATAGCATTTGCCTCATGGTTGGGTTTGTTGTTGGAGGCGATGAGCTGCGGCCGCGCGACTCACTCACGCCGCTGCCTGCTTGACCACGGCGGCAAATATGAGGCAGATCGATGGTAGTCAGAAACACCACGAACACGGGGATCACTGAAAGCATGGGGTTGGTCAGATTGTTCTTCGGGGCGAAATGGTTGATCAGAGCCACCACCGAAACAACCAGGAGTAACCAGTAGTAGCGCACCGACCACTTCAGGCCAGGAAACTGCAGCTTGGCAGCGATCCTGGCAATGGCACCCCTTCCAATCTGTGCGTATAAATGAAAAGCAAGAGCGAGGCGTACTCTCTTTAGCATGCGAGGACTGATGGTCACATATAGGAAGAAAATGCAAGAAATTCAGTCAGAGATTTCATGCGTGGTATCTGAAATTATGGAACGTGTGCGTGTTTCAAAAAAAAAAAAAAAGTAATGTTCACCAAGATCAGGCGTGGTCAAGGTACTGATGATCATGTGACGACTAGTACGTACTAGAGATGATGACCATTATACATGGATGATGCAATGGAAATTAACTAAGAGAAGTGTACGTACTCCCGCTACGTAATTATTGAGTTCATGAGTCCATGCTTGTCAAAAATAAGATTTACGTACCAAGCAGTACTAGAGACGTAAGCATGCATGAGTTTCGCTACGTACTTTAATTCAGGACAATTATTAGACCTTGCGCGTAGGATCAATAGCTAGAGTTGTTTTGAATAAATTCCCTTTCTAGGATGTATGTAACGTCACACAAACTATATATAGTACCCTCCATATATCCAACTAGGACTATAAGTTTGACCGTGTGTGTATATATGGAGAGACAAACTAGGACTCTTAATTATTAGGGGTCCACAACTCAATTATATATATTTTTTGTGGATTTTATTAACTTGAAAAAAAAACTTAATCTCCCACAATGTTAAAGGCCTTTGTTTTAAGATGACTCTTAAGAATGACCACCTCTAACCGTTTCAGAGACGACATGAGACTAGCCAGGATATCGAAGTTCCAAAACCCTATTGCTACATTAATAGTTAGCTAGTTCCTAACCGATTCAGAGACAAGACATATATATTTCAGATTTTCTTGTTTTTTGAGGGAGCAATGCATATTAGAAGACATGACTGGCCAGAATATTAATGTTTCTATTGCCCACGCATATGCACAAGCGTCTGAGTGAAGTACATCGATCAGCTGGCACAAACATATACATGTTCCAGTACTGTTAATGAGCAAAAAGAGGCGGAAATATACATGAATTCTGCATGTGTTCAGCGTTTCAATAAAGAGCTGTCCTAGCATGAAGGATCGATCATCTCCTCCCAACAACTAGCTAGTAGCTATGGCGCCATCAGGAACATAGAACATAAAGCTTGTTTGGTAACTGATACATGTACTACAGGAAAATAGCAAGAAATAAAGTGTATTTCAGAACTAGTTTCTTTCTAAAGTCAATTCTATGATCTTATTACTCTCGCATCCACACGACCACACAGTTATACAATGTGAAACACAATTATCAGCAATGGTGGCTGGCTCATATATGAGTAGAAGCTCTACTTAATATGGGTTAATTGGATATATGCCACTGCAGAGTTGTGAAATTAGAGATTTATCACTCTATGTGTCCATGACATGTAACCCTAGGTCCCACATGTCATTGACACATGAGTGACAAATTTCTAAACTTGCAATTCTACAGTGGCATCTATTTAAATCCCCCTAATGTATTTCATGGTAACCTACAAACTAACGAATTGTTCACCTTTTTCAAATAATGGACAATCACGTAGAGCGGCACACACACACACACACACACACACACACATATATATATATATATATATAGAGAGAGAGAGAGAGAGAGTTGGGCTACGGAGCTTCGCGAAGTACGGAAGACGCCGTGTTTCGCGTCTAGTTTCAAAAATCGGAGACTCAAATGGCTAATCCGAACCGTCCATCTTAATCTTCTTGTTGAAATCTCTTAGACGACCAAATTTTATATTTTTTAAAATTTTTTTTCTATTTGTTTTGTATTTTTGAAAATCACTGATCTAATTAGTTGTGAAGTGTCCAATTTGCTGGTTTTCAAAAATACAAAAAAAGTAAAAAAATTTCAAAAAAATATAAAATTTGGTCGTCTAAGAGATTTCAATGAGAAGATTAAGATGGACGGTTCGGATCGGCCATTTGAGTCTCGGATTTTTCAAACTATACGCGAAGCACGGCGTCTTCCGTGCTACCATGAAAAGAAAATAAGCAAGATAAAATATTAAATTAATCCGCGTGAAAGATTAACAAGTCAAAATACAAGATGAGATTCTAACTTTGTCGATGATTATGTAAAGAAGGTCATATATTGTTGGGACAGAATCCAACTGGTTAGTTAATCTACTAAACCGATGGGGGGTGGGAATCCCAGCTAAAATAGCTAGGTTAGCACGTGCAGATCGATCAATATCATATGCACCAGCTCGAGTGACTGAACGAACAGAAATCAAGAGGAAGTTATAAACTAACATTATAAACTTACCGGATGGACGCGCAGATCTGCTGGAATTAGTGCATTTTCTTCGTCTCCACCCGTCGCTGGAACTGCAGGAGTGCCCATGGGCACGATCGCCTTCTGCCGGCCCGCCTCAGCCTTCTCAAAATCATCCCCCAAAAGGAGAAATTAATTAGCATGTAACAGGGGAAAACTTGCCTCTGAGTCAACAAATCCAGTGAACCTCACTCACATACCATCGATCAGCTTGGTGGAGCTCGATCTGATGCCCCTAAAGACCTAATCTCGCAGTACGTACGTAAGCTCGATCCGTACCCTTTCTTCTAGCTCTTTCTGATGGGAAGAAGCAAACGCTGAATTAGGACGCAACAAGTGATCGATTGTGCTTAATTGATCAGGGAGAAATGGAAAAATTAAGAGAAGGCGAGGGTTCAAACATATACAGATCATGGACGATCGAATTCACATGTATTGATGGGAGGGAGAGCTAGGTTTTGGGGGGTGGGGGAGTAGCGCGTGAGCTAGAAAGGCACCACGGACGGTAGGGAGACCAGGTGAGTGCTACTCGTTTTGGAGGGAGTTGGGACCACACGAACTCGGAGGGTAGGGACTAGGGAGCAGCCGAGCAGGGACAACTGTAAAATTGCTCACGCGTCACCTATGCATGTATCTTGTATGCGCCCCGTCACCTATGCATATGCGGTGCAATCTCTCTGTTTGATAGAGCTGGGCTCTCGAAAAGAGACTCCAAGAGGTTAAAAATTATATTAAAATAGTTGTCGGATTTTTAAGAAAAACCACTAAAAACTTTAAATAATGACTACACTACTAGGGATCTGCACACTTATACCGGTTGGGAACTGGTTTTAGTACCGATTTTTGAACCGGTACAGGTCATTTAGGACTGATGCTCAAGGGCATTAGTACTGGTTCCCTCACTCGGTACTGATAGCACTGGGAAATGTTTACCGGTTCCCTCACCCGGTACTGATAGCACTAAGAAATGTTTAAAAATGTCGAGGATGTATCGTACTGATATAGATAGAATATGCATTCCTTTTGAACTTCCTGAAATGAAGCATTAGTACTGGTTCGTGTGTTACGAACCGGTACTGATGCCCTCTCATTAGTACCGATTCGTGATACGAACCGGTACTAACGTGCCCCGTGCCTTTGGTACCGGTTCGTATCATGAACCGGTACTAATGCGAGGGCATCAGTACTGGTTCGTGATTCCAACTAGTACTAAAAGCTTACTACGGCCCTGTAGCCAATGAACCGATACTGATGTCATTATCAGTACAGGTTCAAATCCAACCGGTACTGATGAGCCAGTACTAAAGGTTAGTTCTGTATAGTAGCGCTATAAACTGTTACAACGTATGACTTGTACAAAAATAATAAATTTTAAATTATAGATTTTAAGCCGTAAAGAATAGGGCTGGCTAGCTGCCGGGAGAGTGTAGTTTACCTCAAAGTGCTAGCTAGCTTATTCACATAACTTATGTGTAAGCGGACAGCAGTGCCCTTTGGTCACTCGTTTGATGATTTGAAGTTTCTACACTAGTACTTCTCTCTCCGTTAAGCTCATAGTGGAGTATATATTATAAGCGCTATCCCACAGTATAGTTACATTAACAAAAGTTTCTCTGATAAACAAAAGTTTCTTTAATAAAAGAAGTGAAAGTGTTTTACGTGTTGTTGAGAAAAAGAAGATAGATAGATAGTTGGATACCATATTGGCATATTATGAGCGCGTCAGAGCCAGATAGAACTC
Organism: Olyra latifolia; assembly: GCA_036346145.1. Taxonomy (NCBI): domain Eukaryota; kingdom Viridiplantae; phylum Streptophyta; class Magnoliopsida; order Poales; family Poaceae; genus Olyra; species Olyra latifolia. The sequence goes on along the minus strand of CM070528.1, from coordinate 5,154,959 downwards.
CAATTCACCAGCAGTACAATTTGCAGATAAAGAGGGCCATATCCAAAAGCAAATGAAATCTTCTCTGCCTGCAAGTACAAGAGCCAATATGTTAATGCAGCATGGTGTATTTTCTCTAATCTAGACCCTTTTTTTAGAGGAATCTAATCTAGACCGTTGAATAAAAAAAATAGGTCATGCGGATCAATTGCTACATTAGACTGCTAAAGTACAAAATGGTACTAATAGGTACTGGCCATGCTGCATGATATCATGCATATCATAGCTCCAAGTTGAGAAATGGATTATGCTACACATACTGATTATGCTACATATACTAATAAGAGGCCGGCTTTTGTGGTCCTTGGTACATGTAGGTACTATATAAATATGGACCATTGATCAGGCTATATCTAACGGTCCTTAGGATGTGGCCCTCTCGTGGATGTGCTAATCTAATTTCTTTCTTCGTCTCTCATGTCTCTTCTCACCATCTCTTTTAATTCTCCCGGTGAGCCACAGCCGACCGTCATGCCACCTGTCGCAGGTGCCTCTCTTAGCCCTAGCACCGCACCATCTAGCCGTCCCCAGTGTCGTGTTGGCATCTTCTATGTTGCCATATCACACCGTATCCAGCCCCTCCCCCTGCCGTCGTCATGCCACCTGGTTTGCCATGCCGTGGTCGCGAGCTTCGCTCCACCTCATGAGCCAACCTAGCTGATCCAACATGCCACTCGCCTTACTCGTGGCGACCGTGGGTGGCGGATATTGTAGGGTAAAAGAGAGAGAGGAGAAACAGAGAGTAATTTGTAAATGTCAAAAGTACACCGTTATATCGTACCTCTCTCAGGACCGTAAAATTGCTCTACTACTAGTACTAGCATCAAGAGTCAACTCTGTAGGCTTGCGGGGCATGATCTAATCCTTGTTTAATCCCAACTATATATACATAGAAACATATGTAATTGGCGCTGCTGGTACTCATTCCTCCACCAAGACACGGTGTTGTGCCGTTTCCCTAAAAAAAACCCGACAAAAAAGTTGTTGTCCTTTGGGAGATCGATGCATCCTAACCTTGTGCAATGTCACTGTCAACTTATTGAGGAAGTGTTCAGCTCAGCTCCACGAGCAGATTTCAGAGGACATTTTAATTATGGCGATGTCAAGCAAATTAATCCCCCTAAAACCTGTATCCTGCAGACTCTCATATGATGGCACACCCTGATCTACGCCAGAAGCACTAACTGTTAGGCCCATAATTAAAGGCATGATAATTCACTTCATTGATCTCACCAGTAGGAACATATTACGAAACAGATACATCCACAGAGCGTTTGCTTTCATTTGATTATAATAAAAAGCACTACGGCACCATTGGTACATGATAATTAATTACAATCTACTCATTCCCCAATCCACTCTTAATTCATGAATGATATATAGTCCCTTGTCAATGAATGAGATCCCCCAGATCCTGGCTAGTATTTATCAGCAAAAAATTATAGATTACTGCCAATGCAAAGAGCTCTCAACTATGGAAGAAAAAAAAAATTGCACCGGTGTACATGTACTGTTCTTTCTTTGATTTGCTAGATTACCACTTATACTTTCAAAAATTGACAATTTACAAGCAGACTTTCCTAATTTGTCATAGTAAGTGTATTTTGGTACTTGAGATTAGAGCACCATATGTCAAATTTCAACAAATGTGCACTAAATTGAAAGTATGGGTGGTAAATTGCCACTTTCAAAGTTTTATGTGATTATTTTGAACAATTCTAAAGTAGAGGTTTGTCATTTGCAATTTGATCTTCTAGAAGAAACAGAAGCTGTAAAAGGGTAATAGGCACGAAACAGTAGTTTCACAATTCCATTTCCTCATTAACACATTGATACAATAGTATTAGTATTACAGTATTATCTGTCAGGTTTAATTTTGATTAAGTATGAGTTACTAGCTTTAGAATTCGAGTCGTTTTTCTATTTGAGTCGGATCGAGTTCGTATGAGAGTAGGAGATAGAGTTTCCTTGTTAGATGGAGTCCTAGTCGGATTCATATAATCTGCTAGTATAAATAAAGGGTCAAGGGCCAGAGAAAAGGTGCGACGGTTGAGGCACCACCAAAATATTGAGTCTCTTTCTCCCCATTGTTTTTTTGTAATTCTTCTTGTTCGTTGGCTCGACGTGTTTGTGTTAGTCAACGTGTTCACTTGTGTTCAAGCTAGTCAGCCAACATGCTTACACGTGTTGATGGCTATTGCAAGCAACGTGCAGTATGTATGTCTACACGGTGGCCGTGATTAGCAAGGCAGCGTCCGAAACTAGTGTGTATGTCAACTTTCTCGATTCTGGATCTAGCAATTGGTATCAGAGCAAGGTTGTGAAAACAGGTTTGGTGGTTGCGCTACAGCGTGTTGGGCGCATGTGTCAGGAGAGCATGTTCGTCGCTGCGGTGTGCCAGGAAGGGGTAGTTGGAGGCCAGGGGAGCCTCTCATATTTCTGGGCTTGCGAGAAAAGCTGCTGTTAGAGGGGTGACGATCGCCTCGATCGTGCGGGGGACGGCTCTTGAGTACCCTGCACTTGCGGGGTATGGGTGGCAACGATGGAAGGAGATCATGGATGGTGGCAGGAGGCTTTGTTCATGGTAGTGCGAGGTGTGAAGTCACTGGAGGTGTGAAGTTAGGTCAGTGTGAAGCCGACAATGGTGGCAGTGCAATGCCATCGGAGAAGGGGCGTGCTGAAGTTGAGCTAGCACTACTCTAAGATGGATTCGACGAGTTCAGTCTAAGAGGTTGGGTAGTTCTGACGCCGTCTTGAAGACGAGTTTGAAAAAGGTGGCTTCGACGAGTTGTGTTCAGGATGTTAAGTAGTTGTGACGTCATCCTAAAATGGAGTCTTCGAAAAAAATTGATTTCGATGTGTTGTGCCCTTGAGTATATGTGCCGCCGTCCTAAAGTCGAAGTCAATAAAGTAAAGCACAGGGTGTTGAATTTTTGTGTCACTATTTTGTGTCGAGTAAGTTGAGCATGTTCGTAGTTGTCTCCGACTATTTTAACGAATTAGAGTATTAAGATTAAAAGGGGTGATTGTTAGGTTTTATCTTGATTTAGTATGACTTATTACTTTTGAAATTTGAGCCCTTTTTTACTTAAGTAGGATCGAACTCGTATGAGAGTAGAAGATGGAGTTTTTTTTTTGTTAGGTGAAGAATCTTAGCTGATTTCATATAATCTGCTAGTATAAATAAAGGGCCAGGCCTAGAGAAAAGGTATATCAAATGGTATTGTAAAAGCAAACAACATAGACTAATTATAAATTAGACATTCCCCATTCCCGTGCACACGGCACCAGTGCTTGCTGGGTCATTCGATCGATCCATACTACGAGTAAGTGAGACAATACATGATCATACACACAACAATCCAGCATTTATAGTGCACAACAAAAGCATACGCGCGCACACACATACAGATACAGAATACAGATCTAGTTAAAAGAACCGCCAGAGAGCTTCCTCCAGGCGAGCCGCGGCCGTTCCAGCGCCGCCGAGCGCGAGGAGCGCGATGGCGGAGCCGATCGACCATAGGATGAACCCGGCGAGGACGTGCTCGGCGTTGGCGGAGCGGTTGAACGCGGTGCCGTGCAGGACGATGGAGCCGCCCCAGGCCATGAGGAAGGCGGCGGCTTGGAGGCGGCGGTCCCGGAGCTTGATCTACCGCAGGACGCCGAGGTCGCCGACTCCGCCGGCGCGGTCGTCGACGATGTCGCGCTTAGGCCGGGGCGCCTCCATCGACGTTGCGTGTTAGGGTTCTTCTAGTGTTTGTGATGCCGTTTTCCTTTTTCGCTTGTCGTTCCGTGGTGACACTGGGTGGAGTGTAGCGGTCTACTGGTCATCCGAGGTGGGCGACACTTATATGCATGGGCCTACGAATGGTGAGCCGTGCTAAGCCACAGTCATTGGCTTTTCTTTCTCGTTAAGAAAGTGGCCCATTGAATAGGCTATGGGATGGAATCTCACTCAAGAGGAGCTCATCAGGGTGCTTCATCTGTTGGCCTTCACTATAGTTTTAGGTTCTAGAAAGGTCAGAGGGTCAAGAATTATAGGAGCCCCTATCCAAGCTCGATAGTTAGAACCCGTAAACTATCAAATCATGATAAGCAGTCTGACGTCAATGAATAATCTTAGTAGTGGTAGTAGGTTTTTCCTTCGGTTGCAGGTTTTGATATTCGACATGTTTTGGAGGTCATAGATCTCTCGATCCAGAGTGTAAAGAATTTTTTATATTTCATATTTTTTATTATTCTGAATTAAAAATATCCCATTTAATATAATTAAAAAATAGTTCATGGAGCAAGATTGAAATCCCGCCAGATCAACGCGCGGGATTTTCGTAAATCCCTAACATGTTAGATGCCCAACGGTCAGGCAGCACGTTTGTCTTGTCTGACCGTTGGACAAATAATTGAAGGCTTGCCCGTTGGTCGGGCGGGATTTCACTCTCGCCCAACCAACGGGCGACGGGTGTCTATTTTTGTAATTATATTAAATAAAATATTATTTTTAATTCGGAATAATAAAAAATATAAAATATAAAAAAATTCTCAACACTTGAATCAAGACCTAGACTGGGCTTCTGAGCTCCCGTCCGGCTGGGATTGGGTGATATCACGGCCCACAAACAGAGGCAGGCTTGAGAACGCAACACAGCCCATAGAAATGTTAATTTCTAGTGCACCAAATGTCTCTCTTCTTATCGAGGGAATAGTATCCTAGAAATTCCATGCTCGAGCAGATGGAGGGACCGCTCCTCGCCGGAGCGGAGTGCGAAGCGAAGGAACGAAAAAGGAGAGGTAAAAATAGGAGGCAAGTTTTTCGCCTCCAGTATTTTTTAAACGATTTCGACCTTCTTAAGATTCTTGGATAATCATGGTGGAACATGAATCCAACCGAATCCGAAGCTCTACCTACCGAACTGCAAAAGCGAGGTCAAGGGTAACGCCTTGAATGAAGCTTAATCAGCCGGTGCCAAACACGAACTAGTTGGCGCCTAGAATCATTTTGATTTCGCGCAGCTGCGGAAGAGCGGGGAAAAAAAAATAATCCAAAGCAAACCCGAAGCATGCAGCGCCATATATAATCATACATCAACTATTCAACTATATTCCTGTGATATTCTTTGCGCACCGTACGTATACAAGCATCAGGCAGACAGACGAAGCATAGCGAGACATGCGTGTGATTTTAAAGCTCAGAAAAATAACACACTGAAACGTAGATCTGCGATACCACACAAAGAAAGAAAAAAACTATGTAAATTTCAAATTAAAAAGGAAATGGCGCGACGTACACGTAGGTTGGAGACTGTAGGAGGGAAGAAAACGAAGATAGTTGAGTGCGGCCATGGTTGCTGCCGGAAAACTGCGCGAGCTAGATGCCGCCGGCCGTAGAGAAGACTGGATGGGTAATGGGTTGACCTCCAAGGGCAAATGAAGCACTGCCATGGATGGACAAGAGAGAGGAGACTAGTAATATACAAGGTGCGCTGTACGAGGCTGAGTTTGCTAGAAAACTCCCGCCAATCATCTCCTTGGATCTGCGCAAGTGTCTGTTCAAAACACGCTGTCAAACAAGAACCTATTCATGACAATGACCACAATGTTTTGTAGCCACTAGTCCAACACGTCCTTCTCTTTCCTTGTCTTCTTTGCCGTGCCTTGGTTGATACCGTTCGTCCGCTAGAAGCGCAGCTCCAGTCTTGCAGAGCTGCTGCTCACCTCAAAGCCGGACATTTCATATCGGCTAAGGTTTACAGCTGACATGGCCCAGTGGCAGGAGTGTAAGACCCACGTGTTCTGCTCCCAATTGAGCAGGCAGTGGAACAACCGCAGTAGCAGGGAATCACGATAGCTAATCAGGAAACGGCACAATTGTCCTACTGATCTTCTCGGTGCGAGCAATCCAGCGGCAATTAGGATGAACCCTGTTGATCCTTCAACAGCAGCTCACGAATCAAAAGGAAGGGGATTCAACTCGCAAACGACGAAGACCATGAAAACCTAGATGGGAATTGAATTCGCAAGAACACGGTATGGCCGCCAACCCTGGCGATTTAGATTTTTTTCTGAATGCAAAAAGAAAAAAGAAATCGTCTTTGATAAGAGCATTCGCAGCCGACACTCCATCATCTGACTTTTTAGAGATAAAGTATCTGTTAGAGAGAAGAAATCTTTTAGAGTGAACGTAAAGTGTAAAGAAATTTTAGAAGGATGGATAGAGTATATTGGGAATAGTATTATAGAGTAGAAACTTGAAGTAGCTGATATAGGTTCTTAATGCTTCGCGTGCAACGCAACGCATCCTCATCATGCGAATTGGGCCTATTTCACGGTAGGATCGGGCCCCATATGGGTTGGGCTGGAAAAGTTCAATTAGAGTGGAATAGCTTGGTATTGACAGCTGATCCACTACTGGCCTAGATAAAAGGGCATCGACGATGTGCATAGCCCAGAGCGGAAGGAAGCTTTTGGCCCACTCCAGCACCTCTCGGCTGTCGACGCTGTTGCTGGCGGATCAGAAGTCAAAAACTAAGAACGCACTGCAAGCTTGAGCTCAAGAAAAGGATGAAAAAAGAAAGAGAGGAAGAAGGGACTGCATGACCGAGACGATATAACAGTATATTTTGTATAATCAGCACAACATCGATCACGGATGGCTATAACTTATAAGTGACTAACACAGCACGTAACAGCCTAATGTATATCTTTGACGGCATATATACACTCGGTACGTAGTGCTACGTTATTACAATACCCTCATCGAAATACACAAACTAAAAGCGTAGCAATACACGATGGAGCCCTGCGATGTAGCTAGTTCCATGGCGCGAAGGGGTACTTGAGGGCGGCGACGGCGAAGGCGGCGCCGACCCGTCCGGCTCGTGGGAAGCGGCGTGCCACGGGCATGAGCGTGAGGAGGGACACGCCAAGGGACCACAGGAGGAAGCCGAGGAAGGCCTGCGTGGCGTTGGTGCCGGGATTGCCCACGGCGGCTGAGATGAGGATGGCTGCGCCGCCGAACATGAGCGTGCGGCCGGCGTCAAGAAAGAGCTGTAGCTGGAGGTAATTAGGCATCTCTCCACGCCCCTCGGCCATCGGACTGTGATCGATGTGTGCCCAGTCTTGGCCTTATTTATAGGGAGGAGATGCAACTCCAGCGGTTATCAACTCCAGTGGTTATGTGCCCTGTCTTGGCCCTATATTTATATGTGCCGCAAAGGAAACTGGATAGAAATTGAACCCACACCGGCCACACGCCTGTCCAATCTTTCGCTTTCAATGCAGTCACCGGCTCCTGCCCTGGATCTGGAGCCCCTGCTCCTCCCTCCTCCATTTCCAATCTTTCTTTCGCTTTCAGTGCAGTCGCCCGCTCCGGCTGCGACTACTGCTTCTCCCTCCTCCGTTTCCAATCTTTCTTTCGCTTTCAGTGCAGTCGCCGGCTCCGGTTCTGGTTTCGGCTCCTGCTCCTCCATCCTCCCTTTCGAATCTTTCGCCAGCCTCCTCCCTCCACCATTTCCAATCTTTCTTTCGCTTTCAGTGCAGTCGCCGGCTCCGGTTCCGGCTCCTGCTCTTCCCTCCTTCCTTTCGAATCTTTCGCCAGCCTCCTCCCTCCTCCCTTTCCAATCCTCGTCTCTTTCCAACCAATAGAACAAGATAAATGGAGATAGAACGAGGATAGAACCTATAAGAGATCTTTTCTATATTTAGAGATTATCGATCTCTATATTACTCAAACAGAGTCTATATGTTATTTCTTAAATTTAGAGTTTCTTCCTCCGAGTATCTGTATATAGAGATCCTCTCTCATTTCTCTATATCTTTTTGAGGATTGATACTCTACTAGGCAGAATGAAAACATAGAGAATAAATAGTGGCTTAGAGAAAGGATATAGAGATCTAAATTTATAAGCTCTAAAAGCATCTCCAGCAGAAGCTATAAAACAAAATCTTCTTTATATTTAGAGTCTCTCGTTTTTCAGCAGAGCCTCTATCTCAGTCTCTAAATTTAGAGTTTCTCTCTTTTATCCTCTAAGTTTGGAGGCTCTCTATATCACCCTCTATAGTTTATTTGGATAGAGGTTCTGCTGGAGAGAATGAAAATATAGAGAGCAAATAGTGATTTAGAGGGGATGTATGTAGGTCCAATTTTAAAACATCTGCCAGAGAACATGGATGCTTTTAGACCATGGATATGTTGCTTTTAGAAAATGGATGTGTCCCTTATCTCCTAGGCAATGGATGTGTTGCTTTTTTTTTAATAAGGGCATTACGGCCTAACTCCATTGCATCACAACGGAATTACAGAGTTTTTACATCCAGCAAAACGTTTTAGGACGACGAAGTACTGCCACAAAATCAGCAAAAGGACAGAACCACCCACAAAGCTACAACGAACCCAATCGACCAACATCTCCAACCAATTACACACGATCAGCCGGACCCAGCAGAAGCTTAGCTCTCCTCTTCTCCAGCCCCATCATCAGCTTAATCATTTGATCCACTCCCTCCTTCAGCATTTCCTGGTCATCTTCAACATACAGTCCTGCCCAGAATTGTATAAATGAGCAGGCAAAGTGTAAAATAGAAAAAGGAGACTTTAACTTCCAACCCTCAAAACAGCAGCGATTTCTAGCCAACCAGATAGCCCAGCATATAGCAAAAATGCATACTCCAGCTAAATGAGCTCCAGTCGGCCACAAATTTTCAAACCACCTGACAGCTGATCTCAGAGAGGTAGGCCTCAAGTCTGAATTGAAATTACAAGCAACCAAATTCCAAATCACTCTAGTAACAGGACAAGTAAAGAACAAATGATCATAGGTTTCCACTTGATCACAGAAACAACAACCCGGATTACCCACCCAATTTCTTTTTCTTAAAGCATCTTTAGTTAAAATGGCTTTCAGCTCTAATAACCAGCCAAACATCTTGATTTTCAAAGGAAATTTATATTTCCATATCTTACAAAGGACCCTCGACACAGGAACAGATTGACTGGTTAACAGTTTGTACATGCTAGCAACCGAAAATTTCCCATTCTTGCCTTTAGGCCAACATACAGAATCTGAATCATTAGAAAAATTATATTCTAAACACTTCTCAGTACAAGCCTCCCACGACACCTGTTCCAGATCCGCCAACCACCTTCTAAAGCGCAGCTGCCAATTTGAATTCCTAGCGTTTCCCACCGAAATAAACTGATCTTCACAGATATGGAATAACTCAGGATATGCAACTTTTAAAGGCACATCAACCTGCCAGGGGTCCCTTCCAAAATCAGTTTGAAAACCTCCACACACTGTAATTTTTCTACCCCTATGATAATGTGCTCTCACAAACAAAATATTTTTCCAGATTGATGAATCACTAGGGGAAGCCTTAACATGAAGAATAGGCCTCTGTCTAATATACTTTTTTTGAACAAAATCGTGCCACAAACCTCCTTTCTTTTCAATAATCCACCACCATTTGGCAATCAAGCTAATATTCATCTCTCTTAATCTCCTAATATTTAAACCCCTCTTTTTTTTGATCCACAGATTTTGTCCCATTTAACCAAATGATATTTTTTTCCTTTCAGACCCCCCTTGCCATAAAAATCTTTTTCTAATCATATCTATTTTCTTGATCACCGACAGAGGTAAAAGAAACATAGACATAACATATATAGAAAGATTAGACAAACACGCTTGCAGCGGATATGTTGCTTTTAGAAAATGGATGTGCCCTTTTCTTGTAGGCCCGAGCCAGTCAAATCGAACCCAGGAGGCCAGGAGCCGAACATTCAACCACTCCTGCGCCGTCATTATCCAATCTTTGGCTCAGAGCCATCCAGCCTCCTCATGTTCCAATCTTTTCTAATCTTTCGCTTTCAGTACACATGTCACATGCCAAAGCCCTCCTTCTCTTCGTGATGATGCTGTGCAAAAACCCTGCAAGCTGTTGTACGTGAATCCATCATGTGTGCTACATCTCAAAAACAAAATTTTAGGGAACATCTCAAAAATATTGGACAACTTGTCTGCATGTGGTCTGAAGCAAGATGTCGCATGCACGCGCTATTTGTACTCTTGTATAATGGTTGAGCATACGACCGAACTTTAAATGTTGACATGTACTATAAGATTGAACACGAAAGATTACGCTGAACTTAATTTTTCACTATCTTCTTTCTTCGCATGAAAAAGTATCGATTTGGTCTGTAAACTATTGTACTTGAACCAAATTTTGAGTGAACTTGATCCTCAAATTGTTAAACCATTCCGACTTGATCTCTTGACCAAGCAAACCTGGTTTTATGAGTGATTTCGCTGATTTGGTATCCATGTGGATTTTTTGTGAAGTGGCAAACACATGGGCTCTATGTGTGCAGCCCTCTCTCTCTCTCTCTGTGTGTGTGCACGCGCACAACTGCCACTCACCAGCCCCCACCGCCCGGTCACCTTCTTGGTCCTTCCTCTTTCTCTCTCTTTAGCACTACCACCCACTAGCTAGCCACTTCCCGGAGACCGGGCCTCTAGTGACCTCCTCCTCCATGTGCTACATCCGATGATCTTCCCCGGCCAGTGAGCTCACCCGTTCAAATTTGATGGAGAGCAGATGCAATGTCATCTTCTAGGTGGCGTGGATCTCAACGGATCCTCAATGGCATGACCCAAGTTACCCAACAGCGGTGAATAGGTCAACACCTTGTGTCGGCCCGATAGAAGAAGCTAGGAGCAGAGAGATGAGAACGGGGGCTGCCTTGTTATCGACTAGTCTCGCTGGAGCTCGATGGCAAGACGGAGTAGTGGATGGCGGTGAACCGACTAGCACATTGTGTCAGCCCGATGGAAGAAGCTTGGAGCAGAGAGATGAGAGGTGGGGCTACCTTGCCGCCGACCGGTCTCACTAGGGCTCGATGGCAAGGGTGGAGTGCGCGGACACCGGCGACCGGCTAGTCACCGGGCTTGTCGAATTTGGAGAGGAAAGGGTTGTGGATAGGATGGGTTGCCGAAGAGGAGGGGGTTGCTTGAGAGGACCAGCAGAAGAGGGTCGTCAATGAGGAGGAGGCTACTGGGGATAGGGTATCGAAGAGGAGTTGTAGGGGAGGCAGCTATAGAGAGAGACAGGAGTTATAGAGAAATAGAAGGGAGTAGAGGTGGAGAGGAAGGAAGAGGATGACATGTTGACCTATTGCTAAAAAATCCAAGAAAAATGAAAACGCCATGTGTGCAGCCTAAGTGTTCTCTATGTCACCTTCAACTGCACACATGGACGACACTTTGGTGAAAATCACACAAAACCGCATTTCTGACTAATCAAAGGATCAAAGTGGGACAGTTTTAACAATTCGAGGACCAATCTTACTTTTTTTACCATAGAGACAAATTTAGCTTGAACACAATTGTTCAAGGATCAAATTGATATTTTTTCCTTCTTTGCAACTCGGACCGGCCAGATTTAGCACAAACTCTATGCGTATGCTAAGTTAGTCTAATTGTCGAGGTCTAGTTCAAGCTCACACAATACAAGTGTATAACGTTGAAAATATCACATTCATATATGCGAGCAACAGAAGATAGTATTTCACATTACATAAAGGGTGATAGAGCATTTACGAACAAATTTTACACAATGTACCAGACCTCCAGAGGGCCGAATGAGCCCACGAAAAATGTAACAGCGGACAATAGATAAACCAAAAAAATATTTATGATTAATCCCATGCGATCAATCACAAGACTCACAACGCATAAAAGGATACATTGACTGCCCAACCGCACACATCGCCTATATGTCTATGGTGTTAAGAAGCCCTTGCTACCAAGTGTAATCCAGAAGCTCCTTAATAGGTCTAAAATAGAGAGACAGAGATATGGAGGAAGGTATCGATGCTTTTTTATTCGATTCTCTTCTGTATAACAGAGAATCCTTCTCCTTTTATAGTCTAGTCTAGGGTTTTGGCAAACGGGGCACGTGGGCCTCCTTGGCCCAATAAGAGTTTCACAACACTCCCCCTTGGACCTTGGGCGTAAGATGCATATGCCTCAAAAACTCCATAAAGCCTAGTGGGAAAAATACTTGGAAAAAGAGTACATAACATATGCTTGCTGTGTTACATGAGTTGCCTCATTAAAAACTTTATGTGAGAAACTTTCATGAAAACTCACCAAGAAAAAAATAGTACAATTCACCCAAATTTGAAAAATAATCTTCAAGACTAATATTGGGTACTTGCACTTCATGTCCGAGATTTATCTAGGAGTATATGAAGATTTATCCCATGAAATATGTACTTCTCTAAGTCTCATCATCCTGATTCCTTTAACATACCTTTCGAATGTAGATGCAGGGAGTGACTTAGTGAATAAATCCACAAAGTTCTCACATGACTAATTAGTGTGCATAATCTTGATTTCGTTCGTCTTATGCAATTCAGCATAAAAGAACTCGAGGTTAATATGCTTCGTGAGGTTGCTTTTTATATAACCCATCTGCATTTGAGCAATACAAGCTGCATTGTCTTCATAAATGATAATGGGGGTTTGCTCAATATTCAAGCTACATGACTTTTGCATGTGGTGAACCATTCTTTGAAGCCACGCGCATTCACAGGAGGCTTCATACAATGTGAGGATTTCTGAGTGGTTCGTCAATGTTGTGACAAGGGTCTGCTTAGTCGACCTCCATGATATTACTATTTCACCACACAAAAAAACATATCCGGTTTAGGACTTGCCTGTATGCGGGTCAGACAAGTACCCTGCATCGGCATAGCCAACCAGGTTAAAATCTTGATTTTTTTTCTATAAAACAAACCAAGATCTTTGCTTCCTTGAAGGTAATGGAAGATGTCCTTGACCCTTTCCAATGCCTTTTGGTGGGTTCTGCATTGAATCTAGCTAGCGGGTTATCAGCGAATGCAATGTCCGGTCTAGTGCTATTCGCAAAATACATGAGTGCTGCAATTGCACTCAGATATGGGAACTCTGGCCCTAGGGCTTCCTTCATCTCTTCTTTAGGCCTATATGGGTCTTGGTCTGCTTGCAATGACCTTCCGACCATCGGGGTTTTAGCAGGATATGCCTTCTCAAATCCAAATTTCTCAAGCACCTTCTGAGTATAGGATGATTGGTGCACTAAAATCCCCCTTGGACATGTTCAAGCTGCGGGCCTAAACAATACTTGGTTTTGCCCAAGTCCTTCATTTCAAATTTAGACTTTAAGTATGAACTTGCTTCATCTACTTCGCTTGTCCCAGTGATGCTCAGATCATCTACATAGACAGAAATTATGCAGAACCAATCTTGGGACCGCTGGATGAAGACACAAGGACAATCTTCACTGTTTGTGTAGCCCTTCTTGTATAGAAATTCACTCAAGCTGTTATACCACTTTCATCCTGATTTTTTGAGTCCATACAACGATTTTTCCAACTACACGTTGTATAGGTTTCTAATCGCTCTATCCTGGTTCGGGATAGGAATACCTTCCGGTACTTTCATGTAGATATCCAAATCCAAGTTTCCATATAAATATGTTGTAACAACATCCATCAACTTCATTTTCAAACTTAAATTGACTGCCATGGAGATTAGATAACTAAAGGTAATTCCACCCATGACCGAGGAGTAGGTTTCTTCATAATCAACTCCTGGACGTCGAGTGAAACCTTGTGCAACCAGCCGTACTTTGTACCTTACAACTTCAATATTCTCGTTTCTCTTTCAAACAAAAACCCATTTGTGACCTACGGGGTGAATACAGGGAGGCGTGCGGCATACTGGCCCAAACACCTTTCTTTTGTTCAGAGAGATTAATTCATCAGAAATTGCCTTTTTTTTCATTCTTCCCAGTCCAACCTTTTCTTGCATTCTGCTAATGATGCCAGTTTGGGATCATGATCAATGATCATAGCAATTTTCTTTGCAAAGTACGTATCAACAGTGGCTGTTGCTCTATTCAAAGATTCCCCCGTTAATACATAATTAATGGCCATTTCGTCATGGGGTGCTTCATGCACTTCTACTTGCTCTTTGCTGTTATTTTTCATTACGGGAGCAAGTTCATTTAGTTTTTTATCGCCTATGTGTGCACACACGTTTTCGTTGGCGAGTTCCTTTAATGGAAGATTTAAATATGGAATTCCTTTCTTCTTAGGTTCCTTTCCAGTGGCAGGTCTCAACTGGCTCCCCTTCTTGTTCTGAGGTATTTTTGTGATCGACTATAGTAAATCCTCTTGCCCACTTTTCCCCAAACGTCTTTGAGTACTTCAGGTTTGAGAAGCCAGAGTTCCCGCTCTTTTGTTCTGAGGCCTCTGAGCGGGATTAGGGATATTTTCTAGTTTATTTGGTATTTCAACCCTCTTTGGTGTATTTCGAGTAGGTACATGTGACTTAACCACACTCTTCATATCACAAAAATGACCAGACAATTCATTTGCTAAGTTCTGTAAATCAATTATCTTCTGGTCTTTTTGATTTGCTTCAATAGTGCGTGGGTCATGAGCGGGAATCCCAGTGGAATGCCATACGATTTCTCGGTATTTTTCATCTAAAGGTTGATTCTCTCCCCCTAATGAAGGAAAAAGGTCATTGTCAAAGATGCAATCAGCAAATCGGGCTGTATGCAAATTTCTAGTCATAGGTTCCAAATACCTAATTATGGATGCACTCTCATAACCAGCGTATATCCCAGGTTTGCATAGAGGACCCATAGCATTTCGCTGTTGTGACACCCTAATGGATAAATCAACTAATTAATTAATAAATAAATCTTGTTGAACATCAAATTGAATTTTTCATTTTTATTAAAGTAACAACTTTAATATTTCATTCACAAGTAAACTACAATTTTATCTACAATCATAATAAATTACATTCTTGCTCTCCCCAAAATAATACATTACAACAAAATAATAAATAATAATACAAAATAATAAATAAATAACAATCTACTACAACGAAATTACATTTAAAACTACAATTGCTTAAAATTTCAATTTCTCCTAGAATTAATATTACAAGAAAAATCTTGCTTTTCTTCTCTTATCCTGGCATTATCCATGGCCTGCCCTCCGTGGCAGCTTGCTACCCGGCGTGGCACTTCATCTCCACGCGGCTTGCATGCACCATGCCCACGCCGCCCCGCAACCACGTACACGTACACGTACACGTATACGTACGTGTACTTCGGCAAAACCTGCAGCAGCAAACCCAGCCCCAATCCCCGCAGCGCCGTCGTGTCCCCAAGGACATCACCGAAGCCACAAGCCAACATCGGCGAAGAGAAGCAGAAGCTTGAAGCCGTCGCTGAAGCATCTTCGCCGCTAGAGTTTGTACCCAAGGACGTCGCCGTCGCTGCCGGCCGCCGAGGTAGCCGCCAACCCATGCCGCTCGTTGGCGATGGCTGCGACCGCGCCCGTTAGTCTTCCGCCCGAGTCTCGTGGCCACCGCCTGCAGCCCGCTCTCTCTCATGCTGCGACTTGCGACCCACCCCCTGGCCGTCGCCCGCTGGCTCCTCTCGGCTTCGCCGCCGCTCCGATCACATGGCTCTGCACCAAGCTGCCACCGTCATCGTCTTGTCGCCGTCGACCCTCGCCGGAGCCGCCTCACCTTTCGCCGGAGCTCCCCAACCAGCGCCGCTGCTCCACCGCTCACCGCCAGCTCCTCCCAGCGCCCCAGCAGCGCCTCCTTCCCCGGCTTGGCTTGCCGTCTTGCACTCGTCATGGGTCACCCCACCGCCAGCCAAGCCCCCACACATTGCCCCTCACCTTTCTCCTTCCTCTCCCTTTCTTCTTCCCTCTTTTCCTTTCTTACTCTTCCTCCCTCTCTCTCTTTTGTTTTCTCTCTCTAAAAGCTAGCCTCCCCACTGCTCTTATCCGTTGGAGAGCCAAATGGGCCAGCTGACAGTGGGCCAGCGAGCTACAGTGCCTTTCTTCATTTTCCTGGAATTTCCATTAACTTCAAATTTCAATCTTTCGCACCGAACTCATCCGATCTCCGAATCCAGTGATTCAAGTTTCTAAAAATTCATAAAAATCATATCTACACACTGTAGTTTTTGTATAATTTTTAAAATTATATTGCTATATATGTTATTTATTGGTTGTTCTTTCTCGTTTTACGTGCGATAGATCATTCGGGCGCGGAAGGAGAATTTCTTGACGCCGCCAACGCACCGCAAGAGTACGACTACTCCGAAGGCAAGTCTTTCCCTAGAATCCTAATTTTATAGCTTTGCCAAAACTGCTATGTGAATTAAAATGTCGTATGAATAAATAGTTCTACCCAGTGCATATGTCCATCCGGCATACGCGTCTACCGATAAACCCTGAACCCTATGATAACTTATATTATTATCACCTACTGTTTTTACATTAGATGCTTAGAGATGCTCAGATAGATTATCGGGGATCCGATCCCACACAATACACATACGATAAGAGAGTTGATATTCTGGTTTATGGTGGGATTTGGTTTATTCACCATTAATTAAAAATTTGACCAACTAATAAATGGGATCGGGAGCGGATGGATTGTAAGGTGGGTGCATGTGAGCACGAGTATCGGGTTTATGTTATTTGCCGCTCCGAGACTAAGGACCGATGATTGTGACACACTTAACTGAGATAATCCCGTGTGACCGCAAACTCGGTATGGGACGGGCCTAATCTAAAGGAAAAGAAATATCGGGATTACTCACTGTCCTTGCACGGTGGATGAATTGAGAAGTACAAAGAGAGAATTGAGAAACATCGCCGGGGTATTGCCAGGGACTTGTGCGGAAGCATTTCTCTGGGTACCTGTGAGTATCAGGTACGACCGTGTTTAAGCCCGAGATTAATTTTCTGGAGGGTTTCATTATAATATCCTTCGGCGGGAGGGTATCATATATTGTGGGTAAAGCGTACAACCTCTGCAGAGTAAACCCATTTAAATGGCCGAGCTCCCGGTTAAAGAGTGTCTCAGCGGTCTTTCGCAACGTAGCATCACCATTCTTAATATGACATGGGTAAGGATATTCCGGTGTGTGTGCCGTTGCTAGATGAGAATTATGATTTTGCCATATGAGAATTGAGAAATGAGAATTGAGATTATGAGCTGAGAAATTACGAGTTGAGATCTTGAGACTTGAGAAGATAAATTGTTTCAATTCTGTTTCTATTCAGAATTTCTATTTATTAATATATGTTTCTCAAATGCTTTTACAATTTTAAGTGAAATGCTTTTATGCAAATTAACCCTCAGCTTTATTAAGGTAAACCTTAACCTGGCCCTTTCTAGGAAGGACTTGCTAGCAGTCAAATGCTAACCCTGCATGTTATGCGGGGCTGTTCATTTAATGAACAGGTCAAGAATACGAGGAGACGCAGGATAACGTTGAGATCTTCCCGGATGATGCTCCGGACTACTAGCCGTTTCCCTACTCAGCGTGTGCCTGTGGCTGTGATGGGACACTACTTTTGATTGTAACTATTTGCTTCTTTTTAATATGTGTTATATTTCTCCACTAATGTAATATATTACTTCGCCGCACTCTGAATTATTTTAATAGCTAATGCAGCTTTGTTTGGTATCATGATTCTGTTTCACTGTGAGTATGAGCACTGATCCTTGGGACTCATACCGATAACACAGAGGAGTCCGGTTTGGTAAAAACCGGGGTTCCCGCAGGCCTTGGTATCAGAGCTACGTTGACTATAGGAAACGATAGTTAGTTGAGCAACATAGTTAACTTTATTTTGTCAAAACAAACTTATTTAAATTAATAGGTTATATTTTCTGGGTCCTCACCTTTCCTAGTATTTTCCTTATCTATTCTGATTTAACTAAAATTCTCTGTTCTTTTCTTACTCTAATAATGAAGTCTGAAGACGACGGAGGAAATACCGGAAGAACTTAATCAAGCTAATCGTCCAAGATTAGAATACAGGTTAGGTCTAGCTATATCGAGTATTGTGTTCAATTTTAAAACTTTGGTGTGGAACGAGTTGAACCCCCTTGAAGGTCAATTGCTCTAGTAGTTTGATTGCTAGGATCGTCACTTTATTATGGTAATAAAAACCTAATAACAAAACAAAACCATCTGTGCGGTGCAGTACAGTTGTCTGTACACTTCTGTATAGATGCGATTTATTGTGGAAAAAAAGAATGCATTTATTTTATGCTTGTGTGTGTAGTATCTTAGCAGTGTGTTCGATTTTCTGAGTGATCTACGAGCACGCATGTACCGTTCTCGTGGAATTCTATACCCCATTTGTCTCGAACTGAGCAGCAGTCGTGTATAAGTGGGCTTAAAAAAATATAATAATGAAAAAAAAACTTTAAACCTTAATTTCAGAATTAAAATCCTGTCACATATCTCCCATTCCTGATGGCTTTTGGATGTTCATCTTCAGATGAATCAAGACCAAGGTCGAGGTCGTGGACGTGGTCGTGGTCGTGGACGTGGACATGGTGGTCGTGGTGGACGAGTTCAGCATCCACCCGCTCCTGCGCCACCTGCAGAGTTGTATGAAGTCCCAATCCAGCAACAGCCAGCTCAGAATCCGTCAAATCCACAGTTGGAACCTCCTGCTCAAGCCGAAGGTCAACATGCCCTAGCACCTCAACCTCAGCCTCAACCTCAACCTCAGCCTCGGTGCAACCTCGAAATCAACTCCGCCTCGGCTCTGATGCCCCAAGTACCACTGCACCTCGGTAGGTACCGCCACGAACGCAACAAGACATGGAGATGCAAGCTCAGCTTATGCAAACTCTTGCTCAGCATATTGCCAATCCGTAACCTGTTATTGTTCAGCCACCTGCCCCTCAGCCGCAGTCAAAGCTTGGGGAATTCAGGAGAACAAGACCCCCTACTTATGCCGGATCAGTGGATCCTATGGTTGCAGATGATTGGATCCGGGATATGGAGAATAAGTTATATTTGGTAGATTGTGCAGACTGCCTTCCGCTCACCACATATTCCCCAGGGTAAAAGAGAACTTAAAGGAGAAGAATTTCGGCAACTACGCCAAAAGAATATGTCTATTACAGAGTACCTGAACCAATTCATCCAGCTATCCCGCTATGCCCCAGAAGAGGTCAGTAATGAGACCACCAAAAGTCGCCGTTTCTTAAATGGTTTGGATCCTGTATTGAAGGCGCCCCTACTTTTGCTCAATTTGGATAATTTCCAAAACATTGTGGACAAGGCTTTAATTCAAGAAGAAGCTCAACGTGAGATAAATGAAGCTAGAAAAAGGAAGTTTCAAGCTCAACAGCAAGCCAGCAGTTCTAGGCCTCGTTTTGGTCGGTATCAGCCTCGACCATTTGTTCCCAATGTTTCCAGAACTCCAGTTCAGGCCTTTCGTCCCAGTATGCCGATACAGCGTCCTAACATCATTGGACAGCCACCAAGACCCTCAGTGGATACCTCAGCTATCCGTTGCTTTAATTGCCAGCAGATGGGCCACTATGCTAGCAGTTGCCCGCAGAGACGTCAAAACACCACACCATTGCAAAGCAACCAAGGGAGTACCTCAAGTCACGCACCTGCCCCAGGACAAGGACGTGGAGTTTCAGGAGTTCAGAGGCAGCCCCAGTCTATTGGAAGAGGCCGTGTGAACCTTGTCACCGCCGAAGATGCTCAAGCTGCACCCGACGTCGTGTTGGGTAAGTTTCTGGTTAACTCAGTCCCTGTTACAATTTTATTTGATTCTAGAGCATCACATTCTTTCATAGTAGGAAATTTAGTGGAACAAAATAAATGGGAAACAAGTACACTTAACACCCCTCTCCTAGTGCACTCCCCGGGAAAAGATATGCTCACCAATGAATTCTTCCCTAAAGTATCTATCAGAATCAATGGAGTGGAGTTCTTTGCAAATCTGATCCTCATTGAGTCACAAGGATTAGATGTTATTCTAGGTATGGATTGGTTGGCAAAACACCAGGGAAAGATTGATTGTGTAAAAAGGTCAGTAAACTTGGTTAATGACAGTGGTACCCGAGTTGAATTTGTGTCCAATATACCTGTTCTGGAAAATATTAGTACCATAAATAAGCTGAAAATTGGAGGAATAGAGCTGGAAAACCCTTCTCCTGAATCAATTCCTGTTGTTTGTGAGTATCCGGATATGTTATCGGAAGATTTGCCTGGTTTACCACCTGATCGAGATGTGGAATTTGTGATAGAATTGGTCCCAGGTACTGCCCCGATATCATAGAGGCCGTATCGGATACCTGCTAACCAGTTAGATGAGATGAAGAAGCAAATTAGAGAACTGCAAGGAAAAGGTTTTATAAGACCAAGTTCCTCTCCATGGGGATCACTAGTGATTTTTGTGAAGAAGAAAGATAATACCTTGCGTATGTGTGTGGATTACCGGTCACTGAATGAAGTAACTATTAAAAATAAATACCCTCTGTCTCGCATTGATGACCTGTTTGACCAATTGAAAGGAGCACGTGTATTTTTTAAAATTGATTTGAGGTCTCGTTATCATCAAATCAAGATAAGAAAGGAGGATATACCAAAGACCGCATTCACCACACGGTATGGTTTATATAAATATATAGTGATGTCTTTTGGTCTGATCAATGCACCTGCTCACTTCATGAGTTTGATGAATAAGGTTTTTATGGAGTATTTGGACAAATTTGTGGTGGTATTTATTGATGACATCCTGATATATTCAAAGAGTGAAGAAGAGCATGCCGAACATCTTCGGTTGGTATTAGAAAAGCTAAGAAAACATAAGTTGTATGCAAAGTTTAGTAAATGTGAGTTTTGGTTAAGTGAAGTTTCTTTCTTAGGACACGTCGTTTCAGCCGACGGTGTTGCAGTGTTACCCAGTAAGGTACAAGAGGTACTTGATTGGAAGCCACCAGAGTCTGTAACAAAAGTCAGAAGTTTTCTTGGTATGGCCGCATATTACCGAAGGTTTATCGAAGATTTTTCACGCATTGCAAGACCTCTCACTCAGCTACTTAAGAAGGAGAAAAAGTTTGAGTGGACTGCAGCTTGTGAGAATAGTTTTTAAGAGTTAAAGAAGCGGCCGACTCTCGCCTGATGCTTGTTACGCGACAACCGAAAGATTTTGAAATATTTTGTGATGCATCGAAGCATGGTTTGGGATGTGTTCTTATGCAGGAAGGAAGGGTAGTTGCCTATGCGTCTCGTCAACTTCGACCGCATGAGGTAAATTATCCAACTCATGACTTAAAACTAGCTGCAGTTGTACATGCTTTAAAAATTTGGAAACATTATCTTATTGGAAATCGGATTGAAATCTACACGGATCATAAGAGTCTGAAATACATATTCACCCAGCCAGATTTGAATCTAAGACAAAGAAGATGGTTGGAATTGATTGCAGATTATGATATTGGTATTCACTATCATCCTGGTAAAGCTAATGTCGTTGCTGATGCATTAAGCCGAAAAAGTCATAGTCCTGAATTGTGTGAGGAGATGAAAAAGTTGAATCTGTGCATAGTGAAGACAGGTATGATGAATGCAATGATCCTAAGGCCTACACTTGATGAACACATTCAAGAAGCACAACAGAATGATCCATAAAGCTTCAAAATTAAAGCTCAAGTGCAAGAAGGTAAAGCTACAGGATTTTCCGTGGACAACAATGGAGTAATTTGGTACAGGAAGAGATTATTTGTATTAGATGATAAAGAATTGAAGAAAATAATCCTTCAAGAGGCACATGAATCAGCCATGTCTATCGACCCAGGCAGTACTAAGATGTACCGTGATCTACGGGAAAGATATTGGTTGACTGGTATGAAAAGAGATATCGTAGAATATGTTGCCTTGTGCCATATTTGCCAACAAGTAAAAGCAGAACACCAACGTCCCGCTGGTTTGTTACAACCTCTAAAAATTCCAGAGTGGAAATGAGAAGAAATTGGTATGGATTTTATAACTGGATTGCCAAAAACCAAGTCAGGTTTCGATGCTATTTGGGTAATTGTGGATCGATTAACTAAAGTTGCACATTTCATACCAGTAAAAACAACCTATAGAAGTGATCGACTTGCAGAGTTGTATATGGCAAGAATTATATGTTTGCATGGAGTTCCTAAGAAAATTATCTCTGATCGAGGTTCTCAGTTTACATCTCGATTTTGGGAAAATTTGCACAAGTTGCTTGACACTAAGTTAAATTTTAGTACAGCCTATCATCCTCATACTAGTGGCCAGACTGAGAGAACAAATCAAATCTTGGAAGATATGCTTCGAGCATGTGCCTTGGAGAATAAGAACAGTTGGGATACAAATTTACCATTTGCCGAGTTCTCCTACAACAACAGCTATCAGTCAAGTATTCAGATGTGACCGTTTGAAGCTCTGTATGGTCGTAAGTGCCGTACACCACTCTTTTGGGAAGGAACTGGTGAGAACAAAGTGTTCGGACCAGACATTCTAAAGGAAGTCGATCAGTAGGTCCAATCGATTCGGAGTAAATTAAAAGCAGCACAATCAAGACAGAAGAGTTATGCTGATCATCGTCATCGTGATTTACAATTCAATGTGGATGACTTCGTATATCTCAAAGTGTCACCAATGAAAGGCATTCGTAGATTCAGAGTCAGTGAAAAATTAGCACCAAAGTATATTGGGCCATTTCGTGTTCTTTCTAGAAGAGGAACCGTGGCCTACCAGTTGGAATTACCATCACAGTTGTCTGATGTGCATGATGTGTTCCATGTGTCTCAACTAAAGAAATGTTTGCGTGTGCCCGAAGAGCAAACACCACTGGAGAATATGGATATGCGTGAAAATTTGACCTATATAGAGTACCCAGTTAAAATTTTGGACGAAGCCGAGAGATGTACTCGAAGCCGTAAAATCAAATTCTGCAAAGTTCGGTGGAGCCACCATACAGAAAAAGAAGCAACGTGGGAAAGAGAACAAGATCTGCGTGCAGAGTTCCCTGATCTTTTTCGTCCGAATCTCGAGGTCGAGATTCCTGTTAGGAGGGGAGGTTTGTGACACCCTAATGGATAAATCAACTAATTAATTAATAAATAAATCTTGTTGAACATCAAATTGAATTTTTCATTCTTATTAAAGTAACAACTTTAATATTTCATTCACAAGTAAACTACAATTTTATCTACAATCATAATAAATTACATTCTTGCTCTCCCCAAAATAATACATTACAACGAAATAATAAATAATAATACAAAATAATAAATAAATAACAATCTACTACAACGAAATTACATTTAAAACTACAATTGCTTAAAATTTCAATTTCTCCTAGAATTAATATTACAAGAAAAATCTTGCTTTTCTTCTCTTATCCTAGCATTATCCATGGCCTGCCCTCCGTGGCAGCTTGCTGCCCGGCGTGGCACTTCATCTCCACGCGGCTTGCATGCACCATGCCCGTGCACCGCAAGAGTACGACTACTCCGAAGGCAAGTCTTTCCCTAGAATCCTAATTTTATAGCTTTGCCAAAACTGCTATGTGAATTAAAATGTCGTATGAATAAATAGTTCTACCCAGTGCATATGTCCATCCGGCATACGCGTCTACCGATAAACCCTGAACCCTAGGATAACTTATATTATTATCACCTACTGTTTTTACATTAGATGCTTAGAGATGCTCAGATAGATTATCGGGGATCCGATCCCACACAATACACATACGATAAGAGAGTTGATATTCTGGTTTATGGTGGGATTTGGTTTATTCACCATTAATTAAAAATTTGACCAACTAATAAATGGGATCGAGAGCGGATGGATTGTAAGGTGGGTGCATGTGAGCACGAGTATCGGGTTTGTGTTAGTTGCCGCTCCGAGACTAAGGACTGATGATTGTGACACACTTAACTGAGATAATCCCGTGCGACCGCAAGCCCGGTATGGGACGGGCCTAATCTAAAGGAAAAGAAATATCAGGATTACTCACTATCCTTGCACGGTGGATGAATTGAGAAGTACAGAGAGAGAATTGAGAAACATCGCCGGGGTATTGCCAGGGACTTGTGCGGTAGCATTTCTCTGGGTACCTGTGAGTATCAGGTACAACCGTGTTTAAGCCCGAGGTTAATTTTCTGGAGGGTTTTCTTATAATATCCTTCGACGGGAGGGTATCATATCTTGCGGGTAAAGCGTACAACCTCTGCGGAGTAAACCCATTTAAATGGCCGAGCTCCCGGTTAAAGAGCGTCTCAGCGGTCTTTCGTAATGTAGCATCACCATTCTTAATATGACATGGGTAAGGATATTCCGGTGTGTGTGTCGTTGCTAGATGAGAATTATGATTTTGCCATATGAGAATTGAGAAATGAGAATTGAGATTATGAGCTAAGAAATTACGAGTTGAGATCTTGAGACTTGAGAAGATAAATTGTTTCAATTCTGTTTCTTTTGAGAATTTCTATTTCTTAATATATGTTTCTCAAATGCTTTTACAATTCTAAGTGAAATGCTTTTATGCAAATTAACCCTCAGCTTTATTAAGGTAAATCTTAACCTGGCCCTTCCTAGGAAGGACTTGCTAGCAGTCAAATGCTAACCCTGCATGTTATGCGAGGCTGTTCATTTAATGAACAGGTCAAGAATACGAGGAGATGCAGGATAACGTTGAGATCTTCCCGGATGATGTTCCGGACTACTAGCCGTTTCCCTACTTAACGTGTGCCTGTGGCAGTGATGGGACATTACTTTTGATTGTAACGATTTGCTTCTTTTTAATATGTCTTATATTTTTTCCGCTAATGTAATATATTACTCCGCCGCGCTCTGAATTATTTTAATAGCTAATGCAGCTTTCTTTGGTATCATGATTCTGTTTCACTGTGGGTATGAGCACTGATCCTTGGGGCTCATACCGGTAACACGGAGGGATCCGGTTTGGTAAAAACCAGGGTTCCCGCAGCTGTGGGGGTGGTATAGGTACATATACCATGCATCCAAATTTTCTGAGATGGAAAATTTTTGGTATGACCCCTTGCACAAGTTACATTGGTGATTGGATGTTGTAGGCCGAAGGTCTAAAATTGATGAGCGTGCTGCATCCAAGATAGCGTGTCCCCAGCATGTGTTGGGTTAGTTACAACTCCGCAAAGGCGGTCAGGCAATGAATTTAATTCTTTTAATCAATGCCTCTGCTAGTCCATTTTGCGTATGGACATGTGGTACTAAGAGCTCAACTGCAATTCCCATGACTGTGCAATAATTATCAAAAGCTTTCGAAGTAAATTTGTTAGCATTGTCCATTCGAATGGACTTCACACGAAGATCAGAAAGGGTATTCTTAATTTGAATGATCTGCAAGATCAATTTTGCAAAAACATGTTTTCTAGTAAATAACAGGCATACATGCGACCACGCATCAATGAGCACCATAAAGTACTGAAAGGGCCCTGATATGGGTTAAATTGGATTGCAAATATCCCCCTAGATGCTTTCCAGGAATGCGGGGATTTTATCTTTCACTTTCATAATAGATGCCATAGTTATCAATTTCCCGGTGGCACATGCGGGGCACCTAAAATCTTCATGATTCGAGAAATTTTTAATATTAATATTGTGCCCTTGTGAGTTGTTGACTATATTCCTCATCATTCTAAAACCAGTGTAGCCTAATCTACAATGCCATAAGGAAAATAATTCAGAGTTTCTAAAAACCGTTTTCAGAAAAGTATACACCGCCAGTGCATGGATTCTTGTGTAGTATAACCTAGATTCATATGAGGAAAATTTCTCTAATACCATCTTTTCACATTTCGCATGCTTCACAATGCATAGGTATTCTTTTCCATTTTCTTCAATGGTTTTCGCGTGAAAACCATTTGCACGAATGTCTTTGAAACTTAGGAGAGTTCGAGTAGATTCAGGGTACAATAGAGCTTCTTTGATTACTAATATAGTACCCATTGGTAGTATAATTGTGGCTCTTCCAGAGCCTACCATACATAAATTGCTATCTGCGATTGTAGTAATACTGCTAGTGTTTTTCGTGATCGACTAGAAGTATTTAGTCTCTCGTAAGATGGTATTTGTTGTGCCACTATCAACGATGCATATATCCTCCATTGGGTGCTACACAAATTCTAGAAAAATACAATGCAATTACAATCAGGTGGTGGCAAACATTGCTTGAAATAATATAATGCTAAAATAAATTGCATGACCAAACCATGAGAACTTAATATTTGCTCTTCTAGAGCTTACAATCCATTATTCAGAGTTTAGCAAAATCACTACTATAATAAAATACAGATAGTGCGTTTCATGCACTAAACAAAGTCTGCCAAATAGGCATTCACTTCTGCCTCTATGTCATCCGTAGAAGTATTCTCTTCATCAGTCACTATATTTGCTGCTTCTGCGAGGTCAAGGGGAAGAGTGGGAGGGGATGTTGCTGCTGGAGTATCCTCCTCCATGGCATCAACATTGCCTACCATGGCAAAGTGTGCTTTTGCTGGTGCCTTGCCCTTGTTCTTGTTCTTGGCCTGGTAGGCATCGATGACATGTTTAGGTTCACGGCAAATTTTCGACGAGTGTCCCCAAATACCATATCTGTAGCACATCTGGTCATGTTGTCTATATGGTTTTGCAGGTGCCTTCTTCTTGTTGTTCTACTTCGCTTGGGTGGCTGACTTTCCTTTCTCGGCCGTTCTCCTGTTTCTACCCTTCTTGCCCTTCTTCTTATGATTGGGCTTTCTTGTCTTGAAGCTATTTACGTTGACTTCTGTGCCAACACCTCTGCTATGTGGCTGTGAGACGAAGTCCTTGCGAAGAACATCATCTTGTGACTCTGCACCTTGCATCACATCAATTAGTTCGCTATACTCCATGTATGTGTCTTGACGACAGTTGCGGGCACTTTGGATAGCACTTGGGTAAAAAGTGGAAAGCGTTTTCTCAATCTTCTCCTCATCTGTGATCTGCTTGCCACAAAGAGAGATTTTGTGTAAGGCATAATTGTACTCGCCCACGGATTTGTAGTCTGCAAACCTCAGGCGTACCTAATCTTGCTGCGCTTAGGGCAAGATGGTGTACTTGAGCTTTTCGAACCGCTTCTAGAATGTGGTCCAAAAAGCCATTACACTTCTCTCCGCCATGTACTCATTCTTTAAGGTAGGTGAGAGATGGTGCTTGAGGAAGTGTAATGCCTAATCGTTCTGCTCATCAGTAGGCTTGTCATCCTTCGAGGAGCCTAGTCCGATGGCAACTCAGAGCTTCTTGCTCCCAAGTACGATCTGGACATCAGATGCCCAAGTGATGTAGTTCTAGCCATACGGGGCTAGTTCCTCAAATTCACGGCTGACGATGCCTGCCATATGCATGTTTACAATGTTCCTACATCAAATTATTGCATGTAATCCATTATAAAGTGATTGCTAAATTCATTCTTGCATAAAGTTATCATGATTTTTGATATATTAATTGACAGCAATAAGGATAAAAGATTGTAAAATTCACAATTCATGCATACAAATATAAATAGCATAAAAAGTAATCTTCAAATGTAAAAGTGGGATTAAAATTCGAAATCCTGAGGTCATTTTATGCTAGGACATGTATTTTCAGAAAATTCAGCACCTTCCATGGGCTGTTTTGTAATTTTTAGCAGTACAGAGAAATTTCTATGCAATTTTTAAATTTTTCGAGGGCGTATGTACAAATTCAGTCGGTCCATGTCATTCCTCCCATTCCCGGCCGGCCATCTCGGCCTTTCCCGGCCCATGGCCTATGTGTGCCTTTCCCTCACCCTACTTGGCCCACAGTGCACCCTTCTATTGGGCCTCGCTGGTGGGCCAGCCCATTACGCAGCTAGCACTACAGGAATCCGATCTATAAACGTCGGCCAAAAAAATTAACGTCAGCTTCAAAAATGCCGACGTAAACCCAGACTTATTTACGTCGGCCCGGTCAAACTGACGTAAATAGCACGATTTACGTCGGCTTGGCCGACGAAAACAGCGGGGAGGCAAGCCGACGTAAATAGGGGCTTTCACGAGCCCACCAAATTCAAAATCGGGGAGGCCTATTTACGTCGGCTTAGCCGACGTAAATAAAGCATCCGCGGGAACAAAAAAATAAAAAATTGAAAAAGCTTATTTACGTCGGCCTGGCCGACGTAAATAGGTCTATTTACGTTAGCCAGGCCGACGTAAATAAACTCACCGCGGGAAAAAAAATAAAAATTTGAAAAAAGCGTATTTACGTCGGCCTGGCCGATGTAAATAGGGTTATTTACGTCAGCTAGGCCGACGTAAATAAGCCCTCTGCGGAACAAAAAAATAAAATTTTGAAAAATCCTATTTACGTCGGCCTAGCCGACGTAAATAAATGTATTTACGTCCGCTTGGCCGACGTAAATAAGCCCTCTGCGGAACAACAAAATTAAAAAATTAAAAAATCCTATTTACGTCGACGGCGACGTAAATAATATTCGTCGACTTGGCGGCGTAAATAAGCCCTCAAATAGAACAAAAAAATAAAAATTTGAAAAATCCTATTTACGTCGGCGGCGGCGTAAATAAAATGTATTCGTCGACTTGGCGGCGTAAATAAAGGTATCACGCACCACAATTCAAAAATTATGGCGGATATTTACGTCGGCCAAGCTGACGTAAATACACCTATTTACATCGGCTTTGGTGGCGTAAATCTGCGGTCCCATCGTGGCGCTTATTTACGTCGGTAGACGCCGACGAATACTATTTATTCGTCGGCCTAGCCGACGTAAATAGGGCGACTTTTAACTTATTCTTATTTAATGAAATTTGCCAATTACATTTGTTTTGTAGGAATACATGACGCAGCAGTTCGGAAAACCACTGAATCTTCCTCCGTTCCAACCTCCACCCTTATTTAGCCCGCAATCTCCCAACATGGTATCATCAATTATTCAAATTTATTTTGATGTAATCTAGCTATCTCTAATATATGTTTGTTAATATAGGATTCGGTGGCCCCCACACCGGATGGCCATGTTGGAGGCAACGGCGCTTCTTCTTCGAGGACTCCGCCGTCGGTTGATCACTTCTTAAACTCGGGAGGCGACGCCGGTAGTGGACATCGATTTGGCAATACTCCTCCAAATTGATGTTTGTATGAACAATGAATACTATGCTTATCTGTGTTATGTTATGTTTCAGTATGAACAATGTACTATGGTTGATCTGTGTTGTCATCTTTCCAAATTGACGTTTGTTTAAACAATGAGTATTTGGTTGATCTATGTGTTGTACGCTATGTTCAAGTTTATATATTATATTGTGGATGTGCTATAATTTGATATGAATGGACGGATTGATATTGCTTTATATGAATGTATGGTGGAATGGATTGATCTATGTTGTGAATTGATGGTTTTATTCTATACAAATGGCCTAATTTGGCTGGCATAAATTCTCCAGTATTTACGTCGGCCTGGCCGACGTAAATACTGGAGCAAATTTCTGCCATGCAGCCCCAGTATTTACGTCGGCCTGGCCGACGTAAATAGCCTTATTTACGTCGGCTTCGAGGCCGACGTAAATACTTTTTCCACCAGAGTATATTTATTCGGCTGGCCGACGAATACGCTTATTTACGTCGGCAACGCCGACGTAAATAAACTTATTTACGCCGCGGTGGCCGGCGTAAATAAGAATTCCATGACCAGAGCTATTTACGTCGGCCTGGCCGATGTAAATACACTTATTCGTCGACTTGGCGGCGTAAATAAACTTATTTACGTCGGCCGTGGCCGGCGTAAATAAGTCTTGCATAGACAGACTATTTCGTCGGCCAAAAGCCGACGTAAATATGTTTATTTACGACACCTTTTGGCCGACGTAAATAGCTGCCATTGTGGAAGACTTATTTACATCGGCCGGGAAGCCGACGTAAATAAGTGCCACGTCAGCTCCACCCCGTGGGCTGAGAACCACTATTCCTATTTATGTCAGCTTCGAGGCCGACGTAAATAAGGATTATTTACGTCGGGGCCAACGTAAATAGGGCTATTTACGTCGCTCGGTTTACGTCGGCCTATTTACGTCGGCATGCCGACGTAAATAGCTATTTACGTCGGCTTTTGGCCTATTTACGTCGGCTTCTAGCCGACGTAAATAAGTCGGATTCCTGTAGTGTAGGGTTTGTCAGTGGCAACGGAGCCGTTGCATGGCATGCATGGTGCCGGCGGCGCATGGCGCCGGCGTCGGCGTGGGGCCGGTGGTGCCGCTACTACTGACTTACTGGCGGCGGCGGTGATCACTTCGGACAACGCTGAAACCGGCCACGTCGAGAGGACTGGCGGCGCTAGCTGCTTCACGCGTGACGGCAGCGGCGTGGTTTCATCTTGATGGTGGCGTGGGTTCGTCTTAACGGTGGCGTATGACTTCATCTTGCCATGGTGTCTTATTTGACTTATCTCATTTTTTTTGTTACTTTTGAGTCGTTTTTTTATCTCGTAGGTGTGCCTATAAGCTCCCTAAACTATCCTACTTATCTCGTGTCTTATTTGACTTATCTCATTTTTTTTATTACTTTTGAGTCGGTTTTTTTATCTCGTAGACGTGCCTATAAGCTCACTAAACCCTAAAATTGAAGGCCAACCGGTTCTCGAGGCTATCTCGAAAAATTCTCGAAGTGACGAGATAAGGCAAATAAGTAGGATACGCCCTATTGTGGATCTATTAAAAACTTTACAACATAAGACTATTAAAAAAATTATTAATAGTCTTATGCCATTAATAATTTTTTTTGTTTTTGTTGTATAGACATTCAAAAATTCTCAAAAACACAACATTATCAAAAAAATAAATGTGAATACTTCAGTGATGGCACGGAAGGGGAAGCCTTTGCAATTAGATGCTAGGTAGTATGTTTTAACACAAAAGTGGTACAACAAACGGTGCACGTTGTGTGTTCGTTCTTGACTGACTGTTGGAAACTTTATCAACTGTCGCATAATGGCTGAGGATATGAGTCAATTGGCAACATATCTCCAGACTGGCTAGCTAGCTGTGTTACGCCTTTGAAAACAAGCCACCAGAGACTATTCCCGTGTGCCGCAGCATCCCTGAAACTTCCGCACGGATCTCCGCGCACCGCGGACGGCTGGATGCGAGCCGCTTATATATTACACAACTCGATCCCACGTATGCCTCCTGACGTCAGATTGCCTAGAAAATCGAACAGAAGTTACACCGTTTCTGACGTCATTACTGCACATCGGAGTATTACAAACGGTTCGTAAGACCCTTTACAAGCGGTTTTTGAACCGTTTGTACGAAACCGCGTGTCATACCTGGCTGGTATCATACACGGTTCCCTCAACCGCTTGTGATAGTGTGTAAAAAAAAGGTAAAAATATTTGGGGAAGTGGGATTTGAACCCGAGATTTCATGCCTCGTGACCCACACTCACCCACCCAAATTAAACTCACCATGCGTGCTCTTTGATAGAGTAGGACAAAATTTCTTTTAGCCTTTCGAAAACTAGGCCTTTACAAGCGGTTCGTGTCCCGAACCGCTTAGAACCTATTTTCTGGCGATTCGTGTCCCCAACCGCTTGTAAAGTCTATAAACGGTTGGGGACACGCACCGCCGTAGAAATGGGTTTCTGGCGGTTGGACACTAACCGCCAGGTTCTCTTCGGCCTATTGATTTCAAACCGCTTGTATTTCTCAAACTACAAGTGGGCCGAAGTCAACCGCTTATGATAGACCGTTTGTGAAACCCTTATCTGTAGTAGTGTGTGGCAGGCGAACCGTGCGCCCATGCATGACCTTCAAGTCAACGCTACCTTCGGCTCAAGGTTACCCGCGCCCTATATAAACGTGCACCGGCTTGGCATTACAACATTCGATACTTCGCTAGTACGTTCGTCATTAAGCAGCTACCAGTGAAGCTAACAATGGCACCTTTGTCATCCACCATGGCAAGATCGTCGTCGGCGAATAACCTCGGCCGCCTGCTGATGCTCTCGCTGTCGCTGTCGTTGTCGTCGGTGAGCGAGGCGATCGCCAAGGACGGCAAGCGGCGGGGGGCGCGGCTCGACGGCTCGTTCCAGTGCCGGACGTGCGGCCGCCGGTTCGCCACGTTCCAGGCGCTCGGCGGCCACCGGACCAGCCACAAGCGGCCGCGGGTGCGCGCCGACGGGCTCGACCTCCTGCTCGGGGCGCGCCCCGGCAAGGGCGCCGCGCGGCATGACCACCGCTGTGAGACGTGCGGTAAGGTGTTCCCCACCGGCCAGGCGCTCGGCGGCCACATGCGCCGGCACAGGCCGGCGGGCGCCGTGCCAACGACGTGGTCGACGGAGACGACGGCGGCGGCGGCCTTGTCCGGCTTGTCTGAACTACAGCACGATGATGACGGGCCGCCTATGAGATTAATCCAGTTTATATGAGTGATCCATAATAAATGATCAGTCTCGTTGATAAGCTTGGATAATATTCTTAATCTGGAGTGCTTGCTTGCTACGTGCGTACGGTTGATATTTGATCATATCATCGCGCGCATATATAAATGCACGCATATACAATTGTCACAAGGTTTAGTATATATGCTTATTTCGTAATGGTTATCGCAATGATTGATGGATACAAGTGATCAGATTCCAAATTGTTAATGTGGGATCGATCGGACTGATATATATGTTTTTTCATTTATGTATGTGACTGAGCTATTTGCCAGAGTTTTTATGTGCAAGAAATAGATCAACACTTTTGTTGATCTACTGGACGGAAGTGAATTGATTTATGCATGCTGGAATCAAGAAATCAGATGCCTCATACACCGCGGTACCGTACCATACGCAAGTAACTACTACCTTGGATGTGATCTTCAAGTGATCATTGCCAAGATAGATCTCTTAATTGACTTCGAGATGACTCAACGTACCGCGCGTAATTAAATTAAGCTAACCCTATTATAACTTAGACTAATTGTTCGTAATAAGAAGAACCATATCACATGTGTGCTCTGATGTGTAATCGATATATTGGAAGCTTACCGATTCGCGAGTTCGCTACACCAGAGGGCATCCGAGACAATTCACGTGTGCACGCCAAGATATTTTAGAATTTAGCAGGATATATCACTTCATCCCCAAATGCTGGCCGGTGTCGCCCGATCCATCACTCGCCGCCGTCCGCCTATTCCGCTTGCCGCCGCCGCCGCAGCAGCACTATCAACAGCCATGTCGTCCTCCACCACCGGCGCGAACATCTCCGAGCGTCCGATCTCCCCGGACACCACCCGCATCGCCTGGGTGGGAACGGGCGTCATGGGCCAGTCCATGGCTGGCCACCTCCTCGCCGCCGGCTACGCACTCACCGTGTACAACCGCACGCCATCCAAGGCCCAGGGACTGGTGTCCCGCGGCGCCAGCCTCGCGGAAAACCCGCGCGCCGCGGCGGCTGCCGCCGATGTCATCTTCCTCATGGTCGGCTTCCCCTCCGACGTACGCTCCACCTCCCTCGACCCATCCACCGGCGCCCTCGCAGGCCTCGCCCCAGGAGGCGTCCTCGTCGACATGACCACCTCCGACCCTACCATCGCCGCCGAGATAGCTGCGGCAGCAGCCGCGGCCGGCTGCACCGCCGTCGACGCCCCCGTCTCCGGCGGCGACCGCGGGGCCCGCAACGCCGCACTCTCCATCTTCGCCGGCGGCGACGCGGCCGTCGTCGACCGCCTGGCGCCCCTCTTCAAGCTGATGGGCACCGCGCTGTACATGGGCGGGCCCGGCGCGGCGCAGCGCGCGAAGCTGGGCAATCAGATCGCCATCGCGTCCACCATGGTGGGCCGTGGGCCTCGTGGAGGGAATGGTGTACGCGCACAAGGCCGAGCTGGACGTGGGCAAGTGGCTGGAGGCCATCTCGACCGGCGCGGCGGGGTCCAAATCGCTGGACCTGTACGGGAAGCGGATGCTGGAGCGGGACATGGCGGCCGGGTTCTACGTCCGGCACTTCGTGAAGGACCTCGGGATCTGCCTGTCGGAGTGCCAGACCATGGGGCTCGCGCTCGCGCACCAGCTCTACGTGTCGCTGCTCGCGCACGGCGAGGGTGGGCTCGGGACGCAGGCGCTGATACTGGCCATCGAGCGGCTGAACAAACCTGCCTCGAGAAGAAAGGGGAGTGAGGCTCCGGCCCCTGCGGCCCTGCTCCGGCGAGCCCACGAGAGTTTCGGACGATGCAACCTGAGACGATTCTCGGTGGTACGTGTTTCTGTTGGTCATTCACTTCGATCACTTGCGCACATGTAATGTTGTAATGAACCTAATGGTGTTGCAATCGTGAACCTGGTTCATGTGAATAAAGATTGCCAAATTCCTTGCTATCATTGCTGTCATGAAGTGCCCGTAGCTTTTTCTATGCCATTCTCAGTCATCCAGTAACGACTCCTGATCCGTCCTGACAAATAAAATAGCAGAATTATAGCTTAAGTATCAGCGTAGGTACTGTAGCTTTTCGAGGAGCTCATCCTTTATTTGTGAGTTGCAGAGCTACAGCAGCATATTGCTGACATGCATTGAGCGGTACCGCACGCATCCGGATATCTTTTCCCTCTTTTTAGGGAATCTAATCCTATTATTAGGGCTTAGACAGGGAAGGGAAGATTAAAATAGTAGTATTATTTCATTTTGTTTCGGTCATCGTTCTTATTTGAGTCTAAGAATTTGCTCTCACCGAAGCTATTGCATGGTTTGCCCTGATAATGGCCTTTCTAAACTCATTGTTTTTCAATCGCATATAAAGTTAAGATTGTCCAGGTGTAGTACTCCCTTTTTGAAAAAAAAAACAAAATAAGGAGTGCGAGGCCCGCAGCATGCTGCTCTACCAAAATCGTATCCTCCTAACCTCTTCTTATGACTGCAGCGTTTGCGCTTGTTACAGGAGTTACTTGCACAATCCGCTCCGTCCCTTATACTTTGAGATTTACACTAGCATAACTTCCTTCTCTTCTGCGTTTTTATGAAGTGGCCCCTATGAAACCTCTAATTCTTGCGTGGTGGTCCTCCCTCCCCTCTCTCTCCTTCCTTCTCCTATATAGCTCTCCTCCAATGCAAGGGCTTCTTTGAACCCTGAGCTGAAGATGAACGAAAGACTCGCCGGAGATGGACGAAAACCTCATCGGAGATAAGGGTTTCCGTCGCCATCGCCGCAAACCCTGGGTTTCTATCAACGGTGACGAAAACCACGCACGGAAACCTCGCGCAGAAACCTCATGGTTTCCTTCGTTGGTGACAGAAACCTCGTCGAAAAACCTCGGGTTTCTGTCACCGTCGAGGTTTTCGACGGTGATGATGGAAATATCGGGGTTTTCGAGGTTTTCGGCGAGGTTTCCGTTACCAGCAACAGAAACCGTGAGGTTTCTGAGGTTCTGTCACCAATGAGGTTTCCCATGGGGTTTCCGTCAAGGTCTCCGGCGAGTTGGTGGATATCACAAGCGAGTCATGGCACGACTCGATGGGCGCATGAGTAGGAATGAGTCAAGGAGCCAGGACAAGGCGGAGCTAGGAACGCAGGAGCCGAGCTGAGACGAGGCCAAGAACCAAGGCGTTGCATGCTGCATACGGAACACCGAGGTAGAAGAAGACGGACTGCATTGTAAACGGAGGAAGAATAAAGGTGGTTTGTGCAAAAATACATGGGACTGTGCAGCACATATCTTGATGCACATTCAATGGTCTCCGATTGTGCAAGCAAACGCTTTTAGGGCATGTACAATAGTATAGACAGTTGTTGTCTATAACGAGTTGACATGTCATTTATATACAGCATTATAGACAACCCAAACAACGGTATAGACAACTCATTTATGAGTAGACAGTTTCTTTTCACACACAACCTATCTTGGTTCCCGTGTTAGAGTCGACTTTAGAATAAGAGATGGCTCAATTCTCTATGTACCATCTCTCTCATCTACCGTATTTTTTTGTCCTACATGGCAATGCTTAGATACAACTGACATGGACTATTGTACATGCTCTTATTAGCGTGAACGATTTTCGGCTCTTCTTATTGATGGGCTGGTTCTACTTATCTCGTGTCTTATTTGACTTATCTTACTTTTTATTACTTTTTCAGTCTGTTTTTTTATTTCGTAGGCGTGTCTATAAGCTCCCTAAACCCCAAAATTGAAAGCCAACCGGCTCTGGAGACTATCTCGAAAAATTCGTGAAGTTACGAGATAAAGCAAATAAGTGGGATAAGATAAGCCAAAAAGAACCCAGATAGACTTCGGCAGTGTTCTTTTCGGCGTTTGCGTTTGCGTTTGCTTATAAGCTGGAAATTTATAGCTCCTTGATAAGGACATCCGAGGGATCAAAAAATTATAGAAAAAATGGTTTTGAGAACTTTGAGAAGAAATAGTAAGATTTATAAAAATTGGTTACCAAATATCAAAACGTTTGACTTGTATGAAAATAACAAATTTTCAACTTATAAATAAACGCAAAAGCAAACCAGGAGAAAACACTGCCTGTCCTGGTCTTGTTTCACTCCCTGCATGAGCCCAGCTTTTTCCGGGCCCACCAGATTGTTGGCCAGCCACACGGCAGAGGATCGTCCGCGTTTTTAGTACTCACGCAGGCAGCGGAACATCAAAGACTTTTGCTGGATAGTAAAAATGTAGTTTGCAAATCGTTTCTGGATCGACACGGTTTGCAGAGTGGCACTCCCGCCCTAACATTTTCTATGAAAATTTGTTTTCAATAAAAATCATTATATGTTATAAACTAAACTCCATAATGATATAATAATGCCGATCCAAAACGTAGATGGCCTTCATATTTTTATACACAAGTGGCCAAGCATAAAAAGTTTGGCCAGATTCCAGGTTTTAGCTAGGACAACAGTACTACCTACTGTAGAGGGCGGAAAGGGCCCAGTGGCCAAGTAATCTGGATTTGGTGCATGTTCTTCGCATTGCAGCACAGACGTGACAGGGACAATCTTCGCCGTGTAGTCCATTGCGATCAAACCAGTTGGTTTTTATGGACATACAAGAGTCTACCCATTAAAGGTCTGAAATCTCAGTGGAGACTCCAAAGATTAAGTGGCTTTTTTTTTCTTTACTCTTTCTAACATAATGCCGATCTCAGGTTGTCTGAAAGGAGATCATGGAAACCACTTCCTTAAGGCACTGACAGTTCATATTTTCACTCCCTTCATGCACTATTAAGTCCTCTCTCTATTACTATTCTCCTTTCTGTATCAAAATCATCTCCAACAACAATCCCTATCCTATTCTTTATATTCTTTCTCTTATACTCCCTCTGTTCCTATTTGTAGGGCGTATAAATTTTTTCGCAAAGACCAAGACTACTGAGCTGGATGATTAGTGTTCCTTGTTTGCCCCTAATTACTGATGTACTTATAGATCTCTCGACTCCCGTACGCATGGTACTAATGCCACTCGCGTGCATGCATGGTACTAATGCCGAGTAATTAGTGCATGAAGTACCAACCTTGCATGCATTAATGCATATGCTGGACCAATGAACCGTTCGTCTTTGCTGGAAGCTGTGCATCCTTGCGCGTCGTGCGTCCATGCAAGCATGCGTTCCGCGCCTTGCTGTTCCGCGCCGTGCCGCCATGAAAACTTTGCGTGTCCTTGCATGCATGCCTTCCGCACCTTGTATGTAGACGTTCCGCTCCGTGCCGCTATGAAAAATTGGCGGACTAAGATTTTGCGCGGCAAGAATTTCGCTGGATGAAAACTTTGCTGCATGGTGCGGATTAGACACCAAATTTGATTTGCCGCCCAAAAAATGGAGTATAAAAAGACACGAACTGGTCGTTGATCGGCAACAGCACTAGCTACCCCGCCTTCTCTTCTTCAATGGAGAATATAGACTTAAACAAACCAATAATATGAGAGGAGAACGAGTACGAGAGACGGCCCATGATCGACTTAAATTGCAATCTGATGTGCGACGATTTGAATGGCGAAGGTATGTTTTGCGGTTCTTGGCAATGGTTTCTTCTTCGTTTGTTCTGTTGTGCAATCTGATCGACAGTTGTTTCTTCTTCGTTTCTTCGCAGCTTGGTGGTCATGTCATGCATGGCGAGCTAGGAGGTGATGCCGTGCATGGCGAGGAGGGAGGCGATGTTGTGCATGGCGAGGGCGATGCCGTGCATGGGGTGTCCACTGTCGTCGACATAGAAGAGGGCGCCGTCGTCGCCGACGCCTTCGCTCTGGTATGTACACTACTCCATGTACTCATAGAACCTGTATTTTTACCATATTTGGTTATATACATGCCAAATATGGCATATAAATATTCCAAATCTAGCATACAGTGGCTTAGAGCAGTGAAAAACAAAAAAAATCTGCATATATGTACAACGGCTCATATGCTCACGAAAAATATGGCACATAAATACTCCAAATCTAGCATATATGTACAACAAGCATATGATGAGTATCCAGTGGAGAGGAGCAACCATATTTTTGTCACTCTTCAGTCGTGCATGATAGAGATTTTAAAAGAAAAGGGGGAGGGGGAGGAGGGGCAGCACTACCGTATTCCACATCTAAAGAAACGGTCATTACGGAGAAACAATGCTCTTCCGATTAGGTTGCAATGTGACAAAAATGTTGTAGACGAGGCAATGGAGTACCTCAATTAGTGGACGTTGGCTACTATCAGCATGCTTGAATTACTCCAAGCGTAGTGGCAGCTTGGCTTTGAATTAGTAGAACGTGTGCGTGCTATAAGGTTAGCTCTTTTGGCTTTGAATTAGTAGAACGTGGCAGCTTGGACATGTGCTGCTAGCTTTGTGGTAGTGGTTTGAAAAATTCAGTTTGTAATCGCAAAGAACAATGTGCTGCTAGTATTTTGGCATGCATGCATGCACCTTGGACGTGGGAACCTATCAGCATGCATGCATGTACCTTGGATGCATGTACCCACAAATCACAGCCGGACCAAGCCTGGTCCGGTGGCAAGACATAGCCAGACCAAGCCTGGTCCGATGGTAGAAGAAGGCAGCCGGACCAAGCCTGGTTCGGCGGTAGCCAGCTAACAAAGGAAATATACATTTCTAATTCTAACATTTAGAACAAAGTTGCAAACACAATAACTTAGGCACTTAAAAGAAGTTAGGCATACAAATCTTATAGAAAATTTTAGTGATTCGTTGCTGCCAAATAGGCCACTCATAAAAACCATCCGGCAAGGAAGTTTCGTTGAAATCTTCGAGCTCGACCATTTCTCCGACAGCTTCGTGCTTGATCATTTCTTGGCCAGCTTCAAGCATCATGGTCTCTCCACCCTCTGAGCTTAAGCTTTCTTTTACAGCTTCGTCCTCAATGGAACCATGTTTATACCATGGCAATGGCGGCCACTCCGGTGACGATCGCAGCGGCGACGGGGACCACGACGCGCGAGGCTCCATGGTCTCTTCTACAACTTCAGAATCATCATATTTATACCATGGCGATGTCGCCCACTCCGGCGGCGATGACAGCGGCGACCACGGCGCGTGTGTAGACCGTGGCGGCGAGGACGGCAGCTGCGCCGGTGTCGGCGACGACGGAGACAACAGCTGCACCGGTGTCGGCGACGACGGTGACGGCAGCGACATCAGCCGCGAGGACAGCTGCTGCACCGGCTGCGGTGACTCCGGTGAGGACGGCTCCATCGTTGCTCGTATTTATTCAAGGCTAGTATGTGAATGGGCATGAAGCTACTGCATGCACTGAATGGCTGAAACTATTGCATCGTTGCATCGTTAGTTATAGGAGTATGTATGTGAATGCCAGCATGCGGCCGTTAATACTCGTTCGTCCAAGGCACTTCGTATACGTGCGTGTATGTGAACACGACACCTCGGGTAAACATCCACATTAATGCATGCGGCCGCTGCTAGCTAAGACCATGGGCAAAGCTGGAAAAAAACTAACTAAATTAGCAACACGCCCTACAAAATGAAACTGCAGCTAATTTTTATACGCCCTACAAACGAGAACGGAGGGAGTACCATATATACACTATTACATCCATCCTCATTACTATTCACCTCCCTATATCAAAACCATCTTCAACAGCAATCTTTAACTTTCATGCCCTATAAAAATGGAAAATAGGGAGCTGTTGGGCATGCCCTAAGTCGGTTTATGGACATGAAATCTGTTGTATTGGTCGTCCAGATAAATCGTTGTGTTTAAATAAAATCCTGCCATCACAGTTTTAATATACTCTTTAGTTTCACAAAACTTAACATTTTAAACAATGACATGGTCTTTGAAATGCAACTTTGATACCGCTGAATATTACGAAAGAGCTTTTCGAGACGAATCTATATGTATGATTATCAAATGCTCAATCTAAATAGTTTGAAAAAAATATAGATAAAGTTTTAAAATTTTGACTTACATGTATCTCAAATATAAAGTTTTTGTGATACCGAGCAGTACTTCCATAGTTCCATCACTGCCTAGACGAAGTGTAGAGGTAAGAAGTGGTTGAGGACTAGAGGTATGCCCGAATTACAAATGTCCAGATGAACCGCGTGCCCGGAGCAGTTCGTCGATATGGCTAACGATTGGATTGGGCTTCCTGAGGCCATCTCCAGCAATGCCCAAGCCCTATCACTATTTGTCACTGTAGCAAACAGTGATGGGGTATGAATAGGAAAAGTAGAGTGTATGAATAGTGATGGGGCAGTTGTTAGGGAGGTGAATAGGGATGGGGCAGCCCCATTTGGTGAGGTGGCACGTGAATGGGGATGGGGCTTGGGCATCTGCTGGAGCTGCCCTGAAAGTGCGCCCAAAGGCCCATACCAGCTCAAAATATACATAGCGGAGCTTGTGTTAGTAGTAGTATCGGACAATCAAGAAAGAAGGGACCGTGTATTGCCGTGGATTCCCTATTTTTGGAATGAGTATCGAAAATATTTTGTGCATGACAATCATAGGAAAAATATTTTTAGAAATTTAAAATTGTAAATATTTCAAAAAATTTTAGTTTTGATTGAATTAATTAAAAATACTTTTGAATATCGTTAACACTTTCAAAAACATATTTCCTGTGATCCTTACACGTGCGCAAATAGCAACCGTAAACTGTCCGATCGACCAGCCACGGGCTCACGCCTCACATATCCAGTACTGCGCTGGTTCTGTTTCATGGCCAGTGATGCCTCGTTTCATTGGTCTGCTTTTTTTCATGGCAGTCTTCGTATGCCATCCCATGAAAGGAACATCAAATGTATCACACAAGTGCAGGGGAGAGAGGGCCTTTTGCAAATGCAGCATGGCTCTACATGATGGCATGATGGCAGGGGAGAGAGAGGATAGGGTAGTATACGAATCTTGGCGCGGATCCGGTGGTCGCGAATATGACTAGAACCGCGCATACCGACTGATTTACATTTCCCATCTGTATGTACCATTAAAAAGGCCTTCCGCGGCAGCTGTGGTACATCTCTAATTGAGTATAAGTAAACTTTTTGTTGGGTATACATCCTTGTTATCTCTTGGTACCTTTAGGTGTCACGGATCATAACTGTTGAGCAAGATCTAATGGCTATTAGAAGTGGGCCCCCTTTAGTTCTTTCAAGTACCTTAAGGTACCACTACAGTAAGGTTAAATATGGTATTTTTCTCATCCTCTTCTCTTCTCTCTCACCTCACCCTTACCGATGAACCATGCACTAATGCCCACACATGTTGTCGCCCTGCGAGTCACCACTGCCCACGTGCTAGCCTGACCATCCGCCTGCTGCCGGCCGGCCGCACTGTCGTTGGCTACCCGTGTGAGAGAGAGAGAGATAGAGTGAGGGGGAGAGGAGTATGAGGATGAGGAGAGATTAACTCGTTGTCATCCAACCTCTAGTAGAGATGAATATTTAGATTTGATTTAGTGCCCGTTGTTA
The DNA here is from genome assembly GCA_036346145.1 of Olyra latifolia. NCBI lineage: Eukaryota > Viridiplantae > Streptophyta > Magnoliopsida > Poales > Poaceae > Olyra > Olyra latifolia. The sequence continues at coordinate 5,113,092 of CM070528.1, read as the reverse complement.
CTTATCCAAGAATGATAAAACCTCTTACATATAATATTTTAATTGCTTATATTTTGGTGTGCTAGTATTTCGTGAACCTTATAATTGTGGTGAGATTGGAAAATGGAAAGTCGTAGAAGCACGCACACGGGATATAAACATCCATACAATATGTAGTCGAGCGCTTGGAGACGCGCCATGCGGACACATGCGGTGGACTATGGAGACAAAGCTTGAGAAAGTACACCACACCAAGGTAAGCATATCAGGATACGATGAAAGTAACATGATATTGTTCTTATACAATCGAATTAGCATGCATAATCAACGAATGTATATTTATATGTCCCATCTTTCCATCCAACGTACACAGTCTAAATTAACCTATAGCTAATGTCACTGCACAGTTCCGGTGTATGTACGTACAATCGATTGTGGTGTTTCTGTTCTGCATCAGCCACCCATCGTTATTGGTATCACCTCGATCAGGCACTTTTTTCCGGTACCTGTTACTGCTACTTTCTCACCGTGTTTATCCACTCAGGATTAAGCTATTTCGGTGTAGGAAAAGTTTGGGATGTGGTGTTAATTTCTAGCTATCACTACGCTTTCGCGATCAATCTTTTGTAGCCAATAGCCACCCTGATTTGTACTGGAGGCAAACGATCGAGGAAGGCAAGTGATGTTGCCGCGTGCCAATTATTGCTTCGATCTGCCTGAGTTGCTCGTATGAGTGAGGGTTGGCATATGGCCCTGTTTCTTTCAGCGGTTTCTAGCGGCCGCCAACCGCCAGCCGCCGCCAAATGGAACGGAGCCACAATAAACACGGCGAAAATGGATATGAGTTGAAACTCTTATGTCAGCATCGATCTATTCTCCGTCGATTTCACATAGTTTGTATATGCCCCTACGCTGAGCTAGCTACCTAGGATTTGTTAAACCTCACCAATTCGACCACCTTATACACACTTTTTTTTTTATCCTTTTTGTTACAAGTTCGAATTAATTTCATTTGAAATTTCTTGCACCAAAAAAAACCAAAATTTCCTATTACCGTTGAGATTCGGTCTTACTAGTCCCCTCTGGTAAATTTTTAAAACCGGTAAGTTTTTCTTTAGTTTTTACTACTATTGTTACTATAAAACAGGCCAAGGAACTCACTAGAAACATAGATAAGTTCCCATTTGGATGATGAGAATTTTTTTTATAAGTTTTTTCCTAGGTGCTACACAATCATTACCACATAAACAACGCCGGATGGAATCATGTCCATCTGTAATTGGAATTTAGTCTATCCTTGAGAGAATTCGACATCGGTAAGGTCCATTTTGGACCATGAGAATTTTTTCTGGTAATTTCTACGTGAATTGGATATCTTACTAGCTAGGGGAGAGAGCGCGTGATTGCGCGCATTTTTAACTATTGTACCCGATTTTTTATTTTATTTCTTGTGCTTTTTTTTCACATTTTGTTGGGGTTTTTTTTAATTTTATTTGTTTAGGAAGTTCTGTGAGTTATAGTATAGTTGGATGGGTGTATTTTTATACGAAGCTATGGTTCTTCTTTTTGAAATATTCTTTCCATTGGATTTTTAAACGGTCTTCTAAAAAGGAAATAGAAGAAAGAAAATGAAAGAGCGAAAATGTTTTTAAAAATGGAAAAGGTTTCTAATTTGAAGAGTTTTCCAAGAAATTAAAGTTTTTTGGGACCGTCTTCGTTTAAGTTTGGATCTATTTTTGGAAAAAAAATTTAATGAAAAAGGAAAAAAGGGAAAGAAGCTGGCAAGGACGACAGGGAGTTTTTAAAATTTTAAAACTTTAGAAAATTCCAAAAAAAGCCCAAACTTTTTATGGAAAAGGAAAAAAAGGCTGCAGGAGTAGAGGAGGGAGGAGAACATAGCTTATTTGTTCTAATTTTTAAAAAAATTGGCAAAAGTTTAAACTTTTTATAGACCTTCCTTGTGCAACCATGGTTCTATTTTTTTTTTTGCAAAATTTGTATTTTTTGGAATTTTTTGATGGGCTAGAAAAAAGAAAATAGAAAAGGGAAAAAGGCTACAAAAATAGAAAAAGGAAAAAGTTTGGAATTTTTAAATGTCATAGAAAAAGGAAATAGAAAGAAAAATGTGCTAAAATAGGCAATGGAGCAATGTTTTTTTTGTAATTATCAAAAATTTTAAAAAGCAAACTTTTTATAGGTCTTTCTCATGTAGGCGTGGTTCCATATTTGGAATTTTTTCTTTTTGGAATTTTAAAATGGCTTAAAAAAGAAAGTAGAAAAGGCAAAAAAGGGAAAAGTTTCAAAAAAATCTCAAATTTTTTACAGGTCTTCATCGTGTAGGCATGGTTCCATTTTTATCAAGTTTTAAAATTTTGAAATTCTAAACAGCGGAGAAAATAAAGAAGAAAATTTAAAAAATAAAAAAGTAAACTTCTTACATGTCTTCCTCATGTAGCCATGGTTCCATTTTTGCAAGGTTTCTATTTTTTAATTTTTAAACGGCCTAGAAAAAAGAAAGAAGAAAAGGAGAAAAAATGAATAAAAACACAGTGCACCGCCTTGGCTGGGTGGCTGGGATTTGAACCCAGGACCACTGGACTGAAGTGCGCTATGCTAGTCAGCAGGGAAAACAGACCACGTTGATGAAGGGGCACGGAAATTTTTTTATACTAACCGCGCGAACGGACGGGTGGATCTCATTTGGGCATACGATCGGACGACCAGCGTCCTCGGACCGACGTGGCCACGGGACAGGCCGCCTTTGCGATTCATTTGGAGCACATGAGTTGAATTTGATTCACTACTAGAGAAATGAGTATCACAACCGGTCTCAAAAACCCCATCACAACCGGTTCATTTCGAACCCGTTGTGATGGTGCATCAGTACCGGTTCGTTAGGCCAGGAGCCAGGAGAGGACTTCTACAACCGGTTTGGGACACGAACCGGTTGTAGAGCCTAATTTCTACAACCGGTTCGTGTCCCCAACCGGTTGTGAATTTTTACGACCGGTTGGAGACACGAACCGGTCGTAGAAATTGGGTTTTACCAATTCATTTAGAGCACATGAGTTGAGTTTGATTCACTACTAAGAGTTTGATTCACTACTAGAGAAATGAGCATCACAACCGGTCTCAAAAACCCCATCACAACCGGTTCATTTCGAACCCGTTATGATGGTGCGTCAGTACCGGTTCGTTAGGCCAGGAGTCAGGAGAGGACTTCTACAACCGGTTTGGGACACGAACCGGTTGTAGAGCCCAATTTCTACGACCGGTTCGTGTCCCCAACTAGTTGTGAATTTTTACAACCGGTTGGAGACACGAACCGATTGTAGAAATTGGGTTTTACAACTGGTTCATGTCCCCAACCGGTTGTAGAAGCTCTATTTTCGAAATGCTAAAAGGAATGCTTGTACTAATTGATCAAAGAGCACGTGGGGTGGATTGGTTAGAAGGGTGAGGCGTGGGTCACGAGGGGTGTGAGGTCCTAGGTTCGAATCCCACTTCTCCCAATATATTTCTAACTTTGCTAACACCACTACCGGTTCGTGGATCCGGTTGTGATACCCGGGAGTAATACCCGGTGGCTTACAACCGGTTCCAACCCGGTTCCCCAGTAGTGATTGGAGGCAGGCCAGCAGTCCATAGATAAAGGCTTCGAGGATGTGCAATATGTCTACGGCGAACAATCCGCGTGGATTACGAATTCCCCAACGTGTCCACATCCTCTACAATGGAACAGGATTTCGGCCCCGGGTACCTCTCTGGACTTTGGAGTCTGGGCTGTGTTCGGATCATCAGGTAACTGAGAACAGAGACAAAGTGCAAGCATCAGGAGACGACGATATTGCACAAGCTGCTGCACCATTTTATTTGGTTTAATCAGCACACCATCAGGGTGCATAGGAGATCCACTATGCTGCAAGTCCAAGCACACACATAAATTATTTTTTTCGACAGATAGTAACACACGACTACAGTGTATATATAGTCCACACACAAGTGCATACGCGCGACACCAACCTGACCAGCCAAACCCAAAATTAAAGCTAGTTCTCGGGTACGAAGAAATAGTTCAGGACGACGTTCGCGACCCCGGCGCCGACCCGCGCTGCACCGGGGAGCTGGTTCACCGCCAGCGAAAGCATTAGGTGGGACACGCCGAGAAGCACAAGGACGAAGCCGGTGAGGACGTGGCCGGTGTTTGCGTCGGGGTCACCGAAGGAGTAGGTAACGACGAGGCAGCCGCCGAGCACGAGGATGCGGCCGGCGTCGAGCAAACGGTGCTGCAGATGGTGAAGGGCCGGGAGGGGAGCCCCGGCGCGGCCACCTACCACCTCCAGCGCCAGCTCCAGCTCGTCGGACGGTGGTCTGTAAGCCATCGCCGCGTCGTCTACGACTTGCACCGGCTCCCGGCGGCCAAGAACAAAGAGAAAAGAAGCCGACGACAAGTGCGCTGCGAGGCGCGCCGCCGGCGGGAAGCGGTCGACCGTGAAAGCGAGCAGCAAGAGCGCAACTCCTGTCACCCACGCCAGGAAGCCCCAGAATGCGAGGGTGTAGCTGGCGTTAGAGTGGAAGAGAGCAGAGGCCCCGAGGATGACGAAGATGGTGGAGTAGCAGAGGAGGCGATGGCGTAGTGGGAGGCCACGGCGCGCGATGAGCTGAGCCGCCACCTCGCCGAGCGGGATCCGATCGAAGATGGCGAGATAGGAGTAGGCCATTGCGACTGCAGGCTGTACCTGCACTTCCTGCTCGATAAGATGCCGAAGAGGTGGTGGTAAGTGGATGGTGCGCGTTCCCCAAGGGAGTATTTATAAGCACAACTCACGAGTCCTCGATTCATCAGGGACTATTCCAGCTGTCGCTCATCAGTGGGACCCGTTCATTAGCTCTTTAACTTTAGCTATTGATATTTGATACATCACAACGAGTCCTCGGTTCTTAACTTTTGCTCCTCTTAACTTTTGCTCATCAGTGGGAGTGTGGGACCCGTCCTGGTACGCTTCCATGGACATTCTTTCACGGGTCTTTCCACACCGCTCTCACGTCATGCCCTTTGCTTGAGAGCTTCTTTGGTCATGTTTATCTCAGTTTTTGAAATCTAAATGGTTTGTATTGTTGAGCAAGCTCTTTTAACTCTCGAAACCATTTCTTAAAACTTTTGAAATCAAGCTTTTTTTTAACTCTCGAAACCATTTCTCAAAACTTTTGAAATCAAGCTTAACAAAGTGGATCGGCTTCTGCCTTTTCTAGAAGCTCGGCTCTTGAAGTTTAACTTTTCAGCAAATAAATAAAGGGAGTGACTAAGAGCAAGTTGACTGATAATAAAATAAGTGTCAGTCGATTATTAATAAAATTACACTATAACTATACTAAAATTGCACATTCTAAATAAGTGCAAATTTAGTTTTACCAGTGTACAATTTTAGATTGACTGAAATAAACATGATGATTTGAAACATAGGAAAATAAAAGCATGTAAGCACGTGTATTCGACAGATTTATGCATCAACAAAGCATATAAATCAACGAATAAAACTGATGATTGATAAGTAGCAATTTTGATACTAAAATTGCATCTTTGTAAACTGTGTAATTTTAGTCTTACTAGAGTGCAATTTTAGATTGACTGATAGTTAAGAAAATTTCAGTCACCTGAAAATTAGCATTTCTCATAAATAAATCAGTAAATAAGTTAAACCAAGTAGACAAAACCTCAATCTCATGTATACACACCGGGCGGAGCTAGATTAATCTATAGGGTGCACGGACAATATGATCCAAAACAAAATTTAGATAAGATTACATGGTACATATGTTTCATAAATACACGCCACATTTAATAACAGTGAATTCCTCCTGTTACCTTCGTTGATAAGACTAGGACAAGTTGCGGCCACCACCACCAAATCGAAAGTCCAGCAAGTATCAATCATTTCCGATTGTGAACTCGCTGTGAAGAAAATTAACTCACCAGAATCAGATCGGTCCAGATGGTCTCCATTAGTTGCAGAAATCAAGTCTATTGCAGAAATGATTAAGTTCGTCTACTAGCGCAGAGCTCAAACAGTAGTTGCTCACCGGCTTGTGCAGGAGGCGAAGAAGAACGAGATTTCATAACAGTGGCTGCTGACAGCTTCCAAGCTTCCCAGCGAAGCTACAAAACTCCTGCGAGCTGAAGAAAGCGGATGGGATGGTGACCTGGGTATTGACAAGCCTGTTGGAGTTGAGAGACATTCGGTATACTGTTCACTGCCGGATGTCTCTTTTGTTAACGGTAACACAATGTTTAATTAATGCAATGGTTGTGTGTTTTCTAAAAAAAAAAAAAGTTGCGGCCACCAGATGTTTGTCTCGTTTCTCCCCCTGCCTGAGTCCAACTTTTTCCGGGGCCACCAGATTTTTGACCAGCGCACGGCAGAGGATGGTCAAAGACTTTCGCTGGATAGTAAAAATGTAGTTTGCAAATCGTTCTGGATGGACACGGTTTGCACAGTGGCACTCCCGCCCTAACATTTTCTATTTAACTAGAAATATTTGCACGCCAATAGCGCGCCGTTAATTGGCACGCCGCTATCTGAAAAAAACAATTTTAATAGCAAATACAACTTGTATGCATATAGACGATTGATGAAAATAATTCTTTTTGTTATGTCAAGCCGGAAGGTCTTTTGAAAAGTTTGTAGGTTACACGTGAAGTGCGGATAGATTTTACGAAATGGAAGTGTTTTTTTCATAACGTTAGCAGATAAGACGGCTAAATCTGTATCGCTATTATATTGTCCGATATGTGCAATGTGGGTAATCAAATGGAGACGTTTTATCGGGCAACTGGCACAAGGTAAGGGTGATATTAGGGTCTTTAATGACGACATGGCATAACGAGAGAGCCTCACATGGTGAGAAGATATGGGTGACACGTGGCGTAAGGACAAGGGAGAGAACTTTAAGTGGCTTTAATGGAGAGCTCATTTTACGTGCTTTAATATGTATTTTTTTTATATTAGTAGGTTGGACGGTTCAACCTACATCACACAAATGATCAGACAGGCAACAAAATTAATAGAGGTGGCTTGCCATAATGGTTAGGTACTATGTGACACGCCGTAACAAAGTCATGCATGCCAAAAAGTCAATCATAAAATATTTTGGATTTATATACTGAGTGTGATCTTGTTTTGTTCGTAAAAATGTCAGGAACACACTGGTGGAAACCGTTCATGAATTGGAGCCTCGAGTCAAAAGTTATGGAAGGGAAAAAAAATAAGATATCTCTATTAATTGCTGACATCGTTGCTGATGTCACTGCGTGCCCATGCTTGCATACAGCACGGGAGGGGCATCGCAGCCGCTGTGCAAAGGTGTTATACCTGAAAAGGGCAACTATGGATTGGCCATCCGGATTAATTGTCAAACGGATGGATAAACGCCACGTGAATAGCTCATCCAGGCTCAAATTCTTGCTACCTTAGTAAAGGGACACGTGGATACGCATTTGACAATCCCTACCGGGTTAATATCTTTTCAAACTGAAAATTTTTCTAGCTTAAAACATTTTTACAAAAATCTAAACTTTCTATAAACTTTCTTTGTGCAGGCATGGTTCTATTTCTGCAAACTTTCAAATTCTTGGAATTTTTAAACGGTGTAGAAAAAAAGAAAGTAAAAGAAGAAGGCAGAGGAAACAAAAATTTTTTGCAATCTAAAAAATTTTGGAAAATATTCAAACTTTTATGGACTTTCTTTGTACAGGCATGGTTTCATTTGTGCGAACTTACTTTTTTTTGAAATTTTTAAACAGCGTAGAAAAAAATAGAAAAGAAAAAAGAAAGTAAAAGAAGAAGGTAGAGGAAGCAAAACAATTTTCTAATTTAAAAATTTTCAAAAATATCCAAACTTTTTATGGAGCTTCTTTGTACAAGCATAGTTTCATTTTTGCAAACTTTCTATTTTTCGGAATTTTTAAACGGCGTAGAAAAAAGAAAATAGAAAAGGAAAAAAAAAGAAAATAAGAAGGAAGGAAGCAAGTACTAGGAAAAATGTGCGTGGCTGGGAATCGAACCAGGCTGAGTGCACTGAGATCTAGAGCGGGTGACCAGCCGGCCATTTCGTCCGCCTCGTCGGGAAAAAAAAGGAAAGAATTTCTTTTATATAAAACTTTTGAACGGACGGCCAGATCCTATTTCGCCCGACGATCAGACGGCCGGCGTCATTCGGCCGACGTGGCCACGGTGGGCAGGCCCCAATCCCTATCGTTTTATAGATATAGTTTATACCGATCCAACGTAGATGGCCTTCATATTTTTATACACAAGTGGCCAAGCATAAAAAGTTTGGCCAGATTCCAGGTTTTAGCTAGGATGACAGTACTACCTAGACACTAGTAGAGGGCGAAAAGGGGTCCAGTGGCAAAGTAATGTGGAGTTGGTGCATGTTATTCACTTTGCAGCACTTCACTTTGCAGCACGATGAAATCAGTTGGTTTTTATGGACATAAAAGAGTCTACTCCATCATCTGAAATCTTAGTGGAGATGTAAAGATTAGGTGTCTTTTTTATTTACTCTTTATAAGAGAAGGTCGATCTCATGTTTTCTGAAATGGAAACCACTTCCTCACGGCACCGACAGCTGTCATATTTATCACTTCCTTCATGCACTATTACATCCACTCTCTATCACTGTCCATCTCCATCAACAATCTCTATCCTATTCTCTTACCCTATAAGTCAGCTTATCCTATTTATCTCATGTCTTATTTGACTTATCTCACTTTTTTTATTACTTTTTGAGTCGGTTTTTTTTATCTCGTAGGCGTGTCTATAAGCTCTCCAAACCCCAAAATTGGAGGCCAACCGGCTCTCGAGGCTGTCTCGAAAAATTCTTGAAGTGACGAGATAAGACAAATGAGTATCAGAAATATTTTGTGCATGACAATCATAGGAAAAACATTTTTAGAAATTTAAAATTGTAAATATTTCAAAAAATTTTAGTTTTGATTGAATTAATTAAAATACTTTTGAACATATTTCCTGTGATCCTTATCCATCAAATTATTTTCATTTTTTTATAATTTTGGAATATTTTAAAATTTTAAATATTTCAAACTTTTTAAATTTCGATTGAATTAATTAAAAATAGTTTTTGAATGACACTTTCAAAAACATATTTCCTGTTATCCTCTTATTCATCAAATTATTTTTTTTATTTTTTTAGAAATTTTGAGATCTGAAAAATCATTAACTATGCCATATAGGCAGGGGACATGGACAAAATCAGATATCAAGTCAACAAAACCACCGGCTAAATCATCGAGGGAGTTAACTAACTTGATAATAGTAGATAGGATGTTGAGTTAACTAACTTGATAATAGTAGATAGGATGTTAAGTACTCAGTTTTTCAGATGAGAGTGTCAAGTAATGTGGTATTTTTTTATAAGAATTAACGTGGTATTAACATATGGGAATGTAGTTAGGTTAGTGGTGAGGGGAGGCAGTACGTCGTTATCATCTCAACCATTCAATCCCTCCGACCAATGATTAAGATAACGTAAAGATGTTTTCTTTATTTCTATAAGTTGTTTTTTTTATGAAGTTTCCTGTTGGGGAAAGTATTTGGTCCATGAAGGTTCGGCTCACTTACTTACTCGCGGCCCCACAGGAGGCAAGCTCGGGGCCAGCAAGCTCGCGTCCGAGCTTGGCAAGCTCGAGCCCGAGCTTCCCCGCCTCGGAAGCTCGGGCCTCTTGCTTCCTCCGGGCTTCTGAGGTACAAAGGAACAGGACCCAAGGCAAATCATCACGCGCCGCGGACAGGATACGCTTCGGGTCCTCAGAGTCGTCAAAAATTAAATACGCGCACTATACCGAGGAAGGCCTGGCAGCGGCTTCTGACGGGTAGGCGGCCAGTCCCGTCAACCGCCCGCATAGCCAAGAACACGTGCTGACCGGTAGCGGTTCGGCATGGCGATCGAAGGATTGCACTCATTTACCCGGTGGATTCGGTACGCCACCGGCATGGGAAAAAGGTAACGACTAATTTAACGGACCAGCACAGGCTACAGTGCCCGGAGGGCGCCTATAAAAGGGGCGCACAGGCCACAACACCAAAAGAGGAGCTTCACTTCGACACACAACTCACTTGGAGAATAGCTACTGTAGAACAGGAGCACTTGCACTCTCGTAGGAGCTCTAGTTCCCGGCGGTAGTTCTCCGCATTCAGTAATCAGAGGAGCACACACGCAAAGGCCTTGAGCACTTATCAGACTCAAGCCGGGCTTCCCAAAGCCCGGACTTCACCCCCTTGTACTCGTTTAAGCTCGGCATTAAATGAAGACTAGACGTAGGGCTATTATCCCGCAGTGGAGACAACCAGGATAAAACACTCGTGTCATCGTTCCCGTCCATCCGGTCTCGGCGCGCCAGCCGCGTCGGGACCAAGGTCTTTTCCCTCGGCAGCGTCCGGCCAGGCGGCCGAGCCTCGGTCCGGGGGACAGGGCTACTTTCGGGCCTCGCACCCCCGTTCCTTGCTCATTGGCGCTGCGGGGGCTCGCCTCCCAGTCGCCGACATTTCCAATCAGCTTAGGATATACCAAATTACCCAATTTATTTATTTTTTTATTTTAGTGTGTGGTATTTTAGTAACCTTTCGATTAGCTCAATATATATGAAATCACCGTATTTATTACCCAGTAACTAAGTGCTTCGAAGGAGGAGTTGGTCACACGATAACACTTAACTGATATGATGGATGGCTCCCAACAATAGCTGTCTATGATAGCCACACATCATATACCACGTTTTCAACGCTTCTTTGATGACATCTCTGAACCTCTCTGGTGACGGTTTTTGTAAGCGGGTACACCAGTTTGTCTCAGTAACCTGCAAAGCACCATCGTGTATTGGTGGGCTATGATAACTCATGATACTGCAGGGTCCAGGAATTTACATATTTTTTTCGACATAATACTACCGCACCAGCACTACTACCTCTGATCCTCCCAGAGAAGCAGAGCAAGTCAAAGGACGAGTCAATGGCTCGTCGGTAGGAGTGAGAGTAATCATGTCCAACTACGTGTAAGTTCAGCCCGTTCTATATATATATGTGAAAAATTCAACGGTACTTTGGAGTTTGGACATGTTCATGTGTTCATTTAAGAAAAAAAATGGAGGCAGGCTGAGTTCACGACAGAAGAGGATAGAAGCCGGATTTTTTTTCTGGATCTCCGCGGCCCACTTGCCCAAGGCCCGCTGGCCGCCGCTGTGGTAGCTACTAGCTGAATTTTTTATTTTTATTTTTAATTTTTCGGATATAAATAAATGATTTCCAGTTTAAAAAATTAAATAAATAGTCACCCGTCGCCACTCCATTGGGCGAGAAGAATAACCCGCTCTTCGGTCGGACGAGATTTTAAAAATCCGCCCAATGGATGGACGGGCTTTGCTCGTAGTGGCCCACTGGCGGGGTAGGCCAAAAGCCACCCAACGGGAGGGCGATATTTGATAATCCGCCCACCTGTCGGACGAGCTTTGCTCGCAGCGGCCCACCGACGGGGTAGGCCAAAAGTCGCCCAACGGCAGGGCGATATTTGATAATCCGCTCGTCTGTCGGGCGGATTCTCCATTTAAGTCGCCCACGGATTTAACCAACCATATTTGGTGATTTTTTTTACAAAATCATAAATTTTTTATTTCATAATAAAATCAGTAACGTCTCATAAAATAAAATTAAATAAATGGGGTCCTGGCGTCGTTTGAAAGTGTAGGTCATAAAAAGTCTACCGTTCGAAGGGCTCCACCCCACCACTGCCCCGAGTCCCGACCCTCCCCACGGTGACGACGGCCGACCCCAAGGAAAAATCAATGAAAAATATAATATATAAATCAAAATACCAAATTTGTTTGATTTCAAAAAAGGATTGACCGATTTATTGATTCTATATTTTTAATATGTTTTCGGAAATAAGGTGTACTGAATTTGCGTGGTCCGAAATTAGGGTTTACGAAGGAAAAAATTTTGTTATTTTGTATGAAAGGAGCCGACAGTTTTAATTTTCATCTTTTCTATTATTAGATTGAAAAATAAAAAATATTCGTTTTGTCACAAAGCATTCCTCGCATACCAGCAGTTATAGCGTTAAAGGTACAGTGCTCTCAAGAAATTTTTATTATCGGGATTACAACGAAGCTCCTACTGAGTAGAACGGAGATATTTTCCCTTGCTGGTAGTATCAGGTCCAGTCTCCTTTGTGTGACGTGCCCTCTCACGCTTTCTCTCCCTTTCAGCCTTTCGTGCCTTAGCAGCTTGACGTTCAGCATCCTCTTGTCGCTTGCGGTAATCCTCCTACCAACACTTGCGCTTCTCCTGCAGCTCCTCCTCATGTCCGATTTATCTCGTGTCTTATTTGACTAATCTCACTTTTTATTACTTTTTTAGTCTTTTTTTTATCTCATATGCGTGTCTAAAAGCTCCCTAAACCCTAAACACAAAGGCCAACTGGCTCTCGAGGCTATCTCGAAAAATTCTTGAAGTTACGAGATAAGGCAAATAAGTAGGATAAGATAAGCTGAAAAGAACCCACCCTTAGTACAGCCAAAATGTCGGCCAACATCTTGTTCAATATCTCTACAAATAAAGTACTCTACAACATCTAATAAATTAATAAAGTACTATACTATTTTCAATGTAAACACTACATATTACCCCTGTTATTTCTAGCCTAAACCCTAGCCTTACCATGGTCGACACATACCACATAATCATACAATTTATTGACTATACTATTTTCAATCTAAAATCTAAATATTACCCTGCTATTCCTAGCCTAAATATTACACTGCTATTTATAGCCTAAACCCTAACCCTAGCCTAAATATTACCCTGCTATTTGAAACCTAAAGCCTAACCCCTAGCCTCAATTTATCGTGCTATTTCTAGCCTAAACCCTACACATAATGTTACATACACTAAATTCATATGACTATCCTACCAAGTTTTATCAAATGAATTTAGTACTAGATAACGAAATTACCTGCGAAATCAAAGAGTTTCTCAGCGTTTCTCTCCTCTCCCCTCTCTCTTTCTCTCTCTCTCTCTCTCCCTCTCCTCTCCTTCACTCCTGCTTCAAATGGCAACAGTGTGGACGGCTCCCTGTCGTGGGGCTTAAAAAGCTCAAATTTCGCTCGTTAGGCGGGCGGATTTTGGCCGCCGTTCAAATTTCGCCCATTGGGCCGACGGATTTTTCCCGCTGTTCAAATTTCACCCGTTGGCCAGGCGGATTTTTCCTTGCGCTGAAGACTCGCCCTCCCGTCGGGCGACTTTTGGCCCGTCCCGCTGGTGGGCCACTGCGAGCAAAGCCAGCCCATCCGTTGGGCAGATTTTTAAAATCTCGCCCGACCGGAGGGCGGACTATTCTTCTCGCCCAATGGAGTGGCGACGGAAGGCTATTTATTTAATTTTTTTAAACTGAAAATCATTTATTTATATCCAAAAAATTAAAAATAAAAAATTCTCTACTAGCTAGTGTTGCCGCATGCAGTTGCTTGCAACTAGACCTGATCACACCCCGGCCCGGGCCGGTCTTGGAAAAGCCCGGTCACTTTGTCTTGAGCCCGAGCCCGGCCCGGCACAAATTTTTTTTCTTTGAACCAGGCCCGAGCTCGGCCCGAAGCCTAAAAGCCCGGTAAAAGCCCAGCCCAAAGCCCGATTTTACACTGAATTTTTATTTTTTGCAGGCTCGGGCCCAGCCCGCCGGGCTTGGTTTTAGGCCTGAGCCCGTCCCAACAAGCAAGCCTAGACCGGCCCGAAAAAAGGACCGAGTCCGGGCCGGGCTATCCATGATCAGGTCTACTTGCAACTTATATACTGGAGAAGAACGAATTATCTAGCTACTTGAAGTTCGAGGGTATTTATGAAACAAACGATACATTGGTGCTCAAAATGAACCGAGACCACCTAAAGTCCAAACTGATAGGAAAATATGGCAATTCACTTATACTTTCTAACAATCCTTCTCACGTGGAGACTCTCTCAGGCCTCAGAAATAGAATAATAGCGGACGACTTATTTAATGTTGGAAGTATGTGAATTGTCTATCTTTCCCCATCAGCTTAGTCTTTTGGACGAACTGGTCGATGCATGAAACTTAATATAGTATTAGAGCTAGAGGTCTTGAGTTTGAGTCCTGACTGACGCAATTAAATGAGTGACCCGCTCCTATTCCACGTCTGAGACCTGAGAGAGCCTCCACGTGAGAAAAAGTGTTGGAAATATAAGTGAATTGCCCACCTTTCCCCATCAGCCTCTCCACATGAGGAGAAGTGCTAGAAGGATAAGTGAACTGTCCACATTTCTCCATCAACGCACTTAAATAAGTCACCCACTCCTATTCCACATCTAAGGCTTAAGGGAGCCTCCACGTGAGGGGGAGTATTAGAAGTATTAAGTAAATTGCCCACCTTTACATCTAAGACCTGAGGGAGCCTCCACATGAGGAGTATTAGAAGTATAAGTGAATTCACATCTGAGACCTGAGGAACCCCTACATGAGAAGTATTAGAACTTAGAAGTATAAGTGAATTACTCATCTTTTTTCATCAGTTTAGACTTTTGGGTGAACTGGTCGATACATACAACTTAATAGAGACAATCGGCTTTTCTAGATAATAGAGGTAAAACATCCATCTTTTTCCATCAGTTTTTACTTTTGAATGAATTAATTGGTCGATATATAGAACTTAACACAGACAACCGGCTTTTAGAGTTATAAAACTTCCGGTGCATGCAGATTGCTTACGACCAAACAATCAGAACGCATGCAAAGCAGCATGATCTGATCCTCGTGAGTCGATCGGATCGAGGATAGTTTGATACACAAGCGACACTATATAGCAACATCTCGTGATTCGTGAAACAAGTTATTTAACAACATTAATTTCTTATACACGTGCACAAATAGCAACTGTGAACTGTCCGACCAGCCACGGGCTCACGCCTCACGGCACATATATATCCAGTACTGCGCTGGTTCTGTTTCGTGGCCAGTGATGTCTCGTTTCATTTGTCTGCTTTTTTTTTATGGCAGTCTGCATATTTCGTCCCATGAAAGGAATACCAAATGTATCACATTCCAGAGCGCAAAAAAAAAAAGAAAGTACAACTCATTTGTAGCGATGTATATCTATGCATTTTTCTTAAATCATCGACAGCTTGCCGTCAGGCCACAAATTCTAGTTGGTTCATGTGAAGACATCATGTACAAAAAGTTTCTTTCTTTTACAGTTATAAGCCTATTAATGTTGAAAAAAGTCCCTGTGCAGTACCTTTACATTAGTCCTGCAATTCTTGAGGGAAATAGCCGTAGAATCGATCGTAGATCGTAAGAGCCTGGTACGTACGTCCTAATCCAACACCCCAATAGAAAGAAAGAAATCAGGAAAACATTCAAAGGATCATATGGAGTAAGCATACCACAGTGTGTGTTGTCGTCCCTAACACGGCGTATGCACGTCTCTATAACCAGCACAAGCACATACACACAAACACCAGAGACATGAATCACTCAAAGAAACAATGTGAAGCTAGCACATATCACAAAAACATACTGATTACACTGATTACTTTCTCGACAAGACAAGAGGGTACAGCTACCTCATCTCTCCCAAGCAGGGTTTCAAAAGCCGATTTAGACCTCGAAACCGCCGTCCTGGCAGGACGGTTTTTCGCAAAAAACCGCCCAAAACCGGTAAAAACCGTGCAAATTCAAAATCAAATGGGCAAACGGGCTGGGTGGTTTCTCGGTGGTTTTTAGCCGAGAAACCGCCGGTTTTGGCGGTTTCCCGGCGGTTTTTGGGTAAAAACCGCCGGGAAAACTGGAAAACCGTGGAAAATGGAAAAAAAGGAAAATAGGTCTGAAAAAATTTAAAAAAATTGGGAAAAATCATAGATGGGTGAGATATATGTGTTTGTAATTTGTTTAATTATGGAAAAATTTTGGAACAACCTTTGATAAATATATGACATATTGAACATGTGAATATGAAGTCAATAATTTGAACAAGGTAGTTTCCAACAAAAATGTCAATACAAAGTCAATTTAAACATATGAATTTGAACATATCAATATGAAGTCATAATGTGGTATGGATGGTAGTTTTCAACAAAAATTTTGGCATGACCTATGCTAATTATTTGATAGTTGGAACATATCAACATTAAGTCAAATGCATATAAACATATATTACATTGCATAAGGTCAAGGTCCATACATGTATTGCATTACAGTACAACTTCACTCTCCTAAACATAATTAGGGGTCTTAATTTAAAATTTTGCTTCATACAAACCCTTCTAAAAACCATCTAGTTTTTTATAAGATTTTTTCTTAATTTTTTAAAAAATCAAATTTAATCTCAAATTTTTGAATTTGCCTGGGCAAAAACCGGTGGTTTGAGAAACCGCCGGCCAGCGGTTCGGCGAGAAACCACCGATTTTTGCGGTTTTTCGTCGGTTTTTCAAACCCTGCTCCCAAGGGACCAAGTCTAGTTCCCCGGCGCGAAGAAATAGCTGAGGACAACATTCGCAAGTCCGGCGGCGAGCCGTGGTGCACCAGGGAAACGGTTCACCGCCGGCGACAACATTAGGAGGGACACGCCGAGAAGCAGAAGGAGGAAGCCAATGAAGACGTGTCCGGTGTTGGTGTCGGGGTTGTCGAACGAGCAGGTGGCGACGAGAACAAGGATGCGGTCGGCGTCGAGCAAACGGTGCTGCAGGTGGCAAAGGGCCGGGAGGGGAGCCCTGACGCGACGACCGATCGCCTCTAGCTCTTCGTGCTGAGGTACGTAAGCCATGGGCTCGTCGCGCATTTGAGAGCCAGCAACTTGCAATTGCTCCCTATGATCAAGATTCAAGAATAAAGAGGAAAAAAGCCGAGAGCGAGTGATATTGTCAGACCATGTGGAGGTTTTCATATGGTGATGAGTATATATATGACTTGATTTGTTTTGATTAAGGAGTTTGTATTCGAGACTTGTTTAGAGTTGGGCCGATTTAAATTCAGTACGTATAGTTTTCATGGTTTGGACTGTTTCGTGGTGCTACTTTGCTCGGATGATTTTTTTTTGGTCTTCATAGCTTTTGTAGAGAATTTTAAGACGAAAGTTTTCGTTTTGGCAGAAAGTTATTTGATGCACAGATTAATTGATATAATTTTTGTAAGCTGCTATGCACTTAAAGTGCAGGTTTGACTTGTTATGATTAGCGTTGATCTAGGGTTAATTAGGGTCATTATATGATTATGAATGCTAACGTGCTAACTTGCAGTGAGGTAGGTGGGATATTTGTGGAGATTGTGTTAATCCATTTGAGTGCAGGTTTGAAGACAGCTGTGGTCGTTAGCGGGTATTGGGATTAGGTTGGGAGAACTGAGGTCCAGAACGTTTGAGGATGCCGGTGCGACGGTTGGGCTTAAATCGGGCTCACATGGACGTCATGGAGATGGACTTGAGGTGGCTCAAGGTTTCCGGTTTGGGTTGGAGGCCCAAATGCGTAAAAAATGAGCGGTCAAGTTCAGGGATGAAGACCCGTTGCATCGGGTTATTTGGGTTTTGTGTAAACCTCATATAGGTCTTGTGTGGCCCATATAAAGCTCATATGTACGGCTGGTTGTTGGTAGTGGGTTGAGTGAATCCTAGGCTTTGATAGGCTAGGTTAGAAGTTAAGCAACCATTGAAGAGTGGAGATGCACTTAAATAGCCTATACAAGGAGGCCTGGAAGGTTGCCTCCATTCAAGCTTTGGCTAGGATTTTATTTTAAAATTATGTGCTATTTGAAAATTTTGACCATTCTTATGTGGCCATATAAACCAACTAAGCAGCACAAAAAGTTCTTCCTTCGTTCTTATTGTGTTCTATCGTTCTTATTGTGTTCTATGTGTTTGATCTATTTTGTTTCTTTATTTCTTTTGCAACTAGTTTCTTTGCCTCCCCTTCTTCTGCATACTGATTTCTTGTTGATCTAGGAGGTACAGTGGCTCATATCATCGTGCAACCCATCAAAAAAGCCGAGATCGAGTCTTCCTTCTTTTAGTTCAAGTTCGTCGGTTTGTTCTTTCTGCACAGCAGTATTTGTTATTTATATTTCTTTCTGCTTCGACAGGATATGAAAGCAATTTTTGATGGGTTAGATTCATAATTTCTAGAGCTACTTGTGATAAAAATTTCATAGGGCCTACATCCGCGATTTAAGATCTATGAAAGTTTTCACCCTCTATTTGTAGTACAAAATTCTTGTGCAGCAGAGGGCTTGTGATTTTTTTTTTATTGGGAAGTGATTCTTGTTGAATTAGCTCTGTGACTTCCAGATCGTCCTTCAGTAAAATTTTCGTAGGGCCTAGAGCTGCGATTTGAGATTAGTGAAGGTTTTACTAAGCCCGTATTATGCAGTTCGAAGTCTTTGAGCAGTAAATCTTTTCATTTTGTATCTTTTTGCATGGTGATGCTATGAAGGTGATTCTTGATTTTTGGTTTTCTAACTTCTATATCTAACTGTTAAAAATGTCATAACTATATGAGCTACAGTTTGGAAGTTATAACCGTTTTACCAAGCCTTTGTTGTACTGTCAGAATTTATCTTCCGTCGCATTTCTTGATTAGCCTTGGCCCTTCATAGATTCTATAGCTATTTGAGATAAGTTTCATCTTTTGATTTGGATTTTGGAGCACATTGTTAAAAAAACATCAAGATTTATTTGGCATCTATTCAACCAGGGTTTTGAAAATCGATATGGCGTACAAAATTGGCAGCCCTCGATTTTCTATTTTTGGCAGTAAATCGCGGAAAATAGAGGAAAATGGCCAAATTTTGTGATTTAAATTTTGAATCAGCCGAAGGTTTCAGGAAACCCAAAATGGCCCATTTTTCCGAAAAATCGGTTGATATGGTCGATAAATCAATCGATTTTTGGGATAAATCGAGAAAAAGTCGAAATCGCACTGGAGAATGGAAAAATCGACGATTTTGTCGGAAAATCGAGATTTTTTGTTGCAAAAATAGTTTTGGAAGAATATTGAGAAAAGTTTATTTGCCGCGCCCCGACCTTGATTTGCCCTGAAAAAAGGTCGATTTGCTGCCGATTACGCGCGATTTTGCCTGGATTTGAGCGGACACTAAGAGGAGGAGGGGAACCGCACCTTCGGGATGCAAGGCAATAATGCAGACAGCGAGCATGAGGCAATAATGCAGAGCTTTATCTAATGGGCCAACTTGGGCCGAGTATAAATAGTACTTTTCGTAATTTCCATGATTTAAATTCAAATTTTCACGTAAATCCGATGTTGTTTTTGATTCTTTTTTTTTCACCATCCTGTTTATACACGGCTCAAAATTTTTTACCGATTTTTAGGTTTTTCAAATTTTGTAATTCAAATCAAAATTTGAATTTTAGTCGCCATTTGCCGAAATCAACCCGCCGCGATTTCGCGGTAAGTCACAAAAGATCGCGATTTACTGTCGATTTTTAAAACCCTGTATTCAACCCCTTCTGTCCGTCTAGCTCGGTCTTTCCTATACGTAGATAGCCCCAATACTGTGGATGGGGAATGGGATTACTGGAAGCAATGTTAATATAGAAGAAGCCATTGGACTTCTCTACATGCGAATAATTAACCTCATTTTTTACGTCTTGTCACGTACGTGCTTGCTTTCGTCAGTAGTAGTTCCTGAAAGGCACCTGCCTTCCCGAAGAATGATGCCACTCCGCTGTTCTGAAGACCGCTCTGCCAGCTGCCCTTCTGAAATTTATGCGGCACCGCTTTCCCACAACATGGTCCCAGTGTAGAGCATGGATTAGGGCGTACTATAGATGGCCAGATGGGCCGGGCCAAATGGGCCGGCACGAGGCACGGTTCCACGGCCCGGCCCATGGCACGGCACGCACGCAAGACGGCTTGGCTTGGCTCGGGCGGGCGCACGACGGCAATGCCGTCTTGGGCACTGGGCCGATTGGTTTGGCGTGGCGTCTTGCCCAAGACGGTTAAACGATCGGCCCGATTAGGGCTCGCGACTGAGCCCAGCTGCCCACCCCATCCCCATAGGCCATATGCCCATTTGCATGTGAATATGTGATCATTCAATTTAATATTTGAATCATTCAATTTGATTGTGAGTTGTAACTTATGATGTGAATATGTAATCATTGTGAATAATGTTTGAATCGGTTTGAAATTTGATTTGAAATTTTGAAATTGTTAACTTCAGCTGATCAAGCGAAGGGGTTTTTAATAGCATGGGCCATGGGCGCACGAATCGCTTGGTCAGTGGGCTAACGGCCGGCCTGACGGTTAGCTCTAGGCGTCTTAGTGCGTGCCTCGCTCGGCCTCACTCGGCACGGCTGAGCAAGACGGACGGGCTAACTAAGCTAACTGGCCGGGCGGGCAATTCAGCGTCTTGCAGTTGTCTTGGAGCCTGCTTGGCCATCTATAGGGCGTACTCAAAATTGTTTTTTAATATCTCAAAGTCACTTGCCAAACCTCTCAAGTCACAAAGACCAATGTAGCCAAACGTCCGGTCTTCTCCAAACCATTTTTGTTAGTGTCGGATCCTAAAATTTGAGCTATACTGTTTGGGCTCAACGAAGAAACAGGGAGCAAACACTATTTTGTTTTTTAATCTATTTTGTTTCTTTTTTTTTTGGCAATGGGTTTCCTTGCCTCCCCTTCTACATACTGATTTCTCGTTAATCTAGGAGGTGTAGAGGTTATTAATATCTCTCATATCATCTTGCAACCCATAAAAAATAAAGATCAAGTCTTGCTTCTTTTTGCTCAAGTTCGCCGGTTCGTTCTTTTTGCATGGTAATACTTGTTATTTTCATTTCTTTTTGCTCCAACATGATATGAAGGTAATTTTTGTTGGGTTGGATTCCTAGCTTTTAGAGCTACATGTGATAAAAATTTTATAGGACCTAGAGCCACGGTTTAAGATCTATGCAAATTTTTTAATCCTCTATTTGCAGTCCGAAATTCTTGTGTAGCCGAGTTTGCGATTTGTTTTGCTTAGATATTGGATGGAGGTGATTTTTGTTGGATTAGCTCCATGACTTCTAGATCGTCCTCCAGAAAAATTTTCATAGGGCTTAGAGTCACGATTTGAGATTTGAAAATGTTTCCCAAGCCCCTATTATGAAGTTCGAAGTTTTGAGCAGCAGATCTTATGATTTTATATCTTTTTGGTCGGTGATGATATAAAGGTGATTCTTGATTTTCTGGTTTCCTAACTTCTATATCTAGCTTTATTAAATATCTCATGACCATATAAGCTACAATATGGAAGTTATAGCCACTTTACCAAGTCTCTGCTCTGCCGTCAGAATTTGTCTTTCGCTACATTTCTTAATTAGCCTTGTTTCTTCATAGATTTTATAGCTATTTGAGACAAGTTTCATCTTTTGATTTAGAATTTGGAATACGTTGTTGAAGAAAACATCAAGATTCAATTGGCGTCTATTCAATCCCTTCTGTCCGTCTAGCTCGGTCTTTCCTATACGTAGATAGCCCCGATACTGTGGATGGGGAATGGGATTACTGGAAGCCATGTTAATATATGTTGTGGGTGTCACTCCACGAACAGAAAACAGGGCTGCCCCCGATGTGCGATCCCGCGCACCCAAGACAGCTCTAGGAAACTCTCGTGCTCTCGCTGGTAACGTTCGTGGATGGAAGGAACGCTACACTTGGACCAGAAGAATCCGTCTATTATCGGCGTCCTCCTCCCCTTATATAGGGACGGGAGTGTACAGCACCATGCAATGGCGGTCCCTTTTCTTACATACCCCGACCAAGGATCCGTGGGTCATTTCCTTGCTACTTTACACGTTTTGCCTCCCACCTGCCCTCATGCAAGGGGCATTAGGGTCATTCCGCAACATCTTAGCCATACTCTTTACGGCCTTGTCCTCCCAAAAAAGCCTCCACTACGGGCCATATGGGGGATTACACCCAGGCGACGGTTACAGACCAGACTGCGCCCATCTGACATCCACTCGGGTACCCTGACAAGGTGCCAGTCTTGTCGGCGCGCCCGGCCCGCCTCGCCCTGCTACGGGCGGGGACGTTCGCCCCGTCGCCCTCCGATCACGTCGCTTTCTCTTGAGTTAGTCGGACGTTAGCTCCGCCCGGAGCTTCCCGGCCCGGGCTTGCTCCTTGCTCCGCTCCTGCTGCCCCGCTTAGCCCCGCGCGTGCTCCGCGCTCCGCCCGCGTCCCTTGTCGCCCCGTCTGCGTTGTCCACAGCTTCGCTCGCGCCCCTCGCCGCTCCCTCTTTAGCTTCGCCGGGCCTTACACAAGCTCCGCTCCGCCGTTCCCGTCCTCCGCATTCCCTCCCTTAGCGTGTTTTGATCGCCCCCCTGAAAAAACAGAGAAGAGCAGGCGGAGGTACGGCGGGGGCGGACCCTTCCTTCGCTCCCAAGTCCGAGGGGGTACCTATCTCCGGTCTACAACAGGAGGCCCTTATGGTTGAGGGCTTGCTTTGCCATGCCCTTGGCCATGCCATAGATAGGCCTGAGTCCTGATACTCCCTTGGGAATGTGGAGCGAGTTTCCCTTTTACCGGACGCCTGACGGTTGCGCTTCCCGAGGCCTCGGTGCGCTTCGCCACGCAGCAGCGTCATACCCGGTCCCGTCGGCCGACTCACGCCGCCGGTCCTTTCACATGTCGTGATTACTCATTGCGGCTCTTAGGGTTCCGCACCGTTGCAAATCTGCCCATTAAACCGCAACGCGCACGCCTCCCCCTTTTGCGGGATTGGCGCCAGGTGTAAATATCGAGGGCTAAGGCCAAGCACGCCTTCCCTTTATAACCACGGGGTCCTGGGAGTGATGGGTTCCGTTTCTCTTTGCTTTCGTCCCCGGCTCCTCCTTTTCATCTTCCTCTATTCCGCCGCGCCTGTGTCCGGCTCGCTATTCTTTTCTCACCGATGGCTCCTCGCCGCGCGCCGCAAGTAAAGCCGGTCCTGAGTGAGGCGGATGCTGCCGCGTTGTCCCCGGCGTTGGGGTGCTCGTCCCTGGGGCCAGACGAATTAGATGCTCTGGCGGCGGAGTTCGGCGTTCGCCGCTCTTCCATGCGGGCTCCGGGTCGGGAGGAGACGCCCCGCTCTCGAGCCGACGAGGCGGTGGTGTTCGCTGCTTTCTTGGAGACGGGGCTCCGTTTCCCCACCGCGCCGCTGGTGGTGGAGGTGCTGCAGTTCTTCAGAACGGAGCTCTCACAGCTGACGTCCAACGCCATCGTCCGCATGGCGGTGTTGGATTGGGCTTTCCGTCCCGCTCATGTCGTGCTGACCGGGCGCGTGTTTTCTCTTATCGAGAACGCTTTCTGGCAGCCTAAGCAACAAAAGGCCGGCGACGGGGGCCAGCGATCCTGCTTCGGATCACTGAACTTCCAAACGAAACGTCCCCTGGTGAAGGAGATCCCCGTCGCCGCCGCCAAGGGGAAATGGGAAGCCAGCTGGATGCAGCGTTGGTATTATCAAGCTCTCGACAACTTCGACTCGCCTCTCCGCACTACCATGGGCCCTGTGCGAGCGATCCGGTCGCCCAACTTGGAGGCGACAGCGGAGGAGGCTAGGCTCCTTGCGTACCTGAAGGCCTTTCACTACCAGAGCACCATGCACGACCTGGCGGAGGAGTTCTGCCTCTGCCGCTTCGAGCCCCTGGCGAGGAACCCCGCCGTCACCTTGGAGTGGCCCGCAGACGGCACACTGATCGTCTACCGGCCCCAAGGGACTCGTAATCTCAGGCGCGGGGCGGCGGAGAGGCGTGCGCGCGGTCTATTGGCCCCTGCCGCCCGCGGAGTACGAAGCTGCCATGGAGACGGCCGGGGCGGCGCGCAATCCCCGCGTTGCTCAATGGGGGCTTCGTCAGGCTCCTCCGCCTCGGGGCACCGGGGGCTCCCCTCGGCCGAAGAAGCGGGCCCGGGTGATCTCCGCCCGCCCGCTGCAGGCTGTGCCTCCTTCAGACGAGAGCGGCGGCGCGAGCGAAGACGACGATAACTTCGACACCGATGGGGAGGAGGAGGAAGAAGAGGAGGCGGAGGGAGACGAGCGGGGCTCCTCCGTCTCCGCCGGGCCGTCCGGAGCGCGTTCCCCCCGGCTCTCCTTCTTGAACATCCCCGGGGTGGAGTTCGTGGACCTTGACGATGATGCGGAGGCGAGTAGCCCCGCTCCGAAGGTGGCGCACGTCCCCTCTTCGGAACCCGCCGTCTCCCCAGGAGGTGGAGCGCGAGATCCCTCTGGGGGCGTCGTCGGCTCGCGGCCAGAGGGGGTGCGCGACATCTATGCGAGCACCTCTGTCCCTGATACCCCTCCTGGCACCGAAGGTCTGACCCCCGAAACTTTTCCCATGATCTCCTTAGGTGGCATCGATCTTTCTGGGTTTGATCTGAAGGCGCACATAGGGGGAGGGGACGTGGAGATGATGGACGTGGCGGCGGCCGCCGGACCTCCTGCCGCGGGGTCGGACGCTGGGCCTCCCGCTCTTGCCGAGGTGGGCGGTGCCAGGCCTTCGGTCCCGGCCACCGGTGATGCTCCTCCCGGGGCCGGGACTTCCGCGGGCAAAGGGGTCTCTTCCTCCGGGCCGCCGGTTCTCGGAGGCACGCCAGAGGCTCTGCCGGCTCCTCCGCCGCTTCCCCCGGCCTCGACGTGTCCGGGTTCTTCGGCCCTGCCTCAGGGCTTCGGCATAATCCGAGGTGATTCGAGGCCTACTTCGGGGCTCGACACCTCGGGGCTCTTCCCCCTGGACTTCCATAGCCGGGCTACGACGGCCTCGGCGCTGAGGAAGATGCGCGGGGCCTTCCATTCTGAAGCGGAGTCTCGGCGCCTCTTCGGTGGTATCAACGACCACGCGCTGAGTGACGCTGCCACCGACTTCTTCATGAAGGTTCCCCATCCCTGTCGCCTCCTCCGGGGGGCCTCACTCCAGCTGACGCTGCTTTGCGCTTCGCTTTCCTCCGCAGGGTGCTTTCGTAGCTGCGGAGGTGTCCAGGCGGGTTCAGGTGAACACCCGCGACTACGTCCAAGTGAATCGGGAGCTCGACGAGGCCCGGAAGGGCGCGGAGGAGTCGGACGCGGAGAGGGCTCGCCTGGAGGGGGCCCTGCGATCTTCCACTGAGACTCTGGCGAAGGTCCAGAAGAGCCGAGCAGAGCCGGATCTGCCGCCTGAACGCGGAGCCGAGGACCTCGTTTCTCCATGAAGACCAGCCTCGCCGCCCAGAGCAGAGCTCGCGCCGTAAGCTGCGGAACGAGTAGAAGAAGGAGGGCCGCATCGAGGAGTTGAAGGACCTCCTGAAGGTGGCGGAACTCGCGAAAGAGATGCTCAAGATGGCCGCGGAGGAGCATCCCCGCCAGCTCGCCGCCGCTAAGGGCGAGGCTCAAATAAGCCTTGTCAATCTTGGCGTCGGCGGAGGAGCGTTAGGAGACCGCCTGTGGCTGCTCGAGACCACGACCACGGGATTTAGGGGGCGACTAGCGCCTTCCTCCAGCAACTCCCTCGCCTTGGGATTGACGCATCGAGCCGCACCCCTGCGCCCGGCGCGGAGGCCATCAAATTCCTCCAGAACTCCGCTGGGCTCCTGGGGAGCTCTGCCGTGGCCTTCGAAAGCCATTGCGCCCGCTTGGAGGCTTTGAAGACGGCGCAGCTCCTCGAAGCCAAGGGCTGCACACACGTCCAAGAGCACTTTGGTGCTACCTCCGCAGCCGCGGGCCCCCCGGGGTTTTCTAACATCGCGTCGGCCGGGAAGGCTTCTCCTGCCGCAACTCGCCTAGCCTCTCGTTTCATCTCCGACTTCTGGAATCACCATGGCGAGGCAGCGGCGGGGGAGTCCGTGCGGCGAGCTCGAGCGGCGCTGAGCGCTCTGAAGGCCGCGGCTAAGGCGGGCTCGTCCAGCGAGGCTAAGGGCAAGGAGAAGCAGCCTCCCTCGTAACTTGTATTTTCTCCCCTCCCCTCTCTTCGTGTAGACCCTTCGCCTGTAATCGGACCTATTTAGTCTATTTGCAGCATCCCGCGATGCTGGGTGCGCTCCGATATTTTCCTTTCTTTGATTGCTCCGCTCGAACCCCCTCGGGCCGAAGGGAGATCCCACGGTCTTAGTATAATGTCCTTACGGTGCTTCGTTTTTTGCCCGCCTATTTATGGTAGCGCGCATGGCTGTGGCGCGCCTTCGGGCTCCTGGGCCAATGGCGGCTCCTGTGACGCTTCGGTTTTGCTTTACCATTTATGATCATGCGCGCGGCCACGACGTTTGGGGCTCCGTGTCCCGCCTTTCCCCAGCAAAGCTCGTCTCGGCTTCCGGGGTCCCTTAATGGCGGGCAGCCGGCTTGGCTGGCCCTTCTCGCCGTATAAATATGTCTTCCCCGGCGTCCCCGAAGGCATTCCCAACCCCTGTTCCTAAGAGCGCCGCCATGTCCCAGCTCTCCGGCTTCTCGTTCCTTTCTTCGATCGTTTCACTTCCCGACCTTAGTGACGGCCCGGCGCTGGCCGGAGCTCTCGACGCAAGGCTCGCCGCCGAGGTGGGGGCGATGGGAGGCGCCACCGGCAACGTGGCCGTCGCAGGCCACGCGGGCCAACACGTCAGGCCTGTTCTTCCGGGTGCCGACGCCTTGCACCCGATCGTTGTCTCCGACGGAGAAGATGATGACGTCAATCCTCCAGCGTCGCCGCCTTCTCCTACCAGCTCCGTCGGAAGCAATGACGTGCTGGTGGTGAAGCCGACCCGCCTCGGGCATGCTCGCTTTCGCCAGGCGCCAGGCGGGAGAAAGGCCTACTGACCTTCGAGCAGCTAGTTAAATGATTGTCTAGGTAGCCCCTAGGGGCCTTTGTATCATTCTGCCTCCTCTGAAAAGCATTCCATTGTCTTTGCTCCGGGAGTCGGTGTCGAAGGGGTGTTTGCCTTGTGTGCATGTTGCATGTTTCGAGTGACAACTGCCAGGACGCGGCCAAGCGCCCGTAGCGGAGGTAACGCATTAGGCTCAGCTGAGCGCGAGTTCTTCGACGCGAAGGAGCGGGTGAGACGTTAGTCCGACCAAGCGCTCGTGGCGAAGGTGGCGCGTTAGACTTAGCTAATCGCGAGTTTGTCCATGCGAAGGAGCGGGTGGGACGTTAGCCCGACCAAGCGCTCGTGGCGAGGGTGGCGCGTTAGACTTAGCTAACGGCGAGTTCGTCCATGCGACGGAGCGGGTGGGACGTTAGCCCGACCAAGCGCTCGTGGCGAGGGTGGCGCGTTAGACTTAGCTAACCGCGAGTTCGTCCATGCGAAGGAGCGGGTGGGACGTTAGCCCGACCAAGCGCTCGTGGCGAGGGTGGCGCGTTAGGCTTAGCTAACCGCGAGTTCGTCAATGCGAAGGAGCGGGTGGGACGTTAGCCCGACCAAGCGCTCGTGGCGAGGGTGGCGCGTTAGACTTAGCTGACCGCGAGTTCGTTTCCTTCGATCGCACCACACTGCATGCACAGGGACAATGAAATTTTACGTGGAAACCCCGAGGGGGAAAAAACCACGGGTGGGGGCGCTAAACGGCCCCCGGTTGTAACTTTTTCATTCATGGATGCATGTGTGTACACACTCTCCTTTTTTTTGAGAAGTACATATGGATAGTTACATTACGGGTAAAACCTCTTGAGCGCGTCGGAGTTCCAGGTCCTTGGTACGTCTTCGCCCTCTAGGGTGGCGACCCGGTGTGCCCCCTTCGCTGTGGATTCCTTGATGACGTAGGGGCCTTCCCATGTGCATTCAAGCTTGGCGAACGTCGGGGCCGATCGTTTGAGTACCACGTCCCCCGGCGCCAAGTCTCTTTTCCTGACCTTCTTGTTGAAGGTCCGCGTCGAAGCCTTGGCGTAGGCTTTCATGGTGATCAGGGCTTGCGATCGCCCTCCTCTGTTAGGTCATGCGTGATGTACCGCCATGTCTCAGATCGGGCCCTTGATGATGCGGAGGATCGCTGAATCTCCATGGTGAGACGGCCTCCTCTCCGAAGATTAGCCTGAATGGGGAGAAGCCCGTGGGACGGGACGCGGAGGTGCGTGCGGCCCAGAGGACTTTGGGTAGCTCATCCGGCCATGCGCCCTTCGCCGTGTTATAAAGTCTTTTCTTGATGCCGTCTAGCAGCAGGCCATTGGCTCTCTCTACCGCGCCGTTCGCCTGCGGGTGCCCGACTGACGCGAAGCAGATTTTCGTGCCGATGCCCTCGCAATATTCTTGGAACCTCTTAGACTCGAACTGGGTTCCGTTGTCTGTGACGATTTCGTAAGGAACCCCGTACCTGCAGACGATTGTTTTCCAGAGGAACTTGGTTGTGGCTTCGGCTGTTATCTTCGCCACTGGCTCCGCTTCGATCCACCGGGAGAAGTAATCAATGGCGACGATTACGAACTGTGGGCTTCCTCGGGCTTTGGCCAGCGGACCAACGATGTCGATTCCCCACTTTGCGAAGGGCCAGATCGGGGGCACTGGGTGTAGTTCGCTGAGCGGGGCTTTCTTCTGCTTAGTCATCTGTTGACAGGCGTGGCAATGCTTGACCAGATGCTCCGCATCTTGTAGAGCTGTTGGCCAATAAAGGCCCATTCTGAACACCTTGCCGGCGAGGTTCCTAGGGGCTTGGTGTGCTCCACAGGTCCCTTCGTGCGCCTCGCGCAAGGCTTCGATCCCCCCTCCCTGGGATATGCAGCGAAGCCACAGAGCGCAAAGCCCTCCGCGGAACAGGAGCCCCTCGATTATGGCGTACTTCTTCGCTCGAGCTTCGAGTCGTTTGGCCTCTGCTTCGTCCTGTGGGAGGGTGCCGTCCAGAAGGTAGCTGTGTATCTCGTCTCGCTAGTCGTTGCTGGCCGCTGGAGTTATGACGTTGACCTGGGAGGCGATGGAGGGGGTTCGGAGCACCTCAAAGAATATGGTCTGGGGTAAAGCGCCTCTGGACCCCGCCGCCTTTGCTAGCTCGTCGGCCCGCTCGTTTTGCGACAGTGGAATCGCACGTATGAAGAACCCATCGAATGTTCTTTCCATCGCCCTGATCACCTCGACGTATTTCTGAAGTTGTTCGTCTTTGACTTGATACTCCTTGGAAATATGTCCTTCGATAAGTTTCGAGTCGGTTCTTAGGATGGCGCGCCTGGCGCCCATGGCTTTGGCCTTGCGAAGCCCCAGGAGAAGTGCTTCGTACTCGGCCGTATTGTTTGTCGAGGGGAATTCCAGGTTCGTCGCGAACTCGGCTGCTTCTCCACCCGGGGCCGTGATGATGGCCGCTATTCCTGCGCCATGTACCCCCAGGATCCGTCGGAATGGAAGAGCCATACGTCCGCGTCGTCGTTGCCGTCGGGTGCCGGGGAAGTCCACTCCGCGACGAAGTTGGCCAGGACCTGGCTCTTGATTGCGGTGCGCGGCACAATGGTTAGCTCAAAGGGGGCGAGCTCGACCGCCCACTTGCTGACGCGCCCTGAGCTTTGCTTGTTCGACAGCATGGAGCTTAGGGGGTATGCCGTAGGTACTTTGATCCGGTTCCTCTGGAAATAGTGCCGGAGCTTCCTTGATGCCATCAATAATGCATACGCCAGCTTCTCCATCTCGGCATAGCGCAGCTTCGCTCCCTGCAGGGCCTTGGAGACAAAGTAGACCGGTTGTTTGCCGAGCCTCTCCTCGACTGAGGGCAATGGCCAGATCATGGAGGGGCCCGCGGCGAGTAGAAGCAGCTCCTCGCCTTGCTTCGGGCTTTGTAGCGTGTGCAATTTCATGAGGCCCCGCTTCAGGTTGTCGAATGTAGCTTGGCATTCGTTTGTCCAGGAAAAAACCTCACTTGCTCGCAGGGCTCTGAAGAAGGGGAGGCTTTGCTCCGCTGACTTGGGCAGGAACCTGCTGAGTGCTGCGAGCCGCCTCGCCAACCTTTGAACGTCCTTGACGCTTTTTGGCGGGGCCATGTCTTGGATTGCTTTAATCTTTTCGGGGTTGGCTTCGATGCCCCGCTCGGAGACAAGGAATCCCAATAGTTTTCCTGCTCGCACACCGAAAACATATTTTTCGGGGTTAAGCTTCACCTTTTCTTCCAGTAGGCTGTTGAAGGTTTCGCGCAAGTCGGCGACGTGGTCCTCTTTCTTCGCGCTTTTGACGACAATGTCGTCGACATAGGCTTCGATGTTTCGCCCGAGCTGCTTAGCGAAGATTTTGGCGATCAACCTAGCGAAGGTGGCCCTGGCATTTTTAAGGCTAAACGGCATTCGCACAAAACAGTATGTGCCGAAGGGGGTGATGAATGCAGTCTTGTCTTCGTCTTCTCTGCGCATGTACACCTGATGGTATCCCGAGTATGCATCGAGAAAACTCATCATCTCCGATCCGAAGGTGGAATCGACGAGCTGGTCGATGCGAGGCAGAGGGAAGTCATCCTTCGGGCACGCCTTGTTGAGGTCGGTGAACTTTTTAACGAGGACCACATTGGCGAGCCACTCGGTGTGGATGGCCTCGCGTATAATCCCAGCGCGAAGCAACTTCTCCACTTCCGTCTTCGCTGCGTCTTGCCTCTCCGTGGCGAGCTTCCTGAGCTTCTGCTTCTTCGGCTTCGCGTCTGGCCTAATGGCCAGCCCGTGTTCAATCGTGGTTCTCTGCACACCGGGGATGTCCCCTGGACCCCATGCGAACACATTTTCGTACTCCTGAAGGACTTGCAGCAGTGCTTGCTCCTCCGCGGGGGTAAGGGCAGCGTTGAGGGTGACTGTCTTATCGCCATTGGGCTGTAGGGCCACCTTCTTCGTTTCTCCTTGGGGGCGCGGTTTGGGGAGCCACTTGCTGCGTTGCTCGGTAGAAAGATTTTCTTCCGTCGTGTAGACATTCTTGACCTGTGGGGGCCCTTCTAAATCTATCCTTCGAGCGAGAGCTTGATCCCCCGGACTGTAATGGTACCACCGGGCGAAGGCATCTTCATGCAAAGGAAACCATGGTGTATAATGGCCCCAAATGCGGTCAGCGACCCTCGCCCCATTATGGCGTTGTACTGGAAGGGCATGTCGACGACATCAAACGAGACTAGACGAGTGACGCTGGACTGCGGTGTCACGAAGGTCACTTCCAACTCAATTTGCCCGATAGTGCCGACCGGGTTTCCCCCGAAGCCTATCAGCGGCACCTCCGATCTCCTTAGACGGTCGCGGGGGATCATCATCTGTCTGAATGCATCGATGGAGAGGATGTCAGCCGCGCTCCCTCCATCAACTAGCACTCTTCGCACCTCGCAGCCGGCGATCATAGCGAAGACCACCAAGGAGTCTTGATGGGGAAAATGCACCCCCGCGCGTCTTCGTCGGTGAACATGATTGGCTCGTGCTCTTGCTGGGGGACGAAAGACGGGTTGACCCCGACATGATTGATCTGCCTGGCGTATGCCTTGCGCTGCCTTTTGGAGGGCATGTGCAAGGAGGACCCCCCGGTAATGGTGTTGATGACGCGATGCACATGATTTATTGCTCCATGTAGTGGGGGTCGCTGGTGTTCCGGAAGTGGCGGGGGCGGGGGTGGGAGGGGGAGTACTTCGCCTTCTCTTTTCTTGGCCTCGAAACGCCGGTACCCCTCGATCACCTTGCAATGGGCCGAATCGTGAGTGCCATTTTCGCCATGGTACTCGCAGTGGTACCTTCTCCTGACTACCTCCTCCCGTTTAGGTGCTGGCCGGTCACCATCTCGCTTGTCGTGCCAGCGGGGCGGGCTTCGTCTGCGCCGCTCTGGGTGCTTCCCCCTGTCATCGCGTCGTTCGGCCCGTTCATCAATGTAGTGAATCCTTTTCCCCTTGTCTTTTCCTTCACGCTCTTGCGCACGGGTCCTTCCTTTTCTCTTCGACGTGGGCTCCTTCTCCCGATCCCTCCGGCGGGGGGATTGCTTCGACGATTCGTCCCGTGGTTTGTCTTCCCTCCGGGAGTTGTCCTCCTCCGCCTGGGCGTACTCTTTCATTTTGGCGAACAGTTCCTCCACGGTGCGGACCTCCTTCCGGGCCAACCTCTCCGCTAACGGTCCTCTTCGCAGCCCGTACCGCGCGGCGTTGATGATGGTGGTATCGCTGACCTCCCGGATCTGGCATTTGATCTTGGAGAAGCGCTGGAAATAGCTCTTGAGGGATTCCCCTTCGCGCTGCCTCACAGCGAACAAATCGCTCTCTTCTTTCATCCCATCGAAGTTTCCCTGGAAGTTGCTTTCCATTTTGGCGCGAAGTTGGGGCCAGCTTTCGATGGAGCCCGACTCGAGGGAAGAGTACCATGAGAGGGCGATGCCCTCAAGCGCTAGGAGCAGCCCCTTGGCCTTGATGTCGTCATCTCCCCCTGCAGCTTCCACGGCGGTGTCATACACGCGGAGGAACTCTCGGGGGTCCGCTTTGCCATTGTACGGCTTGATGGTGGGGAGCTTAAAGTTTCCTAGGGAAGGCCACCTTTTTGCGCGGAGCCTGGCGCAAAGGGGGTTGGGGTCGTCGTCGTTCCTGGTTGTTCTTGCGCGTGTCGGGGAGAGTACCTCTTGGTTCGGGCTTTCGTCTTGTGACACCGTGAGGCCTTGGTTCGTCTGTCCCTGCAGGCGTTGCACCTCCGCCATCAGCTTTTCGTTTGCCTCCATTAGCGCCCGCACGTTGGGGTCGAGCGCTTCCTGCGTACTCCGGGCCCCTCGTAGGGTGGCTCCTCCCCTGCGGCCGCCCGCCTGCCGGCTCGGGTGGTTTGACGCCTCCGCCGCGTCCTCTCCGGTCGGCCGTCGACCGCCCGCCACACTGTGCCCGACGCTGAGGGCGCTATGCAGTCACCGCAACGGGCAGCGGTGGGCGCACCTCCGGGGATGCCTCTAGCGATGCGGGGGCCCGATCCTCCTCGTCTTGCACCTGCAAGCGACTGCATGTTTGGCTCCCCAACGACCTCCCTGACTCTCCGCCCGCAGCCCCTGTGGTAGCCCCTTGGGACGTGGTCGCGGCCTTCCTCTTCGGCGGCATGGTTGTCGGTGATTCGTTGTCGAACAGCTTGGGAGCGATGGCTTTCTCTAGCAATCGATCCCCACGGACGGCGCCACTGTTGTGGGTGTCACTCCACGAACAGAAAATAGGGCTGCCCCCGATGCGCGATCCCGCGCACCCAAGACAGCTCTAGAAAACTCTCGTACTCTCACTGGTAACGCTCGTGGATGGAAGGAACGCTACACTTGGACCAGAAGAATCCGTCTATTATCGGCGTCCTCCTCCCCTTATATAGGGACGGGAGTGTACAACACCATGCAATGGCGGTCCCTTTTCTTACATACCCCGACCAAGGACCCGCGGGTCATTTCCTTGCTACTTTACACGTTTTGCCCCCCACCTGCCCTCATGCAAGGGGCATTAGAGTCATTTCGCAACATCTTAGCCATACTCTTTACGGCCTTGCCCTCCCAAAAAAGCCTCCACTACGGGCCATATGGGGGATTACACCCAGACGACGGTTACAGACCAGACTGCGCCCATCTGACATCCACTCGGGTACCCTGACAAGGCGCCAGTCTTGTCGGCGTGCCCGGCCCGCCTCGCCCTGCTGCGGGCGGGGACGTTCGCCCCGTCGCCCTCCGATCACGTCGCTTTCTCTTGAGTTAGTCGGACATTAGCTCCGCCCGGAGCTTCCCGGCCCGGGCTTGCTCCTTGCTCCGCTCCTGCTGCCCCGCTTAGCCTCAAGGCCCGCCGCCCGCGTCCCTTGTCGCCTCGTCTGCGTTGTCCACAGCTTCGCTCGCGCCCCTCGCCGCTCCCTCTTCAGCTTCGCCGGGCCTTACACAAGCTCTGCTCCGCCGTTCCCGTCCTCCGCATTCCCTCCCTTAGCGTGTTTCGATCGCCCCCCTGAAAAAAACAGAGAAGAGCAGGCGGAGGTACGGCGGGGGCGGACCCTTTCTTCGCTCCCAAGTCCGAGGGGGTACCTATCTCCGGCCTACAACAATATAGAAGAAGCCATTGGACTTCTCTACATGCAAATAATCAACCTCATTTTTTACGTCATGTCACGTACGTGCTTGCTTTCGTCAGTAGTAGTTCCTGAAAGGCGCCTGCCTTCCGGAAGATCCCACTCCGCTGTTCTGAAGACCGCTCCGCCAGCCGCCTTTCTGAAGAAATTTATGCGGCACCGCCTTTCCCACGTCATGGTCCAAGCGTAGAGCATGGATTAGGGCGTACTCCAAATTGTTTTTTAATATCTCAAAGTCACTTGCCAAACCGCTCAAAGACCAATGAAGCCAAACGTCCTGTCTTCTTCAAACCGTTTGTGTAAGTGTCGGGTCCTAAAATTTCAGCTATACCGTTTGGGCTCAACCGAATAAAACAGGGAACAAACACTTCACAAGAATTTATGCCCTGAGCGTGCGAGGAGGTGCGTACTACGTACCAAATATGCAACGTTGTCATCTTAATTGTTGATTAGTTATGTCATTTCAACCCGAACGTTATGGTCATCTGATCTAAATTTGAGCTGCAGGGTATCACGTGCGTATAACACATTTTTTTTACCCGCAGCAATTATCCTGTAGCTGCACCAATAAGAAACTCATAACCCCTGTATAATTTATGGTCCAGTCATCAACTAAATAAAAATGAGCCAAACCCATAAGTGAGAGAAATTCTGATGCGAAAACGGGTCAAAACAATCAAACTCACCGACAAGGCAACAACCAAAAAGATTGCCCTTAGAAGAAAACAACCATAATGATTCCAAGATGGACATTATCTCATCGATCGCAGCTTTCCACAAGTCAAGACTGTAACGTGCTCAGCGATCCCTCCCGGCTCCCCTTGTCCTCTCAACTTCAGTGACCTCACCACCGAAGATGGAAAGGTGAGGGTCCTTGTTTTCGTCTTGCTCTGGTAACTTTATGATCAGATCTAGTTTTTTATGGTTAGGGTTTGCTAGTCGTTTCGTCCCTAACGGTGGTGTTGATGGAGGCACAACGAGGTATAAAAATAAGTTTCCGTCTAAAATTCTCCAGCACAGCGGTTGGCCTCGACATCCTCCTTGTTGAAGTCTTGAGTAGAGTTAGTACCCTTGATCCCTGAGCTATTCGTAAGGTAGTGGGACCTTTCTCCTCATGTGGTAGGAGTTTTGTTTTGGTCTAGAGCTAGTTTTGTTTCCAGGTCAGTGTTTCGAAAGCTGAAGGTCATGTTGGTCCTCGAAGCGCTATTAAGACGTGGCGAGGGCGGGTTAGGTCGACGAGAGCAGATATGAGAAGAGTGGTAGAGAAGCAGGATTTAGATGTTCGAGCTTTATCTTTAGCTAGGAAAAGACATGCCCCCTTAGAAAGTGCATAAAATGTCTAGTTTGTGTTTATTAGTGCGAGCACTGTACCATGCATGCAACAAGTTCTTGGTTTTGGTAAGATGAATGCAAGATGCTTTTCATACTACTTCTATTAGGAGGTGTTGGGTTATTATGTGTTATTATGTGAAGTTAGTTATAAGCGTTATTCTTATGGTTATAAACCTTTGGTCTATAGTCTAATGAAAAATATTGTTTTTCAAAAAAGTTATAACGGCAGGTCACCATCCGAGATCCAGCCCGAGGCAAGATAAGACAAGGAGATAGCCGAAGCTTTGAATACGGAGCCAGGGGTGTACCGTGTACACCAAATTAAGATCTCTTAAGAAAACACCGTGTACACCAACTTCCACTAAACAAGTCCCACTGAAGAGACTATTCAACACCCAGCACCAGCATAGAAACGCACATGGCCAACCCACGGCACCACCTTTGCATTGGTAGTTTTGGCTGGTTTGGTTTGTAGCCATTGCATAGTGACCAAAATTATATTTAAAAATAAAATAAAATTATAAAATAAAAAATTAAAAGTATTTAAAACGGGTTGTTTAGGATTTTAGATGAATTATGAAATTTGTTTCGTGCAATTTGACCACCAAATAAAAAAGATATAAAAATATGAAATTGTAAATGAAAGAAATGAAACGTACCTGCGGCTGGCTGACAGTGGGACCACTGGCGTTGGCTCAGCCCTCGCCCCGCGTTGGCGCTCGTTTTCTTCGCCCACGCCAATGCAACTCTCCCTGTTGACTGTAGTTCAGCGCACCAATTTTTGGCATGGGCGAGCTAAAACATGGCTGCGAACCAAACAACGACCAAATAGCATTTGCATGACCTTTTATTGATAAGACTACTGTAGACTACCATCCAAACATACCCTACAACAATCAAGAGTACAACCATGAGTTAACTCCATCCGCATCTTGGTCCCCCTCCCCTCCAGGAGACGCACCTCACGGATAACTGATAAATCTGCCTGAGCCCCATCGCCACCGACTTCTTATTGCTAGCTTTCATCGGACCTTCCCAATAGTTGAGAAACGAGCAAACCGAGAATAAAATTTCCATAGGGCTTTTAAAATTTTTGCCATCAAAACAAATGACATTTCTAATATTCCAAATTGCCCAGCAAACAATAGCCAAACCCATAAATATCATACGCTTATAACCAACAAAAAATCTCTCTTTCCCACTTTAGATACGGCTGAAAACCAGCATGTCTGCTAAAACATAGATATTTTTCAAATCTCAGAGGCTTATAACCAACAGAAATCTCAGCACGTCCGAGTTCGCCACTCCGGCAAGCGTCATTGTGTCGTGCTCCGGCTGTCGCCGCCGACTCTGCCCTCAGCCGCGCCGCCGCTCATCTACTTGCATGTGTGGATCGATGCTCGCTACAGGGCCTCCATCAATTGGTTGTTGTCTGCTTGATTGCTAGCTTCTGTAATGCTTGTGTGATTGCTAGCTTGCCATCGGTGCAGGGCCTGCATCGATTGTTTGATTGCTAGATTATGTGATGCTCGTAGCATACATCGGAGAAGGCGTCTGCACCGTCGAACCTTCCTGAACAGGCCGCTATGCAGGGGCGGATCTAGGATTTAAATACTGGGGGTGCACACTTACATAGAAATCTTTCCAATATCATATAAAAATAGTATGGCATCATAAAATATTGTAAAATTTACACATAAAGGTAACATTTTCTAAAATTACAACATAAATTTAAAAATTTGCATATAAATCATAAAAAGAAATAGCATATTAATGCTTTTATGAGTTATGACCATTCTACAAGCAATTGCATTGTTGCACAAAGCAGTGAAGTTGACATATATTAGACAACCAAAGTAAGGTTGTTAGTACATACATTATGCACAAAGCTGCAACAAGAACATGACAGTTTTCAGAAGCAGTTCAGGACTAGGATTTGAGAATTTCGAATCCTAATCTCTTCTTGGGGGAGTTATTAGTTGAGCCGGATATAGTGGGATGTAACGGGCTAATTATTTGGATAGAGAAGTTGATCTACAAAATTAAGATTTGGGCTAAGAGTCAGTACAAAACTATATCATATCTGAATATTAAGTCTAATACTACGTAAAGAGGTGTCTTTTGTTTCTAAAATGCACGGGCACCCCATTGGATCTACCCCTCCGCTATGCTCCGCCGCCGCCTCATCGTCAGTGAGCTCTACGTCAGAGCTGCTCGAGCCCTTCGCTCTGCTCCTCCTCCTTCCTCTAACTCTCTTCCACTCCCCTCCATTTATCTCTGACTGGTCGGGCTAGCCATGCAGTGGGCACAGTTTTACATCCCGTGGGAAATTGCTAAATCCTACCGAAAGGGATCGAGATCCTGATCTCACGACCGGTCAAACTCAAAATTTAATATTAAAGTTCAAAATCAGGTCAAAAAAATCACCAAAAATTCCTAAAAATAGTATAAGCGTATTTACAGAGTATGACACAATTTTTTTGAAAAAATAAATTCCCATGCAGATCTAGAGATTACCATTGCATTCTCAGTTTAGGCATTTCATCGAATGCCCGGTCGGCACGCCGCACCGAGCTCTGCCCACGCCAACGCAACGCTCTGCCGTGCCCGCGCCGCGCTCCAGACCGCGTCCGCCGCCGTGCCTCACACCGCTTCGCCATGCCACGCTCAGCCCATGCCCACACCGTGCAAGCCACGCCATGCTCCGGCCACGACGTGCAGCGGTCTGCCCGCGCCATGCCCGCGCGCGTCCGCGTGTCACTGTGCTCGCGCCGCACCCAAGAGTAGATGGTAGGGGACGGTAGAGAAGGATAGAGGCTCAGGGGAGAGACGAGTGGAATAGGAGGGGCGGGAGAGATGAGTGGAATGGGAGGGACAGGAGGGACAAGAGCACTGAGCAAGCTGTGCGCACCGATAGATCCGTTTCTGGAGAAAGAATACCGACTGTTTTTTTAAAAGAAAAAACCGTTCCTTTTTTAGGATTTTCCATGATTTTTAGTAGATTTCGTTTCATTTCTCGTTAAACTCAAGCGATTTCCGTTTAGGCTCTCTCCATTTGATTTAAATTTTAAAACATAAAATTTGGTCAAATTTTAATGGTGTGAACTAACTTGATAATAATAGAAGGATGTAAAATACTCGGTTTATCTGTTGAGAGATGTCAACTAATCTGTTATTGACATATCGGTATATAGTTAGGTTAGTGGTGAATGGGGTATTACAACGTTGTCATCTTAACCATGTAATGCTCTCAACCAATAGTTCAGACATCATAAGAATGTTTTTATTGTAAGTTATATTTTAGTAAGTTACCGATCAGCACAGGACACGATACGCTCATGTACGGTCTCGCAACCCGATGAGATGTGCATCACGGCCGACATGCTCCACGAGACTAGCTGTATGCATCGGAGCTAAATACACATCAATCATGATGTCATACAAGATTGTTGACATCCACTCTCTACGACTATGACCTGATGATCCCAAGCGAAGCGAAGTCACCTCAACCTGGGGCGAAGGCAAAGCAAAACCAAGCGTCGCCCGACCTTCGCGCATATTCCTCGAGATCCCGGGGAGGGCGAAGTAGAGCCGCCTCGAGCTAGGAAGAAGGCGAAGAAAAGCATGGGCCATGGGCTCTTCCCAACCTCCACATATCCAGATGATCGGGGGAGCTTGCCCCACTTATCTAGCACGAGAGGAAGAGCCGCGAAGAAAGAACCAGGCGTAGTGGCCAAGCAACTCGAGGGACAAACAGTACAGAGGTGGGGTCTGCGAAGTGTCAGGATAAGCATTAGTAGGAGATCCTTCTAGTAGGGGACTGGCTTTAACCGCATGGAGGATGAAAGTTACGGTGATGCCCCTGCTTTAGTATGACATTAGCAGGGCATCACTAGCCAAAGGTCTCTGCAGGGGTATTTCCTTTGCGGTTTTACCCCTGCTTTAGTTGTTGTATAGGGGTAGCGTCGTCATTTAGGGTGAAAGGCCAAAATAACCCATTTTGGTGGATTTGTTTAGGGGCATCCTTATCGATCCTGTGTAAAATGTTCCTTCTATAAATAGAGTAGCCATGTACCCGTAACGGGCTGGAGCCCCTAAGAGAAAAGAGAAGTCAATGTACAGAAAAATCTCCGAGCACTAGCTAAGTGTCCAGCCTCCTTTGGGGTTATTTCTTCGCCGAGTCACATGTTGTTTCGCTGAAGTGTGATTTGGAGGAGAGATATTCCTGAAAATGTGTGTTGCAGTGTGATCCGTCAACAAAGATCAATATGCTATTATTTTTATTTATAGCAAGGCAGGACACTCGCTAGTGTTTGAAAAGCTTGAGTGCAATGAAGATCACGGAGTACCGCAGGCGCTCTGCGCGATAAGCGAGTCTGCTAGCCGTCGCTGGCTCGCCGGTCGGATCGGACCAATACTAGGTGCCTGGATATGCAATAGCGTGTACTTTCAGAGCATATTGGCGCGTCGCAACTGTCCTTAAATTAAAATACAGCTGAGATGGTACGCCAGTTTATTTCAGTAACTTCCAAAGCACCATGGTGTCTACTGTATAGTACAGGTGGCCTATGATACCACAAGTCCAAGAATATTTACATAATTTTTTACGATAAAATACTACTGCACATGCACCACCTTTTTTTTATAAATGAATTACTTTTGTCCTCTACGTCCCGACACGTGCACAACCCAAACTGCACACCTCCTCTAAACCTCCGAAACAAAGCAAAATAGAAGCAGAGCTAAATAGCAGAGGCAGAGCAAAGTAACAGAAGCAGAGCAAACTAGCAGAAGCAGAGGCTGAAGTCAATCACTACCTTTGTCCAATCCATGAGCAAAGTGAAAGAACGAGCCAATGGCTCCATCCCATCTGAGATTCAACGGCGCTTTGGACATCTGCGTGTGAAACAGAGCAAAATAGCAGAAGCAGAGCTAAAGTGAAATAGCAGAAGCAGAGCAAAATAGCAGAGGCAGAGCAAACTAGCAGAAGCAGAACAAACTAGCAGAAGCAGAGGCTAAGTCAATCACTACCTTTGTCCAATCCATGAGCAAAGTGAAAGGACGAGCCAATGGCTCCATTCCATCTGAGATTCAACGGCGCTTTGGACATCTGCGTGTGTTTATTTAAGAAAGAGAAAATCGAGGCAAGCTGATCGATCGAGTTCACGACAGGGAGTCAGGGACAAGAGGATAGAAGCTGAATTTTGTTTGCGGATGCCCGCTGCCGGTTGCTTGCAACTTTACTGGAGACGAACAAACTGGCTAGCTCTTGAAATTCGAAGGGTTTTATGAAACGAGCAATACATGGTGCTCAAAATGAACTGAGAAAACCAACCTAGCAGGCAGGCTGATCACGACCAAACATGCATTCAAAAACGCAAAGCGGCATGATTCTATCCTCGGAGTCGGAGGATAGTTTGATACGTAAACGACAATAGCAATATCTCGTTAAACAAGTTTATTGAACAACAGTTTTCACATACACGCGCAATGCGCGAGCAACGGCACACGTCCAGTACAAGCACAGACCACGTAACACCATAGACATGAATACTCAAATTAAAGATACAGATTGAAATGTAAACCGCAAACCATACTAGTTATGCTGATTACTTTAATAACTCGACGTGACAAGGGGATACACCAACCTGATCAGCTGCCAAAAGCTGGAGCCCCGGCGCGAAGAAATAGCTGAGGACGGCGTTGGCCAGCTGCTCGGCAGCCTCTCGCGCTGCACCGGGGAACTGGTTCACCACCGGCGACAGCATGATGAGGAACATGCCGAGAATCAGAAGAAGGAAGCCGACGAGGACGTGCTCGGTGTTGGCATCGAGGGAGAAGGTGACGACAAGGCAGCCGCCGAGCACGAGGATGCGGCCGGCGTCGAGCAAACGGTGCTGCAGGTGGTGGAGGGCGCGGCCACCGATCACCTCTAGCTCGCCGGGCTGAGGTAGGTAAGCCATCGCCTCGTCGCCCGTTTGCGCGTGCAGGGCTGCACTTGCAGTTGCACCCTTGTGTTCAGGAAGAACGAGGGAAACAAGCCGAGGGCGAGGTACGTACCTGTGGCTGTGGTGGACGTGCCGGTTCGAGGAAGGGGTGGGAACGGATGGTAACATAGAAGCATCCATTGTGAACTCAGTGATATGGGGCACTGGGGGCAGGCAGCCATATGTTGCTTTCCGTCAAACATATTATTGATTCTTTCCTCCGGAACATCAAACATGGAATCCCTCCGGAACATCAAACAGCGAATCCCTCCGGGACAACGATCCACATCCATATGCCCTCGGTGCCAAGTGTATATCGACACTTCGACAGCCACGAACAATTCATTTCGGGCTTGTTTGGGAACTAGGGATCAGCTGGGATCCCTGCCAGTGCTCAGGCTAGAAATCTCTAGGGTAGGATTTTCTGGGTTAGATAGGATGACCGTTTAGATGACAAAGGGAAAAAAATTTTCAAACCAATCCTTGGGGTTTTTACTAGGAAAGCACCCACATCTCCACATGTTCAGAGGATTCCCCCTCCCCCTTTGCGCGTTGCGCCCTCTCTGCCCCCACACAACCCGATCCACATAGCGACGGACTCCTCCAGGCGGTGGTGAAGCTCCCTAGCGATGCCACTCCAATATGTAGAGGAGGACAGAGCAACAGCAAACTCCTCCGGCTAGTGGTGGAGTCATGGGCGCAGAGGAGCATCGGCGAGGGTTGGTTGGACCAAGGGCAGCGACAGCGGAGGGCTTCAAGGCGGCAACGATAGGCTCCAAGGCCGCGGCAGCCTGTGGCGGCTCTAGGGAGATGGCGGCGGGCGAGATCTAGTGATGCAGGGGTGGGCGGGATCCAGGGTGGTGACGGCGGGATCCAAGGCTGTAGCGGCGGGGGGCTTTAGGGCCACGGTGGCGGGGGCTTCAGGGAGATGGTAGTGCGTAGGATCCAGTGAGGCGGTAGTGTGGGGGCTTTAGGGCCACGGTGGTGTGGAGTTGCAGGGAGATGGCGGTGCACGGGATTCAGCAAGGCAATGGCGTAGGGGCTTTAGGGCCACGGCGGTGTGGGGTTGCAGGGAGATGGCAGTGCACGGGATCTAGCAAGGCGGCGGCATGGGAGCTTTAGGGC
This sequence comes from Olyra latifolia, assembly GCA_036346145.1. NCBI lineage: Eukaryota > Viridiplantae > Streptophyta > Magnoliopsida > Poales > Poaceae > Olyra > Olyra latifolia. The sequence continues at coordinate 5,070,708 of CM070528.1, read as the reverse complement.
CACGACGGTATGGGGCTGGAGGGAAATGGCGGTGACCAATTGTTTCGGGGAAGGAGGTTACGAGGCCAGTGGCTGGAAAGAGAAGAAGCAGGAATGAAGAAGGGGATGTTTGGAACGGTAGGGAAGGAGAAGGTTGGGGAATGGAGTTCAAGGAAAATAAATGGCACAAAAATTCCCTATGGGATTATTAACACCAGAAGGATTTCCCCTTGGTATCCAAACAAGCTTTTCATGCCATTTTTTTTCCATGTCTGTGGTCAAAACGGTGTGAAGCAAAGCAAAAATTTTAGCTATCATAATTGGATGTGTCCTGGCCTATCCCGATCTTTGACACATCAGGCTAAGAGCATTCATATCAGCTACTTCAAATTTCTACTCTATAACACTATTTCCTATCCACTCTATCCATGCTCAAATATTCTTTCACACTTTACACTGTACTGTAAAAATTTCTTTTCCTCCAGTAGCTACTCTACCCTAAAAAATAAGATAAACAGTGTTATAGAGTGCCCTGCTATGGACTGCTATGGACGCTTAATCGGACTTTTTGCCATTGAAGTTTGGTGAAATTACTTACCCTGCTTCCTCCGCCGCTGACCCATCCCCTCTGCTTCCTCCGCCGCCGAGCCACTCTCCTCACGCTAAACCTAAGCGCCTCTCCGCTTCCTCTCCCGGTGACCGCGCTTCCTCTCCCACCTCCACGCCATCTCCACCCCAGCGCGACGCCCATCTCCTCCTTCGACGGTAAAACAATACTCTCCTCCACCATCTTGACCGGCCACCGATCCGACCTTCGTCCTCCTCTGTCGCCGCTCCATCTCGGATCCCCACAGCCACTCGCCGGATCCGACGTTTAGAGCAGTCATCGCATAGCAGCCAGCTGTGCCCTGCACTGCCACACACGAACCCGGCATCTGCCCCCTGCTCTCCTCCCCAAGGATGCGTATCGCCTGCCTTAAGTGGCCTCTGCCTTCTCTGCCGTGACTCCCATCCAGCCTTCCATCCCGTATCCGACGGCAACCCATTCGAGCTGAGCACATCTGGGCGGGAGCTGGGTGCTGCTTTCATTGTTTGCCGCCTCTTGCTGCTCCTGTAGTCTGCCGCTCCTCTCCCTCCCGATGGAGAACCCCAATCTCCCTCCTAAGGCAATGCTGCCCCATCTCTCTCTCCTAAGGATAATCCGTCTCCTAATCCCCTTCATGATCCAACAACTCCCCATCTCCCTCACGATCCAATTCACTCCCCATTAATGGCAACAAGCAATGGATCCCAAGTACAGTCAATCAATTCATCGCTCAAAGGAACTCCGACTTCAGAGCAAAGGTATAAATCAGAACTAGCACAATCTAAAGTAGATGAAGTTGTGTAGATAGTAACTTTGATTAATTTTTTTATGCATAGAGATTATGCATTACCTAATTGGATTCCTCAAATTGGTATGAAATTTAGTAATGTGGATGAGGCGCAAAGATTTTGGAACTATTATGGAGGTCGGATGGGTTTTAGTATTAGAAAAAATTATGAGAACACAAGTAAACTGGATGGCAGTGTTACATCCTATAGATTTGTATGCTCGAAGCAAGGTTTTCGAGTAAAAGACAAAAGAGATCATCTAACCAAGAATCCTCGAGCTGAGATAAGAACTAGTTGTAAGGCACGCATGGGGCTTTCTTTGAAGCGAGCTATCGAAAAATATGAGATAGTTGATTTGGTTATTGAACACAACCATGTTCTCCAAACCCTAGAAACGGCTCATTTAATGCCATCGCATCGAAGCATATCGGTGGTACAAGCCACTGAAATTGAAATTGCGGATGATTTTGGAGTTCGGCCTAGAATTGCTCATGAAATAGCTAGTAGACATGTTGGAGGGGCAGCAAACCTTGGATACACTTCTCAAGATCATAAAAATTATTTACGGACTACACGCCAAAAGGAGATGAAGTATGAGGAAGCCGGTGGCTTGTTGCACTAGTTTCAAAACAAGGTTGCAGAAAATCCATCGTTTTACTATGCTTTGCAGCTCGACAGTGAAGAACAAATAGCAAACATTTTTTGGGCTAATGCAAGAATGTAATAGATTATGCACATTTTGGGGATGTTGTCACCTTTGATACTACCTTTGGAATAAATATGGAGAGCCGACCATTTGGTGTTTTTGTTGGATTCAACCACTTCAGGGAAATCGTGATATTTGGGGTAGCTCTCATGTATGATGAGACATTTGAATCATTTAGATGGCTTTTTGATACCTTCTTGATAGCTCACAATAAAAAAAACCTAGAACCATTTACACCGATCAAGATATTGCAATGGGCAAGGCAATAGCTGATGTGTTTCCCTATACATGGCATGGTTTATGTACTTGGCATATAATGCAAAATGCAATCAAGCACTTGAATCGAAATAAAATTGATGGCTCAAACATTCTTGCTGATTTTAGTGCGTGCATGTATGAATATGAGGATGAAGATCAATTTGAGGAGGTTTTTTTTTTTCAATATGAGAAACAAGGTAGAAAAGCAATCTTGGTTGGATAGTGTATACGCCATAAAGGAGAAGTGGGTTGAGTGCTAGATGAGGAATGTGTACACGCTAGGCATGAGAAGTACACAACTCAGTAAAAAATTAAACAACCACTTGAAAGATTATCTAACAACAGAGCTGAACATTCTTCATTTCCTTAAGCATTTTGAGAGGGCCATCCAATCAAAGAGAGAAATAGAAATAAAATTAGAATATGAATCAAGGAATAAGTAAATGGAAGAAAGACTCAAACAATATTCTCTTAATAACAGTACTCAGCCTTCAAATGTTCATCCTATAGTACAAGAGGGAATGTCACATGTAGCTGGCCTGAAGAAAAAAGAAACAACAAAGGGGGTGGAAGAGAAAGAAGAACTGGATTGAAAAATTTATGACACATAAATGATCAAGTTCAGTTCAGTGATTCAGTATTCATGAGGAACATAATCTAGTTTATCTTTTGGTTTTTGAAACTGAAAATTGATAATGTTCAGTTCATACTATCCCTGATAGTCCTCTCTTTTGAAATGAAAACTAATGATGTTCAGTTCAGAATTATGTTCCTTTTCTTATGTACCTGGGCTTTTGATTAGTAGCCTTTTGATCATTGAATCTGTTCAGTGCATTCAACAGATTCAGTTTGGTGTTTCAGTGGTCAACCTAAACTGCAATTCACCTTTTATATGATTGAGTCATGTATTACAAACATGATAAAACATGGCTACATGAAAAACTTTTCTATCCATTTGATATACACTGTATCAGTTTAGGCTAAATGAAATGCTACATGTTTTATTTAGTTTTGTTCACTTCAGACTTAAACTGTGCCTAAGATCTTACAAAGCTGGATTTGAAATCTTCACCAACAGAATCATGTCGTTGCTGAGAATCCATTTTTGCTATTTCCAAGCTCTCTCATGCATTCTATTGCCTAGATGATAGGCAATTATTGTGATCAAACTCACTCGGTAGTTATGCAGGAGGGGATGGAAGAGAAAGAAGAATTGGGTTGAAAAATTAATGACTCACCAATGATCATGTTTAATTCAGTGACTCCATCTTTTGGTTTTTGCAACTGAAAACTGATTTAGTTCATCCATGATAGCTTCAATCTTTTGGTTTTTGGAACTGAAAACTGACGATGTTCAGTTTAGTTCATCCATGATAGCTTCCATCTTTTGTTTTTTAGAACTGAAAACTGATGATGTTCAGTTCAGTTCATCCATGATAGCCTTATCTTTTGAACTGAAAATGATGATGTTAATTTTAGCAGTTTGCCAAATCTGAAGAAGACTTGCTCTTTTGGGTGATGCCTAATCCAGTTCTCAGTTATATATCTAGTGTTCATGCTTAATTCAATTTCGATTTTTAGGTGAAAGAAGAAATTGAGTCAGCATTTGCAACTTTTGATTGAGTCATTTACAACGTTTTGATTTCAATGGTTGTCACTGTACTGCATCAGGAACAAAAGCTTTTTCAATTTACCTATATAAGATTCAGATTTGAATTGTGGCTTATAAAATGCATTTCTATGACCTATATTTGTACCACAAGACTACATATGTTCCCAACAATCCATTTTTCTTATGTATACTCTCCATTGCGCATCTAATAGGTTTACCTGACCAAGAATTGGATCAAATTCTGACAAAGCTGCCTGTTTATATGTTCTAATGAGCTCCGTACCCCTTCGGGCCTTCTAATATGCGGCTGTTGATGTGCGTATGAATGCTCAGATCTGCGTACCGGTTCGCTGAGTAAGTACCTCGCGTGTGCAGGCGTCGGATGTGAGATGGGCGGCCAGATTTGGCCTTATGGTCCTCTGCCTTAGCCCCACTTAAGGCAGAGAATACGCTTACGTTGATCTCTGTTTCTTCCCTCAAAGCCAGCGGGAGGGGGCTTCAATGAGGCTGGCCGACCGACGACGACGGCACCACCAGCTGGCCCTGCCTTCTCTCTTAGATTCGACCTCCCTCTCTGGTAATTAATCATGCCTTCCCAGCCTCCGTTTGGGTGCGAGGTACCCACATCCGGCTGTGTCGACCACATCCAGGTACGCATACCTTCAAATTTCAATCGGCAGCTAAGCGCTAAGCACCGCTTGCTGAAGGAGCTCCGGTGTGGTGGTGTCATGCAGCTGCTCAAGGAGCTGGACGTGTCGGTCGAGCACATCGTGCTGGCCGCCTTCGCGTACGAGCACAAGATCTTCGTCAGGCCCTTCTCCAATCTCCAGGAAGTTCCCCAAGGTACAGATATGGGTGGCGCCACGGTAATGGAGCGGACCCATCAACCTGTCGTTCAACTTCTTTGGGATCTTCCAGGCCAAGCCCCTCCAGGACGAGGACAGCTCCACCCACGGGCTGGCGAGATTGATCAGAGGGTGCTCAGCTCGCCGAAAGTTAGAGCGAATCCAACAGCTTCCCTAAAAATCGATCCCCTATCCTCATATTTAGGGGATTTCCTAAAAACATTCTCTACCCTATTTCCATCCCTCTCCAACAGCTTCTCTAAAATTCAACCCCCTATCCCATCTTCCATATATTTATATCATTTCCTTCAACCGCCATACGACGTGCATGTACAACCGTATTTAGATAGTACGTACTACCTCCGTATAAAATGCATTTAAAATTAAAAAATGTAATTATGGTTTGAATTAATTATGTACTTCCGAAAAAAATTGTCGGATACAACTTGAACAATTCGAATGCTATATATTTATAGATACCCACTACGCATTGCACGGGAGATTCCCTTTTGAATATTTTTCGTGCTGTCCCGGATAAATTTAAAAATTAAAATTTGTTTTACCTTTCATTACACGACGCTTCCTCTGCAAGCATGGTACCAAGTAAAGGCATCTAGGCTTGCAATGGAAGCAAAGCCATCTAGGCTTGCAATGGAAGCTAAATTCCTGACTTGCAATGAAAGCCATCAAAGCTCTATATATAGGCCATATGCCATGGACAATGCCACCAGCACAAATCAAGTGAACGATGGAGAGTAGGAAGTATAGTTCGGATTTTTCGGGGTACTACTCATCGTCGTCGTCATCCAGCTCGGACGATGAGGAGCAGGCAATGCTGCTCTGGTCAGCTGAGCAAGCATTCCCGCCAAACCTGCCGCCACGACGTGGTGGTTCCCGCATTGGCCATGTCGTCATAGATCAGAGGCGCGAGGAAGGTCACGCTCGGTTGTCGGCTAACTACTTCGCCGAACTGCCTCGCTACGACGAGCAAACTTTCCGGCGAAGGTATGACCAGCAACACCTGTTTTGGTTGCACGATGGTTGCTTATTATTTGGACGTTTCAAAATGGCCACATATGTGCAGGTTCCGAATGCACAAGCCGCTATTCCTGAGGATCCTGAACGCTGTGGAGTCCCATGATCGATGGTTCGTTCAACGACGAGATGCGGCTGGACGTCTTGGCCTGTCTGCTTTGCAAAAGGTGACGGCAGCTCTTCGGATGATGGCGTATGGTGTTCCGGCGGATTCTCTAGACGACTCTCTCCGCATCGCTGAGAGCACAGTTCTAGAGAGCCAGCGTCGGTTCGCCCGTGCTGTCATTGAAGTGTTCGGTCCACAGTATCTGAGGACGCCGAACGAACAAGACATAGCACGCCTTCTCGAGGTCGCTGAACAGCGGGGATTTCCTGGCATGCTCGGGAGCCTTGACTGTATGCACTGGGAGTGGCGTAATTGTCCCACCGCGTGGCACGGCCAGTACACGGGCCACATCAGGCGGCCAACCATCATTCTAGAAGCAGTCGCTTCCTACGATCTATGGATATGGCATACCTTCTTTGGCCTCCCAGGTAGCCACAACGACATTAATGTTCTACACCGCTCTAACCTGTTTGACAAGCTCGCAGATGGTATGGCCCCTGAGGTGAACTACACCATCAATGGACACACCTACACCATGGGGTGCTATCTCGCGGATGAGATATACCCTGAGTGGGCGACCATCGTGAAAACCATCCCACATCCCCAAGGTAATAAGAGGAAGCACTTTGCCCAGTGCCAGGAGGCCTACCGGAAGGATGTCGAGCGGGCTTTCGGGGTTCTCCAAGCAAGGTTCGCCATTGTTCGAGGTCCCTCCAGGCTGTGGGACGAGCGGTCGTTGCATGATATAATGATGGCCTGTGTTGTACTACACAATATGATCGTCGAGGATGAACGCGACGAGGTGCATGGCGTCGACGAGTACGAGTCCACCGGTGACCCTGTTGAACCGTCGCACGCAGCAAACCCCGACATCTTGAACTACATGCAGTCGCAAGGCACAATCCGTGATCGGCATGTTCACCGGCAGCTCCAGCATGACCTGGTCGAGCACCTTTGGAGCAGCTACGGCGCCGAGTAGAATGGCAAAAAATCATAGATGAATAAGTATGCTTTGTACTTTGCATCAGCTATATCATGTTTTCTTTAAGCCATGTCGTAGACAACATCAGTGTACCCAGGAATTATCTATGTAAGCCATCTCATAATTATCATGAATCATCTATTACGTAGCACACAATATCAATATACATCAGTGTACAAGTTTAATCATCTATTTAAGGCCTTTGCTCGTTTGTATAGCTCAACAGTGCAAACTGATCATCTACAGAGACTCAAGGATAATGCTTCCTGACACAACAAATTACATACCCAGGACAAAAAATTCCACATTGAAGTGGATACAAACTCGGTCCATCACCTAAATTATTTGGTTCACTGGAAACATCTCTTCTTCAGCCACAGGTCTGACCTGAAACGTGTTAAATCATTACCTTTTACAATATTTCACTCCACGAAGAAACCACCATTTCAAACCAAATAGGAAAACAGGTTGCATTCAGATTACCTTTGGCAAAGGAACATCCCATTTGCCAGCCTTTTCCGTCCTCTTTTGTTTTATGTGTTGCTCGAAGCTAGATATACAAGGAAGACATCAATGATCAACAACAATGAAGTTTATGTGTGATAAATTCACAACCAGCTGCCTGGAACAAGCCCGTACCTTGCCACGTCGTGTCTGATAACGATCCAGAAGATATAGAGGAAGAGCACCCTCTTGAACATCATCATCAACCTTCTTATTACAAGCATAACTCAATCACCAATTCGAAATAAGTATGTCATGATGCATTGGTCCAAAGAACACCGAAAAAAATCACGGCAAGTATTACTATTACAAAACTAAAAGTACAAATAATTTACAAAAAATAGCAATGCACAGTTAATGCGGCAAAATAATACATAGTACAATATTAATAGGGCATGGACATTAAAGCTGATTTCACGATACAGCAAGTTCTCATCAGTTTGAACACATGGAAAAAAAATTTGAACTGCACGCTTCAAGGATTATTAGCGCCCTTCCGCTAGTCGTCGGGCTAGTATCTTGTCTTGCATCGATTCGTAGTAGGTACGCTGCTTTGGGTTGCATTTGTCAAGGTCGATTGCAAGAATCCTTTCCTCGTCTTGCTGCCGCTTCATCTCCATCTCCTCTGCCAGTAGTTGATGCCTCATGGCCTGATCATTCTTATCCATCAGTAGCCTTTCTTTCTCTATGTTAATCCTCTCACGCTCTGCTTCCTCGCGCTTCGTCTCAAATGACCTTGTCATGTCAAGCTTCTCCTTTTCAATCCCTATCCTCTCCCGCTCGGACTCATCGCGTTTAGTCTCGGCGTCTTTGCTTCATGTCAAGCTCTTGCTTCAACAGTTTATCTTCGCCTCACTATGCTGCATGAACCCGTATGACGGAGTCTTTACGGTTTTTTTGAATGGTAGCCGTCCTTGTTGACCTTCACTTTTCAAGTACTCCACCCATCGACACTACCCGATGAAGTTCCTCCGCCAACAAAGATCGAGGAGCTTTGCCGGCGAGCCTCCTTGGCGCGTTCCTGCCCATCGGCGATGCATCAATGGCGCAGCAGCTCGACATCGAGGTTGGGGTGCGGACCTGCCTTGTACTCTCCTCGGTACTTCGCGGTTTTCGGCGCTTAGCGAGAGGAATTCATCCACTTCCGCCACCATGCAAAGCAGTGAAGCAATGCATGAGCCTAAAACAGGTACCTTCGCCTTTCTCGTATGCCATCATAGCCATCGAAGTCTGCAATTATCAATGAAATGAAATTTACGTTTCAAAACTGAGTGTTCATAAGGTCAGTATCCATATAATGAAATAAATAGCAGCACGTAAGTACCTTGTCATTGTCATTTGTCCCGCTAGGACATCTCCTAGAGACACCATCCCAATACCCAGTGAACTTGTTCACGATGTCCTGAATCACGCCCCAGCGATGTTGCAGGGAGCTGATGTTGCGGTCGCCTGGGAAATTCTTGAACTGATGAAAGTAATCTGCCATCCGTTGCCAATACGATTCACGTGTTTGGTTTGTCCCAACTACGGAGTCTTGGGAAACGTTAAGCCACGCCGAAATGAGGAGCATATCCTCTTTTGCGGTGAAGCTCTTTTTCCGTCCTCGGCGCTCGTTGGGTTCGGAAGTCTCCATGGGGACTTCATCTGCTGGGCTCTGAACAAAATTGTTCGACGGAGGGATCTGACCTGCATGCTGTGTCGATTGGGAAGAAGCCCAATCAAACGGGTTGGTCTCCCCGCCGGATTGCAAGTTGCCAAAGAAAGGGTCATAGTGAGGATCCATAGCTGATGGCCTGCCGCACATAGTTTGCACAGGTTAGCAGAGCAATCATTCAAACATGGCATAATTCATTGCATTACTTGCCCAAAACAATGAACTACCCCATGGTAGGACACATTGATAGGAAATGAACAGGTCTACAAAGCATTTACTTCATTGATCACACAAATAAGTAAAACACGAATCGAAGCCTGCAAGTCCTTCAACATAGCATAATAAGTACTGCCCATCGGTTCATAATTCATATATAGCATACAAAGTGCTTAGCGACGAATAACGGGTACAAGTCATACATCCAATAAATACAACTATTAGTGGTTTTTAGGCGACCGATCACTATCATAGAAGTAGTACTCGGTCTCCAACGAGCAATCAGACCGGTATGCTGGATCGTACTCATCATCACCGTCCCAGCTGCCTGGCACGCAGTCGTCAGGGCTCACATCCCTCTCAGGGGAAAGGTCAGTAGGTGGTGGCGGTTGAGGCGGCTCGGCTGCTTCCTTTGCTTGAATAGCCACTTGCTCAAGCAAAACCGCCAGCTCACGGACATCAAACAAAGCAGCATTAGAAAGGTTGGCTGCCGGGCGGCCCCCTGGGTTTAGGTTCGCATCGACGGTTTCGATTAACGCTACCAATGTCAATTCTATAGCATCGATCGTCCTGAGGAGAAGTTGCCACAGCCGATAGGCTTCGTTGTTGTCCATCTACAAGTATGACGACCAATTTTAGTTGCCGTCATATCGTGGTAATCAAAACATCACATATGGACAACACACATTTGTCAACAAAACTACACAAATCGTTCCAGAATATATAGAGGAAAATTTCACTTGCTCATTGAGCTACTGGTAATAATGTAAATCCAACCTTTCCTCCTGTATAATTTTCATTCATCATTTTGCATATCAAACAGGTAGACATTTTGCGGTTCATCTTTTCACTTGTATTGACAGGGAATTGAATCAGGCAGAATCATCAATTAGCAAAAAACAAACCTAAATTGAATGAGACAAAATCATATATTTACCCAAAAACAAATCATTGCTTCTTGCTCTGGTCACTGGGTACCTAAAGAAGTTGAAGACACAGCAGAGGAAGCAAAGCAGAGGGGGAGTAGAGAGGGAGGGTACTGCATGCTCCACAGAATAGGACATGATCAGAGAAGAAGAAGCCAGGAAACTAGGAAAGGAACAGATCTCTACCTAGGGTCATATCATTCCCCAAGGTATATGTACCAAGTCTTGCATTTTACCTATAGACATGAAATCCCCTCTTCGCTGCCCAAACAGAAAACCCTAAACCCAACCCAATCGGCCGATGTGTGCACAATCGAACTCAAATCCAATGCAATTTTGCAGATCTATTACCACCGTTGCGAAACCCACATCCCCTGTGGTTTATGTCACCAACTTCAAGTTCGGGATTGAAGCGCCCTCCCCTTGGTTGTGCGGTTGAAGCCGTGCCACCGGCAGTCGTCGACGCTGTCGAAGAAATCGATGACGTTCGCGCCGCACGGGGGAGGTCGACGGAGACTCGCCGCTCGAGGGAAGTACCTCGATGCGAAGGTTGGAAGCCCGCCGGCGCGGAGACGCACATCAGCCGGCCAGCGCTCCTCCTCCCACCCGCTCCAGGCCTTGATGCGCCAAGCTCCACCCGATTCGGGCCCTCGCGTGAGGTCGCGCCGCCGAGTCGCCGAAGCCTCCGCCGCCGCTGCACTTCGCCACTCACGCGGGACGGACGAGCCGTTGGAGATCCCCGCCCGGCTGCCAGCGTTTGGGATATGGAGAGAGACTCCCCAAATTTGAGGCTTCTCTGTCCTCCCCCGATGGAATGAGGACTCGGATGGGGGCTCCGTTGGATCGCGGCCGCTACAGCATAGTGCCAGCCTTTTCCTAACTTAAAGGATAGGGGACTGGATAAGCGACCCGTTGGACTCGCTCTTAGTAGTGTCACTGCAAATTTTGAGCACTACTTCATGAATGCATTGAGCCACTGATGCACACAAGATATCTGTGTTTGATGTTGTGATTTGGGTTCTTTCAGGGATTGGGCCTTATGCGGAGTTGTCATTCTATCATGAGCCTTCGCAGACATTCTGGTGACGAATGCTGTCATCTTTGTTTCGTCGACTATTGTCGAATTGCCGGAGTGCATCAGCAAAGAATCGTTACTGGCGTCTGCCGAGAACGGCTTGACAGTGAAAATATTGAGCAAAAGGAAAGAGGTTCTAGAAGATCCGGTTATGGACAATGAGCTGAACCGTCAGAGAGGTAAGTACAGTCAAACAGTGGGTGTGCCTTCATCCTCTCTAAGAATGTTAAGTAATTGTAATTGCAGTAAAATTAGAATCAACTGAAATTAATGAAATCTCCTGCTCATTTGTTGATTCAGGTAGCGTAACCCATTCAGAAAAAATGTTGCTACAGACGTATGCGCTCATATGTTGATTGAGGTAGCATAGCTCACTCAGAAAAAATGTTGCTACAGAAGTATGTCCGTGCTCACCTTTTTCAATTAGTCTTCGACATTTTCAGAAGCAGCAACCTTCAGTAGGAAAAATGTTGCTACAGAAGTATGTGCTCATATGTTGATTGAGGTAGCGTAGCTCACTCAGAAAAAATGTTGCTTCGGAAGTGTGTCCATGCTCACCTTTTTCAATTAGTCTTCCACATTTTCAAAAGCAGCAACCTTCAGTAGGAAGGTTGATATTGCCAGCATCTGTGTGTGATCTCTGTTTCTTGGGATATTCTGCATCTGATACTATAAAAATACATTCTAATTTGAGGCATAATAGGAAGCTCTACGTTTCCAAAACAAGCAAATTTTTATTCTGCTCATTATCTAATTTTCTTGCCATAGATAATCTTAATTTCAGAGAGAATGCCGTGCTCTATTCCATTCATTCTGTGTTAGTATATACACACAATACGTATATGGGCCATATGGGCTAGGCTAGGAAATAGCCAGCCTTATACACACATACATATACATTAACAGCCCCCCTCAAACTCAAGATGGATCATCAACATTAAGTTTGAGCAAGTGAAGACGATGATGTTCACGAGTTTGTGCCTTGGTGAAGAAATCAGCTGTCTGAAGGTCTGAGGGTACATACTTGAGAAGGATTGTATTGTTTTGACAATGTGAGTGTATGAAGAAAGCATCAACACCAATATGCTTGGTTAATTCATGTTTCACAGGATTATTGGCTATGTGAATGGCACCAGTGTTGTCACATAAGAGAGGTGTAGGAGCATCACAAGGAACACCAAAATCTGCAAGTAGCCAACGAATACAGGTAATCTTAGGTAATCTTTGCTGTAGTAGTAGCAAGAGCACGAAGCTCTGACTCTGTACTAGAACATGAAACAACAACCTGCTTCTTGGACTTCCATGCAATGAGGGATGAACCAAGAAAGATACAATAGCAATGATGGATCGACGGTCAACAGGATCACTCGCCCAAGTGGAATCAGCATAAGCTAGAAGCTGAAGCTGACTCGAAGATGAATAGTAAAGGCGACGCGAGATAGTGCCCCTCAAGCTTCCACTCTCATAGTGGCCATAGTAGAGCGATCACATAAAGCATACCTCTGTGATGCAGGATGTGGATCATCAGTAAGGACATCTGTGTTACTGGCCAAAGTATCAGAAGGAGCAGAGACTGGAACACACGAAGCAAGTGGCCATAGTGAACTGCGGTAGGAGCATTGACAAACTGACTATGATTGTGAACTGCATGTGCTATGTCAGGCCTAGTGACAGTGAGATAAACAAGACTGCCAACAATTTGACGATATCGAGATGGATCTGCCAAAGGAGTGCCATCTATGGGTCGAAGTTGAAGGTGCAGTTCCATAGGAGTAGTGGCTGTCTCGGTGTTAGTGAGACCTGACCGAGCAATGAGATCCTCAAGATAGGGATGTTGAGAGAGATAGTACCCATCAGATGTTAAGGTGATCTCAATCCCGAGGAAATATCTCAAAGGTCCTAAGTCAGTCATCTTGAATTGCTCATTAAGTTTCTCTTTTACAAAGATAATGTACTCTGTATCATCATCACCTGTAATCAGCATGTCATCCACATATAGTAATAGAAGAGTATGACCACGCTCAGATTTATGGATGAACAAGGCAGGGTCATGAGCACTTGGATGAAAACCAGCTGCACAGATGACAGAGCTAAAACGCTCAAACCAGGCACGAGGGGCCTGTTTAAGACTATAGAGAGCCCTTCGTAGTCGACAGACAAATCCTGGTGGAGCTTCTACACCAGGAGGAGGATACATATAAACTTCCTCATGAAGATCACCATGAAGAAAGGCATTTTGAACATCCATCTATGATATGGTCCAAGAACGAACAACAGCCACCGCAACCAAGGTCTTAACTGTAGTCATATGTGCAACAGGAGCAAAAGTCTCATCATAGTCACAGCCTTGGGTTTGCTGAAACCCACGAGCAACAAGACGTGCTTTGTAGCGCTCCACTGAACCATCAGACTTGGTCTTTACCTTATAAACCTACATGCAGGTGATGGGTACTACTTGAGAGGGAAGAGGAACAAGCTCCCAAGTCTCGGTGCGCTCTAGGGCTGCAAGCTCTGTAGACATAGCTATTTGCCACTTGGGAATAGCCACTGCTTCCTGATAATTACATGGTTCTTGAACAACTCCAGCAGCAAAGAAACCATACCGATCAGGAGCAGAAATAGTAGAGCGATCACATAAAGCATACCTCTGTGATGCAGGATGTGGATCATCAGTAAGGACATCTGTGTTACTGGCCAAAGTATCAGAAGGAGCAGAGACTGGAATGAGAGTGGAAGACTGAGAACGACGGCTATAGTGGAAAGGCAAAGGAGAACGAAGAGTAACATTAGGCAAAGTGGAAGGCACAGCTGAAGGAGGATCTTGAACGTCAGTAGGTGTAGGAACCTCCTCTGATGTCGACTCTGTGGAAGAAGTGGATGGCTCTGTAGTTGAAAGGATTATAGGAGGAAGATAAAGAAAGGAGAGAGACTCAATGAGTGATGATGAGGAGGTGGTGGAAGCATGAAAGAAGGGTCGATCCTCAACAAAAGTGACATCACGAGAGAAACGGATACGATGAGTAGAAGGGTCATAGCAACGATATCCCTTATGCTTAGGACTGTACCCTAGGAAAACACACTCAACTGATTGGGCAGTCAACTTTGTACGTTCACGGGGTTGAAGAAACACATAACAGGTACAACCAAAAACTCAAAGGTGGTCATAACTAGGAGGAGAACCAAATAGGACCTCGCCAGAACACTTCCCTTTGAGATGAGAGGAAGGCTGAAGATTGATGAGATAGACAGCGGTGGAAATAGCCTCAGCCTAGAAATAGCAGGGAACAAAAGATGCGATAGAAAGAGTACGAGCGGTCTCAAGAATATGGTGGTGTTTTCTCTCAGCCACACCATTCTGAGCATGAGCACTAGGGCAAGAAAGTTGAGGAAGACTACCCTCAGAATCAAGAAAACGACGAAAAGCTGTAGAGAGGTACTCTTCCCCTGAATCAGAACGAAAAACACGAATAGCAGTAGAAAATTGAGTATGAACCACGCGAGCAAAAGACTGATAAATAGAGAGAAGTTCAGAACGATGTTTCATAAAGTAGATCCATGTATAACGCAAGTAATCATCAATAAATATAACATAATAATGATGACCACCCTTAGAAGCAAAAGGTGCACGTCCCCATACATCAGAATGAACAAGGTCAAAGGGATGGCTCGATCGAGAAGTGCTAGAGGGATAGGGTAGTTGTATTTGTTTACCAAGTTTACAACCAGTACAACTCATGGTGGTATCAATAGAGACTCGACCGAGAAAACCCTGATCTACTAAGTTGGACAAGCGAGAACCACAAAGATAGCCCAAACGATGATGCCACTGATAGAATGTGGTAGAGGCAAAATTAGTAGTAGAGCCAGCTGAACAAAAGCCAGGTGATGGAGGAAGTCTTAGATGATCCAGAATATAGAGTCCACGAGCTCCCTTATGGCGATGGCCAGTACCAACAAGAGCCCTGGTCTGACGATCCTGCACAAAACATCCAGATTTGTCAAAACGAACAAAGTAGTTCATATCTGTAAGCTGACCAACAGACATTAGATTCATAGATAGTTGGGGAACAAGAGAGACATCAGGAACAGTAAATTGAGGAATGGACAGAGTGCCCTGATGAGTAACTAAGCAAGTTGTTCCATCAGCAGTCTGGACAGAGGCATTCTCTATAATGGGCTTACATGCCACCGAGTGTCATTAGACGTCATATGAAAAGAGGCGTCTGAATCCAGAATCCAAGTACCTGAGGTGGATTGTGGTGTAATGCCAGAAGATCTCAACTGAGGCTGGGTAGATACTGATCCTGAGGTAGAGACTACTACAGCAGTTGTGGGAACACCCACATCAGGGTTAGATGTGCGACGAGCCCGCATAGAAGCATGCTTGGCTCGGTAAGCAGCCAACAACTCAGGATGAGGCTTGAAACAACGATCAGCGGTGTGTCCAATCTTTTTGCAGTGAGGACAGATCTCACCGGAAGGAGTAGCACCAGCTGTAGCAGTAGTCGCTGGTGAGGCCAAGGCAGTATGAGTGAGCCTTGCAGAAGAGGTAGCAAGAGAATCCAGCCGTGTCTCCTCGGCTAGCAATGCAGCAAAAGCCTCTATCATGGTTGGAAGAGGGGTCCGACCAAGTAATAGAGAACAAACAGACTCAAACTCTGATCGGAGACGCATCACAAAAGCAAACATGAGACGTTGCTGCTCATAGCACTCCCTCAATAAACAACCTTCACATCCAGATCAAGGCTTAGGAGTCATAGCTGCCAACTGACTAGAAATGCTAATAAAGGCATTGTAGTACTCCTCTATGAACATATCAAGCTGCTGCAAATTGGTGAGACTCTGCTCAAGCGAGTAACGAAAAGCCTCACTCGTTTGCTGATATCTCTGCTGCAAGTACTCCCACATCTCCTTAGCCGAAGACATATCAATAAAGGTAGCTCGAATGGGAATCTCTGTGCTCATGCATAGAAGACCCATTACCTGGTCATCAGCAATCTGCCAGGCACATGCTCTAGCAGGATCAACATCATGAAGAGGAGAACGCTCCTCAGTGAGATGCGAAGCAAGACCGATAGAGCGAAGTAGCATGCGGACTGATGATGCCCAATCACGATAATTCTAACCATTGAGTTTGATATCCATGGCTAATAGAGCTCCACCACCATTGAATGGATCAAGTGATGCCATAACTAAATAGAGGTAACCGAATTAATTGGTTCGGTTGGACTCACCACAACATCAATTGAAACAAAGGGCAGTGTTGGAGCAGATGATAGAGCCACTTGACTGAGGTGAAAAGCACACGGCTGTGTGAAAAACCAAATCAGCAACACTCAGCTGCAGCAGGAAGACGCGGCTGAGACCAGCTGGAGAGTAGGAACGAGCTGAGCTCCCGCTGGCAGCAGCAACGACGCAGCACTGTGGCAGCGACAGAGCTGCTGCAGCAGGAAGCAACGGCGCTACAGGTGCTGCAGGTCGGGGAAGCTCCACAGCAGCTGCGAGGCACCGCGAAAAGGAAGACGATGCCGCCGACCAAGACCTCACCGTCAAGAACGATGGCGAGCGGCGGCGGCGGCGGCGAGCGGCGACGGCGACGATGATACAGCAGTGGGCGAAAAGGAAGACGACGCCGCCGACCAAGACCTCACCGTCAAGGACGACGACGAGCGGCGGCGTTGACGACGATACAGCGGCGACAGAACCCTAACTAAGCACGCTGCTCTCATACCATCTTAATTTCAGAGAGAATGCCGTGCTCTATTCCATTCATTCTGTATTAGTATATACACACAATACATATATGGGCCATATGGGCTAGGCTAGGAAACAGCCAGCCTTATACACACATAACAGATAACATACCTGTTTTAGTGTATGGTTTGAGAGGAATTGTAATCTATTTATTTAGTTTTGTCTTTTGAAATAAGTACTTTCCGTTGGCCATTTGGTCAAGCATGTTTTTGTTTTTTCTTTTACAAAATGTGCTGCTATAGTCAAATTAACAACTGTTTATTGAATTTTGTTTTTTCCTGAATGCTTATTCAATTATTCAATTGTGTTTTTGCTAGGATGGATGAAGTATTGTCTAAAGAAGGCTGCAAATGTAACATCTATTAGGCTGGGCTTATGCAATAGATCATAGGATCCATAGACTTATTTTGTGAAGAAAAACGGATACGGCGCTCAGGTTTGTTCATGTAATCTTAGTAAGGTTTGTTGTGTTTTCTGGCTTTGCATAATGAAGGTGGTCATTTTTGTAGATTTTGAGCTCAAGTGATGACCAATGTTATAGAACCTTGCCAGGAATTTAAGGGATAATTCTATGAGTAATACCTCTTCCGTGATACAGCTTAAATCCATTTTTTTGGTTCTATCCCAACTTCTATTTACTATTATTGATGGCAAATGAATGGATTTGATTACATGTAGTTCTCTTGCTCATAGCTAAAGTGTAGCCTTTGGTGTTAGCTGTGCAATGTGGACCTTTTGTAGCATATATTTCTTTAAAAAAATTGTTGTTACACCTTGTTATGAACTATCCAATGGGTCTTTGCATATGACTACTACACCTAATAGAGCATTTTAATGATTTGAAGCACTGAGGTGCACCACGAATAATATGTGCAGTTTTATTCACGAGTGTTAAACTGTATTAAAAGATTGGGCAAACCATGCACTCAACTAACTTAGGCAGAAGCAGCGCGCAAGGTTGCGCGCAATCCTTCCAGTAGATTAAAAAAGCGGTATGTCGACCTGGAAAAGCTTAAAAAGAGCGGAACCGTTGAATTTTGACAGCAGCTGGACTGGCAGAGAGTTTAAATAAAAGGCTTCTAATTATTTAGGATGTGCATGCCCGGCCGCTGTCTCTCTTTCCTCTCCCTATCTCTTTCCTCTCCCTATCCGGTGCCCTCGTTGGAGGTGAGAGGGAGGGGGACAATGCTCCTCCATCCCCTTGTTATGAACTATCCAATGGGTCTTTGCATATGACTGCTACACCTAATAGAGCATTTTAATGATTTGAAGCACTGAGGTGCACCACGAATAATATGTACAGTTTTATTCACGAGTGTTAAACTGTATTAAAAGATTGGGCAAACCATGCACTCAACTAACTTAGGCAGAAGCAGCGCGCAAGGTTGCGCGCAATCCTTCCAGTAGATTAAAAAAGCGGTATGTCGACCTGGAAAAGCTTAAAAGAGCGGAACCGTTGAATTTTGACAGCAGCTGGACTGGCAGAGAGTTTAAATAAAAGGCTTCTAATTATTTAGGATGTGCATGCCCGGCCGCTGTCTCTCTTTCCTCTCCCTATCTCTTTCCTCTCCCTATCCGGTGCCCTCGTTGGAGGTGAGAGGGAGGGGGACAATGCTCCTCCATCCCCTGTTCCTCTCCTCCTGGTATGCAGCTGCATAGAGCTATGGTTGGGGCAGCGATCTTGGGTCTAGCTGCAACGAGCGAATCCAGCTATCTCGTCTACATCATAGTGAGGATCTGGTGGCTGGCGTCATGGTAGGGATGGCCGGGTCTTGGCTGCGGCAACCCCAGAGCTGATCGCTGCGAGCAATTGTCCGGCAAGGTCGTCACGGCGCCTTCGCGTTCTTGCCGTTAGCCACGGGATCGTGGGGACGGGGTTGGATCTAGACCATGTTACGCTTTGTTGTCCTTCACGTTCTTGCTGCTGGCCACAGGATCGTGGGGACGTACCGCAATTTGGCGTTGCTTGCCTCGGTGACGTCTCTCTGCACCATGGCTAGGCGCCTATGCATACCATAACAAGGTCGTCGGCGTGTCGCTGATCCATCATCGGAGGAACCCCATCTTGAGGACATGGGTATTTGTTGTCGACATAGATGATGCCACTATTCGCCTTCTTCTCAAGCCTTTTGTTAGGGAGGATAGTCCATTATGATTCTCTAGGTAGGTCAGATATGGCTGTCGGTCGATAAGCATCGTGGAAAGGGAGGTCGATGTGCACTTTCCCATAGCCTGGGCGTCGCTAGGATCCCACCGGTTGCCATTTTCGGCATGGATTCCACTAGTATGCACTCTCGACTAGATTTTTTAGGTATGGATCTTGTTGGCCGTCACTTGGGGCATGGATTTCTTCAACTTTTCTTCGCCAATTTTGGATGGTGATTTAGCAATAAGTTTTATGCCGCATGAATTTTATTTCTAAATTCATGTGGTTGTTTTATTCTGTGTTGGTCACCCTTAAGTTGAGATGATTTTCTCTTTTTTTTTCTTGTATGGTTATGTACATCTAATGATATAGAGGCTACAATGTTATTCCATTATTTAAAAAGAGGATGTGCATGCTCAGGGCAAAACAATTATGTGTATGAAAATGCATTTCCCCATGTACCTGTATTTTCGGTTACCTTCGTCACCCTTAATTAGATCTTGGTTTGGATTCGTGCATTGTCTCTGCCTCCTCTCTCACATACGTAACTTGTAACTTGTTCCCATCCCTTCTCTTCCCCTCTCATACCTCATCCTCTATCTCTCTATCCCTCCCTCCTTCCCTTTGGTGGCCATGCCCACTGCCTCAGCCCTCCCCACGGATTGACCACAACACCGGTGGCCCCACTGTGTCCCCCGTTGTGCCACTGCCTGTGCTCTGCTACGGTCAAGTTCTGACCTGAGCTGACCACAGAAAAGTGTGGTGTCCTAGCCTAGGGATGTGGGGTCGAGACTGTCGGCACCATGCGGGTAGGGTGGTTGGCTAATTACTCCAACATCTATCGGTCGTGTGATTCCCTTAACACAACTGGTATCCAATGATATAGGCCCTTCATGTAATCGACCGCCTCCTCCTTCACGGCTGGTTAAGTCCGAACCCGACATTGGAGCAATGACACTGAAAAGCTTGGGTGGGGTGGGGCAGTACAGAACATAGATCCATATGAAAGGCGACGAAAACATGATGGCAGCAACCTGTCCCTCATGCATCTCTGGCTCATGAGCTGGCTTGAGCCTTCAGTGATCCCAAGCTGAGTTTATTTTTTCTAGAGCCAAGCCAAGCCAACTCGGTCGGTAAACAAGCCTGATCCGAGCCGGGTCTTGCTCAATCTCAGCTTCCACCCCTACGTGCGGAGTTGCGATATCCAGCGGGCTAAGCGGAGTTGCTGCTTCAGTGTGCTATGTACATCCTAGTGTGCTTTTGGTTGGTATATCTGCGGGTAATTTTGTGGGATGAATTGGCGGCATAGCGGACAACCTACGCCACCTGCATCCCGCTGGAGAAAATCCAGAAGAGGTAAGAAGTGGTTGAGGTGTAGTATAGTATCAAGCTCGAATTCCAAATGTCCAGATGAACTGCATGTCAGAAGCAGTTCGTCGATATGCATGACGATCCGACTGGACCGCCTGAAAGTCCGCCCAGCGGCCCATGCCAGCCCAAAATATCTAGAGCGGATCATGTGCCTATCATCAGCCATCAGACAACCAAGAAAGGAGCGTGTATAACCGCTGCTGGTCGCTTCCAACTAACATATTGGAGAGGAACAACTATCTAGCTCCTTGAAATTCGAGGGTATTTATAAAACGAGCTATACATTGGTGCTCTAAATGGACTGAGAAAACCAACTTAGCAGGCTGATCACGACCAAACTTTCAAAACGCAAAGCAGCATGATCTGATGATCCACGGAGTCGGGAGGCTAGTTTCATTCACACGTGGCAATAGCAACATCTCGTGAAACAAGTTTTTCTTTTTAGGGAAACATCTCGTGAAACAAGTTATTTTCACATACACGTGCGCAATAGCAACCGTGTAAACAGTAGCAGCACACACACATATATATCCAGTACAAGCACAGACCACATAAAACCAGAGACATGAATACTCAAATCGAAGATACAGAATGAAACACAAACCACAAACCATACTGGTTATGTCGATTACTTTAATTTCTCAAGATGACAAGGCGTACGCCTACCTGAGCTGCCAAAAGCTAGTGCCCTGGCGCCAAGAAATAGCTGAGGACAATGTTGGCCAGTCCTGCGCCGACCCGCGCTGCACCGGGGAACTGGTTCGCCACTGGCGATAGCATGATGAGGGACACACCGAGAAGCAGGAGGACAAAGCCAGCGAGGACGTGGCTGGCGTTCGCGTCAGGGTTGGCGCCGAAGGAGGCGGTGACGGCGAGCCAGTCGCCCAGCACAAGGATGCGGCCAGCGTCGAGCAAACGGCGCTGCTGCAGGTGGTTAGCGATGTCCTCCGGCTCCTCGTTGGGGTGAGGTGCGTATGCAATCAACTCGTCGCCGTCCGCCATTTTGCGCTTGCACGGCGTACCACCTGCTGACGCTTAGTACTTAGTAGATATATAGGGGAAGGGGGTGCTCTCCGTGTTCAACAACAAACGGGATGCCGAAGAACCTTCCTTTTAATTCGGCGATTTGGCGTCCGCATCAACTTGTTTTCAACCCGTCTGTCGTGGCATCTCCTGCTTCCACATCAACTCGTTTTCGGCAATTGTGACATCTCGGTTTTCAGCAGTTTCTTAGCAAAAAAAAAAACCGAGGAAGTACTCCCAAAAAGTTGATGTCCGAGCAAGTGGTGCCATTACAGTTTCCGTTGTACTTGGGCATCCATTGCCTTTCTTGGATCAAATAGTCATAGGCATAAATTTAATGGAAAATTCGTTTCATAACACCATAAGAGATCAAAGTTTTGGAAAAATGCCTCTTTCTCTCGTTGACAGGTGGGACCTTCTGTCTCTATGACAATAGGATAAAGTGGTATATTTCAAAACTTTTGATCTTTCAGTGATATGCAATGAATTATTTATTTATTTATTTAATATATTTTATGCTTAGAAACTGCCTCGAACTTAGAGACAGTTTTAAAGTATATGTAATAATTAGGGAAATTGCTACAAGTAAGACGTCCGACGCGTATCGGACGTTCCATGGCCCGCGCGTGTTTTGAACGCTACATGGCCCATAGGTATGTAGTGTGGTTTCGGCCCATGGGTATGGAGTGTGGTTCCGACGCGTATCCGGTGGGCACGCAACGCAAGGTTTGCTACCCACTTTTCACTTATTACTATTTTCTTTCTCTTTTATAAATATCTTTTGATTAGCATCTCCGATTACCGAACCGATTTCAAAAATGGGTTCCTGACATTTTTTCGAACAAAACTAGACCACACTTGCTATATAATTTTCAAAATATTTATATTTTAAAATACCTAACTACTAAACACTCAACCAAACACCGTCTCTGCATCTATGCATCCCATATCCCATCAACCTATCTGAATCGAACGCGCCAGGCTCGTGAAAGAAGGCAACCAAACAGCCCCTATGTTTCTCTTCGTAAAACATCTCATTTACTCTTGCGAGGAACATCCGATCTTGAATGTTTCGATGCTTAATTTTCAATGTTTCAGTGGTTTAATTTAAATGTTTCAGTGTTCTAATTTAAATGTTTCCACAGCTACTTTTCAATGTTTTCAGTGCTTTAATTCAAATATTTCAGTAGTTTAGCTTCAAAGTTTCGGTGCTTCAATTCAAATGTTTCAGTAGCTTAAATATCATGTTTCAACACTATCTAAGTCATGTTTCAGCCATTTAATTCAAAATGTTTCAGCAATTTACTTTTAATGTTTCAACACTGTCTAAGTCATGTTTCAGTGCTTTAATTCAAATGTTTCAGTAATTTACTTTCAATATTTTAACATCTTTCAGTGCTTTATTCAAATGTTTCAGCAATTTACTTTTAATGTTTCAACATTGTCTAAGTCATGTTCCAGTGATTTAATTCAAATGTTTCAGCAATTCACTTTTAATGTTTTAGTGTTTTTAACCCAAATGTTTCAGTTGTTTAATTCAAATGTTTCAGTTGTTTAATTCAAATGTTTCAGTAGCTTTGTTTCAAATCTTTCTGCAGCCACAGACATTATTTTTAAAATATTTCAGTGTTTTTATTTTCGGTGTGTTTGGGAGGAGTTTTTGAGTGCGATGCACTTTGTTTCAGTACGCTTAGCTCATTGTTTCAGTAGGCATAGAAGCATTTTTAGTAGGAACAAGGGCGGGAGAGAACAGAGATCGGCACGTGCGAATCAGATGGTCAGCGCAAGCGTCCGACGAAATGTCTTCTACGCGCTCTCTCGGTTGTCCATTTGACTAATCGTAGCTAATCTTGTCCCTGCAAAAAAAAAGAAAAAAATGAGAAAAATGATTTGTACGATCTTAAGCTGAAGACGCATGCATGCTCCCAGTGCATACGTATAGCTTTATTTGATTTCTGCCGACTGCCAGGACAAGCCCACGTGGGATTTTGATTGTACGTGCGTACTTCTTCCACCATTTATATAAGTACAGATGCACGCGCGGAGGTGTCTGTATCTAGACGGTCTTCGTCACAGCAGGAAAAACACGCGGCAATGAGTGTTTGCTCACGAGCGTCCGACAGGAAGGCTAGCGCCGGACGTCCGAGCCGAATTCGCGTCCAATAATTAGAGACCGCCTCTCAAGAACTAAGAAGTGGTTGAGGTGCATCAAGCCGAAAATACAGATGGCCAGATGACCTGCATGCTCGGAGTGGTTCGTCGATCAGTTTGACGATAGAACTGGGCTGCCTGAAAGGAGCCTACCGGCCCACGCCAACCGAAAAATTACCTAGAAAGGATCATATGCCTAGTATCAGCTTCGGAATAATACATTCTTAGATCATCGATAAATACTTTGGTGAGCGTAAAAATGTACTTTGGTGAATGGTGCCTAAAGGTCATTGGAAAATTTTTAAAGACTATTTTAAAGTTTAAATATTTGAAACTAATTTTTAGCTTTGGTTGAATTAATTATGAAAATAGTTTCGAGCAGCTCTCGAGGAACTCGAGCTCGACTCAGTTTCTAGCTAGGTTCAGTTTGCAAATGAGCATGAGGTAAACCCAATTTCTAGCTCAATCCAAAAATGAGCACAAGCCAAATCAGGCATAGCTTGCTTATGGCTCACTAATGGTTTTTTGACCTAGGCCACTTGCATCGGATTCCTATTACCCATCCCACACTTTCATGTGCGCGGCCTAATTTTTCCTTGGCCCAAGCCCTACAATCTTCCCCCAAATCCTAAGAGACTGTTCTTGACAGATTATTTGCTCTTTTTTTTTAATGTTTTGATTTTTTGATATAGCTTCTTGAAAATCTCAAAGTCATAGGCGAGACATTTTCAAATTGAACTTCGATTATCAGTTTCAACTCTTCAAAGACATTCTTCAAAGCGGTCGAAATTCAGATTCAGCAAATAATCTGATAATTTGCTCCTAACCAAGAAATAAGTTTGGCGTCTAGAGATCCGTTTCCCGACCGCCGATAAGCACGACAACTTACAACTGCTTAGAGCATCTCCAGCAATAGCCCCTAAAACAGGGTCCCTACTTTTGATTTAGGGGCTGCCCCTATTTTTGGGGGCCTCTGATTTTGTCTTCAACTCCAAAGATTAGCCCTAAATCTCAGCCCTATTTGCTTATGACATGTGGGACCGGCTCATCAATGACTCTTTGTTTTTCTTTTCAATATCCTTTTATTTTCTTTCTTCTTTTCCCTTTTCTCCTCCCTCATCTCTTCACAAGCGAGACAAAGGGAAGCGGTGACGGCGGCGACGACGGCAGCGTCGGATCTGACGAGGCGACGAGCGGCGGCGACAGCAAGGCGGCGGCGAGCTGGAGAAGACGGCAAGGGTAGAGGAGGAGACGACAATGAGTGACGGGTGACGGCTAGCGATGGCGACAGCCAGATCTAGGCGAGGTGAGGCGCGCGCGCGCGAGGCGGCCGGGCAACGGGGATGAGGAGGAGGCGGGGCGACGGAGGCGGCGGGCGGCGGCGGCAACCGACGCGGAGGCAGAGCTGGCGGGAGGAAAACACCCCAACAGAAAAGTAGGGGGCCCCTAAGAGCATCTCCAGCAGAGCTCCTATTCAAACCCCTAAACCAAAAAATAAGGGTTATAGTCAAAAAATGCACTCCAGCAGGGCCCCTACTCAAGCCCCTAAAATAAGGAAGCCCCTAAATCTCCCCCTCCAGCCCCAATTCCCAGGGGTCTTTAGGGGGCCCCTACTTTTCTGTTGGGGTGTTTTTCCTCCCGCGCAGCTCCTGCCTCCGCCGTCTCGCCCGCCTCCGTCGCTCGTCGCCTCGCCTCGCCTCGCCTCACCTAGACCCGACGCCGCCGCCTCGCCCGCCGCTTGTCGCCGCTCCCCCTCTATCTCGCTTGTGAAGAGATAAGGGAGGAGAAAAGGGGAAAAAAAGAAAGAAAATAAAAAGATATTGAAAAGAAAAACAAGAGTCATTGACAAGCCGGTCCCATATGTCATAAGCAAATAGGGGCTGAGATTTAGGGGCTAACTGCTGGAGTTGAAGACAAAATCAGAGGCCCAAAAATATAGGGGCAGCCCCCAAATCAAAAGTAGGGACCCTGTTTTAGGGGCTATTGCTGGAGATGCTCTAAAGATCCCTGTGAATTGGGGCTGGAGGGGGAGATTTAGGGGCCTCCTTATTTTAGGGGCTTGAGTAGCGGCCCTGCTGGAGTGCATTTTTTGACTATAACCCTTATTTTTTGGTTTAGGGGTTTGAATAGAGGCTCTGCTGGAGATGCTCTTAGAACATTCTCAACCTTTGAGTTAACATTGAAGGGGTACTATAAAGAGAATTAGTTGTACTTGTTGTTTTGTATCTCTGAGTCCTATTCTTTTGGCCTCTTTGTAGCGCACAGCTGTAACTTCTTATTGTTATTTGCTCGGCAACTAGTGCCAGTTAGTAGGAACTGAACACTGTACACGATCTGGCAATATAAGCTGAACATCGGCACCGCATTGAGTGTGCGGGACTGCAGTTATCCTTTTGCTTCTATGATTACTTTCTTTAAATACTACCCTCGCAGAGTAGTATAAAAAATCAAAAGCAATCAAGCCTTAAATCGAGAAAAATAGACGGCTAATATTTCCTTTCATCTTTTCCTCATGCAAATCTGCAATCCGGTTAATTAAGCTGTTTATTTGGCAGTGATACGAAGATAATTATTTTTTTCCCATGTTAACTGTGAGGGTTTTCAGATCTTCAATTCTTAGCCAGACGAGGTTTCGCTAATTAGTAACTGCAGATTGGGTAATTGGACGGAGCCGGCATGACAGATGGAAGTTAAATATCAGCTGTTTTTTTCTCTGTCTATCCGGCTATCCTTTTCATTAGACGACCGCAACAGTGATGATACAAAAAAATTATTAGTGAACTAGCTATTTGAAAGTAACGGAAAGTTTACATTCGATGGCGATGGTACAAAAAAACAAACAGATAAATTCGGACGCTGAAACGAACAGATACAATCAAATCGATCATCGAAAAGCTGTGTCAACAGGAAATCTCTTGTCACGAGTTATAGCAGCATTTCCCCGATAATCAAATAAAACGATCAGATCACAAATTAAGGACATAAGCTACGTACATATATAATTAAGGTGGAGGGTAGTTTCAGAAACACGCTGAACAATATCTCGCACCATAACCGGCAACAATATTCACGTGTGGATTATACAAGCATACAAAATGTCAGGGATTGGCTAAAATACGCTTTAAACCCTAAACAAATAATATGTGCTCAAGGAATATGACGAAGAGACGGAAGCTCGGGCATAACGGGACCATGCACTACTAGAGAAATGACCTTCCATACCGGTATATCAGTCCCGATTGGCCACAAACCGGGACTGATGTAGCAATAGTCCCGATTCGTGGCTACGGGGCTAAAAACACGATTAGTCCCGGTTCGTGGCTCATATTAGTCCCAGTTCGTAACACGAACCGGTATTAAAGGTGGTTTTGGTAAGTGGGTACATGTTAGTTGGCATAGACACAAATTAGTCGGTTAAATAACACTAACCGGTATTAAATGTAGTCTTTAGTCGGTTAGTGTTACGAACCGGTATTAAAGGCTCATTTCAGCATACTTCAAAAAGAATGCATATCCTAGTCTATTAAATACGCGTGGGTGGGTGGGTTGGTTAGAAGAGTGAGTGGAGAGTCACATGGTGGCATGAGGTCCCAGGTTCGAGTCTTGAGTTCGCCTTATTTTTTAGATATTTTCTACGATTCAGTACCGGTTAGGGGAACCGGGACTAAAGGTACGTGACCTTTAGTCCCGGATGGCCTGTCCCGGTTCGGGAACCGAGACTAAAGCCCGTTCCCAACCGGGACTAAAGTCCGTTTTTCTAGCAGTGATGCTTGGGTTTCAATACCGCATATTTGGGGACGGGCATCCTTGCTTATGGGGCCAGTATGCGAGACGATCATGAATCCTAAAAGGATACGACTAGATAATCGGCCTGAGTCCAAATCCTAAATTGTCTCGAGCTCTTTTCATATTTGCAGTATGAGACTTTCTATCTATGGGATTTCTTAAAGCACAAGGTAGCACGTTTTTAGGAATACATTTGTAATTATGGTAAGATTCGTAGTTATCATGAGCAATTTTCTGTTCATATGGAACTAAGACTATGTCTACCTTGTACTATATATAAATACCCCTAGGGAAAGGGGAGGGCATGATCCACATCAACATTTACAACCGTAATAACACAAACGCACATGTATTATTGGAGTAGGGTTATTATCTTCATCCGATAGATCCAAACCAAGATAAATTTATGTCCCTAGATAGTTTTCATTTTGACGACTCGATGCATCTACGAGACCTGATGGAATTCAGTTTGGCCTACCTTGCGGGATGCGGATAAGATTAGGCCTGAGCTGACCGATTTACAATGGAGGATGGACGATTTAATTGTCCAGCACGAAAGGAAAGAAGGCACTGGGGGCTGTCTGATCATGGAGCGATGATCTACAACTAGCGGGGGACGACTGCTGTTAGCCACGTATGAGAAATAAAAAAAAAAGGAGAAAGGCTTTTCTCATATGTTCAAAGCTTCAGCTCCGAGTATCTCTTCAGCATGGGTTGAAGGAAAAGAATCGAATCCTAGGAATATCGCAACCGATTAGAAGAAGTGTGGTGACGGGCTCGGAAGCAGAACAACCCTAACACCGCGCGTGTCTGGTCTCTTTTCTCCCGTGCAGAAATGTTGAGTTTTGCCATACACCTTTCTCCATTGTTCCTCCTAAGGGCCCGTTTGAAAGTCACCAATCCGCCCGGGATCCCTGCCAAATCCCGGGCCGGTCCGGCCTCGTGGGTGATTTACCCCTGGCCAGCGAAGGAGCTGTTTGGAAGCCCACCGTGTAGGGTTTTCATGGCCCGTTCCATGCGGGATCCCCGGGGATTGGCCCCCGACTGTGCGACTCAAGAATCATTTTCCCCGTCTCCTCTCGCGTCTCTCATCTCCTCTCACGTCTCTCATCACTCTGCGCCGCGGAGAGCTCCGTCGCCGGTCCTCGACGGATCAAGCGGCCGGAGCAGCTGGCCGGAGCTCCGTCGCCGGTCCCTAGAGCAGCAGGTTCTTCTCTGGCCCCCTTGCATTGCTCCCCCTCCAACTCTTTGTCCCCTTGCATCGCTCCCCCTCCAAGCTCTTTCACACCGCAAGCTCCGCCGCCAACGCACCCAATAGATCCAGCCATTCGCTATCGTGCACCGTCTCCTCCTCCACATACGAGATTCTTCTCCATCTCCCTGTATCGCTCACTTCTTATTTTTGAAGAAATTTGTCACTTTGTTCCTCATTTGATCAGATCTACGCCCTTTTTTTTGTTAGCCGTCCAAATCTTGGTCGCCGATCCAAGAACTGCTTCGATTTCATCCATGGCAAGTTAACAACATCGACGGTGAGGGTGGCGAGCTCTTGGACGCCTTCTTGAAGAGACCGACGCAGCGCCTAGCGAGCTCGGCGACCTGGCCTTCTCCAGTCGCCGGCGAAGCAAGCGGCCAGAGCAACCGACGACCGAAGAATCTGACCACTGCTGCTCTCCGTCGTTGTCCTCAGGCTGCTCATCCGCAGGTACCATCCCTTCCCAGATATCATCCCTCCCCAGCCCCAGATCTGCCTTGGTCCAGCATATTATTCTTGATTCTTGATCCATGTAGCAACAACCCAGCCAGGCTAATCTTGCGTAGGTAGTATTGATACTCCTATCATGCACATATTATTCTTGATTCTTTAATTTGAGTTGCAAGTAGTATTCTTGATTTGGGGATTCAGAGCACGGTCCAAATTATATAATATGGTCATGTGGTTATTTGGTTGTTACATAGTTAAAACATAACTAGGATCATGTGGTTATTTGGTTGTGAGAGTGCATGCTCGTGTGCTTTGTTCAGTAATCCTAACCAAAGTGCTCATTCAGTCAATCTCACTGGCAGCTTGATCTTCCTAATTTCAGCCATGCTTGCATATGGATGGCTTTATTAGCACCTGTCGATGGCAGTTGACTCGTGCACTCTCAATAACTGAACGCATCTAATTTTATCCTTTTTTTTTCCCTCTGAAGGGTACCTGATTCTATCATTGATATGTAGCCACCTAGCTGTGTGTGTAAAGATCTCTTTGCAGTATAGAGTTTTTTTTTGAATTTTTTATGTGAATTATTTATTTCCTAATGTCAGAAAATTATTGTTTGGATATCATAACCGATGTGAGAATAAGGAAAACAAAGTTTTCTGTAAACGCAGTATTTTGTGTTGAGAAAAAATAGCCAATCCATGGTTTCCAGAATAAAACAAGTTTGTGTATCACCTTGAAAGTATCACTATATTTATTTCCGCCCTTGTTTTAATCCAAACATAATAACCTATGAACACATAGAATTGAATCATATATAACTTCAAATTGATTTTCCTAGAACCCTTATAAAACCAGTGTTCTCAAAACTTCTCTCTAAATATTGAGATCCAAACAACCCCTAGAGGCGTGGAGTTGCCTTATAATGGCTTAAAAAATTACAACCTCAGGTCTAAATTTCTTTCGGCTTTAGCTTAATGTATCATAGTATCTGTTTCAGAGTTTGTAAGTTTGTTTCAGAGTTCTTGTGCTTTAAAGGAAGTTCTTGTTCTTGTATGGTTCATGGGATATTAAAGGAAGCTAATTTATATTATGATGATGCTATCTCCTGATGCTTATATTCATTTCTTTTGTTCTTGTATGGTTCTTGTTTTTTCTGTTGCTTGTTGGGTTTTTGCAAGCAATAGCTCTAATTTTTTATATTATTATGAAATCATATATGTTATTATGAATTCCTATATACATCTTTCCTCCAATCGTATTCTTGAAAACCAAGTATATATTCATTTCTTTTGTTTGAGTATAATTCTCGTTTGCAAATTCTGAACCATAAATCTTATACTAATATATTTCTAAACCATATTTTCTTATTGTGCTTTATTTGCAAATGGACAATAGAATAGAGATAATTAGGCAAGAAGAGGAGGAAGAAGAAGAATTATTTCTTGTCTTGATCCCTGCTTTACTTGCTTGTCTTCATGAAGAAAAAAGGCCAGTACACACTTCTTCCCTTACCAGTGCTTCAAAAGTTAAAGAAATATTAGAAGGCCATGAGAATTGGTGTATGAACCAATTTCGGATGGAGCCACATATATTTAGAGCTACAGCAGACTTTCTTAGGAGAGAGGGTTTGTTATGTGACACACGTGGTATCACTGTAGAAGAGCAGTTAGGGATATTTATGTATATGATAGCCCACAATGCTAGCAATAGGGACATTCAATCGGTTTTTCAACACAGCGGTGAGACAATCCATAGGAAATTAAGTGAAGTGTTCCAGATAATTCCTTCCTTAACACATAGGTTCGTCAAGATTCCAAGTTCAACCCAACCTCATGCCAAGATTCAGTCGGACCCTCGTTTTTGGCCTTACTTTCAGGTGAGATGTATACCCAATATGCAATAGTGACCCATCATTTCTTATCTCTTCTTTCTCTTGTGCTAAGTCTCATTTCTTTACATGCAGAATTGCATAGGTGCTATTGATGGCACACATATCCCAATCACTATTGCTGAGGAGAGAGCTGCTCCCTATAGGAATAGGAAAGGAACGTTGTCCCAGAACGTGATGTTAGCATGTGATTTTGATCTCAACTTCACATTCATATCATGTGGGTGGGAAGGATCAGATCGATCTTTGGAGTCCTCGATCGCTATGAGTAAGGGATTTTAGGTTCCGGAGGGCAAATTCTACCTTGTCGATGGTGGATATGCAAACACCCCATCTTTTCTTGCCCTGTATCGAGGAGTTCGTTACCATCTCAATGAATTTAGGAGGCGTCGTCGGTCATCTCGACGAAACGACTATGCTGACCACAAAGAACTCTTCAATCATCGCCATGCAATTCTTCGGAACCACATTGAAAGAGCAATTGGTGTACTAAAGAAGAGATTCCCAATCCTAAATGTGGGCACATTTTATCCCATGAAATCTCAAATTAAAATCCCTGCTGCGGCGGTTGCATTTCATAACATTATCAGGGGGCAAAATGGTGACGAGGGCTGGTTGGATCACCAACTATCTTTCATCAACCCTGCTGAATTTGTTGCTATACCGGGAGGCGACGATATAGATCACCACAATGCCATGGAGTCAAGTAAAGCTGGAAGTACCCTTAGAGATCAAATTGCGTTGCAAATATGGGCTCAATACAACAATTAATATTGTAATGAGAGAGGAGATTGTAATGAATCATGACTTTATAAGAACAATGAGCATGTCATGCTGCTGTTTATTTAGTTTATTTAGCTTATTCTCGATCCATGATGCTTTAAATAATCATGTCATACTGCTGTTTTATTTTTTTATTCATGTATTATGTATGTTGTGGTAGAAAGCTCGTGTGGACATACTACTTGACCATAATCAAGCCAAGTTCAGGGGGCAAAATGGGTGGGTGAGTGAAGGTTGGAAAAGCATCGCCATTGTGTTCAATGCAAAATTTCCAACAATCAATTTCACAAAACAACAAATTCAAGAAAAGGAGAAGGAGTTAAAAGCGAACGACAAAGTTCTGCGTGATGCACGAAAGCAAAACGGGATTGGTTGGGATGAGAGTATTGGCATGATTAAGACTGAGCCAGCTATTTGGGATAGACTAATCGCTGTAAGTTTGCTCTCTTTTTTAACTACGCTTGTCCATAATAATCTATATGGTTATGTTAACAATCATGTTCTCTCTCTTGTTCAATAGGCCTTTCCAAAAGTGAAAAAGTTTCGTAACAAGCCATTCCCTCTATACAATTTACTAGCAGCATTATATGAAGGTATTGGGTAACAAACCATTCCCCATTATATCTGGTTTATCCCCATATTGCCTAACAGATTAGTTCTTGTTTCATTGTAAATAGGAAGCACGGCCACAGGTGACTTGAATTTCACCTCAATAGACCTAGTGGCAGCCCCTACAAGTGACCATGTCAATGATTCCACAGACCTAGAAGGGGAAGACATGTCAAGTGCCCACAAAGAGGAAGTGCAATGTCATCCATCTGCTGCCTCTGCGCATAAAGAGGAAGGTCCTAAGAGAAAGCGCAAGTAAAGCCAAATCGCAGGGGTTCTTGAGAATTACTTGGAGTTCAAGATGGAGCAGTCAAAGAAAATGGAAGAACAAAGTGGGCTGGCAAGGGCTGCATCCGACTATTCCATTGGGAGTTGTATTGCAGTGCTTGAACCAATGGCAGAACTGTCTAATGAGGAGAAGGTGAAGGCAATGAGGCTCTTCAAATGTGAGCAAAACCGTGAGATATTTCTGAATACCAAGGACCCAACACTTAGATTGCTTTGGATCAGGAGTGAGATTGAGCCATAGGCATGTTAGATCCTATCGTTACTTCCTCCTACTTGATTTTGTTCATTTGCTCAAGGCTCAAGTCCTGGATTTATTCCTGATTTAGTTGTCACAGGACTCATTATTGTACTTTAGTAGTAGCAACTCAGGCTCAGAGTAGTAGTCATGAATAGGTTAACAAAGCTTAGATCAGCCGATTTAGTTGCGCCGAATTGAAGCCAGCATTATTAATCTGTATGAATAGGTTAACAAAGCTTAGATTTGCTGCATTATTAATCTGATTAGTTACTCCACTTTCTGCTACATATATGTGCATATCTTTCCTACGTTGATGATGGTCTCATCCTAAAACTGTTTCATCATTGGACTTATAAGGTAATTTATAAGCAGCTCTAGTAAGTTGTGTTGCTTTTTGACTGACATGTGTACGCGTTTGGCTTTAAGGACTAAATTAACCTTACCCTCGTCTGATCCAGCACAAATTGAATTAATTAAACAGTGCGTGATCGATCGATGGATGATCATGACTGTCGGAATGGAGTGGATGCAGGGCTAAGATGAGATTGGAGATCGACGTCAATAATGCTGATCTTTATGAGCTAATAGTATAATCGTGGTTCTTACCATGTCACAGGACTCATGGGTCACAACACAGAAGTGTACACGTGCACCCACAGCTAGTTCAACACGTGATGATTTAAGTTGTAGATGATTTATGCATATGCACATACATTGCTGCAAACTATTTCTATTTAGTTTGCTTGTGGTTTCTTTTGTCCAATACAATTGTTTATATATTTTACTTTGAATGTTCATACCTGCAGTTTGTTTCTGGGAAGGCTGGTGATGACACAAAAAATGCTGTGAAAGAGAAAGCCAAGGAACTTCTTGAGTTGTGAAAAGTTGCAAAACAAGAGGCTCAAAGCCCATCTGGTTCATCAGCAATGTGGACAAATTTGGTTTTTCATCAATATATGAATTTATGAAGGATATGTGCTTATTGTGTCAGGATAATTTATGTGCCTGTAGTAATTTATGTGCCTATGATTCTATATTTGTCATTCCCCTGCAGAACTTGTTTTCAATTGCTAGATATATCAGCAGAACTTGTTTTCAATTGCTAGATATGTCAGCAGAACTTGTTTCCCCTGCAGAACTTGTGCTTATGGCAGAGTGCAGCGTAGCGTATTTGTCATGCGTATGAAATTACCCTGTAGCTGTTTGGCAGCGTATTTGTCATGCGTATTTGTCATGCGCATACAGGAAACTAATTACCCCCTATAGCTGTTTGGCAGCAAGGGAAGGGGGAGGGGGTTTTGACCGGGATATCAAATTTCCATAATTTTCCACCGGTGGAAAATTTCCACGGGCTCCCCCTCCATTCCTTCCAAACGGGCCCTAAGGGATTTTATCTTGTCGTTCAAGGCTACGCGTAGGGCCTCTATAAGCATCTAATCCGGCACAGGTCTTATTCTTTTTTTTTTGCTTTGTTTCTGAGGATTGCTTTTGCCTTTTTTGTGTGTTCTATTTGTCTTGATATCTTGAGCTGCTGGCAGAAATAGCTACAAGTTTTATCCTAGCTACCACAGGCATTAATTAAGGCTCTGATAATTCAAATGCAAGTATATTTTTCTGATTTCTGTGGAGAATCTGAGCTATCTTTCTATGAAATTCTTGCAAATTCACGTGTTTCAGTGTAGGATCGAATTAGACGAGTAGAGAGGGGGTGAACAAACACCGAGCAGAAAACTCAGAGCTTTTGTGTAAAACAACCCTCTACGCAGCGGAAACAATTTAGAAGGTGTTTGGTTGGGGCAATTTCAGCCCGTATCTGATACCAGTGTGATCTAAAAACATTACATCTGTTTGTTTCGATTGGGCCGTTATCAGATAGCACGTAATCAGATCCGGGCCCAATCCACAATCGATACCACTCCCATCGCTGTGTCATCTCTTACCGATACGGAGCGGACCGAACGCTCCACCCGACTCATGGCGCCGCCCCGCCCGGGCCATCGCCGCTGCCTTCCCCTTTCCGGCGCCGCGTCGTCACTACTGGCCGCCCTCGATGCCGAGTGCCATCGACAGTCGCTGCCGACCACCGACGCCAGCGCCCGGAACTACACCCGCCTTTCCCGTCCCGACGCCACGCGCCGCTGCTGCAGGCCGCCCTGACACCACGGGTCACGTGCTGCCGCCGCGCGCCACCTAGCTAGTTCTGAATGGAAGCCTATTATACTAATTTTGGGTATGTTTCTGTTATTAGATGAAACACAGAAGAGAAACTGATGAAGCTCTATGTGTTTACTGGTAAAGTTTCTTCACATATATCTATTTAGAGAATCCTTTTGTATTCTTCATATATACTGAAGTTCTGAACATTTGGGTGTGCATGTTTGTGTTTTGGTGTTTCTTTCACCAATGTAATCTGATTACTTTGCTTCTAAACCAAACACTGGTAATGTTTCCTTGTATATATCTAAACTTTGTACATATCAACTTTGGATCCACTCGGCTATATATTTTTGTTATTCATATGCCAATTGCACTTGCACTTGCTCTATAATTGTTAAATGCAACAAGTTGATCATTTAGTAATTGTAAACAAATTTTCACAATCAGATAAAGCAATACCGAATACTAGTAAATTGTTGTGCATGAACTTCTTCTCTTGTTTGTCCGTAATTTTGTGGCCTGTGACTTTTGATTGGTGGAAATGAAATTCTGTAAAATTTGAGTGGCTGCTGCTGAACTAATTTGCGTGAGTAAGCATTTGGCAGGAGGTGCATTGAACATTTAGCCCAAAATATACAATCTTAATATTGAAACGATGTGATTCATGTTTGAATTTGTTCTTTACTAGATGAAGAAAATGGAAGAAGGCGATGACTGATGAGAAGTTATCCAATTCTCCAGTTTGGAAACAAGTTGTGCACTGTGCTAGTGTGCTTGCTGTTATTAAAAATGGGATTTGCATGTCAAAAAATTTGGTTTTTTGTCTTGTATGATAGCTATTGCATAAATGATAAGAGGACTATTTGTATGGGCAACTTCACTGGTTATCTACATGTTTTGTAGCACAATAGACTTGATTTATGTTTGTCAAAGGAGTGTTTGTCCAAGCTACCGCAGGCCATGATTTTACCTTGCTCTTCAGTTCAGAATGTGAGGACAACATCACATGAGTTTGAGATGCATGTTATTCAATGCTGAAGTTCCTGTTGAAGATTTTGTTTGAGGGCTGAAATGAAATTGGAAAGTTCAGGTGTTGAATTTGATACTACAATTCAACTCATACTCCGGCTACTTATGCGCTTGTGCCGGTAGTTTTTACATCATTTTGTTTTAATATATTTTCTATATAGCTTTTGACGTGCTATATGAAGTGGATACGTATGCATCGGTCATTTGCATGTTTTGTAGCATAACTGGAAGCCCTAAAAAAAATAGATGCAGCCGGACTATCCATTTTTTTTTACATATATGAAGTGGATTTACATGCTTAGTTGCTGAGTTCAGCCGGCTCCAGGCACCCAGCTTCTGTCCCGCCTGCTCTCATTACCTTCTCGCCGCATCCAAACGCTGTAATGGAAACTAATTACGTTACATCGAGCAACCAAACAAATCACGTGAATGGATACAATGTTTTCAATTCACGCTG
The DNA here is from genome assembly GCA_036346145.1 of Olyra latifolia. Classification (NCBI taxonomy): domain Eukaryota; kingdom Viridiplantae; phylum Streptophyta; class Magnoliopsida; order Poales; family Poaceae; genus Olyra; species Olyra latifolia. The sequence goes on along the minus strand of CM070528.1, from coordinate 5,034,048 downwards.
TAATCATTTCACTTAGCGTTTGCGTTACCATAGCTCCAACCAAACACCACCTTATATTGATCTAGATAGATACTAGACACTGTCAGAACCAATAATCAGTCTTCTCCACGAAAAACACTAAAATATATAAAAACTTCGTGCAGATTTCTTGTGTGCACTTAGCTAAACAAAACCAAAAGGTTAAATTCCTCTTTTTTTCGTTGGTGAACACGTCAGAGATGCTTAATGCCTTGTGCAGTTCGGTGTGGAGGCAAGCTGCTGGCTTCTAACTTGCACGGAAATCAATGGTTGAGCAGCACAACAAGCATGCAGCAGCGCAGAGCGCAACTACGCACAGGAGGCACTAGATATGAATTGCGTGCCGACACGTCGCGGTTGTCGTGGTGTTCATGAATTGTTTTTTTAATACGGGAAAAAAGCCATATTAGATCAGAAAACAATATTAAAAATGCAGAAAAAGATATAAAAAGGGGCAAAATTCATTGCCGTAAGGAAATCAGAAAACCAGGCATTATGGTAGAACCATCAAATGATTTAGACTATATCAAAGAAAATCTTTTCCTCTGGTTAAAATTCTAGTCAGCTCAGGCTTCATCAAAGATGTTCAAGTACAAAGGAACAAAATTACATAATTACTTTAGTCTTGGCTACTTCATTAAGGGTACAGGGCTGTATGAGCTCATTAGATTCAACCCTAACTACTACATCAGGATCCCAAAATAGAATGTCCATTAAGTCTATCTGATGCAAGTGATTAAGAAATTCGTTGTCAGTTCACTGTATACAACCTGTAAGCTAGGTATTATACTCTAGCCCAACAATTCGGTATCCTATTGACATAGGCCAAAATCTAAGAGAAATAGATGCCCTTCTAGAATGCAGGGAAAAAGAGATGAAAAGAATTATCTTGGTATTGAAAATCTAATAGAACATAGCAGCACAACAAAACTCAATAGAAGCTAACCAACTTGTGAAGAAATAATACAACCAACACTCCTTAAATTCAGGTTGACTATGCTCGATAACTCACTGCAAAGTCACAAACACATATTGACTCTGTCTGATGAGACATAAACTCTTTTGTGCATATGCCGGGATGGCCCGCTGGAGATGTCCTGTAGCTCCTACTAGGTCCAAAGGCGCTTGGATTACATGCCTGATCTGAACTTTCCCACGACGTTCGGCGTGACCCGCTACCTAGTGGAGTCCCGCGGGAAGTTGCTCATGGCGCTGCAACCTCAAGGAGGGTAGCATCTATTACTTGGATGATATTAGCTTCGACATGTCCTCGCTGCTGAACAATGGGAGTAAGTTCACCAGCACTGACTTGGGCATGTACAAAACGCTCAAAATTAGGGATGTTGATCGGCGCTTTCCACGTGAACTTATTTCAGAGTGCTCTCCTCCAATCTGGTTTGTCCCATGATTTGATAATACTTTAGGCTTTTAGTAAGTCTCTGGCTAGTACCTGCACTTTATGCAGTTATGATAAAGAGCTTTTTTACAGTCCTACGTACCTCAAGGTACTATAAATCTCAGCCGTTCATCCGTTTAAATCCAATGGCCTATGATTGATGGTACCTGGTGGCACCTGCCCCTTTCACCTGTAGGCCCGACACATGTGAGGGTAAAAACAGAAATTTAGTTCACTCCCGTCCGCCCACCGGGCACTAACCTGACTGCTCCCACCGTCCCCGCCGAAACCTATCTAGGCGACCAGGCCAACGCCACTGATGCCCCCGAGCTCATCCCTCCCATGCCGCTCTCCTGCCCCCGAGCTCCTCCCACTGCCGCTGTGGGATCCAGGTGAGCACCCCCGAGCTCCTCCGTCTCCCCTCTCCCGGAGCCACCTCTCTAGGCGACCAACACCGAGCTCCTCCCTCCCATGCTGCATGCCATTGCCCCTGAGCTCCTCCACCTCCTTTCTCCCGCAACTCCCTGTCTCCCAAAGCAGGATCCAGGCCACCGGCCCTGAGCTCCTCCTCGAAGCGGGATCGAGGCGCACGGAGTCAGGCGGCACAGCCGGCGGAGCAGGGAGGTAGCGGGCGGCGTGGCGAGATCCATGGTTAGGCGGCGACCACGCGGCTTGGGCAACGAGGTACGGCGCGTGAGCGGCGGCGACATCGTGGCTAGGGCAGCGACCTCGTGGGCACCCGAGCTAGGGTTACCTCACCCCGATGAGGATCCCGACTGCCACCCTCGAGTCAAGGTAAAATCCCCTCTAATCTGGTTCAATCTCTATCTTTATTTAGCTATGGTTTGTTTTTGCCTATTAGTTGGCATGTAGCCAAGCCTTGCTGGAGGTAAGTTAATTCTGCTCTTGTGTATTCAGTTACTTGAGATATATGAGAACAAGAAATCAAGCCTTGCTGAAACATTACAATTGAAGCATAGATGTATTTGAATTGTGCAATTATGCAGGTAGTGGCCAATTAAACACTAGTTGTCTCATGTTGCTTTTGTATCCTTAGATTCTAGACGCCTTATATCTTCTTTGACTTAACCATACCATTGAGTAGTATTCTTTAGATAACACTCTTCCATTCCAGTGTTCCATGAACAACAACACATGTAAGCCACATGACCAACTGCATTTATTTTAACCGGTTAATATTAATTGAAGGATGAAATTTCAAGAAAAAAAATATGTCACGTGCATTGTACCCGTCATTTTGTTGAGGGACTTGGATTGGACAAAGTGGCCATGTGGTGACTCCCTTATTGTGTCAGTTTGTTTGTTTGCCCTCTTCTAGTTTAGCAATTTTCATGAACTTGTCCACACCTTTTAGCTGTGCCATAAGTGTCACATGTATGAAAACAATGGAATACATGAAAAAATAATATTCTCTTTAATGAGGAATCTTACAGTATTTTGGAGGCTATGTTCTGTAGAATAATATTCTCTTTTCATAATAATAGAGTCTAGAATTTAAATTTTCCTCTGTTTTGCATTCAACACATCAACATACCAATGGCTTTTGTTGCTATTTATCGGTAGGAAAACCTGCAGCAAGTCAACATGTAACAACATTATTGTATGTAGTTATAAAAATGAAAGCTAGCAATTTAAAAAATTACCATGTCGTACTGCGAATATCTTTCTACAACTCTAGCACGCGATTCGCGATATCGTTTAGTGCTTTTGCCTTTATCGAGACCATTTGATATCCATGTCAGGGATGCCATTTCATGCTCGAGAAAGACGGTACCATCTTCTCTAGGTTTGTCTTGCTGTCTATCAATTATCACTTCAATGTATGCATCTATGACCTATTACACAATTACAATTACAGTTAGTAGCATTCTGAAGTTTAGAGAAGGAGCAGGTAGTGAAGAAGTGCTTACTCGGTCATCCAACCATTTATCTGTTGAAATTTCTTTATCTTGCTGACAGAGTGGCTTAAGAAGGTTGCCACGTAATTGTATATTTTTAATCTCTGCCAATACAGTAGTAGGCTTGGACTCCATTACGTATTTTATGGTGATTTCATCCTTTAGGCATATCCCATTGGCTTTTGAATCCATATTTGTTGGTTGACAGGGGAACTTTTTTTCCTGCCACCGTAATATAAGTGTTGATCTTGTTTTTTGTGAGTAGGCTTGAATAAATAGCCTTTTCATCAAAAGTAACATCACAACTAACGACCACCTTACGAGAATCAGGACATCATAAACGATATCCCTTGACACTAAGACTATAGCCAACAAATATGTATTTTCTAGCTCTACGTGCCAATTTACTATTATTAACATGAGCATAAGCAGGACACCCAAAATTCTTATATTACAATAATCAACAGGGTTACCTAACCAAACCTCTTCTGGGATTTTAAAATCAATCGCTGAATTTAGAGAGCGATTAACCAAATAAGCAGTCGTGGGAGCAGTCTCAGCCCATAAAGCACGCTTCTCCCATAAGCCTGCATTGGAGAGCATACAACGAGCCCTTCCAGAAAAGTACGATTCATTCGTTCTGCCACACCATTTTGTTGAGAAACATCTGGAACAGTCAAATATCTTGCAATACCATGATTAGCACAATAAGCATTAAACTCACCACTATAGAATTCCAATCCACTGTCAGTTCTTAGTTTCTTAATTTTCTTGTCAGTTTGATTTTCAACTAGAGTTTTTCAAGTCTTGAAAGTGAAAAAAGCATCATTCTTGTGTTTCAAGAAATAAATCCAACTTTACGAGAAAAATCATCAATGAAAGTAATCATATACTCACATCCTCTAAGAGAAGGAAGAGGTGAATGACCCCAAAGATCAAAATGAATATAATCAAGAACTCCTTTATTCTGGTGTTGAAATAGTAAAACTGATCCTCTTTTGTTTGCCAAATATACAATATTCACAAAAATCAAGTTTACCAATAGCATGTAAAAGTCTTTTCTTATGCAGGAGATGCATACCTTTTTTACTTATATGACCCAAGCGCATGTGCCAAATCTTGGTATTGTGAGGATTGGATGTAATCAAAACAGCTGCAGAACCTATAACTATAGATCCTTGCAAGTAATATAGACTATTTACATGATCTGCTTTTAACACAACAAGGTTGCCTTTTGAAATCTTAAGAACACCATTTTTACCGGTATACTTGTAACCCAAAGCTTCTAAAGTATCAAGAGAAATAAGATTTATTTTTATTTTAGGAACATGGCAAACATTATTAAGGGTCCTAACTGTGCCATCATGAGTTTTAATTTGAATAGAACCAATGCCAGAAATTTCAAGTAGAGACTCAGTCAGGCTGTAAAATTGCCACGGACCATATATGAAAATTAGATCCATGCACAATTATGCTTATCTCAAAACATATTTCCAGCTTAGATGTTGATGTGGCATTTTCTTCGGACTATTTTTTCCCTTCTCTTTCTCTTTTTTTCCCCTCTCCTTTCTCCCTCTCCGTAACGGCGTACAACCGGCCCTTCCCTGATCTCTAGCTCTCCTCTGCCTACACTGCCATCCGAGCTCGCCACGCGCGGCAAGGGCCATTGTGTCGTGCTTCGGGTGTCGCCGCCGACTCTGCCTCCAGCCGCGCCGCCGCTCGTCTACTTGCATGTGTGGATCGATGCTCGCTACAAGGCCTCCATCAATTGGTTGTTGTCTGCTTGATTGCTAGCATCTGTGATGCTTGTGTGATTGCTAGCTTGCCATCGGTGCAGGGACTCCATCGATTGTTTGATTGCAAAATTATGTGATGCTCGTGGCATGCATGGAGAAGGCGTCTGCACCGTCGAACCTTCCCAAACACGCCGTTATGCTCCGCCGCCGCCTCATCATCGGTGAGCTCTACGTCAGAGCTGCCCGAGCCCTTCGCTCTGCTCCTCCTCCTCCCTCTCTCTTCCACTCCCCTCCATTTATCTCTGACTAGTCGGGCCAGCCATGCAGTGGGCACAGTTTTACATCCCAAGGGAAATTATCCTACCCGAACGGGATCGGATCCCGATCTCACGCCCGGTCAAACTCAAATTTTAATATTAAAGTTCAAAATAGGGTCAAAAAAATCACCAAAAATCCCTAAAAATAGTATAAGCGTATTTACAGAGTATGACACGATTTTTTTTTGAAAAAACAAATTCTCATGCAGATCTAGAGATTACCATTGCATTCTCAGTTTAGGCATTTCGTCGAACGCCCCGGTCAGCACGCTACACCGAGCTCTGCCCACGCCAGCACAACGCTCTGCCGTGCTTGCGCCGCGCTCTAGACAGCGTTCGCCGCCGCGCCTCACACCGCTTCACCATGCCGCGCTTAGCCCGTGCCCACACCGTGCCAGCCGTGCCGTGCTCCGGCCATGACGCGTAGCGGTCCGCCCGCGCCGTACCTGCGAGCGTCCGCGTGTCACTGTGCTCGCGCCACACCCAGGAGCAGAGGGTAAGGGACGGTATAGAAGGAGAGAGAGGCTCACGGGAGAGATGAGTGGAACAGGAGGGACGGGAGAGATGAGAGCACTGAGCAAGTTGTGCACACCGATAGATCCGTTTCTAGAGAAAGACTACCGACGGTTTTTTTAAAAGAAAAAACATTCGATTTTCGATGATTTTTCATGATTTTCTGTAGATTTCGTTCCATTTCTCGTTAAACCCAAGCGATTTCCATTTTAGGTTCTCTCCATTCAATTTAAATTTCAAAATACGAAATTTGGTCAAATTTTAATGGGTGTGAACTAACTCGATAATAATAGAAGGATGTTAAATACTCGGTTTATCTGTTATTGACATATCGTAATGTGGTTAGGTTAGTGGTGAATGGGGTATTACAGCGTTGTCTTCTAAACCATGTAATGCTTCCAACCAATAGTTCAGACATCATATGAATGTTTTCATTGTAAGTTATATTTTAGTAAGTTATAGATTAGCACAGGACACGATGCGTTCATGTACGGTCTCACAGCCTGAAGAAACGTGCATCGCGGCCGACACGCTCCACGAGACCAGTTATATGCATAGGAACTAAATACACATCAATCATGATGTCATACAAGATTGTTGACATCCACCCCTACGACCTGATTATCCCGAGCGAAGCGGAGTCATTTCAACACGGGGCAAAGGCAAAGCAAACAAAGCGTCGCCCAATCTTCACACATATTCCTTGAGAGCCCGGGGAGGGCAAACTAGAGCCGCCTCAAGCTAGAAAGAGGGCGAAGAAAAGCATGGGCTTCGCCCAACCTCCACATATCTAGATGATCGGGGGAGCTTGCCCCACTTATCTAGCACGAGAGGAAGAGCCGCGAAGGAAGAACCGGGCGTAGCGGCCAAGCAACCTGAGAGACAAACATAGGTGGGGTCTGCGAAGTGTTAGGATAAGCATCAGGAGATCCTTCTAGTAGGGGATTGGCTTTAACTGCATGGAGGATGAAAGTTATGGCGATGCCCCTGCTTTAGTATGAAATTGGAAGGGCATCACTAGTCAAAGGTCTTTGCAGGGGTTTTTCCTTTGCGGTTTTACCCATACTTTAGTTGTTGTATAGGGATAGCATCGTCATTTAGGGTGAAAGACCAAAATAACCCTATTTTGGTGGATTTGTTTGGGGTCCTTATTGATCCTGTGTAAAATGTTCCTTCTATAAATAGAGTAACCATGTGCACGTAACGGGCTGGAGCCCCCAAGAGAGAAGAGAAGTCAATGTATAGAAAAATCTCTGAGCACTAGCCTCCTTTGAGGTTATTTCTTCGCCGAGTCGCATGCTGTTTCGCTGAAGTGTGATTCCGAGGAGGGATATCTTTGAAAATGTGTGTTGCGGTGTGGTCCGTCAACAAACTCAATATGGTGTTATTTGTATTTATAGCAAGGCAGGACACTCGCTAGTGTTAGAAAAGCTTGAGTGCAATGAAGATCATGGAGTACCACAGGCGCGCTGCACGATAAGCAAGTCCGCTTGCCGTTGCTGGCTCGCCGGTCGGATCGGACCAATACTGGGTGTCTGGATATGAAATAGCGTGTACTTTCAAAGCATATTGGCTCGCCGCAACTGTCCTTAAATTAAAATACAGCTGAGATGGTACACCAGTTTATTTCAGTAACTTGCAAAGCACCATGGTGTGTACTATGTGGTGCGGGCGGCTTATGATACCACAAGTTCAAGAATATTTACATAATTTTTTACGACTAAATACTACTGCACATGCACCACCTTTTTTTTTAAAAAAAATGAATTACTTCCGGCCTCTGCTTATGACGTGCAGTTATGCACAACCCAAACTGCACACCTCCTCTAAGAGCATCTCCAGCAGAGTCTGTAAAACAGAATCTTCTCTATATTTAGAGTCTCTCGACCTCCAGCATAGTCTCTATATCAGTCTCTAAATTTAGAGTTTCTCTCTCCCAGCTTCTAAATTTGGAGACTCTTTATATCACCTTCTATAGCTTCTTTGGATAGAGGTTCTGCTGTAAAGAATGAAAATATAGGGTCCATTTGGTTGCTCGTATTTTTCTGGCCAGGCTCGCGTGAGATGGAAATGCGCGTGTTTGGTTGCCCGCTTAGCCCTTCAGCCTGCATTCGTTGATGCAAAATGCTGGTTCGCGTGCTGCGGTGCCCAGCTGACTAACAACCGACTAACAGTCTAACACTGCTAACTAGTTTTGTACATCAACTTTTTATCCTTTCAAAAATGTTTTAAAATTCAAACGAAATCCAAATTCAATGAAACAAAAAAGATTGGAACCGTAGATTCAAGTACAAGGTATTAAAAAAATTTCAGATTTTTTTGAATTTTTATTTTTGTTTTCAAATTTATTGATTTTCTAGTATTTGTTTTCCATCTATTTTTCTTTTATTTTTGCCAATATCTTTTGATTAGTATCTCCGATCATCAAACCGATTTTATCTTTGCGTTCCTGATATTTTTTTCGAACAAAACTAGACCACACTTACCATATAAATTTCAAATGATTAAAATTTTGTTTTTTTAGTATTCCAAAATTTTGATTTTTGATTTTCTTTTTTGAATTTATTGATTTTCTAGTATTTGGTTTTTTGCATTTTTATTTTTGTTTTTGAATTTATTAATTTTCTAGTATTTGTTTTTTTCAATTTGTCCATCCCTATATTGAATTTGTCCATCCAATTTCCCTTCTAGTGCAGCCAACCAAACAACATCTCTATACATCCTGTCCAACCTCATACAACCAACCAAACAACATCACTTTGCATCCACTCAGCCTGGCTCAATTCATACAGCCTAGCTGAGCTCATACGGCAACCAAACACACCCATAGAGAACGAATAGTGATTTAAAAGGGTGTATAGAGACCCGATTTTAAATCATCTGTTGAAGATGCTCTAAATCTCCGAAACAGAGCAAAATAGCAGACACGGCGCTAAGTCAAGAGACGAGCCAATGCCTTCTCAGTAGGAGCCAGAACAATCATCTCCAACAACCTTTGTCCAATCCATTCCATGTGAGATTCAACGGCGCTTTGGACATCTGCGTGTGTTTATCTCTACTCCTTAAAAATAGCTTGTGGTGAGTGATGATAAGTGGTGGTCCATTTTTACTGAACCATTCTACCCTTCATCTTTACATTAACTACACATATACCCAACCCCACTACCTCCCTCGTCTATTCAAAATTTAAAATCACCGTCGGTGAAGAGACAATATTTTGAAATCATTCTCGAAATGAGTATTTACTTCGTTTTCATCCAATATTTTAAAATATAAAAATATAATAAAAACCATGTAAGCCAAAAAAATTGCCTAAAACAAGAAGACAATATTTAATTGCTTGAAAAAACATAATACTTCATAACTAGCGAAATTACTAGACAGTTGACACTGTATATGATAAATTCTAATATTTTTCACTATTTATGTTTTCGTAGCAACGCACGGGTATTCAGCTAGTTTAAGAAAAAGAAAATCGAGTTCATGACAGGGACAAGAGGCTAGAAGCCGAATTTTGTTTGTGGATCGCCCGCTTGCCACACCTTTGGCCGCTGCCGGTTGCTTGCAACTTCACTGGAGACGAACAAACTGGCTAGCTATTTGAAATTCGAAGGGTTTTATGAAACGAGCAATACATTGGTGCTCTAAATGAACTGAGAAAACCAACCTAGCAGGCAGGCTGATCACGACCAAACATTCAAAAACGCAGAGCAGCATGATCTGATCCTTGGAATCGGAGGATAGTTTGATACATAAACGACAATAGCAACATCTCGTTAAACAAGTTTATTCAACAACAGTTTTCACATACACGTGCGCATAGCAAGTAACGGCACACGTCCAGTACAAGCACAGACCACATAACACCATAGACATGAATACTCAAATCAAAGATACAGATTGAAATACAAACCGCAAGCCATACAAGCCATACTGGTTATGCTGATTACTTTAATATCTCGATGCGACAAGGGGATACACCAACCTGATTAGCTGCTAAAAGCTAGAGCCCCGGCGCGAAGAAATAGTTGAGGACGGCGTTGGCCAGCTGTTCGGCGGCCTCCCGTGCTGTACCGGGGAACTGGTTCACCACCGGCAACAGCATGATGAGGAACACGCCGAGAATCAGGAGGAGGAAGCCAACGAGGACGTGCTCGGTGTTAGCATCGAGGGAGCAGGTGATGACGAGGCAGCCGCCGAGCACAAGGATGCGGCCGGCGTCGAGCAAACGGTGCTGCAGGTGGTGAAGGGCGCGGCCACCGATCACCTCCAGCTCGCCGGGCTGAGGTAGGTAAGCCATCGCCTTGTCGCCCATTTGCGTGTGCAGAGCTGCACTTGCGATTGCACCCTTGTGTTCAACAAGAATGAGGGAAAGAAGCCGAGGGCGAGAGATCTGTAGAGGTGCCGGTGCAAGGAGGGTGGTAATATAGAAGCATCCAGTGTATAGAACTCTCGGTGACGGGACCCACATCCATCTGATTCTTCATCGGGATATCGATTCGGGATATCGATTCGGGATAAGCGGCCTTGGCAGGCAGCCATATATAGTTGCTTTCAATCCCTCAATCTGTGACCATCGGGCTAAGCGGACTTTCTGCCACTGAAGTTCGGTGAAACTACTTGCCTCGCTTCCTCCGCTGCCGAGCCGCTCTCCTCACGCTAAACCTAAGCGCCTCTCCGCTTCCTGTCCCGGTTGACCGCGCTTCCTCTCCCACCTCCACGCCATCTCCACCCCAACGCGTCGCCGATGTCATCCGACCACGACGACACGATACTCTCCACCATCTTGACCGGCCGCCGATCCGACCTTCGTCCTCCTCTGTCGTCGCTCCAGCTCGGATCCCTACGGCCACTCGCCGGATCCGACGTCTAGAGCGGTCGTCGCATAGGAGCCGGCTGTGAACACACGAACCCGGCCTCTGTGCCCTGCTCTCCTCCACAAATGACCGCCCGCTTCCTCTTCTTCCCATGCCTCCAATCCTCGTCGCCCCGGGCTCTTCCTCCTTCACTACATTTATCTCTGTTTCTTCCCTCAAAGCCAGCGGGAGGAGGCTTCAATGAGGCTGGCCGACCGACGATGACGGCACCACCAGCTGGCCCTGCCTTCTCTCTTAGATCCGGCCTCCCTCTCTGGTGATTAATCGTGCCTTCCCAGCCTCCGTCTGGGTGCGACGTACCCACATCCGGCCGTGTCGACCACAACCAGGTACGCACACCTCCAAATTTCAATCCGCAGCTAAGCGCTAAGCAGCGCTTGCTGAAGGAGCTCCGGTGTGGTGGTGTCATGCAGCAGCTCAAGGAGCTGGACGCGTCGGTCGAGCACATCGTGCTGGCCGCATTCGCGTACGAGCACAAGATCTCCGTCAGGCCCTTCTCCAATCTCCAGGAAGTTCCCCAAGGTGCAGATATGGATGGCGCCACGGCAGTGGAGCTGACCCATCAACCTGTCGTTCAACTTCTTCGGGATCTTCCAGGCCAAGTCCCTCCAGGACGTGGACAGCTCCACCCGCGGGCTGGCGAGATCGATCAGAGGGTGCTCAGCTCGCCAAAAGTTAGTAGTGTCACTGCAAATTTTGAGCACTACATGAATGCATTGAGCCACTGATGCACACAATGTTGCTATGAAAGTGTGTCCATGCTCACCTTTTTCAATTAGTCTTCCACATTTTCAAAAGCAGCAACCTTCAGTAGGAAGGTTGATATTGCCAGCATCTGTGTGTGATCTCTGTTTCTTGGGATATTCTGCATCTGATACTATGAAAATACATTCTAATTTGAGGCATAATAGGAAGCTCTACGTTTCCAAAACAAGCAAATTTTTATTCTGCTCACTATCTAATTTTCTTGCTTAGATAACATACCTGTTTTAGTGTATGGTTTGAGAGGAATTGTAATCTATTTATTTAGTTTTGTCTTTTGAAATAAGTACTTTCTGTTGGCCATTTGGTCAAGCATGTTTTTGTTTTCTTTCTTTTACAAAATGTGCTGCTATAGTCAAATTAACAACTGTTTATTGAATTGTGTTTTTTCCTGAATGCTTATTCAATTGTGTTTTTGCTAGGATGGATGAAGTATTGTCTAAAGAAGGCTGCAAATGTAACATCTATTAGGCTGGACTTATGCAGCAGATCATAGGATCCATAGACTTATTTTGTGAAGAAAAACGGATACGGCGCTCAGGTTTGTTCATGTAATCTTAGTAAGCACTACCACGGATTGAGCCTTCAATCCCGGTTCCAAACCGGCATCAATCCCGGTTTTAGAACTGGGATAGGCAATTCGGGACTGATGGCATCCCGGTTGCTCTCAACCCGGGATAGATGTTAGAAATATATTTAAAAATATAATGCGCACATATAGATTCTGTGGGACTCGAACCCGAGATCTCGTGACTCCCCACTCACCTTTCTAACCAACTCACCCACCCACGCGTTCTGATATAACTAGGATATGCATTCCTTTTAAAGATTCCTTAGATAAGGCTAAAGGCCTACCTTCAGTCCCGGTTGGTATTACGAACCGGGACTGATGAGCTTCCATGCCAGCTGGGCTGTACTAGCCTGCATGGGAGGAGCATCAATCCCGTTTGGTATTATCAACCGGGACTAATGTGAGCGACGAACCGGGATTGAAGCCTTGGAACTACGAACCGGGACTGATGCTACTATTAATACCGGTTCGTATCTTATCGGGACTGATAAGCCGGTATGGAAGGCTGTTTCTCTAGTAGTGAAGGTTTGTTCTGTTTTCTGGCTTTGCATAATGAAGGTGGTTATTTTTGTAGATTTTGAGCTCAGCTGATGACCAATGTTATAGAACCTTGCAGGAATTTAAGGGATAATTCTATGAGCAATACCTCTTCCGTGATGCAGCTTAAATCCATTTTTTTGTTCTATCCCAACTTCTGTTTACTATTATTGATGGCAAATGAATGGATTTGATTACATGTAGTTCTCTTGCTCATAGCTAAAGTGTAGCCTTTGGAGTTAGCTGTGCAATGTGGACCTTTTGTAGCATATATTTCTTTAAAAAAATTGTTGTTACACCTTGTTATGACTTATGAACTATCCGATGGGTCTTTGCTTATGACTGCTACACATAATAGAGCATTTTAGTGATTTGAAGCACTAAGGAGCACCAGAATAATATGTACAGTTTTATTGACGAGTGTTAAACTTTATTAAAAGATTGGGCAAACCATGCACTCAACTAGCTTAGGCAGAAGCAGCGCACAAGGTTGCTCGCAATCCCTTCCAGTAGATTAAAAAAAGGGGTATGTCGGCCTGGAAAAGCTCAAAAAGAGCGGAACAATTGAATTTTGACATCAACTGGACTGGCAGGAGTTTAAATAAAAGGCTTCTAATTATCTAGGATGTGCACGCTCGGCCGGTGTCTCTCTTCCCTCTCCCTATCTGGTGCCCTCGCCGGAGGTGAGAGGGAGGGGGACAGTGCTCCTCCATCCCCTGTTCCTCTCCTCCTCCTGGTGTGTAACTGCATAGAGCTATGGTTAGGGCAGCGATCTTGGGTCTGGCTGCAACGAGCGAATCCAGCTATGTCGTCTACATCACAGTGAGGTTCTCGCAGCTGGCGTCATGGTAGGGATGGCCGGGTCGACTGCGGCAACCCCAGAGTTGGTTGCTGCGAGCAATTGTCCGGCAAGGTCATCATGGTGAGGTTGGATCTAGACCATGTTGCTCTTTGTTGTCCTTCGCGTTCTTGCCGCTGGCCACGGGATCGTGGGGACGTACCGCAATTTGGCGTTGCATGCCTCGGTGAGTGTCTCTGCACCATGGCAAGGCGCCTATGCATACCATAACAAGGTCACTGGCTTGTCGCTGATCCATCATCGGAGTAACCTTATCTTGAGAGGACATGGGTACTTGTCGAGATAGATGATGCCACCATTCGCCTTCTTCTCAAGCCTTCTGTTGGGGAGGATAATCCATTATGATTCTCTAGGTAGGTCGGATATGGTTGTCGGTCGATAAGCATCATGGAAAGGGAGGTTGATGTGCACTTTCCCGTAGCTTGGACGTCGCTAGGATCCCACCGGTTGCCATTTTGAGCATGGATTCCACTAGTATGCACTCTGGACTAGATTCTTTAGGCATGGATCTTGTTGGCCATCACTTTGGGCATGGATTTCTTCAAACTTTCTTCACCAATTTTGGATGGTGATTTAGCAATAAGTTTTACACCACATGAATTTTATTTCTAAATTCATGTGGTTGTTTTATTCTGTGTTGGTCACCCTTAAGTTGAGATGATTCTCTCTTTTTTTTTGTATGGTTATGTACATCTAATGATAGAAGCTGCAATATTATTCCATTATTTAAAAAGAGGATGTGCACGCTCAAGGCAAAACAATTATGTGTACGAAAATGCATGTCCCCGTGTACCTGCATTTCTAGTTACCTTTGTCGCACTTAATTAGATATTGGTTTGGGATTCATGCATTGTCTCTGCCTCCTCGCTCACATACGTAACTTCTTGTTCCCATCCCTTCTCTTCCCCTCTCTACCTCATCCTCTATCTCTCTATCCCTCTCCTTTCCTCTGGTGGCCATGCCCACTGCCTCAGCTCTCCCCACGCATTGACCAAGGCACTAGTGGCCCCACTGCGTTCCTACGTCGTGCCGCTGCCTGCGCCCTGCTACGGTCAAGTTCTGACCTAAGCTGACCACAGAAATGTGTGGCGTCCCAGCCTAGGGACGTGGGGTCGAGGCTGTCGGCACCATGCGGGTAGGGTGGTCGGCTAATTACTCCAACCTCTATTGTTCGTCTGATTCCCTTAACTCAACTGGTATCCATTGATCTGGGCCCTTCATGTAATCTACCGCCTCCTCCTTCACGACTGGTTAAGTCTGAACCCGACATTGCAGCAATGACAATGAAAAGTTTGGGTGGGGCGGGGCAGTACAGAACATAGATCCATGTGAAAGGCGACAAAAACATGATGGCAACAATCTCTCCCTCATGCATCTATGGCTCATGAGTTGGCTTGAGCCTTTAGTGAGCCTAAGCCTAGGCCGAGTTTTTTTTTTCTAGAGCCAAGCCAAGCCAACCGAATGAGCCCGAGCCAAGCCAAGCCTTGCTCAATTTCGGCTGTTTCCATCCCTACTTGCTGAGTTGCGGTATCCAGCAGGCCAAGCAAGAGTTGCTGTTTCAGAGTGCTATGTACATCCTAGTGTGTTTTTGGTTGGTATATCTGCGGGTAATTTTGTGGGATGAATTAGCGGCATAGCGGACAACCTACGCCACCTGCATCCCGCTGGAGAAAATCCAGAGGAGGTAAGAAGTGGTTGAGGTGTAGTATAATATCAAGCCCGAGTTACAAATGTCCAGATGAACTTGCATGTCAGGAGCAGTTCGTCGATATGCATGACGATCCGATTGGGCCGCCTGAAAGTCCGCCCAGCAGCCCATGCCAGCCCAAAATATCTAGAGCGGATCATGTGCCTATTATCAGCCATCAGACCATCAAGAAAGGAACGAGTGTAACTGCTGCTGGTTGCTTGCAACTTACATATTGGAGAGGAACAACTATCTCGCTACTTGAAATTCGAGGGTATTTATGAAACGAACAATACATTGGTGCTCTAAATGGCCTGAGAAAACCAACTTAGCAGGCTGATCACGACCAAACTTTCAAAACGCAAAGCAGCATGATCTGATCCTCGGAGTCGGGAGGTTAGTTTGATTCACACGTGGCAATAGCAACATCTCGTGAAACAAGTTATTTTCACATACACGTGCGCAATAGCAACTGTGTAAACAGTAGCAGCACACATACATATATATCTAGTACAAGCACAGACCACGTAACACCAGAGACATGAATACTCAAATCGAAGATACAGACTGAAACGCAAACCACAAACCATACTGGCTATATGCTGATTACTTTAATTTCTCGAGATGACAAGGCGTACGCCTACCTGAGCTGCCAAAAGCTAGTGCCCCGACGCCAAGAAATAGCTGAGGACAATGTTGGCCAGTCCGGCGCCGACCCGCGCTGCACCGTGGAACTGGTTCGCCACCGGCGACAGCATGATGAGGGACACGCCGAGAAGCAGGAGGACGAAGCCGGCGAGGACGTGGCCGGCGTTCGCGTCGGGGTTGCCGCCGAAGGAGGCGGTGACGGTGAGCCAGCCACCAAGCACAAGGATGCAACCGGCGTCGAGCAAACGGCGCTGCTGGTGGTGGTTAGCGATGACCTCCGGCTCCGCTCCTCGTTGGGGTGAGGTGCGTATGCAATCACCTCGTCGCCGTCCGCCATTTTGCGCCTGCAGGGCGTACCACCTGCTCAAGTTTAATAGATATATAGGGTAAGGGGGTCTCACCGTGTTCAACAACAGAAAGGATGCGGAAGAACCTTCTTTTAATTCGGTGAGATTTGGCGTCCACATCAACTTGTTCTCAGCGATTGTGACATCTCGTGTCATGGATTCTAAAGTTTGGTTGCAACCTTAGCATTTGACATCCATGGTCGTGCGTGCCGTCGGCCCGTCTGTCGTGACATCTCCTGCTTCCACATCAACTCGTTTTCGGTGATTTTGACATCTCGGTTTTCAGCACTTTCTTAGCAAAAAAACCGAGAAAGTACTCCCAAAAAATTGATGTCCGAGCAAGTGGTGCCATCACAGTTTCCGTTGTACTTGGGCATCCATTGCCTTTAAGCTTGGATCAAATAGTCATAGGCATATATTTAAAGGAAAATTCGTTTCATACCACCATAAGATGTCAAAGTTTTGGAAAAATGCCACTTTCTCTCATTGACATGTGGGACCTTCTGTCTCTATGACAATAGGATAAGATGGTATATTTCAAAACTTTTGATCTTTCAATAATATACAATGAATTATTTATTTATTTAATATATTCACCATAAGAGATCAAAGTTTTGGAAAAATGCCACTTTCTCTCATTGATAGGTGGGACCCCTTGTCTCTATGACAATAGGATAAGGTGGCATATTTCAAAACTTTTGATCTTTCAATGGTATACAATAAATTATTTATTTAATATATTTTATGCTTAGAGACTGTCTCGAACTTAGAGACAACTTAGAGACAGTTTTAAAGCATCTGTAATAATTAGAGACCGCCTCTTAAGAACTAAGAAGTGGTTGAGATGCATCAAGCCGAAAATACAGATGGCCAGATGACCTGCATGGTCGGAGTAGTTCGTCGATATGTTTGACGATAGAACTGGGCTGCCTGACAGGAGCCTACCGGTCCACGCCAACCGAAAAATTAATTACCTAGAAAGGATCATATGCCTAGTATCAGTTTCGGAATAATACATTCTTAGATCATCAATAAATACTTTGGTGAGCGTAAAAATTTACTTTGGTGAATGGTGCCTAAAGGCCATTGGAAAATTTTTAAAGACTATTTTAAAGTTTAAATGTTTGAAACTAATTTTTTAGCTTTGGTTGAATTAATTATGAAAATTGTTTCGAGCAGCTCTCGAGCAACTCGAGCTCGACTCAGTTTCTAGATAGGTTTAGTTTGCAAACGAGCATGAGGTAAACCCAATTTCTAGCTCAATCCAAAAATGAGCATGAGCCAAATCAAGCTCAATCCAAAGATGAGCACGAACCAAATCAGACATAGCTTGCTCATGGCTCACTAATGGTTTTTTAGGCCTAGGCCACTTGCATCGGATTCCTATTACCCATCCCACGCTTACATGTTGGCGGCCTAATTTTTCCTTGGCCCAAGCCCTACAATCTTCCCAAAGTCCAAAGAGACTGTTCTTGACAGATTATTTGCTCATCTTTTTTAACGTTTTGATTTTTTGATATGGCTTCTTGAAAATCTCGAAGTCACAGGTGAAACATTCTCAAATTCAACTTCGATTTTCAGTTTCAACTCTTCAAAGACATTCTTCAAAGCGATCGAAATTCAGATTCAGCAAATAATCAGATAATTTGCTCCTAACCCAGAAATAAGGTTGGCGTCTAGAGTTCCGTTTCCCGACCGCCGATAAGCACGACAACTTACAACTGCTTAGAACATTCTCAACCTTTGAGTTAACATTGAAGGGGTACTACAAAGAGAATTAGTTGTACTTGTTGTTTTGTATCTCTCAAGTCCTATTCTTTTGGCATCTTTGTAGCGCACAGCTGTAACTTCTTATTCTTATTTGCTCGGCAACTAGTGCCAGTTTGTACGATCTGAACACTGTACACGATCCGGCAATATAAGCTGAACATCGGCACCGCATTGAGTGTGCTGGACTGCAGTTATCCTTTTGCTTCTATGATTACTTTCTTTAAATACTACCATCATAGAATAGTATAAAAAACGTCGGCCCCCGATTTTCGGTCCAACCGGGAACCTCGGTGCACCTGTGCTAGCCCAGGATCTGTCTTGCTAGCACGACACCTTATACAAAATGCCGGATCGTCTCATACAATCGAAACTGAATATTATTATTACAATAGAGTTCAATTACATGGTGGCTCAGTTTAACAGGCCGAGTAGGCCAAATATTACAATGCCAAAATGAACTCCTATCAGAGTCTAGCAGAAAAGCGGAAACAATAGAAAGAAGGGTCGGGTCTCGAGGCTGTGCCCAACCCAAACAGGCAAGCGACTGGAGTCTCGCCTATCACCCGTCAATAGCGTCATCCAACTGGTTCATCTCCTTCTTGTCACCGTCAAGCTGTCCAAATCCATCCTCGGATCCACCTAAAAGAGTGAGTGGAGTGCGAGGGTGGCCAAGAATCAATCAGCTCATGAAATAACACCCAACCAAATGCAATATAATGATATGGGCTGTTTGGTGGAGGCTAGGCTATTTTATTTGCATAAAGCCAGATTTACAATAATTAATAGGTAGAAGTCCTATGACTTAGCCAGGTAACAAATCAAAGACGTACTGGGCTATATATGCTGAAATTGTTCATCATTGGGGTATTTCAATATGGCGACACCGTATCCATGGCTATGGAATACGTGTCCCATTAGTCGGCGGATCCATCCCATGGCTATGGGAATGGTCTCCGAAAATAGACCAGTACCCATACCTACAACTAGCGTACTGTCTATAAATGGCAAGTCCGTGCCCATACCTACAACTGGCGCACGACTCTCAAAGTGGCGGTCGACTCACCCTCTTAATGAAGAGGCGTGATCGCCTTGAGCTCAACAAAGGCCAGGATCCCATGGATCCAAATAATCATTATCAAGTATATCAAAAGGGGTCATTTGACCAACATTCGCACTCGAGCGGACACTGGCACCGAGTGCATGAGTATTCTCCCGTTCTATGCCGTTTTACGTTGATAGTCGGGACCAGCGACCAGCTATACCATTACATCGTTGATAGCGTTTGCTATGCCGTTGTAGTGTTGATAGGATCGATCCGCCATATCTATGCCGCAAATCGTTGATAGGCAAGGATCGACCCATTTGACCTAGACGGGCAAAGGCTAAGCATTTCCAAGGACTTACTAGCCAGAGGAGTTTTAGATTTAATTCCTAGGATTCCAATAGATAAGGTAAGGAATATTGCCAAGGTTAAGGGTTGTGCTTAATAGCACATATAGTCGAGTGGAAATATCTAGACCAGCTCTATTAGCCTTGTGTTTAACAACATATTATAGCAACAGAATATAAGCATGCAATTTGCATTATTTAAACCAACATAATTTAGGTAAAACATGGGAATTGACATATGAATTAGAGATATTGGCTCGCCTGGACCGAGCGTGTTGTAGCTTGGATTCCGGTCTTCGAGTTGTCCTTCCGGGTCTTCCGGATCTATCGTGAATAATCCAAATAGCACAAATATATTCAGAAATGTGCCTAAGCATGATGAATGTTATGCAATCGCATCTAATCGCGTGGGTGACCATTCGCATCGGCTATATTGAAGATTATAAAATATTCTATCCTACTTATCAAGGAAGTTCCATGAACTCCACGATAAACGTGCTAAGGATGTCATGCATGTGAGAATGCATCTAAATACCCTCAATTAGGTTCCCCAAAGAATAAACCTATTATTTAGATTAAAATATCTTCAGCAAACACTTTTAAACATATGGAAATAAAGTTTTACCCCAAAAAGAGGCTTCGTATTTCTATTTAATAAGCGGCCAAGATCCTAAAGGACTCAATATTATCCTTAGGTTAAAATCCTTAGAAAGTATCTATAGAAATATTCCCTCAGTTTTAACCATAGGAATATCCTATTAAAATATCTATTTGGGCATTTAAATATTAGCCCTATAGGAGGCTTTTTATTTCTACTAACTTATTTATTTATAAACCTGCAAGGTTTAGTACTTTCCCTAGGGTGAATATCCTATATAAAATTTATAAAAGGGTAATCAATATTTTCAGAGGCTAAATAATATTTTATATAAATGGAGTACCATTTCTAGCTTTTCTTTTGTAAAGGGAATGCTACCATAAAGCTATTCTAATTTTTCAGGGGCAAAATAGTAATAAGATATGTCCCAAATTATTTTTCTTAAGTCAAGTATAAGATAAACTATTTCCTTGAATTTTATCAATATTTTTGGAGGGGTAAAACTATTTTAAAGGAACCTATGGCTATTTACTGGATTTTCTTTATTAAAGAAATATCTTGATAAAGGTTATTAATATTTTACAGAGACTTAGAATTGATGAAATATACTAAGTTATATTTTTCATGGGTTCCAAAGACACTCTAGTATTATACATAATTGTCCTAGGATTTTTAGAGGTATCTAAGTATAAATAATAAGTCATATACATTTATTGAAATTTCCTAAATAGAGAAATCTATGGAAAACTGTTTAAATAGTAACGGGCCGAAAACCCACACTGTGCGGCCCAAATGGGGTTCGGCCCGTGCGCGAAGTGGCCTGAGCGGGCCCGAGCGCGGGACGGGGCAATGACGTACTTTAGAAGTGCGCCTCCACTAATCCTTACATGTGGGACCTCTGGGCCCACATGTCAGCTACATAACGCAGCGCTGTGGGAGATTAATTTATTAAACCCGCGGGCCCCACACGTCAGCGAGACACAAGTCTCACGACGCAAGGCTGGCGTCAGCGAAGCTGTTCCTCCGTCCGAAATTCCGGCGATCCCTCGGCGTGCTCTCGACGACGTTACGAGGCACGAAACTTCGCGCCGTTTGTTCCTATGGGTGCACGAGACCTATCCCTAGGACGTGCTTTCGTGGTTTCGCCGGCGGCGAGCCGTGGCGGCGGCGCCACGAGCGGGGGCAGCGGGGAACTGCAGCAAGCGACGACGTCGGCGTTCCACGGGGTTTTAAGCAAAGGTAAGTTGCCCTAGAGCTTCTAGAAGGTAACTAGATGGTGACCTTGGGGTCGATCGTGCCCGGGGAGGACCGGAAGGGGCCGGCGGCGTGGAGCCTGGCGGAGCCGAAGCAGAGGACACGGCGCAGGGGAGTTCTGGGGGAGGCCTCGTCGATTCCTTCTAGGAGGAGGTAGAGGACGATGCCGGGGTGACGTAGGCCGAAGGGGAGGGCCGGAGATGCTGCCGACGGCGAGCAATCGAAAAGAGGCAAGTGGTGGCCGGCGGCGGCGACGGAGCTCGCCCGTGAGCTACAAGCAACGAAAATGCGATTAAGACGGAGGAGAGCTACTGGGGAATGAGAGGAAGAGGTAGAGCTGGTCGCCTGAGCTCGGGAATCACCGAAATGAGCCCGCAACGGTGATGGTGTTCGGCGGCAACACGGGAAGCGACGGGGGGCGGAGCGGCGGGCTCGCATTGCCTATTTATAGGCGAGGAAGGGGACGCGGGGAGGGGTGCATGGCGACGAGAGTGAGTTAATGCGCGCGGTACGACGCAAGGACGGCGGTTGTCCTTGGAGGGGCAAATCGGGAATTCTCGGGGTTATCCTGGCCGCGGGTGGTACAAAGCTGCATTAACTCTCAGGGCAGTCGGCCAATGGGGAGCTAAGGGGAGGACGCGACTGTGGAAAATATGGGCCCCGGGTGTCCGAGGATACACTACAGGACGTACCGCCTCCTCGGGCCGAGTCAATTGGGCCTTCCAGAAGGCGGGCTTGGAAGGCGGCGCGGCTAAAGATAACCTACAAGGACACGAATTCGTTTCCTATTCATGGTACATGGATATAGGCGTAGCCAGATCGGTTATATCTATATCTTCCAAACACAGACCAGGGTTTCTATCTGTAACCCGACCCCCTACACTATATAAAGGGGGTACAGGGTCCCTAGTTGATCATCCAATCTCTCATCTTGTAATCATCATCAGAATCCACCCCAATACGATCCACGAGCACAAGAGTAGGGTATTACCTCGCCCCGAGGGCCCGAACCTGTATAATTTTGGCTCTCTGTGCTACCATCGTTGTTGTGATCTCTCGCATCGCCCCATAAAATACATTGTCGACGCAAATCGTCGACAGTTGGCGCCCCTGGTAGGGGCTAGCATCACGATCAACTACATCGACATCGATGGCTTCCGTTGGCGGATTCGTCTTCACCTACGCTCCCGGCCAAGGTTTCATCTTCGGAAATCTTGGCTTCATTGCCAGGGACTTCGGAGAGCTTCGGTTATGTGAGCCGAACTTCTTTCGGTCCACACACTACCGGGGGAGATGGTACGCGACTCCGGCCGAGCCTCACCACTTTGGGATCTCTGCCCCGGATTCTAATCTGGAGGAGAACCGATCTAATGATGACGATCTCGACTGGCCTACCGCGAGGCTTCCCTTCAGTTTTGGTCGGGATCTACCACTCCTCTCCTTACCAGCACCTTGTGCTAACAAAGGATCGAGCCGCAATCTGATTCCTGGCTTGGATCGCTCTCAGATCCAGTCAGGGGTCACGATCCCTCTGTCGTGGTTCGCCCCGTTTGGATTTGGAAACTCGGCCGCTATTTCCCATCGGATAACGTGCCGGTTTTTCCAGTCTGAGACAAGAGGAGGAACACGGCATATACACACCGGGACGAGCTTTCTGAGCCAAAACTCAGGGACAACTCCTACCCGGTTAATTCCCCGAGTGGTTATGCCATTCAGTCTGGTCAATTCGGCTGAAAGATTCCAACATATTCGTTTTGCCGAAACTCAGTCGGATCCTCTTTTGACCAGAGATCATGCAAGAGAGGTGGGAGTTATAATCACTCCCATCGACGAGCCAACGAATCGGGATCAGTTGAGCCTTTCCTTCTCGGAATCCGAGTCGGAAGAGAGTGTCAATGGGATCCCCGATTTCCGCGGTGTCTACGTGCTGGATGGCCAAGCCTCTGGGTCGGCCCGGCGCCCCACGGGGGAGGCTGGAGCAGAACCAAACCACGAAGGCGGAGAAGACTTGCGCGACCAACTACGTGGTCATGCGCGGGAAGTTCGGGAGGAACTGCTTCAAATCCGCATGGGAGATCACTCGGTCTTCCGTACGCCACAGTAGAACCTCCTCGCCTGCAAGACCCTCCTAGACAATGTTGGTCCTTTACTTGGAGAGAACAACCCCGCAACGCCGATCATGGAACAAGTCAAAGCCATGGTGACGGCAGCGGCTGTTCAAGACACTCGGGATCAACCGGCCAACTCGGCTAGAAGCCAGACTGCTACAAGTAGTACTCGGCGCAGTCGGCACACGCGAAGTCACGGGCAAGATGCCCGTCGGAGTGCAAGCCGCGACCTTCGCCTCGACATCGAAGCCCGGCGCAGGGAGCGAGATGAAGATGGGCGCCGTTCTCCACCACGTCGAAATCTCCCCCGACGATCTCCTTCCCCGCGGATGGGCTGATTGACGGGATCAAGGCATTCACCCCCCGACTCCGTCAGGTAAACTGGCCTGAAGGGTTCAACCCTAAAGGCATTGTGAAATTTGATGGAGAACGGGATCCCGAGGCTTGGTTGCAGATTTATTCCCTGGCGATCAAGGCCGCGGGTGGAGGATACGACGTGATGGCAAACTATTTGCCCGTCATGTTAACCTCTCCGGCTCAGAACTGGCTCGCAGGCCTTCTAGAGAATTCGATCGATTCCTGGGGAGAACTTTGCGACCAGTTCGTTGCCAATTTTCAGGACACTTATGAGAAGCCCGGAACCCAGTGGGACCTTTATCAGATTAATAAGAAAAAAGATGAGTCGTTAAGGGATTTCATTCGACGTTTCACCAAGAAGAAGAACACAATCCGGGAGATCTCAGAGGCGGTCGTAGTCGCAGCCTTCCAGAAAGGAGTTTGCGACCCCGACCTGATCAAGAAGATATCCCGGAAGCCTCCGACCACCGTCAAGAAAATGTTCGCCTTGGCGGACCGATATGCTACTGCCTCGGACGCTCTAGCCGAGCGTCAGGAGGATCACCCAAGCAGGCAAGAAGGCAAGAAGGACAAGCCCGAGTCAGCCTCCAAGAAAGAGAAGAAGCGCAAGGGTGAAGAGATGGTAGCGGCCGCGGAGCAGGGTCGGCTAAGGCCACCTCGACCCGCCGACTACAACAAAGTCATGGAGGCGCCGTGTCCTTTCCACCCAAATGGAAAGCACGCGGCCAAGAACTGCAACATCTTAAAGAAGTTCGCTGAGGATCACAACGGCGATACTCCGAGAGATGCCAAGCAAGATGACAAGCGCGACCCTCCCGAGAGCGATGCTTACCAAGAAACTGAGCGAGAGCTCAACTACATATTCAGGGGATCGGATGCATATGAGTCCAAACGTAAGCAAAAGCTTACCGATCGGGAAATCAATGCAGCTATTCCGGTGACCCCCGGGTATCTCCGGTGGTGCGAAATTCGATCATATTTGATCGTTCGGATCATCGAGATCACATCCGTGCGGGAAGGTATCCACTCATCACGGATCCTGTGGTGCGGGCGTCCAAGCTACGCAAGGTCTGGTTGATGGCGGAATGGATTAAATATCCTTTTCGTTAAAACTTTGGACGAGATCTGATTCAAAGATGGCGCTCCAGCGAGCGAGCGCCGTTTCATAGTATAATTCAGGAACCTCTTGGTGCTAATCGGAAAATCACTCTCCCTGTCACCTTTGGGACTCGAGAAAATTACCGAACGGAAAACCTTAGTTTTGAGGTGGCCGATTTTGAGACCGCATATCATGCGATCTTAGGAAGGCCGGGTTTGGCCAAATTCATGGCCGTCCCACATTATACCTACTTGGTTATGAAGATGCCAGGTCCGCGGGGCGTAATCACGGTCCATGGGGACGTCAAGTTCTCCCGTCTCCTCGATAAGGAAAACTGCGACTTCGCTCAGTCCGTAGAGGTGGCAGCTGGGTTGGACAAGATTCGGCAGGCGGCCACCACCCTTCGCGACGAGGGCAATCTACCAAACAAGAAGTCGACTAAGTCGGGCATCAAGCATGGCGAGAACGATGAGTAAAGAGGTGCCCGGCGCTCTTCCCCAGATAGATCAGGACGTCTTCTCGTCACTCGGCGGCACGCCCGGGGGCTTGCCAAAGTAAAAGAACATCAAGCAATCGCGTCGAGACTATACCTGACGGCTATTCCATGATTACAAATAAATAAAGATAAATTTTTGCTCACATTGTCTTTTATGCTTGCATAATTCAGCTTCTGACTTACTACTTATTTGCGCTTCAATTAAAGTAGTAAGTCGGGGGCTACACCTAATTAGGTGCGCATCCGCGCACCCTTTCTCTTTTATTAAGTCTGACTCACTCTTTGGTCGAGTTTCGACTGATATAAGTTGAGGGGCCTTACTAAATTAGGGGAAGTTTCCACCACTGCATTTGTTCCTAAAAGTTTAATTGACTTTTTTTCGGTTCAAGCTAACAATGAACCCAAGCAATAGTCATCCTGAGTAATGAAACTCCTGCTCTCTAGCTATATTCATGCTTAGAATTGCGTTATTGGAGATAGAGCTTTGTGCCAACTCCTAATGCTAAGGAACTTGATCTTGTTGAATGAGTGCTTAGTGAAAGGACCTAGCTTGCTCGGGTGAAGCGTACTACTCGGTCGTAAAAATCGATTAACTTGCATTAATACTGATAAAATAAAAAAGAGAAAAAAAAGCATTGCATGTTCGAATAAACAAATTTTATTTCTTAATGGCCCATGAGTTTTTGAGATGTGGCGGCGTAGGCTGCGCTGGATGATCAGTTCCGTCACCTCGGCAAGGCCCGGAGCGGCGTTGAGCAGGGCTTCGGCGATGGCGGCGTCGCGGGCGCGGGAGCGGACTAGAGCTTCCACGATCACGTCGGTCACCTCGGCGAGGGCCGGGACGACCTCCACCAGGACCGCGACGGAGGCGACGTCGCGGGCGCGGGCCTCGTTCACGGCCATCTCGGCGAGCGTGAGGTCGAAGTCTGCCTAGAGCTCCGCCAACTCTTCATCGGCCATTGGGGCAAGAGGAGGTGGAGAAATCTAGCAAGAAGCTTGGTGAGGAGCGGCTGTTGCGCCGGCCTCCCTTTATAGCCAAGATCGAAGAAGTCGAACCGGTTTCAGGGAATAATGGCGTCAGGAAGCAGCCCCGATGAAAACAATTCCCGGGATTTGACGTAAAAGTTCCTGGGAGCACGGCGCTGCATTCAAAGCAACGCTTGAGCTTCCGGCGAAGTATTACCGGGATGACCCGTGGCGGCAGCAGATAAGCATGCGCTCGTCGAGGAACCACGGGAGACGCTTCGGTTCCTAGCTGGGCGGGAAGGCAAAAAGCGTTGGTTTCGCTATTGCAATATTTGGGCCCGGGCTTAGGTTCCAGAAGGCACGCTCCTCGTGGGCCGTAAGTTTTACGTTGCCCACGTGCGAGTGTTGATTGGATCGGACCTAGTTGGAAAAAGAAAAGGGGCATGCCCCTGGATGGGCCGTATGCCAGTTATCGATTTTTTTGATGGCTGGGTGCTTCTCTCAAAGTTAATCCAGCTCTTGGCGTACCTCTTGGGGTCAATGGCTGGTCCGATTTTATAATCGGATTAGGCGTCAAAGAGTTACCTCTTCAGTTGGGTCTCAGTGGCACATCTCCGGATCGTTTGTTGTCAAGGCAAACACCACTAGGAGGACCTTAACTTGGAGACGGGCGTATTCCTCTGGGAATCACTAGCTTGAATCTGCATTAGTCGAATCAAGGCGCCTGAACACCCTACGCAGGTTGTGGCATGTCCCATGTTGGACCGAATGTTGAGCTCTGCAAGTCAGGCTTGAATGTCATAAGTTGTAACAGGGAGGATAACGCTGGGTGGCATTGCTTACTCAGTGACATCCACTTTTTCTCTGGTATGTCTCTCCGTGAGACCATTAGCCAGCATACCGACTCGTTGGGCTGGGTACCAGGCATATTAAAACGGTTTGGGAATTTTTTCTCGAGTTCTTTGCAACTGTGTTGTCTGATCAGCAGGTTACTCGGCAAGCAGACTTCATCGACCAAGCGAAGAGTGACGTCATTCGGGTAACATCTGAAGGACTGCAAGCTGAACCCCGAATCAAGACAACCCAATCCCGAAGCACTCGGGGGCTACTGTGGAAAACATGGGCCCCGGGTGTCCGAGGATACACTACAGGACGTACCGCCTCCTTGGGCCTTCCAAAAGGCGGGCTTGGAAGGCGGCACGGCTAAAGATAACCTACAAGGACACGAATTCATTTCCTATTCATGGTACATGGATATAGGCGTAGCCAGATCGGTTATATCTATATCTTCCAAACACAGACCAGGGTTTCTATCTGTAACCCGACCCCCTACACTATATAAAGGGGGTACGGGGTCCCTAGTTGATCATCCAATCTCTCATCTTGTAATCATCATCAGAATCCACCCCAATACGATCCACGAGCACAGGAGTAGGGTATTACCTCGCCCCGAGGGCCCGAACCTGTATAATTTCGGCTCTCTTTGCTACCATCATTGTTGTGATCTCTCGCATCGCCCTATAAAATACATTACCGACGCAAATCGTCGACAGCGACCTTGCCGAGGTCAGCGCCGGCGAGGGGGGATGCATTTGGCTGCACGCGGCGCGGCCGTTGGTTCGTCGACGTGTCGGGTGACCGAGGGTGACCGAGCGCCCGATGATGGGGCGGGGCGCACGGCAAGGGGCGCGTGGGTGCACGGTAAAGCACCAGGGAGGTCGGCGTGGCCGGACCGGCTCGTTTGGAGCGGCACCGGTGAGGAGGTCCGACGGGGGAGACAGAAAGAAGCAAGCGGAGCAGAGGAGGAAGAAGGGGGTGTGGGACGGGCCGAGTTGGGCTGAGGCTGGGGAGGCGGGGTTGGCCTGGGAAAAGGCCCACAGCGGGGGGGAGGGGGCAAGGCCAAGCGGGCTGCCCAATAGGCTGGGGGGAAATTCGGGAATTTGAGCCCAAAGCAGAGAAGTGAGGAAAGGAGAAAAGGGGATTTTGAGCCCAAGGGTAGAATGGTCATTTCCCCGAGATGATTCCAAATTCAAATTTGAATCCAAACTATGGAGGAAAAATATTGCTGATCAAATCAATGGAAGAAAATGGCATTTAGAGTTTGGGGGCAGATTGGTAATTACTATTTATTGTGCTGAAAATACTATTCATGATATGAAAATACTATTTTCCTAGCATTTTGATAAGTATATTCACAATATACATATAATCCAAGTAATTCATTGAAAATTAAAGTTTAGTGAAATTAATATTTGTGATCTGAAAATATAAGTGCCATTATTGTTGGGACCCGGGAAATGGGGGTCGAGTCCCTACTGTGTCATACCTGTACTAGTCCCTGGATCAAGTAGCTAGTACACACAGATTTCAGCATTTGGATCATAACCATCCGATAAATTTATTTATTACATCAGAGTGCGAATGACAAGTCTGGCGCGAAGGCCTTAAAACAATGAAGTCTTACATAGGCAGAGAGGCCTCAAAATAAAACCAGAAATCCAGATGGAAACCTCAACGATCCCCACAGGCAGAGCCGGAGGAGCGCAATCCTAGGCGTCGAAGTACTCTTCGTCCTGAACTCCAGCGGTGAACCCGTCATCTTGGTACATCTCCTCCTCGGGGTACCACTGTTGATCACCACCTGCTCGTTGGATGAGCAGCCCAAGTATAAACTCGAGATAAGTATTCTTTAAATACTTGCAAGCCAATGCCTAGTTGCTATGCAGGTTCCAAGAAGGGGTTTTGGTTAACTTTGCGTAAAGCTGAGTTTCAAACTTTTAAACCTAGTTTGAGAAAGCGGTTTTGAAATTGAAGTGTTGAACTTTATAATTCTTTCTTTGGAAAAGACAGCACCTACTGGCTTTTCCGAAACCACCATGGCACCCACCATGATAACATTCACACCCATGCAACACTAATTGCAGAGCAATATCCCAAAACACAGGGAGGAAGAAGAGAATTTTACAAAGCTACAGTGAGGCATCTTCCGTAGTTCACCCTTAACCATTGGGCAAGGCTTTCATGAAAGTTTACACTCTGCAGAGGTCGTACGCTTTACCCACGAGAGGTGGTTTTTCCTAGGAATCACCCAAAGGAAAAATGCTCACCACAAGGTCTTTCACCACGACTTTCCCTTAGCTCAGCATTCCCACTAAGGTTTCCACACCAATACCCCTCTTGTGCCGGTAGGTTCTGTTCTATGGACACACCTGGATACCCACTCCCATCCACACAGGAAGGTTCTGTTCTATGGATATATCCAAGTGCCCACTCCCTACTTCCACCAGGAATGCCTGACTAAGGGTCCAAAGGGTACTCAACTAGGACCTGCCCATACAGGCACTCAATGGTCGCACTGTTGAACTAGTCTAAGTACCACAAAGAATCAGTCCTTAAGCCAAACGGGTATGGTCCACCACCAACCCAATCTCGAGCATCTTGCCACCGAGCGATGCAAACCACCTCATAACCATCCATCCCGATTGGGAAACCATTTAAAAAGCCCGGGATAGCACCCACTATCCCTACACACAATTCTCGACACGGTAGCACCCACTACCGGCCATTCAATTTGCAATCAAGTTTTTGTCGGGGTTGAACACAAAAGTAAGTATCTAGATTGCAATTGCTAAGCATGTAATATAAAAATCACTAAACAAGGATGGCAACAAGATTAAATAATATTAATTTAGCTAGGGTTGATGATGTTGGCGGTGTATATTATTCATATAGGACTTTATCTACATCTTAGCTTAAATATTATTTTTAACTTTTAATTAGCATCTAGGTTTTGCAAAATCTAAAAATAGTTATGAAAACTAGGTAATAGCAACACGGCACATTGACTTGCCTTGATCCGGGTAGTTGGACTGATCGCTGGCAAATTCTTCGGCGGACGGATCTAACGTTTAAAAGAACAGCAATAAGAACCACATACTCAACAAGCGACGTATGCACGACATGATGTGAATTGAATACAAACAGTACAAAACAATACCACATAATTTTATAAAACTCCTGCAATTAATTTTCATCATTTTTGGAAATCCCTATAATTAGTTTTGATTTTTATAAGCTTAATATTCAAGATATAAAAGAGACTTAATTATAAATAAATTTCTTAAATTCATCAAAACAGTACAGAAATTAGATTACAATATATCTAACTTCAGAAAAACAAGTTTTGATATTTTTGGATCTATATTTTATTCTATAAAATTCCTACAAGTTTAAACACTAAGACAGTTATTAAAAATTAAAGTTAATATAAATATGTAAATAAACAGTACATAAAAATAATACAGAATTTTATGAACCTAATAAAATTTATTTCACATTTTTCTGAATTGTCTACTTAATTTTATGCAATTAACAACATGAAGCAAATTTTGGAAATGAAAAGAAATGAGGGAAGGAGGAATTGGGCGTGGGCGGCGTGGGCAGCCCCGAACCTTTGCAGCGTGTGCAGGAGGCGAGGGGCTGACCAGTGAGCCCCTTTGTCGGTGGGACGGCAGAGAGGGGGGCGGGGGTCTGGCGGCGATCGGTCGGCGGCGAGCTCCGGCAGCGAGAGGAAAAGAGAGGGACCAAGGCGGCTCTTGGCGAGTTTGGCGCGACATCGGCGCGAGGTGGCGGCTTAGACCTAAATGGCGGCGGCGGGCGCGTGCAGCGCGGCGGCGATTATTGGGCGGCGGCAATGTCGAGGTCGACGAGCATCTACGCGGCGTGTGGATACTAATGGCGGCGGATTGTCCTGTGGGCGCCGAGGCGGTCCGGCGGCGTCGGCGGCGGCGGCATGAGGACCACGGCGGCGGGGAGCTCACCGGCGGCGCGACGGTTGCAGTGTTGGGGTCGGTGAGCATCTACGACCCAAGGGGATGCTAATGGCGGCGGCGGTTGGGCCGGAGACGCACCGGGGTGGTCTGGCAACGTGCGGCCGGCGAGGAGAAGAAAGGCGCGAGCGGCAACGGCGGCGAAACAAAAATTGGGTCGCGGGAGGGGGTGGGAAAGGTGGAGCGGGTCACGGGGAAGCGAAAGGGAGGGACGGTGAGGGTGTTTACCGAGCTATGACGGCGAATCGCAGAGGGAGGAGGTCGCCGGCGAGCTTCGGCTTGGAACGATCGGCGTCGTGCTCCGGCGGCTCCGAGCGACGGCGAGGGTGGCGGCCTAGCAAAACGAGAAGGGGAGAATGAGAGAGAGGAGGTGATGGGAGGACACGGCCAGGGAGGGCTCACCTGGGCAATTCTGCTGTGGACAGTGAGGGAGGGAGTGAGGAGAGTGAGAGATAGAGCACGGGGAGGGTTGGCTGGGGAGGGGGCATCTGGGCAGGGGAAGGGGGACGCGTGGGAGGAGGGGAGCAGTGGCAGGGTGCCATCTAGGGGCTTAGGTGGAAGCCATGCAAGGAATGGCAAGGAGAGAGAGCCACGGGGTGGGAGAGAGGAGTGAGAGAGAGAGAACGTGAGAGAGAGAGAGATGTCCGGGAGAGAGAAGAGAGAGTGGGGAGGGGGGGGCCACTTGTCATAGTGAGAAAAGGGAGAGAGAGATAATAGATAGGGTTTAAAATAGGAAAAATTAATAACTCTTTTAATTAACCACTTAATTTGCAATTTAAATTTTTATTTAGATTAAAACTTTAAATTGCGGTTTTAAAAATCTAATTCGAAGTCCTTTACAAACTATTATCATAGGCTTTTAGTAAATAATTTGCAATTAACATTTTAAAAGCAAATCTTTTTAATTATAGTTTTAGGAAATTAATTATAGTAACATGCACATTTTCAAAAAGATTTTCAAAATTGTTTAAATCACATGCAAAGATGCCAAGAATTCTATTTCATTTCGTTTATTTAATTATTTTGAAAAATGGGGATGTTACAATTATATATATATTTATATTTATGCATATGATTACATAAGTCATACATATATACATTTACTTATTTATGGCTTAGTTGCATTTGGAGAAATCCCACATTCAAGATAGCTTTGAAATAAATGTAGTTTTGTCCAAATGAAAATATGATCTTTTCATAAGGCTATAATGGCTTGAAGAGGGACATTATCAATTTTAGAGTAGTGTAGGGTAATTAATAGTGATTACCCCTAATGTAGGATTTTGAATAGTGCAAGGATGTAGGATTTGCATTGGATTGGCTATTTATCAATATAGTTTAGCTTTTAAATATTATTCAGCTAATAAGCATTTTATAAGATAAAATGCTTGAAAGTATTTAGAAGATGTCCAAATAATGCCCTTGTAATGCATATATAGATATATGTAGTAATTGAAATGATCAATGGCCTTTGTAAATCTTATTTAAAGAGGAGCAAAATAAAGGTATGCAAATATGACCTATATATTTAGATATACATTTATACATATAGATTTGGGTATATGCCTTAAAGCAAAACCTACAAATCGATTCAAATAAAAAGGGGGAATTATTGAATATGTTTTACTTAACATAAAACAGCTTAGTTAGGGGTACAAGTATATTTGTATCAAGGAGTCAAAGCGAAAAGACATGTAGAAGCAGACCCCGCGGGCAAAGGAAACAAACCACTTCCTCCGGGAAAGGATTAGTTAAAATCCCCTTATTGTTTATGCAAGACCAACAGACTTTCCTGGAGAACCCGTAACAATAACTGATCATTGAGTCTGGGTGCTGGCGTAAATTAAGATATAAGTCTCTCAAAGCATTAAGAATATTATTAATAATTAAAATTTTCCAAAAATTCTCCAGTCCCTAAAAATGGGATGTTACAAAAAATCAAAAGCAATCAAGTAAAATAGACGGCTAATATTTCCTTTCATCTTTTCCTCATGCAAATCTGCAATCCGGTTAATTAAGCTGTTTATTTGGCAGTGATACGAAGATAATTATTTTTTTCCCATGTTAACTGTGAGGGTTTTCAGATCTTCGATTCTTAGCCAGACGAGGTTTGGCTAATTAGTAACTGCAGATTGGGTACTTGGACGGAGCCGGCATGACAGATGGAAGTCAAATATCTGCTGTTTTTTTTTTCTCCGTCTATCCGGCTATCCTTTTCATTAGACGACCGCAACAGTGATGATACAAAAAAAATTATTAGTGAACTAGCTATTTGAAAGTAACGGAAAGTTTACATTCGATGGCGATGGTACAAAAAAACAAACAGATAAATTCGGACGCTGAAACGAACAGATACAATCAAATCGACAGATTGATCATCGAAAAGCTGTGTCAACAGGAAATCTCTTGTCACGAGTTATAGCAGCATTTCCCCGATAATCAAATAAAACGATCAGATCACAAATTAAGGACATAAGCTACGTACATATATAATTAAGGTGGAGGGTAGTTTCAGAAACACGCTGAACAATATCTCGCACCATAACCGGCAACAATATTCACGTGTGGATTATACAAGCATACAAATTAAATGTGGGGGATTGGCTAAAATACGCTTTAAACCCTAAACAAATAATATGTGCTCAAGGAGTATGACAAAGAGACGGAAGCTCGGGCATAACGGGACCATGCTCGGGTTTCAATACCACATACTTGGAGACGGGCATCCTTGCTTATGGGGCCAGTATACGAGACAATCATGAATCTTAAGAGGATACGACTAGATAATCGGCCTGAGTACAAGTCCTAAATCGTCTCGAGCTCTTTTCATATTTGCAGTTCGAGATTTTCTATCTATAGGATTTCTTAAAGCACAAGGTAGCATGTTTTTAGGAATACATCTGTAATTATGATAGGATTCGTAGTTATCATGAGTGATTTCCTGTTCATATGGAACTAAGACTGTGCCTACCTTGTACTATATATAAATACCCCTAGGGGAAGGGGAGGGCATGATCCACATCAACATCTACAGCCGTAATAACACAAACGCATACGTATTATTGGAGTAGGTTTATTATCTCCATCCGATAGACCCAAATCAGGATAAATTTCTGTCCCTAGATAGTTTTTCATTTTGGCGACTCGATACATCTACAGACCTGATGGAATTCAGTTTGGCCTACCTTGCGGGGTGCGGATAAGATTAGGCCTGAGCTGACCGATTTACAATGGACGATGGACGATTTAATTGTCCAGCACGAAAGGAAAGAAGGCACTGGGGGCTGTCTGATCATGGAGCGATGATCTATACTGTAGCTAGCGGGGGACGACTGCTGTTAGCCACGTATGAGAAATAAAAAAAAAAGAAGGAGAAAGGCTTTTCTCATATGTTCAAAGCTTCAGCCTGGATGAAATTCGAGTATCTCTTGAGCCTGAGTTGAAGGAAAAGAATCGAATCCTAGGTATATCGCAACCGATTAGTAGATGTGAACAACCCTAACACCGCGCGTGTCTGGTCTCTTTTCTCCCGTGCAGAAATGATGAGTTCTGTCATACTACTCCGTCCCTAAAAGAATGTCACTCTGAAAAATTTTGAGTAGATTAAGGAGAGTATATGTAGGCAGAAATCTATAGGTACTTTATAGAGGTGAGAGAGAAATCTATAGGTATTTTATAGGGATGAGAGAGAAATCTAGCAATTATTACCCTAAAATGATATTCTTTGAGAGACAAAATTTGAATCCTAAGATAACATTCTTTTAGGGACAGAAGGAGTACACTTTTCTCCATTGTTCGTCCTAAGAAATTTTATCTTGTCATTCAAAGGCTACGCGTAGGGCCTCTATGAGCATCTAATCCGGCACAGGTCTTATTCCTTTTTTTTCGCTTTGTTTCTGAAGATTGCTTTTGCCTTTTTTGTGTGTTCTATTTGTCTTGATATCTTGAGCTGCTGCCAGAAATAGCCTTTGTTTCAAAGGCTACGCGTAGGGCCTCTACGCAGCGGAAACAATTTATATTGATCTAGATAGGTATTAGACACTGTCAGAACCAATAACCAGTCTTCTCCACGAAAAACACTAAAGAAATATATAAAAACTTCGTGCAGATTTCTTGTGTGCACTTAGCTAAACACAACCAAAAGGTTAAATTCCTCTGTTTTTTCGTTGGTGAACACGTCAGAGATGCTTAATGCCTTGTGCAGTTCGGTGTGGAGGCAAGCTGCTGGCTTCTAACTTGCACGGAAATCAATGGTTGAGCAGGGCAGAGCGCAACTACGCACCCGAGCCACTAGATATGAATTGCGCGTCGGCGCGCACGTCCCTGTTGTTGTAGTGTTCGTGAAGTGTTTTTTTAATATGGAGAAAAAGGCCATATTAGATCAGGAAACAATATCAAAAATACAGAAAAAAGATATAAAAGAGGGCAATTCATTGCTGTAAGGAAATCAAAAAATCAGGCATTATGTAGAACCATCAAATGATTTACACTATATCAAAGGAAATCTTCTCCTCTGGTTAAAATTCTAGTCAGCTCAGACTTCATTAAAGATGTTCAAGTACAAAGGAACAAAATTTCATAATTACTTTGGTCTTGGCTACTTCATTAAGGGTACAGGGCTGTATGAGCTCATTAGATTCAACCCTAACTACTACATCAGGATCCCAAAATAGAATCTCCATTAAGTCTATCTGATGCAAGTGACTAAGAATTTCCTTGTCAGTTCACTATATACAACCTGTAAGCTAGGTATTATACTCTAGCCCAACAATTCGGTATCCTATTGACATGGGCCAAAATCTAAGAGAAATAGATGCCCTTCTAGTATGCAGGGAAAAAGAGATGAAAAGAATTATCTTTGTATTGAAAATCTAATAGAACAGAGCAGCACAACAAAACTCAATAGAAGCTAACCAACTTGTGAAGAATAATACAACCAACGCTCCTTAAATTCAGGTTGACTATGCTCGATAACTCACTGCAAAGTCACAAACACATACTGGCTCTGTCTGATGGGACATAAACTCTTTTGTGCATATGCCGGGATGGCCCGCTGGAGATGTCCTGTAGCTCCTACTAGGTCCAAAGGCGCTTGGATTACATGCCTGATCTGAACTTTCCCACGACGTTCGGTGTGACCCACTACCTAGTGGAGTCCCGCGGGAAGTTGCTGATGGCGCTGCGGCACTACTCTGCCCGGCGTAGTAGTTCAGGATCTTTGAGATGAAGCGCGAGATTGCGCCCCATGGGGGCTCTGAATTTTCCTGGGTGGAGCTCCACAAGCTGCCTGGTCTGGTGCACTTCCTTGGTCGAGGCTGCTCTAAGGCCTTTGAGGTGTCTCAGTTGAGCAACCTCAAGGAGGGTAGCATCTCTTACTTGGATGATATTAGCTTCGACATGTCCTCGCTGCTGAACAATGGGAGTAAGTTCACCGGCACTGACTTGGGCATGTACAAAACGCTCAAAATTAGGGACGTTGATCGGCGCTTTCCGCGTGAACTTATTTCAGAGTGCTCTCCTCCAATCTGATTTGTCCCATGATTTGATAATACTTTAGGCTTTTAGTAAGTCTCTGGCTAGTACCTGCACTTTATGCAGTTATGATAAAGAGCTTTTTTACAGTCTTTGGTACCTCCTGGTACCTCAAGATACTATAAATCTCGGCCGTTCATCTGTTTAAATCCAATGGCCCATGATTGATGGTACCTGGTGGTACCTACCCCTTTCACCTACAGGCCCGACTCATGTGAGGGTAAAAACAAAAATTTAGTTCACTCCCGTCCGCCCACCGGCCACTAACCCAACTGCTCCCACCATCCCCTTCGAAACCTATCCAGGCGACCAGGCCACTGCCACCGACGCCCCCGAGCTCGTCCCTCCCACACCGCTCTCCTGCCCCTGAGCTCCTCCCACCGCCGCTGCGGGATCCAGGCGATCGCCCCCGAGCTCCTCCGTCTCCCCTCTCCCGAAGCCCCCTTTCTAGGCGACCGACACCGAGCTCCTCCCTCCCACGCTGTGTGCCACTACCCTCGAGCTCCTCCGCCTCCTCTCTCTCGCAGCTCCCTGTCTCCCGAAGCAAGATCCAGGCCACCGGCCCCTAGCTCCTCCTCGGAGCGGGATCGAGGCGCACGGAGTCAGGCGGTGCAGCCGGCGGAGCAGGGAGGTAGCGGGCGGCGTGGCGAGATCCATGGTTAGATGGCGACCACGCGGCTTGGGCAGCGAGGTACTGCCCGTGAGCGGCGGTGACATCGCGGCTAGGGCAGCGACCTCGTGGGCGCCCGAGCTAGGGTTACCTTACCCTGATGAGGATCCCGACTGCCACCCCTGAGTCAAGGTAAAATCCCTCAAATCCGGTTCAATCTCTATCTTTATTTAGCTAATGTTTGTTTTTTTCCTGTTAGTTGGCATGTAGCCAAGCCTTGCTGGAGATAAGTTAATTCTGCTCTTGTGTATTCAGTTACTTGAGATATATGAGAACAAGAAATCAAGCCTTGCTGAAACATTACAATTGAAGCATACATGTATTTGATTTGTGCAATTATGCAGGTAGTGGCCAATTAAACACTAGTTGTCTCATGTTGCATTTGTATCCTTAGATTCTAGATGCCTTATATCTTCTTTGACTTGAAGCACAGTATTTAGAGAAGAATTAATCAGTTTGGATGCTACCTTCCTCCTGAAAATATTTATATTTGCCTGCATTGAAGTGTGAACAACATGGTTAGACAAAATAATAGTTTATGGAAATGATGCAATAAAGCTGGGTGAAACATACCATTGAGTAGTATTCTTTAGATAACACTCTTCCATTCCAGTGTTCCATTAACAACAACACATGTAAGCCACATGACCAACTGCATTTATTTTAACCGGTTAATATTAATTGAAGGATGAAATTTCAAGAAAAAAAAAATGTCACGTGCATTGTACCCGCCATTTTGTTGAGGGACTTGGATTGGACAAAGTGGCCATGTGGTAACTCCCTTATTGCGCTAGTTTGTTTGTTTGCCCTCTTCTAGTTTAGCAATTTTCATGAACTTGTCCACACCTTTTAGCTGTGCCATAAGTGTCACATGTATGAATACAATGGAATACATGAAAAAAATAATATTCTCCTTAATGAGGAATCTTACAGCATTTTGGAGGCTATGTTCGGTAGAATAATATTCTCTTTTCATAATAATAGAGTCTAGAATTTGAATTTTCCTCTGTTTTGCATTCAACACAGCAACATACCAATGGCCTTTGTTGCGATTTATCGGTAGGAAAACCTGCAGCAAGTCAACATGTAACAACATTATTGTATGTAGTTATAAAAATGAAAGCTAGCAATTTAAAAAATTATCATGTCGTACTGCGAATATCTTTCTACAACTCTAGCACGCGATTCGCAATATCGTTTAGTGCTTTTGCCTTTATCGAGACCATTTGATATCCATGTCTGGGATGCCATTTCATGCTCGAGAAAGACGGTACCATCTTCTCTAGGTTTGTCTTGCTGTCTATCAATTATCACTTCAATGTATGCATCTATGACCTATTACACAATTACAATTACAGTTAGTAGCATTCTGAAGTTTAGAGAAGGAGCAGGTAGTGAAGAAGTGCTTACTCGGTCATCCAACCATTTATCTATTGAAATTTCTTTATCTGGCTGACAGAGTGGCTTTAAAAGGTTGCCACATAATTGTATATTTTTAATCTCTGCCAATACAGTAGTAGGTTTGGACTCCATTATGTATTTTATGGTGATTTCATCCTTTAGGCATATCCCATTGGCTTTTGAATCCATACTTGTTGGTTGACACAGGAAATTTTTTTCCTGCCACCGTAATATAAGTGTTGATTTTGTTTTTTGTGAGTAGGCTTGAATAAATAGCCTTTTGATGCCTTTTCATCAAAAGTAACATCATGACTAATGATCACCTTGCGAGAATCAGGACACCATAAAAGATATCCCTTGACACTAAGACCATAGCCAACAAATATGTATTTTCTAGCTCTAGACTCCAATTTACTATTATTAATATGAGCATAAGCAGGACACCAAAAATTCTTAGATTAGAATAATCAACAGGGTTACCTGATCAAACCTTTTCTGGGATTTTAAAATCAATCGCTGAATTTGGAGAGCGATTAACCAAATAAGCAGCCGTGGCAGCAGTCTCAGCCCATAAAGCACGCTTCTCCCATAGGCCTGCGCGCATTGGAGAGCATACAATGAGTCTTTCTAGAAGAGTACGATTCATTCGTTCTGCCACACCATTTTGTTGAGGAGCATTTGGAACAGTCAAATGTCTTGCAATACCATGATCAGCACAATAAGCATTAAACTCACCACTACAAAATTCCAATCCATTGTTAGTTCTTAATTTCTTGATTTTCTTGCCAGTTTGATTTTCAACTAGAGCTTTTCAAGTCTTGAAAGTGGAAAAAGCATCATTCTTGTGTTTTAAGAAATAAACCCAAACTTTGCGAGAAAAATCATCAATGAAAGTAATCATACACTCACATCCTCTAAGAGAAGGAAAAGGTGAACGACCCCAAAGGTCATAATGAATATAATCAAGAACTCCTTTACTCTGGTGAGTTGAAATAGCAAAACTGACCCTCTTTTGTTTGCCAAATACACAATATTCACAGAAATCAAGTTTACCAATATCATGTAAAAGTCCTTTTTTATACTGGAGATGTATACCTTTTTTACTCATATGACCCAAGCGCATGTGCCAAATCTTGGTATTGTGAGGATTGGATGCAATTGAAACAGCTGCAGAACCTGTAACTGTAGATCCTTGCAGGTAATATAGACTATTTACACGATAAGCTTTTAACACAACAATGTTGCCTTTTGAAATCTTAATAACACCATTTTTACTGATATACTTGTAACCCAAAGCTTTTATGGTGCCAAGAGAAATAAGATTTCTTTTCATTCTAGAAACATAGCAAACATTATTAAGGGTCCTAACTGTGCCATCATGAGTTTTAATTTGAACAGAACCAATGCTAGAAATTTCAAGTAGAGACTCGTCACCAATAACAATATCACCATCATCAACAGGAGTGCATGTATAAAACCACTCTTTATACTGATAGACATGAAAGGTACATGCAGAATCAATAATCTAAGAAGTACGTTCCTTAATGCCAAATATAGTAATAAGAGCCTCACCACTATCATTATGATCAACAAAACTAGCATTGGCCGAAGATTTCTCATTATTCTTCTTTTTTTGCCTTTCCTCCTTATTTTTCAATTTATAACACTGAGAAATATCATAATTGTTCTTTTTGCAATAACAACAAAAATTGTTGGATTTACGACCCCTTGATTTAGATTTGGATTTTGATATATTAGAACTGCCTAGTTGTTCAGATCTACCTCTAACAATTAACCCTTCACCCTTTTCACTAGAACGAGAATCAACATCAAATTTCTCCTTTGACAACAAATTTGATTTAACATTCTCAAAACTGAGGATATCATGATTGCTATAAAGCATAATTTCTTTAAAGTGTTTAAAGGTAGCAGGCAAAGAGACAACCAATAAAATTGTCTTATCTTCATCATCAATTTTCATATCTAGCTGCTCTAGATCAATGATGAGCGAATTGAACTCATTAAGATGAGACTGAATGGAGGTACCTTCTGCCATGCAAATAGTGTAGAGACATTCTTTAAGACACAATTTGTTGGCGAGACTTTTTGTCATGTATAACATCTCCAACATTTTCCACAAAGAGGTGACAGTCTTCTTGTTAATGACTTCACTGTAACATACCCATTTTTCAAAAAAAATTTTGAAAATGCATTATCATGGCATCATCACATGAGAAATCCAAAAAATCTTTAAAATCCTTTTTGAAAAATGCGCATGTTACTATAAATATTTTCTCTACAAACCT
The DNA here is from genome assembly GCA_036346145.1 of Olyra latifolia. Taxonomy (NCBI): domain Eukaryota; kingdom Viridiplantae; phylum Streptophyta; class Magnoliopsida; order Poales; family Poaceae; genus Olyra; species Olyra latifolia. The sequence continues at coordinate 4,993,086 of CM070528.1, read as the reverse complement.
ATTTAAAGACTTAACTTATGAATATGCATATATAAATGTATCTCATTTGAAAATGTCCAAAATACTACAAATATGTTTTTACGAATTTTTAAATTAAACCGTTTCATATTAAATTAGAAGATAGCCAAGTAATTGAAACTAAAAATTTAATTAAAAACTTTATAAGCAAATTTCAAACTAATTAAATTTAATAAAAATATATTTTGCCCTAGCACTATTCCCTATTTTCTCCTATCTCTATGACAATGCCATTTCTTCCTATTTGGGAATCCCTTTTTCAACTTTCCATTTCTGGAAATTTTCCCAAATGGGATAATTCCCCTTTTTACCCTTCCCTAAATTGCCCCTCCTCCCAGCTTAATCCTCACGCAACACTTCTCCCAATCCCACCCTCTCCTCGGTTTTCCTCCTCACCGCTCTCACCCACCCTCACTCTCTCTCATTTTCTCCACCGACGGAGCTTCCTAGCCAGATTCCTTCCGCCACCTTCCTCCCCCTACTCCACCGACTCCATTTTCATAGCCCACGGCCGCCATGTGTCGCCGGGCAGGGCAGCAGCCGCCGCCGAGCCGGTTACTCTACAAGCGCCGTCGGAACTCGCCATGAGGTAAACTCCCCTCTTCCTTCCCTCTAGCTTCCTAGCTCCTAGAGTCTAACCCCACCACCGGCGCCACCTCGCCGTCGCCGAACCCCGCCGTCGCGCTGCGCCGCCCCATCCCGCGGCGTCGCCGCCGCCATGCCAAAGCTCCTCCTTGCGGCGGTCCAATAGGATCCCCGGGCGCCCATGGCTTCGCCGACCCGCCAGACCCCATTCGCCGCAGGCCCCCTCGCCTTGCGCCACGCGCGCATGCCATGCCGCCGCCCCTCGCCGCCGCTCCCTCCCGGCGCCAACCCCTCACCCGGGACCGCCGCCCCTCTCTCTTTCCCCTCCCGCGCCGCCGAGCCGCTGCCGAATCCACCGCCGCTTGCCGCCGTCGCGCTCTCTGCTCTGGTCGCTGACGGGTGGAGCCCACCCGTCACCCACCCCCCGGCGCGTCTTGACCGGCCGCCGCCGCCTCTCGCTGGGCCACGCCAGCCGCTCGCTCGCCCGCCTCGCCCAGCTTAGGCTGCTGCGCCCGCCAGCGCCCGTCACGGCCGTGCCGTGCAGCAGCCCCTCTCGATCGCTTCCTTCCGGCGGCCGCTCGGTCGCTCACTCACAGCCGCCAGCATGTAAGCCGCCCCACTAGGTCCCCACCCCGCCCTTCCCGTTCGCTTCTACTCGCATTTGGCCTTGTGTCTTGTAGCCACGCCACGAACGCGCAGCCGCGCATAGATTTCGCCATCTTTGGGCATGCAGGTCTTGCCCGAGTAGGATCTTCCCCCTATTTACCCTTTTAGAAAACCGAATTAATTTATTTAATTCATAAGTAAATTCATAAAAACTCAGAAAAACATGAAATAAATTTGTAAATGTTTATAACAATCCATTCTATCTTGTACAAAATTTTCATGCATATTGCACCTATACAAATTTTCTGTTAAATTTAGTGTTCCCAAACTATGCTTTAAAATAGTTCCAGAAAGGATTTGGGATTTCTAAAAATAATAAATAGCTTTCAAAAATTATAAAAAATTTTCCAAAAACACTAGGGATCATTCTGAGCTTAAGAAAAATATGAAACCCTAATAGTGTAAATTAAAAAGCATTTACTAAAAACCCTTAACCTCGCTTTAGCTACATAAAAATGGTTTTGTTTAAATGCCTGCTGTTGTTGTTCATGGTCAGCTCATTGTCATATATAAATGCATTGCATACATTTTTCCAAATGGATTGTTCTTATTTGTGTGTTTTACACCACGTGTAGAACCGACCGTGTTCAACGCCATCGAAGATTCACAAGCAGGAGAGCAAGTCTTTGCAGCAGAAGGCAAGTGCTGAACCTTGTGTCCTATGGTTTCGAAATTCAATTTCTTAGAAGTTTACAAAATACATGTTATATTTAAAACTAAAAATGTTAATCACTTAGCTGCTTAGCTAACACCCAATCAATAATTATTCTGCTAAAATGCTCCTTGCTGCCCTAGGATTATTAAAATTGCTAATATTTAACATCACCCTTGAATTAGGTTTTGCATACTGCTTAGAACTGCTTAGTATTGAAACGTCGTTCATTTTAATAGCTGCAATTATTAATTGCTTGTTTAAATGATTGATTTAAAAAGACAGTGGGTGCTGTCATGGGTGTAGTTAAGATAGCGGGTGCTATCGGGTAAAACTGTTTTGCAAAACCTGATCGGGGTGGATGGATGCAAGGTGGGTGCCGCGAGCACGAGACTTGGGCCCAGTGTGGGAACCACCCCGGTCCGTAAGGACCTATTCCTTGAGGTAGACGAGCTAAGTACAACAGTGCGACCGTGTGTGCCTGTATGGGTGGGCCCTGGCTTAGTATCCTTCAGCCCTCTAGCTTTGGCATTCCAGTCGGTGGAGTAGGCAGTAGGTGCTGTTCTATTGGCGCAAGAGGGGCATCGGTGTGGAAACCTTAGCGGGAATGCCTTAGCTAGGACAAGGTTGGAAAAAGGCCTTGTGGTGATCTTTTCCTTTGGGGGCACCCTCGGGAAAAATCACCTCGCATGGGTAAAGCGTGCGATCTCTGCAGAGCATAAAACTATCATGATAGCCGTGTCCACGGTCAAGGACGGACGACGGGGAGCTGCCTCATGGTACTTCTTCTCTATTTGTTTTCAAAATGGTGTTTCAAAAGGAAAACCACGATTGCGGTCGTGTGTTTTGATTTTTTTCCTCACAGTGGGTGCTGTGAGCGATGAGAGTATTTGCACGGTGGGTGCCGTGAGTAGCCAGGTTGGGCAAAAACCGGTGGGTGCCGGAACTTCAAAGAAAATGATTCGAACATTTGTTTTTCCTCAACACGTTTTAAACCATTTTATAAAACCTTAGGAAAAATTTCGTAAAACTGGCTTTATACAAAAAGACCCCCCTAAACTCTCCTTTGTCAAGCCTTAGATGCATGGTAGTCAGCCTTGCTTGTTGAGTATAAAGTATACTCACCCTCGCCTTTCATGCGGGGCTGCTTATTCCAACGAGCAGGAGGCGAACAGCAATGGAACCCCGAGGAAGAGATGTACCACGACAAAGGATTCGCCGCTGGGATCCAAGACGAAGAGTACCTCGACGCCTAGGATTGCGTTCCTCCTGCTCTGCCTGTGGGGATTTGCCTCGGTTTTTCTTCTTTTGGAGTTTTCAGTTGTAATATAAGAACTTCTGCTTTTGTAAGGCCTTCGTGCCAAACTATGTAACCACACCATAAGGCGCACTCTGATGTAAAATTTATGTAAATTAATCGTCATGGTTATGATGCAAATTCTGTGGTCTGTGTGTGCTAGCTACTGATCTAGCACAAGTAAAGCACAGGTGGGACCTCACCTCCGCTAGGGGGGGTCCCGACATTCACGCAAAACATCTGTGGACAAACTGAGTTGTATGGCAGACAAAGCTTTCTTATCGGTCTCCTCCCATTCATTTGCGGACATATCCTCTGGCTTTTTAAGGAGTGCCTTTCGGACACTGAGCTGCGTAAGAACGACCTTAATTTGAACCTGCCAGATAGAAAAACTGATCTTGCCATCGAACTTCGTAATGTCAATTTTTGCCGACATAATGGCGAATAAGAGTGCAGATCAGCAGTTGAACAAAGAAAAAAAAAATTCCTGGTTCAATCAGAGAGTGATCGTAACAATTTGTGATCTGAACAGTGCTGGGCAGCGTTCTCTTCTTTTTTTTTCTTCTTCACGCGCAAGGACACAACCCAAGGCAGCGTCCTCTTCTTTTTTTTCTTCTTCACGTGAAGGGACATAGCCCAAGGCAGCGTCCTCTTCCTTACTGCCACGAGCGCGGGGACACGAGACGAGGGGCGACGGTGACGGGCGGCTGGAGGACGGCCTGGCGTTGGATCTGGCGGCGACGGGAGGGCAGTGAGCCAAGGCAGCGGAGGGCGCGTCGGCGGCGACGGGTGTCAAGAGACGCCGGCAAGCGCGTTGGGGCCACGTGGGAGGCGCCGGCAAATTGTGTCAGGGGCGGCCGGCGACGGCGGAGGCCGTGACGGAGGCCACGGGTGGCAGATTTGGTGAGGCCGGTGCCGACGAGATCCGAGGGAGCCAGCGGCGACGGGGACGGCCTGGCGGCAGTGGAGGACGCGCGCGGCGGCAAGAGATGTCGGCGAGGAAGCCGCGACGGCGGCGACGAAAGGCGGCGAGCCGAGGCTATGGAGGGCGCGCGGGGCCGTGATGGGGCGGGCCTACGCTGCGTTGCGACGGGAGACGCCGGCGTGGATCTAACGCCGACGAAGGGTGGCGACGATGGAACCCAGGTGCGCAGCTCTGATACCACTTGTTAGGGTTAGGGTACACGCACGCACGCACGCACGCACGCACGCGAAGAACACAGTGGTTTAACATTAAAAAAAACCTCTCCAATGTAAAGAGGAAAAAAACATATAAAAACAATCCACTATGATGGCATGGCTTACATGTACAAGGGGTGGCTATATATAGCCAATATTAGGCCCAAAAATAGAGTCCAAAAAGAGTCCAAATCTAATTAGAGTTAGAATCAAAACTCAGCACAGAATAAGGAAGCCACAGAATAAGGAAGCCGATGAAGACGTGCCTGGTGTTGGCGTCGGGGTTGCCGAACGAGGAGGTGGCCACGAGTAGAAGGATGCGGCCGGCATCGAGCAAACGGTCTGCAGGTGGCGAAGGGCCAAGAGGGGAGCCCCAACGCGGCGACCGATCACCTACGGGTCTCCGTGCTAAGGTACGTAAGCCATCGGCTCGTCATCCATTTGAGAGCCAGCAACTTGCAATTGCTCCCTGTGATCAAGATTCAACAATAAATAGGAAAGAAGCCGATAGCGAGTGATATGTGAGACCATGTGGAGGTTTCCATTTGGTGATGAGTATATGTGACTTGATTTGTTTTGATTGAGGAGTTTGTATTCGAGACTTGTTTAGAGTTGGGCTGATTTATGATTCAGTACGTATAATTTTCATGGTTTGGACTGTTTCGTGATGCTACTTTGTTTGGATGATTTTTTTTGTCTTCATAGCTTTTAATTTCAAGCCGAAAGTTTTTCGTTCTACGTGGAAAGTCATTTGTTGCACATATTAATTGATATAATTATTGCAAGCTGATATGCACTTAAGGTGCATATTTGACTTGTTATGATTAGCGTTGATCTAGGGTTAATTAGGTCATTGTATGATTATGGATGCTAACGTGCTAACTTGCATGGAGGTAAGTGAGATATTTATGGAGATTGTTTTAATCCATTTGAGTGCAGGTTTGAGGATAGCTGTGGTCGTTGGCGGGTATTGGGATTAGGTTAGGAGAACCGAGAGCCAGAACGTTCGAGGATGTTGGCGAGATGGTTGGGGGCTCATATGGATGTTATGGAGATGGACTTGAGGTGGTTCAAGGTTTTCGGTTTAGGTTGGAGTCCCATAGGTGTAGAAAATAAGCAGTCAAGTCTAGGGATAAAGGCCCATTACATGGGGTTGTTTGGGTTTTATGCAAAGCTCATATAGGCCTTGTGTGGACCATATAAAGCCCATGTGTAGGGCTGTTTGTTGGTAGTGGGGTGAGTAAATCCTAGGCTTTGATAGGTTAGGTTAGAAGTTAAGCAATCCTTGAAAAGTGAAGATGCACTTAAATGGCATATACAAGGAGGGCTGTAAGGTTGCCTCCACTCAATCCTTGGCTAGGATTTTATTTTAAAATTATGAGCTCTTTGAAAACATTGCCTATTCTTATGTGTCTATAGAAACCAACCAAGCAATAGAAAAAACATTCCACAAAAAGTTCTTCCTTCGTTCTTATTGTGTTCTATGTGTTTGATCTATTTTGTTTCTTTATTTTTTTTCCAACTAGTTTCTTTGCCTCCTATTCTTCTGCATGCATGTTGATTTCTTGTTGATCTAGGAGGTATAGGGGTTTCTAATATCACTCGTATCATCTTGCAACCCATCAAGAAAACCGAGATCGAGTCTTCCTTCTTTTTTGCTCAAGTTTGTCAGTTTGTTCTTTCTGCAAAGTAGTACTTGTTATTTTCATTTCTTTATGCTCTGACATGATATGAAAGCAATTTTTGTTGGGTTAGATTCCTAATTTCTAGAGCTACTTGTGATAAAAATTTCATAGGTCCTTCAACCACGGTTTAAGATCTATGAAAGTTTTTCCAACCCTTTGTTTGCAGTATGAAATTCTTGTGCAATAAAACTTATGATTTTTGTTTTTTCTTAGATATTGGGAGGTGATTTTTGTTGAGTTAGCTCCGTGACTTCTAGACTGTCCTTCAGTAAAATTTTCATAGGGCCTAAAGCCGCGATTTGAGATTTGTGAAGATTTTATCATGCCCCTGTTATGCAATTTGAAGTCTTTGAGCAGTAGATCTTATGATTTTTGTATCTTTTTGCTCAATGATGTTACGAAGATGATTCTTGATTTTCTAGTTTTCTAACTTCTATATCTAGCTCTATTAAAAATATCATAACCATATGAGCTACAGTTTGGAAGTTACAACCGTTTTACTAAACCTCTGTTCTACCGTCAGAATTTATCTTCCATCACATTTCTCGATTAACCTTGGTTCTTCATAGATTCTATAGCTATTTGATATAAGTTTTATCTTTTGGTTTGGATTTTGGAGCACGTTGTTAAAGAAAATATCAAGATTTATCTAGCATCTATTCAACCCTTTCTAGCCGTCTAGCTCGGTCTTTCCTATTCATAGATAGCCCCAATAAAGTGGATGGGGGAATGGGATTACTGGAAGCAATGTTAATATAGAAGAAGCCATTGGAATTCTCCACATGCAAATAATCAACCTATTTTTTTACGTCATGTCAGGTCCTGTCTTCTCCAAACCGTTTTTGTAAGTGTCGGATCCTAAAATTTCAGCTACTCCTATACCGTTTGGGTTCAACCGAATAAAACAGGGAACAAACACTTCACAAGAATTTATGCCCTGAGGCGTGCGAGGTAGTGCGTACTATGTACTACTAGGGAAGTTTGGCGCACCCGTGGGGTGCGCCTGGCTCTATAAGCGCGTTAGCTTCAGGGTTATTTGAAATGTGTTGTTTTTATAGCGAAGGCTTCTCATTCTATACCATGCCTTCTTGGTTAGAATTTTAAAATGCAGATAAGGTGAAATAACTGCCAGTGCTATCAATATATGTGCAGAAAAATGAACCCACCAGTATTGGACGCAAAAATGACGGGGCTTGGAAATAACACCAATTAATAAACAGCACAATCAGCTGATAACAGCACAGCACATGAAGTCTCAATGCAAAGCACAGAAAAGAAGATAGAGATGATACGAAGAATTCGTTTGCAAAGTTTCTTCACCTTCGTTCTAGGTTTAACATCCACACACACTTCTTTCATAGTACTCTGCTTCATTACTACTAAATCAGCATCATCAAGAGAATTTCCGTCATCATCATCTTCCATTTCTGATAATTCATTGGACTGAGCTGAATTTCCATCATCACTGTGACCAAAAGAAGTTTTGTTTCCCTTCCAACGCTAACCAGCGGCTTTCCAGAAATAGCTTTGTCCCGTAGCAAGTTCCTAGATCACTGTAAAGTTTCTATTTCTTCCTAGCAAATAATTGAAACTAATCAGATCAGCTCTGCACCTATACACAATTTTATTAGAACTCACATTTTAGTTCAGCTAATGATCTAATTATGCAAAGTACATGGTAGACTCACATCACCAAATGTTTCTTTTTTTATAATAGTAAAGATAATGTTGGTTGATAAGCTAATTGAAATGTCTTTGGGATGAAAGTACCAGTGAGCATAAATGCACAATCAATTTCATGAGCAGGGCAAAACGAATAATGCCTTACGAAAGGAGCAAACAAATGAGCTTGATCTAAAATGGCTAACAAAAAAATATAAGGGATAACTTGATCTGTTTGCGGGAACTTGAAACTTCAATAAGGGCAGGGGTGAGGCACCAGGAACTTTAAATAATGACATAACTCTGAGTTTAAGACAATTGAGGCTAACACCTTTAGAGGAAAAAAACTAAAGCAGAGTAAACTGAAGTGTCTATAATGAAAATTGAATAAGGAAACCTATAACAGATGGGCCTGGAATCTATAGGTAATTAATAATAGCTAGCATAAATACATGGATATTTTTCCCATCCTAATTTAAGGCCCATGCACAGATAGAATAATATTCTTCACTAAAAAAAACCTAAATCCATATATAAGTTCTAAATTACACAACTCTAAGTTTAAGACGGTTGAGGCTAACACCTTTAGAGGGAAAAAAATCCAAAGCAGAGTAAACTGGAGTGTCTATAATGAAAATTGAATAAAAAACTATAATAAATGGGCTCGAAATCTATAGCTAAGGGTGTGTTTCTTTTTGCGTTTGCGTTGCGTTTGCTTATAAGCTGGAAATTTGTTATTTTTGTACAAGTAAAACGCTTTGACGTTTGGTAGCCAATTTTATAGATCTTACTATTTCTTCTCAAAGCTCTCAAAACCATTTTTTCTATAATTTTTTGATCCCTCAGAGATCCTAATCGAGGAGCTACAAATTCTGAGCTTAAACGCAACCGCAACCGCAACCGCCGAAAGAAACGCTACCTAAGTAATAACATCTAGCCTGAATGTGTGGATACTTTGGCCATCCTAATTTAAGGCCAATGCACAGATAGAATGGAATTCTTCATTAAAAAACTTATATCCATATATAGCTTCTAAATTACACAAATAGTACAGAAGATAAAAACACACGGCGATACAATGACATTCTAATTATGCTGGTTCGCGAAAGAGAAGAATACATGCAAAGACAATGGCATCATTTTCAGATAAGGACACATAGTGAGAGCATAAAAGAGATGAAGCACACCATAGAACTCATATGCACTTTTTCAGACACCTCGCAGATAAGAAAGAGGTTGAGCATAAAACATTTCATCCACCAGTGTTAAATTGCATATAAGTTCGCCCCACCAATAGTAGAGCACATACATCAACAAAAGGTGGTAGAGCTAGTTTTGAATTTAGTTATTATACCTTCCCACAGCCTGGCTCTTGACAAACATACTGCCTCTCGCCGTGAACATGGGTGTGCTTCCTTAATGCGGCAACATCAACAAAGGTCTTGCCATAATTTTCATAGCTGCAGAGGAAGAGGGTCTCTGTAGTTGGTTCAGGTTTGAGCACCTCTTGCTCTTTGCCCATTGTTGTTTTCCTTGAAATTTTTGTACACATCCTGTGCGCACATATATGAAGGAAAAGGCAATCGATTCCAACCTAGTTGCAGGCTATGGCAAATCTTCTCAAACTATTATGTCCATACGAAGAGACCGTCACCATTGCGGATTCATTCATTAGGCCTGATGCTCCATACAAAAAGGAAAGCAAGAAAAGGATTAGTATACCTCTGGCCCTCTGACCCACTTGAAGATGCCCACTGAGTGCGGAGAAGGCCCTGAGGTCAAGCGGCGACGTCGGACTGCGCGGCAGCGAGCCGCACTCCGGCGGCCCTCACTTGGCCGCCACAAGCCCCACCAGCAACCGTGACACCACAAAGAACGGCCGCGCCACGAGACTTATCGGCGCCATGGAGCGCGTCCCCGACGGCGGCCTGGTCAGACAGCACCACCCTCCTCAGCATCATCGCCTGGAGCCCCGGATGGTTGAAACGCGACCCAAGGTCAAAGATTCAGACAAAACGGATCAGCCCCAAGAACCAATGCGGAGAGAGGATTTGTGTTTGTGTCAGCCGCGATCGGATCCGATGAGGACTGGGGCGGCGCCGGCCGGTTGGCCCCTCGATGGAAGCGCTAGTGAAGGCGGCGCGGAGAGAGGAAAGAGATGTGGGGCGGTGCCGCCGCGCTAGAGATCGGGAGGGGGGCCGGAGAGGAGGGCCGGAGCGGGGGAAGGAAGGAGAGCGGCGGGGACGGCTGGACCCGCCGGGGGAAGGGGAGGCGGCGTCGCGGTCGGAGACGAAGAGATCGGTGGCTTCTCTCACGCGGAGAGAGGAAGGAGAGGTGAGGCGGTGCCGCGGGGCTAGAGATAAGGAAGGGGGTCGGAGAGGAGGGCCGGAGCGGGGGAAGGAAGGAGAGGGGCAGGGGCGGCTGGACCCGCTGGGGGAAGGGGAGGCGGCGTCGCGGTCGGAGACGAAGAGAGCGGCGGCATCTCCCAGGAGGGGAGGGGCGGAGCTGGAGGAGGTGGGGACTGGGGAGGAGCGGATGGATGGAAGTAGGTGGACACTGCAGCTATAGAAACGTGGGCCCCGCGAGAGGCCGCGGCAGACTCATTTCAGCCGCGTGATGGCGATCGGACGCCCCGCAGGGCACCATTCCGCTAACGTGGCCACGCGAGAGCGCGTCTTTGCGAACGGGCGGATGGTGCGGGGCAAGCGATCCAACGGCGGACAAAAAAAATGGTGACGTGGAGAGCTGTGGGGATGGAGTTTTTACAGCTTTGATATATAGATAGATGCAACGTTGTCATCTTAATCGTTGATTAGTTATGTCATTTCAACCCGAACGTTATGGTCACCTCATCTAAATTTTAGCTGCAGGGTATCACGTGCGTATAACACATTTTTTACCCGCAGCAATTATCCTGTAGCTGCCCCGATAAGAAACTCATAACCCCTGTATAATTTATGGTCCAGTCATCAACTAAATAAAAATGAGCCAAACCCATAAGTGAGAGAGAAATTCTTATGCGAAAACGGGTCAAAACAATCATACTTGTTGAGAAACCGGCCGGCCCACGAAGGCCCGGTATTGACCCATGCCGAAACCCTAGAATTGCTCTATATAAGGAAGAGGGGTTTCCCCATTGTAGAGACATGAAAAAGCAATAAAGAATCGTTCCCCTCCTACATCTGTGTTCATATGTGATTGTCTTGCGTGTGAATCGACAACCTCGGACTACACTCGGTAGCGTGGTTGTCTAACATGTTATCCGCACGACGCTCGAGGATCGCAAGACGCCGGAGGGATCGAACGACGACATCGACGTACATTCGGCATCGAATCGCCATCACGCCGGCAGGTCTAGTCAGGACCAGCCGATCTGTCCTACGCGACAATCGTCAAATCCCTATTTCGATTCACGAAGAACGAAGGTAAAAAAAAAAAAGAAAATTGAATCTATGGGAATTGAATGTGTATTTAGTAGATCTATTTCTAATAGATCCGTAATAGAAAAAAAGGGAGAAAAGTTCACGCGTGCAACTCGAAGTTGCCCGCGTGCAAAGCACTACCAATCGGCCGCTAGCCTCGGCCTACGCGCCGACAGCGCCCTCGCGCCTCGACCGGGTAACCCAGCGTGCGCGCACGCGAACGCCATCGCACTGCCACGCTTACGCGCGCCTCGGGCAGCAAGGTTGCCTTTTCCGTGCGCTTAGCAGCGCCGTCTCGGCCGGGCCGTTCCCCGCGACGAACGCGCGCCCCGATGCTGCTCGAACGGCCACCGCGCCGCCTGAAGCGGCGCCCGTCACGCGTTGAAGCGCGCGCCACAAGATGTTAAAGCGCCGCCGCTGCGCGCCGCGCCGCCGCCCTCCGGGCACCACCACGCGCTTCCCAGCGTGCTTGCCACCACGCTGAAGCCGTGCCGCCGCCGTCGCGCCATGTCACCGCCAGCGCGGCACCACCGCATGTTCAAGCGGCGTTGAAGAGCTGCGTCGTGCCGCCGTCCGATCGGCGCTAAACGCCAAGCCGGCTGGGCCCCTTGCCTCACCCGCAGCGCCGCCCTCGAACGCCGCACGTGGCCGGCGGCGCTAGAGGGAAAACCTGGAAGCCCCAGCCTCCCCTGGCAGACCTACACGGGCCGGACTGCCTCGTGGGTCGGCCCACTAGTGAGAGGAGGGGCAACGGGACCTGCATGGGCCATGAAGGCCACCACGGGTGGAAAGGCCGCGGTGGGCTGAGCTATATGGGCCGGTGGAAAGAAAAACAAGAAAAGGGTGGAGCGCGTGGGACGGGCCGTGATGGGCCGAGCGGAGAGAAAAGCCAGAGGGAAGAAATGAAAAGAAAAGTTGTGGGCAGACCTAATTTTCCACTTAGGCCCCCGTAAAATATAAGAACTACATAGAGAATTTTTCTGTAATACTGAAAATTACAGAAACCCCTTGGAATTGTTGAAAATTACAAAAAACACATTTCCTAGCATAAAAGGGCCTCGGGATTTCGAATTTTTGTCCTGTTTTTGAATTTGAAGTTTGAAGCCCTCTTTTACTGCTTTCATGATTATTTTATGAATTTTGTCATGATTGAGAAAATTACACGAAGTAATTATCTGAAATACTGAAAATTGTATAATCCCCATGGAAATTGCAAAATTTGCTGAGAATTTATATTCTAGCATAATAGGGTCTACGGATTTCCTGGAAATTACACGAAGTTTTTCCAGGCCATTGAATTTTGCGGAAAGATCCTTAGATTTTTTGGAAATTATAGAAAGGACATATTTAGGCATCGAAACTATGAATTTTGAATATGTCTTTGAATTTGAAGCACTATTTTACACTTGTTAATTACCTTTATGCAATTATACTTTGAATTAGTTGCGGTAATTAACATTTTATGCCTATTTATTGTATCTATGCTATGAATTGGTAAATGGCTTATTTGTATACTGGAATTCATGAGAATTTGGAAGAATTATGTCATGCACCACTATCTACTAGATTACACGTAGTAATTATGTGAATGAACTTTAAAATATGTAATTGTCGGGTATCACTAACTATGAATCTGAGGAACTGGCACCGAATGCTAGAGCGACCTCACTTGGGCATTGGATGCTAAAAATCATACTCGGAAGCACAAAGCTTCAGGTTACCATTAGGATTAGATTCTCGAAGGATGGGAAGCCTATTGATGAGCAGAACAATCAAGTATTGCACTTTCTCTGTCACCACCCCTGCTATTTTAAAGAATAAGACACCCCTGCTATTTTAAAGAATAAATATATGGCTGAGGGGGAGTGCGCTAGAGCATGGGGCTGCATGTCTGGAGCAGTTTAAGAAGCTCGAGCACAGTATTCTACGACTAGCACAGTAGAAACCGGTGTACATGAGACTTGCAAACTATAGAACCATGGTCTAATAGAATTCCATCTTGCATAGGTCTTGTACTAATCCCTCTCTCCGTGACAAGAAGATCACATGTAAGGAGATGTTATTCCTTTTTTTTTCTTCTCTCGGTTCAATGGCAGCTACCAGAGAAAGAAAGCCCACCCATTAAAAGAAGAGCCATAAGGGAAAATAAAAAGAAGTCAGCCTAAGAAAAGTCCACTGCTCAAGAGAAGCAAAGAAACAAGGAGAAGCCACAAAAGAAAGCCGTATGGCCAGTAGGATCATACGTGCTAAGTATGGCATTTAGGGGCAATGGTCAAAGACTTATTGTGACATTGAGTATGTAATTATGACTTATCAGGCCAATAGGAAAGAAAAAGGTAGCATTAGAGGTCCACCTTGCCATGGCAGGCAGGCATGATCTCATGGAAGAGGACACTCATGTAGAGACACCTCTAACTCGCCCCCCCCCTTGATTACATTATAGCCACACATGAAGTGGATAAAGAAAGAAGATACCGACATATAAAATTGAAGCTAAAATAGTAGCATCCAATGGATTTTTGTGAACCACCGATGCGTCGAATGCAACGACCATCGCCGCCTTAGTGCACCTGCACGAAGCAGTATACCTTTTAGAATGTGGTTGCTAGAAGACATTGAATAATAAATATGAAGCTCCAGAAGAGTGCAGTATATGAATTGAAGCTCTCGAAGAGCAAACTATCTCAACAAAGAATTGAAGCTCTAGTAGAACAAACCTTATTCTCATGATTGTTTTTACCTTTATTCCAGTATATTTGAAGTTGCAATCCTTATTTGAATTATATGAACTATGAATTCTGCCATTGCCTGATTGCAATATAGAATTTGGTAGTGCCTTATGTGGGAGGTATGCATTGTTGATAGTGGAACAACAAATAAAATTGAAGAGAGACCAAGTACTCCAGTTGATCACGAAGAACACTGGTAGTATTGCAATTTATGCATAGCAGGTTCAAGAAGAGCCACAAGAATATTATCTATGGGTACTACATCAGCACTTGAAAAACATTGTTGTACCTGGCATCCACTCTGGCTCTCTTAAGACATTCATGCAAATGAGTTTCATGTAGAAACCAATGAAGAGAATTAAAAGAATACTTATGCATTATGAAGCATGATGGATGTAAGAATATAATCTTAGAAAAACCTCCTTCATTTGAATATGGGCTATACTATATTTCGAATTTGTGCACCCGAAGTGTACACTTTCCTGAATGCTGAATTTAGAAGCTCTGATATCTTCTATCTATGGCATAGTAAATTTGCCATATTGGACTTTAAGATGATGAGGAGAAAAATAAACAACTCATAAGGCAATAGTATTAATTTTAGAATTTTCCGAATCATGAAGATTTTTGTGCGCACTCTCTATGCCATCGGAAAACTAATGCATGGGCTCCCTACCCTAGATTGAACTAAGGGTTATGTGCGGCCTAATACAGCCCATATTAGGGCAATTAAGTACTTTTGGTGCTCATTAATGTTTCTTTTGAAATGGCCAAATGCATACTCTCTACAAGGAATCATGCATTTGTGAAACTGATCTTGCAGATCATAAGAACTAAAAATATATTTTTTATTGTTGTGTGAAGTTCATCAAGAAGAATGAACAACACTAAAGAATTCACAGCATTGGGAAATAAAGAAGAGCACTTAGTACCTTATGTCCACATGAAGAATGGACTAGAAATGACATTAATTTTATGAATCAAATTAATTGTCAGGCCGCTCTTGCAGAGTTGTAACTGAAAGAAACTACAAGCAGTAGCCCTCATTAATTAGTGTAAGAGGACATGCAGTCCCACAACATCCAACTAGTGCATGAAAGGGTCTAAAATTTTCCCACTTTGAAATTTTTGAATGTATATGTATCTATACCACACACAGAAATGAATTGCATATTTGGTGAGGATCTTTTTCCGTCATTAGGGGGAGGAATAGAACCCCTGATAGTAGAATGCCGGAAAATCACGTGGAAAGCCACGTAGATCCCCGTGCATGACCCGCACTAGTAAAGCAAAAGATGAAGTCTAGAAGACATTTAAAGCAATGAAATCTGCCTAATCATTTTTGTGATTTGAATGATGTGATCAAGTCGCATTACTTAGAGTAATGCACCAGAGAGGGTTGAAATACCACAGAAGGTATCCCTCATCCTGTTCCGAGGCCTCAGAGAAAAGGACAGGAAATCTGGTCACTCGATTCCTAATTATCCGGGGACGCCTAGAGAAAAATGAATAAGAGAGCTTGACACAACCAATCACGAAAATGTCCCGAAGGAAAAGAAGGGGAGCCAGTTGAGTCCTGGCAACTCTGGTGAGAAGCCTGCTAGCGAGGTGCTCCCAGATCTGAATATACCGGTAATAACAGAAGAAGAAGAAGCCGAAATGAATGTAAGTACACACATCGGCAATAATAAACTAAAGGAACTTGCTCCCGTCATGGGAAATAGCGGTGAAGAGCACGTAGAAGTGCATGAAGCACCCCGTGATGAAATAGCTATGAATTTTGAATTAGCAAGAGAGTGTTTGAATTGAGCAACAGCCATTGTCGATACAAAGGAAATAAAACAGAATTGCCACCATTATTGAATTTGATCCTAAGCCTGCATCTCTCGGAAGAGTGCGAGAAAGGTTGGATTGAAAGGAATGGAAGATGGCAATTTCCGTGAAACAGGAGAAATGAATGAGGAAGTGGTATGGTACAAGAAAGGCTGATGGCTCACTCTCTGGTCATGGGATAAATTACCTTTAGACATTTAATCTCATTGGCAGTACTCAACATGAAGTTGAGGATAAAAAAATGAATTGAAGGATGTTGTCACTGAATATATGCATAGAGACTTGGATCCGGACTTATATATGAAGATACATGAAGTATCACCGTCCCGAACCATGGCAGAGCAAATAGAAATCCGTATAGTGTGAAACCCGATGAGTCACTATATGGATTGAAATAAAGAAATAGAAGAAGCAAATTCATACTTGAAGTATGACTTAGAAGTGAAAAATTTGTGTATTATTGCTTATGCTTGTAGCTTGAGCATATCCACGAAGGAATTTTGGTACACTAGTCAGCCTACACTCGGAATGTGTTGGAAAGGTTTGGTTTTAAGAATGCGTAATTGAAACCCTAATGGTCGGAAGGTCACTACAAGCAGACCAAGACACATACAGGCCTAGAGAAGAGGGGAGGAAGTCCTGGGATCAGAAACCCCATACTTAAGTGTAATTGGTGCGCTCATGTATCTCACGAACAGCACTAGGCCGGACATTGCGTTCGCCGTGAATTTGCTGCTCGGTACAGTGCAGAGCCAACCAAAAGACATTGGAAGGGGATCAAGGATATCCTCAGATACCTTCAAGGAAGTAAGGATCTTGGCTTGTTTTATGGAAGGAATTAAGAATTGAATCTAGTTGGCTATGTAGATGCAGGGTACTTGTCTGACCCGCATACTGGCAAGTCACAAACCGGGTATGTTTTCCTTTGTGGTGGGACGGCCATTTCATGGAGGTCATTCAAGCAGACACTTGTGTCAACTTCTACAAACCACTCGGAAATAATTGCCCTGTATGAAGCCTCTCTGGAATGTGCATGGCTTCGAGGAATGGCTCACCACATCCAGAAGTCATGTGGACTGAATATTGAGCAAACCCCCATGATAATCTATGAAGATAATGCAGCTTGTGTTGCTAAATGCAAATGGGCTATGTGAAAAGCAACCTTACGAAGCATTTTAACCCCAAGTTCTTCTATGCTCATGAAATACATAAGACAAACGAGATCAATATATTGCACACTAAGTCATGCGAGAATTTAGCTGATTTATTCACTAAGTCTCTCCTAGCATCTACTTTTGAAAGGTGCGTAAAGGGAATTGGGATGAAAAGACTTAGAGAAGTGCAGATTTCAGGGGGAGAATGTTCACATACTCCAAAGTAAATCTTAGACATGTAGTCTGAGTACCCAAGGGAATGTCATGAAGATGATTTGAAATTGGGTGAATTATACTCTTTTTCCCTTAGTGAGTTTTCATAGAAGTTTCTCACATAAGGTTTTTAACGAGGCAATTCGTGCAGCACAAGGCGTATGCTATGTACTCTTTCTCCAAATTTTTCCCACTGGGTTTTTATGGAGTTTTAATGAGGCATATGCATCTCGCGGCAAAGGCCAAAGGGGGAGTGTTGAGAAACCGGCCGGCCCACGAAGGCCCGGTATTGGCCCATGCCGAAACCCTAGAATTGCTCTATATAAAGAGGATGGGTTTCCCCATTGTAGAGATATGAAAAAGCAATAAAGAATCGTTCCCCTCCTACATCTGTGTTCATATGTGATTGTCTTGCGTGTGAATCGACGACCTCGGACTACACTCGGTAGCGTGGTTGTCTAACAAAACTCACCAACAAGGCAACAACCAAAAGGATTGTTCTTAAAAGAAAACAACCAAAATGATACCAAGATGGAGATTATCTCATTCCATCGCAGCTTTCCACGAGTCAAGACTGCAACGTGCTCAGCGATCCCTCCCGGCCCCCTTGTTCTCTTAACTTCGGTGACCTCTCGCTGTCACCGAAGATGGAAGAGTGAGGGGATCCTTATTCTCGTCTTGCTCTGGTAATTTTATGGTCAGATCTAATTTTTTTATGGTTAGGATTTGCTGGTCGTTTTGTCCCCAACAATGGTGTACTACAGGAGTCGTCTCTAATCTCGAGGGCCAAAAACCCTCGAGAAAGCCCTCTAAACCCTCGAGAAACATGTTTCTCGAGGGCTAGCCCTCGAGAATTGGCCCTCGTTAACAGCTACTCGAGAAAAGCCGCGGTTCTTGAGGGTTCGGCCCTCGAGAAACATGTTTCTCGAGGGTTAGCCTTCGGCCCTTGAGAAATCATGCCAGATGATGGAGTAACGGCACCCAGCGCAGGTATTCTCGAGGGCCAGTTACGGCCCTCTAAAATGCCTTATTCTCAAGGGCCATTTCGGGCCCTCTAGAAATGCAGTTCTACTGTTATTCTTGAGGGCTATTTCTGGCCCTCTAGAAATGCAATTCTACAATTATTCTCGAGGGCTATATAGGGCCCTCGAGAGATGGTTTTAAAGAAATTTTTTTTTTAAAAAAAAACACAGTTTCTGCAACTGCTGCCCCAGCTGTGTGCAGCAGCTGCACACCTGCAATTCTATGCATTTTATACCCACAAATAGCCACATATAAACACAAATAGCCACATATAGCCGCATACATCCACAAATAACCATATATAACCACATATAGTCACAAATAGCCACAAATAACCACATATAACCAGAAATAGCCACATATAACCATAAATAGGCACAAATAACCACATATAACCAGAAATAGCCACACATAACCACAAATATCCACAAATCATCACATTTCATCTTCCATATCACCACACAGTTCACAAATAGCACATATAATCAAAGTCCACATACGCAAAGGTCCAAATGATCACGTAGTTCTCATACAAGCACATAACATTACATAGTCATCATAGAAGCACACAAAAACAACATCAAGCATATCATGATCACCTTGTTGTACTGGCTATGGTTGATCGCTCGGCGGAGGGAAGTACGACGGAGTGCCGTTGAACAAGGTCTGCACAAAGCCTCTAGCGAACACATCGAGGTCATCTTGTGCCTCACCGCTAGCTCGCCTCGTCCCGCCGCCTGATGCCTCGGTCTGCTGCGTAGCTTGCCCCTGAGGCGGAACCTCAGAAGCAGAAGCCCCAGAAGAAGAACCCTGCATGTACAATTTCATTGGTGTGACAGGTTTTTATGCAAGTTTTTAATTTTGACAACGTTACAATAATAGACTTACCGGATCTCTACCCCAAGGTCGAAACACCCATGCTCCTGCTTGTTGCCCAACAAAGAGAGTCTGGCTCGCATGTTCGCTTGGTCCCGCCTAAACATGGATACGAATATATATGAACCGGACATTTTCATGTGTCTTTAAACAATACATTTGGCGGTGTTCTCTTACCCTTTGGGCCCTCTGCCAGGCCTCCATGTCAGCCATCCTCTTGCTCATGATCTCCTGCTCTCTTATGCGAGACTCCCGCTCCGTCCTTAGGCTCTCCTGCAGGGCCCGTGATCGGGTTTCTTTGCTCCCGCCTCTCCAGATCCCTCTCCCTCCTAACCCTTGCCTCAAAGTCACGACGGCTCTCCCCGGATCCCCTAGACCTCCCCTCTGGCATGTAATCCACCGACCTACAATAGATTATTAAGATTAAATTTGAGATGGACAACTGGTTGAACTTGTAATAGTTACAAAAAACTGTCACCTCAGGTGGTCCCCGCCTAGCGCGACTCGACCGTGAGATTTCCCGCCCATGTGTTGGTAAATGACAGAACCATCTAAGGGCTCTGTCTCTGGATTGCTCTCGGGGCCGTGCACCCTACGGTATGCGTCAAAGTATTGATCCTGCATTCATTACAGTTGTGATCAGAAAAACTTAGCATCTTGTGTAGTAAGAATATTACGATATAGATAGTACTCACAATCCTCTGTTGGGCGTGAGGATCCACAACCGCAGGGGCGCCTTGTCGTGCCAGCTTTGTCCTAGCCCTTCCAGAAGCCTCAAGGACACTTATTGTTTCTCCTGACTTGGCTGACTACAAGATAGGAACAAAAGGATTCATTATTGCAAAAATGGTGAGCATAAGATCAAAAGCAGCATAAGAGATAATACCTCTTTCTTTCTGAACAAGGAGATGGACCACCTCCCAGTGTACCTCTTGTAGTCCTTCTTAGATCGATTCTGCTTGGCCTTTTCACACTTTACCTTATACTCTGGGCTAGCCCAATGTTGCGCGAGGGCCTCCCAGGCATCCGGACAGTTGAGTGACCATTCTGGTCGAAACTCGTGGTACTGCTGGGCCTCAAGGTACCTTTCCGAAGCCTGGGCATCCGAGAGTCGTGCACCGCTCTCGTTCCTGCAAATAGAAACATTTTGATGTGATAATAGTTAAAAGTTCATATCTTGGGTACTTTCAAGTATTATTTTTCACCTGCAGAAATCCTTCACGGCATCAAGACGTCCATGGTACATTAGGTCGTAGACCCGCCTCTTTGCCAGGTTGTGAAGATTCTTATCATAGGCCGACTCCTCCAATTCTCCATGAGGCCGAAACCTTTCCTGTAATGATGAACAAGACAGATTAGAGACAAATTAGCAACAATGTACAAGCACAACCTTGTTGAAGCCTTACCCAGAATTCCTGAAGGCACATGGCACCGGCCGTGGAGTCCCCGTGTGGCGCTCTCAGGTAGTCACCCCAAGTGGTAGCCGGGCGAGCCTGGTCACCTTCACCTACCATCCCAGGGTAGTACTGCTTGACAAGAGTCCCTAACACGTACCCAGGCTGGGTCTTGATGTCAGGATCAACAAGACACACGCTTCTCAGCAGAGAATAAAAAAGGTTAGAAAGTAACATTTAAAATGGGCTAGGTTCAGAAGCATACTTGTCCCCTTCCATCACAATGGGGATCTTCAGGTTTGGCTCTGACGGGGCCCTAGGCACCCGATTATGCCCCCTTCTTCTCCTCTATCGCTGCTGTGAGCCCTCCTGCTGGGTAGACTCCTCGGCCTGCTCGAAGCCTCCCTCCTCCTGAGATCCCTTCTCCTGAGCGCCCTCCTCCTGAGCGCCCTCCTCGTCGTCCCTCTGAGCCATGTTGAGGATTCTTCGGCGCGGCATCCTGCACATCGAATGTAAGCAAGTGAAAATTAATTTAGACAATGACAAGATGAAATTACATATAGCATGTAAACAAGTTTAATTTTATTAAGACAGTGAAATGAAAGTAGCTAAAAATGCAGTACCGTGTAGTTAGAAGTAGTTCGAATCAATATCGAGGAGATCTTCGTGGATAGGGGATGTTTCATCGATATCGAGGTAATCGTTGTCTGCGGGTTCTTCCTGGTCGGGGGATGATTCAGGTTCTTCTTCGACATCCGCATCAACGGAGGCAGCTAGGTTGTCAAGCCCGGTCCCAGCATCGACCACAAATCTGGCGTCTATCCTTTGATCTTGTGTGGGTTCCTCGTAATCCTCATTTGTAGGATCTAACAATTGGCCCTAACGTCTAACCTTGTGTACTACCCACCAGGATTTCAAATCATGCGTCTTTTGTCTCCCACTAACCTTTATTACACGCTTCGATGGATATGGTAGGTAATAAACTTGTTCGACTTGGTTTGCGAGGACGAAGGGATCGTAACTTTGAAGCCTTGAAGTATGTTTGACCTCTACTAAGCCAAACTCAGGCTGTTTTTTGACCCCGTTGATAGGATCAAACCAATGACAACGGAAAAGAACTACGGAGAGCTTTTTGCTACCTTCGAATATTAGCTCGATTATCTCCTGAATGATGCCGTAGTAATTTATCTTGTCTTCACCATCACCTTGGCCTTTGCACACAACATGACTGTTCACTGTTCGTAAATTGGGCTTCGTCTACTCGTACTCCGTAGACCGGAAACGAAAGCCATTGACATCGTACATACCATGAACCTTTACGCGTACTCGACATCCAAGTGACATGAATCGAAGATCGTTGTGCACGCTACGATTTTGCTTGCACTGTTATGAAGTGAAAATGTTTAGAAATGAATGTTGGTACGTAATGCATAAAACAATTATTTGTAACTACACTTACGTATTCCCAGAACCAACGCAAAAAGTTTGGTCTACCGTTACCAACACCTTCTTGCATTAGTTTTCGTAGCTCCTCCGAGTTAGGCTCCCTCCTTCCTCTCCACTCAACTTGCACGAATTCACTGAAAGAAACATTTTTATTCAACTTACATTAATTATTCAATGTGAGATGCCAGTGAAGACTGAAATGTGTGTGTGACTTACTTTTGAATGTGGCGGAGTTCTACAATATTGTCAAAAATGTACAATAATGCAGTAACCCTTTCTTGCTCTATTAACTCACGTATTGGAAGCTTCCCGCCTGGATTGCCTTGTACGCTGAAAATTTCTAAGTCGGATTGAATCTTGCTTGCTCTAGGATAGTACCTCGGTACGATAATGTCCACATTATGTTCTCTTGCTAAATATTTGTTTACAAAGTGGGAGATTTCTTGAATGTAGTAGGCCTCAGCAATTGATCCTTCAACACGGCCCTTGTTTTTCACATTCGCTCGGACGGTTTTCAAACGCCGCTCCACCGAATACATCCACCTTCCTTGGACAGGCCCACCGAGCCTTGCTTCATAGGGTAAATGCACCAAAAGATGCTCCATTTGATTGAAAAAGCCGGGGACATATATTTTTTCTAACTTGCAAACAAGGACTGCTACATCTTTCTCAAGCTTTATCATCTCCGTCTTGCTCAGCTCTTTGGCACACAATTTTCGATAAAAGAAACTTAATTCTACAAGAACCAACCAAACATCTTCGAGAACAAAACCTCGGAAAATTACAGGCGCGAGGTCTCGAATAAAGATATGAAAGTCATGGCTTATCATACCATGTATCTTGCCTGATACCTCATCCACACCACGAACAAAGCTTGATGCATAGCCATCAGGAAATCTGACTTTCTCCTTGAACCACACCAAAACCTCTTTCTTCTGCTCCTTCGTTAAACAGTACGAGGCCTTTGGTTTCAACCGTTGCCCTTCTATCATATTGAAGGAGAGTCGATTGCACAAGACCTCACAGTCTAGACATGCTTTTATGTTATCTTTGTTTTTCTTGGCTATGTCCAAGTTTGTACCCCAGATGGCTTGTGCTACATTTGACTCTTGATGCATCACGTCGATGTTGTGCGGCAGAAGCAAATCATCTGCATATGGAAGGGAGTACAAATTACACTTGTGCGTCCAATTGTGTGTTTCACCGAAGCCTACGTATTTCCCATTTTCTCCTTCCACTAACTGTTCATGCCAGGCTTTAATGTCACTACTCCCAAACGCCGCCTTCGATCATTGCATATCGTGTTTTTATGAATGCATTCTTCATCTCCTAAAAGAATGTTGTAGATCGAGGAATTCTCTATGACAATCGAACCAACAGGCTTGCCACCATGGGCCAACCGGTATGCCTTTGTGTCACCAAGACATATCGACACGAGAGCCGCCATGCGTGCTCAACCACAAAACATGCCCTCGCAGGGAATCATGAATAGACCATAGGTATGCAACCCTCATAACAAAATTGGACCCGGTTTTCTTATCATAAGTCAATGCTCCATTCACCCACAACTCGTTCAGCTCGTCGACTAATGGCGTCATAAATAAATCCAAGTGTTTTCCTGGACTTTTCGAACCAGGCACAATTAAGGACAGAAACATGAACTCTTCTTTCATAAGTAATGACGGAGGAAGGTTAAGAGGGATACTAAACACCGGCCAACACGAATATGATCGGGCGTTCATATTGAAAGGGGTGAACCCATCCGTAGCAAGTGCCAAACGCACGTTTCTTGGATCAGCTGCAAATTTCGGCTGCTTTCGATCGAAATATCTCCAAGCTTCTCCATCAGACGGGTGAACCATTACATCAGGCTTTCGTTTACCCAACTTGTGCCACCTCATCTTCTGTGATGTTTCCTCCGTCATGAAACATCGTTGTAGGCGGTTCTTCACCGAGAAGTAGCGCAGCACTTTCCTCGCCACATTTGACTGAACCTTGTTGCCATCGTGGTCAGTGATCTCAACGTACCTCGACTCTTTGCATTTATCGCACCAAGCCTTGCCCGCATCTTCCTTATAGTATAACATGCAGAGGTTTGGACAATAGTCTATCTTCTCATATGGCATGTCTAAACCATCCACGAGTCGCTTGCACTCATACCAGCTCCGTGGCATCTTGTGCCCTTCCGGCAGGACATCACTCCACAAGGATATTAGCTCATTAAAACAAGCGATGGAGAAATTGTACTTGGACTTCAATGCCATCATACGCGACACCTGCGACAGAACTGGCACTGTCGTTGTGTCGTGCAAAGATTGCTTTGAGGCTGACAAAAGCTTTAAGAAGTCTGACATAGTTGTTTCTGACTCCTCATCATCAAAAGTATGGCCCATGTCACCCACCATTTCCTCTATCCGGTCAATTTCATCGAACCCTTCAAGTAGATCGGGCTCGGGTGGCGCGGCCCGGACACACTCCCCGTGATACACCCACCGATGGTAACCAGGCTTGAACCCATTCTTGACCAGATGCATCTCCATCTCATCTCGTGATCTCTTTCGACAGTTATTGCAATCCGCACAGGGACAATGCACATATGCGGTAGCTGGGTTCGGTGACGCTTGAAAAGCACGAGTCACGAAATCCCCCGTCTTCCCGTACCATTCGTTCGAGTGTTGACTGTTCTGCCACCATCCATCATACATCCATCTTCTACTTTCTTCCATATCTTCGGGTCTGCATGTGCCGAGGGGTTTTACAAATGGATTGGGAAGGCTTCTAAACCCACCCACAAATGACCACTTGGGTACTATCTGTTGTGTCACCCCTAAACCTGAGACGAAATTTCGGCAGCATAACCCTTAGGTTCTCCGTGTGCAACTATGGTCAGAGTGCTGTTACCAGCACCCCAACTCTCATTTTATGCACCGGAGAACCATAAGGTTATACTGCCGAAATTTCGTCTCAGGTTTAGGGGGTGACACAATGGATTGTACCCAAGCGGTCATTCGTGGGCTATCCACTGGGATGCCCATCTATCGGGGTCATCCACTGGACAATTCGAGAACGTGGTTCATAACTTGTAATGGAAACAGACGAATCACCGTCCAGTGACCTTACATGTTGTGTCGTTCCCGAACGGGTGACGTACGGCTAGGTTACATGGTCTATGGACACATTTATTGAACATCGATTATCATCAATCAAAACAAAATTAACATTTCAAAGACATAATGTAACATCCTGAACTTTCAAATTTGTGAAAATAAAAATTTTTGAGTAAAATAAAATTTCAGGAATATTTTCAAACTTTATTGAGATAATAGTTTGTAAAATTATAATGAAGCAGAGATTTAAAAAGATTTTCAAAAGTTTAAAAATCAAATTTTGAGAATTTTGAATAAAAATAAGTTCAAAGAGTTGCTTTACAATATTTTCATTTTCATACATCTAATTAGATTTTTCAATTAATAAAGCGCTTAAAGCAAAGGTCTTATAAATAAAAGGATTTCAATTATTGGTATATTTTCAGTTGTGGAAAAATTAAACAAATTTGATTTGTTTTGTAAGAGAAAATTTTGTCAAA
Organism: Olyra latifolia; assembly: GCA_036346145.1. Taxonomy (NCBI): domain Eukaryota; kingdom Viridiplantae; phylum Streptophyta; class Magnoliopsida; order Poales; family Poaceae; genus Olyra; species Olyra latifolia. Next base: position 4,967,666 of record CM070528.1, on the reverse strand, counting down.
CAAAATAATTCAAACTATTGGGAGTTAAAAAGTAATCAAAGCCAAAGACTTTCCTATTTGTTTTCAAAATTCTATTATCTTCTCTTATTACAAGATTTGGATTTTGTATTATCATGAATTTCTCTTAAGTAATTTCAATTACATTATATTTGAGAAACATCATTTATCCTTTATGTCCAAAATTGTGAAGGCCGTTCTTATTTGTATTCCTCTCTCGCTGACAGCCGAGCCCCCCCTCCTTTATTCTTCCTTTCCTTCTTTTTCTCCCTCTTTCCTGAAAAACAGTTGTGCGTCGTTGTCTCTTATTCTTCCAGACTGCGCCACCCAATTAAGTAAATCACGAATCCGAGAAAAACACATCCTAGCAAATGCCGTCTATATTACCCTCCCAAATTTTTGGCTCCCGAAACCGTCTCCTCTGCCCTATAAAAATCACCGAAGGCCGACCTCTCGAAATCCTAGCCGCCCTACCTTTTCTCGTCTCAGTGCCGCCTGAGTGCAAATCTGTCCAAACCGTCCGAGGACGCCCTTTGTATCTTCATCACGAATCCATCCCAACCGAGAGCTTGAAGATTCGTGGTCGGTTAAAGTCAGATTTAATCGCCGAAGACCTCGCCGCCGGAAACTGCTCCTACCCTTGCTACTCTCGCTGCCGCGCAAGCCATTTGTGACATCATATTATTTTCCCTAATGTTAGAGATATTAATTTAAGTTTTTTATGTCGTTTAGTTTATTAATTATTCTTTAATCACCTTGATTTTCCCTAATTTCCCCTAATCACATTTTCCCTAATCACGGCATCCCAAACCCGTGACAGCCAACCGCAAACAACCTGTACTCTTGTAAACCAAATCCAGCCTTTCTAAACCCGTGCAATCTAAATCAGGCTAAATCAAAACCCTACCCAATCAAATCACGTAGTAGCCAAATTCAACCAATTTCTTGCCTTAACCGTGCAGCCCCAAACCTAAACCAAACCAAATTAATTCTTTCCATTGCTGCAAACCTAAAATCATGCCAAATCCGTGGCAATCAAAATCATATCCATGCTTCCATAACCGTGCACTAAAATCATGCCAATTTGATAGCAATTCCAAACATACCATATGTTAATCCCAAACCCACCGACGTACACGCCATATAAAACCCAGGAAACAGCCAGGGCACCCAAGCCCGTCAACCCCAAACCCTAGCCTCGTCATCACAGAGCAAAGGGATAGGAGGAGGAGAAGCCGACGCCGCCGCCTCGCTGCTGTCAGCCGCGCCATCCTCCACTGGCACTGTGTGCGCGGCCACGCTGAGCCGTTGCCGTCACGCAAGCAGCCACCGCCTCCTGGCCACACGCGCGTGTTGGAGCCGTGAGCCGCCATCTCGCCCTGGCCACTGGACATCGCCGCCGCCGCCTCGCGTTAGCGCCGCCGACCGAGCAGCCGTCGCCCTCCGCCGCCGGCCGCCGCCGCCGGACCCGCTACCGCCACCGTCAAATTTTATTTGCTGCTGTTAATTCGTCTGTGCCATTTGCGTGTAGACGTCGCGGAGGTTTTCGGAGGGGAGTTAGCTACTGGTTGTCAAGTATCGTGCTACCCAGACCCAGGTGCAAGCTAGATTCATGTTGATCCCATCCGTTTTTCTTTTAAATTTACTATTCATAGACGTTTAACTGTGCATGCTATTTATAATTTTATTTTGATTATTTAATTTTAGCTATTTCCCTTGACGTGTTAATCATCTATTAGCACATATCACCTTTCTTTTGATGCCTAGCATAATTTATTATATCCTATTATAGCCATCTTTGAATTTACTTACGCTAAATGCTTACTTGCTTCGATGTGAAATCTAGATGATCATTATGATGGGAAATCATTTAAAACCTTGGTAGAGAGAATCTACTCTTTATCGTGTGATTTTGTTAAACTTTATTTCAACTAAAATCAACGTGGCGTGAGTAGATTCGAGGTGGTGGCTTGATCGGTGGATGTTGGTTTGTGGTATACCACCCCGATCGACATAAGGACCGAACTTCGTGGAATATCTGACTGGGCAAAACAGTACGGCCATGGGTGTTAATAATGGTAATACCTTAGTTGTTACCTCGGAAAATCTAGGGTTGGATTGTCATGGCGGTGTGAGTGTGGCTTGCTACCACCGTATACTCACCTGGCACAAGAGGGGAACCTCTGGCTTAGTGCGAGACGGCTTGGGGCGAATCCTTAGTGAGGCATTCTTGACCCTAGATGGAACGGGGATAGCGGCTTCGTCTCACTCTCGGGTGAGTCCCATGGGTAAAGTGTACACACTCTGCAGAGTTAAAACTATCATGATAGCCGTGCTCACGGTTAAAAGCGGGCTTAGGCTGCTCCACTTGTTAGTCTCACCTTTTAATAATTAACTGGTTGTAGAAAGGTAGGGCAGGGATTGCCCAGCAGCGAGTGCCAGGCATCGATTGCCATGCAATGCATTACAGGGAGTGTATTGCAAGGGTTTCGTGTAGAGTTGACAGCGAGTGTCATCTTGGTCTATGCTGAGACGGCATAATATTAGTGTTGAGAAAACACGAGTAAAGGAATGAATTTAAAATTGTTTTACACTATTGCTTTAAAACTGATAGGATTGTTTAAAAGTGCTCTTTATGCAAATAAACCAGATCTATTCCTTTGACACCTTGCATTTCATTACATAAGGATATACATGCTTGCTGGGTATGGTTTATCCATACTCATTAGTTGTTGTCAGATCTGTGCGCAGGTGACGACTCTGCTACGTAAGTGGTTTACGAGGCAGAGTACGACGATGGAGTTTTCCAGCTACTAGAGGCGTACCCCCGGTCAGATGCCTGTGGTAGTTTGACGGGTTTTAGCCGACACGTGTTCTTACCTTCCGCATTCTGATGTTTAATTTATTCATGATGTAAGTGGCATTCAGCCCACGTATGTTACAAGCTACTTTCTTTATTAATAAAGTATGTGTTCGATGGCAATCCTGTTTAACCTGTGTGTACTAGCATATAATCCTTGGGACTAGTACTATAAACACAGAGGGGTCGGCTTTGCTGAGCCGGGTCCCGACACAAAATTGAAAAAAGATATTACTTACTACACACTAAATTCGTAAAGTATTAATTAACATTACACTAAATTTCTAAAAAAAATTACCATTATACTAAATTCATAAAGTAATAGTTACATACTAAAAACACTATATAAAAAAGAACTAATTACTAACCTTATGTCAAATAATTACTAAATTATTAATAACAAATTGGTAAATATTTACAATTAGACCTAAAGTTATAACAAATACTACATTATATTAGACTAAATTGATAAATAATTACTAATAGACCTAAAGTTATAACAAATATTAAATAATTATTAATAAACTAATTCATTAGATGCTAGGTGCAAATCACATGTCAATATGTCGTTAACTAGTCTAATTAGTAGTTAAAACTAACCTAATCTCGAGAGCTGTTTTTGGCCCTCGAGAGTATGCACTCAAATTTAAAAAAAGCCCGCGCATTTACCTTTCTCGCGTAGTCGACCACAATGGCGGGTTTCCCGCGGAGTTGATGGCAGTGGTGGGTAGCACGCGGCAACAGAGGGGGAAGCGGCGGCGACGGCGGCGGGGCGGCGGCGGGGATCGACGCAGCGGCGGCGGCGGCGACGCGGCGTGGTGGCGGCGAAACCGGCGTGGCGGCGACGCAGAGCGGTGAGGCGGCGGGAAGAGGCGGGCGCTGACGCGGCGGCGGCGGCGGCGGATGCGATGCGGCGGCGGCGATAGATGCGATGCGGCGGCGGCGACAGGGCGCGGCGCGCAAGCGGCGGGGGGAACCGGGCGGCGGCGCGGACGCGGCGCGACGGCGGCGCGGACGAGGGCGGCGGCGGGCGCGCGGAGGCTTGAGGCGCGGGGGGAAAATGAAAGCCGAAGCGGGGCCGCGCTGGGAAATAATTGGGCACTTTTCTCGAGGGCCAGATAAAGCCCTCGAGAAACGTCTTACACCCGCTGACATGTGGGCCCGAAACAATTCGCGAGGGCTAACTGCCGGCCCTCAAGAAACACCTTACCGCCGCTGACATGTGGGCCTCCGATGAAACGCGCGCCCAAGCAGGCGCCCTCGTTTCTCGAGGGCCTTATGTCGCCCTCGAGAAAGATGTCACACCGGCTGGCATGTGGGCCCGCGCCAATTCGCGAGGGCTATCCACCAGCCCTCGAGAAACGTCTTCCACCCCCGACATGTGGGCCCGCGGATGGGGACGCGCGCTCCAAAAGGCGTGCTGTTTCTCGAGGGCTGACAGCTGGCCCTCGAGAAACGTGACGGCGTCGCCTTCCCATTGGCCGGTGGCCGTGTTTCTCGAGGGCTTTGGCATGGCCCTCGAGATTTATCTGTTCTCTCGACTGTTTTTATGTAGCCCTCGCGATTAGGCTTGTTTTATCGACGACTCTTGTTTGGCCCTCGAGATGGCGGCGTAGCGAGGTATGAAAATAATTTTATGTCTAAGATTCTCCAGTGCGATGGTTGGCCTCGACATTCTCCTTGTTGGAGTCTAGGGTAGGATTGGTATCCTTAGTCCCCGATGTGTTCGTAAGGTAGTGAGACTTTTCTTCTTATGTGGTAGGAGGTTTGTTTTGGTCTAAAGCTGGTTTTGTCTTCAGGTCAGCGTTCCGAAAGCTAAAGGTCATGTTGGTCCTCGAAGCACTGTTAAGGAGTGGGGAGGACGGGCTAGGTCGATGAGAGCAGATCTAATAAGAATGGTAGAGAAGCTGGATTTGGGTGTTCGAGCTTTATCTTTGACCAGGAAAAGACATGCCCCTCAGGGAGTGCATAAAATGCCTAGTTTGTGTTAACTAGCGCGAGCACTGTATGACACATGCAACAAGTTCTTGTTCTTGGCGGAGGAATGCAAGATGCTCTTCGTGCTGCTTCTAGTAGGAGGTGTTGGGCCATTATGTAAAGTTACATTGTAAGCATTATTTTTATGGTTATAAACCTTTGGTTTATGATATAATGAAAATGTTGCTTTTCTAAAAAAAAAATTATAATGTGGATACCACCAGTCGGGAAGTCGCGCTACCATCCAAGATCCAACCCTAGGGTTAATTAGGGTCATTGTATGATTATAGATGCTAATGTGCTAACTTGCAGGGAGGTAAGTGAGATATTTATGGAGATTGTGTTAATCCATTTGAGTGCAGGTTTGAAGACAGATGTAGTCGTTGGCGGGTATTGGAATTAGGTTGGAAGAACCGAGGTCCAAAATGTTCGAGGATGCCAGCGAGACGGTTGGGCTTAAACTGGGCACATGGGCGTCATGGAGATGGACTTGAGGTGGCTTAAGGTTTTCAGTTTGGGTTGGAGGCCCGAATGGGCAGAAAATGAGCGATCAAGTCCAAGGATGAAGGCCCATTGCATCGGGTTTTTTAAGTTTTGTGTAAAACTCATATAGGCCTTTTATGGCCATATAAAGTCTATGTGTAGAGCTGGTTGTTGGTAGTGGGATGACTGAATCCTAACTTTGATGTGTTAGCTTAGAAGATAAGCAGCCTTTGAAGAGTGGAGATGCACTCAAATGGCCTATATAAGAAGAGCTAGAAGGTTGCCTCCACTCAAGCCTTGGTTATGGTTTTATTTTAGAATTATGCGCTCTTTGAAAGTTTTGCCCACTCTTATGTGGCTATAGAAACCAACCAAGCAATAGAAAAAACATTCCCCAAAAAGTTCTTCCTTCGTTCTTATTGTGTTCTATGTGTTTGATCTATTTTATTTCTTTATTTCTTTTATAACTAGTTTATTTGCCTTCCCTTTTTCTATATGCTAATTTCTTGTTGATCTAGGAGGTATAGAGGTTTCTAATATCGCTCATATCATCTTGCAATCCATCAAGAAAACCGAGATCGAGTCTTCCTTTTTTTTGTTCAAGTTCGTCGGTTTATTCTTTCTGCGCAGCATACTTGTTATTTTCATTTCTTTCTGCTCCGACATGATTTGAAAGCAATTTTTGTTGGGTTAGATTCCTAATTTCAGAGATATTTGTGATAAAAATTTCATAGGCCTACATCCACGGTTTAAGAACTATGAAAGTTTTCCTAACCATCTGTTTGCAGTACGAAATTCTTGTGCAGCAGAGATCTTGTGATTTTTTTTCCTCAGATGTTGGGAGGTGATATTTGTTGAGTTAACTCCATGACTTCCAAATCGTCCTTCAGTAAAATTTTCATTGGGCCTAGAGCCACGATTTCAGATTAGTGAAGGTTTTGCCAAGCCCGTATTATGCAGTTCGAAGTCTTTGAGCAGTAAATTTTATGATTTTGTATCTTTTTGCACGGTGATACTGTGAAGGTGATTCTTGACTTTTTGGTTTTCTAACTTCCATATCTAGTTCTATTAAAAATCTCATAACTATATGAGCTACAATTTGGAAGTTATAACCGTTTTACCAAGTCTCTATTCAGCTGTCCACCACATTTCTTGATTAGCCTTGGTTCTTCATAGATTCTATAGCTATTTAAGACAAGTTTCATCTTAGGGTTTGGGTTTTGGAACACGCTGTTGAAGAAAACGTCACGATTCATTTGGAGCACATGAGTTGAGTTTGATTAGAGGCAGGCCAGCAGTCCATAGATAAAGACTTTGAGGATGTCCACATCCTCTGCAGAGGAACAAGATTTCGTCCCCGGGTCTACCGTCTCTGGACTTGGGAGTCTGGGCTGGTGTTGCGGATCATCAGGCAACTGAGAACAGAGACAGAGTGCAAGCATCAGGAGAGAGACGATATTGCACGAGCTGCTGCACCATTTTATTTGGTTTAATCAGCACACCATCAGGGTGCATAGGAGATCCACTATGCTGCAAGTCCAAGCACACACATAAATTATTTTTTTGACAGATAGTAACACACAACTACAGTGTATAGTCCCCACACAAGTGCGTACGCGCGACACCAACCTGACTAGCCAAACCCAAAATTAAAGCAAGAAATAGTTCAGGACAACGTTCACGACCCCGGCGCCGACTCGCGCTGCACCGGGGAACTGGTTCACCGCCAGCGAAAGCATTAGGAGGGACACGCCGAGAAGCACAAGGACGAAGCCGGCGAGGACGTGGCCGGTGTTCGCGTCGGGGTCACCGAAGGAGTAGGTGACGACGAGGCAGCCACTGAGCACAAGGATGCGGCCGGCGTCGAGCAAATGATGCTCCAGATGGTGAAGGGCTGGGAGGGGAGCCCCGGCGCGGCCACCCATCACCTCCAGCTCCAGCTCGTCGAGCGGTGGTCTGTAAGCCGTCGCCGCGTCGTCTACAACTTGCACATGCTCCCTGCGCCCAACAACAAAGAGAAAAGAAGCCGACGACAAGTGGGCTGCGAGGCGCGCCGCCGGTGGGAAGCGGTCGACCGTGAAAGCGAGTAGCAAGAGCGCAACTCCTGTCACCCACGCCAGGAAGCCACATAATGCGAGGGTATAGCTGGCGTCAGAGTGGAAGAGAGCAGAGGCCCCGAGGACGACCAAGATGGCGGAGTAGCGGCGAAGGCGACGGCGGAGTGGGAGGCCGCGACGCGTGATGAGCTGAGCCGCCGCCTCGCCGAGCGGGATCCGGTCAAAGATGGCGAGGTAGGAGAAGGCCATTGCGACTGCAGGCTGTAATTTCACTTCCTGATCGGTAAGACGCCGAAGAGATGGTGGTCAGTGGATGGTGCGCGTTCCCCAAGGGACTATTTATATATCACCAGTAGTAGGTAGTTGTTTGCCCGACTATTGAAAAGGAGCTCTTTAACTTTTGCTCGAATTCACGTGACGAGTCCTCAATTCTAACTTTCGCTCGATTCCAACTTTTGTTCGATTCTAACTTTCGCTCGATTCTTAACTTTCGCTCATCAGTGGGAGTGTGGGACCCGTCCTGGAACATTTCCATGGACATTCTTTCGCGGGTCTTTCACACCGCTATCAGGTGATGCCTTTGCTTCAGAGCTTATTTGGTCATGTTTATCTGTGTTTTCCAAATCTAATTGGTTTTGTTTTGTTGAGTCCTTTTTTAACTTTCGAAATGATTTCTCAAAACTCTTAAAATGAAGCTTAACAAAGTGGATCGGCTTCTTCGAGCCTTTTCTAGAAGCTCGGCTCTTAAAGTTTAATTTTTTAGTAAATAAGTTAAACTAAGTAGACAATACCTCATGAAATTTGTACACACCGGGGCGGAGCTAGATTAATCTATGGGGTGCACGGACAATTAATGTGGTCCAAACTAAAATTTAGATAAGATTACATGGTATGTTTCGTAGATACACGCCAAATTTAGTAACAGTGAACTGTCACTTTCGTCATCGCCATAAGGTACTGTACGCCTAAAGTTTGCCCAGATTCCAGGTTAGACCTACCGGAAAGGGTAGTGCCAACGTAATCTGGACTTGGTGCATGTCCTTCGCTTAGCAGCACAGACGTGGCAGGGATAATCTTCGCCGTGTAGTCCATGCGATCAAATCAGTTGGTTTTTATGGACATACAAGTCTCTAGACTCCTTAAAGGTCTAAAATCTCGACAAAAGATTAGGTGCCTTTTTTCTTTACTCTTTTCCAAGATAATGTTGATCTCATGTTGTCTCAAAGGGGATCATGGAAACCGGTTGTCATATTTTTCACTCCCTTCGTGTACGGTTATATACACTCTCTATCACTATTCACATCTCTATATCAAAATCGTCTCCAACAACAATCTCTATCATATTCTCTATATTCTTTTTCTTATACCCTATATACACTGTTAAATCCATCTCTATTACTATTTACCTCCCTATATCAAAATCATCTTCAACGGCAATCCTAAACTGCATGCCCTATAAAATAGAAAATAGGGAGTTGTTGGACAAGCCCTAAGTCGGTTTATGGAAATCTGTTGTATTGCTCGTCCAGATAAATCGTTGTGTCTGAATAAAATCGTGCCATCACAGCTACAATCTACGGTCTGCGACTAGTAGTCGTATAAGTGTACAGCCGATTTACATCCTAACCTCAACTGGTTTCACTTCAAAATTCATGATTAATTTCTGTTTGTATGCATTTAACTATTGTTTTTAACTAGATCATGATTAGCTCGTGTAATTGTTAGATTCCAATTTTTTAAAAACTCAATAAAATTGTTGAAAACTTCAAAATCAATATTTGATATTATTTTTTTAAGAAAAATGCGGTCTTAAATCTCTACTATAATGAAGAGCCCAGTATGAATAACGATAAATAGTACATCATTTATCTACACCATCCAACCCCTTCAACATTGCTCAGATCAACCAAACGCTCCTTCGCGGCGGCGCAGCCCCTTGTGCTCCTCAGCGCCCCAGTGGGTAGCGAGGATACTTATAAGCAATACCCCATGCCAATATTTCTTGGTTTTTTTTTTCTCTTGCACATCACATGCTCCTTCACATCGCTGCCCGATCGATACAAACGGTTATGTATTTAATCTAGATATTTTTAAGAAATTAGAGTATTATACCGTAGCACGTAACCGAAACCAACAGAAGGCCAAAAGGAGGGGGTGGCCCTCAATTCCTAGCTTCAACCTTCAAGCCTGAGAAATTGCAACTGTTGAGCAACCACGCTACCGGGTATAGTCCGAGGTTGCAGATTCGTACGCAAGACGTAGACGGAGAACAAGATCGACGGATGCACAAGTAGATGAAACACAGATATAGAGAGAGAACAGATTCTTTATTGCTTTCATATATCCGTACAATGGATGGATCTCTCTCCTATTTATAGTGCTGGTTCATAGAGTTTAGCAGGTCCACGGATAGACCTATCTGGATACGGCTTAGTCAGCCCGTAACCGAATAGGTTTTCTAATACTCCCCCTTGGACCTTGCCGCGTAATGCATATGCCTCATCAAAACTTCATAAAAACCCAGTGGGAAAAATTCTTGGAGAAAGAGTGCATAGCATACGCTCGCTGTGCGCACGGATATGCCTCGTTAAAAACCTTATGTGAGAAACTTCCTTGAAAACTCACTTAAGAGAAAAGGAGTACAAATCCACCCAATATTGCTTTATTACTTCAATGTAATAGTTGGGTACTTGAACTTCTGGTTCAAGATTTAATTCAAAATATGTGAAGTTTCTCCCCCTGAATTCTGCACTTCTCTAAGTCTTATTATTTCTATGCCTTTAATGCATCTTTCAAAGGTAGATGCAGTTAGGGGCTTAGTGAATAAATCTGCGAGGTTTCGTACGACTTAGTGTGCTGAATATTGATTTTATTCATCTTATGCATCCCATGTGCATAAAAATACTTGGGGTTTATATGCTTAGTGAGGTTGCTCTTCACATATCCAGTCTGTACTTGTGCGACACATGCTGCATTATTTTCATAAATGATGGTGGGGGTTTGTTCTATTTGCAATCCACATGACTGGAGAATGTGGAATGTCATTCTTCAAAGCTTTGCACATTCACGTGCTGCTTCATACAATGCAATGATTTCTGAATGGTTAGTCGATGTTGACACAAGTGTCTGCTTTGACGACTTCCACGATACTGCGGTTCCTTCACACAGGAAGACATATCCTGTATGAGACTTACCGGTGTGCAGATCTGAAAGATAACCCGCATCTGCATATCCGACCAAAGTCATATCTTGGTTCCTTCTATAAAATAATCCAAGATCGACTGTTCCCCGTATGTAGCGGAAGATGTCCTTTACCCCTTTTCAATGCCTTTTCGTTGGCTCTGCACTATACCTTGCTAATAAGTTTACGGCGAACGCAATGTCAGGCCGTATACTGTTTGCTAGGTACATGAGCACTTCTGTGACACTTAAGTATGGGAATTCCGATCCCAGGACTTCCCCCTCCTCTTCTCTGGGTCGATGTGCGTCTTGGTCTACTTGTAGTGACCTTCCGACCATCGGGGTTCTTGATGCGTACGCCTTCTCAAAACTGAACCTCTCGAACACCTTTTGGGTGTAGGCGGCTTGGTGTACAAGTATTTCATCTGGCATGTGCTCAAGCTGAAGGCCTAACAAAATTTGGTTTTACCCAAATCTTTCATTTCAAATTCAGATTTCAAATATGAGCTTGCTTCTTTAGTTTCATCATCAGTGCCAATGATGTTCAAATCATCCACGTAAACCGAAATTATACAAAAACCATCTTGTGGTCGTTGTATAAAAACGCATGGACAATCTTCATTATTCGTATAGCCTTTCTTGCTTAAAAACTCGCTCAAGCGATTATACCACGTTCTTCCTGACTGCTTTAATCCATATAAGGATTTCTGCAATTTTACACAATATAATTCTTTCTTCTCTTTATTCGGGGTTGGCATGCCGTCAGAGTCCAAGTTATCGTAAAGATAAGCTGTGATCACATCCATCAATTTCATTCTTAAGTTCATATTCACTACCACATTGAGATGAGATATCTAAAGGTTATACCACCCATGACCGGGGAAATCAACGCCTGGGCGCTAAGTGAAACCTTGAGCTATCAGCCTTGCTTTGTACCGTACCACTTCATATTTTTATTTCTCTTCCAAACAAAAACCCATTTATAGCCCACGGGACGTATATGGGAGGGTGTAAGGCACATAAGTCCAAACACTTTTTTTTGTTCAGTGAGATTAGTTCCGCGGTGATTGCCTTCTTCTATTCCGCCCAATCTGGTCGGTGCTTACACTTAGAAAGAGATGCCGGCTCTGGATCGGGATCTATTCGCTTGGCAATTATTTTAGCAAAGTATATGTCGACATCGGCTGTTGCTCTATTCATCATTTCTCCTGATTCTACAAAGTTTATGGCCATTTCATCATGGGGTGCTTCGTGCATTTCTACTTGCTCTTCACCGCTATTTTCCATCACGGGAGCAAGTTCCTTTAGCTTATTGTTGTCGATGTGCGCACTCGTATTTCTATCGGCTTCTTCTTCTATTACCGGTATATTCAAATCTGGGAGCGCCTCACTAGCAGGCTGCTTCTTACCAGAGTTGCCAGGTCTCAACTGGCTCCCCTTATTTTTCCTTTGGGGCACTTTCGTGACCGGTTGTGATAAGCTCTCTTATCTATTTTTCTCCATGCGTCCCCGGATACTTGGGATTCGAGTAACCAGATTTCCTGTCCTTTTCTCTGAGGCCTCAGAGCAGGATGAGGATACCATCTATGGTATTTCAAACCCTCTCTGGTGCATTACTAGGAGTAATGCGACTTGATCACACCTTCAAATCACAAAAATGATTGGGCAGTTCATTTGCTAATTTTCTATAAATCGAGGATTTTCTGAACCTCTTCGTTTGCTTCTCTAGTACGGGGATCATGTGCGGGAATGCCTGTCACTTGCCAGATGATTTCACGGCATTCTTCTGTTAAGGGTTCTTTATCTCCCCCTATTGACGGGAAATTATCCTCGTCAAATATGCAATCAAAAAGCAGGCGGTATGCAAATTACGGTCGAGGGTTCTAAATACTTGATTATGGACACCGCCTCATAACCAACGTATATCCCGGCCTCCGGAGAGGGCCCATAGTGTTATTATTTGTGGTGGTGGTATCGGTACATACACCATGCATCCAAATTTTCTTTAATGGGAAATTTTCGATGTGATCCTGAACTAGTTGCATTGGTGATTGGATGTTGTCTGTTGACGGTCTATAGTTCAATAATCTTTGTTGCGTGTGGGGCGGCATGGCCCCAACACGTGTTCGATAAATTACAACCCTGCAAAAGCGGCTTTGCTATGAATTTGATCCTTTTAATCGATTTACGCTAGTCCATTCTGAGTGTGGACATGTGGCACTAAGTGCTCTACTTTGATTCCCGATGCCATACAGTAATCATCAAATGCCTTCGAAGTAAATTCGCCAGCATTGTCCAAGCGAATGGACTTCATGTGATGATCCGGGAATGCATTCTTAATTCTTATGATCTGAGAGATCAGCTTTGCGAATGTGTGGTTTCTTGTCGAGAGTAAACTCACGTTTGACCACTTCGAGGAAGCATCAATGAGCACCATGAAGTACTTAAAAGGACCTAATAGGGTTGAATAGGACCACAAATATCCCCTTGGATGCGCTCAAGGAACGCGGGGATTTCATCTTGCACCTTCATGGTCGAGGGCCTAGTGATCATTTTCCCAGTGGCGCATGCCTGACATATGAAGTCTTCTTGATTATGGAAATTCTTTACACTAATTCCATGGCCCTGAGAGTTGGTAATTACATTTCTCATCATCCGTAAGCCTGGATGACCAAGTCTACTATGCCAAAGAGAGAAGAGTTCAGCACTCCTAAAAGAAGTTTTAAGGGAAGTGTATTTGTCAGGTGCTTTGATTCTTGTGTGGTATAGCCCAGTTTCGAATGAAGGAAATTTTTCTAAAATTCTTTTTCCGCATCCGTCATGCTTCACAATGCACAGGAATTCTTTGCCATTTTCTTCAGTGGTCTCAACGTGGAAACCGTTAGCACGAATGTCTTTAAAACTTAAGAGAGATCTAGTGGATTCAGGGTACAACAAAGCTTCATCGATTTTCAGTGAAGTACCCATAGGTAGAATGATCGTGGCTTGACCGGAGCCTACCACACACAAGCCACTTCTTCCAATTGTGGTTATACTGCCAGTTATTTTCTTAACAAAATACTTTGTCTCTCTTAAGATGCTATTCTGCTATCAACAATGCAGATCTCCTTCATATAGGCGCTTCATAAATTCATATAATTTCAATTAGGCCATCATTCATATTGCAAGCATTCACACAAATATACTGGGAATAAAATGCATAACTGATCACGAGATTTAAAGGTTTGCTCCCCCTGGAGCTCACATTTCTTCATTCATGATGAGATCACAAATATCTGCTAATGCAACCATACTAAAAGGCTGACTAGTGCTGCTATGTATGCACTAAATAAATTCTGTAAAATAGACTTCTACAGTGTTAGTAATTTCTTTTTCTATGATGGCATCATCTTCTTTAGTAGCTTCTGCATATCTCAGGCTTGTCCAGTCCTACCGTGCTTATGGCAGGATAGTGTATTTGAGCTTTCCGAACCGCTTCTTAAGTGCGGTCCAAAGATTAATAGCACTTTACATTGCCATGTATTCATTCTTTAAAGTATTGAACAGGTGTGCCTAATGAAATACGGTGCTTGATTATTCTGTGCTCGAGTATTGCCCCTCGCTATAATGCCAATGGCGGTGCGGGGAGCTTCATGTGCGTAGCCGAAATTCATCAAATTCACGACTGATGATGCCAAACATTTGCATAATTCAGATTCTTTGCATAAGATACTGTGGGTAATCATAGTGTGTGTTGCGTGACATGGATCTATTCATAAATTCTCGGAATTTCCAGTATAAACATTCTAAAATAATTATTACAAGAATTATAATAGCAATTTCATGGAGTAATTCTATGCCAGAATATATACATTCAGTAAATTCTTAATTTTTGGGGCTTTCTATGCAAAAATTCTTAATTTTGGTGAATTTTCAAATAATTCCCAAAGGTTTCAGGGCTTTTCTGTGAAATTCAAGCCAAATTTCTATGATAGCAATGTTGATTCATGACTACTATATGTAATCTGCATATATTCTTATAATTCTTCAATAAAATTCATGGTTTCTACTGTTCAACATGCTATTTTCAATTCATAGATTAAATGTAATGAACGAACACGACAAATAGTCAGAAATTCACATTCATAATTCATATGCATAAATTCTATTCATAAACAGGCATAAACTGATAATTATAATAGCTAATTCATCATATAATAGCATGAAAATAATTATTAGGGGTAAAATAAAAATTCGAAATTTCGAGACGCTTTTATGCCCGAATATGCTTTTCTATGATTTCTGCTGATTTCAGGGACTTATATGAAAATTTCAGTGTCTCTAGGGACTTTTGCAAAATTTTCAATGTCACCAGGGACTTCTACGAAAAATTTCAGTATCCTAGGAATTCTTCTTGTGTAGTTACTTAATTTTCTAGGGTTTCTTGCAAAATTCCACGCATATCCCTTTTTTTCGTTTCTTTTCCTCCGGGCCCATCCTTTCTTTTCTTTTCCCCTTTTTTTTTTCTTTCCTTCTCTCTAGCCCGGCCCAGTTTTTACCCCCTTCATCCTATGTGCGCGGGCTGCATTGGAAGCGGTTAGGCTTAGAACCGGCTAAGCCGGCCTGCTGGCTAGTCAGCCTAGCACGGTCAGGCCCAGCTCACCGCGGTTCCACGCGTGGCCCATTTTGCACTAACTCTGGCCTGCTACCGTGGCCAGCCCGGCTTGGTTCACCTTGGGGCACTAGGGTTTCCCCTAGCCGCCGTCAGTTCCAGCGGGGCACAGCGATGGCACCCAAGGTGGCTCGACGGACGGCAGTTCCAGCGGAGCGACGTGGCGGCCGGGCATGTGCGGCTTCTGACGCACCAGATGGTGGCACGACGAGGCGCGCCACGCAGCGATTCGGGTACGCGTGGCGTCTTGCGAGCGCGGCGTGGCGGCGCGTGTAAAACCCGGCGGCAGCGGCGAGACGGGATGGATAGGTGTCTTTGTGCCCACGGGCCGGTGACCTGCTGCCGGTGTGGCGCCCATGGCGGTCATCGCGGTGGTAGGTCACGAAGATATGCGCGGAGGGTCCAGCTAGGTGGCGCATGGTGGACCGGCCGAGGGTTCGCGCATGGCATGTCGGGCTTCGAGCCACGACGGCGAGAGCATGGAGAGGCCATTCAACGGTGTGTATGGCGCGGCAGGAAAGTCCGGCCGCCAGCTTGGTTCGGCTAAGGCCGAGCATGGTGCAAATTCCCAGATTCAAAACAAGAATCCCTAATTTCCTTTCAAATCAGATCTGATCTACTTTTCAAATTTCGATTCGATGCAATACCTTCGATCTGCGTGAAAGAAGCGGGGATTCGACGACTGTCGTGTAGGACAGATCGGCTGGTCCTGTCTAGACCTGCCAGCGTGACGATGATTCGATGCCGAAAACGACGGTGTAGACGAAAACAGCCGTAGTCGATCGATCTCCTCGTGCTTGCGGTTCCTCCTTCCGAGCGTCTCGTGCTGATAACGTGTTGAGCAACCACGCTACCGGGTGTAGTCCGAGGTTGCAGATTCGTACGCAAGACGTAGACGGAGAACAAGATCGACAGATGCATAAGTAGATGAAACACAGATGTAGGGAGAGGACAGATTCTTTATTTCTTTCATATATATGTACAATGGATGGATCCCTCTCCTATTTATAGTGCTGGTTCATAGAGTTTGGCAGGTCCACGGATAGACCTATCCGAATATGGCTTAGTCAGCCCGTAACCGAATAGGTTTCCTAATAGCAACTTCCACTAAACAAGTCTCACCGAACAGACACTATTCAACACCCAGCACCAGCATAGAAACACAAAAAACGGCTAGCAAAGGAACTACAGCTACCAAGAAGAGTACAACCATCAGATAACTCCATCCGCATCTTTATCCCCATCCCTTTCAGGAGACGCAACTCACCGATGACTGATAAGCCTTCCTGATCCCCATCGCCACCGATTCCTTATCGCTAGCTTTCATCGGACCTTCCCAATAGTTGAGAAACGAGCAAACCGGGAATAAAATTTCCATAGGGCTTTTAAGATTCTTGCCATCAAAACAAATGGCATTTCTAATAGCTAGGGGTAATTGATGATATGTCTCAAAGTATTTGCTCAATTAATGATTTGCCCTTCTTTACATGCTCTCTACTATATGCCCTAAAGTTATTTGCCCAATTGATAAAATGCTCCATTTTAAAACTTTGAGCAAAATTTGCCATACAATAAGTGCAAAAGGTCTTTTCTACCTTTGAAGTTTGCCATACAACAATTTGTTTCTAGTGCAATCTTTTGAACTCAAAAGTAAGTACATCAAAATAACAGTGATCATCAACAGCACGTACCCGCAAGAAAGAAAAAAAAATAAGACAAGAACGTTTATAGATAGTGAAACGAGCTACCAATCCAATGATCCAACCTCTAATTTTTCTTTCTGCATTCGCTCATAGATACATCATATTTCAGGAGCAAAAGACAAATTACAGGGGTAGAAAAGACCTTTTGCACTTGTTGTATAGCAAATTTTTCTTAAAGTTTCAAAATGGAGCATTTTATCAATTAGGCAAAGAATTTTGGGGCATATAGTAGAGAAGCATGTAATGAAGGGTAAATTATCAATTGAGCAAGTACTTTAGAGCATACCAACAATTATCACTTTCTAATATTCCAAATTGCCCAGCAAACAATAGCCAAACCCATAAATATCAAACGCTTGTAACCAACAAAAAATCTCTCTTTCCCACTCTAGATACGGCTGAAAACCAGCATGTCTGCTAAAACATAGATATTTTTGAAATCTCAGAGGCTTATAACCAACAAAAATCTCTCTTTCCCACTATGTTTTTAAGATAGGTTAATCAAATACATGCCAGTGTGTCACTGCTCACTGTCAAAATTCGGGAATTGCCACTACTCAAACTGCTCATAAAATTGTCACTGACCATTTGTAAAAATTAGATCCATACACAATTATACTGATCTCAAAACACATTTCCAACTTAGATGTTGACGTGACATTTTCTTCGGACTATTTTTCCCTGCCTCTTTCTTTCTTCTTCCTCTCTCCTTCCCCCCAATCTCTCCTTTCTCCCTCTCCGTAGCAGCGCACAACCGGCCCTTCCCAGATCTCTCTCCACTGCCTACACTCCTGTCGGAACTCACCACGCTGGCAAGCACCATTGTGTTGTGCTCTGGGTGTCGCCGCTGACTTTGCCTACAGCCGCGCCGCCGCTCGTCTACTTGCATGTGTGGATCGATGCTTGCTACAGGGCCTCCGTCAATTGGTTGTTGTCTGCTTGATTGCTAGCTTTTGTGATGCTTGTGTGATTGCTATCTTGCCATCGGTGCAGGGCCTCCATCGATTGTTTGATTGCTAGATTATGTGATGCTCGCGGCATGCATCGGAGAAGGCATATGCACCGTTGAACCTTCCCGAACACGCCGTTATGCTCCGCTGCCGCCTCATCGTCGGTGAGCTCTATGTCAGAGCTGCCCGAGCCCTTTGCTCTGCTCCTCCTCCTTCCTCTTAACTCTCTTCCACTCCCTCCATTTATCTCTGACTGGTCAGGCCAGCCATGAAGTGGGCACAGTTTTACATCCAGCGAGAAATTGATAAATCCTACCCGAACGGGATCAGGATCCCGATCTCACGACTGGTCAAACTCAAATTTTAATATTAAAGTTCAAAATCGGGTCAAAAAAATTCTAAAAATCGTATAAGCATATTTACAGAGTATGACGCAATTTTTTTCAAGAAACAAATTCTCATGCAGATCTAGAGATTACCATTGCATTCTCAGTTTAGGCATTTCGTCGAACGCCCGGTCGGCACGCCGCACTGCGCTCTGCCCATGCCAGCGCAACGCTCTGCTGTGCCCGCGCCACGCTCTAGACCGCGTCTGCCGCCGCGCCTCACACCGCTTCACCGTGCCGCGCTTAGCCCGTGCCCATACCGTGCAAGCCGCGCCATGCTCCGGCCACGACGGGCAGCGGTCTGCCTGCGCCGTGCCCGCGCGCGTCTGCATGTCACTGTACTCGCGCCACACCGAGGAGCAGTGGGCAGGGGATGTTAGAGAAGGGGAGAGAGGCTCACGGGAGAGACGAGTGGAACAGGAGGGACGGGAGAGATGATAGCATTGAGCAAGTTGTGCGCACCGATAGATCCGTTTCTGGAGAAAGAATACCGATGGTTTTTTTAAAAGAAAAAACCGTTTAATTTTTCGAGGATTTTCCATGATTTTCCATAGATTTCGTTCCATTTCTCGTTAAACCTAAGCGATTTCCATTTTAGACTCTCTCCAATCGATTTAAATTTCAAAATACAAAATTTGGTCAAATTTTAATGGGTGTGAACTAACTCTATAATAATAGAAGGATGTTAAATACTCTAGAAGGATGTTAAATACTCGGTTTATCTGTCGAGAAATGTCAACTAATCTGTTATTGACATATCAGAATGTAGTTATGTTAGTGGTGAATAGGGTATTACAGTGTTGTCATCTCAACCATGTAATGCTTCCAACCAATAGTTCAGACATCATAAGAATGTTCTCGTTGTAAGTTATATTTTAGTAAGTTACTGATCAGCACAGGACACGATGCATTCATGTACGGTCTCGCGGCCTGACGAGATGTGCATCGCGGTTGACACGCTCCACGAGACTAGGGTAGTGTTTTTTTCGGCGGTTGCGGTTGCGGTTGCGTTTAAGCTGAAAATTTGTAGCTCCTCGATAAGGACATCCGATGGATCAAAAATTATAGAAAAAATGGTTTTGAGAGCTTTAAAAAGAAATAGTAAGACCTACAAAAATTGGCTACCAAACATCAAAGCGTTTGACTTGTACAAAAATAACAAATTTCCAGCTTATAAGCAAACGCAAACGCAAACGCTGAAAAAAACACTACCTAGTTGTATGCATAGGAGCTAAATACACATCAATCATGATGTCATACAAGATTGTTGACATCCACCCCCTACGAACCGATGATCCCAAGTGAAGCGGAATAACCTCAACCTGGGGCGAAGGCAAAGCAAAAACCAAGCGTCACGCGACCTTTGTGCATATTCCTCAAGAGCCCAGGGAGGGTGAAGTAGAGCTGCCTCGAGCTAGGAAGAGGGCGAAGAAAAGCATGGACTTTGCCCAACATCCACATATCCAGATGATTGGGAGAGCTTGCCCCACTTATCTAACACAAGAGGAAGAGCCGTGAAGGAAGAATAGGGCGTAGTGGCCAAGCAACCTGAGGGACAAACAGTACAGAGGTGGGGTCTGCGAAGTGTCAAGATAAGCATCAGGAGATCCTTCTAGTAGGGGACTGGCTTTAACCACATGGAGGATGAAAGTTACAATGATGCCCTTGCTCTAGTATGACATTGGCGGGGCATCACTAGCCGAAGGTCTCTGCAGGGGTTTTTCCTTTGCGGTTTTACCCCTGCTTTAGTTGTTGTATAGAGGTAGTGTCGTCATTTAGGGTGAAAGACCAAAATAACCCCATTTTGGTGGATTTGTTTGAGGGCATCCTTATCGATCCTGTGTAAAATGTTTCTTCTATAAATAGAGTAGCCATGTACACATAACGGGCTGGAGCCCCCAAGAGAAAAGAGAAGTCAATGTACAGAAAAAATCTCTGAGCACTGGCTAAGTGTCGAGCCTCCTTTGAGGTTATTTCTTTGCCAAGTCGCATGCTGTTTCGCTGAAGGGTGATTCGGATCCCTGAAAAGTTGCGGTGTGATCCGTCAACAAAGATCAATATGCTATTATTTTTATAAATAGAGAGGCAGGTGTGATCCGTCAACAAAGATCAATATGCTATTATTTTTATAAATAGAGAGGCAGGACACTTGCTAGTGTTAGAAAAGCTTGAGTGCAATGAAGATCACGGAGTACCGCAGGCGCGCGGCGCGATAAGCGAGTCCGCCGGCCATTGCTGGCTCGCCGGTCGGATCGGACCAATACTAGGTGCCTGGATATGAAACCGTCAGAGCATATTGGCGCGTCGCAATTGTCCTTAAATTAAAATACTGTCATGATCCCAACTAGATCACCAAAGAAGATGAGGTATCGTGGTTGAATTTGGGAGGAATTGGAGAGGATCAGGGGAGGAACGAGCAGAGAGAGACACAGAGGAATGAGTTGGGAAATTTGTATTCTTCTTCATTGCCTAGTAAAACAGAGATAGCCAACTTAAGTCATCGGATACAAGGCCTATGGGCTGACAGCGGGCACAGCCTAACCCTCAACACTCAACGCAGCCCAACACAGCTTACCCTAGGACTACATTAGTTGATCCTGACATTCCCCCTTCTTAAAACACAGCTTGTCCTCAAGCTTAACTGCTGGAAAGCCTGTATAGATCTTGTACAAATTCTCCCAAGAATCCTAGCAGCTAGGTAAACCCAACCATTGCACCAGACCGAAAGGTACAGCCTTAGAACCCTCCTGACACAATTTAGTGCGTTGCACTTTCGCCGGTTGAAACGAGGCCGCTTCTAGGATACAATGCAAAGCGTCATCTGGATGGACCTGAACTTTAGAAGGCAAGGCTTTCTTTAATTGAAATACATGCACCACTGGATGGATGGAAGAATTGGGTGGCAACTGGAGATGATAAGCCACAGCGCCCACCTTCTGAAGTATTCATACGGTCCAAAATACTTGAAACACAGCTTACCCTAGGTGAGGTGGTGGTTTGACCAGAAATTTGGTTGGGTCTTTGGGCTCAAATTTGACATATTGCCTTTTGGGCAGCAATGATAACTCCGCCTCCTGCAACAGAGCCAATGACAAAGGCGCATCAACTGTTCTTGGCCTATGCAAAATTATAGCCGAGCAAATCTCTTGTTTCAACCCGTCCACAAACTTACTCGTAAAGAAAACATCATCCAAACTATGATTATGAATTAAGGCCTTATGTGCCAACTCTTGAAATTGTTCGTAATACTCTTGATCGCCCCCAATTTGCTTGAACCCCAGAAGGCTTTTCATAGCATTCATATAGAGATCCTTGCCAAATTTGGCCTCAACTGCAATACAAAGCTCTACCCACTCATCAATGGTGTGGTGCGCCTCATGTGTTTATAACCACAGTGATGCCCGACCTTGAAAATGAAGTGTAGCAAATTGTGCCCAAAAGTGTGGTGGAACATTAAACATTTGAAAATACTTCTCACACTTTGCCTTCCACACTTTTGGATTATCGCCCTCAAAGCGTGGAAAATTTGTGCGTGGCATTCTAAATTCTTTCTCCCCTCTTGGCATAACCTGATCACCCCATGCTCCTAGATTGAAACGAAATTGAGGGTTATGAATCAAGGGTTCACCTCTGTTCACAGTGTACTCAGGGATCTCAGGCCCTTCGCGATAGTCTCCCTGGTACTGACGAGTTGTGCAGAAAGCAGTAGGTCGTGCTGTCCCTCCTTGTTGCTCCACTGAATTGGGGGATACTCCTTCCAGGTTTGCTATGCGCGATCCCCACTCTTCCATCGCCCCTTGCATACTCTTGAAATTCTGATTGATCTTGGTTCTCCACGTCTCCGCCTCCTTCAATCTCTCATCAATCCCCGAGATAGCCGCCAAAATGGTCTTCACGTCGTTCCCCAATGTCGATGATCGGGTCTCCATCCGAGAAACCTCTGATCTCCGAATCTCTTGCCCCGAATTCCACTGGACCTCAGGCAGAGGGATTTTACAGCCGCAGGCTAAGCCACTGCTAACCTTTCCTTCGGAGACTCTTTACCGACGGAATCAAGGGATTAACAGAGAATTTGCAAGATCGGGAAAGCTCTGATACCAATTTGTCACGATCCAAACTGGATCACCGAAGAAGATGAGGAATCGTGGTTGAATTTGGGAGGAATTGGAGAGGATCAGGGGAGGAACGAACAGAGAGAGAGAGAGACACAGAGGAATGAGTTAGGAAATTAGTATTCTTCTTCGTTGCCTGGTGAACCAGAGACGAATTTTTTTAAAAAAAATATTTATTTTTATTCGTTATTTCAAAAGTACTCGTCGAAATTGAAAAATTACAAAATTAGCCGCTCGTCGCCCGGGATTGGGGCGATCGCCCGGCATTGGGGCGATAGGTGCCCAACACGGCAACTTGCCGTTTGCCAGTAACGGCTATTTCGGGCAGAGATTCGGCGACCGTTGCTACAGCCCGCTATCGCCCCATTATGGGGCAATCGCCCCAATACCGGGCAATAGGTGGCCTTCAAAGCCCCGCCCCGGCCTTCTCTTCCCCCCTTCTGCCCATTTCCATTTCCATCACCGAGAGAGCAAGCGAGAGCACGGAGGAGGAGGAGAGGAGAGAAAAGAAAAGAGAGGAGAAGAGAGGAGAGGAAAAAAAGAGAAGAAAAAAAGAGAAGGAAAAAAGAGAAGAAAAAAGGGAGGAAAATAGAAGATAGGTGAGGCGCCATTTTCGCGGAGGTAAGTTTCAATTTTGTTTGCAAATTATTTAATAGACAATATTTAGAAATATAGTGTGGTAGTATTGTATAGTTGTAAAATGTAAATATTACGATAAAAACCTGGTAGGATAGCCATATGCTGTGCGGTTAAAGTTTTGGAAAAATTTGACGTAGAAATTAAATGTAGTAGATATGCATTTTTTAGGATTAGGAGAAAATAATGATATATATATATATATAGTAGTAATGCTGTAAGAAAAAACCGAGTAGTTTAATTATTTATTTATATCAGTAATTTCTAATACGATCGCCTTACGGTTTATATATTGTATTATCCCTTTTGTGAATTATTCCTTTTAGAATAATATGTTAAAAATATGATAGGCTAGCCACATATGTCAGGCACACTTAGAAATTAGTGGAGTGAGCAAATTTGAAAATAGATAGCAGAAATAACGAGGAGTAAATGAATGACATAGATGATGTAACAATTATATGGTAATATATGATGTTGTTAGATAGAGAACTGATAAATTTCTCGGTCGGACGTTGTAGGCGGCATGTCGGAGAAATTATATTTTTAAATATTTTACGGAGATGGGGAGATAGCACAGGGGGCGGATGGAGTGGATTTGTCAGTATTTTCAAGAGTTGTACGCGGCATATCTAGACCGAGGGATAGGACATACAGGGCTTTGTTGAAGTGGATGTTTCGAATGTTCAATTTGGATGCCCAGACTGTTCGGCTGCGGGTTAGAGCAGTAGTAAGCCGTGCGCAACACTGCTTTTATGGAGAGTTAATTCCTATTAATGCGACATCATCATGGAGGAGTGTCGTGCACCCCGGTATTTCTACCGGCTTGAGTGACCGAATACTAGTCCCAGAAGACCATAGCTAGTATTGCACTCAAGGACATTTGAAATATCATCGCAGGCATTGCATTTAACTAGAATTTAACAGTTTACATAACATAAATATTATCCCAGTTGACATAGACAAATACATAGTCTTGCACAGGGCTTAATTCAAGCACATAAAAATAAACACAATGAAGAAGGCTGAGCGATGATATCCCGAGGTTGACCCGGAACACGCGGCTAATCACCTTGACCCTCCTGGTCACAGCTGGCACCGTTGCTGAAATGTTGACCTGAACAAATATCCGTGGTCCATATAATGAGTACACGGCTACTCAGCAAGCGGTCCTTAATAAATGAATGCAAGGTCAATGGATGGGTATGGTTATTTTACTAAAATATCACCTATCTACTTGTTATTTGTTATTGATTCAATGAACACATGATAACACCTGAGCGTAGCCAAAGGACGGCTAACCAGCTCCAAGAGAGGCAATCCCTGCCTACACTATATCAAATTATTAATTAAAACACATTGGACTACCTTGAATTAAACTCCTTTTCCCGCCCATAACCGTGGGCACGGCTACCATGATAGTTTTAACTCTGCAGAGTGTGTACACGTTCCCCACAAGCCCTGTCTCATCCCGAGAAAGCAACAGAAAACCGTTCCTGTTTCCACTGTCCCATCTGTACCCTTTCTTTTGGTTTCGCGCCCCACACGGTACACTTCGACCAGCCGACAATCATGCGCTCCTTCACCGGACCGATAGCGCACCGCATGAGGTTAGCCCCCATTTAAGCCATTCGGAACCGGTGATCGCGAATCACGTCCGTCCACTACGAGTACAGCGAAAACAAGCTTCCACAGCTAACGGTCAGGGCCAGAGGCACAAGTGGCTGTACGGTTCAGGTCCGGTTTGGTAATACAAGTATTCGGTCCTTATATGACAGAGGAGACCTACACGTCTCAACCACAAGCCCAAAATCCACCTCTTCTGGGTCTCCTCAAATCAACACACACCACGTTGATTTTAGTTGATTAGGTTTATCCAAAAACAGTACCACGAAGTCGAACTCCACGAATACCAGTTATTAATATGTGAAACCTATCAACTACCAATCCCAGAAGCTAGGCTAAGCATCTACACAAAGATAGGCTAGTAAAACAGTACCAAAATAGGCTAACAATGGAAGGCTACGTCATATCAGGAGAGTACTAATATGGATTCGAAGCAACGGACACATATGATGATAATTAAAGCATGCAGAATTAAGTAAACATGGAATAATTAAAATTTAGCAAACTAGGGTTTCAACATGAAACTAGCTTGCCTTCGAAGAAGCTAGGTTCTGGATCACCTCCCTCGAACGGCTCGGACGCGTCTCGGACAAAGCAGTACACGCGTCGGTTCTCTGTGAAAGAGTAAATAAACAACAATAAATATCAAACATACAGAAGACAGTATGGTAAAAATATATAAAATTCTTGGGATTATTTGTGATTTTTAGGCTCTGGAATCATCTAAATTGGAGTTCGGGAATTCCCTAAACAATTCGGGGAAGTTTAGAGCTAAATAGAAAAGCTAGAAAAGAATAAACCCGGTTAACCGTTCCAAAAACTGAGAAAACCCGGGCTTTGGACTGGCGGCGGCGCGGCCGACGCGCGGCGGCCTGCCTACGCGCGCGATTAGGCAGATTGGGCGCAGGAGACGCGGGACACGCGCGGCGGCGATGCGATGGCCTTGGCCGAGACGCGGCGGCACGCACGCGCACATGTGGCTGTACGCGCGCGGGCGCGAAGAGGCGGGAGCGGGCGGCATTGCAGCGAGCGAGCGGGGCAGACGGGACGGCAATGGTGGCGGCGACACGTGGCGGCTCGGTCGGCGGCGTGTGTCGCGCGGAGGGGGCGGCGGCGAGACCGCGGCGGCCGGCGATTAAGCGGCGGCGTGGCGGGTCTACGCTTCGCCGGCAGCAGCAGCGGGAGGCGTGGCGCGCTGGTTGGTCGGCGCGAATCCAGCGCCGGTGCGGCTAGCGAGAGCGGCGCGGTCGCCGAGGTTCGCCGGCGACCGTGGGGATCCCAAACTTCGGCGAGCTGTAGCTCCCTCAATTCTTCACCAAAATTTACGATCCATATATCCAAATTGATCATCGCGACGAGCTCTTCAACGTGTTGGCCTTGGATTTTGTGATTGGGCACTGGAATAGAAGGATTACCTCGGTTTGCTTCGGGTTTTGCACGAAAACCTAGGCGGCGGCTAGGGTTTCGAGGGTTGGGGTGATGTGGCCGACCAGGGAACCCTAGGGGGTTTATATAGTGCTTAGGTCGACTTGGATCAGTCCTAATATGGGTAGAATTTGTATTGGGCTAGAATTAGGTCTTAATTGGTCAAATATGAGTCCTAGGGGTTTAGGACTAGGTGGATTGGGTTTTGGGCCTAGTTAGGGCCTAATTAGGCTATCCAAGCCTGTTAGGACCCTTTTCCTTATTATTATTTTATGTTTTTGGCTTTTATTTTCTTTATTGCTAATATGTGACATTATAATTTTATTAGGATGTCACAAGGAGCTATGTTGGGTTTGCTTAGTAGGCGGGCCGGCCATTGATATTCTTTGATGCAGTGCTACCCTAGTAGCTCCATCGATGTCGGAAGTTCGTGATGTCGAGGCGAGATCATACGGAAGAGATGGAGAGAAATATGCGAGAATCACGATGATGAAGGGGCGAGGCCCGGAGGCGGGGACACGAGGCTGGCGATGGCGAGGATCGGGGTGCCGAGGAGGCAGTTTTGGAGGCGCAGGGGCTAGCCGACGAGGGGGAGGAGGTGGAGGACATAGTTGACCTGATGGAGGAGGAGGACAGAGCAGATGAGGGAGTTCCTGATGCCGAAGACTCGGACGAGGAAGACAATACTGGTGAAGTGCCTGTCCCAAGGGCGTGGTCTGATTATAATTTCGAAGACCTAACAGTGAATGAAAGGAACGGTGATGCATGGGAGTACCTTTTTTCGCCATCAATAATTTCGCCGCATTAATGACCAACAGTACCTCTTTTCTGCGTCCGGTCACATCAACTGCAGCAGCATCCATTAATAATCACTGGCACTGCTGACCAACAGTACCGCTTTTCAGCGTCCGGTCACATCAACTGCAGCATCCATCAATAATTTCGCCGCACTGATGACCAACAGTACTGCTTTTCTGCGTCCGGTCATATCAACTGCATTAGCAGCACTCGGGAGGGATGCGTACGCTTCCATGAACTCCGTCCATGCACCAAACAAACTTCTCTATAAAAACCCTTCTGCCTTCGGGTCCTCTGCACTGCAACTTCCCTCTGAAAGTCGCATATTGCTCCGGCGCATACACTCCACAAATCTCCTTATAACAACCAATGGCAGCCTCTGGCTTTGAGACCCCTCCGCGGAGCAAGTTTAACACCACCGTGCCAGAAGGGGTCAATGTTCCAATGTGCTTCTACGGTGACCTGTGCAAGTTTGTTCAATCCGACGAAGGTTTCTCATATACTTAAGGAAGGAGGTTCTTCATGTGTGCGAACTACGAGTACGATCCACTCAAGGTTGCCTTTGGCGACCGTCCAAAGGTATTTGCTCACCCTAACCTGCATAATTATATCTACCTACATGGCACATGTGACCTGTACTAACTTATGTTGAACAAATAGTCTCCCCACCTCTCTGCGATTTTTAGCAGTGGCTAGACACGGAGCAATCGGAGAAAGACAAGAAACACATCGAGCGTGAGGTCCGTTGGAAGAGGCAGTGGTTCAGACAGCGCCAGTATGAGGAGGAGCGAGAGGAGAAGCGCAAGCGTTGGCAAGAGGAGTACCGCAAGCAACAAGAAGACGCCGAACATCAGGCTGCTGAGGCACGAGAGGTTGACAGGGAGAGAAAGCGCGAGAGGGCACGTCGTGCAAAGGAGGCTGGACTTGACGCTACCAGCAAGGGGAAATATCCCCGTTGTACTCAGTAGGAACTTCCTTGTAATTCTGAAAATAAAAATTTCCTGAGAGCACTCTACCTTCAACGCTATATCTGCTGCCATGCGAGGAATGCTTTGTGACAAGACGAACATTTTTTCCTTTTTAAATCTAATAATAGAAAAGATAAAAATTAAAACTGTCGGCTCCTTTCTTAGAAAATAACAAAATTTTTCCATGGGTCGGCCGTCATCACCGTGGAAAAGGTCGGGACTCGGGACAGTGGTGCGGTGGAGCACTTCGATACGCCACACTTTTTATGACCTACATTTTCAAACGATGCCGGGACCCCATTAATTTTATTTTATTTTATGACACATTACTGATTTTATTATGAAATAAAAAATTCTTGATTTTGTAAAAATGGCATAAAAGATTGGAGAATCCCACCCGACAGGCGAGCATATTGTAAATATCGCCTAACGCCAGGGCAAATTTTAGCAAAGCTCGCCCTTCAGTCGGGCGGGTTTTGGGTGCGCCGGTACGAGAATATAAAATAAAACTCACTCGACTGGAGCCATTTCCGCACCTATCGCCCTTGTTCGGGGCAATCGCCTCATATTGGGGCGATAGGTCCTCCAGTAACGCCTAGGGACGGCACAGGGACGGCAGGGACGAAATTGACGGAGGAGGGCTCATATCGCCCCAATGACGGGTGATCGCCCCAATCCCGGGCGACGGGCGGGTATTTTTGTAATTTTTCAATTCCGACGAGTAATTTTGAAATAACGAATAAAAATAAATATTTTTTAAAAAAAATTCAACCAGAGACAGCCAACTTAAGTCATCGGATACAAGGCCTATGAGCCGACAGCGGGCACAGCCCAACCCTCAACACTCAACGCAGCCCAACACAGCTTACCCTAGGACTACATTAGTTGATCCTGACAAATACAGCTGAGATGGTACCCCAGTTTATTTCAGTAACTTCCAAAGCACCATGGTGTGTACTGTGTAGTACAGGTGGCCTATGATACCACAAGTCTAAGAATATTTACATAATTTTTTACGATAAAATACTACTGCACATGTACCACCTTTTTTTATAAATGAATTACTTTTGTCCGCTACGTACCGAGACGTGCACAACCCAAACTGCACACCTCCTCTAAACCTCCGAAACAGAGCAAAATAGCAGAAGCAGAGCTAAGTCAATCACTACTTTTGTCCAATCCATGAGAAAAGTGAAAGGACGAGCCAATGGCTCCATTCCATCTGAGATTCAACGGCGCTTTGGACATCTGCGTGTGTTTATTTAAGAAAGAGAAAATCGAGGCAAGCTGATCGATCGAGTTCATGACAGGGAGTCAAGGACAAGGGACAAAAGGCTAGAAGCCGAATTTTGTTGGTGGAACGCCCACTTGCCACACCTTTGGCCGCTGCCGGTTGCTTGCAACTTCACTGGAGACGAACAAACTGTAGCTACTAGAAATTCGAAGGGTTTTATGAAACGAGCGATACATTGGTGCTCTAAATGAACTCAGAAAACCAATCTAGCAGGCAGGCTGATCACGACCAAACATGCATTCAAAAACGCAAAGCGGCATGATCCGATCCTCGGAGTCGGAGGATAGTTTGATACATAAACGACAATAGCAACATCTCGTTAAACAAGTTTATTGAACAACAGTTTTCAAATACACGTGCAATGCGCGAGCAACGGCACACGTCCAGTGCAAGCACAGACCACATAACACCATAGACATGAATACTCAAATCAAAGATACAGATTGAAATGCAAACCGCAAACCATACTAGTTATGCTGATTACTTTAATAACTCGACGTGACAAGGGGATACACCAACCTGATCAGCTGTCAAAAGCTAGAGCCTCGGCGCGAAGAAATAGCTGAAGACGGCGTTGGCCAGCTGCTCGGCGATCTCCCGCGCTGCACCAGGGAACTGGTTCACCATCGGTGACAACATGATGAGGGACACACCGAGAATCAGAAGAAGGAAGCCAACGAGGACGTGCTCGGTGTTGGCGTCGAGGGAGTAGGTGACGACGAGGCAGCCGCCGAGCACGAGGATGCGGCTGGTGTAGAGCAAACGGCGTTGCAGGTGGTGAAGGGCGCGGCCACCGATCACCTCCAGCTCGCCGGGCTGAGGTAGGTGAGCCATTGCCTCGTCGCCCATTTGCCCGTGCAGAGCTGCACTTGCAGTTGCACCCCTGTGTTGAACAACAACGAGGGAAAGAAGCCGAGGGCGAGAGATCTGTAGATGTGCCGATGCAAGGAAGGGAAATGGGAAGCGATGGTAATATAGAAGCATCCATTGAACTCAGTGACGTACGTAGGGCTTGCCAGCCATATGATTATTTCCGTCAAATAGATTATCTCGGTACAGCGACCCTTGGCCACCGATCTGATGACGGCGTGGATTATTCATTTCATGTCGTTTTTTCCCTGTCCGTGGTCAAAACGCCTGAAAACGAAACATTGGGCTTGTATCGAGGAACAGTCTCAGGTAGACTGTTTCTACGAGGGCGTGGACTGCTAAAAGATAACGGAGGCGTACGTGCAAAGGTTTCCTCGGGCTAGATGGAAATTGGTCGTCAAGTGCAAAAACAGAAGGGAGCTTAACTGCAAGATTCACCTGTCGAGCAGAAATAAAAGTCAGCCTTAGTGATCCGACGGTGCGGAGTAGAAGGGTCGTCGCTCAATGGATAGAAGTTACTCTAGTGATAACATACTGATCTTCTCCAAGAGTCCATACCGACGGGAAGATTTGATATCTCGATGTCGGCTCTTCACCACCTAGAGCTGTAGGTGGTTTTAAGGGTTCCGTTGTTCACCTATTAATGCGGTAAGTGAGCTGGGTTCAAAACGTCGTGAGACAGTTCAGTTCATATCCAGCGTGGGCGTTAGAGCATTGAGAAAACCTTTTTTAGTACCAAAGACGCAATTTAGCTATCATAATTGAATGTGACGTGGCATTGAGAGAACCTCTTCTGCAAGTACCAAAGACCCAATTTTAGCTATTATAATTGGATGTGATGTGGTAGAATGGAAACACTGCCACTGGCCACTGCCACGGCTGTGATATGCATACGGAGCGCGAGTCAAGACTTGACGTGGCACCGACCATACGGGTCACCATCAACCCAAGGCGAAAGGTACACGAGCCGGAGGCCGGAGCACTCGATTTGGGAGGAAATTGCTCTCACGCCACCTTCGAGAAGCGGCTTCACAAAATGCTATTATGAAGATGGACTTCACAGAAAAACCACTCTCACCATGTGCACCTTGCGGAGACGTCATCTTCTCTATTTTTTACCCAAAATGGACCGTATTGCCCCATCTTCTTCCTCTCTTCTCCTTCCCTCTCTCGCAACCTCACCGGAGCTCCCCGCCGCCACCGCCTCCCCGAGCTCGCCGCCGCGCCCTCCACGCCGAGCTCGCCGCCTCAGCGCCAGAGCTCGTCGCCTCCATGCCATGCAGCAGCTCGCGTCGCCCATTGGCCAGCCCCGCCGCCGCCGCCTTGCCCGGCTTCGCCGCCGCCACCTCCGCGCCCGAGCTCGTTGCCTCCATGCCGCGCAGCCCGAGCTCGGCACCGCCGTGAGCTCATCGCCATCGCGGGAGGAGAGAGGGAGCGAACGAGAGGAGAGGGACGGGGGCAAAAATGTCCAAACTCGGGCCAAAAGTCTTCATAATGGCTTGCCTGTGAAGACCACATGTTGAGGATGGCGTTTTTGTGAAGCCCACGTTCATAATGGCGTTCTTGTGAAGCCACCTCTTGAAGATGGGCCGAGAGCAAATCCCTCCTCGATTTGAAGCCAAGGGTGTACGTTAAGCCCGGTTCTCGTCCGCTTATTTTATCTGATTTATTTAACTTATTTGTCTTATTTGATTTTTCTTCTAACTTTAAAAGTTTTTTGACATAGCCTCGAGAGTCGGATCCGCTTCTGTGGGGACCAAATCCCGGTAAAGAATTACCAGAAAATGCCCCGAATACCAACTGTCCAGGATTTCGGTTGTATTCAGAAATAACACAGATTGCTTATTTTATACATGTTACAAAATATTTACAGTGAAAGTGAAAATATAACCTGGTAATAAAAGGAAAATACATGCTCATATACCACAGGCAAATCCTGAACATAAGATAAGCCTTAGAAATCGGTCCTATACGAATTCTAGTCTTCTTCATAAATATCCATTTTTTATTATAAAGTGGATCATGTTCAAATAAATAAACAATTTGCCCACGTAATGTGGGTAAGTACTAATCGTATTTGCAGGTTTCCATAAAAATGAAATATTAACTATATGCAAATGGAATCAAGGAAAGGTAAAGGCTGTATTATTTGGAATATATAATACAATATTTTAAGACTTAGCATCAACATTTAAAATTATTTTCTAAAACATTTAAATGAGTTTATAAATCATTATCTTTTTTCTCCATCCTTAACTCATCTGACAACCATTATCTTTTCTTAAAATTCATGGATTTATTTGAATAGAAATAGGTTTCACCAAGTTGACACAACTTCGTATAACTGAAGTAAGGTCCATTAATGTTTTTGTTATCAGCTCTGCAGAACCTACCTAGCTTTACTCGTAAAATGGCTGGTATTACGGTTGGGTGTTTAGTGTGTCATTTCTATTCTCATTAGTTCAAGTTTTGCAATGTTTCACATAAGCTCAAACATTGGAGAAAACCCTAGCGATATTGGCCTCGGCACAGACACAGTCGGTAACATGTGAATCACTCCGGCCCAATATCCCAAAATTCTGGCAATGTCTGGCCTCCGCACGATCATTACCAGTGACTACTCGGCCAGCATTCCAAATGCTTGGTATTGCGAAAACACTAAGGCAATACCTTGCCCATGACATTACCCATCTGGTAATTCATGCCTATACTTTTCAATTTTTCGTCTCCTGTTTATTGTCTATCCAAAAGACAAAATGAATACTATCCTACCTGTTGAAATAATTATATATTTAGATTTTGCTATACTAAGGTATTATCAAGTTTAATTATTTTTAGGTGGGCTTTTGGTTGTGAAGTTTGGAATATCTACTTTACATAAAATGTTAAATACCATAATTTAAATAAAGGATGATTTTCAAATAAATAACTAGAAAGCAAATGCAATAAATAGATAATAAATGAAATTGGAAATTCAATATGCTTCAAGGGTAGAAAACCTGCCTTCCTTAGGGATCGGATCACACTTAATTATATCTCCTAGACATTTTTGGTTAAAACTTCCAGAGGACGTAGCTCGATGTCTATACGTTACAAAAATAGAAAAAGAGAGAAAATTCCAATAAATACCCAAATAAGAAAGTATTAAATAAATGATGAAATACATAAAAGGGTTTGGGTAAAACGGGCAATGGGTTGTACGATTTTCTAGAAATTTGAAAATATTTTCTTAAAGGAAAAAGGGGTGGAAATTTAAAATAGGGTTTTATTGAATTATTGGATGTAATATGTTTAAATGGATTTATAATACTTTTTAGTATTTTAGAAATTAGTTCTAAAATCTTTAGAATATTTTTGCATATAAGAAGGAGAGTAAAAAGGATTTATTAAGGTCATTTTATTAAAAAAAAATGGTATTTTATATTTTTATAAAATTCTTTATCTCATTTTAGATTTTTAAGAATTTTTATAGAATTTTAAAATAGTTTTAGTATATTAAATGAAATATGAAAGCTAAAATGAAAATAATAAAAATTGAAAAGGGTTAAATCCTCTTGGGTAAAGCAAAGATTGTACAGCCCAATATGGTGCGTTGTCTTGGTGACGTGAGGCCCAAGTCTTGAGAGGAGGAAGCGCCAAGCATGGTGGTGAGGCGGCTGACGAGTGGGGTCAAGTTGTCAGTGGCAGGAGATGGAAGAAAGGGGGAAAATGGAGGGGGCGGCAAAGGCATTGCCGGCAATAGCGAGGGAAAGTCGGCGGTGAGGAATTGGGGAAGAATTAACGAAATTGGAAGTGTAGGTGTTCTTTAGGAGGTAATGGTGGAGCTCGGGGTGGCCGGTGTTGGCGGGGCGACGAGGTCTTGGCGGCGGGATAATGGGACGGCGGCGGTGGGTGGGTTCCCGTGCTTGTCGGAGCAGGGAAATAGTGGGGTTAGATTTGCGATGCATAGCGGAGGGTTTTATATGTAGATGTCGAGGCCAAAGGGGGTCTGGAGTGGAGAAGGAGGGGTCGTTGGAGTTGAGGAAGAGGGCTGCGGAGAGGGCAGCTCGGGGCGGTTGAGGGAAAAAAGGAAGGAGCAGGGTGAGGCTTGGGGGTTTGTAGTGCAGGAGGGAAGGCTCTTTATAGGTCGGAGATGTAGTGGCGGGCACGAAGGAGTAACCCCACGGCAGCGGCGACTTTGCAAGGTGGCGGCGAGCAATTTGCTAGCCGTGGGAGGCGGATAAGTGCGGTGAGGTGGCGGCGGATGTCGGCGGCGAGGAGGGCTATCCTGTGGTGGCGAAACTGGGGCAGGGATGGTTGGAAACGGCGGCAACGTCGAGTTCCAATGGGTGATGGCGGCGCTGGAAGTTCGGATGGCGGTGGCGCAGCGGGAGAAAGAAGCCGACTTGTGGGTCGTTCGATCCGCGGCGTTAATCAATGGGTGCCGTTGGATTGATCAGAGTGGTATGGCCCTGACAAGTGGGGTCCACTTGTCAATGGGGACGGGCTGGGCTTAGATTTATGTGGAGGCAGATTTCCCACAAGGGAAAGCGCGCTCTGGGGTTTTCCCGAAAAGGAAGGTTTGGAGTTAAAAAAGAAAAGGAATTTTCAGAAATTGTTTAGGGTTTTGAAAATTCATATAAGACTCTAGAAGGCTCAGAAAAATATGAAATAAATTTCCAAAAATCCAGAAAAATGAGTAGAATCCAAATATGAAATAATATTTATTATTTTATGGAATTAATAATTTTAAGAAAAGATAGATAAGGTATTTTCTTTTAGGGAATAAATAGGAAATTGATTTGGAAAATTCTTAAAAATTGGGAATGATTATAGAGATTTAATTATGACTTTTTGCGAAAAAATTTTTATGCTAAAATTAGAAAATTTGGGTATGTTACAGCTTCGTTCGATTTGTGTTTTAAATGTTTTAGACAAATCTTTGAGATAGAAAAAACGGATTCGAAAAACAAATCATTTTATTTTAAACGAAAATAAGCCCAAATAAGATAAATAAGACCTTATAAGCTGACGAGAATAAGGCCTAAATTAGCATATCTAGCTTGGTTGAAAACGCGTGCACGCATCAACATATGCCGCCTGCGGCGGTCGGTTGCCGGGAAGCACCACGCTTTGGTGAGCCTATTCTCTAGATCTTTATCTACTTATGCTTATCTTTTTATTTAATTATTTTTGGTTTCGGATACATAGTATTTTCAAACTTTTTCATTGAGTTTTTTCCCCCCTAATACCAAGAGTATCAAATCAAATCTAACCGTTCGTTGGCTAGGGGTAAGATCGGAACAGTTTCTCTGCTCTCTCAATGTGGAGACCACGGGTGGTTAGGTCAGTGATGGCGGCTGGCAGGCGAGTGGGCGATGACATGTGGCTACCGGTGCTAGTGGGGTAGGCGGCGGCAGAGTGTGGTCGCCGTCGAGGGTGAGCTTGCCGCGCGTGTGCTCGATGAGGCAGCATGTCGTTATGCGGGACAGTGGCACCATGCCTCGTGTAGACGGACGACGGGGCATTAGTTGGCAGCAATGGTGGCGTAAGGATGGACGGGCGACGCGACGACACCGTCAACGAGCATACGGGTGGAGGAATGAGCAAGCCACACTAGTGGCATACGGGCAAGAACCACCACTCGAGCAGGCGACGGTGGCCCTATTGGAGGGCTAGTGTGTTAGGTATAATCTTGATAAAGTTAGGAGAGTTTGTTTCATATTAGGATAAAATTAAGATCGTCTACAAATTAGAGTTGTTTTAGAGATAAAGTTTACTTTTATATGTGTAAGAGTCATAGTCGGTTTCATGTAATCTGCTAGTATAAATAAAGGACCAAGGGCCAGAGAAAAGGTGCGACAGTTAGAGGCACCATCAAAATATTTCTTCCGTGATTTTCTCAGCGTATTGCTTTATTGACGTACGCGTGTGTGCTGTTCGCTACTAGGAGCATCAAGTACATCTGACGTCTTCGCGTATACGCGTGTGCATGGATGCTGCATGAGTTTGTGTTGCATGCTGCTGCGTTGATCGAAGGGTGACGACGCGTGTGTACACATGTTGTCCGTGTGCACGCGGTGATGCCATTGTGACCTTGGGAGACTGTAGATCGATCCTGGAGTTCTAACAATTAATATCAGAGCGAGGTTGTGAAGACGAGCGTCGTTGTCACGCCGCGGCGAACTGGACGCATGTGCCAGGTGGGCACATTCGTTGCTGCGGCGTGGTAAAAGAGGCCAGGAGGGTCCTGGATGCTGAAGACAGGCGCGACAGGCACATGTGCCCGGTGAGCACGTTTGTCGTACGATGTTGCAAGAGAGGTTAGCTGGAGGCTTCTTGTTCATCCCAGACACGCCCAACTTCCTCCTAGAGAGCGGCAAGGGCGAGGAGGCCAAGAGGATACTCCAGTGCGTGCGTGGCACCGACGATGTGGAAGTCGAGTACAAAGACCTCGTGGCTGCCGGCGAGGTAGCAAGGACGGTCAGGCACCCGTGGCGCGACATCCTGCGGCGGCAGTTTCTGCAGCAGCTGGTGATGGCGGTGGCAATCCTGCACCAGCAGCAGCTGATGGGGATTAATGTGGTCATGTTCTACGCTTCGGTGCTGTTCAAGATGCTAGGCTTCCGTGGCAACACGTCGCTCATGTTGGCTGTGATCATCGGCGCGGTGAACCTGGCGGCTTCCTTATCTTGCTTCCCTCGTCCGCAGTCGTGGCGTGCGGATCGTGCGGCGGAGGTCGAATTGATAGGGACGGCGAGGCCCCAGGCGTCCCAGAGCGGGAGGTGCAGCAACGACGGGAAGGCATATAGCGCTGTGGCAGCCATCAGCGTCTGCATTATCAGGAAGTTGTACCTGGAAACAAACCAGGACGTATGGCCGAAGCTCGATCAGTTTAGAATTCGAGTCTTGAGTGGTTGTCATGTGTCTTCGGTGCTGTGTGGTAAGTTGTGTCGTGTAGGTGGTCAAGACGAGACAAGATGGCATTGGAGGCTATCTGCATGTTTCGTCTAGGGCTTCCAAGGTTGCGGGTTCTCTTATAGTTGTGTCTACAAGAAGTTGAAGCATTTGCTGAACATAAGCAGTATTGCTTTGAGATGGATTCGATGAGTTGAGTCCAGGATGTTGAGAAGTTGTGATGCCATCCTGAAGTCGAGTTCAAGGAAAAGTTGGCTTTAACGAGTTGTGTCCAAGACGTTGAGGAGGTGTGATGCCATCTTGAAGTTGAGCCAGGTGAGTTGGTTTCGATGAGTTGTGACCAGGGCGTTGAGTAGCTGTGTCGTCGTCCTGAAGTCGAAATCAAGGAGCAGTGGGGTGTTGAGTAGCTATGTCGCTGTCCCATGTCTCGTGTGGAGTTTGAGTATGTCGTAGTTGTGTCCGACTGTTTCAACAAGTTAGAGTATCAAGATTAAAGAGGAGATTGCTAGGTATAATCTTGATAAAGTTAGGAGAGTTTGTTTCATATTAGGATAGAATTAAGTTCGTCTACAAATTGCAGTTTTAGAGATAAAGTTTACTTTTGTATGTGTAAGAGTCCTAGTCGGTTTCATGTAATCTGCTAGTATAAATAAAAGGCCAAGGGCCAGAGAAAAGGTGTGACGGTTGGAGGCACCACCAAAATATTTCTTCCGTGATTTTCTCAGCGCATTGCTAGATTGATGTACGTGTGTGTGCTGTTCGCACGTATAGCCGCTTGGCTGCTAGGAGCATCAAGTACATCTGACGTCTTCGCGTATACGCGTGTACATGGATGCTGCATGAGTTTGCGTTGTATGCTGTTGCGTTGATCGAAGGGTGATGACGCATGCGAACACATGTTGTCCGTGTGCACGCGGTGACGCCGTTGTGACCTTGGGAGATCGATTCTGGAGTTCTAACATAGTGTCGGCGCGCGGCGAGTAGTCACCAGCCGGCGATTGGCAGTGGGGGGGGCTGCTTGTGAGAGAAGTGTGAGGCGAGAGATGGGATAAAGAAAAGACTAAATTACCCTTTTGTGATCTGGTACCTCTTCATATGAGAAATTGCAACTTCCACTAAACAAGTCTGAGAAATTGCAACTTCCACTAAACAAGTCTCACCGAACAGACACTATTCAACACCCAGCACCAGCATAGAAACACACAAAACGACTAGCAAAACAACTACAACTACCAAGAAGAGTACAACCATCAGTTTACTCCAGCCGCATCTTGGTCCCCCTCCCCTCCAGGTGACGCAACTCACTGATGATTGATAAGTCTTCCCGATCCCCATTGCCACCGACTCCTTATCGCTAGCTTTCATCGGACCTTCCCAATAGTTGAGAAACGAGCAAACCGAGAATAAAATTTCCATAGGGCTTTTAAGATTCTTGCCATCAAAACAAATGGCATTTCTAATATTCCAAATTGCGCAGCAAACGATAGCCAAACCCAAAAATATCAGACGCTTATAACCAACAAAAATCTCTCCTTCCCACTCTAGATACTGCTGAAAACCAGCATGTCTGCTAAAACATAGATATTTTTGAAATCTCAGAGGCTTATAATCAACAAAAATCTCTCTCTCACTGTATTTTTAAGAAGGTTAACTAGGTACATGCCAGTATGCCACTCCTCATTGTCGAAATTCAGTAATTGCCACTAGTCAGTCAGGCTCGTAAAATTGCCATTGACCATATATAAAAATTAGATCCATGCATAATTATGCTGATCTCAAAACACATTTCCTGCTTAGATGTTAATGTGGCATTTTTTTCAGACTATTTTTCCCTATCTCTTTCTTTCTTCTTCCTCTCTCTCCCCCCGATCTTTCCTTTCCCCCTCTCCGTAGCGGCGCAGAACCGGCCCTTCCCCGATCTCTGTCCTCTACCTACATTCCCGTCTGAGCTCGCCACGCCGGCAAGCGCCATTGTGTCGTGCTCCGGGTGTCACCGCTGACTCTGCCTGCAGCCGCATCGCCGCTCGTCTACTTGCATGTGTGGATCGATGCTCGCTACAGGGCCTCCATCAATTGGTAGTTGTCTACTTGATTGCTAGCTTCTGTGATGCTTGTGTGATTGGTAGCTTGCCATCGGTGCAGGGCCTCCATCGATTGTTTGATTGCTAGATTATGTGATGCTCGCGGCATGCATCGAAGAAGGCGTCTGCACCGTCGAACCTTCCCGAACACGCCGCTATGCTCCGCCGCCGCCTCATCGTCGGTGAGCTCTACGTCAGAGCTGCTCAAGCCCTTCGCTCTGCTCCTCCTCCTTCCTCTCTCTTCCACTCCCCTCCATTTATCTCTAACTGGTTGGGCCAGCCATGCAGTGGGCACAGTTTTACATCTCGCGGGAAATTGCTAAATCTTACCAAAACGGGATCGGGATCCTGATCTCACAACTGGTCAAACTCAAATTTTAATATTAAAGTTCAGATCGGGTAAAAAAAACCAAAAATTCCTAAAAGTAGTATAAGCGTAGTATTTACAGAGTATGACGTGATTTTTTTTTGAAAAAACAAATTCTCATGCAGATCTAAAGATTACCATTGCATTCTCAGTTTAGGCATTTCGTCGAACGCCTGGTCGGCACGCCGCACTGAGCTCTGCCCATGCCAACGCAACGCTCTGCCGTGCCCGTGTCAAGCTCTAGACAGCGTCCATCGCCGCGCCTCACACCGCTTCGCCATGCCGCGCTCAGCCTGTGCCCATACCGTGCAAGCCACGCCGTGCTCCAGCCACGACGCGCAGCGGTCTGCCCGCTCCGTGCCTGCACGCGTCCACGTGTCACTGTGCCCACACCGCACCTAGGAGCAGAGGGTAGGGGACGATAGAGAAGGAGAGAGAGGCTCACTGTAATAACAAAAAAAAGCGTCTTTGGGCCGGGCGATCAGCCCAGCCAATTTCCCAATTTAACCGCCTGCCACTTAAGAGCAGCACACAGCAGTGAAGAGGGATTAGTTCCCCTTGCCCTGCGCTATTTCTGCTCCGCTCTTCCCCTCTTGCTCGCTTCCCCACCCCCAAGCACTGCCCCTCTGCTCCTCACCAGCCGCTGCTCCCTCCTCCCCCTGCTGTTGCCCGGCGCCGCCCTCCCTGCTACTCCTCCACGCCTCCTATCTGCTCGTCGCCAACGGCCGCCATCAAGCCGAGCACCGCTGGGGCGCTGCTGCTCCTTGGCATGCTGAGCAGGAGAAGTGAGGGAAGGGGAGAAGAGGAAGGAGGAGGCCAACTGTGGAAGGAGAGACGGGAAGTAGAAGGAAGAAGAAGAGGGGAAGTGGATGAAGGGAGTAGCCGACACTGTTGCGCACTACATAGCAACATTAAACACTTTAATAATCTAAATAATCTAGTCTCCTAGGTTTACTTTTAGACTTAGCTCTCTAAAACTTAATGGACTAAGTTTGCATATGTGAAACTTGTTCCGTCGTATGGAACTCTAGTGTGTATGTGTACGTCGACTGTGGTCCATCGCCACCAAGGTGAGCGTAGTTCTTAGGTGTGAGGTCCCAAGTTCTTTGTTGAGTGATCATGGTGGCTCTACTGAATGGTCGCTAAGATGTGTATTTGGTTATGAAATATATTATATTGTGGTCATTGTGTCCTTGTCTACTATGTTGATGTCCAGGTTTTAGAGGAGGTGCTGTCGAAATTTAGAGTAAATGGTCAAGTTGATAACATTCTGGGCTTAGAGAGAAGCCAGGGTGTTACACTCATAGGAGAGGAGTGGAATAGGAGGGACGGGAGAGGCGAGAGCACTGAGCAAGTTGTGCACTGTTTCTGAAGAAAACCATTGGTAAGAATACCGACGGTTTTTTTAAAAGAAAAAACCGTTCGATTTTTCAAGGATTTTCCACGATTTTCCGTAGATTTCATTTCATTTCTCGTTAAACCCAAGTGATTTCTGTTTTGGGCTCTCTCCATTCAATTTAAATTTTAAATATGAAATTTGGTCAAATTTTAATGGTGTGAACTAACTCGATAATAATAGAAGGATGTTTCGGTTAATCTGTTGAGAGATATCAACTAATCTGGTATTGATATATCGGTATGTAGTTAGGTTAGTGGTGGATGGGGTATTACAGCGTTGTCATCTCAACTATGGAATGCTTCCAACCAATAGTTCGGACATCATAAGAATGTTTTCGTTGTAAGTTATATTTTAGAAAGTTGCCGATCAGGTTAGGACATGATGCGTTCATGCGTCCATGAGATGTGCATCATGGCCGACACACTCCACATGACCAGTTTTATGCATGGGAGCTAAATACACATCAATCATACTACAAGGAGAACCACTCTTTGCCAACACATACCTCCCAATGTTCTAACCATGCGTTGAGAGTTAATCTTATAACCACACATCATTTGCATTGTAGACTATTCGGAGTAATCAGGTGGGACTATTAAAGATGAAATCTGTTGCAAGTGTAATCGTTGCTGCTTTCTAGTTATATAGCTCTATTTTCATGATTTATCTCTTAATAAAATAAAAACAATAATATAACTAAAATTGATATTATCTCAACAATCAATTAATTATCTATTTCTATATATATCTTCTTTGCATGGGGCCATCCGATCAGTGATCCGTTGGCTGCGCCTGCGCCTCGCGAATTTTTTGCCTACACCCCTGTATTTTGTTCGTACTGAACCCGTGGTCCTTCTTCTGCGGCTCCGCTCGGATCCAACCCTAGCCGCACCCTTCCCCGTGTGCCTCTCCTCTTCCTCCTCCCAGCCACCTCCTCCCACGCTCTGCTCCAATCCGACACCGTTGTTCCTTCGCTGCGCCCCATCCAACATACAGGTAAGGTCTATAGGAATTCCTTTCTAAGATGGGCCTAACACCGACCTGTATAGTGCTGGTGAGATCTGAGGACTGAGGTCCATACGGTAGTTGGGGTCTCAGAAAGTTTCAAGTGGACGTCAAGACACAGTAATCAGGCAGCGGCGATGGCCCTAGCATTGGGCTCCGTCTTCGGCTCCGGCGGGGGGGCGACTTCTCCGTGGTGGTGCTTGGATCAGATTTTGCAGCGGACACCGGTGCTGCGCTCTTCTCCACCGCCGACCGCGAGGAGTGGAGCGACTGCCTCCCCGACATCTTTGCCGAGGGCGACGACTTCTCCAACCTCGAAGAGCTCCAGGTCGTTCGCATCCAGGGCACCGACGGGACCAGCCGGCGTCGTCTGCATCGTCGGCAAGTTCGTCCCTGGTGCGTCAAACGCCTCTTGCTACCTCCCGTCCTCCCCTTGGGCATGAATTTTTTTATCAACTGGCAATTGGGTTTTTTTTGTATGCACGTTTATGGTTTGGCGTAAATCATTCAATATAAACCTTATATGGATTCGTGTGAAGTTGAAATATACCTGAAATTTAAGTGTGCCCACAAATCTCTGATGGATAATTCTATTGCAGTTTCGGACACATGAGCTTCTGTTTTTATTTTCTCGAGTAACTAGACTTTCCCGTGAGAATTAACTGGGAAAATTTTAAAATATAGGATCCTTCACTTGGATGGTAATTTTCTATTCTAATTTGAATATAGTACTACCAAATGACAAGGGTTCTGAATCCTAACTTAGCAACTTTTTCATATGTTGTTGGAGTTAGAGTAGTGCGCATATTTGTTTCAAGGCTAGGCCTTGGAGAGTAGTATTGGATGCTACTTTTGCTATTAGGAGATGGTTGACACTTAATTGTTCGAACTTCAGGTTG
Organism: Olyra latifolia; assembly: GCA_036346145.1. Lineage (NCBI taxonomy): Eukaryota > Viridiplantae > Streptophyta > Magnoliopsida > Poales > Poaceae > Olyra > Olyra latifolia. The sequence goes on along the minus strand of CM070528.1, from coordinate 4,925,045 downwards.
AATTATCGATACGATACATCGATTACCTTTTTTTCTCAGTAGCAGTACCACCCTACCAGGTTCAGGTTGTATATTGGCAGGATTGATCATCAGTTTTAAACTTGTAGTATAACTACTAAGCTGGTGTTTATTCATTTGTTGAATATAATGGGAGCCATATAGCTACTAAAAATAAACGTACTGGACGTTGTGCTCGTACAAGCTTTATTTGTATCTACCTATTTCCATTTTTGTGTCAATATTTACGTGACATGTACTTTTGGAATTCCCTCCGGTTATAGGTGGTGAGCGTCTGAAGAGGTATGTGTTTCACAAGTTCTGCACCGAGTTGCAAGATGGTCCATTCTGCATTTTGTACATGCACAGTACTGTACAGTCAGATGATAACAACCCTAGGATGTCGATCTTGAGGGCGATTTATGAAGAGCTTCCATTTGAATACAAAAAAGACCGCAGATATTCTACTTCTTGCATCCTGAGCCGCGCTCTAGATTGGTCATTGCTACACTTGGCAGGCTCTTATTTAGCGGAGGGTAAGTATTCTCTCACATAGTTCTTCAACATTACAAATGTAGAAACAATGTTTGTTTACCATGATATTGGACAGAACAAAGATAGCTTTGAAACGAGCATATTGTCAATCATAAAGTGGTGTAGAGTACTTCCCAATTCCCACAATATGGAGGAAATTAGGAAATAAGTGTGCACACAAAATATATTTTGTTGATTGCATGCAAATGGTCGTACTATTAGTATATGCGGGGAGCTAGAATACAGCAACTTTCTACGGTTTGACCAATAAGCATTATGTTGAATTCATATTATCTTAGAATCTGCTAGCTCGCTCAGGATTGGACCAACATTTTGTTTTCTCGCTACAAATGCGCGTGGCCTAGCCACATGGCCTGCATGGCCCTTAACTCTTGCATGATGCTCCTTTTAATTATATTACTTTGATGTGTAGTTATTCGTAATGGTTTATTAACTATCATAAATTTTCCATGCTAGATGTCAAGGACATGCTAAATACAAAGAGAGGAAATGATCAGACCAAGGACATGTTGATTACAATGAGAGGAGTTGTCTGACTTGTAAATGATTATTTATTGAAATGTTTTATTATTTCTTTTTTAAGTTATTGATGTATTGAATACAATGTTAATTCCATGCAAGTTTTGAATGGTATCATGTGTGTAATGTGACCATTCCAATTTATTATATATATATATTTTGTATTATTTAAAATAATGTGAAATAAATAAATCATCAAAATATTATTATTAATCCATGTGGCGATAAATCCTCGCAATGCATTATTGTCCTATTAACAACGCATTTACAAGTATGGCAATATATCCTCGCAACACATTATTCTTCTATGATCAACACATTTATAAGTGTGGCGATGATCCTCGAAACGCATTATTTCTCTATTACCAACGGATTTACAAGTGTGGCGATAGAACCTCGTCACGCATTATTCTTCTATTACCAACGCATTTACAAGTGTGGCCATAGATTCTTGCAACGGCCCCAGTGGCCACGCATCTTAAATGCGTTGGTACAAACCCTTGCAACACCTATATGAGCTTTTAACAACACATTCATGTGTTGGCAAAGAGGGATCTCCTTGTAGTTGCATGATGTCATACAATTTTGTTATGGGGACGGTACACCCATCCCGTATGACATGATGATCCCAAGCGAAGCTGAGTCACCTCAGTTGGGGACGAAAGCAAAGCAAAAACCAAGTGTCGCCCGACCTTCATGCATGGTCCTCGAGAGCCCGGGGAGGGCAAAGCAAAGACGCCTCGGGCTAGGAAAGGGGTGAAGAAAAGCATGGGCTTCGCCCAACCTCCACATATCTAGACGATCGGGGAAGCTAGCCCCACTTATCTAGCATGAGAGGAAGAGCCGTGAAGAAAGAACCAGGTGTAGCAGCCAAGTAACCTGAGGGACAGATAGTACAGAGATGGAGTCTGCGAAGTGTCAGGATAAGCATCAGGAGATCCTTCTAGTAGGGGACAGGCTGTAACCGCATGGAGGATGAAAGTTACAGCGATGCCCCTGCTTTAGTATGATATTGGCGGGGCAACACTAGCCAAAGTTCGCTGCAGGGGTTTTTCCTTTGCGGTTTTACCTTTGCTTTAGTTGTTGTATAGGGGTAGCGTCGTCATTTAGGGTGAAAGACCAAAATACGTCATTATCCATCCAGTGTAAAATGTTTCTTCTATAAATAGAGTAGCCCATGTACATGTAACGGGTTTGAGCCTCCAAGAGAAACGAGAAGTCAATATACAGAAAAATCTCTGAGCACTGGCTAAGTGTCAAGCCTTCTTTGATGTTATTTCTCTGCCAAGTCGCACACTGTATCACTGGATGTGTAATTCGGAGGAGAGGTACCTCTAAAAATGTGTGTTGCGGCGTGATCCGTCAATAAAGATCAATATGTTATTATTTTTATTTATAGCAAGGCAGGACACTCGGCTAGTGTTAGAATAGCTCGAGTACAATGAAGATCACGGAGTACCGCAGGTGCGCTGCGCGATAAGCGAGTCTGCCGGCCATTTCTGGCTCGCCGGTCGGATCGGACCAATACTAGGTGCGTGGATATGAAATAGCGTGTACTTTCAGAGCATCGCCGCAACTGTCCTTAAATTAAAATACAGCTGAGATGGTACACCAGTTTATTTCAGTAACTTGCAAAGCTCCATGGTGTGTACTATGTAGTGCAGGTGGCCTATGATACCACAAGTTCAAGAATATTTACATAATTTTTGACGACAAAATACTACTGCACATGCACCACTTTTTTTTGATAAATGAATTATTTCCGGCCTCTGCTTACGACATGTGCACAACCCAAACTGCACACCTCCTCTAAACCTCCGAAACAGAGCAAAATAGCAGAAGCAGAGCTAAGTCAAAGGACGTGCCAATGGCTTGTCAGTAGGAGTAAGAATAATCATCTCCAACGACCTTTCTCCAATCCATTCCATGTGAGATCCAACGGCGCTTTGGACATCTCTGCATGTGTTTATTTAAGAAGAAGAAAATCGAGGCAAGCTGATCGATCCAGTTCACGACAGGGACAAGGGAGAAGAGGCTAGAAGCCGAATTTTGTTGGTGGAAGAACGCCCACTTGCCCCACGGCCGCTGCCGGTTGCTTGCAACTTCACTGGAGACGAACAAACTGGCTAGCTACTTGAAATTCGAAGGGTTTTATGAAACGAGCAATACATTGGTGCTCTAAATGAACTGAGAAAGCCAACTTAGCAGGCTGATCACGACCAAACATTCAAAAACGCAAAGCATCATGATCTGATCCTCGGAGTCCGAGGATATATAGTTTGATGCATAAACGACAATAGCAACATCTCGTTAAACAAGTTTATTGAACAACAGTTTTCACATACATGTGCGCGTAGCAAGTAACGGCACACGTCCAGTACAAGCACAGACCACATAACAACAGAGACGTGAATACTGAAATCGAAGATACAGATTGAAATGCAAACCGCAAACCATACTTGCTATGCTGATTACTTTAATTTCTCGACGCGAGAAGGGGATACACTAACCTGATCAGCTGCCAAAAGCTAGAGCCCCGGCGCGAAGAAATAGCTGAGGACGGCGTTGGTCAGCTGTTCGGCGGCCTCCCGTGCTGCACCGGGGAATTGGTTCACCATCGGCGACAGCATGATGAGGGACACACCGAGAATCAGAAGAAGGAAGCCGACGAGGACGTGCTCGGTGTTGGCGTCGAGGGAGTAGGTGACGACGAGCCAGCCGCCGAGCACGAGGATGCGGCCAGCGTCAAGCAAACGGTGCTGCAGGTGGTGAAGGGCGCGGCCACCGATCATCTCCAGTTCGCCGGGCTGAGGTAGGTTAGCCATCACCTCGTCGCCCATTTGCGCGTGCAGAGCTGCACTTGCGATTGCACTCTTGCGTTCAAGAGCAACGAGGGGAAGAAGCTGATGGCGAGAGATCTGTTGCCGATGCAGGGAAGGGATGGTCATATAGAGACACGTAGGGCAGGCAGCCATATGTTGCTTTCCGTCAAACAGGGAATCCCTCCGGGACAGCGACCCACAGGCACCAATCGACATCCAACAATTCATTTCGCTAAGGCACCAATCGACAGCCAGCAATTCATTTCGCGAATGCTAAGGGCGTTCCGAAGCCAGCAAACGGGATAGGAACTCGACAAAAACAGTTTCCCCGGCCTCCCCCGGCCTCACGTACTTTTTTTCCTTCCTGCGCGCCTCCGCTTCTCATGCTCCACACTCTCCCGCTCGCGCGCTGTGTTCGCTCAGCCCCGCATGCAACTACTAATTGCACTACGATGTACAGTTTATGTCAACCTTTTAATTGATCACCAAAAATTCATTTTTCGCCGATTACGTTGAAACAAATTTCTAGCATCAATTCATAGCTAAACCTAGCTCTCATATATTTTTCATATTTTTCTGAAATTATTTTATTTTTTTGTAATTTTATGTATTAGTATTCAAAATTTATTTAAAATTCATATGATCTCCCAATTCATGAAAAAAAAATCAGAAAACTTACAAAGTTGAGATCTAGCTACTAGTTAAATTTCACAAATTTTCGAGTTTGTGAGGTACAGGGTCCCAGTTGTCAGATGCTATACTTTGAGACACTATAACAGACAAAAATGCTAGGAGGATCGATGTATGGTATACCATCCAAACGCCTCCCGACGGTATACTCTATGATACACCTATCCGATACTCCACGATATACCATAAGGCACTAACCAATACTTAACGATACACCACGATATACCGATCCGATACTTCATGATACACCATGATACACTAACTAGATACTCGATAATACACCATAATATACCCACCGACCCAATGCTAGACGACTAATACTCCATAATACACCACGATACACAGACCCGATGCTCTACAATACACCGACCCAATACTAAACGATACGCCGACCCGATACTAGACGATGCACCACAATACACTGACTCAATACTCCACGATACACCATTATATACTGACCCGATACTCCACGATACAGTGATCCGATACTCCACGATACACCACGCGCTAGGAGAGCAGCGAAGAACCGGAGCTTCTAGTGCCAGGCAATGAGCACGCTCCCATGCAAGAGCAAGAAAAAGCAACACACCACGACACACTCTACAACACACCACGATACACTCATGACACACCATGACATACAGCATAACACATGGCACATAGGGCACACCATGACACACACCACGACACCCCACAACACACCCCACGACACACCTATCCCGTTTTTGGGCTAGGGAACGGCCGTTCCCTAGTATCCCTTAATAACAATACATCTGGTTTGGGGGACTAGGATTAGCAGTACACCAACTGTAATGTATACAGTGCAACAAATCAAAGATTATATCCTATTTAATTAGGATTCATTAATCAACACTAGTGCCCACCACCCTATCACATTTCATCATTGCAAACAATTACTATACAACACTAAACATGGTTTACCTTTGTCCGAATTCTTTCTCCCTGATTCACTCATGGTTCACCCTGATTCACCTATGGTTCACCCTGATTCACCTATGGTTCACCCAAGGTCCACCCATAATTCACTGGTTCACCTATAGTTTACCCACACTGGTTCATCCATGGTTCACTCTGGTTCACCCATGGTTCACACTGATTCACCTATGGTTCACATTTATTTTATCCTATTCTATACCATAGCTATGCCAGGGGACGGTATACCCTCCCCTAGTGGCTTCCATTCATTTCAGGCTTGTTTGGGAACAGAGGATCAGTTGGGATCCTTGCATATTTTCAAGGCTAGAAGTCTTTGGGGTAGGATTCTCTAGGCTAGATAGGATGATCATTTGGATGACAAAGGAAAAAAAAATTTCGAACCAATCCTTGAGGTTTTCACCAGGAAAGCACCCACGTTTCCACACGACCGGAGAATTTCCCCTCCCCTTTGTGCGTTGCGCCCTCTCTGCCACCACACGGCCTGATCCACATAGCGACAGACTCCTCCATGCGGTGGTGAAGCTCCCTGGCGATGCCACTCCAATATGCAGAGGAGGACGGCGCAGCGGCGAACTCCTCCGGCTGGTGGTGGAGTCACGAGCGCGAAAGAGCATCGGCGGGGGTTGGCTGGAAAAAGGGTGGCAGCGGCAGAGAGCTTTAGGGCGGTAATGACAGGCTCCAAGGCCACAGTGGCCTATGGCGCTCTAAGGAGATGGCGGCGGGACCCAGCAAGGTAGCGGCGGGCGGGATCAAGGGCCGCAACGGCGGGATCCTTGGCCGCAGCGGGGGGGGGGCTTCATGGAGAAGTCGCCACGCGAGATCCAGTGAGCCGGCGACGTAGGGGCTTTAGAGCCGCGATGGTGTGGGCCTGCAGGGAGATGGTGGTGCGTGGGATCGAGCAAGGTGGCGACGTGGAGGCTTTAGGGCCGTAGCGGTGTGGGGCTGCAAGGAGATGGCGGCGGCCAACTATTTCGAGGAAGGAGGTTACGAGGCCGGCGTCCGAGAAGAGAAGAAGGGATGTTTGGAACGGTGGGGATTTTTTTGCCTGACTTTTTCTGACTCTTCATGTCAATTTTTTTCCCTGACCTATTTTAGCTATCATAATTGGATGTGACCCGGCCCTTCTCGATCCCTGACCATCGGGGACTTTTTGCCACTGAAGTTCGGTGAAATTACCTGCCCCGCTTCCTCCGCCGCTGAGCCATTCCCTCTGCTTCCTCCCCCACCGAGCCGCTCTCCTCACGCTAAACCTAAGTGCCTCTCCGCTTCCTCTCCCGGTGACCGTGCTTCCTCTCCCACCTCCACGCCATCTCCACCCCAGTGCGTCACCGATCTCCTCCTCCGACGGCGACACAATACTCTCCACCATCATCTTGACCGGCCGCCAATCCGACCTTCATCCTCCTCTGTCGCCGTTCCAGCTCGGATCCCCACGGCCACTCGCCGGATCCGACGTCTAGAGCGGTCGTCGCATAGCAGCCGGCTGTGCCCTGCACTGCCGCACACGAACCTGGCCTTTACCCCTGCTCTCCTCCCCAAATGACCGCCCGCTTCCTCTTCTTCCCATGCCTCCAATCCTCGTCGCCCCGGGCTCTTCCTCGTTCACCACGTTTATCTCTGTTTCTTCCCTCAAAGCCAGCGGAAGGGGGCTTCAATGAGGCCGGCCGACCAACGACGACGGCACCACCAACTGGCCCTGCCTTCTCTCTTAGATCCGGCTTCCCTCTCTGGTGATTAATCATGCCTTCCCAGCCTCCGTCTAGGTGCGAGGTACCCACATCCGGCCGTGTCGACCACATCCAGGTACATGTTGTGTTAATCATGTTGCATAATAAACATGGTCACGTTAATTAGTTTTTTCTTTTGCACTGGTCGAAGAGCTTTCCTGCGTGATATGCTCTGGCCGTAGCTTTGCATTTGCATGGTCATTAGCTGTACGCGAGTCATTAGGAAGGATACAGTAGTGGTTGTTAGACAACCACGCTACCGGGTGTAGTCCGAGGTTGTCGATTCACACGCAAGACAAACACAGATGAACACAGATGTGGGAGGAAAACGATTCTTTATTGCTTTTCTCATATGTGTACAATGGGGAAACCCCTCCTTATATAAAGCGATTCTAGAGTTTCGGCATGGGCCAATACCGGGCTTTCGTGGGCCGGCCGGTTTCTCAACACTCCCCCTTTGGCCTTTGCCGCGAGATGCATATGCCTCATTAAAACTCCATAAAAACCCAGTGGGAAAAATTTGGAGAAAGAGTACATAGCATACGCCTTGTCTTTGCATTTAATTGCCTCGTTAAAAACCTTATGTGAGAAACTTCGGTGAAAACTCACTAAGGGAAAAAGAGTACAATTCACCCAATTTTCAAATCGTCTTCATGACATTCCTTTGGGTACTTAGACTACATGTCTAAGATTTACTTTGGAGTATGTGAAGATTCTCCCCCTGAAATCTGCACTTCTCTAAGCCTTTTCATCCCAATTCCCTTCATGCACCTTTCAAAAGTAGATGCTGGGAGAGACATAGTGAATAAATCAGCTAAATTCTCGCATGACTTAGTGTGCAATATCTTGATCTCGTTCGTCTTATGCATTTCATGAGCATAGAAGAACTTGGGGTTAATATGCTTCGTCAAGTTGCTTTTCACATAGCCCATTTGCATTTGAGCAACACAAGCTGCATTATCTTCATAGATTATTGTGGGGGTTTGCTCAATATTCAGTCCACATGACTTCTGGATGTGGTGAGCCATTCTTCGAAGCCAAGCACATTCACGAGAGACTTCATACAGGGCAATTATTTCCGAGTGGTTTGTAGAAGTTGACACAAGTGTCTGCTTGGACGACCTCCATGAAATGGCCGTCCCACCACAAAGGAAAACATACCCGGTTTGCGACTTGCCAGTATGCAGGTCAGACAGGTACCCTGCATCTGCATAGCCAACTAGATTCAATTCTTGATTTCTTCCATAAAACAAGCCAAGATCCTTGCTTCCTTGAAGGTATCTGAAGATGTCCTTGATCCCCTTCCAATGTCTTTTGGTTGGCTCTGCACTGTACCGAGCCAGCAAATTCACGGCGAACGCAATGTCCGGCCTAGTGCAGTTTGCGAGGTACATGAGCGCACCAATTGCACTTAAGTATGGGGTTTCTAATCCCAGGACTTCCTCCCTCTCTTCTTTAGGCCTGTATGGGTCTTGGTCTGCTTGTAGTGACCTTCCGACCATTAGGGTTTTCGCGGGATACGCTTTTTCAAATCCAAACCCTTCTAACACCTTCTAGGTGTAGGATGATTGGTGTACCAAGATTCCACCTTGGACATGCTCGAGTTACAGGCCCAAGCAAAATTTAGTTGTTCCCAGGTCTTTCATTTCAAACTCAGACTTCAAGTATGAGCAGGCTTCTTCTATCTCTTTCTTTGTCCCGATGATGTTCAAGTCATCCACGTGAAGCGAGATTATCTGAGAATCCATTCGGGATCTCTGTATGAATACGAGGACAATCTTCATTGTTTGTGTAGCCCTTTTCGCAGAGAAATTCACTCAAGCGATTATACCACATTCTTCCTGACTGCTTGAGTCCATACAGTGACTTTCAAGTTTCACACTGTATAGATTTCTATTTGCTCTATCTTGATTCGGGACAGGGATACCTTCTGGGACTTTCATGTATATGTCTGAATCCAAGTTTCCATAAAGATATGCCGTTACAACATTCATCAATTTCATTTCCAACTTTAAGTTGACTGCCATTGAGATCAAATACCTAAAGGTTATTCCGCCCATGACCGGGGAGTAGGTTTCTTCATAATTAACTCCAGGACGTTAAGTGAAATCTTGAGCAACCAGCCTTGCTTTGTGCCTTACAATTTCATTCTTTTCATTCCTCTTCCGAACAAAGACCCATTTATGACCTACGGGGTGAATATGGGGAGGTGTGCGGCATACAGGCCCAAACACTTCTCTTTTGTTCAGAGAGATCAATTCAGCAGATATTGCCTTCTTCCATTCTTCCCAGTCCGGCCTTTTCTTGCATTCTACCAGAGATGCAGGCTCAGGATCGTGGTCGATGATGGTGGCAATTTTCTTTGCAAAATATGCATCTACATTGGTCATTTGCTCTATTCATAGATTCTCCAGTTAATACATAATTTATGGCCATTTCATCATGGGGTGCTTCTTCTTGCACTTCTCGTGCCTTCCTCCGCTATTTCCCATCGCGGGGCAAGTTCCTTTAGCTTTTCTTCGCCTATGTGTGCGCACATTTTATTTGGCGACTTCCTTGATGGAAGGTTCAAGTCCAGTATTGCCCTTTCCTCGGGCTTCTTTCGGTGCCAAGTCTCAACTGGCTCCCATTCTTTCTTTGGGGCATTTTTGTGATAGGCTGTGGTAAGTCCCCTTGCCCTTCTTTCCCCGGACGTCTCCGAGTATTTCGGGTTTGAGGAGCCAGAGTTCCCGTTCTTTTATTTTTGTTTGGAGGCCTCTGAACGGGATTCGGGGTACCTTCTATTTTCTTTGGTACTTCAACCCTCTCTGGTGCATTTCGAGCAGGTACATGCGACTTGACCACACTCTTCAGATCACAAAAATGATCAGGCAGTTTATTTGCTAGGTTTTGCAAATCAATTATCTTCTGGACTTCTTGATTTGCTTCATTAGTGCGGGGGTCATGTACGGGGATACCAGTGGAATGCTATATGAATTCTCGACATTTTTCATCCAAAGGTTGATTTCCTCCCCCTAATGACAGGAAATTATCCTCGTCAAAAATCTGATCGTGAACAAGACGTATGCAAGTCCCCGGACATAGGTTCCAAATATCGGATGATAGATGCACTTTCAAATCCAACATATATCCCATGTTTACGGAGTGGGCCCATGGCAGTCCGCTGTGGAGCCGGTATCGGTACATATACCATGCATCCAAATTTTCTAAGGTGGAAAAGTTTCGGTATGACCCCTTTCACTAGTTGCATTGGTGAATGGGTGTTGTAGGCTGATGGTCGGAGATTGATGAGTGCTGCTGCGTGCAGGACTGCGTGTCCCCAACAGGTGTTGGGCAAGTTACAACTCTGCAAAAGCGGCCGGGCAATGAACTTAATTCTCTTGATCAAAGCCTCTGCTAGCCCATTTTGCGTGTGGACATGAGGTACGGAGTGCTCAACTGCGATGCCTAGTGCTGTGCAGTAATCATCAAATGCCTTTGAAGTAAATTCTCCGGCATTGTCCATTCTAATGGACTTCACGCGATGATCGCGGAAGGTATTCTTAATTCTAATGATCTGCGAGATCAGTTTTGCAAAGGCATGATTTCTGGTGGACAATAAGCAGACGTGCGACCACTTCGAGGACGCATCAATGAGCACCATGAAGTACCTAAATGGTTCTGATAAGGGCTGAATTGGACCGCAAATATTCCCTTGGATGCGTTCTAGGAATGCAGGGATTTCATCTTTTACTTTCATAATGGATGGCCAAGTTATTAATTTCCCGGTGGCACATGCAGGGCACACAAAATCTTCTTGATTTGGGAAATTTTTAACATTCAAGTTGTGGCCTTGCGAGTTTTTTACTATATTCCTCATCATTCTAAGACCAGGATGGCCTAGACGGCAATGCCACAAGGAAAACAATTCAGAACTTCTAAATGCAGTCTTCAAGGAAGTATACACTACGGGTGCATTTATGTTTGTGTAGTACAACCCAGTTTCATATGAGGGAAATTTCTCTACTACCATCTTTTCACATCCTGCATACTTCATGATGCATAGATATTCTTTGCCATTTTCTTCAGATGTTTCTACGTGAAATCCATTGGCATGGATGTCTTTGAAGCTTAAGAGAGTTCTTGTAGATTCTGGGTACAGGAGTGCCTCTTCAATATTCAGGGTAGTACCCATAGGCAGTGTAATTGTGGCTCTTCCGGAGCCTATTATACACGAATTCCTGCCTGCGATTGTAGTAATACTTCCAGTGTTCTTTGTGATCGACTGGAAGTACTTGGTCTCTCTCAAGATGGTGTTTGTCGTGCCATTATCAACAATACAGATTTCCTCCATTGGGTGCTACACAAATTCTAGAAACATATAATACAATTCCAATCAAAACAGTGGCATAATTATTGCTTGTAAAAATAGAGTACTGAAAAATAGACTGCATGTCCAATTATGAGAAAATAATAGTTTGCTCTTCTAGAGCTTACAATTCATTATTCAAATGTTCATAAATGACTACCACCATCTAAAATAAAAGAACTAGAAAGTGCTATTCATGCACTAAATTGATTCAATGAAGAGGCGTCCATACGCCTCGATGTCATCAACAGAGGTCTTATCCCCTTCATTAGGTGGGGTTGTGGTGTCAGGGGCATCCAAGGCGTCATTGTCTTCTGCCATGGCGAAGTGTGCCTCGGCTTGCATTTTGCCCTTTTCCTTCTTCTTAGCTTGGAATGCAATGCGACATCTTTGGGTTCGGCAAATCTTGACCGGTGTCCCCAAGTGCCTAGCGGAAGCACGCCCTGTTCATTCTCCATCTGGCTTGACCGGTGGCTTCTCTTTGTCATTAGACTTCTCTTGGGCATTAGGCTTTTTTTGGGCTGTTTTTCCTCCCTTTCCTCCCTTTTTGCCCCTATTCCTTTGATTGGGCTTCTTTATTTTGTAGCTATTGGCATTGACTTCTGTGCCATTGCCCTTTCCTGGCTGCGAGACAAAGTTTTTGCGAAGAACTTCGTCCTGCGATTTCGCAACTTGCATCACATCGTTCGATTCGCTATACTCCTTGTATCGTCCCGTCGATAAATCATGGCAACTTTGGATAGCACTAGGGTGGAAGGTAGAGAGTTTTCTCAATCTTTTCTTCGTCTGTGATCTTCTTGCCACAGAGGGTGAGATTGGTACAAATCCTATGCAAAGCGGAGTTGTACTCAGCCACAGTCTTATAGTCTGCAAATCTCAGGCGACTCCAATCCTGCTGTATCTGGGACAGGATAGTGTACTTGAGCTTTTCAAATCGCTTCTAGAGTGCGTTCCATAGCTCAAGTGCACTCCCCTCAGCCATATATTCATTCTTCAGAGTGGCTGAGAGGTGGTGCCTAAGAAAATGCAAAGCTCGATCGTTCGCTCCCGGCGTGGGTTGCTCGTCCTTCGAGGACCCTAGGCGATGGCGATCGAGCTTCTTACTTCGAGCACGATCTTTACATCGATGCCCACGTGAGATAATTACGACCATGCGGGGCGCCTCACGAAACTCACGGTTCACGATGCCTGTCATCTGCATGTTCATTAAATTCTTTTATTAGATTACTACGTATAATCCGGATGATGGTCGTCAAATTTTAATTTTCTCATGGATTTCAATAAACTAAAGCAATAAATTCATGCAATCATGTCAAATTTCACAAATAAGCATGAAAGCAGTAAAAGAGAGCTTCAAATTTAAAACGGGACTAAAATTCAAAATCCCGAGGCCCTTTTATGCTAGAAAAAGTATGTTCTGCAATTTCAGCAATTTCTAGGGGGGTTTCCGTAATTTTCAGTATTACAGAGGAATTTCTATGCAATTTTCAGATATTTAAGGGCCTATGAGCAAATTTGCTCAACCCACATTACTCATTTCTATTCTGGCCGGCCTTTTCTATTTTCTGGTCCATGGCCCATGCATCCCACTATTTTTCTCTTCCCACGCGGCCCACTCGCAGCTATCCGGCCCGTGCCCCCTTTTTTTTTCTTTTCATCGGCCGTGCTGGCCTACGTGGCCCTAGCCCATCCCGTCGCTTCCTCTTTCATTAGCGTGCCGGCCTATGTGCTTGGGCCCCGGACGTGGTTCGGCCCACGCGATGCTGAGAAGGGACCCGGTTAGGGTTTCCCTAGCGCTATGGTGGCCGCCACGGATGTTGATCGTCGGAGAAAACGGGCGCCGGTGCCGGCGTGGTGTGGCGGCTGCGGCGCGGCGGCGGTGCTCGGCACTTCCAGAGCGACGCGGAGGCGGCGCTTCGGCGCGAGTGTGGCGGCGGCGCCGCGAGCCGCTTCGGCGCGGTGCCGGGCGGCGGTGCGCGGGCAGGCGTGGCGGTGGTGCTACGGGCACGTGGTATGGGCGCCACTGCGTTGGGCTGCGTGGGACCCGAGACACGGCAACGCGACGTGCGAGCTGTGCTGCGTGTGCGTGGTTCGCGTGTGGTGCGCAGGGCGGTCGCCGCTTCTTCGTGCATGGACAGCAGCTCGACGCGCAAGTAGCACCCGCATGGCACTGTTCACGACGTCGCCAAGCAGCGACGATCCACACAACTGATCGATCGATCGATCGATCTCATGAACCAGACAGTACCACCAGGCGCGCGGACGGGTCAGGGGCTCCCAGCTGGGACCTTGCTGGCGGCGGCTCTCGTGTCGTGTCGCCGGGCCGGATCGATTGATCGACCTATGCGTGCTACGGGCACAAGGCGGCCGGGAAGCGTACGCGCGCTCGCTGCGGGCGTGAGGACCAAGACCGGCGGCAGATGAGCCGCGCTACATGCACGGTCGATTTGCATAATAGATCTACAGATTCAATTCCCATGGATTTCGATTTTCTTTTTACCTTCGTTCTTCGTGAATCGAAGTAGGGATTCGACGACTGACGCGTAGGACAGATCGGCTGGTCCTGACTAGACCTGCCGGCGTGATGGCGATTCGATGCCGATAGTACGTCGACGTCGTCGTTCGATCCCTCCGGCGTCTTGCGATCCTCGAGCGTTCGTGCTGATAACGTGTTAGACAACCACGCTACCGGGTGTAGTCCGAAGTTGTCGATTCACACGCAAGACAAACACAGATGAACACAGATGTGGGAGGGGAACGATTCTTTATTGCTTTTCTCATGTGTGTATAATGGGAAAACCCCTCCTCCTTATATAGAGCGATTCTAGGGTTTCGGCATGGGCTAATACCGGGCCTTCGTGGGCCGGCCGGTTTCTCAACAGTGGTCAGCTGAGATTTCGAGGACATGGGATGGCGCGGCCAATGCGGAAGATTAGCACATAGATAGGCCATTAACTTGTAACCGTTTTTGCTTATATTTCTCAGTTGAATAGGAAAGAGAATAGAAAAGTCGCAGGCAGTTGCGCGGCGCAAAATCCTCTGCCTTCAGCTTGTCTTCGTTGTTGTGTTCTTGAGTTCCAAGTGCTTGCGTGAGTGATTTTGATCTCTGATTTCCAACATTTGGTATCAGAGCGGTGTGATCGCTCCTGTGATTCATGTCGCGAGTGCCGGACCCTTCGAGAACTCCGCCACGGCAAGAGCGTCGCCGGTCACCGGTCACCGTTGCCGGTGTGGGGGCAGCGATGACCGCGGCATCATGATGGAGCTGGCCGTGATGTCGTCGTCGAGCGCGTCAAGGAGGCCGGAGTACAGATTCGATACCCCACACTCACGCGGACGAACTACGTGGAGTGGGCAGTGTTGATGAGGGTGAACATGCAGGCACAAGGAGTTTGGGAGGCAATTGAGCCCGGCGACGCCGAGTATCGCGTCAACCGGATGGCTCTCGCCACCATTTTGCAGGCCGTCCCGCCGGAGATGGTGGTGACGCTTGCGGCGAAGGATTCCGTGCAGGAGGCATGGAATGCGGTGAAGGCCATGAGGATGGGGGCGGAGCGAGCGCGCGAGGCGACGGCGCAAACGCTGCGGCGTGACTTCGAGGTGATCCTTTTTGAAGGATGGTGAGTCCGTCAATGATTTTGCCATGAGGATCACAGGCCTCGTCGGCAGTCTCGCAGCTCTCGGCGACCCGGTCGAGGAGGACAAGGTCGTGAAAAAATTCATGCGGGTGGTGTCGCCGAGGTTGATACAAGTCACCATCGCCATCGAGTCCACTGTTGATCTTTCAACGCTCACAGTGGAGGAGCTCACCGGTCGTCTGCGGTCCGCCGAGCAGCGGTATGGACTGAGCGAGACCGGCGAGAATAGTGGGCAGCTACTTCTCACAGAGGAGCAGTGGAAGGCTCGCATGAAGTGCCAAGGCCAGGAGGGCTCGTCGTCGATCAAAGGTGGGGCAACGGCAAGCAGAAGCCTACGGGTGCGAAGCCAACCTCGCCGAACAAGGACGGCAAGGGCACGAAGGGTGTCAGGGACAAGTCTAGGATAAAATGCTTCAATTGTGGTACTTTTGGTCATTTTGCAAATGAGTGTCGCAAACCCAAAAAGGATAAGAGGGAGCAGGCCAATGTGAGTCAAGCGCAAGAGGAGGAGCTCGCACTGCTTCTCACTCAGGTGTGCACACTCACGGAGACAGCCAAGCAGGAGGATGAGTTCGCTCTCAATGAGGCAAATGCGCAAGTCCATCTCGGTCTAGATGGAGGCCAGCATGATGATCCATGGTACCTCGACACGGGGGCGACGAATCATATGTCCGGATGGAAGGAAAACTTCGTCGATATCGACTCCAACATCCGAGGTACTGTGAAGTTTGGAGATGGCTCTGTGGTTGATATTTGTGGGCGCGGAACTGTCATGTTCTCATGCCTCAATGGAGAACACCGCGAGCTCACGAATGTGTATTACATACCCCGGCTGCGCACCAATATTGTGAGTATTGGGCAACTGGATGAAGGAGGGTATCAGGTCACAATTGAAGGAGGAGTGATGATTATACGTGATGAAAATCATTGCCTTCTTGCCAAAGTGAAGAGATCAAAGAATCGACTGTTTTTGCTCAAGCTGAAAATTGCACAGCCGGTCTGCTTGATAGCCAGGAGCAGTGAGGATGCTTGGAGATGGCATGCACGTCTTGGACATCTGAACTTTGGTTCCATGAAGAAGATGGCTCAAGGAGACATGGTACGTGGTCTTCCAGTGCTGGACCATCCAAACCAAGTGTGTGATTGCTGCATGGTTGGAAAACAGCGACGTGCACCGTTTCCGACGGAGGCACAATTCCGTGCTGATGGTTTACTTGATCTGGTGCATGGTGATTTGTGTGGTCCTATTAGTCCTGAGACTCCTGGAAAGACGAAGTATTTTCTGTTATTGGTTGATGATTTTAGTCGGTTCATGGGGCTGAAGCTGCTGGGTTCCAAAGATGAAGCCCCGACGGCCATAAAGCAATTCCAAGCTTTGGTGGAAGTAGAAACGGGCAGGAAGCTGAAGGTTCTTCGAACAGACCGAGGAGGCGAATTCACGTCAGTGGAGTTTGGGCAGTATTGTGCCAATTAAGGAGTGCAGTGTTATGGGTATCACCCCACAGACAGAAAACAGGGCTGCCCCCGATGCGTGATCCTGCGCACCCAAGACAGCTCGATCAAACTCTCGTGTTCTCACTGGCAACGCTCGTAGATGGAAAGAACGCTACGTTTGAGAAGAAAGAGTTCGTCTATTACTTGTGGTGCTCCCCCCTCCCCTTTTATAGGGGCAGGGTCATACAGCGCCATGCAACGGCGATATCTCCCCTCCGGTCCCGACCAGGGACCTGCAGGTCATTTGCCTTCTATTTTACATGTTTTACCCCCACCTGCCCTCATGCAAGGGGCACCGGGGTCATTTCACGATACATCAGCCATGCCCTTTACGATCTTGCCCTCCTAGTTGACTCCCACGTCGGGCTACATGAGGAATTACACCCATGCGACAGTTACAGACCAGACTGTCCTGACCTGACACCTACTCGAGTGCTCTGACAGGGCGACAGGCTCGTCTGTACGTCCTGCCCTCTTAGCCCCGCTACGAGCGGGGGTGTCCGCTCCGTCGTCCTCCTGGCTATTCCGTTCCCTCTTGAGTTCGTCGGACGTCAGCTCTGCTCGGGTCTTGCTATGCTTCGCGTGGGTTCCCCGACTTGTGCTTGCTCCTTGACCTGCTCTGCCTGGCCTTTTGTACGCTCCGCGCTTCGCCCGCGTCCTTTATTGCTCCGCCTGCACCTCCTACTGCTTCGTTTGCTCCCTTCGCCGCTCCGCTCTCGGCTTCGCCGAGCTTAGCACGTGTTCCGCCTCATTGCCTTCGACCTCCGCACTTCTTTCTTAGTGTTTCCTTCGGTCGGCCTGGAAAACAGAGAGGAGGGGGAGGAGGTACAGAGAAGGCGGACCCTACCTTCGTTCCAAAGTCCGAGGGGGTACTTATCTCTGGCCTACAACTTGCAGAGGCAGCTCACGGCTTCCTACTCACCACAGCAAAATGGTGTGGTAGAACGCCGAAATCAGACGATGGTTGGAATGGCAAGAAGCTTGCTGAAGTCCAAAGGAATGCCAGGTAAATTTTGGGGTGAGGTGGTCACAACAGCCATGTACATCCTCAATCGGTCTCCGCCCCGCAGCGTGGAGGGCAAGACTCCATACGAGGTCTGGTATGGGAAGAAGCCGATTGTGCGGTATTTTCGTACTTTTGGGTGCATAGCTCATGTCAAGGTAGTTCGGCCAAACCTAAAAAAATAGGATGATCGCAGCATTCAGATGGTGCTTATTGGATATGAGCAGGGCGCGAAGGCCTATCGCTTGTATGATCCAGTTGGGAAGCGAGTGCATGTCTCTTGAGATGTTGTATTTGAGGAGCAAGCTGGTTGGGATTGGAGTTCACAAGAGCAGGACTGTGCTGATGTGGGAGCTGATCCTGCAGATTTGTTCACGGTGAAGTATTCAACACCGGTCAATACAGGTTCATCTCTTGGTGCTGGCGCTGGTGGGATGGACCTGTCACCGGCTACGGCGGCGGCACTTGACGCCGCCGAGTCATGCGCCTAGCAGTGGGGTACAGATGCCGGCGCCCCATTCTGCAGCGCCAACTCCCATGGATGAATCAGCGGCAAGATTTGTCAGTCCTCCAGAAGATGCTTCGCAACCAAGTGACGATGCATTGCGACGGTATCGTACGATACGTGATTATCTCAATGAAAGCACTCCGATATCTGACTATCAGTACAGTGGGCTGTGTTTTTTGGGAGCTGAAGAACCAACTAGCTATTTGGAAGCTGAGAAAGAAGCTTGCTGGAGACAAGCAATGCAAGAGGAAATCAAGTCCATTGAGAGTAATGGAACTTGGGAATTAGTAGATGCTTCAGCTGATCAAAAGCCTGTAGGATTGAAGTGGGTTTACAAGATCAAAAAGGATGCAGCCGGTGTGATTGTTAAGCTTAAAGCTAGGCTAGTTGCTAAAGGATATGTGCAGCAAAAGGGGTTGATGTTGAAGAGGTATTTGCTCCTGTGGCTCGCCAGAGACTCTGCGATTACTAATCGCGTTAGCAGCTCATGAGAGATGGGAGGTCCATCGTATGGATGTAAAGTCTGCATTTCTCAACGGTGAACTGAAGGAAGAGGTGTATGTGGTGCAGCCACCCGGTTTTGAGGATGAGAAGCAACCCAATAAGGTATTGAAGCTGAAAAAGGCGCTGTATGGACTTCGATAAGCTCTGAGAGCTTGGAACGCAAAACTGGACAGCAGCTTGCAGTCACTTGGTTTCAGCAGGAGCCAAACTGAGCATGCTGTTTATAGAAGAGGGAACGGAGAATCATGTCTTCTTGTAGGAGTCTATGTGGATGATCTTGTCATCACTGGAAGCAGCTCATGTGAGATTGCAAAATTCAAGAAGGAGATGAAAGAACTTTTCAGTATGACTGATCTGGGTTTGTTGAGCTACTACCTTGGGATGGAGGTCAACCAAAACTCTGAAGGTATTACTCTCACTCAAGCAGCATATGCCAAGAAAATTTTGGAGAAGTGTGGAATGTCAGATTGCAATCCTTGTTCTGTTCCATTGGATGGAAGGCTCAAGTTAAGCAAGGTTAGTGGCAAACCACCTGTTGATCCTACTCTCTACAGGAGTGTGGTGGGTAGCCTAAGATATTTGGTTTACACTCGACCGGATTTGGCTTATTCTGTTGGTTATGTAACTCGTTTCATGGAAGCCCCCACCACCGAGCATTTTAATGCAGTGAAGCAAATACCTAGGTATATTGCAGGTAGCCTCAACTTTGGTTGCTGGTTTGAGAGGAAGAAGGAAGAACCATCACTGATTGGCTATAGTGATAGTGACATGGCCGGTGATTTGGACGATTGGAAGGGTACCATAGGTGTGCTTTACAAGTTTGGAAGCAGTTTGATTAGCTGGCAATCAGTGAAGCAGAAAGTGGTAGCCCTATCCAGGGGCGGAGCTTAATTGGGGTCAGGCTGGGCCTTGGCCCCCCTGCAAAATTTTTTTTTGAAATCAACTAGTAGTAGTACAGCCCAAAAACGAATAGTAGTAGTACAGCCCAAAAACGAAGCAGGCCTGCTAATTGGCCCCTTCTACTTCTAGCGTTTGGCGAGACGAGCGCGGAGCGCGGAACGGCAGACGCGGAAGTCAGGAGCTCGGAGCCCGGAGGGCGGAGGCTGGAGCTTGGAGGCAAGCGGCCGGCGGCGCCACACCCACGCACTGACTAACCTAGACGGCCCAGACCCACGCCTCCACGGCCCACGGCGTACTGCTGCAGTGCTGCTGCGCCTGTTGTCCGCCTATCTCCAGTTCCCCAACCCGTCTGTGCTGCAGATCAGCAGAGACGGCCAGGCCAGCCACCGGCAGGCGTAGCTCGAGAGCCGCGAGGGACTGACGGAGAGTGCATCAGCATCAGGTTTGCCTTTCAGGCTTTCAGCATCAAAGGATCTGCACCGTGCTGCACTACTGCAGAAGTAATTTTCCCCTCTTTCTTTGTTCTTTAGTTCATCGGTCTTGCAGATTTGCACCGTGCTGCAATTAAATTGATTTGCACTATAGGTTGAAGTCTCAAGTCTTGATTCTTGAAGGTGATCACAGAAATGGTAAAGGGAAAAACCATTGACTTATTTTTTAAAAGGAGAAGAGCTGAACCAAAAGGTCCTGAACTAGTTTATGAAGATGCTAATGCTAAAACTAATCTTCCTCCCTCGCTTGAATTGGAACAACAAAGACAAAGTCAGGACTAAGATGAACAAAATCAATCGAATGAACAAATCATGTTTCGAGGTATTGAATTCTTGGAGCGAGATCCAGCATTGCACACACAAGTTTGGCAATACCCACCTGAGCAAAGAGATGATGTGCGTCAGCCTACTTGAAGTTGGGTCCTATGCAACCCAGGTTACATCATTACAAGCCTTCTAGTCCAAAAGGTCATCAGCATCGCTTTCAGTTCAGTTGGTTTAGTCTTTTCCCATCATGCTAGAGTACTCACAGAGTAGTGATCTTGCATATTGTTTATTTTGCTTTGTGGCGAGCAAAAATAGAAACAAAAGAGGTGGTTTTGATGCCTTCACAGTACATGGATTTGGAAATTGGAAGCAGGTAAATGATGGAAGAAATTGTTCATTCTTGGCCCACATAGGATCGGAACCGTGTTCACAACATAATATTGCAGTCATGGAATGTCAAGCCTTACTGAATCAGCCAAGCCATCTAGAAAATGTTATAGCAGTTAAGAGCAAGAAAGAAATAGAAGCAAATCATTTGCGGCTTAAAACATCCATTGCATCAGTTAGGTGGCTCACCTCACAATCCTGTGCTTTGAGAGGTCATGATGAGACAGCTAATTCAAGGAATAAAGGGAATTTTCTTGAACTAATAAAGCTTCTTGCAGAATTTAATCCTGATATTGCCAAGGTTGTATTGAATAATGCTCCATACAATTCAAAGTACACATCACCAGTTATTCAAAAGGAGATTGTTAGTATTCTTGCTAGTAAAATCAGGAAACATATTCGTGAGGAAATTGGTGATTCTAAGTACTCTATTTTGGTGGATGAAACGTGTGATGTGGCAAAAAGAGAGCAAATGGCACTAGTTTTTAGATTTGTTGATAAAGATGGCTTGTTACAAGAACGCTTCTTTGACTTGATCCATGTAAAGAATACCAAAGCTCTTACACTTAAAGAGGAATTGTGCTCTATATTAGCCCACCATTCTTTTGATGTTCAGAACCTTCATGGCCAAGGATATGATGGGGTGAGCAACATGAGAGGTGTGTTCAACGGTTTGCAAGCTCTTTTTCTCACGGAATGTCCATCTGCATATTATGTCCAATGCTATGCCATCGTTTGCAACTTGCACTTGTTGCTGCATCTAAGGAGGTGGTTGCAGTTACCCAATTTTTCTAGAAATTGGTCTTTATTATGAACACAGTTGACTCTTCGGCAAAGCGTCATGATGAGCTCCTTAAGGCCCAATTGGTTGAACTAGCATGTTCGCTGGCTATTGATGAGATTGAGTCCGGTCAAGGGGCAAATCAAATTTCTACATTAAAGAGACCAGGAGACACTCGGTGGGGTTCTCATTTTGGTTCAGTTTGCAGCCTAATAGGTATGTTTAATGCTGTAAGTTCAGTTCTATAAAACATAGCTGCTGATGCATCAACAGGCTCAATCCATGTTGATGGAGACACTGCTTTCAGTTACCTGTCCTCTTTTGAATTTGTTTTTATCTTATGTATGATGACAGAAATATTGGAGATAACTAATGAGCTTGGCCAGGCTTTACAGAAGAAATCACAAGATATAGTAAATGTTGTCCATCTAGTATTTTCAACAAAAGTGTGTCTTGAAGAACTCAGATCAGATGATGGTTGGGATGTCTTTTTTTGCAAGGTTGTTGAGTTCTGTGTAAATTATTCAGTCGATATTCCAGAAATGAAGGAAATATACATCATGCGTGGTGGTCGTGCTCGTCGTTAGCCAAACTATTTGACCAATGAGCATTATTTTCGGGTGGAAATATTACATGCAACACTTGATACTCAGTTGCAAGAATCAAATCTCAGATTCAATGAAAAGGTAATGGATCTTTTATCTACTAGTGCTACATTGATCCCCATCAACAAATTTGTGTCATTCAAACCTACTGATATTTGTGAGTTGGTAAAGAAGTATTACCCATCTGATTTTACTCAACAAGATAGATATGGCCTGGAGCAGCAATTGAGACATTTTGTTGTGGATGCTTCCAACAATGAAGAGCGGAAGAAGATCTCAACCTTAACTGACATTTGTCGTTGCTTTGTCGAGACAAGGAGACATGTTATCTATAATTTGATTGAAAGATTGGTCCGCCTACTTATTACTCTTCCAGTTTCTACATCTAGCACTGAAAGAGCCTTTTCATGTTTGAAGATTGTTAAGACAAGGCTGCACAATAGGATGGAAGATGACTTTCTTGCCAATAGCTTGGTAGCAAACATAGAGGGTGAACTGGTAGATAAGTGCAGCTATGATGACATTATTTTGGAATTTAAGAAGCTAAAGAAGCGAAGAGCCGATCTATAGTGAACTGTCTAAACTGATCCAATGACTATGAGGCAATGAGCTGATAGCTCCTTTTGTTTTAAGTACAAGTACTTGTAGTGTTATACATGTATTTTGTAAACCAGCTACCAGTAACAATAAGCATGTTAATATGTTATCAATCTAAAATCCCCCTACTCTCCTAAGACTATTTATTGCTTACTGCTTAGCACTTGCATTGTTTATATCATTCATTTTTCATATTTTCGAGACTATGCTTTGCCCCCCCACATTTTCGGCCAAGCTCTGCCACTGGCCCTATTCTCTTGTGAAGCTGAATACATAGCTTACATAGCTGCTACAACAGCAGCATGTCAAGGAATTTGGCTTCGGTGGTTACTCGGAGAACTGCTTGACAAGCCTCCAGTTTGTGTCAACTTGAAGATAGATAACAAGTCTGCAATTTCTCTTTGCAAGAATCCGGTGCTACATGACAGAAGTAAGCACATAGATGTCCATTTTCACTTCATCAGAGTGTGTGTAGAGGAAGGAAGTATCAATGTTGAGCACATTCAGTCAGAGAACCAGCTCGTAGATATATTGACAAAGCCATTGGGGCGTATCAAATTTCTGGAGATGAGGAACAAGATTGGGATGGTGGATGTCAGTAGCATGCAACAAGATTAAGGGGGCGATTTGTTGTGTAAATCATGTTGCATAATAAACATGGTCACGTTAATTAGTTTTTTCTTTTGCATTGGTCGAAGTGCTTTCCTGCGTGATATGCTCTGGCCGTAGCTTTGCATTTGCATGGTCATTAGTGTTGAGCAACCACGCTACCGGGTGTAGTCCGAGGTTGCTGATTCGTACGCAAGACATAGACAGAGAACAAGATCGACAGATGCACAAGTAGATGAAACACAAATGTAGGGAGAGAACAGATTTTTTATTGCTTTCAGGTGTGTTTACAATAGATGGATCTCTCTCCTATTTATAGTGCTGTTTCATAGAGTTTGGCAGGTCCACGGATAGACCTATCCGGATACGGCTTAGTCAGCCCGTAATCGAATAGGTTTCCTAATACTCCCCCTTGGACCTTGCCGCGTAATACATATGTCTCATCAAAACTCCATAAAAACCCAGTGGAAAAAATTCTTGGAGAAAGAATGCATAGCATACGCTCGTTGTGCGCACGGATATGCCTCGTTAAAAACCTTATATGAGAAACTTCCTTGAAAACTCACTTAAGGGAAAAAGAGTACAAATCCACCCAACATTGCTTTATTACTTTAATGTAATAGTTGGGTACTTGAACTTCTGGTTCAAGATTTAATTCAAAATATGTGAAGTTTCTCCCCCTGAATCCTGCACTTCTCTAAGTCTCATCATTCCTATGCCTTTAATGCATCTTTCAAATGTAGATGCAGGTAGGGACTTAGTGAACAAATCTGCGAGGTTTTCGCACGACTTAGTGTGCTGAATATTGATTTCATTCATCTTATACATCTCATGTGCATAAAATACTTGGGGTTTATATGCTTAGTGAGGTTGCTCTTCACATACCCAGTCTGTACTTGTGCGACACATGCTGCATTATCTTCATAAATGATAGTAGGGTTTGTTCTATTTGCAATCCACATGACTGGAGAATGTGGAATGACATTCTTCGAAGCCATGCACATTCACGTGCTGCCTCATACAATGCAATGATTTCTGAATGGTTAGTCGATGTTGACACAAGTGTGCGCTTTGGCGACTTCCATGATATCATGGTTCCTCCACACAGAAGACATATCCTGTCTGGGACTTCTGGGTGTCTTGGATCTAAAAGATAACCCGCATTTGCATATCGACCAAAGTCATATCTTGGTTCCTTCTATAAAATAGTCCAAGATCTCTCGTTCCGTAGGTAGCGGAAGATGTCCTTTACCCCTTTCCAATGCCTTTCCGTTGGCTCTGCACTATACCTTGCTAATAAGTTTACGGCGAACGCAATGTCAGGCCGTGTACTGTTTGCTAGGTATATGAGCACTTCTGTGGCACTTAAGTATGGGAATTCCGATCCCAGGACTTCCTCCCCCTCTTTTCTAGGTCGATGTGGGTTTTGGTCTGCTTGTAATGACCTTCCGACCATCGGGGTTCTTGATGCGTACAAGTATTCCATCTGGCATATGCTCAAGCTGAAGGCCTAAGCAAAATTTGGTTTTACCCAAATCTTTCATTTCAAATTCAGATTTCAAATATGAGCTTACTTCTTCAATTTCATCATCAGTGCCAATGATGTTCAAATCATCCACGTAAACCAAAATTATACAAAAACCATCTTGTGATCGTTGTATAAACGCATGGACAATCTTTATTATTCGTATAGCCTTTCTTGCTCAAGGACTGGCTCAAGCGATTATACCACATTCTTCCTGACTGCTTTAATCCATATAAGGATTTCTGCAATTTTACACAATATAATTCTTTCTTCTCTTTATTCGGGTTGGCATGCCGTCGGTACTTTCATGTACAATTCGAGTCCGTGTCTTCAGAAGATAAGTCGTGACCACATCCATCGATTTCATTCTTAAGTTCATATTCACCGCCAATGAGATGAGATATCTAAAGGTTATACCACCCATGACCGGGAATAGGTTTCTTCATAATCAACGCTTTGGTATTGAGTGAAACCTTGAGCTACCAAATTTGCTTTGTACCGTACCACTTCATTATTTTCATTTCTCTTACGAACAAAAACCTATTTATAGCCCATAGGACGTATATGGGAGGGTGTAAGGCACACGGGTCCAAACACTTCTCTTTTGTTCAGCGAGATTAGTTCCTCGGTGATTGCCTTCTTCCATTCCGCCTAATCTGGTCGGTGCTTACACTCGAAAAGAGATGCGGCTCGGATCGGGATCTATTAAACAGCAATCATTTTAGCAAAGTATATGTCGACATTGGTTGTTGCTCTATTCATCATTTTCCCTGATTCTACAAAGTTTATGGCCATTTCATCATGGGGTGCTTCTTGCATTTCTACTTGCTCTTCACCGCTATTTCCCATCACGGGAGCAAGTTCCTTTAGCTTATTGTTGCCGATGTGCGCACACGTATTTCTATCGGCTTCTTCTTCTATTACCGGTATTTTCAAATCTGGGAGCGCCTCGCTAGCAGGCTGCTTCTCACCAGAGTTGCCAGGTCTCAACTGGCTCCCCTTCTTTTTCTTTCGGGGCACTTTCGTGACCGGTTGTGATAAGCTCTCTTATCCACTTTTCTCCAAGCGTCCCCAGATACTTGGGATTCGAGTAACCAGATTTCCTGTCCTTTTCTCTGAGGCCTCGGAACAGGATGAGGATACCTTCTATGGTATTTCAAACCCTCTTTGGTGCATTACTAGGAGTAATGCGACTTGATCACACTTTCAAATCACAAAAGTGACCGGGCAGTTCATTTTCTAATTTTTGTAAATGGAGGATTTTCTGGACCTCTTCGTTTGCTTCTCTAGTACGGGGATCATGTGCGGTAATGCCGGTGGCTTGCCAGATGATTTCACGGCATTCTTCTGTTAAGGGTTCTTTATCTCCCCCTAATGACGGGAAATTATCTTCGTCAAGGATGCAATCAGCGAAACGGGCGGTATGCAAATTACCGGTCGAGGGTTCTAAATACTTGATTATGGACACCGCCTCATAACCAACGATATCCCGACCTCCGGAGAGGGCCCATAGTCGTTATTTGTGGTGATGGTATCGGTACATACACCATACATCCAAGTTTTCTTAAATGGGAAATTTTCGGTGTGATCCCCTGAACTAGTTGCATTGGTGATTGGATGTTGTACGCTGACGGTCTATAGTTTAATAATGTTGCTGCGTGTAGGACGGCGTGGCCCCAACATGTGTTCGGTAAATTACAACCCTGCAAGAGCGGCTTTGCTATGAATTTGATCCTTTTAATCAGTACTTCTGCTAGTCCATTCTAAGTGTGGACATGTGGCACTGAGTGCTCTACTTTGATTCCCGATGCCATACAGTAATCATCAAATGCCTTTGAAGTGAATTCGCCGGCATTGTCCAAGCGAATGGACTTCACGCGATGATCCGGGAATGCATTCTTAATTCTTATGATCTGAGAGATCAGCTTTGCGAATGCGTGGTTTCTTGTCGAGAGTAAACTCACGTTTGACCACTTCGAGAAAGCATCAATGAGCACCATGAAGTACCTAAAAGAACCTGATAGGGGTTAAATGGGGCCGCAAATATCCCCTTGGATGCGCTCAAGGAACGCAGGGATTTCATCTTGCACATTCATGGTCGAGGGCCTAATGATCATTTTCCCAGTGGCGCATGCCTGACATATGAAGTCTTCTTGATTAGGGAAATTCTTTACACTAATTCCATGGCCCTGAGAGTTGTTAATTACATTTCTCATCATCCGTAAGCCTGGATGACCAAGTCTACTATGCCAAAGAGAGAAGAGTTCAGCACTCCTAAAAGAAGTTTTTAGAGAAGTATAGTTGTCAGGTGCTTTGATTCTTGTATGGTATAGCCCAGTTTCAAATGAAGGAAATTTTTCTAAAATTCTTTTTCCACATCCATCGTGCTTCATAATGCACAAGAATTCTTTGCCATTTTCTTTAGTGGTTTCAACGTGGAAACCGTTGGCACGGATGTCTGTAAAACTTAAGAGAGATCTAGTGGATTCAGGGTACAACAAAGCTTCATCAATTTTCAGTGAAGTACCCATAGGCAGAACGATCGTGGCTTGACCGGAGCCTACCACACACGAGCCACTTCTTCTAATTGTGGTTATACTGCCAGTCCTCTTCTTAACAAAATACTTTGTCTCTCTTAAGATGTTATTCTACTATCAACAATGCATATCTCCTTCATATGGGCGCTTCATAAATTCATATAATTTCAATTAGGCTATCATTCATATTGCAAGCATTCACACAAATATACTGGGAATATAATGCATATTCGATCACGAGAATTAAAGGTTTGCTCCCCCTAGAGCTCACAATTCTTTATTCATAATAAGATCACGAATGTCTGCTAATGCAACCACACTAAAAAGGCTGACTAGTGCTGCGATGTATGCACTAAATAGATTATGTAAAATAGACTTGTAAAGTGTCAGCAATTTCTTTTTCTATGATGGCATCATCTTCTTTAGTAGTTTCTGCATATCTCAGGTTTGTCCAGTCCTACTGTGCTTATGGCAGGATAGTGTGTTTGAGCTTTCCGAACCACTTCTTAAGTGCGGCCCAAAGATCAATAGCACTTTTCATTGCCATGTATTCATTGTTTAAAGTATTGGACAGGTGTGCCTAATGAAATGCGGTGCTTGGTTATTCTGTGCTCGAGTATTGCCCCTCGCTATAATGCCAATGGCGGTGCGGGGAGCTTCATGTGCGTAGCCGAAATTCATCAAATTCACGACTGATGATGCCAAACATTTGCATAATTCAAATTCTTTGCATACGATACTGTGGGTAATCATAGTGTGTGTTGCGTGACATGAATCTATTCATAAATTCTCGGAATTTCCAGTATAAACATGCCAAAATAATTATTACAAGAATTATGATAGCAATTTCATGGAATAATTCTATGCCAGAATATAAACATTCAGTAAATTCTTAATTTTTGGGGCTTTCTATGCAAAAATTCTTAATTTTGGTGAATTTTCAGATAATTCCCAAAGGTTTTAGGGCTTTTCTGCGAAATTCAAGCCAAATTTCTATTATAGCAATGTTGATTCATGACTACTATATGTAATCTGCATATATTCTTATATTTCTTCAATAAAATTCATGATTTTCTATTATTCAACATGCTATTTTCAATTCATAGATTAAATGTAATGAACGGGCACCTCAAGTAATCAGAAATTCACATTCATAATCCATATGCATAAATTCAATTCATAAATAGGCATAAACTGATAATTATAACAGCTAATTCATCATATAATAGCATGAAAGTAATTATCAGGCATAAAATAAAGTTTCATATCTGAAAACAGGATTAAATTCGAAATCCCGAGATGCTTTTATGCCTGAATATGCTTTTCTATGATGTTTGCTGATTTCAGGGACTTCTATGACAATTTCAATATCTCTAAGGACTTCTATAAAATTTTCAGTGTCACTAAGGACTTCTACAAAAAATTTCAGTGTCCTATGAATTCTTCCTCTGTAGTTACTTAATTTTCTAGGGTTTTTTGCAAAATTCCATGCATAACCCTTTTTTCTTTTCTTTTTCTCTGGGCCCACCCCTTTTTCCACGTGGCCTGCCCAAAGGGGCCTGCTACGCGGCCTGCTTGTGGCCTACTCGCGGCCGATCTCGCGGCTTATTTGTGCGGCCCGCCCGCGTCCAGCTTGTGGCCTGCTCGCGGCCTGCTTACGTCCGGCGCGTGGCCTACTTGTGGCCTACTCGCGGCCGGTCTCGTGGCTTGTTTGTGCGGCCCGCCCGCGTCTAGCTTGTGGCCTGCTCACGGCCTGCTTACGTCCGGCGCGCGGCCTGCTTGCAGCTGGCCCGGACCAATCGGGCAGTTCGGGTTTCCCCTAGCCGCCGCTGGTCGGGGAGCGGTGGGAGCCACGGGACGTGGTGGCGGCGGCGCGCGGCCGCTGGGGTCGGTTCATGGCGGCGGTGGGCAACCGGGCCAGCGCTTAGAGGTAGCGCTGCCAGAGTCTTGCGTGGCGGTAGCCCCAGTCGCACGGTGGTCTTCTTTGGTGTCTTGTGTGCTGCATTGGCCGAGGCCGATGGTCGGTGCTTGGTTCAATGCCGAGATCGGGCAGCATGCGAATCCCAGATTCATCCGCGAAAATCCCTAAAATTCTTTTCAAATCAGATCTGATCTACTAATTCGCGAATTAGAATCGATGCAATACCTTCGATCTACGTGAAAGAAACGGGGATTCGACGACTGTCGCGTAGAACAGATCGGCTGGTCCTGTCTAGACCTGCCGGCGTAACGATGATTCGATGCTGAAAACGCCGGTGGAGACGAACAGCCGTATTTGATCGATCTCCTCGTACTTGCGGTTCCTCCTTCCGAGCGTGTCGTGCTGATAACGTGTTGAGCAACCACGCTACCGGGTGTAGTCCGAGGTTGCTGATTCGTACGCAAGACGTAGACAGAGAACAAGATCGACAGATGCACAAGTAGATGAAACACAGATGTAGGGAGAGAACAGATTTTTTATTGCTTTCAGGTGTGTTTACAATAGATGGATCTCTGTCCTATTTATAGTGCTGCTTCATAGAGTTTGGCAGGTCCACAGATAGACCTATCCGAATACGGCTTAGTCAGCCCATAATCGAATAGGTTTCCTAATAATTAGCTGTACGCGAGTCATTAGGAAGGATACAGTAGTGGTCAGCTGAGATTTCGCGGACGTGGGATGGCGCGGCCGATGCGGAAGATTAGCACATAGATAGGCCATTAACTTGTATCCGTTTTTGCTTATCTTTCTCAGTTGAATAAGGAAGAGAACAGAAAAGTTGCAGGCAGTTGCGCGGCGCAAAATCCTCTGCTTTCAGCTTGTCTTCGTTGTTGTGTTCTTGAGTTCCAAGTGCTCGCGTGAATGATTTTGATCTCTGATTTCCAACAGTACACACACCTCCAAATTTCAATCCGCAGCTAAGCGCTAAGCAGCGCTTGCTGAAGGAGCTCCGGTGTGGTGGTGTCATGCAGCTGCTCAAGGAGCTGGACGCGTCGGTCGAGCACATCGTGCTGGCCGCCTTCGCGTACGAGCACAAGATCTTCGTCGGGCCCTTCAATCTCCAGGAAGTTCCCCAAGGTGCAGATATGGGTGGCGCCACGGCAGTAGAGCTGACCCATCAACCTGTCGTTCAACTTCTTCGGGATCTTCCAGGCCAAGCCCCTCCACGACGAGGACAGTTCCACCCTCGGCTGGCGAGATCGATCAGAGGGTGCTCTGCTCGCCGAAAGTTAGTAGTGTCGCTGCAAATTTTCAGCACTACTTCATGAATGCATTGAGCCACTGATGCACACAAGATATCTGTGTTTTATGATGTGATTTGGGTTCTTTCAGGGATTGAGCCTTATGCATGCGGAGGTGGCATTCTATCATAAGCCTTCGCGGACATTCTGGTGACGAATGCTATCATCTTTGTTAGTCGACTATTGTTGGATTGCCGGAGTGCATCAGCAAAGAATCGTTACTGGCGTCTGCCGTCTGCCGAGAACGGCTTTACAGTGAAAATATTGAGCAGAAGGAAAGAGATTCTAGAAGATCCGGTCGTGGACAATGAGCTGAACCGTCAGAGAGGTAGGTACAGTCAAACAGTGGCGTGCCTTCATACTATCTAAGAATGTTAAGTAATTGTAATTGCGGTAAAAATAGAATCAACTATAATTAATGAAATCTCCTGCTCATTTGTTGATTGAGGTAGAGTAGCCCATTCAGAAAAAATGTTGCTACAGACGTATGTGCTCATATGTTGATTGAGGTAGCGTAACTACTCAAAAAAAAAGTTGCTACAGAAGTATGTCCGTGCTCACCTTTTTCAATAGTCTTCCACATTTTCAGAAGCAGCAACCTTTAGTAGGAAAAATGTTGCTACAGAAGTATGTGCTCATATGTTGATTGAGGCAGCGTAGCTCACTCAGAAAAAATGTTGCTACGGAAGTGTGTCCATGCTCACCTTTTTCAATTAGTCTTCCACATTTTCAAAAGCAGCAACCTTCAGTAGGAAGGTTGATATTGCCAGCATCTGTGTGTGATCTCTGTTTCTCGGGATATTCTGCATCTGATACTATGAAAACACATTCTAATTTGAGGCATAATAGGAAGCTCTACGTTTCCAAAACAAGCAAATTTTTATTCTGCTCATTATCTAATTTTCTTGCCATAGATAGCATACCTGTTTTAGTGTATGGTTTGAGAGGAATTGTAATCTATTTATTTAGTTTTGTCTTTTGAAATAAGTACTTTTCGTTGGCCATTTGGTCAAGCATGTTTTTCTTTTTTCTTTTACAAAATGTGCTGCTATAGTCAAATTAACAACTGTTTATTGAATTGTGTTTTTTCCTGAATGCTTATTGAATTGTGTTTTTGCTAGGATGGATGAAGTATGTCTAAAGAAGGCAGCAAATGTAACATTTATTAGGCTGGGCTTATGCAGCAGATCATAGGATCCATAGACTTATTTTGTGAAGAAAAACGGATACGGCGCTCAGGTTTGTTCATGTAATCTTAGTAAGGTTTGTTCTGTTTTCTGGCTTTGCATAATGAAGGTGGTTATTTTTGTAGATTTTGAGCTCAGCTGATGACCAATGTTATAGAACCATGCCAGGAATTTAAGGGATAATTCTATGAGCAATACCTCTTCCGTGATGCAGCTTAAATCCATTTTTTTTGGTTCTATCCCAACTCCTGTTTACTATTATTGATGGCAAATGAATGGATTTGATTACATGTAGTTCTCTTGCTCATAGCTAAAGTGTAGCCTTTGGAGTTAGCTGTGCAATGTGGACCTTTTGTGGCATATATTTCTTTAAAAAAATTGTTGTTACACCTTGTTATGACTTATGAACTATCCGATGGGTCTTTGCTTATGACTGCTACACATAATAGAGCATTTTAATGATTTGAAGCACTAAGGAGCACCAGAATAATATGTACGGTTTTATTCACGAGTGTTAAACTGTATTATAAGATTGGGCAAACCATGCACTCAACTAGCTTAGACAGAAGCAGCGCGCAAGGTTGCGCGCAATCCTTTCTAGCAGATTAAAAAAAGGGATATGTCGGCCTGGAAAAGCTCAAAAAGAGTGGAACAGTTGAATTTTGACATCAGCTGGACTGGCAGGAGTTTAAATAAAAGGCTTCTAATTATCTAGGATGTGCATGCCCGGCCGCTCTCTCTCTCTCTTCCCTCTCCCTATCTGGTGCCCTCACCAGAGGTGAGGGAGAGAGGGACAGTGCTCCTCCATCCCTGTTCCTCTCCTCCTTCTGGTGTGCAACTGCATAGAGCTATGGTTGGGGCAGCGATCCTGGGTCTGGCTGCAACGAGCGAATCCAGCTATCTTGTCTACATCACAGTGATGATTTGGCGGCTGGCGTCATGGTGGGGATGGCTGGGTCTGACAGCGGCAACCCCAGAGTTGGTCGCAGCGAGCGATTGTCCGGCAAGGTCGTCACGGCGGGGTTGGATCTAGACCATGTTGCTCTTTGTTGTCCTTTGCGTTCTTGCTGCTGGCCACGGGATCGTGGGGATGTACCGCAATTTGGCGTTGCATGCCTCGGTGATGTGTCTCTGCATCATGGCTAGACGCCTATGCATACCATAACAAGGTCATCGGTGTGTCGCTGATCCATCATCGGAGGAACCTCATCTCGAGAGGACATGGGTACTTGTTGTCGAGATAGATGATGCCACCATTCGCCTTCTTCTCAAGCCTTCTGTTAGGGAGGATAGTCCATTATGATTCTTTAGGTAGGTCGGATATGGTTGTCGGTTGATAAGCATCATGGAAAGGGAGGTTGATGTGCACTTCCCTGTAGCCTAGGCGTCGCTAGGATCCCACCGGTTGCCATTTTGGGCATGGATTCGACTGGTATGCATTCTAGACTAGATTCTTTAGGCATGGATCTTGTTGGCCGTCACTTTGGGCATGGATTTCTTCAAACTTACATCGCCAATTTTGGATGGTGATTTAGCAATAAGTTTTACGCTGCATGAATTTTATTTCTAAATTCATGTGGTTGTTTTATTATGTGTTGGTCACCCTTAAGTTGAGATGATTTTCTCTCTTTTTTCTTGTATGGTTATGTACATCTAATGATATAGAGGCTGCAATGTTATTCCATTATTTAAAAAGAGGATGTTCATGCTCAGGGCAAAACAATTATGTGTACGAAAACGCATTTCCCCATGTACCTGCATTTCCGGTTACCTTCGTCGCCCTTAATTAGATCTTGGTTTGGGATTCGTGCATTGTCTCTGCCTCCTCTCTCACATATGTAACTTCTTGTTCCCATCCCTTCTCTTCCCCTCTCTACCTCATCCTCTATCTCTCTATCCCTCCCTCCTTTCCTCTGGTGGCCATGCCCACTGCCTGAGCCCTCCCCATGCATTGACCATGGCACCAGTGGCCCCACTGCGTTCATGTGTCGTGCCGCTGCCTCCGTCCTGCTACGGTCAAGTTCTGACCTGAGCTGACCATAGAAAGGTGTGGCGTCCTGGCCTAGGGACATGGGGTCGAGGCTGTCGGCACCATGCAGGTAGGGTGGTCGGCTAATTAGTCCAACCTCTATTGGTCGTCTGATTCCCTTAACTGGCATTAATTTGGGCCCTTCATGTAATTGACCGCCTCCTCCTTGATGACTGGTTAAGTCCGAACCCGACATTGGAGCAATGACAATGGAAAGCTTGGGTGGGGCGGGGCAGTACAGAACACAGATCTATGTGACTGCGACGAAAACATGATGGCAACAACCTCTCCCTCATGCATCTCTGGCTCATGAGCTGGCTTGAGCCTTCGTGAGCCTAAGGCTAGGCAGAGTTTTTTTTTCTAGAGCCAAGCCAAGCCAACTCAGTTAGTGAAAGAGCCCGAGCTGAGCCGAGCCGAGCCAAGCCTTGCTCAATTTCAGCTGTTTCCACCCCTCCTTGCTGAGTTGCGGTATCCAGCGGGCCAAGCAGAGTTGCTGCTTCAGAGTGCCATGTACATCCTAGTGTGCTTTTGGTTGGTATATCTGCGGATAATTTTGTGGGATGAATTAGCGGCATAGCGGACAAACTACGCCACCTGCATCCCGCTGGAGAAAATCCAGAGAATGTAAGAAGTGGTTGAGGTGTAGTATAATATCAAGCCCGAATTACAAATGTCCAGATGAACTGCATGTCAGGAGCAGTTCCTCGATATGCTTGACGATCCGATTGGGCCACCTGAAAGTCCGCCCAGCGGCCCATGCCAGCCCAAAATATCTAGAGCGGATCATGTGCCTATCATCAGCCATCAGACCATCAAGAAAGGAGCGTGTGTAACCGCTGCCGGTTGCTTGCAACTTACATATTGGAGAGGAACAACTATCTTGCTACTTGAAATTCGAGGGTATTTATGAAACGAACAATACATTGGTGCTCTAAATGGACTGAGAACCAACTTAGCAGGCTGATCACGACCAAACTTTCAAAACGCAAAGCAGCATGACCTGATGATCCTCGGAGTCGGGAGGCTAGTTTGATTCACACGTGGCAATAGCAACATCTCGTAAAACAAGTTATTTTCACATACACGCAGGGGCGGATCTACAGTGCTGGCACCGGTGTCAAGCGACCCCAGTGCCCTTTGGATCAATCCACATGATTTATTAGTATCTCATTAGTATATAAACATAAAAATCTATTATTACCAGCTAAAAACTAGTGTTTTGGATTCACAATGACCTCAACGACCCTAATGATACTTTTTTCTAGATCCACCGCTGCATACACGTGCGCAATAGCAACTGTGTAAACAGTAGCAGCACACACCACACATATATATCCAGTACAAGCACAGACCACATAACACCAGAGACATGAATACTCAAATCGAAGATACAGAATGAAACGCAAACCACAAACCATACTGGTTATGCTGATTACTTTAATTTCTCGAGATGACAAGGCGTACGCCTACCTGAGCTGCCAACAGCTAGTGCCCCGGCGCCAAGAAATAGCTGAGGACAATGTTGGCCAGTCCGGCGCCGACCCGCGCTGCACTAGGGAACTGGTTCGCCACCGGCGACAGCACGATGAGGGACACACCGAGAAGCAGGAGGACGAAGCCGGCGAGGACGTGGCCGGCGTTCGCGTCGGGGTTGCGGCCAAAGGAGGCGGTGACGGCGAGCCAGCCGCCGAGCACAAGGATGCGGCCGGCGTCGAGCAAACGGCGCTGCTGGTGGTGGTTAGCGATGACCTCCGGCTCCTCGTTGGGGTGAGGTGCGTATGCAATCACTTCGTCGCCGTCCGCCATTTTGCGCTTGCAGGGCGTACCACCTGCTGACGCTTAGTAGATATATAGGGGAAGGGGGTCTCACCGTGTTCAACAACAGAGAGATGCGGAAGAACCTTCTTTTAATTCGGTGATTTGGCGTCCACATCAACTTGTTCTCAGCGATTGTGACATCTCGTGTCATGGATTCTAAAGTTTGCTTGACCTTAGCATTTGACATCTCGTGTCATGGATTCTAAAGTTTGCTTGACCTTAGCATTTGACATCCATGGTCGTGCGTGCCGTCGGCCCGTCTGTCGTGACTTCTCCTGCTTCCACATCAACTCGTTTTCGGCAATTGTAACATCTCGGTTTTCAGCAGTTTCTTAGCAAAAAACCGAGAAAGTAC
The DNA here is from genome assembly GCA_036346145.1 of Olyra latifolia. Classification (NCBI taxonomy): domain Eukaryota; kingdom Viridiplantae; phylum Streptophyta; class Magnoliopsida; order Poales; family Poaceae; genus Olyra; species Olyra latifolia. The sequence goes on along the minus strand of CM070528.1, from coordinate 4,888,973 downwards.
TCCCAAAAAATTGATGTCCGAGCAAGTGGTGCCATCACAGTTTCCGTTGTACTTGGGCATCCATTGCCTTTAAGCTTGGATCAAATAGCCATAGACAGATATTTAAGGGAAAATTCGTTTCATACCACCATAAGAGATCAAAGTATTGGAAAAATGCCACTTTCTCTCATTGACGGGTGGGACCTCCTGTCTCTATGACAATAGGATAAGGTGTATATTTCAAAACTTTTGATTTTTCAAAGGTATACAATGAATTATTTATTTATTTAATATATTCACCATAAGAGATCAAAGTTTTGGAAAAATGCCACTTTCTCTTATTGACAGGTGGGACCTTCTGTCTCTATGACAATAGGATAAGGTGGCATATTTCAGAGCTTTTGATCTTTCAATGGTATACAATAAATTATTTATTTATTTATTTATTTAATATATTTTATGCTTAGAGACTGCCTCGAACTTAGAGACAGTTTTAAAGCATCTGTAATAATTAGAGACCGCCTCTTAAGAACTAAGAAGTGGTTGAGATGCATCAAGCCGAAAATACAGATGGCCAGATGACCTGCATGTTCGGAGTAGTTCGTCGATCTGTTTGACGATAGAACTGGGCTGCCTGACAGGAGCCTACCGGTCCACGCCAACCGAAAAATTACCTGGAAAAGATCATATGCCTAGTATCAGTTTCCGAATAATACATTCTTAGATCATCCATAAATACTTTGGTGAGCGTAAAAATGTACTTTGGTGAATGGTGCCTAAAGGTCATTTGTAAAGACTATTTTAAAGTTTAAATGTTTGAAACTAATTTTTTAGCTTTGGTTGAATTAATTATGAAAATAGTTTCGAGCAGCTCTCGAGGAACTCGAGCTCCACTCGGTTTCTAGCTAGGTTCAGTTTGCAAACGAGCATGAGGTAAACCCAATTTCTAGCTCAATCTAAAAATAAGCACGAGCCAAATCAGGCATAGCTTGCTTATGGCTCACTAATGGTTTTTCGACCTAGGCCACTTGCATCGGATTCCTATTACCCATCCCACATTTCTATGTGCGCGGCCTAATTTTTCCTCTGCCCAAGCCCTACAATCTTCCCCCAAATCCTAAGAGACTGTTCTTGACAGATTATTTGCTCATGTTTTTAATGTTTTGATTTTTTGATATGGCTTCTTGAAAATCTCGAAGTCACAGGCAAGACATTCTCAAATTCAACTTCGATTATCAGTTTCAACTCTTCAAAGACATTCTTTAAAGCGGTTCTTTAAAGCGGTTAAAATTCAAATTCAGCAAATAATCAGATAATTTGCTCCTAAGCAAGAAATAAGGCATCTAGGGATCTGTTTCCCAACCGGCGACAAGCACGAGAACTTATAACTCCTTAGAACATTCTCAATCTTTGAGCTGCCATTGAAGGGGTACCATAAAGAGAATTAGTTGTACTAGTTGTTTTGTATCTCTCAGTCCTATTCTTTTGGCCTCTTTGTAGCGCACAGCTGTAACTTCTTATTCTTATTTGCTCGGCAATTAGTGCCAGTTAGTAAGATCTGAACACTGTACATGATCCGGCAATATAAGCTGAACATCGGCACCGCATTGAGTGTGCGGGACTGCAGTTATCCTTTTGCTTCTATGATTACTTTCTTTAAATACTATCATCATAGAGTAGTATAAAAAATCAAAAGCAATCAAGTAAAATAGACGGCTAATATTTCCTTTCATCTTTTCCTCATGCAAATCTGCAATCCGGTTAATTAAGCTGTTTATTTGGCAGTGATACGAAGATAATTATTTTTTTCCCATGTTAACTGTGAGGGTTTTCAGATCTTCGATTCTTAGCCAGACGAGGTTTGGCTAATTAGTAACTGCAGATTGGGTACTTGGACGGAGCCGGCATGACAGATGGAAGTCAAATATCATGACAGATGGAAGTCAAATATCTGCTGTTTTTTTTCTCCGTCTATCCGGCTATCCTTTTCATTAGACGACCGCGACAGTGATGATACAAAAAAATTATTAGTGAACTAGCTATTTGAAAGTAACGGAAAGTTTACATTCGATGGCGATGGTACAAAAAAACAAACAGATAAATTCGGACGCTGAAACGAACAGGTATAACCAAATGGACAGATTGATCACCGAAAAGCTGTGCCAATAGGAGATCTCTTGTCACGAGTTATAGCAGCATTTCCCCGATAATCAAATACAACGATCAGATCACAAATTAAGGACATAAGCTACGTACATATATAATTAAGGTGGAGGGTAGTTTCAGAAACACGCTGAACAATATCGCGCACCATAACCGGCAACAATATTCACGTGTGGATTATACAAGCATACAAGATGTTGGGGATTGGCTAAAATACGCTTTTAAACACGAAACAACTAATATGTGCTCAAGGACTATGACGTAAAGATGGAAGCTTGGATTTAACATGTCCATACTCGGGTTTCAATTCCGCATGCTCGGAGGCGGGCATCCTTACTCGTGGGGCTAGTACGCTAGACAATCATAAATTTTAAGGGGATATGACTAGATAATCGGCCTGAGTCCAAATCCTAAACCGCCTCGAGCTCTTTCCATATTTATAGTCCGAGTCTTTTTATCTACAGGATTTCTTAGAGCACAAGTTAGCATGTTTTTAGAAATACATTTGTAATTATGATAGGATTCGTAGTTATCATGAGTGATTTTCTGTTTATATGGAACTAAGACTGTGTATACCTTGTTCTATAAATACCTCCAAGGAAAGAGGAAGGGCATGATCCACATCAATATCCATAGCCGCAATAACACAAATGCACACGTACGACTGGAATAGGGTTATTATCTCTTTTCGAGAGGCCCGAACCAGAATAAATTTATGTCCCTAATTCGTTTTTCATTTTGGCGACTCGATACATCTACAACAAAAACCTTTTGATTGGAAGGAATTGTTTGATCCCTCAACTAACAAGTAACCTCGGTGGGGCCTCATTCTTATTTGCAAATCATATATACATATACATGTACGCGGTGGGATCACCGGCGGGAGAGGGGTTCGCGGTGCTGTAGATGACGACGGACCCGGCGATCACGATGAGGAGGCCGCCGTCGTTGAGCAGCGAAGCAGAGGCTATGCTACTGTTTACAACAGTTCTTATTCGATTCTACATGATTTGGGTTGTGGCAGAGGAGAAGCAGCAGCTGTGGAAGTAGCTAGAAAGTGACAAAAGGAAAATAAAGGTTGGCCCAAGTTGCCTCGCAAAAATAAGGTTTGAAAATGTGAGGAAACGAGAGACCCGATGGAGTACAGCTGTTTGGTCCACCTTGCGAGATGTGGATGAGATTAGGCCTGAGCTGCCCGATTTTCCCGCAAGCACTGAAACATTCGAGGCCGGGTTTTTCTGCAAGAGCAAAGAGATGTTTTATGAAAAGAAACACAATGTTTCATAAAAACAAATGGATGTTTTAATAGTGAAACATAACAAAAAAAAATGAATGTTTTAAAGAACAAATTAGATGTTTCATAAGAGTAAACAAGATGTTTCTGTACTCACATGATAATGTTTAAGCCAATGCACTGTACATCTTCCCCAGTAGGTACCACTTCCACCAAGCCATTGCATGAGAGGAGAGAGAGCAAAAGGAAAATGGGGGAGGTAGATCGGGCATGATGAGAGAGTGATTGCTTGAGCGAGAGAGTCGCGAGTGAATAGATAAGGACGACCGAAAAGCATTGCATAGAGCAATTGAGCGAGAGAGTCGTGAGTGAATGGATAAGGACGATCGAAAAGCACCGCATAGTAAGAAAAAAAGAAAGGAGAAGATACAGGATGGCCCCCACATGTGCGTCCGGAGTGCCGGACGCTCGACACGTAGCAATTTCCTTTCTCATATGTTCGAAGCTTCAGCTTGGATGAAATTCGAGTATCTCTTGAGCATGAGTTGAAGGAAAAGAATCGAATCAAGTACAACAACCCAAACACCGCGCGTGTCTGGTCTCTATTCTCCCGTGCAGAATTGTTGAGTTTTGCCATCTTCACACTTTTCTCCCGTGCAGGAATTTTATCTTGTCGTTCAAAAGCTACGCGTACGGCATCTAACTTAGCACGGAAATCAATGGTTGAGCAGCCCAACAAGCATGCAGCGGCGCACAGCGCAACTACGCACAGGAGCCAAGCGGCCGATCCAAAGAAACCTTTGTAACTTTTGATCTGCCAAACCAAAAAATCTCAAATTCAATACGTCAGTTCCTATAGCTAGCTATCTGGGATCCATCCTAACAAGAAACAAGAAATTTAACCCCAAATTCGTGATAAATTTTCAGATTGATCTACTAATAAAAACAAGATGAAAACTCAGATTAAAGGAGAATCAAACCGTTGATGGTTGAAAGTTTCATCTCTATCGCATCTTGATTGATTGTCCATAGTCTCTTCTCACGGAGGACACCACCATTATATACTAAATCCTAACTTTTCAGTTAGGTATCAAATCATGAACAAAAACAGCCACCTTCTAACCTTAGAACGTGTCTTATATAGGGTAGCACATCCCTCGCCCACTAATTAGGCAATTAACTCCTAATTTCATAATTAAGTGACCCCACACACTTACAGCCCATCTCCAACTCCAATATAACTCAACTGTTCAAGCCTTTACGCATCCGAACACCCCGCCGACTGTCTCTCGCCTGCGCACCACATTGAGTCACCTCACGCATCCTCATCCATCGATCATGCACATTGATCCTATCTCGACGCACCCACACGGCATCTCCTTAACTGTCTTGGACCTCACCTCCTCCCTAGAGCCTAGTCCCGGTCTCCGTTGACTTGAGTCGACCCTAATCCCTGCATATCGACAGACAAGCAAACCAATCTGAAAACAAACCTTTCCATCTTAACTAACATTAGTCCAAACTTTTAGAAAAACTCCACTACATATTAAATAGTTGTCAATTACGAATCATATGGTCTTATATTCAAAAAGCCCTTTGCATGTCTTACTTGGTTGAAAACGCTGTAAACATTTTGACTTATGGGTGGTTGGTTGATCGGTTGCTGGCAAGAGCCATGCTTCGAGTCTCATCAACTCATGATTATCGCGACAAAATTACCGTCATGCTGCAGACAAAAAATTGTCTTGTCTGTCTGTGAGATCATGTGATGAGGTATTAACATAATTTTTTTTTTTTTGTGTTTGAGCTTGTGTTTATTGATCTATGTTTGCAAGTTGTAATTTAGAGGGCTTTTGAATAGAGATTAGAATTTTCAAAGGAGTGATCCAGCCTTGAGGTCCGGCGTGATGTGTTGAGGTGGACCGGGGCGGTCTAACACAGCGTTGTGGCAGACCAAGACTCTTTAGACCCTTGTCCGGTCCAGTGTAGTTGATGGCAGACCTTGTGGTGGACCGGGACATGTAGCTTGTGGTTTTCTGTAATTTTGAAGATCTTTCCATACTCAAAAAATTAAGTGTTTCATGATGCATCTTTCTTATTTGGATAACATTTGCATTAGAGCAATCTAAAAATTCATAAAAATTGTTGAAATGCACTGCTGCATAGGGACTCAAGTGCTTGTGGTCATTTGTGCTAGAATTGCTAAATGTTTTGATTTGCATGTGCTTTGTATCATTTTCACTATGGTTTGATGTGGTGTAGGTGTTTATGTACTAATGTGGATCAAGTTGAGAGATACTTGTTTCCGAAAAAAAATGGTTTGCTCGTCTCATGTGCGTAGGTGACCGGAGTGGGTCGACGTCGGCAAAAGATCGAGGACGTGGATTGGTGGTCCACAGTCCATATGATCAAGGGTTCGTGCAATATAAGGGGTGTGTGTAGTGGATTTCGCCTTCGTTCGCTTGCTCCACGTGAAGCGGGCAACAGCGGAGGGAAGGAAGGATTGAAGAAGGGGGTAATGCAATAATTTCACAAGATATGTTTTGGCAAAAAAAAAAAAGAAAAAAACCTAATAGAAGTGGACAGAATGGCAAAAATGGGGGACGGTGCATTTTTTCGGTGGTATTAAAGTGTACCATTTCGCTTCGATGATAGTAAAACACATCATCTTCCAATGTCGTTGAATCAATTTTCCCATTAAAATTTGATTGAAGTTGAGCTACATGAGGCGGTCTTTCGTTAAGTTTTGCTACCAATATTCCTCTAGCTTGGTAGTTTTTACGAGGCATTGGATTTGCATATCCATGTGAATGCTCACAATATCATGTTGCTGATTGTTTACTATTATTGATGTAAGCAAAGCACTTTAATAACGTCCTATGTCTTTGATATTGCAAGGCCCTTGCTTAAAAATAATTCTATTTCATCCTATAGATATTTCTTTTTTATTATTCTCAAATGCTATTATGCACAGCTAACTACATATATCTGCCATCCCACCCAAACAATTTAAAACAAAAAGGACTTTAGTATGTAACTAGTTGAATGCCTGTACATTGCAACAGAATTTTCAAAAGAAGTGATGAAATTCCTGAATTGTGTGACAAATATCAATTTTCTCTCACACACAATTAGACCTTGTGAATGATAATGATTTGGTTATAAGTTGTTATCCATTGCATCACATTGCACAAGTATGCATAGAAGTTTCTTGCTATGAATCAATATTTGAAATTTAACAAAATAATTTGAGCACCTGTTCATAGTTCATAGCTATAAGGCAATACATTGGTGATATTAAGCCTCATTATGCTACAGCCTACAATCATCATCTAGTGCAATCTCACCGGGGTTGACATGATTTTAAGTTTCTAGCAATCAATAAAACATTAGACAGAGAAGAAGTTCTTGTCACCTCTGTGTAGAGATGAAATAAAAAAAAAATTGTGTATCACCTATCATTCAAAAAGCACCTCTAGATTTTCTAAGAGAATTTTACAAGTCTACACCACGTGCCTACCAAGCTGAATTCTTCACATTCAAGATCAAAACTTTTGCTTCCAAAACAAGTTAAAAGAGCAACAGCTCAGCATCTCTCTGATCAATATGGCACACCGTAAATGTATAAAACCGAACAAATGAGACAAATCTATTCAAAAAGAAATGGCACACAGGCGACATCAGCGAGCCAGCAAGCAAGGCGGAAACAAGAAGACGAGATCCACCACGCTGTTTGGGTTTCCATTGCAGTTCAATACAATACGGCAGATATGCATGAACATATGAAAGAATCTCACCGGAGGCATAACGAGGTGAGGCGGTAGTGTAGTGGTAATTGTCTTGCTTAACACACAATACCATATCAGTCTTTTGCTAATTTTCCTCTTTTTTCTTCCTGAAGAGCTTTGATGTCATGTTATAAGAGATTTTGTAATAATACAATCGGTTTGTTGGCTCTCAAACACACCTACAACGCATAAGAGTATTTCAGCTAATCTGGAAACAATACAAGCACACATTGAGGAATTAATGTTTTAGAAGTGTTCAACAAATTTCTCTAAATATCTATCATCATGTCATCAAAGATGAGTTTAGCATGTTCTCTATTAACAACAAATGAAAAGTAAGCAGAGCGAGAGCGAGTAGTAACCTTAGTAACCTGCTTGAGGCTGCAAAATCCTTTGTAGAAGCTGCCGCTGTGGTGGCAGCCTCTGCTGTTCAGCACAAAGACCAGGGCAACCATGTGCATATCTAACATATCCAATCCTGCAAGAAATAAAAGCTCACAGCCATGAAGCACTATGTCAGTTGTTAACAGTTAAGCTTAATACCTGCACCAATCATTTGCATTCACAAGTCTCTAGAGTCCAAAAATTGATAATTGTTGGCTTCCCTGAAAATCGAAACTTGACGGTACAAGGGAAAAAATCATATGACATCATTTTAAAAACTAAAAAAAGAATAAGCTTTGCTCAATATAAACTATGTTTTCACAGAGATAAGCTGATTCATGACTCATAAGTGCCCTTTTCCACCATTTCAAACACCAATAATGCAGAAGTTGAATAATTGAGGAGCATGCATAGTTCATTCTAGAATTGTGATTAATTAAGGAGCAAGCATAGTTAATCTCCTCCTCTCTAATCTCTACTTCATTGCCTTTGTTCATGGCAAGCCCAAGAACTTGATTATCTCGCTCTCCTTCGCACAGCACAACACCACCATTGTTACTACATTCTAGTCCAAAAATAAGCTGGTCAAAAGTTTAAAACCCAATGATGAGCACTTGGTATTCCTCTAGGTCGGACCTTCCCTGTTGCATTCAAATTCTCAAATACTTCCTCCACAGGGATGTGCTCCTGCTATGAAGAAAACACATAATGAGAGAGAGAGAGACATAGTTAATTGCAAATTTTGATTAACAAATGAGATTGTAAAGTTGATTAGATGTTTGAAGTTGATTAGATGTTTGGTGTTGACTGAAATATTAGAGCAAAGCATCTAATCATTAGGTGGCTACAGATCAAAATGTGATTAGTGTAGATGGACAAAAGTCTGGAAACTACATGAGCTAGCTCTCTTGTCAATCAAAAAATAAAAAGAGCACACGGATCTTTACAATTCACATATGTGAGTACAAAATTTGTTAGCCGTTTGGTGCTGACCGAAATATTAGAGCAAAGCATCTAATCATTAGGTGCTTTTCCTGACCAAAACTTTTCCAAACACATCATCCCAGTAAAACTGAACTTTAAATAATACCAAACATCACAGGTAATTTTATCAAGTCCTTATGCAGCGAGCCCATGACCAAGAACCGCACTAATACCAAACATCGAATGTCAAACCACCGTGCGAAGGCCAAAACCAATCTAATGGCAGATGACCACTTCTGTCTGAACTGCTGTTGCTCGAGCTACTCTGTTTGCTTCGGTCAGAAGAAAAGAGCAGGGGGCTGCTGGCTTGGGAAGTAAGGGAGTGAGTGAGAGAGGTGGGGTTTAAATAGAGGGGACAAAGATGGCTAGGGTTCAAGGGCAAAAGTGGAAGAGAAAAAGAGAGAAGGGGAGCTAGGGTTTCCACCCCAATTTATTGGGCTTTGTCATGAAAAAGGTGAGCATGACATATGGGTCCCACATGTGGCTTGGAGTAGTAGAAAGAAAGGAAAGAGAAGGGAGTATGATGGGTGGGGTCCACGCATCATCAGGAGACAGAAGTGAAAGGGGAAAAGGAGAGAGGTGAAGTCCGAAAAGAGAGTTTAGGGGAAATAAATAGTGTTAGGGTTTAATCTGAAAATACATGCGCATATGTTTATGCACATATACACATTACATTATATATATTTTTAATAAATCAATTTATGTTAAAATGAAATCCATAATTGAAATAGTGTTTTGTTATCCTTTTATGAAATCGAAATCAAGATTTTGATTATCAAAATATTGTATTAGGGTTTTCAAAAATAATTATTTTAAATATTAAATCAGGAATTTAGTTTTTAGGAAATTAATATAGTAACATGCACATTTTCAAACATGGTTTTAAAATGTGAAAACACATGCATGATGATGTCATGATTTATATTTTTTTTGAAAATGCGCATGTTACATGATCAAACATGATATCCGAAGAAAACTTCATGAAACTATCAAGCATGACAAGTTTAGGGAATAACAATACGAGTACGGATAGTATCCGTGGATAATATCGACGAAAAAATATGGACAATATCTTACGGATACTATCCAAATTCTTAGTAGGCACTATGCTTCAAAATTTAATCCACGCCACCAGACCACCAACCCAACTAGAGACCCTAAAAGGGCAACCCCACCTGCCACCATGCCATGAAAAGCAAGCCTACTGCTTCCCAACCCACCGGTCACAAAGAGGCACTAACCAACCACCATCTAGGCAATGCATAGTTTGAATGTTCAATTCTTCTTTTCTAATCTGCGTTTTCACATATTATCCGACAAAATATCTGCTCCAACCAATATCCGATCTTGTTGTATTATTTATATTCTTATGTATCTAATAGTGTCCGTGTTTATATCTGATACTATCTGTTGCTGATAAAAAAAATTACGGATACGGATACAATATCACTGATATCGTTTGCATGCCTACCTTGAAGCAATGTTACAAATCAATCACCTTTATATATTTTTTAATATGCTTGTTCACCTTTATATATCACTGATATTGTCCATTTTTTATTGAATGGAGCCAAATAATCCTCTATTCTTTGGCTTTAGATTATTATTGCGACGGACCAAATTTTCAGTAAAATTTACCAGAAAATATCCAGAATGCCAACTGTCCAGGATTTCAGTTACATTTAGAAATAGTACAATTTGCTTGGTTTATTACATGTTACAAATATTTTACAGCAGGAGTGAAAATATAACCTGGTAATAAAAAGAAAATACATGCCCATGTACCACAGGCAGAGCCTGAGCATAAGGTAAACCTTAGAAATCGATCCTATGCAAATTTCTGTCTTCTTCATAAATGTCCATTTCTGAGTATAAAGTAGATCCTGTAAAAAAAGAATAAATAGCCCATATAATGTGGGTAAGTACTAATTGTACTGGTAGGTTTTTTTGAGAGAATAACACTATTATTATATGAAAATAGGATTCAAGAAATAGTAAGGTTTTATGGTAAATATGCAATTTTGAACTTTTAAAAGTCTTATTATATTTCTGAAACAATTTATAATAAGAGTACAAATTCTATCATCTTTCTCCATCCTTATTTATTTGCAATCCAGACAATAATTTTTGTGGGACAAATTCATGAGTTTTGATAAATAAGAGAGGCATCACCCAATTGACACAACTTCATATACCTGAAGTAAGGTACATCGATGAATTTGTTATTAGCTCTGCAGAACCTATCCAGCTTTACCCATATAGTGGCCTACTACATGGATGGGAGAAAATTTGTGTCATTCTTATTCTTTTAAACCCAAGTTTTTATAGAAGCAAACGATATCTAGATATTCTCTTACCACAGAGCAAATATCTAGTGCTCTTGAGTGTCAATCAACACTCTTGATCCTCTAACCCAAGACGGCAATACTCTGTTTCCGAATCTGCTTCTATAGTTTATAGAGTAACAATTCCAGGGAGTTCACACTCTCTCTACCTGGTATTATTAGGCTGGTACTCCACGTACCGACGGGCCCACATAACATATCACTGTTTCCGAATTACTCTATATAAACTCAATCAACCTTCCATACCACAGCTTTTCCATATCAAATAAGTTATCCAATCTAACTTATTTGTACAGATCAATTCTCCATTCTTTCATGAGATAATCAAATTTTAATATTTTTGCCTATACTAGGGTTTTATCAGGGGTTGATTATTTTTAGGTGGCTTTTAAGGTATGGGGCTTGGATAAAAATTATACTTGGAATGAATAAATAAATAACTAGAAAATATATGCAATAAATAATAAGTAAAAGGAATGTAGGTATATCAAAATGCATCAAGAATAAGAAAACCTGTCTTGTTTGGAGGTTGGATCACACTTATTGTATCTTTTGGACATTTTCGGCTAAAGCTTCCAGAGAACGAAGTTTGTCGTCTATACATTGTAAAAAGAGAGAAACTCCAATAAATATTCAAATAAGAAAAGTTTTAAATAAATAACAAAATAAAAAGGGTGATGGGTTGTACGATTTTCTAGAAGTTTGAAAATATTTTCTAAAAGAAAAGAGGTAGGGGTTTTATGTAAAAATAGGTATTTTGGGCAATATAACGCTAGGGTTAGAGTATGGGATTGATAATTGGTGATTATAAATAATATGGAGATTTTTATTTTTGGAGAATTGTTATTAATTTTAGAATATTAATATTTCTATTTGACCTTATAGTGATAATAGTTGGAAGAGTTGATTTTGGCATTATAATCCTATATGGAAGTGTTTATATAAGTTGAATGGGACATGTAAAATTTACTAGCATAGTTTAATATTAATTTTATATTTTAAGGAAAGTTCTAATTTAATTAAAGAAAATGTTTTAAATCCAAATTAGAATTTCTATAGGTTTTAAAAATGTAGGGTACTATTTCTAGATGTATAATATTATTTTGAGTAATTTTATATTGAATATTTTTACTAATTTTGTTTATAGTTTCTTTGATTTTAAGAATTATATCTAAATAAGAAAAAGAGTAAAGGATTTATTTAAGTTATTTTATTAAAAAATATGATATTTTATATTTTATATAATTCTTTATCTTATTTTAGATTTTCATGAATTTTTATAATTTATAAAAGTGATTTGATATTTTTAAATAAAATTTAAACAATGTAAGAAGAAATAGAAAATAGAAAAGTTTTAAAATTCTTACTGGGATGTGTTCGGCCCAATTGGCTATGTGGCCTGTTGCGCTGACACGCGGGACCCATTGCGGAGTGGGGCTGACGAGGGGACCTATTGGCAGTGAAAGGGGAGACGTGCGTGGGCTTGGCCGGGTGGCTGACCCGTGGGGTCGGTTTGTCAGTGAAGAAGAAGAGGGGAATGAGGGGAACGACGGTGAGGATCACCGGCGACGGTGAGGGAGGCCAGCGGTGAGAAATTGAAGGGAGAATTATGCAATTGGGAGCTTGAGGAATGTTTTCATGGTTGCGAGGGAGCTCGGGATGGCTCGGAGTGGCCGGGCGGCGGAGCTATGGCGGCGGCATGACGGGGTGACGGCGAGGAGGGAACTCTAGTGAAAATTGGGTCTAGGCGATGGTCGGAAGAGGTTTGTGGTAGGGAGTAGAGTATTTTATGTGTGGGCGTCGGAGTCAAAGAGAGACCAAAGCAACGGGAAGAGAGATCGCCGGAGTTGGGAGAGGTGGTGGTGGAGATGGCAATTTAGGGCAATGGAGAAGGAGAGATTGGGCGGCGGAGGAAGCTTGAGGCATAGTGGTGCCAAGGAAGGGGTTTTTATAGGCCAATATGGAGTGGCGGGCACGGCAATTAAGCCTTATGGCGGCGGCGAGCAATTTACCAGCCAAAAGTAGTAGATAAGGGTAATGACGCGGCGGCGGGTGTTGGCGGCGAGAAGGGTAATCTGATGGAGGCGAAACCGGAGTAAAGACCGGATGGGAGCGGCGGCGGTGAATCTCCGGTGGGTGCCAGCGGCGGCACTGAGAGCTTGAATCAGTGGGGAGGAAGAAGAACGCCGGCGGCCATTGGATCCAGGAGAATCCTATGGGCGCCGTTGATTAGAGATAGGAGACTAACGGGTGGGACCCGAAAGTCAGTGAGTGGAGTGGCTGGTTTGGGTTTTAAGTGGAGGCGGATTTCTGGAAACGGAAAGCGTACTCCGAGTCTTACCTAAAAAGGAAGGTTTTTATTTTTAAAAGGAAAGGTTTTCCAGAATTTATTTTAGAGTTTTAAAAATTCATAGAGGGATATAGGAGGTTCATAAAAATATGAAATAATATTCTAAAAATTCAGAAAAATGAGTAGAATCCAAATATGAAATAATATTTATTATTTTATGGAATTTATATTTTTAGAAAGATATAGTTAGGGTATTTTCTTTAGGGAATAAATAGAAGTTTAGTTTAGAAAATTATTTAAAATTTAGGAATGGTTATAGAAATATATTTATGACTTTTGCTAAAAACTTTTTTTGCTGAATTTAAAATTTTGGGTATGTAACAAATATGAACTAAAGCAAAATGGCATATCAAACTATCTATGCTTCTTTTTATCATGAAGTTATAGAGAGTTCTCCAGTATCACCGAGGGTCAAACGGAAACAACCTCTATGTGATTTTTAATCTCAAGGATAAGGTTGTGTACACCGACCCCCTTACCTCGCTTTGGAGGAGTTTCCTCATAAACATTAGGGTATGATGATATCAATGCTAGGTAAATTGTAGGAAGTTGACCTTCGAGAATTCTAGAAACAGCTTGAAATAGCTGATCTTCTTTGCTTTCCTTGTTTTTTAGTGCTTTGGGAAGCACCACCTTCAAGATTTGCAAAACATAGGATCTGGAAGTCAAAATATTTAGCTTTTAAAAATGCCATAGCTTTATAAAACTAGTGGCTAGAAAACCAAAAAACTTAGGCGAGCGCCATGGCTCGGACGTCCGATCCATCGGACGCATGACGTCATGCTGACGTCATCACGGAAACTTAAAAAATAATTGTGAAAACTTGTGAAAACTATTGATGAAACTTGATAGTATACAAATGAAAACATGGACGAAACTGATGAAAACTTGAGTAATTTCTGCTAAAACTTGTGGGGACTACTGATGAAACTTGACTAATAACCACTGAAATTTGCAAAAATTACTGATGAAACTTGAAAGACCATTGAAACTTGAATAGTTTCTTCTAAAACTCAAGAAACCTACCGATGAAGCTCGGCTAAACTACTGATGAAACTTGAAGAAGAACCGATGAAACTTGGTTAAACTATGCTGAAACCTGAAGAATGACGAATAAAACTTGGCTAATCTACTGATGAAATTTGGCTAACCAACTAATGAAACTTGAAAAAGGACTAATAAAATTTAGGTAAACTACTGATGAAACCTTGTGTTCCACTGTTGTTCAAAAAATCATCCAATGCAAATAAGAAGTTTCACGAAACAAAACAAAGTTTCAGCAGGCAAAACCATAGTTTTGTACATACATGACTCAAGGTTCATTGAGAAAATAGGGGGATTCACCTTCTCCTAGCCCTTTTCTTCTCCAGATCCGGCGAGTCCCCACGCGGTGCTTGCCGGATCCGGCCGCCAAAAAGCTCCCTAAGCTCACTCACCTTCCATACTGGGAGAGGGGTAGAGAGAAAGGATGGGAAATAGAGGGAAGATGAGAGATGGGGAAAGAGAGTGCAAGGGAAAGAGGGGAGAAGGAGCAGCGGCACCAACACCAGCGAGCGGCGCCGGCACCAGCGAGGCGCGCCACCGGCGAGTGGTGTTGGTCCAGCAACGACGTAGAAACATAGATAGTACCGCTACGCGTGGCTCGCCACTTGCGTCGGTGTCCGCGTCTTCATCGACCACCGCGAGGTGTTCCTATCGGTCGCCAGCATCGAGCGAGCGAGCGAGGAACGAGTGGCGAGCATTGAACGAGGAGCGAGCAGCAAGCGAGTGAACGCGCGGATGCAAAACACAAATATAATGCCATTTGCGAGACACCGCGTCGCATCCGCGTCCGTATTATCACCGCATCGCGTCCGCGTCCAACCGTCCGTATTATCGATCGGACGTATGTATCCAAGTATTTCCCAAAAACTTACATAGCTTTCCTTCTTCTCCCCTTAAATCAGGGAGGCACTAGGTATTCGAGTATAACACCAACGTTTCCATGTCCTGATGTCTATCGATTCGATGCAAAGAAATTATGCAGCGGACGCCTAGTTCGTCGGGCCTAAACAGGATCCTTTTCGTCGTTGTCACGATACTATCAAGGTTATATTTACGTGAGAACCGTGGTGAGAACTGAGAAGGTCAATGTATTTACAGGGTAAACAGGAAGCTCATAAGGTCGTGATAGCGGTGTACCTCACAAATAATTATTTTTAAGAATTATATAAGATTTAAAATATGAAGTCCTATTTTAGCATATTTCCATTGCAATGTATGATGTAGATGGCAATGACTGGTAAGATTCTATGATACGGAGAGCAATCCTGATACTTCACACCATGTGTTCAATCGGTCCTGATCCTTCATATTTTCAAATCATGTGTTAGTAATAAGATTTTACTAATATGATGGACTGGAGAGCATGCATACAATCTCTTTTAAGAATATAACCAAGGTAAACTTTCCCAGTAAAATGGGAGTGAAACACCCCTCCACTTATACAAATTTAAATGCTATCAAATTAATGTTATTAAGGAATCATTAAAGCAAAGAACAAAAAAATGATGCGTGCGTGCGTGTGTGTATATATATATAGGCGAAATATGTGGTGCAAACCACTGTTTTGGTGCAAATCCGTGAAAATCATACTTAAAAATATTGTAAATTCGTGAAAAAATTACTGGAGATAGGTCTTGACATGAACTATATTATCACCAAATCTCAAGACCAAATTCAACTTCGTTTGGGAGCTATAAAAAAGACAAATTTTGAATGAATAGTTTCATGTCGCTGTTTGTTCAAAATTTGTCTTTTTTTTATCTCTCAAACAAAGTTGAGTTTGATCTTGAGATTTGGTGATAATATTGTTCATGACTATATCTATCTCCAGTAATTTTTTCACAAATTTACAAAACTTTTAGGTATATTTTTCACGGGTTTGCAACATATATATATATATATATATATATGTGTGTGTGTGTGTGTGTGTGTGTGTGTGTGTGGAGCGGAGTATATCATTTCCAGGACATTATGAACAAACCATAATATTCAATTATATATGCACAAATACGAAACCGTGTCTTTATTAAATCATGATCCATATGCAGCTGAGTATTACATTGCCACTCATCACTTAACTGCACATCTCACTATTTTATACATACACCTGGGAGACTAAACAATTAATATACAATATTACATTTCTCGAATACATCCTAAGTCTATGAGTGATCTTCGTACTCTCCGTTCTGCATATGGGAGTTGTTGCCAATTTTCTCGTCTTTCCAGCCATACTTCTTCCATTGTAACCATCCTAGCAGCAAGGCGCCTGAAGGAGGAGCAAGATTGCCATTCAGGAGCCAGGGAGCGGCTGGACTATCCTCCTACCACCACTAATTTCATCCAAGGGACTGCAAGGTCACATACATTGTGCTCAGCCCCCCTTCCCTTTCTTTTCACTGCATTAATTGCTCACATATCAGTTTTCAATTCCCCAATTTAGAACCCTGAAGTTTTACACCTGCATTGCAAGGTAGCATCATCTCCATCTCATGTAAGTGCATTATATCGATGCATATCTTATCCCTACTAACACACCTAGACATGCTCTAAATCATCGTAAGCAACAGATTACTATTGAACCCAAGTCCCAAGTGTTCATGCACAACACATGGAACCCTTAGAGCATCCTTCTCACATCATTTATATTTCTACATGCCATCTTCTGACAATACTAGAGCAGGACATTAGCTAAGCTCCCCACCACAGTAGAATCAAGGAAGTTGTGATGTGGTTGCCGTCATGTGCCCCTAAAGATCGTTGCATGCTCCTTGGCGCACGAGCAACCCATCTGTACCAACATAACGGCCATCCAACATTGAACGTTCACCTCGACCCTAATACCACATTTCTACCCTGAGTGCTACAAGCCTATACAATGAACCCTAAACCAACCACCCCTTCATCTCAGCACCACACCAATCCAAGCATAATGGGGTAAGCATCAAAGTAATCTCAAATCAAAACACTAAACAAATACTAGGAATTGGGGAATTAGTAGAGCAAGATTTGGAGAGGGGATTAGAGCGGTAGAACCCTTGATCGAAGGCAATCGAGGTTGGATACCGACGGTGTAGCTGTAGCCCACCACCTGGCCGAACCTGATGAGTATCCGCCGAAGGCAGCCACGTCCCTAGCCAGAGCTAGATATCGCTGGACGCCGCCAGGGAGGACCAAGCCAGGACAGTGGCGGCGCTCCTGTACCTGGCAGAGGCGGCACGCTCCAGCACGGCGAGCTTGGATTGCCGGCCGAACCTGGACAAAGTGGCGGCGCAGCCCAGCGCCCTCCTAGGCGCGCAAGAAGAGAGAGGGGTTGGGGGAGGCGCTGGAACAGGAGAAGTTGGGGGAGGCGCTCGGACCGGAGAAGCTCGGGGAGGCGCAAGAGCCGAGAAGCACGGGAGCTAGGGCGCCGGCACAGGAGCAAGGCGGTGAGTGGCAGGAAGAAGAAGGGAGAGGGGTAGGGGAGGCGCAGGAGTAGGGGGAAGCTAGGAGAGGCGCAGTAGAAGAGGAGACATAGGGGTAGGGCCGCGCGGGAGGAGGAAGGGGCGAGGTCGTCGGAGCCAGCGGCACCGCCACCTGCGGCTCTCTAGGCCACGCCGCGGTGAAGAGAGGGGAGAGGACGGGAGGAATAGGAGGGAGACAGTGTGTGTGGATAGAGAGGAATTGAGGTGAGGTGAGGAGGCTTAGGATCGGGAAATTTTATTTTAGGCTAGGGATTTGGTTTTGAGCCGAGTCAGCTTCGGCTTGTAACGACTCGGCTCTGGGCAGGGTAGGAACCAGCTCGGGTAGTATAAATTAGTGCATTTCTCCACACACACACATGTATATATACAAATATTCTCACACATAAATTTATATAAATATACACACATGTTGATCTAGCCATAAAACAAAAATAAAAATAAGATAAATCGGTAATCATATTTTACCAAAGCTAGTCAATAACTATAGCTTAAACCCAATACGTTACTTATTTTTTTCAGGAGGTAATTTAAATCAGATAGTTGAGAACGAACAATTGGACGGCGGTGCTGGATATTGGTACCCTGTTGAAGGCAAGCTTTCCTTTGACTACATGAGTAGTGTACTTTAACAGTACATTATTTTAAATTATATACCACTAGCATCTAATGAATGTACTTGTTTTTGCCTAAATAATGTGCACCGTTGATGAATGGAGTAGCGACTTGATCGATGGAGCGATCGGGTCGCTAGAAGTAATATTGGTGGGTGAAGGGTGCCCTGGAAAGGTGCAGAAGATAGGCGGGACCCTTTACATGGTATAATATAATGATATTTCCTATCACTTGGGCATTAAGCCGTAAAGAAACGTATCAGCCATAGTCTCACGTTGCGATCAGAGGAGGTGGATCTATGAGGTGGTTACATTCTCCACATTGGGTAAGTAGATAATTAGGAGGGGTGGGTGAGCGGACCCAGGGTGAGCGGACCCAGGTTTTCCTGACCAAGCGGCAATATATTATCCCGGGATGATACTCATGGCGTCGGGAATGAGTAGAACGGTTGAGTAGTAAGTTGGTGAGGATGGGGTGGTGTGTAAGGATTGTCCTGCCGAGAGCATCACAGATTGCTAATCAACCGGGCTAGAGATGTAACCCACCAAATAGAGTAAGCACTCTGAGTCCCGAACTGCTTTGGGGCGACTTTGGGTAAAGTGGTACAAACCTGCGCAGGGTAAAATCATGAATTCATACCTGTCTCCTGGACTGGAGGCTACGGAGGCTAAGTCCGCCTTATATACGAGTGTTAGTAGCTTTTATAAATTTTAAAATAGATCAACCCTTTTTAAATCTGTATTTTGATTAATTAGAGAAGTTAGCAGGGAATAAACTTCCAATCAGATTAAGAAAGGTAGTATTATTTTTGATTTGTTTGCTATTATCGCTTGCTGAGTACTTGTGTACCCACTCTTTCTATTACCCCTATTTTTCTAGATACCATTGTCGATGAGGACGCGGTCATTTGTTTTGAGATCATTGAGGGTGAGGATCCTCAGGGTGTTGAGGAAAATAGGAAAATCCCGATGGTGGTGACCTCCTAGAGGACTTCTTTTAAAAGAGGTCATGACAGTAGTAGATCAAGTGAAAGCCGTCGCTTAAATAATCAGTCACCAGGAAGGTGGCTTATGTGTAATTAAATTAAGTTTGGACTCTGTTGTAATAATAAAAAAAATGCCGCCATGCGTGGCCTCATGATGTAATAATGCATGATACTCTCTAATTATTGTTCTGTTGCAAAACTCTGATCTGGGCAGCGTATTCGAAGGGACTTTGCAGTTGAGACATCCTTCGGGTGTATATGCCTAAACACACATAATTACTTCATGATTTTGGTATGATGAAGCCATTAACATGTGGTAATTGGGCGGGTCGTCCCAGGGAGTTAGATAGCAGAGGCATGTAGTGATAACTACATTTCAGAGGACATAAGTTCGATTTTGCCTAGCAGGGAATTAGATTCTATAGAGAGCAGCTACCTTCAATTGTCTAACTGACAATTGAACCTACAAAAGTAGCAAAAGCAAGTTAGTGTTGATGCTAACCAGCACATTTTCTGTTTTAGATGTTAGGCACCACGTCAGTAATACACGTGACATTATAGGCCACTGGCAAGCAAGCACTTCGCCAAAAAGCAGCCTGTAATAAAAATTAACGAAATAAGCTCAAGAAAATAAAAATAAGAGAATTTATCAGCTACGATAGAGTACATAATTGGAAATTAGGAAGGAACCAATAGAGCAACGGATATCAACTAAATCTTACAGCCTAAATTTCACATTTAGATATTGCACTTGAAAGTTCAAATAACACACATGATTTGAACTAGCTAAGGACGGTATTGCACTATTGCTGCAATCTCCACAACACAAATAAACACACTTCTTGTATAAGTGGAAAAGTAACTGGTTTATCTCATAGCAGCCGCTGCCAAACAGTAGGCCATCCACATCTCAACATCAAACCCAAAGGCTCCTTAGACCGCAACTAAGGCACAAAAAGACTTCAAAATTCCAAAATTCCAATGTAAAAAACAACGCAGATGACCAACCTAAGCAAATTTGAAGGATATTTATAGCAGAGAAAAAAATGCTAGCCATTTATTATACGACTTCTCTCTTGTAGTGAACTCTGATTCCAAAAACTATTGATCGGTTTACATTATGGTAGCAGGATGTCATTAAAGGATGCAATGCATGTTGATTTGAAAAGGGTTCAGGCATGGTAGTAATTACATTTAACTATTTGTTAGAAAAGTTAATCTAGCTGGATATGAAAATGTGTTACTACACAGAAATGGATAGTTGCTGTTGGCCATAAATATGAAGAATATGATGTCTGTCGATATTCAATCATGCTTGATTTTGCATTTCACAGCTAATTATTCAGGTACAGCAAAAGATATGTCAAGTTATAATGTCCACGTTGTCCATAAATTAAGCCCAACATCATCAAATCATTAAATAAATTAATCTAAAGGACCAAATAAATTAGTCAAATTGATGTGTGTTAGCATTTCTCAGTTAAGCACATAATTATCAAGTCGATGAGTGTTTTGAACTTTCCATTGGAAGCTACCATACATATTAAATTAACACTTTTGTTTAAACTTTTTTTAGCAAACACTTTTGTTTAAACTCATATCATGGTTTCCTGAAGATCTTATTCACGAGCACTTTGCTCAATGCAGCTCCCTGAAGGGTCTGCATTCTTTACAATCCATGGGTGCTTCATAATGTCATCAAGAGAAAGTTTCTTTCTTGAATCTTTCACTAGAAGCTGCATACAAAATTCACAGCCCAAAAGTCTAATCCACTTTCATCTCCTCTTATATGATATAACCTCCAATCCCTATCATTTGAATATATAAATAGATAACTGATATTCTCATATGTTACCTTCGAAATGAGATCCTTGGCTTCAACAGATACATAATGAGTTGAAGGGAACATCAAGTCCATTTTGACTATCCTGCTCAAAATTCATGTTAGAGTCAATATAAGAAGCCAAGATTGGGAAAAACACAAATTCTTAGCCCTTACCTCCTCAGGGTATCATTCTGATATGCAGCTTCAAAAGGAGGTGAGCCATATAAGAACTCAAAGCATAGGACTCCTAAGCTCCAGTTGTCAACAGCATGGTCATGAGCTTTTTTCTCTACCATCTCTGGTGCCAGGTAATCTATTGTACCACAGAAAACTCAAAATTTAATGCACCAAGATGGCACCAACCATCATTCCTAACATATCAACTGATCATGTTTGTTCTATACTAACTCTTACTCTCATGGATGTGGACAACACAACGAACAACACATCTGCTAGCATTCGATGAACCCTATTGCAACACAAGATGCCTAAATAATTCTAGAGCACATGCATTTCCAAAATAACTGCTTACACAATCACACACGGTACACAAATGCAAGTCAACATAATCATATATGACCTCAAAGAGGAGTGCCATGTCTAGCTTTATTTACCTAAAAAATGTGTACCCTTATTCTGACAAATTGGCACAGCGCATGTGCATTGTGTACACTAGCAGTCTAGCACCCTGCATCCTTCATTCTTTGTGGGCGTAAAGGGGCGCAGCGAAAAACGTGTTTACACATAGCAAATAGTCTCACAAGCATTTCACCGAACACCTTGTGTGCATAACAAAAGAACAAACTTTGGTTCAAATCTACACACATCAAGCTACCCCAAGCTTCCTCCCGAACAATATACTTGCAAGAACCAACTCACTAGATGATCAATACCCCAACATTATCATCAACATAACAAAAAACCTTTGTATGCCTTGTATGCCAAATCAACCATACAACAAGAACATTATGTATGAACCAATAGCAAGCAAGATAGTGACCCATGCAACACATATGGCAAAGAGAATACCGAATCAAGAGTAGACACCAAGATTTATGTGGAAACCTTGCGCGGAGAAACCACGGGCAGCGACGAGACGAGCAATCCACTATGAAGATGAAACAATACAAGAGGTGGGAGCCAACAAGAGAGGAGAGGCTCTAAATCACCCACAATTTCACTCTCTAATGGATGAATTTGGTGGAATCAATCTGTCCTCTAACCCTAGCTCTCCCTTTCTCAAATGACAGCACTTTGTGTATTCCCGAGTTGGGGAAAGGCTTATAATGGCAGCTTTGCAGAAAGGCCCCTAAAGTTCTAAATTGTTGCAAACAACGCCGTTTCCAGCCTACTATACATAAAAGCAATGTTTTGCATGATCTAATGACTAAAATGGAGTCCAAATGGGTCAAATAGGAGCTACACATCACCACATTCTTTCATGTTAATGGATAAGGTCCTTCCTGGACATTGCATTTTGAGTTTTAAAATTTCTGGGAAGTCAAATTTTGCATGCCATATTCAGTATATTGTTTTACATGTAAAAATACCTATGTACTGTATTCTTAAGAAACCTTGAAGAAAAAATAAAATAAACTTTCTGCGTGCAATATGAATATATGTCACGTGGGCTATACATCCTATTTGTGGGAAAAGCTTTTAGTAATGACTTTTTAGAATGACAATAGGTTCACAAAAAAATATAACAAAACAATCAAAGGCAGCAAAAGCTCAAAAACACAAATTTACTGGCATATATAGATATCAACCCATGCAAATACTTACAAAAGATAAGCGTAAAAAAGTGCGACAGCTGCAGTGAGTATAACGAACCTCAATATGTAGGAGCAAATTTTCCGACTTGATGTCCATATGAATTACCTTCTTCTAGATGATCAATACCCCAACATTATCATCAACATAACAAAAAACCCTTGTATGCCTTGTATGCCAAATCAACCATACAACAAGAACATTATGTATGAACCAATAGCAAGCAAGATAGTGACCCATGCAATACATATAGCAAAGAGAATAGCGAATCAAGAGTAGACACCAAGATTTATGTGGAAACCTTGCGTGGAAAAACCACGGGCAGCGGCGAGACGAGCAATCCACTATGAAGATGAAACAATACAAGAGGTGGAGCCAACAAGAGAGGAGAGGCTCTAAATCACCCACAATTTCACTCTAATGGATGAATTTGGTGGAATCAACCTCTCCTCTAACCCTAGCTCTCTCTTTCTCAAATGACAGCACTCTGTGTATTCCTGAGTTGGGGAAAGGCTTATAATGGCAGCTTTGCAGAAAGGCCCCTAAAGTTCCAAATTGTTGCAAACAACCCCATTTCCAGCCTTCTATATATAAAAGCAATGTTTTGCATGATCTAATGACTAAAATGGAGTCCAAATGGGTCAAATAGGAGCTACACATCACCACATTCTTTCATGTTAATGGCTAAGGTCCTTCCTGGACATTGCATTTTAAGTTTTAAAATTTCTGGGAAGTCAAATTTTGCATGCCATATTTATTGTTTTACATGTAAAAATACCTATGTACTGTATTCTTAAGAAACCTTGAAGAAAAAGTAAAATAAACTTTCTGCGTGCAATATGAATATATGTCACGTTGGCTATACATTCTATTTGTGGGAAAAGCTTTTAGTAACGATTTTTTAGAATGAGAATAGGTTCACAAAAAATATAACAAAACAATCAATGGCAGCAAAAGCTCAAAAACACAAATTTACTGGCATATATAGATATCAACCCATGCAAATACTTACAAAAGTTAACCATAAAAAAGTACGACAGCTGCAGAGAGTATAACGAACCACAATATCTTGTTGCAAATTTTCCGGCTTGATGTCCCTATGAATTACCTTCTTCTTGTGACAGTATGCCAAAGCACCAGCAAGGCTTGCAACGTACTAAAATACTTTTAAAAAAGGTACTGGCTCACACAAAATACAAAGCAAAGAATGGTAGAACAAAATTAATATCACAATGCACAAACCGAGTTGGTGTTATGGAAAATATCGTTGTTTCTCTCAAAGAGCTAAGAATCCTTATATTGTTTAGTTTGTGGATGTTAGAATTGGATAGTTGGGTGGCTTAAATATCAGAGTGAACTGCAGGTCTAACTCCTAAGGTGTATGTTGACTATTTTCTGTTTTGTGAGCAGAAAATGTGTAGATTTTATTTTGTTTTCGTTTATAAAAGAGGAGTGAAGCTTGCCCTATATTTGTTTTCTTCCAAAAAAAATGGTTCTAGAGCCTGTAAAGAAGCTCATTATCTCGCAGTGTGGTATAAAGATCAACCAAAGCCCAATAAAATCAATACTGCCTTACAAAAATAGGCACCAGAACTGATAAAGATAAAAAAAAATTACTACTTCAAAACAATGCAAAACCAATATGACTAATAAATACATGCAAGTTAGAATTTGACCTCCAAGTCTTTGAACACCACCTGGCATCCGTCTAGACTGAACGCTTGGACAGTGAACAGCATGTTGTCTTCATACCCCAGTGACGAAGCATCACTGTTCAAAAGTGATGCTTCGCTGCTGGGGTATGAAGGCAACATGTTGTTTACTGTCCAAGCATTCGGCCTTGCAGATGCGAGGAGTTCAAAGAGTGGACTCAAAGTTAGGATTTGACCTCCAAGTCTTTGAACACCTTCTGGCATCCATTGGGGCCGAACGCTTAAATAGTGAACAGCATGTTGCCTTCATAACCTAGCGGCGGAGCATCATTGTCCAAGAGTGATGCTCCGCCACTGGGTTATGAAGCCAACATGTTGTTCACTATCCAAACATTCGGCCTTGCAGATACAAGAATGAGTTCAAAGAGTGGACTCAAAGTTAGGATTTGACCTCAAAGTCTTTGAACACCTCCTGGCATCCGTCGAGACCGAACGCTTGGACAGTGAACAGCATGTAAAATGTGATTATTGCATATGGACAAAAATATGAAAATTACATGAGCTAGCGCACTCGTCAATCAAATAATGAAAAAAGCACAAGGAGAAGGGATCTGATTTCATCCTTACTAAAGAAGGGATCGGTGACGTACAGGATGCCCGGATCTAGGCATGACGGTGCTTGGGATGGCTAGATCGGTGCTCAGCGGCGCACGAGGTGGCTGGATCTAGATCCAAGCTCATCGGCATGGGGGTAAAGCTAGCCAAATGGGCCGGTGCAACTGGGCCGAACCGGGCCGGCCCGTACTGTTCATCGAACCGGGCCGGTATAAACCGAACCGAACCTAGGCCGAGGCCTCGGCCTGTCGGGCCGCCCATTGTTCGATAGTAACGGGTCGGCCTGCCTGGGCCGCCCGATTCGGTTCACATCAGAGCACATTTATTTAATTAAATATATTCATTTCTATATATATTTCCTTATAATGTGTAATGTATTTATTCAATTTATAGTGCATATGTGTGAAATATAGTGGTTTTTCTTAATTTATTTATATATTTTTAATTAAAATAAACCAGCCCATATAAAACCGGCCTACTGCTTGGTTTGGTTCACTGTGCCATTGCAACGCCTCCTCCTTTGTCCTTGCATGTTGTTGGCCATACGCTGCTGCCGTTGAGGGTCATTATCGCTATCTGTCGCCATCGCCATGCGCTGCTGCCCGCCTCCTCCAGAACCTCCTTAGCCCTTGCCGCCTTGTAGGCCGAGTCAAGGCCAAGGCCGAGCCAAGACCGCTTGCCACCGCCGGTTTTCCCTACCCCTAGCCAGAGCCCTTAGCACGCCACCACCGGGCCGGAGCCGACCCCACCGCCCTATCCCTTGAGCCATCTCCCAACAAGATCAGCCACCGCTTGCGGTCTTGTTGCCGAAATAGCGCCTGAGCAGCCAAGGCTTGCACACCACCACCGGAGACCAGCGCCACTGCTGCCCAGCCTAGCCACCTCGCCTCGCCGGTGAGCTCCCGCCGAAGTCGCCGCTTCCCACCGGCCGCCACCTCTCTCCCTCCCCTTTGGCTTTCTCTCTCTACCTCTCTCTTTCCCTCTCTTTTCTCTCTCTCTCTCTCTAATTCTCACTCATCTCTTGTTCTTATCCGGTGGAGACACCCAGTTAGGTCAACTGCGCAGTGGGACCTGCAGCTACAGGGTCATTTCTCTTTTTTTTTAGGAATTTCAGCAAATAGCAATCCTTCCCAATTTCGCTCCGGATTCCTCCGACCTCCGATTCTGGCGATTCAAATTTCTAAAAATCCAGAAAAATCATATCTACATTCTATAATTTTTTATAATTTCTAAAATTATTTTGCTATGCATGGTATTTATTTGTTGTCTTTTCCTCGGCTGCGTATGCTAGGCCGTTCGAGTGACGAAGGAGGTTTTCTCGACGCCGCCGATGTACCGCCGGAACCTGAGTACCCCGAAGGCAAGTCTTTCCCCTAGAATCCTAATTTTGTAGGTTTGTCCAAAATTGCTATGTGGATTAAAAGCGCGTATGATTGAATAGTGTCACCTAGTGCATGTACCCGTCCGGTATATGCATCCATCGAAAAACCCTTGACCCTAGGGTAACTTATGATACTAATACCCACTGTTTTTACATATTAGATGCTTAGAGAAGCTCAGTTAGGTATTCGGGGATCCGATCCCAAAAAAAATATAACTAATGAGGGAATTAAGAAATGATATTTTGGTTTATGGTGGGATTTGGCTTATTCATCATTCATTAAAAGTTGACCAACTAATAAATGGGATCGCGAGCGGATGGATTGTAAGGTGGGTGCACGTGAGCATGATTATCGGGTTTGTGTTGGTTGCCGCTCCGAGACTAAGGACCGATAATTGTGACACACTTAACTGAGATAATCCCGTGCGACCGCAAGCCCGGTATGGGACGGGCCTAATCTAGAGGAATAGAAACGTCGGGGTTGCTCACTGTCCTTGCACAGTGGATGGGTTCCGAAAGAACCATCGCCGGGTGTGGACAACATGGGCCTCGGGTATTTGGAGACATACGATTGGACGCACCACCTCCTTGGGCCAAGTCGCGTGGATCTTCCAGAAGGCGAGCTTGGTGGACGGCGCGGCCCGACTTGTTCTACAAGAAGTAGGATCCTAATCCTACCCGAATATATGGAGATAAGGGAAGCCGACTCGGCCATATCCCTTATTTCCCTAATACCGACTAGGGAACCAATCGGTAACCCTACCCCTTACACTATATAAAGGGGGCCGGGGTCCTTAGTTAGACATCTTCAATTACATCCAATCTTGTGCAATCTTAGGCGAGAACATACGATCAATGTGATCATCCCCTGTTCATTGTGATCGACACCCCATAATACAAATCCACGAGCACAGGAGCAAGGTATTACCTCTTTTAGAGGGCCTGAACCTGTATAAATCCTGCCCCCTGTGCTACCATCGAGTTGTGGTCTTTCGCGTAGCCCTATAAAGTATATTGCCGACATAATTCGTCGACACCGGGATATTGCTAGAGACTTGTGTGGACATCATTTCTCCGGGTACCTGTGTGGATATCAAGTACGACCGTGGTAAGCCCGAGGTTAATTTTCTGAAGGTTTTGTTATGATATCCTTCGATGGGACGATATTGTGTCTTGTGGGTAAAGCGTACAACCTCTATAGAGTAAACCCATTTGAATGGCCGAGCTCCTGGTTAAAGAGCGTCTCAGTGGTCTTTCACAACGTAGCATCACCTATCTTAATATGGCATGGGTAAGGTTATTCCGACGTGTGTGCCGTTGCTAGATGAGCATCATCAGTTTTCTATATGAAAATTTAGATTTGAGAATTGAGGAATGAGATAATGAGCTGAGAATTACGAGTTGAGAACTTGAGACCTGAGAATGATAACTTGTTTCAATGCTGTATATTTTGAGAGTTTCCATTTATTTACATATGTTTCTCAAATACTTTTACAATTCTAGGTGAAATGCTTTTATGCAAATTAACCATCAGCTTTCTTAGGGTAAGCCTTAACCTGATCCTTCCTAGGAAGCACTTGCTAGCAGTCACATGTAACCCTGCTTGTTATATGGGGCTGTTCAGACTATGAGCAGGTCAAGAATACGAGGACGCCCAAGATAACTTTGAGATCTTTCCAGATGATGTTCTGGACTACTAGCCGTTTCCCACTCAGTGTGTACCTGTGGCCGTGATAAGACACTACTTTTGGTTATAACCTTTTGCTTCGCTTTAATAAGGTTTTGTATTTCCAAGCTAATGTAGTATATTGCTCCGCCGCACTCTAAACTACTTTATTAGCTAATGCAGCTCTGTTTTGGGTATCATGTTTCTGTTTTATTGTGGGTATGAGCACTGATCCTTGAGACTCATACCGGTAACACAGAGGGGTCCAGTTTGGTTAAACTGGGGTCCCGATAGCTAGTGTGCCGTAGGCATTGTGGTGCTGACAGCGCGGTGGTGGCGGCACTGCGAGGATTGGGCGGCGGCTGCGGTGCGAGGTAGGAGAGAGGCGGCTGGGATAGGGGCCACTATCCAGAATGGGGAGGTGGGAAATCCGCCGCGGGGAGGAGGGGTGTCGCGAGGGGAGAAGGGGAGAAGGGGCGGCGCCGGGTGAGTAGGGACCTAGCGAGCGCGGCTGGCGCGGGGAGAGGAAGGGAGAAGGGGTGAGGCCGGGTGAGCAGAGACCTGGCGAGCGTGGTTGGCGCAGGAAGACGGAGACGGTGAGGATGCGAGCGATGGGGTAGTGGGGCAGTGCGCGGAAGGGGAGGCGACAAAGAGATATAGGCTCTGTTTCTTTCAGAGGTTTCTAGCGGTTGGCGGTTTTACTGTAGCAAATTTATAAGTCTTTAAAAAATATATATAATGAGCCTAAAAATATAATTAAAATTTTATAAATTTACTGTAGCAAACCGCCGACCGCCGTAAACCGTCAAAAGAAACGGTGCCATAGAAGGCATTTCAAATCTGAGCATCAGGAAAAGAAAAAAGAAGGGAGTGGCATGGTGGGTAATTTTGTCAAAAGAACCTTTTGCCAGTAACCACCGCAAGGTGCTTTTTAATAATAGAGATAATAGTTTCCTTGTAAAGCTGTGAGTTTAGAAAATTGTTATGATGTCCAACCAATATGTAATATGTTTCTGAAGTGACTTGGGTTGTTTTTACTCTGTTTTGAAGGGGTATCCCGAAAGATGTCATTTCGACCTAGCCATCATTCCGTAAAAGGAAAAAGAAGGTTAAATATTTTTGCTTGCTGAAATTGCACACGATGCACACCTCTTTGATCTATAATAAAGGTATCTTAATCTTAATTAAGTGTTTAATTTTTTTATAGTGCCGGTGGAAGAACTAAGTGCATCAAAGAAGTCTCGCCTCCATGCCACACTAAAGTTATTACAGAATTCCTACATGTCTTTTCATATGTGAGCCAAACTATAGTGATATTCGTCTATTGGTGAAGATGGCTCCTCTAAAGTTATTACAGAATTCCTATTTTCAAATAGTGTCTAATTCACTGAGCTTAGGGAACATATGTTATGCAGTCAAGCTTCCGGGGTGATCAAACTAACAGAAGTATTGAAAAATTCTGAAAACTTTTTTATAGATGTACTTCATTGGTTACTTCTTATATATAAAAAATTTCAAGATCAAGTTCATTCTATGTTATTAGGCGAAATATGTGGTGCAAATCACTGTTTTGGTACAAACTCGTGAACATCATACCTAAAAGTTTTGTAAATTCGTGAAAAAATTACTGGAGATAGGTCTTGACATGAACAATATTATCATCAAATCTCAAGACCAAATTCAACTTTGTTTGGGAGCTATAAAAAAGAAAAAAATTTGAATGAATAGTTTCATGTCGCTGTTTGTTCAAAATTTGTTTTTTTATCTCTCAAACGAAGTTGAGTTTGATCTTGAGATTTTGTGATAATATTGTTCATGACTATCTCTATCTCCAGTAATTTTTTCACAAATTTACAAAACTGTTAGATATGGTTTTCACGGATTTGCACCAAAACAGTGATTTGCACCACATATTTCGTCATGTTATTAAGAGTAACAAAAAAGAGAAATTTTAGTAAAATCTCTACTATTCTAAATTGTCTTATGGTGGTGGTGGTGAGTTCACCAACTTGAGATCTCAACCCTCCACCTCTCTCCGAGCAAATCTCAGCCCTCCATCCATCCCAACCCTACGCGCCGCCCGCCTCTCAGCCTCCTCTCACGCCGCCGCCTCCCTGCCCCTTGCCTCGCGCCGCCCGCCTCCTCCCCGCACCTCCCGCCTCCTCCGCCCTCCGCCTCCTCCCCGCGCTGCCCGCCTCCTCCGCCGCCCGCCTCCTCCCCGCGCCGCCCACCTCCCCGCGCCGCCCGCCTCCTCCGCCCTCCGCCCTCCAGGCCTCTCGCCCCGCCTCCGCCATGCTGTTCTCCACCGCCACCGTCACCGCCTCGCCGCCCAGCCCGCTCCCCGTCTCGCCCACCGCGCCACCCCTCCGTGCCTGCCATATCCCCCGTCGCCGCCCGCCTCCGCCTCTCTCCTGCGGCGCCGCCCCAGTCCTCGCCCCTTCTCCCCGTCTCTACCTCCGACCCGTCTCCGCCTCACCGCCCTCACATCGGCCTCCTCCCTCCCCGTCGCCGGTCGCCGACGGCGCTGCCCAGGTACCTCGCGCGGTGCTCCGCCCCTTCTCCCCGTCTCCACCTCCCCGCCGTCCTCCCCGTCTCCGCCTCACCGCCCTCACGTCGGCCTCCACCCTCCCCGTCGCCGGTCGGCGACGGCGCCGCCCAGGTTTCTCCTGCCTTCCTCCACGTCGCACCTTCTCCCACCTTCCCCTCGCCTCTCCTTCACCGTCCCCATGCTGCCCCTCCTCCTCGCCGTTGCCGACGCTGCTCGAATCGCCTTGCCGGTGCCGGTGCCGCTCCTCTCCCACCCCTCTCTTACTAGCGTTGCCCCGAGGCCCCCGACCTCTACCCATCCCTCCTCCTCTCTAATGGACGGCACCGCCGCCGACCCTAATCGCCTCCGTCTCTGCTTGCGGTGCCTCCTCTGCTCGCCTCCTCTCTCACCCTGCAAGCCGACGCCGCCTGCCCTGCCTCTCCCTCGCACAGCGCCGTCCCCACCTGCCTCTTCTCCCACCCTAGCCCCGCCTCGCCCACTACCACAGCGCTGCCCTTCCTCTCACCTTCCCCTGGCGTCGCCCATCATGCTCCGTCAGGATCCGACCACTAGAGTCGCCACAACGTCGAATTGGCCCTGCATAGTGGTTACTTGCGCCTTCCCGAGCTCCACCAGTCCTAGCCGCTAGCGTCCCTCCTCTCCTCATTGTTCACCCACGGCAACCGACCTCAGCCACCATCTAGCTCATGCCGATCCATGATTTGCTTGAAAGGTCATTGTATTTCAAGAGTGCATCAGATTTAATTGAACATGGTAAGTATCATTTTCTATGGTTCACTCATGGTTCATTCATAGCTAGCAATTTTCTCAGGTAACGTTTGTTGGATGTGTCAAAGAACGTTTATTTTTTCGTAACAAAGTAAAAGCAATCAAGGGCTTCAGGAGGTAAGCATGGTATGGCACACCTTCTCTCATCTGGTGGGGCTATTTATCTTAAGGCCAGTATAAAATTATATTGCACTATCTGCCTTAAAATGCCTTAGGTCTGTGCCTGATAATTTTTTCAGGTTTTTATAAATTGTACCTGTCATGATTTATGCCTTATCCTATTAGTTTAGACTTCAGTTGCTTAAACATTCTATACCGGTATACTTATGTTTGAATGCTAATATATTTATATGTCAAATCGACTCTACCAATGCAGAATTTGCAGCCATGGTTATCTGCAAGATATGTACATAATCAAGTTTGTCTTTAGTTAATAGATTGAGTTCAAGCAGGCCATCTCACCGGTCATGTCTTTGAGCTACTTTTTTTAAGGATAACACTGTGTCTATAAAAAGGTCTCCACCTCTAAATCTTTATTCATGCTCCATTTCTTCGCATTATGCTTTCTGCTAATATGTTGACTGAAGATAAAGCTAACTATTCATGCCCCTTTCGCCCTATTAGCATGCCTTCAGTACCATATGTACAGACAAGACCATGTGGTGAAAATAATAGCAAATTTGCATGAGTTTGTTCCAAACATATGCGAAGTTTAGGTCTTTTCCTCAGTACCTATGAGTTGCTATACTAATTTTTGAGACATTGTTGAAAACAATTTCTGTTATGTTAACAGAGCAAGAAAAAGATCTTTTTCTTCAGAAATTTCAGAAATACTTGGTATCAGAGAGTCCTGTTGGTATCAGAGTCCTGGAGCATTAGTGGACCATCCAGCATCTGAAGATCTTCAGGCCACAACAGTTTGTAGAAACTTGGGTAAAGTCTCTTTTATCTTTTTGTTATGTTTATTCATTGCACTGCATATATAACCTCTGTTTTTTTTGGGTTTTGCAGGATCTTTGTCCGTGTATGCTAAATCATTAATTCCTAATCTCTACTATTATAAAGTGGAACCTATCTATTCTATTATGGTTGGAGATGGCATTCTGGAAGCATATAGACGACATTGCCCCAAAAAAAAAAATCAAATGTGAGGGTGAATAAAACATAGAATCCCAAAAGAAAGAACTTTTCTGCTAACAGTTTGCCCTATTGTGCAGTTCTGCAGTTTTTGGAGTAGAACAGTTGCAGGCGTCACATTTGACAGTTAGGCTTAGAAAAGCAAAAATTGAATGATGCTTATAGAGTCAGGTCTGTTAACTGCCCTTACAAAGTAAACATTAGGTGGATTGTGGACAAACAAATGGAGGAAGCGTCGTTCTTATCAAAACATTAACAGCCTACATCGCAGTACCATTTTCCTCTTAAGTTTAAGTAACCTTGAATAATTTGGTTTTGTTTAAATTGATGTCCATTAACTATACAGCACCAAGATGCTCCGAAGCATTTCATACAATCATACCTACCAGTGCGGTCTCCGATTATTTCTGTCCAGAGAAAACAATTTTAATTGTGTGCACAGTCTGACAAACTGTGAGCAACACAATGTCAGATGTGTCACCTAAGTTATATAAACCAATCAATGCACATATGTTAAATCAATGCATATATGTTAATGCTAAGCTAATTCAGTTATGTGGGGTGCATTACCAAATAGGAGTATACTGAGAATCTCATCTTTGTCATAAAAAATATTATTCGTGATTTTACTTTCTCCAGGTACTATTCCATGTATGGGCATGTTGCAAAGCTAGCAGAAGAGATTGAGAAGGGTGCTGCTTCTATTGAAGGCGTCGAAGTCAAAGCTATTTGCAGTACTATTCTCTTATAGTCCGTTGAAAATTTGGTATAAATATTTGTTGTAATGCTAAATTTGATTTGCAGTTTTATATTACTTTTCCAAGCATTCCTTGCACCCTTCTCAGTGTTGATACGGTGGATATTAGCCGAGAGCAGCATCATGATATTGTACGGATACAGGTTATCTCCTTTTGTGCTAATTCTTAGTCTATTTTGATTTTTCATCTTATCGTTTCCATTGTTTGTTGCAGAGGTATGACATTGAAAAGAAAAGATTAGACTTGCATGGTAATGTTATTGAGTCAAGAAGAGCACATTGGCATAAATACAGAAATATATTTTCATATTTGAAGCATTGTTTGTTACGTGTATTTCATGCTAGGAGATCATGAAGTAGGAAACCATGCACTAGAATGTAGTTTTGCACTCAGTAGCAACTGTTTTTGCCAGCATTTTTGAAAATTGAAACTGCTTGAGATAACATTAGGTCTACAAGCTTAGTTAAATAAAATAATCTTATGCAAGACCTGTTTATTGGGAATTTATATAACTTGCATCATCAATTTATGGTGGACTGTTTAGATGTATAGGTGACATTCTTTGTGGCAAAGCACATAAATGGGTCTCTGATGGCACTGATCTATGTCACCTTGCTGGTTTTTCTGTGCATGTTTCGGAGACTAGCTCAGGTGGAGTTGTAGTTTGGATTATTTGTTATTACACGACAAGCATAGCATCTTGTTCAAACTTATGTATCACTAAGAAGGTGCAGGTGCAGAAATATTGATAATACTTCTAAGGATATGTAACTTGGTTATGCATAAGAGTTCTTTTGCTTATATTCATTCTGGCCAGTATCAGGTTTTTAATTTCTTGCACATGCAGGTTGCAGTCCTAAACTTTCCATCATAGCTTTCCTTTTTTCTTTTTCATTGCTAGGTTGTTGAAGTTGTACTAGAACACATGTATGAGTTATCATACAAATATAATCCTCCAAATCTAAGCCTACATCTAAATATGTATTACTGATAAGCAAGACATTCAGCACTTATTAATGTGATCATGTGAGGTAAATCATATAGACATGCTTGATTTTTCTGGGTATTGTAAATTACTTAGAACTTAGGTCACACGTATATGAGTTCCAAGCATATTAGATGTTCAGCTACTTGATGAGGTTGTGAAGGTCTGTAATGGCAACTTACTCTGCTTATGTCTGCAGCTTTTTTACCATTCTTACAGACTGCTGAGTTTATTTTCATTGTTCAATCTTCAAGTTACCACTATAGAGTAAGTTGATGTTGCAATCGAACTTGCACTAAAAAGTGCTTGCTGGTAAGAAACTACAAAATTAAGTTAATTACTATTGACTTTTAAAATTTTGTTATTGTTTAATGTAGCATCTACTTCAAATTTTATGACATAGAGATACATGATTTGTTATATGGGTTGTTTTATTTGTTGGCATTTTTGTCAGGTCCTGCAGCAGATATCGCTATTTATGTCATCAAAAGACCTAAAACTGCCAGAAAGCTGATTGCGGTGAGCATTTTATTTTCATCTATTTAAAGATGTTGGCATTATGTCATGGCTCTGGATTTGTAGCGAACATTTTTTTTTGTAACAGAGCATCCTTTTATAGGGGATTGAGATATTTATTTTCCTTTTATAGAGGGATTTCTGCCCCAATATATGACTCCATGTGAAGAATGAGGAAGAAATTACAAGCTTCTACCATTCCAAAAGGATGAAGGTTATCATTCTAAATCTGACAGACTTTGACGGCATAACAAGCTTTTAAGAAATGAAGTCCTTGATATATTGTAGCAAGCAGGGCTCAAGTTTTGAAATACAAATCTAGGATTGCAGTGATGCCAGATAGGCCTAACTTTACAATATGGTATTCTTGACAAAAATAGATAGCTTAGCTTATGTATCTCTTTAATGTTCTAGATTATAAATTATGTTAAACAAAATTAGATAATTTGTAGTAGCCTGTAGTTTGTTCTATGTGGTGGCTAATGCCGAAGCATTGGTTAACTTACACTGAGTTTGTAACGTTATTTTCTGGCAAACTATGTAAAGCTAGGCTTTATATTTGAGTGCCAGGTTGAACTTTAATAAGCGTTTGCCAAAGTTTTCGTTTTCATCCATATTTTTTCTACGTGGGAGATGTGTACTATTTCTAGCTAATAGCCTAAATAGCAGGTGTATGAATAATTTCCTTGGAGAGGTTTGGAAAAAGGCACGATATAGGCGTGTCTGGATGCTGGCGGCGTGGCGTGGCTTGCGAGAGCCCCCATGGAAACGGCCGTGTGCCTCGTTTCCCAGTGTGCAGCAAGATGGCAAATACACCACGTGTGTATGTGCCGCCCTGGCTACACGAAGGGGGCAACTAAACGCTACAGACGCCTTGGTCAATCGAGATCCATGCGGCTGGCCACCTCAGCGGGCAACCAAACACGCCGAGAGTGCTTACATTTGTAAGAGACATGTGAGGCAGTCCGTCTTATCGATATCCCTTACAATAAAGGTATAGAGCTGAGCATTTAATACCAACACCAATGGCATCTAGCAGCTCAATTTGCACCAATAAAATTGAAGCGCTTTATGTATGAACTCACATTGGAACTAGAGGCGTGCAACTTACTTGAATATGGATTATGATTGTGACATCCTGATAAAATTATAATATCACATATTAGCAATAAAGAAAATAAAAGCCAAAAACATAAAGTAATAATAAGGAGAAGGTTATAACAGGCTTGGATAGCCTAATTAGGCCCTAACTAGGCCCAAAACCCAAACCACCTAGTCCTAAACCCCCTAGGACTCTAATTTGACCAACTAAGACCTAATTCTAGCCCAATTCAACTTCACCCATAATTAGGGCTGACCCAAGTCGACCTAAGCACTATATAAACCCCCCCTAGGGTTCCTGGTCGGCCACATCATCCGCAACCCTCGAAACCCTAGCCGCCGCCTCGGTTTTCGTGCAAAACCCGAAGCAAACCGAGGTAATCCTCCTATTCCAAAGCCCAATCACAAAATCCAAGGCCAACACGTTGTAGAGCTCGTCGCTACCGGTCAATTTGACTATATGGATCGCCATATTTGGCCAAGAAACGACAGAGAATTACCACGCCGGGTTCTTGGGAGTTTCACCGCCGACATCGCCGCCGGCGAAGCCGCCGCCGCCGCCGCTTCGCCGGCCTTGATACCCACGAGCACGCCGCCTATCCCATGGCCGCCACGCCTCACGTCTTGCCGCCACGCGCGTGGCGCTTACACGCCGCCGCCACCGCCGCCGCGCAGTCCGCTCGCTTTTGTCGCGCGTTCGTTGCCAAGCCACGCCACGCGCCGCCGCCTTAGCCGCCGCCGCCGCTGCTGCCCCCCGCCAGCGTGACACCGCCGCCGTGTTCGCCGCCCTACACGCCCCGCCAGCGTGTCGCCAGCGTGTGCATGTGCCGCGTGTCGCGTCCGCGCGCGCCGCCAAGGCTGCCGCCGCGTGTCCGTCTTGCGCGTCGTCGTCGTCGCCGCCGCCACGCGCCGCGCCCGCCAATCCTGCCACAGGCAAGATGTCCCTTGCGCCGCCGCCGTGTCACCAAACCACCGAGCCGGTTTTAACCAGATTCTCTCGGTTTTAGCGTGGTTAACCCACTTAACAAGTTTATTCTTTTCGATCTTTTCTATTTAGCTCAAACTTCCCGAATTGTTTAGGGAGTTCCCGAACTCCAAATTAGATGATTCGAGCCTAAAAATCAAAAATAATCTCAATAATTTTATATATGTTTACCATACTATTTTCTATATGTTTGATATTTATTGTTGTTTATTTATTTTTTCGCGAGAACCGACGTGTACTGTCTGTCCGGAGACGTTAGAGCCGTTCGAAGAAGTGATCCGAAACCTAGCTTCTTGAAGGCAAGCTAGATTCATGTTGAACCCTAGTTTGCTAAACTTTAATTATTTCTTGTTTACTTAATTCTGCATGTTTTAATTATCATCACATGTGTCTGTTGCTCAGAGTCCATATTAGTACTCTACTAATATGACGTAGCCTTCCATTGTTAACCTATTTTGGTCTTGTTTTAATAGCCTATCCTTGTGTAGATGCTTAGCCTAGCTTCTGGGATTGGTAGTTGATAGGTTTCTCATATTAATAACTGGTACCCGTGGAGTCTTGGCTCGTGGTGCTGTTTTTGGTAAACCTAATCAACTAAAATCAACGTGGTGTGTGTTGATTTGAGGAGACCCAGAAGAGGTGGATTTTGGGACTGTGGTTGTGATGTGCGGTCTCTCTCATCATATAAGGACCGTATACTTGTGACTACCATATCGAACTCGAACCGCATGACCACTTGTGCCTTCGACCCTAATCTATTAGTGTGGAAACCTAGCTTCATTGTACTCGTAGTGGACGGGACGTGATTCGCGATCACCGGTTCGAATGGCTTAAATGGGGCTAACCTCATGCGGTGCGCTATCGTCCGGTGAAGGAGTCGCGCATGACCGTCGGCTGGTTGAAGTGTACCGTATGGGCGCGAAACCAAAAGAAAGGGTACATTATGGGGCAAGTGAAAACAAGTGAAACAGCTTTTGTCTTGCTTTCTCCTCGGGATGAGACAGGCTTGTGGGAACGTGTACACACTCGCAGAGTTAAAACTATCATGGTAGCCGTGCCTGCGGTTATGGACGGGGAAAGGAGTTTGACACAAGGTAGTACAATGTGTTTTAATTAATTAACTTGCAGTAGTGTAGACAGGGATTGCCTCTCTTGGAGCTGGTTAGCCGTCCTTTGGCTACGCTCGTGTGTTATCATGTGTTCAATGAATCAAGAACAAATAAACAAGTAGATAGGTGACATTTTAGCAAAATAACCATACCCATCCATTGACCTTGCATTCATTTATTAAGGACCGCTACGAGTAGCCGTGTACTCATTATATGGACCACGGATCTTTGTTCAGTCAAGAGTTCAAGATCGGCGCCACCGTGACCGGAGGTCAAGGTGATTAGCCGCTGCGTTCGGTTAACCTCGGGATATCATCGCTTCAGTCTTCCGCTGTGTTATTTATTATGTGCTTGAATTAAACCCTGTGCAAGACTATGTATTTGTCTATGTCGACTGGGATAATATTTATGTAAACTGTTAAATTCTAGTTAAATGCAATGCCTGCGATGATATTCCAAATGTCCTTGAGTGCAATACTAGCTATGGTCTTCTGGGACTAGTATTCGGTCACTCAAGCCGGTAGAAATACCGGGGTGCACGACAATGATTTAGATTTTACTCTTTTTAGGATTCCGTCGCAACGCACGGGCATCCAACTAGTACTCTTCAAATTTGTTAGAATTTTCTCTTTTTTGCAACTGTTAACATAGAGTAAGTTGGATCTTGCATAGAGAACAAATTCACATGTACATTTACAATTTTTTTAAAAAAATGATAACTTTTATTAGTTTAATTGCATAGGGACCGCACCACAAATGTTCCCTTGAACTCAAGGTAAAGTGCTTATATTCTTACTAGTAGAGTAAGATTGATCTTGCATAGAAAGAAAATTCATAAATACATTTATAATTTTTTAAAAAAAAATCATAACTTTTATTAGTTTAATTGCACAGGGACTGCACCACAAATGTTCCCTTGAACTCAAGGTAAAGTGCTTATATTCTTACTAGCCGAGTGTCCGCGCTTTACTATGAACAAAATATTATATTACTTCCTAAAACCTCCTAATGCCGTGTCTCTATGCACAATGATCTGACATATGTGGAGTTGCTTAAAACTTTCCTAACATACAACACATTTTAAAATGAACAAGTTGCACAAAGCTTTCTAAAATACGTTACACTAACATAAAACAACAAACTAAACAAATAGAAAATATCATTGTGATGTATAGCATGGGGCCGGGCCTGTCCTTTGCCCATCACTTTATCTGCACTAGTCCATGGATTAGTACACTAGTGCACACCCTTTTCATATAGCCGAAATCATTTCATACAAGCGAAAGACTTATATTATACAAAATACATGTATTAAGTCCAAGGGCTATTAAGTGTTACAAAGCGGCACATTGGCCTAAATAGTCAGAATATCCAAAGATCAGAGTACGGGAGAACCAAAAGATCCAAAAGGTCTCCTGTCGGCTATGCCTAAGCAATCGACTGGAGAGACGCCCTATGCCTCATCCTGATCGTCAGCAAAGTCCTGTTCTTCGTCTTCATGGCAGGCATACGGATCCTTCTCATACTCTCCATCTAAAAGAGAGGGCCTGTTCTTTTCAATGACCATGGCGATCGGCGGCCGTGATCATTCTGATAAAAAAAAAAATTGGATTTTTTTTGCCCATTTAAATATTTTTCCAAAAACTTATAAATTTGCTATAGTAAAACCGCCAACCACCAGAAACCGCCGAAAGAAACAGACCCTGAATATGGTTGAGAGGTCAGTGTCATCCAAATACTGGCGAGCTAACACCCAACCTGATGCAATTTTTAGTGATAGGGGTTCCAAAGAAAATGTTGGGGTTTATTTATTTGCAGAAAGCAAGTTTTATAAACCAAAACCTATGACTTAGCATTTTAACCTAAAGTTCTACTAATCAATGTTTCAAATTTTAGATTTCCCTTCCATTCCATAATCCATAGTCCATATCCATCCCAAACCTTCTTCAAACACCCGCCATCATCTTTCGGGTGTGGCACATCCGTTGTGGATCTTACGGCAGCGAAGTGCCCGTTCTTCCCTAGCCGGGTTGCCACGCCCGCACTAGAGTCACGGCTCCCTTGCGCCATAAGACCTAGATCATCTCGCGAATGACGACATGATCCTATCTTCACCTCGAACTGAGATTACCCAGCCGCATTCCGACAGTCACTCGGGCCTCATGTTCGCACTACTGCGCGATGGCAACGCGTTGTGGTGCTAGGAACCAAATCCCGCAGGCATTTGGTCAGTGATTTTCCACTGCGTGCCTCACTACACCCCTGTCCGGTTCACTTTAGGAGTCACTTCGGATCCGGCCAGTCCACACTTATCCATAACTACTTCCTTCTTCCGCTATCGTTCCTCCGTGTGCCCTGCACACGATATGGCGGAACCACCCCTGGTGGCAACGATTGGCAGCTATGCGTGTTTCTCCACGCTCCTCTCAGCACCGCGTCTGTGAACGTATAGCCCTCTTCACACCTAGTAGCCAAGCTACTCCATCTTAACCATAAGTCGGACCACGTCCGCTTTCCCAATCACAACCAAACACTCACACTAGCATGCCAGGCCCAATTTTCAGTTTTCATGTTCGTTATGTAATCATGTCCGGTGAATATTGGTTCACCGTTCCGAGGCTAAATAAGCCTAAAATTATTAATTGGACCTGAGCAATGTCTAAGCAAATTTTTAACCAAGACTTATGAGTCTAAAATTACTTCATTCAACCTAATAGTCCATCAAG
Organism: Olyra latifolia; assembly: GCA_036346145.1. Classification (NCBI taxonomy): domain Eukaryota; kingdom Viridiplantae; phylum Streptophyta; class Magnoliopsida; order Poales; family Poaceae; genus Olyra; species Olyra latifolia. The sequence goes on along the minus strand of CM070528.1, from coordinate 4,848,096 downwards.
GGTGATCATCAAGGCAATCATTAATAAAGTCAAATGACAGATGATTATATCAAGGCAATATCATCAGGGTAGAACAATAACAAATAATAACATGGCATGATATATCATGATTAAGCAAGTAGGTATAAATACTTAAAGAACATGCAGTTTGATATTGTAAATAAAATACTTTAAGAAACTGGAATTCAATATGATCTATACATGTTAACTCATACTAGAGAAAGTTTAAACTCTCCCTAGTAAAAGTAAACATCCTATAGAAAAGATGTTAACTTGTCTTGGTCCTGCGGGTAGTGGGGGTCTTCCTGCGGTTCTTGGAAGTGTCCCTCGGGCTCTTCGGCATCTATTAACGGAACGTATTCGAAGAGCAATAAATCAAGCAGCCATATGCAATAAGAAAGTATGATGCATGCAATGCACTTGCTAAATCTAGCGATCGGCGACGGTCGTCAAGTCTTAATCTAGGTGTCGAGGAAGTTCCATGATCCTACTATGGCGTAATAATTTACGAGAAGATAACAGTAGCGAGGGTGTTTAAGCATATTATATGTGGTGATTGATGATGCATGACAGTACCCTAATAGTCTACCCTTAGATTTAGCGAATAGATATATAAGGCAAAAATTAATTTTGTTTCAAGTATTTCCCACATCAATCCTAGGGAGATTTCCTATTGTTAAGGGATAGGTGTGTGGCTGTATGACTTTTGAACCAGCAACTAATTACTAGTATAGTGGTATACATATATGACTTATTTACCCTAGTTAAACAGTTCAACAATCCTACCAAGTTTTAGTAAGGACATATAATTTTAATAAATTCACTAGGGGTTAACAATGTTTCTGTAAAATGTTAAGATTTACTTGAAGTTAATTAGTATTTAAAATAATTCAGGTATCATTACTGTTATATTAGTTTATAAGAAAAGGGGTAAATTTGGCCAAATAATTATCCAGTGGGTATTAAAGGTCCTAAAAATGGGTTAATAATTTCTAAAATTCCTTAATCCTGATTTGTCCCACTGGAATTTTCTCATGAATTTAGGGGCTTTCTAGAAAATTAAAACAATTAGCGAACTACTATATAAATTACTAAAAAGAGGATTTTGATTTATTCAGAAGCCTTAAGTATGGTTATTATGATAAAAAAATAATTATATTAAGTTCAGCTCTTCATGTAGTATTTTCCATGATTTTTCTAGGATTTTTGAAGTTGTCTGGTTGTCTATAGAATTATATTTGCATTATATAGGATTTCTAAATTGAATAAACAGGAAAAATTGAATAAATAGTAACAGGCCGGCCAATCAATGGCATAGCCCGCGAGTACTGCGCGAAGGCGTATTTTTAGAAGGCACCAACCAAAGGCGAAAACGCTCTCCAGGGAAGGCGCCTTTCACTTGATCGACAAAGTGGGACCGAGGCCCACCGACAATGACTTACACATGTGACTCGGACCAAGACGAATCTTGGTGCCGGATCGGGAGGTCTTCATGTCATCCTCCACCTCCAGCCCGCCGGCGGCGCTCCGGCGAAGGTCCAACGCGGTCGCGGCGGCGCTACGGTGCTCCATTGGGCTAGTTTATGCTCCATTGGGCTAGTTTATGCTCGCAATACCTTCCTAGCTATGAGACCTAGGTCGTGCCTCCGTCGACTAGCCGGAGATGGCATGAAGACGGCGGTGCTACGCGCGACGTGGAAGCAAGCTATGGGATCAAACGATTACGGTGAACCCGAGCGAACCTAAGGCGGGAGATTCATGCCAGAGCATCTAGGGACTACAAGGAACCTTACCGAGCAAGGGATTGGACGGAGAATGGACAGTGACGGCCGGCGACGAGGTAACCGAAAGGGCTTCGAACAGGGGCGTCGGTGCGGGCAAACTCTAACGGTGATCTTCCAAAATTGATTGAGGGTAAATGTTAGGAAGGTCCTACCAATGCTCGAGCTACGAGGAATTTGAGAGAGATTCACCGAAGAAGATGGAATCAGAAAGGGGGTGATTCGGGTCAGTGAACACCGGCGGAGAAGGAAACTTCAATTCCGGGAGCAATGGTGGTTCTCGGGCCAATTACTTGGAGGACGAAAGAGGTTGGGGCCTCGCTGTGCTCTGGGTGCAAGCATAGGGCACAAGGTCGACGGTTATGGGTGAATTTTGGAATTCGAACGCGGCGGCAGTGGTGAAGCGAAAGGGGAAAAAACGGGTGCAAGCCTCAGTGGGGGTTTTATAGCCCCAGCGAAAGCTTGGGGAGTGGGGGAGAGTAGCGGAGAGCGCGAGGGAAGCGACCAAGCGCGCGGAGAGCAAGGTGGCAGGCGGCGCGGCAGCGGTAAGCCAGTGGGGGATGCAATGGCGGGGACTTGGCTTGCACAAAGAATACTTGTTGTAAGCGATAAGTCGCATCATTGTGCGTGAGGCGGCGACGGTGGAGCGGCGGCGACAGATCGCCGAGGCAAGGCGAGCGAAGCGGCCAATGCTGGCGGCGATGGCAATGCGGCACTAGGACGGCGCAGAGCGGCAGGGCCCAAGCGTCACACGTTGGCAGGGTCAGGGATGTAGCGCCACGGTGGATGGGCGTGCAACAGAGCTCGTTGCACCGGATCGGTGCGTCGAGCCGCAGACGGACCATGGTCCGACGAAGTGCGCCAGCGAGCAGCGTGGGAAAGGGAGCGAGAGATGAGCGGGAGAGCGAGCCGAGAGGGGCAAGCCGGGTGGAGCGAGCCGGGGGAGCGCAGCCAGCTCGGGTTAGGGGAGAAGAGGGTTGGGCCGAGGGCCTAGCCAGGTCAAGCGGGCCGGGTTAGGCCCAAAAATGGGTTGGGCCTGGCCTAAAGGTCCCCTTTTGTCCTCAACATAGCATCGGGGAGATTGAATTAAGTTGAATTTTAGAAAGGTGAGAAATGGGGTTAAATTAGGAGTGGCTAAATTTAATTTCAGGCACACACCACCTAAATTGCTTTAAAATTTTAATTTAGCTAAATCCAATGAACTTACTTATATGACCCTAGGCTTTGTTATGTTAGAAATTAATTTAATTCTTTAATGCATGAAACCCTAAATGTGTTAATACATGTGTGTACATATGTATATATATAAATTTTATTTTATAGATGAAGGGATCCAATTTAACGAGGTGTTCTAGATTATGACCAAAATAGGGCCAAATACGGGCTTACATTGTTTTTGACTGCCATAGCAAAATTCCATTTTTGGGATGTTACATATAGACTGTTGGATCCAGGGATTGGATGGCTGAGACCAAGTGTACAACGGACCGGCACTCACCATTAGGTTTTTTTAAATAGTAGAGATAGAGATAATTAGAATAAGTCAAAATAATCACCAGAATCGAACATCACCATTAGACTCTTTTTAAGTAAAGATAATTAGAATGTGTCAAAATAATCACCAGAATCGAACGTGAGAACTGGTGAGCATGCCCTACGGCCCAACGGTTAGTTCCTGCTCGACTCTTGTTTGCAGTCTAGAGGAGAAAGAAGAAAACAAAATGAGCCCACATAGGCCCAACAGTTCCACTACGCCCCAAGCCCAACCCAACCAACCGCCTCGTCGAGTGCGGCCCATGTATGAACCTTGTCTTTCTCTCGGTGTTCTGGAGAGTCCGTGCTGTAGTCGTCTACTCGTGTGGTCGTGTAGCGATGCGTCCTGCGGCGGTGGCGGCGGCGGCCTCGTCCCCCAAGGCTGGGAAGGAGAAGAGCAGGAGGAAGGGCGGCGCCGCCGATCAGCTGCTCACCGACCACGTCCTCTCCCTCCGCGCGCGCCTCCACGACGCCCTCGCCCTAGGCATCACCAGGTAATCAATTACTTGCCACACATCTCGTCCTCTCCTATTGCTACTCCCGCTTTGAAAAATTTTCTTGGGATGCTCAAGCCCAGTAGGAGTTCTTTTTGAAAGGAAGATTTGGGGTTCAAATTATACTGAAAGATTGAACGTCTTCTCTTCTTTTTTGGCGGCAGACATGTGTTCTCAGTTGTAGCCTGTATTTGTGATCATGTCAGGTCTGATGGGCACGGTGCAAAGAAATGGCAGTCTACTGATGCTGGAATACAGTCGCACGCGCTCAAAGCAATGGCTGCTTTTCTTGGTTGTTTGTCAAATGAAATGTTGCGGCTTCCTCCTGTAAAGGTATAATTCATTTTGGTCTCAGTCACTATGCCCTGCTCAGCTGTTAGCCAATATTTGAGTCAATTTATTCACATCTTAGATCTCCCTCATGTTTTCTCCATATTCTATTCTCTGATGAATGATGATAATAGTGAAATTCTGAAAATCCTTAACTTCAACTAATTCAGTTGTTAGCCAGGACTCAATTTCGGATATACTCATAGCGTTGGAAGGCATTCTTCAGACAAAGAACGTGTCTGTTCCGATCCAAGCAGCAGATGTGAGTTTAAAACTCGTTTCCAGTTTGGGCAATTCCATTCGCCAATATCCAATTTTGGAGATTGTTACGTCCCTCTCATGCCAGTTGTCTGCAGAACAAATACCTATAGCTATCACATGTGCAAGTGCGATGAACTGCATATTGAACAACCTAGTGACAGCAAGAGCTTCAAGTAATGCAGAAATTTGGGAAGCCTTGGAGAAGACTAAGGCAATTGAAAGTATTATTTCAGTTCTCCAGAGCTATGCCCAAGATGTGTATCCACTAAATAATCTGACAGAAATGATCTCACTGCTAAGAATTATACTGTGGATTTGGCCTTCTTCAAGATACCATGTATGGAGCAATTGTAACTTGATGAGGAAGCTAGAACAATACTGTCTTAGCACTGAATTGACAGTTTCTGCTAATGTTCTTAAGCTGTGTGCTGCTTTAGGTACATATGTTTGGTAATTCTCCTCCTTGACTCTTGGACAAGGATATGCAGTTATGCACTGATCTTCGTTCTCTCTTTTAGTTTCCTTTTCTACATCTGAAAATCTATAAATGTAATTCAGCTTTATGTGGCAATGGAGCGATGATCCTTCTCAAGAATAAAGGGTTGATGACTAAGATTGGTGAGCTTACGGGAAAGTCCGAGCCAAGCGTTATTAGGATTGAGGCATTGAAGCTCTCCCAGGTTCTTTTGGTAGGAGTTATATAACATATCAACCATACTTCCATTCTCTCCTTTAAGATATATCAAAATTGCTTTATGCCGTTATTGTTTGCAGAAATCTTCAAAGGGCTGCGAGCTGTTAATGAATTCACATTGTCAGCTTACTGTTCAAGGCATTATCGATGCGATGTCTAGAAGTGATGAAAAATCTTTAGTAACAGAGGGGTGCCGTACTGCACTACTGCTTGTTCGTTATGCTGGGAATCACCATCGGTACTTTTGGTCTAATGCTATTGATGAAGTATTATATACGATTCTTACCAGTAGCTGCATGTCTTCACATGAAGCCCATCAGATTTTGTGCCATAACAAGCTGCTACATATAGTTACCAAAAACATTATGGATATACATTGCTATGTATGGGATATACTTGGACATCTGGTGGTAAATTGCGATAATGAGTATCTCTCTGTAGGGAAAGGGCATATCTATTTCTTGCAGGCACTAATATCTTGTGCTTGGTACGTACTAGGTATTATTCTATTCTGCATTCTAATGTTAATTTCGCAAAGTTAATTCTTGAGAGCTCTTATGAACTTACAGACACATGCTGTGCCCTGATTTACATTTCTGCCCTACTTCTTTGTTCAGCTCATTGGCAACAGATGTCATGCAGAAAAGCAGCTCCATCAAATTGTCCAAAGATCAACAGGAGTCAGCTTTGAGGGCAGTTCTGATGATGCTTCTCTCTCCCTGTGGATACATTTCGTCTGAGGCCAGTTCTAAACTTTTGCAAGTTGTTCCACATTTAGGTGATGACTATTTGAACATTCTGCTGTCATCATTGCAATCAAATGTTGCAAGAAGTGTTACTGCATCTTATGACAATGTCAAAACTATGACCAACCTCATGAACCTAGCATGCTTGGTGATGTTACAACCATATCATAATCTCCTTAACAAGAGGAACGCTGTAGATGTATTGTCCACCATTATCAAGGAATGTCTGCACAATGAATTACATATTACGAGATTAAAAGTCACTTCTCATCTGCAATTTTGTTTCGATGGAGGTTCATGTTGCTTCTATACCATTGAAGAGTGGGAAGGTCAAAATACTGTTTTATTTTATGGTCTCATGGTATTGTTTAATCTGCTGAAGAGCATCACTTTTGTTTGTGTTCACTGTGAAAGGAATTTGAATGCTGGCATTGTGTGCCATGATTGCAGACATCACTATACTGAAGGTTTGATTAGAGTTCTGCAACATGCCTTGTGTCAAAACTTGAGCCCAGGGCCCAGGTGCTATATTGCACATATACTGACTTTGTTTGGCCTCTGTGGTTTTCCAAGCAAGTTGGGAGAAAAGATGAGAAGTGCATTAGATGATAAAGAGCTAGTTGATCTGAAATTTTCGCTTTCCAATGGTGAATCTGTAAATGTTCATACAGCCATCATATCAGCAAGGTGTCCTACGTTGCTGCCATCTGCAAAATCTCTTGGTGGTGATGGAAAAGTTACTGATGAATGGGGCAGATCATTTCGTTGTGTTCGAATTTCTGATCGTGTAGACAGTCGTGCCTTGAAGAAAATTGTGGAATACACATACTCTGGTTTTGTCATGGTAGATGATGACATTGTTAAGCCAGTAAGAACACTTTCAAAGTATTGTCACTTGAATTCATTGCATGAGATGCTTCAGAAAGAGCAACCCAGATGGAACTCAGCTTATACCAAATATGATCTTATTGCAGCACTTGAACCAGTTGAACATTCATTCTCGTAAGTTTGTTCAGTAATATCTGTTTATTGATTCCAACCTGTGAGACCAAAGTCCATAATATTACTATGTGCTTTTTTATTCTCATACTACTTTGAAGAGCTTTTAATCATTAACTTGAGTCTCAGGACCGATCACATCTGGCCTTGTGTTATCCCATGTAAAACTATCATATCTAATTTCGTGGATACTATCTTTGATTTTTCACTGTCCAGTTTTGTTTACTTGTATTGAAGTAGTTCTAATGCATGCTAATTACAGGGACATAATCTTGGAGGCTCAATCAAATGAGAAAATGAAGTGTCAACATGGCTCATGCCAATTATCGTCTCCACATGTTCATAGCCATAAAATTGTGTTGAGCATGAGCTGCGATTACTTCAGGGCATTATTTCAATCTGGGATGCATGAGAGGTGAGCCTTTGTTTCTCAATAGCTCAATCAAAGTACAACAGTCTATTCAGTTTTTTTAAGGAAAAAAAAATGATTCACCCACATTCCAGCAACACGGAATAAACAGAGTAAACTATTCAGACTTTTTTTACTTGGTGATAATCCATGCTTGTTCAAATTTCTTTAAAATCTCCATTGTAAAATCATGTCGAGATTGCCACTGGCCACTCCTAGCTTAAGTTCAGTTGGGTTTAGTTGTCTGCCACGGTGCCACTTTTTTTCTTCTAACCTCACAGGCTTGACTGAATGACTGGTGAGGCCTCCTGGCGTTTTGCGCAGTTGGGCTTCTAGTATGTAAAAATATATCTCTTCATGGTTTTGGGACAGCAATAAAACCATTATTTTAAGGCCTTCTAATTTTGATGGTAATTTGCAAGGTCATTTCATGCATGTTTCAAATCATTGACATTTGACAATAACCATGGTCGCAGCTTCTCAGACGTTATCAAAGTTCCACTGGGGTGGGAAGCGCTGGATAAACTGGTCCACTGGTTCTACTCAGGCGAGCTACCCAAAGTCGCCCCCGATTGCCGATGGAAAAATCTAAGCAGGGAGGAGCAGCTCTCTCACCTAAGGCCTTACGTGGAGCTGTCCTCCATGGCTGAGTTCTGGTTCCTGGATGGAGTGAAGGACGAGGGCCTCGCAGTGGTCACCTCCTGCCTGAGCTGCAGCACGAGCGCCGCCGTCGAGTTCATCGGCGTCGCCGCCGAGCTGGGTCAGTGGGAGATGGTCGACGCCGGCGTCAGGAGCGTGGCGCATCTGTACCCGAAGCTGCGGGACTCCGGCCATTTAGAACAGCTTGATGAAGATTTGCTCAACATGGTACGGACGGAGTACGTCCGGTATTCGCAGCACGTCGGCGGTGCAAGTAACTGAATACATGGACGTTCGTGCCATGCATCGTCTTGCACTATAACCTTATCGGGATATATGTACGAAATGTAGCAGTGTACGATATTAGTAACGTGGATGCATGGTTTTGTCGCAGAGTATACCGTTTGTTGTAGACGTCTAAAGTGTAGCCCATCCTCCTCCTTTCGAGAGATACATGTATCAGTTCTTCCCTTTCGCCCCTCTCTCTCAACTTAGGCCGTCGCCACCGACGACGACGGCGACCGGCTGGCCACGAGCTGCCGCCCTATGCCCTTATAAGGGTATATATAATGGAGTTAAGGGTATCTCTTAAAAGTAAGTATGTAAAAAGGATATGTACTAGAGCCAACATGCTATTTAATACTGCTCCTCTCTAATTCTACCTAGGAGCTTGTGAATAATCGTCTTTTTACCGAAAGTCGACTCTAGCATTTCTTTCATTTTTTCCCTTGTTATATCGGTGAAACATGTCCACTTCATCGCTAAGAGACGTCCTATTAAATGGCTTTGTACATGCCCTAAGCCTCCCGCTGCCACCTTAGTGAGTAACATTGAAGTGGGAATCGTATATATTGAAACTCCATTGGTATTGAAGTGAGTGTCATGTATTGTGAAACTTGATACTTACTGGTATTTATTGATGCATGCTACATTGATGCTCATACTCGTATACAACGACTTAATAGCAATCTCAATCTATTGGATCAAATATATAGATAGGAAATCACTTGATTTGTTGTATCAAGTGAATTAGTTTGGATGCGCCTTAAAAAAAATGATATTAACTATCCATTTTGTTGCGTTAGAGCTATGTGCTGACCACTCGATCAAATTCCAACGTTCCAGATTTAATGCTGTAGTAATACAGCGCGGACTGCGGACCCGAACAGGAAGTAAAAACCATATCGTCGGATGTTGATATATAGTGCCCTTCCCAAACAGCTACTATCAGTCACAATTCAACAAGTTCAATGGGATTAGATCACTCACGAGCACATAGCTCATTTTCTTGCAGCTTGTCGAGACAAGGCTCACAATTGGGCACTCATTCTGTGACAATTTGTGCAAACATTGGCCGGACATGCCTTCACTTGGTATAGCAAGTTGGCAACAGATTCGATCAAGACATACGAGCAAATGCAAGTCTCGTTTCTTGAGCACTTTTATAGTACTCAGAGATAAGTAGGCATGGTCGAGTTGACCTAACCAAAGCAAAGAACAAATGAAAAAAGTCGTTGATTTCATTAGGCCTTGTTTCTTGCGGCTTAAATTCGGATTATAATTGCAGCTGAATATTTGTTCTTTTTTGCTTGGGTTAATTCGATGATGCCTACTAATATTTGAGTGTTATAAACACAGTCAAGAAATGAGTCTTGCATTTGCTCCTATGTCTTTATAGAACCCGGTGCCAACTTGCTATACCAAGTGAAGGCATGTGTTGCAGGGGCAGTACACTCACCCCCTACCACATGATGAAACTAGGCGACGCGAAACAAAGTAGAATGTAAGCTTCGCAGATCCCTTGAGGTTGCCTTGCCGGGGTTCATGAATGTTAGTCGCAAAGCATTTTGATGCCCTAATAAAAGTATTGTCCTTAGAAGTAACATTAGCACAACTAATCTTGTTAACATTAGATTTTATCTTAGAGCACTTAGCAAGAAGATAAGCCATTGGTTTATGATTAATAGCAATAAAACAAAATTCATCATTCTTATTACAATTCAAATTTGGGCTTATCTGACCACCTTCCTTAGGCAAAATCCAGGGATTATCTTCCAATCTTTCCTTGTCCAAAACGTTCCCTTACTCCCTAAGTGATTTATCAAGAGTGATGGATTTTGGAACCCAAATGATTTCTATTTTTAGTGGAGCTAATATTCCTAGCAAACACATTGCCATTTTTATCTCTCCTAAACAAATAGTGATCATTGACAAGAATGGGCTTATGAGTTTTACTATTGGAACAATTTTTACCAATATGTCCTTTTTTTCCTACAATTGTAGCAAGTGGGATTTATAGCTTTCTTAGCCTTTTTCTTGACTTTCTTTGCCGGTTAGACTCTTCAAGATTGAAGTCTTGTTCTTTCCCTTGTTAGGACACACAGAGGCAATGTGTCCTAGGTTATTACATCCAAAACACAGAATAGTCTTTATCTCGTCGGCTTGGTGCTTGAAGTTTTTCTTCTTCTTACTCTCAAGGTAGTTGGTATGTCTTGATTTGTGCCTTGTCTTGCACTTGCTCTTCTCGGGGATGAAGCCAAGACCTTTCTTGTTCTCGACAGATCTTTGCTTGTCCAAGATGGCATCTAGGTTGGTCTTCCCTTCATAGCAGTTCTCCAAGTCCCTCTTCAATTGGTTGACTTGGGTCTTGAGCTCTTCGCTTTCCTCTACAACATGATTAGTATTGCAAACATTAGACGAAATGGAAGCATTAAAACTAGAGCAATAAGGTGTATCAAGCGAATCATCACATGAGGTGGAAGCATCAATCTTAGATGAAGTGTGAGGAGTTGAATCTAAGCATGACAATTCATCTAAAACATCACATGTTATTCCTACATTCACATTGCTACTAGCGAATTCCTTGAGGAAGAGAATTTTATGATCTTTCTTTGAGGCATCGTATGAAGTTTAGAGCAAATCAAGCTTTTGAACCAAATTATATGATTTTCTCATCTCTTTCTCAATATGCTCATGGAGCCTATCAAGCATATGCATTAATTCATCATGAGAGGGCTCATCGTCATTTATCTCATCATTACCTTAAACCGTAAAGCAATGAGGTGAAGTAGGAGGTAATGGAGGTTCATCTTCATTGGAACTTGATGTGGAGTAATTCTCACTAGAAGTCCATGCTAGTGAGTCATCATCTTGAGCAATTTTGGACTTCTCATAGTTTCTTTGAATAAGTATCCACATATCATGAGCATTCTTGAAACAACATACCTTCTTTTTCTCATCTACGGTCAAAGCCCCAAATAAATCATTAATAGCAAGAGCGTTGAGATATAAACTTTTCTGATCTTTAATGGATAGAACCTTTGAGTTCTTAGGAAGTGAAAAACCAACATCTGCAATCCACCATATATCGAGATCCATGACCTCAAGATAGTATGACATGCGAATTTTTCTGGGAAATGAGTCTTAACCTGAAACCACACTGTAGGAGGGCCTTAAATAGGCTGAGCAGGGAACTAGTCATTCTGGTTAGCCGGACCGGTCCGGGTGCCCCGGACCACATCAGTCCAGTGGCACAACACACGACTACCGGACCATATGGCTGGAGTGAGCCACCACGACCGGACCGGTAACTATCTATGCTCTCCTATGCGGCCGGACCGGCCTCCACTGTCGAACCCCCTTATCGGTGGCATACGCCCGAATAACCTACTGGACATTGGTCCAGCCAGCTCGGACCACCATGGTCCGGTGGCATAGAGGTGGTCCGGCGGCACACGCCGCCACCCCCACTGGACAAAGGTCTAGCTGGCCCGAACCACCGTGGTACGGCGGCATACCTACTAAACTCACCTCACTACCACTCACAAGATATCGACAAAAAAACAAGATTGAGTGTGCAGCTAGGTATAGATGATTCAAGGTGATTCAAACACCTTGATCCCATTTTAATAATACGGCGGTCTATCCTACCAATCCGGTCTTTCAACCAACACCAAGACCGGTAAAAAAACTAGAAAAAAATCCTTAGCCCTATACTAGCCATACCTTCACACAACTCATCCTTTTCTTGACGACGTTCCACATACAATGATGCCTTCATTTAATCAACCTTGACTATCACAAATCTTTAATGACTTCTAAGTCCCGTCGACCTTGACTTGACCATCCAACCGATGATTGTCCCGTCCTATCGATTCCAATTTGATCATCAACCTTTGGTGACTTTCATCTTGTTGACATTGATTTGATCATCATACCTTGATGTCACTTAGTCGTCATTCATCTTCATGGGACTTAATTCTCTTCACTCACTCATAAAAGTTATTAGTCTAAAAGCTCAATAGAAGATGGGTAAGTTTGATAGGCTTTACCATTTAAGCACTACAAGTATTTCGAAACAAAGATAATCATGCATGGGAAACAGTTGTTATAGAATAAGACCACAAATAAGTGCATCTTATGGAGAGAACACTAGATCACAATGCACAAGATAGGAAGATGCCAAAATACGTTTATATTAGGCCCTGTTTGGCACAGCTCCAGCTCCCAGCGCCACCTCAAATATGGAGTTTATAGGTTAAAATAAAGTGACTTAAGTTTATATTTTTATTTTAAAATGTAAATAAGATGACTCACCTAAACATCCTCAATATACCCACAACTCTAGCTCCATGAATTTTTGAAACTAGGAATAGGATGCTCCACCTACTCCACCAACTTTAGTGGATCTGGAGCTGTGCCAAATGGGGCCTTATAATCCAATGCACATAGCTATCGATTCAAGTCATATTGATTTCAACTAGACCCACATTAGTCCAAAAACGACCTATGCTACTATAAAGCATCAATGAATCAGTAATTAACACAATGCTAAACATGATCTTAAAGCAATCTAACAATCTAACATGAAAGTGTAATTTTTAGCTTCTTTTGCAGCACAGTAGCACACAAATTAATTTATATAAAATCATACAGTACTCAAATTAAAAACTTCATAATACGAAAAAAATGCATCTCAAAAATCTCTACAACTTTCATGTATAAACTTTTTCCATCCGAGTTTAGAAAGACCTTCAAAAAAATCAAATACCATGAGCTGTCTGACCACCGAACTCGGACCGAACCTTACTAGACGGTGGTCCAGTGGGGGGTCCGGCCAGGCCAGACCGCCTTGGTCCAGCAGGCCATATTCAACCGAACCTCCTTGGTCCAGCCACCCTCGGTCCGCCGGACCACGCCGATTCACCGAACCCCTTTTAAAAAAGGACTAAATTTTATTATTAGACATATATTTTTCCTCTATTTGAAATATGAGACTGAAACAAATCAATAATAAGTAAGTTAGTCTCATATGGAGTTTTTTTTTAAATCAAGCATTCAATGGATTTACAATACATAACTTACTTGGATAAATAATTCTTTATATCTAAATAGAGATTAAAGAAATAGAATCAAATAAGACATATTAATCTCGAAAGTATTAATTAATAAATATTTGTTATAAAACAATATTTATCATCGATTAGTGTTTGTCATTAATCATAAAAATCACACAGGGCCTACCTTGAAATTACACCTCCAATTAATATTGTTTGCTGAAGAAGACGCTCCAGAAAGTACATCCCTTATTGCCTGACAGATGCTCTTCACCGTGTTTACATCGAAGGCATCGTGTGTTCTCCCTCAAATTCTTGGGCGGCTCTTCCTTGCTGTCCTCTAGACCTTGTTTCCTACCAACTCATGCTGATGGTTTGTTGTGGAGTCATACAGTGAAATCAATCCACTCACGACGAGTATCGTGTTGGCGATGTTGATGCCCTGATGAATAAAATGAATTTTTGGATAAAGGCCATAAAATATGCAGATAAGATGCAAGGGGTCTAAAAGAATAGCAGTTGGATCCACAATGACATATCTTAATGTCTCTCAGCGTAACATACACCATCCTGCCACTGAAATGCATGCTCTTCTCCTGGTCTAGGACTAGAGCTACCGGGTTTATCGATCGGCGAAGGAAAGAACTATGGTGCATTAGCTCGGAGTTGAGTCAGTACACGCGATGCCACTCCTTCAGATGGGGAAGCATAAAGGTTTGTCATTGGGTCTTTCCCTCCACAATCTAGAGAGAACTTGTGGTTGATGCAGATTTCCTCAGTGCTGAGAAGTGAGAACGAGTGTTCTCCCGACACTTTAGAGGTTATAACATCATCTCCAACCATTTTTCCTTCATTTCGTTCTCTTTCCTATTTTCTACACCATATTCTTTTCCTTTATTTCTAGCATCTCCAATAGCATCCCTTCGAAGAAAATGATATAGAGAAAGAAGAGAGAATCTCTATCTAAAGAGAATAACTCTGTTGGAGAGTTGAAATGAACGAGATTCTCTCTGTGACGGGAATGAGAACGGGAAGAAACACCCTTGAAGATGGTCTACATACAGTGAGTCCCTTTGTCTTCGCGGCTATTGGGAAGACGAGGCCTGCTTTTGATGATGCGTGCCCTCGACCCAGAAGAATAGAAAGGGCTGTCGTACTATGCTCCACCCATACAGACCGATTGTCGCTTTGCTATTTTTTTCGAGTGCAGTGAGTCAAGTTGCTATTAACCTTACCGACGATGGCAGCTATGATGAACAGATGATCTTTGGCTAATTTTTACTTAGGGTGGGTTCTTTTTAGCTTTTCTTATCTACTTCTTTGCCTTATCCTCATCACTTCGAGAATTTTTCGAGATCGTCTCGAAATCACGGTTGGCCTCAATTTTTATTAATTTTGAGAGTTTATTTATCTAGGCGTCCATAAGATAAAAAAACCCTCAAAATTAATAAAAACCGAGATAAGTCAAATAAGACCGCGTGATAAGCGAAAAATTCTCACGCTTATCACGTGTCTTTTGAGGATAAGACAAATAAGTAGATAAGAAAAGCGGAAAAGAATCCACTCTTAGTCCCGCTAGTTCTATGACCCTTGTTACTACTCTTGTGGGTTTTCAATCCAGATTAATGCTCACATGTGTTATTTATCAAGGATGCATGGCCATATATAGGAGTATTTTCTGAAATTTCCAGTTATGGCTCACATGAAAATATATACCGCCATATTGTGTTTATGTAAACAACTGTTTTTTATGCTGGTCAATTTGATTCAAAATTTAGTACTTAGATAATAGTTAGATGAGAGTGTGTTGAAATATATTGTCCGTCTTTCTCCATCACTTGAACTTTTGGGTGAATTGATAGGTGCATGCAATTCAATATGGTAGCAAAGCCAAGAAATCTTAGGTTGGAGACCCGGCTAATGCATTATTAAAAATAATATTTATGGCCCACTTTGAGTCTACATCTAAGGCCTTGAGAAGCCTAGATGTGAGGAGTGTTGAAATATATTGCTGCCTTTCTCTGTCAGCTTGAGTTTTGGGATGAATTGGTAAGTGCATGCAATTCAATAGAGTGTATTCTACCATTGCCCTTGTTTTTGCGTACTGTTAGGCAAGCTCATAAGTCTCATCGGCATGGATGGATGTGTTATATGTACTAGATAGGATTGCGCGCCCCGCGCGCACGTTTGTGTTGTTGCGTTGGACGCTAATTGTGTGAGTTCCCTTGGAATCTGTCAACAGTTCATACAAAAATCGAAACAACATAACTGTTTGCCATCTACATATCCATTATAAGAGCCCATTTAGCCTGCTTGGTGGGAAAGAATTAGATCGATGTGCATGCATCACCGATCATGTTGAGGATTTAGGAATCACATTGGGACTTAAAGAGCAAGCAAATGAGAATGGAGGGTGTAGTAAATCATCAGATTAACAATACAAAATACTCTTAGGTCAACAATTAAGCACATCAGATCATGTAACTTCATTGCAAAATGGTCAAAGGGTACCGTCACAGGCACGTAGACCCAAACAGTAACATAATAAAAAGAGGCACAAAATGCAAGAAAATACGCAATCATAAAACCGAGATTAGCATCAGAGATTCCCTTAGGCGGAGTGTCATCATGGTAAATGCGTTCTGGATTTGAATCAGGAGTGCTGCAAATGTCCTTGTCTTGCTTCTCGTCATCTGCCATTTTGCTCATGAGGTTAAATATTGCAACAAACACAGCAATCGAAGCAATTTTCATTTCAGGTAGAGCAAAATCCCACCGATCAAGAAGTCGTCAATCAAACCACATGTATTTGGAGATAGGGGAGGGGGCATTCTCTCAACCTGTCAATGCCCTTCATAATCTTTGCATCTACAAATTCGTTCCCCAGAGCCTGCTTAGCCTGCTTGGTAGAAAAGGAAAAAAATTTGTGAAATGGAGGGAGTAATTGCAGATGAGACGGAGTACTACTACTACCACTGTACCACATGATCTACCATTGCAGCCATGCGGGCTTCGACAGAGAAATGCATTTCAGATCTCCGTTCTTCATGCAGAGAATGCTAATCATGAGGCCGGCAGATCAGGACAAACCCCCATCACACAAACAAACCACTCGTCTCAAGAACTATAGGAAATAGATAATTTGAGGCGAAACACAAGACATTTTCGAAGAAAATTATGGTCGCAATCGAAAGAAAAATAATGAACGTATACACGATCTTGTCCTCTCTTTTATATTTCTATCAGAGCAATACAAACCCATGCTATATGTTGTAAGGATTCTTTTTTAAAAATCTCAAAGATATCAAAGGATCGAAAGTACATATTTTTTTGAGAAGTATGGAGATACTTGTATCAGAGGAGCAAAAGAAAATACAAAGGAGATATGACAAAAAGCACATCATCGGGCTCATCTTGAAATAGGCATAGGAATCAAGTGCACTAAACATAAACACACACGAACCAAACAGTGAACATGGAGATGCAGCTGTGGTAAACATTCCATTTCAAAAAATCAAGGCATAATTGGTACAGAGGAGAACAACATGCATATTCTGTAATGGGAGAACAATCCCTTTTTTGCAAAACATATCAATTGATATGAGAGTAGATGCACAAATAACATCGCTCACTGATTTCAGGTAAAAAATTTGAAGGGAGGAGAAAACTACACAGATAATGTGTCATATATCACAAGGAACACAGTACAGTTGCCATTAACAATTTTTTTTACTGCAGATCATCCCAAAACCAAAAGAGGTTCATGTCTGAAAGCTAAAATCAAAAAAAAAAAATGGAATCAGTAAGTACAACGTTAGGTGGGAATATTGCACACATAATAGGATCATGTACATTTTTAGGTAGGACATTGTACAAAAAAAAGATTAGCGGGTGGAACCTGCAACATTTAGTGGACATATGGGTGCAGCATACCAAGAAGAAAACGATGAACTTGTGAAGTCGACAAAGTGGGTAGTCACTGAATTGCTCCCGTCGGCCTTATATTGCATCTGCAAACACCCCAAATAGAAAAGGCTATCTCCAAAGAAAAGTAAAATAAACACCTTTACAGATCGAATATAGCAAGACAATATCATCATAAAAAAGTAAAGAAGGCTGGAGCAATTGTAAGCAGAATTGAAATACCTTACCAATGAAAATGTTATACCTTTTAAAAGGCTCCAAGCTCTAAATAAATTGATAAGTGTAGGTAAAAATGATAGCAAAGAGATAACACAACCACTGTGAATCACAGTTAGTTTCCGTACATCCCAGGTCTAGGAAATTGGTTTCCACAAAGATCATAAATAAGAAGGTTAAAAAGGTATATGTTAGTAGTCTGGTACGATTTTGTTATATGTGAACAGAAATCTAGTATGCGAACTTTATGTATTGTACGAAATATTGCATTTATTGAATTACAGAACACACAGAAAGAATATCATATGCTAAATGCAGCCAACAGAAACATAATTAAATGATTGGAAGCTCTAGGCCAAAAAGTAGTTGCACTAAAATAGAAACAAAGCATCAAGCGCAGATTACCTGCCCCATGATTAAATATTTTTGAAAATGTACTATTTATGAGAAACATACAAATTATACATAAGAAAGAAACTGCAGTGAAGGAAAGTAAGACAAACACAATGGACAGGACATCGTGCTTACCTTTGCACAACCTCCGTAGGTGCAGACGAAGTTCTTTTCTCCAGTATGAATAAGATTATGCCTTTTCAACTCGGAGCTATCTAAAAATTTCTGCATAATTAGATTGAGCAACAAACATTAGGTAATCAACTCATAGGAAAGAATGTGTGAACTGAAAATGAGTATGCGATTTAAGCAATACGCAATACCTTGGCACAGTTCTCATATGGACAGACGAACTGCTTCTCTCCATGGACATGAGCATGCTTCCTAAGAGCCCCAGCACCAACAAAAGTTTTCCCAAAATTTTTGAAGTTGCACAGGAAGAGAACCTCGGTGGTTGGTTAGGCCTTTGCAAAACCAATCTTTTCCGCGGTCAGAGCAAACGACCGAAGAATCCTCCAAAAAGCCTTATACATACATGAGCTTAACCTTTTTGAAGCATAATAATATCCTACATACAAAATCTGGTATAGCCAACAACGATTAAATCAATTGGAGATAAATAAACCATGGATGTTTTAATAGCATCAATACACACAGAAAATTCTTTGACAAACTGGAGTAAGGAATCTATAGGCAGGACTGTTCAGCGACAGCGGCTGAGAAGAGGGAGGTGGCGCCAGCAGGAGGGAGGTGTGGATCTGGCGGTGCCGACTTCAGCAGCAGGAGCGGCGATGGGGACCAGAGCCGAGCGTGGGGGAGGCGGCTAGGAGAAGGAAGAGGAGGGGAGGGGCGCACAGACCGTTCAGGCCGAAAGAGGGTGGCGGCGCCGTCGGAGCCGGATCCGTGAGACGGCGCCGTCGGAGACGGGAGGAGGGGCCTGGCATGGGGCAGCATGGGGTGTCTGCAGGGAGGCGTCGGCGGCGGGGAGCGAACAGCCGGCGTGAAACTTGATCCGGAGGCGGCGGCGCTGCAGACCGAGGGGGCGGCGTTGGAGACGGAGGGGGCGGCGCCGTGGGTGCCGCGGGGGCCGAGAGGGACGCCGTGGAAGCCGGGGGCAACGCTGATGCCGAAGGAGGATGGCGGCGCCGGTAGATCCGGACCCGGGAGCGACGCCGTAGGAGACGGAAGAGGGCGGCCAGCGGCGGGGAGGGGAGCTGGGAGGAGGCGACAGCAGAGGGGCGCGGTGGCTGCTAGCAACGGGGAAGGGAGCTGGGAGGGGAGGCGGAGACGTGGAGAGGAGCTGGGAGGGCGCGGGGACCGGGTCGGCGGGGAGGACTGAGAGGAGGGCCAGCGTATCGGACGGGCTAGGGTTCGGGGCAGCGCAGGGACGGCGGGTTGAGGGAAAAAAGGTGAGGGGGCTAAATGGAAAGACAATGTAGCGAGGGCCACCCGATCCGCCGATCCAACAGCCGTTAAGACCAGAGGAGGCGGCTGTAAAACGAAAAAGACGGAGGGGTTTTCTGCATTGGCAATCCGTTTTGGTGGGCAGGGCAGCGAACCGACGGACGGATCCGGTCGGACGGGCAGATCGGACGGCCCAATTTTTTTGACGACGTGGACAGGCCCAGATCTCAGGGTTGGTTACCCCTATAGGTAATAGATAATAATTAGCTGAAATTTTAAGTAGCTTCACAAACCATGTCACTGCCCATGCTGTTCCTTCCTTCCCATTCTTTGGTTTGAGTAGGATTCTGGGTTTGAATTTTGAACATGTGAATTGAGTTGTTTCCAATCTTACCATTTTTTACTGGATTTGGACCTGCCTTGGAAACTGCACGGTTTAATCAATGCTTAACTGCAAAATTTGGCTAACCTGGTCTCTTTTTGGTTAGATTAGTCCCTCATGTGCTTCATTTATTCCATTATATAGTTGCCATGAATAGTTGCAAGATTCATTGTGATATGTTTGCAGGGATTATCCAAGATTCTTGAAAGACGCGGTCCCTGGTTCAACAGCAGAAGGTATTTCTTTGTAGTTGTCAATGATAAACAGGTTGCTGCATTAATGGGAATGGTCTGATCAGTGTGTCCGAGTGGTAGTCCAGTAGAATTAGGTTCTATTTTGTAGCCATCATAGTCTTGGTTAGCTGCTTCAATTCCATTTGGCCATCTTGTGATTTGTAAATGGTTGCAGTCAGGCCTCTGCTTAATTCCGGTAGTTTCTGTGTGTATTTATCTATTTTTTCTTTTCCTTTTTTTATTTCTACCCCTCCCCTGGAGCAGAGGTGATAAATTCCGTTCGACTTTTTTCTGTGTCCATTTCAAGTACTGTTTGTTAGTTCTAGTTTTTTTTTTTTTTTTTACTAATTGTTGGTTCTAGTTGTGCTGGAAAATTTATGACGTTGGCCATTCACCAAATTGAGCCCAAAATAAGCCGCAACTTGGGGATTGGACTACATTAAAAGAGCTGCGTTAGCCAACATGGGGGTAAACTTTCGCTAAATGGACCGAGGTCAGAATTAAGTTGGGAGTACAGTGGCCCGGACTATAACGTGAACAAGCCTTGCATCGGCCGTTTTATTTTTTACACTTAATTTAAATCCGAAATAAAAAATTAATATGCCGTTTGAAAAAAAAATTAAATAACTAACCCCCGCCGCCCAACGGTTGGGCGGGAAATAAATCCCGCCCGTCCGTCGAGCGGTTTTTATATATCTCGCCCGTTGGATCGGCGGCTGCTCTGCTAGGGAAAATCCCGCCCGTCTATTGGGCGGTTTTTAGATATCTCGCCCGTTGGATGGACGGCTGCTCTGTTAGGAAAAATCCCGCCTGTTAGTTGGGCGAGATTAAATCCCGTCCAACCAACGGACAGGATCTATTTTTTTTAAAAAAAGGGAAGTCAGGTGGGGCTCAAACCCGCTACCATGGGCGAGCGGGCGCGTCTAGCTCAGCTCTTTTAACTAGTGTGCCCTTGGGACTTTATCATCCCTAAGGGACGCTGGTTGTTTTTATTATTTCAAATCTCATCCGTTGGTCGGGCGGGATTTAATCTCGCCCAAACAACGGGCGGGATTCTCGCTAGCAGAGCAGCTGCCTATCCAATGGCTAGGATTTATAAAAACCGCCCGACGGACGGGCGGGATTTATTTCCTGCCCGATCGTTGGGCGGCGAGCGGTTAGTTATTTAATTTTTTTCAAACGATGTATTAATTTTTTTATTTTAGAATAAAAATAAATATAAAAAATAAAAAAGTTCTGCGACATGTTCCATCATAATGGGCCTCAATTGGACTGAGACGGCATCATTAGGGCCTAGTCCTATGCTGCAACTGTATGGGCTGTGAATGCGCTGAGATTGTAGATACTAAAATTTTATTTTTTAAATATATATTTATTTTCATAATAAAAATATATTCACTTTTAACAAATTTAAATAAATAGGCTTCTATAACCCGTTGGTTGGGTGACAAGTAAAAATCACCCCGCCAATAGGTGACAAGGAGGCCAAATCAAAGAGCGGTGGGTTTCTAGAGAGCCTCGGAGCGGAGGGGGAAAAAAGGCGACTCGTCGAAGGACATCTCGCTCGTGTCGATCCGGTCGCCGCCTTCACCCCTGGTGGCCTCCGGGTTGCTGACGAGGGGAAGGCGACAACAGATTGATGCTAGTGGACGTACAGGGGTAGTAGTAGGGGTTAGGTTTTAGCCAATGACCTCGCCGTACTGGTGCGACGGAGGATATTGCAGAGCTTCGGCGCAGACTCCGATTAGCGTGGTGACGACGTCGGCCAACTTTGAGCTTCGGGTTGAAGGCAGACCATCGGTTTCAGGTTACCAGGGCGAGCCAAGGTAGGTGTTTTCTGGTGGAAAAGGAAGGACTAGGTCTCCCTTGTTCAAGTAGTTTGTCCATCGGTGTCTTATGTGCTTCTTGCGCTGGCGTGCCTTGTTAAGTGATGATGGTTCTTGGTGTTGCTTCCTTCGATCTGTCTTCTTTGTCAGCGGTGGTGTGCCGTTGTTCTTCCTTGTTTTGGACTTTTGAGCCATCACAACTATGTCTTGATGTTGATATTCCAAGTCTATTTCCCGGTGGGGATGAGGTTGGAGAAGATGTCGCTACGGGCAGCGCTGGAATTTGTTAGAGTTGGCCATGATGGTGGCGACTAGAGCACATATGGATGTGCCGAAACATTAGCACTTAGGCCCTCTATGGATGTACATGTAATTATGTGGTTGAAGAGGAGTCTTGGTGTAAAAGAGGGACTTTGATATTTTAATGAATAGTAATCTTTTTTCTCAAAAAATAGGCAACAAGGGTTTTTTTGCAAAAAAAAAAAAGAAACTACTACTTTCTTTGCTCTTGGCCTTCAGAACGCCATAAAAAATCATAAAAAATTCAGAAAACATTTCCTAGAGTAAGGTGTGCTACCTTCAAATCTTCCACAAATTTCAGTCCTAAATATTATTTGCACAATGAAATTCTTTGACTTTTTGTTTCCCAAGTAATGTTTAGGGCTGAAATTTATGGAGAACTTAAAGGTAGCATGCCCTACATGGATACATTACCCATTTTTTTCAGGTTTTTGGTGATTTTTTAGATGGCGGTTTAAAGGTTAAGAGCAAAGAAGATAATATTTTTCCATTTTTTTGGGCCAAAAAACCCTTGTCGCACGTTGGTTGGGTGACAAGGGAAAAATCACCCAAACAATAATGAAACTATTAAATATTAAATTTAAAAATTCCATACTGACTTGGGTTTATGATGGGACCATATGGGCCTAATTTTTCTAGCCTCTTGGGCGGTATTTGAGCCGGAAACGTGGGCTGTCTTTATTTCTATTGGGCTACAAAGTCTGCCGTTTTTATCCTGTTGGACATTGATTTCGTTAGTGTTATGCAGCAATTGGGCCTTTATACACGCAGCCTTCAGATTCACTAGACCATTGTGGGGCTGCGATTCTGAAACAGTGGGGTTTCGGCTTGAATTTGGGCTATTAGCAGGCTGCAAATGGACTGCGGGACGAGTTTTTTAAGAAAAAAACTGGACTAGGCGCGTCATCCAGTGACATGTAGTTTGCCTTAAACGCGCCATGGTTCAAAGTTCCAACACGTCATCCAGTGATGGGGCAATCTGGCATGGACATGTTACTGGAGATGCTCTTAGAGCATCTCTAGCAGAAACTCTAAAATCGGATCTCTATACACCCCCTCTAAATCACTATTCACACTCTATATTTCCATCCTCTCCAGCAGAATCTCTATCCAGAAAAACTATAGAGATTGATATAGAGAGCCTCTAAATTTAGAGGCTGGGAGAGAGAAACTCTAAATTTAGAGGCTGAGATAGAGGTCCTGCTAGAGGACGAGAGACTCTAAATATAGAAAATATTCTGTTTTAGAGGCTCTGCTGGAGATGCTCTTAGGGCATATACAATAGAGAGTCAAGGGTGTCTCTTAGCACATTCTTCTAAGTAAAAAAGACAAGTATGCACAAAGGACATGTACAAGAGCTAACATGCTATTTAATGATGCTCCTCTCTAATTCTGTCTAGGAACTTGTGAAGAGTCGTCTCTTCACCAAGAGTCGACTCTAGCATTTTTTCACTTTCCCCCTGCCACATCAGCGAAACATGTCCACCTCATCGCTAAGAGACGTCCTATTAAATGGCTTTGTACATGCCCTAAGGCCACTATGCGGCATTCACACTACCGGGCACCACCAATGCAGTCATTGCAGTGCCATTAAGGCCCCTAATTACACTATCAATAATGAAAGCCTCTAATTACATTATCACTAATAGCATACACGATTGTGAGTTGAGGTAGTTTTGCCCATCGTCATTGTTATAGTTTGTCCCTGAGGTACAACCATTCGCCTGAATTTAAAAATAAAAAAATAAAACATTGTACGTTAAGTCTATCCTATAAGCTACAAAATTAGGGGAGAAAACACACTAGGCGAAACAGTCAAGAATCGAGCAAGGCATGTAGCATTTGTGGGCGCTTCTCAATATCTAGTATCATTAAGTAGCATCATAGACGATAAATAATGCTCCTATATATTGGCGAGTCAATTTCATATATATAAATGGTCCTAGATCAGGCAGAAGCACAACTGCTCGCTTCTCAGTAATAGTTCTTCAATTCTCTAATGTCCCTGTCCCTACTCCTCTGATCAGAACAAAATATTTCTATTGTCTCCATACATTCTGACCCACGGAATAACCAATCCATTTTCCTAAACGTGAGTACTTAAGTACTGGCATGTATGGATTCTATATATGTAAAGGCAAGAATGATAATCCCACGACCAGGAAATACAAATTAGAGCCAAAAAAAGATTGATTGCATATGAATTGTATGGAAGCATTTGCCTGGAAAAGAACACTGCTGTCACACTTGCTATTTTATAGAACCACGGGCACCACCTCCCAGGTACACACCATCATCAAATTAGAGCAATAAACAGTGTGACCTCTTCCACTGCCCGCCTCCAGCTGGTTCATCATCAAGTTGTGGCATCGCGTTTGAACCCCGATCTGATTCACGCGAAAGGAATCGATGTTCAACGGTCCTAGGCATGAATCCGGTAACTATGCTTCAGAGGGAGGACATTGTGTTTTGGCCCTTCAATTTCAGAGATAGTCCCATTTAAGATTCTAAACTTCTAGTGGTACATTCTAAACCCTTAACTTTCAGGTTTGGCCCTAAAGTAGAAGGGTACAACTCTTAACAGGCCTTGATACATTTTAAATGGAAAGCTTGATTTGGACAAACTTGTAGGCTCAAAAGGGCACAATCTGAAGCATGGGGAAGGACATCTGATTTAGGCCTGATCATCTGCCGGGCTCGGCCCAGCCCGGAAAAATCAGGCCGGGCCTAGGCCGGGTCATTGGGCCGTGCTGCCTATGATCAGGTCTAATCTGATTAGGCTTAGAAAGGACCCCAATCAAAGGGACCTTTCTCTACTTTAAGTGAATACAATAAGAAATGGCAAAGAACATGCATTATACCATGAAATTGTGATACCATTCAAACATATCATGACATCCTAGAGTGAAATTGTGTCTCACAGCACTAGCAAATACAAAGTACCATGACTTTCGACAAATAAGTGAAAGAAGCAAATGTAATATCATTCCTACATATGATGGCATCCTAAAGTAGATACCAAAATTTGCAGTGCGGAAAGGACTGGGTTAGGGTAAATAATAGTGCGGTCATAGAATACACGAAATGGTCACTTATTCTTAGTCTAACCAAGAAAGTAATCAATAATCACCTGAACTTCAAAAGTGTAGACTTTCATTCTCAATGCACTGAAACATTAGCATTAGTCTACATAAATGCTATCCTTCATTTCAACAATAAATATCAGATAACTGGATCTCACGGGCAAAGGTTGGTAGAATATAACTTGAGTGTAAAGTCAACATGTATATATCAAAAAGTATATTATATGAATTTCCTCATACACAAAAGGCAAATTGTTGTCACCTATGATGCACCAACATGGATATGTCAACATGATACAGCCATATATATTTAAATAATATTGTTAATATATATTATACACTATTTTCCTATTTTAATGAGTTTAACTAATCAGAAACTCTGTAACTTGGAAGGTGTAAACATGTAAAAGTACCTCAGTCATGAATAGATCATCCTCTTCTCCATGCATCAACAAGACAATAACCATGACTTCATTCTTCATTCAACAATTCATCAAACATTTATACTAACAACAACGGTCCAAAACCATTAACCTGTGAAAGATATAATATAATTAGTACATTTTCTACATTGTGCAGCAGATTTAATTACTACACAATACACAACAAATGAAGATGAAGAAATAACATAAAAACATTAGTATATTATGCAGCAGATTCAAGACATAAAAGTTTATAAACTTGATAACAAGAATTACAACACCATCGAGACTTAGGTTTTTACATCCACATATGCTTCTGTCTCTTCTTCTGGGTTATCCTTACCAGCAGCAATCTTGCTTTCACCATCATCAAAAGACACTCTCCAACTCTGGCTCTTCAAGAGAGAGATTAGCAACTTCTAGAATGCCAACACCATCGAGAGGTTCAGAGTTATCTCCCCCTACATCCCACATTGTTGCTATCCTTTTTTTATATGCTTTTGTTCTCCTTGATAGAAGTCTTAGATTATTATGCACAAAGTGAAATCTTCAGCACACCGGTGAGTTAATTTGTTTCTTTAAATGCTGTGGATGAAGCTATATGTACTCTAATTTCTTTCACAACATGAAGATGAGGCTAGTTGGTTAGTCAATTTAAGAGCCAAAGCTTGTGGCATAGGAACATATTGTCCATGATTTACCCAGCAACTCATTGGATCAAGGATCCCTCTAGCTATCATAAATGGAATCAAAGTCACTAAATCCTCTAGAACAAGTGGAAAATCTTCCATATTCTTCTTTCACTTTCTTCAAATCTTCAAGTATAGGAAAAAGCATCTTAAAGCACTTCATTCTTATTTGTAAAATCTCAAGGTCCTTTGCGTCCTTTGCGAAGGTACACGGTTAACACCTTCATTGAGACACTTCTCACTATAATATCTACAACAAAAAAATAAATGGATTAAAACTTTGGAAGAAATAAAGAAAAAGCAACTAAAGATTTACAGAACATTGACCTTGGATTAAGCGAATGTGCCAAACAATGGAGTGGAGTGTTGCCTTTTGCCCAACGATCCAACAATATGCTTTTAACAACTAAGTAAAAGGTGGATTCATCATTATCTTCCTTTCTCTGATGCTTATATATCACTTTCTTCATATTCTCTATCATTGAATCCCATATCTCGTAAATTTGAAGAAGACATCATGTGTCGGTGTCTGCATATGTATCATTTCATATATAGAGTCAGTAAATTCAATAATGTACTTCACCTTATCCCACACACAGTTCATTTAGAACTATGTCTCTAACCATTTATGATTGTACTAAATTGTTAGAACTGTAGACCTTTCACTGTTCACTAATTACCATCCTCTGGAGAGCCATCTTGACCATGCAAAACCGCTTCAACATAACCACAACAGAGGCAAATCTCGTTTCAGAAACATCAAGCAACTTTAGCTTGCTAAAGTCATTAAATAAACGTTAGCCTCAAGTCATGGTTCACTATGAAATTCTCTATCATATTAGCATCCGCTAAAACTTCAATTATCCAATGGCACTCATCAAAGATTAATTCTTCATCGTACATCCTTGGCATTTTAGCAGCAAAAATGCTCTTCAAAGCAAGATTGAGAGTATGAACAACACAAGGAGTCCAAAAAAAAATGTGATGGTACTCTTGCTCAACAATCAAACCAGCTCCTTTGCAATTTGCAGCATTATCAGTTGATTCAATAGCAGCCTTCAACTTTGCGGCAATGTACCCCTTTGTCTTCACCTCAGCTTCAACATCAACAGCTTGCAAGAACATTGATTCACTCTTAGAAATGGCAAGAAAATTAATGAGTGGTCGCTTCTACGCATCTGACCACCCATCTGACCAAATGGTCACACCCTTTTGAGACCATGTGCCCCAAATCCGCTCCAAAATGGTCCCAATGCGAGCCCTTTCTTGTTTAAGAAGAGTTGTGCTTAACTTATTGTACGGGTATAACCAAAGATGTTATGGGTTGCCGCAAAATTAAACGAATTTTCATAATACGGATTTCATGCAGCATTGAAAGACAACCCCATAGAGTATACGTAACCCACACTGGCTTGAGAGGATTGTATGATGTTACCTCCACTTTCCTGTTGCTGTGGTTGATTTTCCTCCTGATGACTTTGCCCAACCTGAACCAAGGAATTTACAGCGGCCGTCAAGTCATCAATCCTTTTTGTTTTGCTCTTGTTGATCTCTCCTGAGCATCCAGATCCTTCCTGAGTTCTTTCATTTTCGCTTGCTTATGAGGGATTTTGGTGTCCTGACTGTGCTCCACCCTTCTAGCTCTTGTCATGATCAAGGAATCGAGCTTATAGGGATTTTACAACAAGATCGGAGTGATCCTGAAACCTTCTTGCTCAATTCTTCCAACTTCCCTGTTTAAAAAATTTAGAAAATTCTAATAATCCTTAAAACTTTTCTAAGATTTCTTTTATGAATTTTTAATTGAAATTCATTTTTTCTATTGATTTAGGATAACAAGTGATCTTTTTTGCCACATATTATGCTGACTATGTAGCTCATGCCATTAAACCATCCTCTCCATGTCACTTTACACCATTCTCTCCATATCACTTTGGACCTAGCTGAAACGGTAACACAACTTTGTGTATCTAAATATCCGGTTTTGGAAATTTTGAACCTAAGCAAAAATATAAGACAAATTTAAAGACCTACGGTGCAATTTACTCTTTCTAAATTCTTTTTTCTATACCCTATATCTCCACTCTATCACTTTTCAACTTTCTATTTTAAACCCAACCCAACAGCAAGTTCTAAATCTCATACCGGTAAAAATAGGAATATGGTGGGAAATAGAGTATTGTTGGGCATGGCCGGCTTTATATTATATAGAATGCTACTCCTATCTCATACATTGAGAAACGTTCTCTCTACAGACTGCAAAGATCTGAGCTGATGGCCCGATCGACCTACTGACACGCCAGTCTAGTGGCACACTAATCCAGCTCACCACCCACGCCACGAAACAGCACCCAATCTTCCACAACAGTAGCGATCAACACACACACACACTGTACTGCGCTGCCCCGTTTCAGCTGGAGCTAAACTAATCCAACCGAATAACCTCCAAATCTCTCGCCGCCATCATTACTCCAAGGAAAATAACGGAAAGACAGAGGCTCGAGCAACATGGGGTTAATTAGGCGAGCCCAGTAGGAGTACGTACAGGCTGTCCTGACGCGCCGCTAGAGTCCAAACTAGCGTTCAATAAACAAAAGGATTAATTAGTCGCTGCCTCAAATCAATGCAGGGGAGCAACGGCTTAATTAAGCCAACGAAAAAAGAATATTATTAATTTCTTTCTTTTTTTGGGTTGCCTATTTTATGGCAGGGCGTCAGGAGGGCTGCCTCCTCGGGGCGGGGCAGGAAGTCACGGCCCCTGCCGGCGGCGTGGCGGCCGTCAGATGGCCGTCGCGTCGTGGCCGGCGACGCATCAGACGGCGCAGGTGATAAGGTGAGGTGGTGCGTACTGCAGGTGTGCCTCTGCAGAAGCTCAGCCGCTCAGTGGCTTACACACACACGCAGACTCACTGATGCAGCAGCACGGGTTGCTGAATCCTGATTCCTGAGCTGAGCTCAGTTTTTTCTTCTTTTTTTTTCGCCTCCTTTCAACTTGCACTCGCAGTCACAGGTGCGTTTTAAAAAGTTTCAGACTCTCAGCCTTCTCCAGGGCCATGAATGATTTCGCTTTGCTGTCAGGCTCAGAGAAGGGAGCATCGATCACTACACTAGATGCCAAGATGTGCATTTCGGCCATTGATCGGGTGGCGCCTGGTCCTTGCCTCCTCCTTTTCAAGGCTCATGCGTGTTAGGTTTGGTTTTCCATAATAAGTGGGTTTTAATCCGCTCTTATCGATCTGGAAGAAGGCTCTTACGGTCAAACCCAGCTAGGCGAGAGCTCACGGAGTGTGTTGACCCAAAGATAGCGTTGCTAAGCTAGCTCATCGATTATACGATTACTCTAGAGTCTAGACACCATTTGAATACCGCAGTTAGCTTACTGATGCATGTTCTACCTAATCAACCGTTTTATCCAATGATTCTGATCCAGCCTACATGCTAGCCTACGGTCAGTGTTCGCGAAACCGCTAAAAAAACCCGGCGCGGTTCAATCCGGTGCAAAACCAAAATCAGCCTCCAAACTGTGGAGTTTCGGTAGAAGCGAGTGGTTCTCGGTTCAAACCGATTGAATTTCCGCTAGGGGTGTAAACGGATATCCGAATATCCGAATTTTTGCTAAATTATCCGATATCCGAATTGACAGGGAATGAATATAGTGTTATTTTTTATGTATATTAACAACATCCTTATCAAAAATAAGAATATGAATTCAGATGGAAAGATCTATGAATTATTTGTATCCTATCGAGTAGAAAAGGTGAAAAAAGTTATCCGAATTGCTATCCGAATGTCCGAATTGCACCCCTAATTTCCGCAAAATAAAGTGTGCACGCTTTTAGCGTCATTCAATGAAAACCGCTGCCAGTGGGTTCGATTTTCATACACGGCTTCGGATCGTGAACCCTGCCTCTTACACGATACTTCCTCCTGTCACAAATAATTGCCGTTTTGAACATTGATATAGTCTCTAAATATATATATTTGACCACTAATTACAAGTACAATGAATTTGTAAAACCCATTAAAACTATAATATTGTAAAAGTACTCTTCGAGACGAATCTACGTATCTCTACTACTTAAAGTGGCTCGTGGGGAGTGATGATGAGTGGTGGTCCAGTAATATTGTAAAAGTACTCTTCGAGACGAATCTACGTATATAGTTTTCATTTACTCGATCTAAATAGTTCAAAAAATATCCATAACTTTTTGCAAAAGAGGCCGAGCCCCGATTTCTATTAAAGCATAACGGAAACAACATTCTTACAACCAGTCACAAAACCCAAAAGACAATGATAATGGGTGGGCAATCCACACCCCAACCAACAAAAAAAACAACCGTCTAGCAGCAACACGCAACCAACACAGAAAACACCCAAAACGTCACAGACAAGGACCCAAAGCGCAACCAGCAAATCACCAGCACTGGCCACCCAAGCCACCCAGCCAGTCAACCACAAAGACGCTCTGCATCATCAGGAGCTCCCACTCTTTCATCCCCCTCTTGGTAGATGTCGCGGACCACCTGAAAAATCTTCTCAATGCCCATCTCAACCAGGCCTTTTCATCAGACTTGAGCAAACCTGTCCAATACTTCAAATTAGCACAAGCAATAAACACCACATGGAAAGGGTTACACAGTCTCTTCTTCTCAAAAACGCTCCTGTTTCTCACATTCCATATTGCCCAAACCGCAGCAGCTAAGCAAATAAACTGAATCTTCATCATGTTCGGGATAATACCCTTCATCCAACCCAGGTATTGATCCACATTCCCCAGGATGAAACTAGAACCTGCACTCATCGCCAAAACATTCCACAGAGTTTTTGACACAGGGCAATCAAAGAAAAGATAATTGGTGGTCTCAACGTTCTGGCAAAATTCACAAGTAGTACCACCAGCCCACTTCCTTCTACTAAGATTGTGCTTAGAAAGAATGGCATTTTTCAGTAAGAGCCAGATAAAGCATTTAACCTTCAAAGGGATCTTGTTGCTCTACAGATTGTTATATCTCGACTTCATAGCAGCACTGAAACAATGATTGTACATAGAATTAACAGTGAAGCTTCCTTTCTTGGATAAATTCCACCAGCTTCTATCTACATCACTATTAAACTGGTAATTTTGAATGTCTATCAGACAGCTATGCCACTCAGGACACCTTTCTTCCGAAATAAAAATATCCATAACTAAAGTTTTAAAACTTTAACTTGCACATACATAAAACAACGGATATCTGGGCCCGGAAGGAGCAACACAAACACCCTACTCTAGAGCTACACAATAGAGGATTGGTGGCAGCAGCAGAGACCCGTGGTGCCTCAATGGACAATATACATCAACTTACGCAACGACGCACAGTGGTGCACTCATCGCGTCTCTGGGGCGCTGCCATGGGAGTAGGCCCCGGCCCTCGAAGCTCATCAAGCCGGCGCTGGCCTACGCGCCTGCGTCGCTGCAGGCGGATGAAAAAGGTAGACGAAAGCAACGCGCCCATCCAGCTGCCATGCATGCTGCATCGCTGCAGCTGAGCTCGCCGAGCAGCCAACGGTAGCATGGGTGATCAGATTGTTTAGACCAGTTCATCGTCGTCGCCATCATCACCACTCACCACGCTTCGCACACGAGACGAACGATCGAGATCCACAATTAACGAGGAGCGGAGGGTGCCAAGTGCAAAGGGTGGCAGAAGAGGACAGCGGAAAGGAGTGGAGTGGGGCGCGAGGTGCGACTGTGTGTGTGTGTGTGCTTGCAGCAGGCAGTGATGCAGAGGCAGAGGCAGGCATACGCAGTTACAGCTTAGAAAAGGTCGCGGCGCAGAGGGGGAGCGTCGCAGCGGCGTCCACATGGGCGCGCCCCAGTACGGGCCCCGGCCGCGGAGGCGGCCGCCGGCCGGCATCGGCATCGGCATCGGCGACGGCGACGGCCGGGCCGCCCCGCCGAGCGCGCACGCTGAAAAGACGAGGTTTTTCGGAGATGGTGGTGCCGTGGCGGCGACGCCGATGCCTTCTCGTGGCGAGCGTCTCTTTTAAAGTTCTTGGCGAGTTTTGTAGGAGTATCTCTTTTCTCTGCGCGAATATTTAGAGATGAGCACATGCGGCACAGTGCCCGGATCCAGAACAGATCAAGCCGGGCTGTCCTGACCGGCCGGCCGGCTGGCTCGCCGTCTTGTCTAAGCAAAACTCTGAACCGGCATCTACTGGCTACGGTGCTGACTTCGATGCCGATAAGCCCAGACAATGAGGGGTTCCTTTGCTACTGAAGGAGTGAGCGAATTTCCACTGCTCTGCCCTAGAAATGCTAGTGTTTGCTGTTTGAATGTGCAAACTCGGCTGTTTAGACCAAGCAAAATACAGGTAACACATTTGGTGATCTGAACAATGTAGCAGCAGCATTTCGAAAACCGTATCACCTTTTCTTGAAAACAACCAAATCAGATTCGCTGCCAAGGCTACATCAGCTCTTGAGGTAGGGAGAATAACAAAACTACAAATATACAGGGCAGGAGAGAAAAATGAAAGAACTGTCAATTGATTAGACCTTCCTGGCATCACCAAAGAACAAACAAAATCAGTTAAAACCAAATTATCCTCTCATCATTGCTCCCCTCCTCTTTCCATGCACTCACCGTTTTTTTCCGTGATTTCTTTTGCAAACAAGACAAGGTCACAATCACAACAACTAACTGGTCAAACAAGGTCAAGTCTTTACGCCGAAGACCTCGGCAGCTCGCCGCTCCACCCTTGCGGCGGCGCCTTCCGCCCCAGCGACGACCGCGATCTCGTCGCCGTCGAGTCCTTCGCCGCGGACTCCTTCTTGTCCTTGAAGAACCCGAACACCGGCCGCGAGCACACGGGCACGTTGAGCACCACCGGCGCCACGCGGACCCCGGACGAGTAGGACCGCTCCACGGCGCGGGACCGGGACTTCGACGCGGCGTGGAAGCTGCATGGAGAGCTGGAGCTGCGCTCCAGGCCCTGGAACACGATCTTGCCGGAGGAGTTCATCCGCGGGGAGTCGACGGAGAGGCAGCGAGGTGGTGGAGGCGACGGGCGGCGGCGCGCAGGGCTGCGGCCCGCTCGGCCGGATGTGGAGTGGCGGTGGGAGGAGCGGACGAGGCGGATGCGGGGAGGGTTCGGGTCGGCGGAGTCGAGGGAGAGGCGGGGGATGTCGTCGTGGTCGTGGCCGGAGGAGGACGACGAGGAGGAGAGCGAGAAGCGGGAGGAAGCGAGGGACAGAGACGTCTCCGAGTCGGAGCTGTCGCGGAGGAGCGGCGCCGAGGAGAGGTCCGACGCCGAGGCACCGGACGCACGGCCATTGTTCCTCTGGAGCAGAAGCTTCAGGCTCCTCGCCGCCGCCGAGTTCGTCGTTCTCGCGGGGGTCCTCGCGGGCGCCGATGCTGGCGACGGTGAGGGCTTCGGGCTCTGAGCGGCTGCTCTCTTCAGCCCAAGCAGCTCCCGCCACCGGCTCGAGCAGCTGGGCGCCTTCGGGGAGAAAACGTACGGGTCAGCTGCGTCAGCCGCGGCGCGGAGCGCCTTCATCGGCTCCGGAGGGGCCGGCATTGTCTCCGCCTGCGGTGGCGGGGGCGCCGCCGCTTCCTCCGGCTCAGGCACACACGCCGTCTTCCGAAGCGGTAGCAACTTCCCGTCCGCGAACAGCTCGTCCGCGGGGAGCATTGTGGCGGAGCCGCCAAGACTAAACTCGAAGTCGATGAAGTCCTTGGAGATCGCCGGCTCCGGCGTCACAGCCACGGGAGATGACACGGCCACTACCGCCTCCTCAGCCCCAACATCACGGCTGAACGACACACGCGGGCCGAGCCAGCCATACGGCGCGGCGGAGGGCGCGGCTGCGGGGAGGTTACTCGCGACGGCGGAGGCCATGGCAGCTAAGCACGGCAGCACATGAACGGAAGCAGAGCAGGAGAAAGAAGAACTACAGATCGCACTCTCTCTGACCAGACTGCCGGTTCGGTGTTGGCGGTGGGCGGCGTGGTGCGCGCAGAGCGAGATGTGAGGCGGGTAAAGGAGGTAAAGGCGCGTATATATAAGCTGGGCAAGGTAAAAAAAATGGCGTCTTGGCGAACCGGGTCCGGTTCCTGGAAGCAGAGGCGGCTCTTGGCCGTTCCGAGCGTGTGCGGAGGCGCCGGAGGAGAGGGGGCTCGTCGGATTCCGGGCACGTTTAATATGCGACGGCACCGGGCGGCCGGATCGGTACAGCTACGGCCAGGCGGGAGACAGAGGGGGCGAGGCCGCGAAACATGGGGATGTTCAATGGTTTCGGGATACGTCTGCTGGTCTTCAGCTGCTAGCCTCTCTGATCATGGTGGAATCTGCTGTCAATATGTGTGTTAATGGGCCTTGCTCATGCTCTGATTCTTCTCTTTTTTTAGGAGAAAGCATCATTTCCGTTCATTCATGTTACTGTCCGTAGTTTTCCGACTAGAAAATGCAGTCACCTACCATATCCGGGTGTGCCTTGGTCATCTTACACCAATGAAGACGACCATCCACGTCTGATCAAATACCAACACTCAGATAAATTCAAAATAATAAGGAAAAATACATATTTGGTCCCTAAACTATGTCGTTGTACCAAATTGATCACTGAAATACCAGGCTAACTTTGTCGTTGATTCGGGATCGGCCTCCTCGCTGAGCTTACTTCTCGGTTTTGCAAGGCCAAGGGCTCCCCTTTCACGAGCAAAGGCCGTTTGAATTATGTCACGGCTAAAACAGATCTTTATCCTAGTTTAGGCCTTCTAAGATCAGAGATAATAGCCTTACATCCTGTACATCGCTGATGTCCCGGGTGTGGGGATAATCGCTGTACAGGATGAAAGAGAAAAACGAATTGATACAGTGACTGTGTGTTTGTAGCTATGTGGATCTCAACACTACCAGAGAAATGAGCATCACAAACGGTCTATCACAAGCGGTTCAAAAGGTCCTAGCCCGGAGAGCCCCTTTACAAACGGTTGGGAATCTGACCCCTTGTAAAGCTCAGGTTTTACAAGGGTTCGTGTCCCCAACCCCTGTAAAGCCTCTACAAGCGGTTGGAGACACGAACCCTTGTAAGCTCGAGCTTTACAAGGGGTTCGTGTCCCAACCCTGTAAAGAGGCTCTCCAGCTAAGGCAGAGCTTACAAGGGGTTCGGGACACGAACCCCTTAAAGCCCAACTTTAAGGAGGCTTTACAAGGGTTCGTGTCCCAACCCCTTGTAAAAGTCGATTTTAAATGCTAAAAGAAAAGCTTGCCTTATCCTATCGAGAGCGCGTGGGATGAGTTGGCTAGCGAGGTGAGGCGTGGAGTCACGAGAAAGGTGAGTCTTGGGTTCAATCCCACCTTCCAAAAATTATTTCTCTTTTAACCCAGTACTCAGAAGATTACAAGCGGGTATAAAACCGCTTGTGATACTCCGAGAAGCATCACCAGCGATTGCTTACAAGCGGTTCCAAAACCGCTTGTAAAAATGGTTGAGAACTGCTTGTAGAGAGTGATTCGCTGGTAGTGCAATGAGCGTGCATGGTATGTCTAATCCCTTCTCATTGTCCCTCCTCGAAGTTCTAACTAGAGTTTATGTATCATTGTCAGGTTGTTCGGTCCGTTGGGAGTCAACGGGTAGGTACAAATCTTATCCTAAGACTTAAATTAACGTGGGAGAGGTGCACCATGCTTCTACATGTGCCATGTGTCCGAGCAGAGCTCTCAGTGTTGTGGACGATCAACGGATTGACCGTTGATCCTTGGAGGGATCCCTCAAATGTATTGCAGTGGTCACAGGAGGATGCGTGTCTGGTGAATCCAATTGTTGCGAAGGCTCTCCTGGATACATGACCAGATGGGGGGAGGCGATCCTTGACAAACTTGGTTCTTAAACTAGCAAAACCGGGCTAAAATGGTCCTTTGGCCGGTTAAAATAGCTTTTAAGAGTGGTTTTCACTGATGTGGCATCAATGTGTGAGGTTTGCACTGATGTGTTAGCCACCTAAGCCATCTGAGCCATCCATGTCTAGGGCTGGAACTTTAGCTCGTGGCTCGGGGCTCGCTCGTAGCTCGCTCGGTTTTTAGCTCGGCTCGGCTCGGGCTCGTTCCCGAACGAGCCCAGCTCGAGCCTGCTTTGTAGCTCGTGAGCATTTGCGAGCACGAGCCGAGCCGAGGTCAGCTCGCTCGTGGCTCGCTACTTATATATTGTTGCTGCTATTGTCTTTAAATTAAGACTTAAACATTGAGAAAAACATGGACTGATGCTAGCATTAATTTCAAAATATCATTGACTGATTGTATATTTGTATGGCATTGTGAAGTTGTGATGAAAGTTCATTGATTGATTGTATATTTGATTGGTTGTATGGAACTATGGAAGTCCATTCTCTTATCTATGACCGTATATGATTAAATTAGGATTTTGGCTATTTGTGTACAACCTTTTATAGCGGCAAGAACGCAATGATCTGGTCTGATCAAACTCAGACTCACGAGCTCACGAGCCTCACGAGCCAGCTCGCGAGCCTTCACGAGCCGAGCCAAGCGGAGCTTCCAGCTCATACGATTTTACGAGCTGAGCCGAGCTGGCTCGTGAAGCCAAACGAGCCCGAGCCGAGCCAGGCCTGGCTCGCTCGAGCTCGGCTCGTTTCCACCCCTATCCATGTCACCGTCTCCTCTCCCTTGACATTTCTTTCCCTCCATACCCTATCTGCATCTCTCTTTTCCTCAAATATCTCCACTGTCTGGGTTACTCTCCCTGTGAAGCAAAAGACATGAGGGAAGGCAGCATCGCCGCCACTACATGTTGGCTGGTCCTATTGCGCCTCCCATCTCGTCCTCTAGCTCTTCTACCCATCTCCCTGCACTATCTTTCTCTCTTTGTTTGAGATGAAAAAAGAGGGTAGGAGAGGCGGCATGCACGAGCCTGCTGCGTGTGGCAGCTCATCAGTGCTAGTAGTTCGCTGGCGTGCACTCCCTTCCTCCTTTTTTTGTTTCCCTCTCTCTCTACATGGTGATGTGCACCAAGCGCCATTGTTGCCAATCTTTTATGTGCACGGTGCCATCTTAACCACCCGAGCCTGCTAGCCACGCCGATGCCAAGCTCTGCCGACCTCGCTGTCCTTGGTCATGCTGTCTTCACTCCATAGAGCTTCAAGCAATGTTGTTGTCCTCATCCCTGTTGTCATCCTCGTCTCCATGCGGCCACTGAGCCGCCCAACTCCGCAAGCAAAAGGAGAGGTGAAGGGAAGTAGCCGAGGGGCTTCGAGTATGGCAACTTACCTCTCTGACGAGCCCACCTCTGTCGTTGCCCCTATCCTTGCCACATGATGGTTGTCCTTGGAATGCCAACAAGAGCTGTAGTGGCATGGCAGAGCGTTGGGTAGTCTGGCTGGAGCAGCGCAACAGGAGGAAGGAGAAGTAGTGCGCCAGGAGGAAGGGGAACAACGTGCCGAGGAGGACACCACAGAGTGAGGTGGATGCTAGGGAGAAAGCAAACAGTGGCACAAGCTCACAGAGCAGCAGGCGAGATAGGGGAGAAAGAATGAGAGAGCGAGAGACTAGGCAGAGGGAGAGGGCAATAGAGAGAAGGATGCCACATACAACCCACGTTGATGCCACATCAGTGAAAACACCTACGTGGACGCCACTTCAGCGAAAACCGCCTGCAAAACCTAATTTAACCTGTGAAATGACCAATTTTGGCCTTTTGCTAGTTTAAGGACTAAGTTAACCCAATATTTGGGTTCAGGGATCACTTTGGCATAGAGCATAGTTTAGGGACTAAACAGTTACTTTTTAATAAATAAACTAGAAAAAATTATTAAGAAAATCTAAGACAAAGAGTAGATTTGAACTTGGCATTTTAAATACTGAATTCTACAATTCAACGTTTGAATTACCGAATTCAAACATTTTTTTTAAAAAAAATTGTGGTGTGTAGTACACTTGGATTTTGCACCTTAAAATGCCGAATTTTGCATTTTGGTATTTGAAATGATTAATTCAAAAAATTATTTATTTTCTTTTTAAAATTTGGAATTTCCAATCCCAAATTGTAGAATTCAAAATTTGAGGTTTTGAATTCACTTGTATTTGACACTTTTTTAATTTTTTTTAGATTGAGGAAAGTGTAAGGGTAAAACTTTTTTTTACATGTGCCCTCTGCCCTCTAACTATTGGAAATAGTATTTTATTCATGAAATTATCCTAGGGCATATCACTCTGAATTTACGATACTGTGCAGCAAAGTCTCGATTTATGAGTGGTAAGCAATATAGGTACTGCTTTTGCATTGTTGTAGTGTCAACTTTCCCTTAAAAAAAAAAGAAATCAAAGCTTGATTAGTTGTGATCTAACTCAGGAGCTAGCTTTGATTCAAATGTGCAGCCGGAGCGGGAGTGCTCCACGGATGTGTGGCCGGCAGTGCTGGCCTGGTGTCTTCTCTTCCCTCGGCGATGGCAGTTCCGACCTTGGAAGATGTTCTGAGCAGTGGGCCAAGGCCTCTGGTCCTCGGCGTTGTCTTCGGTGGGCAGCTCGCCTTCAAGGTGCTTGTGCTTGTGGGTCGATCAAGGTTGCCTGTTCCGGTCGGGTCTGGGTTTGTCAGCGGTGGAGCGCCTGGTGAAGTGTCGTCGCGGTCCCCCTCCTCTGTGGCAGTGGCGTCCTCTCTTCCCTTGGTGGCTTGGGCTGAGGCATTGCCGTCGTCCCCTTCCTCTGTGGCGGCGGCGTCCGTTCCTTTCCCTGGCAGTCTGCTCTGATGGCTTCGGAACCGTCCGGTTCAGGTGGTGGCAGCGGTCTGCACGTCTGTGGAGCGTCAAGAGAAGCGTCATCGTCATCCCCCTCCTCTTCGTTGGCGACGTCCGCTCTTCTCCTTGACAGCTGCGTCGAAGCGTCACGGTTATCCCCTCCCCCTTGTGGCGACGGTGTCTGTTTCTCGACTTGGCAGTCCTCAGCATTGGGACCCCTCCCCCCTTGGTTTTCTGAAGCGTTGGCGTTCGGCAGGTGGTCTCCGGTCATAGGCCTGCTCAGCTCCTCCTAGTGTGGCTCGCGGGGTGTAGGTGCTCCGAGTGAAAGCCATGCCCAGCTTCTTGCTTGGCTCAACGATGGCGACACCCACGGGTGTCGTTCCCTCCTTGGAGGCCTCATTGTGGTGCCCCTACCCCTAGAGTATCTTCGGGTGAAAACTTAGGTCTGGGCGGGCGACGGCGGCGACTTTGTCGTCGTATCCTTGCTGAAGGCGTCGCCCTACAGATTCTTCGCGCTATTGGTTGGCTGGTGGCTATGTCTGTGGCTACCCTGTTGTGGGCGGGCGTCTTCTTGGGCCGAGCATCCCGCCTGGTGGTGGCGGCCTTCTTCTTCAGACTCTGCGTGCACTGGGGTGCGGTTGGTGGTGGTGGTCGCTGGCGCTGTTGGTCAAGCATCCCGTGCAGCGGTGACGGATGACGTCCATTCCTCTCTTCTGTCGTCTCATCCGAGCATCCTGCGCGGCGGTGGCGGTCGACAGCCAAGTTGATCTTCGCGTGCTTCGCTTCTCAGTCGACAGCGATGTTACTGGGGTTTTGGCCGTGCATCCCTCGTAGCGATGCCGGTCGGTATTCGTCGCGCACCAAGCAATGCTTTGCCGCGGAGGCGGTTGTTCTAGGTATTGCGTGCTGGTGTGTTGTGGCCATTGCTCAGCTGGGTCGCCTTCTTCTCCTCCCCCTTCTGTCCTCCTTCTCCCTCCCCCGTACCCCTCTCTTTCTCTCTAATCGTTGTACAATTTCTCTCTTTTTTGAATGGAATGGCAGAGCTCCTGCCCTTGTGTTCAAAAAAAAAAAGCTTGATACATACGATAGAAAGGAAATGATAGAGACCAAGCATTCCTTATTTACTTATTTTTCTTTTGAAGGTTGGGAGCCTGGGACAGGCATTCTTGTTCATACATGCGTACATATATCCTTGTGTTTCTCCTCATGTACATCATGTGGGTTGCTCTGGGTGAACCTGGGGAATCTCCCTAGCAAATGTGATCGATGCTGTAAATTTACAGTACAGGATCGACCAGGTGGTACGCTCCCTTCACTCCCTTTGGCCGGGAGCCCTGTCTTACTCGTGCAGCTCTGGGGTGCAGCAGCTGCATTAACAAAGGCCAAAACACACACACATTTGAATGAATGCTCCGGCGTGTAGTGTTGCAATTTACTTGTGCAGGGACAAACGAGATCTATTTATTATATGGAGAAGACAGCAAAGAGGCCAAGTATATGTAGCTCCAAGTTAGGATTTTGGTATAGCACGGTGGCCTTGGAGTTCACTGGGTACGTAGCTGCAGGTTTTGTCGTCCCAAGAAAACAAAATGCACAGATCAGTGTGCAAAGTTCAAAGGAGATGTCATTGCTTTCCCAACCATGCATGAATCCACTGCATATTTCTGTGTCGATTAGTCGGCATCCTAAGAGAAATACGAGATTAATGGCCATGTTCGGACGTTTGGTACGGATAGAACCCCATTATTAAGCCCAACCATTCATATTTTTCCTAGTGGTTTGTCGAAGCTCTTCAAGCCTAGCCGGGAGTGTATTTACAGAATTACTCCATGTCAGTCGCCTGAAAATAGGAGGTTTCATTTACGTATATATTTTACCCAGCTTCCGCATCGCTGTATTTACGAAATTGCTCCCTCTCTTTCATTTTTTTTACATAATCAAACCATATATAAATTTAGTTATTTACTAATATAAAATATGTCGACTGGGATTTTACCTATTTTCAGATGACTGATGAGGAGTCGCGCCAGTTTGGTTATGCCGGCTAGGAGGTTGAAGCTGAAAATGGAGATATACGGGGTGGTACAAGTGGATGAATACGTTACTGGAGAAGAGAAGTGGTCCTGGCTACCGAATGCCGCGAGGCATCAACAGGGCCAACATTTTACTGCCAACTCCTTCCTCGTTGGTTCCTTCTCCTTGCTGCTGATGCATGGCTGTTATCTGAGCGTTTCTTTATGCCGCCGGTGCAGTTCTCCATGGCGCCGAGCTTCGTTAACCAACGGGCAGCGGCCCCTCACAAAGAACGGGGCAGAGAGAGCTCGGTTTGCGATCCCCTCCACGTTGACCACGCCTGGCCCGAGGCCGGCTAACGGCAGCCGAGCCCGGCGCCCGTGGTGGTCACCGCACCGCCGCACATGCTCCGAGCCGGCCGGCGTGTGCGGCCCTGATCCGCCCAAAAGCTCCCTCCCGCCTTTGCACGCGGCCATCGACGTGCACGCACGCAGGAGCCGAAAACGAGGGTGAGGAGGGCCTTTCCCGCCAAAGAATCAAGAGCTCGACGCCGGGGACCACGCGCGGCGGAGGGAGCGGGGCCGGCCGGCCGGCGCGTCCGGCCGCAGGCGCCCCATCCGTCGATGCGTCCGTCCTCGATCGATCCGGCCTTGAGCGCGCGCGCGCGCGAGAGCGAGAGAGATCGATGGATCGTCAGGATCGATCCCTCAATCATTTGAACCGTTGCCAAAACGATGGTCCTGCCTGCCCCTCGTCCATGTCCATGTCCGTCCTTCTCCCTCGCCACGCAGTGAAAAGTTCGGCGTAGGACGGACATAGCGGTAATCTGGGAGAATCGGTACTGTGGTTTCTACGAGGAAGCTGGGCAGAATCTATGCGTGCAGCTAGCATAGTTCACATCCCTAAACCCAGCGGGAAAAACGCTACTCCGACGTTGGGCTGGACAAAAAGCTCAGGCTCCACCAGCTATTCGAGGTCGGACCGAGTTCTATTTAAGTTTGGATCAAGCTTGAAAGCTAAACGAGCCAATCTCAAGCCTAGGCCAGAGTTCGAGTCAAATTCAAGCCGAGCTCGAGCACGAGCCGAGCCTTCTCACGCCAAACCAAGCCTAGACAAACATCGTTACACCAGCTATCCCAATCTCTAAATTAACTAGTCCAACCAATTTGAGTCTAGCTCGAGCTCGAGATCGAGTCCAACCGAGCCTATATAGCCTCTCTCCTCCCTTCTCCCAGCATTAACCCCTCATTCGAGCTCAACTGAGCCGAGCTCGAGCCTAACCGAGCTTCCACTGAACCCAATCTCGAGTCTAACCCTAAGCTCGATACTGATTCGAGCCGAGCTCAAGCCCAGACAGCCTGAGCTCACCTAGGATCGGCTCGAATCCAACCCTACTTCGACAATTGCAGTTTTTTGCGAAAAACCCCAAGTGGTGGACTGTCTGCAAACCGACAGTTACTATAACAAACCGTGGCTTTCGAGTGGTTAACCAAAAGGTTTTGTGATCACTAGCAGCGAGGCCGATGGCCGCATGAGAAGGCACATGGAATGTTCGTTGGTGTGAATCTCATCGGTTCGATTAAAAGTAGATGATTCAGATTGATCGGTAACAACCCCTCGAAAAAGAGGGAGGGAACAGTTAATCATTGGTACCTTTGCGCACGTCTGATATGTTGAAACAAAAGTAGACGGTTTAGATTGATCATTGCTACCTGTGATAAAATTAACCACTACGATAAATTTTTGCATCAATTGCACCATAATCGAATAGAATCGATTACAACATGATCTAATCTCTTATGATATTTTTCTTTAGTTCATAGCAAAGCATGGACGCGTAGCTCGGTACAACACCAATGAAGATTGATGATGTGCACGCTTCACCGTAGGACGACGACCGTGCGGACAGACGGACGGACGGGCCGGCACGGGAGCATGTTTCTGGTGCGACGAGACATCCATCCACCCTCCGTTCCCGGTCGCCCCTGTCTTCTTCTACCCCGGCCGCCGTGTTTGCATAAACAAGCCGCTAGTGGCAGTGGTAGCCACTCACTAGCCTGCATCAGCACGCTAGGCAGCTAGATACCTAGCCGTTGCCCGGGTGTCAGTGAACGCATGGGGTAGTGACGCTGCCACTGCCACAAGCCGCCAAAGAGCCCTGCTCGTCTTTACGACGCCCCCAGCTGACGCGGCAGACCAGAAGCTAGCTAGCGGTGCCCGCGTCGCCTTGCGTCGCTCGCGCTCGCGGCTTGCATGCATGATGCGTCGGTGACCACCCCGGTGAGTGGTCCACGGGATTCCTCCTGAGCCGGAGCCGGCCGGGGCCCGGTCGCCGCCGGAGTCAAAAAGGCGTCTCCGGCCGGTCGCAGCAGCGCGCGCAGCCTGAGAAAAAAGTTGCAGCCGGCAGCGCGCAGGTGGTGCAGGTCGGGCGCGGCACGGCCGCACGAGAACCCACATTGACCACACGGACGGAGACGGACGTACGTCTCCTGCCTGTCCGGGCGCGCTCGCTCTGGCCATCGGCGAGGCGCCACCAACCGGCGGACGACACCGGCGCACGCGTGCATCGGCGCGCGCGGTGTGGGAGGCCTCGCTTTGGCCCGCGGGTTACTCGCGAGCGCCGCCGTGGTTGGCACTTGATGGTGGTGATCAGGACGGAATGCGCCGCTGTAGTGTTGGCTATTAACGCCTATAGCATGTACAATGTACAGACAGTAACCACTCATCCATGTTTAGTATTTGAAGACATAATTACAGACAGCCTGTACACAATATGTCGTCCATATATTTATCTTTATATACATCACAATTATACTTAGCATTAATGTGATTTTCTTAATTCCCTTGTTATAGCTAGTCAACTACCCCTACATCACATGAGACAGCTCAATTCGCTATATTTTCTTCTCTTCACCGTGTCATCTTATATCCTATATATTAAGTTTTATAGACGGTCTTTTTTTAAAAAAAATAAGTCTTATAGACAGTCTATAGACCGCTAATGTAAGCCACTATACATGCTCTTTGGTTCTAGAGATGCCGTTGTCTGTACACTACAATTTCTGTGTTTCAAAGAACATAGGACTGAAATAGCATTAGCATATATAAGATGCAAAAGTGAGCGCAATGCTGGCTGCTATCGCAGCCGTAACTAAATTCTGACACAATTGACAGAGATAAAACGGGGTGCATGCATATATACACACACATTAAGAATAGTTGGTTAAATCAAGTTTGCACTTTTGCTTGATTAATCATCAGAGATTATTTGCCCTATAGTTAAGGGACCCTTGAGAATTTGTTCCAAAGTTGGTTGCTCTTGATAATATGCTCCAAAGTTGTTTGGTCATTTGATCTTTTCCCCTATTTTGAACTTTTGAGCAATTTTTGATGGTTTAGTAAGATGCAAAGACACTTTTACCCCCTCTCCCCACCTGCATTCACCAAGTACTGACTAATCTGGACTCGGTTGAGACCAATAAGAGGCGATAAATGGCAACCAGATAATACAAAGCAGTAAAGGGCTGTTACCAGAGCATGACATGACACTTGGCGCAGCAAGCCGCGCGTTCTCTTGCGTCCACATCGCCCGGGTTAGCTACAATCCTTCGATCGCGTGTGTGGAGCCGATCTAGCTGTCAGGAGGATAGCTAGGCGAGTTTGCAAAAAGGCCCTCAAACTTCCTAATTTTAGATAAAGATCCTCAAATCTTCAGGACTGTTTAATTAGCTGATCGAGCGGCGATCACTGTATTATGTTTTTCGTTTACACCCCTGTATTTCTTGGTGCTCAGCCCACCGTCCTTCAGCGTCCCGCGTGCGTGGCGCCGATCCCAACCCTAGCCCGCCACCAGCCCCGCCTCACCCCCCACTTAGCTTGCACTATAGAAAAAGGCCTTATGCTCCACGGCCAAATATATGGTAGACGGCCAAAATATATCGTCGATCAAAAAAAGATTAAGATCGACAGCCTAAGCATCCACCGTCCACCCTAAATGTGAAAAAGCCGCCAACCATCCCGCCGCTTTCTCATCGAAAATTAGGGTCGACCGCCGAGAAACCGCCCACCATAA
The DNA here is from genome assembly GCA_036346145.1 of Olyra latifolia. NCBI lineage: Eukaryota > Viridiplantae > Streptophyta > Magnoliopsida > Poales > Poaceae > Olyra > Olyra latifolia. Next base: position 4,803,188 of record CM070528.1, on the reverse strand, counting down.
GCTAGGCTCGGCGCCCATGCGCCATCCACCTTAACGCCCAAGACGCACCACCCGTGACACAACTAGGGTCGGCGACCATGTGGCCGCCCACCTTAATCCGCGCTAGGGTTTGGCAGCCCGTATAGCCGCCCACCTTAAGGCGGCTTGGGCCGTGGCGCACCTAGGGTCGGCGGCCTAGGTGGCCGTCCACCTTAACTGCGTCCCGACACGCTTCGTCTGTGACGCACCTAGGTCGACGCCCGGTAGCCGCCCACCTTAATCGCGGCTTCGGGATGGTTGCCGGGCCACCTAGGTCGGCGGCCTAGGTGGCCGCCCACCTTAATCGCGCCGGGATGGCTGCCGCCACCTAGGGTCGACGGCCCGGTGGCGCCCACCTTAATCGCAAGGCCGAGATGGTCCGCCGACCCGGCTAAGATGATAAAAGATTAGGGTGGACGGTGAGGTGGTTGCCGACCCTAAGCCTATGGTGGACGGTTTGCGGCCGTCGACCCTATCGCCCTGAAGCAAACTCACAAGCGCGTTGTCATCGCCGCCGGTGCGCGAAATCTAAAATTTCGCCACCGCCGCATCCACCTCGCCGCCGCCGCCGCCGCGTCTCTGCTAGCCCGCGCCTCTGCTCTGCGCCGCACCGCCGCCACGCGCCGCCGCGCCTACTGCCCGCCTCTGCTGACGCTGCCGCCGACGACACCGCATCCGCCTCGCCGCCGCTGCGCCTCTCGCGCCGCGACACTGCGCCTCTCCCGACGCTGCCGCCGACGCGCGCTGCTAAGCGCCGCCGCCGCCGCGTCTGCTAGCACCGCCGCCGCCTCCGCTTGTCTTTGCCTTCCTCCCCGACGACCTCGGCGTGCCGGAGTCCGCCTACCGCCAGGTCGTGGTGAGGTGCCCGCCTACCAAGCGTGAAGCGGCCGCGACCAACTTCGGCCCGCAGCCTCCTCGGGCACTCGGACGACTCCTCCTGACTCCTCGGGCACTTGGACGACCTCTCGTACCAACCCCGTCCCCATCCAGCGAGGGTCGACGGCTTTACAAATCTGAAAGGTAACAGTCCTTTATTTTTAATTATCAATTAAGACTAGGGTCGACGGTTTTAGAAACCGTCGAAGAACAGCAAGAAACATTTATATGTAATTTGCTTTATTTAAAGTTAGTTTGCTTTATTAACAGTATGTAGCAAGAAATTTTAGCATGAAACAGTAAAAAACAACAAAAAATTGTCCTCGGCGACATTTATAACATTTATACAATAATTTGCTTCATAAACGGCAAGAAAATTTATATCATTGCATTTTCAATTTATCATGCAATGATGCATTGCATTCATTTGTCAACCAAGCCATATGTCACCCATTCGAGGGCAACACAATTTGTAAGGCATTTGGACGGTGATTCTTCTAGTGCCCTTACAAAATGTGTGACTGCTCTCGAATTGTCCACGTTTTGATAGCTGACGAATGAATGCTTGAGTACGATTGTTGTGATTGCCTAAGGACATGAGATGGAGTTTCGGTGACATAACCCTGTTGTTCTCCAGTGCATAACATAAGAGCTAGCGTATGCTAGCCATATTTGCACTAGGAGAGCAGCAGGTTATGTCTTGATTGCCTCCGATCCTAGGTGTCACAACAATTGTACTCGAAAGCATTCATTCGTGGGTGGGCAAGCCCTCCTATGAACACCTTCTAAACCTTTGCATACATACATGGTTCATGTTATATTCTTTCAGCCTATTATGGAAAATTTTCGGAGGTGGATGTATGATGGTTGGAATAAGAATGGAAGGCACTCCGTCAAGTGAAAGGAGGGAACGAAAGATTTTACCCGTCAGGCTTTTGGGTCGACGCCTGGGTCGGACATGGCAGAAGTGAGATGCCCGTGCGCTCTCTGTGGTAATAGCCTGAAGAGATGCCGGGAAGAAATGGAGATGCATCTTTATTAGAACGGCTTCAAAGCAAATTATTATAGATGGGTTGATCATGGCGAGAGCGTGCGAGGTGGACCATCTAGTTCTGTTAGAGTAGAACCCTCCAATATTGTCGAAGGTTACGATGAAATTGACAGAATGGAAGAGATGGTGGACAACATTGGTCAGGGGTTAGATCTCCCACAAGAGGAAGTGTCTACCCCGCTGGCAACAGATTTCTTAAAGCTTCTGAAGGCTGCTTCAGAGCAGTTGCATGAGAAAACAAATGTGACGCTCCTTGCTGCTGTCACACGTCTTCTCGCAATTAAGTCAAAGCATAATTTCTCGAGCAAATGCTACAATAACTTAGTGAAGCTTATTTGTAGCCTTCTCCCCGAAGACCACAAAATGCCACGAAACTTGTATGAATCGAAGAAAATTCTAAGTGGTCTAGGAATGCCGTATGAGAAAATAGATTATTGTCCTCGATATTGCATAATCTTCTGGAAGGAGCACGCAAAAAAGACCCGCTGCGATCGCTGTGGAGAGTCTAGGTATGTTGAAGTTACCGACAAAGATGGTAACAACAAACAGACCAAGGTGGCCAAGAAAACGTTGCATTACTTTCCAATGACTCAACGTTTGCAGCGGTTGTTTATGTTGGAAGAGACAGCGAAGCATATGAGGTGGCACAAAGAAGGAAAACGTCAGAAAGAAGGTGTCATGGTTCATCCATCCGATGGTGAAGCTTGGAAGTACTTTGATGAAATGAATCCTGATTTTGCAAGAGATCCAAGAAATGTGCGTATTGGTCTCGCGATAGATGGGTTCACACCCTTCAGCATGACCGCACAATCATATTCATGTTGGCCTGTATTCACCATTCCGTATAACCTCCCTCCGGAACGTTGCATGAAAGAGGAATATATGTTCCTTTCTCTGATCATACCAGGGCCTAGCCATCCTAGGAAGCACTTGGATTTGTTGATGCAACCACTCATGGCTGAGCTAAGAGAGTTGTGGACAAACGGTGTCTTGACATATGATAGCTCAACAAAGAAGAATTTCAGGATGCGCGCGGCTTACCTGTGGTCCATTCATGATTTCCCGGCATATGGTATGTTTTCAGGATGGAGCACTCATGGGAGATTGTCTTGCCTTATATGCATGGATGACACAGGTGCTTTTCAATTGCAGAATGGTGGCAAAACATGTTTCTTCGATTGTCATCGACGATTCTTACCTTCAAGCCACCCATCCAGGAGACAGACAAATGCATTCCGTAAGGGAAAGGTGATAAAAGAAGGTCCATCGAAACGTCTGAGGGTCGTTGACATCATTGCTAGGCAGAATAATCTCAAAGACACTCCTAACGGTTATGAAGGTTACGGTGAGCAACACCATTGGACTGACAAGTGTAGTATATATAGTCTCCCTTATGCAAAGGACTTGAAACTTCCTCATAACCTTGATCGATGCATCGAGAGAAATATGAGTGAGTCCATCTTCAAAGACGAACTTCAACATAGCCGATAGAACCAAAGATAATGTCAAAGCCGGTTAGATTGTGCCTTGATATGCATGCACTGCCTTGAATATGAGCGATACATCCACAAAAAAACCTAAAGCTAAATACTGTTTAACACCCTCACAGAGAAAGGAGGTTCTTCTTTGGATCCAAAAAGAGGTCAAGTTTCTTGACGGTTATGCTGCCAACATTAGGCGCGGTGTGAGTCTTGCCCAAGGGAAGATAAATGGAATGAAAAGTCATGATTACCACATATTTATTGAGCGGCTAATTCCTGTGATTTATCGTGGATATGTAGATGAGGACATATGGAGAGCATTGGCTGAGCTTAGCTTCTTTTATAGACAACTTTGTGCTAAAGAGATCAGCGAGTCCAGAATGGCAGAGTTGGAGAAGGAAATAGTATTGCTAATTACCAAGCTTGAGAAAATATATGTTCCTGGGTTCTTTAACGCGATGCAACATCTTTTGGTACATCTACCTTATGAAGCAAAGGTTGGAGGCCCAGGCAAGATCGATGGATGTATCCGTGGAACGATATGTTGAAGAGTGTCAGAGCAAAGGTTAAAAATAAGGCACGTGTCGAAGGATCTATTGCGGCAGCATGCCTGCTTCAGGAGGTTTCATGCTTCACGAGTAAATACTTTGCGCCAAGCAACAATGTCAATGCTTATGAGCCTAGGTATAAGAAAGTTTCTAAAAGAAAAGTGTCAAGCATAAAGGTGTTTCGGATATAAGGTAGATCTATAGGGAGAAGTACATTACGTGAATTGGAACCGGATGAGAGGGTTCGTGTACAATTATATATCTACATCAACATGGAGGAAATGGATGGGTACATCGAGTAAGTTTATTTGTCAAATGATTAATACTTTGTATAGCATTGTATAATAGATATTCAAAACTTCAATCATTCTCTTTGTAGGCAATTAATCCAAGAGGAATGGAAAAGGCAAGGCGAACCTACTCAAAAACAAATCGATAACCTGAAAGAAAGGGGTCGTGGACCAGGCCATCCGAATTTCTTGACCTGGTTATTCTATCACGTAAATATCTGAACCTGTCATAGTTTTTATTGATTTACGACGTGCGTATAATATGTTATTCTAAACTTGGGTTAAACCAATTTGCAGTGTCACAAGCATGCTAGTGTGCACAATGATCTTCGACAGATGTCAAAATCATGCAACCGTACGGTCAAAGTGCACGGTGTTATGATGTGCATGGGTATCGTTTTAAGCTCTAGAGCAATGGAGTTGGCACGCCCAAATTTGAAGATCAGAATAGTGGGGTCGTGAGTTATGTTCGGACAAAGAATGACAACGATATAGAATATTATGGGATTATTGAAGAGATAATAGAGGTTGTCTTTGATGGAAGTAACGATCTCTCGATGGTTCTTTTTCGTTGCAAATGGTTTCATCCTACCTATGGGGTGCGACGGACTCGAAACTTGGCCTAGTCGAAATTAACCATACTAAATCAGATACTGAAGTGAACAATTTATTCTCCCTAACTAGGTCGAGCAAGTGTACTACTTGTCTTATGCGTGCCCTAAGTACAAGTCTTGGTGGGTCGTTTACAAAGTAAGACCTCCCGGTAAACTACCATTCCCCACAGATGATGATAACGAGGATGTACTTGAAGAAACCATTGATGTGCCATTTCAAGAAGAAGGTTTGCCAGGACAACTTTCCATAGATATCGGGATAGGACTTGACAATCTTTTTGTCCAAGTCGACAACGATGCAACAAATGATATGAACCAGGGTGATTAGTTCAAAAATGTATGTAACAAATAGTAAGCAACTTTTGTCTTCATTTTTTGTTTTGTAAATTGTAATTATATTTTACTACTGTCAAACTAACTTTTGGTACAATGTCGATGCAGGATGGCTGCAAGGAGGGCTGGGACACGACGGTTCGTTGTTGATAACAGGAGCGATGAGGACGAGCCGGAGACAGAGGTGGACGAAATGCCAGAGGGCATGGAGCAGCCACCTATGCAAGAGCTTGAGGGTGTGATGCAGGATCCCGTAGCCATGCAGCAGCCCGAGACAGGGACGGAGGGCACGTCTTCCTCTCAGGAGGCAGGAACAGTTCAGGGAGCACGAGCACGCAAGAGGAGGGGCACTAATAAGCTTCACAGGGCTCCCACAGATCCAAATGAGAAGATTGTAATTACATACTTTGGGGATTGGTACGTATGTTCTAAAAGTTGAATTTGTGTAGCACTGAACTGTTGTTTCACTGATGTATTGTTGTTGTGTAGCAACTTGGTGGCAATCCGAATAATGTGAAGGAGCCAGTCCACCCCTAGGGACCATTCGAGGATGAACTACCCAGAATGGTGGACATTGCCGATGTGCGTGGGCAAGACTCTCTGGAATGACTACAAGGTCGTTCAAGATGGTGACGGATCGGTTGCTGATCGTTGCCTCGACGAGTTTTGGGTAAGATCAAATATGGTAATAACCTCAATATATAATTCTATTTACTGCTGACATTTTTGTTTGTGGTCTATTGTAGGCTAGGTATGCTCTGCCTACTAAATTCGAAGAGCGACAGCGTCTTGTGGCCCACGAGGTTCTTGATAGAAAAGCAAGACACATTGTGAACGAGATGATCTCAATTTCTCGTGTCAAGGCTGTTGACGAGTTTTATCAAAGACGAGGGCAGAATCTCAGAAGGGACGGAGGTGCTCGAGACATATACCTTACCCCCGATGAGTACAATTCATGTCGACCGTCATGGTGTGACAAGTGCCCCGATGCTTGGAGATGGATGTGTGACATGTATGACACAGAAGAATGGAGGCGTAAATCAACAAGAAACAAGAACAATCGCAATGCATCTCGCGATTCGTAAGTCACACACCTTAGCGACCATTCGATGGCTCGGCCGAAAAGTCTATGGTAAGGTTTGTTTGAAGTAATTTCCATTTCTCTCATTTGTTGCAACTAAATTTTCATTTTGTAATGAATTGCAGAGTCTCGATTAGGGGAAGTCGATTGGATTGATGTGTACACAAACGCACATTCAGGGCGGAACCCAGATGGTACTCGGTGCGCTTTGGATCCAAATTTGCCCAAGAAAAATTAGTAAGTGATATTATTTGTGCAATTCTCACTCAGGTACATTGTTTTGTGCCGTGTTAACTTATTTGTAATGCAGAATGAATACGTGGATGCAATGACTACGGTGCATGGTCCCGAGTGTGTTCCTACAGAACAACCTTTGGATCCTGCAGTTATCCATAGCCTAATGGGTGGGAGGAGGCATGGGAGATTGGCGTTTGGGAACGCCTACTTGTGTTCTTCTGAGTACATGCCTGAGGTGAGGGCAGCTCGACGCTCGAGGGGTTCCTCTTCGTCTAGTAGACTCGCCATGGAAGAGAACTGCGCTTTGAGAGAACAAGTTGTGGAGCTTCACAAACGGCAAGAAGAGGGAGAAAAAGAGCGTGAGGCTATTCTTAGAAGACTGGAGTCCTGGAGCAAAATATGCACCAAGTAAGTTCTATTTTCTATCACTTTCAATTCATTCAATCTACTAACACTATGTGAGCTATATGTAGACTCATATTCCACCACAAGGATTTCCGGGCTTTTTCGATCCCTCATGGCCGCCGATGATGCCCTTCCAAGGAGTAATGTCTATTACTAGTATTTTTCTTATTTGTTATTAATGTCTATCCGTCAATGATATGCTATGTGAATTTGTAGGCTTTCGGCTCAGTTGGTCCAACTCCGGACGGGGTAATACTCTAATCCATTTATTGATACTAATGGTCTTTTTTCTGCAAGTCACAAATATAATGCTCCAATCCGTTTGTTTGAATTGGTAGGCTTACATGTCGGTGCTCGCTCAACCACCCCTTTGCGCTTCCATACCATTATATGTTCCAGCTTCCTCCTCGTAACGCTCCGGATAGGGTAATAGGTTAATTGTAAAGAAATTGACATTTTAACTAAATAGATAAATGCTCTAATCCATTCGCTTGAATTGTAGGCTTCGGATCGGTGCTCGCCTCGGCCAACACCTTTGCAGTATCCGTTCCAGCCTCTGCCATTTCCACATAGCGTGCCAGATAGGGTAATATATGTTAATTTGTCAAGAATTGTTGTTTCGAACTCACAAGACAAATGTTCTAATTCATTTTCTTTAATTGCTAGGCTTCTGGATCAGGGGTTCCAGCTCAGCCACCGCAGGTCCAACATCTGTTCCAGTACCCGATCCGGTTTCCAACTCAAAACACTCCGGACACGGTACTTCTATCGCCACAAATTGTAATTTGGGAAGTCATTGAAATATGATTTAAGTTATACATTGTTTTCTTGCTTTGCAGGAGGCTTCAAGATCAGCTGGTGCAGTTCAACATGTGGGAAGTGGCGTCGAGCCCACTAGCAGTGCTTCGGCGGACTTTGTCGACGAGATGCTTGGTACGCCTTCGGTTTTTCCTCCACCTAGTTAGAATGACTAAGGTGATGTGCTATATCTCTTTATCTCTTGTTTCATGAGGATTTATGAACTTGTCACGTATGTTGAACCTTTGTTGGAAACCTCTATATCAAACTTTTGTTGCATGTAAACTATATGTTGATTTGTGGATGTGATTTATGATGAGTTCGTAATTTGTGAATGTGTATGGATATGAATTGTGAATGTGTATGGATATGAATTGTGATGAGTATGGATATGAATTGTGATTGTGTATGGATATGAATTGTGAATATGTACGGATATGGATTGTGATGAGTATGGATATGAATTGTGAATATGTATGGATATGGATTGTGATGAGTATGGATATGAATTGTGAATGTGTATAGGGTGTATATACGGGGTGGGATGACTTTTGTTGCAGGTGCGGTAGAAACAGCTGCCAATTGAATTTTAAAATTTTCGGGCAAATGGATTTTTTTTTACCACTGATTAATTAGGGTGGACGGCCTTATTCACGTGGCCGTCCACCCTAAGATGTGTGAGCCGGCCCTCCCATGCTTAGGGTGGACGGCCAAGTAGCGAACACCGTCCACTCTAACTTAGGGTGGGCGGCCTTTTCCACGTGGCCGTCCACCCTAGCGAGGTCCGCCTGCTTGCTTAGGGTGGACGGCCACGTGGAAAAGGCCGTCCACCCTAAGTTAGAGTGGACAGCTGACTTTATCGTCGACCGTAGTGTTGCGTGCGCGCGCTGGGTCTAGTTATGGTGGACGGCCTTTATTTGCCCGTCAACCCTAATAGGGTGGACGGCTCTGCCGTCGAATTAAATATGATGGTCGACCACTTATTTTCGGCGGCTTAAGGTGGACGGCCAGCTGTCGACCCTAGTTATGGTGGACGGTTTTGGCTCTAGGGTGGACGGTTTTGGCTGTCGAGGTTACTGTTTTTTCCTGTAGTGTTTCATGCCACACAGCAGGAACCCTAGCGGACGCGCACCCCTCCCCGCCTCCCCTCCTCTAGCTAGCGCCGCCGCTCCTCTCCTTCCTCTCCTCTCCTCCTGTTGCCTCCGTCTACTTCTCTCCGGTCATCCACCTTAGCCCATCGTCTAGACGCCTTGCAGAACGGCGTTGCCTCTCCTTCCCCTCTACCTCACCCTGCAGGTCAGCGTCGCCCCTCCCTCCCCTTACCAGCACTGTCTCCCCCTCGCCCATCAGTGCCACCACTCCCTAGCATCTCGTTGGGTTGATCCGATCCGGCTGGCGGCCAGATCTGGGACGATCGACGTCTCCTCCATCACCCCCAGCTATAGCATGTCCACCCCGCCACATCTTCCCTGGTCAGACCCGCGTCGGCCAATTCCCTCAGCTCTCCACCGTCCTCCCCGGTGCCCTTCCAAGGCATTGTTGCCACCTCCACCGTCAGTGCAGCCTTAGGGTCACGGATTTAGTAGTGCTTCTTGCTGACTACTACTTCTAATGTTTCTGGTACAAGGTACTCTCTCCCCCCTCACTGGTATATCTTATGAATGTTGCATGGCTAGCTTGTTTGAAATAATGCTAAGTTCAGAAAAGAGGGCAAGAATGAAGAAGATTGGTTATTACTTTAGTACAAAGATAACATATTGCATATTAGTTTGGTACTACCCGATTCAACGTGAGGATTTACCACCTGAGCTCATATATATGTATGGAATTTCCTGCATTGAACCGACATATCATGCACAACAACAAAAAATTGACTTTAATGCATAGGATATTTATTCGGCCCTCTTTTGTATGTCAATTAAGTATATGTACGTATATGAGGTGATGACTGGTTTCACCTTTTTCATTCTCTGACAAAGTCCCTGGGCAAATAAATCTAAACTACACACAGTTCAGGTTCCCAAAGATTAAGGCTCATCCACGCCACAAGGTAATGCACAGAGTGCCTGACATAAGAAGGGGATGTGTGGTTGCCTGCCTGGTAAAGAAAAACACAGTTGCTATTCAAATTCTACGAGCTTTAGCAACAGTATAATCGTGAACGTTCAACTGTGTGCTGCAAAAAGTTTGAAACTTTTTTTGTACCAGCACTTTTAACAGATGGTGGTACCATTTTTTTTTTGGGCTCTTGCTTAGAAAAAGTTAAAAAAACAATTCTCTTATTGGAGGGTCCATAACTAATTAGATTATGGATTTTCAAAAATATGAAACAAATAGTAACAAAAATAAAAAAAATGTAAAATTTTGTCGGTAGTGAGATTTCAGCAAGACGAAGGAGATGGTCGGTTCGGATCGTCCAATTCGATCACCGATTTCACAAAACACGCCGCGGCTCGGATCACCAATGGTTCGGATCGTTCGTTTCAGTCTCAGAATTTACAAAACTCGATCGATAGCACGGAGAGATCCGTGCTATCTATAGCATACTAGCCATTCTCTCTCTTTGTGTGTGTATATGTGTGTGCATCTCGGTTCATTTGCAATTGTCTATGAAGGCTGATACTGGACATCCCATATATGAAAACTCTTGTGCTTAGGTTCGATATCTCCACCAAATCGTTTGCCTATGCACTGCAATTGTACTTTTGTCGAAAACTGATAGGATGTGTTAGCAAAATTTGCAGCATGGGTAATTCGGCTGGGTTCAGGATGAATGAACCAAGAACTGCCTAATATACTAGGCCGACCATACACTCCAGTAATTATGTGGAAGGTCAATTATCTAAAGCAGGCTTATAGATGAGGCATAAAATCTGCACCTAAAATTTAGAAATTATGTCAAAAGAAAATGCAGCTTCAGTTTTGTTCATAGAATGATAGCTTAAAAGAGGCTTTTCCATTTTGGTGTACATAATTAATTATTATTATTACTTACAGATGACTTACAGACTTTTAGTGTTATCTATTCATGTCTCAAAAGTCCCAGCGCAAGGATTATATACAGGAGGAAGGAGCCTCGACATTGGTTTAACCCATATTGACTATTGTATGGTATGCTCTTATGTACTCCCTCCGTTTCATAATGGTTGTAGTTCTAGTTAAATGCACATAAAATAAGAAGACATGAAAAATGACTTGTCTACCCTCATTTAATGAAGGGTGGTTGAATAGATTAGCTAAATAGATGACTGCATTGATGAAGGGTACAAAGGTCATATTGGCTCTAAAGTTGCATTGGAATGTGAAAACTACAACCATTTTGATAAAAATTTTGAATGCTAGAACTACAACCATTGTGAAACGGAGGGAGTGACACTTAATTTATCGATTTCTTCATTTCCCAAGAACATGATTTACTATTGGGATTTAACTTGTGCTGCAATATCTTAATCTAGAATTAAATTTGGTGTTGTTCATCTCTTTTCCATGCTGAAACAGGTTCAGGCTTTTTTTTGTATCATAGTATATAGTATATGATGTTATATTGCCTAAAACATTGTAATTGATGCTGTTATATTTTCAGGAGTGGATTATTTTACTTTGGGAATTTTAACCATACGCTTCCTTAAGCTTCTTCAGGCATTAGGTATTTTACTTGACGTCTCAGATGGACTGTACTAAGGCCCTGTTCTTTTGGGTTTATGTAATCTGACTTATCTGTCTTATCTCTAACTTCGATAATTTTTCGAGGTGGCCTCGATAGTCGGATGGCCTTGAAATTTAGGATTTAGGGAGCTTTTAGACTCGCCTACGAGATAAAAATAAAACGGATTCAAAAAGTAATAAAAAAAGTCAGATGAATCAATATTAGTCAGATAAGTCACAAAAATTTCGTGACTTATCTGACTAATATTGACTCATCTGACTTTTTTTATTACTTTTGAATCTGTTTTATGTTTATCTCGTAAGCGAATCTAAAAGGTCCCTAAATCCTAAATTTCATGGCCATCCGACTCTCGAGACCACCTCGGGAAATTCTTGAAGTTGGAGATAAGACAGATAAGTTAGAGCTCATAAGCCCAAAAGAACACCTCCTAAGGGTCTGTTTCTTTTGGCGGTTTCTGCCGGTTGGCAGTTGGCGGTTTTACTGTAACAAATTTATAAGTTTTTGGGAAAAATTTAAATAATAATAAAAAATCTAAATTTTTTTACTGTAGTGGACCGCCGGCTGCCGACCGCCGGCGGTCCGCTCAAAAGAACGGGCCCTAAATGTAGTACAATGAAGTTTACCTTAACCAAACTGTGATATCATATGTAATGCACACTTATGACTTATCTGGAATATAAAGTCCTGTCTTGGCACTTGCTCATTATGCACTATTATGATTTGTAAAATAAGCACGATACTTTTTTTTATTTGCAAATAAATATATATTAACGAGCTTTGCGATCCTTGGAGCAGTCCGTTTGCTGGCCGGTATGCAGCGATGGCATATTGTAAATTCGTGTATTTCTTCAACTAAAAGGTGCAGCGCAACTGACTTGAAAATGGTGTGTTTTTGAAAACATTTCTTTTTTTGATCTGTGAGATTGACGCTTCATGTATATTGTTCTCTGACTGTTTCATGTATATTGCTCTGTGTTTAGTTTATCATTCCAATGCAAGTGTACTTATTTTATGCTACTCTGCAATCTGGATTGGGATATTTCTTAGAAATGTCGAATGTATGCCTTCACAAAATTCTTGCTGCTATGCACAATTAACATGCGAGTTCTCAATATGCACTTACTGATGGAGTGAGATAGGGACCAAGGATGTCTATAATTAACGACTTGAAAGCCTAAAAAATTGAGCTACATTGCACATTTTTTATTGTGTGTCACAGTCACAAACAAAAACCAACCAGAAAAACCATCCGTCATCGCGCACCGTGGGCACGCAGATGTTCGTAGTATATAATACTAATCTAAACTTGCAGAATCCGTGAGGCAACAAATGGCAGTGTTCACAATTTTGCACCACATTGGCAATGACAACCAGATTTCATAATTTTGCACATTTCACAATGCAACAAATTGCACATCCACGAGCAAATCGCATTGTGCAGAAGGAACCAAATCAGACCATAGTGCATACAAGACGGGATTGATTAGGAGCTATTTTTTGCAAGGCACACATGCTATTAATTCACATATAAGGAGACCAAGATGGGATTGACTAAACGTTGTGACGATACTGGTGGCAAAAGGTCAGTGCTTGGTGACCGGAGGTGGGAGGGGTAGAAGTGTCTTTGCATCTTACTAAACCAGCAAAAATTGTTCAAAAGTTTAAAATAGGGCAAAAAATATCAAGTGCTCAAGCAACTTTGGGACATATTATAAGGGCAACCAACTTCGGGGCAAATTCTCAAAGGCCTCTTAACTATGGGACAAATAATCCATTTCCTCATTAATCATTGGTTTGCCTGATATGGTCACTAAGAATGTTCAAGCCATAGCGTGGGCAGCGTGGCTTGGTCTGGGAATATATTTAAGGTTTAGTAAGCAAACGCACTCGACAGTCGACACCGACAGGCTTAATTACAAAGGGAGTATAGTACTCTAAACAGTAGTTAGTATTTTTTAAAAAACTAATGTAGGATCATGCACTATGTTGGGTACTGTTATACTGAGAGTGAATTTGTGCATACACCATACTGTAGTGAGCCTTTGCTAGGACACATACAATTTGTATCTGCTACCGCAAAGGCCTCAATACCTCTGCATGGCGTATTTTGTCGGAAATTTTCACCGAAAGACCACAAACTTTCTCACAAAAACCAATACTATTTTACAAAATCTGCAATCGGTCTATATTATCAAGGTTAATTAGATATATAAAACTGCAAAAGTGGCTAGTTTGAAAAAAAACTATTATCAAGTGTTGAGCCTGATGGATGCCATCACAAAATTGTAAACCCGATGAAGCTCGTCTCAATGCAATCAGTCTATACAATCAAGGTTAATTAGATATATGCAACTGCAAAAGTGGCAAGTTTGGAAAAATACTATTATAAAGTGTTAAATCTGATGGATGCCATCACAAAATTGTAAACCTGATGGAGCTCGTTGGGTAGGAGGAGCGTTCTAGGATGAGGTCGTCGAGGAAGGAACGTTTGGAACTTAATAGTGACATGGGAGCCATTTCGCATTTTATAATGGCATATATGTGAAGTGTCCACTTTGCAGTGACATGTATCTAATCAACCCTTGATAGGGTAATATCAATTTTCTAAACTCTTCACTTTAGAGTGACATATATCTAATTAACCCTATACTAGCTGAATGCCCGTGCGTTGCTACGAAAACATAAATAGTAAAAAAATATTAGAATCTATTATATATAATGTCAACTGCCTAGTACTTTCGCTAGTTATGAAGTATTATGTTTTTTCAAGTAACTAAATATTGTCTTCTTGTTTTAGGCAATTTTCTTGACTTACATGGTTTTTATTACATTTTTAAAATATTGGATCAAAACGAAGTAAATACCCATTTCAAAAATGATTTCAAAATATTGCCTCTCCACCGACGGTGATTTCAAATTTTGAATAGACGAGGGAGATAGTTGGGCTGGATATATGTGTAGTTAATGCAAGAACGAATGATAGAATGGTCCAGTAAAAATGGACCACCACTCATCATCACTCACCACAAGACACTTTTAAGTAGTAGAGAAAAGCGACTTCTTTGGTCTTTGTACACGAGGATAACCGTGGAGGAATCTGGTCCTAGTTGTATGTACAGCCCTTTTGGCGACCGTCATCTTAAAATATTTTTCTCACGGCCTTGTGCTACATGAGCAGAGCTGTGGAATTCTGCATGTCTTCACCTGTGCACCTGCTGCATCTGGCCACCTAGGCACTGATTTTTTTACCCTCACATCCATGTGATCTTTGTGGTAAAAGAAAGATTAAAGAGATGCTTTAGATTTGACCCACTGCCTCCTCTCAAAAGGGACAACCACACTTTCAGGCTGCAGAACATGGATGCATCATGCACTAGTCTCTTTACCTGATAGCCATGTTCATTGTCTGAAACCCCCCAAAGTTGGCATGATAAAAAAATTTTTGGACCTCCTTTTTCAGGCTCTACTGCCCCTGATTACCTTTCCAAAAGGCAGACAAAAAACACACAGAAAGCCATATAAAAATACCTTATAGCAGAAATACTCTATGCATGCTTATGCTCTGGATTTAACACTGCCAACATGTAACCCCAATTGTGACAGCGCAGTGTGGGAATGTTATTACTCAATGGCTTTGTACGTTAGACCCTGATTAATTTCATGTTGCTTGTTTTGTTTTTTTCTTTTCTCTTTTGTTTTCTTTTGTTTGATTTATGTCTTGTACATATCTTTTAAGTAATATATGACTATGGGTAACCCTGTTGTCTTTTTCCTAAAAATAAAAATTGTAACAGCGTGGTGAATTCGAGCCTAGCTACTCTACGTTAGGTTCAGAAAACCGCTTGGTCAACCGCAAAAAACCGTAGAAAGCCATTGAGCAAAAACCAACGAACAGTGAATTGTTCGGTTTTCTCGGTTTATAGTGGCTTTTGGTGAAAACCGACGTTAACTGTGAAAACCACTACATCACTAGGTGGCGGTTTTTTTTTTGGGTCGGTTCGGTTTTCTAAACTTTGCTCTACACGACTACGTTAGCATTGCCACCATGTGTTCCAAACCCTCTATTTGTTAAGCAAGAAGAGAGAGATAGATCCACATGCAAGCAAAGAACCTGCTGACTGATGAGCATGGAGCACACACAGACACACACTGGAGACTGAAAAGTACAGAGCGGTTTGATGAGGCTGCAGTGCATATTGAACTGTCTGATTCAGCGACCTGGATCCAAGCCAAGCCAAGCATTTCTCTCTCCCCATTTGGATTCTGACCGACTGGTATACCATATGATATATGATATACGCCTAGCTAAGCTAGCTAGCTGCGTAGGCTGGGTATCCGCTCCACTGTGGCCATGCAAGCCATGTGACGGATTCATGGAGCGACGCTGTGCTATATTCACTGAGCCTGAGCCAAGTGTACAGCCTGACACTGTGCTCTCCTCTTGGCGCTGCCAGTGCCAAGTTGTTTGGGCGGCCTGGCTCCGAGCCTCGAGCTAGCTGCACCGTCCAGCGAGCTGGCAGTGGCAGCGCTGAACAATCTGAAATCACATCGGAACTCGTCTCCAATCTCATGCCCCCCAACGTTTTGGCACGCCTGGTTGCTCTCAACCTCGGATCACAATTAGGTTTGCAATATTGCGGGGGGGATCTCGACGCCCTGAACCGCTCCAAACTCAAAAATCCAAATGCAATACCGGGGATTCCGCTAGCTCGGGACGTCGTCGATCGTCGAAGACTGGAGAGTGCGTCGGTTTCTTTGATTTCGCTTTGAAATTTTGTTTCCAATGAGCCTCCGATTTCAAACTCTTGATTTCGGATGTAATTTCAACAGCATGATCAGGAAATGAGCACAGATGTTCATCCGGCAATTTGATTCTTGAGAATTTGAGATCGATCAAGATAGGAAGGAGTAGATCAGGCCTGTGAGAGCCGTTTGAGCCATGCATGGCGCGGTCCCCGTCCCCCCTGCAACTGCTGTGGATCGCACATGTGATCCAATAGGAAACTCGGCCTGCGCTGCATTGGATCTCACATGCGTTCACGCATCGCCACCCCAGTACACACAGTCCCAATCCGGGAGACCGAGAAGCTTAATCATTTGCTTCGCAAACCAAAAAATAAATAAATTATATTCGAGCTTGTTTTTCATGGCAGGCGAAAATAGTGTTATGTCTCTTAGGCGATCGTTTTCGAGCTCTCATCGATCGCTGGCCACACAGTGTTATGTCTCACTGTCCAGCTCGTCTGTGTAGGCAGTGCCACAGTACTAGGCACACTACTCCTCACTCCCCAGCTGCCGACCTGCCGTACGCTCGGGTACAGCACCCTGCTGCTAAGTACGTACGTATGCGTACGCACGTACGTACGTACGTACGTGCCTACAAGCTGCTGCTAAATTCTCAGTAGCACTGTACTCCTCCTAGCTCTCACCCTTGTCCTGATTCCTGTACTGTACTCGGGTAGCACACGTACATGGCATAGAGAGCTTTCAGAAGCGGCTTCAAGATGATCAACAAGAAGAGATCGATGCCCATAAGGCACAAGCCTATGCAATGAATGTCGCAGCTGTCGCTGCTTCGGCGGCTCTGCTCATCTGCTTGCTGCAACGTTGCACTTGCACTGTGCATGGCATGTACGTCGGTCGCCGGCCGGGCGTCTCGCCGTTGAGCTGGGCGTGCAGGACGTACGGCCGGTGACGCGACAGAAGAAGGGCGCGGCCGATTGTACGTGCTGCTGCACGCGTGCATGAGAGCTTCCAGTTTTCGCGCCGTGTTGATCGCGGATAGGGACAGACCTTCAATGCTGTTCTGTTCTGTTCTTCTGGTTTTGTCTTGTCAAGATCGGTCGAGATCACGCTCGAGCTCGTTTGGAAGAGATCTAGCTGGATGTATGCACTCCATGCCCATGGTGCTTAGAGCTTTAGGTCCATGGCTGTGCTGTGTGCCTGTGTTCTACAGGAGAAAAGATGCTGGTTCTGAACTTTTGATCGCGTGTTTGGATCTTCAAGGGCTCTGCAATTTGGATACGTCGGGCCAAAGCTCTTTGCTTTGGAGAAATACCCCAAGCATGTAAAAAGATTTTTTTTTTTTTTTTATCCCTGACTCCACCGTTCAATATGCTTTAAGATTTGTGCTTCACGCTGTATGAATTTTGGAACACATCGGACGATAGGAACAAGGAAATTATTGTATTAGTGTGAAATTCATGCTCTGGGTTTTATGAGTGACCACTTTGAATTCTCAATCCGCTTGAAAATAAAGGTGAAAAAGGTATAAAGGAGCCTTGTTATCAGGTAGTGGAAGGATTCTAGTGGTGAGCCCATTTCGATCCTTTTGGGTTCCTTCAAGTTCCCAGACGGGCCATGATCGTACAAGAGAGAATACAAGCCCGGATAGAAGAAGAGCAGACGTTTCTTTTTTTTTTATTTTAAACAAGTCTCTCTCTCTTTTTTTTTTCTTGAAACAAAAAGAATAGAGAAGCCCCTTTAAGCGGGCTTCAGGAATATTGTTTTCTTGTCATTTTTCTGCGCATTACAATGTGCTAGTTTGGTTGCTCTTATTCTGAAAATGAACTGGCTCTCCGGTCACAAATATATGTCAGTTGAGATACGTCTAGATTAAAGTTTTCAAATTGTAACTATCAATATCTTTTTAAACGATTACATTGGTTACAGATAAATCACATGTATAGATCCATCTCAAAAGGTACTTACATAATATTATAATTCTATTTGATTCTATAAATGAAATTGCAATAATATATAATGATCAAAGTTGTATTTCGGTAACCGTGTCTCCGGGAAGTAGGTTTCTGCAGGCACAGTTGTACACGCGCCCTCTCCCTCTCTTCGGTATTTCAGATCATTGGCCTACTACTTCACCTGAACAAAACTAGCACTATCAGCAGCGTATCCCCCTTCACTCCTTCAGTAGTCAGTGTTAGAATATTTTGCACTTTAATGGTGTAATTAATTCCTAAAACTGTAAGATACATAGCAGCACATATCATATATAGGCAGATCATAAATTACAAAGAACATGATCATACACAGATTAAACCTATCTCCTCTATGCGCAACTACAGATCAGAGAAACCCAACTTACAGCAAATCACTTCATCAGAAGTTTAAGTTAAGTTGGGTGAAGCCCGTAGAACATAGCAGATTGGAAGCAATGAGCAGTCGAACGAACGCTTCCCAAAAACCTGATCGCCCCCCCCCCCCAACCTGTGCAGATTGTTCAGCGAGGACGTGGTTCCGGAAACACTGCTCTCCCACACACCAGTGACACGCCGGTGTGTGGGATGGAGAAGCCTGGAGATGTGCAACACCAGGATGCAGAAGCCCTCTCACCACGCCTCACCTGATCGGTACGCTAGAGTTCTAGATGTGCGCGATCTGGGAGGACGCCGCCCCTTACATAGGGCGGTTGGGCCTCAAAAAACCAATGCAAGAAGATAGGAACCGACTCGCCCACGATGCACTTTCGTAGCGCGCGCGGATGCGGTTTCAGCAAATCGTGTGCAGGATAAGTCTATATTATAGAAGGATTTATCAAAAATAAAAGTCACAGGTCACGTGATAATAACATGCAAAATTCGCTAATACGCGCGCGTGTGACTTTGTGTGCCTCTAGCACTATCTCCATGTGTCATCCAATCAATGAAGAGAGAGAGAGAGAGAGCTCTACCTTATATAAGGTGATGTTTCTCCCCCTCCAACTTTCCATTTGGTACTAAACTTCCCACCACTCATCCCTCATGAATGGGCCTTTGAGATTTATTTTGATTTTCTAAATATTTAATTAGGCCAAGCCCACTTAATTCCAACAATCCCCTACCAAATCTCAGAGGCACATTGCAACGACTCTAACAATTCATCCAAGATGCTGTTGAATATACCAATGTTTCAGTGGAGACCTTGTTAGTGTTGAACATCCATCTAGAACCAAGAGCTTCACTCATTCACAACTGCACAGTGGACTACGCCTTGAATTGACAGTTTTGTGTGAACAAGTTTTGCTCAAGGCTTGAACTGACACTTGGTGGCCAATAGGCTACTCCTCGGGTGGAGTGTATAAGTCATACTCCTGTGTCTCTTCATGAGCTTTTTAGAGAGTTCCCAATTCTCATAGACTGCGACTAACAGTCAGCTCACATAGTTGTGTTCGTACAAGAATACCCTGTAGGCCGGTATCTCACAGTTAAGCCTTCTAACACATTAAGACAAAGTAAGCCTGCCTTACAGTCTTGAGAGTACTACATCTCCAATGGAATGGGTCAAATAAGATGTACTCTCCCAGCCACACATACAGCTTTGTCGACGGTTGAGAGCACGACCCCAGGTGTCGAGCTTACTTGTTGAAGTGAGGATCAACGGGCCTCGTTCCTACAGCCTCGGAGTCGTCTGAGAGGACCGGCTCGATCAGACAACTAGAAGGAAGATGTTTTTTACCCTGATTCGGGCCCCTCGAAGGGAGGTAATAACCCTATGTCCAGTGACCTATATACATGCGAATGTAGGGGGAGATTACAATGGTGCCCCGAGTAGCCCGAGCAAGGAATACCCAGGCTTCTCGGGGGCGAGAGGGGTGGGAGCACTCGCGCCTATCCCGCGATGGAGTGTGCGTAGTCTGGAGTAGTATGGACTTCTTTCTTCTCTCTCTCTCTCTCTCGCGCGTGCGCATATGTAGTCGCGCATCTATTTATACATGGGCATGTTCACTAACCTAATGGTCATACATCTTATTATCTTGCGGTCCGTACGATGCCTGGCGGTCCGAAAGCTGCTCCAGGCAAGGGTCATACGGGAATAGTGCCTCCGTCACTCGTAATGACCGAAAAAAGAGGATAGAGCAGTAGAACGTGACCGAGGCAGGTAGCTGTAGACTTCGGCATTCCTGTGCCGGGACGCAGTGACGTGGCGGATGTTAGCAGACCGAGCACGGGGAATGGAAAACGAGACCCGTCTGGTACGGCCGCATGTCCCCTGTGATGGTACTCGAGCAGTGAAAGGGGCCAGGGGACTCCTCCTTGCGCGTAGTCGCTCGTTGCTCAGGGCCTCGAGCAGCAGATGGTTCACGCCCGGGCAATCCTATCAGGACGCTCACTGTGCTTGGGGACGGACCGATCTGGGGTAATTACGGGAATACCACCAATCCTCGTCAAGCTTGTTTTTCCTAAAACCTAATTTATGGGTCTCCGATCACATAGGTTTAGGTTACCACTGTGTATGACCCAGGTGGGTCTCAGTCACTAGTCAATTTCCTGGCTACCTACACCCCTAAACCCCTAGATCCCCGTCACCGCAAATTGACCTGTTTGCGAGCTGTTCATCACAAGGTGTCCTTCCTTTCAGCTGAGCTCTCTTGGAGCTCAAACTCAGACGATAATCTCCCGCCAGCTGTCGCGCGCCAAGAAACCGATTGATGGGGATCCCCCCCGCTGTTGCATGCCTCCATCGCGGACAACTTCTCGATCAAGCTTGCTTACCCGAGTGGCCGAATCCATCCCCGCGTGCCTTTTTTCTCTCCTCCCTGATGCGTGATCCACTCGCAAACTCCTCTGCAGCACTTAGCGTCTGGTCCTGAGCTGATCAGCCCTGGTGCAGCTGGGCAGCTCAGCCAGGGAGCTAGCTAGGGAGCAGAGGGCCAGAGGCTGCATCACTGAAGCATCTCCTCGAGTATAAGCCGTCAATGATTGGGATAGAGAGAAAGAAGAAAGAAACAAGCATGTACATGTCAGGAAAGGTGACCTGTTCTTAGCACTGAACCATACTGATAGTCATCGTATCATGTGTACTGTCAGCCAGTGCAGTGTTTACTGGATACAGCAATTTGAGGTGAGGCCTGGAGAGTAGGGTGATGTCAATTGATAGGTGTTTTGCTCTAGTTTTCTGAAGTGATGGGGGGTGGTCAATGGTTTGAGCTACCTAACACCAAGAACTTCCACCCGTAGGGCTGCAAAATGGCGATGAGTGAGTGCTGCTGCTTCTTATTTATCGCTGTATTTTATATTGTTGCACGAATGTGTAAATTCTTTCAGTCATATCACTAGCCGATGGTAAGAAAAATATGGCCCTGGGTGTACTCGTGTGGGGTTCTTCGAATTAAGCTTTCAGAGATGACCTCAACATGCGCCAAAATTTTCTCTTTCAGAGAAACCAGAGGAGATGTGACCTCTCAGATCACAAGATTAGGTGGCCTGCAACCGGCTTTCCACCAATAAATGCCTTGTTTTCATCAGTGTGCACGAATGCCACATTAATTACGCATGCACACAGGTTGTGCTGATTGAAGGAAGCTGGTGCTGGTGTGGATCTGTGGTTGGCACCCTGGGAAATCAGCATCAGGCTCATACAGCTGCTATCTGGTTCTTTCAGGCTGCTTCAGGATTCTGCTGCAAACGCGTCTCCTGTTCTTTCCCTGAAGAGTAGACTAACTCTGCAAACGCGTCTCCTGTTCTTTCCCTGAAGAGTAGACTAACTTAATATCATTGCTGGGTTAGCATAGCCACTCACTCAAGCAGAAGACTTCAATCAAAGTCTATCATAGATTTCTCTCAAGTTCTTTCTTGAGTAGAATTGGTTTTTTGCCTTATACTTCCTGTTGTCCACTTGCAGGGCCTGTGTTTCTCTACCTGGAGCCGAACTTCTTCTTGACGCCGTCATAGCAAAGTTTGGGATTGGAGATTGAATCAGACTTCAGAAAGGGTTTCAGAGCTTGGGTCTTTCAGAAAACGCAGCGTCGAGCTGGTCTCCTGCGTAGGTGACAGTCGTTGTCCGTTGCACTGGTATCAGACAATCAGAGTGCCAATGCAGGATGAAGATTTGCCAAACTCACAGTATAATAATGGTGGTAGAGAGTGATGTATCTACGGTGTAGATAATAATAATTATTATGGCAGTACACTTCGGCTCAAGGGAGATAGGGAATTGATTTGTCATATCATAGTACACCCATTATTAATAAAAGAGCCAATATACTATTCCTGCAATAACCATCAGCTTGATCATGCAAATCTCTGAGCTCTGTCCTTGCATCAATCCTGGCCTCTAGCAACACAGTGCTTCAGAATTAAATACCCCAATTCAACCAAGGATAAGAATTCAGAAACCAGGAGGGGTTTTGGCAGTATTGTTAAGGATGAAGGATGAGTGCATATTGTATTTTCCCCAGTAAAAACCGGATAGCATTATGAAGTGTCATATTCCGATTGCGATGTTGGCACTTGGCATCATTTGACCAGGCTAGTTCGTCGCTGATGCAAATGGGAATTAGCTTGGTATGGTCAGAGAAGTTTACGATTAGCCCAAATTAAGTAAACCCAAATCGAGGTGGCTACTAGTCATCTAGGGCCTGTTTGTTTCTTTCTCTCCGGCCGACCGCTTCGACTCGGTCGGTGATGGGATCTGAGATCTTGAGATCTGAGACGGTGTTTGATTGAGTATTTAGTAGGCTGTTATTTTGAAATTTAAATATTTTAAAATTTATATAGCAAGTGTGGTCTAGTTTTGTTCGAAAAATATCAGAAACCCATTTTTAAAATCGGTTCGGTAATCGAAGATGCTAATCAAAAGATATAAACAAAAAAGAAAAAAGAAAATTTACATACCACCTGGCACCGTATGCATGGCTTGCTATTGTGGCTGACAATGGCCCCTTGCGCAGAACACAAGACTGTCATCCGCTGCATCCAGAGATACGCCCATTTTCTCCGTATATCCAGAGTCAGGTTGCATAAAGAATCTTGTATCTAGAGAGCTAAAGTCAAAACTATATGCAGACAACCAAACATAAGAAAAAAAACAAGATTCTGCATTTATAGATACAAATATCTGTGTATGCAGGTAACCAAACAGCCCCCTGCTAATCCGTGGGCGAAGCTTCGGAGTGACAGTTCTGTGCCTCTCATCCTTGTGTAGTTTCACACACACGTATGCCCATACGTGTGCGTACGCCCACCTAACTGCATTGACTCTCACTTGCAGGCGCCATTTGTCCAAAAATATTTGTGTGCGTATCCTGCAAATGATCATCCGTGACCAGCCAGCTATTGGTGGATGAGGAACATTTTCGGCGAGTACTTCTGTGTGTGAATATACCTGTTGATGGCTCCACAAATCATATCGAACACACCAAGTGGCAAACTGTACGTCTTGTCTTAGATGGATGCTTTGATCTAGTCTCAAATGCTAGGGTTAACTTCACATCTTTTGTTCTTAACTTCTTTTTTTTTTAAGAACCCAGCAGCTTTCCTTAGGAAACAAAATCTAGCGAAACTTGTTCTTTTTAATTGTGCTGAATTGTTGAAATGGCTTAACTGCTGAGAGCTTCGAGAAGTCGGAATGGTTTGTTCGGCTTTGCTGTGAAAACTAATTCCGAGAACCTTTGAGAAACGATTTCAAAAAACCAGATCGTTTGGCTCGTAGAAACATGATAAGTTATGACCTATAAGCTGAAAGTCAGTAATACCAGTATTTGTAAAATTGTACTAAATACAAAGCTATCCCAAAGCTTGTATTTTGGTCAAAAAGTAGGCAAGGTGTTCGGTTGTTACAACGGCGGCAAAAGGAAGGCAGGCTGATTGAAAAGCTGAAACAAAAAGGTGCCAAGACTGCGGCTGCTTTTCGATGCACTAGCTCTGTCCTCTTGAAAATCTTTTGACTCTTGATCTTGAATGGCAACGTGACTGACGGCTCTCTCTCTCTCCTTCTCACCGAAGAGCATGTACGGTAGTTAAGATAGCAACTGTCTCTAACTATTACCGTAGAGATTTTTACTGATCATGGAGATCTTTGGGAGTCTATATTTTACAGTGTTAATTTATAGTGCTCCTCAGATTTAACTTCGAGAAGTGCAAGAGAGTGCTATAATTTACACTAGAAATTGTGGTGCTCCGCACTCTCCTCAGGACGTAAAAAGCTCATTACCGTATCATTTAGAGACAGTGTTAGAGACAACATATACAATGGTAGAGATGGTTACATGTTTTATAGGCAGTTTTCTTACACACAAAGTTTCTTAATTCTTATGTAGAGTCGACTCTTGCATTGAAGACATCTTAAATATCTATGTATGCTCTCTCTCTTCTATATCATTAGATGTCCTACATGACAACTTTTAGAGACTGCTTATAGATAGCTGACGTGGACCGTTGTACATGCTCGAAGAGATGCGTTTTTTCAGAGCAGCAATTGCCAATTGGCCAATCTCCGTGATGCGTTTGATTGATGCTCCATCTAGACGAGCCCAAAGGCACAAACCCATCAGCTGAAAGAGGAAGGAATCGAATCGATTTGCGCGCGTGACAATGCTCCGATTGGTAGCAAGCATCTGCTTCGCGGATCAGTTTGGCTGGTCGCCGGCTGGCCGGACGGCAGGTGAGCCGGGACGCCGGATCCTGTCCAAAAGCCCGTGCCATGCCCTCCAAAACCGCCCTGCGACGCCCATGTCATCACCACCCGAAACCCAGAGTCTGTTGCGCTCCAGGCCAATTCGCCCCAGCTGAGCTGGCGAACCCTCCGCCTAACCAGCTTGGAGCGGTGGAGAGAGCGGTCTCCCGGAGGTTGGAAAAGTGGGAGTGTTTGATTAAGATTTGTAGTATGAGAAATTTTATGGTATACTAAAGGAATGTGAGCGGATCATTTCTCTTGATCTAACGGCGCAGATTGATTTTAATTATTTTACTGTCAGTGTAATATTTATACTACAATAACGGTGTATTTTTTATACGAATGGTTAGATCTGAATAATACCACTTTCCTAGTATATTTGCCGTCGTGTACCGTAAAAAACCTATAAATAGCCTTAGGAGCTTTGAGAAACCACTGTCTTGAGAAATAGTGTCGTGCATTTGATTTAAGGAAGTGTTTTTTCGCATTATGTTTAGAGTGGACGAACCCAATGTTAAGCTAGACTTTGCGAGGTTCTTCAATATACATCTCGAAGCTAATCTGCTTCGTTTATGTTATTTTTAAAAGCTTTTAGATGTGGTTTCATAATAATAAAAAAAGTAACTAAAAAAGTTAAAACGTTTAGCTTTTCAGTTCAGTTAGGGTTAAGCTTTAAATCCAAGCCAAACTACTCAAAACATGCTATAAAAAAAGCTAAAATTAATTAAGCTATGTGCACTCATGGGCTAGCCAACTCGCTCTCGTGAAAGCTTCCAATTCTATGGTGCTGTCAAGTCTCGCGTGTCAAAAGCTTGTGGGGTTATCTCTACAACTTTAGAGGTCTTTTTTTTTCCCGATTTAGCTACAGTTGCTGGATCACAACACGCCGGAAACTTAGCCATCGGAGCACCAAGATGAAGATGTGGATAGCCAGGAATAGACCATGGATGCCAGTGTGCTCAGATAATGTGGCACAGTCGCTCGCTTACAAAACCGTAGAATAACCTGTCCGGAGCATCAGACAAGAAGCCACTTGCGTGTGTCTACCCATTCATCTGGAGGCATGTTACCATACGGCACAGAGCCTTGACGCTATGATCACCCTCCATCTCGAGTCCGGCACTTATGATTTCTTCGCTCTCTCACCTATGTTCTCTCTCCTCGCCCTTCTCACAATCGCACGACGGCCATACGACAGAGGATGCGCGTCCCATCCACAGAGACGGACGCAGCCAAAAATAATAAGGGACTAGGCTAACAATAAAGAGAGATCCATTAGCTCCTCCTTTTTCTCTTTATTTTCTCAAAAAAATATTAGATGGATCTAAGAGGAGGCTCCACTGTCATTTAGACAATAGGTGAGGCTGGAGCCCCCTAGACCCGTTGCTAGGTCCGCCGCTGCCCATCCATCTCCCAGCACCCCACACTTCACAAGCGATTGTTCCCGCATGCACGCCGGCGCCACGTACAAATCACAATGCGTACAACGAGGCCACTGTGAACGCATCGTGCCGCGCTCGTGGCCGTCGGATCGTGATCGGACGGCGAGGAGCGTTTGAGCGAGCCTTTGTGAGTGGCATGTGGGACAGGGAGCTGGCGGTGGGGCCACCGTACGTGCCCATCCATCCGCGGTCGTCCGATCGCAATCGGATGGCGACGGTCGGGACTGTAGGGCATGTGCAGCCGTACGTGCACGCCATGTGATCGGTGGCCCGCGGTGCCGACGTGTCCGGGTCGCTCGCGTCCGACGCGTACGAGCCCTGGCCACAACATGCACGAGCCGGCGTTTTGCCAACCTGACTGGCCTACATCTACAGTAAGACTAGTCCGGTTATCATGCTTCGCGACAAGAAAGAAAGAAAACTGGGAAAATCAGACTACTCTTCACGAAATCAGAGAACTCGAGAACTGGGAAAATCAGACAATTCTTCACGAAATCAGAGAACTCGAGAGGTGAAAACAAAAGAAAACTAGAGCTCTATGCGTAAATTTTGAAAAAACCGGTGTACGGAAACATAACTAAAATAAGGGCACATGCGGATAGTATATAGTGGGTAATTTTAGCGGTGACGACGGAGGATTTTATAAGATAATAGATTACCATCACTCATTGTAAGAGACTTTTTAACCATAGATATTATAAAGAGTATCACATATCTCATTTTCTTATGATCAGATTATAACTTGTAACTTATAATTCGTATACGTTTGTAAAAGCCACTTTTCAAAACGGTTTATAGAAAATATGAAAGCTAGTCCTCAAATCTACTAAACATAATAAAACCAAATATTTAAGCTATTTGAAACTACTTGACAAAACTATCGAAGTTCATGTTATGATCGATCAAAGCTTATTATCCAAGGCTGAAATTAACTAATATGCCTTATCAAGTGTTCAAGGCCGTGCGTGGCCCGTACCTCTAGCTCGGTGTTTGGGAAAATACGTATTTTACCCGCAACGTACACCGGGAACGGAAGATACGTATTCGGCTGATGTTGACGTACGCCTCCACACGTTGAACTCTCCGGCCTTCTGTTCCCTTCCGTAATTAAGCACGTGCTTAGCTGGAACTGCCTGCCTTAATAAGGTCGGTTCTACCTAGACATGCGCAGCGGGTTGAAGAATTGATTAGTAATTAATCTTATTTTTGCGATTCCAGCAGAATTCACGTATACATAGCATCTCTAGCGGTTAGGGTTTTGTCCTTAATTAGTCCAAAAGAGCTAACTCTAAATGGTTCGATTTTCTAGAAGCCTACTTTAAAACTGGCATAGTGGAACTATGATCAATTGTTAGTCTGGTTACTATTAAAAAGTCTCTAATAACGGCCATGGTGGCATCAGTATGTCACTTATCTCCGTCCTCCAACCCTTCAATCCAGAACGTTATAGGCACCGTGAAGACACTTTCTATTTATTTTACTTGATTTCTCATTTTAGTGTGTTATATTTTAAGAAACTTTGCACCAACTCCACCATATTTATTTAGTTTCCTTATCTTACTAAGTTGTATTTTAGGAATTTTAGCATAGGGTGCGAAAACACAGCAAAGTCGAGTACTAAAACGGAGCTGAGTGATGGGGCTAAAGGATGTGGAAACGAAATGATTGCGAACATGATACTAAGGACATGAACATGGCTCGGTGAAGTGTGAAAACAGAGTTTAGGGCGTGAACTAGACATCTATCTATTATATATAAAGCAGGGACAAACAGAGTCACTATGTTAATCGGAGAAATTCACCATGTAAATCAAGAATAAGAAAAAATCTACACCATCGATTGCAGTGCGACTAGATTATAATAGTTTAGATTAAAAGAACATAAATTCAGAAAAAAAAAAGTAATAGAAAAAAAAGTCCATATAAACTACAAAACTAGAAAAAGAGATTATATCAACTACAATAAAAAAAAAGAACACAAATTCGGAATAAAAAATATAAAAAAGAGTCCATGCATGTCAATCACGAAACTAGAAAAAGAGCTCATATCAACTACAATAAAAAATAACACAAATTGGGAATAAAAAATAAGAGAAAAAAGAGTACATATCAACTATAAGACTAGAAAAAGAGCTCATATCAACTACAATAAAAATAAAAATAACATAAATTTAGATAAAAAAGAGTCTATGTCAACTAAAACTAGAAAAAATTTAAACTATAATAAAATAAAAATAACTAAATTTCTAATAAAAATAATATAATAAGAGTTCGTATTAGCTATAGGATAAGGAAACGAGTTCACATATACTTTATTAAAATAATAAATACACAGTTTTTGAAATAAAAATAACAAAAAATATAAATATCAACTACCCCACTAGAAAAGAGTCCATATCAACTAAAATAAAAACTATTGAAATTAAAATAAAAAATAGAGAATGAGCTCATACCAACTACAATAAAAACTAAAATTAAAATAAAAAGTAGTAAAATATCTATCTATATATCACTTGATTATATTATTAAATAGAAGTCAACGGAGTCACCACATATGCGAGGTAAATAAGAAGACATTGTTGCTAGATTCGTGGCTACCATGATGAGTCGCGCTAGCACCAATAAAGATGACAAACAGACCAACAAGAAAGTAGAGATCGAGATAACAACAACAATAGTGTCGGATATAATGGTGTACATCTAAGGAGATCAGTGTTATTAATATAACTTCCAAATTAGATTTAGACTATAATAGAGATTACCGAGATCTATATGGCTGCATATCAAAAAAGAATTATCCTTATGATTAGACATGAATTATATTATAGTTTACATGTTCAAAAGGTTTTTTTTATTTTTTTAAATAAATCTAGTCGCGCAAATACGCGGGACACTGTGCTTATATAGAATATAACACAGTGGAAAGTAGTATCATATTTATTCGTGACAAATTACGTGCGATCGGCTAGCTGATGAAATAGCGGTGTCTTGCATAAGTGATCTCGAACTCGAACTCCTTTTGTAAAGTTACTTTCCGGCCGGCGAACTACGCAAAGTGCTAGCTTGAGCATGGAAGCCGAACTGTTTCGGCAAAAATATCTCGTCGCTTTACCGGAACCCCTTTACTACGTGCATGAGTGCTTACTCTCGATCCATACACCATGCATGCATAATTATTGCATATATCTCCCTCCCATCCCCTTCCAGCTTTACCTGAAAAAAAAAGCTATTGTTATTTGCTAAGTCTCTCTTTATGCAATGGAAATTAATACGCGTACGCAATTATGTGTTGAAACGCGTACGTGTTAAAAAAGCAATCATTTTGGACATTTTCATAGTCACCAGATTACAACTTTGAGTGGGAGTCACTATTACAATTTTTTTATTAAAGACCCAATAAAATTATAGTATTATAAAAGTTTTTTATTCCAATCTATCCATATATTTTTTATATCGGTTTTCTTAAGATTTACATAAATTATTGTGAGCTATTCATTTTGCTTGTTCCAATAATCCAGTGACCTCTTGTTTCCTAGGGGGTAAGACGACGAGTACATCTCAATCGTATATATTTGATTTACATGATATAGAAAACTCTTACCTTTGATGTACCATAAATTATTTAAAAAAAATTAAAAGTGCAAATAGACAAAGTTTTACAAGTTTGATTGCACGTATCTAAAATGACAGTTTTTTTTTTCAGCTAGGCCCTCACTATGTGCAAATACACACACTCTTAAGCCAAGTTCGGAGCGTGAGCCCTCCAAAAAAAAAATTCGGAGCGTGAGAATTCTATATGACTAATTTCAAATAGATCTATGGGTCCATTTCTAACGGAATCCTCAATTGTCAGAACCTGCAGGGACCTAAACCTATATGTGACAACACAATCAGTATATCACTATGATTGCTGATCAGCACTTAGCGTTAATTAGTACACGTATGTATCACGCGCACTTCTTCCCTGAATATATGAAAGCTTGTACGCGTAGCAGTTATCTACCGACCTTTACGCGCGCGAACTGAAGCAGCTATCAGAAGGAAATTAGTCGATCGACGACTAGAACCTGACCTAAATTGTCTCGTCGCGTATGTGAACACGTACGTACGTACGTACCCAACAGTTCATGCCATCGATCGAGTTGCAGATTCGAATTAGGCGAAGCAAGCTGAGATATTAGTCGATCTAGTCGACCTGCGAGCTGTTAGGTGGCTAATTAGGTCGGTGTTTTAATTCAATGCTAGCTGCTGCTGCTGCTGCATCTGCATGCGCACATCAGCGAGAGAACGAACGAAGCATGACATGATCAGCGACTGAGCTCGATCATCAGCGCCTAACGAATCAGAGCGCGCCACCTGGCATCTGGCACGCGAACCAAGAAAAGCTACACCCAGCCTCAAACCTTCATCTCTCTCTCTCTCTCTTCGTCAGGATACACACAGTAGTTGACCATGCCTGTGTGTTAGCTCCTATTAATACCCTCTTCCCCTCCTTAATTTCTCTTGGTAGAAAGCTGAATCAATCGATCGATCAGTGGCTAGAGAGTAGAAACCCTTGTGGCCTCATTAGCTGCTTGCCGGTACAAGCATAGCATACGCAGCAGAAGCATCCTCTCGAGTCTCGATCTCTCCTGTCGATCGATCTGCAAGAAGTGAGCTTTGAGCTGTGGTGTGGCGGCCATGAATTCCCTGAGCATGGTGGAGGAGAGGCTGCCTCCGGGGTTCAGGTTCCACCCCCGGGACGACGAGCTCGTGCTCGACTACCTGTCCAGGAAGCTCAACGGCGGCGGCGGTGGCGCGGTGGTGAGCATCTACGGCTGCCCGACGATGGTCGACGTCGATCTGAATAAGGTGGAGCCCTGGGACCTTCCTGGTAAGACCTTCAGACCATTCCCATGTCGATCAGACGATTTCTTCATCACCTTGTAATTTATATGCTTCTTGCTCCTGGGCATGCATGATTTATTTGAGTTTTCTCCATGCCATGTTCGCACAACTGCACCGGCTGTGTGTTCTTCCTCCCGGTTCCCGCTTAATCTGCTTCTTGTTTCCCCTCTTCCTTTTGGTCTTTGATTTGTTGTGTTATCTTCATCAATCAGTAGGCGCCTCTCAATTTAATCACCTTCAATTTGTCTTTCTTCTGTTAAAAACATATCCAGCCTGATTTTGTATGAACGAATTAAACACATATATATGTATGTATATATGATCGCTTCTAAGCATATATACACGACGTCATCCATGTACTAGTTCCCTGCCAGAAATTGTTGCTTCTCAATCATGCATAGCAGCATGGTTATGTATGTATTGCTGTTGGCTCTACATGAATTGGCCCATGAAATATTTTAAGATCTTGGAACCAGCCATGAACCATGCATACACCTTCTCTCCATTATTGGTCCTATTCCAAGAAAATTCTCTTGGCTCCTTTCCTACATGCTCCCATATGAATTTCCATCAGTGGCACAAGAAGCACAGTACCATCATATCTACCGTGGCCTACATGATTTAATTAATTAGTTGCTTCCAAATTCAAGGTGCCTGTGGATATGCAAGTGCAGCTAGCTACTTGATCCTTCTCCCACTCCGAGCCATAACTGAAGTGACCATGACCTCTACCTGCAGCTCTTATCGACTTGCAAGTTGCAACGACGACTATGCAAGCTAGCATGCTTCCCATACCGCAAGAATCCTACCTAGCTTTTTTCCCTTTTCTTTCTCTTCTTATTTTGGGGTCCTCTCTTTTGGTTTTGCCCATGCCCTTGTTTTGCACCACAGCACCTAGCCATTTCTTTTTTTTAGAAGTCTTGGTATATCCGAGGCAGTTGGAGAATATCAGAAGAGAAACAGTTTGTAAGAAATCAAATTCTTGCACAATTTTTTTTGGTCCCGGAGGAGACTCCAACTGATCTCTCTCAGTGAATATAGTTCCCGAAATTTATCTGCAGCGAGAGCAAAATTCACACGTCTTGTCTGCCTGTTTGTCGCCTTCTCCTCCCCATAACAGAAGGATATTCTCGCGGCCATGAGTTTGCTTGGCCTCTTCTTGGCCTTACTCTCCCTCATATGTCCCTGTTCTTGCCATGGTATCAAATATTCTCCCACTTTGCCTGATCCCTAAAGGGAATTAACAGGCCATGGATGGGGACAAACTTAGCACAAAAAGAAGGCCTCTCGCTTTGCTTATTAGTAGAAACACACCACAAATCATGTGAAAAGAACATACGGAAAGGGCCGGCCGGTATATAATTAATTCGATACCTCGCAGCAATTAGCAATATATATGCTTGTTCCTGATTGATTAAATATTCTCCTCTTCTTTTTTTTAAAAAAAATATTTTCCCTTATGCACATTACCTGCTAATGGACAATTGCCCTAGTTTAATTAATTGTTGCTCTACTGTTAGGATTTCCTTAAAAGAGAGATACAGATTAATTAAATTAGACAATTTTGTGTTTTGTCATTACGATAAGATCATTAGACCAATATATGTGTGTTTTACTCATGCATGTGATTAATACAACTATTTATACATAGTATATCCATGTTTTGGTACGCATATATGTTATTTATATATGTTTTATGACCAATTAACCAATAGTAACATGGATTGATGGCACGGGTTCAAGAAAGGGACATTTACTTTTAGAATTTAATTAATTTTACACATCTTTTTTTGTTACTTTGTCCATTAACTTTCTTTTTCTTGTGTTTCAGAAATCGCATGCGTTGGTAGAAAGGAGTGGTACTTCTATAGCCTTAGGGACAGGAAGTACGCCACTGGCCAACGAACAAATAGAGCAACTGAATCAGGCTACTGGAAGGCCACCGGGAAAGATCGTCCGATTAGCCGGAAAGGCTTGCTCGTCGGCATGCGCAAAACCCTTGTGTTTTATCAAGGCAGAGCCCCCAAGGGGAAGAAGACCGAGTGGGTCATGCACGAATTCCGCAAGGAAGGGCAAGGTGACCCAATGAAGTTGCCATTCAAGGTAATTAACCATTATAAACACACTGTAATAAACTCTTAATTATTTGGTCCTACATGCATATTCATAATTTTCAACTTGATGCATCTACAATGGTTGTTAATTACTTGATGCTATTTTTTTTGTTCGCTTTGATGATTGTGTAGTGTAAGTGTGACACATATATTAGATATGATGTGTCTAAGATGATTGATGCACACAACCAACAAAAACAAATATATTTGGGGCCATAGAAAATGAAGCTTGACAGATCGATTTTCACATGTGTAGAGTACATTTTATGTGAGTACAACGAAGAGAGAAGTATCAGATTTGGTGGATGTACGTACAGTACTGACTACGAACCATTCGTTCATATGACATCCGCATGAGGAGACCAGCTAGCCGGAATAATTAATGCATGCGCATGCCAACTTATTCCTCATCCATATATAATATACATGCATATCTAACGGATAATGGAATGCCAACTCATCATATACACGCATGCCCTCTCACTGGTTCCACATTGAGAGGTAGAAGAGCCAAAATTAGAGTCAAGTCAATAGATTAATTAGTTATTCTTTTAACACCCTATACCTTTGTGATAACGTAGGTGTCATCTAAAGAATTAAATATGTTTAGTAACTTGTGGTTTTGGATTAAGATCACATCAATATTACTACATGAGTTGCTTTGGAAAGTTTATAGAAAATAGTGTCACATGGTATTGTTAATTAATGCTAGCCTACGAGTTTCATTTTTCATTTTGTACTCGAATCTTTCTTTACTTCTGAGTCACTCTCATGCCAGCTACATATTTGAGTTCTCTGGTCTCCTTTATATACCCTCAACAGATGCATGTGCAACTATTGACTCATACCAAGTTTTATCAAGGCATTTGTGTATCTCTCCAATCATTTCATAACTAAATCATTTCTTTGCACATCATTTTTGCCAAAAAAAAAAGAACAAAGTTTCTGCTGCAAGACATCAATATCATGTTCACTTCAAATATATACAGGCATATCCAAATTTATACTTCTAATTTTGTCAAACTAATCTTTATCTAATACTTTTCTAATGAACAGGAGGACTGGGTCTTGTGCAGGGTATTCTACAAGAGTAGGGCAACAATTGCCAAGCCACCCACAGATCAGAGTAGCTACAACATTGACAGTGCAGCCACAACTTCACTGCCTCCCCTCATTGACAACTACATTGCCTTTGACCACCCTGGATCGGTGCAAAACCTAGAGGGTTATGAGCAAGTGCCCTGCTTCTCCAACAATCCCTCTAGTCAGCCATCATCATCAATGAACGTCGTTCCATTGACGTCGCCGATGGTTGATCAGGGGCAACACATGGGGAAGACGATCAAGGATGTTCTGAGCCAGTTCACCAGGTTTGAAGGCAATGTAGTGAAGAGCGAGGCGCCTCAAACTAATTTTGCCCAGGATGGATTTGAGTACTTAGCTGAGAGTGGCTTCTCACAGATGTGGAACTCACTCAGTTGATTTTCTAGGGAATATTGGTATTATATATTGCCAGTTAAGGAGGGGACTCTTCAAGTAGACTTAGGGTGTGTGTGCCTACGTGCTATTGCATGTAGCTGTGGTATATAGTACTATACCATTCTAGTCCATATTATTTCTCAAAAGGGGCGATCAAAAGAGAAAGATATATGTAAATACATTATTTGTACTATATATGATAAGATTAAAAAAATTATCGCGCTATACTAGAGATATACACTACTATATAGCTAATAGGAATTAATAGGATGTTCTTATCTGTGATCCTTCCACCCTATTTTCTACTATAGTTTGCTCTAGACAAATAAGGTAGTGTTTCTTTCAGCGGTTGCGGTTGCGGTTGCGTTTAACCTAAAAATTTATAGTTCCTCGATAAGGACATCCGAGGGATCAAAAAATTATAGAAAAAATGGTTTTGAGAGCTTTGAGAAGAAATAGTAAAACATACAAAAATTGGCTACCATACGTCAAAGTGTTTGACTTATACAAAAATAACAAATTTTCAGCTTATAAGCAAACACAAACGCCGAAAGAAACACTGCCTAAGTGAAATATGGTGATTACATTGCTCTACAGACACTTATTTATATCCCCAATTGTGTTCCTTCTAAGGGAGGTTATATATGTCACTACTACAGAAACGCACAAAAATACCGACGGAACAGTACCGGGTAGATTTAAACCGGTACTAGAGTGAGCAGCAGTACCGGTTCGTAATTTTTTAGCTGCAGTACCGGTTCGTGGTTCCCTCTAGTATCGGTTTGTAACACGAATCGGTACTGGAGAGCCCTCTGGCAGGCCAACTGGCATGGGACTCATTAGTACGGTTTGTTTTATGAACCGGTACTGAAGGGGGCTCTCCAGTACCGGTTCGTAACACGTACCCGTACTGGAGCCTCATTTTAGAACAGGTCAAAAGAAATGCATATTCTATTAATATTAGAAAGCGTGAGTGGGTGGGTTGGTTAGAAGGCTGAGGTGGGAGTCACGAGATGCCAGGTTCGAATACCTGCACACGCCACATATTTTATTTTTCTAGGGGCTACCTCCAGTACCGATTGCGCTGTATAGGTAAAAAAACCGGTACAACAGGGAGGGTTTGGAACCGATACTGCTGCCCCGTTCTCCGATAGTGTGTATACATACTTATGCGCGTTTCTTGAGTTTTGCTATAAAATATTACCAGAGTTTTTCCTTTGACTTGTTCCAGTCATCAGCAAGTGGCCTTCTTTTATAGTGTACAGATCAGCCGCCACTTCGCTTCAACTTTGAATTAATTTCCAGAGAGCTAGCTTGAAAACTAGTATTAGGCTATTAGTCAAGGATAATTAGGCAGTAAAACTAAGCATGAAAAGTCAAATCGTGCATATACATTAATCCATACATATCCTTTGCATTTGTCTTCACTACCAGGGAATAGTGCAACACAACCGGTTCGTAACCACTTTCACAAGCGGTTATATAACCGGTTCTAAGCAACCGAGACTAATGCTCGCGGGAGCACTAGAAGCGGTTCTACGAACCGCTTCTAGTGGTGTCTAAAAAGGTAAAGAATAATAGTAAAGAATATTGGGGTATGTGGGATTTGAACTCAGGACCTCACCCCTCCTCGTGACCCACGCCTTACCCAGCTAGCCAACCTACCCACGCGTGCTCTCTGATGAGATAAAGCAAGCTTTTCTTTTAACAATTGAAAAATAGACCTCTAGAAGCGGTTCGTATCTGAACCCCTTCTAAAGCCCTTTAGAAGCGGTTAAATACTGAACCCCTTCATTGCTTGCTTTAGAAGGGTTAGATATTTAACCGCTAGAGAGGTGCTAAACTTTAGAAAGGGTTCGTGACACGAACCCTTCGTTGTTGGCTTTAGAAGGGTTCAGACACGAACCGCTTAGAGAGGTTTTAGAAGGGTTCAGATTACGAACCGCTTCTAGAAGGGCTTCTGGCAGGCTATTGAACCGCTTGTCTTTGCATTATTAGAAGCGGTCTTGCGACGAACCGCTTGTGATATACCGCTTGTGATGCTCGTTTTTCTAGTAGTGCTTCCTCGCAACTTGAATCAAATATTTATAGGACGGGACAGAAAAATGGTCCCAAGTGGACACAAAAAGAAAGACAAAATTAACAAAGTCATGCATAACCGCTGCTTCTTTTTTAATATATCCATCGAAAGGGATTTAAGTTCACACGTATGATCTGCCCATGAGTTGATCATCGATCGCATAATTAACCCCTTGACCTTATATGGGTAGCTCTTTACTACGAAACAACCAATTAATCTAAAATACATTAATGGACTGAGATTACTTACTGAAAGCCACCTAAATAATGCCAAACACCAACATGTGCAGCATATAATAGCACTGCAAGTACACAAACCAATCAATTAATATTAACTAGCAATTTTTTCCATTCCTTAATCCAACAGTCGATGCTACCGCTATATATTTTAATATGCATGGAAGATACCACAACACCTAATAATTGATTATGCAAGGAAAAAAGATCTCCAAGGCCCAAGGGTGTACCCTGTGTGTGAAATTCGCAAGAATAATTAAGTTACGATCCTTACATAGTACTAGCTAGCACTAACGATGCAGTTGCCAACCCAACTAATGGAAAACTCTCATGTAGCTGGGCCTGTACTTGTCTGAATTATGGAGTACAGCACGTACAACTACAAACCAACAGGGTAACTGAAATGCTGCAGCTATAGCTTGAAACCGATCGATGATCCACCTCTGGCAACAAGCAGGGAGCCAGCGCGCTGCCAAGCCTGCCATGCAGGCAGGCCACCCATGGTGCGGGGTGCATGGTGGGTCCCACATGTCAGCCTGCACATAACGCACATATGTTCCTTTCAATGTAGTGTTAAGCTTTTTAGAAGTCGTGGCCATTTCAAACAGGACTACTTCCCCTCCAATTGGATAAAAACTGAAGGCTAGCCGCGTGGTTGAGCGAGCAACCACCAGGTTCGTTCTTTGGGATCAGACACAGGTGTCGCACCCTCTAGAATTTAATTTTGGACCGAGGCACTAGTCCGAGACTCCAAACCTCCGTTTTAATTTTCTAGAGTGTGTAGTAGACATACACGCTTATGTATGCGTGTGGTGAGTGTGAGAGTGTGTATGTGCCCGCGTCTGGTTGTACCCATCGAAAAATTTGCCTCGAGTGACCAACGTTGATCTACTATGTGTATGGTTAGGCTATCTAGGATGATATTTTAGGTGGGATGAAACCGTGAGGGATAGATCCGTCTAGATCATTTGTTTGGATGTTTTTCTTGTCCAAGATGAGCTCGTCCAGACTTATTGTTTGGATGGATTGGTTTGGATATGAGTTGATCTAGGGAGGAAGCCAATGCCTATCAAGTAGACCTAATCATGGGCAGCCCGTCCTGGACTTGGTCCGATTTTTTCGGGCCGGGCTCAGGCTAGAAATTCAAGCCCAGTGAAAAAATCAGGCCGGGCTCAGGCTTGAGGAAAAACAAAAAATTAATGCAAAGTTGGGCTTCAGCCTTTTAGCCGGACTCGGGCTGAACTTGACGGAGAAAAATTCAGGCCAGGCCAGGCCAGGCTCGGGCTTGTGTCCAGACGGCCGGGCTTTTTCAAGCCTGGCCTAAAGTCTGGCCCGGGTTTTGATCAGGTCTACTAGACACTGTCGAGGGGACCCAATGCTAGGGGAGGTGTGTTTCTAGAGGAAATCCACGCTAGGTGCAGCATCACCAAATGGAACCCGTGCTAGGGACAACACCGCCAGAGGGAGCCACGCTAGGGAGGTTCCATGGAGGAAGCCCGTGCCGAGGGATGCACCACCGGCCGATAGGAAGGAGTAGCCAGGGAGCTAGGAGGAGGCATCGGAGGAAGCTTGCGGCAGGAATGGTTTTGCTAGAGGAAACCTACGCCATGGGAGGCACCGCTGAGGGAGGAGCAATTGGGGATGGAGGAGATGGTGAGGGCAACATGGAATGTGCAGTGAAGAGGGACCAGGAGATGGCGATATGAATGTGTGAAAACACATCCGAGACGAGCTCATCTCTATGTTTTTAATGGGCCATTTTACAGCAAAGCTCAGCGCTCCATCATGCCCCCTAGGGGTAAGACAACTAAAGGCATCCAAAATAATTAGAGGCAATATAGCCTCTGTTGTGACTCACGACTGACCTCTAAGGATTAGAGGCTTTTCTCGCAATAGTTAGATACAATATTACCTCTAATTCTAGACTCACTGGTAATAAGCAGCAATTAATGCATTACTTGTTTAGAGGATACCTCTAAGATTGTAGGTAGCCTCTAGCTTAAAAGACAATTTATAAAGGGTCTACAGTAATTAGAGGAGTGGAAGAGAGAGTGTTTACAGATTTCTAGTTTAGAAGCTCTACTGTGGATACTCTAAGAAAAGTAATCTATGCTTGAATCAAACTATGTGAGACTTTTGATTTCCATTGAATGCTTCCTTGCTGAGCCACCTTTCTTTGTGAACAACTGATTCTTTTCCAAGTACGAGATTCCTAGGGCCTGGGTATGGCATAGATGTAGAGCTCGCAGTGCGTGGCCAGCTCTTCCCCGCACTCATTAAACTGCAACGGTTTAGATATTTTTAGTCGTCTTATCCCATGGGGTAAGTTGGCGTGTGTGTTAAAAAAAAATCTATTTTTTTTGGAAGGGATTTCCAGGACGAAGGAACAAAACGTACCCAATTGAGACTAGCCAAGGTAGCTTTTCAGTGCTGTTTAAGCTCTGCATGTCGTTATTGTGCATACGTACTACTGCAGTAATACCAGTGACTAAAGCTAATTATCAATTACAGGGAATTAAGACTGGTACATGGCTCAACTGGTCATCTCCTTGCTGGCCTTCCATGCTCTTTAGTTAATTGCCCTTCTCAATCATTCCAAACAATAATCTACACAGCTCCGTACGCTGCCTAGCTAAATGGCGCATAATTAATTAAGCAGGTGAAAATTGCACTGCACTGGTAGCTAGGATGCCGATCGATGGAGCCAGGAATGATTTGCCGGCCAGTCAGGTGACATGGAAGTGAACAGCCTACAGAAGTAACAAACGAACCGTGCTTGGGTGGTTGCGAGCATGCATCTTCTTGATATGTTCTAATAAAAATATTCCATCAGTTTTCGTGTACTCCTGGCACATTTGACTCGATCAAGCCAATCAATTTTAGTAATTAATCCTCTGTCAATGTTATCCATTTATATATTTGAATCCATATTGAATCAAAATAATACAGTTAGATTGATACTTACAAAATATATTTATGCATTAGTCTGTATATTGTGTTGGAAAAATAGGCATCATTTTAATTCCAGATTTGATTATTAAGCATATTTCACAAATGATCAAAAACAACAGACAACACATGATTGAAAAAGTAGATTTACACAAAGTCACACACGCGACGAACAGAGGAAAAGAAGATTCTTACGAAGGGCTTGAGGATGAATTGGAAGCAGCGCAATAGCGACCAGTCGTAGAGGAAGTAGTCGATGTCGAGGATCGTGTTTAGCTATAGTTTGTAGCCGACATTATGGTAGAAGAACTAAAGTGATCGTACAGATGCGCTGCCTAGAAACCTTATTGTCACCCCTGCAGGTGCTCGCAGCGGCACAATTCGGAGATCCTGCTCTCCTTGCCTCCCGGTGCACACCGAGAAGGAAGGCCGGTGAGAGGCGACGGTAGCACGAAGACTCAACACAGATCTCTTGAATCACGAGAGAGAGAACAAAAAAAACCAGCCTATTTGCTTGCACGTCTCCAAGATTTATAGCCTCCTCACTTGTAACTCTTCTCCAATTGAAACTGCCTATTTAATTGACTGTTTCAAAGTGAAACTATAGCCATAAATTGGCTTTTCAAAATCGATAATAATTGCAGTATTAATCAATGTACTAATGGGAGAAAATATAAAATTAAAAGGAGATTAAATGCGCCAGGATTTAATCCACGACGCGGTGACGCGCGAAGTCACAAGTCACGCGGTAATTCGTGTAATACGAACACGCACGTTGCGCGCGTATGACTTTAACCTTACTCCTTCTCACCCTCCATGTGCGTCATGATGAAACATGGTGGGAGCCCTCCTTTTAAGTTGGTATTATCTCCTCTCAACTAGCAATATGGTACTATTCTTTTCTACCTTTGGCATTTAGGAATAAATGGGCCTCTCACTCACATGGGCCCAATTCTAACATATTGGTGACAAGAAAAGTCAATCACGATAAGAGATAAGTAAACACAAACAGAGGGAATAGTGTGTACTATCTTATTGGGTACAGCAAAAGGAGGATGAGAGGAAGGAGATCGTCCAAGCATGTCATTTTCTGGAGATCGTCGCCATAACATTCCTTTGGGGTTGGAGACTTCACTACTGTGAATTAGCTCATCACTACCGGTTCCAAACCGGCATCTGTACCGGTTTTGGAACTGGTAGAGAGCAACCGGGAGTGATACTCCAGGGTATCACTACCGGTTCATGCAACCAGTAGTGATAGTATTAGAAATGTTTAAAATATGTTGGGAATATATTGGGAGAAGCAGGACTCGAACCCGAGACCTTAAGACTCTAGCCTCACCCTTCTAGCTAACCCACCCACTATCGCGTACTGATATAGATAAAATATGCATTTCTTTTAAACTTTCCAGAAACGAGACACCACTACCGGTTCATGGCTTAAACTGGTAATGATAGATAGGTATCACTACCGGTTTGTAGCTCAAACCGGTAGTAGTAGTGCCCGAGGCACCACTACCGGTTCATGACTCAAACCCATGCCTCACGCAACTATCACTGCCGGTTCGTGATTCAAACCGGTAATGATATGCCGGTAGTGATATCCACTTCTCTAGTAGTGTTTAATAATAGAATCACTGTATCCTAATTCTGTCATTCTCCTTTTATCATTATGTTCGAAGGACAACATTTCATATGTTGATGTGGTAGTTGTATTGCCCGTATACGTTTTCAATGTAGAGAACAGATTATTCCATTATTACAAAACAAATGGAGGGAATAGTAAAATACTAACCGTTTAATTACTCATTTTCCTGTTAAGATTTTTGAAAACGGATAGACTATATTTTGTCATTTATTTAACTTAATCTAAGGCCCAATTAATAATCTATTACCCTCTAGAGATAAGATGAGATCCAACGGTCCAACAATCTCGTGCCATAGAAGCTCTCTATTAGAACCTGTCCCGACAGGCAGTACGCTCTATCTGGCTCTGGCACGACAAGTAGTACTTCTGTAGGATGCTGGTTGTTGAGCCCCATCAGACAATGATGCGATGATAATTGAAGCGAATATCTCTCTGTCATTGCAAAATTAAGCACTGTTTAGTTGACTCTCACGTACGTATGAAATGAAAGGAAGAAAAACACGCACGAACTGATTAATTTTGCCTGATGTAACGCAGGGTTTTGATTTATCGATCGGCGCTTACTTTGCTGAGAGAGAGAGAGGATAGAGAGAGAGAGAGAGAGAGGGCGCTTTCTGAACTGTAGTCGGCACATGGACGTGTGAAAGAGCCTTTGCTTGGCCATCCGGCTACCATGGCATCATCCACTGGTGTGCTCAATGTCTCTTCCGGTGTCATGTCATTATCCAAAGGAAGAGATGGGAACAAGGACTCATATTTGGCCCACCAAAAATTTCGTTCGACGGCGGAAACGTCGAAATTGGTGAAATTTCATGAATTATTTATGTTTTTTTTTGTCTTCTTCGCATGTTTCGCCTCGGGCTGGAAGCACCGGATTTCACGATTTTTTTTGTCGGAATTTCGCTGGAATTTGAATCCTTGGATGGGAATAGCAGTACTTCCTCCGGTTTCATAATACTTATCGTTTTAGCTTTATCCTAAGTCAAAGTTTTC
Source organism: Olyra latifolia (assembly GCA_036346145.1). Lineage (NCBI taxonomy): Eukaryota > Viridiplantae > Streptophyta > Magnoliopsida > Poales > Poaceae > Olyra > Olyra latifolia. The sequence continues at coordinate 4,760,573 of CM070528.1, read as the reverse complement.
AAACTTTATCTATGAAAATATTTTGAACTATTTAGATTGGCCACATGAAAATCATACCATTAGATTCGTCTCGAAAAACATTTCTATAATATTGTATTTTTTGCAAATTCTATATATAAATTGCAATGGAAATTAATAGTCAAAGGTACATTTCGAAGACCGTATCAATGTTCAAAACGTCAAGTATTTTGAAACCGGAGGGAGTATTAGAAGATTTTAATTGTGAGGTGATGGCGGTTTTAGGATAAATAAAGATTTTTTTCAGCAAGAAAAGAATTATTTTCACCAACAATTTCTTGCCTTTTCTTTTTGTGACATACTGATGTTCTTCGGCTTGATTTCCGGTCATACTTGCAACTTGCAAGCTAGGTGATAATTGATCTTTCATCTCACTGGGAAAGCAAAAGGCAAGAAAAATTCAGATTCGAATCCAATAAACAGCTAGCAACTCCATTGTCTAAAAAAGCTAGAAACTCCGGGTCATTCCAGGGCCATGTAGTTCTTATTAGGCCCAATATTTACAGCAGTATCATGCATCAGCCTTAAGTGGGCCTGATTGTTCAGGTCTTGTCCATCTCACCCCATTTTGGGCCTTCCTATTCGGGTCTATTGGGCCTCAGGCCCTCAAATGTACCCCCAAAAAAATCCGGCATATGTGAAGGCACAATATATTGCCATCCTTTTTCCTCCCCAAAAAAATGTGAAGGAACTATTTCAGATATAGGTCAATTACTATCCAATCGAAAATTAATTATATGAAACAATAGAATTTTCATCCTTTTTCCTCCCCAAAAAAATATGAAGGAACTATTTCAGATATAGGTCACTTACTATCCAATCGAAAATTAATTATATGAAACTATAGAAACCATGTTGCACTTGTAGCCTACGGGGGAAGGACACGCCTGTCGGATCTCCGTAAAATCAACTTATTTTTTAAGCAGCATACAAATTTTAAAAATAAAAAATATATTATTATAAAATATGTATTACTTTCAATCTAGTTTTTATATTTATGATTTTTATTTTAATTTAAAAACTCGCTAATAGTAAATTAAAACTAAAATCTTTCATAAAACTATATGAAAAATTGATTGAAACCACATCATATTTTACACAATTTTGTAATTTCTACGAATTTTAAATTATTATATATCTTTAAAAAATAGGTGGGCTCAAGCCGGTTGTAATATATCTTAAAAAAGAAATAGGTGGGCTCAAGCCGGCTGTGACAGTATAAGACGGTCCGCTGGTCTCGGACCAAGTGGATCGGCCCCTGCTCTTGTTGCCTGCATATTGTTCATTGAAGGATCAATTGGCTGATGATGCCATTTTATTTCGACCTCAATTTTTCTCAATTTTTATTCGGATCATATGCACTAGCGCCCATTGCTCTAGCTCACTAGGCCATGGCCACCTTCAGCTCGAACTCCTTTCCGACGAACAGCGACAGCCCGTCGACGTGCACGACGCCAAGCGCCGCCCCACTGTTCTGGTACCGGGTGCCGGCGACCTCGACGCCGTTGACGTAGACGGCGAAGCCCTTGGGTGGCGCCGGCGAGGGGAGCCCCAGGAAGACCACCTTGCCGATGACCAGCGTACGGCTCGGCGCGTACGAGTCGTGCACCACGCGCGACCGCATCTTGATGCCGCCGCTCTCCATCGCGCAGGTGAACCTTACCAGGCTCCACCTGCTCCTCCCCCCGCCCATCTCCGGCGACTCGCCGTCGTCCAGGAAGAGCTCCCCGGCGGCCGTGCCGCCATCGGCGAGCGCGACCAGGAGGTGGAACACGCTCTGGCGCGCGCGCGACGTCGTCAGGGCTTGCTGCTGAAGCGGCAGGACGCTGCCGCCGGCCACGTGCACGTTCACCGTGTCCGCGGGTGCCGGGAGCGTCACGCGCTTGCCGGTCCCCGTGGCGACGGCGAGGGAGTAGTCGTAGAGGCTGAACCACCGGCCGGCGGGGAAGTAGGCGTCGACGGTGGTGGCGCCGGGCTCGAGCACCGGCGACACGAGCACGCCGCGGCCGAGCAGGAACTGCCTGTCCACGCCGTACGTGTCGACGTCATGCGGGTAGGAGAAGAAGAGCGGCCGCGCGATGGGCGCCCCCGTGGTGTGCGCCTCGTACATGAGCGTGTAGATGTAGGGCAGGAGGCGGTACCGGAGCCCGAGCGCCTTCCTCGCCGACCGCGCCACCGACTCCCACAGGTACAGCTCTCGCCGGACGGTGCCGATCGCCGAGTGGTCCCTCGAGAACGGGTAGAACGCGCCAAGCTTCAAACGCAAACGCACGAGGCTCAAATCAAGGTGTCAATGGCGAGCTCGTCGTCTTGGAGCTCGGTGCGAACGTAGCAATGCGTGTCACCTGAATCCAGCGGCTGCAGAGCTCCTCAGTGGTGTTGCCGCCGAAGCCGCAGATGTCGGCGCCGACCATGGGGATGCCGAAGAGGCCGAAGGTGAGCATGGTGTTGATGGAGTAGCGGAGGTCGTCCCACGCAGCGAAGTTGTCGCCGGTCCAGTGCGCGGTGTACCTCCCGGAGCCGACGAAGGTGGAGCGGCTGAGCACGAAGGGCCGGCGGCCGGTGTCCCTGAGCAGCGCGTAGTGCGTGGCCCGCGCCTCGAGGAAGCCGTAGAGGTTGTGCGCGTCGTACTCGGCCACGCCGCCGTGGTGCACGGCGGAGGCCGGCACGGTCTTGTTGTTGATGGGGCGGCGCACGCCGGAGTTGTTGATCCGGTAGGGCGGGTCGTCGAGCGCGTTCAGCGGCGCCGGATCGACGAAGTTGGAGAGCTCGTTCATGTCGATCCACAGCCCGTCGACGGGGATGGTCCGCCGGAATAGCGCGATCTCCCGTGCCCAGAACTCGCCGGCGCGCGGGTTCAAGAAGTCCGGGAAGTAGACGTTCCCCGGCCACACCACGCCGAGGTAGTTGCTGCCGTTCCGCTTCACGAAGATGTCCTGCGCCATCCCGCGCACGAACGTCGCGTACGTCGTGTTCACGTTGATCCCTGCGCGCGCAAGCATCACCAAATCAACCAAAAATCACGCGATTCTTCACGGAAAAAAGGCTAATTTGCCGCGTCATTGCGCTGCGATCGCCGGTGCACCTGGGTCCAGGATGACCACGTATTTCAGGCCGCTCCGGTGAAGCCGGTCGACGAACCGCCGGAGCCGGCCGGCCGGAAAGTTCACCGGATCCAGCGTGAAGTCCTTGAACCCGTCCATGTAGTCGATGTCCGTCCACATCACCTCCAGTGGGATCCTGGCCTTGGCGTAGCCGGCCACCACGCCCTCGAGGTCAGCCACGTTCTTGTACCCGTACCTGCACTGGTGGAACCCTGCGAGCTCCAATGGCGGCAACAATGGCGCCATTTGCAGAGGTGAGATGCAAGAAACAGAGTGGTGCCGAGAAAGCAATGGCTGCGGCAGTGTGACTGTACCGAATGACCAGTAAGGCATGGGGACGGGGCGGCCGATGAGCTGTGTGTACTGGTCGACGACGTCGAGCGGGGAGGGGCCGGCGAAGAAGTAAAAGTCGAGGATGCCGCCGATGACCTTGTAGGTGATGTAGGAGCCGCCGTAGAGGATGTCCATGCCGTTGCTGTTGAGGAGGAGCACGCCGTGCGCGGCGCCGGCGCCACGGGGATTGCCGTCGCGGGACGCCGACCGGACGTCCATGTAGAAGGGGTGCGAGCCGTAGAGGTTGAGGTCCACGTTGCCGGCGGCGATGTCGGAGTTCCAGAGCGTGAACGTGTCGTTGCGCTGCAGCCGGAACGTCCGCTTCGTGTGCTCGCCCAGCCCGTAGAGCGACGCCCGGCCGCCCGGCAGCGCCGACGTCACCTCCAGGTACCTGTCCTTGAAGACGAGGTTGGGGGAGGTGTCAAAGAGGACGTCGCCGGTGGAGCGGCGGGAGACGGTGAAGCGGAACGGGGAGGCGTGGATGGCGAAGGTGAGGTCCGAAGCCGCGGAGGAGAGGACGCGGCTGCGCGGGGACGCAGCGTCGCTCTGGCGCGGCGCGCCGAGGAAGACGTCCTCCGGCACAGGCCGCGGGATGACGTCCTGGGGGACCTCCCATCGCCGGTGGTCGGCGTCGGTGATGCGGACGTGCAGCCGGCCGTCCGTCTCAAGGCTGCCGCCGGAAAGACAAACTTTTTACAATCAGAAAAAAAAACCTTTTACATCTGACCTTAATTAAGTGTGGTTCTTTTCGATTTATCTCCTTTTCTTATTTTGTTTGCTTATTTGTTTTTTGAAATAGTCTCGAGAGTCGGATCCGTTTCGTTCGACTTGCGTTGAAGAGTTTTTATACACGTTTTCGAGATAGAAAAAAAGAGTCGAAATTTTTTTTAAAAAATCTGATAAATCAAATAAGCAAACGTATCAGATTATTTATGTTTAAGACAACACCGATAGAGCGCCCTAAAATAATCCCTTGCACTGAATGTGCCCTTATGGATAAGTACCTCATGACCGTCATTAACAAGCCTTTCCTTCTCGCATTGGCCATTTCACTATCGCTCTTAATTAAGAATAGTGTTCTTCAAGACGACTTGTTTGGTACGTTGTCATAATCAACGTGTGATAAACTCCGCTATCCCCCCACCCCCTTACTAATACACATAAAACTCTGCTCTCGAAAATATCAAGGAAATCATAAACTAAATGCCATGTTTTGACCATATTGAATCAAATAGGCAGTTATTTTGATCCGTAACCGTAACACAACTCGAATCCTTACCCCAAAAAAAAAAAAGCAACACAAATCCTCCATGTGTCAATGGATGTTTAAACGCCATAATCCAATGATCAGTCAAGCATATGCCACCCCCATGAATCAAGAACCACAATCCGCACAGAAAATGGAAACCCCCCAAAAAAAACTTTGGCAATGGTGGTTCGGGGCAATACGATTGCAGGTTGTATGATATCATACTTGCCTGGCGGTTAGCTTGAGCCTGTGGACGTCGGGCCCGAGCGCCGCCGTCTCGCCGACGAGCTCCAGCCTCGCCGACAGCAGGTTCTCCGACCCGGCGACGGAGACGACGTTGTACCCGAGCCCCGCCGGGCTCGCCGCCGCCGCCGCGCCGCAGTCAACGCCCCACGGCGCAGCCGCCGAGAGGAGGAGGAAGGCGAGGAGCAGAGCAAGATGTGTGGGCGCGCATGGCGAGCCCGTCGCCATCGCGAACACTGGCGCCAACTACTGATACAAGACGGGCAGCAAACGCCGAGCTACCTCTGCATAAATAGTAAGTATATATGGCGATTTGTCGGTGCTGTCCTCCTCCTATTCTTTTTTCCCTGTCTGAATCTGAAACCGCGAAGTGGAAAGACCCTACGGTTTCCTTCGTCTTCGCGATGTTTTTCAGGGAGGAGAAGATCACGTGCAAAGTTGCAATTTGCAACCTTTTCTTCTCTTCTTTTAGTTGTAACCGCAACTTTATTATGGATATTTTGATTTTATCGAAATGATTATTATTTTTGACAAATATAAAAGTATTTATATAGGTAATTTTTAAGAGGCCCTACTAGCTGCATCATTGGGTCTTGCCACAAAATGAAGATGAAAGAGAGAATATACTCAAAGCGTGTTATCCCATGTAGGTAGTGGTTATGTATTGATTGATTCGTAATCATAGATAATATTTCATAATAGGCTTAGTACTACTTGAATTTTTCTTGGATTTTGCTTGTATTTACCTTTGCTTATTGTAAGGTTTACGACTGATTGGGTGTTTTATGTTTATGTAGAGGTTGCAATATTTTTTTTTATTATCTAAGAAATCTTCTTTTCTTCTTCTTTCGGATACCATTTTAATCTGTCTTTTCATTTGTTTCTTTCCCTTTGTCAAAGATGATTACGCGAGTATATTTGGCCAGTTCAAAGTTAATCACGCTACTGTGGTTGGACTTTTGATTTTCCTTTCCAGACTAAAAGGCGACGAGCTTTTGGAACGAGGAGCATATAATTGAGTTGGAGGCGATATTTTCCTGAGGCTGGCTTGACGTGAACGACGGTCGAATTGACCGTGACAAGATTATTTGTTGGTTTCGGGTCCAAGGAGTTGGGATACTTCATACTTGAGATTATTGTCTACCGTCCTGATTAGGACTGGGCAAAAAGCTCGAGGCTCGCAACTCGGCTAGTTTCTTGGCTCGCAATTTGGGCAAGCCGGCTCGGGAGCCAACGAGCCGGCAGAAAGTATGTTGCCGTCTGATTGCCTGAAAGATAAAATGTTCATCATGGGTTTGATGGCTTGGTTGGTCATAGTCAGTGTTGCTTTTATGCTTTATTTTGTTGTTGCTGTTGCTTGTTGATCAATGTTGGCTACTGGATGGCTACTGAAGTGCTGCTGTGCTTGTGCTAGACTGCCTGGCTCGCGAGTTAGGACCGAGCCGCACTTTCGGGCTCACTGAATCACCGAGCCAAGCCTGGCTCGGCTCGGCTCGGCTTGTTTCCAGCCCTAGTCCTGATGCCACTGCAGCTTGATTCTTGTCAGCTGCTAAAAGATCTGAATAACAATAGAGATTTTTTACGGTCCTTGAGGAGGTACTGGGAGGTACCACAATTTCTAGTGTTAATTTGTGGTACCTCCTGATACCTAACACTGAGGAGGTACCGAGAGGTACCATAATTTACACTAGAAATTATGGTACCTCCCGGTACCTCCTCAAGGACCGTAAAAAAGCTCATAACAATAACTAATCTGTCTCCAGTAGTTGCGCTTTATCATTGTCTCTGCGTCGTCTCTCTTGTCGACATATAGATCATACGAGATATTCAATTCAATCCCAGATTATACTTTGTCCGCTAAATTTAGATTGATGCACTTATAAAATGTTATGAAAGTATAGTATCATGGGAGTATTTATTATAGGGAAGCAAATAATGTAGTTTACATATGATCATTCCAAACATTTGTACAAGCATTATTGTTGAAAGACTACGAGATAAAGTTGGTCAAAGAAAAAAAGTTCTAGCTTGGTGGCAGGTGACTGCTTTTAAGATTTGTGGTAGTCAACTGTCCAATGCTAATTAACCTTAAAAAACAAAAAAACAAAAATTCTATATGAAGAAATGTCGATGATTGGGAGATCAGCTCCCCGCTGAGCTCACTTCTTGATTGAGGGATCAATCAGACCTCTTCCCGCTGAAGATCAGTTTCAACGATGCCTTGGACAGCATGGGACCAAGACTAAGAAAGACATGGGTGTTTATCTTGGTTCGGGCCTCTCGGGGGACGGGGATAATAGCGCTACTCCAATGCGTTGTTGAGACATGTAAAGATGTGTGTACAATACGGCCCCCCTCTTGCCACACAATACAAGGGTATTTATACTGTCATACCCAACCTCATGACGCAACGCACTACGCCTGTCATTAAGGGGCGGTTATAGATAATTAAGGGAATAATGGCACAGTGATTCATCGTTAAGCAGCTGCGGCTGACCCGCGCTGTGCACAACGGTCACTGAAGTTGTTGGCATCGTGGTTGTTGTGGGCGTTGTGGGCGGATTCTCCGGAGTAGCGGTTACTTCCCGACGTGGATCGTTGTCTTCATGCCCATGACCGAGCATGAGGGGTCCTTGTGCCCGGTCATGTGATATGACCGTGTCCGGGTTTGATGGATGCCTGTGTCTGGGGATGTCATGTGCCCGTGTCCGCACGGTAATGCTCGTGCGGGCATGACCTTGCTATAGTTACACGTTCATCCCTGGGTACGACTTCCAGGGCTCCTTAAGGACATATGTATTTCGAGGGTTCATACTGGAGGGTGTAAATTTTACAACCAATCCCCGACAAATAGCCCCTGAGGCGTCTTCCCCTTGAGCCTTTCTGACCCAATGGAGGGATTGGTGGCTCGTAGCGAAATCCTACTGCGGCATTATGGCAGGATGGCCAAAAGACAGGCACAAGGACGTCCTTGCTCTGGTGAACCGTGCCCAGAAAAAAGGCATGTCTTCTTTAACGAAAAATCTCTTTCGGTATTTGATTTACCTGCAAACATAAAAAAGACACAAGCAAACGAAAACGAACAAACAACTCAAAAGAGCAAGCACAATACAAACAAGCACGAGCAAGGAGCAGACCTAAACACAATTTGAAAAACACGGTAGTTGTCCCTAATAGCCCTCCTGTGACTAAGCTCATGACCCTGATGTTGCGAACATGGACTTCGTCACAGGATAGAAAAACGTGCGAGTCAACTTTATCGTGGTACTAGTCAGTTAGTACAAGCAACCAAACAAAGTGCTAGGACCGACCAAGGGAGTGCCCGTCGCGATGAGAATCGGCTTATTGAGCTGAGCTCCCAAGGTAGCGCACGTCATAGTTGCTCGTGCATTTGACATCGACCAGATAAAACATTCTCGTACGCTGGGCAAAGTGCTAGAGACAATAAAGCGAATGCTCATACCACCTTTTTGCTTTAATTACTAGCTCGGGACAAGTGAGAAGTCGACATTCAACAAGGCCCTTAGTAAAATAAAGACAAAGAATGGGTACACGAGCAATGAAATTTTAAAGGAAAATGAGCGCAATATAGGAAAACTAAGCACGGGAGAAATCCTCCAACTCTCGTGCACCACAAATGCTTAGGTGGAGGTGGAAGAAACTCTCCAGCGTCCGAGCATCTGAGGAGAAAGAACTCTCTAGTCTCCAAGCATCGAGGATGCTCAGGCAGAGGAGGAAGGAACTCTCTAGCGTCCGAGCATCAAGGATGCTCGGGTAGAAGAGGAAGAAACTCTCCAGCATCCTCGGGAAGAGGAGGTAGAACTTTCCAGTCTCTAAGTATTGAGGATGCTCGGGTAGAAGAGGAACTTCCCCTGCATCCGAGGATGCTCGGGTAGAAGAGGAACTTCCCCTGCATCCGAGGATGCTCGGGAAGAGGAGGAAGAACTCTCCAGTCTTCGAGCATCGAGGATGCTCAGATGTAAAGGAGGAAGGAACTCTCCAGCGTCCAAGCATGCTCGGGTAGAGGAGGAAGAAACTCTCCAGCGTCCGAGCATCGAGGATGATCTAAAAGAGGAGGAAGAACTCTCCAGTCTCTGAATATCGAGGATGCTTGGGTAGAGGAGGAACTTCCCATGCGTCCGAGGATGCTCATGAAGATGAGGAAGGAACTCTCCAACGTCCGAGCATCGAGGATGCTCGGGAAGAGGAGGAAGAACTCTCCAGTCTCCGAGCATCGAGGATGCTTGGGTAGAGGAGGAAGGAACTCTCCAACATCTGAGCATCGAGGAGGCTTGGGAAGAGGAGAAAGGAACTCTCCAACGTTCGAGCATCAAGGATGCTTTGGAAGAAGAGGAAGAACTCTCCAGTCTCCAAGCATCGAGGATGCTCAGGTAGAGGAGGAAGAAACTCTCCAACGTTCGGGCATCGAGGATGCTCGGGAAGAGGAGGAATGAACTCTCCAATGTCCGAGCATCGAGGATGCTTGGAAGAGGTCTCGATGCTCGGCTAGAGGCTGAAGGAACTCTCCAACGTCCAAACATCGAGGATGCTCGGGAAGAGGAGAAAGGACTCTTTAATCTCCGAGGATGCTCGAGTAGAGGAGGAAGAACTCTCTAGTCTTCGAGCACCGATGATGCTCGGGAAGAGGAGGAAGAACTCTTCAACGTTCGGGCATCGAGGATGCTCGGGTAGAGGAGGAAGGAACTCTCCAGCCTCCGAGCACTGAGGATGCTCGGGAAGAGGAGGAAGAACTCTCCAGCCACCGAGCATCGAGGAGAACTTGTGGAAGGCCATCGGGTTGTGCGAGGTTCAGGGTTCACCTCATCAGAACGGTGAAGAACTACCATGAGTGGAGGGTTTGAGCAAACTGATTTGCTTAATTTGGAGCGACACTTTTGAGGAGAGGGTGCTCCAACGAGGACTAGTGAAAGGCAACAACCATACGATAACTCGGAAAAAATTTCATGAGCATTTCTTTCTCTTACTCTTTACGTTTCCGCATTTAATTCCCTCAAGTTCCTGTATTGATTGCTCAGTGAGTACTTATAATTGTTATTCTTGTAACCTAGATTTAATCTTGCTTGATTAATCTAAGAAAAAATTAAAAATTAAAAATAGCCTATTCACCCCCTCTAGGCCTTAGGATCCTTTCAATAGCGTTCCTTGGTTGTGTTTTTCTTTTTTGAGGAGACGACATTTCATATGTTGATGATGACTTATATTGATCATATACGTTTGTATATAGAGCAGTGTTATGAAAGGCACTGGACGATATTCGGACGGCTGACTGGCCTAAATCCACCTAGACGGCGCCTAGACAGATCAAGAACACTAGGCGGCCAAGGCGGGAGGATGGTGCCTAGCGCCTAGGCGCCATAGACCTGATTTTTAAAACAATGACGCAGAGGCTCGGATTTTAAATTCAATTATTAAAAATGTTTCTCCTGTGCTTATGCTTAGCGGTAAGAGATACTAACTAATAAAGTACAATTTATTAGGATATTTGTGATAACCATTCTGATGATCATAAACTGGCTGTCTGCAACGAGCAGAGGCTTTAAGGATGGAGCTGGTGCTCAATGACAAAAGCAGAATCCGGATCGAACAGCATGGAATATGCAGGGTGAACACCTTATCACTCAATTATCGATCACTGTCATGCTGTCCTACAGACACGACGGAACCGGCCCCAAGAAGCAGAAAAGGCTTCAAGCAATGACGGAGAAAAGTCTACTATTTCTTTCCATCAGGTACGTATCATCATCTAGATGTGCCAATTATTGGATTGCGATTGCTTTTCGCTATACATATATCAGGTTTATTTGTACCTTCTTGGCTTGGGATCAAGAGCTGTGTGCGTTGCATGCACAGGTATGGGCAAATTAAAGCGTAGAACGATTATATACATGCTGCGAGCAGTTGCGGTCAGGATTCATCAAACCTCATGGTTAACTGCGAAAAACATGAGAGCAAAAACCGCCAAACGGTTTTACCTAGCGGTTTTTACGGTTGACAGAGCAGAAACCATGTATTGGTTAGATGCGTGCAGTTCGATCGAGCAGAGCAACAAGTGTTGGAATAGACTAGACATTCTGGAGTCTGTAGCATCGAGCATTGACCATTGGCTAGCTAGGAGCTAGGAATCTTGCTAGCTCCTCCTGCTGCTTTCTTCTTCCACAGCAAACTAGGGTTTTTCTTTAGTCCCTAATTAACCCAGTACGCATGTGTGAAATCACCCTTGTTCAGAAAAGGTCTCAGGTACAAGTCCAAGATGCTTCAGAATGCGACGTGAAAATTCAGCCGGATCACGGCTTGACGAGCACGACAAGCTGAGTAGATCGTGCTACTGAAAGTGAAATTAAGGACATAATAGCCTATGCAGTCGTTTCATTCGGAAAATGCTGCTTAATTTTAGTGCCAGGTAAAAAATGTCTCATTTCAAACGGTTTAATTTCAGCCGCTTCCAATTTCTGTCAAAGCGAACTTAAAGCTTCACCCTTTTGAAGCAAAACTCTCAAAACCTAGCCATTCAGCCATATCCGCTCCAAATAGGCTAAAATATGTGCACACACAACTCATGCTAATCATCTCTCTCTTTTTTCTTCTGCTATACATAATTGGCAGTGGCCTTACCGACTTCTCCCTAAGTCTAATATAGAAAAAAAAAAAGAAATGATTTATTTCTTATGGGTCAATAACATATGCTTCTATGATCCACGTGTTAATACAGGCTAAGGAGTGAATTCTCAAATGTTAATTTTTGGAGTGACAGTTTTTCAATTATTTCTTTTTCTTTATGATCCATTCCACAATGATGAACGCACTACTAGAAAACTGCCCTTTGATATCGGTCTATCAGTACCGGTTGGATTGGAACCGGTGCTGATAGTGGCATCAGTACCAGTTTATTGGCTACAGGGCCGTAGTAGGCTTTTAGTACCGGTTGGAGTCATGAACCGGTACTGATACCTCGTTTTAGGAAAGTTTAAAAGGAATGCATATTTTATCTATATCAGTACGTGATGGTGGGTGGGTTGGTCAGAAGGATGAGGCTGGAGTGATCACGAGTTCTCTGGTAGTGACGTGTGAAGGGCAGGACGCATGCATGTGCAGGATGTACTCAGCACCAGAACCCAGAGCACTTCAGCGAAACTAGTGCTGCAGCAAAGGCTAAATGCAGTATAGCAACCGCACCTAGCGTACACGTCGAGCTTCTGCACGTCGTCGCCGTACGCCGCGGACCGGGCGCCGGCGATGGCATGCCACGAGCTCGGCACGGAGACGCCGTCCTCCTTTGTCCACCGTCACGGCTCCGACCCGGTACCCATGATCGCCGGCGAGCTGCCGCCGCTGCTCCTCCTCCTGGGAGCTTAAGCAAGAAGCGGAGGAGAAGCACAGGGGCACAGGCACAGGAAAAACGACCGGGCCATCGTCGCCATGAGAGAGCCAAGACTACCGCCGGCCTGACCTGATCACGATCTCCATGTCCTACCTCTTATAGAATCCTCCGCCGTCTAATTGGACGGATAACTTGGCAGCTTCTGTTCCTGTGGAAGGCATGGTGGCATGGTGCTAATGTGCTAGGGTTCCATGCATGCTTGCAGTTTCAAGAGACAGCCCGGCCTGACAGGCGTATCCTGTCGGTCAGATTCTACCTTGAGAAGTGTGTTCACGATAAGATCTTTCAACGATGCATGAGATGTGATCCATGTGCCGTTTTTGTGCTTGACAATTAACAGCCAGGGCAGATTGTTTCTGCCGTCGACTAAAATCATCGCAGGATTTAAAATGTGATCTTAATCCAATGGCTTAGATCTCTCCCTCTGTTAGAGGCATCCCTCTCTAAACTCTAACTGTTCGTCCCCCACCCACCCAATGCAAGCGCCGCCAGGGCAGCCCATCGCTGCTGCCATGGGGCCACCGCCACCAAACCCTTCTTCCTTTGACGCGGTCATTCCCTCTCCTCTCCCAACGTCGTCTTTTGGCGAGGTACTCCGTTAACCTCCTTCCTTGTCTTCGGCAGGTCCTAGTCCGCCTCCACTACTCATGATCCCTCTCTCCTCACTGAACCACTTGTCGACCCCTCCTCTCCACATTCCTCCGCCACCCTCTAAGCCAGCGGGACCTCGCGAGATGCCCCCCCTGCTAACCTCCTTCATTTGTCTCCAGTCCACCTCTACTACCCACGACCCCCCTCTCCTCATTGAACCGCTTGTCGACCCCGCGTCTCCACATTCCTCTGTCACCAAGCCATCGGGGCCTGGCGAGGTGCCCCCCGCTAACCTCCTTTCTTGTCTCCGGTAGCTCCTAGCCCGCCTCCACTACCAGTGATCCCCCTCTCTTCACTGAACCGCTTGTCGACCCCACCTCTCCACGTTCCTTCGCCACCCACTGGGGCATGGTGAACCCGACACACCTTAACCCAGCGACGGCACAAGACGAAACAATGGTGCCGGAGAAGACCGCGGTGGCAGGTGAATCCAAAGGTAAGTACAAATCGACGGTTAGTCTCAGGCGATGGAAGAGATAGCAAACTCATAGTATATATCATTTCATTTGTTAAGAAGCCTTTGCCCCCGGTGTTTGGTGGCACAGATATCCACCCGCTTGCATACAACCGACAGTGCCAGAGAAAACCTATTATTAGCCAAAGTTGCATCACTAGATGATCTAGGTTAAACACCTGATGTACCTTATGCTGCAGTTCTGTACGTAGTAGCAACTACATCGTTCATCTTCAGAAGCACATTTGTGTTCCTGAGTAGTGCTGCTGTCGCCTATCTAATCAAGATCAGATGCAGGTCGCTGCTGCGGCAGCTGCATGCTCGAGATATCCTCCCGGGGAAGATGGCCCAAAGAGCCTTCTCCTCCAGCGTCTGCGTTGTGGCCTGCTACCGCCAGCTCGGAGTCTCTCTGCTGAAGCAATGGCACAGTGGCCTTTCTGTTCTCCCGGAAAACAAGGTACAGGATTGCAGCTATGTATATGAGCATGCCGAGGAACCCAGACATCCCAGAGAATACTTTGGAGACGGTGGATAGCCCACTGTGAAGGAGCAGCTTGACAAAGCTTGTTATCAGGAAGTAGGTGTTGATCACGACGATGAACGAACCGATCGCCCAGGTTAGCACAGAGATCTGCATTGGAATGACAGTTAAGAGGAATCTTACTGTGGCATTGCTGCCATATCATTGGATATTTCCATTTCTGTGATAGATAACTTACGCATCTTGAATTTGTATGCTGCCCCATCTTTGTTTTGCTGCTGGTGAATTTAAGAAGTGGAACTAGAGCAAAAGGAAGCTCAAATGACAGTATCATCTGCATATAACGTAGCAGGGAAACAATTAAAAGGGGAAAAATTAGTAGGCACATGTAACAAATCGATTTAACATTCATGTGATAACATCTTACGAAATGGAGAGAATAGTTCAATGCTTCTATTAGAGATGCGTGAATATATACATGCCCATATATGGCCACAGGACGATATGGGCCTAATAGGGCCAATATGTACACACACATACAAGAGCAATACACATACTACCATTAATCCATTGAAGTTTCTTATACAGATTATCAGCAGGACTATGGCAAAAACAATAAAGTTCTAAGTGATTACCGATGCGATGATAATCAGCTTCCCAGCTGCTGAGGAACCACCAATTACTGACACAATCAGACTTGGCAGAATTGCCAAGGACCTAGTAAGAAGATTCCGTATCCAAGGTGTCATTCGAAGATCTAGAAACCCCTAGATTAAGAAATGAGTAAAGGTTAGCGGTTAGCCCCTATAAGATGAAATTTCGTATATCAGGAATGTGGCATTTATTTTTTCCTCTACATGAAAAAAAAATAAAAAGAAAGATAACCCCAGCATTTTTTTTGCCGAAGGCTTACTATGTATCACAACTGTCCATTTTCTCCACAACCTAATTCACAATGGTTAAGTTGTCACTAGCAATGATAGCGCCCTAAGTTTTCTCACCCCATGATAAGGCTGGTAATAAAAAAGCCAGCATACACTCAACCTAATGTTTTCTAGTTAAAAAAAACGTTTTCCTTAAGTGTAAATTACATTTATGCCCTTAAAGTTGTAACACGGGTTCATTTAGGTCCTAAAACCGTGAAACCGCATATTCATGTCCTCAAATTTTTTGAAGTGGTTAGTCTAGATCCTAGGCTGGTTTTATATCTCCCAAATCCATAAAATCGTATATTTGTGTTCTTAAATTTTAAGTAGTTCATCCAGGTTCCAGGGCTCTTCACTCCATCCACATATGCACTTGACTTGGCCACAAGCGGCTCCGTCCTAGGCTGAAGCCGACAGTCTGCGACGTAGCTCCCATAGCTTCGCCGCCGCCGCGCCCGACTACTCTCTTCACCATCCACATCGCCGCTCAGGATGGCCGGATTCAAATGCATCTAGTGGTGGTGCGGCTCAGAGAGTCAAATCCTGCAACCAGACCCGATGGCTGCAAAAGAGAGTGCTGTTGAGGGTGGAGCCAAGCATGGCAGCCAGTGGAGGAAGGAATCAAGCATAACGGCAGTGGCAGAGCATGGTAGATGCACAGCAGGCCAGCGGCCAGAGCCGGGGACAAAACGCTGATCAGCTGATGGCCGAGCCAAGCATGTCTATGGGTGGAAAGAGGAGCCTTGGGACCCATATGAACCACTTAAGCAAGTTTGAGGACGAAAATATACGGTCTTATTGTTGCGACATAGAAAACCAGCCTTGGGGCTTATACAAACCACTTAAAAAAGTTTGAGGTCATGAATATCCATTTTCAGGGTTTTGAACCTAGTTGAACCAACGTTATATTTTTAGGGACCTATAGTGTAATTTACTCATTTATTAATAACTTAGTTCCAATGAGCCTAACGCAAAAACTAAATTTTATTAACAAGCACATGAATGATTACCTAGGTGATTAACCTTACGTATTGGGAATTCTATGCATTAGAGCAACATACAGTCTGCCATTAAACTTTGCAGTTTGCAAGTTAGGACTACTGAAATATAATACAAGATATACAAAACCTGCATGACATATTGTCCAGCATAAGTTCCTGTAATTGTAGAACTCTGGCCAGATGCCAGTAAGGCGACTGCAAACAACTTTGAGCTCCAGTTTCCGAGGACATTCTGAAATAACAAGGCAAAGGTAATATATAATCAGAATATATACTGCAGTGGGACTTGGCAATAATACTTGAGAGTTGTTGTCTTGTTGATGCATGAATTCTACATAGTAAAATTCAATATCTTCTATAGAAGGGATAATGTTTCTTATGAGGGCGTCATATTTGTCAAACAGGAATTGCATAAATAAAGCAGGTTTGCATCAGATGTCCAACTAAGTTGATATCAGGGGCAGAGGAGCCAGGGGGCTAGTTGTCCCCCACCCTATTTAATAGTTTAATAGTGTTTGAGAGTTTTGATGATAATATTTCTTCAATCTGTTTCACATATGCATAAATCAGGCAGGTTTGCACCAAATGTTCAAACTTAGCTGATATCAGGGACGGAGGCAATAGGAGGTGCTAGCTGTTAGAGATATATTAGGATATTATCAGAGTCCTTTATCATATTAGGATAGTATTAGAGTCCTTGCCTTATCTAGAGTTTTTCTACCTTATCTAGGCTTCTCATATACCCTATATATACAGACCCTTGGCCTACAGATCAATATACATCTCATATTCATAACATGGTATCAGAGCTACGATGCTTGAAACCCTAGCCTTCTTCGTCTTTCGCTGCCGCTCCCCCCCGGGAGAGCAATCTTCGCTCCTAGGGGCGGCCACCTCGCCGACCTCCTCTCAAGGCTGCTCTCATCATCGTCTTGACAGCGCCGTCGCAGCTGCACCAACAACAGCCGTCATCTCGGATCCGCCGCGCTTGCTGCCGTCCTCCTCTGCAGCACGCTGCTTGCCCACATCGCCATCGGTCGCCGCTTCGCTCGACGCCGAGCAGCCTTCGTTAGCCTCTCACGTCTCTTTGTCGAGCCGCCGCTGGATCCTCTACGCGGCCGACGCCGCTCGTCAGCCGCCACTGCTCGATCTGTGCGCTGGACGCTGTCTCCGTTCATCTCCCGTGGCCAGATCTACCTAGCTACTTCCAGGCTTCTTCGTTGGCAGACAGGAGCTTATCGGTTCTGCGCCTCTGAGCTCGTCCCTAGCTTAGATCTGGCAGAATCCGCTCCGCAGCTCTAGGCTCCCGTCGTTCTCTTGCTGGTTGTCGTTGCCTGTTCTGTTTGTGGGCCTCTGTACCACTGGATCTGTTGCTCGGTTCATCAACCACCACCGAGCTCGTGTCCTCTGCTACAGGTTCATGCCGCTGGCTTCATTCAGGCTCTAGGGCTCTCTGCCTGTCGCCATCACAAGCCCTGGAAGCTCTTGGGTGCTGCTTTGCTCTACCCGTTGCGCCCAGATCTGCAGCCCTCCAACCGTCGCCTCTGCTCTGCCCTCAGCCTCATGCATATGCTGCTGCTGCACTCATGAGGGAGCTCGTCATTTGCTAACTCTCATTGTTGGCTGCAGCTTAGTTGTTTTTTTTTGGTTTGAGGCTAGGCTTCATGGTGGTCATGGCTCTATGGACTGGTTGTGCATTTGTTGCTGCTGCTAGCGTGTCACACTGCTGCTTCTCTCTTTAGGCTTTTAGCTATTAGCTTCCACTGTGTCCACCAAAGTCCTCTGCTTCCTTTGTCTCCGCGTTCATGTGAGTCCACAAATTTCTATCTATCATCCATCTTCGTGTCCTTTCTTTCGGTTGGCTACAGTTCTGCCTTTTTATTTGAGTTGCTGTGTTTTCTTCTACACTGTCGTTTCTTAGGCTACAATCTGCGACACCGGATAGGAGTTCACTTTATGGATTTTGGCCACCTCCTAGCTGCTAATGTTTCTAGCATGTTATGAATAATCTATACTAAATTGTCAACTAATGAAATTGTTATGAATGTATATTGATCTGTAGGACAAGGACTTGTACATAAAGGGTATAGAGAGACCATATAAGGCAAGCACTCTTATCCCTACAAGAACACGAACTCCTAAATAGAAATCTGATTATATCTCTAACACCTCCCCCCTCTCAAATGCAAGACATATGCAATAGCATTGCATTTGAAAGAGAATAGATTAAAAAGAACAAGTACTCCCCTTAAATGCAAGGCGTATGCAATAGCATTACATTTGAATGGGAATACAAAAAAAAATCCTGAAGTTCGCGTCTATATAGGAGTTCGTGTTCTTGTAGGGATAGAGATCTTGCCTTATATGGTCTCTCTGTACCCTATATATATAGGTCCTTGGCCTATAGACCAATATACATCTCATATTCATAACATGTAATCAGAGCCACCATACTTGAAACCCTATCCTCGTCAATGTCTTCCGCTGCCACTGCCCCTCGGACCAGCGATCTCCGTTCTCAGGGGCGGCCATCCCATCGAAATCTTGTCTTCTTGAAGTAGCAAGAGGACAAGCATGCCATCATCGTCCCATCTGGATCCGCAACGCCAATCGTTGCCTGTTGCCGCCACGGTCCTCGTCATCAATCTGCACCAGCACCCATGCCTGCTTGTGGCGTTCCTGATCTCCACCCTGGCTTCTTCTATAGCCTCGTCGGATCTAGGAAGGTCACACTGTTTTGGATCTCCTTTTGCATAAGTGCTATGCACGACCATCTTAGGCTTGGTGCAGTGCTTGCTTGAGATGGGTCTTTGCTGTAGGTGCTCATTTTGGTCAGATCCTTGTATCTTCTCTGCTGCTTTGGGCTTTGGCGCTTTGCTGAGTTGCTGATGGAGCTGCTGTAGGCTTATCTGCTACTAGCCTGCTGCTGTGATCCTTGAGTCCTTTATTTTCCTAATCAATATTTCCGTCACAGATTGATCCAATGAGCGTAATCATCCGACCCACACCAGAATCGATCGAACCTTTTGTTCTCCGGATTGGGACACTTTCTTCCCCATGGCCTTCCTGCAAGCTCTCCCTTCGCTCGCATCCGACCACGCTCCCCTCCTCCTAAGCGGCATGACTAGGCCGACTTTCCGGTCCTTCCATTTCGAGAACTACTGGCCGACCCTTCCGGGGTTCTCAGCGACGGTCCAAGCAGCATGGGAACAAGAGACTACAACTGCTGATCCGCTTAAAATCCTCCATACCAAACTCTCTCGCACTGCAAAAGCCCTGAAGCTTTGGGCCAAGACTTGCATTGGTGATCTCCGGATCCAACTTGCTGTCGTGCATATCCTGATTTTAGGCCTCGACCAGGCCCAGGAGGACCGCGACCTCACGCAGCACGAGAGGCGGCTTCGCTCCATCCTCAAGATTAGATGTCTGGGTCTTGCAGCGCTGGAGAAAGCAAGAATCAAGCAAAGGGCGAGAACTGCTTGGGTCAAGCTCAGAGATGCCAACACCAAGTTCTTCCACATAAAGACAAATGCCAGGCGTTGGAAAAATCACATCCACTCCCTTGCCACGATGGGAGGCCTTGCCCTCACCCATGAAGACATGGAAGCGGAATGTTTCAATTTCTTTATCGAGCATCTTGGCCAGCCATTCCCTCACGACTCAACCTTTGACTGGGATGCCATTAATTTCCCCCAGGTCGACCTCCACACCTTGGAAGATCCCTTTACAGAAGAAGAAATCCGAGACACCATACTCACCCTGCCAACTGACAAGGGCCCTGATGGTTTCAGTGGGCTCTTCTACCGAGTGTCCTAGGACATCATCAAACACGACCTCTGTTCGGCCTTGCTTGCCCTCCACAGTGGAAATAGGCAATCCTTCCATCTTCTGAATACTGCCAACATCATCCTCCTCCCAAAGAAAGATGGGGATCACCTCGCCATCAGTGACTTCAGGCCAATCAGTCTAGTGCATAGCATTAGCAAGATCTTTTCCAAGCTCCTCGCAAATCGCCTCGCGCCGTACTTAGGCTCCCTCATCTCTCATAGCCAGCATTCAGGATAATTTCTTATTTGTGTAGTGTGTGCTCTAGGACTTACACAAGAGAAAGAAACCGGCCCTTTTTTTCAAAATCGACTTATTAAAGCCTTCGACTCATCATTTGGGATATCTCTGGAACTTCTTGAGGCGTGGCCGACCCTGATGGCGAGTGGATGGCCATTCTCGCAATACGGCATCCTCCCAGGTCCTCCTCAACGGGAGGCCGGGCCTAGCCTTCCGCCACAATAAGGGGGTCCGTCAGGGTGACCCTATCTCCCCCATGCTCTTCATCCTCGCCATGGACCCCCTGCACCACATCCTTGAACTGGCAGCTGGTCAAGATGTCTTTGCTCCAATTCACTCCAGACCACTCCGACTGAGGGCCTCCCTATATGTGGATGATGCTGCCATCTTCATTAGCCCCCTCAAAGGCGAGGTCCTTGCATTGCAATGCATTCTCAACACCTTCGGACAAATCACGGGCCTGCGTACGAACTTCCAAAAGAGCTCTGTCTTTACAATAAACTGCCAGGAAGATGACCTTGCTGAGGCTCTTCAGCCTTTCTCCGGTTCTTGTGAGACCTTCCCCTGTCGCTACCTAGGCATGCTTCTTCACTTTCGCCGGCTCCGCAAAATCCATTTCCAACCCCTGATTGACAAAATGGCCTCCAGACTCTAGCGTTGGAAAGCAAACCTCCTCTCTAAAGCGAGACGGCTTACTTTAGTTAAGGTCGTTCTCTTCGCTCTGCCTACCTACTTCCTTACCTCCCTTCCGCTTCCCAAGTGGGTGGAGAGGCGCGTGGACAAAATCGAAGGGATTCTCGGGTGGAAAGGCGAGGCCCGTGGAGAAATGCTGGTCAATCGGAGGACGGTCTGCCGACTGCGTAGTCTTGGCGGCCTAGGCGTCATGGACCTCGACAGGTTCAGCAGAGCTCTGCGACTTCGTTGGCTATGGCATGAATGGAAAAACCCACAAAACCCTGGGTGGGTGCGGACCCCCCTGCAGCCGCTTGGACCGTGCCCTCTTCCAAATGGCACAAGGCCCAATTTCTGGTATGATTGTTGGCTCCAAGGTGAAGCTCCGAAGGAGATTGCCCTTGGCTTGTTTGGCATCGCCTCGAGGAAGCGTCTCACTGTTTGAGAAGCGCTCCATGACGGCAATTGGATTAGATATGTCCGACGCCTACAGGGTCCGGAGCTTCTGCAACAATCATCCACGTCTAGCTCAAGATTCGGTAGATCGTCCTTACGCCAGAGAGTGAAGATGATATCACCTGGACGCTTACCTCTTCAGGGAACTACACCTCTCGCTCGGCCTACAATGCGCAGTTCCTTGGTTGCGTCAGCCTTTCCATGCAAATCTCATATGGAAGGCAAATGCAGAGAACAAGTGCAAGTTCTTTGCGTGGATCTTAGGACACAACAGGCTTAACACTTCGGACAACCTTGCAAAGAAGGGCTGGCCGCACCAACCCTCCTATCTTCTTTGCAGTCAGGTGCTGGAGACGGCTCAGCACCTATTTTCAGAGTGCCCCTTCTCCTCACAAGTCTGGAGTCACATCGCGGCCAAACCCCGTGCCTTCCCCAGTTCCCCTATACCCCCCTTCCCCGCAGGCCTTCCCTTCTTGGAGTGGTAGGGACAGGTGGCCAAGCAAGTGCCCAAAAACATCGTCGTCAGCTGAACGGAATGATCATCCTCACAGCCTGGAACATCTGGAAGGAATGGAACGCGCGTATCTTTAGGCAGGTCTTCACTTCAGCACTACAAGTGTCTATCCGGTCGAGGTAGATATTTGTAATTGGGAGGGCGCCCTCTTCGGCGTGCCAAGTACCGAGTAGCGACCCCCTTGTGTATTTAAACTCTCCACGCCCCCTTCTCTCTTGTGTATTTAAACTCTCTCCTCTTTAATGAAATGGTAGAACTCCTACCTTTTGCTAAAAAAAAAAATATTTCCGTCACGTCCACCAAGTCATATGCTTCTTTTGTCTCTAAGATCGTCTATGTCGTGCCAGTCCTCAAACGTCTGTCTATCATCCAGCTTGCTATCTCCTTTCTTTGCATATATGCAGTCCCTACCTTTCTTCCGAGTTGCTGCGTTTTTCTCCTACGCCACACTCTTCTGAGCTTATATCTGCTTTCCCTATGTTTTTATCCTTTATCGTCATTTTGCCTTTGCACCATGTGTTTTCTTGGCCGTTGCATGACGCGGATGGGAGTTCTTCATTTTCTGGATGTTGACATTTTCTTCGAGAGCTACACACTATGACGACTACGGCGACATTTGCAAGACCTGGACTTCAAGATTTTTTTTTTATTCCGTTCAAATGCAATGCTATTGCATACGTCTTGCATTTGAGGAGGGTACTTTTCTTTTTAGTCTATTCTCTTTCAAATGCAATGCTATTGCATATGTCTTGCATTTGAGGGGGGTATTAGAGATATAATTAGATTCGTGTCTATCTAGGAATTCGTGTTCTTGTAGGGATAGAGTTCTTACCTTATATGGTCTCTCTGTACCCTATATATACAGGCTCTTGGCCTACAGATCAACATGCATCTCATCTTCATAATAGAAATAACATGAAGACTACAAAATTTCTGACCAACCTTCAACAAAAATGAAGCTTTGTTAAGATCCAAATCACTGCAATTCATCTGGTCTTCTCGGTTCAAATTATCTGAACCGCAGACAGCACCACTAACAGATATGATGGATATGTTTATCAGAAAGGCTATTGTGAGGGCAAATGCACTTTCAATCATATAGAATCTACAGGCCTCCTGCAAGAAAGTGAAAATAAACAAGAAAGTGAAAATAAATAAATCTTCGATCGTAAAATTAATATTCTTATGTCTTCTTCATGCCTGTATTTCTAAAATTGGTAGTAAGATGTGTTCTGAACAGAACTGTAGTTAGCAGGACACGCTAGCAAGGATGAACAAATTTGGGTGCACAAAACAAAATAACAGTAAAAATTTAGGTTAAGGCAAAGAGAAACAGAGATTACTTTGATCCCATGAACCGATCGTGGCACTTTTCTTGATAATACCAATGCTGAATGGAGGAAAAGGTTATGCCTGCAGTTGTTTTATAGGAACAAGAAAAAGGTCCTATATTAAGAATTAAAGATATGTTTGAGAGGGAGGGGGGAGGATGGAATGGATGGATAGGAAGCTTACGGCATCACCATAGCACCAAGTAACGAGATAGCAAGACCTGTAGCACCATTTCCTTTAAGTTCAGGAACAAAAAGACCCCTCACAACTTCTGAAGCATTTGGTTTAGAATAACCAAGTTCAACTAAGAAGCAAGTTGCTATTAAGAATACCAGAAAAGATATAAGGAATTCCAGCTTACGAACCTGCATGAAAACAAATCAATATGTAATATGAACAATTCAATGGACAAGACATAAATGCTGCTGGCTAACTAATGCCATTGTACTGGTATGTGCTGACAAAGCTCCTTTAAATAATATTTCTATTATATCGAAATTGACAACAAAAATATAGCCTCAATATTTAAAATTAAAAAACTTTCTCTTCTCCCTTGGCACTGAATATTTCATGGTAAAATACTAATTGGTAAAAAAATAATGTCAAATAACATGACAAATTCTTACACCATATTGTTGTAGTAACAGGAGCATCAGAGTGCTGAGCCCAGTTATCAGAACACCACACCATATCGGGATTTTGAAGAGCATGTTCAATGCAAAAGCAGTTCCAATTACTGCAACAAATGAGCAACCCCTAAAGCTGATTAAATATCACCAGACAGTCAATGCAAAGCATAAAGTTGCAGATGTCTATTACTTGCCAGTTTAACTGACAGATTCAACATGGTAAACTGCCATTTTAAATTTAGATTTGTTTCAGAAAGTATGACAACATCTGAAATATCACAAAACAGATGAAAATGAAATGTAGAATCCTAGATCTGCGAATCATTTAATGCAAAATGAAAAGCATGCCGCAGAAGCTAAAAAATTTATAAGTTCTAATACCTTCAGGAATGTCGCATGCAACTACGGCCAGTTCTGCAAGAATCCATAAAATGAAATTTGTGGCCTTGGGATATTCAGCTCTGCAATGCTCGGCGAGATGCTTCCCTATCATATAGAAGAACTTAACAAATGATTAGCAGTGTTTGCGTGAAAAGCAATAATGATGTTCAATTAAAGTGCATGACTCATAATACTAACCAGTCACAACTCCTAGCTTGGCTGCAAGTGATTGAATTATAAGAGCAGCACAGGACGCAATAAGTATAATCCAAAGAAGCTGCAACCAAAAGAAGATGGTTGTGGTTCTTTGTTAGAGAGAGAGTTTTGATCCATAGAATTTCAATTTTAAAAGAAAACAAAGAATAGGCAGTACCCCAAAAAAAAGGCTAGAAACTAGAGAAATAGTCATGCACCTCATATTTAAATTGTGCTCCAGCCTGTAGGTCAGTCTCAACTGCAACATGAGCAATTCATTTGGTCATGAGCTCATAAATATTTATAGCAAATGAATACCAATTTAATTAAATGAACAAAAAAATCCAGCTAATCTTACAATTGCCAGGATCAATATATGCGATAGACACGAGAAATCCAGGTCCTATGTATGAGAATAAGTTCTTCCAGCTATTTTTCTGCCAATAGCATAAAACTACCAATAATTAATTTTCTTCATTCTGAAGCCAGCATCCAGATATACAAAAGATAGCAAAATAAACTTAGTGCTTCACCTTCACTTGATAATTATTTTCTTTATGTCTCAACAGATACTATGTTTATTTCTTAATCCTTTTTTGGCACATCAGGTTAGAACCTACAAATTATACTCATCGCTACAACAGATGCACAGGGAAGATTATCTTGAAAAATGATAGAATAATTCTAGCTAGTAAGCCTGGACATGGATTCAACGGTGATGTTTTGTTCATTTCAAAACCAATCAAGGCGTATATATGATATACGATACCTCAGGAATAACAATCTGATCAACATCTATGCTGTCAATAAGAGGAGTGCCGGGTCCATTTGAGGGATTATCCCTCCCAACGCTAGTCATAAATTGTGGGTGTGATGAACATTGCATTGGACCACTCATCTCAATCACTCCAACGAACCCTCAAGCCGTGGAGCTGCAAAGACAATACAAGAAGGGGGAGTTATTTATAGGTACACTTTGTAATGATGCTAGCTCACAGTCACTAAAGCACAAATAATACGACTCAAGAAAGCTTCCAGTAGGATAGCAAGAA
The DNA here is from genome assembly GCA_036346145.1 of Olyra latifolia. NCBI lineage: Eukaryota > Viridiplantae > Streptophyta > Magnoliopsida > Poales > Poaceae > Olyra > Olyra latifolia. Next base: position 4,735,418 of record CM070528.1, on the reverse strand, counting down.
CCATAGCCACTAACATGAGAAGATAAGATAAACGAACTTGAAGACTAGAAAACAGTGGACTAAAGAAAAGTACAGTGTGTACATTAAAAGGTGGTAATTTCGACCTAACTTGATGTAGCAAATGGGAAGACGGGCGAGCTACGGATGGCACCACATATCTACTTTATGAAGAAAGAAATATTCTTCTCTGCAAATTGGACGGTGCAGAGGTAAAGACGTGTGATTACTGATTAGCAACAGAGCATCAAGAATATAGAAATAACAGTACATGATATTGAGATGCAAGCTTCAACCTTTATCCCATACACAACGATATAGGAATATCAGTAAACAACGAGACAGAATCGTACGGGAAAGGAAACATGCAAGAGGGAAGCAAAACAATGGATTGAGGTCATCGGTCATCACTCATCAACTAGCACCATGAACTGGGAAAACAAACTTTCTTGTCATAAATCATAATTCCCAGAGGAATCTCCAAAGCAATATCCTCCCGGATCACAACGCCAAGATTCATCTGCTAGCTATGAAAAAAAGTCGAGCGGAGCTTTTGTATACATACATTATATCCATGTTTCGAACACAACCAGTAGAAGCTGCGGCGCAAGAAATCGCACCACCCATATCGGGCAATGGGCAGGAAAAATCTCATCTTTTGCGTGCTCACAGCATGAATCACAGAAACGAACCGAAGCTACCAACCGCAACCGCACAGATTGCCAGCGCGACGGGGAATCCCGAGTCCGTGCCCGGATCTGCCTGGGGCGCGGCTCGCTCGACTCGCAACGACTGGAGAGAGGAGGGCGCAGCCCCTACCTGCGGCAGCGGGGCTACTCCCGCGAGAAGCGGAGCAGAGCAGAGCAGAGCAGCGAGGCGAGGCGGGGCGGAGACGTCGTCGTCGTCGTCGTCGCCGCTTCTCCCGCCCTGTTTCTTCTTTCAAGAAAGAACGGAGCCTCGAGCCGCTCGCGGCGGCCACGTAACGGCTTCGCCGCCCGAGAGTCCACGCACGCTTTGACTCGAGGCCGAGTGCAAACAGAGGCGGCGGCGGCGGCGTTCGCCTCCTGGCCGCCGTCGGATCGTCCGCTCGAGCGCGCGGACCCATCGTTCGGTGCCGTGCCACCGGCCGCCTGCCTAGTGCCTAGTTGCCAACCGGTCTGCCGCTTCCAGGACGGATGATCCCAAGCTTTGATGGCGGTCACCAAGACACCAACTTCTCCGTATTGTCCACGAACTCTGTATTTGGAAACGGACACGGAAAGTGAAATCTTTCCTGTGGTAGATTGGTATTTCCTTTTATAAAAAACCGATACAGAGAACAGAGTTTGCTGAAAAGATCCTGCTATTGCTATCGTACAGGATATCGTCCAAATAATTTGAGACGGGATAGTCTTCTCCCGAAACTTTGGTAGATGTGGGTTGTACCAAATCTAGTATCATCTAATTTTATTAGTTATGCTTCATCAATGAAGTATGATTTTATATGGCATCACGTGAGTTTATTAGGTGGACCTCACCGTCAAAGTATGGTTTCATGTGATTTCATCATGTGTGTCCTAATCTTAATTGTGATTTCATCAGGTTCGCTGATTTTTTTACCATGTTCTAACCGCATTTAACCAATTTTTAAAAGTTCCTAGAATTTTCTAGTAGTCATAAAAGTGGCACAAAACACTAAACAATTATGTAAAATTTTGAAAAATATGTGAACAAAATTTATGAGATTAGGTAATCATAATAAACTCAAATATATAGTTTAATTTGGATTTCATGAATTTTTTATATAAAAATACATATAACATTTTAGTAAAATCATCTTTACCCGATGAATCCCGCCGTAAATCAGTCAAAGACCATCCGTGTCCAGTTTTGATAATTCGAGAACCAAATTAACCTGATTTTGAAGTTTAGAGAGCAAACTGGGTCAAATACCATAATTCAGGGACCAAAGTAGTACTTCCTCCCCATAAAAAATTGATATAAAGTATTGATAAAGTAACATTGCAACTTAAATTTTACCAAGTTTCAAGAGGTTCAAAAAGCTTGAGCTCGGAGTTTTATTCAATTAGGCTCCCATATCTTTAAGGAGTGGCTTCGAGATCGTCCAAAGATGCCTTTCACAGATCACAAGCCAAACTTTTGCTTTTGGTGTCGTGGCCTTCTTTTGTGAAAAAAAAAAAAAAAGGAAAGCTAACCGGCACTGGTATACATGGATTTAAAAAGGACACGCACAGGTGAAACGTGGCAGCCATATGCAGTGTGGGTTTTATGCAGCGGAGCTTGCAGCCTGCCAATGTCATGGAGGCCCATGATGGTTAAGAAACCCGCGGGGCCTCTTGCCTCGGCCCGGCCTGTCCTGCGGCCCGGCGGAGAAGGGCGCACCGCTTGGAGCCGGACCCATTCACCGCACGGCGCGGGGATCTCGTGTAGCGTGCGGCGCGGCGGGCCGATCCAGCGTGCGTCCCGGGCCGCGGGGGTCTCGTGGCGGATTCAGCGTGTCTGTCCCGCTCGTGGAGGCGCGCGTGCGGGCCGCCATGCGCCCTATGCACGTGGCGGCGGCGAGCGGGTGGGCCGTCGGCCGCCCGCGCGGGGAGGAGGACGCCCAAGAAAAGTTGCGCGCTTTTGGGCCCGACCAGATCGAAGAATGATGGGGGTTAAGCGGCCCGCGCACGCCGTGTTTCCTTCCCCGGCTACCCGCCAGCACCGTGTATGCTGCAGTGGAGCCGTGGCGCAGACAACCGTATAACAATACACGTACACAGTACGCATTAGGCCATCTCCAACCATTTTCCCTTCATTTCATTCCCTTCCCCATTCCCTTCTCAATCCACGTTCACTTTATTTTCCACCATCTCTAACAACATCCCTTCAAAAAGAATGGTCTAGGGAAATGAGAGAGAATCCCTTCCTAGAGGGATTGGAGAGAGAAATCCCTTCGCGAAGGGATTGCTGAAGGAAATCCGTTGGAGCGTTGAAGAGAACGGGAGCTGCGAGGGGAGACCGTTGGAGTTAGTCTTAGTAGATCATCTTAAAGAGATTCCCGTCCCTTGTCCCATTTCTATTATAAAGAGAATCTTGTTAGATCATCTTCAAGGGATTCCCGTCCTTTGTCCCATTTCCATCGTAAAGAGAATCTTGTTCCTTTAAATATTTTAACAAATTTTCTTCACCGTTCTTTTTCAGAAGGAATTCTCTTTTCCATTTACTTCAGAAAAAATTTCTCTTCTTTCTCTATATCATTCACTTCAAAGAGATTCTGTTGAAGATGGTGAAAAATAAAGGAATAAATATAGAGAAAGAAATAGGGAAGGGAACGAAATAAAAAAAATGGTTGGAGATGGTCTTAGTTGTTTATAAGTCGTGTAAATGTAAGTATTTTTTAAATAAATGGCAGGAGCACCGTCTTTTCATCGAGAAAAGGATAAGTTTGACACAAACATACACAAAAAAAAAAAACAGGAAAGAGGCAAACCCCACAAGCTGGGTGCCAAGACAGTATAGACTACAACTGGATGGAGGATCAAAATCACCCAGAGCCCTCACAACCGGACGCGCATCTACTGCAAAGTCAGAGAAGCACAGTGATCTGTGTCTATAAAGGCAGAGACTGTAGCATTGATACTGTAGCAAAAGCACTGCAGCATTGGTACTGTACCAAGCAGTAACACCGAACACACTCCGTTTCTACTATGTGAAGTACTGTATATCACTATAGCTACAGTGCTCTGTGAGGTGAACGGCAGAGGCACGGCAGAGAAGGGCAACGTTAGAGGATACAAGTCCCTCACAACCAGGGGCGGATCCACTGCCTGGTGACCCTGGACTGCCGTCCGGACTCATCAACGAACGAACAATAGAAATTTGGTGTTATAGTAGAAATTGAAAATAATATTTTTATAACAAACATTTAATTGAAAATAATACTTTTATAACAAACACTTAACATAGTTAAAGTTGTCTGGGCTCTAAAACTTTTCTGGCTTCCCCACTGCTCACAACTTTAGCTACAAAGCAACGATCTTAACCCCAGTGACTTACTCTCTTGAACGATGGGCCTCCTGCCTAATCAAATCTAGAACGAGCTGCAGCTATCCACAAGCTTGTTGGATAAACCCAAGTTTTTAGCTGTGACATGACATAGTTTATAGAAACAATGACAGACACGTGGTACAAATTGTCTATAATACTATTTTATAGAAGATGCGGTAATGTTATGGACAGCATGGCTGTACATGCTGCTGGTAATACGTTCGTACGACGCCATCAACACCAGTCACCAGTATGTACGAGTCAATTAAAAGCCGAGCAGCTAATAAGCGCACGCGACGCAGCCAGCAGCCAACTTCTGGTGGTTGACGTTGCCGCTTGCCCGCCACCGCCTCGATGCACGGCAACATGCCGCCGCCTCCTCCTCCTCGTCAATTAAGCCGCTGACCACCGGAGTTGGCGGCTGGGAGTGTACCATAACTTTGCCTCGTAGCTACCACACCTCTTGATTATTCCTCCGTTTATTTATATGGGACGTATTTTGAATTGACATATAGATTAAAGAAGTTATAAAATCAAGAGAAGACCATGAGAAAATGATTATGTTATCTATATTATAAATACCTTAGAAATATGAGAAAAAATACCATGTGACAGTTGTTTATAAATGCATTAGAGAAAATCATAAATAAGGGTAGACAAGGAAAAATAACAATAAATTTATATACACGTCTTATATTTTAAAATAAGATCATCCAAACTATACGTCTTATATTAAAAAAATAGAGGGAGTAACTTGCACCTACATGACGTACAAATGAGAGGTCAAAGGGAAGAAACTAAACACATTAAGCATCTCCAACACTACTCTCTATTTCTCACTGTCTATATACACTATTACAATGCTCTCTAAAAAGTTTTTCTCCCTATATTTCATTCATCTCCAACGACATTCCCTAAATCATTCCCTATGTTCTCTCTTCTATATTTTATTCATAATTTATAACCGTTATACCAACCACTGTATTTTCATACACATAATAAAAGCATATAGTATGGGACGTGATAACCTAGTATATTGCAACCCGTTTTTCACGAAAATAATACTTTCCATGAAATAAATATGGAATCCTATTTTACTTTTTTATTATTTGTTCATTTCATTCTTTCTCTTTTCTTTTCATTTTTTAAGTCATTTTCTTTCCTTCTATTTCCTTCCCCCAGATGCGTTTTTTCCCTCTCTTCTACATGAGCGGCCAAAGCACCGAGTCCATTCCTCTCCTTTGTATCTCCTCCTCTCCTCTATTGCCACCTCTAGCTCCCCCCCCCCAACACGCTCTCTGCGCCAGCCTCTGAACCCTGGTCTCTAAGGTTGTCCATGTGGATCCACAATCTGCCACATCGAACCGGATCCTGTGCCGACAACCCCCCATCCGTCATCGACAACCCTTCTATGAAACAAATCCGATGTCGGCGACCAACGATCCAGTAGCCACGTCGGCAACCAAGGACGACAAATTTGTGAGGAGACAGGAGAGTCTAACGGTTGGGATGCCCCTGCTACAGGGCTGATGTGGGGTGGTGGTGGCGGCTACCGCATATTTGCCGCTCCATGCCTTGCCCCGCTTCACTGTTGTTGATCCCGCCACCTCTACTGGAGCGCATTTCGCTAATCTCTTTTTCTACTATGGCTATAGTATTGGAGAGGGGAACAAAATATCACCACGCAGTACTGGGAATCGGGCATTTAGTCCCGGTTCCAAACAGGCTTTAGTCCCGGTTTTGGAACCGAGATAGTCCATGCGGGACTGATGCCTATGACACATCAGTCTCGGTTCCTTTACCCGGACTGATAGTGCTATAAATATTTAAAAATAAATCGTAGATATATGAGAGTAGTGGGACTTGAACCTAAAACCTCAAGACTATCCACCCACCCTTCTAGCCAACCCACCCCTCCCCCCACGCAGTATGATGTAACTAGGATATGCATTCCTTTTGAACTTTCCTCAAACGATGCATCAGGCCCGGTTCGTAACACGAACCCCGACTGATGAGGAGGCATCAGTCCGGGTTCATGTTATGAACCGGGACTGATGAGCATCCATGCCAGCTGTTTTGTACCCGCCTGACAAAGGACTTATTAGTATCGGTTCGTGATGTCAGAGCCCAACCTGGATTGAAGCTTTGGAGCCACGAACCGGGACTGATGCCACTATCAGTACCGGTTCGTGTCTAACCGGGACTGATGCGCTGGTATTAAAGGCCTATTCTCTAGTAGTGACGGCTCACGTTGGCCTCCTAGGTATTGGTCATATAATTGTGAAAATTGATTTAATTTGAATGATGTAACCGTTTGGTTAGTTTTGTTATCACAGTTCAGTTACCGATTCAATGGGATAATTGCACTGGTGCCAATATAAAGTTGACATTTTCCAAAAATGCCACTTCATGTGACAAAGACATGTGGGCCCTGGACCCATATATCATAGATATATGAGTGGCATTTCTGCAAAGTGGAAACTTTATAATGGTATGGTTGCAATTCATCTGAATTCAATTAATGATTCCAAGGACAAGTTCATGAGGTCCAATAGAACTAGAACCTATAGTAAACACATCATTTGTTTGGAAGTTCGATATTTGATATTTAAATCTTGCGTTCACACTATAAAATCTTTAGAAAATCGAATGAAATTTCTTGGAGATGATTTTATGCTTAAAGAAATTAATTAATTTATGCACATTTGCAGGGTTAGATGTACGAGCTTTTTTACGGTCCTTGAGGAGGTATCGAGAGGTACCATATTTTCTAGTTTAAATTATAGTACCTCCTCAGTGTTAAGGTACCAGGAGGTACCATAAATTAACACTAGAAATTGTGGTACCTTCTAGTACCTACTCAAGGACTGTAAAAAATCTCTAGATGTACTGTACCCACAACCTTGTAGAAGATGATTTCGTAAAAGCTTGTTATTTAAAAATTAAACTCCACATTCACACCATAATTTTTTTTTCACAAAATCGCATTTAATTTGTTGAACATGATTCAATGTGTAGAGGAGCTAGTCTATGTAAATTGACCGATCAATGTGCACAGATAGGACCCACTGTCTTATAGAATTCCACATGATACCCAACAGCAAAATTGGAATGGTCTTGAATCAATCAAATTGAAATGCAATGAGAGTTGGATCTGGAAACCAGTTGAATAAATTCGATCGAAATATAGGCAGCCAAAGAGGGTGCAAGGGACGAACTTGGCAATGACTTGATTTATTTTTTCTCTCTCTCTCTTTTACAAATGCACCAGGGAATACAACAGCACACAAGCTGGCGTTGCATCAAGCAAGCATGAATTGAAATTAGAAAACAAAAATGCATATGACAGGTTGGTGAACAGTGATAAACAGCACAAGCATCCTCTCTGGGATGGTCCTGACTCCTCAACTACAGATCGGTATAGGGAAAGAGCTTTTTTATGGTACTTAAGAATGTACCAGGAGGTACCATAATTTAATGTAAATTATGGTACCTCTCGGTACCTCCTCAGTGTTAAGATATTAGAAAATACCATAAATTAACACTAGAAATTATGGTATCTTCCAGTACCTTCTTAAGAACCGTAAAAAATTTCATAGGGAAAAGCCAAGCCCGGCGCTTGCGTTGCATGCACACACAAGATGCAATTAGCTCCATGCATGCATGTCACGGTCGCCCTAGGTAGCCATGGCATGAGCTTTGCTTTCTAGGCGGCACGTCGCTCATAGACGAGGGGCAAGGCAACGCAAAGCTCTCACCGATCAACCTGTCCTCTTTTTCTTCCTCTCATCTCTTTTTCGCCGTCTCCTTTCCGTGACATTCTTTGATTGGTCTGAGGGCCACATGATGTAACGGCCAAGGCCAAAGGTGTCCTCCAAAGAGGAGGCCATGACTTAACATGAAAGCTTCGCCTTTACAACTCCAAGAGCTAGCCATGAGGCAATAATAATATTTTGTGCATATATCTTCCTCCTCTCCTACGTATATGTATATCCTACACTACTGTGCATATGCATAATGCATGCACGCCTCCCTGTCAACTCCTCTTTCCAAAAGCGTCCCCAATATTCTCACTTTTTTTTGAGCTTTTTTTACCATACTTAAGAATGTACCAGCTAGGAGATAACTATTACAGAACTTTCATTATCTAAAAAGAATATAATTATACAAGGTAGCCATTGGATCTAGTTCAATAGATGGCTCTAATTTGAGATACCACACGATCCTGGCTATAAGGTATAATGAGGTACTAAGTAGTGGACACTTTTGATTCAAGATATTTAAGTTACCAAGAGGTATCAAAGATGATAAAATAGCTCTCTCTCTCTTTTTTTTTTTCTGGCATAGGGCAGCTGCACAAGGCTAGGTAATATCTCGAGAAATCTCACTTTTGGATGGCACTCTCCATCGTTGAGATCTTCTCTTGCTAAAATGGTTTGAACATATGATATTTTTTTTACTGTCCTTGTGGAGATATTGGGAGGTACCACAATTTCTAATATTAATTTATGGTACCTCTTGGTACCTTAACACTGAGGAGGTACCATACCTCCTTAAGGACTTTAAAAAGAGATTTTTTACGGTTCTTAAGGAGGAACTGGAAGTACCACAATTTCTAGTGTTAATTTATAGTGCTCTCGGTATTTTAACATTGAGGAGATGCAGGAGCACTATAATTCTGTTTAGAAAATATAGTGCCTCTCTGATGCCTCCTCAAGAACCCTAAAAAAGCACCTTTAAAAAAACTCTGAACATATATGTCAGTAAACTACTACGTACATACGCGTGATATAGGTCGGCACGTACGTACGTGGTGATCGATGAGAGCAAAACAAACAGGAGAAGAGTTAGCTCGCACGTGTCTGTTTCCTCATGCGCCAAAGTTGTGTGGATGGCGACCGCGTGGAACGAATTAGGTTGGTCGATCCTGCGTAATATATTGAACTGGATCAGATCATGCTCTCTTTACATCGATCTTCCCATAGAATATCTGCGGTGCACGTCACAGACATTTCCTTTACCCCGGCCCCCTGCACTACCATTAGTTTTTTTTCTACATAGAGAGAGACAGATCGATCGACCTTGCTACGGCTTGATGCGCAAAAAGGGTGTAGACAGTGGGTGAATATGCATAAGAATAATTCGGTAAATTTAAGGATTCGTCACTCCCCGTGTCAATCGACACGTGGGTCATAGAGCCACATATTACCGACTCATGTGTGACAAATTCTTAACTGCTAATGTTTGAGAGCGACAAATCCTTAAATGCCCCGCCCCGTGCGCTACCATTAGTTCTTTTGTGGATCAAGATTCATGCTCTTTTCTCTCCGCCATCTCTTATTCTATTTTGCAAAGAAGATTTCTTTCTATCATCGTCCCATCAAACACCGGCCCTCTCATATCTTGCCAAAAAAAAAAAATTCTCTCTCTTATCCTCTCTCTTCCTCTCTCTCTCCTCCCTCGCCACGGCTCACCATCGCCGCACGCTTGGACAGGCCCCAGCCGCTATGCTCCAGCCTTGTCCCACCCCCGATCGCCGTGACCCTCCGTCGAATCCCCGGTATTTTTAGTGGAGTTTCCGTCACAACGGCAAGGCGTTAATTGAGAAGTGGAATTTCCAACGAGGTTTCCATTGCTTGCGAGGTTTTCGATCATCACGATGGCAAGGATTCCATTGAGAAAAGTGGTTTTCGTAGCGGCGAGGATTTCATCATGTCAGCTAGGTTTCCGATGAGAGATGAGGATTTTGAGGTCACATCAGCGGGGAGAGAGAAAGGAGAGACAGGAGGGAAAGGTTGCGAAGACGAATTAGGGGAAAAAAATGTTATTTTTTCTTTGGCAAAAGAAGTAAGAGAGAGACAGAGAAGAGGGGCAATTTGCACCAGCATCATTTGCTTCTATTGAAAAGGAGGCTGGTTTAGTGGTCAATGGCGCTGCGCTGTTCTACCTGCAGCTAGCATGACTGCAGCATCAGATTGATCATTTTTCTTCTGTTTATTTCAAGCTAGCAGATTGGTCTTTTTTCTTCTGTTTATTTCAAGCTAGCAGTGTTGATCATACGCATATATACAGCATTGCAACTTTGCAGGGAAAAAGAAGTAATTAGAATATTGCTGCGCCTTTCCATGAATGCCAGAGAGTTAGAAAGAGATGGAGCAGGCACACAGCTGGAGCCCCCTAGCTAGCCCACCAAAGAAAAAGCATAGACTGATAGAAGGAACAAATGTTGTTCTTATCTTTTGGAGCAAAAGAAAGATTATTACCTTTTTTTTACTACTGGAGTTTTTTTTTTTTTGTCCGAACTCGGGATTGAATTATTGAAACCAGGACTATGCTCTTAATTCGGCCGCAACGGCGAAGCCAGGACTTGGTAGAAGCTGGATCTTCAATACTGAAAACTCCGCGCATATGCTTCGAGTTGCAGCGAAAGAGCGGCAAATACATGTAAGCGACCAACAGAACCTTTGTCTCAGATTCACCGTCTGTGTCCACTGTCCAACAAGGTAAACCTCGGTTCATGGATGAACGAGGAGAATCAAATTGTTGTTTTCTTGGGGAATTTTGTGGTCCTTCAATTCGGATCTGTTGGTGCCCTTGAGGTAACACAAATATGAGCTGACGTCCATCGGGTTAGATCCAACGGTTTTCAAGAGGTGGTGCCAAGAGATATCATCACTCCATCTAAACATAGATATCAATTAGAAATGAAGGGTGTCTTAAGTCTTTTATCTCTTCCTCTTCTCTCCTCTATCTGTTTCTCTCCCCCCAGCCCATGCACCATGTGCACACATCGCTCTTCGGGGATAGCCATCTATAACACTCTTGCCAGTACTGACGACCGCACGCACACTGCTTGTCCATCTGTGCTGCCAACACACACCGTCCCATTGCGCCGATGGCTGCCAGTTGCCGTCCCGCTGCTCCGTCAGTAGTATGTGTTGGGCTTTTGCCCGTGACTGAACCAGCCCATGGGCACTTGGCCCACGCGATGAAGGAAAAGGCGACAACGGTGATCTTCTGCTGCGCTTAGTCGCCGTCCATTCTTGAAAGCAAGCGCTTCGTGTCGAGGTGGCGGCGGTGGCGGACGACTCGGGCGCTCGGGCAGCGCACGATGTGGCTGATCCGCGCAGCCGTTGCAACGGCGGCCGGGCCTTCCCCTTATTTGGTTCCCCTTCCTCTCTCTCTCTCACTCACTCTCTTTCCGCTCATCCACTGGCTCCTCTTCGTGGAGCTAACCCTAGTTTCCAATCTTCCACGATTGAGTGACTTTGAGTCGGTTGTTCCCTTCGATTCTTGGTCTCTGAGCTCGTGAGAAGCTCACCTTGAGGGCGGCTAGGTTGATTTGGGAGAGAAGACCGATTTGAGGCCGGGATTGGTGGCTGTCCGTGGGTGGTTTGGCTTCGCATCGACTTGGTCCCTTTGGCCGAGGGTTGGATACTATGATCCTGTGCTGTGTTCACTGCTCCTCGGGGTCTCGGTGTGGCAATCTTTGGTTGCAACACTGAGATCGATGACATTGTACCTCTAGATTGATTTGTTGCTGCTAGTTTACTAGTGGCGGCAATATTGATTTCTAGGACAGCGTCTTATAGACGTGCCTTGCCCTTCTACATATTGGTTGAATCCAGTGCTGAGTAAGTTTACCAAATTTCCTACCTTTGTACTGTGCACAGGACAAATTGAGATAATTTGGGGACCTAACACTGTGTTAAGGAGCTGATTATCTCGGTTTTGGGCTGTGCACTAATTCATGTGTGTGGCGTCGAGTTTATGCTCGATGATGAAATTGATATATTGAGATTGGGTACGATAATTCACTGATTATATACTTGCTACATTGCTGTCTCAGTTACTGTTTAATTGAGAAATTAATTACTGTTATATATATGTTCATATATCTTGCTGGTCACTGTTGTTTATCTGTTTAACATCCATTTCTGGCTTCAATCTGGATAGTCTTAGTGTTAGCATTGTTTTTGGACAGTAACTTCACTTACTGTCAGTGCCATATGATTTGATACATGCTGCATGTTTGTGACTGTTGCTGAAAACTGAGATAAACCTATGATTCCAGAATTAATTCTCTGAGAAACTGAATTGTTAATTGCTATTGGGGTAGTGTTTTAATCATTGATATTGTCATAGCCATATCTGATATATATATATATATATATATATATATATATATATGTATATATATATATATAGGTGAATGTGTTGTTGGATGGCTGTTTCTAGTAACCCAACACATTAAATCTGAGAGCAATTCATTACATATCAAACTCAGCTATGTTGCTGTTTACATGTTATGAATTTCTGCTTATTATCATGTTGATCTCACTGCCATATATAAATTGCTTTACTGCTGTCCTAGCACTTATAGAATTCATATTTGCAGATTTATTTCATGATAATATTGAATACTTGCTGTTATTTAAATTTGAAATTATTTTGATATTATTATATGTCATATTGCTTATATCGCATTATATACAACAGTATTTAGGATTTCATCAGACACAAAGATTTGAAATTTTGGCTTTACTCCTTTTAACAGTACCTTCAGGTACTCGTACCTCTTGGTGGACTCTAAAAATGCTCTATCTTTTTTCTATGCAAGGGGATGTACTTGCCAAGCCGAATATTTGTTGTGCATGTATGACTCAGTGTATGAATATTAATTTGTCCGGGTTATTATATAAGTAGGTATAAGCTATATTCATGACCTCTTATATCCCTGATCGCGGGAAGAAACCCCTCGTATTGATGGAGCCATGTTATTCAGCTCACATGGATACAGGTACTACCGAACCTTGTAAACAGATACTACTAGCTAGCTAGATTCAAATTGTGGCGCCTACCTTTAAATTTCTACACACGAGAGAGAACTTCGATAGGATTTTTAATTATCAAATTCATGGATTTATTCTCGATCTCTATCTTTTATAAACGTGTGTTAGGGAGACGCTATCGTGGGTGTCATGTGCATTGTGGTTTGTGTGCATGTGCGTGGAATACACGATGAGTTTCGTAGTAATTTTGCAAAGATCTCACGCGAGCAATTCAGTTCTTAATTTAAACATGCATGAGTACATATATGCTCATGCAAGATTAGATTTCATATAGTTTTACAGGAAAAATTTATGTGTGCCACTGCAGAATCCTCTAATCGCTTCTGTTCTGAAACATCTCACCCTCACATGCTATTGTATGTGTTGTTCCCTTGTACGCCTTCGATGAACTTTTGTCTTTTTGTTTAATTAGTGTAAATGTTTCAAAATATATTCTAAAAAATAGAAGTGTTATCAAACATTCAATACTTTCAAATTAATTTTTTTGATTTTTTTTGATTTAATATATATGTTAAAAATATTTTAAAAAGTTTATACTTTTTTATTACTTGGTTATTCATAAAATAACAAAAAAATTGATTGAAAGTATTAGGTATTTGGTAACAATGTGTTTTTTTTAAAAATATTTACATGGCTTAAAAAAAAGACAAATATGCACCGATGTCATATAAGGGAACAACTCATAAAATGCAATAGCGTGCAATGGCGAGATGTTTCAGTGATGACACTGAAGGGAACGGAGACTTATGAAGTGGCACACAGAAAATTTTCTCGTTTATATAAACTCGTGAAAGAACGCTTGATGTTTTAATTTCTAATTTGGTTCCATACTTTTTTAAGACCTCTTTTTCTGGTATATTATGGGGTAAGTATATTATTGTGGTGCTGTCTTTTGATCCAACCGTTAATCGGATGAATTATATTATACATATATACCACTCAAGTATATATAGTATATTTAAATTATAAATGATTTGAATTGCTGGATCACAAGAAATGAACGACCACGTTTAGTGTAATGTACTATTTAAAAGTTATTTCAAACGAGATTCGGTTCTATAACTGCGCGTGTATGTAGATTTCGTGCAACACACCTCGAACTTGAAGCGCAGTAAAAAACATCAGGAAACATGTAAAAAAGGGGCAATGCTCATAGCATGCACGAAATCGGCTTGTGGAAAGAAAAGGCTGCCTCGCAGTCGCTCACTAGCTCCACAGAAGCCATGATTCTCATTTGTCTCGCTAGGGCTTGTACATGTATGTAAGTCCAGCATCATAGATCTCTCTCTCTCTGTCTACATGCATGCATTCTCTCTCTCTCTACATGCTTGATTCTTCATACAGAGCTGTAGGAATGGTGGCGTATATAGTTGTGCACTATGGAGACATGCATGGGCCCCGCAGAATCCCCCGACCAAAGGATGGCTCCAAATGTTCTTTTCTGCCTCCTCGTTGACTGCTTCGTTGACCAAAGAAAGATGCGTCTCTCTCTCTCTATCTATACTCTCGCACAGTCCGTGCTCCCTTTGTTCATACTCTCTCTCTTTCGAAGCATGCATGCTGATTTCTCTCCCCATGCACCAAGCTGTTTCTTTTCACTTTCTTCTCTTTGGGAAGAGGGCATGCATGCAATTGTTCCCTTCGATCACAACTTCACAAATCACAAGCTATATATATGGTGAGCTTTTTTACGATCCTTGTAAATTGTGATACCTCCTGATACCTCCTCAATGTTAAGGTATCCGAAGGTATTATAAATTAATACTAAAAATTGTGGTACATCCCAATACCTCTTCAAGGACCGTAAAAAATCTCATATATGGTACTTAATTACTCCATAAGTTAATTGGATCGAGTACTACCTTATAATCCCATTCATGAAAGTGATCAACTGATCAATGGCTTGCTTGAGCAGCTAGAGATTACTAGATTAGAGAATTAAGTACATGCATACTTAATTAATTTGCAGCAAATGTGATAGTTTTTTTGGTTGCTTTGCGTGGACGCGAGGTGAGGCTAGGCATGTGAAACCGTCGGAGTCACAACGACTCATTTGGAGAACATTCTCTGGTCCTCCCTTGGGGAGAAAGGCCCCAAGAGCTAGCATCCATGCGTTACCTCCAAGCCAACCATCCCATCCTCTTTGCCTGCCACGGCCACCCTCTCCACCTCCACGAAACCTCCTGCTCCAACCAAACCACCTACTGGTAATATTGTATACGTATATGCATATCTTTAGGTATAATCTAAGAGATTTTTTACGGTCCTTAAGGAGGTACCAGGAGGTACCATAATTTCTAGTGTAAATTATGATACCTCCAGGTACCTCCTCAGTGTTAAGGTGTTAATAGGCACCACAAAATAACACTAGAAATTATGGTACCTCTCGGTGAGATTTTTTACGGTCCTTCAGGAGGTACCACAATTTCTAGTGTTATTTTGTGATACCTCCTAGTATCTTAACACTGAGGAGGTACCGGGAGATACCACAATTTACGTTAGAAACTGTGGTACCTCTTCAAGAACCGTAAAAAATCTCTAAGCTGAAAGGTTAATTGCTGAATGAATGAAAAACTTAGCTTCGAGAGCTACAAGCAGTCAGAATATTTGGTTTGATTTTGATTTTGAGAGATTCGAGAAGCAATTTTGAGATACTCGAAAACGGTTCTGAGAAACCAAAATATTTCGATGGAAGAATCATCCACGGCTTATAAGCCAAAATGCGCCCATGCGCACTAGCTTATTGACTATCTCTTCTTCAGTTAATTTTCGAGTCTTCCCTTGCATTGCATGCCAAGAATTGGCCGCTCTTCTGATCAGCTGCTAGTCAAAAGATGCGAGCGTGCGGCACCGGCCTGGATTGTAAAAAGAAAAGGGAGCTTTTCCTCTGCTGATGTTTGTTCAGTTAAAATTAGTAGCATATGGACGGCACTTAACAATTACTAATGCCCACAGTGTAACCGTATACTACTCGTGTAGATAACATATGAAACGAGCAACAAATAACTGCTCCACCTAAAAGCAGAGACAGATACATATAGTTTCAGAAAACTGAATTAATTAATACTAGTATACATCAGTGATCAGTGTACCACCAACAGTACATACAGTCAATCGTTACATACATTATGTACTGCTCCTGCTCCTGCTCCTGTAACCAGCTGATACATACATACTGAATAGTTTGGACTAAATCTGCAGCACATACATATGTATCTATCTAGAGTGCAGTAACCTGGGTGAAAATCACAAGACAGAGAACAGTGGCATGTATAAGCATGGTCCAAATTTGTGGTCTGAGGGGTGCCTGCCGAATTGTTCAGAGACAGCGGCGCCGTGGGTCTATCTATAGCGCGCATTAGGTGCAACACATGCACGATCATGTTTTCTGATTGGTATGGGCTATGGACTATAAGAATCTGCAGGACATGCCATGCCATCCAACTGCTCCAGACAAAAATCCACTTCACAAGTGAAAACCTAGAAGGGAGATTAAAAAAAAAATCAAGAGAGAGAAGAGAGACATGCTTTTCTCCTCTGTGTCTTCCCCCTCTCTCTCTTTCTCTTCTGCTGGCAAAGAGTACCATGTCTTGCAGGAGAGGAGAGGAGAGGAGAGGGAGGAGTGAGCTTCTGCAACGTGGGAATAATGGTGATTCCCTATCTTCTTCCTCCATGTAGTCTCCATCCATCCAGAGCCAAAGCTCTCACAGTACTGCCATTGCATGAGGTGCATGCCTAGGAGAATATCTCACAGAGCCTACCCATGAGGCTTTGCAGAGTGAGCTTCTGAGCAGTTCATTCATCCAGCATAAAGAAAGAAGGGGAAATAAGTGAGATATTTGGTGCATTATTAATTTTCTATTGACATCCGTGGTTGTTGGTGGTGCATGCTGAGGAGGCTTTTGTGCTGTGTGTGTTGATTACTCCAGCTAGTTTTGTAGTAATAGATATTAATTCGTGATACACCAACAAACCAATACTGGTATAGCGCAGTTAATTATGTGCTCGCACTATATCTCTGATGCATCCAAATCCAATACACAACCCATGTATGAAGCGATGTCTTCCTTATTTTTTTATTGATCATTTATCACTCCAAAAATTGAAGTCTATTAATGATTTTTTGCTCTAAATATTTTTTCTTGATGAGCATATGATTTGCTACTCTAAACATTTTTCTTAACGATTAATCTGCCACTCTCGTATGTCTAAAATATTTTTTTAGAACCTGTCTAAAATATTTAGAGTACGGAAATCATCGATTATTCCATTTCCCCTGCCATTGTAGTAAACAAAAAACATTAACATTCTATATCCAACATACACAATATACATGTATGTAGCGTCGTCCTCCTTATCATCTTTTTCTCTGTCTTTACATTAAACAACAAAAATAATTGATAACCGTTGGGTAGTAGTAAGCAGACTAGTAGTAAGTAAACAACAAAATCAGATGGCACAAAGGCGCACCTTCTTCTCCCCCTCTATAAATCAGGCTTCTTCCCCCTTGCTACCACACCCACCCACTGTTCTTCTCTCTAGCTACTTCCTTAGCCGCCCATACCTCCATCAGTACGGCCTCCTCCTCCTCTCCTGCTCCTAATCTCTCTTACTACTCTGGAATTATAGATGGAATTAAGCATGCATCTGGCTTCCCTTTCTGCATGTCCTCTTGGTGTGAGCCCTGCAGCATCCGGCTCCATCAGCTATGGCCATGGCGTTCTCTTGCGGAGAGAGAGGTTTGATCGATCGATCAGCTCGCGTGTGCCTGGCTCCCTGTATGCCACACATGTAGCCCAATCCATGGTGTGATTGGATGCTGTGGGTGGCGTGCAAGGAGCCAAGCATGCATACCATGGTCTCTTCTTTCTCCAATTTCGATGTCTTGGTAGTCGATTTATGCATACATATTTCATGTTGTGCCTGTTTTTTTTCCATATCTGCTTGGTTTTCGGTTGTTTGTGGGGGTAGAATATTCAGTGATGCAAAAAGTTTGATGTTCTAGTTCAAGCTTGATCCATATATCATTATGAGAGATTGAGCGGTTTCACAGCTGTTTCCCTTTTAATTAGTCCCCAAAACAGCTGTTATTATTTTTGGTTGATTGGTCTCCCCTCTAGTTGGTAGGAATGGCGAAGAGAAACCCACGAATTTTGGAGGAGAGCGAGCTAGCTAGCATTCGTACTCTTCACTAGCTTATTTCTCTTCCTGATTAATTCATATAGGTTATTCTTACTGCGCTCTAATTAACTAGCTATATACGTTTGTGTTGCCTATTAGTCGAGTTGATCTGATAAGTTTGATTCTCTTTGCATTCATTCATTCATTCACATGGAAGTTGTTTTGCAGATATAGCTTTTAGTTGTTTGGTTTTGTTCACTTGTTTTTATAGCGGTGACGGAAGTATGTATACATGAAGACATTTCTTTGTGACGGTTTTTTGTAATTTAGTTCTTTGCTGTTGCTGGCACTTTGCTGAAACATGTAATGATTTAATTTAATTCATTTGGGGAAAACTGCCACGTATATAAAATTTCTGCTACAAATGGACATGTGTAATGGAGAGCTAGCTTCAGTAAATTTCTAGTAGTTTCTTTGTCCGATAAATTCTAAGAGAGTTGTATCAGACCCTTGTATGTTCTCTCAAATTTCTCTCCTATGTGTATTTCCAATGTTCTTATAATCATATGAAGCACGTTTTGAGATGCGTTTGTAATGGCTGTGTACGTCTTGCACGTAGAGACTGAGATTTTATTTCATTGTCTAAAAAAAAGCAGCATCTTTCAAATTTGCTCTCCTAATTAGATAGGATTGAGTTGATATGTATGCATGTGTGCATCTTCAATTTCTAGACAATTGTTTAGGGTGGTAATATATAAACAAGAAACAAACTTTACAATGCGCACCAACTAGCTACTCTAATACTTCACAATAGCAAAAGTTCGCTGTTGATTAGCTGTAATTTTTTTAAAATATTGTGCATATATCGAACTTTTAGCATGCATATTTCTATATATATATATATATATATATATATGATGCACACGTATGATGTACCGTGATGTTTCAGACTAACCAGGCATTGCAGTAAATTGTACCTGCGTGCATGTGTCTCATGCCCTTCAATCAGCAACGCTACGTAATAGCTAGCATTTGCTTGGAATGTACCAACTGAACAAGGTATGCCATTCTCTCTCTCTCTCTCTCTCTCTCTCTGTGATCTCTCTCTCCAGAGCACCAAACAAATTAAATATGAATTTTTTCCACTCCATTCTCAATCTGAATGGAAACATATGCTGTTGCAAAACAATGGAAATGTTCAGTTTTTTGTTATGTATGGGACAGTTATTTCTTGTGATTTCCCCCCATTTTTTTCTCGAGTACTACTACTAGGAACTGAGAGCTAGCAAGATAATTAATCAACATAATTAGTCAGCGTGTACACCTAGCTAGCTAGCTCATTCTCATGGTAATGCTGCGCTGCATCTATATTATCAGACTTGGTACATATTTTCTTCTTTTTTTCAGGAACAGGAGGCATTGGAATTCGGGGAGAGCGTATAGACGAGATACGCATGTTTCTTTATTGAATCTGATCGCATCTTGCGGCGCGTTGTGCATATAATTAATGTGATTGTATGGTATAGGCTGTTCAAAGCTAGTTCTGAAAATTCACATTGGTTGATTTTTGGACTACATATGATTAGAGCAGAATGTCATGTTGTAATGTCAGTACTATCCCACGTCTAACTCAACATATATCTTGCAGCTTGCTGGCAAATAATCTCTCTTTTAACTAGATAGATCTGAAGAGTCACACTAGTAATTATATTTTTTTAGATAATGGAAGTATAGTTTCCGGCTTCTACACTAATTAGGATTGCACACAACCATTACACAACCAAATGTTAAATGAAAAGGTTAAAAATCAAAGCGATATCATAAAAAAAAATTGTCACGCGTACGTTAAGGCACTAGTAATTACATGTAGATGAGTTTTGCAAGGCTATAGTAGCAGCCAAAGTTGTGCATATATCTATCAGGTCCCCTTCTTCACCGCTGCAATGAGCTAGCAATCTTCAGTTTTATTAATGTGTATCCAGCTTTTGATGCAGCTGGTAAACAAGGCCCAATGCTTACACACAGCTGGTCTTTGCATTCAGTCAAAAAATAAAAAATAAAACCTGCATATACACTGGAATACTGGATGCCAGCCTGCATTTCAAAACGATATAGCACGAGACAAGCATAGCACGCCATGAAATGTTTGACAGTACGTTAGAATAAGGTTTTGCATGTGAGTCTGAGACTTTTTGGGTAGCAGAAAGCGCAAGCATGCATGCACGGTCCTCTGAGCAGAATATATGTGTCTGCTCATGACATGACCATGTGTACATATAATAGGTGTATATATATTCACTGTACAGGCCGGCCAGGAGCGTGCGTGCCATTGCCATTGCCATTGCCAGCCCTAGTTAGCTCCATGCTCTCCTTGGTGCAGCTGGTGGCTTTTGTCTCACAGGGTCTTTGAATCTGATAGACTGATCACCACTCTCGCCCCTTCCTTCCACCTGAGCTGCAAATGCATGTGGCGGGCCCCGGCCAGCTCCCAGGTCAATCAGATGGCGTTGTGCTTGTTCGCTTCTGCTGCACTGCAATGCAATGCAAACTCGAGAGAGAGAGGAGAGAGAGGAGGGGTAGCTTAGCTTTGGCTGTGGCATTGTCCTCTCAGCGAGGTAGCCATGCATGCACACAGCTTTCTCTCCTTCCAAGGCCTGCGAGATGTCCTCCAAAAGTCATCAAAAGGGAAATTCCTCGTCCTCCCGTGCCTCTCCACTCCCTCTTATCTTCTTCCTGCATCGGTAGCATCTTCAGCGGAGTATCCAAAACAAAATATTCTCTATATTTAGAGTCTCTCGTTCTTCGGCAGACTCTCTATCTCAGTCTCTAAATTTAGATTTTCTTTCTCCTAGCCTCTAAATTAAGAGGTCTCTCTATATCAACCTATATAGTTTTTCTGGATAGAGGCTCTGCTGGAAAGGATAGAAATATAGAGAGCGAATAGTGATTTAGAGAGAGTGTATAGAGACTCGATTTTAGAGTTTCTACTGGAGATACCCTCAGCCTCTCCCAAAGCGTGTGCCGACTCTACTATGCATTCAGGTTCAGTTCATCATTTGTTCACTTCAGCCTTGGCCCCTGTAGAAAGCAGTGTTGCCCTAGCAGCCGGCCGTGACTAATTGATTGCTCCTCCGTCCGTTCTTCGGCCATGTCTCGCGGTGAGACTATACATTAGTATAGGTAAGTCTATTGCGGTAAAAATGAGGTTATAAATAGTAAAAATAGGATTCAGAGTAAAATATAAGAGAGAGATATACGGTGATTAGAAAAATAGATTTAAAGTTAATTACACGAATAGTAAAATAGTGTAGTGAATAGTGGATGAATAGTAAGATAGAGCTAAAAAATATTTCTAACATTACACATGCTCTTACCCTCCTCTCCGGTGATCACTGAGATCGATCTACTTCATATTATCGTGTTTATTTTCCTCCGAGAGAATACAGGTAGACTACACACGCGCACACAAAGGGCACGTCTACTAAACACGTTAAGAAATCAGCTTTTTACTGTACACGGCACAAATATACTAGAATGCTTAGCATCTCCGTTTAGAGTGTTCCTCGAAAAAATATACTATCACTGTAGTATAAATAATATCATGATAATATAAAAAAATTCAAAATCAATCTGAATCTGTTAGATTGAAAAGAATGAACAGTCATATTTTTAATGTACCTAAAATTTCTGGAAGAAATTGAACTAAGGCCAGCTCCAAGTTTCGAATTGATACGCACGTGTGCGCTCTATTTTACTTGCTTAGAAAAAAAAAATCCCGGGCAAATTAAAGCGTCATAAACCGATACCGATCAAAGCTGACTTATCCTACTTATCTCGTGTCTTATTTGATTTATCTCACTTTTTTATTACTTTTTGAGTCGATTTTTTTTATCTTGTAAGCGTGTCTATAAGCTCTCTAAACCCTAAAATTGGAAACCAACCGGCTCTCGAGGCTATCTCGAAAAATTCTCGAAGTGACAAGATAAGACAAATAAGTAGATAAGAAAAGCTGAAAAGAACCCACCCTCAGGTTGGCCGGGACAAACAGCCTCACTCCAGCCAATTGCGCTAAGCGTGATATTATCATGTTTATTGGGAAGATACCTTGTAGGTCATAGAATCCATGAGAAAGATTGTTAGAGTTTACGTCGAATATGTGTACAAATAGAGTTACGTAATAGTCGGATAGGATAGAGTTTAAGTCGAACTTTGTATTGCTGTTGTTCTAACCCACACGACGATAATTAGTGCATGGCGCACAGAGGTGACCGATCAAACTGTGGCCACGACCTAGGTGGCTCGGTGTGCTAGATTTATTACGGAGGAGCGCCCATAGTCAAGCCCAATGAATATAGGCATCAGTCCAACCTCGTTAACGAATGCCGTGTCTCGGTGTCGTCTAACAACAACTTCCTAACAAAGATAAAGAAGTCAAGCGTCTTCTTTGATCCAAGAAATTGATGTTCGATCATTCATCTAATTTTTAATGTAAAAATTGGCTATCTATCTACTTCATTCACTTACTGACTTATCAATACAAATAAAAGGATTTCTTTTTTTTTTTTAAAAAAAGTTGGGTCTCTACTCGTGCATGCGCAGTAGTATATAAACTAGTACCATTAACACGTACGTTTCTACTTGTGTGTGTTGATACACACACCTCACTGCTTCACTGGTGTGTACCAGTGATCGTCGTCGAGCTATAAGCTAGTGGTTGACGCCGTAGGATCGAGTTGCCAACGAGGACCACCAAAACAAACCATATGCATCATATAGATATCACTATGCTATATGTCTATTCCCTTCTCTGTCATGCATGCATTTGCGCCCTACCATGTTACGTATTGGTAGCATGTGCAGAACACCTACTCCCAGAAAGTCGCTAGCCATGCAGACGCTCAATGTTTGTGTGTGTATAGATATACATTAATATATGTACGTACTATATGTCCTGCAGCTATGAACTTTCAAGCTTAGGCCGGGCTCAATCTCCAACTAATTAAATCTCTCTTCTGATCAAGATCAAAGCATATGCAAATTATACTGTGTTGACAAGATGATCACTGCAGTGCAGATGCAGGCAGCTACTCATAGACGCCTCAACACGTACTTGTCTGGAAGTACAGCTCTGATTTCTGAACATATCCAAGAAATATAATTCACATGCATGCATGGGGTCCAAGCTCACGTCACTAGGCTGCCCATGTCTCTGCTCCCTACAAGCCAGGTCATTGATTTAATTTCTATTGTTCAGACTGTCAAATACTTCATCGATCCTTAATTAGCTCTGTCTGTAGGATCAATTAACCAAATACAAGACTTGTATGTGACATGGTCCATTCCTATATATGACTCCCTTCCAATCTAGCTCGTCAAGAAGAACTCTAGAGATAGCACCAATATCCTAGCTAGCTGGCTTGTCTCACCGTTGATCATGGACTCCGCAAGACTGCAACCAGTATCATCTCGTTTAACCAAGGATTTTTTTTAAGACGCACTCAAACTATTGTGGGTCATAATTCATTTTGCTTGCTCTAGTGGTGTAGAGAACTCTAAGATTTGTTGAAGTGAGGAATCTTCAAATTAAGGAATGGAACCTAGATTAGATTTTGGGAAGATAGTTGGCTTGGTCATACACCTCTTAACATTCAATATCCAAACCTTTTTGCTATAGCACGTGAGAAACATATCACTGTTGCTGAAGTGTTGTCTTCAACTCTGCAAATTTCTTTTTGCAGGGCATTAATTGGTAATAAATTTACCGAGTGGTAACACTAATTATTTAGGTTGTCCAATATTCAACTATTTAGTGAGCGAGATAGCTTTGTCCGGAACTTACATAAGAATGGCTACTACTCAGTCAAATCTAGGTATCCAAAAATAATGAACCAGGAATTTCTTTATTCCAATAAAGTTATTTGGAAGCTCAAAATTTCTCTAAAGATCAAAATCTTTCTTTGGTACTTAGACAAAGGAATTATCTTAACAAAGGACAATCTAGCAAAAAGGAGCTGGAACAGAAGTTAAAAATGTTGTTTTTGCAACCAGAATGAAACTGTTAATCATCTTTTTTTCGATTGCCATTTTACTAGATCAACTTGGCGGGTGGTCCAAATAGCTCTAGATTTGCGTCCTCCGCGATGTATGTTGCATATTAGAAGGGGTTGGCTTTCGGGTTTAAGTTTCTTTCACAAATCTCAAGTCTTGATTGGCACAACAGCTCTATTTTAGGCTATTTGACTTTCACACAATGATATTGTGTTCGATAAAGAGGACATTTCTTTTATACAAGGTATCTTCAGGGGAGCACATTGGCTGCGACAATGGTCATTTCTTCATAAGGATGATGCTAAGAAGACAATAATCGAGGTGTCCAACGACTCGAGGTGACAGCAATGGAGTTCTTTGCTAATAATGGTTGGAGACTTCATAATAGGCTTTGTGTAGGATGAATTTTTCCGAACTGTGTTGGTTTTTTTATTCCTGCTTGTCGGTGTTATGCTAATATTTTGTAATATAGAACAAAGGTTGTGTACATCTCACGATGTAGGTGTCGAATTTGTTTCCATTATCTAAAAAAGAGAGCTCTAAGGGGTAAGACGATGAGTGCATTTAAACCGTGTATCTTACCCCTGATGTACCGTAGAAGTGCTCGCCACTTTAACGAATTAACCAAATGCTATATGTTTTACATGGATGTTCTCATTAATTAGCTGAAATTATTTGTTAAAATACTGATCTTCAAGAGCTTCGAGAAGCTGGCAGCTCGGTTCTTGCATTCTTTTAGAGCTTTCATTAGCGGTCGCGAGATTTTCATGAAATGGACTTGAGAAGTTAAAGCGTTTGATTTTCGCAAACCGCCTCGGCTTATAATCTTAAGCTAGCTTATAAGGCAGTGAGAGTTGCTCCCATCAAGCCAAACCTAACCTGCGATCATTCTGGTGTGTGCGCGCGCGCGCATGGCACTGACAAAGCCATCCGGCCCCAAACACCTCTACCCCAACATACAATTATTGCCAAGTGTGGCAACGCGGACGGGTGTACTCATCAGCTCATCCGTGATTTCCGCCATTTGTTCCAATAACAATGCAAATATGTGGCTTTCATCATGGACCGGGGGAGATCGATAGGACCGACTCGATCTCCCATCTCATTCTTTTGCAGGTGGCAAACTATTGTTAAACAAGAACACTCGAAGGCGTTGTGAAAGAGACGAGATTTGTTTTGTGTTTGGGACAGAGCCGAGGACAAAAGGACATGACTTTAGGCCTTTAAAATATATAATGCCTAGCGCATGGATCAAGAAGTAGTCAAAACCGATGGATTTTAGTGGTGTGTGAATGTTGAGTGGAGCTGCAGCGTTTATGTTAGATTAATCAAAGGTTCTGCTGCCTGCTTGGACCAATGAGTATGTAGATGCAGCCTACTTATCTTTGCAGGCCATTGCATCAGGCAAAAGAGAGCCCTGCAATGGAGATGCAGGAAGCATGCATTTGCCCTAGTGGACAGTTCATAGAACCATGTGTCCAAGATGCCACTGGCTGCGTTGCCTCATGGTCATGGGCTCTGCATATGATGTTGGCTAAGTTGCTAAGTAAGGGTCATTAGTACTTGCTAGTCGCTTCGTAGAAACAAAAGAAAATGCCAATATCGAAAAAAAGAAAGAAATTAAGGACAAAGAACAATACCAATTGGTACCTAGCGCTTTTCTTTTTTTTTTTGGTGAAAAGAATGGAAGAAAAAAAGGGGTACATAATGTTTCAGCGAATGACTTGACCAAACACATATAGTTGCAAAGTCAAGAAACCAAACCCTGAAGGCTAAGGGCCTGTTTGGTTGGCAGTTTAAGGCTGCCACGTCTAACCTTAGTCGCGCCACGCATTCTTAGGCGTGCGTTTAATTTCACGCCTAACATTAGTCGCGCCACACTTTCTTAGCCTCTGACCCCACACATCAGACTTATTTTTTTGCCACACTTTGCTACAAGTGTGATGCCGATTTTATCCACCACACCTTTTGTGGCTGTCTAACTTTGTCTAAGGATAGTTGTGACAAAATTAGATGGCAACTAAACAGACCCTAAACCCACATGCCAAAAGCCTCCGAGCCTTCCTGGCTTTGCCAGTCTGCACACTGTTTCTGAGCTGAGACCCCAGAGGTCACTCCACTCAGCCAGCCCCAGCTCATCTCTTTCCGGCATACACAGAGAGAGTGAGAGAGAGAAGAATATTAACAGGGGGCACAGTGACACACTGATGGCGAGTGCTGAGGAAGGGGAGGACACGGCCGTGCTCTGCGACTATGTTAGAATCCTTAGTGGCTGGCCCCTTGTGCCGCAAGCCCGCAGCAGCGCAGAGGAGAGGAGAGGAGAGAGCCTGCACTGCATTATGATGCCGATGCAGCCGCTGCCATGGCTGCCGCCCTGCTGCTCGATCGATCCAACACCTGCGCCCATGTCGGACGCTTACGAGACACCAGCAGCAGCCTCTGCGCTAACCTAATTCCACTGCAGCTCGATCGGGCCCTGCACTACGCCGCGGCTGCGCCTGCCTGCCTGTGCCTATCCATGCAAACGCAGAGGCAAGAAACAGATCACAAGACGCACAGAACTTGGGGCGAGAAAGTACACGGCAGAACGCGCGCACGCGTTGCACGCTTGCAACTGGCGTTGCGCCATTGTTGCACCAAAACAAGCTGGGTAGCTTCCGCTCGATCCCAGAAGAGAACTATACTGAGACTGTAATATATGAAATTCTCGTTTCAGACAAGTACAGAGGCAGTTTTTACATTTTCAGCAAGAAGAATTGTGGAGCGGTTTCAAGGTTAGTTCAGGAAAGAATGGGTCTCTGGCTCACCAGTTTGCTCAGGCTCTACAGATCGAGGTGAAGTAAACCTATACACACAAACAATACAAGCACCAAAAAAATTCTGGCCTATGCTCTATGTACGCTTTCCTCCACACGGTCTTCATCTTCGTGTATGCATTTTTGCAGACAGGCTCATCAGTTGCGATCCGATATCGCGGTGAATGTGATCGAGGTGCGTGTCGTCTCTTGAGACGATACCAGAGAAGAGCGTGCCATGATGGATGTCAGCAATGTGGAGGATGTGGCCTTGCTCCTGAGCTTGAGATCCCTGAAGTCTCTGATCACATCAGGCTTGCTGATCTTCTCCGAGTCGACGTCCATCTCACCTCTCAGCATGCTGATGACTGCAGACATGGTGGGCCGATGTTTCGTGATGTCCTGGGTGCATAGAAGACCAACCTTCAAGAATCTGCAGGCTTCATTGACATCCAAGTCATCGCCCAAAGAACCGTCTATGATCTTATCCAATTGCCCCCCGTCATGATATATCCACGTCTGCAAAGGAGGGATCCAATTGGTGACCAATGCCTGGGTAATATAGCACTAAATAAAACAGCACCTGGCTAGCATCTGGGAATTTTGGCACTAAACTGTATAAAATGGTAGCTAGTAGTGAGGCAGTGAGCTAACTGAAACTCTGATAACTACTGCTTTCTTTCCTTTTCTGATTTTTGTAACTTCATCTTGTAAAATATTGTTCTTTCCTTGCTAATAGATAAGGCAATGATTTGCCCTTGTTCAAAAAAAAATCTATTGCTTTCTTTCACTCCTTATGACTTACATTAGTTTGAACTAAAAGTTGTACATAAAAGGATTTAGAACAAAAATCGCAAGCATAAAGACATAACAATCAATTCGACACAAAAGGGTTAAGTTGCAGCAGCAGCATTCACCTCAAGTGGATAAGTTCAGCATGTGTGGGCTGTCCAAACAAACAGGCACTTTACAGTATCCACTAGAGTGATGGTAGTGAACTATGTGTGTTTTGAACAGAATCCCGTACCTTCTCAAGAAGAATCTGATCCTCGTAGGGCAATTTTGTATCAGTGTTGCATCTTCCACTGACTATTTCTACAAGCAGAACACCAAAGCTGTAAACATCCGACTTCCGTGTCACCTGTCCTCGAATGGCATATTCAGGTGCCAGGTAACCTCTGAGAGGAAAGCCACGATGTGAGGAAAGCAGTGGGGGCTGTAAATCCATTTATGAGTGATTACATAATGGTTTGGATTTTATTCTTTTAATTTTAATTAGTAAAAAACAGCATCTGTTTGCACTCCTTGCTTAGATCAATAGAGGTTCTCAAGATAAACGAACTAATGGAGAGATAAATCTGTTTGAGTCTAATGGTAAGTGCTTCTCCCAACTAAAGGGCCAGCAAACTAGCATTGTAATATTACTCAGGAGAGAACACAACGTGTAAGTAAATATATAGAAAAACAGATGCTTAGCTATATGCACAGTACAGATAGCTATATGTACAGTACAGATATCAATGTACCAATTTTCACTTACAGTGTTCCAGCTACTCTTGTGCTAACATGTGATACATCTGAAGGTAGAAGCTTTGCTAAACCAAAATCAGAAATTTTTGGGGTAAGATCCTTATCGAGAAGTATGTTGCTTGCTTTGATGTCCCGGTGAACAACGTGAGGGGAGACAACATCATGGAGGAATGCTAGTCCCTGGGCAACACCAATGCAAATGTTTACTCGAGTTCTCCAGTTGAACTGGATGTTGCTATGCCCAGAACCTAAAAATGTCAAGCAAAAGAAGGTTTACAGTGCCTGAATAATTTTCAAGAAAAAAAGAAACACAGAGGATTCAGTAATAGAGTCTACCTAGAAGGGTCTGTGCAAGGCTATTGTTTTCAAGATAGTTATAGACAAGGATCCTGTGGCTTCCTTCCACACAACAGCCATGAAGTTTGACAAGATTCTCGTGTGAAATGTCGGATATTGCAAGAAGTTCATTGAGAAATTCGTTCACACCTTGTCTAGACTGCAAAGACAGCACCTTTACAGCAACAGCTGTTCCATCCTTGAGCGTTCCCTGAAATGGTAAATTGGCAAATTTCAAACACATGCCTTGTGTTCCACTCTAGTATCCAATACATAAAGATTATGCTATGACCTTGTACACAGGTCCATAACCTCCCTCGCCAATCTTATTTGATTGGTCGAAATTTGATGTTGCCCTAACCAACTCCCTATAGCTGTACCTTGTTATATTCTCAGCACCAGAGATGTCTGCAGAAATTTAATGTTACAAAGGAAAGCATATTGCTGAAATTTTGAGTAAGGGCATATCAAATTCCAAATGGTGTTCTTCCATAAAACTGTACAGTAAGAGATCTTACCTTCATTACATGGGTCATTTTGTTGCTGGGGCCTCTTTGTCCACTTGAAAAAGAGAGAAATACAACTCATCACCGAGATGTTTCAGTTTTCAAGTTATGGTACACACTGCTGTGAGGTGCTTCAATTAATTGAGATGCCAGTTCAATTTCGATCAACTCACAGGCACAGAATTCACCGGCCTTCAACAACAGCCATAGTATCCTGAGACACAAGAACATGAACAGAGGTTCTGGAAGTTACGATATACGACCTACATGTACAATTCAAGATTTCCATTTTGGCAAAACTTATCCATGAATTGTTAATACACTTTGGCAATAATGAAAAGAGAAACAGAAATTCTGCGTTACTAAAAACAGTACAAAATATATATGGTATCATACACTCATTGCAGAATAAGAAAATGGCCTAAGTAGTTTGATAGCAGAGTAATTGTGGGTAATTTGTGTTTGTTTCAAAAGGTCCAGACATGCTAACAGTTCTTTAATTTTTCTTAAGAAATAAATTTAACTGTAGAGAAACTGCTGCACAAAGAAATGCTCCAGATTTGCAGGTGCTCCCATAAACTGCCACCTCATGCACTAGTTTTTGTATGTTATGTGTATCACAATATCAGGCATACTTTATTACAGTATACATTCTGCAGTTTGTAGGGTTCCTAAGCCCCATTGACCAGACAACTACTTTAATTGAGCACTCTGCAGCAGGCTCGGCTCTTTGCTTCAAGCTTGAACATGAGAACTTGAGCAGCAAAGCCATGATATTTGAAGCATTTCATCTTCATTAATGCAATGTGCATCCAATGATTTAACTATCAAAATATAATTGGCACATCAGCATAGACAGTCAAGATCAACTAACCTTACTTTTTTCTGACAGAAAACTAATTGTTTCATTCCTACATTTCTGTTTGCAGTACTTTCCATTAAAAAAATGACCCTTTTTGTCTCCTCCTGCTATTTATTGCAGTTTTAAACTGGCTGGGGCCTGGGGGGTGGCGAAAGCCAGGACGCCTTCTTTGAAGAGCTGATTGGGATTACATACCCCTTGACATCAATCTTCATTACAAAAGGTGTTCACTCCATGTTGAAATATATTGTCCATCTTTCCCCATCAGCTAGCTTTTGAGTGAATTGGTTGGTACATGCAATTCAATATGGTATCAAAGCCAAGACGTCCTGAGTTTGCGACCTTGCAAATGCATTATTTAAAATAATAATTGCGGCCTACTTCGAGCCCATGTCTAAGGTTTGGTGGAACTTAGACATGAGGGGGAGTATTGAAATATATTGTCCACCTTTCCTCAACAGCTTAACCGTTTAGGTGAATTGATCCGTGCATGCAATTCAATACTCCGCAACCAAGTATACTCTAGCCTCAACAGCATGTGCACAGAACAACTTTCTGTTTTCCGGGGTTGTTCTCTTCGGCTTATCTTTTTTTCTACTTATCTCCGAATTGAAAAGTCAAACGCTTTGGCTTTTCAGTCAGTTTTTTCTATCTCGAAACCACGTCTCAGAGCTCTCAGAAATAAGTCAAACGAAGCGGATAAGACTTTCCAAGCTACCTCGGGAAGTTCTCGAAGTTTAGTTTATAAGCAAATAAGACAATCAGCAAATAAGATAAGCTGAAGAGAACAACTCCAATTGAATTGCTGATGGAACTGAACAAATATCCTTTAATTATGGTGTTAAGGTAATCCACAAAGCTGGGATTTACAGTGTCTTCTTTGGTATTGGACTACTGGTTGATACCAAATCCCCTGGGAGTTCTACATACAATTTCTAATTTTTTAATGTTATTTGCTCCTTGACTGCTGCTGGATGCTATTTTAATTTTGGGGTGCGCATATGTATCTTAATTGTCAGCAAAAATGTTGGATGATACTCATAAACTGGGAGAGGTCATAGCAGCATTTCATATGTAACTTGTCTTTGAGAAGTTGGTATTACTCTTAAGTCTGAAGCAGGACTCATATATGCAACTTGTTAAATGGTTCAATAAGCGACACATTTCTGCCTCATATTTCATTGATATCGAAATATTTGGAGGAGTTCATGACAATAATTTGAGTAAGAATCAATAGTCTGTACGCACAGTACTATCAACTGAATAGTGGAAAATGTTTAGTGATCCCCATACGTAGCTGACATTTTCGCCAGAATGGTTCATTAACTAAACATTGGATTAACAAACCTTATTATTTATCATTGATTGGTGATGTTGCAATTTGACATGTAGACTAAATTAGACGAAGTAGCTACTAGCTAGACTGCTAGGCCCACCGCAAACATTCTCTAATTCAAATAGTCTATTTAGTAGTTATATCTTTCTTGGTTACCGTATGAACCTCAGAGAGTCAGAGGAGAAAGAAAATTGAGTAGATGTTTCTTTGTTTGTACAAACAACGGATGAGAACACATCCTACCTAAATCGCATCAATAAACAAAGAAAGTATGTCCAGAGGTTCGTCATTGCTTCCAACCTGAAGCAGAACGACGGGTTATAGCCCATGGTACTGAACAGTGACGAGAGCACAATATGTGTCAACAACTAAATGATTTCAGCAAGCAAGTGATGCATGATTGGGTCATTTTGCAGGGTCTCTTTTCTGTCTCAGCAATTTTATATCATTTCACATTTCTACACTAGAACGCCTTCCTCCCTCCCCACACCTTATAACAATCCAGAATGCAAAAGGAGGATGACAAAAAAGCGAGTCTTGAGGCATGTCGGACATTAGAGACGGTGGCATTAGATTCTTCAACAACTATGGATGGAGAACAAATAATAGAATCTGCTCGGCTTGATGTCAATTTTGTCATTTGCCTTTCTTGTTGGTTTGATAGATGTTATGAAAACCTTATCTGGGCAGCTGTGTGCTAAACTAAGACTTTGTAAGACTTTTTTGGCCGTGTACATCTGGTCGGGATTACATCCCATTATCTAAAAAAACAATCCAGAAGTTTTTCTTGTCAATTGTGTGTTCCTGGCGACCAGAGCAGGGATAAGTACTAAAATTTCATTACTACGTTGCCTAATCACCCACAAGCAAGCCGACTGCGGTGTTGTTGTCACAGAGCAGTCAGGTTAATGATGATCTTTCCTGAATTATTATGCACTCTCCTTGGATCATGAACAAAGAGCGCTCTACAATGGTCTTGTATTCTCTTGCCCAATGATTTCTTTAACAAACCACAAAACCAGCAAGCCAAGATAACAAGGGGAAAAAAAAATCAAATCTTTCCTCGCGAAACCAAAACAACACGAGCAAACTCACCAGAATCACCACGAGGGAGCCGAATCCAACCGCCAAAGCCGACGACCCCAGCGAGGCACAGCCCGACGGTTTCCACCCACCCACCCACCAATCGAACCGCCGAGCAGCCCAGCTTAACAAGGCCCTGGCAAAGAAACTCCCCGGAGCCTGCCAACTCCGGCGGCAGCCCCACGCCGGCGAGAGGTGCAGGACGACGAGGAGGGTTAAAAACTGCAGCTTTTCTTGCCTTGGAAAGTTTCAGACTTCTCCAAATCGAACAAGTGGAACAACGGAGCTTGGATTGGAGAGAGAGACGGAGTGAGCGTCTGAGCGAAACGATGATCTCTTAAGGGTGGCGCAGTCAAAGCGTTGACTTCCCGAGCCATCCCGGACGGGGGCTTGGGCTTGGGCTTGGGCTTGGGCTTGGCCGAGGGGGCCCACCGCCACATGAGAAGCTTCGGTGTCGTGCAGGCTGTAGTGTTTGAAATTGACTTGACCCTAGCTACGCGAACAAGATTCTAAGGTTTGGTGTAGCGCTACGCGTATGGTATGGCTCTGCACAGCGCAAATCTAGTTCCCTATCGCTGGCTGCTTCCGGTCCGTTTCTTGAAACAGACCGGCGATAGCTCGACTGATATTAGAAGGGGCATTTTAGAAAGGTATAATACATAATAATATCGGAAATGTTTCTCTTACAATAAATCCAATAATGTTCGTTTCTTAAGATACATCTAAACTATTTTAAATCATTCACTTTGCATGATTTGATAGGCTAGTAGTGTCTTACACATTGGTCTCTTGAACCGATGTTCAGTCAATAGTTTTATTATATATTTTAGTAAATTACTTGGTCCATATGAAACATATTATTGTTTGGTTGTCTGGCGTCGGCTTGGCTAGACCAGAGCGGTGCAACCACCAAAATTTGTTGTGTGGCTCTAAGCCAAAGCCAGGCTTTGGGGATGCAAATTGCATCAAGACAGCTATAGAAATTGGGTGTTTCCATTGACCCTGGCCTGCTCCGCGTAGCATTGATGCACGGACAAGACAGAAGAAGAGCATCTGTGTTAGTTCCAAAACCAGGCCTACACAAAACATAAATTTTCTGTGACGCTCGAGACCGGGTCTAGCCTTGATGCCACGCGGCCATAAAATAAGAGTTTATAGCCGTGTAAGACTTAAATAAAGACAAACTTGGACTAAGGTTTTTAGCATAATTATCAATTTTTATTACATCATTTTCTAATTCCAAATATACATTTTTAAAATTACAGTAAAAACTAGCATGTTGAGACCCTTTCCATCTAGCATGTGCTTGATCTGTTATTTTTTTCTCACGCTTGGACATCATATCAGTTACATGTTGGTCCTACCTTTATTCTGCAAAACCAAATAAAACAAGATTGAGTATGTCGAGACATTCAGCAAACAAGTATACGCTAACAGAGGCAAATAAACCGCAAATATAAGCGAGGTATGCTGGTATCGCATATGACCGCAAGCTTCCCAATCCAGAAGCCATAGGGGTGAAATTTCACACTTTTACACTATACAGAGAGGTACCTAGACATCGACAACCTCCACTAGAACGCTATGTTCTAAAAGAGCAGAGCCCTTTGGTCCTCCTAATATCGACAGACTTAACCTGCTAGCACTAGTGGCTCTCTCGGATACATCACCAAATACCCTATTCTGAAAAGAGACGTGCTAGGTGGAGAACTCAGACAGTCCCATTCCTGAACTGTGACCGGTACAATACGATTGCTGTCACAACAACGGTATTAAAAAGACAATAACACCAAAGCAAATAAGAGAATACAATAAAAGCAGTGCTAGCGTAAGCATCAGTTGTTACATCGGCTTACCACTTCACTATTCTTGAGTTTCTTAAAGTGTACTAGGAAGAAAACCCGCGTGTCCCTGCTTTGCCTCATAGTCATCTGAATAGGACGGACATGCATTTTGTATAGAAAAAAGAAAATAGAAGAGAAAAAATAGAGCGAAAACGTCTATTAAATTTCAAAATTATTTTAATTTTAAATTTTTAAAAAAATCTAAGTCTTTTATGGGCCTTTTTTGTGGAGCCATGGTTCCATTTTTGTAAACCTTCTTTTTTTTCTAGATTTTTTAAATGGCCTACAAAAAAAAATAGAAGAGAAAAAAAGAGAGTGAGAATTTTTTTCAAACTAAAAATTTCTCTAATTTCAAAATCTAAACTTTCTATGAACCTTCTTTGTGTAGGCATGGTTCCATTTTTGCAAACATTCGAATTTTGGAATTTTTAAACGGCCTAGGGAAAAGAAAATAGAAAAGAAAAAAGAAAGTAAAAGAAGAAAGTAGAGGAAACAAAAAAATTGAAATTTAAAAAAAATTTGGGAAATATCCAAACTTTTTATGGACTTTCTTTGTGCAAGCATGGTTAAATTTTTGTGAACTTTCTATTTTTTTGGAATTTTTAAAGAGCATACAAAAATGTAAATAGAAAAGAAAAAAGGAATTAAAAGAAGGTAGAGGAATCAAAAATAATTTTGTAATTTCAAAAATTTTTGAAAACATCCAAACTTTTTGTGGACCTTCTTTGTAATGCGCCGGCACGGCTCTGTGATGCGTCGGCACGTCTAGCAGCGTGAAAGGCGCCCCTGAGACATGTAGTACCCTAAGTGGTTCTACTAATACGACCAACCAAACACGAGAAGATATACCTCCTCAGTTTAGTATCTACATGTCTGGATATCTCATATGAGATACGACCAACCAAACACGAGAAGATGTACCTCCTCAGTTTAGTATCTACATGTCTGGATATCTCGTATGAGCCAGACTAAGATGAGCAGCAACTAAATCATGTCACAAGCTAGTAATGTTAGATATTCGAAAACGGATAGAGTGCTACTTTTCTGCAAAACAATATTGAGATCGCCAGCTCATTGTTCATGGCAGTGGCAGTGGCAGTGGCAGTGGCAGGTCAGACCAGCCAAGTTGCCGGGAAAAAGAACTCGACGTGGAGCGAAGGCAGGCTGGCGCCTCAAACTCCCGTGTTCATTGTCCACATCATCCCATTTTCATGAGAAGCTTCACCGCAGGTAATTAGCAGTAGCAGATCGGCTAATTCTTCTCTAGATTTGACATTTGACTAGGCGGGGATGCGTCTGCATGCGCGCCATATCCCATATGCACAGTAATGAACGCGACGTTAATTTCCACGTCATTGAGCTTCTACCAAGGCAGCAGGTAGATCTCGATATATATATACCTCTTCAGAGTCCGGCCAACCTTGTCGTCTCTCTCACACTCTCACCTGAATTCTTTTGGGTTGATCTAATGGTCAGTCATGAACATTAATTAGTTTAGTAGCATCGCTGGCGGATTAACAATTAACAAAGTTGCATGCGCATGTGATTAGTATGGTCTTTGCTTAATTGTGGGCAGGAGGACGTGGATGCAGAATTTGCAAATTAATTACTCGCACGCGTGGTTAATTACCGCGCGAAGTTTGGTCTTTGAAGACGTGTGGCTGTGTGAGTTTGACAAGCTTCTTTCTGACCGAATGGGGCGAGGCTTTTGGGGTCATGAGTCATAACCATGAGAGAAGTCGTTTAGGCCATGCAAACTTTGGTTCCATCTTGATCCTATCCTATTCTAACTCTATTTTATTTTCAACAAAACACTGGTCCTATCATAATCCTATTTCATATCTCTCTCTTATATTTTACTCCCAGCCCTATTTTCACTATTCACGGCTCTATCCTGACTCTATTTCATAACAGAAATAGGACTACCATTAAACATGTCCTTAAACACGTACAAAGTGCTTAGATAGATGCTTAGTAAATTAAATTGTTTTTGCCAATGGATTGAGGTAGGAGAGGCGGTACTTAAGTAAGCATATATACTTACGTAGGTGTTTAGAGGAGATTGTAACATTTTTTTGAATAATTGGTTAGTGTTCTGCCTATTCATTGAGAGGTAAAGAGATAATACAGTCACAAGACCCGACTGGATTATCCACCCTAATAAATAGCAGGCCTAACTAGAAGTAAGAAAAAGTCTATCCGTACAACAGCACCAAAGGTTACTCACCTGTGTTCATCAGCGCAAAAGCCTGCAGCCTGTCGATTAAGTCTGCATGATAAAAAATAAGACTTCTTGCAGTGAGCAGTATTTTTGCTGGAAAATTTTGATATTCCTCTCCTTCCATACATTTCAACAAGTATATATAATGATATCATCAAGATTTCTTCTTTGTTTCTTGCTCAAGACTTTCCTGGTAGAATGCCACCAATGTTCGAAGCTACCGCATAAACTCGGATGCATGCATCTATTGATGTAGTTCAGCCACAATTCTGCCTCAAATGCTTTTGGTGAATGGACAATACGCAAAAAGATGGCCAATAGTCTCAGCATCTGCTCCACACAGCGGGCAAAATAAAGAGCTTTGCCATTCTCTTTTCTAAAAGTTTTGTACCGTTAAAATTTTAAACATTTTATTATATATATATAGGCGCTTAGTGATGTGGCATGCTCTCTTTCTTTAAGCACTTACATATAGGCACTTCAATTACGCTAGTATATGCTATGCACTAATCGTGCACGGAAGATAAGGATGCAGATTAGTCCAGGAACAGCCTTCATGTCAAGGTGGGGATGAGACCACGGCCCGCTTTAGAACAATGAAAAAGGGCGTAAATTTGCTTTTAAAAAAAGGCGCAAAACCTTTCGAATTGCTCATTTCCATGACCTTTTTTGGGTTTTGGGAGACTTTGCCCTTGCCGGTGGATGCCATATTGCCACCCGACCTGCTGCCAACCTCGGCAAGCAATCGTGCGCCCCCTCTTCGCGCACTGCTGGTCTAGACGACTTCTTTTTATCTTCTTCTTTTTTTTATTCTATTTTTTATTTTCCTCTTTTATTTTTAAGGGCAGTTTAGTCTATTCTTTATATAGAAAAATAAACATTCAATCTGCATAATAGCCAGACGACCAAACACTGAATGCTTTTAACTCAATCATACAGTGTATCTAGCTAGCTCTCCAGCTTGAGAAATTTAGTTACAACAAAAATAACCCCCCCTCCTTCTATGTAGGAGGGAGACCCACAAGCGGAAGGGGGACACCAGAGGCGAGCTCACCAGCACTCCCTAGCAGCACTAGCCTGCCCCCTCCCTAGGAAATTCTCAACTCCTAGAGGCAGCAAGTGGTTCTTGGCTAGGGTTTCAGCTCTAGGAGCCCGTGGCAGTGGCTCTGCCATGCCGTGGGAGCACAAGCTAGAGCCTTAGTTGGTCGGATCTGACAGAGAGAAAGACAGGGCACTGCACGACGACCAAATTTGGCGAGACAACGCCATTCTACGCCTAGTTGGCGCTACTGCGGCGTGAGCATGGACTGGGGAGGAGTGGTGAAGACAGCTAGTGTAGAGGGCATCCCCAAGGGTGTGGTGGAGGCGGACGACGCAGAGAGGTATCTCCAGGTGGTGTTGGGGTTGCAAGCCCTGCAACATGGATTGACGGTAACATTGATATGGATGACGGTGGATGACAAGACCGAGCATGGTGGCTGCCCCTAGAGGTGGAGGTTGTTCCTTATTGGGCAACAACAGCGGAAGAAGGCCATCAGCAGGATCCCAGGCTCTAGCTCGTTGTTCGGCCATGTCCTGAGCCCCTCGTACATGGGAGGACACAAGAGTGCTAGAGGGGTTGGAGGTGTTGGGAGCGGTTGGAGATAAGGTGATTCTCGACTTTACTTTGGGCAAGGCGCCTGTGCAGGAGCACACAACGTCCGAGGGCGACATGTAGGTGAGAGCTCGGTGAGGCTTGAAGGCATAGGGATGGTGGTGCCAGGCTGATGGCAAGCGACATAAAGGGATGCATTGGGATGACTGTTCCACAACAAAGGTGTCAGGATCACGCGGTATTCTGGCCGCGCGTGGCGGGTGTATTGTTGGCGCCATCGGGTCACAGAATATGGTAGCGGCGCGTTCACACGCAAGGTTGATGGTGTGCCTGGCTATAGGCCGCTGCACGTGTGTTTTTGGTGTTTATGTGTTCTCTTCTTCTTATAACGAAATGGCATAATTTATGCCCTATTGCTCACTTAGGGTAGGTTCTTTTCAGCTTATCTTATCCTACTTATTTGTCTTATCTCGTAACTTCGAGAATTTTTACTTATTTGTCTTATCTCGTAACTTCGAAAATTTTTCGAGATAGTCTCGAGAGCCGGTTGGCCTTCGTGTTTGGGTTTAGAGAGCTTTTAGACACGTCTACTACATAAAAAAAAACGGACTCAAAAAGTAATAAAAAAGAGATAAGTGCCAACCGGCTCTCGAGGCTGTCTCGAAAAATTCTCGAAGTTACGATATAAGGCAAATAAGTAGGATAAAATAAGCCGAAAAAACCCACCCCTAGTCCTTCACTTTACTAGGAAAGATAAAGGCCTTATTTTGTACAACTGCAACTGAATAGTGAACGGATTAAATGGGATTTCGATAGGTTCGAAATGCGTCTTGCAGAAGCCAACGGCCAACGCGACATCCCTCACAGTGATCACGTAGACCCCTATCATGAAGGTCATCCGAGCGTTGCATCCGGGATCCGGTTAGCAAAAGGTCCAGTTTTCTAACATGGTCTAGTTTGGCAAACCGGCGGTTAAATCGATGTAAACCAAAGTCGGTCTCCGAATAATCGGTTTTCATATGATTCAAGCGGTTTTCGGTCTAAACAGGCCGAATCTATTAATTATAACAGGAGCCAACTTTAGTGAGCTTATATATTATAATGATGTAGATATAAAGAGATTAGAGTTACTATTGTATTCATCGGATTAGACATGAAATATATTACATCTTACCATTGCATTAGACATGGACCATATTACAACTTATTATGCATGGCCAATGTGACTATAATCTGAAACAAAATTATATGAAAAAAAATCAAACTTTGACAAAAATCTTGCCACGCAAATACGCGGCACACCTTGCTTGTTATATAATTAAAACAGGAGCCAACAGAGCCACCACGTTAATCCTAAAATACTATAAATTCTCACATTCGAAGAAAAAAAGAAAGATCTACAATGTCGATCATAGTGGGGCTAGATTATAATGGTGTAGATATATTAATATGGAAAGAGATCGGTTTGTTTTGAAAACTAATTTGTAGGGCATGGATTCTATTCTAACCGCTACATAAATAGACTGTCGAGGCACGAAAATCCGATCAAGCCCGGCAAGACACAACAAACAGTCTCCCCTCCTAATTGCTGGCAATATCTAATCTGTATGAAGATCGAGTTACATACTTACATATATGTGCGACGGCGTATGTGTCTCTACATGCATATATGCGTGCATACTTGATTAATTTGTATATGCATGTATATCTATGGTCGTTTTGAATACACTTGATCAATGTCTCAATACAAAGCAACCAATAAAGCGCATTGGATTTGTGCACTTTAGGAAGATATTCATGCATGCATGTAGAGCAGAAATATAATTGCATCCAAAATCGTGAGTGGAGAATCACACGACGGTCTTTCTCACTATGACAAAGGGCTACATACAGACGCAGCCAGGAACAAGAGTTGGAAACAATCTCCGAGAGAGTTGAGCTCCTGTGAAGCTATCCAATCAATCTAGCACTCTCGTGAAGACTTACTATAATTGAAAGAAACAACGAAAAACCATAGAGAATCAAAACACGCTTTAACAACCTTCACCACGTCCTGATGAGTAGCGATCAACATCAAGGAGTAGTTGGTTAGAGCATCAAGAAGTCCGTGGGAAGATACGTGCAACCGCCGGACGTGACCACATTGATAAGTCAGGAGATCAAGAGTCAATCATCTGGGATTAAGCATGGAGGCTATGACCAACCAACAGATCAAGAAGCATGCATGTTTTGCATTTGCAAACATAATATAAAGGAACCAAAGAACATCGCAACAACCATTGGAGGAAGCAAAGCACATAGCTCGAACATACACGCACATTAGGAACAGACCAGTGAGAGGTGCACGCGCACATCCAAAAAAATTAATCAAAGTCACAGTAACACTGAAGTATAGTCTATTGGTCTATTTGTCCGCCCCTTTCTTCCTGTTTCCAAAATCTTCTCGAGACAACCAACACATGCCATTAGAGCTTTGTCGAGGATTGAATAACACCTATGAGCTAGGTGTGCCCCTGATAGCCCGAAGTTTTGAAACGTGTCCTTGGATATTGTTCCCAAGGAGTGTGCCCAGTCGATCTACATGACTAGACAAAAACACCTGTCTAGTTCGTTCTTCCAGACCGGCTAGGGTCCCTGCCAGGCTCCCGGGCACGACGCCTGCCCGGGACCCTCATGCCCGGGATTGGTGCTGCGACACCTCTCTGGTTGAGGTGGCACACTTGGAGGTTGGATGCTCGGTGAGGTGGCACGTGGCCATGATCCCCATGTCCTTGGAGTCATTACCCACGATCCAAACGTGGCGGTAACTGATATGCGTTATTTAAAGCCATGATTATTAAAATAATGGTGATTAATTAGGGTGGTTAATAGCCTTGTACGTTAGCTTCCCTGGAGCCTATATATAACCCAATGTTTTTGTAAACAGGGGAGGACAAGCCGAGATATTCTAAAATACACATACACTAGAGTAGGGTTATAACAATGTAGATTTAAAAAGACTAGAGTTATTATTGTATTCATCAGATTAGACATGTATATTACAGCTTACCATCGTATTAAACATGGACTATATTACAACTTACCATGCATGGCCAATGTGACTATGATCTAAAACAAAATTATAAAAAAAATAAACTTTGACAAAAATCTAGTTGCGCAAATGCGAGGGACATTTTGTTCGTTATATATAAATCAGGGCAAACAAAGACACCACGTTAATCGTAGAAATTCTCACATTAATCAGGAAAAAAAGAAAAGATTTCCACCATCGAATATAGTAAGGCCAGATTATAACGGCTTATATCGAAAGAAAGAGTTCATATTAATTACAACTAAAAATAAAAATAACATAAATTAGGAATAAGAAATAATAGAAAAAAGTCCATGGCAAACGCAAAAAGAGTCAATATCAACTAAAAATAAAAAAACACAAATTCAGTATAAAATGATTAAAAAAAAAGAGTCCATATCAACCACAAAACTAGAAAAAAAAGTCTATATCAACTATAATAAAAAATAAAACATAAATTCAAAATAAAAATAATAGAAAAAAAGAGTCCATGTCAACTAGAAAAATAGAAAAGAGTCAATATCAACTATAATGAAAAATAGAAATTCAAAAAAATAGAAAAAGAGAGAAAAAGAGTCTATATCAACTATAAGACAAGAAAAAAATCCATATATACTATATTAGAATATTAAAAATAACTGAAAAAGGTATATATCGACTACAACACTAGAAAAGAGCTCATATTAACTAAAATAAAAACTAATGAAATTAAAATAAAAGGATAAAAAGAGCCTATGTCAACTATAATAAAAAAAACCAGGTATTAAAATAAAAATAGTAACATATTTGTCTATCTATTGATCGGAGAAATTCCCACATAAATCAGATGAAAAAAAAGAAAAGATCTACACCATCAATTACAGTGGAACCATATTATAATGGCTTAGATTTTTTTTTTAAAAAAAGAGTTCATATCAAGTACAATAAAAAATTAAAATTCAGAATAAAAATAACATAAAAGAAAATAAATTAATCTAATATTTAAAAGAGTTGGAATCTAATAATACTAGAGATTTGCTTGTTGCTAACTCTATTAGTAGGGGTTTAATTGAACGGAATTGCTCCTTGTCAGTCGCCTGAAAATAGACGAAATCTCAGTCGACGTGTTTTACACTAGTAAATAACTAAATTTACATATAATTAGATGTGTAAAAAGTGTATAATTAATTGTAAAAAAGTTTATGTCTTATAATTGTGTACCTTGTTTTTTTTTTTTGTTTTGAATGAACTTGCAACAACTAAAAAATGACATTCAGTCAATTGATGCACTTTTTTTACAACATCAAACCATATGTATATTTAGTTATTTACTAGTGTAAAACACGTCGACTAAGATTTCACCTATTTTTAGACGACTAATGAGGAGTCAAGCCCTTAATTGAATTGAAGTACGTCTCTATTTCCCAGTGGCTCTTATATATCACAAGAATTAACGGAGTAACGGACCTGTGACAACTCAAAATATCCATTGCATCTGAATCTTGTTTTAAGCTTTACCTTGAACTGGGTATTTGGGTGTTGCCTTGTTGCTGCGTGTTACCTTGCAGCCAATGAGCAACAACGTCGAGTCTTCAACGGCGTCGGCGTGTGACTCAATCTGCTCGTCGGTTGGCCTAGCCAACGTACCCATACAAGCTACTATGTTGCATGAACAAATGCCCTCATGCCCTTGGCTAGAAACGTACTTGCAATCTCGCATCTCGCTCTCCATTTATATGGGATAATTATTGTGTATTTAATTATCCTTTTCTTTCTCTCTTAA
Organism: Olyra latifolia; assembly: GCA_036346145.1. Lineage (NCBI taxonomy): Eukaryota > Viridiplantae > Streptophyta > Magnoliopsida > Poales > Poaceae > Olyra > Olyra latifolia. The sequence continues at coordinate 4,692,432 of CM070528.1, read as the reverse complement.
AGTTCTTGGGCATGCATGCATATATGATGTACGCACATATATTGTGCGAGGTGCCTATGTGGCAGGATACTAAATAAACATTGTTTACAACGTTAAGTGGAGATGCTTATGCACTATTGTAAATCAAAAGCTTAAGGATGAGATGTCTATGCGTTGTCAGATCGAAAACCCAGAACCGAGCCTCTATGCACCATCGGAACAATATGAAGATTAAAATCCTGAGAATAGGTAGATTTGAAGCCCGGGGAGAAAAAGCCTATGCGCTGCTACAAATCAAAACACTCCAAAGAATAAAGACCTAAGAGCAGATGAGTCGGAGACGACGAGAGGCTAACAACATGTGTGCTACTATACATTGGAACCTTGGGGAGGAGACGCTTAAGCTTTGCTACGTATCAAACGATTGAAGATTAGAAGCCCAAAGAGTAGGGGACTCAAAGGCGGCGAGAAGTTGTCATGGGCACACTACTATATACCGAAAGATTGAGAAGGAGGCATCTACTTGTTGTTATAGATCGAAAGCCCTATAAGGAGACGGCACACGATGATGCAAATCAGAATGCTTCATGATTAGAAGCCTATATAGTAGACAACTTAGATGCAACGAGAAGAGAAAGCATAGGGAGAGGACGCCGCATTGATCATAAGCCCGAGAAGGAGACACCTATGAGTTACCGTAGATAGGAATGCTCCAGAGATTAGAAGTCCTGGGATGAGATGACTTGGTTGGCGAGAAGCAGTCGGCGGGAGCTCATGGTGGATATATGTGCCCTCCGGCGGGAGCTCATGGTGGATATATGTGCCCTCTGTTGCTCTGCATCTAATCAACGAAAAGCAGTAAAAAGGAAAAATGATGCACAAGTTTAGAAGCTTAGCTGTGAAAGGTAATATAAAAAACTAATTTATTATGAAGCCTGTGGTGCTCGAATGCAGCATAGCCAGCATAGCCACCACGCTCTAAGTAAAGGCTGTCAATTCCGACATTAATTAGAGAAAAGAGAGAATAGTTACTTCCAAGTGAATCTTCCCTAGTTATCTAAAATCCATTTTAATACGATCCATTTCTCAAAAATATAGATTGTGCCAAAGATGTAAAATTGTTTTTTACTCTAGCTCAAAAAGAAGAAGAGAATAAAATTTCAATGGATTTAAAACTAGATCTTATTAAAGCTCGAGGACAAGATGTCTATTTGCTGTTAGATCAAAATCCCGGAAAGGGGCACCTATGCACCACTCCTAATCGGAATGATATGAAGATTAAAATCTAGAGAGCACACGACTTGGTGGCCATGAGAACCAATTGACTGACACATTGTCGTAGATTTGAAGACCAGGGAGAAAACGCCTACGCATTGCTACAAATCGAAACATTCCAAAGATTAAGAACTAAGAGCGGTTGAGTCGAAGATGACAAGAAGCTGACAACATGTGTGCTGCTATAGATTGAAAGCTTGGGGAGGAGATGCCTAAGTGTTGCTGCATATCAGAACACTTGAAGATTAGAAGCCCAAAGAGTATGTGACTCAGAGGTGGTGAGAAGTTGTCATGGGCACATTGCTGCATATCGAAAGACTGAGAATAAGACATCTACTTGCTGTTGTAGATCGAAAGCCCTAGAAGGAGACGGCTACACGATGTTGCAAATTAGAATGCTCCATGATTAGAAGTCCAGATAGCCGACAACTCAGATGCGATGAGAAGAAAAAGAACAGGGTGGAGACATCGCATGGATTATAAGCCTGGGGAGGAGATGTCACATGGATCATAAGTCCAGGGAGGAGGAGACGCCTACATGCTATCGCAGATCAGAATGCCCAAGAGATTAAAAGTCTGGAGATAAGGTGACTAGGATGTGGCGAGAAGCAGACGACGTGAGCTCGGGGAGGAGATATGCACCCTCTGTTGTTCTGCATCTAACCAAGAAAAAAATAAAAAATATACATAGGTTCCAAAGCTTAGCGGTCAAAGGTAGTATAAAAGCTTAATCTATCATGATGCCTATGGTGCTTGAATGCAACATAGTCACCACACTCTAATTAAAAGCTGAAAATTCTAAATATAATGAAGGTGTAAATTTTAAAAGTATATTTAGTAATTTTTAATAGATTGCACAAAAAAATCTACATGCTAGTAAATCTAGCCGCACGTGGTAGTTTTTCTTTAAAAAAAAATCCACGCATTTCCCTTCCAGTTCAAAATTTGGAGAAAAAAAAAGAAATTTGTACGTTTTTTTTAGCGGTTTTGACTTTTGACGGAAACGGCTAGGAAATTGTGAACCCTGGACTCGCGTCGCAGAACAGCATGCGATAGCACACAGACACAGTGGCGCTGCTCCTATGAGAGGCACATCTGTTAACTAGCCCAGAGCCTTATGGGCTTCTTATGGGCCTCCCACGTTGCAGCGGCCTCGTATCGTGGGCTTTGGCGGCTTTATCCTCTCGCCAGGTCCCATCGCACCCCTCCGATTCGACCGATGAGATCGGCCCAGAAAGAAGTCCCTCGCATCGCAGCTGCTGCTCTCTGCGGAAACTCTGACGAGTGAAGTTGCCCGTCGGTCCTTCAACACAACGTAACACGTGAAAACTTTCGCCAACGTTTCTCGTCGATTTCACCGTGCAAAGTTCTTTGCAGATAGCTGAATTGCAGACCAGTTTTGGCTGTCAGAAACGGGAGCTGAGTTCCAGACTGACCAGTTTGACAGCTGAATTACACTAGTTTTGACAGTCGTGTAACGTCTGCTGTTTGAACAAAAGGAGAAGAAGATCGTTAGACCAGGTTGCTGTCAAGACTGAAGGATCATCGGTAGATTGCACGACAGTTATCGCTAGTTATCAGCAAACGCCACACCGATCGCATTACAGTTTGATTGTTGCAAGCACCGGACAACCTAGGTACGTACGTACATATACATTGCAGTTGCATTGCAGCAGCACACACACACACGTCTAGCATCTCCTAGCTAGGAAATCTCTTGGCGTTTTCTCGCTCGACCACTCTCCTCTTTCTTCCCCGGCCGCGCGCCCATCGGCGGCGGCCGGGGCCGGGAGCGAGCGAGCGCCCGGCGTCGCCGGCAGGCAACCAAAACCCGAGTGCCGGCGGCGCGCTAACTAAAGAAGCCAACTACTACGACGTACGCCGAGCAGCGAACGGCGAACGGCGTTACGGCAAGCGAAGCCCTCAATAAATAAAGAAATGGAAACCAAATTAAGCTAGTTAATTAGCGGCGGCGTCGTTCGTCGGCGGCGGCGTGCCGGCTCAGGGCGACTCCGAGGAGGAGTTGGTGGACACGGTGATGAGCGTGGACGCCGACGAGGAAGACGTCCTCGGCGTCGCCGACGGCTTGATGAGCACCACGGGGGTCTTGCTCTCCAGCCTCCGGTGGTGCTCCCGTACGAGCTGCTCGGCCACGCCGTCGAGCCGCTCGCCGTTGGTCTGCGGCATCAGCTTCTTGCCGCGGAACAGGACGGACTCCACGCTCCGCTCCGTCAAGGCCGCCTCCGCTGTCGCTCCGAGAGCAATGCCGTTGCCCTGAGGAGAGATCAGGGTGCAGGGGAGTTAGCTTTGGAGTTCTTAGTTAATTAGGAGTAATTCACAGTGGTAAATGTAATGAGCAGTGTTCATCGGTGAAGAAATCTATTTACCTGGATACGGATGTAGTTGGTTGCTCGGCTCTCCCCGAACGCCATTGATACGGCTTGGTCCACCTAAAAAGCACAGACAGCGTCCGGTCAGGCTAGGGTTGGTGACGACGGTACAATTTGTCCTTGCAGTGAAATGCCCAGGAATTATGGAGTACCATGTCGGCCTGGCAAGTGCCGGCGATGCGCAGGAGGCTGGAGGACGACGCGCGGAGGCTGGACGCGGCGCCGCTGCCGCCGAGAGACAGCACGACGAGGTCGCCCGCGCCGGCGGCGAAGGGGAACTCGCGCTTGTTGTGGAGCACGTGCGTGACGGCCACGGCCGTTGGGTTGGCCACGGCGGCCGAGGCGCCGCCCCCGCCGGTGGCCGCTGCGGCGCGCAGCTTGGTCAGGCCGTCCAGAGACACCACCTCCGTGGGTCCGACCCCGCACGCCGCCGCGCAGACCTGCCATAGCGGGAAGTCGAACGTCTCTGCCTCGACGGCGTCGGCGCGGGAGAAGACGAACGGCGCCGCCGTCGCCATGTCGTAGCAGGGTATCAGCAGCGGCTTGGCCGCGTCCCGAACGGTGAGGTCCCCGAACACCTTCTTGAACACCGTCTCCGGACGCCAGAACAGCCCGCCGCGCCCGTGGCGGCCGGAGAACACCTTCCGGTTCTTGGCAATGACATCGCGCGCCGCCTCCGCCGGCATCCGGCAAGCTAACAGCGCCGCCGCAAGGAATCCACCGGCTCCAGACCCAGCCGCGAGGTCAAAGTAGTCGGTGACGCGGGCGGCTGGGTTGCCGGAGAGCTCCTGCAGCCGGCGCTCGAGCTTGACCAGTGCGGCCGCGGCGAGCGCGCCGCCGTCTGCGCCCCCGTCGATGGACAGCACCCGGACGCGCCCGGCGGAGCAGAACCCCTCCGGTTGCGCGCCGAAAAGGAAGTTGGTCTCTAGAATGGAGAAGATCTCCTGGCTGAGGCGGTCGGAGCCGCCGAACGCCGCGGCGGCGCAGGGGCACGGCAGCGGCTGGTCGAGCAGCGCGAGCGTCGTGGAGGCCGCCATTTGCCAGTCGCGCGGCGTGTCAGCGTCTGCTTCCTCCTCCTCCTCCTCCTCTTCGTAGCAAGCGACGGTGCGTGCGGTTGGGGAAGACGATGCTGCGAGCGAGGCCGAGGTGGTGGTGGCGAGCGAGTGATGGCTTCGTCTCGGGCTTGCCGGGAGAATTTATACCGGGAGCCGCGCACTCTAGCTTCCCGCCACGGCGCATCGTAGCACGCGCTCGTGCCCGTCCGTGCTGGTGCGCCGCGTGTCCTGCTTTGTTTTATTTTATTTTATTAAAAAAATGATCTTCTGTTTTGTTTTGGCTTTGATAAATGGGCTCGAATGGTTGGTGCTAGTGTGCCACACTATTTTTTTTCTTTATTTCCTCTTTATTTTATCCAAGGAGATGATGAGGTATGATTAGCAATTGGTGAATGTGCTTCACTTGATTACCAAGCTAACCTGAGCCCATGTAACATTAATAACAATGCTCTGAGTCTTGGCTAGCGACAGGTGTCTGCCCAAGCTCCTCCAAATTCTACTAGTGATATGCTACTATAACCCCGAGGTTTTCTACTCATTGATGAGCAATCTAGAAGTAAAGTATAAGATCAATGGTCCTTGTTGAGCTTGAATAACCTGTGTTATGCAAGGGACCATGCCATTATATTCATAGGGACGTTTTTACTCCTACTCAATTTAGGATTTGGGGGAGACTTTAAGGAGAAGAATGTGCACCTTTACCGTAATGATCGATGCCAATCGATTAATGTAATCTCGCATATCATCCAAAGCTGCATAACCTATACACATCTATCATCAAGAAAAGGATAAAGGAGAGGGAAAATTCTCCACGCTTATATAAGGACTTTCTTGTCACTGTCTGCTCCGTCTAATACGCTTTAAGATTCGTGTCTCTCCATAATTCGATTCCATGGTGGACGTAGCGACAAAAAACCATTATACAATCATGAAATTAATGATCAAAATGAATGAACACATGAATCTTAGAACACATCAGACAGCGGAAACAGAAGTCCTTATACAATCATGAAATTCATGATCGAAATGAATGAAGATACACAAATCTTAGGACACATCAGACGGTAAAGACAAAAGTCTAGAAAATATTTATACAAGCGTGAAATCCGTGCTCGAAAGGAAAACATACACATTCATGGCTCAAGCTGAAGATCAGCATCATTTTTAGCCTTGCTCCTTTCGCAATCACAAAGCAAAAGAAAAGTAAAAACGTGCCATGATTTCCGCCTTTCTAGCAAGCATAATTAGCTCAGCTACCTGCACTCGCCTCCCGTGCGGCTGGACACTGTTCATCCGGCTCCACGCTAATCCTTTTCTGCTCTGTTTCTTTCGCCTTAAGCTTCACCCAATCCGTCCCTAACCACCAACCGCTAGCTCCGGCGAAACGCAGCGCCACCGCCACCGCCGCCTATCATTGCCGCGGTGACCTGTGCATGCACCTGCCGCAGCGACGACGACGACAACAACAATCCGCGCGCGATTTAGCCCCATGATTCGTGCGTGGCCGCGCCTCATCATTCGCGGCGAGCCCCACTCGGAGAGAAGGGTGCATTATGGTTAGGTGGTAATGGCGATGGCAATGCCGGATTGGCAGCTAGTTAGCCAAGCAAAGGTGTCGATCAGTGCACTGTTTCAATTGTTTGTTATGTGCTCATGGTCCTAGATTATCGTAGCTTCTTGACGTTGCTTGCGCTCTGCATCCCAATGATCCTTTTCGAGATACAGTGGTGTAGATAACGACAATTTATATTTACATCCACATCATTTTGCACAATGAGTTGTCTCTCCGTTTTATTTCTACAGACAAGATAGTTCTGCTCGTTTCTTAATTCTCGTGTCAAAGTAGCATTAGACATGTATTCTTGTTCTTTTTCCTTTGCTCCGTCTCATCCACATCAGCAAAAATCCCACTTGACAAAAGCTATAGACAACTCGTCTAGACTATTGTACACCCTATTAGATATGAGGTTTTCAGAATTAAAGAAGCTAGATGGGGTTAAAGCAAAGACCCTTCATTGTCCCTTGGTGTAAGGTCGGCATAAGACACGGTCCGATTTTAAAACAAGGAACTTGATGCTAACCACATTATTCCCCTTGCCTTTCTCTCGATCGCCCTTGGTCACACCTCTTTTGGGCTTACCGGAAGACAGGGTCTTGCATATATCCTACCTCCTGTCCCCCCTAGAGAATGATACTTGTTTATCATAGCAACTTTAATTCGGTGTTAAGCTTAATATTTCACTGGTCTCATATCATACCATCCCTTCAAAGTTTGTACTTAATTATAAGGATTCCTTTTTTTTTTGTGCTAGAAAACTACTCCTTCGTATCAAAAAAACTTCACATATTAGACATCGACGTGGTCTTCAAAATACAAATTTGACCACTAATTACTATTGTAAGTTATTTACAAAATACACTAAAATTATGATATGATGATAAAGCTTTTTGAGACGAATCTATATATATATATATGGTTTTTGAGCACTCATTCTAAATAATTCAAAAAAGTCATAGACAAACTTTTAAAACTTTGACTTTCACGTATCTTGAAGTCAAATTTTTGTGATATGGAGGGAGTATAAATATTCTTTTAAGGCACACGTAAATGCATCCATATCATATATATTTAATGTTTTTTATTTATTACTTAGTGGTGAGCAGGGTTTTTTAAATTGCTGGAAACCGGCGGTTTCACGCTGAAAACTGGCTAATCGTTGAGGGACAATTTCGGTTTTTGGCCCCAAATTTCAAATTTCAATTTCAAAATTGAGAAAATTATAAAAGGCCCTAAAGTAGTAGAGATCATTTAGAATCTATTTGATCAAGTGGAATTTGAAATTATTGTATTTTTCATGCTCTCTTGGGGGATTTTGTTTCATATAAAATAAAAAATTATATTCAGTTCGTTATTGAGTCAAATTAGGCCAGTCCAACTTGAGCCCAAGGTCAATGGGGAGTGCTATGTCGGTTGTGACCCCTCCACCGATGCCCCGGCTCCTCCCGTCCCCAACCCCACCTTCTTTCGCCTCCTCCCGAGCCCCTCATTGCCAATGCATATCATATCCACCGGATTTCTCCTTACTTTTTTTCTGTCCACCAAACGTTTTTTCCCATATTTTTACTTGTTTCCTTAATATATTCCTGAATTTCCCCTACATTTTTATGATTTTTCTATATTTTCGTTACTTTTCTACATTTCTACACCTTTTCTACCAACTTGTTCGGTTAACCTGCTAAACCGTCCGGTTAACCGCTAAAACCGCCTAGCAAACTGCCAAAAACTGTTAGCAACTCCACAGCCTACTTTGATTTGTTTGAATTTAAATTCGTTCGGGTTTTCCAAAACCAATGGGGGCAGCAGTTTTTATGCAACAAACGGTTTTCAAAACCTCGACGGTAAGACGTCGTAATACCTAAAAAGAGCTTTGTTATATATTTACGGTGAAAAGTGAAAAAGAGTATGCAAGTAGATTGAGAACACCCATGACAAATTTTAGATGAAGCTGCAGAACAACATGACTCTGTCATCTGTAAACCGCAGTGTCAGATGGACCCCCAACAACCGTCAGATATCTGAAGTAATGTCGATCGGCAGAGAGAGAGAGAGAAGATGCTCATGCACGTACTGGCGCATGGACAACGAGGACGTTCGGCGTCCGTTGAGCCATCGCCGTACACAATTGTTTTAGCGAAGAAACAGCTCTAATCCCGAACGATTCTTGTCGATTTGCATGTCTCGTCTGCATCCATCTGCTTGTCTGCTCGCTCTTTCCGCGAAGCATCCCCAAGCGAGATGATAATCAACTAGCTAAGGCTAACTCCAACCGTCGCTCGTCACAGCTCCCGTTGTCTTCACAAAGGGATTCCCGTTCCCTTCAGCGCTCAAACGGATTCTCTTCAGCAATCCCTTCGCGAAGAGATTTTTCTCTCCAATCCCTCTAGGAAGGGATTCTCTCTCCTTTCCCTATACCATTTCCTTCGAAGGGATGCTATTGGAGATAGTGAGAAATAAAGGGAATATAGATTGGGAAGGGAATGGGGAAGGAAATGAAATGAAGGGAAAATGGTTGGATATGGGAATGAAATGAATGGAAAATGGTTGGAGATATCCCTTTATTTCATTCCCTTTCCCATTCCCTTTCCTATTTCTTTTATTTCCCACCATCTCCAACAACATCTCTTCGAAAAGAATGGCATAGGGAAAGGAGAGAATCCCTTTCTGGAGGGATTGGAGAGAGAAATCTCTTCGTGAAAGAATTACTGAAGAGAATCCGTTGGAGCGTTGAAGGGAACAGAAATCCCTTCGTGAAGGAAACGGGAGCCGCGAGGAGAGACCATTGGAGTTGGTCTATTCATCTCCTCTGCTCCCTCTGCTTCTTTGCCGCTAATTAATCTCTTCGTTCTGCTTCACATTAGGCGACGAGTTGTGCATGCTGCATGTGCTAATTATCACACGCTTAACATGCTTAATGGCGACGACACGTGAAGAAGAAAAAAAAATGGATTTGTCTTCGCGTATACAATGTGCTTCCGTGTACGGACATACGTATTAACATATGTGATATCATGTCGATTGCAACATGTGCATGTGCGTGCAAATCTCGGCTAATAAAGCAGAGCCGTGGTTTAGCCTAAACCATATGTGAATGTCCATGGTGGCTACAGTCTACGTGCATGGGAAGTGGTTTTCTAAAACAGTTTGGAGATATTTCCCATGAATGCGACATTTTTGGGTGAGAGAGATGTGCACATGATATGATCATTAGGGAAAAGACTCTTGCTGAAAACAAAGCGCCCCTAAACATTCTGCTGACATAAACTACTTTCACAAAAAAAAAATGTATGTTCATTACATGGTGCATATCATGTACAATGAGATATTTTTAGTCTCCATGGAACCATAATTAACGACAAGGATTAGTTGGTTCCAGAAAGGAAAAGGACTACCCGGATGTGAGGGTTCCAGAAATGCTAAGGAAAACTTTTCAACTTGCATAATTTACATCAACGTCGCACTCACTTCAAGCTTTTTCCCCCAACCCAATTAGACAAATAGATCTGCCTAATGCTGTTTGGTTGCATGTGTCTGTCCTAGTCTAGTTCCGTGCGTGCAGTTGATCAACGTTGCTTGGTTGCCTGCACTACATCCCAGTCTGATCGGCGTATCAAGACGTCCTTAGAGCCTTAGAGCATCTATAATTAATAGAGGTTCTAAGGCTTTCTCTTATAGCACCGTCTTCCATACTTAAAAGCAGCCTCTAACTATTGTAGAGTCTTTAATAACCGTCTCTAAGCTAGAAGCAACATCTAAACATAGATGGCATTATGCCACTACACATGCATGTCATTATAAAATTTCGATTTACTGAAATGTCACTTGTGTGACAATCCACATGTCATTGTCACATGGAATGACATTTGTATAAATCACGAATTTTATATATAATGTCATGAGTGTAAATATCCCTTAAATTATTGTCTATGATTAGTGGAGTGGATCCAGTGGACTTAAACTTAGAGGCACTAATTAATGGCTCTAACTATTGTGGGAAAAGAGACTCATAGGCAAGTCATGGGTCTTACATTAAAGATGATATTGCCTTTATCTACTACAGATAGTCAGATACGCTCATGAGCCAGGCTCTGGCAAAACATAAATAAGACTCGTTTCTGGTAGACCTGGTCCCCCTACCCCACCACACACATAATTTCCTGTAAAATTGACCAAATTCCGCACATTGGCTAAATCGATTGGCCTGTGCTATGGAGTAAATTTTTTTTCACGGACCACTTACAAAATTGGCCGCTTTAACTTGTTTCAGAGCCATAAAGTCATCGTTAGCATATAGCTCTCACCCTGCAAAGCCGTGCCCCCGGATCACATGCACAACGTGCACATAAAAACCTGCCTGGTTGGAAATCAATTGCACGCGTACGGGCTGCTGCTGCCGTCCAAAACAAAATAAATCCAGCGATGCTTAGGGAGAAGGACCAATTAGGGCGTTCAGGGTTCACCACGACTCCTCCTATCTTTAGAGAGGGGTTGGGCCAGCAAAGACACGGCGGTACTAGAGCGTCTCCCTAGCTGTAGGATTGGCGAATGGTGATAGACGGGTCGATGAAGAAGAATCGATGATGAGATTGGGAGTCATTTGAAGGTGGCAGAAGGTGGAGATGGAAGCTATTGGAGATGATGGAGGAGGACAAGGTAGGAGCACCTCGTCAGAGAGGATAAAGAAGATGGTGGGAGAGGAGAGAGAATGGCACGTCGGAGGAACAAACGAGGGTTTGGCTGTGAAGGAGCAGTGGCGATGGAGGAGGATAACCGGCAGCGCACACAAAGGAGACGGTAGCATCTGTACGGTGGGGGAGGCATCTGCTTATGGTAGCAGGAAGATGAAGCGAAGGAACCAACGTTAAAGTTGGAGAGATGTGTGGGATGTATTGGAGGAAGAGGGGAGACATGCATGGACTGTTGGATTAAGATCTAATGATCCAAAAATTGACTACTTGTTTTTTTAAAAAATTCAGTCAGCTGATAGATAGTGAGCTTCTAAAGATAATGCTCTCTGGTTTGTTCTCTTCAGTGAAGAGGTGGCTACAAGGCATGTAAAATAACGTGGTGCCAACGGAATATAATCTTTACCACATACTAGTATGTGATAAGGGTAATATGTGATAAGACGATGCAGAGGAGAAAGAACTATGCTGTTTGTGATGTAACACAATTAACTATATAAGGTGGGAAAAACAAGAATTACATACATGAAAAGATTTTTCTACAGCGACGTGTAAAAAGACAAATGTACCGTGTTTGTAGTCTTTGCATGTAGCCAGAAGAAAAAAAATTTTTAACCCTTTGAAAATAATTATTTTAATATTAATCCTCGCGAAAAAATATTTTCAGATCTAACCCTTTTGGCCGCGCCACCCGTGCTGCCCGCGCGCAAGAATAGCCACCGCGCCGATGCGATGGCGCAAGAAGATCAAGTTGCCGCGCCCGAGCGGCTGGCGCGCAGGTTGGCCCCATGTGGCAGCCATATGAACCGCGTTCCTCGGTACCAGCGTGTACTGGTGCGGCAGTAGACATTAGCCGCGCCAACCGCAGTGGCGCGGCCAAAAAGGTTAGATGTGAAAATATTTTTTCGCAAGGGTTAATATTAAAATAATTATTTACAAAGGGTTAAAAAAAATTTCATTCCCAGAAGAAGCAGACTGAGGAAAAGGGGAAGAAGTGTGTGTTTCACTTTGAAGTTTTGCTTGGGGCTTAGAGCATCTGTAGCAGAAACCCTATATAGGTATAGAAATAGAGTTTTAGAGATAGAGTTTCTGATGGAGGGAAGAAATCTTTTAGGGTGTAGTGTAAAGTGTGAAGGAATTTTAGAGTAATGGAGAGAGAAAATAGAGTAGAAGAGAGAGAAAATAGGGATAGAGTTTCTGGCGTGGATGCTCTAATAACTAACCAGGCTAGCCTGGGCAGGCACAGGCAGTAATTAGTTGGTCTGGATTAACCGAGGCAGCTGCAGCTGCACGGAGCATGCAGTGGTGGCCCCACATTTTCACCCTGCAGGCTGCAGCGCCTGCGACCTACTCCTACCTGCACGTACACATGCATTGCATCATTGCGCAATCCACGTACCCGGGGCGGGGCGACAACGCCGCTAGCTCCTCCGACAGACGGCAATCAAGTCGAGGATCTCGCCCAGTAATTAATTTCTACCGCCCACGGATCATGCGTCCGGCTGCCTTCGAAGCATCCAAAGACGGGAGCGGTTAACGCACGCGGCGAGATCGATCCAGCACGTACGTATAGATCATCGATCCATCCATCCACGAAGACGTCAATTTAAGCCGCTCGATCGTACTGGGGCGACAAAACCGAACCAACCCCAAAAACCGCTACCGAGCAGTGTATTGGTTTTTTTTTTAAAAAAAAAAAACAGCTCGGTAAACTGGGAAAATTGACGAAATGATTCACTGTTGGTTGGTTTTTCTTAAATGGGTCTTTGCGATTAACCGAGCGGTTTTCTGAACCCTCGTATCAGATAGGTGCGCTAGATCAATCTTTGCGTGCATTGATGATCAGCGAGGAGAATGAGAGGAGAGGTTGGCCGGTAAGCTAGAAAGTTTTTCTCTTTTTTAAAGAGTACAAACAGACGTGCACATACTTTAGACATACATGTCACCATACAAGTATGCCCGTCAACTACACACATAAATATTAAACCAGAATATTAAATAGACAATCTGAGCTCTAGACTAAGGGCATCTCCAATGGTGTTGGTTGATCTCGGCTAATGGACCGCGTGTGATAACATTGCCACCCCAATCACACGTGGTCACCTTCCTAATTAAATACTAATCCTGTGATTAGCGATTTTCTTAATCACACGCCATGATCGGAGGCGCTTTCCAAATAATGGAACTTGCCTCCGAACTCCTTAGCGCCACATATAAATAGGTAGAGGCTGGCACATGCGAGATGTGATGATCTCTCGCACGTCCCACTCTCTTTCAAAAACCCTAATTTCTACCGATCCTCAAGGGCGCTGGAGGAGCGCCGAAGGGCCGTTCCCGGACAATGTAGGTGGCGACCCGAAGGCCGCCGCCACCCATTGACAGATTGCCGGCGACGACTGTGCACTAACGCCGGCGACCCCCTTCACTGCATCATCTACTACGACGACACCGATCGACTACAAGGCGTTCATGACTTCGAACTCATCCGGTCAATTCAACCTTATTTCCGCATTAGAAATTAGGTAATCATGTTTAGGCTAAGATTAGTATTGTCATTAGATCATCGATTAGATCTAACACTTGGTATCAGAGCACCTCTTAGCCTACATGGTTCCATCATTCCGGATTTAGAAGCCGATTTAAGCCTCTAATTAGTGGTCGGAATAGTCCTTAATGGTTTCGGTTTTGCTAATGTACTCACGGTCATGGCTAATCCGAACCGAATTAGTGAGGTTTTAATCTAATTGATGTCGGATTAGCATTTAGAAGGAGAGGAATTAGGCGAGTTAAGAAACAAAATAAGAAATCCCCAATTTTCCCCAACCTGAAACCCTAAAAATTCCCCCATATTTCGGCTCAGATTAACCCTAAAAGGCCACGATTTCACCTCAAAATAATGATGAATTGACGAGAAAAGGCGAGGATAAGAATCATTTGGGGGGCAAATCGTGCTAGAATCGGGCTCAAGAAAACTTAAAATCCCCCAAATAGAGGAAACTCTAAAGCCCTAAAAACTCAAATCCGTCGCATACCTAGTCGACGAGCTCCTCGGCGCCGTCGTCGTCGCGCATTAGAGGCCGCGTGCGCTCCTCGTCGCCGTCGTGGTTCGAGTTCGCTGTCGTGGTGGCAGTCGTGAGTGACGGTTGCCACCCGTGGCCGCCTCGGAGCACCGAGTCGCCGGAGCGCTCGCCTCCACCGCCGTCTTGCTCACCTCAGTCACCGCCGAACCCGTCACAGCCTAGCTCGCCGCGGTACCCACATGAGCGTTGGAATTGGGATGGGTTAGGGTTTTCACCAGCATGGCCGGGAATTTGGTCCTACGCGGCGCCATCCTGCGACATTGGATCAAATCCAACGGCCGCGGCGTGTTTAAGCAACCGGGTGGGCCACTGATGGCTTAATGGGCCCATCTAGCACGCTTTCGGCCGAACTGGGCCACGTATGCGGCCCGATAAGCTAGTTTTAAATTTTTAGTGTAATTTGTGTCATTTAATGCCTTTTATATTGCTGAAAATCGGTAAATATGCTTCTAAAATTTTATAATCTCTGATTAAATGGAACCAATGGGAAATTTAGTTAGAAAATCGATCTCGACTTAAAATTATGTATAACCAACGTTATTAGTAATTTTAAGTCATTTCTTATGAGAATAATTCCTATTTTGTTTTCTGCCCAACGGTGATGTGAAATGAAATTTAATAATATTTTGTCATTGGTATGTATTTAATCAGAGCAACGTATGATTAATTACATACATGGCATTGTTATGATTACTGATCAAATTCTTATTATTTTTTAGCAATTAATAATGTTGCCTCTCAGATAGTGGCATTGAGCAGCTCAATGGCACTAACTTTCCTTCGTGGAAAGATAAGATCCTCAATACGCTAGGGGTCTTGAACCTTGACCTAGCATAACGAGAGGATGCTCCTATCGCACTAGCCACTAATGTTGAGAATTACATTGAGCTCAAAAAGCAATATGACGAGAAGGCAGAGCGGTGGGAGAAGTCTAACCGCATGTCATTAGTGATCATTAAAAATAGCATTTCTGTCGGAATTAAGGGAGGATCCCTGATTCCGAAAATGCTAAGCATTACTTAGCTAATGTTGAGGAGAACTTCAAGGGTACCTTCAAGACTTATGCTAGTACCTTGATCATGCACATCCTCACCTCTCGCTACGATGGTAAGAGCGGTGTGAGGAAGCATATTATGAGCATGACTGACATGACGGCTAGACTAAAGGGAATGGACATGGCCATTTCGGATGTTTTTCTTGTTTATTTCATCATGAGCTCCTTACCACCTGATTATGGACCCTTCAAGATCAATTACAACACTCAAAAGGAGAAGTGGTCCATAGCTGAGCTCATAAGCCACTCAGTTGAGGAAGAAGAGAGGCAAAAGGCAGAAAGGTTGAAGGAATAGGCTCATCTTGTCAGCACTGGCAAGAGGAAGCATCAGGGGGAGTCCGGTGGCTTTAAGGCAAATAAGAAGCCTAATCACCCTCCTAAAAAAAATGGGAAGAGAAAGGTTGTTGCTCATGGCCCTCCAGCACCTCCTGCACTACCTGCACCACCAGCCTCAGGGAACTTCTTTTACAAGTTCTGCAAGCAGCCTGGACAAGCACAAAGGGACTGTGTGGGATTCAGGCAGTGGTTAGCAAAGAAGGGTAATGAAATTATTTCTTACGTTGATGAGTCCCTATTTACTGAATTTACCTTTAATACTTGGTGGATTGACTCAGGTGCAACTGTCCACATTACTAATTCATTACAGGGATTGCGTTCCGTGACGACCATAAGAAAAGAGGATCGAAGTCTTAGAGTCGTTGACGAAACGGAGATTGAAGTCAAGGCAGTTGGAACTCTTCAACTTGCATTAGGAGGCAGCTTCAGTCTTTATCTTTATGATGTCCTTTATGTTCCTAGTATTAAGAGGAACTTAATTTCAGTCTTTGTATTGACTAAAACAGGTTATTCATGTGAGTTTGTGGATAACAAGTGCGTTATTGTCGGGACCCAAAAACGGAGTCGAATCCCTGCTATGCTTTTACCTGTACTAGTCCTTGGATCAAGTAGCTAGTACACACAGTAGAACAGTTTGGATCATAACCATCTCACGCATAAACCAAATGCATCAGAGTATAGCCAATACGACCATTACTACAATAGTTTGGCTCCAAGGCCTTACAAACACCAGCGGAAACTCATAAGAACATTATTTAAACTTTAACAAAAGAAAACCAACTCCACAGGCAGAACTGTAGAGACATGCTCCTAGGCTTCGGAGTAGTCTTCATCCTGAATACCTTCAGCGAAGTCCTTGTCCTAGTACATCTCCTCGTCGGGGTAGGGGCAGTGCTGATCCAGACCTGCTCGTTGGAATGAGCAGCTCTGCATAAAAGGCGAGGGTGAGTATACATTATACTCAACATGCAAGGCTGACTAAATGTATCTAAGGTTTACAAGGAAGGGATAGGGTTCTTTTGCATAAAGCCAGTTTTGCAAGTTTGCCTAAGATTATAAAACGGTTTGAAAAGTGTTGAGGAAAAAATAAATATTTGAATTGTTTCCTTTGAAATTCCAGCCTCGACCGGTTTTGCCCAACCTGGCTACTCACGGCACCCACCGTGCAACACCCTAGTCGCTCACAGCACCCACTGTGAGGAGAGAAAACAAAACACACGACGGCGATCGTGGTTTTTTCTTTAAAACACCATTTTGAAAACAAATAGGTAAGAAGTACCATAAGGCAGTTCCCCGTCGTCCGCCCTTGACAGTGGGCACGGCTATCATGATAGTTTTACACTCTGCAGAGGTTGCACGCTTTACCCATGCGAGGTAGTTTTCCCGAGGATGCACCTAGGGGAAAAATGATCACCACAAGACCTTTTTCCGACGTTCTCCTAGTTAAGGCATTCCCGCTAAGGTTTTCACTGCAATGCCCCTCTTGTGCCGAAAGAACAGCACCGACTGTCTACTCCACCGACTGGAATGCCAAAGCCAGGAGTCCGAAGGATACTCAACCAGGGCCCGCCCATACAGGCACACATGGTCGCACTGTTGTACTTAGCTCGTCTACCTCAAGGAATCGGTCCTTAGGGATCAGGGTGGTTCCCACACTGGGCCCAAGTCTCGTGCTTGCTGCACCAACCTTGCAACCATCCACCCTGATCAGGTTTTATAAAATATTTTTATCCGATAGCACCCACTATCCCGACTACACCCATTTGCAAACATGACAGTACCAACTGTCCTTTAAAATCCACGTAAAACAAGCATTTGATATTATCATCACGAATCCAATTTTAATATGATTGCAACTGAGCATAGCTAATATGAGAAAAACCTATTTTCAAGGGATGGCAATATTCAAAAACTAAATAATTTAGTCCTAGGGCAGCAAGGTACAAGTTTAATAAGATAATATTAAATGGGGTTTTAACTATGGTTAACAACTAGCATTTTTCTACATCTTTTACATAGCATGCAAGTTAACAATTTTAGAAAAGTCTTTTATAGACATAGGCAGCGAAATTCAGCACTTGCCTTGATCAGCACTCTCTTGAAGATCTTCCGCGGGGTTGATCACGGGGCTAACGTCACTAGTCCCTAACAACGAATTAAACCACAATAAACGCGGATGCTAAAAATAAAATATGGGATGAAATGTATGCTCATGCTTATGCTAAATATCACAAAATGGCAAATTATGCTCTCTGGTCAAAACTAAATTTATTTTGCAATTTTGTTAAAACTATATTTATCTAAACACCATTTTTAAACATTTTATCAATTTACTAATTAAGCAGAAATTTAAATATTCTTAATTATTCATGAAAAATTACAGAATAGAAGAACTCATTTTTATGAACATCATGAAATTTATTTGGTGATTTTTGGACTTATATAATTAAAGATATGAATTTAACAATTTTAGTGTATATGGAAATTAGAAAAGGATTTTGAAGTTGACCGTTGGGCTCAGCCCAACGCCACGCGGCCCACACGGTGCTAAGCGTCTTGCTGGAAGGGGCGGCCAAAGACGGCCGTCCATCCAGAGGCGACGCGCCCCGAAGAACGCGTGTGGACGCCATGTGAGGAAACGCTGCTTGCAGGCGGCGCATGCTGCCAATGGCGCAGCAGCAGGCATGGAAGCGGCGGAAGGCGGCCCAGCGTTAGGCTAGCTTCAGTCTGTGGCCGGTCGCTTCGCTCTGGCGGCACGGAAGCTGCTGCGATGGCCCAAAGGCGCGGAGGTGTCCCAGCTTCGACACGCCAACCCAACCAGCTTGACGGCGCAGCGGTCTTTGGTGGTGGCGCAGCTCGCCGACGACGGCTCCCGGTGGCGGCGCGGGTTGCACCTGGAGCGCCTCGACCTAGGGAACCACAAGAACCAAGAAGAGAGGAGAGTAGCTCACCGGAGCAGCGCCAAAATCGAGGAAAATAAGAAACTCCGGCGAGGTCGTCGGCACGCGATTCCCAGAGCTACGGACCTCAGATCCACGAGTTCCTGGGCAAAATGGAATCGTGAGGGAAAACTCTAGGACGTCCCGGAACATTTTTAGAAATGGAGACTTACTTGCGGCAGACTCGAAGAAAATGGAAGGAGGAATGGAGGAGTTCAGCTGGGAGTTTTTGTAACGAGAAGGGAGATGAGGGGAGGGGGGATTAGTGGCGTTTAACACCGCTAATGATCCGAAACTGAAGTCATTAGGGGATTTATGACTTGATTAAGGCAGTGGAGGGAGATGGGGGTTAAGGGAGTGAATGGAGGAGTTTCTGCATGAAGAACAGAGAGAAGAGGGAAAGAGAGAAGGAGAGGTAGAGAGACTGACAAGTGGGACCAAGGAGGAGAGGAAGGGATTTAAATTATTTTTATATCTAATTTTGTCCTTTGAAAACAAATTTCAATTAAAATTTTATTTTCTCTTTTTGAAACCCAAATACATTACTTTAATTATTTTATAGAATATTTGCAAAACACTCAATTAATTTTTAAAGTTTTTATTAAACAAGTAACATACTCATTTCATTGAAAGTTATTTTATTTAAAAAGAATTTTAATGCAATGCTATGCACGATGCAAATGAATTTTTGATTTTTGAAAATGAGGATGTTACAGTTATTAAGTTTAATAATGACATTATTGGTCTTGCCTTCGAGTAAGACAAACTTTATTTACTCTCCATGGATAAATCTGTGTTAAATGTGTGCACTCATGCAAATAAGAAGATATGTACGACGTCGTCGAAATTATGGCACTGTCGTTTAGGCCATATTTCTAGGGGGAGAATGGAACGTCTCATTAGAGAAGAGATACTCCAACCCTTAGATTTTTCAAACGCGGACCATTATCTAGATTGTATTAAAGATAAATTCACTAAGAAAATTAAGAAAGGAGCCACTAGGAGTATGGGTCTTTTAGAATTTATCCACACTAACATTTGTGGGCCCTTTCCAGTGACATCAGTGGATGGTTATGATTCCTTTAATAAATTCACTGATGATTTCTCTCGTCATGGCTATATTTTTTCCATTTGTGGCCGTTCTGAATCATTAGATAAATTTAAGATCTATAAAGCTGAAGTCAAAAATCAGCATAACATCAAGATCAAAGTAGTGATATTAGATCGTGGAGGAGAATATTATGGGAGACATGCTGCTTATGGGCAAATACCAGGGCCTTTTGCCAGATTCATTCAAGAAAATGGCATAGTTGCCCAATAGTCCATGCTTGGAGAACCTCAACAGAACGGAGTGGCAGGGCGTCGCAACCGTACCCTTATGGATATGGTACGATGCATGCTTAATCATTCTAGCCTGCCTATCAGCTTATGGATAGAGGCACTAAAGACAACTGTCCACATACTTAATCGGGTTCCTAGTAAGTCTGTACCCAAGACATCTTATGAATTGTGGATCAGGAGGAAACCAACAGTTAATTATTTACGCGTGTGGGGCTGTCATGTTGAAGCCAGATTATTTGACCCACAACTAAAGAAATTAGACCCTAAGGCCACGAGTTTCCATTTTATTGGATATCCAAAAAGATCTAAGGGATATCAATTTTATTGTTCAGATCGTGTCACTAAATTCGTTGAGACTAGACACGCTATCTTCTTAGAAGACAATGAAATCAGTGGGAGCTCACAACAAAGGGAGATAGACCTTGAGGAAATTCGAGCTCATGTTCCATTACCAATGACTCAAGAGCGTATTTTTCCCATTTCTCAAGCAATGTCTCAGACTGTAGCATCTCTAGCTGAAAATTCTGGAGCAGCACCCATTGTTGAGGATTTTAATGAACCAAATAATGAACCTCAACAACCTTCTGTGGCATCTAATGAACAAATAATTGAAGAAGTGCCTCAACAACCTCCACAATCGCCAGTGATCCCTAATGAACCTATAAGACGATCACAGCGTGTGAGGAGGTCTATCATACCAGATTATTATAAAGTCTTCCTTGGTAAAGACATTGGTAAGGCGAATGACCCCACCTATTCAAAGAGGCCATAACAAGTGAACATTCATCTAAATAGATTGAGGCCATGGAAGATGAATTAAAGTCTATGAGCATTAATGGTGTCTGGGATTTAGTAGAAATTTCTGAAGGAGTCAAAACAGTAGGCTGTAAATGGGTCTACAAAACTAAGCATGACTCTAAAAGAAATATCGAAAGATTCAAGACAAGGCTTGTAGTAAAAGGTTTTTTACAGAAAGAGGTAATTGATTACAATGAGACATTTCCCCTGTCTCTAAGAAAGATTCATTAAGAATTATTATGGCGCTCGCTGCTCATTATGATTTAGAGCACCATCTGATGGATGTTAAAACTGCATTCCTTAACGGTGATTTGCATGAACAAGTTTTCATGGCACAGCCCGAAGGTTTTGTCGTGGAAGGCAAAGAACACATAGGGTGCAGACTTAAAAAATCCATCTATGGTCTTAAATAGGCGTCTAGACAATGGTATCTTAAATTCGATAAAATAATTAGAAACTTCGGATTTAAGGAGAATAAAGTGGATAATTGCATATACATCAAGAATAAGGGTGGAAAATTCATTTTTCTAATACTCTATGTGGATGATATATTATTAGAAAGCAGCAATAAGAATATGCTGCATGAGACTAAGGGATTTTTATCCTATAATTTTGACATGAAGGATCTCAGTGAAGCCTATTTTGTTTTAGGCATTGAAATACACCGAGATAGGTCTAAAAGAGTACTAGGATTATCTCAGAAGTCATACATTGACAGAGTACTTAAAAGGTATAATATAAGTGCTCTGCCATGCCTGCTTCAATAGTTAAGGGCGATAAGTTTGGATTATTTCAAAGCCCTGGGAATCAATTAGAATCAGATCAAATGAAGATGATTCCTTATCCTTCGGTTGTCGGAAGCCTAATGTACGCTCAAGTCCGTACGCGTCCAGATTTGGCATTCGTTATCAGGATGCTTGATAGATTTCAGTCTAATCCAGGTCTAAACCACTGGAAGGCTGTTAAAAAGGTTCTGCGTTATTTGTAAGGCACTAAACATTACATGCTCACATATAGAAAGTCTGACAACCTTGAAGTTTTGGGTTATTCAGACGCTGACTTTGCAGAGTGTATAGATACTAAGAAATCTATATTAGGCTACATCTTCGCCCTAGCAGAAGGAGCAATTTTATGGAAAAGCTCCAAACAATCTCTAATTGCATCGTCGACAATACAGGCAGAATTTGAGGGCATGTTATGAAGCAACTGGGCAGGCCGTATGGCTTAAAAACTTTATCCCGGGACTGAGAGTGGTACAAAGCATTGCTAGGCCACTCACTATATACTGCGATAATAAGGCTGCAGTTTTCTATTCGAGTAACAACAAGTCAAGTGATGATGTCAAACGCATTGATATTAAATATCATGTTGTGAAAGATAGAATCTAGGATCAAACTATTAAAATTGAGTATAATAGTACTAAGTCAATGCTCGCGGATCCGCTCACCAAAGATTTACCTCCTAACTCATTTAAAGAACATACTACCGGCATGGGTTTACTGGAGAACCTTTGATCATGATCCTGGATGTAGGGACATTAAGTCAATCAACATTCGTTATGACTAAGCTAGTATTCTATCGAGGTATTATGGTGGACTATAGGTACTAGTGTTTTAATGGTGTTTTCATTTGTTGTTGAAAACACATTACTTTGGTCTGCTATTTTACTAAGAATGAGTACGTTATGATAGCCTTTCGATCAAGTGGGAGAATATTGGTTGATCTCGGCTAATGAACCACGTGTGATAACATTGCCACCCTAATCACGCGTGGTCACCTTCCTAATTAAACGCTAATCTCATGATTAGCGATTTCCTTAATCACGCACCATAATCGGAGGCACTTTCCAAACAATAGGACTTGCCCCCGAGCTCCTCAGCGCCACATATAAATAGGTAGAGACCGGCACATGCGAGAGGTGACGATCTCTCGCATGTCTCACTCTCTCCCAAAAACCCTAATTTCTATCGATCCTCAAGGGTGCTGGAGGAGCTCCAAAGGGCCGTTCCCGGATAGTGTAGGTGGCAACCTGAAGGCCGCCGTCACCTATTGATGGATCGTCGGCGACAACTGCGCACTAACGCCGGCGACCCTTCACTGCATCCTCTACTCCTCCTACGACGACACCGATCGACTACAAGGCGTTTATGGCTTTGAACTCATCCGATCAATTCAACCTTATTTTCGCATTAGAAATTAGGTAATCATGTTTAGGCTAAGATTAGTACTGTCATTAGATCATCGATTAGATCTAACAAGTGGTTGCCCCAAATTAGGGTGACTCAACACTGTAGCAGATGAATTTAGAGCACACTGTTAAGAATGTGAATAATGATGAGACAGTGAATAGTGAATATAGAGAGTGAAAATACTGGTATGGTTGTTGTTGGGAGCTAAACAGTGATGGAACAATAAATAATGATAGGAATCTAACACTATAGATAAATAGTAATGGTATATATAGAAGCAATTGGGGCAACCGTTGGAGAGGACTGTATGCCCAATCCTAGGCTCGGAATCAATTCCGGGGGTGGGGCATCTGCGGGGTCCAACCCTGGCTCGCTGCAGCTGCAGCTGTAGCCGCGCGCGGCGATGGATTGGTCGACGTAGGCACGCGCCTCGCTTTCGCACGGCCGCTCCGGCACCACCTGCCGTACGCGCGTACCCGTACGTGTGTGGCGTGTCGGCGCGCGATGCCCGGCAAAGCTGCCACGCACGCCCACCGAAAAGGCGCCGGCCGCAGCATGCATGCAGCTAGCCTGGAAAGAACCGACCGGCCGGCTCACCGATGAGCCAAGCTGCCTCTGGCTCGCTGGCTCAAGTACTTAACCCCACGTAGTACTGGCGGTGGGCAGGGCCGGGTTCTGCTCGAGCGTTCACTTCCTAAGGCCATCCATGACCATGACAGCACGAGGCGAGCAACGACTGGTTGGTCGCCGGCATGCAGGGGCGGAGCTAGGTAGACCCAGGAGGTGCACAGGAATCCGGATCTAAAATAAATTTAGTGAAGATCAGTTCATTTTCTATCATGAGTGCATTTCCTAAATTAAAAATTGAACATTCTATAGTTTAAAAGTTATAACTGGTGAACCACGGTCTGTTTGATTCTAGTTCCGCTCCTGCCGGCATGCATGGACTTGGACGACGAAGTGTGCGCGCGACTTGGCGGTGGCTCCTGCTCCGTTCCGTGGGAACGCCGCTGGGAGAGACGAGGTTTTCAGGCGAGATCGCCATGCCGGAGACTAGGGAGAGATACACTCCGTCGACTCCGATACAGAGAGTTAATGCTGCCGGCCGGCCGGCGCCTCGCCGGAACGTGCGCCTCCCAATCGGGAGATTGATGAATGCGGTGGTCGGTGGATGCAGCCCAGCAGCGCCCCTGTCCATGCTGCGCGCGCGCTCGACCGCCCAACCATCGTGCGCCGTACGTACGTCGAGGTGACGGCGACGGCTACCCGCGCCGCCTCCTGTGCTCGACGACCGCGAGCTCGTGCGTGCTCGCTCCCCTCCCGTCCCACTCGATTGCAATGTACTGCGACTCACCGTTAGTTCCAGATCGATTGACCTCGCTCTCGCTCGTACTGTTTCCTGCTCCATTATCTGATCATGCAGCCACTCTCTGCTGCATGCTGGTCTCTTTCAAGCAGTGTTTTTAAAAAAATTTCTTCCTGTGAGTCTACTGGTTTCGTCGATTTAGTTTACCTAGGTGTCGATGATTTAAAAATTTGTTCTCCGTCGAGTTTATTTCTTAAATTATGGATCAATCCGGTCTCTCTTCGCAGATATTTAGCTTTAGAGATGCCAAAGCGTGTTTATATTAGGTCTCTCGCGATGGAGATAATAACTCTACTCCAGTGCTTGTGTTACTATGCTGATATGAGTGCTACAATGGAAGCTCTCTCCTCCCTTAGTTGAAAAAAAGGGGTATTTATGCCTGCCATATCAGTACTACAACGCAATGCACTAACTCCGTCATTTATGGACGGTTACAAATAATAATGGGATTAACGTACCCTAAAACCTCGTTAATTGCTTCATCAGACCTAAGCCATGGCCAATGGCAGGGAGATCGTGGACGTCGTGTTTGCCTTCTCCGTAGTGACGGTTACGCCGGGGCAAAAAGGGTCCCTGGACGAGTGCACTTGATTATATGGCGTATGCCCGTATACAAGCTAGGCCCGTTGAAGGCCTGTCAGGCGAAGCGACAACGACAGGCCCCCATTTCGATGGGCCCCCAAATGAACTTGGTGGCTTTGAATTTTTAGTGCCAATAATTATCTGGTATGAAATATTATCTGCTATTAATTTGATCAGCAAGCAGCTACAATCAAAAGATATGCTTATTGATATTGCAATTGAGTTTGTACAGGGGCTAATTTCTTTTTTCAGAAAATATACAGAAACTGGCTTTTCAAAAGCACTGGAAGCTGCAAAATAAATTGCAATGGAGATGGATATTCATCCAGAGTTCCGCACCAAACGTAAAATCAAAAGAAAAAGATAATTTGACGACGGTGCGAGTGATGCATCTATTGATTCACAATCTGTAGAGGACACCTTTAGGGTCAACTATTTTATACTTGTTGTTGATCAGGCTATAGCTTCACTTACCAGAAGATTTGAACAATACCAGGGGTATAAAAAACCTTTTGATTTCTTGTTTACTTCAGATAGACTGCGATCACTGGATGGTAAGAGTTTGATGAATGCTTGTGTTAATCTTCAGAATGCACTTAAGAGTGGAGAACATAAAAATATTGACGGACAAGAATTGTTTGGAGAGTTAATTTTCATTCAAGATTTACTCAAGGAATCTTTGGGTCCTCTTGATATTCTGAAGTTTCTGAAAAGGCTTCCTATTTATCCTAATACTATTATTGCATACAGAATTTTGTTAACCATTCCTGTGACTGTTGCATCTGCGGAAAGGAGCTTTTCTAAACTCTAGTTGTTGAAATCCTACTTGCGCACCACTATGACACAGGAAAGACTCAATGGGTTGGCGACAATAGCACTTGAAAATGATGTTTTCGAGAAGATTAATTATGAAGATATAATTGAAGATTTCATTTCAAAAATACTAGACGGATGATGCTTTTTAGTAGAACATGAGGTCAGTTTTTTAGCATTAATATTTGATAAATTTTTAAATATGTATGAAATAGCACATATTGAAGTTATATAATTGAGTGACAGTATGCCTAGTTATATTAGAAATACAATTTTTTAAAAAAATTTTAGGGCCCCATTATGCATTTTGCACTAGAGCCCCGAATTTCTGTAGACGACCCTGATACAAGCATGTATGCTCAAGGGGTCTCTCAAGTCCGTGCTATTTCGATAATCCTCATGTAGACACAACCTTATAGGCATATATGTTTCTTCTCAGATATGACTTGCAAGAATAATTTTAAGGGGTTCTGAGCTATTTGTAAAAAACAATTATGTAATTTTAATATATTAGTCAATCCTAGCCAGACTTGAGTTAGCTCAAGCTAGGTGCAAATGTAATCGACTTCAATGATCAATGATTAGCGGTGGTTGCATACTTGCATTGCAACTCGGAAGCGGTAGCTATCTTGCTAATTGATGAGCTGGGCTCTACACTTCATGTCGGCCTCATTTGCCACTGAATCGGGATTCTACTGCTTAACCTGACGACAGAAAGGCAAAGCGAAACAGTTCCTGAACCAAAAGAAAAAAGGAGATTGGCAGAAGGAGAGGGAAGGGAGAGGCTGTAAATTCATTGCACGTCGCGTCTGAAAAATTGAGTGATGTGCTGCGCTGCGGTGCCACCATGAACAGTGCACATCAGTCAGGCAGCCCAATCACCGGCCGCCGCTGACAGCGCGAAAGAAACAAGTAAAAACAGTACGCTACGCCTCCCAGATTGAAGATTCCCTTCCTGAAAAAAGGCTTGGAATTGACCATATCTGAGAGGTGATCCACGGACTCGATGGATGTGGCTCCACTATTGCTCAGCTCAGCTGCTCCTCCATGCCCTGAAAGTGTGCCATTTCGAGGAGTAAAATAGGAGCGCCGACCCGGTCGGCACAGACCCAAAAAAAAAATAAAGATCTCACGAGAACCTGCCTCGTTTTTGTGCTGCCCTCTCAGAACATGTTCAACAGAGTTTCTAAAACAGAATCTTCTCTATATTTAAAATTTCTCGTCCTCTAACAGAGTCTTTATCTTAGTCTCTAAATTTAGAGTTTTTCTATATGTGCTGCTCTGTAACACTACCGAGAATTGGAGGCATACCCTCCGCCCTAAAACGGCAGAGATGCCGTTCCCAGAACGTGAGGGGCTAGGGGAGAGAGGAATGAGAGCAGCAACGTTGATTTCACAGCTAATGGCTGGATTTTGGGACGGCTCCTCTGCTTGCTCGTCTACGAAGAACATTGCGGATCATGTACTACTACATATGAGCGAATGCAGTTTCTTTTTTTTGTATTGCAGTTCTGGTCGTCGGTTTTCTAGCATGAATGCAAGACATATCGTACTCGGCTAGCACAGGGGATGCAAGGCCGGACACAGATTCTGCGTCTGAAATGGCCGTCAAATTGCATGCCACGTTTGTCAATGATCCACCGACTAAACAGGAAAAGATGGAGAAACATATCCTAGTAACCCTGAAAACCTATATACTCTGAAACGTGAACCGACGGCTGAACGGGTGCTTGTTGATAGTAGCGAAGTGGGAGAAAAGCTCTTTGAAATTCTGCAAAATCTGATCTCAGCATAATTTGGATTTTGGAGTGGCGACCCTGAGTTTCATGTTATGTAGACGATGTTTGGCAGAGCTCCAGCTCTATCAAAATTGGTGGAGTTGATGAAGCAGGATATTCCTAACTATAAAAATTCATGAAGCTAGAGTTATGGATACATTGAGAATATTTAGATGAGTCATTTTATTTATATTTTAAATTAAAAAAATATAAACTTAAGTCACTTTATATTAACCTCCAATCTTCATATCTGAGGTAAAGTTAAGAGCTGAAGCAACTGCCAAACAGTGCCGTAGTCTCCACCGTGAAGCAGAGGTTTTTTCTTGGAGGCAAGCTGCAATTGCGATGGACACGTAAAATCGATGGAGCTGCTCCAGCTCGCATCCATGCCCACACTGTTGACGCCCGTACGGCCCCCTGCCGCCGGTCCGGGCCCGGAGCAGCAGCAGCAACGCAGCGTCGCTAGGAAGGACGAGCCAGGACAGGGGACCCCCCCGGCGCACAGGGAGGGAGGAGGAACATTGCCATCCTCCGTCCTGCACCGATTCAACGCGCACCGCCCCACTGCCACGGCCAGCTACGGCGCTAGCTGGCGCCCGGCTCCACCTCGCCCCGCCGCGCGCGCGCCTGTCGGCGCACGGGCGCATTCACGCCGATCTGCGCCGGGGCCGGCAGCGCCGCCGCGCGTGCCGCTGCCGGTTGGTGCGGGCGCGGCCGCGCCATCCGATCTGACGCCGTGCGCGGTACCCGCGTCGGCGTCAGACTCACTCGGTGGCGGTGATGGCACGTATGCGGCGCGCGCAGGGACGAATCTTCGTGGCACCGGTGCGCGCGCGCACGCGCGTGGCCTGGATCCAGGTGAGTGGAGTGAGCAGTGGGTGGTGGATCCATGTGCTCCGTCGAGATCCGTGTCGTACGGGGTGAGGGGATCTCGGACAGTAATGGCCGGGGATCTGTGGCCGCGTACGCGTACGGGGGCGGTGCCCGCGTCGGTGCCGAGCGAATCAATGTCGATGCGTTACTGCTCCTTCTTGGCGCCATCCGTCGATTAATTCACTGACAAGTACCGGCGCGTAATTAGCCTCTGGTACGTGCTTCGTACCGCTCCCAGTACGGCAGCCAAGCATGGGCTGATCGAACGGCGGTGGCCGACCGCCGGCGCTGGGGGAGGTGGCTGCGCCTGCAGAGCACTGCGCTGCAAAGGCGCGCGCCAGTTTCTCCTGCGGTGGTCGGGGGGAGGGAAAAGGCGCTGCCTCCGCCTGCCGCCGGTGTCGATCACGGCCTAGCTTGCATGCACGAACGACGACGTCGAATTATTGCGCACAGGGACACGTCGCGTCGCGCAACTGTGCGGGGCGGCGAGCCGCGAGACGACGGCGAGAGCGCCATGGCCGAGCGAGCGCTGTGCCGGCGCCTGAGCCGTCGCTCTCCGCCTCCTGTGCGCCACCCTGGCCGCACGCGCGGCCCGCCACCCCCCTCACGTCACGTCCACCGCCTGCCTCGCCGGCCGTCCGGCCCCCGCTGCTCCCGCCTTTTCTGTCCCGAAGGACTCATCACCGTCATGGTGTCACTGCGGCGGCTTCCCTCCGGCCACGGGCCGTCGTGTTCGGCCCAGGAAGGCAAGTGAGGCCGTGAGGTGGACGCGGCCCAAGTGGAGTGAGCGCGTCGCGGATGGGAGGGATGAAGCGGAATTTTATTTTATTTTATATTTAATTATTTTCGGAAATAAATAAATGATATTCAGTTTTAAAAAAATAAATAAATAGACTCCTGTCGCCAGCCCGTTGGGCGGGAAGTTTGAACCGCCCTCCGGTCGGGCGAGATATAAAAAATCCGCCCAACGGGAGGCGACCTTGCTTCATGCTACGTACCAAGACTGAGGTGGAGCAAATTCCGCCCGACGAAGGGCGAATTTGACGCTGAAAAATCCGCCCATTCAAAGGGCGAGATTTTAGGCGGTGAATCCCGCCACCAATGAGCGAAATTTTGTTTTTAAGTCATGCCATGCATGCACAAGACTGTTCCATTTCACACAGAGAGGAGGCGAGAGAGAGAAGTGAGGAGAGAAGAAAGCCTGAGCGCTTCTTCGATTTGCAGTACTTTTATTATGTAGTAAAAATTTATTTGATAAAACTTGGTAGGATAGTCATATAAATTTAGTGTATGTTATATTGTGTGTAGAAGCAGGTAATATTTAGACTAGGGTTTAGGCTAAAAATAGTCGTGTAATATTTAGGCTAGGATTAGGGTTTAGGCAAATAGCATGGTTATATTTATGCCTGTGTTAGGTATTACACTGCTAAAAATAGGCGTCTAATATTTAGGCTAGATTAGGGTTTTAGTTACAAATAGCACGGTAATATTTAGAGTTTAGATTTAAATAGTATAGTCAATAAATTGTACGATTGTGTGGTATGTTTGAACATGGTAGGGTTAGGATTTAGATAAGAATAGAAGGGTAATATGTAATGTTTACATTGAAAATAGTATAGTACTTTACAAATTTATTATATGTTGAAGAGTATTTTATTTGTAGAGATAATGAACAAGATGTTGGTCGATATTTTGGTCAGAGTAATATTGTTAAAAAATAGATGTAGAAAAAGGAGATTGACGATAATAATCAATGTGCGAAATTTGTTGGGCGGGGTATATGATGAGACAAGGTCAATTTTCGATCCATTATGGGGAAGGAGAGATTGTGCAAGGTCCTTATGGGGTAGATTTATCAATGTTCCAATCATGTACATTAGGGATATCAAGACCCACCGAAAGGTCATTTAGTGGGCTACAACATTGGTTATTACGGACGTTTCAACTCAACGAAGAAGAACATGTCATGAGAGTTCGTGCATTGGTGAGCCGTCTTTGTTGAAGGTTTTTGGGAGTTGATACCTATATCGAGTACTCGGAATTGGAGACGCTACGTTGAGATTGCAATCGAGCAGTGCCTTCCTCTAGTTCTCTTAGTGCGGCCGAGTACAAGCAACATGCGGATGTGGAAGAGCCAGAGAGACTAGTGGTGCTTGTAGTGGAAGAGGAGGTGGAGGTTGTAGGGAACACGGAGGTGACAGAGGGCGTGGGAGAAGCGCATGCGAGAGAGATATAGGAGAAGAAGGCAATGAAACAATTGAAGAGGCGACGGGCGCCGGATGAAGGGAACGAATCGAGTCAATAGTTGCTTTGAAATGGCGTAGAGGATGCAGAGCATGAGGAAGTCCACGATGAAGATACGTCGACGATGAGAGAAGTTTGAGTGATCGACCGGTGCTCAGAGAGTGGAATACTTACAACTTCCAAGATTTATCTGTACATAAAGGCACGCACACACCATGGGATTACCATGAGAATGAGGTGACTCAGGAGCCATGTACCCGACTAAGCAAGCCGTATTGGATGCCGTGAAGTATTGGTCTTTATCTCCGAGGAGGAGTTCGAGGTAGTGAAGTCGAGTAAAAGCGCTCTACGATGTGATGTGTGTTGTTCTGGTTGCCCGTGGCGTGTACATGCATTTAAAGGAAAGTGGGTGGATTATTGGGTGTGTTCAATTGTAAAGGAGCACGATCGGGCCACAAAATGCACAACAAAGGCACGTAAATATGACATCAACATTTGTTGCGCTTATAATGTACTCACAAATTGTTCAGAACATAAGATATGAGCCTCGGTCCATTATACGGGCCATTGAGGAACAATTCCAGTACACCATAAAGTATCTCACTGCCTGGAGAGCTAAATAGAAGGCTTTGGAAATGCGGTTCGGGACATATGAAGCATCGTATGCAAATATGTCCCAACTTCTGCAGACGATTAGTAGAAGAAATCCTGGAACGTACTATGACATGAAGGAGTATCCTGCTTCCGGCGTCGACACCGGCAAGTGGGTTCTGCAACGGGTATTCTTTGCATTGGGTCCGTGCATAAGAGCCTTCACATATTGTCCACCTGTGCTCTGTGTAGATGGAACCTTCCTCACTGGCAAGTATAAGGGGCAAATATTGACAGCAATTGCCGTGGATGGCAACAATCAGATTTTACCAGTGGCATTTGCATTTGTGGAGGGAGAGAATACAGATAGCTAGTACTGGTTCCTAGAGCGTGTCAAACATGCTGTTGTCACAGGGAGACCAAATGTGTGTGTCATTCATGATAGACATGCAGGCTTACTGCGTGCGATTGATGAGATTACAAATGGCTCCGACAACCGAGGGGTGCCCATCGGAGTGATATGCAAAGCGGTGGTGCATGAGGCATATGGGAGCAAATTTTTTAGTCACTTTAAGAATAAACACCGCATGAACCTATTCAAGAGGTTGTGCAAGCGAGAATCAAGAAAGAAAATTCAACAAATTATAGAAAACACTCGATGAGATGACCACAAAGCGTAGTGAACTACTGAGCAAGGCAGAAGCGAGGCGACACGAAGCTTCGCCGTGAGATGCTTCTCGATTGGATTAAGGATGATCCAAAAGAGAAGTGGGCTCTCATGTATGATAATTGAAGGGGCTAGATACGGAATAATGACGACAACCTGGCAGAGGTGTACAATTGGGTCATCTCGGAGGATGAGGGCATTGCCTCTGGTTGCAATTGTGGAGGAATTCTTTACGGTACATGCAAGTACTTCATGGATCGTTATCGTGCAGCGTCTGGCCGCTATGGTCGACGATCGTCGATATACTCATTGCTATTACAAAGTATATGACCGAGAAGATAGGTAAGGCCGAAAGACATTGCGCGACGGCGATGGGGACAGATCATCTCGGTACCACATAATCTGTAGGGATAGAGGCGTCGTGGCGATAGCGTGAGCGGGTTACGCAGAGTGCATATCGCGTGATCATACATGCACATGCTCATGCCGCAGTCAAGCTTCTTCACAAGCCATGCTCTCATGTACTAGCGGCGGCTTCAATGACAAATCACCCTACTTTTCCATTTGTGTCCGAATATTTCAGAAGGAAACAATCCGAAATACATGGCATGCAGAGATATATGGGTATGCAATTTTCGGTACATTTATCGATCCACTGGTCCAACAAAATAGTCATGTACCGGCTAGGAATTGCTGAAGTGTGATCTTGGTTGTCGCCGACACCGTCAGATTCGAACGACATGGATCGGTCGGAAGTCGAAGAGTTGAGAAGAGATGCAAAGCGGGTGCTGCGAGGACGGTCACACTTATGTGAACTGTGACAAGCCTATTGCATTTGGGTCCTCGATTTGGATCTTTGGCCCGTCCGGTGGGGCGGATGGACGACGGCCGCTTCGGTTGAAAATGTATCTATGAAACCTTAATCGAACTACTTGATATGTGTAATTTACATTTTTAATATTCGCGTCAATGTAATATGCCGATTTCTTCGTGGCAATGTAATATGATGACTTATTTATGTTTATGTAATATGTTATGTTTGTATGATATGTAGTGTCTGTTGATGACATTATCTTTTGGTATATACGTATTTTTCTTTATGAATTAGTACTGCTTGAATTGAAATAAATAACTCATACTTGCATATCTCGCAGGTGACGTGACGATGGCCGACGAGATGGGCAGCCCGGAGCCGGCGCCACAGCGGCGGCGGCAGCAGAGGCCTCGCCGACCCTCCCTTGACCGTAGGCATCGGGCCTACCTCGGTCTGATGGAGGCGGTCGCTAGGTGTCTTTCGTATTAGGACACTGCCGAGTTGCTCACTCGACGCCTTACGTTGGGTTGACAGTACATCGTATAAGGCTAACCTTCCTTACTTTCGCTTTTTTATAATTTACCTTTACTTACGCATCAATGCTTCATTTTCGCAGATCGCGCCTCTTAGGCCTCCTCCGCCGTGTGTCGGATCTTTGGAGGCTACGGCCCAGCGTTCGTTGGAGACCCGCCCGGCAGATCGTCGAGGCGTTTGGTTTTGACCGGTCTCTCCTTGCAAAGACTTGTGGACCGATGGAGGCCGAGACACACACTTTTCACCTCCCGTGTGGGGAGATGGCGCCGACTCGCAGACGCCTCGCACCTTCGGGCTTCGTCGCGGCGGTGCACACGTCGTGGCGGTGGGCGCCTCACCCGCTTTGGCGTGTCGACTGCTAGGCCGGTTCGCCGGGTAGTCCGTGCACCAGCGCAGGAGTGTACCGCCTTTCCTCAAAGGAGACACGTGGTCCACAAGAGGTGGCTTCGCGATTCATGGTAAGAACTAACGAGCGAGACTTGTCCTTCTTAAATTACATGCTAACATTGGTATTTGCAAACATTGACAAAGTGAGCACATCCACCCTCGGGCCGATGACGCCATCGTGTCCCGACACCTTGAGGCCTACACGCTTTGGTGTTGGTGGGTGATGTTCACCAAGACGGACGGCCATTGCGTCGACAAGCACCTCCTGCACGCCAGGAGATCGCCGACGCCGTCCCTCACGAGGTCCCCGAAGACATTTGGCTTCACTGTCCTTGCGAGACGCGTCTGAGAGGTTTGTCGCGACGCCGTCTCGAAGACGGATGCACACCGATCCTCGGTGGCGCCCTTCACATACCTGTTGTCGTCGTAGCGATCACCATTGGGCGTCCGCCATGGATCACGATCCTTCGAGGCGGCGTACTACCACGACACACGGAGGATAGGCCCACCATGGGCTTCCTTTGGTTTCACGGAGGGTACGTAATGTTTAAATCATGATTTATGCATTATTTACGTAACATAGCAATAATCGCAGCTTGTTTTCTCCTTTTGCGGCCTTACCCGCCCACGCTCAGCGCACAAGGACTACCCAGAGTACGTGAGGCACCGGACGAGGTATGCAGAGGGGATGTCGTTTGGACACCCTACGGTGAGGACCGAGTGCTTGCTCGCGCCCTCACGGGTTGTCGCCGCTTATGAGTGGGACCAGCTTGTCTTGGCTTACAACCCGACCGCTGCTCTTCGACATCTTCGCCGAGGAGTACTCATCGCAATGGGTGATGCGGCGATCGCCTCCACCAGACTTCCTCTACCGTTGTCCACACCGCCCCGTCGAGCTCACCAAGACGATCTTTTCCATTAAGCTCTAATTTCCATTTCGATCATCCGCCTTATAAGTGTTATACACGATGTTTGCCGCAGATCCACTAGACGTGGCCACACCGCCGCTTATCTGTGGGCTCTGTGATGGAGCCTTGGGTAGCATGATGGGAGGACGCCTAGATGATGGTCGAGGAGGACCGCCGCCGACGACGCCACGTCAGATCCGGGCGTCGACGGTGGTACAAAGGCGTCTCACGAGGACGCGGTGGGTCACACCCTTCCACCGAGATCGCCCACGCCGCGCGAGCCACCGACACGCATCTACCGCCGCACGCAAGAAGTCGCCTACCAAAGGTACCGATCTTTACCCCCGCTTAATTTCTATTTTAGCAAAGATACACCGCTTGATTGCTATGGGCCTATATACGATCGACATTCTTCGTGAGTGCAACGCCGATGCACGCCACATTGCCGAGCGCTGCAAAGACGCATTCGATGACCGGAGGAGAGATACTCGCGACCTTCCAGAGGCTCTACGAGAAGACAACGAGCTATACGCCTCACGTCTTTGCAGCCTTCCTGGACGCCTCTACGCCCTACAATCGAGGGTATGAACTTTATTGCCCTTCTCCACCCTACCTTCATTAAAATTTATAATGTGACACTACCTTAATATGTAGGATTGTACGAGCGACGACGCAGCTTTGACCAGACGGTACGCCGGCCCAGGGCCACCACCGTCCTCCTTGAGGGTACCGCCAGAGGCCTTTGGCCGTCCTCGCAGATGGCGCCCGAGGCGTGGAGGCGGCGAGTCGCGAGGCGGGGCGTCTTCCTCTGCCGCGCGTCTGCATCGACCGCGCTCACACCCTACGGTGCTTCCAGGCACCACCACTGTGGTCGCAATTTCACACCACGTGCACCGCGCCTCCTCTATTACAAAGCGAGTTAGTTTTCTAGTCGAGCACTTCAATTTCATGTATTTATAATTTATCGCTTAGTAATGTGGACATTGCATGGATTAGGTCCTATCTTCACAGAGTGGCACAGTCCGGTCGGTCAAGCTGTGAACGACCAGGGCTTCGACGACCTTGACGTGGACCAAGATTGCCGTCCAAGACGATGAGGTTGGGGGCTCCCGGTTGTCGGCGCGCCTCAGCGGCGTGACACAAATTGCCACAGTCGACTTGGCGACGCCGCAAAGACTGAGCTCGTCCTCACCGGACGCTCACCCGCGGACCGCTTCACCTTCCTAAGCGATACTGGGGGCGTGCCCAAGAAGGCACACAGGGATCACCATGGGTGAAGCCCAAGCGGGGACGACCGTAGTTTCTTTTCTTTGCATGTTTGTTTGTACCTTCTGATGTATATATTCAGTAGTTGTATGAACATTTTCGCCATTTGTCATTTTTAGCTTTATAGCTTTTTTATTTATGCCATCTATCGCTCCTGATATTTTTCGTATTTTCTGGCCCCACTGAGTGCCGAATGTGGCCTGAGAAGTTATGTGCACGCTACCGGTGGGCTCCGCCACCCTACGCAAACCCTTAGGTGGCCATACACGTATGAGGGCTACCCGGCATTACCGCTTTCGAATGCGGCCGGTGTGGCCGAATTAGCCACTTCATGTTCTATTCTTCTTTATCTTGTACGCCAATAAGTAGTGTATCAGATCTCAAGGCTTTGCACGATATGAATGAGATGAAGATGGTGCTCCAAGACATTGACAATGTGAAACGATTACATTGTAGTAATCCACGAGTCTTAATCTTTATGCAAATGACTTGAAATAAACCCTATTGTAGTAAGGACGCTAGGTTTATCGCCATCTACGGAGCGGTTCCACACGGGTATACACGTTGTAGGCCCGAGTAGCAAAGTCAACTCGCTTCTCAAGCCGGAGATTCTTGCGTGAAGTTGTTCAATGTAACCGAACGCGCCATTGGGAAGGATCGCCCATCCATTTGGTGAAGCCGCAGATCATTGGTCTACATATAGAAATGAGAAAATGTGAGATGGAAAATGTATTAAACACTTGGTCGTTGTCCGGATGGTTACTCACAATGAGCACGCATAACGGTAGAAACGTCGGCCACCCATCCTTCGACAACCCGGTCAAAGTTTGTACAACTGTGTCACTCCGTGCGCACAACGTGGCCATCCCCTCGAGAAGTTTGGGTCTCTTATCATTGTTGGCTCGTGTTATAGCTAGCTCTTGTCCGAATAAGCGTGTCTTCGTTTGGTAGACGGGCTTGCGATCCAGACCATTTGACGCCCACGGTGCTTGTCGGATCCAACCGCTCGGTGTGGGTCGTGAAGCCATATGTGCGATGTGGTATGTCTATCTCTACCGCCTCCCTCCCACGGCCAACCCTAGTAGGGAGTATACACACATAGAGTCGAGCGAGAGCGAGGGTGGGAGTGAGAGGGCGCCACCGCCGCATTATATAGGCCGAGGTGTACTTAACTAATTGGATTAATAAGTTGTTCATTATGCTTATCGACATCGCTTAATAATTAAACACATGCTACCAAGGCCTATATCGCGCTCGGCCACATTTTGTCGATCGAGGCCGTGATTGCTAATAGTGCATGCCCGGTCACATCACTAAATGCGCGTCATCGCGACCATCATGCATTCGACGGCCACCGCCATATCAATAATTGCGGCATCTGCCGACCTCTGACCGCCGGACACCGGTCACAACAATAATTGCGGGGCACTGCTGACGAACAAGATACCCGCCGGACACCGGTCACGTCAATAATTGCGGGCATCTGGCGACCAACAATACCGCCGGACACCGGTCACGCAATAATTGCGGCACGCGCCGACCAGCGATACCGCGGACACCGGTCACGCAATAATTGCGGTCATCTGGCGACCAACAAGACCGCCGGACACCGTCACATCAATAATTGCGGCAACGCTGGCGACGGCGACTCCACCGGACACCGGTCACAAGCAATAATTGCGGGCATCTGGCTGACCAACAAGCATGCCCGACACCGGTCACATGAATAATTGCGGGCATCGCCACCAACATCCGCCGACACCGCTCAATCACATCAAATGCAAGAAGAAGAAGATGAACTCGGTCCATGCACCGAGCGGACTTGGCTATTTATTTTCCTCCGCCTCCGAGTCCTCTGCGCTCCAAGTTTCCTCTCAATCTCACATATTATTTCTATCACATGGACCAAAGAACTTTCGGCAGGATACGAAGCAATGTCATGCTAGCTTTTTCAACTCTGTGGTTATTCAAATGTTACTGTTTAGACCCATTCATCCTTCACGCTTGTCGCTTTTGTTTGTAATATGATCCTAATATCGCGAGTTTTGCGATGTTACGGGTTATATTACACTCAAAATGTGACGTAAGCCGTGATGGATGAATGGGTCTAACCGCATGACCTGAACTTAAGGCCTTTAGGAAATTAGACAAATATGTACGCATTATTTTTTATTTCGAAGTTAGCATGACATACATGGTGCGATGATATGGAAGGGTGGTCACCATGGACGGGTGAATGAGGGGACCAGAGGCAAAGAGCGGTGATGCCTCCTTCCTCTTTATATAGGGCGTTACGTCATTATCGGACTGATTAAATTAGCTCCTAATTATCATTAATTAACTGCTCACGCTTGACATGGCGTAATCTCCGCTGCTCATTCCATCGATGTAGCAAAGTCGTCAAGATAACAAGGTGGAGTAGTGCGGTGGCTTTGAATGCTAGTCGCCTAGGAATGAGTGTCGTCGAATTACCGCCTTCAAAGACGGATGGTGGCCGTTTAGCCACTTGTTTTAATTTCATCGCTAACATTGCATGCCGCTCGACGAAACGATACCTCTTTTTCGGCGTCGGTCACATCGCTGCAGCAAAGATCCATCATAAATCATCGGCATCGCCGACCGCGAAGCATTCGCCGGACACCGGTCACAAGAATAATTGCGGGCATCTGGCGACCAACAAGACTACCGACACCGGTCACATCAATAATTGCGGGCATTGCCACCAACAATTCCGCCGACACCGTCAATCACATCAAATGCAAGAAGAAGAAGAAGAAGATGAACTCGGTCCATGCACCGAGCGGACTTGGCTATTTATTTCCCTCCTGCCTCCGAGTCCTCTGCGCTCCAAGTTTCCTCTCAATCTCACATATTATTCCAGCCCATACACTGCACAAATCTAGTTGTAACGAGCAATGGCAGCCTCCGGCTGTGAGGACCGTCCGCGAAGCAAGTTTAACACCACCGTGCTGAAGGGTCAATGTTCCAATGTGCTTCATGGTGACCTTTGCAAGTTTGTTCAATCCGACGAAGATTTCTCATATACTTACGGAAGGAGGTTCTTCATGTGTGCAAACTAAGAGTACGATCCACCTAAGGTTGCCTTTGGCGGCCCAAAGGTACTTGCTCACCCTATCCTCGCATGATTAACATATAGTCTTATGTGCTTCATGTGATCTCAGATGACTTATGTTCTTCTGCTTAACATATAGTCTCCCCACCTCTCTCGCGATTTACAGGCAAGGGCTAGACACGAGCAATCTGAGGAAGACAAGAAACACATCGAGCGTGAGTCCGTTAGAAGAGGCAATGGTTCAGCAAATACCAATATGAGGAGGAGCAGAGAGAGGAAAGCGGCGTTGTGAGAGTACCGGAGCGACAAGAGGACGCCGAACGCGTCAAGCCGAGGCACGAGAGGCCGAAAGGGAGAAAGCGAGAGGCACGTCGTGCAAGGAGGCCGGACTCGATGCTATCGAAGGGAAATATCCCGTTGTACTCAAGAGGAACATCCTTGTAATCCCGAGAATAAAAATTTCTGAGAGTGCTCTTTTTTCAACGCGGCATGTGAGGTTTATGATTAAATCTCGCCAAACCGCATAATCGCTTATTGTTCTATCTATTTATTTAATTTTCTGAATAATTATTAATATAAAAAGTCTGCTAAAACTTATTCATTATTTCCATATTATTATTTTTAAAGATTACATAGACCAAATAACAGCCATATATAACGATAATATATATACTTTTATATATAATATATATCATACATATGTTATATATTAACTATTATTATATATAACATATATAATATATTATATACATGTTATATAGTTATATATGGCATATATAATATATAATATATTATATAGTTATATATGCCAATCTTTAGGCTACCAAACCGCTATGGAGGGTATTATTGTCTTTGGGTTACAACAACGGGCATTTTATATTTGTAAATTTTTTTTTGGGTAAGCAAAAAAAAATTTCGGTTCGATATGGCGCACCTATTATGACTTACATTTTCAAACGATGCTGGGACTCCATTTATTTAGTTTTATTTTTATGATACATAGTATTTTATTCTAAAGTCACATAATTTATTTTTTCTGAAAATTGCAAAAATTGAGAATCTCGCCTATTGGCGGGCGGATTATACTTATCGCCTGGATTGGAAGGGGCGATTTTGGGCGACAAAGAAAGCCCGCCTGCTTAATCCAGGCGGTTCATTTATCTCGCTGCTCCATCCAGGCGACTTTGCTCCACCTCGGCTCGTCCCATGAGGCTAAAGATCGCCTCCCGTTGGGCGGATTTTTTATATCTCGCCCGACCGGAGGGCGGTTCAAACTTCCCGCCCGCCGGGCTGGCGACAGGAGTCTATTTATTTATTTTTTTAAATCTGAATATCATTTATTTATTTCTGAAAATAATTAAATATAAAAAAAATAAAATTCGATGGAAGCAGACCAGAAAAATCGGCGGTTTCCACCGTGTGACGTGCAGGAATGGCGATTTCAGCGGTTTTTGGAACCTGATCGTGATCGCTTCTCCTCGCTCTTGGCATTTTCTCCGGCAGCTCTCCAGTCTCCACGGCTCGGAAATTATATGGACTGCGTCCATCCTGCCTCTTCAGATAGGACGCGTGTCCTCTGGTGTTGGTTCAGGTGACACGAGGCGGTGCACGCTGAGAACCGTTGGATTGAAATCGGACGGTCCAGATCAAGACTCGCGATATGTGAGAAACCAAAGCTTCCAAACATAAATCATGGATCTATCTTCTTCACCAATCTAGACCATGCGGATTACTGTCAATAGCCGAGATGCAGATGCATGTACCAGTACATTTTTGCCCTGATGTATGCGACCTCTCGTCACAAATATGTCTTTGAGATACATGCAAGTTAAAGGTTTTGGACTTTAGCCATGAACACCTTTTAGCAATTTAAATTGGGCACGTGAAAATTGTTTGTCTCAGAAAATATTTGCATAACATTGTAATGTTAGTGGGTTTTTTTTATAACAGAATTGTAATAGTAATTAGTGATCAAAGTTTTAATTTAAAGACTATGTCTATGTAAAAAATTACGGTTATTTATGATCAGAAAGTATATAGGAACACGACAACATAGCAGATAAGAACAACTCTGGAATCCATAACCAAACGCCGATGGGGAAATATTCTCTTCACGTCGGCAACGACCGAGCCTCTCCTCAAATGCGAGCACAAGTCCAATAGCACTTGATTAGCTCGGTTGATCAAAGGCCCTGGCAATTGGCATCACTCATGCTGGCACGCATATTCATCAATGTACACACATCGGATTGGATGCGGTTTGGTCACATGGGAGGAGCAGAAAACAAGCAGCTGCAATTAGAAGTAGAATTTCTTTGCTTGCTCGGAGGTTAAGATAATCCGTAGCAGACACTATATACCACTGTAACTTTAACTTTTTTATGATAGAATAACTGATGGAGTAAAAAAAATCTTTTAGAGTGTAGAATAAAAGGTGAAAAATTTTAGAGGGATGAATAGAGGGACAAAGAATAGTGTTTTAGAGGAGAATTTTATGATGTGTTTGGTTGCCTGGCCAGCACCAGCCAGGGCCACGAGATGTAGCATCATGCGTGTTTGGTTGCCTGGCTGGGTGGCTCGGCCAGGCCCAGCACATGCAACCGAGGTTGCGGAGCCAAGCCCGCGAAAAATGAGAACTCCGGTCGTTTCG
This sequence comes from Olyra latifolia, assembly GCA_036346145.1. Lineage (NCBI taxonomy): Eukaryota > Viridiplantae > Streptophyta > Magnoliopsida > Poales > Poaceae > Olyra > Olyra latifolia. The sequence continues at coordinate 4,651,207 of CM070528.1, read as the reverse complement.
TGCGAGTTTGGCTCGCGCGAGCCACATGCCCACGTGCAGCGACCTGGAACTTGAAGACTAACGAGGAAACTTACATTTCTAGCAAACTTTCAAAAAAAATTTAAAATTCAAATGACATCCAAAATCAATGAAACAAAAAAATGGAACCGTAGGTTCAAGTACAAGATCTTAAAAAATTTTCAGATTTTTTTAATTTTAATTTTTAAATTTATTGATTTTTTAGTTTTTGTTTTTTGAATTTTTATTTTCATTTTTAAATTTATTTTCCTTCCGGTATTTGTTTGTTTGAATTTTTATTTTCATTTTTGAATTTATTTTCATTTCAATATATTGTTTTTGATTTTCTCGTACAGCCAACCAAACAACATCTCTCAAGCAAACTGCATAATCTCATACAACCAACCAAACAACACTCATTCAAGATCACCTCGATCCTGGCCCCACCAAATTTCTACTGAAATTCATATAATGACCGAAATTTCATACTAAGAACCAAACACACCTTAGAGTAGCAGCTGTGGCCTGTGGATGCTCAGCCAGATCTGGGGCTCTAGCACCTTGCGAGCCAGTACTACACAAGTTGGCCATGTGGTTCAAGATAGTACTACACGTCTTTGGAGCTCAGCTCGTTTTCAGTCAAGTGGCTACTAAAATGGAGTCGAGACATGGGAGTATGATGTCAGAGATGTTGCAACTTGCAAGGCGTGGGGAAAACTAGCTAGCTTACATGATGTACATGTAAGGCATCGTATTCGTGGTTGCATCGACTTGGCCTAAAAAGAAAGGCTTCGAGTGAATATGTGGGTCAAATGAATAAATTTGTCTTTTAAGAAGTACACGTGTTGTCTTTTTCCTGTTATCTTATAAGAAGAAGTGCATTTGTAGGTCCATATCAGTTTTTTGGCCACAGATGGTGATCATGGGCATCAAGATTAATCAATTCCTCACGGCTCTTGATTTGCATGCAGCCCAAGTCTATGATCAAGCTAGCACTACACGCAAAAGGGAGTTGTTCCTGGCTGCACGCCTAAGAGCATCTCCAATGGGACATCTCAGCTGGCTATAAGAAATCCATCTTACCTTTTTGCTTATGTGGATAAGAGAAGGAGATGAAAGAGATAGAGGCTGCTTATTAGCTAAGAGCTAGGCAAGAGCGGATTACAAGGTGGATGCACACTTGTGACACCCAAGTGAATAAATGAATAAAATAAAGCTTTGCTAATATCTTTTCCAATTAAACCACCTCAATCTTACAGTCATACTATAAAACTAATAATAGAAACTACCTAAAACACTTTAATCTAAAATCATATTTGCTCACACTCCTCATCCCTTCTCACACGAAGACATATTAAAAGGAACAACTTAATTCAAAAGTCCATATATTTATTTCTCTGGTTCTCCAAAAACTTATGCTATAAAGAAATTACATTATTTAGAATCTAAAATTTCATTTGCACACTATTAATTTCTCTTAAAATTAATAATACAAGAGAAAAATTCATGCTTTTCTTTCTTTCCTTCTTCCTAGCTCCATCCCTGGACAAGCTGCCCGACGTGGCCACCTCGCCCCTGTCGTGGCTGGCATGCACCGTGCCAACACCGCGCGTCGCCGTGGCTTGCATGCACAGAGCCGTGCCTCGCAGCCACGTACGTGTACACGTACACGTACGAGCTTCCATCGCGTGTACCTGCAAAACCCTCAAACCCCGATTCCCCATCGTTGAAGCTGACCCCAAAACCGGAAATCCCAGTAGCAACCAAACACCGTTGCATCGCGGAGCATTCGCCGGAGCCAAGTGCTGTCGTCGCCGTGTTGCCCGAGGTAGCCACCCCGTCGCCGGCCTCCTTGCACGGTACCGGTCTAGCGCCACCCAGCAGCTAACCCGCGCCATGGCCGCCCTGTTCCCCTGCGCAGCCGCGCCGGAGCCGCGCCTCGGCCCCAGCTCCGCCCGTCGCCGGCCACCTCCTGCCGGTGCCTTTCTCCTTGCGCCGCCCTGCCGACCCAGCCGCGCGCCGTCGCCGCTTGCAGCCGCGCCGCCTCGCCTTGGAGCACCGCGCCGCCACCTCGCCGCCGGCGAAGCTCCAGCCGTCGTCGCCGCCGGCCAACTCCCCCACCGGCCGCCCCTCTCCTTCCTCCACCCTCTCCTCTCCCTTTTCTTTCTCTCCCCCTCTCCCTCTTTCTTTCTCTTTCTCTCTGATTTTCCTCTCCCATGGTGAAGACAAAAGCCAGCCATTCCTTGCTCTTATCCATGGCTCAACCTGAGCTGACCAGTGGGCCCGAGCTACAGTGATTTTCCAATTTCTGGAATTTCAACTAGCTTCAAACTTCCATTCCTTGTACCGAATTCATCCGATCTCCGATTCCGGAGATTCAAATTCCTAAAAATTCATAAAAATCACACCTATCTTCTGTAATTTTTGTATAATTTCTAAAATTACTTTATTATATATGTGATTTATTGGTTGTTTTCTTCGTTTTGCGTGCGATAGAACGATTGGACGCCGAAGGAGAATTCCTTGACGCCGCCGACGCACCGCAAGAGTACGACTACTCCGAAGGCAAGTCTTTTCCTAGAATCCCAATTTTATAGCTTTGCCAAAACTGCTATGTTGATGAAAATACCGTAAATTCCTATAGTGCTGCCTAGTGCATATGTCCATCCGATATATGCATCTACCGCTAAACCCTCCACCCTAGTATAATTTATGTTAATATTACCCACGGTTTTTAAATAATAGATGCTTTGTATTGCTCAGTTAGGTATTCGGGGATTCAATCCCAAACATTGGATGTAGCTAGGAACAAAATCAAGAGATTTGAGGAATCGCTTGTGTTGGGATCTAGGATTCGATTTATTCATCTTAATTAAAATTTAACCAACTAATAAATGGGCTCGGGAGCGGATGGATTGTAAGGTGGGTGCATTTGAGCACGAGAGTTGGGTTTGTGTTGGTTGCCGCTCCGAGAATAAGGACCGAGCCTTGTGACTACTTTACTGAGTATTTACCCGTACGACCGCAAGTCCGGTATGGGTCGGGCCTAATCTTAAGGAAAAGGAATGTCGAGATTTCTCACTGTCCATGCACGGTGGATGAATGGAGAAGTGCAGAGTTGAGATTTGAGATTTGAGAATTGAGAAACATCACCGGGGTATTGCCAGGGACTTGTGCTGAAGCATTTCTCTGGGTACTTGTGTGAAGCAGGTACGACAGTGTTTAAGCCCGAGATTAATTTTCTGGAGGATTTTGTTATGGTATCCTTCGACGGGAGGTATCGTATCTTGTGGGTAAAGCGCATAACCTCTGCAGAGTAAACCATTTGAATGGCCGTGCCTACTTGCTATGCGGACAAGGTGGGTTTCACATTGTAGCATCACTGAACATAATATGACATGGGTAAGGTTATTCCGGCATGTGTGCCGTTGCTAGATGAGAATTATGAGTTTGATATATGAGTATTGGGATTTGAGAATTGAGATTTGAGATTTGAGATTTGAGAAATGAGACATGAAAAGATGAGATAATGAGTTGAGAACTTGAGACCAGAGAGGATAATTGTTTCAATTTTGTTTCTTTTGAGAATTTCTATTTATTAATATATGTTTCTCAAATGCTTTTACACTTCTAAGTAAAATGCTTTTATGCAAATTAACCATCAGCTATATTAAGGTAAACCTTAACCTGGCCCTTCCTAGGAAGGACTTGCTAGCAGTCAAATGCTAACCCTGCATGTTATGCGGGGCTGTTCATCTATTGAACAGGTCAAGATTACGAAGACACGCAGGATAACGTTGATATCTTTCCGGATGATGCTCCGGACTACTAGCCGTTTCCCTACTCAGCGTGTGCCTGTGGCCGTGATGGGACACTACTTTTGATTGTAACTATTTGCTTCTTTTTAATATGTGTTATATTTCTCCGCTAATGTAATATATTACTCCGCCGCACTCTGAATTATTTTAATAGCTAATGCAGCTTTGTTTTGGTATCATGGTTCTGTTTCACTGTGGGTATGAGCACTGATCCTTGGGACTCATACCGGTAACACAGAGGGGTCCGGTTTGGTAAAAACCGGGGTTCCTGGCAACACTATTATATGTGGGTGCAAATTAATGTTAGAGACAATGTTATAGCTAGCTGAAATACTGAACCTGGCGACTAGAGGGGGGTGAATATGAGCCAAATAAATTTTCTCGCTAGGAGATGAATGATGCTCTCCACCCAACGCGCCTCAAGGATGACATCTCACAAGAAGTATCATATTTCTGATTGTTAAGTGCTTAAACAAAAGTAATCTCAGTCTTGCACTTAAGACAAAACACCCCAACTAATAAATGTGCTTTAGGAAAAGTGGGTAGGAATATTCTAGCAGAAATCAAATATGATCACAGGAGTGGTTGCTGGCTTTCTTGGGCTCCAAAAATTATAAAACTTTTTCTCCCTATTTCATAATGAGTCGTGAAGCCTCCAGCCAAGTTTCAGATCAAAACTCCTCACAAAAAAATCAGAAAAATTCTTGAGATAGGAACTGTCTGGAACTCACGTATAGAAAGTTTGGGGCTCGGTATTCACCTCATAGCTCCCAAACGAAGAATTCAGATGACTCCAAAATTTTTCCACAGGTAGATATGGAAGTCACGGACCTTCTCCAATAAGAATCACTCAAAAATCATCTCGGGTGATTTTTCTAAAAATCTAACACTAACTGCTGCGCAGAAAGAATAAATCTGCCAACTTGAACAAAGGTGGGAAGAACGTGAGTTTTTGTTTCTCACAAGTTGCCAAGAGTGTCAAATCATATAAGCAACATCAAAACATCATGGATCAGCAACATATAGAAGAAGGTGATGCAAATAAACCTGTTGCAAATAAAATCACCAAAGAAACTAGATCAAACACATGAACAACACAAGAACAAAGACATGATTTGAGGAACTAGTTTCTATTACTTGAGAGGGTTTGTTCACAGCCACATCTAGGTGGGCAAAGCTCACAAAAAAGCAGAATACAAGCCACTAAACCTCAGCCCAAGACTTGGTGGAGACACCCCCTCCACCCCTCCTTATATAAGGCCACCGGGTGAACCACAACCATCGATTTTCTTGCCTCAACCTTAAGCAACTAAATCAAGGGCTAGGATTCACCCACTCAACCAGCCACTTACATGGGCCAAAACCACTCACACACAGCCTAACATGGGCCAAATATGCCATACACGGGTTTTACACAAAACCCGATTAACCCGATGCAACGGGCCTTCATCTGCCGGACTTGACCGCTCCATTTCCGTGCCTTCGGGCCTCCAACCTGAGTCAGAACCTTTCAGCCACCTCAAGTCCTTTTTCCATAGCGCCCTCATGAGCCCCCAAGCCTGAGCCCATCCGTCCCGCGACATCATCACCGTTCTGGACCTCGATCCACCCGATCTAGTCCCGGTACCGTCGCCGACCACGGTTGCCTCCAAGCCTGCGCCCATAAAAACCAAACCATTTTGCACAAACAAAAATATTTTCTTACCTTTGTTTCCTGCATGTTAGTCCAATTTCATCATGAATTCAAACATACATGACTACATGCCCAACTTCCCACTCGAACTAAAACCGAAACCTTTTAAACCGGTGCTTTCCTCAGCACAACAGAACAAAGATGAAAATGTTAAAAATACTTCCCTTGCTCAAACGAAAAAGGTCATAATACAAAAAAGATGTATCTCAAAATTATCTACAAAATCCGTATATAACATTTTTCCATCTAAGCTCGGGAAGACTCTCAAAAGTGCAAAACACTCTGTCCTACCATAAAAGGCCGAACCGGCTTAAATTAGTCTCCAAAACAAACTCCTCAACCACATCAATTCAAGTCACATATACTCATCACAACATGAAGATCTCCACATGGTCTCACACTATCACTATTAGAGAGGTTAGTTATTTGCTATCTATAGATGATATGGCACTTTCTTATAGTCAACACCATTGGAGATGCTCTAAAGGCGTCTCGCCTCAGTACTGGCCATGAGTAACAATTAACCAAACAAAGGCGACAGATACATGCATACATTATTGATATGATCAAGAACAGTGGCTTCAGTGTCAGTGACGAAAACGAAAGCTAAGCTTATCTCGTCTGATCACGCGCGCTGATCAAAAGCTCGCATCTTTATCGGTCGATGCTTTCTCTCCAACACTGGGAACAGGTTAGGGAGCCTCCACCGTCAGTTACTTAAGAGGGCAAGTGTGCTGTGTTTTTTTTGACCGGATCACGGACGTGCATGTGCATGGTCAGTGAAAGCCGCATCCTAGAACGCGACGGCATGCACGTAGCATGCAACATGCATTCTGATTCATGCATTTCAGCGTATAGTTTGTGGTAGTTTCTATGATCCAAACGTATGGGCTTTTTAAAAATCTCGAAGTTGCTTGTCAAATCTCTCGGACCCTGTTTGTTGGAGCTTAAATCCAACTTTTGCTTATACAAAACCATAAGTTTTGCAAAACAACCAACTTTATAGGTGTTAAAAGAAAAAAACTAAAAGAAAACACCCCAGAAAACCAGAGCTTGCGGGGAGGTGCTTTTCTAACTTATTGCAGAAAATGTATGATTTGTCCTTGGTTATTTAGTGAAATTCCCTAACCAATGCCATCCTATAACCTCCCTCTCTTCTCAATTCTCATTTGCTTTTCCTCTCCTTCCTCATTTGGCTCCCCAATCCCTACCCTACGTGCTTTTGCTTCCCCTCCTCATCTAACATCTCCTCCCGCCCTAGCCATCATCGCTCTCTCGCTCCCTCGGCTCCCCCTCCCATCTGATCTACTCATCCTTCCTCCCCTTCTCATATGGCTCTCCAGCTCTCCCTCCTTGCTCTCGATTTGTTTCTCTTCCTCGTCGTCGTGCCACCCTCCCCATCCTCTTTGGTGTCACCCTCCCCCTCCACGCGATGGCATTGCCCTTCACCCTACATGTTAACTCTACCCTCCCCTTCCCACACAAGCACCATCTATGCACCCTCCATTTCCCATGTCGGCGCCGCCCTCCCCTCTCTCCATGTTTATGTTGTCGTGTCCTCCACACTGCTTCAGATTAGCGGGGAAAAGCTCATTTTTGTGTATTAGTAAACATACGTTTGATCGTATTTTGGGAATAAAATTTGTTGATTTAGAGTGGAGATTCCTTGTTTTTTACCCTTGTTCTCTGCCTATTTGTTCACGGTCTATTTTTGAATTTTGAAATTATGTTATATGTTTTTTTAAGATAATGGAAGAATGTTCTGACATCTACTGCTGCTTTCAAGCCAAAAGGCTAATAAACAACTTATTAGAAAAGTTGGAGCTCCAAAAAGAGGACTGAAGTATCATCAAGCATTAGCTCCACAAACAGGAGCAAAATAGAATCAAACATATTGTAACTCCTGGAGGCTCTCAAAATTCAACACTAACCGTTCTCTCATGGTCCAACCAAACAGGTTAGAAAAAAAAAACACGCGGTTTGAGATTAGTGGCGCGACAAAAGCGTTGCCATGCATTCTCCGGAGGACTTGGTCGTGGACTCATGGCACGCCAACTACGCTAATACATTGTTAATTTAGGGATTAATTACCATGTAAGAGCTGTATCAATCGGATGGTTCCACATGGAGATCGATACGATTTATGAGGTGCTGCTCCAGCGCCACGTTCCACAGATCGCTGATTAATTAATATCGATGGCTCACCAGCGTGATGTTGATCTCGACGTTTTTAAACCGACGTCGATCCATTCGTACGTGTCATTGTGCACGCCTAGTAATGTCCATGGCACAACAGTAGATCGATACAGAATGAGACAAGCCATTCCTTCTTTTTAGCTTATAATCAAATTATAATCCGTTGATGTTTATAAAAGTCAAATTCTTTTAACTTTTTAAAACTGTTTTTAAAAATTTAAGTCACGCCTCAAAGCTATCCGAAGTATCTGAATAGATAGAAAATAAATATGGTATAGATTTTTTATTCGTTTCAATAACCTCCTTAACAAAAATAAGAATAAGTATTCTGATGGAAAAACTTATGCCCTGTTTGTATCTTATCAAATAAGAAAGGTGAAAAAAAAAATCAAAATATGATTCGAATATCCGAATTAACATTCCTACGTTTTGGTTTCTTGAAGCTCTGAAAAATCATTATAATCTAGATGTGAAAAGAGGAGCAAGCTGAGGTGAGTCAGGTTCCACACTCCACGGAGCATACCTACCTAGTCCATGCTTAACCTTGACCATCGGAGGATCGTTTAACTGTAACAAAGGCACGAAAAATTGATCATTTCTTATGGGAAAATGAAACTTCCATAGAAGAGAAGCAAATGAAACACTTTCATAAAAATTCTCGTAAAATCGAGAATGATGTCATTGTTACCGTACCAGCTGTTAAAATTACATCTGCTTGCCTAGGACTTGATCTAGGTACCAATCCATAACGATTAAAGTCTAATCGCGAAGCTTGTCGGCCATCAACCAGACAGGATAGACAGGCAAGGCAAAGTGGAACAGCTCAAGTTTTTCTTCTTCTTGTAAAAACTGCATGTGTCAATGACTACGGAGGCAGAATTGGTATGCAATAAAATCTAGTTTGTCGATCATGATGCAGAATTTTCTCAGCTAAAGAAAACACGGCATGGCATGATTAGCATCCCTCAACCAGACAAATAAATTTCAAGTGAATCACGTCAAATTTATCTCTCTCTTTTTTTTTTTAACAAATACAATCCTAGTATAAGTCCTACAGAATTTGCCCGTTTTCAAACTGGTGCCGTACTGCCGTTATCCCAGGTTTAGGCACGGAGGCTGGGAAGCAGCCGCCATTTCTGAATTCCGAACGCATGCAGATGCAGGCAGCTTGGGTGGGCTCGGTCCACCGTGAACCTCCCCTCCGGTAAGCCGGCCCGGCTCCGGCCGGCCGTGACGGCGGCTCACGGACGCGGTGCAGGTCTAAAGCTCAGAGACTGGTCACAGAATTTCTCCGGTGCCCGTGGACGTGGAGAAGAATCTCTTGTTGGGTACCTCGCAGTTGCAGTTGCATCACCGTAGGACTGAAATTTTCAGGGGGGAGGTACAGGGGTCGTTTTCCAAAAGAACATTTTTCCCATTGTTTTTTATGTGTGATGCCTTATCTTTTTCCGTGAGTCCAGTGCTTCGATTGACTAGGCTAAAAGTAAGGCAATGGTAGATAATTGAAATTTTGTGATTCTCACGGAATTTGAGCGAAATTTCCATAATGTAGGGGCATGTAAGGGAATGTCAAAGCAAAAAAAATTTGGGATATCGTTTTGTTTTAGCCGATTTTAGTATTGATTTTTTTATGGATTGCCATTTCAGAGGAATTTAATCTAAAAGGAAAAAATTCCTATAGAGATAGATTTGACGGATTGCATAAAAAAATTTCATACGTAGAAAAATTTTCTCCAGCCTTCGAAGGATTTTAAAAATGAGGCCTGACCTCTTTTTTTAAAGTCATTTGAGACTCCCAATGCAACTTTATCTCTTTCTCTATCCACTTAATTAGTATTTAATATTAAAATTTCTGTATTTTTCATGTGATACAATCCAACATAACAATTTATGTGCACTTAAATACTACAGAATTTAACCTAGACATATCAATTCTACGTTTTTTTTCTTCCCGTGCTTTTTAAAATTCTAAGAATCACATAGACAACCTGGGCATGACCTAGGGAGAAAACAATTCAGCGTACCTTAAAAATCCAATTAAAAATCCCTGCTTTACTGACTATGGCCTAGTCTGTAAACGGAGTGTACACGTATAGTGCGCATTTTGGATGACACTATGTTTTTTTATTAAGCGCATGGTATTTATTTTAAGCAAAGAATGTACTGTTGCGAGCTTTGCTTAATTGATTCCAATCATCTCTCTTTCGTACGAGAGAGATGATTTACATAAACCACAATGCAATAAATATGAAACCTGAGGGGTTAAAGGAAAAACGGCATTTGCAAAGGTGCCCCTTCTCCCGGACCTCCTCTGACTACCAGAGCTCCCCCAACAAGAACAAGCACTTGCTCCCTCCCTCCTTTTTGTTGCTCTCTCCCCCCCGGAATTCCACCGGCTCTCTGGATTCTCGAAGGCCTCGGTTCGTACATGGGCTACGCCGGGGGAACGTCTCCGGATTCCGGCGATCGCGCGGTAAGATTCCCCCGGAACGAGTCCGACTGTGCTCTGTTCCCCGAGTTTTTATGTTCTTCACTGGATGGATTTTGTGATGCTCAGCTGATTTCTTGCATCTGTGCCGTGTTTATATTAAATCCCACCCATAATTTTGCTGCCTGTACACAAAAGTTGCGAGCTTTGGTGGTGGATTGTGGTTGGGTTGGGCGAATCTTTGTGGGCGCTCTTTGCATTTCTTCAATTTTTGGCAAGTTGGATTAGTACTGGAAGATCGAATCTTTTCTTGCTTTTCCTAATCAGGTCGACTTTCCTCAATTGTGATAGCTCCTGTTTGCCTACTTTGGTTCCCATAATCCCATGTACTGTTAAAAGTGCTGCACTGACGTGTGATTATGTAACTGCTAGTGTGATTCTAAGAGCGTGCATAGTTAGTTGGATACATTGTATTTGGAACGGATGGCCGGTTTTTTAGTATTTTATCTCCGAAGTTCTCGAGATTACACCTGTAAGGCTGTAAGCAAAGTAGCATTCACAATCTTATGATCAGCCAAGTAGGTATTTTTCTTTGTAGTTCTGTACCATGATCATGTATTAGGAACTAGGGACCTCAGTAGAGGGCATGGACTCAACCATGATGTTTTCTTCCATACTGCTAGGATGTTGCTTGCCAATGTATGAATTTAGAGTTTTAGACTATATGAAAGAGTGAGCAATATAAATCTGTGCTGGAAGGAAGTCTTTTGATGGTGCTACTCCAAGTGCTTGTCGCTAATATGAGAGTCATGAGCTCATAAAGCATATTGGTTCAAGAATCATTATGTGTCCCTTCCCTCTTTCGTAGAAAGACGGATGCTTTGCTCCTCATTTTAGTCCTTTACTTTTACAAGCTTAATTAATTTATTTAATATAGGCTGTTGACAGTACTATTTGCTTGACTATGTAGGCACCGGAACAGGATGAGAATGCCCAAACTGCACCTGGGCAAAATTCGCGAAGGCCAAACCTTTCTTTGCAAATACCAGCTAGGACGTTGGATAGCCATGTAGCTACTTCAATGAGAATTAATATATCCCCCAGCCCCAGTTCGACAAGAGCTGGATTGCCCCCAAGGCCTAATTCAACCAGAACAAAGTCATCTATCAAGAACATCATTCCACAGCAGAGTTTTAGGGCAAGGAGTTCGGCACAGGAAGGTGATCGGACGATCCTTTTAATTCCTGGGACATCATCAGAAGGGCAGCATGATAATGCAAATACAGTCAGATCATTTTCTTTTAGAAAGGTCATTAACTCGTTATCAGCAAAACGTACCCATTCTTTGCCAGTCACTCCTGTGGCAACTTCAGACAAGGCTTCTTTTCCGGGAAATCACATAGAAAACCTGCCAACTATAGCTGTAAGTATATAGTATTATAGATTTTTTTTTTGTGCAGAGCTGTATCTGGATAAATGCTAGATAATGGTCTTTTACATGGGACCAGTTAGAAGTTAGGCCCTACAATCTTGTCAAATATTTGCAGTTTTACTTTGGTGGTGTTCTTTTAAAATGTCCTGCGATGTTGGCAGAATCAAGACGTTCAAGCTCAAATTAGGCGTTCGCTTTCAGTACCAGGAAATCGCAAAAACAGAAGTTTGAGGAGAGCAGATTCATTAGGTGTCATCCGTGTGATTCCAACAACCCCACGACCTGTTCCAGCTGATACAGTTGCATCAAGTGATGGTATTGAAGAAACAGTGGAAGGTATCATGTCTTCTTAAGCTTTCACTCGGATAGTTGCATATACCAGTCCATTTGTTTTAAAAAACAGCATTTGTTCATTCAAGTGCATCCTTGACAGTTCCTGGAGATGAAGGCGAAGATATTCCTGAAGAAGAGGCGGTCTGCAGAATTTGTTTTGTTGAACTCAATGAAGGAGGGGAAACACTTAAAATGGAGTGCAGCTGCAAAGGAGAACTTGCCCTTGCTCACCAAGATTGTGCCGTCAAATGGTTTAGCATCAAGGGAAACAAGATATGTGATATCTGCAAACAAGAAGTTCAGAATTTGCCTGTTACTTTATTGAGAATACCAACTCAAACTGTTAACAGGCGGCGACTAACAAATGGTGCTCAGCAAAGAGCATCTCAGCAATACAGGTAAAGATAATAGAGAGAATGGGCTGGTTCACGAGTATTTATTGCTCTCCTGATATGGTGATAGGGTTGGTACTGTTATTTGTTTTCTCCTCTTTTGAGATTTATGAATCAGAAAAGAAAAAGCTTGTATTCAAATTCATTTTTTACTTCTTTTGTGCTCAGCTCCCTCTTAGAAAACGGCAATGCAATAAATGTTCCCTGATGATTATGCATGTTGGCTAAAATCTGACGCTTCAGTTTCTAACAGATTTTGGCAGGACATTCCAATTTTGGTGATGGTTAGCATGCTTGCGTACTTCTGTTTCTTGGAACAACTTCTGGTCTGTGTTTCCTTCCATCTTTCTTTACCGATCCATTTGAATGTAACTGCACCTTTTTCCTTTCAGATTTACGAAATCCATCTAAATGACATTGATTCTTTCAATGGAACAGGTTACTAATTTGGGGTCACGTGCACTGGCGATTTCATTGCCTTTCTCATGTGTGTTAGGCCTCCTTTCTTCCATGATAGCATCCACTATGGGTAATAAAATTTATTCTCTTCTTTGCCATGGCTGCTAATATAAGTACTTAGAACGCCATAAAATTAGTTCCTTTATTGAGAAAGTAAAAGGCAATTTCAGTTTTCTGTAAGTGGTGGAAGACCTAAACTATTATAGTTCACTATAGCATAATCCCATTCGTAAACCCAAATTAGTATTGAATTTGTTTGATGCTGTGCTATGGATTCAAAACTTACTAGGAAAACCAGTGGTGGCATATTTGATTTCAGTATTTCTGCAGAAAAACTAAAACTTCATAATCCTATTTGCTTAGGGTTGATTATTTGTTATTTGGTGGACTTTTCTTTTATGCCACCGTTACAGTCCAATTCTTCTTTGATTCTACAGTGACCAAAAGCTATCTATGGGCCTATGCTTCTTTTCAGTTTGCTATTGTGATCCTGTTTGCTCATATCTTCTACAACGTGGTATGGACTCCTCCTACATTTGATACATATAATGTGTTTTACCACACTGCTTATTATTATCATCACAAAATTTGCAGTTAAAAGTGAATTCAGTCCTTGCAGTCCTACTGTCTTCATTCACTGGGTTTGGTATTGCAATTAGTACAAACTCATTGCTGGTAGAATACTTGAGATGGAGATCTAGGAGGAATCAACAGTTAGCAGAGCGTGCTAATGATGGTCATTATCCAGAATCCGGGAATAATGCTGTAGTTGAAAACAACGGTGATAGGCAGCAAGGGCAGAATCCAGAATCTGGGAACAACGTTGTTTGATCATTCAGGTGTGTTAACACCAAATTTGAGATGTAGTGCTTCACTTTTTCTCGAGTACCTAGAACTTCCACTGCTCTTTATGCATGTGCTCACCTCCGTTCTGGCTGTTAGCTTCTACAGAATAAGAATAAGAGGAACGATTGTGAATAGCCCGTCTTTGATCTACGGAGTTGTTATAGATTGTCGGACTTCAGAATCGCAACTGCAGGAGTGGAAACCAAATTTCCTGGCATCTGCAAAGCAGGCTATATTTCACTTGGAGTTGGAGAAGTAGTTGAGCCAAAATGTCCAATGTGCATGATATTATTCTAGCATAAGATAAAAAAAATGTGGTTTCTTCAGTATAAGCTTGATAGATCAGATATTACGAAATTACATCACAATAGTGAGTGCAGCTAGTCAGCTAGAGCTTGTGATTTTTACCAGTCATATTGGCATATAGGTAATGAAATATATTGTATACCAGAGCTGAGAGCTCCTTGGTCTACGTGTGAGAAATTTTTGTAAATGAATTTTTGGGTTGCAAGTGTGACACAGTTGTCAGAATTGAGAACCACAGAATTGTGCATGCAATGCGGGATACTGAATGGAACTATGAAAGTGATATTCACTTCATAGAAAGATAGTGGTGCTTGTCTAGTTGTTCTGCAGATTCTGCTCTGTACGTCCATGTTCAATTGCTAATTGATATGAGTGCAATTAGATGATGGTTAGTCACGTAATCCACCGTTCTAAAAAGCCAACTATTGGCATCTTGCATGATTATTATTATTGTTATTTATTTTTCCCAGGGAGTTATATCATGTAGTCATGCATGCCACCAGAGAGAAAAAAAAATTTAACATTTTTTTAATCAATATTTTAATATTAACCCTCGGGAAAAAATATTTTTATTTCTAACCCTTTTGGCCGCGCCAACCCGCTTTAACACGGCAAATAGGCCTTCTTGCCAGCAGTCACGCGGCGCGTCGGGCGCCACGCCGGCCTCATTGCCGGGCGATCATTGCCGTGGCATTGTGGGGCCACCAATACTTGCCACGCCAAGCCGCGCGCGTGGCAAGATTTTGCTTCAGGTCCATCAAGGCTTCGGTGACGTAGGGCCCACCTTGCCGCGCCATGCCGCCCGGTGCGTCAAGGCCACCTAGTAAACCCTGCAGAGCTCCTCCTCCCTCGGCTATTCTTCATTTTATCCCATCTCACTTCTTCTCTAACCACTCTTTTCCTCCTCTATTGCCAAATATTTTGAGCATTAGATCCGGCAAGATTTTTTAGGGGAAAGGCTTCATTTCATCACGGCAGGTGACCCTCTCTCCTTTGGTGTCTTTTGGTTGCATTTTTTGTACTTTTCAATTGATTTAGGGTTAGGGTTAGGGTTAAGATTAGGGTTCTAGTTAAACTTAGCGTGGAGAAGTATGGATTGCGTAGTGACTTTGTCTCCATTGATAATCTTTTGAAGATGTATAGATTGTGTAGTGATTTATTTTCATAATATTTCATTAATATTATAATAGATTTATGGTTAGGGTTAGGGTTAGGGTTAGGATTCTAGTTAAACATAGCGTGGAGATGTATGGATTGCGTAGTTGTTTTGTCTTCACTGTTGATCTCGTGAAAATGCCTAGATTGTGTAGTGAATTTTTTATAATATTTGATATAGTATTAATGTTAAGTCTAAGATGTATGTTTATGCGGAGTATGTTTTGATAAAATAATTTATTTTCCCGTCATTTTGCACTATATTGTAGGAAATAATAGTGGGATGGCGAAGCCATTGCTCAAATATGAGAATTACCCTAGGGGTAAGAATGCTCCAGTTCGGGCCTCACCGTTTTCGGTTCCACTTTGTGAGCACGGCCTTCCTGCGGAGGTTCAGCAGTCGAGGGACCATGATACTGCCGGTAGAGCCTTCTATATTTGTGGTGTGAAGAATGAAGACATTGGCGGGTGCTCTATTCGGCAGTGTTGGTTTTTTGAGTGGATTGATGGACCTGAAATGTTTGATCCGAGGATCCGGCTGTTCCCATGGCGCTCCATGGAAACTAAGCCAATGCAGTGTTTCAGGCGTTGGGTTCCTCCTCCGCCAAATCCACCGGAAATGACAACGGAGGAGAAGGCGGTGGCAAGTGCTAACCGGGTAGTAAACCCGCCTCTACGTCATTGCTATGTTCAGTCCATATTAGTACGGCCTAACCTAGGGGTGGACTTTATCCCCTTCTTCCGTTGCTCGAGCAACGATCGGGTAAGTGTATGCATGCCTAGTCCATATGTAAGTTAGTCTCATGCATGGAAGTTGTTCGATAACAATGTTATTTTTTGTAGGATGGATGGCCTCTCTGTGATTTTCAGGAGTACATTTATGGACGCAAGGCTTGTTGGCCATCTAATGAGGAAGTGAAGGCCTTCAACTCTGGCGAGAAGAATTGGCCATGTGAGCAAATATCCACCCACTACATGTAAGTGCGGCATACCGGCTCGTAGAGGTGTTGTGCCATCGGAGCTTAGGTATGGAGGGTATTGTGGCAACTCCTATGGAGAATTTTGGGTACGATTTACTTACATCTGTTTTATTTCAAATTAAAATACCACAGTGCATGTTTAGCTTGATGATAGTCGTTCCCGTAATATTTGTAGGAGGGACGGACGTGTGACTAGGAGATATATAGCGAAAAACAAGACTTCGAAGCTGAGATTTTGAATTTGTGTGAGCAGGAACAAGCTAGAAGAGTAGAGAAGAGGAAACATAACATAAGGCATGATTATGGTGTACTCATGCCGTCTGCTGAAGACAGGAAGAAGGTTATCGATGACATGATCAGGGTGCGTAGGGTGCCGCCACGTGGCTACTTCACCGAGTCAGAAACTTTGGATTACTGGAGGAGGCGTAGGAGGAGGTACCCACCTTGTGTTGATCTAAAAGAGGTCAGACAGCAAAAACAGCGGCAGAGGCAGATGGAGAAGGAGCGAGAGCTTGAGGAGAGAAGAAAGAAGATGGCGGAAGGTTCAGTCATTGACCTCGTGGCCAATTACCGGCAAAATTCATGGGAGGCTCATTTGCAAACTCTGCGGCGCAACAAGGCGAGGAGGACGGTGGAGATGGAGACCATGAGGGGTCTTGTTGGTAACTTGCCTACTATCGTGCCGGATGACGACGAGGAGCCCGAGGAGTGAGACCGTGTTTGTTGAAGTTCGTGATGTAATATGTTGTTGAACTTAGTTGAATGTTCCTTGTGGTACTTAGAACCTTTTAAGTAAGCGGTACATTTAAATATGTCATATGTTAGTTGAACAATTAATCTATGATACGTTTGTGAGTAAGGATAATAAGTATTAGTAGCTATAGCGATCGACGATTACATTGGTATTTGGTAGCTATAGTGGTTTTGTCGCCTCCTGAGAGTTGCATTGCACTGTGTATCTCTATAGGGAAGACATGGATCTAATATGTTATTTGAACATATTACTGAAAACGTGGAAAAAGATGATCTTCAAAGTGACATAGTAGGCAAGACATGGACCTCATGGGGGTCAATTTGCCATTGCCTCTTTCTTGGCCAGATTGGTGACGACTATAAGCAATTCTTATACACATATATCCATGGGGGTCATGAGCACCTAATTTTACACTATCGTGCATAGAAGTTCAATCTTTATTCTTTTTCCCCTTTTTATCATGGACTATACTTATTTTCATGTAATGGAATTTAAAAACATAAATGAAAGTAAAATCTACATTCATTTCAATACATTTGTGTTGATACCAACCATTGTAGCTCTTTTAAAAGTAAAACATATTTGATAATTCAAAAATTTGAAAACTAAAAGAAGTAAACCTATACCCAAAATCCTTTTTATCTGGCATTAATTTGGAACCGCGTGCATCTAAAGCACCCTTTACTAAAATCGATGTAGTTGTATGCAAACCTAAAGCAATAGCATGATGAACCAAGAAATCCCCGGAAGCAACTAACTTAAGTTCCGGAGATTCAACTCATTCCGACCCTGGGAGTAGAGCGAAGCGCACCCGATAAATAACATATTTAGTATACTTGGGCACATTGAATTAACTCGAGTATGTTGATGATAGAAACTCGGGAAAGAAAGAAAGTAGCAGGTATTTCATCACCCTCTGGGCTCTGGGACAGAAGAGTAGGAGATTGGAACACGGAAGCTTAAGGAAAGAAAAAAGTATGTCTACAGTACCACGCCATTCCCCCTGGCGCGGCAGTGCTGGGCTCCCGCGCCCGGGGCCTACGCAATGCAGAGAGCCACGGAGGTCTCTGGCCTGTGGTTGGGGCCGGCGCGGTAGTACTGCCTTGCCGCGCCAATCCGACCGGGCGCTGCAAGATCTTGGGCGCCTGTGGCTCGCTGCATGCTGAGAGGCACGGAGGTCTCGGCTTTGTGGTTGGGGCGGCGGTAGTAATCGCTTGCCGCGCTAATCCGACTGGCGCGGCAGTACTGGGCTCACGCGCCTGAAGCCAGCGCAATGCAGAGAGGCACGGAGGTCTCTGGCCTGTGGTTGGGACCAGCGCGGTAGCCCAGGAATGACGCGCCACCAGGAACGGCGTGGCAGGAGCAGCCCACCCACCTGTTCTTTGTTGATGGGTTGTCGGCAGTGTGGGCCTTGCCGCGCCAGCCCGCCTGGCGCGGCAGTTCTTTGTTGACGCGCCTGTTCTCCTGGCGCGGCAAGTCTTCTCCAAAACCTGCAGTACCAATACCGACAGATTGCTTTCTTTATCACTTGGCTGCCCGAAAACTGCAAAGAGGCAGTGTGAGAACGAAATAATTTTTTCAGTGCAAACTACCACATCATGAGAATGACGTGAATTTACATAATGGCTCCTGAGTCTTGATGTTTAATAAATCCAATAAAAGTGTGTGCCAAATATTCTAATTACTTGTACTTCGTTGATTATAATGTAGGATGTAATTTCACCGGACCAATAAAGTTCCTTTGATTATTAGGAGTGCAAAGGACCACATTAATCTCTTGTTCTAAAAAAATATCATGTAATTTAGTTTAGTGTCTCAATCTGGTTTCATCCACGTAGGGGAAATACAGTCAGATAATTATATTTCAGTGTTGTTTGAAACAAGCAACAGTACCAATTGGGAAGAAACGAGGCATGTGATTGCAGTCGCTGCTCTCTGTATCACAATAGAATCGCTCGTTCACAGATTTTATCTTGTTTTTCAATTGATTTCATTTCAGCTCCATAAGTTCATTTCAATTGATTTTATTGGTAACAAGTATGCACTATAGGTCTACACCGAGGGAGTGGAATAAAAAATATGTTATATACAAAAATTAGTGTTTACATCACAAAAGGTAGTCTTCCCTGACTTCCTTTGCCAAAACATCACAAAAGGTGGTCTTTGATGTCTTCCTTACACAAAACATCTGACTAGCGAGGAACAACTACTGCTTAGGGCCCCCCCGGTGTGAAAGGAGCCCTCGGCCGGCGAGTCTTCCCGGGATTTGTCCGTACGACGTTGTGGTTGCCAACGTCGCTCTGGTCACGGGCACGCCTACGGCCTTGCCGCCTGTAGACCACCGTCTCAGGGTGGAGGGTGCTTCCGCTAGGGCCCTGTATTGAAGCGACATTTTCAAGTTAGTTTGCAAAATACGAAGAAAATGGCGGGGTGGGCATAGACCGCGTACCGCTCCCGGGGTGGGCTGTGTCTGGCTCAACGGGGGGGCATCTGACATCTGGCTCAATCGTAGTGTGCTCCGGAAGGTAGGGTCGTCGGTGGAGGAGTCCGAGTCGTCCTCCTGGCCAGCGTCTTCATTGTCCTGCACCGTAGAAAGAGCCCGCTTACCGCGAGCCCTGTCTGCAAGAGCGTCGGGGGGAGGTGCCGACGAACTGGCCGACCCTGACGGCGTCCGAACTGCCATGGCCCCTCCCCAAACGGGGGTCCGCTGGCTCGACGACTGCTGCGGAGGAATGCCGCCTCGCGCTGGCCCCATGTCTGCAGTATTCATGCAACTCATTTTGTGGGCTAGGCGGCGGCAAACCCTGGTCACGGTCTGGAAATAGGCCAAGCAGCGACAAAAAGGTTAAAAATATGCATTCAAAAATGCTCCGACACATGCGCAATGTCGTACCTCCGCAAGGGTGCGTAGGGCACCACTCTCCCGTCCACCGGCACTGGCGAGAGCGACCCCAGCCTCATTGGACAGGCGTGCAAGCTGTGTAGCCTACAATAATAAAGGGAATGTTAACAAAAATTCATTTAGAATGCAGAAATCACATACTGCACACGTCTGAATTCGTTTGTAGGCCCACTTACCATGTAGTGCTGCAGTGGGCCTCTCTCTGGCTGCACCCCCTCCCGTGTGAGGTGGTCGTACTCATCGGTGATGTCGTCGTCAGAGTTGGTGTCACCGATGGGTACGTTGGTCGGTCTGAGCCTAAGGAAGAGGCGTGTCGAGCAGTGCAGCCGGGCCAGTACTCTCGGGCGCTGATCGAATGCATTGCTCCATTGTTGGGCTCGATCCTCTCCCTGGCGTCCCACCGCTGAAGAGACACATGGTGGGTAACTCGCCAGTCCAGCTCCCTATACCGCTTGCATCTGTCGAACCTGCCAATATCAATGATCGTTTAGTGCAGACAATCAAATACCAACGAATGAAATGCAAGTACGAAAACCAAGTTGTCACCCGTGCAGACGCTGATCCGTGGAGACAACGGGCGGTGGGTCGTCACTGCGATCGAATCTGTCATAACACCGCAAGGAGGTGCCACTCAACCACGTGAAAGAATATGAGGGGAGTCACCACCCTCCACAGCAATCTGTCTCGAGTACAAAGGGGGCTAAGTTCCATCCCCTCCACCTCGGGCCGCTCGTACGGTGTCCACAGTACCTACACATTAACAGCATGACCAATCCATAGGGCAACCGAAGAGTATTAGTAAACCAAACCATTTTATTCCTACTAACTTGCCACTGCGTCACGCAGTCCAACTCATTCGTGTATGTCAGGTATCTTCTCTCGGGGTTGCCCCGCACCAACCTAATGTTTTTCCAAAGGTACAACAGGGTCGATCTGCATCCCTGGATGTTCCACACCTACAGTGCGACAGAAGTTAGAAACTCACAGAGATATCGATAAGACCATATGTGATGCAATACGTACAGGTACTGCAGAACAGTGTGGCCTCCCAATTGGAAGCCGCTCCCAAGCCCAAACCTGTAGGAGGTACAGACATCCTCCTAGGCTCACAGATGCCACCGTGCGTCTATAGGCCACGCACAGCTGGCGGTATAGTCAGGCAAGAACAGCCGAGCCCCAGCTATACGTGGCCACGTTCTCCCAAGGCTGGGCAAGCAGAGGTAGCATGCTCCAGGTGACGGTGTTCCCGGACGCGTCGGCCAGGAGGAAGCCACCGACCAAGTGCCATAGCCACACTCGTGCGTGCCGCTCGACCTCAGCCTCCTCAGCGTGGAGAGGGCAAAAGGGAAAACTCTCGCGCAGCCACGCGGAGCTCACACCAGACGTCTTCCTGCAAACAAATATTCGTACAAGCACAAAATTAGTGACTACAACATAAAATGCTGCACATACACAGATACAGTTTGATTAACTCGTACTTGCTCCGCTGTTGGTCGTCCTCTGGGGGCTGCACGCCAAAGACGCCTTGCACCAGATCGCGCCAGGTGGCCGTGTTCAAGATCCCGGTCACTGCAGCGCCCTCCAACGGTAACCCGAGGATCATCGCCGTGTCCTCCAAGGTCACCGTCATCTCCCCGCAGGGGAGGTGGAAGCTGTGCGTCTCAGGCCTCCAACGGTCCAGAAGGGACGTGAGGAGAGGCCCGTCTAGGTCCGGCAGGCCAAGGGTAACAGTCACGAGCGGATCGAGAAGCGGCTCGCGCCAAGTCTGCGCGAACCTCTCGTCCCCATCGTCGGTCTGACGAGCGTCGCGTCTGAGGGGACGAGCGAGCTAAAAGCGCAAAAAAAAAAACGAGAGTCGATCAAGACGATAGCAAAACAAAGTGCAATGCATCGACAACAATAAATAGCCCAACCTGTCGGTCATCGGCGATGCGCCGCGCACGGTGCTCCCTCTCGTAAAACGACTCAAGGAGCGGGTACCGAGGGTCTGCCATCCTGCACAAATCAAAGAACAGAGTTAAATAGCAGCGTAAATTGTTCTATGCAATTATATATTCAAACAAATTTTACAACGGCCCTATTACCTGAACACGTTTTGTACCGCTAGTAGAACCCTTAGTCTTCTTTTGGGTCGTGCTCCTAGTGTTATGCTTTTTGTTATGCGTACTCACATTGTGCCCAATTCTGTGGCACTTAGAGCATCGGACCTCCCCAGAAATCTCGTCAAAATCCCCGGTTCCATATCTATTGTCACCGTACCCTTTCATCTGGTCCATTTCACCTCGAAGCCTCTTCTTTTTCCGCCGGCCTTTCTTATTCTTTAGGAGGACAGGATCAGGCAAATAATCGAAACCATTATACTCGGGCCACTGCGTGGGATCAAGATAAGGCTCGAATGTAGGTTCCCATATCTTCAGCGTGTGTGCCTGAAGGTACAGAGGAGACATGTATTTCGCAGCTTTGTGGTCCAGGCCTCTGGCGGAGCAAGCGGTGATCAAATGCGAACAAAGGGCGTGAAGAAGCTGCGGAACCTTGCACGTGCACTCCGCTTTTTCGATGTCAACTTTGTAGTTCCTGTCACCGAAACGCTCCCCCCCCGGATTAGTTTCCCGGCAGACTTAACAGTATAGACCACTCTATTCGGCCCGTGTGCTTCTGCCATATGGTTTAGAGCCAGCTTCTCCTCTTTCTCCAAATGAGCGGCACCTGCCTTTCCCCACTCCGCCCCTCCATCAATACCATTCTTTGCTAAACCCCACCGATCAACAAAGTATTTGTTGCACTTTTGGAAAGAGTATTGTACTATTCCAGAAACCGGCAAGGCACGAATCCCTTTGAACACATTGTTCCAAGACTCCGCGCCGTTTGTGGTCATGATGCCGTAACAGCAACCACCTTCGTCGAAAGCAAGCGCCCACTTGCTCTTGTGCACCAACTGTTCCGCCATCCATACCCTCACCTGATCGTTCAGCATCATATCTAACTCTTTCAACTTTTTCTCGAAAATTTTCTCTTCTCTTGCGCAACAAACCTCCTTCAGCTTGGACACCACCTCCTTTTTTTTATGTCTTCCCCATATATTGGCTGCGAAGTGTCCCATGCACCACCTATGCTCAAGAGGTGGAAAACCATCGATTTGTTACACAGCCGCATTTAAAATGCCTTGGTGACGGTCCGAGATCATGCAAACCTTTCTGCCCTTGCCGAGAACCTCGCGCCTCAGAATCATCATGAACCATGCCCAGCTAGCGTTGTTCTCGCCCTCGGCCATTGCAAATGCAAGAGGCACCAATTGATCCTCCGGATCAACCGCAACGGCCGTCATCAACACACCCTTATACTTGCCGGTTAGGAAGGTGGCGTCGACGAGTATGACCGGCCGACAATGCTCGAAAGACTCCGCACATTGGTGGAAGCACCAAAACACACGCCGAAACACATACCGCAGACTGTCATTCTCATTGACCAAGTAACTACCACCTGTGTAAGTATAGAACTTTGTACCCGGGTTAAAGTGTTTAATTGCACTCAAGATCCTTGGCACCAAGTTGTACGCCTCCTTCCAGTCCCATACAGCATGTGCATGGCGTGTTGCTTTGCTCGCCATGCTTTGAGTACTTCACGCGGTACCCAGTGAATGCAAATATGGACTCTATCAATGAGGCAACTGACACGTCACTATCCACCGCGACAATGCCAGCGATACGACGGCCTAGGTACTTGACCGTGTTTTGAGAATGCACCCTCTTTGTCTTCGATGAGCCACACGTGTACGATTGCCTCACACGAGTAATCTTCCATCTCCCATTATACTTGTTCGGTCGAGCCCACACGCCCCACAGGCATCCTTGCTTGCACATCACCGTGTATCTGACTTTGGCGTTTGAATGCATCACTGTGTACGACCTATGGTGCCTCACCGCATAGTCCATCAAGAAATACTGCAAATGCTCCAACGTGTCGAATGCCATGCCCTTTCGAATCTCTAGGTTCTCAGCATCCGGGAGTACTTCGGTTGACAACAAGCCGCTCTCACATATTGCCATGTGAGTTCGGCTTAGGTCGTGATACGTCGCTACAGTCGGCGCATCGACATCAACTGACTGCAGCTGACTCCTTTCCTTTAAGGACAAAGCGTACAATGTTGGCCCTCTAACCAGCACGTCTGGGGTAGGAACCACGTCGGCACCTTCTTCGTCCACCGCATCTTCTTCCTGCACCACATCTTCTTCCTCCGACTGTACTGATATTTCATGGCCTTGTACCACCTCTTCTTCTGCGGCCTCCTCATCCGCGGATTCATCATCTGATCCTAGAGAGATTTCATCGACATCCACCTCACGTTCTTCCTCCTCAAATGCTCCATCATCGAAATCATCCATGACAAAGGCATTATCAAAGGTAACACCTAGGTCTTCCATCACCTCCCCAGGAAATGCTTCATATATTACTCGGGTTTCTCCATCTATGGCCACATCCTGAGTCAACTGCTCTGCAGGCTCCTCTTCCTCTGCAATTCCCACCTCTTGAGTCAAGTACTCGGCAGGCTCCTCTTCATCCACAACTCTCTGCACGGCTTGTACAAGAGTTGCTAACGACCTACCCGCAGGAGAAATATCAATCACCACCTCTCAACAGCTAACATTGCAATTCTTCACAACTTCCTTATAATTATTCTAATCCGACTCCGATGCAATCTTCATCATCACGTAGTGAGCCCTAGCCTTCCCACAATCGAATCTCCCTTGCAAAAACAATTCACCTTCACCAACACCACATCTCACCACAGACCGACATCGGGAAACTAAGTCATCATAACTTGGGGTCCTATCAAACAACACAACCTCTTCCTTCATATTCTCAAATTCCCCGTTTTCTCTAACAGTTCCACCATGAAACAATCGGACTAAACGATCCATCTACAAAATTGCATATAACAAATGAAAATGATTTAGCCCTAAGATGCATAGCACCAATTTATATAAATTTTCCTTTCGATTTGCCCTAATATATTCGTTGCATATTAACAACTATATGAATTTCCAACATTTATATGCACTACCTATTAAAAAAAACCCTTAGCTATTATATGCACTACCTACAAAAAAAACCCTTAGCTAGCAACAATAAAAAACCTAACTTTAAATTAGCACCTAACTTGTTTTCACCAAACTATGGACTACATATTATATTGATCAACATCTTTTTTTCACACATAATATGGATTAGCAACAAAAAAAAACTAACTAAATACATGTACATATCTACACCTATATTTGGAGTCAAAATCGATGCATGCAACAAATTCTACACGTTAATAGTTTGGACAGAATGTCCATAGCGAATCGCACGATACTCAGATTGAACTAAAAAACTTAAAATCAAACATAAATCCACATTTTCATTTCAAAAACCACTACTCAAAGAACTACGAAATGCGCTCAATCGAATGCGAAATAACGCAAGTGAAGATGGGCATTACCTTCCTAGGAGGGTGGGGAATCTGTCCCTAGTCTCTGATCGACCGGCAAACGGCGGGCGGCGGCGGGTGACTGCGGTGGACGGGAAGCTAGGGCTAGAGCAAAGCCCTCTGGAAAGGGCTCGGGACCGATTTTAGTTTGGTCCTGCCGCGCCAAAGCGGATGGCGCGGCGAGGACAAAATTTCCAAACACCGACTAGAGAAACCACTGCCCCACGGTCAAGATCTTGACGCGCCAGTGCCATGGCGCGGCAAGGTGAACCCGCGTCTACCACGTCGTGTTTGCTGGCGCGAAGCGCTAACGTGGCAACCTTTGCGCGCCACATGCACAAAGCGCGGTGGCTAGCAACACGCGCGCAGCGGTTGGCGCGGCCAAAAGAGTTAGAAATAAAAATATTTTTCCCGAAGGTTATTATTAAAATATTGATTAAAAAAATGTTAAATTTTTTTTTCGCCACCAGATAGGTAGCAACTAGTATGTTTTAGCAGGTGAGAAGCACCATCGGATGATAAGAATAAACAGCATAGCCTTGTTCTAAAAAAAACAGCATAGCCTATACTACTGACCTCCTTGACCACTAATCATCGGAATCTGATCAGTTTACAATTTTCTTTTAGTTATGACATTTCTAATCCAGAAATAGTGGTAGAGCATATACAATGGCCATGTCAGTCGTCTCTAAAATGTAATCATCGGATTCATGGTGAGGACATGAGGTGGATGAGTGAGAGAAAAAGGAGAGAGAATCTATCACAAAATTTGAGAAGCCAACGATGAAGAACCAGCCGTAGTATGCGAGCCAACTGCAACGCCAAAATAATTACCATCCTGTGTGCCCACCTTGCTAAACTTCCCCCTCTCTTCTTTGCCTCACTGCTACGTGCGAAAGCTCCCCAATCCTCATCTACCTCTCCACCGGGCGACGCCGCCAACTCCTCCATCTTCCTTTCCACCGGGCGGCACCCCACCTCCACCTTCCTCTCCCTCCGCACCGGGCTGCACCGCCACCTCCACCAGCAGCTGATTGTCCTTCCGCTGCTCCTCTCTCCATCTCCGCCTCCGCTGCTCGTCCTTTTCCTTTCCATGTGCCGCTGCTCATCTCTCCCTCAGTAGAAATCTGATCGCTTTACAATTTCTTTTACGTTACGAGATTTCTTATCCAGAAGTAGTGTTACATCCTGTTCCACAAACTACGTTTGGAACGCAAAAAAAATCGTAGGACGTAGCTAACTGCAATAGCAGGCAAGAACCGTGCATTCCTTCCAAACTGGGAGCCTTGTGATTGATTAATTTCAGGCCAATATATCCACTTCAAATGGCAAATGATCTTTTCAAAAGTACCAACGACATGCAGAAGCTGCCGGTTGCAGGGTTTCAAATCCCATTTTAAGCTCAAAAACCGCTCATCGGTGATTTTTGATTTTTTTTTGACTAAATTTGTAATTCGAAATTTGAATTAAATGGAGCAAGCTGAAAACGGAAAATAATATGCTTTTGATGGGAAATTATTTACCTGAAGCGGGAAATTGTCCAATTTTCACGAGGAATAGTGGGATTTTTTGGGAACAGGAAATCATTGAGATATTTCGAACATCAAATAGTTAAAGACAAAAAATTTAAATTGAGAACCATAAGTTTACACATTATGTAAAACCAAAAGTCTGCACCAAGTCTAGTCATATCACAAATTACATAACAATTTTCTCGTACCTTTTGATTTATTGCCAAATTCATATTCAAAATTCCGCTTGATTAAAGCGTCCATTTCGAAAAAAAAATAGTCATAGTCTTCCTACATATTAGTAGTATTTTTAGAAGTTTTTCCTTTTTTCTAATTTTGAATTTCAAATTTTGGCTTTTTTTTTGGACCAGGATCCTATCTCATTCCCGAGTGATTTCTGATTTCCCGCGGGATTTGGAACTTTGCCAGTTGCCTGTGTTGCAGACAAGGTTCACAACATCCTCAGTGTGGTTTGATAGGGGCAAATCACCTAGAGAAATTGGTCAAAACTAAAAAAATGAATTTACAATCGAAAAATTCATAATTCGGATCTCTTCCGATTCAAAATTGTGAAAAATTCAAAATCGGTTGATTTCGACCAATTTTTTACGAATTTCGATACAGGATTTAAATCAGATCAATTTTTACATATTTTCGAGCAAGTTTTGATGAAAATTTATCGTTATGCGAAATGCCAACCCTGGTTATAGTCTCCAATCTCTTTGGGCCTGAAAAGAAGAACATGTCCGTAACTGGAAATTTCGGTATTTGACACTTAATTCGTTGGTCTTTCTCTATTTAACACCTAATTCGTTAGCCTTTCGGAAGTTGACACCCAATCCTTGAATTCTTTGTTTCATGACACTCCTCCCATTATCTCCTATTTTCTTTTTCTTTTCTCATTTTCTATTCCTTTTCCACCTAAAGTGAAAAAAATATATGTCCCTCAACCGATGGAAAAACTTAAGCCTTCCGTCATATTTGAGTTCGGTCAAATCTTCAAATTTAAAAAAATTTCAAATGAAGAAATTTGACCGTGTATTTAAATTCAATTTGAAATTTGAAAATTATCAAATTATTATCTATACTATAAAGAGGGATCTCATCCCGTCTAACCGCGCGTCCACGTCATCCAAAAAACCTTGGCCGTCCGATCTGCGTCTCCGGCTCAATCCATCTGTCCGCTCGCTGCCCAGTCCCCACAAACGGATTGCGAATGCAAAAGCCCCCCCCCCCCGGTTTTTTCATTTTACGTTCATGTCCTCGGTTCTTGACGACCGTTTGATCCGCCGATCCAACGGACCTGCTGCGTCACCTTTGCTTTTATCCCCTTCTCTTTTTTCATTCGCAACCCGCACTCCTTCCTCCTGCTCCCAACCCTAGCACGCTGCGCGCCCCAGCTGCTTCGCCCCTCCTCCCCGTGTCCGCCTCCTCTCCGACTTCGCCTCCTCCCAGCTCCCCTCCCCGTCGGCGGCCGCCGCCACCACCGTCCGCTCCCGTCTCAGTCTCCCCATCTCCGCCCGCCTCCCCATCCTCAAACCCTACCACGCCCGATCTGCTACCTCACGCGATGCTCCGCCCCTTCGCCCCGTCTCCACCTCCCCGTCGTCCTCCCCGTCTCGGCCTCTTCTCCGCCCGTCTCCGCCTCACCGCCCTCACGTTGGCCTCCTCCCTCCCGGTCGCCGACGGCGCTGCCCAGGTACCTCGCGTGGTGCTCCGCCCCTTCTCCCCGTCTCCACCTCCCCGCCGTCCTTCCCGTCTCCACCTCCCCGCCGTCCTCCCCGTCTCCGCCTCACCGCCCTCGCGTCGGCCTCCTCCCTCCCCGTCGCCGGTCGCCGACGGCGCCGCCCAGGTTTCTCTTGCCTTCCTCCACGTCGCACCTTCTTGATGTAGTTGTAGCATATCAGAGCTTAGTGCCAACCCCCATGCTTACCTGTAGGTTCAACAATTGATTGGAATAACCTATCTACAAATTCTCTTTTCTCTGTGATAACATGTGACTTTCTACTAGCCATTTTGTTCAATGTAAGCCTTGCTAAAGTTGAATTCCGACATTCAAATCAGTCCGTGCCCACGAGTCTTTGGTCGCCAGGAGTTCGTGCTCTGCACTCAGTGACCAATTGGTCACCGAGAGGTGCTGCACTGCAAAGTAAAAACTCATCCTTTTACTCAAGATTCGTTAACAATTTCAAGTTTCATTGCACATTTGGGCTATTTTATATTTTATAGAATGCAGACTTCTATGCTATTATTGCTGGTAAATGATAAATGTTCTGAAATGTCCATCCTTGATGTTCTGCTAGAGGTAGAATTCATAGTTCATACTCAACAGATATATTTTGGTTTTTCCCCCCAAGCTGGTTGGATATATTTCATTATGTTGTTTTGCAATTTGATACCATATTTAACTTTCACAGATCCTTTAAAGTTCCGTTTTACTCATCAAACATCTTTTGTGAGGCAACACGCGAGCTGTTGGAGCAAAAGCAGAATTCTGCTCTATGTTGTAAGTTGGCTCAGTGCTTCTGTGTGGAGAGTACTAAATCAGCCGGTTGCTCATGTTACTTTTGATATTGCAAGATTAGCACATAGATTCATTCCACTTTTCAATATTATCTATGTTATTAATAGCATTACTACATGTCTCCCTTTTTTGTTCATGGTCCTTGCTATTGGTCACTGCTGTTCCAAGTTTTTTCATGTCACATTGCAACTCTATGTTCTGTATTTTGTGTTCTCTAAAGATTTATGGTGTTTATATGTTCCTATTTCTATATTGCCTTTTCTATTATCCAAAATAAATAGCTAACAGAATCCATAATATCTCAATGTACTTGACACAATACCTGCTCTATTAGGAGTATGATGTCATCAAAAACAGCCTATACAGATGCTGTCCCAGTTCCTGTTTACTGATCTCAATTCAATCTCTCCTCCCAGCTATAAGCCTACATTTTTCTGTCGCTGTTCTCCTACAGTATGTTGATTCAAATGAGACTGCTAAAAATGCAATATACAGGACAAATTACAGGACTCAGTCTCATTGCTAACAACAAATGCTTCTTTCTTTTAATCATGGTCTTGCAGTTCTTCTTCTAACCATGATCTTTCAATAAAGCTGATATGTAGAACAGTTTGCCCTTATAGCCTGTAGTTCCACAATGAATTCGATATGACCTGCATCCTTCTCTTCTCTTTCTTTTTTTTCCCTAAGGACAGAATAGTGATAAAAAGAAAAATAACCTAAGGACAGGATAGTAATCAAAAGAAAAACAACCTTCATAGTTTTTGACATAGGCCAGCAATGGCAGCAAAAACAATCTTCATGGATGATGGTTCAGTTTCTGTTTTCGCTTAACAATCCACTTTTTGGTTTGGATTACGAATTGGCTGCCCCAGTTTCTGTTTACAGACCTCGATTGGACCTCTTCTTCCAGTTAAAAACATACATTTTCCTGCCTCTGTTCTCCTACAGTTTGTTCATCGAAATGAATCTGGTGAAAATGGAATATGCAGGCCATATTATAGACCTGAATTTTATTGATACAATGAAGTCCTTTTAACCATAGTCTTTTAATAAACCTGATATAGAAAACAGCTTAGCCTTTTCCTTTTTTTTCACTGTACAAGTTCTGTTTATCCATGTGGAAAAAAGAAAGGCATGTGCAATTTATAGCCACACCACAGTGTTATTACTACACGAACACGCCTTTCTCACTTGCCAGCAACAGTGATCGTTAGGATTGGCCCTTACAAACCTTGCCCAGTTTCTATGCACAACTTCTAACTCAG
Source organism: Olyra latifolia (assembly GCA_036346145.1). NCBI lineage: Eukaryota > Viridiplantae > Streptophyta > Magnoliopsida > Poales > Poaceae > Olyra > Olyra latifolia. The sequence continues at coordinate 4,620,743 of CM070528.1, read as the reverse complement.
CTTTTCCTTTCAGTTATACATTTAGGGCGCATAAAATTTCAATACAGATTATGCTATATAAAACTTGATCGAATGACAGACAAAACAACGGCTAACATTAAAGACTTTAAACTGGGCACTATCTTGCACAAGACCTGCTATAAAGAATATCACACAATGAATGCCATAGCATGCCAAACCTGTGACTATTTACATAAATGGCAAACATTTAGAATTTTACACTGGATGGCATGGTAAACCTCTGACTATTCGCTAGAGCTGAACAAGATCCTTTTGCTCAAGATTCGTTAACAATTTGAAGTTTCATTGCACATTTAGGCTATTTTATATTTTGCTCAAGGAACAATGATTTTTTTTCTCCTAGAGACAGTCATGTGTAATTCCTTCGGACTGTTCCAAGAAGAAATAATTGAGGATTTGGCACTTCCAACAACTGTATGCTTCATTACTATTGGTTTACCTCATTAGGTATGCATATACTTCATATCCAGCACCGTTATTATTTCAGTGAAGTATTGCATCTCTGTGTTTATATATAATAAACATTTTGATTATATTTCGTCTATCTGTTATAATCTATCATGCTATTGAGGATTTTCAAGCGGAACCTTACTTAATTACATTTCCTGTGCAATGGATAGTGATAACTTAATTTTGCATGATTACCTGCTATAACGAGCTTCCAACAATTGACTTTCTTCTCAGTTAGTGTATATAAACCAACTCTGTAGGAAAATATTTGCTCTATTTCATTCAATGATCTAATCATGCCGATTAAAGCTTCAGATTTTTTTGTTCAATTTATTTTATTCTTTAACTAAACAACACAATTCATGGCCATTGGAACAACCGGGTCGTGCACGCAGATGCGCGCGATCAATTTTAGTTAAGTGTCAAATAGCGAATAGAACATGAAGGGCATGTTTGGATCATGACCCTCAGATACCTTACCAACGAAAGATCATGCCTTTGTGATTTGGCCGTCGTTTGGTTCGCGACCTTCAATTGGCACAAAGGCAAAAAAATTTGGCACGCCGAGCTACAGTCAACGCGACGGGCTGCATTGGCGTGGGCGGCCAAATTGAGCACCAACGCGAGGGCGCGGTGGAACGGCACAAAAATTATGATGGGGGCCCAGCTGCATGCCAATGCTATTGGGTGGCCGAGCAAGCGGACCGAGTTGCATGCGGCATGCAAAAAGCACAGGAATGACTAGTTAAGCAACGCGGGTTTTGTTTTTGTTGCAATTAAATTTCTCATTTTTGTATATATTTCATATAGTGTCCAAATTGCATGAAACAAATTTTATAATTCATCTAAAATCATAAGCAACTCATTTTTAATATTTTTCAAATTTTTTAAATTTTTATTTATTTTTCATTGGTCACTTTTTGAAGGCTATAAACCAAACACCTCAACTTTTACCAACCAAAGGTCATGTCCTGTATTGGCCATAACTAATACATTGGCATGGCCACCCAGGGTTACAAACCAAACACACCCGAAATACCGAAATCTGCCATGTAACTGAAGCCCTGACGGATGCGGCAGAGTTCGCATTCAATTTCGACTAGCCTTCTTGGTCGAGCGAGCGAGCAACAGAGCTCAGTGAAGAAGCGGATATGCAATGCAAGTGACCGCACTGCCACGTCGGACTCCCCACCAGCTTGGCCTCTCGACCTGCTCTCTACTCTACTCTGTAAGCTCCCGCTCGTCCTGCCTGCTCGGAGCAAGAGATTCTTGCGCCCTGCGAGATCGATTCTGGCGACGGCCGGCCGGAGTTGTCGCCATCGATTCGGCCGCAAAAAAATTGCTCCTTTCCCCTCCTGGTTCGGAAATGACTCTAATTGATTTCATTCTTGTCTATGGATTTTTTTTTGGTGAATTGGTCTGTTGAACAACCGTGGATTAATATCATCCGAGCGGATTTGGTGTTGGATTTTGGTACTGAAAGAACAGCGTGGAGTGAATTCCTTTTTTGGTGAATTAGTCTGTTGAACAACCGTGGATTAGTATCATCTGAGCGGATTTGGTGTTGGATTTTGGTATTGAAAGAACAGCGTGGAGCGAATTCGGCTTTGCCGTGTGCTTCACTTCGATTCAGGCTGCATGGGTTGTAATGTCTCACTTGTATTTTTGTGTAGCAACAATTTGGATGGAGAAAGCCTTGTGAAGTGAATCCAGGCTTTGCATTCGACTAGTGTCTCAGAGAGACAGAGAGCATGGGTGGTGTTGGATGGAGAGTTGCCTCAAAGGTGCAGAGATGGAGTTGGAACTGCCTCCGGGGCTTGGCTTCTGCTGCAATTCCATCACAACTGGAGGTTGCTAGCTATCCTGTGTTCTTTCTTGCAGTACCCAAATGCTTGATTGGTTGTGTATGGTTGTATCAACTTACTTTGACCAAAGTTAATTAAAAGGAATAAATTTTGGTCCTTCTTTAATATACTCTGCTAATTTATTTTTGAGCGCAAAGCTCTGCTAAATTATCATCGATTCGACACTGTGTGTGTTAATTAATAGGAGAAAACTTTATTTTCATACAAGTGTTGAAATTTTTCAGAGTGTTGGATTCATAGGACTCGGAAATATGGGTTCCCACATGGCAAGGAACCTGATGATGAGTGGACATAAAGTGTGTGTCCATGATATGTAAGTCACCAAGTCCTTGCATGTTTTCATTTTTTTTAGCCATGAGTTTATTGCAACTGTTTTTCTTGTCTGAATTTGTTTTGTTTATTAACTACATAAAAGGTCTCATATGTTAGTCTAATGCAATACTCTTTGGTGGCCATCTAAGTATTATTAGACTATCCAATAAGCATTGAATATGTGATATCAGCAATGAGAATGCCATGAAGAAATTCTCAGACGATGGAATTCCTACAAAACAGTCTCCACTTGAAGTTTCAGAGTCGAGCGATGTCATAGTTACCATGCTACCTTCCTCTGCCCATGTAAGTGGGCTCCATCCATAAACCCCACCTTCTTGTCAGTTCCTTTCGTGATTTCACCACCTGGATCTTGACATCAGAAATTAACTGTCCTTTCTTTTAGCATGTCCTAATTCCAGCTGTCTCTACAAACATAGCTTATTTTGTTTCCTGGAACTGTTGATTTAGAATTTTTTTTAAGATAGTAATGCACAAGCAGTGTAACTCAAAACATATCAAAATCCTTCACCAAATCAAATGCTCACATGATCACGGATGCTTTTCAGGTTTTAGATGTGTACAATGGACGGAATGGCTTGCTTGGTATTGGGGGCCGCCTTCGACCATGGTTGTATATAGATTCATCAACAGTTGATCCACAAACATCAAGAAACGTATCCATGTACATCTCAAGATGCCATTTAAAAGAAAAGAAAAGTAAGGTCACACCACAATAACATGGGAGCCATAATTCACAAGCAGCGTTTGATGGTTGAAATAATTTAATCTACATGTGCAAAACACAGCAACGACAGTTATCGATTCTTTTTATTGACAGAAACAATTAATACTAGAAATCTATCTAAACTTCAAACTTTTCACCTGTGCACCTGTTTTTATGTGTATGTTCAGGCTATGCTGAAATTCCTATGATGCTTGATGCTCCTGTGTCAGGAGGTGTTCCTGCTGCAGATGCTGGGACACTAACTTTCATGGTAATTTCTTTCTTGACATATTGTGTAGCTGTTATGACATTAAACAGAAAATTGGGTTGAACAGACTATTACATTATATAGAAGGATTGTGTTCATATTATGGTGCAAAGGAATGATGTACAGGTGGGTGGTTTAGAGGAAGCATATCTAGCAGCCAAGCCCTTACTCCTCTCAATGGGCAAAAAGGCGATCTACTGTGGCGGGGCTGGAAATGGCTCAGTAAGTTTTATTAGTTCCAGCTCTTCACTGAGATGTCTTCATAATTATTGGTGCACATATGATTCAAACTCACTTCTGATGTTTTGTTTATTAAGGCTGCAAAGATCTGTAACAACATGGCAATGGCTATCAGCATGCTTGGAGTTTCAGAGGCTTTTGCTCTTGGTCAGAATCTTGGGATCAAAGCAAGCATTCTTACAAACATCTTCAATTGCTCAAGTGCCCGCTGCTGGAGCAGGTATTGTCTCCTCTTCACCTTTCTTTTTGTGGTCCATGCTGGAGTAATCACAAGCTCTGCTAGTTCAAGCATTGGTAGTATGAATATGTGCATAATGGGTGAAATCATAGAATTTTGTTTTCTTACCGTCAGCTTCTAAGTTGCAGCATCTGAAGTTTAAATGGCTTTTATTTCATCGATTTCAACAGCGACACTTATAACCCAGTTCCTGGAGTGATGGCGGGTGTGCCATCATCTAAGAACTATGATGGTGGTTTTACCTCGAAACTAATGGTATGATGTAGACACAAAACTTCCTGCTTGATAAAAATCTATAATTTCAAGTACATGCTTTTTGGATGTGTCAAGTACATTGTTTTAATTCACTTAGGGCTGAACATCAGTATCTTATAAGATAATCTTATGTATATAAGTGAATCGCTTAGTTACAATTATTCCTATCCATATCTTGTCATCGATATGCTGTCAACAGCTTTTCCTTATTCTTAAGGAAGAACAAGAACAATAATCATCTGCATGTTATCAGATTAAACTACTTTCATCATTTACAGTCCTCTTCAGGCTAAAGATTTGGATTTGGCCATGGCCTCTGCATCTGGAGTTGACTCCAAATGTCCCATGGGTTCTGAAGCACTTGAGATGTAAGATTTTATCTCCCTTTACCAAGGCTCATCAATAACCATATATTTCCCCCTTTCTTTTGTTGCACGACTAAGCATTACCTTCTGCAGTTACCGAAAGTTATGTGAGGATGGCTGCGAATTCAAAGACTTCTCATGCGCATTCCGCCATTACTACGCTGGCAAGGATGAAAAATGATCATTACGAAAAATGATCATGTAGTTATGCCAGCTTACTTGCTACCTGTTAAATAAAGAGAGAAATAAAGCTGTTGCATTGTATGATCTGAGTGTAGACAGCAGTCACACAAGGTTGGAGTCTCTGTATTGTCAAAAAGAGCAGCTATACTCCCGCAAAGAGCCGAAGCTTGGTTCTGTTTTTTCAACATTTCTTCTTTCATGAGCTTTTTTTTTCCTCTTACTAGCCGAGGGCACGTGTTTTACTATGAATACATATCATACTCTTTTCACGGCGTCATATTCCAGATGTTTGATTCTTGCCTTTAGCTCCGCTTTTACTTTCACACTCGAACGTATCATGTCTGTACACCTTGCTCTGCTTCTGCTCTTGACTTTATCATGCTTTTACACCCTTGATTCAGCCACCACAATTTAACTTAGGCATTGATACAAATACTCGAGATGGGTTGGGATACATATTCGTGCTTCCATGTCATCTGATTCTATATATCTTGAGTTGAAACTTTCTAAATGCATCACATTAAAATAAGAAAGGTAGATGATAAGTTGATTTTACCTATCTTGAGTGGATCACATGCTTCCGAAATACAATATACTAAATTTTATACTATGAAATCCGTTTGAAGCATTCTTTTAAATCAAACAATCCTAATAAATTTATTTTTTTTAGATTAAAGCCATCTATTTTTTTTATGAAATTCTTTCCCATGGCACGTCAGCACCCCGTGCTTCCCTTACAGGGCCTACACCCTAGACGCGGATCTTCTACCGTAACCCAGAGGTACAGTTGCGGTCTTGTGAGAAGGGGAGAAGTAGGGCTGTGCACGGTTTTCTCGGACCGAAAAAATCATGCCAAAAAAACTGAACCAAACCGGTCAAACTGGTTTGACTGGTATTTGGTATACGGTATGGTATGGAAAAATTGAGCCATTTGGTATTCGGTATATTTGGTATATACCGCATGTAAACCGTGGTATACCAAATAAACCGAATTAGTTTTCGGACTCAACTTATCAAATAAATTTACTTGAAGAGTAGTTATGTAAACCATGTACTCATGTAAGAAATATAGTCTCTTTAAGCCTATTCAATCCAATATAAGAAAAATTAGAATGTTTCTAGATATTTGGTAATGTTTCTCGAGAATGATATTACCATGTGCCATAATATTGGTAAATATATATATATATTTCATATTGTAGGGTCATTTCAATTTGGTAAATGTGGTATTTACCGATACCATACCGAAATATTATGGTCTATACCGATACCGAACCGAGGTTTAGTTTGGTATATTTGGTATCTCATTTCAATTATCGTATTAGAGAAAAAAAACCGTATTTATCGAATATACCGGATGCACATCCGTACGTAGGAGAGATGATAGAGAAGAAAGGAGAAAGAGAGAGTAGGGGAGGTTAATTAGATAAAAAAATTAGATGGCTAAATAGGAGACACAGATTTCTAAAAGCAGAGCATATGAATCCTGCACCCCTGCGGCCCCGCCCTGACCTCATCCCCGGTCGGCCGCCGCGACCTGATCTCATCCTCCCCGCGGTGCCCCGCACCCCATCCTCCCGAGACCTCGCGGAGCTGTCCTCGGTCGCGCCGCCATCCTCTCCAGCGCAGTTCCTCCCCGTCACCCTCATACCGCCGGCTCCTCGACTCTGAGGACAAGCAGGGATATCCACCATACTACCAGAGCATAGCCTTCGTCTCCCGGAGTCGTCGCCGTAGGAGAACTCTCCCCCGAGATCTAACTCCCCGCACCCGGGAGCCGTCGGCGGAGGAGGAAGGAGATGCACGGCCGTCCTCGGCGCCCCGCCAAGCCGGAGGACGCGGAGGCGGAGGCAGCGAAGGCCGTCAAGCTCCGGGAACTCCAGGCCCAGCTCCTGCACAATCACCACTCCCGCACGTAAGTCTCCTCCCTCTTGGTGCTCAGTCTAGGAGGACAATGCCTTGCAACCGCCCTCACAGGGCTCGCAAGATCGAATTCTCACGAGCTGTCATGATTTGCCGATTGCTAGTAGGGATGTTTGACGTGGAAAGATGCAGTTTTGATGCTTCTAGCGTCACGTTCTTCTGGCTGATGCTTTCTAGGAGATAGAACCGGCCAATGTTGGGTAGATGTTTGATTAGGTCGTTTTGATTTCTTAGTTCATATTGCAACAACCTATCATTTGCTTAATCAGTCCTAGCGAAAGAAGATTAGATTCTTGTGTCCTACTGCTTCAAAGATCCTAAATTCAGGATACAGCACTTGTGCTCGATGACAGAATCAACTTACTTGGATGTCTGGGGTCTGTAGGTACACAAAGGAGGCACTAGGGCTGAGCTTCAAGCTTCTCGAGATAAATCCAGAGGCCTACACTGCATGGAATTACCGGAAGCTTGCATTTCAGCACAACCTTGGGGAGCTTTCTGACCCAGCGGCCATCAAATCTGCTGTTGATGATGAGCTAAGAGTAGTGAGTTCCGATTAATCAATTGGATCATGGATCAGATTGTCCTATGATCTTCGCTATCTCGTTCTCAATAAATCAAGTTGCTTGTCTTTGTGAAAGAGAATAGATCAGCCACAGATAAATAATTTTAGCTATTAGAGTCAGAGCATGCAAACAATAAGAGCTTTTGTGTTTGATGCTTTAGTTGTTTTGAGTTCACATATAGTCAATTGCTTTACAACCCTTAAATGTGGAACTTTTGAAGGTGGAGATTGCTTTGAGGCAGAACCCAAAGTCTTATGGGGCTTGGTATCATCGGAAGTGGTTGCTAAATCAAAAGCTTGCCCCTGTGGATTTCAAGCGTGAATTTGGCCTCTTGGATAAACTATTAAAAGCAGATGCGAGGAATTTCCATGGATGGAATTACCGCAGGTAAATTTTTTTTAAACTAAAATTCATATCAATGTAATCTGTTTGGATTGATTTCCCCCCTGCACAGGTTCCTTGCAAGATTTATGGGGGTGGCCGAAGAGGAAGAGCTCAAGTACACAAAGGATAAGATCTCTGAAAACTTCAGTAATTACTCAGCATGGCACAATTGTAGGTATGCAATTGTTAATATATCTTGTTTCTAAATTTCCACATGTCCATTTGGTGATGTTGGAATTTATTCTGAACATATATTGGAGCTAGTGGACAGGATCATGAAATATATGTAACTAATTACAGTCAATTGAGTGAAACTTAAGCTCCTACTTATGTTTTGCTTGTATTGAAATATGCACAAGTATATTGTGAAGTTGAACTGACGTTTGATCCATATGTATCTTGTGAAATAGCAAATGGAAACTTCATTACTTAGTTTCTTACGATTCAGACTAAGTTTCCTGTGATTCAGAATGGATATTGGTACCCTGCAATAACCCTACTTTCCTCAATTGGTGTGACATGTTTTAAGTACTTTCAATTGTCTTGGTCTTAATAGTTTCCCATCTTTAGTATTATGTTCTACTCATTGGTTTTGTGATTATTTTTTATGATATGCTGTGCTATATCCTGCAACGTCTCACTTTGTGTATCGCAGTGTACTTCTGTCCAATCTACTGATCCAACAGAGCAAAGGTTTAGAGTCAAAGCAGAAGATTTTTTCAGAGGAGTTTGAACTTGTGACTCAAGCACTATTTACAGACCCAAGTGACCAAAGTGGATGGTTCTATCACCTCTGGCTTTTAGCTCAGACATCTAGTCCAGAGAACCCACTGCTGATTTCTTCATGGCCTTTTGATGGTGCAAAGCTCAGTTCAACTTCGATCCAGGAAAAAGATAACCACAATACATTGTCTTCCTCAAGCTCCCTTCATTGTTACTCACTGAAGGAAGGGATTCTACCCATTGTTCTCATTTTCAACGATCCTGTCAAAGGATTAAATTCATCTAGTGTGAAGTTTAATTCTGATTTGGTGATTAGCAAGGATATTCAGTGGAGACCCCTCTCGATAGCAGACTCTGGATATTCTAATTGTTGGGCCACATTTCTTGAAATTACAAACAAAGAATGTAACAGTTCACAGCAATTTTCTGTTGAACTAAGCATACCCTGCTCTGATGAAATTATGTCTAGAAGTGGCTCTCACTACAATTGTCCTGTGCATATTACATTTACCATTGATCTCAGCAATAATGATGGTACAGCACATGATAATGATCTGTTCCATGACCCAATCTCCTGGGGTTGCTCAGAACCATTCCAGTCTCATGGAGACCCCAGTTGTATCCCTTGTGATCAGTTAAAGATCACTAATTCCTTAGTTCAAGAGGAGCCAAAATGGCGTTTGGAAAGACTATCCGATGAAATAGAAAATTTCAGAGAAATGCCTGATGAGAATAGGTTAGGCTCTACATTAATTTTGCATCAGCTGGTTAATGAATTTGACATCTGTTTTCACAACATACTCTCTCTTTCACAGTAAGTTCCGCAAGTTGACATTAGCACGGCTATTGCTTGCTCGTGCTGCAAATAAGTCTCGTGGAAATTCTCTTGTTGAAAGGAAGGGATCCTGTGAAGAGGCACTAGGGCTCTTTGGTGACTTGATTTACCTGGATCCATCCCATAGAAGGTACTATGAGGATGAGCAAAGCTTAGTCCTAATGGATCAGGTAACATGAAGAAAGTTTGAACATTTTTTTCTTAATGGAAGATTAGAAGTATTTAGGTATTGCTCTAGCTTCTTGTTTTTGACAAATATGAGAGCTTCAGTATTCATGGAATCGCCTGTCCAAAAACCCTGCACACATCAGCATTATGGCATATTAATTTATTATTCTACCATTTCCATGCATTAAGATGTATGGGGTTGTTTGCAAGAAATTTCTTGTGCCCCACATCTATCTAGTGCCTTTCTTTTTTTGTCCCCCACTTATATTCATGAGTTTCTTTTTTTGTCCCCCACTTATATTCATGAGCTAAGGTGAAATAACAAGTCTCACCTTTTACATGTTAATTCATTAGAATATTTCATAGCATCATGTTTTCTGTGTGTAACTATGTTATTCTAAGTCAATGACTCACATAAGCAAATCATTTGCATGTGCCTTAGAACCACCTAGTAATGCATGTAAATTAATTCATGCTTTGATCTGTTGAAACTCGACTTATCTAATTTTGAATCAATCATGTGGTGTTTAACACTTGCTAAAACTATGATCACTCAAATTAGAAAGGTAATATCGCTATTGGAAAGACCAAAAGGGTGAAGTATAGTTATTATCTTTCGAAATTCACACATCGTGGGATAATCATTGAATGGATCCTATTTTTGACATAGGATGTGCTGCTATTTAATTTATCCTGTTTTCGCAGTTAACGTGTAACATGGATACTTTCATGAAGTACTGTTCAGTGACTTCAGTCCAAGATCAATCAAATTTTGCTCTGTTAAATCATGTGCAACTTTGCCGATTGTCTTTAACACGCATTGGATTTCCTGAACGCTTGTTATGGGTTCAAATGCTGGACCTAAGCCATAACAGTCTCAGATCAGTTGAAGGTTAGATCTTTTTTAAAACGTGTTACTCTCATGTCGACTTTTAAAATCCTTTGGAATTGATAGTTGTATTGAACTAATTGCTATCTTCAAAGATAAATTGTTGAAGGCATAGGCTAATACCTGATGAATATGCTTGGCTACAATAATTAAATCTTTGGGTCTTTTCAGGTTTGGAGGCTTTGCAGCAGCTTGTGTGCCTGAACGTCAGCAACAACAAGATCAGTAGTTTCACATCGCTTGAACCCCTCACGAGGATAATTTCTTTGAAAGTACTGGATTTATCCTACAATGAGATTGGCGCTCATTCAATTGACACAACGCGGTATATCTGCTCTTCTCCATTTTCACACAAAGGCGAACCATGTGAAGCTTTTGAAGAGTGCCAAAAGAAAAACATCAACGTGGAGGAATTTTGGGATGCTATACTGTTCGTGAAATCTGTGAATTTGGCACAGCTTGACATCAAAGGAAATGCAGTTGCTGACAAGGAGAGCTTCAGAACTCTTGTGATGACACTCAGTCCTTCTCTAAAATGGCTTGACGGCGCATGTGTTCATTAACTGATGGTTTTCATCAGAGATAATACAAAGTGTTCGCCACAAATTTGCCCTGAATGTGGACAGTGAGGAAAATTGCGGGCGTGCCAGTGTATTAAAATACACAAAAAAGAAAGAATTGAGAACACTGTTATTTTTATTAAATAATAAAATACAAGTCCTCAAGAATTTGCGTCCATAGCTCGTAAGCTAGCCATCTGATTAGGCGGTGTAGTGGTTCTAGTTCCTGGGGCCTCGGAAGAACGCCCAGTTAATTACGTCCACGTTGAATGTGGACTACCTCCGATTAAGCTGCGTTTGTCATCTTCTTCTTGTTCCTTGCTTCGTGATTCACTATGCATGAGGGTGGAGTGTGTGTTGGTGTCGTGGCGTCGGCACATGGAGTAGCTGGATCCGTGCACCTTTGTAGCGTTGCCTTGTGCTGGCTTCGCTCGCCTGTGTCGCTTGACCTTGTTCGTCAAACGCTATATTGAAGCATGATGTAATAGTTGGCATGCATAGCTCTGCGCTTGGCTTGGATATAAATCTGATGACTTTACTACGCCGTCAAGGTGTCCTTGTGCATCTTGTTTTTGACATATGAATATTTTTATGGTCTTGAAATCGTCTGAGTTAGCACCGATGAGTAGAAAATAGCCTGGGAATGCCATCCAGACTATGAGTAAAGTAGTGGTCTGCGGGTAGAAGCATCCGCATTCGAGAGAGAGAAATACATAACAGTCCATGGAAAGAAGCATCCACGTCTGAGTAGAAGAGTGAGCATCTCTATAGCAATTTGGCAACGTCTCCATAGCAAAAGAGAGCTCGATGGTAATTTCGGACTAACAGCTCATAAGTGGCTTGTCATCGTGATGGATCAATATTTGAACTATCTTGGACATGTTTTAGTTATTGCATGTATATGCATGCCCATGCAACACACATGTATGTATACTATTCTTCTTCTCTTCCTGATTTTCTCGCTGTTCTTTGACTCCTCTTTAACAGCTGCATTGACTCGACGTTGCGTCTCCGCGGCAATAAGTTCATCTTGTGACGTGTTGATTTTCTCCCGGCGGTGACTCCATGACACTTGGTAGTGTGCTCCTTGGCGTGTTCGAAGTGACTCTTCGACACAAATAAGTGCTTTCGGCGCAGCGTTGAGAGTCGCTTCATCTCTCAAAGAACAAGCTGCGTGGCGAGGGATTCCACAGTCGCTTAGCAGATGGCTCTTTTCCTGATGTACTGTTCATATATACCTTTATACGTATATAAACCATGTATACACACATATGGAACATTAGCACATGCGGAGTGTTCTCTTCTTAATCTTGCTTTGTCTTTGGACTTAAATCATAGAAGCATGCGGACGCAATACATGCAAATACGGGTATTAACCTCTACAGTGCCATGCATGAGCCATGCAATCATACATGGTCAACCTCCACGCATGCACATGCACTCGCACTTGAGCCCTTCTACGGTGAGTTTCTTGTAGCTTGGTAACGACTCCACGGCAGTAGCTCCTTGTCATCGGCTCCTCGGCATAGGTGTTGGCGAGGGCAGCGGTGACAGCGTCGTGGGCTGTAGACGTACTGCCCCTGGTGTTGAAACGGACGGCGAAGACGACGTCGCGGATGAACGTGGACGAGGACGACGGAGCGAACCGTCCGTTCAGAGCTCCGACGACGCACGCCAGAGACAGAGACGTCGTGGAGGTGGAGAGATGGCGGCGGTGAGACTCTGCGGTGTAGGTTGGCGCAGATGAGGACGGTGATGGAGGCGATGTAGTGGAGGCTCGCTGCGACTGGGACACCCGGGGACGCTTGCGCCGGTGTCGATCTCAGCGTGGTGGTCCGCGGCGAGTGGACGTCCGGTGCACGGCGGCGTAGGTCGGCGTGGAGGAGGCCGACGGGCGCGCGAACGCCGGGCGCGGCCGAGCGGCGACGCAGCGGTGACGTGAAGAAAGCCGGCGACGTCTCGGGCTGATGTGGACGAAGGTGACGAAGCGCGCTGGCTGGTTGGTGAAGATGTCGGCGGCATGGAGGAGCCGGGGCTGCGTGACGGCGCGGGGAGCAGGGACGACGTCGGCGACTTCGATGGGGACGGCGACGGCAGCTCGACGTCCGTCGCGGCGGCAAAAGCTTCGGAGGAGATGTGGACGGCAAGGCCGGCGGTGGAGTAGGCAAGATCGCGGTCCGGCTTCTCGGCGGTGGAGTCCGGCGGCGAGCGGGCGCCGGCGAGTGGAGTCGGCTGAAGCGCCGCGTGGTGGAGTCCGGCGGCGATCGAGAACGCCGGCCGAGCGCGCCGTGGAGGAGGCCGGTGCTGCGGATGTCGGGGCGCAGAGGCCGCGGCATTGAGGGCCGGAGATGCGCGGGCGCCGGTGTGGAGGAGAGACCGGCGGCGTCGACGCGCTTGGAGCGATTTGCGACGTCGGCGGAGGTGGCGTCTAGACTGGCCGAGCGTGGAGGCAGCCACGCGACGTGAAGGTCGGCGGCGGCGGCAGACCGCCAGAGGCGTGGAGGAGCGGGCGGCGAGGCTTGACGAAAGGCGCTGGCAGCCAAGAATGGAGACGTCGGGACGGACGGAGCGCGTCGTACGGGCGTGATGGCGCCTGGCCGGCATGGGCGAAGGCCAAGATGGCTTTAAGCCATTTGTAGTACAGGACAAGAAAAAGAGGAGAGAAGAAGAGAGTAGAGGTAGGAGAAGAAGAAGACCAACAGAAAGAGAGTAGAAGAAGCCGGAGAAGGTTGCGTGAGAGAGAGACTAGAAAATGGATCCTTCACCTTTCTTTTACCTTTCTTCTCCTCGATCTTGTTGCTCCAGAAACTCCTCACTAGCTTGTTGCTTGTGTCAGTGATGAAGGAAAAAGCTCTGTCTTGTGCTCCTTTCCACGCTCTGCTCCGCGTCCCCGGTGCTCGAGCTTCGCGTGAGAATGAAGAAGACCCTCACCGTGTTATGCGTGTGTCGATTGCCTCTGCTTCTTCCTCCTCTTTGTGGTCTGAGTATGTGAATTGATATATCAGCAGGCCGAGAGAGCAGACGGTTGCTACCACGCCGGTCACGCGCACACATCGCACGACCTCAGAAGACGGTTGCTACCACGCCGGTCACGCGCACACATCGCACGACCTCAGAACGTGCGCATGATTCCAGGAAACGGAACGTGTGCGTGGAGACCGTGGACAACGAGGGAGCGTGGGAGAATCAGCGGTTGTGAAATTGACTTAGCTGTCAAGCCACGAATCAAAGGCTGTGATCTGAGAGGAATGCTCGTACGTTTAGCTTTATTTATTTATTTATTCCAGAGTGAGAAGTTCCCTTTTCTTTAAATTATAAATAACTGAGATTTGCTAACTCAGACCACCTGATAACTCCATCTTTAATTTAATATTAATCAGGATTTTTTCTTTGGTCCAACACAAAGTTTGATAGGATGTTGAAGTAGATGACTGTACACTAATTTTTTTTTCTAGCAGCAATTGATTTACCTCGTGTGTATTGCAGACACGAGCATGATATTGTAGAGGTTTTTCTGTTTGCAATGATTTACTATTCCTAACATTTGCATCAACTCAGGGTTATAAAAAGTGAAGTTATGCATCCTGCTATCTTTAACTTGGCGTATTAGAAAATATCTGAAAACATCCCTCATCCAACACTCCCCAATGAGCTTTTATTTGGAAACGTTTTAGGAGTATGGAGTGGTCCAGATGCAACCAAGCACTGATGTAGAGTTGATTTCCAATTATCTCATGCTATCAAAGAACGAAAATTTTCCTCTGAACTAAATTCAGTACTGCAACTGCGACTACATCTATTACTGTAGTTAACTTATTATCCAGGACGGACGCTTACGATTTATGAATCTAAAAGACCCACAAATCCACAAGAAGATACTTCTACAAAACGGTTAGGGTAATTTTTCTGCCTAGGCTTTGCATGCATGCATGTAGGGCATCAGTCAGGGTTAATTTTGCTTGATGGCAAGAACATGTAGGGCATCGGTTATTCATTTATAATCCCCATCAAATTTAATGAACAATATCGTGTTGATTGAAGAGCTGAAGAACTCTCCGCCAGTGACGGTGACAGTGATAGATTTAAGCAGTCATAACGCTGCTCTGTTCTATAGAACTGAAATATGAATACATTCCAGCTAAAATACCACAAAAAAATATGCAAAGAATTTCCCATATGCCAGAATTGGCTGCTAATCTCCATAAGACAGAATTGACTGCAGATTAATTCACAGTAAGAAGGTCTCCAGACATAGATTTATGTAAATCTATATAGCCTAGGAGGCCAGGAAAGCAGCAAAAAAACATCAGAAGCATCATTCACTTGTCCAAGGACAGCAGAGACATCTTCTCTTCGATGAAGCAATCAACATGGCAAGATGACCGGCAAGCCGCCGGAATCAGGATGAGCCCGAGGCACCGCTGCTCCGTCGGGGGCGACAAGGATCGATGTGTGCTACGGTACTCCACTGCATCCTGAAGTATAATGTTCCCTTGCTTGTCGATGCAGTGAAGCAACCCAAGGAAATAGCGCCCGTCATTCACCCCGATCAGCATTCTCCGAAAAAGCAGCTTCTGGAGTCTTGCAACATGCTGCGAGCTGCAGCTAGCGGTATGATCCGCGGATGCAGTTGAGCTGTTGCAATGGCCATCTTTGGTGCTCATGATAACTTGAGATGGCCCCTCCATTATGCCAAGAACAGCTCCCTCTGCTACAGTCATTCAACAATCAATAGCAGGTAACAGAAGAAAGGAAAACAGCTACTTCAATATACACTCAGTAGAGTTCTTCCAAGAAAATAAAGAAATCCCCGCCGACCACGCCACCAATCCCCCCACCTCCCCCCTCCTCGCGCTCTCTCCGCCCTACCGCTGCCAGCTGCCTCCGCCACATGCGCCCTTCCGCCGCCGCAGAGACCACTCCGCAGCACCTCCTCCGCCCACGTGTGGTTGGTCTTCTCGGTTCGGCTCCCTGCAGTGTCGCTGCGGCCGGCCGGATCCGGTCAAGGTGAGGAAGGAGAGCGGGCAACGCTGCCATCAGTTGGGAAGGGGGAGGAGGGAACCGGCTCTAGGGAAGAGGAAGCCGGGCGGCGCCGCGGCGCATAGAGGGAGGAGAAGGAGGGGGCAACGCTCGGAGGAGGGGACCGAGAGAGAGGGAGAGGAGAGGACGTCTGAGAAAGAGTTTCCCACCCGGTGCCGCCGTCGCCGCCCCGCACGAGCCTCGATCTCGCCCTCTCAAGCACGCCGCGGCTGGTGGGAGGAGAGGGAGTGGGGAGGACGACGAGCCGAGGTCGCGGGCGGCTGGGCCTGGGATTGCTGCTATGTCCGTCGATGGCGGTGAGGGGATCGGGACTCGGCAGGGCCAAGGCGTCGGAACCGGCTTAACGAGATAAGCGAAGCAAACTCGGAGGGGCTTATAGCAGGTTCGGATTGATTAAGCTTAATTAATTTTTTTAATCAAAAGCTTATTTAAAAAGAATGATGATTTTTTAATTTTTTTTACCAGGAAACCACGATCTAAAAGTTTTTGAAAATAACGTAAACGAAACGACCAGCTTTCAGAAGTAGATTCAATAATCCCTGGAAGTCATGCTTAATATTCAACTCCCTTCGGCTCGGCAGCTTATTCGTTCAGCCCAGTCATTCCGAACATGCTAAGCTTAATTGAAAAGTTAAACAATTTGACTTGTTTAGTCCAACTTTTTATCATGAAATTACCTCTAAATGCTCTTAAAAATAACATAAACGAATCGGACTAGCTTTAAAAAGCAAATTCAAGAACCTTTTAGGGTCCAACGTAACATTTAGCCCACTTCAGCTCGAACACCTTGTCCATTCAGCACAGCCACTCTGAACGTGCTCAAACCGATTTAGCCTAAACAATTAATACCCCACCGGTTTAGAAAAACAAAAAAATAAAAACCGTTAATGCAAATTCAAAAATTGAATGGCATCCGGAGAAGTATCAACGGTTTATGGGTGGCTTCTCGAACATTTTTGTGGTTAACCAAGCGGTTTAGCTGGCTAACCGGGCGAGCTGCTGAAAAATATTGAAATGTACAAAACAAAATGGTTAGAAAATGATTAAAAAAAATCAATGAATTGGCTAAGCCTGCATGGTGGAGGTATTGGGCCAAACATTTAGGCCTGTTTAGGGATTCAAACCTATTTTTCCATTTTATATGAGAGGAACCCTTTAAAAATAATGAAATAAACATCAATTTCAAATTTTATATTATTTTTTATTTTTATATTTTGAATTTAAATTTGAAATTTGAATTTGTCCCTTCCGAAAATCGCAGGGTTTATTGATAGTGATGATTTTTTTTTAAGAGACAAGTACAAACCTTACACTTATATTAAAGAAGTTTCTCATGTGCCTAAAGCTAAAATAAGACTCCAGACATATCCCACTAGACTCGAGCGAGGAGGGAGTACCAAGAGCCATTTGTCGTTATTGTCATAGTCGATGCTTTAGCAGTGACCCACCATGGGTTATCACTGGCACCCCACCCAATATGCCCTGCATCCTGAACAACTGTGATGGATATCTCGGACCGTAGACCCAAAGCGGAGCCACCGGGGCTTGCATAAGAGGACAAAAGACATACTCCCACCACGGAGGGAGTCGATGGTGTCAAAGTTGAGACAGTCATTGTCACCATTGACGCTGGGGTCACTGGCACAAAGAATAGTTAGGGTTATGGAGTCTCCCACTACACCAAAATAGGCCATATATACCGGTACATCAATGTTGGTTCATATAAGACCGGCACAGATAAGAATATATGTGTCGATTCTTTAGTGGGTGGACAAAAGAAGGTCATCCGTGCTGCCTTTTTTTATCTGTGCCGGTTCATAAATAAAACCAGCATAGATGACCTGACATCTGTGCCAGTTCTGGCACAAAAAACTTAAAAGGGGCATGCAGGAGCCAAAAAAGCTGGCATACTGCACTTTGAAAAATTTGCAATCAATCTCCTCTCACTCTCTCTCCACCTTATCTCTCCCCTTACCCTCTCTCCTCCCTTATTCTCACTTATCTTCTCCCATTCCCTTACCCAGCCAGCTCTCTCTCTTCTTCTCTCACCTCCTCAGTCCTCACACAACCATCTAGGCGGCATGTGTAGCATGTGGCGCAGGCGTGTGCGGCGACGACGCACGCGACAGCACGAGATGGCGGTGGCGCATGCGACACAACTACTGGAACCAATGCCGGTTCCAACCAAGTCATTTGTGACGGCCAAATTATCAGTGCCTCTTATTTTGTGCCGGTTCAAAAACCAGCACTAATAGACATTTAGAACTGGCACTGATGACCTTTTATGTAGTAGTGTCCCTCCATTTCCCGAAACACCATGATCCCCGCGTTGGCAAGCGTCAGTTACAGCCCATACGAATGAACACCATCCTTTGACCGAGGGTGTGGGACGCATCGACATCACCGCTTGTCACGGATCCTCCACTAAATCCTAAAGAAACAACAGCGAGAAATTATTGCAGAAGAGAATACATAACATCCGGTAGATGCCACCGGTGCCGCCGCCATCTTTGCCACAACCCGCGCCACCACTAAGGAACAAAAACATCGCCATATCCTGCAGGCTGCAGCGGAAACTCTAACCATATAGTCTACCCTATAGGAAGGAGGGATGTATAGATCCGCGTGTGACCTAACCCCAACCCAATCTCTGACAACCCTTAGGCCATCGTCGACAAGGACGACAACTAGAGTTGCACCAGAAATGGAATCGCCATCCAATCGTCTTTGAGGTCATTGTAGCAAGGTATTGCGGGGTGGTGAATTGAGCAGTCGAGCGGGAATAAAAATGATTCGTCACTCTAAGATTAGAATCCATGTGCCATTGATATATCGAGTAGTAGATTCTCAAATGACCATACTTGAAGAGGAAAATGATCAGTTATTTCATTATTTATAGATCTGGCTAACGGTCAACCCAACTTGGACTCAGTTACTATATGAATTAAGCCAACTCGGTTGGCTCGATTACCGACATGCCTCAACCAATTCAACCCAACAATATTTTTAAAAATAAAAATTAATATAATTCAAAAAATACTGTGATTTTAGATGCGGATAACATTGGCCTAATGGTGTGGAGTTGGCCATGTGGGATTTAAAGATTTTGGACTAATAAAATATTTTATAGGGTTTATTTTAAGAATGATCGGTGCCCAAACAAGCCAGGGTCAAGCTCGGCTCGACTTGTTTATTTCACAGAGAGAAAGTGGCAGGGGAAGACACCAGTGAGGTGAGGGTACCGGAAGAGGATGTGGGTTGCCTACAAGGAGGAGGATGTCGATGGCCACACGGATGACATGGATAAGTGCATAGACGAGAGCCTCTCAGGGAAAGGGCGTGGAGGAGCTAGGGGTGTAGGGGGAGAAGGATGACAGCTAGGGTAGGGGTGGTGTGGCTGTGTATGGTGGGTACGAGAGAGACAAGAAAAATTAGTATTATGGTTGAATCATTGGGATTATTGGAGTGAGTCGACATGTCTATGTTTGTTTAGATTAGCTGGATAGGATGTCTGATTATATCAAATTTGTTGAAAAGGTTCTCAAGAAAGGGCAAGAGCTAAGTTTGATGGCAATTATATCCAACATTTATAATAAAACCAATTATATCTGCCTTAAATCACGATAAGAAAATGGTTCTAATATTTTATAGAGAAATAATCAGATTTCGTTATTTTAAATGGCTAAATTCTTATTTAAATCACTTGGTATGCAAGAATCACCAGCCATATCGTATTCATCACATGCAATATTGTATAGAGAAATCATCGATTTTTATCATCTCATATGACAAAATTCTTGTTTTAGTCACATGATATGTAGAAAGCGTAAAGGCATGTCGCATTCGCTCAATGATATGGAAAATTTGACATGTTTTGGCTGGTTGATATGTAGAAAGTGCCAAGGCATGTCATATTACCTAATTAGAGATCTAAATGTGAAGCCAACCCACCAGGTCTCGAAGCCGGGTTAAGGTCGGGTCGGGTCCTCGGTTCTAACTAGGTCGGGTCCGCGTCAATCCTTGCCCCGACCCCAACCCGACCCCTACTTCTATCCTACTACAACTTGCCCTCTCACACTCTCACGGTCCCTTTCTCTAACTCTGCCCGAACCCGAGTGCCCACTCTCTCGTCTTCCCCATTCCTTCTAGGGTTTCTCTTGCATGACCGGCCATAGAGATGCAATGGCGTGAAGGAAAGGGAACAACGACGTCTCTTCATTTCCCGACGGCATGGCGACGCCAAGAAGACGACGACGCCTCTTCCTCCTCCCTACAAGATGGAGCGACGATGCCTATTCCTCTTTCCTATGGTGGGCGGAGCAGAGGAGACGACAACCGCCTCTTCCTTCTCTCCATGGTGCGGCGGTGTGGAGGAGACGATAGCACCCCTTCCTCCTCCCCATAAGATGGAACGACGACACCTCTTCCTCCTCCTATGGCGTGGTGGCACGAAGAGACGGTGGCGTCTCTTCTTCTTCCCCACGGCGCGACAATACAGAGGGCATGACAACCGTCTCTTCCTTCTCTCCAAGCCAGTTAGCATCACCATCTCTCTCTTCCTCTTTTCTCGGGTCCAAGACGGGCCGAGGCACTAGCGCGATGGGCACATGGGATCCCTGACATGGGCCAGGTCGGATCGAGTCAGGTCAAGGAGTGACCCAACCCTGAGTCGACCCATCTAGACCTCTGTACATGATGATATGGCGAATGCCCCTACTATATTCACCCGTTTTCGCTCAGTAGTATGTCGAATAACCATATCTATTGTATTTGCCTAATTGTATCATGAATGCTTAACTAAATATTAAGTTTAATTCAAATTCCTCAAGGCTCACGCCAACGAGCTTAGCAAGTGCGAGAGCAAGTTTAATTGACATGCTCTCGAGAGCGAGTGCTAAGGCCCCTGGGTCCTCGAGGCTCACGCCAACGAGCTCAGCAAGTGCGAGCACGACCGTGTATGGCACCGGTTCTTTGAAGAGTTGGGCCAGGTCGAAGTTGTCCACATCCACGTTGACAGAGGCACCGTGACAAAGCAACAAAGGGGTTATTCTCTTTTGGATTAGCATCTGTGCCTTGATTACCATAGGGACTACACACTTCTTGAAGATGAGACACACAATACGGCACATGGCGCCAGCATTAGAAGTGGGCGAGTGCGGCGGGGTGCCAGTGGTCCGTGCACGTACACCCAAAGAAAGAGGGAGCAACGATAGTAGAGAACTTGACGAGAAAGCAGTCTGGAGCAGATGTCGAGAGCGTGGGCGTGTGCTAGGGAGGAGACGCCATACACTATGTAGAGGATCCCTTGTTTGGGAGTCGCAACAACTGTGGCTGTGGTCGAGCTGGATGCATACGGTGACAAACGACTGTGGGCAAGGCAGCACCGACGAGGTAGCCAGCAGGGAGGAGCCAGCGCTGCTGGCTACAGGAGAGTTCAGCTAGGTGCAGATACTTAGAGGCACCGAAGACGAGGCAGGGGCCTCATTTTCCTCGAGGGATTAGGTGAGTGGTAGCGGTTGCAATGCCAAATCGGGTGGAGGCGGTGACTACAATTGTTGAAGTCACGAAGATAGATGTCTATTACTAGACAGCCTACAAAAACACAACCCATGTATTTACCATTGAACCGCTAATAAGAACACAACATCCACAAATATACAACAAAACCACCGATGTTTAACCACACGTCCATAGTGCTAGCAAGAACGCAAGCACACAGCCTAGTGTACAATACAGTACAAAACATGTGTTTAAACACGCGTCTATCATCGGAAGGCCAGAAGGAACACAGTAGGCGGCGCGCAGAAGTTCTGCTAGGCACCAGCCAATTCCGAAACCCTAATATCGAGTCTCAAGAAAGGGGGAAAAACCCTACAGTCTCCCCATGGAGGACGGCGATGGCGGCCTCAGCTTCGACTTCGAGGGCGGCCTCGACCCGGCCCCGGCGGCCGGGGGCTCCGTGCCGTCCTCGACCGACGCTGGCCCGGGCGGCGGCAGCGGCGGCGGCGGGGACGGGGTGGGACATGGGCGCGGCCGCGGGCGGGGGAGCTACCGGCAGACGGTGTGCCGGCACTGGCTGCGGGGGCTGTGCATGAAGGGGGACGCGTGCGGCTTCCTGCACCAGTTTGACAAGGCCCGCATGCCGGTGTGCCGCTTCTTCCGCGACTTCGGTGAGTGTCGCGAGCCGGACTGCGCCTACAAGCACTCCTACGATGACGTCAAGGAGTGCAACATGTGAGATCCCCAATCCGATCCTACTCCCTATGTTAAATTTGACATTTTGATGACGTAGTTTTTGTCACCGTGATGGCTTTACCCTAGCTCTTGGAGGTGTGCGGTTGATGAGCTTCCATGGTATGTGGCTAATACTATTTGTTAAATTGGGGGGAGTTGCTGGCTTGGATGCCCTTTTCTTCGGTGATTGGGGCTTTTAGGGCTTGAGGTTGTCGTGATCAGGGTTCCAAATCCTGTGGGAAATTGATGATTTCCCGGTTTATCGGTAAATCACCGAGGGACCTGGATGGAAACCTCGGTTCGAAAAATTGAAACCAAAATTTGATTTTAATTTTTTCAAAAATGAAAATAATTTCAAACGATTTCTTGCTGAAACCGAGCGATTCCCGAAAATAAATTAGCTTCAAACTGAACACCACTGAAACTGAATGATTTCCTAGTGAAATCGAACGATTTTTCGAGAACCTTAGCAATTTCCCTTTTTCCGCCCACTCCATTCGATTTAAATTTAAAAAATCAAAATCGCAGGAAATCATGGGAAATCGAAAATCGTGCCCGAGCAGGATTTGGGTCGAAAACGGGATTTGAAACCCTGGTCGTGATCATAAGCCCCAGGATTAGTCTTAGTCTTAGTCTTCGATAGGTAACCTGCAGTTTTAGTTCAGTTTGGTGAAATTGAGTGGCTTTGTTATGCTATTTATTCCTGCTGATAGAAGCTATTGACAAGATGCTGTGGGAATGAAATGTACATGACAGTTTGTTGCAACAGAAAATGGCCATATAACTTGAAGAGCATGGTAGGATAATAGAGGCTAATGAAAATGCACCATGATGCTGAGGAGCTGTTAACGCATAGTCATTTACTGTTATTGTAAAAAAGTTAAAAATGGTTACTTGCAGGTGTTCATTATATCTGACATCTATGTGTTATATCCTACCGGTTTGCAGGTACAAGATGGGATTTTGCCCTAATGGTCCTAATTGCCGGTACAAACATGTCAAACTACCAGGGCCACCGCCTCCTGTTGAGGAGGTTATACAGAAGATTCTGCAGTTGCGCTCTTTCAACAAATTCAATCAGCATAGAAACAATAACTATAATCAGCAGGGGGAGAGACATCAACCTCCACAGGGTTCAGGATTACCTAACCAAAATTTAACAGAAAGTGCTACTACCACAACGGTGCAACCAGCTGCTGGACAACAAGTACAAACGATGAATCAACAGCCACCACAGCAGCAGCAGAAACCAAATACAAACGATCAGGTTCAAGGTGTTTCAAATGGCTTGACTAATCAAGCTGCTAGAATTGCAACACCTCTTCCACAAGGGCCATCTAGGTGTGTGTGGAGTTTCTAGCCAATCTTGTAAAGCTTTTAACATTCTATGATGATGATATACGTAGTTTTAGTTACATTAGAATATATCTGAAAGAGCTACATTATGTTATCTGTTCTGGCACTTGGTAATAAGATGTACTTATTTGTCCAAGATTGTTTGGCGTTCGCCTAGATTGACTGATAGAAAATTGTTGTAAAATCACTGTTTGCTTCTTACATGAGTTGTTAACTAGCACTGTTCTTTCTATTCTGGGTTATGAAGCTAGGTTATGTGATAGCTAGTTATCACAAAGTTGGTTCCACGATATCTAGCTCTTCAGCAGAAGAAGCTTGTGTGACTAATTGATTATCAATATACATGGCTGCTAAGTTATAACTTTGTTTGCATAGGAGAATTTCATGATCACATGAAAATTTCATGAATGGTTAATTTTATTTTAGAAAGTCTAGTCTATTAGTCATAGTTGGTTGTATGCATGATAGTGAGCATGCCTCAGCAATTCCTGGAATGAACACGCAGGATAATTGACATATTGAAATGTACACATTACACACCTCAACTCAAATTTGTACACGTTTAGTCATTTCATTGCTTTCTAAAGCAAACTTAATTAGCATATTGTAGGTACTTATGTGCCTATAATGTACTCAATATTTTTTCTATCTCTAGATGGCGTCCTATACATTCTGTGCAATAATGGCATTATAGTTATAAAACCACCAGTGCTATTTCTACAAGTTTTTTAATCAATAAGCATACCTTAAAAAACAGATCAGAAGATCCATTTGATTTGTAGTTGATTTTCAATTGTTTCTTCATATCCTCATGGACAAATGATTTCAACTTTTTATCATATAATCTTTTGTTATAATTAAGGGATAATCATGGTCTCATATTTCGGTAATGCCATCACCCACAACATAAAACTTCTTCTGTTAGTTCTGTTTGATTGTTTCATGGTAATAGGTGTCCTCTGATAATATAACGGTTGTCTAATTGAGCCTTGGATTTGTAAATTTAAAAACTCAGGTACTTCATTGTTAAAAGTTGCAATCGGGAAAATTTGGAAATATCAGTGCAACAGGGCATCTGGGCTACTCAAAGGAGTAATGAGGCTAAACTTAATGAAGCTTTTGAGTCTATTGAGAATGTTATTTTAATATTCTCAATCAATAGAACTCGTCATTTCCAGGTAAAGTGTTTTTCATCTTTGCTATGAATGCTAACTATGTTTTTTATTCATCTATGAACTCGTCATTAATCATACCATATTGAAGTCATGCAGTAACAGCCTGTGATTTAGCTTTAATTATGTTATGCTTTTCAAGGGGTGTGCAAAGATGACATCTAGGATTGGTGGCTACATTGGTGGTGGAAATTGGAAATCTGCTCATGGAACGGCACATTATGGTCGGAACTTCTCTATGCAGTGGCTGAAGGTACACTGTTCTCTTATCCATCCATTCTGTTCTTGTGTTTCTTTATCACCATTTGCCGCTTGGTCCTTTCCAGACTATGGAACATACGACACTAGAGCTGATGAGCACAATGTGTGATTAGGAATTCACATCATTCTGCATAAAAAATATGGCATGTCTTAATTTCTATTGAGTTGGTACCACTAACTAATTCAATGCTGGCAGTTATTTTTCTGCTGCATATTTTTTTCTGAAATTGTAGTGACAAGATTACTAAGATCAGAAGATGCAAAAATTGAGAGAAATTCTTATATTGATGTAGACACACTTTAGATTGTGATTAAGATATGCTTTAGGTCGAGGAAATCTATTCAGAAGCTGAACCTATTGTATTAATTCAGTGGGGTGCCAGTCCATTCAGTGCTGTCATATTGTGTATCAAATTTTAGACCTGCTATTCATTCATTTGGCAGATAAATAGCCAGATCATTGGTTTTCTTTAGCTCTTACTAGCATATAGGACAAATGCCTTATGTTTCTTACAAGTTACAACACAATTGAACACAATATAATTGAGCATCGTTAGCACATTTAAAGTGATGGAATATTTTGTGATTTTAAAGAGCTGAATCATAAGAAATATGTAGGTTTTACTTGTTTGTTTAAATTACGAATCAAATTGTTAATTGCAGTGGTGATTAACTATTGGTTTATCTTCCTGCCTTTTGTTTTTGCATGGAAAATTATTTAAGATTATATCTTCTGTTAGTGTTGTACACATATTTACAACAGTTTTTGCACTGCAGCTTTGTGAATTGTCATTTCAGAAAACTCATCATCTGCGCAATCCATACAATGACAATCTCCCTGTTAAGGTACAATTCATCACCTTGACTCAAATGTGTTGTAGCCTTGGCTGCTTGAAATATTCTGCCTAATATTTCTACGTTGAAATGGATATGGAAAAAATTGTCTATCAAACTTACACAAATATCATTATCTTGTATGGCTTGCCATCTTTCTTATTGCTAGTACCTTTTCATGGTTATTTTTTTACCACATTATTAATTATGCTGATTGGCGAACCTACCTGGAAGGATTGAATTGACTTTTCTTAATTTTGGACATACCATAAAACAGAAAAAAAAAATGCTTCCTTGCCACTTGTCACCATGTTCTTGATTTATATTTCACCACAAACACTATACTGCTTTATATTTTCTTGATTGCTTTCAGTCAAAGCTCAAACTTCATACATTTAGACTGTCATATAATTGTTAAACACCGTCTGGACTATTACTATGTTACCCTAGGTGAAGAAACTTCTAGATAGATTGGGGTTAGAAAGAATAAATAATGGAAATTGTAGTGGTAAGCTCATGGTGATGATTGGGTAGTCAATTTTCAATGACAACTTTCATATACACTTATGCGTCGGCCTCATGAAAACTCTTCAAAAACCAAGCTTGTCATGTTGTGTGAATGGCACGAGGCACAATTATTGTTGCTAGTGCTCTTCCCTCGGCAGCTAATCACCCATAATTTTCTACCAGAAGTCCAAAACATTCAAACTTTTGGATTCTGCAGGTAATTTCTAAGTTCTAAGTATATTAATGGAAGCTAAAGTGATGGCATTGTGCTCTTTATTGTTTAATTCTCTATCCACCATCTAAAAAATATTCATGATTTATTTGCTGAATTCACTTTTGACTTGTGCAGATCAGCCGAGATTGCCAGGAATTAGAACCTTTCATTGGCGAGCAATTGGCTTCTCTGCTTTATTTGGAGCCAGACAGCGAACTTACGGTAGGTTGTGCATTTCTTGCCTATTCACCATGATGGACATTGCCATTGTTGGAAGTATGTGTATGTTATTGTTTTTAGTCATCTGTATAGAGGGTCATCTGTTATTTTGTGTAGCTAGGTTCCTGACTTCTTGTCCTCTTATGACCCCATTTGGCCCACGGAATACATTAATGCTCTTATGCTCATTCCAGAACTGTGTACCAGTGTCCATGGCTCTTTTCCTCAAACCCTAACCCTAGCCACCCTCAGGCCACCGCCACCGCCGCCGCCCTTCCCTCACCGTCATTCTCTACTCTTCTGCTGTCCCTCGTAAACTTCTTTTTCCGCCACGTTTTTCTTCTTACTGGTGGGCATATCAGCCTAGACCATCCCAAGTACCACTGTAAATGGGGATGCAAATTACTTTGCTTTGATATTTTAAACTGCATACTGAACTCAATTTTAAACTGCAGAAGAAGCATCATCCACTTTGTGGCAGTA
Organism: Olyra latifolia; assembly: GCA_036346145.1. Taxonomy (NCBI): domain Eukaryota; kingdom Viridiplantae; phylum Streptophyta; class Magnoliopsida; order Poales; family Poaceae; genus Olyra; species Olyra latifolia. Next base: position 4,593,451 of record CM070528.1, on the reverse strand, counting down.
TTTAGCTGTATACTCTTGACATTTGGATGTTCTTAGGCTAGTAAGTAGTTACTAGTTAAATTATGATGAACCATAATATTGAAATCTGCACACAAGATTTAAGTTGGCAGGATGATTTTGGAAAGGTATGGAAGGTATCACAAAAAAATCTTCTTTTTTGCGGTAGAGGTAAATAATGTTATCGGAAGATGGTAGGATTTGTTTTTAATTGCTTAAAAATATAACGAAGCATTATGTACTATTAATCAGGTAGGAGTTATCAGTACATACAGAATTCACTCTCTTGTAAAAGTAACAATGCAACTCCACAGTTTTATGGCGGTCAATAATATCTTGCTTGTGTGGGTGTGGGTGGGATAATATCTTTTGTGTGTGGGGGTGTGATCTTGTGTGTGTGTGGGGGCGTGCGTTTCTTCTGAAACGGCTTCTCCGTATGCTCCTGCAGGAGAGTAAAGCCAAAAAGGTGGGATGGGTTTCTCAGGATAAGTCAGGTCTTTCTTTACAAACGAAGAAGCGTTTGGATAAATAACTGCTTATGGTTTGATGAAAGCCAGTTGATTCCTTCGCTAAAAATCTAAGCCATGTTACTTTTTCCCCTTCTTTCTTTCTGAGGTATTGTCATGCGCGCCATCTGATATTTTGAATATGGGTTTAGGCTATGCTAGTTGCAGCAGAGGCCAAGAGAGAAGAAGAAAAGGCAAAGGGAGTTAGTGCTGACGAGGCAGCAGACAATCAAGATATTGTGCTGTATGATGACAATGAGGAGGAGGAGGAAGAGGAAAGCGAGGAAGAAGAAGAAAACAATGGCCAAGAATCTCAAGGAAGGGGAAGAGGAAGGGGGATGATGTGGCCGCCTCAAATGCCAATGATGCGTGGTGTTGGGCCAATGATCGGAGGGCGCGGCTTCCCCCCCAACATGATGGGTGATGGTTTTGGTTTCGGTGGTGGTTTTGGCATGCCTGATCCTTTTGGTGTACCTCGTGGTTTTCCACCATTTGGTGCCCCAAGATTTCCCGGTGACTTCTCTAGAGGAGGTCCTATGCCTGGTATGGTCTTCCCTGGCAGGCCTCCGCAACCTGGGGGCCTCTTCCCATTGGGCCTTGAGATGATGATGGGCCCTGTTCGTGGGCCGCTCATGGGAGGCATGGGAATGGGTGGGCCTGGACGACCAAATCGGCCCATTGGCATGGCTCCCTTCATGCCTCCACCACCTGTGCCAAACAGCCGTGGTGCCAAACGGGAGCAAAGAAGACCCGGTGGTGACAGGAGCGACCGTTATGAAACAACGTCAGACCAGGGAAGCAGGGGCCATGACACTACTGGGAATTCTGGAGCAGACGGAAGCAGGTCCCAATCTGGGGACAGGTATAATAGAGGCACCTTCCGAGACGACGATAGCGAGAGCGATGAGGAGGCAGCGCCTAGGCGGTCAAGGAAACGGTAGAGCAAGAACACTCGGCACCATTGATGGATATCATGTGCTCTCCGTGAAGAAATCTACCTGTGAAAACTGAATCCCAAGGGTTGACGATAGATTTTTTTTTTTCAATTTTATTTTCTCTACTCAGATTAGAACCAGATGGTGAACTGTTGTTTCTGTATGACTGGGTACCGTGGGCTGTCGTATTTGTCGTTGGAGTTTACTCAGGAAGCAGCGCATAAAGCTCATTTTGTAACAGGTTGAGATTTATCAGCCTGCTAGCTACAATAACACAATACTAAGGAATGCCCCTAGTTATAGACAGAGTGGCGAAGATGAGCTATATTTCTGAATTCTGAATGAAGACGAGCTATATGTTTTGTCTGGCTGTGCGCCTGTGCCAGTGTGTGCTACGATTTGTCAGGAAATGGGTGTCATGATCAAAAGCTACAGTTCATTGCATGTGCGCGGCGGGCGGATCTACAATGTTAGGGCCGGGTCAAGCCTCCTGAGCACGTTTTAGGTCATCCTACCTACTCACTTTCTTAGGCATGTACAATAGTACAGTATAGTATATAACAGGTTGATATATTATTTATAGACAGTGTTATAAATAACCTATACAACGGTGTAGACAGCTTATTTATGAGTAGACAGCTTCTTTCTACACATAACTTATCTTGGTTCCCGTGTTAGAGATAGCTCAACTCTCTATGCATTCTTTTTCATCCACATTATTTTTTTGTCCTATATGATAAGGTTTAGAGACAGCTAACATAGACCATCGTACATCCTCTTAGTATATACATATACGTATGTATATCACTTATTATAAACTTAAATCTAGTGTTCTGAGTGTAATATATAGCTAAATAACGATTTTTTTTTCTGGATCCGGCCCTTCTTAGTTGGCAGGTTTTCTACTCCTTTTTACCTGTCATAGATCGTTCAGCACAAACTGCAAAGCCGAGTAGAATCGTACAGGAGGCCCTAACAACTCGCCACGGTGCTGCTTTGCTCGGCCAAACAGGTCGGCGCCGTATGACAGCATTGCCAGGTAGGTAGCGTCTTCACACCCGTGTGCTTGCAAGCGTAAAGCAACGAGGCGAAGCGCACGCACGAGCACCTGAGCCGGCCGCGACGCCAACTCCGAAGCACCGGCCGGCCGCCGTTCGCCGCGCGCTGCGGCGAAGCGGGTACGCCCGCGGACTGGCCACGCCGCGCCGGCGACCGGACGTGCCCGTGTGGGAGCGCCCTCTCACGGCGCGAATCTGAATCTTCGCAGGGAGGGAGGGAGGGGAGAGAGAGAGAGAGAGCAGGAGGCGCCGCCGCCGTCGTGTCTGCTTCCTCAAACCAAAACAACAGTGAGACAGCACATAGATATCTATCCATCTATCTATCTACCCTTTGGGCGAGCGGCGAGCCAACCTGAAGCACGCAGACAAGGTTCAGTTTTGACGCCGCACTGTCGCTGACGGCGAGGTACCCGGCAACAAAGAAAAGAAAAAGGAAAATGCGCGGCGACTGTCCATTCCACTAGGCTTGCGTATTTCACTCTCCAAGCTGAAGCCCAAGCCCCAAGCTCATCCCTTTCCTGGTCTCTTTTCTTCCTCCATTGGCCATTTGCTGCTGTGGAAGAAGAGTGAGAGGTGAGGATGGATGGATGGGGAGAGGACAAGATCTGGGGAGGGGCAGGGCGTTGGGGCCCGGCCAAAGATATGACGGAGATGGAGGAATCCTCAAGAGATCGATGTGGGGAGGAGAGCAAGATGCCCAAATCCTTGAAAAAAGAGTGGGGGTGGTGTGTGCCATTGCACTCCACATGTTCCCACTTTAAACTTGTCACAATCCACAACCAACCCAATGCCAAACCAAGCCAATCTAACTGTACTCGCTGCCCTACCACGGGTTCATTTCTTGCCCGCACGTCAAAAACCGCAAATCAAACGGTAGCGGTTTTCCTTTGTTTTCGCTAAAAACCACTAATCAAACGGTAGCGGTTTTCCCTTGTGTTCGCTAAAAACCACTAAAAAACATTTGACGGCTTTTTCTATTACGGTTTTTCAGGCGGTTTGTGAACCCTGCACCCTACACACTCAAGGCACACCCCTTGGGAGGACCATTGAGCCAAGCACAGCAGGAGGGTACATCAGCATTTAGCACTGGATGGATGGATGGATACATGGATGGGGAGCATAAAGGCCTGAAGAAATGGATGTGTGACGGATTGGATGAAGGGAGAAGGACATCACATTCACATTCATATTCACATTCACATCCACACTCACCAGCCACTGGCTGACCCTCAGGAAAGGTTGGCCATCTTCCTTTTTCTCTGTCCATGCAATGCAATTGGATCAGCCTCAGTGTGAGTGAGGGTCAGTCAGCCAGATGGGGACCCAGGTCTCACATGGGGGTGGTGCTGGTCCAGCCCTTTGTAAAGTCACTATCTCCAAGAAACGATGCCTAAATTCCTCCAAGTAGAAAGGGGCACATGACTTCTTTGGGTCTATCCATGATCCTCACTGCCTCTTGCTATAATGGCAACACCAGCTTGACCATGGCAGTAACAGTGAGAGTAACTTTGAGTGCTACTGTTTTTGTATGACTTTGCAGGCATGAAGAAGTCTGAACTGGATATTGTCTTCTAAGATGGCCCTACCTGGAATGAAGCACGTTTTTACCATTGTGCCAAGGACCACCTTGTTGTTAGGTACTGCCACATGTGGATCCAAAATGGCATGATCATGCAGAATATGAACAAGATGGACATGTGTCGCATAGCGCTATGCGACGGGATTCGATCATTTAGAGAGCCTACATTCACAGGATTAGTATTCCATGGAACAAAGTTTTGGCATGTATACCAAGAGGTGGTAGTTTCTACTTAGAAGCTGATATCATATGGCATAATATAATTATTAGATGGTACATAACTTAAAGCTAGGCATGATCTATGTGCTTTCAGTTCCAGACTTCCAGGTCTCAAAACTAGGAAAAAGCTGCAGAAACATACTAACAGGCTTAGCCTTAAGTCGAGGGCTCATGAACACCCTCTCTTCAGAATTCAACTGAACCCACAGATGCAATTCCGGTGCTCATGCTTCTCGATTCCTGCCTGCTCACGTAGTCATCACAGCTGCTAACTAGCCTCCTTGCAGGGGCCGAGCTCAAAAGCTCAAGGCCCTGCTTGCCCATCTGCTGCACCTCCTGTGGCGAGAGTATCCTTATGTAGGACACGCTGTTCACGAATTCCCTGCAAATTGCATAGGCACAGCAATGTAAGTAAGAGCATGAAACAGTAACACAACTGCTCAAATTATCATCAGGATGGTTATGACAACATACTGCCAAGGGTCATCGCCAACAAGAAGGACATCCTCCTCTCGGTCGACGAATACAAGCTGCCAGCCTGATCTCAAAGGGTCTTCCAACTGGCCCTCAAGGCCAAATAGGCGCCCTAGTTCTCTACGGAGTTCGTGATAACTACTAAACCTAGTGATATCAAGCGACCTTCCGTAGATTCCAGATTTGTAAACCTGTTAATTCACATAAAAGCGAAATTGCATATTAACAAAATCAGGGCATTTCAAAGACTTGGATATAATTCCTTAAATCTAGTGACGAAAGTCACCAAACATAACTCACACAGTCACATATATGCACTAATGCACGGATGCTAGAAATTTTCAACTGTACGATTATCAATTCTATCTGTGCTAACTTTAATGGATAAAGGCATAGGCAATACAATGTTATCAGTAGTCAACGAATGAGAAAAATAGTCAAAATTGCTCTTTGTTCATGAAGTGCATATAAGAAACTCACCTTCACAAAGGTTGCAGATGGTCGATTCACTTGATCAGAATTTTGTGAACGTGGAACATATCCTGATTCATCTAAGCAGCCTGAACTATTTAGTGTTTGATCCAAGGGAAAATCATTTTGCGAAGGGCTCAGAAAATTGGAGGTGGAATAGGGAATTACGGTCGAATCATTCTCGTTGTGGAGGCTTGGGATGCCTCCTTGCATTAGAAGTGACTGTGAGTCTATATTAACGCCAAACAAGAGATGATTTTGAGGATCAGAGTTCCCATCTTGATCCACCAAGCACCCTCTCCCAGGAAGTGGAGCCAATGCAGAGCTTTGAGGTATACTAGGTGGTGTTGAGTCCAACTGTTCTATCTGCGATGCAACCTGAGGCTGAGGAGGAAGCAAAGACTCCACTGCAACTCGCTTTGATGACCATGGGTCAGGGACAGGTATCGCAGTGGGTCTTGGCATATTTAGGTGTGAAACCGTTTCTGAAGAGAATGGCCTCAACGTAGTATACATGGAGGCATTGGATGGGGACAATGAACTCATATTCGAGTCCGAAAAGCTTTGTGGCTGCAACGGTGAGACTGTTTGCAGTGTCATAGGTGAAGATTGAGGAGCTGAGAGTTGAGAAAATGCTGACAATGCATTAGATACAGACTGGTAGTTGGTCAAATTCTTCTGTTGTTGCATTTGTTGATGTTGAGGGACTTGCATACACTGTGATTGCTGTTGCTGCTGCTGTGAATCTTGCTGTTGTTGCTGCGGTTGCAGCTGTGGCTTTTGCTCATTAAACAACTGGCAGCGTTGGAGCTGCTGCTGAAGGAAATCAGGCTGGCCTTGGATTGTGTTCTCATTGATGTTATGAAGGTATGATTGCTGCTGAAACTGAGGCTGCACTTGCTGCAAAATTTGACTTGGCAGAAGTGGTGCTGCTCTGCCAACTATGCTTTGTGGCTGCTGGAACTGCAATATTGTGGGGGATACCTGCTTCGTTGGGTCCTGGAAAGCAGTCGCGGCTATCGTTTGGTAGAGCTCAGGTTGTAGACCAAGCAAGGAAGCATCCAGCCTAGGCTGCATCCAAGGACTCATACCGAGACCACCAAAATTCAGCGATTGGAAACCAGGGTTTGCACTGTCTCGAAGCCACATGAGAGAGGAAGTCAAGTCATCATCCTTACCACCTACAGAAAGACATCATAAGATAATTCATAGTCTTAAAAGCGTACTGCACAATTCTTCAAGCATAGCTATCTAAAAATGCCATCTAACGATGAACTTTCGCTCATACCATGAAGAGAAGGCAAGCCTGTTGGCCATGGACGCTTCAGCCTGAGTGGAAAAGGAGATGGATACATTGGGAAAGTTGTCAGGGGCTCAATCTCCCAAAGTGACACCCTTGGCTGCCTCTCTCCAGCAGTTGACTCATCCCAGCCAACCTGCATTTTTTAGAGTCGTACTTTGATGACATGATAAACCACAAAGTAGGTACCAAGCAAGAGCAAGCAATCTTTAAAGGAATCATCATCTTGTCTAACCAAAAACTTGCATAGCAAATGAGTAAACAACAGAAAAACTCCTTGCTAAGAGATGACTCGAGGTGAAAATTTTTAGCCTGGAAATATACCTTTACAGAACGCCAATGTGAGTTTGGCCAACGAACACCATCGAGATCACTGATTCCTGTAATTGTCCCCATGTATCTAGAAATAAGAATATTTGATTTGGTTAGACTTAATATCATGTATGGCTTTGAATATGCTATGTTTAGCATAGAGTAAAAGGCAAGAGGCGCATCAGCACATAGCCACCTTGTTGGAATATGCACCAAACCACACGGCAATGAGTACATTTTATCAAGTTTATGGAAACTGATGGGGGTATAGAAATAATTTAAAAAGTGTAAGAAGCTCATACAGAGGGCACTAGGCAGGCCAAGTTTGCCAAAGAAAATATATGCCAGGAAAACACAATTCAGCATACCTCCTAACGCTTGACTCCTCCGTCTCAAAAAGCATCCTGAAACGCATCCCCACAGATATACGGGTATGGTACACAGCCTTCACATACTTAGCAAGAGGTATAACAAACTCTGAAGGGCTTGCTCTGCATGAAAGAAAAAAAGGTTAGAATATTCAGAAGGACAAGTGCTGAACTAATAAATGCACAGAATAATTTTACCTTGGGTTATAAAAGATTGTAAACCGACTGTTTGTTGAAGCAGCATGAGCAGCTGCAGCAAGAAGACCAATGTGCATGCTATCACTTGACAGGACTGAAGATGGCATGACAGTTTGTGGCCGACTAGCCCGGCGAATTCCCAGAAGAAGTTGATTGTTGTCATTCCTGACAGGGCAAGGAAATACACAACAACATAAATATAACAACAAAGGATCTCTGGCTGGATAGGGGACAGCAAAGTAGAGAAGAGTGTGAGCGAACATCTTGAATATTGGAAGAAAAAACATACCAGATAAAAAGGACAGAGTCCCCAGCAATGAGTCTCTTTGCACTTACAAAGACACTCCAGCCTGTAGTGAGAAGATGCCGCTTTGGCTGACCTGCACCAAGAATTAGATTTTAGGATGAATACTTTTTTTTTCATTTGTAAGATATTAATTTTGCCATCATGACCTTTTTTCCGACAGAGTTTTTTTTCCTTATTAGCATGAAAGAAAAATGAAGGGGTGCAATTTAACATGTGGCTTCAAAGATAAATTAGTCTACAATTGCAACTAGAGACTCAGATTTTCGGTTATTATCACAGAACTGAGAACTAACAGTAGTAAAAATAACTACTCACCGCGAAAGATGTGACGGAATTTCCACTCATTGCCATGAAGATCTTTTGCCATCAGCTCCTGTGCTGGAGGCTGCTGACTGAAATCCTACAGAAGTTACAGGCAAGTTAGAACAATTGATGATATAGTTCACTTCATGAAATCGAATCAGTTCAAAAATTGAGCTCAAAACTGTAGATAAGCAGGACAGACCAGTGGAGGAAACACTTTCTCAGCCGCTCGCCGGGGAACAGAGAATCCACCATGCGTACTTGTATCACTTGCAGTTAATGTTTTGCAAAAATAATTTGTTGGCTGTTTGTTGGCGGTACCTAATTCAGCAGGTAGATAAGGGTCCTTGAGCTCTTGCTGAAAAGAAAAGCAAGCCAAAAAAATTACTCTCTTGGATACTATGTGGCATTTACACATGGCACAAGCTGGTAGGAAAAATATGAATTACCGGGCTAAGTGGCTGTAACGTCATCTGCGCATAGACCTCATCCGTTTCTGCATCAGCCTGAAGGAAATAACACAGGTGATGAAACACAACGATCGCAGTGAGACTACATAGCTAGTTAGCTTTGGAAAAATGTGCTCCAAAGCTTCAAACTTACATGCATGGTCACATTATGCAGCTGGCAGATAAGCTGTGGAGGCAGGTTAGGATAGTTGGGGATCTGAGACTCCATTTCTTTATTTGTTGATGCAGCTACCTATGAAAGAAATTCACCCGTTAAATTTACAAAAATGAAAGCAACTGATTTCCTACAGATTCAAGCCAGATTTCAGCTCGACAATGAAACTGCCACATTGTATAGGACCCGGCGTCATGCAATGCTTTCACTGGAGTAAAATCACACTAACCTGCTCGCTGTGACCCTGTGGGAAATACACCACCCGGCTACCCACCGCAGGCAATGAAACAAGCGGTCCGGCACAAGCATGCCATAGCTCCGAATTCAGGCACTTCTGCTCCTCTACAGCTGTATGGCAAAAGCATTCGACCAAAGGACTTAACGGCGTATAGATATTTAAATAAATAATACTAACTTTAAGAAGCATATACTCAAATCTCTGGAGACGCTTGTTCGTCTCAAGATTGTATCAGAAGGTGGATATAGAATAAAAGAACTTCTAAGTGGCCTAAAGAGTTTTTTTTAAGCATCTCCCTAGAAGATAATATATTATTAGGGTGAAAATACACATCAAATTATATTCAGGAAAGAACAATCTAGAGGAATCACGCACACATCAAGAAGTGGATCCAAAATAGGGGGCATATGCATGATTATTGAAGTGAAATTTCGTGGAATGAAGGACCAAAACTTCACCTCAAAAAAAAATTTCATGTGGATTACAGCATCCCCTCCAAAATAAATCATCATAATAAATCCAAATAACTCTTCTCCCAAAAAAAAAACAATATCACTCTGGACTAGAATTGGCCGCATTGGGTCGTGCCTGATCACACGGCCATAGTCCATAGAGAGGCTTTGAAGCAAGGCATACGAACAAGCAAGAACCAAATACTAGGCCAATAGACTTGAAATTACACTGTAAATAAATGAACAGCGGGAGCATTAATGAGCAAGCCACGGAGCACAGAAAGCTTGGCAAAAAAGAGAGATACCTTCCGGCGAGGCCGCCGCCTGAGTCGGGAGGACGCTGCCGGCCGACGACGAGAGCCTCATCTTTTTTTCTCTCCCCTCCCGAAAGACCAATCAGAGGACCGATCTGAACGTAATATAGAGCGTGCAGGAAGCAGGGAAAGGAGGAGTAAACGAAGGAAAGATTCCTCCTTTTTAGGCCAAATCACAGCGCCTTCCCAAAAACCATCGCTTTCTCGGCTTCTCCTCGCCAACTCGCCAGAGTCTTTTGCTGTGCGCAATTACGCTTCACGGAAATTAATCGAAGCACCAGCTTGTCCATCAAAGAACCCAAAATTTCCCTTCCAAGACCAGCAAAAACTAGCGAGAGGATGCGATCTTTGCGCGCTGGAAGCAGCGGAAATGCGCAAAGGCGCCGCCTTTCCGGCCGCCGGAGCCAAGAAATGCCACTCGAGGGGGCGATACCGCTCGATCCCAGGAGCCGCGACGTCAGATCTCACAGCCGCGAGGCCCGGGCAGTTAGCTCCGCGCTCCGTTCGCCCCGGCCACCGCTCTACGGCAGATCCGACCGCCGCCGCCGCCGCCGCCGGAGAGGGAGGCTAGGAGCATGCTTGCTACTTGGTTGCTTCCTCCTACTCTTGCTTCTCGCGTATGCTTGCAGCTGTCGACGAGATTACGAGCTGTGGCGAGAAGTGCTTCTTGCTCTGCTTAGGTTTGGTTGGCTTGCTTCCTTCTTCTTCCTCTTGCTGCTTATGTGCCTCCTGCCTGCTGCTGCTTCAAGTTGTTCTTGGGGTTTTAACCCCACGAGTGGTGCTCCTCTCTGTCTCTCTCTCTCTCCGCGCTCCTCTCCCTCTCTCGTTTTCTTAAAAAAAAACTGATATCCCTCTCTCTCATTTTCCTTGAGGTTTTGGTAATTTTCTGCGTACTCTTCTTTTTGCTAGTGCTGTATAGGACGTTGTACAACTGTGTGCGAGTAAACATTGTATAGTGCCTTATTTTTTATAATGTAGAAAAATTATTTTCTTTATAGCTAGTGTCTACGTATGAAACACATGAATCATATAAAAGAATATACTCGTTATACTTTGGGCTGTGGTATTCTTGACAAGAATATCGTACCATAAAATTGTAAAATTGCACTTTCCAGACGAAAAATATATCGCGAGGGATAAATAATTTCGCGTTTATGCCAGTAGAATTTTCTAAATGAGCTGTTGTGTTACTTGTAGGTATCGTGGGGGTTAATAGTCAGAATGCTGGTTGCAAATTTCATGATTTTTCTCACAATTATTAATGAAATATCTGTTCTGACATGTACAGAGAGTCTCTAAAGCACTATTTATCAGAAAATTTAGAGATCCGAATTTTAGAGTCTTCGATAAAAGAATGAATCTTTTAGAGATCAAGGTGTAGAGAAGAGTTTTAGATGTTGTAGCAAATCTTTTTAAAATTTGATAGTATTTTTAGAATAGAGATCAAATTTAAAAGCTCCAGAGTCCCGGTGTTTATATATGCAGTATCAAACATCTCTGAAACAAAATGTGACGCCACTGCATTTTACGTCGCACTGCATTTTGACCTCCGATGTCATGCTCATTTAAGCTTGGTAATTATATCCTGCAATACCTTTTGGCTTCAAAGGCGTCCTTAATTTTGATTGGAGTGGTTACAGCTCGTGGCAGTCAAACTAGCTACACTACCGATCTTGTCTGAACATATTTGCTGCTATCTAGCGGCAGCGGGCAGTGCAGTACACATAGTTAATGCACTCCCTGGCAAGCAACCATTTTTTATTAAAAAAAAAGAAAAAGAAAAAGAAGAAGAAGGAAAAAAGAAAATGTTTATCAACTGAACTAAAACTAGCCACATGTTTATGCCTGCAGAAATGCAGCAATTTCCTTGAACTGGGTTCACGTAAAAAGTCGCCGGAGAGCTTAGAGCATTTTTAGCGGCGTCTCTAAATTTAGATATCTATACCTCCTTCTCTAAATCACTATTTGTTTTCTATATTTCTATCATCTCTGGTAGAGTCTCTGTCCTCGAATAGATATAGAGACATAAGAGAATATCTAAATATAGAGACTCGGAGAGATAATATCTAAATTTAGGGACTGACATAGAAACTCTGCTGAAGTGATATAGGGACCGATAGTCTCTAAATATATAGAGAAGATTCTTTTTTAGAGACCCTACTGGATATACTCCAAGGGATTGTTCTGTTTAGTTATTTTCTTATTTTCAAATCGAAAAGTTAAATGTTTTAGTTTTTGCAGTCTGTTCTTTTTTTTTTTTCTCGAAGATGCATCCAATAGCTCTCGAAAAACAAGTAAACTAAGTGCACTAGAATTTCGAAACTATCAAGAAGCTCTTAAATTCAGCTTATAAGCAAATAAGAGAATAAGATAAGTTGAAAAGAACAACTCTAAGATCATCTCCATGGGTACCCCTTTTTCATTCCCGTTCCTGTCTAGAGGAAATCTCGTTCCCTTCAACGCTCCGATAAATTGTCAAAACGGTTCTCTTTCAAAAGAAACTCTCTTTTCTATCCCTTCAGAAAAAGATTATCTATCCTTTCTCTATATCATTCTCTTCGAATGTGTACTGTTAGAGATAGCGTAAAATAAAAGGAGAATATAATGTAGAAAATAAAGAAGAAAACGAAATAATAGCTCAGCTGGCCTGTCCGTGATTCCTGAATCCATTTGCGCAGCTGCTGCAGAGCAGTTCCTTTCCATGAACTGTCGCGGAAGCATTCGTCGTCATCAGATGCCGCCTGTCGCCGTCTCACACGCAAGTACGACGCAGAGTCACTCCACATACATGTACGCACGTACACATACATACATGCATCGATCTAGCTACCGGCTGATACAGTGGCAGGACAAGGATGGATATGGATCGGCAGGCGTCGTCGTCTCTCTTTTTCCGGCGACAGGAACGCCATGGATGGAGCAGCACGCCGGAGCGAGAGGTTTTCCAGCTCCGTGGATTCCATTCCACACGATGATCGAGCTGAGCTGAAGTAAGCTGTCGTGCTTGCAGGTGACCAGGGGAAAAAAAAAATCCACGGCCGTGGAATTAAGGGAAGCTGCTTCGGCCGAGGAATCACGATTCTTTTAGCTCTGATTATAGGCCGGCCGATCGAAATAATTGGGGGCGAATTATCGTTAATTGGTGGACCTTTCTCGGACGCAGCAGTGTCGTCATGCTATTTGCAGCATGTATCAGGAATCATTGGCTCGGAAATAGTTTCAAATATATACTGGTTCTCAGTTCTCACCGAGCTTCGTTTTTTTTTTTTGTCAGAAAAAAAATAGACAGCGTAGTGCACGGTTCGAGCTTACATCGCGGTACAAAAAAAAGAGAGAGGTTGGGCTCTGAACCGCTCGCTCGGCTACGCCTCCGGCCTGCACCAGAAAAGCTTGGCTTATGATTTATGTTCGTATTTTCATTTGAGGCGTCCCTTAAAATCTCTAATATACTTTTAAGTTATTGTTCAAAGTGGCTTGCCTTAAGTTTAAAGTTTAAATCCAGCTAAATTAAAAAATTGAATTTTTGGCTTTTTTAGATTACTTGTTTTTAATCATGAAGCTACATCTAAAATTCTTAAAAATAACATAAACAAAACATGCTAGCTTTGAGAAGTAGATTTAATAACATCTCCAAGTCTAAATTATAATTTAGTTCAGCCAGCTTATTCATTCAGCTCAGCTATTCCGAACATGTTATAGTCTCAAATCTAAATTGAACCAAACATTGCAGATTCCTAAAGGTGTTTCTTAAAACTCTCAAAACACAACATTTTCTTCTAGCCATTCAGCCACAGCTGAACTAAATAGGCCTAGATCAAATTGTATCAAGGAGATGAGAGTCCGGTGACTGATTCGATGCAGCTCATATGCTATACGCTTATTTATATGTCCCCAAAAATACTATAAAACTAACAATGCTACAACTATAGGCTTGCTTAGATTAAGAGCTTTTTTACATTATATTGGGAGATTTTTTACGGTCTTTAAAGAGAGATTAAAAGCACTCACAATTTAGTGTAAATTGTGGATCTCTCGATCTTTTGATGCCTCTCAAGACTCCTTAATAACCGTAAAAAAGCTCTTATATTGGTATTCAAGATATCTTAAATCTGAGCCACCCACTAAACTAGATCTAATGACTCACACAACCGGGAACTAGACAAAATGAAACAACAAGGCAGCTCTTCGGGCGCTTGCGGTGGCGCTACAACAAGGTACGGCCGTGCATGAGCTAGTGCATCTGGTTCCCTCGTGCCGGCGCTTGCAGTGGACTCGGCGCGCGCGGTGTCACGCCTTCCACACGTTTCCCCGCACCGGCGGCAGATGCGTTCGGACGCGCGAGCCGCGGAGACGTCCACGCCCCCCGGCGGTGACGATCTGCCTGGTTCGAATGAGGTCCAGCTTTGAATGCTTTGTTCCCGCCGTTTCCAGCTTTCATACTGTAAAAGAAAAACATTTTTGGATCGCCAAAACCCAAACCCTCCTCTATCTCCTCTCCTCTCTCCAAATTATCTAAACGCAAACCCAAAATTATCGCTTTTTAATAGTCTACCTGGTTTGAATCCATAACTTGTCACGCCACAGGTTAGACAGCTACACCTATAATTAGTCTACTGTTTCACTGCCATAGTAGTTTAGGGGTGTTGGGTTCATAATTTGTGAAATCTGTCTTATCTCAGATAAGAATTTTTAAAGGTGGCCTCGAGTCGGATGGCCTCAAATTTAGGATTTAGGGAGATTTTAGACTTATCCGACTAGATAAAACTAAAATGGATTTTTTATTAATAAAAAAACGAGATGAGTCAATATTTTCTCGAGATAAGTCTAAAAATTTTCCTAAATCCTAAATTTCAAGGCCATCCGACTCTCGATACCACCTCAAAAATTCTCGTTTCGAGATAAAACAGATAAGTTCACATTTGGTCAATAACACCTCCTAGCCTTGCCATACAAGCTTAGCCTTCTTAGCGTGGGCAAAACTTTAGCAAGGCTAGCTCTGTTAAGAGTATCCGTAGCAGAAACCCTATAAACACTGTAGCGCTGATTTAGCGAGGATAGAGTTTCTGGTGGAGTGAAGGAATCTTTAGGGTATAGTGTAAAGTGTGAAGAAATTTTAGAGAAGTGGATAGAGTTGTGATGAATAGTATTTTAGAGTAGTGGGGATAAGGCTTCTGGTATGGATACTCTTAGCTGGCGCGACGAGCTAGCTCCAAGCTGCTTCCACGGCGGTGAGGGTCGACGGGGACAGGGACGGCGAGGAGGAATCTGGCGGCGAGGCCCGGGACGGGGGCTGGGTGGTACGAGCGGTACGTGGTACCGGCGCGAGAGCAGCGAGCCGTACGGCGCCGTGGCGAGCGAGAGGACCATGCATGCACACAGCACACACCTACCCGCCTACGTGTACCGGAGCATAGGCAGGTCCAAGCAACATGTGTTGATCGTGACCAGCTGCTATCATCACCATCATACGCCCCTCCTTGTACGTGGACGCCACTCTCCTCTGCAGCTGCAGCCACCACCGGCACCACGCTATCTACGTACGTACTCTGTCCTGACTCAGATCCAAGGCTCCAAGCCCAGCGGCCAGCAGGTAGCAGCTGTGGTCGTTGAGAATGAATTTCCTACGGATACATAGGGGCGGTTTTCTATAGCTTATCCTCTCTTCTTATTTGCTTATGAGCTGAGCTTCGATAACTTTTTGAGGTAGTTTAGAAACTCCGGTGCACTTCGTTTAACTTGTTTCTAAGAGTTTTGAGATACACCTTTGAGAAAGAAGAATCGACTACAAAAGGATAAAGAAAAAGATAGGAAGAGTAATGGAAGAGAGGCGGGCCATCCGATTCGTGACAAACAGGTAAATCGAACAACACCTCTACATGTTGTGCCAGCCCCCTTTTTCTCTTCTTATTTTCCTTTCTTCCTCTTCCCCATCCCCTTGCCCTTCTGTTTCAATCTAGCTGCCTTGACGTCGGCTAGGGCACTAGGCGTTAGGCGGATACCCACCTCCTGCTTGGCTAGGAAACCAATGAAGTATAGAGAATAGGTCGTTTATCATGCCACAATCGACCATAGTATAGAACTAAAACAAAAAAATTGCACAAAAACACGGACATACTAAAAAACATTTGTTGCTTTACTCTAGTCTATTTCTTAGAGAGTGGAGACGAACACCTAACGTGTACGCTTCTGTCGGATGCATACCTTTTCTATACAAAAACCACTCTAGCTGCCCCTAGTCCCGCCTTCCCGTGCCTTTTCTCCACCACTCCCCTCATCCCTCCATCTCCCATAGGGAAGAGCGCCGCTTGATCACCACTTTAATGCTCCGCCTCAGCCTCCATCTGCCGCCACGCCACCTGTCTTCGTTCACCTCTTGCACCGCCCAATCTCCAGCTACCGCACCGTCCCGTCCTCGAAACCAAGCCTGACCGAAAAATCAGGCTAGGCTCGGGCCTAGCGAAATCTGGAAGCGCAGTGCAAAACCGGACTTTGGGCTTTTCACCGGGCTCGGGCCCAAGTTGGTAGAAAATTTTTTGGATCGAGCTAGACTCAAGCTTGATTCTAGAGCATCGGGCTTTTTGAGGTCTGGTCCGGCCCGACGTTTGATCAGGTCTAATTGCAGCGAATACCTCGTCCACGTAATCCGAAGGTGGCATCGCATCCTCGTTCCGTTTCCCCGAAGGGACAACGAGTGGCTTGAGGTTTCCCTCGTTCGGCCACACCCACGAGACTATTCCCGATATTTTTTTTCCTACTCGTGCCCTGTCTAATCAGCTCAAATCAACAGTCTCTCTCTCCCGTGTCCGTGCCAAAACTACCCCTCCAAACCTCGCGGCCGCTCGATCGATGCCGTACGTCGCTCTCGCTCAGAGAGACTTTTGATAAGCACGTACTAGTACGTGCCAGGATAGAGAGAGAGAGAGAGAGAGAGAGAGCGAGAGTGAGAGAGAGAGAGCGCTACAAGAGCTCAGAGGTGTCGGCCACGACCTAATCACCAGCCGCTATGAGCTCCTCAAACCGCATAGAAGTCGCGCGCGCACACACTACGAGCGCTGCATGCTCCAGCTAGCCAAGCCACTTTAGCCACCTAACAAACTTCGCCCATTAAACCCTGCTCGGGCCCACCCGTCGGAATATCACGCATGCACGCCGACGGCGGAGGAAGAAGAAGAGGAGTGAGGTGGTGTTGCGTGGGAGGTTTGCAGCAGTAAAAGATGGCTATGACTGTCTCCAATGTTTTCCTTCACGGACACGATTTCTGTCACGAATGGAATTTCGTTCTTTTCGTGGGTTCAACAGATTTTCATTGCCGTTTCTTTTCAGAAAGGATTCTCTTTTTTATTCTATTTAGAAAGAGATTCTCTCTCCTTCAAAGAAATGCTGTTGGAGACGGTGGAAAATAAATGGAATGAATATGAGAAAGAAAATAGAGGAAGGGAAGGAAAACCATGGGAAAATGTTTGGAGCAGTCGCGCGTGTGTACTGCCATCGGGCCCCGGCCGCACCCCCACACGGAACTACGGCGCAGAGATAGGAGCTGGACCATCTCTCTCCTCATGCCGTGCCTAGGACCCCTCACCAATGGTCCTCTCTCTCTCTTTACTCTTCTCTTCTCTCTCGTGTGTACCACAACGGGGGAAAGGACTGGCTCTTTGCGGGAAGGGTCAAACGCGGCGCTTCTTTTCTGCTCTCCATGCATCGGCAATGGTGAGGGACAGCGCCAACTGCTGCAGGAAGAAGAAAGGAAAGATAGAGAGAGAAACCAATGGCAGGCTACATAGCTTTGGGGCCGAGGAGAGAGAGAGATAGAGAGAGAGGCCACTGCATGCACTGCAGCGTAGTGGGGGTTGCTCTAGCTAGGGAGGCCCTTGGGATTGGGGCCGAGCGCGCGATCGAGCGCGACCCGAGCGTCTCAAAATGGTAGCCGCCCTAGGTACTGCAACTGCCAGCGATCGAGCATCTCTCTCTCACTCTCTGCATGCATGGCTGCATGCTGTAAATCGGTAAACGCAGTGGTAATTGACTGAACAGATGGTTTTGGATTTGGCATTTGACACTTTGATACACAGGTATAACCGTATAAACCTCCTTGAATTCCACTCTCCGATGGCCTGCTTGTACGAGTACTTGGGGTTGGGTTCGTGGGGACCATCTCTTCGGTGAGTTCTCTGTGTGGTAACACTCTGGTTCAAAATTTATTTAGAGTTATCTTAAGGATAGACCACGTGGTCCATATATGAGTAGCATATCTAGGGATTTTGGTCTCACTTCGCACCAAAAGGTTATCTTCGAAACGCTACCTCTTAGACTAACGGAGATTATAAGCCAGTAGAACGTAATGTCAACTAACAGGATGAAACTCCACTAAATAGTGGCATGTTACATATTTTGAGATGTCCATGAGTTCTTTTTTCAAAATATACTCAAGAATTTTCGCACGTTATGGTGTTTTCATTTTTTTTTTTTTGAAATTTACGTGTTCCAAGTACACCTATATATCCATATGATATGGATAGTGTCCTCGCAGGAAGAATGATACCCCATCGTCTGATTTGATAACCCCGTCTATACTGTTGGTATGAGATCCAATAAGAAGCAGCTCTAAAGCTGCTTTTGGCTTTATTCTAGGGCAAAGCATGCATGTGAGCAGGCCAAGGAGAGAGTGGGGTTAGCTTAGCTAGTAGAGCTGCAAGTGATCAACACAAGAACCAAAGGCATTTAGGGTGTGGTGGTGCATACAAAGCCAAGCCCTAGGTAGTACCGAAAGAAATGCATATCAAGTACCAAAGCAAAGCCATTCTACTAGTAATGTTTTTTCACCCAAGCTTCCTCTCCCTTGTTCCCAAGCTAATCTCTTTGAACTTTGAATTCCTCCTTTTTTCTCTCTCTCTCTCTCTTTTATACAGCACTATTCTTCTACGCAAGCACTTTTCTTTTTCTTCTGTGCTGCCTGGCTTTTCCGGAGCTAGCCTATCATGAAAAGAAATGAAGGGATCAATCCACGTCCGTGGTAAAGATTGGAGATTTTCAATTCATACCAGTCCAGGAGGCCCACCTCTTATTGGAAGAAATAATGAAGTAAATTTCCTAATGCTAGGGTTCTGATCACTAGAGCCATGGTGCTAGTAGTGATGGCTGTCAAGTCCATCAAAGAAAAGCCCCTCTCTCTCTCATCAGGATTCTTGCTTATCTATAATCTGCACATCGATCTTCTTCAGATTTTCTTTCTTACAGGTGAGGCTAAACACTCCATATGTTTATCATGATTCTTATTACTATACTAGATTGATACGAAAGATAAATTATTTATCATGATTTTTTTTTTGGAAAATCTCGTCGTTGGAAGGTGGGAAATAAAGGGGGGAGAAACTGCAGCTAATTTCTGTGGCCCTTAATTCCATGGAATGGAAGGTAACAATTCAGATGCACTGGCCAATGGAGTTTATGCTCGCAGGACAATGCCATGGCTTTTTGCAGCGCTAGATCCTAGAGCTTTCTTATTTGAGGATTTGTCCAATTGTACCATTCCCAGCTTTAACTCTCATCACTCCATTGTGTGCGTGATGGCTCCTCTCTCTCTCTCTCTTTCTCTATCTCTCTCCTTTTTTTTCTCTCTCCTCTCCTTTGTCGTGTCGAAGAACAGTATGATTGTGCTTGATGTGACGAGGTGACCCCAAGGGGCTGTACAATTGTCACCAATTGAATCCAGGGAAATAAATTGACATCAACTAATCGCCCAAAAGTGGCACTGTTCATATATACCTGCAACCTAGCTGTACATGATGTGCTCTGCAGCGGCACTCCTATGCATGCATGCTGGTACACTTCAGGCAGAGACTTCTCCTACTAGAGGAGAGCCAAGCAACAGGTGAATGTTTTATAATAAAGAAGAAAGAAGCAGATTGGTGTAAAGGGAGAACTCAACACACACTGCAAGCACCAAAAGAAAAGAAGAAGAAGAAAAATACTAGTAGAGAGATAAAGAGCTCTGTCTCTCTCTCTCATCTTTCTATCATTGGGCACTGCTGCTGCATCATGCTCTACTAGGCCTTTTCTTTTGATCATCCTAGGAATCTCCCGAAATGATGTGCAAGCAATGTAGTGAGGACTGAGGAGCAGCAGCAGCTGCTGCAGTAGCTGCTGCTTTTACGCTTGCAGCTTGCTGCTTTCTCGTTGCGAGACCGATCGATCCCTCTCGTCAAGCACAGGCAGAGGTAGCCGCTGGCAGTAAATAGACTGAGAAAACTGTGAAAAGGTCTGCATCTTGGTGGTCGATTCGATCCTTCAGTTGCTGTTACAGTTGCTAGCTAGCTCCATATACGTTAGTCTTCTTCTTCTCCTTGATCAGCATCAAGTGCCTGCCGAGCTGGAGGGAAAGGTCCAGGGGGTGCCACGTGGACACACTCTCTCTACCGACTGCATAACTGTGTTTTTGATGCGATCACGCTTCACGGCCTTGCAGAGCTCTTAGTGCGAGGCCTATCTTTCTCTGATGCTGGCAGTTTTTGGTAGTCATACGGTAGCTATCTAGCTGGGCTTCTGGTTCCTGAATACACCGAGTGAGTGAGTCGTACTATTCAGAACTAAACTGTAATCTGGAGAAAAGCATATTCAGAGCTACAGTACAATTCAGGTTAAAGGGCCATCAGAAAGCTGCTGAAATTGAAGTTAAGTACACACACAGCATCAGAGCCATAAAATCAGTGAAAAGGATTTCCCACAACCACACTGTCCTACGATCAAAACCAGATCACGTCAAAATACTGGATGGCTAGCTTGGCAGCTCCAGAAAATCAACGTCTGTACAGGGAAGGGTTGATGCATACCTCTACACACATGCAGTGGCAACAAAAATAGTGTTCTTGAAGGAAACCCCTCACCCACACCAGTCCTCTTAATTCATGGGGTGGACCCAGTGGCAAAGGAGGCCGGGCCCACTGGCCCTGTCCTTGGGGCAATCAAATCCTAGATGTGAGAGCAGCTGGGAGGGTAATGCATGTGGTTGCAAAAGCATGATATGACAATTTTCATTGAAAGGATCAGAAGAGAAAAGATAATGGAAAAGGAAGAGAGGAACAGTGTCAAAGTTAGTCAAGAAAGGCATCCAATGATCCCAAGATGGCCGCCTATACAAGGTTTAACTTTTTCCACTGTGGATGAACAAAAATTAAAAAGATTGTAATATTGGGTATCGGTATCATCATCAGATGTGGGATAAAGTATATATGCAGCAAGTGAGCAATGGCCTGAAATGAAGTAGCTGCTCTACTAGCAGCTTTGTTAATTAGGCCTAGATGACCTTCAGGGCACTTGCATCCATGATTACAAAATTCAGCATGAGATGCAATCTTTATGTCAGTGTACGTCCTTGACACACAAAAACATGCCTTCATCCAGGTTCCTACTGAAACAAGAAGAGTAAACTAGTGTTTAATTTCTACTCTATAACACTATTTCCTACACAGCCATTTCAAGTTTCTACTCTATAATGTCATTTCCTACACACTCTATCTATCCTGTAAAATTATTTCACACTTTACGCTAAACTCTAAAAGATTTCTTCTCTCCAGCAGCTACTCTATTCCCTAAAAGTCAGATAAATAGTATTTTAGAGTGCCTGCTAGAGATGCTCACAATGCATGCATTTTTTTAGGGTAAAGAAATTGGTAGGATATATACAGTGTTAAACAGAGCAGCAAAATATTAGTAGCGTACAATTCATGGATGCATGCATGGCTCTTGACAAAGTGAAAGGAACATAAGTGCAATGCAAATATCTTCTTCTGCTCAGTAATATATACCAAGGATTCATCTCACTTGGTGAGGAAAAAATAAGGCATGGGAAGCTTCACTTCTCTGAAGTCTGAAATAAGTCAAGATCTGGTCAACAAAATAGTCCACCATCTCAAACTCTCTCTCTAGGAGCTGCCTCCATGGCTCCAGCATTGCAAGTTGCAAGTATACAAACAATTGTGCATGGGCCAAATGGGAATATAACACTTTAGGCAATTAAATCTAGGATGGCATGTACATATATGCTTGCTTCTGTCCTTGCACAGAAAAATCCCAGCTTAATTTTAGACCAAGTCCCTTAATTAACTATAGACCAGGTCCATTATGCCTAATCGACTAGTACTTCCACAGAATGTATGCCGCTTAATGATGGCACCTAATCTTCTGAAAGCAACCGATGAAGGTCAAATGAATAATGAATTAGTATTGTAATGCAAATTCGCAATCCTATGGGACTCTACAAATAGCTGCCCAGCACTGATCACATCACAAGCTTATGCATGCATGAAACAGTACAAAAGTCCGATTGATCAAACATAGTATAATCTGGAATGGCATCACACCCTAGTTCTATTATTTGAAAAATCCTAACCTTAATTTGGACCATCTCAGGGGGAATTAAGAGGATAACAACAACAAAGGACCAAAACCACCAGCAAACGCAAAAGCGCTTTAATTAGCATATATGTGACAGAGACAATGCCCTAATATTATACATCAAGTGGGCCCATCCCTGATGATAAACACCAGGACATAGGTGCATCATACAAGCTACTACTTGACAATTACACACTAATTTTTTTTGCCCTGTGTTGAAGTGGTCTAGAGCACAAGAGAGGGACAATGATGATGATTAGGCGGGAATCAATGTTCCCCAGAGGGCTTTTAATTATGGAAACCTCATGCCGTTAAAGAGAAAAGCCATATGCAGATGCAGTGCAGGCATGCCATGCCACTGCCTGCTCCATGTCTTGATCCTGCTCCTTGATGCCACTCCAGGAGGCAGACACGCAGCTTGTCCAAAGCTTACCTTACCATGTCACAGCACACACGCATGCATGCAAGCATGTGGCGGCTTCTTCTGTCCTTCAATTAGTAGAGTAATTAGCCAATTGCATTCTGTCACATGGTGTAGCTAGGAAGCCAGTTTGGGGCTCCATGGAGCCTAGGCTCCATGATTCAAAAACCTATGATGTGTGTTGAGATTCGTGATGTTTGACGTGTATATCTTTAGATATCCACTAAAAAAAGTATTTCAGATACGAAACTTCAAAAAAAATAAATTCAAACTCAGTTTAAACTAGTTTGAAGTAAAGTTTGAACTAGTTTGAAGTATAGTTAAATGTAGTTCAAACTGAAGTTCAACTTAACTTTTTTTGGAGTTTGATGTCTGAAATATTTTCTTTAATGAGTATATGAAAGTATAGGGTGTGTTTGGTTTACGGCCCTCACTGGCCATGCCAATGAATTGGTCATGACCAATCGAAGGCATGACCAATTCGTTGGCAAAAATGACTTGTTTGGATTGAAGCCAATTAATGGTTGCCAAATTTTGGTCAGGTAGGTGATATGTTTGAATTGAAGCCAATTGAATGTGCCAATTGCTCCCATAGTTAAATAAAAATTATATAAATTCAAATATGGTACCATAAAGTTACATTTAAAATTTTAAAACATAATAGAAAACTAAAAGATAAAAAATCCAAAAATGAATTAAAAAATTAAAAAATGCCAAAATTATCAGATAAATCATAAAAATACATATAAATTATAAATTATAAAAATTATAAAATGGGTAGATTGGGATTTTATATGATTTATAAAATTTGTTTCATACAATTTGGACACTGTATGAAATATATACAAAAATTAGAAGATAAATTCATTTGAAAGACACTGTACAACTAGCTATCTAATGCGTGAGGTCACATCGACAATGCCGCAGGGTCAGGGTTCGGCATGTGCCGCAAGCATTGGGGTCCCAAGATGCAAGCAGAGTGCTGCAACAGTGTGCCCAAGCGCTACGCCAATCCGTTGGCGCTCAAATTCGGCGCCCACGCCATCGCTGCTGCCCGCGTACAAATGCATTGGCACGCCATTCGTTGGCTACCATCCAAATGGAAGCCAAATGGTGAAGGTATGACCAAATTTTGGTAAGGCAGCTGAAGGCTATGATCCAAACACACCCGTAATAACCATACAACACGAATCTCAAAGCACATCTAGTGGTAACGAATCATGAAGCCTAGGCTCCATAGAGCCTTATGTATTATTCCTATATAGGAAGCCAGTTTGGGGCTCCATGGAGCCTAGGCTCCATGATTCAAAAACCTATGATGTGTGTTGAGATTCGTGATATTTGACGTGTATATCTTTAGATATCCACTAAAAAAAGTATTTCAGATATGAAACTCCAAAAAAAATAAATTCAAACTCAGTTTAAACTAGTTTGAAGTATAGTTAAATGTAGTTCAAACTGAAGTTCAACTCAACTTTTTTTCGGAGTTTGATGTCTGAAATATTTTCTTTAATGAAATATATACACACACACACACTATACTACACCTATGCGTAGTATAGCTTATGCTACACCCGGTCGCCTTTCGTATCGGCTCAGTTGGTGCTAAGCCGAGAGTTAGAGGCGTTGTTTTTTGTCTTCCTGCATGGATTCCTTTTTTAACGTGAATGCTTTTTGGTAACGGCCGTACCACACGTTTAAGTAATAATGGAAAGTTCTCCGGTGAATTAATTGGGCACACGTTGATGGTTAGAAACCAGAGATGATTATGGTCAGATGTAGATGATGGTTAGAATATAGAGAGGATGATGGTTAGAATTTAGCAGAGACGATGGTTAGAAGATGCCGCCGTCGATGGTTAGAATCGGGTTTTAGAATTTGGGCCGATTGCAGGAAGGCAACCGCACTCTGACATTCTCGGTAACTGTGCACTTTTCATAATTTATGTTTTTTCCTCTTTTTTTTCCCATGATGGACGGTTATCTGTTCCTTTAGTTCCACCCCAGCCAGAGGCACATTTTGTATATTATTCACCTTAAACCTAGCTTCCTCGCCGGCAGCTCCGGCGAACTCAGAGCGGCCATTCCATAGACATACCTCGCCAATGGAGCTGTAATCCTGCCCGATGGAAACAGGCATCAGTCATGGTTAGTTCTTCCTGGGTTAAAATCGCTCATCTTTTAGTGCATTAACCGTTCCCCCAATTTTTCCTTCCCCAAAATGTGTTATTTGTAGACGAAATCAAAAAGGGGTTCATCGTCAAGACCTAAGAAGATAATCATCCAGTCGTCGCAGGAGAACTGGGAGATTGATTTGTGGTCGCAGGAGTCGCTCGTACCCCTGCAGGCCGAGCCATCGGCCGACACGCTGTTCGTCTCACCGAAGCTTAAGAAGTTGGTTAGAAGCATCGGGGATCGATGGTTGGAAGCTATAGAATCGATCGTTAGCATGTATGACATTGATGGTTAGAAGCTTCTTGGATCAATGGTTAGAGGCGACTGGGACCAATGGTTAAAAACATACCGGATTGATGGTTAGAAACATATAGCGCACTGGTTAGAATTGTCATGTTTCGATGGTTAGAAGCATATGGAACCGGTGGTTAGCAGTCGCTGAAATCGATGGTTAGGAGCGTACTAGATCGATGGTTAGAAGCATATAGAATAGGTGGGTAGTAGCCGCTGAAATCGATGGTTAGATGCCACAGGAATCGATGGTTAAATGCCATAGGAATCGATGGTTAGTAGCTGCTGGGATCAATGATTAGGAGCGTCTTCGATAGATAGCTCGAAGCATCTTGGATAGACGATGGTTAGAAGCTTAACAGGTCGATGTTTATGCGATGTTTTTTGTGGTTGCAATCTTATCGGATCGATGGTTCATTCAAATTCCGAATTTTTTGGATCTGCATTTAATAATTGAAAGGTCGGCATTTCCAGGAATCTCGTGGTGCTTAAAAACCATGATCCATGTTTCCCCAGGTTCTCTATATATATATAGTTGAGCTCCGGTGCTTTGTAAAGCACCGAAGATGCTGTGCTTTGCGCCTAGTTTATAAAATCCGAGACTCAAATAGACGATTCGAACCATCCATCTTGATCTTCTCGTTGAAATCTCTTATATGATCGAATTTCGTATTTTTTTGAATTTTTTTGCTATTTGTTTTGTATTTTTGAAAATCACCGATCTAATTAGTTATGGAGCGTCCAAATTTGCTGGTTTTCAAAAATGCAAAACAAATAGCAAAAAAATTTAAAAAAAATACGAAGTTTGGTCATGTAAGAGATTTCAACGAGAAGATCAAGATGGACATTTGGATCGTCCATTTTGAGTCTCAGATTTTATAAACTAGAAGCAAAGCACGGCGTCCCGGTACTTTGCAAAGCACCAAAGCTCAACTCTCTCTCTCTTGGTGCTTTGTGCGCAGGGCTATAAGCATTGCTGTTCTTATCCTTGGTATCATGATCCAGCTAACACTTGAGGGCAAGTTGGACTTGTTTTTATAGCAATAATTAAGCATTTGAACGTCAGGGAAAAGCAAAACTGAATCATCCGACCTGACTGATTTGTCAAGAGGAAATGGCCAATTGGAGAAAAGCGTATGATCAGTAGATGAGAGCCATATCTATTGGACAAGCATGCGTGCACATTAGCAGATGAGACGCGGCCGAATTCGAGGGTCAAAAAAGGGTTGAAAAAGAGAAAGGCAGCGTGCAGCAACTTTCTCCCAATTATCTCCCCAATATCATCTGAATCTTTGACCCATTAGTGACTGAACTTTCCCCTGCATGCGCCTCCAATTTTTCAATGGCTCGATCGTTCTCATGGCTTCTCGCATGTCGTATCTTGTTCTTGTGCCTGCCAGTGCGAGCACAGAAGCTGTCAGATTATATATAGCCTTGGCTTGTTTGATCCTTCGGCCTCTGTACGCGATTGACCGACGTGTTCAGTCTCGTCCTGTTTCGTGCTCGACCATGCACGCATGCATGGCGATGGCGGCAGCATGGTCCCTGCAGATGGCGGTGCACTCGCTTACATTGATCATGCACTGTGACAGCAACGCCTTGCACATCCATGAACACATGCATGCATCGATCGGTCGATCAGCAACCGATCGATCGAGTGAGAGCACTGTTCTTTGATTTCTTTCTCACCTCTGCATCTTCTGAATGAGAGATGGATGATGCAAGATGGATAGCTTAGCCAAGATTCTCAGCTCTAGCCAGTACATGTACGAACATAGGCTGATGAGTAGGCATGAATGATCAGTAGTACTACTACACTGGTGTGTGGTGTGCTCCACAAATCTTCACAGCAACAGCAACAGCAACAGCAACATCAGCAGCAACAGCGAGCAAGCACTCGTGCCCTCTGCATGAGTGACGCTGCTACCAAACACACGTACACGCAAGGATCAGTGAGTGAGGCAGTGACCAGTGATAGCTAGCTTTTAGGCAGACAGGCGGCCACGCAGAGGCATAGAAAAATCGCCCAAAAGGCCAGTGAAGTGCTGAAGAAATCTGGTTTCACAAACCTAGGCCCCTCCCTGTCCATAACACCATAAGGCAACACCTCAGCATGCATGCAGGCAGCAAAACAAGAGCTTTTCTGTTCATGCATTCTGCCCAAGAACCAGGCATGCATGCAGCAGGCAGGCAGGCAGGCATGAAACAGGATATCTTTTCTTTTCCTTTTTCCATTCGTCTGCCCCTATTGATTGATTTGTATATTGTGTGATCGAGTGGTGGCGCCCCATGCCATGCCATGCCATGCATGCGTTGCATTGATCGGTTCTTGCTAGCTCCAGCAGCTGCTGCAGGGCTGGAGATCTTTGGAGCACTGTTCAGCAAGTGATGCTTCTTTGGGCTGAGATGATAAGCTGGGCCTGACTCGAACTGCAGTGCCATGCACACATGTGCATGAACAGTACAACTATTGCCCCATCAAGGAGAAGAGATGGAGGGGCACACTTGCATCATTGCATTGCATGCAATTCTTTTCTTCCCTGGCGAACCGTGGATGGATTAGCTACCTGAGCCGCTCCTGTCGTCGCTCTGGTGCCTGTCAGGTTGCCGCTGTTCTCCTCGCTGCAGCTATCGCTACCTTCTGGAGTGGAGACGAAGGGGAGGAAGGGAAGTGAAGGAGCTCCTCCGCTATCCCTCCTTGCTCCGCTGGCCGATCGTGTGAGTGGCCAGAAGGAGGGCGCCCAAAGCGGATGGTTGGTGCACAACACTATGGAAGACATCGACAAGGGTGTCATTTTCCACAAGCTTGAGGAGATTTGTGAGTTGCTACATGTCTCTGATGCCGGTGTCACCAAGGAGGTTGCCAACTTCGTCTGCAAGCGGCTTGGCAATAAGATCCCCACCACGAAGTAGAAGGATCGTTGTCGTCGCTCTGCTATCCTCGGCGCTAATGAGGAGGTGCAAGGTGCCTCGAGAGACAATGTTTGTGGTCGACAGTCGACCACCTCCACCAGTGCCACCCTCCCCTGCACTTCCACCACCCCTGCACGCGACGTCGGCTCGATGTCACCGACCAAACCTCCGCCAAGGGTGGCAAGGTGGGATCGTCCACTGTGGGCGATGACGATACGATAGCTCGGTCGAGATTTGTCATAGGGGACGTCAGAATGCTCTTGCTGGCTCTCCTCCGCAGCCATCGCAAGCGCGCAAGGTGGCTTTGAAGGCTTTACAAGCTCCTTCCCGATTGTTTGATAAATGCTTCATGTGCCTCTCTTCAGATCATTAGGTGGCGCAGTGTCAGAATCCAGTTCGTTGTCTCCACTGCTGGGACTTTGGCCATGTTGCTCGCTAGTGTCGTCATAGCACTCGCCTCTGCAAGCCAGTTGCTCAGCCTTCGCCATCTTCGCACACTTCACCTCCACCTTCTTCTTGTGAAGCTTCTTTCCTTCCTCAAAGAATGTTGTGTCCATTCAAAGAAAGAAAGACACCTTCTCCAAAAGGCACATAGTGCTTGTGTCTTTCAATGCGGCATATTCGTCGATTTTGGCGGTAGATGTTGCTCATGCTGTTTGCGAGAAACTTCACGTCCCGCTTGGTGCCCTTTCGATGGATGTCTTCTCTAATCAGTGTCTAAGCACAAACCTTGCTGGATGCACCGGTTCAAGTTCCTGTCCTCCTGTCAGAGCCAAGGAGTTCTTTGTTGATGTCATCAATTATTTCTCTGAGAAGTCAGCGGCACCTTCGCTTGAAGTTGGAGTGAATGACCCTCCTTTTGCTCTTCCTCTCCTTGACAAGTTGGCATCGCCTTCGCTAGAAGATGTTGTTCATCGCCTTCTTCCTCTTCTTGTTTCGCTTCCTCTTTGTGAGTTTGAGGAGTCGGTGTCACCCTTAATTGATGAGGGAGCGCATCTTTACCTCCTTCCTCGCCTTCTTGATGAGCTGGAGTCACCTCTGCGGGATATTGGGTTCGTGCCAGTTGTTGTTTCCTCAGGGGTCTCTTTGACTACCCCTGCCCTAGCGTTGAAGATCTGGACAAGTGCAAGGGGCAAGCAACGAAGCAATCTAAGCCGCCACAGCTGATGGCTTCATCCAAGTTGGTTGCTGCACAAACATTGCCCTCTCGCCTAGCAAAATTGAGAGGCAGCGTGAAGTTACTAACAGAAATGGGCTATGTTAGTAAGGATGACAAGATTGATGATTGGGTTCCTGAGGCCTATGCGGCACTCTTGGGGGGCTTCCCTTCCTCTTCTCTCCAGTCGCTTGCACGCTCATTTCGTGCAATGTTCAGTGTTGCTGTCTCTTCCTAAGGCTCTAATCTATTCTAGTTCTCCTATTGTTGTTGCTGGCTGTAGTCTCTCCTCTTAGGGAGTAGCTTGCTAGTGTTTGGTTCCTAAGGTGTTGGGGGCTCTAGCTGAGGTCGTGTTGGCTACTTTGGAGCGGTTGTTGTAGTGTTTGCTCTCTTTGAGTCGGTGTTTATATTCTCTCATTCAAGTGGCACGGCTCTTGCTCATTAGTTCAAAAAAAAATATATATATATATATATATATATATATATATATATATATATATATATAGAGAGAGAGAGAGAGAGAGAGAGAGAGAGAGAGAGAGGGGGTAAGGTGAGAAGAGAAGGCAGCAGGAAGCATGCAGGGCATGGACATGTCTGGTGGTCTGGGTTGGCGTTGTGTGCGCCCGCCCATGCACGCACACATACGCGGGAGCTAAGCTAGCCTGGTTAGTGTGTGGTAGCGGCTACCTGCTGATCAGGTTCAGATTCAGGTGTGTGTTCTTGACCTGGATCATCAGTCAAAGTACACACAACGCAGATCCCCATCTACTAATTAACTCCATCCATATGCATGCATGGCCATTGCCAGCTTCGATTGATTCTTGGCATGCATACTGACGAGGCGACGATCCATCGACATGCTGATGTTGTGCCATCGCCATGGCATATTTGCTTGGCATGTGCTGCCGTCGAGGAATCGGACCGGATCCCCATCGCCTTCGTTTATTTCCATCGCAAAAAGGCGATTCGGCGCAAGGTCACTGCAAGATATCCTATCTTTCCCGACAGTGACTAATTAAAACCCGACGGTTTGACAATACCCGTCGGCGAAATGTTATTAACCGGCTGGCACTTCTGTGAGTCGCTGACTGCTCCAACAAAAAACTGTCAGCTCTCTCCCAGCTGCGTTTTCACCAGGAAATTCGGCCCACTATGTAGAGCCCAAGAATTCACTGCGCAATTTTGGGTCCATAAGTCCAAGACATATAGCAGCCTAATTAGGAACATGGCCTGGGCCATTTTTGACCAGTAAATTCAGCCCACCATGTAGAGCCATTTTCCTTTTTTTAAAAATTTTCCTCTCATGTGCAATCGTGCATGATGCAAAAGGAAAACATTTTTTTAACACGTGTACATAAGATAAACAAAAAAGGTTTAGACTTTGAGATGTGCGTGGCCTCCTTGTTTTCACCACAGCCTACTAAAAAGACACATGCTCTAGAGAGTTTACCTGGGCTAGGTCTTAATAGTTTTGTGTCACCTTTGCACAACCAACATTAAACAAGTAACCATTCAAAAAAACATTAAACAAGTAAAAGTTATCAAAGTTAACGAAAGTAATCCACACCATGTAGTAATGTTTAAAGCCAAAAGTTGCCATTTGGATCTTTTACTTTCTACTGCCAATTAGGCACCAAAGCAGCTAAACCACCCTGAACAGAACACTGCATCAGACATGTAAGATAGGAGGAACTAAAGGTGAAATATTACAGCATAGTTTTTTTTTTTAATATCATCTGCACTGTCTTGCATGAAACTTTTGTTTGCTCACTGCCAACTGCATGATGAGTATATACAAAAGCTAGCTCTCACCTAAAGTTTGCATGAGGCGCACTCGCTGCTCCGTCAGAGCTGCCGATTCTTTTCTGGTCAGTATGTGTAGAAAGAAAAAGGAAAGGTGGAATTTGGTCTCATGTATGTGTGTGTAAAGTTGAGCTTGCTTCTTTTAAAGCCTGGAAAGCTTTGCAATTTGCATGCATGGTTTGGTTTGGTTTCGTTTTGGCTCTCGCCTCTGAACATTGTGGTGGTCCACATGTGTGCCTTGCAATGGCATAAGAAACCTGATGCCATTATATATGTTCTTTGGCCACTACTTTATGTTGCTAATCTGTGGTGCATCATCATGGAGTCTGTCTCAAGATTACCCCCAAATCAAGATACTCTCATGATCATGTTGTTTTATATGTTCACCAAACACATCAGATGAGTCAGTCTGAGATGCATCTGAATGTTTCTCCCTTTTCCTTTTCTTTAATTCTCTTTGTTTTGAAATGACAGAGATGCATGCATGATGCATCTCATCTTAAAAAAATTTGCAGATTGTTGGCGATGCGAGCTTCTTTTTCAGCAATCTACATTAATTTCAAGAAGCCCCACATTATAGCAAGTATAGTGACACTTTGCTTAGATTACTCGCTTGTGCTTCATTTTTAGCAATCTTGATGGAAGATTGCAGCATTTAGTTTAATTATTCATTAATTATTTGTGCTTTTAATTGCTTGTTTAGAGTTGCTCGAGGTAAAGCCCAGCTGCTGCTGTTGCTGCTCCTCCTTTACTCTTGCAGATTGTTAGAGTATCTCCGGCAGAGAATTCAAATTTCCCCTCTATAACACTATTTCTAACAAACTCTATCTATTTTCTAAAATTCCGCGATACTTTACGCTACACTCTAAAAAATTCTTCCCTCCAACAGCTTCTCTATCCAAAAAAGTCAAATGAACGGTGTTTTCCAGCTACAGCTAGAAAGAGATACTCTTAGCGGCGTGAGCTTTTGCCGCAGCCGAAGGGGACAAGAAAGAGAGCAAAGCATGGCGCATCATCGCGCGCTTCGTTTCGTGCTTCAAAGCATGCAGCGCCTCGCTTCGCTTCGCTCCGATCATTTCATATCTTTGCATGGCTTGCTCGAGCCTCGTGGGACACTGAATCATTCAGATCATCCTTTCGCTGTCTGCAAGAAGCTGCCTGCCTAGCTATCCATGCCGTTCTTGCCCATGCGATGCATGCATGCATGAAGCCAGGCTCGCCAATCTGAATCTCTGAATCCTGAAAGGATCGATGCGTCTCAGTTTCAGCTCGATCGAGTTTTCGCTCTGAAAAGCGGCGTACATGCGTGCTCATGGAGTCAAGCTCGACATTTGACTTGGATCCATGATGTCCAATGAATAGACAGGCAAACCTGATATGTTCTAGATCAGAAGAATATATAGCTGAAGGGCCCCAAGAGAAAAAACGAGATGGTTTCAGAAGGAAGCAACTCTGTTTCTTATGTGTAGCTAACGGGTATGCTTTGAGCTCTAGTTGTTTTTTTTTTAGGGGGGCAGGAGAACTGCCAACCATTGATTAAAAGCGGGGAAAAAAACCAATTACAGGGGGGAGGGGGCTGTAAACGCTAGGTAATTACAAAGCTAGCACCTGCGGCCACCCAGAGCCGTAGGGCATCTAAAAGGGAAGTAACAAAGATGGGACGCGCAAGTTCAGTTGCCCGAAAGACGCGGTTGTTGCGCTCAATCCAAAGATGCCAGATAGTTGCCGAGACAACTGACAGGGCACCGTGAGGGGGGTCTGCCTGTAAGATGTCATCAGTCCACCAGCTAGTGAGGTAGGAGCGGCGAAGCCAGGATGATGGGTCGAGGGTGGGGGTGCCGGTAGAGGCAGCCACTCTTGTCCAGACAAAAGAACTGAAGTCGCAGTTTATGAATAGGTGTTCGGGGGTCTCCAGGTTATGGTGGCAGAGGGGGCAGAAATAGTCGTTGGGCAGGTGTCTTCTTAAGAGGGCGTCCGCCGTCAAGACGCGTTTGTGGAGCAGAAACCAAAGGAAGAACTTGCATTTTAGGGGGGCCCAATGTTTCCAGACTCGTTTGGCCCAGGGAGGGCAGCTGCGGCCAAGGAACTGTAGGTTGTAGGCGGATTTGACCGAGAAGGAACCATCACGTGAGAATCTCCAGGTGATCTGATCATTGGTTCCTTCCACTAAGGAGGTAGAGAGGATTTGGCGGAGTAACGAAACGAGCTGGGGAGCCATTTGGGGGGTAAAATTCCGCCTGAGGTCAGAGATCCAAGTGTTGTTTGCCAGGGCTTCCGAGACCAATCTGTTTTTCTCGGAGGAGGCCTTGAATAGCAAGGGAGCTAGCAGTTTAGGGGCTGCGCCAAACAGCCAGTGGTCGTTCCAGAACGAGAGTCGCTCCCCGTTGCCAAGGGTCAGACGGGAGCCGGCCTGAAAGAGCGCCAAATCGGGGCCAGGTTGGTTACCCAGCGTGTCAAACCAGGCCTTCAGTGGGAGGGATTTGTTAAGCCAAAGCCAGCGAAGACGAAGTGCGCGAGCAAAGCGTGTCAAGTCGAGGACGCCCAGGCCGCCCAGAGAAATCGGCGAGCAGACGGTGCCCCAAGGGAGTCGACAATGGCCCCCGGAAGCGGATTCAGAGCCGTTCCAAAGCCACGCCCTCCTGATCTTGTCGATCCTTTGAAGGACGGAGTTGGGGGGTTTGATGACGGAGAGGAGGTAGGTAGGCAGGGCCGAAAGGATAGATTTAAGAAGGGTGAGTCTGCCACCCTTTGACAGGAGGGGGCCCCGCCAACCCGCTAGGCGATTTGAGATCTTGTCAATGAGGGGTTGGAAATGAACGTGGCGAAGTCTTTTGATAGAGAGTGGGAGTCCGATGTATTTAAGGGGGAGCTCTAGTTGTGTGTAGATAGATAGATAGATACTGATAAGTAGCTGTATTAATTATATCTTTTGCATAGATCATGCAGGTAGACACAGTTGGATGTGGATCTTGGAATGTCTATCAGCATAAAATAGAGATTTGTTGTGATTCTGCCAAGGATTTTCTGGAGTTTTTAAGCATGATAGTTGCATCCTCAGTCACAACTTGCAGTGCCTTTTAGTGCCACAGCCTATAGCTTTAAGCAAACTCCACATGATCTGCATCCTGACCATGAGCTGCTCATGAGTTGTAGTGTTTCAACTTTCAATTGACACTTTTGTTTCAACTTGACCAGTTGAAATTAGCGCACATTATGCAAGGCACTGGGATAATTAACCAGTTTGATCTGTCTCTGCCTGAGAGCTTTTCCATGAACGCTGGATTGGTCCTGAACTTTTGAGCCCTGATGAAATGGGTAATTATTGATATCGCAATTAGTTTTCTACTCCCATAGCTGGTGTGCAAAGCACCAGAACAAAGATACAATTAAAAAGAACTCAAAAGAGACTAGTCTGAAGTGGAAAAGGGAGTGGAATTTTCTGTATGACAAAAGTGAGGAGACTGGAATGAGGCCATGGATCAACTACCATGATGCTGTGTCTGCAAAGAGGATGGCAAAACATAATCATCCCATCTCACATGCCTCCTCTCCTCCAATAAAGTATTAGCACCAGTTAATTAATTACACCCCTCTTGCATTAATCATCTTATCTGATGCTACCACCACACCAGCTAAGCAAGAACAAAACAAAAGCTGTCAATTTACCTGACAACTATACACTGGTTTTCACTTTTTAAGCCTCTGTGTGGTGTATATAAGAATGTTCTTCATGTGGTAGGATTAGCAGCTGTCACACATGATTGTGGTGAGTTGAGTGCTTAATCAAGCAGGCTTGCAACAGTTGACTGGCCTGCTTTTTAACATGCATGTTACTTGACCACAAGCATAACAAAAAGCAACAATTACCTCTTGGAGAACAGTTCTATGTCAAAATTTTCATTAATCAATTACAGCTTTACAAGCATTATATTGCCTAGTTTCAGAACTGTTCTTCAGCAAATTCACTGTGAGATTAAGACGCAAAGACGACACTGATTAGTACTTGTTCGTACTATCTGTACCTGCATATATACAGATACAGCAGTAGTCATGAGTATATATATATACGCATCCAATGACCCAAAAGCATCAAGCTTTCCGCTACTACTTGCAATTATCTTGGGGTAGAGGTCTATCTCTTCTCACTCCAAGAGACACAAAGCTCTCACTCATAAGCTAGTTAGATACGCACATCAGACACACCTAGTCGATCAGAGTGTGTGTGATCGTGACCCGGAGAGCGCGGCAATGGACGAGTCGTGGAGGTGCACGATGGGGTCGGTGCTGCCGCGGCGGCGGTCGTCGGAGCAGCACGCCGGTGGCCACCAGAGCCTCGCCCCCGACGACTTCCGGGACGTGTTCGGCGGGCCGCCGCGCACCGTTCTCCTCCGCAGCTTCTACGGCGAGGCCGTCGACTGCCACTCCTCGACGGGCAACGGCCAGTACCCGTCGAACGGTGGTGCAGAAGGGTTCTGCCGCCGGCCGTACGTCGACGGCCGGGGCCAGCTGGCTCCGGCGGCCGTGCCCACCGAGGAGGGCTTCTTTGATGATATCTTCGGCGCCCGTTACATGAGGTCGAGGTCGAGGTCGAAGTCGACGAAGTCGTCGTCGGTGGTCAGCTCGGAGGAGTTCGGCCCCGCATTCTGCCGGCCGGCGGCCTCCGGCGGCCGCGGCGACGCCACGCTCTCCTCCTTCGCTTCTAAACTCAGGTAAAGATTCATCGACGGTTGTGCTAGCTAGAACTAGACGATGCATGTGCATGCGCGTAGCATTTGGATGCGCATGCTGTTCATCGATCATTGATGATGTTTCATTGATCGATCATGATTCATGGCATCATCTTGCAGGCCGATTGCGATTCCGTCGCGCCGGTACGACTCGTCGCCGCCGTCGACGATGTCGACGAGAGGGGAGTACCAGAGCAGCTTCACGTGCTCGACGGCGGCGTACCCGGCGTCCCGCTACTACTACGGCGGCGACCTCAAGGCCCGGAGGGGGAAGCACAGCAGCGCGGCGAGCAGCAACGCGCCCGAGAGCTCGGCCGCGCAGCACCACCGGCACCACCGCGGGAGCAGCGGCTTCTGCTGCTTCACGGCGAGCTCGGAGACCACCAGCCACGAGCCCAGCTTCCGGCGCACCCGCGGCAGAGCGCGGTCACCGGCTCCCGACGCCGACACCGCCACCGAGTGCTCTCGCGCCGACTACGGCTACTACTACTCGCCGCCGTCGGCCGCGTCGTCGTCGGTGTACGGCAACCCGCTACCTAGGACGCCGCGGCTGCTGGAGGAGGTGGTGATGGAGGTGAGGGAGCGGGCGCCATTGCTGATGGACGACGGCGACATTGACAGCGTGGGCGCGGCTGCGGTGGACGAGGCTATTGCATGGGCCAAGGAGAGGTTCTGGAGCCACGCCAAGTGATGAGCGGTCAGGATCAAGACGCGATGTTGATCAGGCCTCAGCAACGTCCAATTTTGATCCATCAATTTCATCGTGTGCGCTTTGTAATTACGCTTACATTGTAGCTTAGGTGCCTAGTGATGATATGCTGAGATCAACATTACCATTGTAATGCTTTATTATGGATTGAACACATTCCATTTCCGGTTTACTTGCATTCCTGACCAAAAATAAGCATAAGATTTGAGTCAGAAAAAAAAATTATGAGCATAAGTTTTCAGAATGTTACTCATGTACAGTTCAAGACATTAAGAATTTCAGAATGTTACTATAGAGCACAGTTCAAAAAACTAACAGAGCATCGCATAAACAATAGATCACATTAGAAGGGGTTAACAGAAGCAATATCGTGCTTTCTTGACAGCAGCCGATTCCTTCTTCTCATATATATTTTGCTCCACACTTTCATTTATATGGCTATAGTCCGGTGGATCATTGCGGTCGGGAATACCAGCAGACAGATTTTGGTGCCACTTGTATTAGAAACACTACAGCTGCGACCAGGATGATCCTGCGAAATGCTGATCCATATTCTGTTATCCTAAATTTCATGGATGTTACACAAAACTTGGGCAATGGAAAGAATGCAATGACCAGAGTACAAAATTTTCCAAGTGGAACACTACGCCTGTGGCAAAGTTCAACGTTATCTTCGATCACCTCGTGAGTAACTCTTGCTATTTTGTCCGCGTGATGACTCTCTGCGTAATATCAATAAGAGCACGCCTTGATGTCAGAACATCTTCATCATCGCTATCTGGGAGAGATTCTATGGCTTTGATTGCACGGTTAGCGTGTTCTTGTGCAAGCTCTTTCGTCCTTTCAATCCCACGACTCTTCTGTAGGTAGTCAAGGGCCTGTAATTTGCAAAAGTGTAGACAGTTAATTTGATAAAAAAAAATTTCCCCACCAATTGCTCACCATGCAATGTGGATATGAATTATATGATGCCTAAAAGGTAGAAACATTTGGAGATGGCAACACTGCAACAGTATGGCGGTTTCAGTCAGTCTATCATGCTCCTCGGTTTACTGGTAATATATTAACTGTAGATCTGAACACCAGCAGCTTTGGCTACGAAAACTGTGTGTTGTATGATTGAAAATTGTCAAAAAATAATGAAAAATATGCTATCTTTTATTTGAGAGAGAGAGGAAACAGGATATCTTTATTGAAAACCTATTCTTCTACCCTGTCCAAGTATCCTTCTGAGAAACAGTGCCTTTATGCATGATGAACAACAGTGCCTTTATGCATGATGAACATCTGCCATTAGAGCAACATTGCTTATCTCGTGCAAATGTTTGTTTTTGCCTGATAGGTAAAATGAACAGTGAGAAAGAACCCATTCTCAATCTAAAATAATTACTCACAAGCTCAACATTTGCAGGATTGTCGAAACCCCGGTCAACAACTTCATGTAGCTGTGGGAATTCTTCCATTGCATATAGCATTGGGGCAGTAATGATTCCCTGCAACATGAATGTCATCATGTAATAGACAAAATATAAGCACTACCTCAGAGGTTGAGAGCGAATGAGATAATCAGCAGGCAAGTGTCACTGTTAGACACTTCTCTAGTTGTGGATATGTTGGTAATTACAAAAGTAGGTGATCACAAATTAGAATTCATAATTTTCTCATTGATAAAAGAGCTCATTGCTAACCACATTAATTTCACTAGCTTTGCTACAAGGCACACAAAATTATTCTTCTAAGTAATTAGGTTCAGAATATCCTTCTTACCTAAATTAACAGTAATACATTATATACAGTCCTGCTATTTGAAGTTGATAGGTCAAAGGAGGCAAAATTCAGCATCTGACAATGGTTACACATTTACTTACATGGTTACACCCATACAAAAGCAACACTCATGTTAAATTCCAAATTCAAGTTTTCCTTGCAAGGAATATTTTATGTGTCTATCATGCAAGTGGCAGGTTCAAGACAGCAGTTAACACAATTACAGCAACAAAAACTTTCCCATAGCAGGACTGTATTACACATTTACTTCTAAGTAGTTGGAGGTTAAATTGGTATTTCAGATGATAGACTGGGAAATGAAATATAATGAAAACAACAGCATGGCTGTATTACATGACGGATATCAGATAATGAACCCTTCCCAAGTGATGCAGAGGTGCCTGTAAAATCAAGAACATCGTCGATCAACTGGAAGGCTAGACCCTGCAAGGACACAAAGCTAATTAGCGAGGATCACATGATTGTCTTAGAAGGAAATATAGTTACAAACTGAAAAGAAGGGAAGTGTAATATGCTTTACAGACCAGGTTTCGACCATATTCGGATGCAAGAATTGAGATCTCAGCAGTGTGCCCTGCAAGAATAGCAACAGCTTTGCAACTATTCGATATCAATGACGCAGTTTTGTAGTATGTCTTCTGCAAGTAGTATTCCATACTGCACATTTTTCAGAATCATATTAGAACCATCAACACAAGCATCGTATTAAATGGAGAAACTCTAGTAAATAAAAAAAAAACATATGCAAGCACTTCAGTCTGCATCATATAATAGATGTGACTAGAGCAATTAAAGTCCTGATAAAGAGAAGTATTTAACCTTCGCCGTTGCTCTCTGCTTGTTGAGATCTGCATAGTTTCACCAGTAACTAGATGTTCTACAGCAGTCGCCATTAGGGACACCACCTACATAAACAAGGTTGATCAATTGGTAGTTTGGTACTATAGAAGACTAGCAAAAACAAAGCAGGCCAGTACTTGAATCGCAAGGGACAATCCAGAATTACAACATGACCTCAGCTAGGAAATGCTGTTTAAGAAAAACACTTCCAGACAATATTGTGAGTATGAAACCATTATGATGCATAAGCTCAGGATGGGGAAGACCAAGAAATACGTGTTCCTAAGAAAGGATGTTGATGATCTAGAATTATAACATGGTTCAGCTAGAAAATGCTGTTAAGGTGGAAATAATGACTATGTCCAGTGCAAACTACAAATAGGAACAACATGGTTTGACATTGGTGCTTATGAAACATCTTATACATCAGGTAAATAGCTTCATAATCAGAACAAGTACATGTATGAGATCCATACAGGTAAAGTATGAGAGATCTATACGGGTAAAAGAGAGTGATGAAAGGTCAAATGCCCATCTTTGTGTTAGATATATAGCTTTATGGGCTTTCCTCGTATATGGGATTTCCTAATATGCTCCCTTGTACATGTGTATATACTGGCTTATTGGCCTCAGATGAATGCAAGCTGTCTTCATAACATTGTATCAGAGTCTAGGCTCTCTCCTCCAAACCCTAGCTAGGGTTTACCATCTGTGCAGCCATCGCCGCCGGTGTTTCACGCCAGTGATGCCACCCTCACTGTCGCTGTCAGCTTCACGGACAGAGACGTCCTCTTCTTCTCCTTCGCGCCGCTATCCCAACACCGACGACGCCTCCTCCCTCAACTGCACCGCCACTTGGCAGCGCACCATCCTGCGCGCCGTTGTCGTCTCCTCCCTTGGTCGCGCCCCGCTGCCTGGCTGCGTGCTGCTGTCGCCTCTCTAGCAGCGCCGCTGGCCCTCCAGCAGCACCCTAGGTCGCATCGCCGCCCTCCAGCGACACCCCCTCCGGCGGCTCCTCTCCAGTAAAGCCATCTCCGGCCGTGCAACATTGTCGTTGGCCCTTAGGCCGACCCTAGCCGGCCAAGTCTTCCATTCTAGATCTAGATCTAAAAAAAAGAAAAAAAAAAAGGCCATGGCAGCAGCGCCTCATCTCTCCAGTCCGATGCTGCTCCCACCGTTGATGTTTGATGGGACCAACTTTTGGGAGTGGTCCACGATGCTCCGGATCTATCTCGAGAGCCAGCGTCTCTAGGGCCACCTCACTGGGACACGTCCATGCCTACCCACCCCGGCTCGTCCTGAGAAGCCTGTGGTTGGTGCGGATGGTGTGTCGGTTGCTGAAAATGTTTTGGAGGCCTATCAATAGGTTGTGGAGCAGTACGTCACAGATCTTCAGACCCTTGAGAGCTGGCGTGCTGATGAAGCTCGCGCTATTGCTATCATCACCGACAGCATGAGTTGATCTCGCCATGGACCTAGCCGCTCTCCCCTTGTCTCGGGTGATGTAGGAGCATGTCCAG
This sequence comes from Olyra latifolia, assembly GCA_036346145.1. NCBI lineage: Eukaryota > Viridiplantae > Streptophyta > Magnoliopsida > Poales > Poaceae > Olyra > Olyra latifolia. The sequence goes on along the minus strand of CM070528.1, from coordinate 4,553,064 downwards.
GCTCACTATCAACCTACCAGTGATGCTCTCTACTCTCTGTTGGAGCTGGGGAGCTATCTTCGTCAGCAGAACTCCACAGTTGATGCCTCCTATCAGCAGTAGCTTACTGATATGTGGCGTCAGCTCGACTCTGTGGTGCTTGCCTACGGTCTATACTGCAACTACTATGCTCATCTTCGAGATCACAAGATCAGTGGTTGCCTCTTCAGGTTTCTTCGTCGATTTCAGCCAGAGTTTGAGCAGCTCCGTGCTCAACTGCTGGCCCACTCTCCGCGACTATCTCTGGTTGAGGTGCTCACCTTGGCTTAAGCTGAGGAGACTTGTCTTCGCGACGTGTTATCGTCTCCTTCGTCGGCTCTTGTTGGACTTCTGCCTCGTCACACTCTACTACCACAGCTTCTTCTACTCACCCAACACCAGCAGGTGGCTCGGTTGCTACGGCGAATACACTAGTTGTGCGCTGCAACTACTGTAAGAAGACAAGACATACCATTCAACAGCGCAGGAGATGTCCGAACCGTACCAGTCCTAACACTACTTGTCCTCCGGGTGACTCTTACTCATTCTCCGGTTGACCCTACTCGCCTTCTAAATGCTATCCAGGAGGTGACTCAGCGTCTTAAGTGTATGGAGCGTCGCATGGATGCCAGATCTTCCTAAGTTGTTGACAGTGCCCGTATCATCAGCCAGTCTTCCTCAGGGTTTTAGCCTTGGATTTTTGATTCTGGAGCTTCGTTTCATATGACTCATGATCCTACTTTCGTTGGCTCTCTAAGTACTTCATCTAATCCTGTGTCCATCAAGAAGGTTGGTGGTACACGTCTTTCAGTTGCCAGTCGAGGCACTCTTGATGCTTCCTCTTTTCACGTTCCTTCTGTCTCCTATGTTCCTTGACTTGATATGCAGCTGATTTCTGCTGGCTAGTTCACTAATCATAATTGTTGTATTATTCTTGAGTCTAATTCTTGTTATGTTCAAGACTGCCACACCAGGACTCTGGTTGAACTGGCCACTGGCTTCGTGACTCTCCACGTCGCTGAGAACTCGACTGGCTTCACCTTCCTTCTGCTTCTGCTTCTTCCACCTCCGGCAGCTAGTCGTCGACCTCTATTGATGTCATCATCCTCGCCACACCAGCTTCCGCCGGTTTTACTCAGTGGCATCATCGTTGTTTAGGTCATGTGTGTGGGTTTTGTCTTTCTTCCTTAGTGAGTCGTGGTGTTATTGGGAAGGTTTCTGGTGAAACCAGTCTATCTTGTATAGGCTGTAAGCTTGGTAAAAAGATACAGCTTCCATATCCTACCAATGAGTCTATATCCATTCATCCTTTTGATTTAGTTAACTCAGATGTTTGGGGTCCGGCTTCCTGCGTTTCAAAGGGGGGTCATCGTTATTATATAATCTTTATAGATGATTTTTCTCGCTTCACCTAGATCTACCCCCTAACCTCTCGTCACCAAGTGTTGTCAGCCTATCAGACCTTTGCAGCCATGGTTCGTACTCACCATTCGTGTTTTTCATGCTGATTCTACTGGCGAGTATCTTTCTATATTTCTGCATTAGTATCTTCTTGAGCAGGGTACCCTTTCTCAGTAGTCGTGCATCAGTGCTCACGCTCAGAACGGTGCCTCTGAGCACAAGCATCGTTATCTTCTTGAGACTGCTCGAGCAATGATGCTGGCCACCTCGGTTCCACCTCACTTTTGGGTTGTGACTGTCTCCACTACTGTCTATCTAGTCAATATTCAGCCCTCCACTACTCTTAAGGGTGCTACTGTTGAGCGTCTCTACAGTTGGCCTCCTCAATACACCCAACTTTGTGCTTTCTGGTATGTTGCATTTGTGCTTCTCCAGCCTCGTGAGCGGACGAAGCTAACTGCTCAGTTTGTTGAGTGTGCCTTTCTTGGCTATGATCCTGAGCATAAGGGGTATCGTTGTTGGGATCCCATTGGTCGTCACATTCGGGTCTCTCGTGATATCACTTTTGATGAATCACGTTCCTCGATTACTCAAGATCGGTGCCTTAGTCCACCATTGTCTGCTGAGTTTCTTTCTTTCCTCACTTCGCCTGAATTGTTCTTCATCTCTACCTACACCACCTCCATTAGATCCACATCCACTAGCTCCACCAGCTCCATTACCTTCACCTCCTCCACCAGCTTCATGAGCTTTACCTCCTCCACCAGCTTCACCTTCGCTAGCCCACCAGCACCACCTTCCTTTGTTTTCTCACCTCCACAGGTTTGTTTCCGCTACACACCTCATCCACCTCCTTCTAGTTCTCCCTCTCTTCTTGGACCTGTTCCTCAAAATTCCTCTTCTGCTTCAAAGCCTTCTACTTCGAAGTCTTCTCCTTCTACTTCGGATTCTCCTCCACGGTATGCTCTTTGTGATCGGAGCACAATTTCTCGTCCTGAACGCTATGGCCTTGCTACCTCTGCCACTCCCTCCTCTGAGCTTACTTCCTATCGCGATGTTGTCGCTCACCCTGAGTGGCAATTCGCTATGGCTAAGAAGCTTGCTTCTTTGGAGCGTGCTGGCACTTGGGATCTTGTTCCACTTCCTCCCTCTGTCACTCCCATCACGCGCAAGTGGGTCTATAAAATTAAAACTCGCTCCGATAGATCTCTTGAGCGCTTTAAGGCTCGACTCGTTGCTCGCGGTTTCCAACAGGAGAATGGGCGTGATTATGAGGAGACCTTTGCTCCTGTTGCACATAAAACCATTGTTCTCTCTTGTGGCCGTTGCTTCTGTCCGTTAGTGGACCATCTCTCAGCTTGATGTGAGGAATGACTTTCTTCATGGTGAGCTGCGTGAGGAGGTTTACATGCAACCACCTTCTGGCTACTCTGTGCCTAATGGTCATGTGTGTCGTCTTCGTCTTCCCTCTATGGGTCAAGCAAGCTCCACATGCTTGGTTTGAGCGCTTCACCTCTATTGTCACTGCTGTCGACTTTATTGAATGTCAGCATGATCCTACTCCCATTGTTCACACCTCTCCACGTGGTCGGACACTTCTTTATGTTGATGACATGCTTATCACTGGTGATGACCCTCAGCATATCTCCTTTGTTAAGAATTGTCTCAGTGAGTAGTTCCAAATGTCTGATTTGCGTCCTCCTTGGTACTTTCTTGGGATTAAGATCACGTCCACGCCTGAGGGCTACTACCTTTCCCAATGGAAGTACATCCAGTATCTTCTTGATCAAGCCTGTCTCTTCAATCAACGCACCATTGATACTCCAATGGAGCTTCACCTTCAGCTTTGTTCCAATGATGGTGCTCCTCTTGAGGATCCTGCTTGCTATTGTCACTTGGTTGGGAGCCTTGTTTACCCTGGCATGACTCGTCCGGATATTTCTTATGTTGTTGACATCTTGAGTTAGTTCATGCAAACTCCCACTCAGATTCACTACAGCCACCTTCTTCATGTTCTACGATATCTTCATGGTACTCTTGATCGCCATCTGTTCTTCTCTAGTTCTAGTCCTTTGCAGCTCTAGGCTTACTCTGATGCTTCTTGGGCCAGCGATCCCTCTCATCGTCAGTCCCTCTTTGCCTATTGTGTCTTCCTTGACTCTTCCTTAATTGCCTAGAAGACCAAAAAGCAGCAGGCTGTCTCCCGCACCAGTACTAAGGATGAATTGCGAGCATTGGCTTCTGTGACGGCTAAGGTGACTTGGTTACGGTGGCTCCTAGCGGATTTTGGTGTTGTCTCCGTACCTACGACAGTGCAGTTTGACAATTCTAGTGCTATCAGTATTGCTCGAGACCCGGTGAAGCATGAGCTCACTAAACACATTGTCGTTGATGCTTCCTATGTCAGAAGACAGGTGCAGCAACAGGTGATTGCTCTTCAATATGTGCCTTCCGAGCTTCAGATTGCGGATTTCTTCACCAAGGAGCAAACCAGAGTGCAACATGGTTTTCATCTCTCCAAACTCAATGTTGTGAATCCACCTTGAGTTTGAGAGCGGTGTTAGATATATAGCTTTATGGGCATTCCTTGTATATGGGCTTTCCTAATATGCCTCCTTGTATATGTATATATACTGGCCTATTGACCTAAGATTAATATAAGCTGTCTTCATAACACTATGAACCAGCTTAAAGTGTAACCACTTCAATTTGTTCTCTTTTAGACGACCATACAGAATAAGTACAGTATTGTCTTGAGACCGCAACAAATAAACAAATAATATCCATGTACCTCTGTGTTCCCAAGTGCTGCAAGTGCCACACATGCTCTAGACAGAAGGAAGTCACCAGCCAGAACAGAAAGCTACAAGTATAACAATTTGAGGAATACTGATGTCAAGATAATATCAATTATATAACCTCCACAAACAATTTTTGAATGATGATGCCCCAGCAACCCCAGAAAAATGCTTATGATAACTCAAGGAAAAAAACATAAGCCAATCCTAACCTAATGCTCAAAAACTTCAATTTCCACGTCAACTTCGAAGCTGTGCAACAAGTCTATATTTGTCTTGTGCAGTGGTTCAGATCTGATTATTGAAAGGTAAAGCAGTTCATTGGGCTGTAACTACTAACTACTAAAGTGACCTTGTAGTTCTTAATGCGAGGACCCATTTTATTCATTTAGGTGTACTGTATGTGCAACTAGAGTGAATGAGTGATGTACAATACCTTATTGCCCATAATGCAATTCAATGAAGTGACACCACGCCTAGTGTCAGCATCGTCCAGAACATCATCATGCAGAAGGCTTGCAACCTGTGGTAAATATCAGCTTGAGCAATTCTTGTTCAAAAAAACGATTCTGAATCTGAAGGATAACCACTATACTAACATGAATCATTTCAGTTATCTCGGCAATGTTTTGTTGCCGTGTGCGGAGCTTATTTGCCAATATGCTGAAAACTCCACCATCTGTTGATTCTGATATGGGGAATTTCAGAGCTGATGCCATCAGCAACAAAACCTGCCAATAAAAATTACAACATTTAAAATGCGAAGAACAAGAATGGGTAGGAGCTATAGTGCCTGTAGTCGCGGAAGGTCAAAGAAAGGAGTAGATGAATGTGGGTCTCATGATACAATAACAAAAGATAAGAGAGAAGTTGAGCCCGCCCTTGTGCGTCTGTGAGGAATCATCCCCAGCCATGATGAGGCTCTGAACACACAGATACTAGAGGAATGCTTATTCTTTACTTGGTTTCCTAACATACAAGATGATCCCTTATAGGGGCTTGCCTAACAATCCAAATTATAACCTCAACTCCTATCTTTCACAAATTCTTATTTCCTATGCAGTAAACAAACCAATGACCTCGAATGAATCCTGGCACCTATGTGGTGCTACTGCTGCTTCTGCATGCCACAACTCCCTGGTCACGTGGACTTCCCCCAAAAAGAGTCCACAACAGTTGGCAAATGACAAAAAAAATTACATGATACTGTAAACATGACTTATAAAAACAGAGATTGAGATGTTACCGTAGGTCGAAATCTTTTTCCCTCAGCTCCCACCTTAAAAAAGTACTCAGCAGCTGATGCCAGTTTGGGAACCTGCAAAAGTAAAAAAATTAGCGTCCACTTAGGCAAATCAAGAGTTTTGGAAAATGACAATGTGGTAATTACTGAAGTGATGAAATGTCCAACCCTCCCCTCATCAGCAGCCTAGATCAGAACTAAACAGAGAAGTTTGCATGAGCAGGTTCAGATTGTTACCAACCTCAGCAGCCACCATGGCTCGTAGCCTATTTGCAAGAAGTGACAGCTCATCAGCAACCAATTCAAATGGATCCTGATGTTCCTGAAAGCAGGAGTTAGACCCTTTAGACTGTCTTGCCATGGGGGGATTATAATACATTATATTTTCCACAATTAGCTTTCATATACAACAGCTTAAAAAGTTTTTGGGTGATTATTCAACACTCGAATTAGATCAGCATGATCCTTGATTCCTGACAACAACAATGAGAAAAGGTTTGAATTTCATGTGGTTAATCTCCCTTCATATTATGTACAACAGGGTGATGAGTCACTGAACATAACGAGAATAATTGGTCGGGGGCTGGGAACATCAAATTAGTTCTTTGTGACAAAAAGGAAAAAAACAAATTGTTGTATTCGAGTTTCAAATGTTATGCAGAGCATAATGCATGGTTGTGTTGTTTGGCTTGGTATACAACAATCTGATTTCATTCCAGGTTCAATACATTCGGCTGCATAACAAGTGGATTGATCCATTAAAAATTGAAAGACCCTTTTATCCACTGTATTGTCATCTCCCTATTGATTTGAAGATGGAGAAACTACATATCTATAATACAAATATAATGCGGGGGATGTTTAATCTTCATGAGAACCAATGTGCATGGTAACTTACAGGCAGGGTGGGTGATTGAAGATTGGCATCAGACAAGAAACTATTTGAGTAGCACAGTGTATTAGCAAAAAAATGCTGAAATTATATAAATGAGAGGTGTAAGAATTTTAATGCAATGCAATCAAGTGGAAGCAGTCAATGAAGGAGCCGCCCATGTAGCAGAATAGCGTCTGGAATTAAAAATCTGTGTGACAACCACCCGCTTTTCGTATCGCTGTTCTGTTGCTAGACATGTTTTTCAAATCATAATCCTGCATGCAGGTGGCAGGCACTCTAGCATGATCATTTTGTATTTTGACAAGTGATTATGCCTGCATCGTTTCTTTATTATGCTGGGCTCTATACCTTTCATTGACAAAAAAGAAGGTACAATGACTCGAGATCATAACAAACTTAATGAGCAGCACAAAGGCAAATGATTGCACAATTAAGGGTTCACCTACCTCAGCCCTTGAAGCCCCATCCTGGCGAACCTGGTACTGGGCATCATGTAACCATCGTGAGCTCACGAAAGCAGCTCCTCTGTATCCCAGCACCTACTAATCCATACGAAAAGTACAGAACCTATCAGCATAACAAACTGCTAAGTGCCAACCCAGTGTAAAGCGCAATAATACGTGGTCACCTATCAACCAATACCAATTCAATTAAAAACTGACAGGCTGATAAGCTCAATAATACGTGGTCACCTATCAACCAATACCAATTCAATAAAAACTGACAGGCTGATCAATTTGTATCCATGCCCCATTAAATTCACTTTTACCTTTTGCAATGCAAGAACAATGTGACTGACTAATTGAACTGGCTAACATCAGTAAGGAGTAATCGGTGTGATCACCGGCACTTCGCAACTACGAGCACGGTTCCTCAGAGTTTTATTACAGCGCAAACACTCGCCGGCATGAACACAAACACACTTCGTGCAGCTCGGCGGCCACCACTCATGCCGATCAATCCGTATTACCGCAACAAGGCACCACAACACACTAACAGAACCGCCGCGGGAATGGGGGAAGAGAGGACCTTGTTCCGAATCTGGGAGGGCGGCAGCGGAGGGAGCCGCCCCAGGAGGGCGGCGCCCGACGAGGAGAGGAGCCTCTGCGCCTGGGCGACGCCGGCGCCGCCGCCGGCGGCCGCCAGCGCAGCGGCACGCCGCGCGAGAGCCCACCGCCAGGACATCTCTCCCGAGATCGGGGGAGTGGAGAGGGAGGCGGGGCTGAACTTGTAGAAAAAGTCAGAGAGGAGACGGGGGAGGAGGCGGCGGCTGGACTTGTTTTCCTGTTTCGGGTTAGCGAACGGAGGCGCTTGCCATGGGCGGGGGCGGCGAGGGGATGGATCATGGACGCGCTCGGTCTGCCACGTCTGCATGTGGACGCAGGTGCATGGATTGCCACGGCACAGCCGCGTAGCGGCACACGTGAGCTAAGGGCGTATACAATCAGTGGTCAGGATCCGAGTAAGGACCAAAAAGCAAGTCAACATATGACTAGGGCATTTTTTTTTAATAGAACTTTGTTGCAGGCTCTACTTACGAGACATACATAATTTTAATATGTAGTATACACAGCTACATCTATAATAAGGATCGAACGTAGGTGGATGGGAATGAACAACCTCGCTTTCACCACTGGGCTACAAACCCATCTGCCATAAATACGGAGATAGATTAGGATATTTACAAACAAACTAATTTTAATTACCATTAGTTCTAAAAATAAATACACAAATACATATACAATAGTACAAAGTAGAAAGTTATAAGCTAAAAATTGAAGAGAAACCTAGTGGAAGACTCATATTGCCACAAATGTGGCTGAAAATTCAAGCCTGGGTGGCGCCCTAGCTAGCCTTATTGGTCTCGTCTATGCTTACTATGGTATATGCTCCATATCTCTACTAATAAAAAGACTCTTGTGTGTGAGATGATCCGTGATGGGTCCATCTCCCATTTTACCCTTTGTTCCCTTGGGTTTTTCTGGTTTTGCATACTACCATTTTAAAGTGTTTTGGCTCTTAGAGTATTTCACAGTGTAAACTTCTCTCCTGCTTAGAGACAACCTCCACATGATGTCACCTCTAAGCTAGAGGCTGTCTCCAAGTTTAGAGACAACCTCTAGACATTCCTTCCATACAAAAAAAACTCACATGTAAGTTAAAGTACGTAAATTATATTTTTATTAATTATAACGGTGAATCCCATCTTAGATGTTAACCTGTAAGCCTTAGAGGCAACATGAGGGTCATACCTTAGAGGCCAAACTACGTCCACTAACTAAGAAGTGCGAATGCTCCTAAAGTTTCTCATTTTCCTACGCAGGCCTCCTATTCTCAGCATTTTACCCCCTCAATTTACTCACTTTCACATGTACACCTTTTGTCCCTCGAGTTGTTATTTTCTCTTTTTTTTTCTAGCGAAGCATGAGCGCTCGACTAGCCATTTATAAGTAACAACCATCTTTATAGCATGCCTTTTTAGACGATTCATTCATATGTAGTTTTTAAAAAAATTCTAGTGATACATTTGACTACAATATGCACGAGAGGCGATTCAATTCTCAGTGGTCTCTCTCCCTCCTCTGCATCATCTCATGTCTTAATTGTCAATACTTAGAGACTGTTGACATGAATGTTGTAAGTGCTCTAGTTGGTATATCATGATTTCAAATACAAGGATACTCATGGTACGAAGAAGACTAGAAAACAGTTCATATTCTTGGGTTTTTTTTTAACACAACTGTCTCTTATGCCATTGTATTTACAATAATTCTCCGTCTTCCTCTTTAGCAGGCCAAAGTTTGAAAATGGGCCGGCCAACTCAATCTCTGGTTGATTTGTGGGCGCGGAGATCATGGCGTTTCCAGCCACGGAAGTACGAAACGGCAGAGAACAACGTTCCACGTGTGCCGCAGGCCCAGACAATGAGGAGACAGAGTATTAGACTATTCCTAGTATGGTGCTCGTGCGTTGCAACGGAATGACTTAAAAAATTAAGGCTTAGATTTGCAATAAAACTCAAATAGAAGAAAGAAAAACAAATCAGAGTAACATGGAAATTATAAAAGAGGTGATTTACTGCTAGTTATAACAAGTCTAAATGGTTGGGCATCTATTACAACGAGCACCAACAACAGGATGTTCTCTCGTATTGTAGTTGAAACAACAAATATATCTGAAAATTCTACAATAAACCAACTTATCTAGGAGCAAATAAAATTCCATACAAAAGTATCAATCCCAAGTGGCTATGACAATTAGTGACTCACAAAATAAATCTCATCAGAGGCCAAAACGTTTCAAACTAAAAGATAAATTTACACAACAGGATTAGTGACTCATGACACAAAATCAAGTCTATTGTAACTGATTAGACCTCAGGTAGAGCAACATGGACATCGCGAGCATGAGCAGGCAGAGCAACAACACGTCCTTGGCGTAGCCTTACAAGTTCGAAGCCACCTCCTGCTCCGGTATCCACTACAAATCAAATGGCCCTCTGTGACTTGCTCAAGTATGAAACATAGTTACATATGTGTACCTATAGTTTTTTCTCTCGATATTTTTGGTTTCAAAATCTATTAGACAGATGTAGGAATCAATGTCCCATGTTTCTGTACTCCTAGCCTTAGCCTATTCACAAAAGATCAAAAGGAAGAATTTTGTTTAGAGTTAAGTTTTACACAATAGATGCAATCACAACTTGTAAGTTTCCATGTTTATTTTTCAAATTTGCATGATAACTAAAGGGGAAAATCCAATAAAACATGGAAAGCTTGCAAGTTCTATGGGTAGTTTTCAAGTTTTACATATGTAAAAAGATCAAGGGCAGCAACATAGCTGTTTGTCCACACATGGTATTTTTCTATCAGGCGATTTCAAAGCTCACATGACTATTTCGGCAAGTGCATATTGTCTTCCATCGTTATATAACTAACACATTAAAAATAGATAAGGCTATAAGAAAGATGAGTCAGAGAGCTGTAGGTAAGCACACTTGCTACTCAGTAATTTTATGTCATGCAACATCTAAAAAATGCTACCCGAAAATTTTAAAAAATAAATATATCACATACAAGTGTAGATTGCCAACAATTGTCACCGATCTAGATAAAGTGCATGTCATATTAAACCTATGTTACAATACCTCTCACAAAGTCACAATTTGAGGCAAGGGATACCTTTGTTAAATGTCTCTTTTTTGCATCTGCACTCCTAATGCTTCCAGTTGTAAGAGCATCACCATCTGCAAATACAAGAACACTCATAGTGAGAACATGTAGATAAATTAAATTAAGCAATGCATTTGCACTTTAATTATAGTTTTATGTCTTAGACAAGAATAAAATGGGAATAATTATGATCTAAAGAAAAATATTAGATAACTATAGCACGATCATAGGAAGTGCTTTAGTCAAGAAGCAAAATTCTAATATCAACAAAGCATTACATTCAGCTGGCACATTAAAAATAGATGAAGCTGTTAGAAAGATAGTCACAGAACTACACCCTTGCAAGTCAGTAACTGTATATATCATGTGCTACATGGAAAAAAAAGTAGCATAATGACGGGCTTAAACTAAATATGCAGGTCCAACTTAATTTAGTAGATAACACTAAAAGCATGAGCCTATTACTTGAGTTAGATGGTAGAAATGCCCCTGACCTAATAAATCTAGTTTAATCAGATTTGGAATATGGTAACAATATCTAATCACTCCATAGAAAAAACTTTCTTGGGCTCATTAGCTTAGTAACACATATTCCATGTTGTGGCTTCCTCCTCCATAAAACCCATCCAAATGCCAATGATCTGATCTCCAGATGAACAGTAAATGAAGGAACTTCCCAATAAAACTCATTAAAGATTTCTAAAAATTACAGAAATTGGTCAGCATCATAGTATAGTTTATATTTTTTATTCACTCAGCTCTAGCCAAAAAAAAAACAAGATGATCTATAAATCTCTACTATAAAGCTTTGTGTTGTAGTGGATTATCATACCATTTTCTTCATAAAGATCAGGTCAAATAGACTCCTCAAGACAAATAAATTGAGAAGTACCTACAGGTAACAGCAAACAGTTAGAGCATTTTTGACTCCTAGCCATTATATCACCAAGGGAATTCCTTGAGAAAAAATAGTAATTTTATATATACCATGAAATGCTTTTAACATAGCTCACATCAACAATGCTCAGCTCAATCCCATTTTGCAACATTCCCGTGAATCGTTGAGTCAATGGGAAGGGAATTTTCACTGAAAAGAAATTGGCAGATATGTGAGTAGTGAGTCTAAAACTGCAACTACATACCATTGAAGTGCATATAAAGCATGGTTATATATCAACAACAAGTACCTTATCAGAAGTTTCTAATTCTTAAGTAATGCATGTTCCTTTCAGAACTTTGTTGGAAAAAGCCTATCAACGTATGACAGTATGAGTTTATTCTAATTGTATGAGAACTAAACTACAATTTTTCAAATGCAATGAGAAAAGAAGGGATAATTTCAGCATATAAACTTACTGAAGGGATCCTCCCTTCAAAAAATGGTCCACCAATTAACACCCATGTAGCGATTTTCTCATAAAGTCTACTAAAATTAGAACACATAGAATAGATTTGCACTTTAAGTGCTATTATACACTTCCATGACTAACATTGATGATCTTAGACAGCATCGCATTAATATTACTGTCCGATTTGTTCCACAATAAAGTTCATCAATTTTACTGCCCGATTCCTATGTAGATCTGATGATAACTTCAATAACCTGCTCCAAAATAAATTACAACTGATACCTTCAAGTACAAAACTATAATATTTGTTGTTAGGGTTTTATAATTTTAGTATAGTTCATCATATGTCGGAAGAAGACATGTATCTTTTGATGAAGAGAAGTCGTTTTTCTTGAAAGCTTTAACTTTGGCAACTCATCGTTATAGATTTCGTGGTAATGCCATTTATTAACCCCTTATGTAAAAAAAAATAGAAGCTAAGCATGCAGCTAGTTACGTTTGTGAGGTACTTTCAATGGCCTCAATTTTTTTCTAGGAAGAAACACACCATATATGCATATATGAGACAAAAAAGAACATGGCCAGTAATTCAAATGAATTAGCTTTATTGGCAATAGGTTAACCGGCTTGTGAGCAACAACACAACAACCATGTGACATGGCCACAATACCAAATAAATCTAGACCAGGCATCTTGACCAATCAATAGCAGTTCATGTAGCCTTTGAGTGGAACTCTTTCAAGGTCACTTTGAAAATTTAAAGGAGTCTACAAAGAAAAAGATGCAATAACAAGTTAAGTCCAATAAATGACCAAGATGGGAGTTCTATAGCGATAATGATTTTGCTTACCTAGAAAAAGGGTTTCCTGCGTCCTTTACGGGGTTTTGAGGAATGGTCACATGTGAGTCACAACAAGTATTATTGGTTAATGAGGGCCGAAAACTAAACATGGATCATGTCAGTGCGTCAGTCAGAAGCTAAGTATCGCCCAATATAATTGAAGATAATCAAAACTAAAGACCTAAATTCTACTGATGTTGCTTCATCACATACATGAACCAGCTGGGAAACCTGCTTTGTCGAGACGTTCATCATGGTTAATTTTTCAGTTCATGGCTAGGAGCCTAGAATTCCCCTTCCATTGCTTATCTTGGCACCTGCGCCCACACCAGAGACCTAAAAAAAATCAAGCTTGAATACAGAACCTATGAAGATTGAGAAAAAAATAGATACTCCAAGTCTCTAGCCCAAAACTGGTAAGCTCATGAACATGTAATCCTTTTTTTAATCACAAGCTCGGAATACATGTATAATGTAACTCGCACCTTTTGAGGCGTTTGTGCTCCTTGTCCGCGGGGCTGCGTCCACGGTGGCGTGCGCTGGCCTGCACCGTGCCAACCATGGCCGCACGCTCACCCATCCTCACCTCCACCTCAATCCCCTTCAGCACCGCTTGCATCTCCTCCCCTCGGCCATCCACTGCACCATTGCCCCACTGGTCCTCCTCCACCTCGCACAGCACATCCCATGCTAACACTCCGTCTTGCACCTTCACCGCCGTTGTGATCCCTGCACAAAGAGATGACGTGGGTTGGGCAGCGAGGATGAGGATTGGCGGTCATCGGAGGAAGGTGGCGGCGGTGATGGCCGGGATGAGCGAGAGTGAAGATGGTGGCAATGGCGGCGATGGTCTGATGTGGACGCCGGTGCGGGCGGTGGATCCGAGGGACTTTCGGGGGAGGGGGGCTCTCCGAGGGACGCGCGGGACCTCCGGCGGTGGAGCTTTCTCTGTCAGGTTCGTGGATCTGGGGCAGGGATCTCCGACAGAGGAGGGCGTCGACGAGGTATGGAGGTGGTGGCTGGGGCGAGGCCGCGTGAGGTAGGTCTGTACAGGAAGAGAGCGGCCGCGGTGCCATCGCAACGGGGCGGAGGAGGAGGGCGCCGGCGTGGTAGGAGGTGGGCTAGGGAGAGGCCGCGCGAGGTAGATCGAGGAGGAAGGCTGTGGGGACTTCTGATTGAGGAGGAAGGCTGCGGGAAGGAAGGGAGTGGCGGCTAGGGCAGGAACGAGGGGCGTGTACAGGATCAAATGGATGAGGATTGTTGTGGACAGATGGACGGCTGTGATGTGAAGTTGGTGAACTCACCACCACCACCACCACCATAAGCCACTTTATAATAGTAGAGATTAGACAAGCCGCTAGTTTAGAATCTGTTTGGTTGAGTGAATGAGGGTGGATGGGACTATTCTATCCAGTATTTTTGGTTTGTTTGGTTTAAGGACAAGGGTGGATGGAACCATCCCAGCACAAAAATATTCCTCTCAGATCCTGAATGGAGTGGTACGCAAAAAATTACGTACGCAGCCATCCAACTTCTCCTCACTCTAAATCTAGCACTCATCTAGTCTACCAAACAAAAAACAGGCTCATCCCATCCACCCAAAACAAACAGGTTGCTCAGATGGTCCCATCCTAGAAACACATGGATAGGATGGTCCCGTCCATCCTTGTTCTCAAACCAAACGCACTCTTAGAGTATGATAATTTTTCTTAAATTGTTTGACTTTTATAAACATTCTAATTTTTTTAAGCCATTTCTCCAAAATACTGAAGTCATAAAATAAGCATTTCTCAAAGCCGACTTCAATTATCCATTCACTCCTACAATACTCTGGCCTTTAATTTGCGTAGGGATCATGACTATGTTTAAAACGAAGTTTTTCAAAAAAAAAAGTTCAATCTCTACGTGAATGGAAGAAAAATCCCACGTTCCAAAAGGTCTATGATGCGATCAATAGGGCTAGCGGTTGGCGCTGAACGTACTGGAATTGTTGGTTCAAAACCTACGTACTTTTTAGGTGTGGTTTTCAAGCTGATACAGAAATATTGATAGTGAGATGGCGCCTGAATGTACGAGCACTACTAGGAACCATATATTTGTCGGTTCAAAACCTAGATACTTCTAGGTGCAGTTTTCGAGCTGATTGACATAGAAATATCGACAGTGATAACAAACCGTTTGTATCGGTTCTATCTAAATGACTAGAAATATAATGAGTATAATCAATACATATATATATATATAGTAAATAATCTATATTATCATAAACTTAATCTACTGACATAAATTCTAACATAGCAAACACAGCAGTTTAATAATCCATGTCTGGCAAAATTGTAACCTGATAATATACACAAATCTATAACAATTAACAACAACAATGCTCAGTTTTGAATATTTGTAGAATTGCTCTCAGATTTAATATGTCGAGTTGCTATAAATAGCCATCCAACGACATACAACATGTATATATGTTCATGAAGGATCGTTGGCGCTAAATACCCTTGAACAGTGTCTAGATATGCTAATCAACCCTAAACAGCGGAAGAGATAATTAAAACAGTACTAAACCAAGAGAATCAATCACAAGTTGAGAGAGATCATGTACCAAAACCACCAATCTTTATTGCACGTTGATAGCACATGGTTTCTTTACATGGAAGCACTAATCCCCTCAAGATCACCACTAATCTCTCTAATCTTTCCTCTAATTTTCGTGTTTTTCTTTGGGACAGCACGCTTGCTCACATTACTTTCTGAAACCCTCGCACAAAAATCCCGTGCATCATGCTTCTGGTCTTCTTTTTATACCGAATCCGGTTCGCCCGCCCGCTGCCACCAGCTCTCTGCACGCTTAGCCTCTGCGTTGCCTAGCGCTTTCTTTGCCGCTGTTGTCTTCGCTTGCGCCATCTGCAACACAACGCACACACGCAGCACCACGCACGCAACACACCACGCAGCACCAGCACACAACACCACGCACCCAACACGAGTACACAACTTCCAGTAATCACAAAAGACAAATGAGTTAATCACACACAGCCATGCATGTCACCCGTAGCATGCATGCAGCACTTTTTATCATTTTCTTTTCCTTTAATATTTTTTTTCTTTTCTATTTTCAAAAATCAATCTAATTTGTTGGCAAATCACCTCATCACACACATGTAAATCAACAGTTCACATGTTGTATTATGACAAATTCAGAGAATTGGCAATTACTAAACAGCTGAAATATATCTCAATTCAACTAGTTTTTATCTACTGCTATATGCTTTTCCAAATTTCAGTAAATTCAGCACATCATACAGTAACTGTCCATCAAAATTATGTGCTAAAGATATCAATTCCCAGCATATATGTATGCTACATAGATAACAGGGCAGCAATATAACTCAGCAACTATCCATAGCATCACAAAACTGAATTTTCCAGCAGCACACAACAAATTAAGTGATGGCTCAATTAAATTGAATAAATCAGCAATATAGCATGCTCACATTCACTAAATTGACATAAACAATCTCACATTCAGAATCATTATCGAGCTAAACTCAACGCTACACCCATATCCAGTGTATAGTCCCCAAATTAAGGTAAACAGTCCCTTTGCTCTTAGCAAAGTCCTCTAATTTACCTCAATTAGTCCTGTATACAAACTCACAAGAGGCAATTTGAGATACTTACGGCGCACTGGACTCAAACCAGTGAGAAGATAGACAAGGCACGTCTTAAAGTCGCTGTTCTAGAAAACAATATTGCCATCGCATAAGCGCGAGCAGCGGCAAGACGTTTCGGAGATACAATGCTGACAGTCTTAATGCAACGATCAAAACCACCATACCAAGACCCCAAGGAGCAGTTCGTAGCAACATAGGACCATAGATTTCAAAATTTCGGCCCAAAGGTACCCAAGCCGAAGTTCATTGTCCTAGGATCAAATCTCGGCCAGCACCCAGAAAATCAACTCAATCTCACAACTCAGGATTCGAGGTGAAATCGGCCTGGAAAAGCACCAACTCAAGAGTATTAGAAACTGGGGTTTATAGTCGTCCAACCAGTTAGGGAAAAGAGGAGAGGGACGAACTAGCTAATAAGAGGAGGGGAGATCAAGCTTGGCCGTTGCACCAGCCAGCGCGTGAAGCGGTCATGCTTGCGTTTCCCTTGTGCACGACGAACCCGTCGATGCTAGGGAAACTAAAGTCACCCCTCCGCCTCAGTGCCGCCGCGCCTTGCTCATGCACGCACCCGAGCCAGCGATAAGGGCAGCCTTGACGCTGCCTTATCCGCTCACGCGCTTATAAATATAGTATGGGTTGGCTTGGAAGTGGGCTTGAGATTTGAGAACCGACATAGATAGACAGTCGTGATCAGTCATCTAATTGTTGTCTTCTTGTAGTGGAGCTAGGTTCCTAGCTAGGCGCAGATGATAGCCGCACGTAAGCACGTTAATTACTAGTTCGCGTGCAGCCGGTGTAACACCCAACCGCAGGGCAACGGATCTGTGAGGCCCTCTTAGAACGAGTGTGACTATTTACCTGAGCCAAACTCAATATCTTTTCGAAGCTGCATATTTTGTAGCAATTCAGTCATTCCAATCATTCAACCCAATCGAAAATAACATGTCTCAATCTACTCAAATGCATGATGAGGGTCCGTTTGCTAGATGTACTCAGCTTGTCAATAAATATTAAATTTGGCCACATCTTAAATTTTGTAAGGAAAAATGGTAAAGTTAGGCAGGATATGGCAAATATAGCTTCCAACCGAATAAGTTTATCCAGAACCTTCCTTGATCTGGCTATATATATGGTTCTACGTTGGCCTGGTTTCAATCGATTCCTCAAAACCATGTGATTCTCATCGTGTGGCTGTTTCTGACTTCTTTACCATCTTAATATAAAATGCAATCAAAATAAAGATAACACAAAAATAATGGTATATGTTTAATTTTGATGGACCATTATAAATAAAAAAAATGTTATAATGTATGAGGATGAGGAGGTGATGGGTTTGGGCGGAGGAGGCAGCAATAGGGTCGAGGGAGGTTTGGGTGAGGAGGCGACATTAGGGTTGAGGGAGGTCTGGTTTGGGTGAGGAAGCAACATTAGGGTGGCATGCATAGCGCCAGATCTACAGTAGGTTTGACCATGTATTACAGAGTGTGGTAGTAGACTCAACTTGATTATAAAAGAAAACATCATAATATAGGCGGTTCAGTTTAAAGACCGTACGTGACAGTGCACTACTTACTGAAGACTGATTTTAATGGAAATTCAGTAAAGTCAAGACTTTGCGGTGGCATGAATATAAAAAACTCTTAAAAAAGTTTGACGAAGGTGCCCCTACAAAATATAGCACAAATAGAGCAGAAAATGTTAGTTTATATTAGTTACGTTCAAACATTTCTAACTACTACAAGGTCACACTTATTAATATGACAGAGTGCAACTTTGGCTAAAAGATGTAGTATAATTATATAGAAATTGCATATTCGTCCAGACTGCACTTCAATTTTTTCGAGGAAAAAGACAACAGGGTTATCCAAAGTCATATATTACTCAAAAGTCATGTACAAATTAAAGCATCGACTCAAACAAGTGGAAAAAAAAGAAAAGACGGAAAAGAAAAGAGGAAATTGTATCAATTGTACTGCATATAATTTAGACCTTCTTATGTGTAACTTCGGATAATTGCGCTTTCACAAAATCTAGACGATTGAGAACTACAAAAAAAACTTTTATCTCTACTATTAAAAAGTGTCTTATGGTAAGCGTTGAGTGGTGATTAATGAAGTTTATAACCAATCTTGATCATCGCTTTTAATCCAACAGTGCAAACCGGTACAAGCCATCTGAGCATCAGTCCCGGTTCCCTCACCCGGTACTGAATAGTACTAGGAAATGTTTAAAAATGCTAAGGATGTATGGGAGAAGCGGGACTTGAACCCACAACCTCGTGACTCTAGCCTTACCCTTCTAACCAACCCATCCACCATCGCGTACTAATATAGATAGAATATGTATTCCTTTTGAACTTTCCTGAAATGAGGCATCAGTACCGGTTCATAACACGAACCAGGACTAATGAGAGGGCATCAATACCGGTTCGTGTTACGAACCGGGACTAATTTACCCCGTGCCTTCGGTACTGGTTCGTATCACGAACCGGGACTAATGCGAGGGCATCAGTAGCGGTTCGTGGCTCCAACCGGGACTACTGCCCTGTACCCAATGAACCGGGACTGATGCCACTGTTAGTACCGGTTCCAATTCAATCGGTACTGATGTGTCAGTATGAAAGGTCAGTTTTCTAGTAGTGATGGAAGTATTATTACGTTATCGAGAAATAAAAATAGTCGAAGCTAACGAATGTAGACGTGACACTACATGCTCGAATGCATAATCTAAATACATTAGTCACAACGTTATAAAATATCATTGATATTATTTAACTCACAGCAAAGCACGAGCACTCGGCTAGCTAGCAAAATCAATTGTATCAACTGATCGATGCATCATCTGCATGGCAACGAAACAAGCCCATATCGATCGCTGGTAGTGGTACGTACGTGTCAGTGTCCTGCGTTTGTGGGTGCGCGTGTGCCTACACCCTCCATGCATGCGTGCATCTTTTAGAATTGATCGAGTACCACGGCCGGAGAAGCAGCCAAGAGCCCGGCATCGATCGATCGAAGTCACAGCTCGAACTGTACGTTCACGTGCGCTTCACACGATAGCTAGCGCCATTGGTCTGAGACCATACAAATGCATGGCTTCCTCCAGCACTATCCAGAAACGGGAGCACATCCGATATTGACGACCTCGATCGGGCTCGCTCCGGCCGCGATGCCGTAGATGGCAGGGCACACGAGCGAGTGCTAGTCGGCACGAAACCTTTTTTCACCTCGGAGAATGACATTCTTGTTATCACTAGCATTTTTTTTAAACATAGGGATAAGAGTGTTGCCATTTCATTAAAGCGGAAAGAAAGGAGAGGATGACGGACAGGATGGCCGGGCGGAAGCAACTGTTCACTAGAAATGGGAGCTTGAGGGTGGAACAACACCGATGCTTGCTCCCACAAGGCCACAAGGCACTGTCTTTTACGATGGACCCGGCAATTTTGGCAACAGTTAGGGAACGATTAATTTGTGAAAAACAGGACAATTTCTCTTCTTCCAAATGTTTCGGACAACAAGGACGACCATGCCATTGAACCTGCACCTATGAGAAAGAATGAGCTGCTTGGCTTGTCTCTCTCACCATGGTGCAAAGGGAGGGGATGACAGAGGCAACGGGAGGCCAATGAATATGTCCGTCCAGACCTGCTAAGCAAAATGGCAGTTGGTACGGTGCATATGTGGTCAACAGTCTTTGGGGACGAGTTGCAATATGTGGCCAACCCTTCTTGGCAAGGATATCTGCCGCATTGATTCCCCAGTGACACAGAGTCCAAGTGAAGAATTTAGAGCATTATCGAAGTGGCTGATCTGAATGAATAGCCGACCGAACTGAATGATAAAAACATTGAAAGGTTCTTGAATCAACTTCTCAACTTGGCCCACTTTGTTTATGTTATTTTTAAGAGTTTTTAGAGGTGGCTTCATGATTAAAAAAAGCTAGACTAAAAAACAAAGCATTCAACTTTTTAATTTAGTTAGCCTTAAGCTTTAAGTTTAAGTCAAACCACTCCGAACAATGTCTTACACTTGTTTTCGGTGTGAGTCTTCCAAATCAAACGGGGGCCAACCACGCAATGCTGCTTTGGAACTAAAGGAGATATACCTGATTTGGAGGAGTAAATCTCATCTATCATGTGCAACCAGGTGATGTCCTCTGAGACGTCCGGTGTACGTGGAAGTGATGGTTTGAAGCCTGCCCCGGGGTGTAACGAGCTCGATTAGATGTTGCGCTGTGAAGGTTCTGTAAGGTAAAGATCGTGCTTGACAAGCCATTTTTGGATACATCATAGTGAATTTATTCGAGTTGCATCGACAGCCATATGGAAGTTTGTGCCATTATATATGCTGGTAAAAAGTCTTTTTTCCCAATGGGAGTTGATTTGTTTCGATTCCTAAACACCAAAACCCGGTATTCGTGGTTCCTCCATCGGTAAAATTCGGTACAAATTAATGATCCTGATCCCTTGTATTAAAAGGGTTGTTTTGTACGGTTTTCACTGACATGGTAGTGCCTCGATCCGGTGGTTGACCGTGTCGCTGCCCGGGACATAGCCGCTTGGTGGCCGCCGCCTTGGCCATATATCGCTCCTCACCGACTGTCGTTGCCGTCTGGCTGCCGGCGAGCGATGACAGCCATGGCAAAGGCACGACCACCGTAGCTAGGTTCGGCCGAGTGAGAGTATAGACACTAGACACGGCCTTCGATCGATCCATTCTAATTTTCTCTCAATTACAAGTGGGCCTAGCTGAATTGAGAGCAAAGCATACATTGTGCTTCTAAAGGGCTCCGCTAAACTGAAAGTGATATATATATATATATATATGGTGCTTCGCGAAGCACGGAATACGCCGTGCTTCACGTTTAGTTTGAAAAATCGGAGACTCAAATGGCCGATCTAAACCGTCCATCTTAATCTTCTCGTTAAAATCTCTTAGACGACCAAATTTCGTATTTTTTTTGAATTTTTTTGCTATTTATTTTGTATTTTGAAAATCACCGATCTAATATGTATTTGTGTGTGTGTGGGCGCGCGCGCAATATATTATAAAGTATTATTGCGTATCCCAAACAAATATGTATTTGTTGTGCATATCATATCACAAAGTAACGCAGGTTTCGCAATGAGTGAGATATGTATTTTGGAGGCTTGTTGATGTCCTAAGCATTGTGAGGGGAACTAAATAAAATGGTGAAAGTAAACAACAAAATAGTGTATGAGAAAAGAAAAAAGACAAGTGCACGAAGAAAATTAAGTATGCGCGCCAAGCGTAGACGTTAGGCGCGTGCATGTACCGATCGATACGGACTGTCGGCACCATTACCGCCATATTTCTGACGCTAGCTATATATGGATGCGCACGTTCCCTGTCCTAACGAGTGATTGCTAGAACAAAAGTTATCTAAGACGCTTATACAGGGCCAATGGGAATATACACTTGCAAATAAAATCTGTCTGTATCTGTGATACGCAGATATGGGCTCGATCGATCGATCTCAACTTAATTGTCTTCTTCTCGCGAAGCACGCATCGATCAATATATAGATAGTTCTGCTTTACTCGATGGTAACTGTTAGTGATCAGAATTCTCCACGCATGCACTGACGGCGACTAGTTCCTCCTGCCTCATCCTCATCCTGATCATGTGTACAAATAGCAACCATGCATGGCCATGAGGTTAAAAACTCATAGACGTGTGTTACTAGGATATATAGGCGGGTTCTAAGAGCATGTAGAAAGGCATGATCAGCCTTTTTATGAGTCATGTCACATAGAACGCAGGATGATATAGACGAGAGGGAAGATGCACAGAGAATTAGGATCATCTGTACTTCTATAATTGACTATATATAGCATATACAAGAAGCAAGATACATTGTGTATGAGAAGATATTTGTTTATACCATTGTATGAGTTAGATTTAAGGTTTTGTATATATAAAATGGACAATGCTGTAGACGATGGTTGTCTATACAATTGTAATGCCCTCTATTAGGATCGATATTCTATTCTGAAACTTTTAGAACGGAGTTGGAGCTCTACCGTGTGTCATTCAAGAAGAAAATAACCCATCTAAAAGGACTCAACCAAAGAACACAAAAGCCACAATTTCCGAAAGGACTCAACCCAAGAAAGCCACCACTGCTTCGGTCTCCCCGGCATCGACGGGTTCATCATGCGTGAGGGAAACACAAGTGCGACCTCTTCTCGTGCTGGTCGTTGCAACGGCCGAGCTCGATCCCCTCTCCTCTTATCTGGTTCGTCCCTCTCCTCTTTTCCTTGACTGGTTTGACAGCTAGAAACCCTAGTTTCTAATACTCTTGTGTTGGTGCTTTTCTAGGTCGATTTCACCTCAAATTGATTGAGGGAAGCTCAATCCAATGAGGTTGATTCGATTCTCTGGGTGTTGGCCGAGATTTGATCCTAGGGCAGTGGGCTTCGGCTTGGGTACATTTGGGCCAAAGGTGTGAAATTTATGGTCCTGTGTTGCTGCGAACTGCTGCTCGGGGTCTTGGTGTGGTGGTTTTGATCACTGCACCAAGATCGACGGCATTATATCTCTGGGATTTTGCTGTTGTTTGCTATCTAGCGACGGCAATGTAATTCTCTAGGACAGCGTTCTTCGCGTCTTGCCTACTGCTTCGCTGATTTTGATCAGCGCACTGTGAGTATTACTTGATTCTCCTCTGTTTATGAGTGCTTAGGGGCCAATTAATGTGATTTTTGGGGACTTTATTCTTGTTTGAGTAGAGGGCTGAAATCACTTTGATTTTGGGATACTGACTGTGGATGTTGGTTCTTATTAGCTCGATGATGATATAGTTGTGAGATTGCATATGGCATATTCACTGAATTGTAGCATGCTATATAGATTATTGGTTCAACCTAAATGAGATAAGTTTACTTGTGCTGTTAATTGCTGGCTAGTGCTGATTGTTTTAGCACGTTTAACTCCGGATTCTTGATGGTTTATATATATAGTTTACTGGTTAAAATAGTGTACATATGTGCATGGTGGAAAGTGATTTACATTGTGCTTGATTTCTGATGGTCGAGTGTTGACGAGTTTGCTGTTTAACTGAAATTTTGAGAGCAGTAATCAGTAAATTCATATTCAGTTAGATTGAGATCATCTATTTAGCTTTGTCTTTTTTGAATCTGCCATATTGCAATCTGTGATCATATATATAATTCAACTGTTGGAAGGCTAATCTTTAGCAACCCAGCTGCTTTAATCTGAGAGCAAATATATAGGATTTAAAACTGAGCTAAGTTGTTGTTTGACTGTTATAAATTTCAGCTTGCTATCATGTTATTTTCTTACTGATTATGAATTATAATACTGCTGTTACTGTATTAGAAGAATTCAGTGCAGTAGATTTGTTTCATGATAACTGTATTTAATTTCTGTTAAATATATCTAAAATTATCTTATTTTATATATATACACACACACACACACAACAGATAACGCACGAGCACAACAACTTTACATTGCACTTTCTCACTCTAGCTTTGAACTTTAAAAACTTACACTTAGATAACTCGATTTTTCCAGGACGTACACATACTACTGTGTCCATTATTTTGCTTCATCTAATGCCCCAATGATCTCATGATACCATACATATTCAATCAGTCTGGTGGTCTTTATACTGTTATACCCTCTGCCTCCGGCGTACAACACAAGTGCTATGATGTCTTGTACCAGGGGTCCCATGGATTATCAAAATGTATTAAATTCGAGCCTGCACGTCATGCACATCGACGTCTACAAGTCCAGCAGGACCGGAAAACCATTACACCATGCCATAATAACAAGAGATTAGATGGCGATTGGCGAACAAGCGTAGTAACAAGAGCGATGCCCTGCTCAGGGGGGGCAACGAGAAAGAGATCCTCCTCCGTCCAGCACCACGAAATTCCCTCCCTCTTAACGCCGAGCAGCCGTCGGCGAAGCGGTCAAGATTCTCAGACCGCTTCTAGCTCCATCCCATGGAGCTTAATTAGGCAGTTCATGTCTCTCTCAGCACCTGTCTTCCAAGGAAATGGCTGATCTTGATACGATCGAGCTAATTAATTACGTGCTGATGGCAGAATTAACCAGAAGGAACTGAAGCAGAAACTAGCTGGTTTGCCAAGAATGCACTTGTCGGCATCTGCCTGTGTCGTCGCATTCAGGGTTTCAAATGGCATTTGGCACTAAAGACCGGAAAACCCTTGCAGATAATGCAAAATTCAGGGTTTGTTCTCCAAATTTTTAAGTATGTTCAATTTTTAGTGAAATTCGACCGGTTTGGACAAATATCAGTGATTTAGAGACCGATTTTGGTTTACTGATTTGGTTAAGCCTATGTCTTATTTGAATTTAAAATTTTGAATATGGAGCAATTTATTGACCGGTTTTGCCGAACTGAACCACGTCGGTAAGTCCGAAAACCACAAAAACCGAGCCGGTCTTGTGAACCTGGGTCAGAACCACCGGGAATAAGCCCTGAAAACAAGGGCATTTAGGTAAGCTCAGGGCTATATAACCCCCCGGTGCTTTCGCCATGGGCAATCTCATGCTCATTAGCTCTTCTGCTTCCTAGCTAAGCAGTAAGCGCTAGTTGCTCGTCTACGTACGTAGCTCAGATCTTTGTGCTGAGCTTGTGTCTCTTGTTCGAGCTGAAGAGGAGATGATGGCGAGCAGCATCCAGAGAGCGTCCTTCCTGCTCCAGGTCGTCCGGACCTCCTCCCGCTCGCGCAAGGGCGAGGGCGTCGTCTTCTCGGAGGTGGCGCCGTGGCAGCCCGCCATCTCCGCGGCCGCCGCCGCCAGCGGCGGCGGCAGGCCGGCGAGGCTGGACACCATCATCGAGGAGGACTACCACTCCAGCGCGATGCAGCACGACCACGGTTTCCTGCACGGCGCCGCCTCTTCTTCTTCGCCGTCCGCTGCGCCGCCGTCGACGGCGCCGGGGGTGGTCCCCAGATCTTACCGTTTCGCTCCTCCGGCCGCCGCTGCCGGCGCGCATGGCAAACGGTGTTGAGGTGGCTGATTGATTCAGGGGCGTGCGTGCGTACGTGGACGATGCTGTCAATTAGTATGTCCTTGCAATTATATTTACACGTTGTGAAGGACATATATAATCGAGATTAACTATGTGGTACTCTATGTATCATTAATAATTAACCAACGGACATGAGTAGTCGTCCGGTTGTCCCTGTTAATTTTCCATTCTAGTAATACTAGTTCTATGCACTTGCCCGCCTTGCGCAAGTATGATGTATTAATGTTCTTTTCAACTTATTTTATTTGCTTATAAGCTAAATTTTAAGAGTTTATCAAGATAGTTTGAAAAGTTCAGTGAGCTTTGTTTAACTTGTTTCTAAGAGCTTTAAGATATGATTTCGAGATAGAAAAAAATGACCGCAAAAGACAAAGCGCTTGACTTTTCGATTCAAATATAAGTAGATAAAATAAAAAGATAAGCCAAAACATTTGACTTTTCAGTTAAATGCTCGGCCCATATTACGCTATGGCTCCCTGTGTTAGCGAGGGGCCAATTAATTCTGTGATCATATGCAAGTACCATAAGTTTGATTTCTTTTTGAATCAAAAGGTTTAATTTCCCCTTTCCATTAAGAAACATTAGAGTTGTGACAACATAGTTAATTTGGAGGTCTCAGCTTATAGCTCTTTCCAGCTAGAAGCCTAGAACAAACAGATAATTGAATTATAGCAGAGCCAAAACAAACCGTGCCCAGACCAATCCATCTTTTTCTTCCCTGCTAAGGACTTTGTTTGAAACATATGACTTTTTTCTTGATTCATTCGACAGAGTTAAGTTATTTCTACGAAATTTATGTGTATTCAAATTAGGCCTTGTAGCTACCACCTCCCTCTAGGGAGTCGGTTTGCAATACCGAGAAAATCCGTCCTTTTCAAGCTTACTGACCTGGTTCGGTTCATCAAACCGATGGTTAAAAACAATCAAAATTCAGATTCGACTGAAACCGAAGTAGGTCTTCAAACTGTAGCCAAAATCGATGGAATTTCACTAAAAACGATTTTTGTTCACCAACTAAAATTTGAAAAAAGATCTTATACGGTTTTTACCTATTTCACCATACCAGCAAGGTTCTGGTTTTTTAAGGCAGGGTTCTATTTTTTAAGTCAGTCTAGTAACACACAATCACAAAGTAATGCAGTAGAATTGATGGAGGCTATACCGTCGCCAACAATACGTTTACATAAATATTCACAAGATTCTACAGAGGATCAGGCATAGTGTCACAGGTGTAAAACATGATAAAAACTGATGAAAATGAGCAACAACTGAGATAAAATTAGTAAAGAAAACCCACACTCGGAGAAAGTGAGATAAACTAACAATTCTATCATGTATCCTCGTTTGATGCAGCCTTAGATAATACATTTTTTTAAATCTCCAATCGGTTTTTCACTATGTTTTCTATGGTTTTTAGCCCAAAAAAAACAGATAAAACCGATGTCGCTAGTACGTTATTTTCGTTAGCGGTTCGGCTAACTAAACCCTTGAGGCCAAGAGAATTAGAAACTTGAACCACTCTCCAATCTCCATAAACATATATAGTGCCATGCATGGGTTGCTCCAATAAGATATGACCAATATTTTCCTTTGCTATGATAGTTCTTCATGTTTTTTTTTTGAAGGCTTTGCTAAGATACTTGTCGTACGAACTTATCAAAATGTTTTTACGCATAAAAATCATCCATACGTAGGTTGACGTATGGCACTTGCCGAGAAGGAAGAGAAAAATACCAGAATAACTGAACAAGCCAAACGGTTTCATCTCTCAGATCGCATTAGTTGTGACCCGTGACCAATGCGATTGAACTGATGTGCCCTCTCGAAGACTCTATTTTGAAAAAGAAAGAAAGAAAACCATCTGATTTATATTAATAATCTTATGAATACGACTACCTAGTTATTAGCCTATTTATAATAAAGACTAAAAATGAACAATATGCAACCTATAGGTTCATACATAGAACAATGATCATGCATGCTGGACCTCTTTAACTTTCTCGCGTAACAGCGTTTTGATTGCCGATAAATATGACAACGGGACATTAGAAATAGAATGATCTCTAACACTATTTTGTTCGTTGCATGAAAACCAGGAGAAGCTTATTGATAATCAGCTCCAGGGATGTTGTGATCTTCGGTCACTATCGTCATCGTCTGAAAAAGTCGGTAAGAAAAACCTTATTACAGGGTAAAGAAAATCAGACAAAAAACAATGAAAAGAAAACTAGATCAAAGTAATCGAGAAAATTAAAATAGAAATAGAAGTAAAGTTACTTCTAAAATTCAACAAATCCTTTATCCATTCCAACACCGACGGTTGGAATTGCTTGCATGCGATTTTGACGATTATGAAGCAAGTTTTTTTTTCCTTTTTTTTTTAAATGCAAGCGAGCGTTAGCCTCGGCAAAGCGCTTTCCAGTTTCTACATCAGAGTGGGCCATTGTCCCTTTTCTGATCTGCCTAGGCCGAGTGCAGCAAATGGCTGTGGGCTTCTCAAATCGGCCCGGCGCGTGTCGTCTCTGTTGCAAGCCGTGCGTACGACGCGGAAACGGGGCCCATGGTCTCCTCTCGTGGGCCGGGCCGCTTCTCGAGATTGGAGAATTGGGCCTCCATATCTCGAGAGACTCAGGGCATTTCGAGTGGTTTTAATAAGTCGCTTCTAAATATGCCACACCATACGGTGGTGGCTATAAATACAACCTTTTCAATGTACGGTATCTAGTAATTAATTTATTTTTTATTTTTTTTTCTATATATGAGTCTAAGGGAAATGGCTTAATTCTCCCATGAGGATTTATTATCATTTTTCCTCGTTTCCAGAATAGATACCATCTCTTATGAGAAATGATCTCGCTCTCTTCTTATTAATTATTCTTCATCTTAGCAATTCATCCTACTTGGCAACAACAGAAATAGCTGACATTATTGCATTGGAAGTACCCTCAAGTAGAGCAAGGAGTATGGACCATGCCGGTCCGGTTTGGGCTGGCCAAGCATGAGCCAAAAAGTGTGGCCCAAAGCACAGCATGACCTAAGAAGTGCAATTTGGGCCAAAGACAAATTAAATCGTCGTCTTGGGTCAGTGCTCGATTTCATGGCACGACGGGCGGCCGGGCCTGTTCCGGCATTATGTGTCGTGCTCGGGCTGGCATGGTCCAAAATGGTCTGAAACCAACAGCCATTATTTATTGCATAGGAGAAGCACTTGCGTGTCCGAGGGATCAAAAAATTATAGAAAAAATGGTTTCGAGAGCTTTGAGAAGAAATAGTAAGACCTAAAAAAATTAACTACCAAACGTCAAAACGTTTGGTTTGTCCGAAAATAACAAATTTTCAGCTTATAAGTAAACGCAAACGTAAACGCTGAAAATAACAATCTATAGATATGACTGCAATCATGCCCGCCTCGGTCCTGATACGGTGATGCCTTTTCTCCTCTCAAAGCACTGGTCCTGATGCCTTCACAACCTACACATGCTACCTGAGCATGTACAATAGTTGAGACATAAGCTATCTCTAACTATTGCCATGTCATCTAGAGATAGTGCTAGAGACAACAAATACAATGGTACAGATAGTTGCACGCTTTTAATAGTCAGTTTTCTTACACACAAAATTTCTTAATTATTGTGTAGAGTCAACTCTTACATTAGAGACGGCTCAAATATCTATACATGCCCTCTCTCCTTCACATCATCACATGTCCTACATGGCAACCCTTAGACACTGCTTATAGATAGCTGACGTAGACCATTGTACATGCTTTTAACGCCTTTCATTACTGCTAGCTCCATCTAGCTTGAATGCTCTAGGCGCTCCAACTATGGAGGGACACTTATGGCACGTTTGGTTGCTTGCATACACTGAGATTTGGCTCTGAATATGCAAAGTTGACCTGTTTGGTTGTCTGTATGGCATTCTCAGCCTGGGCCGACCAATGCAAATCCTTCCCCCTCAGCTTGGCCAGTTGGAAAAGTAGAAATCGGTCGTTTCCGTCGAGCCAGGCCAGCCTCGTCTCTCTCTCTGCCTCCACCTCCTGCCATCTTCCGTGCCTCCCACGCTGTCCTCCCCGCCACCAGCCTCCCCCGCTCGTCCTCCCCCGCTGGCACCCGTCCTCCCCGCTGGCACCGGCCCACCCGTCCTTCTCGCAGCCTCCCCTGGTCATCGCCATCCTCCCTGCTGCCTCCGGCCCGCCCATCCCCCCGCTGCCTCCCCATCCCGTCCTCCCCCTCCGCCGCCTGTCCTCCCCGCTACCTCTGGCCCGCCCGTCCTCCCCACCACCTCCCCCTTACGTCGCCGTCCTTCGTTGCCCGTCGCCGCCGTCGGGCTGCATCCAAGCAACAAAACGCCCGCTCAGGGCAGCCGGGCTCAACTCGTGCAGGGCAACCAAACATGACGCCCTGCATGAGCTCGGCCGGGCTCCATCGAGCCTAGTTGCCACGAGCAGGCTTGGCCGGACGAAGTCAGCAACCAAACAAGCCATTAGACACCAGCTGCAGAGGCATGAACAGCGCTTTGGGCCTAGCTTGATGGCAGTTCGTGCTAGCCTGGCCCAGCACGGCTATCTCGCCATGCCGGGCCTAAGGCATGATGGGCCCATGCCGGGCCGGCCCGGCATGGCCCAATTCCCAGTGCTACCCTCGAGACAGCCAGCACACATCTGTCACTATCTATCACCGGCCATCGGGCATATCGAAGACATACTTACGTGGAGTGAAATCACATGATCATGTTCACGTCATCAGTGAAGTGAAATCACATGGTCGATATCAAATGTTAGGAGGTGTACGTTACACGGATGTTACAAGGAGGAGATGAAACGAACGAATCGTCAGGCCGGTGATCGATCGATCGATCAATTCAATGGCATTACCATATACAAAACGCATCCAATGGGCACCTAGATAGGATCAGTAGCATCTACTAGCTAGTTAGAGGATGACGACGAGGAGTCGTGGTGGTGGCGACGGCGGCGAGCCGCCGCCGTCGTCTTCCTCCTCCTCCTCCTCTCGAGGAACTGCTCCAGCGACTTCTTGACCGACGACAGCGCAGTCTCCCCTCCCTTCGCCTCCTCCTCCACCGCCCTCCTCGCCGTGCATATGATCGCCCTCGCCTGCTCCGCCTCCTCGTCGGCGCCAGTCTTGCCGCCCTCGACCTCGCCCATTGCCGCGCCCGCCTTCTCCGGCGCCGGCACGCCGACGTCGACGCTCGCTGCAGCCGGGCCTCGCCGCATGCTCGATCGGCCTCTTCTTCTCTGATCCTCTATTCCTCTCTCCTCTCACAAAACTAAACCACGAGAAGAAATCTTGGGAGAGAGAGAAGCAAGAACCGGGAGGCGATGAGAGAGAGAAAAGACACGGAGTTTTAAAGCCTCCGCCTTTGGCTGGCCGGCCGGCGATTCGGCGGGCACTCGCACGTGCGATGCTTGCAGGCGCGCAAGCACGCACGCGAATGTTTTTGCGCACGTGCGAGCGAAGCGTCGCGCGCGCATGCATGCATGGAGATATCGAGCAGCAGCTTCAAGGTTTCCTTTTCGGGTAAGCCGCGTCGCTGTCGCCTCCGGCAAGGAGAGGGGAAATGGCTTCGGCTTGGAGCACGTGTGGGAAAATATTTAGGTGTGTGCGTGCGTGCGTGCCAGACTTACTGGTTGGATATCTTCTCGTGGGGTTTAGAATTTAATGGCTAGGGCACGTGTTTAATTACAATTTGGATTCCGGAATCCAGCTTGTTAATTGATTTGAGGAAATGGAAATTAAATTAAAGATCGATGCGTGTTTCATGTTGGCTTGGCTTTCTTAAGAAATGCATTCGCTTTATCTGCTCGATTTTTCTTTACACATTTCGAGTTGAGTAATTAATTAAGTCAAGGGTGATCGTGCATATCGTTTGATTTGGTTTCCTTGATAGTGCAGAGGTAAATTAAATTTGCATGTGGCACTGGCACCCTTACTATTGTGTTTTTGCTATATACCTTGTACACTTTTCAAATTTGTAATTTAACCCATGTACTTTTCCATTTAGACACATTAAGTTTATTTTGCCACTTAAATGGACGAAACCAGATAGTAAATTTTAGCAAATGTATACTAAATTGAAAGTACACGTAGTAAACTACTCCCTCTGTTTCTTTTTATAAGGCGCATACGTATTTTGAGATTCAAACTTCATAATCATTGACAATGATTTTTCTAACAATATATAGATTTTTGTGATATAAAAATGATACCATTAGATTCGTATTGGAAAATATTTTTCAATGATCATAGTTTTTGTTACTATGCATAATATAGAATAAGAGAAATCAAATGTCAAAGTATAGTATAGTGGACCGTGCCAAGTCAAATCGTGTCTTATATTTTAAAACAGAGGGAATAACATCTTTCAAAGTATAGGTGTGTATTTGCATTTTTCAAAGTATAGATATGTATTTGCAACAATTCTAAGGTATAGCTTTGTCACGTGCACTTTCCTCTATTATAAGTCCAGCGTCATAAAATATATTATATGCATGTATGTGTATGCCCACACACTCACTACGCTAGAAAAAAAGGAGCATGGGCAAGCAACAACATCCCAATCTCAGATGTAGAACTGCACCTAATTAGCCCAAGGAGACGTAGAGCAGAGAGGAGGAAGAAGAGTGCCACACCAACTGTATGTGGACACCGTGACCGTGGACAATTGGCATGGCTGTGCCACGTTAGATGACATTAAGAAATTACTTAGATCTAGGCGTCCGATGCCACTGCATCCCTCAGAACCTTTGTTCATCCCGAGCAACACCTCCTCACCCAGTCGCTCCACCATATTCATTCACTACGAGCGATTTGGTTTTTACAAGCGGTTCCAAACCGGTTCCAAAACCGCTTGTAAGCAATCGCTTGTGATGCTCTCCGAGGCATCACAAGCGGTTTTATACTCGCTTGTAGCACTGCTGGGTACCGGTTAAAAAGAAAAAATAATTTTTGGGGAGGATTGGGATTCAAACCCAGGATCTCACCTTTCTCGTGACCCACACCTCACCCTGCTAGCCAACTCATCCCAACGTGCTCTCTGACGAGACAAGGCAAGCTTTTCTTTTAGTATTTCAAAAACTGGACTTTTACAAGCGGTTCGCGACACGAACCCCTTGTAATACCCAAGCTTTACAAGGGGTTCGTATCCCGAACTGCTTGTAGAACTTTTACAAGGGGTTCGAGACATGAACCCCTTGTAAAGTTTGGTATCCTGGCTCAACCTTTTAAACCGCTTGTGATGACACTATCACAAGGGGTTCACAATGAACCCCTTGTGATGTGCCCCTTGTGATGCCTATATCTCTAGTAGTGATTCACCACCACTACATAGTGGGTGCTAGCTCCTTCCCCCTCCTGTTGCTACTCCTGTCGAGCGACGATGCTCCCTCCTCCTCCTGTTGCTTCTCCTCCCCTCCTCCTCCTTCCTCGAGCCACTACCCTATGAATGCTGACAGCAACCGTGCAGACGCTGGTCATGGCGGCCCTAAGGGACTGCTCGTCACAGCTAGGGACGAGATTCTCAGTGTTGGCTGACAGCAATGGCGAGCTTCGACTCCAGACCATCCTCCCCGAGCTCTGGCTGTCCTCCTCCATTCGGCTCTACCCTATCCTCCCCGAGCTCCGGTCATCCCTCCTCCCTCCGGCTCCGCCCCATCCTCACGAGATCTAACATTCTCTCCTTTCTTTGGCTTTGTCCCATCATCCCCGAGCTCCATCGTGGTCTCCCTTCTCATGGGCTTTTCGAGGGAAGGAGGTTGCATCGGCGGTGACTACATTCAAATGCGGGGTGGCACAATTCAAGGGCATGGGAGAAGATGCATCGTCGATTTTTCCCTAGAACATTACCCATGTATACATACGAAACATCGTTAATAAATATAGGAAAACGTCTACCCCCTCAACTATGGATGGTAGTGCACTTAAACCCCTAACTTAAGAAACCAGGTATTCCCCACAAGTATGTGAAGTGGTGCAACTAACCCTCCACGAGCGGTTTTGCCATCGAGACTGCTCACGTGGAGTAGTATTGCCACATAGACTGATGACATAGCATTTTATTATTTTAGGAAAGATCTAATTTATACATGGGTTCCACATGTCAGTCTTTGAACTCTCTTCTATCTCTCTCCCTTTTCTCTTCTCCTGTATCTTTTCTCGCTGTCGGCCGCCTCTCCTCCTTCCCCCGGCCACCTCCCTCGTCCGCGACCTGTGGCCACACAATGTCGCATCACTGCAACTGTTGGCGGCGACAGTAGATCAACAAAGTGGCAGCGCTAGGGCTACGGCGTGACAACTCATTGGCTGGCGACGGGCCATGCATGGCAGATGGTAGAGCAGGAAGAGGAAGGCCTAGGGGTGCTTCCCATGTTCTTGATTTTGGTGATAGAGGGTTGAGGCCGTAGGACTGCTTGGTTCGGCGGCGACCGCACGACGATGGTGATGGGACGACTTGGTCCGACAGTGGCTGCATGGCGGTTGTGGCGCTCTGGTGCCCGACAACCATGGTGGCACGACTTGGGAGGATAAGGAAGTGAACGGGAAGGTGATGGCGGTGACAGCTCGATCGAGGAAAGACAGAGGCAAAGGAGCGGGAAGCAGTAGCAAGGGCAGAGCTCCAGCTAGGCTGTGGTGGCACATTGGGGCTGCTCTGGCAAGGAGGAAGGGACGTGAAGGAACAAGGTACTAAGAGGGAGTATGTGCTACCTTCAATATGGCCTGAAGATCACCGGATGGATGCCATGACGTGAAGGCAGTGGCATTTGCAGGGACACAACATCATGTGGCCATGGGCCACAGCTGGTAGAGAGGGAGGAGGAGAGCTAGACAGAGGGGAGGATGGCCATGCCCGAATTGGAAGGAGGAGAGAGGAGAGGGTTGATGGGAGGAAAAAGAGGGATGACATGTGGTGCCTACAGTGAAAATATATTTTTAAAACAGAAAATGCTACATGTGTTGTCCATATAGCAAAATAATCCCCATGAGCAACCCGGATGGCAAAACTGCCCACAAAACAACATGCGGGGGATACCTGGTTTCCTAGGTCGGGGGTTAAGTGCATCGACATGCATAGTTGAGGGAGTAAAGTATACTGTTTCGATAAATATATGAAACATTTCGTTTGTTCTAGTGAAACATCTGCTCGTATGGATTGAAACATCTTGATTTCTGCTCAAACATTTTTCACATAATTGTGAAACATCGTAAAAAAATATAAAACATTTTGTTTACTTCTATGAAACAGTATGCTTACTCTTATGAAACATTTTGTTTGCTCCTATGAAACACTCGTAAAAAATATTTGAAACATGTTATTTGTTCTTTTTAACATTTTGTTTACTATTGTGAAACACTAACATTTTGTTTACTATCGTGAATCATTGCTCATATGGGTTGAAACATATTCAAATAATCGCTGAAACATTTTTCACAATATTTTTTGGAAGCATTATTCTTTTATTTTAGCAGTTCTAAAGTTTTGTTTTGATAGTTCAATGTTTTTGTTTCAAGAAGCATTCGTTTTTTTTTTGGTTGCAATCCATCGGGCGATCCTTGGGTAGCAACGTCCATGATATTCCCCTAGGTTGGGCAAGAGTGGTAAAATTGATGATTTTTTAGGTTTAAGGTTTCAATTCAATTAGTCTCAATGTTTGACTCTATTTGGAACGACGACAGAGCAGAATATTTGGTTCACTTGACTTCTAAAATTTTGAGAAGCGGCTTTGGAATCTCTGATAAACAGTTTAAAGAAGGTAAAAAATTTGGAAGCGGTTAAAATAAGCAATACCAGCTTTAACAACCCAAGACTAAAGTTCTATTTTTCCTACTACTCCCTCCATATCACAGAAGCTTGATGTTTTGGATATCGACATGGTTTTTGAAATGTAACATTGACCACTAATTATCACTCCAATTTATTTATAAAATCCACAAAAAATATGATATTATGGAAGTGATTTTAAGACAAATCTAAATGTACGATTTTCATGTACCTAATCTAAATAGTTGAAAAGATTTTATAGATAAAATTTTGAAGCTTTGACTTAGGACATGTCGAAAACGTCAAGTTTTTGTGGTATGGAGAGAGTATATAACACACCCACCTAGCCAAGGGAAAGATAGATCATATATCTAGAATGGTACAAGCATATAAGGGCCTGTTTGGTTGCATGCATCTACCGATCTTGATTTGTACAAGGCATCTAGACTAATCTTACAGGTGATGGTATTTAGTTACTTGTATATGTAGGGCAAATCTAGTTGCAAAGTTGGTTGCTTGCTTTCTTGCATGAGACTAAATGGATGAAAAAAAATGAAAGATGATTGAGATGCATCAAAACTTGTACAAGCCAGACCCCTGAGATACGATCAAAATCCACGTTTCTCCATAGTCAGACTGAGTGGATACATTTGTATCCTATGAATCGGCCCATCCATAAATACAAACAACCAAATACTATCCCATTGCATCTCATGGATTGTCCAACCCGGCAACCAAACAACCCCGGTGAGTTTTTACATGTGTCCTAACCAGCCTAATAAGTCTATAGTTGCCAGGCTAGGACGGGAGAATTTGTCTCATAGCACCGCAAAAGATCAAAGTTTTGGAATGTATCACTTTACCTCAATGATAGATGAAACCCCTATGTTTATGACAGAAGATTAAGGTGGTATATTCCATCCATTCTCCTTTTCCTTGATCTTATAGTAAAGGTAGTATAGAATAATTTTTTTCTAAAATTGTAAATTGAATATGAACCATCCATTCTCCTTCTCCTTGATCTTATAGTTTCAATTACTTTAATTTTTCCACTACGCGACAGTATAATCACATGGATAACCCCATGAATGAATAAATCAATGGTCTAAAATATACTTTATTATACTTTGTGTACCATAAAATTAATAAAAAAAATTGCCCGCTGGAAAGTGATGGGTTTGTCTATAGAGGCTTTGGTCAGTGAGAAATGAATGTTTTTTTTTTTTGAGAAAAGTGAGAAATGAATGTTGAAATGGGAACTTTACACTTGCATTCAGAGATCGCCAGAGATTCTGATCGAAGATGCTACGTACCTTTTCCAGATCACTACAAGTGTAAATCTCCCCTTTACAATGTCTAGCTAGTTTGGTTATTACAAAACACTGACAACTAATACATGCAGGCGATTCCGTTAAGGCTAACGCTGGTACCCCTCCACTAAAACAACAGAACTGGTGTGCCACACCGCTGTAAATTTGTGATAGATATGTCAATCGATAAGATCCTATCCAGTGAAGATATTGGCGCCTACCCTGAAAATCAAATATGGATCTCCGCTAATCAGTGTTCAGCATGTTAGTTTCACTATTGTCAGTAGAGGTTCTTGAGAATTCTTATTCTTGAATCTCACTCCGCTATATGTACACATGAGCATGAAAACAGTTCTTTGAATTTCTCTGTTAATAACCTGCAGTTTCAAGGAGATTTAGCAGTCAGTACTTTTCAACAAGAAATCCTACCATAGTTTCATTATTCCAACAAGGAAACCCCATTTACATTTTTTTTTGAGCTAACACCCCATTTACATTTCATAAACGGAAATCAACAGTCTTGTTTTATAACCGACAATACCAACAAAAGCACAGCATACCAGCTGCAGAGCAAACACCAAGTTTGTAACTCAATCTTAACAAATGAACTTGGCAGTTCAATAGTAATCAGAACTACCAACGTTTACTATAGCAAAAAACAAAAGAGGAAGAATTACCAAGTTTACCAGAAGTCTAGCATCAAACCTGAGGTTGACATTTGACAAAACCTAACGTGGGTTTTCTGGGCTGGTAATTTGATGATTTATCAGAACAACTGCTTACTGAACTTTTACATGACATGAGTTGTAGTATTCTAATGAATACTAAAACCTTCAATTTTTGCTAACTGTAATCAAATACGTTTTGCAAATGATCCAAGGTTTGCCAACTTTGGGTAAATTATCAAAGGTCGATCAACTTCAGGACAAATGATCAATTTTCCCGTAAACTTCAAGTGCAGTATAAGCAGTACTAAGTGGGGTAATTCAAGGGGCAGTTCATTTGCAGGTGTAAGAGACGAAAACAAAAGTAACTTCTTCAAGGCATTAAGACGAAATGAAAAGCATAAAGACGATTTTGCTAAAAAAAAAGGATAAAGACGAGAGTAAAAAATACATCCCATTCCACCGAAGTACAAACTTGAGAAAAGGACGCTAAAAAAGACTAGCGTGAGAAAAAAAGCAACTCATTTCAAACTTGCTTTACCTTATGCTTAAAGCTTGAATCAGCCCATCTTTTTTTGGGTGGATTTCTTCTAGCTACAAGTTCATCGCAACTTAACCAGTTGCAGAAGGCTTTATTCTTGTTCGTGGCATGCTCCCTCTTCGAAGTAGAGGAGTCTCAATTGAAAATACAAGCAAGCTACCATCCTTGGTTCCTGCTAGGAAGCACTCCTCAGGTGTCACGACTAGAGAAGTAATTGTCTTCCCAGCTCCATCATACCTCCAAACAATATCAAGAGAATGCATAGAACGCAAAACTATTTTCCCATATTCACCAGCGCAAACCATGAATTCTCCACAACAACTAAGCTCCATGCAATTGAGTCGTCCACTGGATGCTGAAGAAGCAACATGTTTTCCATTGATAGAATACATGTGCAAGGAGAGGTCACTCTCAGAATAGACTACTACCCTTCCATGTTGTGATGCCACCATTTTTGACAAACCAATGCCTGAAGGATGCCGAATGGACCGAACATATCTCCCTTCACGCAGGGTATGAAAAATACAAGTTCCATCTTTTGAACCACTAATAACAACGTCCAGTTCTGTACTAACAAATAAGCATGTTATGATGTCATCGTGACCGCATAAGATATGAACAGGCCTTTCCATTATAACATGATCCTTTTCTGGAATTTCAAAACTTGCGGTTCTCAATTTTTTATCACTTGGTCTTCCTCGAAACGCATGCCAAACCATAACAGTTGTGTCATAGCTTCCAGTTGCAACCACATTTCCATCTGATGAAACTGCAGAGCAAAAGTTTGTTTTGCCATGTCATAAAAAAAGGTGATCAAGAACAAGGACATGATTTTATTATAACAGCAAGGACATGTAATTTCATAGGAAGAAGCAATATGGAATGACAAGCAGCACTGTCATTTTCAAAATGCAGGCAACATACATCAGACAGAAAGTCAGAAAGGAAACAATCAAAAACAACCTTGGAAGGTCACACAAACACCCAGGAAATGTCTAATTTGATGCGATCACATGATTATAAATTTGAGTAAACTTGATGCTTACTTTTATCATCAAATTTACTCTATCGAAACAAGGATATGTAGTGATAAAAAAATGTTCTTTACCAGAAAATAACAATGAAGAGATGGGCCAATCGAATATTTTTTTTGTATCTTTTGAGGGGCTTAAACTTGAGATTTACGAATCAAAAGGAACTATGTTTAATTGGTTGTAAGCTTTTTTAGAACATTTTTGCATCTGAGATGTAAATTACAGCTATTTGCTAAAATATATAGCTTGGATGTGGAAATCTTGGGAACACGCCAGAGTCCTGGTGTGGTAGGGAGGCTGTTTAACCTCTTCGTCCACCTATTTTTGAGTTTTAGGACTGGCTCATATGCCCATCTCCTTAGTGAATGTCAGAGCTCCTGGCATTTTCTTCTTCTTTTTTTTTTGGGAAGTTCAAAAGAAAATGGATAACATAAACTAGCCAAAATCTCTCTTGTACCTGCAACACAAGCAACAACATCCTTATGCTGCCTGATGCTCTGTACAATTCTTCCATCACGAAGAGAGATAATCTGAAAACTATTCTCCCAATTTCCACATAAAATCAAATAATTATCACCGTTAATTTGCATGGTTGTTAAGCACTGTCTTCCAAACTCAACGTTTTCAGCCAGGAAAGTGCCAATTTTACGGGGAGAGATGACATCTGAACCAATACCAAAAAAATGTTCCTACAAAAAGAGAAAAATGTAATTAGCAAATGTTTATGCTACTATGCTAATACCTGTACCTTTGAATGTGCAGCTTGAGTTGATTATAGGCCCAAAGTGAGCTAGATACAAATGTACAGGAAGGAAAAAGGAAATGCAAATAAGCCCCTATATATATCTACTTTAACACCACCCTCTCCCCCACAAGCAAACTCATGGTGGATCCACAACATTGAGTTTAGAGAGATAAAAATCATGTTGCGCTCTAGTCTATGCTTTGGTGAAGAAGTTCGCAATCTGAAACTCCGAAAGCACATACCGAAGAGCAACCACATAATCCTGCACCTGGAACCAGACATAGAAGGCATCGATGCCAATATGTCTGGTAACCTCATGCTTCACTGAATCTCAAGCAATGCTGATGGCGCCAATATTGTTGGAGCATACGGTTGTAGGTGTAGAAACCGTGGCACAAAAATCCGCTAGGAGCCACCGAAGCTAGGTTATCTCAGCCATCACAGAAGCTAGCGCTCATAGCTCAACCTTAGTACTGGCGCGGGATACAACGGTCTGCCTTTTAGTCTTCCAGACAATCAAGAAATAACCAAGGAAGACATAATAGGCAGAGAGGGACTTGCGATCAGAGTAGGCCTGGAGCTGCAAGGAGCTGGAGCTGGAGAAAAATAGATGGCGGTCCATAGTACCACGAAGGTACCGCAGGACACGAAGGTGACTGTAGCGTATCTGAGTGGGAGAAGGTATGAACTGGCTTAGAATGTGAACATCATGGGAGATGTCAGGACGAGTAATGCCAAGGTAAACAAGACTCCCAACCAGGTAGCGGTAGCCGGTAGGATCCTCAGAGGAAAACTATTCGTAGGACGGAGCTAAAGGTGAAGCTCTATAGGAGTGTTGACAGTGCGCTGATAAGTGAGGCAAGCCCGATCAAGGAGGTCCTAGATGTACTTCCGCTAGGAGAGGTAGAAGCCCTCAGGCGTGGAAGTGACCTCAATCCCAAGGAAATACCGGAGAGGACCCAAATATGACATCTGAAACTGCTCACTGAGACGTGCCATAACAAGGCGATGTACTGAGAACCGTCACTGGTGATGAGCATGTCATCCATGTAAATACGAGTCTGACCACGAGGAGATGTATGAACAAAGAGAGTAGGGTCATGTTGGCTAGCAACAAAACCAACGGCGGTGAAAACAGAGGTAAAGCGCTCAAACCAAGCACAGGAGGCTTACTTAAGCCCATAGAGAGAACGGCGAAGATGACACACATGACCACCAAGCACAAGGTAGTCAGGAGGTGGGTGCATGTAGACCTCACATAGCTCACCGTGAAGAAACGCATTCTTCACGTCAAGCTAGGAGATGGTCTACTAGAGAATAGAAGCAACAGCCACCAGTGTGTGAATTGTGGTCTTATGAGCGATGGGAGCAAAGGTCTCCACAAAATCACGCCCATAATCCTGCTTAAAACCACATGCAACAAGACGCGCCTTATGGCGCTCAAACGTACCATCACAGCGAGTCTTGATCTTATAAACCCACTTGCTCGTGATAGCAGTGACAGAAGGAAAAAGCCAAACAATGTCCCAAGTGCTAGTACGCTCCAGAGCAACGATCTCTTTAGCCATAGCGAACTGTCGCTCAGGATGAGCAATAGCATCATGATAGCAAGTAGGCTCAGAGGAAGTGGTAGCAGGAGCGGCAAAACTGTAACGGTCAGGACAAGGAATCATGCTCCGCACGAAGTGCGTACTACGGTGGAGCAGGAGACTCCAAAGCAAGAGTAGGAGACTCCGAAGGAAGCTGCCATAAGGAAGGAGAAGACGTCTCTGGAGTAGGAGTAGGAACCAGAGGAACAGGACCCTGAAGAGAGGGAGAAGTGGAAGGTGCTGGATGACGGGTGTAGTGAAAATGAACGGAGGGAGGCAAAAAGGAAAAGGGAGGCAACTGAGGTGGTGGAGGAAAGGAGGGTCTAGCAGACGAGAAAACTGGAACCAAAGGTGGTGAGACTGGAACAGGTGGTGGTGAGACTAGAGAGGGTGGTCCGGCAGATGACGAGACTGGACCTGGAGGTGGTGAGACGAAACCGGTGGGGTGAGAAAGGTGATCGAAACGGGGACTCCGACAAAGTGAGGAAAAAAGCGACTCAACAAACGAGTGTGAGCTAGAGGACGGATTACAGGTGAGAATGGGACGAAACTCATCAAAGGTGACATCTCAGGACACTCGGATTCAGCGATTCACAGGATCCCAACAACCATACCCCTTACGCTCAGCGCCATAGCCAAGGAAGACGCACTCAACGGACTGAGCAGTCAACTTCGTCCGCTCACAAGGCTAGAGAAGCACAAAAGCAACGCATCCAAAGGCACGAAGGTGACTATACTGAGGAGTCCTGCGAAAGAGACGCTCAACAGGGGTAGCACCCTAAAGAGCAGTGGAAGGCTGAAGGTTCACAAGATAGATAACAGTGGAGATGACCTCAGCCCAGATGTGTGGCGGAACAGAGGAGGACAACATCAACGCGCAAGTAGTCTCAAGAAGGTGACGATGCTTGTGCTAAAAGACACTGTTCTAGGCATGAGGACCAGTGCAAGACGAAGAGAAGTAGATATGTACTCGCCAGTGGAGTCAGCACAAAGACACGAATGGGTGAGTCAAATTATGTGCAGACCATGGCAGTAAAGGCCTAATAGGCAAACAACACCTGATGTCATAGTTCAGGGGATAGATCCAAGTAAAACGAGAGAAATCATCAATGAAGATCACATAGTAACAATGACCCCCTTTGGAGATAAGGGAAGCCAGGCTCCAAACATCAGAGTGAACCAAATTAAAAGGACGAGAAGAGGTGGACTCACTGGAAGGGTAAGGGAGCTGGACTCGCTTGCCAAGCCTGCAGCCCATACAAGTTGAAAGGGTATCTCCAGAGACAGAGCCAAGGACACCATGCCCAACAAGAGACGTGAGGCGAGAGCTATACAGGTGCCCTAGACAGTGATGCCAGAGAGCACGACTAGTGGAAGCAGTAGCAGGAGAGGCAGTGGCAGTGGTGGCGAGAGAGACGGTGGCATTGGTGGTGGTAGACTAGATAAGGGAAGTAGCGGACGCAAAAGTGAGAGACAACAAGTCAAGCTTCCAGAGACGTGGGGAGTTAGGGCTACGCTTGCCAGCACCAACCAGTGCCTCTGTGCGACAGTCATGAACACAAGAATCACGCTCAAGGATAATGCGATAGCCATGATTTGTGAGCTGACCGGCAGAGGCAGAGATGAGCTACAGATCGAGTCCAGGAACATGAGAGACTACAGG
Organism: Olyra latifolia; assembly: GCA_036346145.1. Taxonomy (NCBI): domain Eukaryota; kingdom Viridiplantae; phylum Streptophyta; class Magnoliopsida; order Poales; family Poaceae; genus Olyra; species Olyra latifolia. Next base: position 4,510,289 of record CM070528.1, on the reverse strand, counting down.
TACGTGGAATCTGGAAGTAGAGTGTTCAGACCAGAGACTCGCAGGGAAGTACCATCTGTAGTCCGAATGGAGAGAAAAGGAGCAAGATGTGAAGGACCAAGGTGAGTGGTGTCTGGTGTCATGTGAAAGGAGGCGCCAAAATCATGGAACCAAGGAGAGGAACTAGTGGAGAGCTGGCAAGGAAGACTGGCGAACATAGAGAGACCAGAGGAGTTGTCTAGTGGACGCTCCAAGCGCTCAAGGTGCTGAAACAACGGTTAGGCAATGTCTGGTGGTGACACAGGAGCAGGGGAGGCGTGAGTAGCCAAGACAACAGGACAGGATTGCGGTAAAGAGGAACTCCCCTTGAGCTCAAAGCCGAACTCAAAACGGTGGTGGTGTTAAATTGGAGACGTGCCGAGGGCTGGTGATAACAGCTAACTGAGATGGTAGCGGCGGACCCGAGCGAATCTGAAGTAGACGTCGGTACAGGTACTAGCACAGATCCGAGCAAGCAGAGGCAAGGCGGCCCTAGGCAAGGGCAGCACTGGAGGAGGCACGGCGACATGAGAGAGGAGAGCCAGTGGCGGTAGAAGCTTAGTGGCGACGGATCCGGCCCTCCCATAGCCGGATCTGCCACAAAGGGTCGGCGCAGATCTGGTCATCGCGGCGAAACTCGTCTTGGTCGCCGGTGAGCATGCTTGACGGGAATGGTCATGGCGGCAGCCCTCAACGAGGTCGTGGCGTACGTTGTAACCATCTTGGAGGCAATGCCCAAGCTCGCGGAACACGTCGCCATGGGCCAACACGGTGGCGCGCGGGCCCTTCTTCACTACTAGAGAAATGGCCTTCCATACCGGCACATCAGTCCCAGTTGGCAACAAACCGGGACAGATGTAGCAATAGTCCCGGTTTGTGGCTACAGGGCTAAAAGCACAATTAGTACCGGTTCGTGGCGCACATTAGTACCGGTTCGTAACACGAACCGGTACTAAAGGTGGCTTTGGCAAGCGGGTACATGCTAGCTGGCACAGACACACATTAGTCCCAATTCGTGTTACGAACCGGTACTAAAGGTAGGCCTTTAGTCCCGGTTAGTAACACGAACCGGGATTAAAGGCTCATTTCAGCGTACTTCAAAAGGAATGCATATCCTAGTCTATTAAATACGCGTGAGTGGGTTGGTTGATTAGAAGAGTGAGTGAGGAGTCACGTGGTGGCATGAGGTCCCAGGTTCGAGCCTTGGGTTCATCTTATTTTTTAGATATTTTCTACGCTTTAGTACGGGTTAGGGGAACCGGGACTAAAGGTATATGATCTTTAGTCCCGGATGGCCTGTCCCGGTTCGGGAACCGGGACTAAAGGCCATTTTTCTAGTAGTGCTTGTGGCTGGGAGAGGCCAGCTCTAGGCAGTGGACGACTTGGTTTGGAACAGCACAGTGTCCCTCTGTGGCTGGAAGCAACGAGGCCATCCCTTCCTTGCTTGGCAGCGCTGGTTGGAGGCAATGAGGTGGCGCCAGTCAGCGTGAACGATGAGGGACGACGTCAAAGGTTGGACTGCATGGCCTAGAGGACAAGGCACGGCAACGCGGCGAAGTGTGCGCGACGGCATGGCTGATGGCGCTGGGCAGCATGGCAGCTCGATGAGATGTGGCGCGCAGCGACATGGACGATGACATGCGGTGGTGTGGCCAGCGATGCACCAACAAGGAAGAGGAGGGAAAAAAAATTTTTTAACCCTTTTTTAATCAATATTTTAATATTAACCCTCGTGAAAAAATATTTTTATTTCTAACCCTTTTGGACGCACCACTCGTGATGGCGCCGGTCACAGCCACTGCCACGCCGGTGCATGTGGCGCGGCAAGGCTGCCACGCTAGCGCCCGCGGCCGGGCAAAGGATGGCGTGGCAGCGCGGGCCCACCTTTGCCGCCGCCAATCCTCGCGCGCGGCAGATCGACAAGTGGTCCGGCAGATCTTCCCGATCTCATGGCGCGACAGATCTGGGCCCACCCTGTCGCGCCACCCCGCCTGGCGCGGCAAGGCCTGATACAAACTCCTACAGAGCTCCTCCTAGCTCGGCCATTATTCATTTTCTCCCATTTCACCTCTTTTCTAACCACTCTTCTCCTCCTCCATTCCCAAATACTTTGAGCATTCGATCCGGCGAGTTTTTTTTTTGGGAAAGTTTGCATTTCATCATGGCAGGTGACCCCCTCTCCTTTGGTGTCTTTTGGTTGCATTTTTTGTAATTTTCAATTGATTTAGGGTTAGGGTTAAGGTTAGGGTTCTAGTTAAACTTAGCGTGGAGATGTATGGATTGCGAAGTGGTTTTGTGTCCATTGATAAGCTTTTGAAGATGTATAGATTGTGTAGTGAATTTTTTTATAATATTTCATTTTTTTAATTGATTTATGGTTAGGGTTAGGGTTATGATTCTAGTTAAACTTAGCGTGGAGATGTATGAATTGCGTAGTTGTTTTGTCTTCAGTGATGATCTCGTGAAAATGCCTAGATTGTGTAGTGAATTTTTTTATAGTATTTGATTTAGTACTAATGTTAAGCCTAAGATGTATGTTTATGCGGAGTACGTTTTGATAAAATAATTTATTTTCCCGCCATCCTGCACTATATTGTAGGAAACGATAGTGGGACGGCGAAGCCATTCCTCAAATATGAGAATTACCCTAGGGGTAAGAATGCTCCAGTTCGGGTCTCACCGTTTCCGGTTCCACTTTGTGAGCACGGCCTTCCTGCGGAGGTTCAGCAGTCGAGGGACCATGATACTGCCGGTAGAGCCTTCTACACTTGTGGTGTGAAGAATGAAGACATTGGCGGGTGCTCTATTCAGCAGTGTTGGTTTTTCGAGTGGATTGATGGACCTGAAATGTTTGATCTAAGGATCCGGCTGTTCCATGGCGCTCCATGGAAACTAAGCCAATGCAGTGTTTCAGGCGTTGGGTTCCTCCTCCGCCAAATCCACCGGAAATGACAACGGAGGAGAAGGAGGTAGCAAGTGCTAACCGGGTAGTAAACCCGCCTCTATGTCATTGCTATGTTTAGTCCATATTAATACGGCCTAACCCAGGGGTGGACTTTATCCCCTTCTTCCGTTGCTTACGTAACGATCGGGTAAGTGTATGCATGCCTAGTCCATATGTAAGTTAGTCTCATGCATCGAAGTAGTTCGATAACAATGTTATTTTTTGTAGGATGGATGGCCTCTCTGTGATTTCCAGGAGTACATTTATGGACGCAAGGCTTGTTGGCCATCTAATGAGGAAGTGAGGCCTTCAACTCTGGCGAGAAGAATTGGCCATGTGAGCAATATCCACCCACTACATGTAAGTGCGGCATACGGGCTCATAGAGGTGTTGTGCCATCGGAGCTTGGGTATGTGAGCAATATCCACCCACTACATGTAAGTGCGGCATACGGGCTCATAGAGGTGTTGTGCCATCGGAGCTTGGGTATAGATGGTATTATGGCAACTCCTATGGTGAATTTTGGGTACGATTTACTTACATATGTTTTATTTAAAATTAAAATACCACAGTGCATGTTCAGCTTGATGATAGTCATTCCCGTAATATTTGTAGGAGGGACGGACGTGTGACTGGGAGACATATAGCGGAAAACAGGACTTCGTCGAGATTTTGAATTTGTGTGACCAGAACAAGCTAGGAGAGTAGAAGAGGAAAAACAAGATAAGGCATGATTATGGTGTACTCATGCCGTCTGCTGAAGACAGGAAGAAGGTTTTCGATGACATGATCAGGGTGCGTGGGGTCCCGCCACGTGGCTACTTCACCGAGTCAGAAGTTTTGGATTACTTGGAGGAGGCGTGGGGAGGTACCCACCGGTGTTGATCCAAGAGAGGTCGACAAAGAAATACAAATTGGCAGAGGCAGATGGAGAAGGAGCGAGAGCTTGAGGAGAGAAGGAAGAAGATGGCGGAAGGTTCGGTCATTGACCTCATGACACAATTACCAAGATAATTCATGGGAGGCTCATTTGCAAAGTCTCAAGCAACAAGGCGAGGAGGACGGTGGAGATGGAGACCATGAGGGGTCTTGTTGGTAACTTGCCTGCTATCATGCCGGATGACGACGAGGACCCCGTTTGGGGTCCTATCAAACAACACTACCTCTTCCTTCATATTCTCAAACTCCCCGTTTTCCCTAAATGTTCCACCGTGAAACAATCGGACTAAACGATCCATCTACAAAATTGCATATAACAAATGAAAGTGGTTTAGCCCTAAGATGCATAGCAACAATATATATAAATTTTTCTTTCGATTTGCCCTAATATATTCGTTGCATACTAACAATCCATATGAATTTCCAACATTTGCCCCTGGTTTACATTTTGACACCTCACATCTACATATATTACTCCACCTATTAGCCTTAACTATTATATGCACTACCTACCAAATAAAACTTTAGGTAGCAACAATAAAAAACATAACTTTCAATTACCAAACTAACTTATTTTCACCAAACTATATACTAGATATTATATGGATCAACGTCTTATTTTCACACCTAATATGGATTATCAACCAAAAAAACTAACTAAATACATGTATGTATCTACACCTATATTTGGGGTCCAAATCAATACATGCAACAAATTCTACACGTCAATAGTACGGACAGAACGTCCAATAAGAACCCCACGACACTCAGATCGAACTAAAAAACCTAAAATCAAACCTAAATCCACATTTCTATTTCAAAACCTAGTTTCCAAACAACTATGAAATGAGCTCATTCAAATGCGAAATAATGCAAGTAAAAGGGGCATTACCTTCCTAGAGGGGTGGAGAATCCTTCCCCAACCTCAAATCGACGGCATGGCGGCAAAGACGGCAAGGAGAGAAAGAGTGATCGCTCTCCGCGAGGTCATGCGGCCGTTTTTAGTTTGTCTTGCTTGCGCCAGCGGCGGCGCGGCAAGACTTGCCTCGACACCGGCCGCAATAATCTTTATGAAGAAGCCTTGCCGCGCCAGCGGGGTGGCGCGGCAGGTGGGCCCAGATCTGTCAGCGCCGTGAGATCGGGAAGATGCACCGCCCACTTTGTCGATTCGCCGCGCCGCAAGGATGGCGCGCAAAAGTGGGGCCGACTGCCACGCCATCTTTGCCGTGCATGGCGCCAACAGCAGACCTTTGCCGTGCACATGCACCGGCGCTGCGAAGTTACTGTGACCAGCGCCATCGCGAGTGGCGCGTCCAAAAGGGTTAGAAATAAAAATATTTTTTCACGAGGGTTAATATTAAAATATTGATTAAAAAAAGGTTAAAAAAAATTTTCAAAGAGGAGGGAGGAGCAGAGCAAGCACAGGAGAGAGAAAGGAAGTGGCGCCGTCCGGTGTGAACCACCGGCGACGGGGCGCTCGCCCCACCTTTCCCCGGTGCTCGCCGGTGGCGGTTGCAACTGGTATTGGAGAAACCCTAGAGAACTAGGGTTTTGGAACCGTAAGGGCTCTGATACCATGTGAATGTGTAGCTTGAGTTAATTATGGGCCCAAGTGGGCTAGATATGTACAGGAGGGAAAAAGGAAATGCAAATAAGCCCCTATACATATCTATTTTAACAGTATTGACAAGTGGTTTCTGTAGTCAGGAAGAACCTGTGGTCCAGAAAATGAGAAATTTCCACCTGATTGCAGCTGTGTCGTTAACCACAGTTTGACTGACAGTATGAGTCCAACATTCATCAGTATAATTGTGTTGTCCAACAAACCAATAAATAATACAGCAGACATGTGGCTGATTGTACTCGAAACACTTGAAGTCAATGTTATTGACTGTGGTGAAAAATACAGTGGATGGGCAATTGGGATTGGAGGCACTCTTCTTGGATGTTTCGTCCGAAAAATCTGGATTGGTGTCTGCCCAAAATTTGCAATTTGATCCTCATTAACAGATTTCTGCAACATGTCATCCATGTTTTCCAGATCAACTGCACCTTCATATGTCACATAATAAAATATGTTTCCTGCCTGTCCAAAATAATATATATGTGTTAAGTAACACCCAATTGCTAATTTTCAAAAAAATATGCTGGCAAAACATAACCTAATTGCACCTCAACAGCTGGTTGTCCACGCTGCTTGTAACCAAATATGAGGTCAATCCAGTGATGGAGATTAGAGCTCACGTATTCACTTTCAAGGGCTTCGCGGTTGATGTGAATGAATTCTTCTGGAGAACCCTATATGTTTTGTATGAATGAATCATATAAGTATCATGTTAGAATTGGATAGGAGATGTACGTGCAAGCTAGAGGCTTCCACTCACAACATTAACTAACATGCATGCTAGATTGAGTCACATGAACCTGGACTAAAATAATTATGCAAACGTTTGCTCTTTGCAACATCACAATTTGATGCAGTTTAGTTAAAGTAAACAATTTTATGCAGTTGAAATTAGTCATCTAAGATGGTCAAATTATTTAGAGGACTAGTCTGGCAGCTTTTGCATGACAATATCTATTTATATTTAGAAATCTATATATATCAGACTTCTCAACTCTAAAATCTGTATTACTGAGCATGGTTAATTAATAACATGTGAAGATCACATACGCGGTGAAGAAAAATCATGAGGTCACAATTTTTTTTTTTGCAACAAAGTTTTCTAAAACCAAACTACTTGTGATTAAAACAACTACAGAGCTATCCAAGAGGACCACAGGTATGACAACCCATAGATAATCAAACTGAAATATAGCTATCTATTACCTTTGCCCATGGAGGGAGAGCAACATCACCTAAAGATTCACCATCCTGCTTAACACCAAGATGGTACGAATTTGAATTTTCAAGAAACTCAGGCATATAAAAGAATTCAGGAATAAGCTCTTTGACATCACTTGTATTTGACAAGCTGTTCATGTAAGCACCATCAATGCTCTGGAAGAGACGATCTGCATGGTCAAACTTGCCACCCTGTACGAGTGTCAGATAGGCATAATGGTGAACAATCACATATTAAAGCTAGTGTTTTTTACTTATAGAGAAAATATGGCATGAAAGTGCTGTATTAACAAATTATGGATAATGTTTTGATAATAAGAGAACATCATGTTCAGTTCTTAAAAAATATGGCAAAAATATTCCATAACAAGCACATTAACAACCTGTAGGCTACGATGCAGAGTTGTAAAAGGCTCAAGCCTGAGAAGGTAATGAAGAACGATTCCCATGCTAGAGTAGTGAGATCCATAATAAAAACTGCAAGTAAAAAATCATGGTCATTTAGCGTAACTGATATGAACCCAAATAGCAAAGAAAGGCAAACCAAAGGAATGGATGGAATTTTGAATCAAGGTCTAACCTCGGAATATCAGGGTCGCAGAAATTAAGATATCTGTCTTCAAAAACCTGCCCAATAAAATATCGCTCATATTAAGCTCTCAGAAAGGAATAAGGGATGCTAACCTATTACCACTTATACAAATAAGTACTAAAAAGTACCATAAATCGTTTTTCTTCCAAAGCACCAACTGGCTTTGAAAGATCCCTAAAAGTAGATGACTTGTTGAAATCAAGTTTTTCTGATGTGTAATCAGCAAGCACCCATGGAAATATAGGATACTGAGTTAAATCATTATATGATCGTCCAGCAAGGGTATTAAGAATAATCAGATACTCAAAGTTACTGATTTCCCTCCGTTTCCATCTTTCCTTCGCATTCTCAGCCATTTCAAGTGCAACTCGCCTGTCAACAAATGAAATGACACCATTTTTGTCTCTAATACTTCCTTTAGGGAACAACGCTTCATTCCTGAGGGAAACTAAGAGAGACCCAGCATTTTTAGCATCCTTTTGGGAGGAGAAGTTCAAAAATATAGGTGCATTTGAATCATCAAAGAAGACTTCCATTGCAGTATATTGCAGTAGGTAGCGTGTCCAATGAACCCCTTTTATCTGAAAGCACACAAGAAAAGAGATGAAAAGAGTGAACGACCAAAAGAGGGCAAGGGAGGGAGGGTGATACCTTGGTTATGTTCCACCTTCTGTGATGTTTGATTTTGTTAGATTGGTTTTGCATCAAGATACCATTGGTTTGAATCACACTGTCCCGGCATCCTTCAAGTCTCTCCAAACCTCCCAACTCGCTCTTGCAATTGGAATAATTTTTGTCTTTAAACTTGCTGAAAACAGATGATCCTCCAGTTCCTTCAACCAAAAATTCAAAAGAAAAATGTAGAACTGTTCGTGTGATATCTAACTGTCCTGCTAGTTTTCTCTTTGGGGTTACAAGAACACAATGAACCGAGCATAGCACCTGGAAAATGGACAGCAAATATAAATCAAAGTCTGTCTGGTACTTTCAGGTGAAATGTATACTAATTCTTCTTTTACCTTAGTATAATCATTATCTCCACTAGTAGATGATGTTTCTTTCTTATTCTGAACAGTAGTGCGGTAATCTGAGGACTCTGCAACATTATTTGGGTTTTCGTTCTCCGAAGGATTACCATGGGAAGATTCACTCGTATCATTGGTGTCTTCAAATGGTTCATAGCCACTGTCATCTGTGATTCCTCGCACTCCTTTCAGAAGGAATCGTTTCATTTTGTCAGGAATTTTGTCACTAAAAGAAGGTTGTTCAACACAGGGCTCTGTACTATCATTCCTAGAATATGAAGGTTGACAGAGACGTTCATCAAACTTGTAATTTCGCTTGAGCTTGAATCGCCGCCGCCATTTATCCTCCGTCTTGTCAAGTTTCCAATGAGTAACAACATCATTTGGAAAAGGGTTAGCAGACCAGGGTCCCCTCTCATCAATTAGAGCACGGAATATATGTATCCACTTATCCTGATATGAAAGGCAAATAATTACTATATGACTATATATGCTCCAGAACAAAAAGGAATTTGGAATATTTGGCAGCACCGAGGAAGAGTTCACTTACTGCAATAATTTGCTGATCCTCATGAAAAGCAAGTTGAAAAGCTGCTTTTCTACTGTCATCTGCATAAAGCACAGAAGTGATGGAGAAATGGATCTCATCTTCAATAATCTGCACTAGTTGTGTCTCTTTAGTGGAATGCTCATTAAGATTAGAGTGAAGTTCTTGCAGCTGTCTTAAGCGATCAACCTGAACAGCCTTCATATGCTTAACCTCATCAGTGGCCTAGAAAGCAATAAAGCTGAATGTTAGTCAGCACTTCAAAAAAATTTGTATTTTCAGCATGGTTCATAGAGCAAAAAAGATCTATATATAAAGAATAGTTTGTTTCCCGATGATAAACTAAAAAAGAAAGCCAATGTTCAAAAGAAATGAAACACAACCACGTAGAACATGATTAATTGAAGATGCAACACTTGAAACACATCCTACTCAAGGGAGTGAGAGACATTTCTAAGACGGTAACAAAATTTTTCTAGAAAAAACTAAACAAAAGGACAAAGGAACAAACCATAGCAAGAATACGATCTTTCTGCACAAAATTAAGAATGAACCCAGCCTCTTTATTATTGTTGATTTCCAAGGAATCGTCTCTGCCCAAGATATTAGTAGCAAGCATAGACTTTCCATATATGATAGTTTCAAGAATCAAGTGCGATAAAATGTGGAAGCGTGCACCATCATCAAGTTGCCCATACTGAGATCTTACCATGAGTAAAGACCTGTACCAAGAAAGGAATTAGGAGAAAGCTTTATGCATGCTCATAATGAAGCTCAAAGTTTTAAACATACCATATCAAAAAATGCAGCCTGTTTTTGCTTTGGTCATCTTCTGAAATAAGAAGAGCGGGAAGCAGTGACATGTACTGCAGAACACATTTGGATGCATTTTGTAATCCAGCTTTGCATAGATAGAGAATTACAAGGTGGAAAAAAACTCTTGGGAATATCTCTTCCCTCAACATTGTAGATCTGTCACCAAATCTATTCATTTTTGCACCTAGTGCAGTACCAATACCCCCAGAGGCAACCACGGCAGCCATTTCTGCAGTGGGGACATTCAGAGACTCCACCAATCCACGTGCCCTTTGCCCCAAAGATGGGACTCCAACATTTGGACCCTTCGGCAGCAATTTGGTTGGTCCTTTCCCATTCAAATTACAAATAATATTCCATATCTTGTCAAAGAAGCTCCACCAATCATCACTTATCTCAACCTCATCAGCAAATTGGCAAGAACTCCATGGAAAACTGGGAATTAGCAGATTTATTAAAGGTGAATGCCAATGCCCAACTACCCAAGAGTAGAAAGTTCAAAAAATCCAAAACAAATGAAAAGGGCATGTGTTCATTAAGCAAAAAAGATTATCAGGGATCCCACAAAACAAAAACGACACCGATTGATCCCTTGAGAAGCACAGCAATTTGACACATTAGTTAACTTCAGGCTGTGTATGTACCAATACCAGCAACATATGTATTAAAGAAACAGTTGCATATCCTAGTGGTTCCCTTTGATGTTATGAATGTTATGAATATAAGATGTGTATTGATCTGTAGGCCAATGGCCTGTATATATAGGGTATATGAGAAATCTAGATAAGACAGGGAAAGTCCAGATAAGGGCAAAGGATCTAATCTATCCTAATATGATAAACGACTCCTAATACATCTCAAACAATGAACAACACTTGTATTCATCTAGGGGCCAATACGCCAATATATATACACATAGAAAGGGTATAATAGGAAAGCCCATATACATAGGAAAGGCCCACATAGGCTTGCAGAAACAAAAACACCAAAATCCGAAGCAACCAACGCAGCCAAGTAACCTCCGCCGTCAAAAGAGCCATAGCTCGCAACCCAGTCTTGGCACTCGAACGAGAAAATGCCTTTTGCTTCTTAGTCTTCTAAGCAATGAGAGTACCACCAAGAAAAACACAATAGGTAGAAAGAGACTGACAATCTGAGGGATCACTAGCCCAGGCAGCATTGGAATAAACATGAAGTTGTAAAGGGCTGGAACGTGGAAAGAAAAGACGACGAGAGATATTTCCACGAAGTTGTGGGAGTTGTGGGAGGATAAGAAGGAACAAGAGGAACTATGGAACTGGTAGGGAAGTTGTGGGAAACCGTGTGAGAAGTAGGAGCGGTATACTCGGGAGGTGAGGGAGAGACAGGTTGTGGAATGTGTATAGTAGAGATAGAAGTGTCAGGGAAAGTCAAAAAGGAGAGGGGATCAACAATAGAAGCTGGAGTAGGAGAAGAAGGACGTGGATAGAAAGGACGAGACTCGTCAAAAGTAACATCCCAAGAAATCCTCATCCCTCGACCAATAGGATTCCAACAACAATATCCCTTGTGTTCATCACTATATCCTAAAAAAACACACTCAGCTAATTGTGCAGTCAGCTTAGTGCGTTCACGTGGAGCAAGAAGAACATAGCACACACCCAAAAGAACAAAGACCAGAGTAGTCTGGTGTGTGCCCATAGAGACGCTCTATGGGAATACCACCTTGAAGGGCAGAAGAAGGCTGAAGATTGATGAGATAGCAAGCAGCAGAAACAGCCTCAGCCCAAAAGGTAGAATAAAAGAGGCAATCAAGAGAGCACAAGCGGTTTCAAGAAGGTGATGATGTTTGCGCTCAGCAACACCATTTTGAGCATGAGCGTGAGGACAAGAGAACTGAGAAAGAGTGACCTACTCAGCAAAAAAATCCACGAAGAGCCCTAGATAGATACTCTCATGCAGAGTCAACTCGAAAGACACGAATAGGAGAGTCAAACCGAGTACGAATCATGGTGACAAAATTATAGATGGATAAAACCTCACTACGAGAAGACATAGAATATATCCAAATGTGACAAGAGATCATCTATAAAAATGATATAGTATTTATAACCACCTTTTGAAACAAAGGGGGCTAGACCTCAGACATCAGAATGAACAAGATCAAACAGACGTGCTGACACAGACTCACTAGAAGGATAAGGGAGTTGCACCTGCTTGCCAAGGTTGCAACCCACACAATCTAAAGAAACATACTAGACATAGACCCTAAAAGACCACAACGAACTAAAGACGACAGACGCGAACCACAAAGATATCCCAGACGATGATGCCACTGAGCAAAAGACGTCATGGAGGAAGTAGCGGAGACAGAGAGACTGGATGGAGTATTGGAAGGAAGACGAAAGCTGTTCAAGCTCCCAGAGATGCTAATAGTCACGGTGCCGGGGGCCATCACCAACCAAAAGACCCATGCGACAATCTTAAACATAGAGTCAGTATCAATAATCACACGACAACCATCATCAATAAGTTGGTCAGCGGAAATAAGCTGCATGGTCAGTTTAGGGACATAAGAGACTGTTGGAACATGAAAAGAAGACAGGAGAGTGCCTCGTCCTGTGACAGGAAGAGAGGTACCATCTACTGTCTCAACAATCAAAGGAGTGGTCAAAGGACTGACGGAAGTAAGGCAGGTAGGAGTACGTGTCATGTGAAAGGAAGCACCTGAGTCAAGAATCCATGGAGATGTACCTGATGAATAAGAGTGTGGTCTCCTACTAGAAAATTGCAAAGCAGAACCCGTTAGTGAAGAGGTAGGCATGCGACGCAGTAGCATGAGAATTTCAGCATAAGTGTCAGGGCTGCGCTGGGAAGAGTCTAAATATCCTATGACTGGTGTTGCAGTACCCTTGGACGGTGACAACGAGCAAGATCCTTCTTCCGATAACAGAACTGCTCCACATGACCATCCTTGTCACAATAGGTGCAAATAAAGTCCAGCCTTCGCCGACGGCGGCACGGGTGAGAACGAAGCATGAGAACTAGGTGTCGAAGCCGGTGTCCGTGGAGCAAAGACGGACGGAGAAGCTAGCAGACCCACGCCACGAAGACGAGTCTCCTCAGTACGAAGAGCAACAAGAGCCTCCAGCAAGGTGACATGAGGGTGCTAGGCAAGAAGCTAAGCACGAATCTACTCAAACTCTGGCCAAAGACGCGTGAGGAAGTCGTAGATGTGACGAAGGTCCAAACGAGACTGCTGGTCTAACAACAAGCACAAATCCAGCAATCATGGTCATCCACTGTAAAAAGCGCATCCACCGCGTCAAGAGAGTCAAGCTGACGCCACACCGAGGAAAACTATGCATAAAGCTCATCCATTGTAGAGTCACCCTGCTGCAGTGACTACTCGTTTCGCACTGCAACAAGGTACTGACAGTCACCAGTAGGCTCGTAGCAGTCACGAAGATGTGACCACATCAACTATGCAGAAGCCAACAAAACCACCTCGCCTGTGAGATGCATCTCCATGCTAGCCACCAGAATAGCGGAAGCACGAGCATCCTCGTCACACCGGAACTTGTAGGCCATACACTGAGAGCGATGAGCCTCCAAAGCCTCCTTATGATCATTAGAGGCCTTCTTCCGAGCAGCAGCATCATCACCATCCTTCAGAACTGACGACACTGGAGGATCAGGGCGAGGTGCGCAAGGAAGCTTGCCAGCAAGAAAATCCCAAAGATGCTAACCACACATGGAGACGCATGTGAAGAGCCCAATCCTGATAATTGACGCCATCAAATTTAAAAAATCGCCGGGCAACGAGGAACAGAGACAATGCCTGACAATGACATTTTTTTTCTTTTTTCTTTTTCTTTTTTTGTACTAGCCGACTCGAAGGCTAGAGGAGGAGCCAGTCGAGGTAGCGGGCCCTGGTGGCTAGGGCAACGGCCTTCGGCAGCGATGACAAACTCCCCAACCAAATCCTGATAGGCGGCAGCACATAACGCTACTGCCTAAGAGGTAGCAGAGCAGGGGCGGGACGAAAGGTCCTGGGCTGGCCTCGAAACAGTAGTCCATCCCGGACTGACCAATCATCACCAGAGCTATGATCAGCCGCATCTTGGAGAAGGGCACAACGGCGCTGGATATCCAGGTCCTGACGAAGTTCTTGCTGCCACGCCAACCAAAGTGGCAAAGAAACTGAAGACAAGGCCACGCAAGGTGGTGTCGCTGGCTCGTACAACCTGGAAAGAGCATCTGCCGCTTGATTTGTGCGGGCTGGCTTGTACTCCACAGTGAAATCGCAGCCCATCAATTTGCTCAGCCAATGTTGCTACGGTGGTGTGATCTGTTCTAGCAAATATTTGAGGCTGGCGTGATCGGTGCACACCACGTATTGGCATCCCCATAAATATGGCCGCCAATGTCTTACCGCCTTGGAAAGGCCGATAAGCTCCCGTTCGTACACCGCCAATTTGGTGTGCCGCTCGACGAATTGGAGGCTGAAGAACGCAATGGGGTGGCCTTCTTGTTGGAGTATTGCCCCTACACCCGAACCCGACACGTCACATTCGACGATGAATGGTTTGTCAAAATTGGGAAGCCACAAAACAGGGGCCACCTCCAGGGCGTCTTGAAGAAGGCGAAAGGCTAAAGCGGCCTCTTCCGTCCAAGTAAATCTTTGACGACAAAGAAGAGCCGTCAACGACTCGGCAATGGAAGCATAGAGCCAAATAAATCGACGGTAATAACCTGCTAAGCCTAAGAAGCTGCGGGCAGCCGCGATACAGCCCAAAGGGGCCTGTCTGCCACAACACGTACTTTGCCTGGGTCAGCCGCCACCCCCGTGACATGGCCTAGGTAGCCTACCTCGCGTTGGCCAAAGGCGCACTTGGACCGCTTTAAGTAGAGTTGGTGATGCCATAAGCGGTCCAAGACGAGACGCAGATGACGTAGATGCTCCTCCGCTGATGTACTGTAGACAAGGATGTCATCGAAAAATACAAGTACAAATTTTCGAACGAATGGAGCCAGCACCTCATTCATCAGAGCCTGAGAGGTAGACGGTGCATTACACGGCCCAAATGCCATAACCAGGAACTCATAGTGACCATGGTGTGTGCGGAATGTCATCTTCTCAATATCCTCAGGACGCGTCCGGATCTGGTGATACCTTGAACGGAGATCCAGCTTAGAGAAGAAATAGGCCCCATGCAATTCATCCAGGAGCTCCTCTACCATAGGTGTGGGAAGTTTGTCTTTGATAGTGTGCTTGTTTAGCTCCCTATAATCCACGCAAAAGCGTCAAGAACCGTCGGCCTTCTTAACTAATAAGACCGGTGAAGAGAAGGGAGAGCGGCTTGGTCGAATGATACCCTAGGCGAGCATCTCTGAACACTGGCGCTCAATTTCATCCTTTTGCCTGTACGGGTATCAATATGGCCGTACAACCATCGGATCAGTGCCCTCCTGGAGACAGATGCAGTAACCGCACTCCCGAGGAGGTGGTAGAGCCCGCGGCTCCTGAAAAACATCGTCGAACTCTGCCAAAATAACGTTCAATGAGGGTGAGGCTTCCAACTCTGCCAAAATAACGTTCAATGAGGGTGAGGCTTCCAACTGTAACAGCTTGGCGGTGTTACTCTTGGGAAGGCCGACCCCTTGTAAGGTGATGGTCGCATCCCCCCTCTTCAAGGACATGTGAAGCGACTCAAAGTTCCAACTGATATCACCCAAGGACTGCAACCACTGAACCCCCAGAATGACATCGAAACAATCTAGTGGTATGATTAACGAAGCCTCAAAGTGATTAGTGTTGATGGCGAAAGGAGCTGCCGGTGCAAACCCCAAACAAGGAAGATGATTTCCATCCACGACTCGAACATGCTGAGTTGACACTTGCTGATGCAGTGCTCCCACGCGGGCTACAACATGGTTGCTCAGGAAATTGTGGGTACTCCCAGTGTCCACCAGAGCGAGGAGGTGATGTCCGTGCAGTAGTAAGACCACCTGCATTGTGCTGCCTGCCTTTGGTCCCCGAACAGCCATCATGGACAGGAATGGCATTGCATCGTCTACTGGTCCATCATGTAAGACTTCCGCGTCCTCGTCGAGAACATCCAGATGGAAAAGCTTTTTGCAACGGTGACCATGAGTATACACCTCGTCACAATTGTAGCATAGCCCTTTAGCCCGCCACTTAGCGAGTTGATCAAAGCTCAATTAGTGGTGAAACGGCGAAGAAGCAGCGGAAGACACCGAGGACGATGCTGCTGTGGTTCTTGCACTGCCATGAACAGGGGTGGCCGGCGAGGCACGCGGAGGCAAGGAAACAGCAAGAGCCAAACCCGGTGAAGGTGCCATCCCCACCATGCTGTAGCTGAAAGCTGGACGTTTCCGTCCCAACGACGTTTTCGCGTTTTTCCGCTTCGTGAGCAAGGCTAATAGCCTCTGCCAGATCCCGGGGTCTGTCACGACGGACATCGGCGGCCAATGTGGCCGATAAACCTGTCGTAAACATCTCCATTTGATTGGATCGCGACAAATAAGGCGCCCGAGACAAGAGTTTCTGGAACTCCATTACGTAGCCGTCGGCGCGGAGATCCCCTTGCTTCAAGTTCACCAAATCACCAAGGGGTCCCGCCGTCGAATGGCGCGTAAAGCGCTGGATGGTGTCATAGAAATTGCCCCAAGAAATCCACCCTTCTTCGATTTGCTAGTTATCAAGCACCTCTTGCGCTTCGCCGCGCAAGTGCAGCCCTGCTGTTATGGGCTAGCTCATCTCACAAACAGTACCATGGTACTGTAGCAATGTGGACAGCACCCATGGTACTGTAGCACATGGCCCGTGTCGTTATCTGAGTCATTATCTTTTGATTGTTATCTTTCCAATTTGTTATCTATCTTTAGGGGATTTGATTAGATCAGCTCTAAGTCTTTTCTTAGTGTACAAGTCGGTCATCCCTATAAAAGGGACCTCATGTATCCTCTATTAATCGTCCAAGCAATGAGTAAACCAAGTTTCTAGTAAGGCGTTGCCATCGATAACTGGCCGGTGGCTCCGTACAGCCAAGGCGTTAGTTTCGACAATAGCTCGTCTTGCTCGCATTAAGGGTCGTATCCTTGCTCGTTACGTGATAGGATCAGGCACGTAACAATTGGTATCAGAGCCGACGATCCTTCGGCCATGGTGTCCATCAAAGATCACATCTCCAACCTCGTGGCCTCCTTCACCAAAGATCGGGCGCACTGCCTCATAAAAATGGAGCGGTGCGAACTTTCGTCCGTGTTCGTCCACTTCGGGCATTCACGGGGATAGTGGAAGGCGACCAAGCGCGGCGACCTATGGCCAAGGCGACGACCTCCTCGATCTACGTGCACGAGATCAGATGGGTTTCCCTGAACTTCAACCTTGAGGACAAGGTTGATTTGGAGGGGGAAGTAATGTTATGGGCTAGCTCATCTCACAAACAGTACCACGGTACTATAGCGATGTGAACAGCACCCATGGTACTGTAGCACATGGCCCGTGTCATTATCTAAGTCATTATCTTTTGATTGTTATCTTTCCAATTTGTTATCTATCTTTAGGGGATTTGATTAGATCAGATCTAAGTCTTTTCTTAGTGTACAAGTCGGTCATCCCTATAAAAGGGACCTTATGTATCCTCTATTAATCATCCAAGTAATGAGTAAACCAAGTTTCTAGTAAGGCGCTGCCATCGATAATCGGCCGTGGGTTCAGACACCAAGGCGTTAGCCGACAACAGCTTGCCTCGCCAAGCGTTAAGGGTCGTATCCTTGCTCGTTACGTGCTAGGATCAGGCACGTAACACCTGCCATCTCCATGTAATCTCTCTCCGGGATCCAATGCACACGCCCAAAACATTCGCATTGCCGCAACCAGAGCAAAGGCTCGTTGGAGCCGTCATATTCCGGAAGGTCAAACCTTGGCGAAGCGGCACCACCCAATGAAGTCACCGCTCCACATGCTCTTGCTGTTCTGCTCCGCCCACGCGAATGCATCCTTGCGCATTCTCCTGGCGCCGCACCGAGCCGTCGCTCAAGCCGACTGGGCACCGCATCAAGCCATCGCCCAGGATGTGATGCCCCGTGCCGCCGCGCAGCAAAGAATTCACCGAGCCACCGCTTGAGCCCCTCCCAACCGGCGGATCCGATGATGTGTCAGTTTCGTCAGTTTCTTGGCCTTCCCCATCACCACCTTGAAGACCTGCAGCATCAACAGGTGCTTTAGCCGCCCTTGCCGCCTGGAAAATTTCGGCCAACGAATTTTGTACCTCGGCCAGGGAAGCCTTGATCTCCTCAACTGAAGTCTCCAACCTGTCGATGCGATCATCGTCGTTTACCATGGTTGCAGGAGTGCCTGGCTCTAATACCAAATTGATGCGACTCGCCTCGAAGGCTCGGGTACCAGGCTGTTGTCCTGGCCAAGGCCTGGAATGGGAAGAGGAAGAGGCCACCATGGAAATTAGCACCACAAGTACGTAGCGGTACGACGCCACCGGCCGGTTGTCGATGGCAGCGCCTAGGAGATAAAGGAGAGAGAGTTTGTAGCACAATTGACGTGCCTTTTCTCCTCTATTTCTTCTCTATATATAGTGGTTCATGAAACAGCTTGTAGCTAAAAAGGAAACTCTTGAACTAAGGAAATAGATTAACTACTAGGAATAGATTAACTATTATAGGAAAGCATATTCTTGTCCTCTAAGAAACCTAAGAGATCACGTTGATCCTTTCTTTATCCGGCGCCTGATCCTCTAGCAATTCCGGTGCCTCACGTCTTCCATCTCCAGCCGCCTGCTCTTTTTTCTTCTTTCTATAGTATACACGATCAAATTTGCCGTTTGGCACAACACTATGTTTGGTGCATCTAGCATTATATACTGGTGTGACTCTCTCTAGACTAGCAAGGTGGTACTATTCCACCACAACCAATCCACATAGGTCACACGGCCCTCAACATCACAATGGGCCGGGTATTACAATTAGAGATAAGAATAATTAGCCACAGTTACTCACAACGAGTTGCCTCAAAGAATCTCTGAAGACCGAACAACACGAAAGCATTTCAAGAATAGTTTTCACTTATTCAATGGATCTCAATGGAGCACCGTGTTCTTGATTTGCTTTAGCTAGGCTTGTCCAGGCCTTAACAACATCTTCGTTGTATGGGCCTAACCCTGTGTATCTAAACTCTGTTCTTTCAATGTATTTGAGGAGGCAAAGCACCTGTCTTCCCATTAAAAAAAGTCGACCTCAAGTAGAAGAAATTGTTTCCATCTAAAACTATTTCAGGATCTATGATTCATGAGAAAATATTTAAATATATAGTAACTAAGTCACATGTTATAAAAGAAACACATAGAATGAACAAGTACCTTCTACACTGGCCGCTGCTCTCAGCATTTAAAATTTCATTTACTCTAGACTTAATATCTTCTTTCCATTTGTCATCAGGTGAAGATCCCTCTGAATTACTAGGAGATGGAAACTGTGGAAGAAAAAAACAGATATCACTAGTGCAGATAGGATAATTTACTTTCTGTTTGAATCCAGCATGTTTCGAAGTATACCAAGAGCTTGATTCCTATTTGATTCACAAGTAACTCCTGGACAAGCTTCAAAAGATGTAAGGAATTATCACAGCATGGCTGTGAAAGGAAAATATTTTCTCCTGAAGGTGTCTGAAGTAAGCTCCCAACAATATCATCAAGTATGTCCCGCAGCAAATCAGAACTTGATAATTCTCCCTGTATATTCATGAATCTCAATAGTATCTTCAGAATTAAAATAAATATGCGATCAAGTTGGTCATAAATAGAATACAGAAAGGAGGAGATAACACCCAACCTGGTCAAATTTCAAAAGAAAAAAATTAGCAGTATCTTCAAGCTGATGCCAGCCACCTCTTACAGAGCTCAGGTAGTACGAAAGGACCAATGAATACAAGTTCCTCACAAGAACTAGTTCATTCATCTCCAAATTGTCAAGCTCAACTTTAGAAACTGATTTGTAGTCTTTAAATACATCAAGCTTTGTGGATGTCTCAAGCCAGGAGTTCCAACTGTGCTCCTGCTAAAGTCATTTAAGGATTAACACACAATGAGTAAAATTTACAGGCATAAGAAAATAGTAAGTACCATTAAGGCTTCAATGTTTGTAGGGTTTGAATAGAGTAAACCAAGAAGATCACTTAAAATTCTTGTCCGTGCTGAAGAATCCTGGCAAGTTTGCATATATTTAAAGATGCAGACCAAAATCTGAGGAAGGAAAAGGGGAGCCAAGCCTGAAGTGTTGCAATTTTTATCTTTTGATGGATCAGATTCAGAATGTTCATGTAGGACCTATACAGGGAAAACAAAAGATTGCATTTACAATTTTCAACTAATAGTCAAAAGTCAGTAAAAGAGAATATAAATGAGATAGTAGTATGACATGAAGTTGTCAATCTAACCTGTTTCGGACTGATTCCACCAAGAAGAACATAAAAAAAAGCTGCACATAAATTATCTGAGAGAGCAAATTTAAAGAGCCTTTCAGATATTGTACAGAAAAACAATTGAGGTGCCTCTGTAATCTCTTTTCTTAAGTTCTCTGATACGGGTCTAGATTGCCCTATGGGAAAGGTAAATAGTTTTGCTCCTTTCTTCTCAGATGGAATCCCAACCAAAAGCATTCCAAGAAGCTGAAGCCCCAACAATCGGATTGACTCAAATTCCCTGAAGAATGAATTAAGGTCAAATATACCAAAAACTTGCAATCTATATTAAACAACTATGATATATGAATAAAAAACGTGCTCCCCAAATAATGTTCTATTCTGATAATAATTTGCAAGATCTAGAAATGCAATCCAAAGAAGATGAAGGCAAAAAGATTCCAACAGAAACAGAAAGGTTCTTGAAAAAACCATAGAAAACACAGATATGGATCCCTTTACAATAGCAAGCACATGGAAAAATGAGAATATCACTGAATATATTTAAAATAAAAATTGTACAAAAAATTTTGAGATGTATCTCTCTCTCTCTCTGGAGAACGGACAAACACTTTCAAAGCATGGGCTAACATTCAATGCTGGAGAAAGAAAGGTAAAAATATGGTAGTGGCAGCACTAATA
The DNA here is from genome assembly GCA_036346145.1 of Olyra latifolia. Classification (NCBI taxonomy): domain Eukaryota; kingdom Viridiplantae; phylum Streptophyta; class Magnoliopsida; order Poales; family Poaceae; genus Olyra; species Olyra latifolia. Next base: position 4,489,441 of record CM070528.1, on the reverse strand, counting down.
GCAAGCATCTGGAAGGGCCTGAACAGCAAATTTTTCTGGCACATACATGCACACCCCATGTCAGATTGCTCCAGGCCTCGAGATGTGGAGAGAGAGAGCATAAACAAATAAAGCTTATAATGCCACTCACTATGACAATAAAATAATCCCCATGTTCTTCTAATAAGGTGTCCATGCATTTTAAGATTCAAACTATGTAATGTTTGACTAACATTCAGTGCAACAATATATAGGTTTAGTGGCATAAAAGTGGTACCATTATTACTATCATATGGTTATGACTTTGTTGGTACTTACCAACTTAAAATTTTCGTAAAAGAAACAAACGGTCAAAGTTCCATTTAGGAGATTATGCCAAGTCAAACCACGACTTACAAAAATCAACAGAGTAATCGAATGAAACATAAATCACAACCTCTGGAATATTTCGTGTTGCTGAGTAGGTTATCCAGCAGCTAATAATTTTACACTAGCAAGCAACTTAACTTCTAACCATGGTCAGGTGTTATTGGACCTAATTTGCGAGGTAAGCAACAGCAGAATTTATGTGCAATGTATTAGTTAGCGGTTAGCTCAAAGTGCACTAAACATGATATAGAAATTAGCTCCGAACTGTGAACAGTTGAAATATATTACCTTTGAAGAAGATTGATGAAAATGCAACAGCCACCAAGGCAATTTACGTGCTCCAAGAAAGATGACAAAAGTGAACTCTGCGAAAGAGCATGAATGATCATATTCAGGATGTCCTCAATGCATACTATGTCTTGACTTCTCTCAAGGAACGATACAAGAGCTCTTATATCAGCTGGAGATACTTTTAGCCTGTGCATAACGGTTGTTGTATTATGAGCTAAATCTGCCAAAATCCTCGAATTCAACCATGGGGTGTGTAGAAAAAGAGAAAAATAGGTAGTAATATTTTGAGACATCTATGGAAGAAATCAAAGACAAAAAGGAGAAAAATAGGAAAAATCATGAAAGCATCTCTAAATGAAATATTGGGATCTTCAAAAAAACGATTTATAGGAAGGTAGATGTACTTACTTTATGCTCATTTCTGCTAAACTCAGAAGGAGAAGCCGAAGCTTGCGGATTTCTTCTATCTTAGGTTTCTCTCCAATTACTTGTTTGGTAGCTGGATGCAGCAAAGGCTTGGAACCAACATCATACCTAGAATCTACCTTTTCACAATAATATTGGCACACGATGTCAATAATCCTAGGAAGTCCACATAGTAGTGGTAACAACCTTCCATCGGTCTCAAAATATTTTATCAAAAACATATAAAGATCTCTCTGCACTTCATAGCTTGCATAGACCCATATTTGTGGATTCAAATAAATTTGTGAAATAGCATCTTTCAAAAGAACTTTCGACATGCCTGAGTACGTAGAAAAAAATATATTACAGATTATTTCACACAACACCCACACACAGAGAGGGAGGGAGGGAGGAGAGGGGTGTTACCACAGTTCCTTATAACATCAAACATATACTTTACTGCAGAGAGTGTTTTGATATTTAACAGCTGAGGTGTAGCAGATTGAAGCAAGAAGCCCAGAATAGATAATCCAGAAAGAAGATACATCTGTTGTTGATTGGATACATTTCCATCCAGAACAGATGCGACAAGCTCAATGACCTCAGCCGCCAATTTTTCATTGATAACAGATGTATGCCAAGATTGCCCGCCATCAGTTACAGCATCACAAAATTGAGTGAAGAGAGGGAAAAAAACAGACACCCCACCAACACAATAGATAATATCCTGCGGCAAGTGTCGCGAGCATAACCTTGTCCCGCCCATGATTGATGCTTTAAATGTACTTTTGTCAGCACTATCAAGTGCAGATGACACACTGAACAAAGTCCTACTGTCACTAGCCTAGGGAGATTGGGGGGAAAAAAGGCAAAATGTTCAATTAGTCAATGTGAGCTCTTGATGTGTAACACCCCAGAGCCCAAAATCTGCTCAAGCTTGCCCCTAGAACCCTCAAATGTGGCAGATGCAGACTCTTTCGATTCATTTGGCTCTCACGCTCCTTTTTTTTCTTTTTTTGCTATGGCTATTTCCATTTCTTTTTGAGTATGAAACCAAGGATACTGATGTTAAAATGCAGCATAGTCTCATTAATGGGCCCAAGTGGGCTAGATATACATGTATAGAAGGGAAGAAGAAAGGCAAATAAGTCCCTATACAAGTGACTATTCTAACACCCTCGCAAACTCATGGTGGATCAACAACACTGAGTTTGGGGAGATGTAAATCATGCTGAATTCTAGTCTATGCCTTGGTGAAAAGTCGGCGAGCTGAAGAGCGGAAGGCACATGACAAATAGGAACCACCTGAGCCTGAACCTGAGACCGAACATAGTGAGCATCGACGCCAATGTGTTTGGTGAGCTCATGTTTCACCGGATCACGAGCAATGCTGATGGCGCCAGCACTGTCGGAGCAAATGGTCGTAGGAGCAGAAACGGTCACACCTAGGTCGGCAAGGAGCCACCGAAGCCAAGTCACCTCACCGTGGCGGGCTGCCCCAGAGCTCAAATTCAATATCGAGCGAGAAACAACAGTTCGTCGCTGCCTTCCAGGAGATCAAGGAAGAACCAAGAAAGACGCAGTAAGCAGAGATGGACTTGCGATCGGCAGGATCGCTAGCTCAAGTGGCATCTGAGTAGGCCTGAAGTCAGAAAGAGCCGAGCCGAGAAGAAGAGATGGCGGTCAACAAGATTACGAAGGTAGCGGCGACACGGAGAAGGTGATCAGTGTATGGTGGTGGGAGAAGCCATAAACTGACTGAGGATGTGAACAACGTGGGAGATGTCAGGACGAGTGATGCCAAGGTAGACGAGGCTCCCAACAAGGTGGCGGTAGCGAGTAGGATCCTCAAGAGGAACACCGTTAGTGGCCCAAAGCTGAAGGTGAAGCTCCATCGGGGTGTCAATGGTGCGCTCGTCAGTGAGGCAAGCACGAGCAAGGAGATTCTAAATGAACTTGCGCTAAGAGAGGTAGTAACCCTCCGGCGTGGAAGTACCCTCAACCCCGGAAAGTACCAAGAGGCCCAGATCGACATTTGGAACTCGCCATCGAGGCGCGCTTAACAAAGGCGATGTACTCAGGATCATCTCCGTGATGAGCATGTCATCCACATAGAAAGAAGAGTCCGACCACGGCGGAGAGGTGCGACAAAAAGAAAGTGGTCACGCGACTAGCAACAAAGCCAGCAGCAGTAACAACAGAGGCAAAGCGCTCAAACCACGCACGAGAGGCCTGCTTGAGACCATAGAGAGAACGGCGAAGACGACACACGTGACCATCAGGAACACTATAGCCAGGAGGAGGGTGCATGTAGACCTCACGCAGCTCACCATGAAGAAAGGCATTCTTCACATCGAGCTAGGAGATGGTCCACCGACGAACAAAGGCAACAACGACCAGAGAGTGAACAGTGGTCCGGTGGGCGACCAGGGAGAAAGTCTCCCCGTAGTCACGGCCGTACTCCTGCTGAAAGCCATGAGCCACAAGGCACGCCTTGTGGCGCTCAAGAGAACTGTTAGAGCGAGTCTTGATCTTATAGACCCAATTGCACGTGATATGTAACATACCCATATTTCACCATTTTACCATAAAAATTTTTCCGCAAAAGTTATATTTAAAGTCCCTTTAAACATTTCCTAATTTTCCAAATCCAATACCTGTTTAATACTAAAAGAAAGTCATATCCTTTATTTTTCAAAAATATTTATTACATAAATAGTCAATATTATTGCATAATTAAATTCCTCTCATTTTTCTAAGAATTTAGAAATTTATTTCATATTTTTCTGACTTCTCTAAAATTTTCTACAAATTTCTAAACCCCTTTCCTTTTCTGAAAATTTGAAAATACGCTTTCCTTCCGAATGCTTCCTTTTTCTCACCGAGTCCCACTTCGGGCCTAAAGCCCAAGGCCGAAACGGCCCATTTCTTCACGCCGGTGCTTTAAGTGGCCTCCAACGGCCACGATCAAATCTAATTGATCCAACGGCCAAGAACCGAACCGCTTCGACCATTAAATCTTAGCCACCCAAATTGATCCGATGGCCTGGATATATCCACGTCGCCCTCCCCAAACCAGGTCCACGCGACCTCGTTCCCAAGTTCGGCGCCGCCGCCTCCGCCGCTGATTTCGCCGGATAAAACAGGTGCCGCCGCTGGAACTCGCCGCCGCCGTTGATTTCATCCTCTCCGGATTGCTCTTGACTCCGCGAAGTTCATCTTCCACGTCGTCGACCTCATCCCGCCACCACACGCAACCAATTGCACGCCGACGCGCCGCCAGCACCGCCGCCACTATCTCTTCGATTCCGTCGCGGCCAAGCCCTCCCCTGCCTATAAAAGGCCACCTTCGGCCTCAATTCGACACAACCCACCTCCTCCACCACCTTCACTCTCCTAAAACCCGCCGGAGCACCCTCCTCGCCGGAGCCCGAAGTCGCGCCGCCGCCAACCCTCGTCGCCGGCCACCACTAGCCCATCCCAGCCCAGGCAAGACTACCAGAAGGTAGCCCTTGACTCCCTCTCTCTTTTCCAACCACCGGCCACCTCACTCCGGCCACCGCTCGCCGCCGGCGAAACCGTCCCGACGAGCTTCCCTTCACTCCCACCTCTCACTCACTGCACGCCGAGCCCCGCCTTGTCAAAGCCGCCTGCGGCGCGAATCGACTAAGCCCACTTCCCAGCCCAATACCAGTGCCCAAAGACTGTTCATCCCTATTTCTTTTTCTTTTTCATTATCCAGAAAAGCTTTTTGAATTTGTTTAAAATATCAAAATACCTCCCAAAATTCTGCCAAAATTTTCAAAAATCTAAAATGACATAAAGAAATTAATAAAATTATTAAACATGATTATTTCATAATAAAATAATCAAACAAAAATTTCTTTTTTAATTCTTATCATGTAAAAATACTTATACTATTTAGAAAAATTCTCCAAAAATTCTAAAAATTATATTAAACTCTTAAAAATATGTTTTGACTATTTTACCCCTATATCTTCGACAAATTCCATCTCGGAACTCCGGCAAATTTTTGTCGTTGACCCCGATATCTGGAACTTTGTCAATCCACACCAAAATTCGCACGCATAATCGATAAAAATTAGAATTCATGTTTGAGGAAATGCCCATTTTAATCCCATCATTTATTTATCAAAATTATTTATGCATTATCATTTTTCTCTTGCATAATATTTCTTCATTTCTTGTATTTATTGGAATTTCTTTTATTTTCTTATTCTTAGATAACTAGTAGTTGTCTCCTGATCTTTTGATCAAGAATACCCGGAGGACACTTTCAAACCGAACCCACTACCGGAAGAAGCGTGTTTTCTACCCTTGAAGCATATTAAATTCCTAATTTCATTTATTATTTATTTATTGCATTTACTTTTTAGTTACTTATTTATGAACTATCTTTTATTTGAATTATGATAATTTGACATTTTATGTAGATTAGATAATCCAAACTACACAACCAAAATCCCTCCCAAAATGGTTAAAATTGATAATAACATAGTATAGGAAAATCTAAATATGTGAATATTTCAACAAATAGAATAATGTTCATTTTGTCTTTTGGATAGACAATTTAATGAATAGAAGAAGGAAATTTTAAAAGTATAGGCATGAATTACCAGATGGGTAATTGCATGGGTAAAGTATTGCCTTAGTATTTTCGCAATACCTTTGGAATGCTGGTCAAGTAGTCACCAGTAATGATCGTATGAGGCCAGCATTGCCATGTTTCGGATATCGGGCCAAGTGACTCACATGTTACCGGTTGTGTTTGTGCGGAGGCCAATATCGCCAGAGTTTTCCTCAATGTTTGTGCCCTGTGCAAAACATTGAAAAACTTGGGCTATTTTTGAATAGAAATGACATAAATGCCGCCCATCCAGACATGTGCCATTTTACTGTAAAGTCAAGGTGTTCCGCAGAATCGATAAAGAAAACATATATGGACCATACTTCTGGAATATGGAGTTATGTCAAAATGGGTGATGCCTATTCTATTCAAATTAAATCCATGAATTTATAAAATGATGGTTGATGGATGGATAAGGATGGAGAAAGGAGATAGTGATTTATTCATTAAAAATTTCTTTAGAAAATGGTTTTATAACACTGAAGTTAAGTTTTTAATTTATTGCATATTATTCCAAGTAAATTATGACCACACTTTTCCTTGAAACAGTTTACATTTAGTTAATATTTTATTTCATATGGAAACCTACTAGTACCATTGTGTACTTACCCATTATTGGGACTATTCATAAAAATTGAATAGATCTCTGCTCCGCTGCAGATCTCGATCTTGAACTTTCAGCAGAAGAAATGGAACTCTTCGGTTTAGAATATTAGATATGTAGAATATAAAAATAATATGTGTATTATTATGAATTTTGGTATTGTAAATGTACATTAATGCTAGTTAAATAACATGGCAAGTTTGTTGTACCGATTCTGGATTAATATTTATACTATTAAAAAGGGGCCCAAATCTTTAATTTCATATATTAAACTTGGGTCCCGACATGATAGGAGTGACAGTGGAGGGACAAGCAACAAGATCCTAAGTGCCAGTACACTCAAGGGCAGCAATGTCCTCAGCCATGGCAAACTGCCACTCAGGATGACCAACAACATCATGGTAGGAAGTAGGCTTAGAGGAGGTGGTGACCGGAGCAGAGAAGCCATAGCGATCTGGAGGGGAGATCCTGCTCCGATCACGATGAGCGTACCTGGGAGAAGCAGGAAAGGAATCCTGAGTAGGAGCAGGATCCGAGGAAGAAAGGGACTCCGAAGCAGGAGAAGCCAGGGGAGGTCCCAACAAGGAGGGGGAGGAAGAACCAGGAGGGGACCGATGTGGGTAGTGAAGCCGGATAGGAGGACGACAAGGGAGAAGAGGTGCAGGAGAAGGTGGAGAAGAAACAGCAGGAGGAATGGGTAGAGAGGAAGGCACTGGAGGGAGTGGGGAGGGAGGTAGGGAAGGTGATGGATCAGGTGAGGAGGAAGAGTAATAGAGAACTGCTAGGGGAAACTGAGAAACGAGAGAGACTCAGATCAGGCAAGTAGGAGTCAAAAGAACGAAACTCATCAAAGAAAGGACGAGACTCGTCGAGCGTGACGTCTCGAGAGACCCTAAGCCGACGACCAAGAGGATCCCAACAGCGAAAGCCCTTGCACTTAGAGTCGTAGCCAAGAAAAGCGATCAACAGATCGAAAGCGGCCGGCCGTCCCGCCACAAGGTCAAGAAGGACGTAAGCAACACACCAAAAGCGCGAAGGTGCTCAGACCGAAAGGTGTTTGCCAAAGAGACGCTCAACTGGTGTGGCACCCTGAAGAGCAGTAAAGGGCGGAAGGTTGATAAGATAAACAGCAGTGGAGACACCCTCAGCCCAGAAGTGTGGTGGAACAGAAGCAGAGAGCTTCAGTGCTCTCGCAGTCTTAGATGCGGTGTTTGCGCTCGGCGACACCGTTCTGGGCATGGGAACCGGTGCAAGAGTACTAAGGAAGGGTGCCCTGCTCAACAAGAACCTGACGAAGAGCAGTAGAAAGATACTCTCCGACAGAGTCAGCACAAAACACACGAATGGGTGAATCGAACTGAGTGTGGACCATGGCCGCAAAGGCCTGATAGGCAGCCAGCACCTGATCACGAGACTTGAGAAAATAAATCCAAGTGAACCGAGGGAAATCATCAATAAAGATCACATACCAACGATGGCCCCCTTTCGAAACGAAGGGAGCAGGGCCCCAAACATGAGAGTGAATTAAATCAAAAGGACGACTGGACACACAATCACTACTAGGATATGGCAGCTGTAGCTATTTACCAAGCTTACAGCCCTGACAAGAGAGGGAGGTATCACGAGAGACCTTCCCAAGAACACCACGACCTATCAACAAAGACAAACGCGATCCTGACATGTGATCCAGTCTATGATGCCACTAAGCAAAACTGGCGGAAGAGGTGGTGGCGAAGGCAGTGGCATCAGGAGCGGTAGACGACTGGCTGAGGAAGGTAGTGGAAGCGGAGGTGGAAGGAAGACGAAGCCAGTCGAGTTCCCACAGTCGTGGGAAGTCACAGGATCTCCGGCCAGTACCAACCAGGGTCTCTGTGTTGCAAGCCTGAATAGAACAAGGGTCAGACTTAAGAGTAATACTAAACCCAAGATTAGTGAGCTGGCTGGCAGAAATCAGCTGCATATCAAGACACATGAGAAACAGAAGGAACACAGAAAGAGGATGTACGGCGTGCCCCTGCCCAAAGAATCGTGAGATGTGTACCGTCAGCCGTCTTGACGAACATAGGAGTGACTGAAGGCCGCAAGGAGTCAAGGTGAGTCGGATCAGGTGTCATGTGAAAAGAGGCTCCAGAATCAAGGTACCAAGTACCGAGGCAATGAAGAGCCTCGCCGTCAGAAAGGCAGAAGCGATGAGGGACCCGCATCCAAGCGAAGCTCCATGCGCCAAGGCGCCGAAGTCAACTCTGGGCCAACAAAGGGCGAGTGGCACCAAGATTACTAGAAGCACCGAAGTGCCTCCAGAGGTGCCGTAGAGCCTTCTAAAGGAGTCGCCAGATTGCTGAATGGTGTGACCATTCTTCTTGCAATAGTTGCAGCGAGCAACCGAGCCTCCCCGCCGATGTTCCTGCCGCGAAGGCCACAAGACTTCTACGACCAAGCGCTGCTACATGTGGGAGACTAAGTGAGAGCCACCGAGCAGCCAAAGACAACATGGAGAGAGAGAATGCCCCGGCGAAGTCTCTCAAGACGGACCTAAGTCAGGCCGAGATGGGCGGCCGGATTCGCCTCGAGAAGGAGCCGCGGTGATGGGCAATGGGCATGGGCGAATCCGCAACAGGAGGCCGAGGCGCGGATCCGACGCAGGCGGGCCGAGATGGCGCGATCCGGCAGCAGGGGCGGGCATGGAGCGGATCCGGCAGCAGGGGGTCGGGCGCAGGAGTCCGCATGGCACGGATTCGGCAAGAAGTGAGGCGGCGCACGCAGGCGGGGCCGGGCGACGCAGATCCCAAGGCAGAGGAGGCGGGTCGGACGGCGCTGGCAGGGATCCGGCAGGAGACCGGGCGGCGGATGGTGGGGAGGCCGAGGCGGGCGTGAATTGGGGAGAGAGAGGCGGTGCAAGCACAAGGGCGCAAGGCGCAGCGCGCGAAGGCGTGGGGAGAGAGAGGAGGGCGCCACGGCGAGACCGCCGGAGATGGAGCTGACATTGGCCGATGACGAGCTGGAGAGGTGGTGGCGGCTGCTGGGTGGAAGGTAAACCCTAGAGACTTCCTTGGCTTGATACCATGTTAGAATGCAGCATAGTCTCATTAATGGGCCCAAGTGGGCTAGATATACATGTACAGAAGGAAAGAAGAAAAGCAAATAAGTCCCTATACAAGTGACTATTCTAACAACTGATATCTTGGCAGCATTTCAAGTAACTCCTTAGCCAGGGGTTCCGAAGAACCCTTGTTGATTCTGAACTTCATTCGCAAAATAAGCGTCCTTTTAACAGGCTTTCTCTATGGCTCCGGTGGGTTCCGTTCCCTTAACCAAGCCACTATTCAAATGATAAGGTTGGCCCTCTTGCTTGTACTCTCATACAAGATTTTTTTATTTAAAGTTAAAGAGATAGAATCCAATTTAGGAAGACTGGAAAAGCTCTTTCAATTAAAAGTCTATCAATGTGCACTAAATCCGCGAGGGCCATTGCTGTTTGGTTTGCAGCCATAAGCATTGCCATAGCGCTAGAGCCTACCGGCCGCAAGGCGAAGCCGAATCGTTGACGCCCAAAACCATTCGCCGGAGCGAGGCTTACTTGGGTCGTGTTATAAATGCTGCTCTGGCTAAACCTATTGATGGAACACAAAAAGAAACTCACTTGGGCGACTGCCGTCACTTTGCAGTCAACCCGGAGTTAATATGTTTGGTTCTGTTTGGTTTATATGTGATTTGAACTCTCTTAAACTCTGTATGTTGGACTAATACCACCAGTCTATCACTATACACTACACGTATGGGTGACCACTATTTGGGCTGGAGCGTTACACTGGATGAAAATACAATACCATGATGAGAACTTAAACCTGTGCATTAAAACCAAAAATTATCTTTGATGAAATGCCATCTCTTGCGTCCAGAATTCCTCTGTGTAGAGAGTCATCGCCTTGGAAGGAGTACATATAACTTGGTCCTAGATTATATATGCCCTTTATTTGCTCTGAAGAGAGAGCATCAGAAAACACATAAACTGGGCCCATTTGACCAGTAAAGGAATAAGTTCTTTCAAAACCAATAGAAACAGGGTCTTCACCAACAGGCATCAATTCTGCAGCAATAGTGCAGTGAGTCATTGCTTCATTGACTTTTGCAAACCTGAAATAGCAAAAATAATTTTCAATTTTACAAGCTAAAATTGGATTGAATACAAGCTAACATATCATAAATTAAGACTACAGGTTAAACAGAACCAAGATTGTCATTTATCCACCCTAAAAAAAAGATGTCATTTATCTATAAAACAAGATACTCTGGAGCATTCCCTAAAAGAAAAGGTACACTCATGAGCTGATGCTTTAGTTTTTGACTGGCATCAGTTCCCTCTTCAAAAATTTATGCAAATTTGTTCCCTTTCACATTTTCAACAATGGATATAAAATAGCTATGTTATTAAGTAAGTGTTGATTCTGACTTGGGAATGGTCTGCAACATACACATTTCACCATTATTCCATTCTTGAATAGTAACATGCTAGTAAAACAATTGAATTACAATACTATGTAAGCAGTTTTGATGACAAATCTAATGATATTGGTTTCATGTGGCCAATCTAAATATAAACAGCTGCCTATATAAGGCCTCAAATTTGAAGATGTATGATTGGACACATTCTAAAATAACACTAGTAATGGAGTAACAATAACATAGAGTAGTACCCTGAATGCAGCATTACTTTATGGAGTGAATTTCAACTTACAAAAGACTGAATATTTTTTGGGATTTCTTGATGTGCGACTGAATATTTTTTGGGATTTCTTGATGTGCTTACAAAAGGATGATGTAATGGCAAATAGAAGATTATGGTTCTGATTTGTGTCGTGCTGGATAGAAAAAGCAACCATAGAAAAGTAGATGTGCAGTTGTGCACAATAAAAACTAGTTAATGGAGCCAAACAGCCATTTTATGAAAGGGAGTTTGTTAAATCTACTTATTTCAGATGTTTTATAATCCCACCTGTAACCTACATGTTTTTTAGCCAAAGTTAAACATTGTTGGAAAGTATGAATGCATGACCATTTGCTCACCCACACTTCTCAGATGATACTAGCTCCCCATCTACATAACACCTCAGCTGGCTTCCTCCAGAGAAAGCCCTTCCAACTGTATGTGTAACAGAAAGGAATTTCCACTCCTTTGTTGGGAGCTTGACTGGTAACAGAACACACTGATGTTTTTGACTGATAGACTGCCAAAACAGGTAAGACCAGAGTAAGCATAGGATATAATTGCAGTGGAAGCAACTAATTCATGTTCTTCTGAGCAAGATATTTACAGCCCCCGTAGGGGAAAACAAGCATGAAGTATTATCATGATCTGGAAAGCCGGGTGTCCAGATTCGGACCAAATAACTAACACCCTGTTTGGCTGCGTTGAATTGAATTTAACTCAATCAACTGGACTCCAAATCCTATTTTAGTTAAATGTGAATTTGATTCAAGCCAATTCAAGATATAGTGTTTCTGATTGAGTGTCATTTCGAATTCTACATGGCTGTGGAGCCCACCTGTGCACCTAGGATCTGTTAACGTGCACAAAGAAGCTTCTCCACGAGCTAAATAACCACCAACAAATTTTAGACAATTTTGTAACAATTTTCAGTGTGAACATGAGGTTCAAATTTCAAATACTGGACTATCTGGACCACACGTGCACCTGGGTTAGCTTCTGTGCACACAGAATCATCTCTAACATCCTGTTTGGCTGCATAGAATTGAATTTAATTCATTCAAATGGATTCCATATCCTGTCCTAGTTGAATTTGAATTTAATTCTTTCAATTGGATTCCCTTGGTGGTTTAGGATATTCGTTGGTGACATGGTATCCGGTTTTAACCACATCAACAACATACGTGGCATAGTTAGTGATATTCATACTCCAAAATTCTATTAAAAAATTCTCAAAAATACATTGGTGCATGAGGATCACTCAAAAAAATTATTAATTTTTAATTTTAAAATAATGAAATTATTTTTAAAAAAATGGTTGAATTATTAAAGCCATTTAGTCTCAGATATTTAAACTCTAAAAAAATTTTAAAAATCAGGATTCTTATGCACCAAAGTATTTTCCAGATTTTTTTTATAACTTTTAGAGTCCAAAGTTCACTAACTATGCCATGTGTGCAGGTCAGCGTCGAATGCCATGTCACCAAAACAACCACCCTAAACCACTGAGATAGTTAATGACTGGTTTTGTAGTTTGGGGGTGTATAATGGACTTATTCAATAGGTTTTTTAGGAAAAAAATTTTCAATAGTTGAGGCGTGTAATTATGTAATATGGGCATATTCCTTTAAAAAATATTTCAGTTCAATTGAGGGGATTTTTGCGAATTATTTATGAAACTAGTTCAATCTCCCACTGAAATTGTTATCATGTCAAATTCCACATATTTGTGCTGCAAGCTACAATTTCGATAAGTGGTGTTGAGAAAATGATCAATCATTGCGATGATTTTTAATAATTTCAGAGGCCAAAAAAAGATGCTTATGTGTTCGCTAAGAACAAAAATATGCTTATTTTTTTTATACCCTACGCATAAATGTAATAAATTATTTTTACAACACTAAGTACCATTTATGAAGTACATTTGATTTAAAATGAGGCAGATAATCACCATTACCTCATATATTATACCACTTTTGCTAAGCACGGCTGCGCACCCCTTTCCGTCTTCCGTGCAAAAGGAGAAAAGGCCCATCATATCATTTTCTGGGAAGGATTCTACCCTTAACCAGCAAGAAAAAGATAACCCTCTATTGTAAGGCCATTGAAATGGTGAATTTACTCCTATACCCTGGTAAGGAAAACAAATTAATGTTAGTTAGTCACCACATGCAATATTCTACAGCATATGGCTGTGACACAGAAAAAAATCAAAAGGCACATAAAGATGAAACAAATAGAAGATATTATTGGCAGAACATCGCTATCGAAAGCAAGAAGTGCCAACATTATCAACTCTAAAAAGGTTCAGTAGAAACATGAAGTAAAATGAAAATGTTCTTTAATAAAAAGGAACATATAGCTATAGATTTAAATAAGACAATAGAATTTTATTCAAAAGCAGAACTTCAACAAAAAAAAATTAGCAAGATTTCCTGAAACATCCACACAATTTTTTGCAGTTGCATACCCACATCTTAGTGGTGTCAACCTCCTCCCATAACCCATTTATAGTGCTGAAAGACCCCCCAATTTTGATCCATGCAAATACCATAAAGCTAAAAACCTAGCTATTGCAGGTATTTAAACTGTGGATCACAACAAAAGATATTCTAAATTACGGCTCAAAAAAAGATATTCTAAATTGCTAAATAAATATGATAGGACGCACAGAATCATGGCCACTGAACTCAAAGAAAGCTTCTGGCCCCTTTTCCTTAAGCATGTGACTGAGACTTCTCAAAAGCAAAATAGTGTGTTTCTGTTTGGCACCAATCTTCTCACAACGTAAGAGGGCAAAGATCTTCCGAATATCCTTTCCACATATACTGTGTGCACCAATTATCTGAATTAACTCTGCAATTTCGACAACCATGTCTTCCTTTTCCTCTATTGGAAACCAATCAAGAAGAAAACTAAGCAACCCTGCTCTGAAACAAGAAGTTCTATTTGTAATGGATTGCCTGAGCAACTGCTGCAAGACAACAAGCCCATAATGCTGAAGTGATGTGCTGCTCTGCCAAACAGAAATTATTGACATTACAAAAATGCAAAACAGATAAATAGATAACAAAGGGTGATAATAATGTGTTTGTTTGTCTGTGTGAGAGAGAGGACCTTTTGTAAAACATTCAAAAATAATACAACGACGTCTTCATTCTGGATAAATAAATCGAGAAAATATTGTGAGAATAATCAAATAGTGTAGCACACCATGATGCAGTGAACCAAACAATGAAAATATCACGTTAAGTGACTCAAAGATATGATAATTACTAGCCTTTATTGTTGTTTTCTCATTTATCTTAAAATTCCCATCAACCAGCATGCTGAGCAATGCATGCAAGAGTTTCTCACTTGGCATCCATTTGTAGAAATCCAATAGCAAGCTCTGTAATGTTTGATAACCCACACCAACTAGCATTCTGAAGGCAGCCTAGACAAGACAAACCAAGATTTTTATTAGAACATTAGACAAAGTTATTGCATGAACCATATAGAACAAAATGATTACCTTGGATGCATCATTTCCATCAAGTAATAAGGTTAATGTCTCGACGACATTAAGGACCAACCGCTCACCAGTTGCTTCATTAAAAGTTCCATTTAACAAAGAGATAATATGAAGAAAGCACCCTCCATCGCGAAATAGATTTTGATAGTACTAAGCAAAATGGAGAACAGAAATAAATTTATCAACATATTATTTCATTAATGGTAGGAAACAAATATTATTATCCTTTCAACTACTTTACAAAATATATGGAAACCTAAACCTACCACATGATCTATCATTATGATATCTCTCATGCTGACCAGCAGATCAACTAACAGTTCTGAATTGACCTTTTCTTTTTCATTTGCTTGTGTGAAGTTCTCTAAATATTTGGAGCATAACTGCAACTTTGCCGCATGGTCTTGTGTTGTCGATGGAGGCAACTGGTTACAACAAATTATAACAATATTTTAGCTCCAAACATTAGTAACAAGATCAACAGAAGAATAATTTGAGAGAAACACAATATTACCCTAAATAAGGCAAGAACCTGCTCCAGTACATGCTTTTGGAGGAATTCTTCTTGGAATAAGTTGAATAAACACTCAATACAGTCAGCATTGTGCAAAACAAGAAATCTTCCATCGCTAGATATAGTTACATATTCCTTAAAGAGGTTCAAAGCTAATTCTACACATGTAACAGCATGCTCAGTTCTCATTTCCGGGGAAGATAATTCAATATTTTCTTTCTGAGAACCATCTCCACTGGTGATAGCATCAGGACGAGGCAAACTGCTGAAGTTCTGTAGTTCTTGTGCTTGATGGCATGCAGCCTTAAGGACTCTTGTAACAACATCCAAGGATTTAAATGAAGCTAGAGTTTGTTCTGTGGCTAGTTGTAGAATAACACGGAAGCATTTAAGAAGAATGCTGACCACCACAGGATCAGAAATGCAATGTTCAAGTGCATCTAGTAGTGCTGAGCATTCTGGCTACAAAGAGAAAAAAAAAAAAAAAAAGGAGAATAAAAAAATGTATTTTCAAAAGAGATTAAAAAACAGCACTTTTAATTGACAAAAACAACAAAGTTATAAGGTAACATAAGAGAAAAATTTTACCAGGTTATATGTGCTCTCATTAAGTGTTGCGGCAAACTCCAAGAAGGAAATAGCCTCCACTTGAAGAATGTTAACATCAGTTCGAGATGAGGTTTCAGAATCAGTTGATTTTCCATTATTAATAACATCATCATTTTGAATCCCTTTAGCAATATGAAAATTGATTTCTTCTACAGATGACCCAAAGTAGAAACAATTCTCCGAGAATATCAAGTCCCATACACCTTCCTCTCGAAAAGCTGTGAGTAAAGCTGGTGCTGATGCAAGAACCCTTCTGAATGTGCGAATCATGTAAAGTTGAAGGGTTTTGGCTAATGTCCTGGAGCATGAGTTACATCATGCAGGGAACAGTTCGTCATCAAAGGAATTTAGGAATAAATGTTGCTTTCAAATTTTCAAATACAAAGATCTTCAATGACTTGAACATAAAACAATCATGCTTGAAAGTTGCACAGGTAAAAGATGCTGCTGCATCATACTAATCCATTGCACAGGTAAAAGTTGCAATGTACTTCAGGAAGCTCCTACTCAATTGATGATCATCAACTAATATAGTGGAGTTTTCCATTGATTGAAAGACTTGTGTTGCATGATAAAATTTTTAATAAACCCCCATGGTTGGGCAAATATATCAAGCATCTTAATAGCAACGAGCAAAGCAATAGAGCACCATAATTAGCTATTCTACTTAAAAAGGAGGTTCACGGCAATACATGTGAAAACTTACTTTATATGGTTCGGCAATTTAGTTTCACTAGCACAAGCTTTGATGCATAGAAAGACTGTCAGAAGAACCCTTATGATCCACCTCACAGATTGCTCCTGATATGCCGATGGGATGGATACAGATATTCGGCTGATAGCAATTTCATCAGAGCAGTATTTTATATCCTTTGAAGGAAGAATAAAAGAGCAAAGTGCAGTGCTCAACTTTACGGAGTAATCATTCCATTCAATTATATCAAGAAAATACATTGGACCAGATATAGAATCTAATGCGAGTGAAGACCTGGTTTTATCCATTTGACGTTGAAACTCCTGAATCATAAATGCAGGCCAACAGATGCAGTTTGCAAATTTATGCACTTGTCCATTTTCGCATAAAAATTGCAAATTGTTGACATTGCCAAATCTGAATAGCAATCAAGGACACAGTATGGGAAAAATACAAAAGAAGTATGTGATATTAAAAGTTCAACGCTATTAAATTATTCGGAGCGATCATGGTGTCACCAGAAGATGACCGAGGCCGAGGAGTTGTTGCAGGCCGTTTTGCAAGCAAGGACGGTCCAATGGGATTCGGATGCGTGAGAGGCTTGGCAGCAAGTCAATGGGGCCACATGGATGGTGACGAGGCATGGGCGATGCCTCAAGGTGAGGGATTGAGAGAAGACCGGTAGAGGGCCATTTTGGTAATCTGCCCAATACCAGAGATGAAGACATTGCAAAACCGTGGCATGCATGGATGGAAGATTGCAGGAAGCAGCAATAGCCTAAGTGATTTAGGTCATGAGCTAACCAGGAGGACAGGTTGGTGGAAATTGCGCTAATGAAGTTCAAGTGATGACTGCTTTGAAAAGCATGCTAATGCGTGGGTAAAAACCATGCTAATGTTTTCGGGTTACCCATGTATGACTGTGGCCGGAATCCACTTATCTAGGTCTAAGGTTAACAAGTGGATGGATTGGCCTCCACTATAAAAAGGATGAGAGGGTTAGGAGACGTTGTCTCTACCCTGCATGAGTTATAGGGTTTTTGGAAAGGCCTTTGTGAGACGAGTGGTGGCTCTTGTGTATGAGCTTTTTGTCATCCCAAACCCATTGTAATCATTCATCTCCAAGTATCCATAGACATCAAATTTGGGCAAAGTCTTTTTCTATTTGTGTGTGCTTGATCTTTTGATTCTTAACTTGGTTTTGGTGTTTTTCTCTTCTTTCTTCATCTTTTTTGTGCCAAGTGTTAATGTGAGAGGGAGAGGAGAGTGTGTGCAATTGGATGATTGTATTGAACTGCCAAATAGGGCAATACATAGAGTACAAAGGAGACCCTAAAA
Organism: Olyra latifolia; assembly: GCA_036346145.1. Taxonomy (NCBI): domain Eukaryota; kingdom Viridiplantae; phylum Streptophyta; class Magnoliopsida; order Poales; family Poaceae; genus Olyra; species Olyra latifolia. The sequence goes on along the minus strand of CM070528.1, from coordinate 4,471,771 downwards.
TAGGAAAAGACTATTCTACCCCTACAATACACAATTGACTACCATACTCTTTAACAAGTGCTAATTGCCAATTAAAAATAGTACAAAGCACAGGATACACTGCCTCACTCAGAATTTCCAAATATAATATCTGGAGCAGAAGAATTTCACCCCTACAAAAAGCACAGTAATGTCAGACCATAAGAGTGGGAATAGAAAATACAAGGTGAAAGCGAGCAGCATAAAGCTGAACTATTAACCTAACAGCTTCTCATTATAACACATCAAGCCAAATGTTTTCAAGAATCAAATTATTCATTGCAGAATTTTTGCATTCCAGACATTATAAAGTTTGCAAAAATGCCTAAAAGCCGAAAATTATTGGCAGAATAGAATTTCCATAACCAAACAAACACCAGTCTAAACAGTAAGTTCATTACACAGTTCAAAAAAGTACAACTATATGCTTCATACTTTCAACCATTCTGCTCTATAAATTTGTCGAAAAAAGCAGATATTAATTTAGAGAACTAAACATTGAGAAATCTAATATTTTGAAATTGAAATTCCAACAACTAAAATTTCAAACATTAAAATTTAAATTAAATTGTATTTTATATTCCGAATTTGGATACATAACTGATACCTTCCACATTCAAATCATTCTTAAGTGTCAAAATCAAATTCAATGAAATTTTCAAACTTTAACTTCAAATAAAATTCCAAACAATTTTTGCTAAAAGCCTAAAATGTTTGTTGCATTTTGCAATACAATTCTAACTCCAATCAAGAAAATTCTTGGGTCAACAATTACTTTTCACCATATCAAGAATATTTGTGACTGGGCAGAATAATAGAGAAAAAGCATACGGCACATGACATGATAAAAAGTACTTTATGGTGCCAAAATGTGCACCTTTCATCTCTTGAGACAGATGTATGCTTCAAAACAGAAAATTTACTAGAAGGAAGTCCTAGTCCATCCAGTAGAATTTCCAGCCCACCAATGCTTCTGAAATGATTCTGCGCACGGGTACCAGATATAGTCGATCGCAGAGTACACAGAGTGATAAAATGAAGTGAGAGATCAGTCCAGTGCTCTTTCAAATTTAGTCGTTGAATGACCCGTAAGAGTTCTGCATTAACAATTCTATATTTACAAAAAAAAGGTAGAAATTCAAGAATAGCCAATATGACAACATCATAAATTACAGACTGATCCACTGGCAAACTCACACTCACTGCTTGTGGTCCATGTTGTTTATGATGATAAGGTTATTGAGACAAAGTGTGACATTAGAATTCTGATTTCCTCTTAGCAGCTCACGCCCATTAAATGACATCATTTGTTGTTCATATCAAAAGATTGTTCGTTAAAAAAACCAAACTCAATCTTTTGCAGCCTATTTTTAATTATCTAACTTTAATACTAGTTTATACATCATATCAAAAGATTAACCACATGTGTGGTTTTTTATACCAAAACAAAGCTAAGTTGAACAATAACTGAAGTTTGCAGGCAACGTTCAGATCCTTTTCTGTTCTCAAGATCCTCTCACACATCACATGCATGCTATTGTTCCTAAGCCCTCTCTTTAATTTCAAATTCCTAAATAGAGATCATCAATGAGAAGTAATTAACGTAAGCCTTCTGATAACCTACCTTTAATCATCATCTCTGACACTTCTCATAATCTGCTGCCCAGAAAGTAAATGTTAAAGAGGATTGTAGTCAATTGTGTATTGTAAGAGTAGAATAGTCTATATTGCCCTTTGGGCTGTTCAATAGTCAATTATCCAATTCACACACTCTCTCCCTCTCTCCATCTTTACATGGTATCAGAGCACGGGTTCAAACCCTAGCTCGCCGTCCTCTTCTGTTGCCTCTCGCCCCCGGGAGGAGGAGCTCACCTCCTCACCCGGGGGCAGGGCCCCTGTTTCCTACCTGGCCTCCTCCTCCTCCTTAAGCAGCACCGCAGCAGCAGCATCTCTGGCGGGCGCAGCCATCTCAGGCCTCCCCGGCACGGATCCGCCGCCGGCCTCCTCCTCCCGGCCGTCCCATGCTAGCCCCGGGCCCAAATCCGTGCCGCCGTCTCCGAGCCGCGGCGTCTCCTCCTACCCGCGCCGCCGCTGCGCCCTGGGCCAGATCTGGCCGGGCCGCGCCGTGCCAGCCCACCGCCTCAGGGCGGCTCCGCCTCGGCCACGCCCCCGGCCGACCGAGCCTCCTTCCGATTCGGCGTCCCCAGGCCTGGATCCGGCGTCCTCGAGCGCCGCCGGTCCTGACCTCGCCGCCCGGACCACCGCCCCGCCCAGACCACTCTGCGGCGCCGGTCCGGCCTCGTCACCGTCTCCACCAACCCAACGGCGACCCCGCCTCATGCAAGAGCAGGGCGCCGACCCTCCCCTGGTCGGAGATGTTCCGCTCCGCGTCGCTCCGGCACCCTAAAGCAGGACGAGGACGCGCTGGCCAAGCCGTCGCCCCTGGCGTCGGCGGGAAAGAAGGCGGGCGTGGAGGACATCGCAGTGCTGTCTCTGGAGCGCTGTACATCGCAATGGCGCTCACGGGGCTGGCGTCGGCACTGCTCGTGCTGTACGGGCTGTACTTGCTGCTGGCCGACTTCCTCCGCTCGGTGCAATGGGTGCTGCTCCGCTCCATCCCGCTTCACGAGACGCAGCGCGCGCTCGTCTCGTTCTGGGAGCCGCCGCTCCTCGCGGGGCTCAGCGCCGCCGTGCTCACGCTCTCGCTCGCCGCACTGCGGTCCTCAGCGGCCACGCTCACCGATGCGTGCGCTGCGCTCCTACTCCGCCCGTTGCCGCCGTTGCTCTGCCTCACCGTTGTCTTCTCCCTTATCACACCACCGCTTTTCATGAAGCAATGCTGCGAGGGGGGATCAACCATAGCTTTCTTGGCCTTGGTCGTCGACATCGTACCGGCCTTCCCGAGCTCACCAGCACCATCTATATTTGTGACCCGTGCTATTCTTTGAGTGAGAGCATTCCCTATGCAGCCTATCACCCATTTCCTCGGGTCTCTTCATAAGCCGGTCTTTCTTTCTCTTTCCACCGATTCGGCCTCTTCTGATGTTGTTGGCATTACCACTGTCGGTTCCTCTGCTATCTTCGGTCATACCGGCTTTCTTTCTATCTCGACATTTGTTGGCATTGCCATCGTCGGGTCCTATGCTGCACATCTGCTCTTCACCGTCCTTGGGTCCTCTCTTGCCATTGCCATGGTGCTTCTTTTTGACGTCTCTTAGTGCTTCACTATCCTCACTGCTTGCTATCCTCGCTGCTTGTATCTTGCTGCCTGCTGCTTGTATCCTTGAGTCGTTTTCTTTTCTAGCTTCCATTGTGTCCATCCAAGTCCACTACTCCTTTGCGTCTCAGTTCGTCGATGTCCGTGCTAGTGCTTCATTCCTCGTCAATCAGCCGATTGCTTTGCTCTTCTTCCTTTTCTACCATGGCAGCTGTTGTCGCTCCTTGAACTCGGCCGTCATGATTTCTCCCCTTCGTGACACATCACGTCCTTCTCTCCATGATGATGCCTTCCAAGGTTGCAATCGACACTGCCATGTTACTAGTCTCCTTCCTTCTTCGACTCAATTTAGCGACCTCTCTTTTGCCACTATCATAACTCCACTCATACTCTTCCTCCTGGTTGTCCTTTCCTGACATGGTTAGCACCATCAGAGTTCCCTGTAGTTCGTGGAAGTCTTTATCTTCACAAAGACTTGGTGTCGACTTCTTAGTCGCCGCTCCTTGGTCCTCCTTGGCCGTTGCGTCCCTCCCTCCGTGGTGACGCATCACACTCTTCTTCATGATGATGCCTTCAAGGCTGCGATCTACGCTACTTTCTCCTTCGGGCTCGTGCTGCGATCTACGCTACTTTCTCCTTCGGGCTCGTGCCTCATCACTGTCAGTTACACCGGATGGATGAGGTCATTATGGAGTTTGGCATATTTTACCTAAGATGCGCACTTCGACGACATCGACAAGACTCGGACTGGATCTCCCCTTTTATTAGTGTGTGTGTTTTCCTCCAAATGCAAAGCTATTGCATATGCTTTGCATTTGAGGGGGGTGTTAAAGAGTATTGTAGTCAATTGTGTATTGTAAGGGTAGAATAGTCTTTTTCCATTTTAGGGTTCACTCTTGTACTCTATATATTGCCCTTTGGGCTGTTCAATAGTCAATTATCCAATTCACACACTCTCTCCCTCTCTCCATCTTTACAGTAAAAACCATGTAATGAACTTGATTTTACTAGACTCCTCAGTGAATGTTTTGCGTAAACAGGACTTATTTCACAACCCAGTAAAGTTAAACTATTCCATTAGTATAACATTGTGAAAGAATTGAATGCTCCAGTCACAGTTTAAAAACAAATAACTGAATTATAGTATTGATTCATTGAACAGCTACAAGAGCAACTTTACCTACTAACTGATTGACACCACCAGCTTCCATCACAAGAACAATAGCCTTTTGCTGCCAATGTTGAAGTGCATCAGAACTGGCGCTTTCTGAAGCACTTGGAGTAGCTTTCGCCAAAAGACTGCTTAATGGGGAACACTTAGTGGCATTAACAACAAAATGGGGAATCCTTGCAACACTTGGATCCAGCTTCATGAAGTTTGAAATTATTGTGATTATGCATATGAGTATCTTTAACATTATCCTGGTATTTTCTACTGCTTGACCTGAAGATTGGTCATCTACAGCAAGCAAATTGTTTAATGTTTTGAGTTGAGCAACTGCAGCTGAATATACCAAAGATGAAAAAAAAAAGTTAGGTACATAATGTTTCACCAGAATAAGACCCAGGGGAACATAAGCTCACAAAAACAATGCTACCATAGGAACATTTAGTAAGGAAAAAAGAAATAACCACTGAACTTAGAACAACTAAATAAACCGGAAAAAGAATCCAGGACCCACAGAGTATTTTTTAGAATGGGTGACCAGCACCTCAAGAAAATTCCTACCTTTTAATAGAGAGGTAACCTTCTGCACACCACCATAATAGCTAAATACTCTACAGTTATGCACAGAGCGAGTCAGAATTGTTAAGCACTCCATAACATATAATCTTTCCGTGCTTAATCCCAGGGTTTCTAGTTGCTCTGAATGGTCCGGGGAAGATTCTGGACTGCTGCCACCTAATAATGCAATATAAGAACAAATGTGATCTCATTTGTCACATATTCACAGTAGATGACAGAAGCAAAATCAGTATCATCACAAAATCAACAATCCTCACTTCCTCATGTACAACTGAGCATTGATGCCCTTTTGTATGGAGTCACACTGGTTAATGCTATATTTTATTAATGCAAATAAGCGCTGATGCCCTTCAATACCAACTTTTCTATTTTGGATACTCTAACTACTTAAGACCATCTTTTTGAGCCATAGGAACGAAATCTTATTGAAATCAGTAAATTTAGCATAACTAAGATAGATCCCACAATGGAACCAACACAATGCAGCACAACCACCACAAACTAGCCCGAAGTGCATTGACTCAACAAAATAAGCCAAAGGTGTTTGACAAACGGAATAAAGTTATAACAGCTGCTAGTTCATTCCAACGCATATAATGTCATTGGACTACATCCTCCTAGTTCAACTAGATTAAAGGCATATGCTGAAAACTAGGGAAAACTCTGTTCTTCCCTTTGCCATTGAAAAATGTGCTCCCTCATTTCTGCCAATGGTCCATCAGATCCTGCCTGTTAAGCCGTAAAAAGACCATTCTATCTCTCTTCTTTCTAGCTCTTGAAAGAAAAAGTGAGAAAAAAGGGAAAGATAAAGATGCCAGCTGCTGACAAAACCTTTCTACTGCCTCCACCACTGCCAACTTCGTAAGACTCACTATCAGTCATTAACAATTCATCATGTGATGTTCCCATTGTCACCAACCTATTGAGTGCTATGCTTTTACTTATAAAATTGACAAGCCAACTGCATCTGACCTGACGGAGCGGCAAAAATGTAAGAATGCAATTTTTCAGTGGCAAAACAAATAGCAGGGCTTTGCATAGTGGAAAAAATAATTAAAAAATAAGTTCTACATTTTATCTTCCCTCAACACATAGTTCCAAACTTCTACGGTTTTTTTCCTTGACATCGATATGGTTATTTGGTACAACTTTATCAAAATCACAAACTGGAAGTCCAGAAATATTGATGCCCATCTTTTAGCATGGTCATAGTTATATAACTTTAAATTCCATGTTCAACAAATCATTTCAAGATACTTTTATGAACATAGAACAGTAGGCAGAGAACCTACATAGTACCACAAATCAGAAGCAAAATAGAATTCACAAACATCGACGTTTCGTGTGACAAAATCATATGGAAGAAAAACTGCTGGCATATCTCACAACAAATATTCATCATACAGTAGAGCCACTTACTTTCAGCGATAATTGACGTTATTAGAGAAATCTCCTGAATCAGAATAAGAATAACCTCAGAAGGATGCCCACAAGAGCATCCTACAACTATTTCATCAGATCTTAATTCTTGATCATCTAATTGCTCAAAATGATGTGGTCCCCAATCTCTAAATGTTTGTACAAATTGTAAGACAAAAATCTGCAGCGATTTCTCCTTTTCAGCCTGTACAAAGAGACACGAGATATAGCACTGCATAACTAGATAATACCAGCGGAATTGCTAACAGAGTAATTAAATAAACGGCTGGTTAACTTATCATAAAGTACATAGAATACAGTAGTGGATATTTCTCAACACAAATTCAATGGTATTTACAAATACTATGGTTACCGTGCTAAAAGCTGTGAATTTTACATTTTTAAAAGAACAAAGTTGTACGTTTTAATAACAAGGGTGTATACACTTACTATCATTTTAGGAGTAGTTCCATTGAAAATTGAACTGGACTTCAAAGTTGAATAAGAAATGTGCATTACCTTGTAAAGCATTCAACTTTATTGCACACAAGCCAACTCTAAGCCAAGTGGGCAAAATGCTTACTAAGAAGTAAGCGCAGACAAATCTAATTGTTGAACTTTGCTTTGGGCTTCAAAATATAAGGCTTGGTTCTCTTTAGCTTTTCTTATCCCCTTATTTGACTTATCTCGTAACTTCGAGAATTTTTCGAAATAGCCTCGAGAGCCGGGTGCCCTTTGTGTGACTTGTTTTAGAGAGCTTTTAGACACGCCTTTAAGATTAAAAAAAACGGATTTAAAAATTAATTAAAAATCAAATAAGTCAAATAAGTTACATAAATCTAACTTATTTGACTTTTTTCTTATTTTTGAATCGATTTTTTTTCTATCTCGAAGGTGTGCCTAAAAGCTCTCTAAAACAAGTCACACAAAGGGCACCCGGCTCTCGAGGCTATCTCGGAAAATTCTTGAAGTTACGAGATAAGTCAAATAAGTGGATAAGAAAAGCTGAAGAGAAGGGGATCTAAGTTAGTTATTCATACTTTTGCATCTTTGACATCTCTCATATATTATGCTTGGACAGGAAATTACCTAGTCATGTCATGGATAAGCATCGCAACAGACAGTAAACGAAACATGACTAGGCCTCTAATGATCTTACATTACATAGAAGTTTGGAGACATCCTAACAAAATTTTGAAAGAAAAAAGTTCAACCAAAATAGTTAAAAAAAAAGGAAGCTACCAAGCTTTCAGGGAAATACCTTATCATGGATTTTCTCGTACTTCTGCCAAAGTGTATTTAAAACTCCCTCCTCTGTGTTATCACTAAAACCAGATGACAAATAATGAGGAGAAATTCTGATGTACCACATAAAAAAAGAGTTTTAATGATAGATTTTACTTATAAAACCTTACATTCACCATATTACAGACAAACGACTTAAATACCTACTAATAATATGGTGGAATGTCATATGTTACACTTGTTGTGCCGTCCTAACCAGAATATTTTGCAATTGAAGTGGCAAGGATTCAGTGCGCTATTCTATGCAGTGTCTTTGGACACATATATTATGTTGCATCTACCTATACAGCATTCCTACTCATCAAATAAGCATGGTGTTCATGGATTTGAAACCAAGCAATGCACATCAATAATACTGTTTTTGTCTTATTCAGGGGGAAAGGCCCATTGGCCGCAATTCTTGGAAACAGTAGAACTGAAGTTCAATTTAATGGTTTTTGTGTCATGTAAATTTGATCTACACCTGCTCCATGGTAGCCACGGCTGCATTTGCAGGTTTACACGTCGGTGTAGATCATATGTATAACCATTTTGAACAAATGCACACAGTAGATCGATTTTGTAGGGAATCAACGATCCATAGCAAGTTAAAACAACCGCAGATAAGCGAATACCAATTGCCACGTAACAGCCTGTAAATAAATCTGATAGCTGGAAACTGAAACAAAGCCCCAGTACCACTCTGAATCCGCACTGAGTTGCTTCCAACACATTGGCATCACTCCCCAATAGTAAATACGCATTTCTCACACTGCATGAACGTGCGCCAGCAATTGCTTTGACAACAGCGCTAGAGAATGCGAAACATCGCACCCAAAATTTACAAACCACGACATGGCACGCGACGCTCCATCCACTAGAGATTAGGGCATGCGCACTGGGAATGAGCACGCTAATGGAGCCCCCGCGCCACACAAACAAGCAGCATCTCCCAATGCGGAAGTCGAACGAACGGACGTGATCAAACGTATGCACCTGAAGACGACGCGGAGGGTGGGAGCGTCGTCGAGGTCCGTGGCGGGGAAGGAGCACCCGCCGCCGCCGCCTCCGGCGGGAGCCGAACCCGACGGGGAACATCCACCCGGAGCGGCGGGGGGCGCCGACTTGCGGAGGAGATCGGCGACGCCCCGCACAATGTTCATCGCCTCCGGCCAGAGCCTACCACCAGGCACCAGCGCATCACCGCCACCGGCGACGAGCGGTCACGATTTGCGGGGAGAGGAGCGCGATCGCTTGAGGGAAGGCGGGATCGCGAGGGAGACGGAAATATCTGTGCGCCTGCGTGATCGCGAGTGCGCATGCGTCGAGCTCGCCGCCTATGGCTATGTTTAGTCCCCGCGGAATGGAGGGAGGAATTGGGAGGCGAAGGGGCCGATTTGGGAAATGAGGAAAGTTGAGGGGGTGATTTTGGAAAAGTTCCCACTAGTCCGTTAGCTATTTCGAGCTGATTGGTTCTCCTTCCTGTTTGTGTCTTGGCACGTTTGCACGAAATGGACATGAAAACGTATTTTGTTCGTTACGTACTGTGTGTCTCAATGAGTATCTTGTCTCGCGTATCTGTATGACTGTATCTCTTAAAGCATGGCCAGCAGCTATTTAAAAGAGAATCTTCTCTATATTTAGAGACTATCGGTATCTATGTCACTCTAGTAAAGTCCCTATGTTGGATTCTCTCTCTGAGTCTCTATATTTAGATATTCTCTCTTTTGTCTCTGTATCTTTTTGAGGATAAAAACTCTATTGAAGAGAATGGAAATATAGGGAACAAATAGTGATTTACAGAAGGGATATAGAGATCCAAATTTAGATAAGCTACTAGAGATGCTCTAAATGTTAGACCCCGTTTGGCACAGCTCCAGCTCCCAGCTTCACCTCAGATATGAAGTTTGTAGATTAAAATAAAGTGACTTAAATTTATATTTTTAGTCTAAAATGTAAATAAGATGACTCATCTAAACATCCTCAATGTACTCACAACTCTTGCTCCATGAAATTCTGGAGCTAGGAATAGGGTGATCCACCAACTCCACCAATTTTGGTGCAGCTAAAGCTGCTCCAAACGGGGCCTTAGTAACAGTGGTGGTGGTGTTATCAACTTTGCATCTCAGCCGTCCAGAGCATCCAATACTCTCCGAGTCTCCCACCGCTAGAGGTGGCCAACAGGCTGGCCCGGTTTGGGCCTAGTTCGTTTTGGCTTGGTTCGTTTTGGGCTCGGTTACTATACGAACCGGAGCAACCGGGCCAACGGACCACGATCTGAGTCCAAGTTTGGTTCGGGTAAAGAACCGAACGAACTGGCCCGACCCGATTGGCCTCTTTAGTGCTGGTTGTCCCGCTTCGAAAACTACTAGCCTTTGATCCCGGGGTTCCACCAAGTTGTCCAGGAAGCCTGGGGCCGGCCAGTTGCAGGCAACAACCCTTTCCGTCACCTTCACACCAAATTGGCCAGAACTGCAATAGCCTAAAAAAGTGGGCCTGTGCTGCTATAGGAAGTACAAAGCTGGCTCTTTGCCTAGTCAATGAGCTTATTTGACTATTGGATACTGCCCAAGAACAATGCCTCCTTTCTCCCCTTGAAAGAGATCTTCGGGCCCAGCTCAAAATCCGCTGTCTTGGCCTCGCTACTTTTGACAGAATACGACTCAAGCAGCGGTCCTGGCTTCAGTGGATCAAAGCGGGGGACGCTAACACCAAGTTCTTCCACATAAGGGCCTCTAGTCATCGTAGGAAGAACCTCATTCTCTCCCTGGACACACCGACGGGGACTGTTACCTCCCCTACGGAGCTGAGGAATGAATGTTCATGGTTCTTCTCTGAACACCATGGTGCCTCCCCCACCCGTCACCTAACTCTTGCGTGGGATCGGCTGGGGTACTCAGACCAAGATCTCTCCGCCCTGGAAATCCCCTTCGAAGAATCAGAAATTAAGGAAGTGGTCCTTTCCCTTCCGTAAGACAAAGCACCGGGACCAGATAGCTTCACTGGTCTGTTCTACCGCTCCTGCTGGGAGATCATCAAGTTGGATCTCATTTGGGCATGCCAGCGCTTCTATGACTAGGATGGTTCTGCGTTCAGCCTAGTCAACTTAGCCAACATCGTCCTCCTCCCGAAAAAGACGAGCTGCCGAGGTCTTGCTGACTATAGGCCCATCAGCCTCATCCACAGCTTCAGCAAAATAATCTCCAAGCTTTTGGCAAACCGGCTTGCCCCGCTGTTGGATAGTCTGGTCTCGCCCTGCCAAAGCGCCTTCATCAAGAAACGATGTATCCAAAACAGCTTCCTTTACGTCCAGAACGTGGTGAAAGACCTCCACCGGACCAAAGAACCGACACTCTTTCTCAAACTGGACTTCGCTAAAGCATTTGACTCCGTCAATTGGGGCTACTTCTTAGAGCTGATGCAATCCTTGGGATTTGGGTCAAGATGGCGCAATTGGATCTCTATCCTCCTGGGGACCTCATCATCTGCAGTCCTCCTGAATGGCTCGCCTTGTCCCAAAGTTCATCACCTTCGTGGGGTACGGCAGGGAGATCCCATTTCACCAATGCTCTTCATTCTGGCTATGGACCCTATTCAGAAATTGATATAGCTAGCAGCAGAGGAAGGTCACTTTGCACCGCTACGCTCCAATTTGCTCTCCCACCGCACCTCCCTTTACGCAGACGACGCAGCGGTCTTCATCACTGCCGTCAAGGAGGAAATCGCATCCCTCTTAGAAATCTTGCACAGATTTGGACAGGCTTCTGGCCTAGTCACCAACCTCCACAAATGCGCCATTCTGCCCCTCAATTGTCACGACCTAGACCTTGAAGAGTTGGTGCAAGACTTCACTGGAATCAGGGCCACTTTCCCGTGCCGCTACCTTGGCCTACCGCTCCACACTCTCAGGCCATCACGGAACCTGTACCTACCCCTCATTGACAAATTGAAAGTGAGGCTGTCCAAATGGAAAGGAAGGCTTCTCTCCAAGGCGGGGCGGTTGACCCTCGTCAAGTCCGTCCTCTCGTCGCTCCCTACCTACTTCATGATAGCCTTCCCTCTACCTACTTGGGTGCGGAAGAAATTGGACAGAATTAGGTGCTCTTTTCTTTGGAAGGGGGTGCAGGATACTTCTGGGGGCCACTCACTTGTGAACTGGAATACTGTTTGCCGCCCGGAAGCCCTTGGGGGACTAAGGATTCTTGATCTCCAGCGCCACAGTAAAGCCCTTAGGCTTCACTGGCTCTGGCAAGAGTGGACGTCCCCAAACAAATCTTGGGGGGCTCCCTAGCCCCCTGTGACGACGCAGACCGCAGCCTATTCCGGGCAGCTACCATCATCACCGTGGGTAATGGGAACAAAGCTGATTTCTAGCATGACAAGTGGCTAGACGGCGAGGCCCCACGGGATGTAGCACCCAACCTTTATAGGATCTCCTCAAGGAAGCACAGAACAAGTGGCTCAAAACCTGTCCAACAACAGCTGGATTCGATCGGTGCGCCATCCAGGAATAGTTCAACACCTCCAGGAATTCATTGCCCTTTGGCAGCGCCTTTAATCAGTCTCACTCACCCCGGAAGTCAATGACGACATCACCTGGACCCTGCTGCCCACCGGCTCCTATAGCTCAAGATCGGCCTATATCACACAGTTCCATGGCAGCGCGCGCTTCGCGCATCACTCCCTAATCTGGTCGGCCCAGACTGAAAACAAATGCAAATTCTTCGCCTGGACGCTCGCCCATCAAAGGATTCTCACCGCAGACGTTTTGGCCTCGAGGGGCTGGCCACACCAGCCTATGTGCATGCTCTGCGCGAATAGCCCTGAGATGGCAGACCACCTCTGTGCTCACTGCCCTTTCGCTAGCAGCATCTGGGAGGCCGTTCTCGCCTCGTCCCCACGGCCACTGCGCACGCCATCAACCCTCCCCCGCCACTTGGTGGCTCGCGGCTTCCACCAGTCTACCCAAAGGAATTAGACGAGACTTCAATGGCCTTGTCATCTATACAGTCTGGAATATCTGGAAAGAACGTAATAGACGGATTTTCGAGTCTGTTAGTTTGCCTTCTCAGGCCATTGTAGGCAAAATTAGAGAGGACTGCTGCCTGTGGGGCCTCCGGGTCAATTCCCCTGACGCATAGTTAGCCTCCTGCTCCCCTCCCCTCCCCTATCCTCTTGCCCCCGGCCCTCCCGTCCCTCCCCTCTTCCTCTGCTTTTTCTCACTCTTGTATATTTTTTTTGCCCTTGAATGAAATGGCAGTGTTCCTGCCCTTTAGTTCAAAAAAATTCTTACACACCTTTTGTGGCCTTGTAAAACTTTGACTGGCCTATGTTAGGGGAATATTTTATATTTGCGACTTAAATATAAATGCAGTCACTCCCTTGTGCTTTATGAATTTATGAATTCAACAGGTTGAAAAAATGCGTGGTGCTGGGCTCATTAAAGGAGCATCGCTAGAAAATGATATGGTTTGCAGGTAAACAATAATATTATGGAATAAATTTGGAACAAGGAATTTTCACATTGATTTTGCATCACTGATTTGCCTTAGCTTTTGTAGAGTGTCCATTATGTCTACGTTATTTGTGACACATGAGAACATAGAAAACTTGGAAGCATCATTTGATACACTACAATTTAGAAATATAACAACTAATAATATCCTTAGCATGGGTTACAATCTTAAATTCTTTTTTGGTGATTACAGGTAAGCACTATAGCTGAATATTTGTGTTTACTGGTTTATCATTGAAGCCGGCTATGTGCTATAGGACTAATCAAAATCCTTGTTGGGCTTTTTGTTGCTGTTGGTACATTCAGCTAATGCACCCCTCTTATGATAGCATTGCTATGGTTTGAGGAAAGAGTTCACAACTTTTACAGTGGCATGACAAAGGAGCAATTTGCAGATATGCAAAAGTTTGTAAAGGGCGAAGTTCTAAAGCATCATCAAAACTGTAGATGTGCTCTGAGAGCACCTTCTCATGTATACTGAAGGGCACTATTGGCATGCTATAAACTTCATATTATATTCATTCAGTCATGTTTATCCTTCTTTTTATTTGGATTATCTATTGATTCGGTTACATGATTTCCATTTTTAGGATTTTTGTTTGAATTTGTTGTGCCTATGATTGCAGCTTGCTTGAACCGTGCTTACCATTTAGGATCTCAAATACCAGCAATAATTGTTGTGCAATCGGCTACGAGCCTGCACTCATGCAATCTCGGCACATCACCCCTTAGAGATTCAACAGGCATGGGGCAATGTTGGCATGTTTGCAGATTACCGTCTGCCTACATCTTTGCATTTTTGTGAAAACTCTTCCCTCCCCAGCCCTCTTGGACGTCTCTCTCCAAGAACCTCCTCCCAGCTCATGGCGCCAGCCCTCGCCTCAACCTTCTTGACTCTAGCCGTCTCCACCTCAGCCTCTCGTCGTCCCAAGCCCTTCTGGCCCTCGTCGTCGTAGCGTGTCTGCCATCACCGTCACAACCCCTCCACACCTCGCGCCCCAGCCCTTTCGCTCTTCACCGTGTCACGCGTCGACGCACTCACTTAGGCTATCTCCACCAATTGCCCCATTTTAAATTTGTTCCATCACTACTCACGTGCCACCTGATCAATGGGGCTGTCCCATTTATATTTACCTCTCCTAACAGCAGCTCCATCACTATTCCTACTCTCTACTTTTACTATTCACCGTCATATCACTATTTGCTACAGTAATAGGGCAATGGGGGCTTGAGCAATCCGTGGAGATGCCTTTAGCCCCTGCATCCCATGCCACCCTAACCCCTTTCGCTCTCTCACAGCCCATCCCCACCTCGTCGCCTTAGCTTCACAAGTGATTCTACTCATTTGTCTGCAGGTGTACAAGGTGGACTTCAGGGTGACAGCGACTTCAGGCGGAGAAGGCACCATGAACTGGGAGGAGGTTATTAGAAAGAAAGAGACGTCCAGGAGGGGCGAGGGGATTTCACAAAAATGCAAAGCTAGAGGAGGCGGTAATATGCAAATATGCCACCATTGCCTTACGCACGTTGAATCTCCATCTAACGGCAGACATCGGGAGACTGCATGAATGCCGATTGCACTGCAGGTTTTTTCCACTTTATTTCATTTGTTTTGTTTGCGACAGATTATAAGGGTACAAAATAATCAAGTTTAGATATTACGACTATTACACTTTATAGAACAAATCAATTATATTTTTAAACAAATACGATATGTTGCAATATGTAGCCATGCAATTGCTCTAGGAAATCCACTATTTTCAGTTTCAGTAATTAAAACAAGCTAACCTCACAGAAAAAGGCTGTTATGTCCGTACCTATGTTGTTCATAACTCAAAACTGAAACAATTTTTATCATATTCCAGTTCATGTATATGTGACCATAGATATTATACGATCAATCAATATATGTTAGCAAGCAAGATCATTCTTGCTTGCCATACAAAGAATTCATACGGAATTTTAACTACAATTGCTAAACAATTGGAATAGCACCACAAATAGGACGCTACAAGTACAGACATCTCAACTTTATCAAAAACAATTGGAGCTCAGCAATCTGAACTCCCATCTGATCCTCAGTTTCAGTCACCCCTTCGTGACATGAAACAGAACCAGTTCAGGTTCAGAGAGGCCTAGTCCGGCGGCCAGAAGCCCGGCCGCAGAGGAGCGCGTTCTTTGGGATTGGGTTCTCGTCCCGCCATGAGTTCGCCGGCGAGTAGACCCGGAGGTAGAACTGCTGGCCGAGGTACTGCCTGGCCCAGCTCTCCGATCTGACGTTCCACATCCCCACATTGTCCAGAGGCATGTAAATGGCAGTCCATGACTGAGGGTACACCTGAAAAGTAGACCATGTAAGTGCAGAACAGGTTCAGGCACTGATGTTGCTTGCAATGACAGGATAAGAGTGTAGGGCTACTTGTAACTTCACAGTAATAGGTTAGATCATAGTGGTTTTTACAATAAGCATATGCAGATATAGTACCTGCAATGTGTACCGAGCAACTGCATCTCTAAGGTTGTAACTCTGACGACTGGCTGGTGTCCACTGTCCTCCATCCATCCTGTTCACCCAGAAATAATCACTCATTTTCAGTCATCGAACTGAATCAGAGTCGCCTATAAAAAGTGCAGGTACTGCAAGAATGACAAGAACAAACGCACCCAACAACCCAAAATGCATAACCATCAATGTGCCATGACTGCACGAAGTTCTCGGCGTTTTCGAAGATGACCTCAACGTAGTCCCGCATATTGGCCGCCATGACAGCAGTCTGGAGGTAGGCACCACCACCGGTTGGGTTGTCTGGCATGCTCCCCAGTGTAAACACGCCCGGGATTTTGTAGAAATCGGCAACCTTGAGAGGAGTATCGGCTGGGATGAAGGACACACTGTTGACTGCATATCTTAGCTTGCCGTTGATGTTAACCCGTGAGTTTGCAAGTCTGATGGTTCTTGTGGTGTTGACGAGACCGTAATGGTATGAGCCTTGAGGATTCGGTCTTGGCCCGCTCGCTGTTAGATTCCACCTGTTTGGAGTTAAGCAAGCAAAAGGAATCAAAGAGTTAGGAAACGAATGGTGTAACTTCAGTTTTTCAGTTACGTCATCACATATGATCATTCAAAGCAACAGTGCTCAAGTAAGCTAATATTTCCAAGTTCTAGCACGTCTTTTAAACTGAAACATGGCGGTCACTAGAATGTTCCAGCTTCCAAGTTCCAGATATCTTAAAATGTTCCAATTTCCCAGTCCTGATTATCTTTCAAAATGAAATTTGTGCATCACATGTCATCCTCGAGTAGGACTCTTCCAATCATTTTTGTGTCTATACAATTTTATGTTCTCCTGAAGATACTTTTAACCTAGGATCTAGTGTACACAGATAATTTCCATGACCTCCCAAAATTTTTCAGCTGATAATGCAATAACTATATACTGAGAAATTGAGAATGATTCCTGCTACTTTTATTTTCATAGAAATCATGATATACCAATCTATTCTGGATAATCTTACCGGATCGATCTAGCCTGATCGAGAGACCAGTCGATCTCGATTGTAGGCCCTGGGGGAGATGGTGCTGCGGAAGGGGCTCCATTTGAGTTGCTGTAATGGAGAATGGCTATGTTGGTGAGCACGGGTTTGGTGAAGCGCGTCGAGACCACGATGGTGTAGTCCTGGGGTGGCTGATCAGCTGTGACAAGAAATGAATAGGACTGGCCCAGATGGACGTCGATTGATGAGTATGTGTTTTGCACTGTGTGTGACCCCTCCACCTCAACCATGAGCAAGGAATGACCCTGAATCCTTATGTTCACCGATGTTGAGATGCCCACATTCGATACCCGAAAACGGTATGTTTTTCCTGGCAAGATTGCATCAAGCAAGTTTAGTGCAACTCTATCTATACAAATATGAAGTACTTCGTTCTGATTTACTCTGACAGTTTACCTTGGTCAACTGTAAATCTGTTGCCATTCCAGCCTTGGCCATTGATCAGAAGCCCATCGGGGAATGGAAGGTCGTTACCACTCTCCAAAATGCCTTGCAAATCCTGCAGAAGTTTTACTTTTAGTTTAGTTAGTGCACTAAAGTGAACACTAACATGCAATGCAAGTACCATTCGTTCCTCAGAACATTGTACATTGATACATAAAAATATAAGCTTACAGTGTGATTGAGCTTGAACCAGTCACCGGTCAATATGGTGAAATCACCAGCAGGGGTGCCAAACGGAACCGGGATCATCGGGCGGCTAAGGACCCTGATGCCACCATACCCACCAGCTGCCTTATGGAACGCAAAAGAAGGGAAGTAGTAGTAGCTCCCAATTTGATCCTTGAATTGCATGACATAGGTGAAATTGCCCCCCGGAGGGATCGGGCAGTTTGTGCCATACACACCATCTTGCCACGAGCTCCTCCTCTGCTGAATTCCTTGCCTACAATATATAGACCGTCAATAACAGTTACAGACAAGAACATATTTCGACAGTTCAAATTTTGTCATGCAAAATTAACATTGGTAGGTAGGTGTCGTATTTTTTATTTATTTTTAGAAAAATACGCATGAAAAGTGTACGGCTGTGTAATGAAATGGTTTCCAAGATCAGGTGTGAGATCAATGCACATCCATGATTTGGTTACTGCATAGTGCATAGATAACATGGAATCTTATGGATCTGCACGTCATTTTCAAGATGCGGATGAGTGTCTCAAGGTGGCACGAAGTACACACTTGCCACAGTTCAATGCAAAAGGAGCCAGAGAAGCAGCAATCTGCACATGCTCAATGCTAAGACATATTAGGCCCCACTGATACAATTAGGTATTAGTTGTACATTTGCTCTTTCTATCATGGATCTGCAACGAAAGCGAAAGCACAAGGAAAAGAAAGGGGGAAAACAATAAAAGGATAAAGATGTGAGTGTGGATCTTAGAACAGTATCAGATTCCACTGGTTAAACAAATAAAAGGAAGTGATAACCATTACCCCGGGACAGCTCACTCTCAGTGGCATCACAAACTCTACAACTGCAACAGCAAGGCACTTAACATATCAAGATTCACTCTTGAACCTACAGTATTGAAGTAAATTTAACTATATATCCACTTGCACTTTAAGTATTGACATGTTCTTGAGTATGTCCAAACTTGAACAACTCAGCAGCCACTTGGACTCCCAGTAACAATGTAACATGTGGGAAGAAATTGGCATTCACCCAGGATTCATCAATCTAAGTAAAATATCCAGCACCAAGGAAGAACAAAACAAGAGGAAAAAAACAGGCGAGGTAGTCCATATATACATTTCAGCTTCTGAAGAGCTAGAGCATGGTCTGGATCATGCCAAAAACATCTACAAATCTACAACGTGGACGAAAGCTCAAAAATGAGCCGACCGACACCACGACCAGCCCAGCAGGAACGCAGCATTCAGAGCGAGGCATGCTAGGGTTGTACTGAGCATCCAAGTTAGGTGAGACAGAGTAAACAGAAGAAGGAGAAGTAGAAGGAGAAGAGAAAATTACCAGGACAGGAGGAAGGGAGCAGGCAGGTTGTTGAACACATTGATGACGATGTTGTCGTTGGTCACCGCGTCGATCTGAGGCCCCGGGAACTGCCCGTTGATCAGTATCCCCTGCATCGCTCACGCGGCCAAGAACAGATGCGACTCAGCAAGACATAGATACCTTACCTCTCTTGCAGTGAAAACCAGACCAAGAACAGCACCACCAACGCAGATACATGTCTACACACCTGCTGCTTGACGCCGAGAGGGTAGATGTCGCCGAAGGTGATGTTCCAGGTGTAGAACCTGTAGGGGTCGTCGCCTCTAGCCAGGAGGAAGAAAGAAGAGGCAGAGAGAGCGACGAGGAGGCAGAGGGAGATGGAGATGGACGAGGAGGGGGCCTCCATTCTCCTCACCTCTCACACTCCCTACTCTACTAGTTATTACCACCACCACCACTGTACTCTCCCCTGGATCTTTACGAGCTCAGCCCAGCTCACGAGCTCAGTGGGCAGAAGAGTGTGGATGCAGGCAGGGGTCAAATAGTGGCAGGGATCTGGTGAGGAGGAATGGAGGGGGAGGAGGGAAATCAGTGAATATAAATGACGCGCAGGTTTCGCAGTGATGGCGATTGGTTGGACGGACCGGACGTGTGCATTGCGTATGCTGCCTACGCGGCTACGCCTGCTGCTCTGCTAGATTGGATGGATGGTGAGGGGGAGGGTAGTGGCGCGTGAGTTGTCACGGGACGTGGCCGGAGTGGGGGAGGGAGACAGCGGCGGGCCGCGAGCTCGCCGCGGTTTGAAAACCTTAGGGGTACGCACGTTCTTGGCTGCTCATTTCGTCCATGTGTTCGGGTGGGTGGGTTCTTTTCAGCTTTTCTTATCCTACTTATTTGTCTTATCTCGTCACTTCGAGAGTTTTTCGAGATAGCCTCGAGAGCTGGTTGGCTTTCACTTTTGGGATTTAAAGAGCTTATAGACACGTCTACAAGATAAAAAAAAAAGACTCAAAAAGTAATAAAAAAGTGAGATAAGTCAAATAAGACACGAGATAAATAGGATAAGAATTTATTTGCTATGGATAAAGCTAGGTCCGATCGAATAGCTTTGAGTTTTTTTAAGGCCTTATTTGCTATGGATAAAGCTGGATTATACTCTTTAGCCATATATTTGTCCTTTTTATATAAGTCAACCACTTCGATGATATATAACTTTTTTTAAAAGATCTTAGTATTTTTTCTTAAAACCAAATATTAGCAATTTCTTCAATCTCTTGAAGCCTCGAGCGAAAGCATACAACTTTCCATTTTATAATCTATAGCTAGATTAAAACTGTAGCAAACAAGACACTATATTCGATGAGTTGGCTCAGTCGAAGTTGCAGAGTTGAACTTATCCATAATAATCGATGATTATGGCGAAATCAGCCATATCAGCACAACACGATACCTAGGCCAACCGATTTAGGGTCCCAACTGAGCTAATTTCAATTACAAATTCAAAATTGTAAAAAGAAAAAACATATTTTCATTTTCAGACTTTCGGAATTTGGAACCAACTAACTATACGCAAGAAATTAACCAATAAGTTTCGACCTCCGACGCAAATTTTAAACAAAATATTTTGTACGCCGCAAGATCATGATATATAAAAGGAATGCTCAAATTGCAAGCAAGGAAATAAATTTTCTAGAAAAAAAGTTGGTTTGTTTTATTGGATTTTGCAGCTTTGAAATTACAAGTGTTAAGTAATCTAACAGTACTCCTTTCCGCCACAGAAGATCTTTTTTGGGAATGTGCATGAACCTTCTAAATTTTGTGGATCAGTCTCTACTTCATTGTTTAGATTGAATATATTAAAAAGGTATATATAAAAATTTGTTTGAAAAAAATACCATAGACGCATAACTCTATTAGATTTTATAGATCTCTTAGAATATAAACTAGTAGTCAATGTTTTTTTAGTCCGTGGGAGATACGTAAACAGTTATTGGAGAGAATACTTGCAAAAACTGTATATTAATTATCTCAGTCTCTCAATATGGGACACAAATGTATTTTTAAATGACATTGGATAGTATATATCTCTATTAGAGCCTCTAAGATGGACCCACAACTATAATTAAAAAAGTATCATCTAGTTTAACTTACTAGTGGTGCATATAATCCCTTAATTAGAGATTGCGTACAAGTAGGAGAGAGTGCTTATATACAACAGCACTATAGATGCTCTCATATCTCATGTACCTTTTCTTCATTCTAGATTGAAACTATTTGCCTCAATTTCTGGATTGAAACATTGATATTGAGCGGAAATACATGCCTCTGCTTCATCATGCTATAAAATGTTTTCTATATTGTCTGCATTAAAAAAAAGAGAGATACTAAGTGAATGTATTGCTGTGTAAATTTTCTTGATGAACTATGTCATGGGGTTTTTTGTCAAGAAAATACAACTGATATTCTAAATAAAAAATAAAATTACAATACAATACAATAACGCAAAGTGTTTACTAGAAAAACATCTGCCTCCGGTATTTGAATTGCTAAATTCTAAATTCGGCAAGTGAAATGCAGGATTTGGCTATTCAGCATTTAAGGCGCTAACATTTTGCTATTTCAACACCTTAAATATCCAAACATTCATGTGGCATTCCCTTGCATGCCCTTGCGCATTTGACAACTATCTTGCAACCCAAAACATTTCTCCGGCTTCCCCTGCATCCCCTCGCGCATAGCGGATCCATCCTAGGACTATCTTGCAACCCTTGTTAAATCCAGTGGCAAATAAAACAACATAACTGCACGTTGGGTCCTGGGGCTCCATCCTAGATCAGCGGAGCAGAGGTCCTAACCAAGTGTCTTGTTGCACTTATTTTTTTCATGCTGGCTAAGTGCATGTGCTTTGCCATAAAATAAATATCATATTATTTTTATTGTATTATATTTTATATGTCCGACTGATATCCTCAATTCCACTTTTACACTTAATTGTGTTGCATTCATGTCCTTAGCTTCGAGTTCGCACATTTGTCTCTGTCTTCTCGGTTCCCCTTTCGTATTCGACTTTGTTTTGTTGTGCTTTTGCATCTCATAATAAGATTTGTAAAATACAACACACTAAAATAAGGAGGCTAGAGAAATATGTTGATTTTATATATCCTGAGCTGATAAAAAAAAACTTTATAAAGTATAACACGCTAAAATAAAGAAGCAATAGAAAGTATTTTCATAATGTCTAAATCATTAGATTGAAGAGTTAGACCGTGCAAATGGATGGTTTGGTCTTGTTCTTTTTTAACTTCAATTAAAACTAAAAGCTACCGGTAAAAATTTATCTTTTTGTACAGGTTAAACGCTGTAACACTTTGTAGCATTTTTTTAGCCTTTTAATAGTTTCTTTTAAAACTCTCAAAAAAAATTTTGCATTTTCTTTGGGTTCTCTAAGCCTCCCATCGAGAATGCATAGTTTTTTTTCATATTATAATCTAACACTGGTTTCATCTGAAAAGCCTCACCATTGGTGACATTTTAATGGTTGAGATGAGATGTCAAATACATTTATATATTCAACACGGAATTTAAAAATTAGCAAATGAATAGGGTGTGTTGCAATTTTGATTATGTGCTGTATTTTAATTTCTTTTCCCATTTTGTCTATATTAAAAAATAAATATAAAAAAGTACATATGTCGCGGAAAGTATGGAGCAGCGAGTGCTTTTTTCTCGCCCGTTCTTGAGGAGGGTCAACCATCCGTTCAATTTCACAATTCACGCACGGTTTTACCGTTTCATCTTCATGGTTTTTACCTCGTTCATGATTCATCGCCACCTCCCCCCACAAACACGGCTGGCGTGTTTATCCCCAAGACCAAAACGCGTCGCGGGGCAAAATGCTGCGCTCACCCACCGCTCTCCCCTCACGGGTTCGAGAGCCCGGCCCGGCCCCCGCCATAGGAGCCCGTCCTTCTCGTGAACGCTGCGACGCCATGGGCAGCAAGAGGCCGGCCGCCGGCGATCGGATCCAATCCAACGTCGCGAGCGCCATGATCGAGCAGCGGATTCGTGGACCGATCGAGCGGCAGCTTTCAATCGCTGTCGGAACGTGCTTGCCACTTTGCCGTGCAATGCATGCTGCGCCGGCAAGCTAGGCGGCTGGCTACTCCGATCGTGTATCGGCCACTGGTCGCCGCCGGAGACAGGCACGCCAGATGGAAACGAGCAGATCTGCGGCTCGCGGCCAGATACCCGCTGCGTCTGCGAGCGCGCAGCGGCAGGAGTCGTCAGCCGCATGTGGGCATACACGCATATGCTTTCTGCACGCAGCTGCAGCCTGCGCCGCTTGCCCCCATGGCCCTGTCGACTCTGCGGAAAAAAAAAAATTTTAACCCTTTGAAAATAATTATTTTAATATTAACTCTCACGAAAAAAATATTTCCAGATCTAACCTTTTGGCGCGCCACTGCTGGCGCGACAAATAGCCACCGCCATGCCGCAGTGCGGTGGCGTGACAAGATCAAGTTGCCGCGCCAGAGGCCTTAGCGGCGAGTCAACCATGTGGCGACCATATGAACCACGTTTCTCGGTGCGGCGATATCTTGGTGCGGCGATGATATTAGCCGCGCCAACCGTAGTGGCGCGGCCAAAAGGGTTAGATGTGAAAATATTTTTTCACGAGAGTTAATATTAAAATAATTATTTACAAAGGGTTAAAAAATAATTTTTTTCGTCGACTCTGCCTTCGTCGTCTCACCAAACCCACATGCCCTGAGGACGCCATGTCGCTACTTCTCCGAGCTCTTCCTGCTCGGCTTGGCTTCCACTCTGATCTGCATGCGTCCCGGAGCGAGGCGAGCTGCATCGTCGTCGACAATGATCGTCCTACATGTGGACCGTTCAGATCGATAACATTTCCTATCCTGACAAAAGTCTCCGGAAGTTAAAACTTCCATTTAAAATAAAGATTTTTCTCTTGTATTTAGACTGGGGAATTATCCTCACCAAGGATAACTTAGCAAAAAGATTGGAAGAATGGAAGGGCATTTACAACGTTGTCTTTTACTAAAAATAAAACCATATATCATATTTTCTTTATATGATATTTTACTAGAGCTATTTAGAGAGTTGTTTATATACCTTTAGGTTTGAATATCCTAAGGAGCTGGCTATTAAGAATAGGACTTTTAAAGAAGCTTATTCGCATTGCAAGGCTTTGTTGTAATGATGTTGTGACAAACGCAAAAAAAAAAAAAAAAAAACTTTATTCAGGTATATTCAAAGGTGTACATTGTCTACACGACAATGATTTTACAGAAGGATCCGAGGAGGTTGCAGTGAGTTCTTTGCTATTGTCATGGACAGAGAATAAATAATTGACTTTCTGTCTCTTAATTATCTCTTGTGATGTTTATTTTACTTTGCTATTGTCGATCTTATGCTAGGACTTTTTAAGTTTGAACTTGGTTGTGTATAGACCGGATGTTAATCCATTATTAAAAACGTGGACTGTTCAGGCCGTTTATGCGGGTGGAAAGACTGGATACGTCGATCGCTGACTCGCTGGTACGCGAGGACCAGCGTGGGAGCTACTGATTATAGGTCATCTCCAGCAGTTTGCTCTGCTCCATTACTATTTATCTACGGTATTAGTGTATTGTCTCATCACTATTTATCTTTTCACTCTTTATATTCACTATCCCATCACTATCTAACTCTCTAGCAGTGTGCTCTACATTTCATTGCTACAATGGATAGGACACCGCTGGAGATAACTTTAGACTATCTCCAACAGTTGCCCCATTTGCATTTGCTCTATCATTATTTATTGCTCTATTATTATTCATTTTTACATTTTCTATATTCACTATTTACTTTTCATCATTATTTATCTTCTCAACGGTATGTCTTATATTTTCGCTACAGTACATAAGGCACCCAAAATGAGGCAGTATCGGCAGTTATTCCGCCAGGGATTCCCCTGTTTCTGGATCGGCCGGGACCGACGCCCGACGGGCATGCGTGCCTGCTGCACTGCTGCACTTGCAGCACCGACAGATTTGGCGGAGCTTCCTTCACCGACAGGAGAGGAGAGAAGGGTTTGGTTACGTTTGGGAGTTTCTCTCTCTGCAAAATCTTTAAAAAATGGAGCAGAATCAATCGGACCGACGCTGCCCAAGCAAGCAAGAAAGAAAGTTGACTTCGGTTGAGGGGCATTTCCGTAATTCCCTCCCCCTCTCTCTCCAGGTGACTTGGTCTCGATTACCTCCCCGAGCAAGCCATCCTCGCTCGGGGCCTAAGCAAGGATTTGCCTCGTTCGGGAGGGTACTCGGGTTCCCAATCCGAGTATTGATTACAAGGGGCACGTGGCCGCCCGCGTAGGCCTCGTCTTTCTGCCCCCTGTAATAAAAGTGCTGATGTTCTCACGACTATTGCGTCCCATCACGAGTGTTGGAGACCGTGGCTATCTGCTCGGGTCTTGTTCCACTATTCCGTTCCCTTTTTCCGTCACCACGAATGACGGAGAGACTGTTCTCGTATGACACTTGCTTAGAGACAGCCTTAGGACTGCAGGATAATAGGCTGTGCATCCATTAGTGCAGGAATCACGCCTATGTATAAATAGGATGTGCAGCTTTATGAGCGCATAGATGCAATAGAGTTAGAAACACAGTAGACACCATTCAATCCAGCCAAATATCAGGAGTGAGATCTTCCACTTTCGGTCCCCTGGGAAATCCCGACGCCTCGGCTCGAGTTGCTCGGGGCATCTGTGTAATCCCTTTTTGTATTTTCTCGAATATAGATAACTGGACGTAGTGCTGTTACCTCCCTCCGAGGGGCCCGAACCAGGCTTAAAAATCCCCTCTCCTTTCTGGTTGTCTGAATGGGTTGGCTCTCTCAAACGACTCCGAGGCTGCAGGAACGAGGTCTGTTGATCCTCATTTTTAACAAGTAAGCTCGACACTTAGGAGCTCCGTGCTCTTAACCGTCGACAAAAGCTCATTAGTGGTATGGTCTACGGTAGAGTAGCATGACTTAAAAAATAATTGAGGCCCTGTTCTCGTCAGTTTATCTTATCTGTCTTATTTGACTTATTTGACTTTTATTCTAATTTCAAGAGCTTCCCGAGGTAACCTCGAGAGTCGGATCCTCTTTGTTCGACTTGTGTTTTAAAGGTTTTAAACAAGTCTTTGAGATAGAAAAAAACGTGTGACATACACTTTATTTTTATAGAAAAGTTACATCACCAGTCAGTGTAAAAAAAAAATGAAAACAAAACAAGGACTCCCTGACTAAACCTAATCCAAAGCCGTATCCCAGTAGGCTTCACCGCCGTCAACTGAACCAAGACCTAACTGAACTCCGAATCGCAGGGGCCATATTCTTAGCCAAATCATCCCCATATTAAACCCACCGTCATCAACTAAACCCCATCCCCAACTGTAACATAACCAAAATTTTCCCATAAAAAAATTTTTCCGCAAAAGTCATATTTAAAACTCCTTTTAATTTTTCCTAATTCTTGATAAATTTCCAAAATTAATACCTATTTATTATTAAAAGAAAGTTACATCCATTATTTTTCAAAAATATTTATTACATAAATAACCAATATTAATGCATAATTAAATTCCTTTATTTTTATAAGAATTTAGAAATTTATTTCATATTTTTCTAATTTTCCTATAATTTTCTACAAAGTTCTAAACACCATTCCTTTTACGAAAAATCAAAATTACGCTTTCCTTTTGGGAATACGCTTTCCTTCTCGGCCGGGCGCTACTTGGGCCTAAGGCCGTTCTGTTCGGCTGAATCGGCCTACCAACACCATAAGTGGCCACGACGGCCACGATCAAATCATCTTGATCTAATGGCCGATAGCCATACCACTTCAAGGATTTAATCCTAGCCACTCGAATTGATCCGATGGCCAAGACGCGACCACGTCGCCTCCGCCGACTTCAGCCCACAAGACCGTCGTCTCCAACCCGTGGCCATGCGTCATGGTTGTTTTCACCGGAAAACGACACAACCGCCATTGGAACTCGCCGCGCCACTGTTTGAATTCTCTCGACTCGCTTCCGACGCCGCGAACCTCATCCTCCACGCCGCCAACTCCATCCGGCCAGCCAGCAATTGAGCTTTCGCCGACACGCCGCCAGCGCCGCCGCCGTCTTCGTGATTTCGTGGCCGCCAAGCCACGGAACACCTATATAAGGGCATCCTCGGCCCGTAATGACTCAAGCCACCACCTCAGTCACTCTTCCACTCTATACCTCGCCGAGCACTCCTCATGGAGCCCGTAGCTTCACCACCGCCCAACCTCGTCGCCGACCATACTCCGTTCACCTCTACCCAGCCAAGCCCACCTAGAGGTAGCCCGAACTCCTCTACCTCCCCGACCACCGGCCACTCTCTCGGCCACATGCATGCCAAGCAATGCCGCCAACGAGCTTCCTTCATGTCTCATCTTGCCAGTGAGCCCACTGTCAGTCACCCCGGCGGTGGGCCAAAGCCCATCTCGGCTCAATTCAAAGCCCATTCTTGTTCATTATTTCTTTTTCTTTTCTTTATTCGAGAAGGTTTTCAAAATTTGTTTAAAATATTAAAATAGCTCCAAAAATTCTGCCAAAATTTTCAAAAATATAAAATAATATGAAGAATTTATTTAAATTATTAAATCTGACATTTATATAATAAAATAATTAATAAAATTTCAAAAACCTTTTTCCTATAAGTTATTTAAAGTGGTAAAAAGAATAACTTTTGAAAAATTCCCTTTTTATTCTCAATTGGCTCTATCTCGGAACTCCAACATGAGAAATGTTGTCGACCCGATCTCTAGAGTTCAATTGATCCATTTTTTTTCTTTAATATATAAAAAAACCAAAATTTAAATAACAAATTCTCTTGCTATCCTGAGGAATTTAAAACTCTGTCAAAATTTTTCTTAATATCCCATTTTATAAAGAAAATGATTTTAAAACATAAAATCATCATTTTTCTATCTATTTTATTTAAATTTATATCTTTTTGAATCTTTGTTATGTTTTTGCTTTTATAGAAAATGACTTAGGACTACTTGAAACTTCGAGTCGGATTTTACGGAAGAATCTTTGATCTTGAACCGACAACCCAAGAAGAAGCGGGTTTTCTTATCCTTGATGCAATTTAATATACCTACATTTCTTTTACTTATTATTTATTGCATATATTTTCTAGCTATTTATTTATACATTCCAAATACAATTTTTATCCAAACCCCAATACCTTAAAAAGCCACCTAAAATAATCAACCTCGATAAAACCTAGTATAGGCAAAATATTAAAATTTGATTATCTCATGATAAGATGAAGGATTAGTGCTGTACAAATAAGTTACTTTGGATAACTTATTTGTGGTGGAAAAGTCAGTCTGGAAGATTGATTGTATTTATATAGAGTAATTCGGAAGCAGTGTTTTGTTATTTGGGCCCGCAGTACAAGGAAGTACCACTCAATAACACCAGTGGAGAGAGTGTGAACTCCTGAAATCGTTACTCTATAAACTATAGAAGCAAATTCGGAAGCAGTGTTTTGTCGTCTTGGGTTAAAGGAATCAAAGAGTTTGATTGACACTCAAGGACACTAGATATTTGCTCGATCGTGGTATGAGAATATCTAGATATCATTTGCTTCTATAAAACTTGGGCTTAATAAATAAGAATGACACAAATTTTGCTCCCATCCATGTAGTAGGCCACTATATGGGTAAAGTGGTAGGTTCTGCAGAGCTAATAACCAATTCATCGATGGACCTTACTTGGTATAAGAAGTTGTGTCAAATGGGTGATGCCTCTCTTATTTATCAAAATCCATGAATTTATTCTATGGAAAATATTGTCCGAATTGTAAATGAATAAGGATGGAGAAAGTTGATAGAATTTGTATTATTATGAAAAATTGTTTTAGAAATAAATAAGACTTTTAAAAATCTAAAATTTGCATGATCACCATAAAGCCTTAACTATTCCTTGAATAATGTCAACATATAATATTATTATTTTCTTAAAGAAACTTCTTTGGTATAAAATTTTTATACTTACCCATTACTTGGGAACTGTTCATTTAAATGAGCAGATTCTACTTATCTTCTGCAGATATTGAATTTTCTCAAGAAGAAATGGATCTCTTCGGTCAAGAATATTAAGTTTTCTTGTACACTCAAACAAGCTTGTAATATAGGAGAAATATAACTGTAAATTACTTTGTTTTGGTATTGTAATAAAGTTATTATTATATCAATTCTGAGGTTTTGTAACTTTAGGGTGATTAATTTTTCAATATAAAAGTATTGGAAATTGGTCGCCCACACCAACCATCCCCCAAAACCTAGCAGATCGATCTGCTACGAGCTGTTACAACTCAGAGCACGAGGAAGGAAGAAGAGAAGCTGCAGTTCGTCGTCATCTCCGCCAACGTGGTGAGGACCCATCTCCACGCTGCCGCCATCGCGACTTGCCGCCGCCGCCTTGAAGCGGCATTGCGCTTGCAGCAATTGCCGCCGTCGTCGTGCACCAGAGCCGTCGCCACGCTTATTGCCGCCGCTCGCTGCCATCGCATCGCCGCGTGATGCCACCCCATCTGTGCGCGTCATCACCAAGCAGCCACGCCGCCGCACTCACGCCATCGCCGCCCCAAACCGTCTTGACGCCGCCAGTGAACCGTCGCCCGCCGCCGCCGCCGCCACGCTATTACCGTTGCTTTCGCGCCACGCCGCTGAAGCCGCCACCGCATCAAGCCGCAGCCGCCATGACGTCGCTTGCCGCCGCCGCCACGCCGCCGCCGCCGCCGCCGCCGGAAGCCGCCGCCGCCTTGCCCTTTTTCTCTCTCTCTCTCTCACTCATTTGGTCTGTGCGTGTTGCACAGTGGGGTTCCTCCCCTTTAGTTACTAGGCAATAGACAGTAACCCAGCAGCCATGTTACTAGTTTTCTTCTTAATTTCCATAAAACAGTAAGCTTCCACAAATTATATCTAGAGAACCAAAACTCCGTTTCACATGAAATAAATTTTATAAAGTTTCTAAAATCAAATGCTATCTATTGATATTTTACTGTAATTTTTGTAATTATTATAATTTTCTGTTTGTTTATTGGTGCTATCGTTTTGCGTGTGTAGACGGTGTGAGAAACGGTGAAGACGCCGACGTTGTCGCTGAATTGCAGGACGATCTGCAGTATCTCGACCAAGGCAAGTTAGAAGCATGTCACTCCTAACTTTGAAAATATTTTTATTAGATGTTGAAATTGCATGCTATCTTTATATTTATTTTATGATAATGTGTAGCTAGTTCCTAATTACATGTTATTCATTTATTAGCATGTAATGATGTCCATTACTGCCCTATGTTGAATATTATGTCTTATTTATGCCAAGTTGATATTCGCTAGATTGCTTAGCACGAGTAGAGGTATCATAGCTGTTGTTATATTCCATCTGGGTTATGGTGCAAAATGAGATAGTGGGAGATTGTCGGGGTTTTAAAATCAATTAATCCACTAAAATCAACGTGACGTGAGTCGACCTGGGGTGGATTGCAAGTTTGGCTGGTTGCGTGAGGCACTTTTTGGGGTGCGGAAACCGCCCCGGGTTATTTAAGGACCGTTCCATTCGGTGGAATGTCTATTCCCGCATAACAGTACAGCCATGGGCGCTAACATGGTAAGGCCTTAGCTGATTAATTTGGGAAGCTTAGAGTTGGGTGTGTCACTTGAAGGTGTGGGTGTGGCTAGCTACTACTGCAGACCTGCAAGACGCACGAGGGGGCCACTAGCTTGGTGGAAGGCTGCCAGTGGATGAATCCTTAGCGGGCGGGCTCAAGTCTAGGTGTACCTCGTTAAAGGCTTAGTTGGAGTCTCCGAAAGGTGAATCCATCCCATGGGTAAAATATACCCTCTCTATAGAGAGCAAACTATCATGATAACCGTGCTCATGGTCAAGAGTGGGCGCATAACAGATCCACTGGTGTAATCTCATTGTTTTAATAATTTAATTGATGTAGTGGTTTGGCGGTGAGTGCCGAGCAGTGAGTGTCTTTTGGTTTATATCGCGAGGGCTATTCTGGTGTTAAACTGAAAAATATTGGTTTGTTAATTTAGCTTAAAATTTCAAACTGCAGTTTTTTCTAACTCATAGGAAAAGACTGTGAAATTAGCTTTATGCAAACAACCCTATCCTATTTTTGTATCCTGCATCATCATTTATAAGGACCTTGCTTGCTGAGTATTCGCATACTCACCCTCGCATATCATGCGGGGTTGTTCATTCCAACGAACAGGTGAAGGAACTGAAGAAGCAGTCTACGACGACGAGTTTGACGTGGGTGGCCAGGACTTATGGTTGCGATCCCCGGTCAGATGCCTGTGGCGTTTGGATGGGTTGCATCGACGCAATTTATTAATTTCCGCTATTCTGTTATCATTTATTTATTGTAATAAATGGCGCACTCTGCTTCTTCTGAATTGATGTTATTTCAAATGTAATATGTCTGTGGTACCAGCTTGATCCTTGGGACTGGTACAGTGGCACAGAGGGGTTTGGTCTGTACGGCCGGGTCCCGACAAACGGATTCGAAAAAAAAAATCATTTTTATTTTAAACGAAAATAAGCCCTAACCCAAATAAGATAAATAAGACGTTATAAGCTGACAAGAACAGAGTCTGAATCATAGAAGCGTAGTAGCAGCTAATTGTCTACGTCGTTTAGACCGGTTAAGATTCCAGGATTTGCAATTTCCTTTCAACCCTAAAAACCGAGATGGTCCCGATAGCGTTTTTTCATGTCTTCCGATAAAAAAGAAATCTTAAAAATCAAAATTCGAATGTAGCGTCAAAATTAATCAAAGTTGAAATAGGTTTTTTGCTAGGGCTTCCGAAAAGCCAGTTGATATCATCGAAAATTAACAGAGCGGGACTTTTGTCGAAGAGTTAATCGAAAAACTAACTATTTTCTCTTAAAAACCAGTCAATTCTCTTAGAAGACCATGAGTTTTTTCTAATTGACCCAATACCACGTCTCGTTAAATCTACTCCATTATTAAGCACTCGAGTGTCGGTTCACATCTTATAGCTTCCACCCCCTCTCCATCACTTGTCCCTCCCTCCTTTGGCCCCTTCCTCCATTGTCCACTCTCCTTAGGCCTTGGGCAACATGGTGCGTCGATAGGGAGGCAAACAACACGAATACAATCAGATATCCGTAATATTGTATCTGTATACATATTTTTCTTGGATATGGATAGTGCTAGATATAGATACGGACATGGATAGTATCGAATGCAACATGAGTAGTATTAGATACAAATACGAACAATACAAGCTCAAATATTGCTTGGAGTGAATATTTCTTTGAATAAAACACGTAGACTAGAAAAGAAGTGTCGAACATTCGATCTACACATATAATATGCGAAAACATGGGGTCAAGAATATAGGTCTTGCAGTGAATGAGTTTAGCACCACATACTTCAATGGTCTATAGCGAGCTAGCACATGCCTATTGAGCATTGACATAAAACACAATGAACAACATCGGGAAACTTGATATTATCTATCTCTTTCTTCGGATATACTATCTGTATTCATATCCAAACCTATCACTAAATATCCATATCTGTATTCATAACCATGACAAAAAAAGCCAAATATTCGTATAATTATCCAAATTGTTTCAGTCGGTCGATCGGTCGGACATTATCCCCTCTGTTGCATCCCTATGCGCCAGGCATGACCTAGGCGCGCCCGGAAGGTGGCGGCAATATAGCGGGCACGTATGAAAGATGGCAGTGACATGACAAAGGACCACGCGCCACCGCCAAGCTCAAGCAGCATCCATGGGCATTCTATGCAATGTTCAACTGGCAGGACCCGCAAAACGGAGTCAAGTCCCTTTTGTGCTTTACCTATACTAATCCCTAGATCAAGTAGCTAGTACACACAGATTACAGATCTTTGGATCATTGCCATTACAGTTCGAACAAATAT
Source organism: Olyra latifolia (assembly GCA_036346145.1). Taxonomy (NCBI): domain Eukaryota; kingdom Viridiplantae; phylum Streptophyta; class Magnoliopsida; order Poales; family Poaceae; genus Olyra; species Olyra latifolia. The sequence continues at coordinate 4,439,037 of CM070528.1, read as the reverse complement.
TATATCGAAGTATGCTACATGGTGCTAAATCAGAATACAAAATTTAGGCACGCATGCCCTACACAGCGGAAGTCTTACATTAACCAAAGTAAACTCCAAAACATTCCCCCTAGGCAAGACTGAAGGAAACGCGTTCTAGACGTCTAGGTAGTCTTCGTCGTGAACTCCGGCAGCGAAACATTCATCTTGGTGCATCTCCTCCTCGGGATACCATTGCTGATCATAACCTGCTCGTTGAAATGAGCAGCCTCACATGAAAGATGAGGGTGAGTATGCGAATACTCAAGAAGCAAAGCTGACTATATGCAACTAAGGCTTAACAAGGAAAAGGATAAAGTTCTTTTGCATAAAGTCAGTTTTGCAAGTTTTGCCTAGGGTTTATAAAAATGATTTGAAATGTGTTGAGGAAAACAACTATTTAAATCAGTTTCTGTGAAATCCTGGCCACAACCGGTTTTGCCTAACCTGGCTACTCACGGCACCTACCGTGCAAACATCCTTATCGCTCACAGCACCAATTGTGATGAGTAAAACAAAAACACACGACCACAATCATTATTTTCCTTTAAAACACCATTTTGAAAACAAATAGATAAGAAGTACCAATGAGGTAGCTCCCTTTCATCCATCCTTGATCATGGACACGGCTATCATGATAGTTTTACACTCTGCAGAGGTTGCATGCTTTACCCAGAAGAGATGGTTTCCCAGGAATCACCCAAAGGAAATGAATACCACAAGGCCTTTAACCAACATTCTCCTAGCCTGTCATTCTCTCTAAGAATTCCACCGCAGCACTAATAACCCTAGTTGGCTAAAGCCCCCTCTTGAGCCTGTAGAACCAGCACCAACTGTCTACTTCACCGACTGGAATGCCAAAACTAGGAGCCCGAAGAGTACTTAACCAAGGCTTACCCATACAAGCACTCGATGATCGCACCGTTGTATTATTTCGTCTACCTCAAGAAATCGGTTCTAAGGGATTAGGGTGAGTCCCACACTGGGCCCGAATCTCTTGTATGCCGCACCATCCTTGCAACCATCCACCCCGATCAGGTTTTGCAAAACACTTTTCCCGATAACACCCACTATCAACTAGCCCATTTACAAATAAATGACAACATCAATTGCCTTTTTAAAATCACATGGTTAAATTAGTATTCCATAGACTCAAGCATATGATTAAATGATCTAAATGGGCATTACTCTAAGCAGTAGTAAAACCTAGACAAGGGTGTGGCAATACATAATTTAAAGCAAGGAACATTTTATTAGAATTATTTCTTAATGGGAATCTAGCTAGGCAACTAGGTAATTAACATTTTTATATTTAGCATACATGCTAGTTGTCAAATTCTAGTAAAACATGTTTGCAAATCATGGGTTCAGAGGGTTCAGCACTTGCCTTGATCAACACAGTGGGAAAGGTACTCTGCTGCATTGGAAACGAACTCGGCACTCGGATCTAACGCAACAAAATAAAATAATAAATACAATGCAAAAGAAATAACAGAAATTGACATGTGTGCAAATGCATATGAAAAATTACAGAACAGTAGGTTTTAATTGTATAAACATTTTAAAATTGGTTTCATAATTTTAGGAGTTATATTATTAAAGATATTAAAATAACAAGTAACATTGTTTAAGGAAATTAGAAACTAATTTTTCGGCCTAGACCAACGGACTCGAACCAATCCGCACGGCCCAAACCGCGTCGGCACAAAGCTCGAGCGGCTTGGCCCGTGAATACATGTCCAGCCAGTGTGGGCATGGCCAAAGACGGACTAAGCGCGTCATGGCCCGCACGTGCTGCACTTTCTTTGCGCGGATGGGGCCGCTGATGTGACATAGCGAGGAGATGGCGGCGGCTCGGAAGCGGCGACGCCGGCGAGCATGGGTAGCAGCTCCGCCCAAGGAGGAAAAGGAGAGGGTCCACGACGAACCGACCGATGGGTTCGGCCCGACGCGACGGCCCGCGGCCATGGTGGCGGCGGCTCGTGGCGGCACGCAGCGGCCAGCCCAACCTGAATGAGGGAGAGGCGACGACGCGGCGCCAGCGGCAACGGCATGGGGAAGCCAGGGGTGGCGGTCCCGAGAGGCGGCGATGGGCGGCGAGGCCCGGCGGTGTTGCTGGCCTTGGAGGGGAAAGGCGCACGGCGGCGGCAGTTGCCGGCGGTGCTCCGACCAAATTGGCCGCGGGGGTGGAGTCTAAGGGCCCTAGGGGTGCTAAGGGCAGAGGGAGGAAAGGGAATTACCAGGGGCGACGAGGAATTCGACAAGGAGGGAGTGGTGGTAGCGGTAGAGTCGACAACGTCTTCGGCGCCCAAATCCGGCAAGCTCGGTCGACGAAACCTACGGTCGTAGGGTGAAACAGGAAGGGTGAAAACGGGTTCACGAGGGGGAGAGGAAGAACGTGTTCAAAGGGCACGAACAACGGAGCTCACCTCGCGATGAATTTGGAGGAGGGGAAGGAGAAAGGAAGGAGCTCGGGCCGGGAGATTTATAGGGGATTAGGAGCGAAGGTTAGGAAAGGGGGCAGATCTGCCAGGAGACGATCCCCTTGGCCGTGGGAATGGATCCCATGAAGGATTGGAGGATTTTGGGGATGGTTTCCAAAAGAAGGAGTGGAGGAAACTTCCTCCCTGCGCCTAGACAGAGGGGAGCTCGACCAGGAGAAGGAAAGAAAGGGAAGAAGGAAAGAAGAGGAAAAGGAAAGAGAAAAAGAAAAGTGAAGGAAAGGAAAGAAAGAAAGAAAGAAAAGGTGGGGTCCACTAGTGAGAGAGAGAAGAAGAAAAGGAAAATTAAATAATTAATTTATGTAGGCTTCAAAATATAGATAAATAATTATTTAAAGTTTAAAATGCGAAATAGCATTTAACAAATGTAAAATTTGTAAAACTAATATTAACATTTTATTTTGCACAAATAAAACCTTCTTGCAAACTTAAAATATATAAATATATCATACTTGCAATTATGTTTTGAGAAAATTTTATTTTACAAAGCATTTTAATAAGGAACATACTCATTTTTAAATATTTTTATATTTTTAAAATTTCATGCCATGCAATGCACATGATTTTGGTTTTGAAAATGAGGATGTTACATCAATGAAATATGTGTACTAGGAGATCATAGCAAGGTAAAAATAAAACATGGAAAAATTCCTTTTTTAATAAAAATGATAAACTATTTGAACACATTAATCCACTATTTTAAGGATTTTTGGGGCTTTTTTTAGATTTTGAATTTGAATTTCTAGCGGTTTCCTACCGTGGTTTCGGCTGCCGAGTTGCCCTTGCATTAGGGATGCAAATGGATCGGATACGATCGGATATCACTAATATTATATCTATATCCTTTTTTTAATACGGATCAGAGACGGATAGTGCTGGATACGAATACGGATATGGATAGTGTCGGATACAAATACGGATAGTTCTAGATACGAATACAGATAATATAAGATCGGATATTGCTCGGAACAGATATTTTCTTGGATAATACGCTTATTCAAAAACACATGTTAGAAAAAAAGAATCAATATATGTCTGAATACGATTGTCCCATACTAGCACAAAGATTTGCACTTGCGCTTCTAGATTCCATTCTAAAATAAAGGATACAATAACCAAATTAATTGACGAAGCACATACATGGTGACATGCATAAGACATGCATCACGAAGACCAAAGGGAAGGAAAAGAAATTGGTTGTGTTAAACAAACCTTGGTGCTAGATCAATAGTCCGTATATGCCTATATGGGATGCTCTTGGATCTTGGTAGCCTAGACCTAGAAGGATTTGTATCCTCTAACTTTAAGCTTCTCTACCGTGATCTCAAGAACCAAGACAAGAGAAATAGCATCGTTCAATGACACTTTGCTTTGCTACAAGTGTTTTGCTCTGATCGATGATCTTTAAATTCTCTGCCGTTATAGACACATATTACTATGCGTCTCTGACTTTGCTGCTGCAATGTCAGAGGATGCGCGTCTGACCTAGAAGGATGTCGATGACTAATCCCAGTCAGTAGCAGGTGCGACGGAGTCGGGAGCATGGTGAGTCGAGGCTGCGACAAGTGCAGCGGAGTCGAGGCCGCGACAGGCGCGTCGACGGGAGGGGCCGCGAGTGGGCGGCGGCGCCGGGTGTGGAGATGGCTAGTGGTGGCTACGGTTCCAGAATCCACTTTGACAATCGGAGCAACTGGACTGGAAATCTGAAACCGGGAGTGGAGACTTGCTTCTTGTCTTCTTAAGTTTTGTTTTTGTTCTTGGTGTTGATGGGCTGGTGATTGGTGTGGTGGGTCTAGGCCTGGAGAGTATTGTGGTTTGCTGGACTCTTGTGGGCTGTCTGGTAGGCTGACAGACGTCATAGCGCTTATAATGGATTCGGATAATGTCTATTTTTCTTCGGATATTATCTCTGCATTATCTGTATCCGTATCCGGCACTCCGTATCCATAACCTAAAAAATAACCGGATATCCGTATAATTATCCAAATCACTATCCAAACTGATTCGGTCGGTCGGTCGGAAATTATTCGCTCCGTTTGCACCCCTACCTGGCATAGTCGGTTTTCATGAAAAACAGACTTTTTCGCAAATTTGAAAATTTTATGACCTGTCTCTTGCTGAATCATTTGTTTTGTTTAATCTAACATTCGAAGGATCCATTGTTCGGAAAGCTAAATACTAACCGATAATGATCGCATGTATCAATTGCTTGCGCAGTTTGGCTCTGTTTCTTTTGGCGGTTTCTGGAGGTTGGCGGTTTTACTGTAGCAAATTTATAAGTTTTTGGAAAAATTTTTTAAATAATTCAAAAAAAAAATATAAAAAAGTTTTTTTTACTGTAGCAAACCGCCGGCCGCCGACCGTCGGCGGTTTGCAAAAAGAAACGGAGCCTTTGTTGCGAAATTTCCATGGCAACGCCACATCTTGCTTCGGAGCATGTTTGAAGTGGGTAAGTTGAATAAGTAAGCTGGTTGAGCTGTATGATAAGTTGGACTTTAAAAGGTTTTTCAAGTTACTTTTTAAAGCTGAACCACTTTGTTTATGTTATTTTTAAAAGTTTTTAGAGATGACTTTATAGTTAAAAAATTAAACTAAAAAAGTTCAACTTTTCAATATAGCTAAAATTAAACTTTTAACCCTAACCAAGCCATTCGGAACAATATTGTCTGGATAGAGCTGATGATAAACGGCGAGCTGATGATAAACGGCTCAATACAAAAGGTGAAATTAACACACCAAAGAGCCAGGCTCTTCTCGCTTGCCAATTGCCATAGTCCAACACACCGGACCAAGCCCAAGGTCCATCCTCTCGTCGGCTCCACACACGGACCAAGATCAAGCCCAAGGCCTTGGCCTGATAGATGATTTCCAGTCGAAAGAGGCCCATAAAGCCCATTCTTCTGTAAAATGCTGGTAGCAACAGGAGGCAAAGAAATAGGGAGATACATAGCAATCAAATCAGTAGAAATTGAATTGTGCTCGTCCATGTCTTTACAAAAATATTTTGTAGTCAATATAATATTACCCTTCAATTTAATTTCGGATTTCTTAGAACTAGGTTCTTTCTTCTTAGATAAGTTCAATTCTTTAGCCACAATCTGATTATCACTTTAAGTATATCCTCTCATATCTACTTTAGCTTTTTCAACATTAGTTTTGGTTATTTCAGCAGAGGTAATGGGGTTTAGCATAATTTGTTTGCCTTTAAACATGAGTGCATATTGATTAGCTCTACCATGATATACAACATCTCTATCATATAACCAATGTCTACCTAATAAAAGTGAGTATGATTCCATAGGTATAACATCACAATCAATATAATCATGTATGAACCAAGAGAGATAAGCACTCGTACAGTTTTTGTCACCTTTAACTTAACACAAGAGTTGAACCATTTAATCATGTATGGATGTAGATGTGGACTCGTCCGCCAGGCTTCTCGATTATGTCCATGCTAGCAAGGTTATTGTGATTACCTCCATCAATGATGGCTTGAACCGAGTGATCCTTGACAGTGAATTTTATTTTAAAAAAAGGTTATTGTGTTGGTTTTGTTCGGCAGCAAGTTTGACAACGAGAGTCATGTCCTTCTCCATCATTTCAGCACCCAATTTTATCCCTTATGTTCATCTTCACCATCCTTCTTCTCAAGTGGTGCGTGTTGCACATATTTCATTTGCCTTTACTCATTCTTGGTTGAAAGTAAAGTCCCATGTTAACCTTCTTATTTACCAATTTTGGCGCAATCATAGGAGATAGAGTTGCATCGCAAGAACAGATCTTCGTGATCAGGTCGATCATGTTTCCAACACGGTTAATAATGCTTCGTCGTGGTAGTTTAGTGATTATCGGGTTCCAATCCTTACGTGGTTGGTAGCCGGATCGTGAAGGTCACCGTAACACTAAATCGAATCCTATCCATTTTCATTGGAAGATCATACGTGTCTCCATCATTAATAGTGGAAGGAGGCGCCGTACTTGTATCCTTGCTTATGGTGTCCTCATCGGTCTCTGTGTCAGTGATTTGTGTATTGTGGGTGTGCATCCCAACATTTTGTGCATGGTTAATTATCAATATATATAAAGCTTCTCTGTTCTTCGTTCTACTGCATTTTGATGATTTGTTCTGTGTAACCACAAATTACGAAAAGTGGAAAATCTCTCAAGAAAAGGAAAAGCGAACAAAAGCAAACCATATGTAGTGTAAGCAGGAAGTAGCAGAGAATTTACGTGACATGGTTACATTGCACTTGGACTGTTGTACACCGCCGTACCTCAAGGTAGAGCTTATGCTTTCTTTTAGAACCCATAAAAGTCATGTTTGGTTCACGACTCACGTATCCAAGGTTCCAAACTCCAAAGCATGTGCTCACTGTCCCATTTAGAAGTCAGAACATGAGAATATGACATGAATTCGACAAAATTTTTGCATGAATCAATCTAGTCTCTACCAGACCACAGGAAATGAAGCAATATATTAAAATTTGGCTACTGATAATTGTCTAACAAACCCGAGCTTGGCACGCTGTAATACTTAAGGATAAGTTCGAGCATGCTAAACTATTCTGATCTTGAAGCAGGGTTTTAAAAATCGAAACCGGACCCGAAACCGCCCATCCACCGGGCCGGTTTTTTTGGAAAAAAACCGGTAAAAACCGCTAGAAACCTGTGGAAACCGCTCGAATTCAAATTCAAACGGGGAGAAAGCTAGCGGGCGAGGCAGCGGCCAAAACCGGCGGTTTTTGCCGGAAAACCGCCGGTTTTGGCGGTTTCCCGGCAGTTTTTAGCGAAAAACCGCTACTAAAACCAGGAAAAACGTGGAAAATAGAAAAAAAAAAAAAAAGAAAAGCGGTCTGAAAAAATTTTAAAAAATTGGGAAAAATCATAGATGGGTGAGATATATGTATTTGTAATTTGTTTAATTATGGGAAAAATTTGGATCAACCTTTGATAAATATCTGACATGTTGAGCATATGAATATGAAGTCAATAATTTGAACAAGGTAGTTTCCAACAAAAATATCAATATGAAGTCAATTTAAACATATCAATTTGAACATATCAATATGAAGTAAATAACATGAAGTCAATAATGTGATATGCATGGTAGTTTTCAACAAACACATATATTCGAACTAGTGAAAAATTTTGGCATGACCTTTACTAAATATTAGAGAGTTGGAACATTTCAACAGTAAGTGAAATGCAAATAAACATATATTGCATTGCATAAGATGATAGACATACATATATTGCATTACAGTATAAGCACTCCCTCAATATATATAGAACCAAATTAATTCATACCAAAAATTTTGGGAGCATTAGTACGCATTCCATCCCATAGCTTGCCTAAATTGTGTGAAGTGAGAATGGTTAGTATAGTAAAAAAATTGTGAGAGAAAATAAATATGAATAAATCACCTGTTGTAATCCTCAGTAGAGAACAGAATTATTCCCTGTTGTTCCGCCAACTGCACTTTATATCCATGCCAGGACAAACCGGTCCACATGCTCATTCAACTCCACTCATTGAAATGATAGGTATATAATTCCCCTTCTACCCACTCATAGACATATCGAGCACGGGGCTGTGGTGGTGCAACTGGCATGTTTGCATAGGAGGGGTAGCCGTAGGACTCAGATGTCGACGTGCTTGAGCTATCCTGATGGGGATCCACTGAAATGGAATGCCTTCTATGAGTACCTTGACCTGTTGAGGTCTCCCTCTGCGACGTAGGCATCCCATGATCTTGGTCCTGTGTGGCCCATCGAAACTGGCTCTCCCCTGAAAAGCGTAGGGGAGACGGAGGCTGCTCAGTGTGTGACCCAGTCTGTCCTCCCTGTCCTTCACCATCGTCATCTCCGCCGCTCTCTGCGGAAGAGCTGTCGTCGAACTCTTGGTACGGTGGACTCCTGCCAGAATCATCTGTGCTCTCATCGTTGTCCACCATGACGGTACCAGTCTTTCCCTTCCCCTTGACCTTAGGATTTTTTGGGACCTTTGTAGCTAGTTGATTTTTTTGCTTTCTTTTTCCGATATGCGTGTCTCCCACTGTTTTCTCAGCCCAATCTGCAATTTCTGCAGGCTTGCCCTTTCCTTTCAATTGTGTAGTATCCACTGAATATGTGACAAGTGTGGAGGGGATTGGAGAGTCCGTGTCGCTGTCATCTTCATCAAGCTCCGGTGGGGCGTTAGACCTACCATGCTCCATCCACTTTCTGATGGGGTTGTCATGGTCAGTCAAAGTAAGGTGGACAAACCGGTCAATTGGATCCTCTTCAGGTTGTGTCCACTCTGGCTGTTGTTGTGCCAGTCTAAGCCTAAGATTGTAGTTCACATAGCCTGCCACCATGTCCTCTCGTCTAAACTGCTCTTCGACCTTCTCTCTCTTTCGGTCCTTGATCTTGTCCAATTCCCGATGGAAATACTGCCCCACATTGGGGAGAACAGAGTTGTAGCTAGCAACATCCTTCCCCCGCCCTGCCAAATGGTGCTTCAACCTGGATGCTCCCCCCCGCCTTTCTTTGTTTTTTGATAGTAATTACATTTGAATCCTTTCCCTTCTGGAGTCCCGAGGTGTGGGCCCTGGCTCCGAAGAAATAAAATCCAGGACCCATATTTGTGCACATAGCATTAGATCAGGATCAAACTAACACCGCACATAAATAATACATTGAACTGGGATCAAACAAGCCATTCTTTACCAAATATATTACATATACAAACCAAAAGTAACATCTAGGTCGGACATGTTATTACAAACAGAAATCCAAACTACTTTTGAACAACTAAACAGAAGCGGAAGCAGCGGGGCGGCAACAGGTGAGTGACTGGAGTAGACCTTTAGCCTTCGTCTGATCCATCTTCTTCTACTATGTCGTCTCCGTTGAAGCAGTCGTACGGGTCTTCGTCGTCTTCCTCTTCACCTAAAATGTGAGTGGGCGTGAGTGTGAGCACAATCAACCGCGCTCGTGAACTAAAATCTTGTTGGATGCAGTTGAGAGATGCAAGGCCAACTTTGGTGGGGTGATAGATATATTTTGTTTGCTGAAAAACATGCTTTAAAACATTTAGAGTTGAAAATCCTATTGTATAAGACATTTGTAAAAATTCAAAGACGTATTGGCCCATATATGTATGCCAAAGGTATTGAATACCAACAGAACGGCGATATCTCCACAATCGGCAGCCTAGCTCCCATCGCCATGGTGAGCTACCTCCGACGTTATGGCGAATCCATGCCCATATTACTCAGGTGCACGATTCCCATCTTCTGGCGAACCCGTGCCCATACATAATTGGTGCACGTTTCCTAGGTAGTGGCGGTGGACTCTCCCTCTTCGCCAAGAGGTGTGATCCCCTTGAGCTCAACTAAGGCCTGGATTCTCAGATCCAATCAATAAATTCTCGAATGATTAGCGACTTTGTTCACACTCAGGCTAAGCAAATACCCGAGTGTATGGATTGTTTCTTTGGCTAGTCGAGTGCAAGGAATTCTCCGGAACGGGGCTCGTCACATTTCCATAACTATGTACTCAAGATATTCACTAAGATTAGACTGTCCAACACAAAGCCATTCAGATGCTTGAGTGTCGTAATCTTAATCTGAGGAATGTAACTCTGTCGTGGTACACGTCATGCAAATGATGGGACCGTACCTTAGAGGTACCTGCTCCGCGTACGGTGTTTGTTGGAATCAATTAGTATCGTTGATAGCAGGCTATACCGTTGCACTTGCACCGTTGATAGCGACTATGCCGTTACTTAGATTGATTCGTCATCCTAAGGCCGTACCGTTGACAACTAAGAAAATGGTCCATGGACTCTAGACTTAAGCAGGTCTAAGCCATGTTTAAAGGCTCACTAGCCATAAAATTTAGTTTTCTAAACCTTAGGTTATCAAATGATAAGATAGGAAAAGTTAAGATAAGGGGTTATGCTTATCAGCATAACTCGCAAAGAGGGATTAACTAGACTGGCTCTATTAGCATTTGGAAAATATCATAATATGTTTAGAAATCCATATTTGGCATGCAACTATCAGTATAAATCAACACAGTTCAAAAAGAAGAATCAGGTAAATAGGAATGGTCAAGGAATTTTAGCTCGCCTGTTTCTTCGTAATCTGGATCTTGTACTTGATCTTCTTCCAATGGGTCGTCGGTCGTCTCGTTCTCTAGATTATTAAATAATCCAGAATAAATATTTGGCAATAGATAGATATGGGTTGTTAGGGAAAAGGGTTATTTGTAATCTCGCGCAGATTTTTCCTACTTGTTAATTTATCTATTTATTATACCTAATATATAGGTTTTGGGGTGAGAAAACATATATAAATTAAATTGGAATTGAATTTTTAGTAATTTTATAAGTCTATGTATTTTTACCCTTAAATTTTGGCATATATATATATATATATATATATATATATATATATATATATATATATATATACATACATATTACCTTAGGTCTTTCTTATTTAATTTATTACTTAGTTTATTTAGTTTTCAATTTTCACAGAAGTAAACCTTACTGTAAATCCCAAAATTTTATTTTTATTAAGTTCCTTGAACATTGTAGTATTTTATAGAATTTTTGCATAATTTTTGAAGGTCGTTTGGTATTTTTAGAAATTATAAAGCAATATACACGTTTCTTTTCTCTGTTAATTGAATTGGAAAATCTTAGAACGATAGAATCTGCTCGGCCGTTTTGTTCGGAGCGATTCCTCACATGGAATCGACCTCTACCACTTAATCAGTCATGAGATCGGCCACCGTTCAGCGCGTCTTGGCTTACTGACACTACCTGACTTAACGCGAGAGCGGCCTGGCGTTTCACGTCGTCGCCGGTGACGATGGGCTCCATCGGTCGGCGGTGGCGAGGCGCAGCGTGGGCTAGTGGTCCACGGCCGAGACCGAAGATCGGGTGAAAGCGATTTCACCGGTCGTCTTCCGTATGGGAAAGCGACTCCAACGGGAAGGCGCGGTCACTTGACCTGACGGGTGGGTCCACGAGCCCACATGTCGGTCTCAATGAGAGAGTGCCGGATTTTAAATCTCGCGACTTTGTTATCTTCAGGTCCCACTGGCGGCGAGGAGGAGGAGCACCGCCACGGCGGCGTTCTAGGACGCTATGGGACCGATCTCTTCCGCTTTATGTGTCCTACGGGTATAGGGCACCTAGGCGCAGGTTGTCCCGCCGGGGATTTGGCCGGCGGTGAGCCGGGACGGCGGCGCCATGGCTGGAGCGGCCATTAGCTACGGTGAGCTAGTTCTAGGGCGATTTGGGCATGTTTTATTTCGGATTTTTTTTATTAAAAAGCATCAGGGAGCTTTGTGCGATCTTACTTGATGCTCGGTTGGGGTTGAAATGGTTCGGGTTGAGCTAGCGACGGCGAGGCCAAAAGCGGAAAGAGGAGGCTTCGTCGGCGGCCTTCCCTGGTGTCCGAAAGCTCAGTCTCGCCCCCGGGGAAGGTGGGCGACGACCTGGGGATGCTTCAGTCCGAAGACGAGAGCTCGAGTTGCTTCTGTTCGCCGGATTTCGTGAAGGGGGTGAAACGGACCGGAAAAGGAAAACGGGGAAATTGGACGTCAAGCTCCCTTATATGGGGTCGATGTTGCGGCTAGGGGCAATCCCGACCTTCGGGCGACGAGGATGGCACCGGAATTTCACCTTCCCAGGGTGGATTAGACCGGGATTACGCCCGAGGCGGATTGGGTTACGACGGCGAAGTAAATCTCGCCACCGAGGGCTCTGTGATGATGGCGCGAAGGAGGAGGTGGCGCGACGTGGCGGTTTCCCCCATGCTGACTCCTCAGCATGGGTCGGACTCAAGCCGGGCGGTCTTGGCACAGAACACAGACGGCCGGTCGGCCCGGCAGTGGAGACCGAGCGAGGAGGAAGGAAGAAGGAGCATGCTTGGGTTGGGCCTAAATTGGGCTTGTTCGGCTGGGCGGTGTGGTGGCCCAAATTTCGGCTGAGGAGGAAAATAAGAAAAGAAAAGAAAAAGGAGAAGGGAAAAAGTAATGGGGGACTAGGCCCATTAGAAAAATTCACACAAAATATTCAAAATTCAAATTTTAAAATGCTGTAAATTTTTGAGTTGAAGTTTTCTGTTAATATTCTTATTAAAGAAAATTTTCCTTTTGCTAATAATTTATCTTGTTATTATTTTCCCTTATGTGTTTATTTTAAAAACTTTAATTTCTTACCCCTTCCTTACTCTTTTATAGTTTAAATATAGTTTATTTATACATTTTAATTGTTTTAGGTTTATTTCTAATTTATTATCTTTGTTATTTTCTTTTATTGAAATTGGGGTGTTACACGTGGTTCCAGACCTCGTCAACTGCCCTGTCCGACATCGCGTAGCAATTCCTGAAAACAACCACAACCACATTTACAAGTGTATTAGTAGTATACTTCGCCATATACTACCCAATTAGAAATCACTACATGTACTTAGCCATGTACTACGAAATTACAGATCATTATATGTACATCGATCTACCAACAATCTATAATTATTCTATAAATGTGCTTAGCCATTTACTAGCAACATTCTATAATTATTCTGTAATTATTCTATACATCTAGCAACATTCTATAATTATTCTATACATGTACATCACAAACATTGTATAATTAACCAACAAACCAATACATGTCATGCTGACTTTTTCCTTGAAGCACTTCATGTTCAAATTATTCTACTATCTACACACATAATTACATGAACTTAAATTTTAGCAAAATTACTAATTCTAACATTCTACCAAAACCCTGAACATTCTACAGAATTCCAAAATTACTAATTACTAACATTCTACCAAAACCACTTAAAACATGAACTTAGATCTTAGAAACACACACACACACACACACAGATAGATAGAGAGAGAGAGCGAGAGAGAGAGAAAGGGACCGGGAGACGGTTTCTCGCACCTTCGGAGCGGCTAGCCGATGGTCATGGCAAGGCTTTAACCATGGTATGGGCAAGCGGCAAAGCACGGCGGGTTCCGGCAAGGCGATGGTGGTCAGGCGGGCACGGTGAGAGGAATCCAATGGTATGGGTCACGGGCAGGGAGAGCAGCAGATGCAACATGCATATAGGACAAGGGTCATGGGAGTACTGTACATGAAATAATAAACATCACTCCTAATCACTCCCCTAAACATAATTACCGGTCTCAATTTAAAATTTTGCTTCATACAAATTGTTCTACAGACCTTCTAGTTTTTTATAAGATTTTTTTTTCATTTTTTTTTAAAATCAAAATCAAAATTTTGAATTAGCCTAGGGAAAAACCGGCGGTTTCTCAAACCGCCGCACAGCGGTTCGGCGAGAAACCGCCAGTTTTACCGGTTTTTCATCGGCTTTTAAAACCCTGGCTTGAACGGGTATTCACGTCTTTAGGCATGTGGGTCCTACATGTTAGGGACATAAAAGCAAATGCCTCAAAAATAGAGGATACTGATCCTCCCTAGAGCAGCCCATCTTGCCGCGCCGCCGCCGCCGCCGCCGGCCGTGGCCTCCTCCTCTTCCCCTTCCTTCCACCTCCTCATCCCTCTCCCGTTCCTCCTCTTCTTCCCCTTCCTCCCACCTCCGGATCCGGTGGTGGGCGGATCTGGCGATGGGCTTGCGGCCGACGGCGGCTCGAAGCTCCGTTAGGCGGCGCCACGTTCTCCGGCGGCCCTCTGAGAGCCGTCTGGCGGCGCCGGCGCGATCAGCCACAGACTCGGTGCTCTCGCGACTTAGTGCTCCCGACCTGCGGTCCAAATACCTGCACCCGTCCTCGGGTTCGGCCATGGCGACCAAGCACGTAGTCCTCCGACGACGACTCCATCTCCCCAGCGCCGCCGCTATCTTCATTGCTGCCGGCGGCGGCCACGAGACTCTTGTTCTTGACGCCGAACTCCACGCGCGGTCGGGGAGCAAGACTGCCAGAGGCGTCTGCGCCTTCACGGCCCCGACGAGGCCGCAAGAACGCTCCTTTTCGCTGGTCGTCGGTGCGATCCCAAAGACGTTGGTGAGGCCATGCGGGCCAGCGCACCCATCGCACCACGGCCGGCGCTTCTTGCCACCGTTGCCGTCTCCCTCTCCATGTCCTCGTCGGCTTCAGCTCCGTCTCGATCTTCCTTCGTGTCCAACGCCGTCTCGTCGTCTTCGCACCCTCCCTTCCCCTCGTCTGAGCAGTGGGCCGAGGCCTGTGGTCCTCGGTATTGTCTTCGGTGGGCGGCTCGCCTCAAGGTGCTTGTGCTTGCGGGTCGATCAAGGTTGCCGGTTCCGGTCGGGTCTAAGTTTGTCAGCAGTGGAGCACCTGGTGAAGTGTCGTCGCGGTCCCCCTCCTCTGTGGCAGTGGCGTCCTCTCTTCCCTTGGTGGCTTGGGCTGAGACGTCGCCGTCGTCCCCTTCCTCTGTGGCGGCGGCGTCCGTTCCTTTCCCTGGCAGTCTGCTCTGATGGCTTTGAAACCGTTCGGTTCGGGTGGTGGCAGCGGTCTGCACGTCTGTAGTGGAGCGTCAAGAGAAGCGTCATCGTCATCCCCCTCCTCTTCGTTGGCGACGTCCGCTTTTCTCCTTGTCGGCTGTGTCGAAGCGTCACGGTTGTCCCCTCCCCTTGTGACGACGGTGTCTGTTCCTCGGCTTGGTTGTCTTTAGCGTTGGGACCCCTCCCCCCTTGGTTTCCTGAAGCGTTGGCGTCCGGCAGGGGGTCTCCGGTCATAGGCCTGCTTAGCTTCCTCCTAGTGCAGCTCGCGGGGTGTAGGTGCTCCGGGTGAAAGCCCTGTCCAGCTTCTTGCTTGGTTCAACGATGGCGGCACTCTCGGGTGTCGTTCCCTCCTTAGAGGCCTCGTTGTGGTGCCCCTACCCCCTAGAGTACCTTCGGATGAAAACCTAGGTCTGCGCGGGCGACGGCAGCGACTTTGTCGTCGTATCCTTGCTGAAGGCGTCGCCCTACAGATTCTTCGCGCTATTGGTTGGCTAGTGGCTTTGTCTGTGGCTTCCCTGTTGTGGGCGGGCGTCATCCTAGGCCGTGCATCCTGCCTGGTGGTGGCGGTCTTCTTCTTCAGACTCTGCGTGCACTGGGGTGCGGTTGTTGGTGATGGTCGCTGGCGCTGTTGGTCAAGCATCCCGTGCAGCGGTGACAGATGATGTCCCTTCCTCTCTTCTGTCGTCTCATCCGAGCATCCTGTGCGGCGGTGGCGGTTGACAGCCTAGTTGATCTTCGCGTGCTCCGCTTCTCAGTCGACAGCGGTGTTACTAGGGTCTTGGCCGTGCATCCCTCGTGGCGATGCCGGTCGGTGTTCTTCACAAGACCAAAGAAGCGTTGTCATGAGGCGATTGTTCTAGGTGTTGCGTGCTGGTGTGTTGTGGCCATTGCTCGGCGAGGTCGTTGTCTTCTTCCCCTCCCCCTTCTGTCCTCCTTCTCCCTCCCCTGTACCCCTCTCTTTCTCTCTAATGGTTGTACAGTTTCTCTCCTTCTTGAATGGAATGGCAGAGCTCCTGCCCTTGTGTTCAAAAAAAAATAATGTATTGAACTGATCTGGGTGTCAAAAACATGCCACGCATCACATTGAACCGATGCAATGATTTTACCCCCACTGGATTGGATTGGATAAGTTCCTCTTTCTAGGTGGGTCCCATTTCCATATCATGCTTAAGAAAAACCTTACCTCTTGATTCGATATCATTCTGTACACATCCTGCCTCCTCCTGCTCCAATCGCCACCTCCACCATCTTTGCCCACGTCGTTAGCTAGCACAATGCCCAAATTCGAGGAGTTAATAGTGCTATGAGTTGGATCTAAGGTGCACAGGTGACGCTAGATGCATCGATTCCTCTTTCTAGCTATGTGGGTTCCATATGATACGTAAATCTCATCCGTAATCCCTGATTCCCCCAAATCTCTCCTCTCGCTCCAATCGCCGCCTCCTTCTTTGCCCAACTCTTGCTCCTATACCCTTGCTCGCATCCTTAGTTAGCACGATTGCTGAACCAAGAAGCACATGACTGTCAATTGGGTCCAATGAACATACCGTCGACCGCTATGACCATCGGATACATGGAGATTGGAATCATATCCATCACAAACCGCCTTTCTTTATGTTGACGGGTGGGCTACCGATCACACGAAACCAAATCAAGACTAGAGTTTGGTTTCAAAATTTTTCTTTATTTGAGTTGACTATATCAATCCGATCCATAGCCTTCGACTTCTTATATCTAATCCGCCAAGAGTATATGAATATATGATGCGTATTGCCAACGGCCCAACTGGACAGCCTCCCGCAGGCCACGCGCGTCACCTCCCTCCGTTTCCAATTTCCCTCCTATTCATTTCACCCCATTCCCGCCTCGTTTTCCCTCCTCCACCCGCCGTGCGATATATCCCATCCTCCTCCGTCGTCCTCCCGCTCTCCCGTACCAAACCCGCGCCCAAATCTCTCTCTCCCTCTCCCCCCTCCCTGCTTCACTCCCCGATCCACGCGCATGGCGCACCCGTCCATCGACCGCCGCTTCCGCTCCCCTGCGTCGTCGCGCAGGTCCTCGCCGCGCGCCGACGATGAGCGGTCGTCCCTGAACCATCGCTTCCTCCGCCCCGGCGCGCTCGCGCGCCTCCGCGACTCCAAGATCATCGCCCGGTCCCTCCGCACCGCCGCATCCGCGTCCCCCGCGCGCCTCCTCCCGCCGTCCTCCCCTCCCCCGTCTTTTGCGCCGGCGCCGGCGACCGAGGACGGTGGCGGCATGGGGGCCGTGCCGCACTTCTTTGGTGGCATGAGGGGAATGCGGTACCCGCTGCGGAAGAAACTCGCCGCGGCCAGGAGCGTGGTGTTCCTGCCGCCGCCGACGTCGCAGGACGCCGTGGAGTTGTTCTTGGATGCGTTCGCGGCGGCGCCGGCGGGGCTGGTCCCCGCACACTGAGGACTAGTTTTGTGGCGGGCTGACGCTCTGTTTATTCACTCCGGTAGATCTGTGCAGATGACTCTCTTTAGCGTCCTGTTTTATTAATTTTGATTTTCAGGAGAAATAATCTTGGATTTGTTTTTTCTCTGTTAACGTAGATATTTGATTTGTGGTTTCGACATTGCGAGATTAGTTTTTAAATAACAATTTCAGTTAAATTTGTTGTACCACTATTCACAAGATTGAAAGAATTCGTGCTCCACAGTGATCTTTCCTTTTTTTAGACAGCATTTAATATACATACAACATTGAAATTTAGTGCAACAAGGTTTAATGTATATAGCAAGTTGTCATGTCATCTTTTTTTTAGATAATTACTTTCTTTATAGGCAACTTATTTCTATATATAACTACCTTAGTTTTCATGCTACAATCGATTACAAATATATGGACAGTTCTTTTCTTTTTTTCTCTTTTCTTTTATCCGCATCAGCAAATAGATGATATAGCAACTCTTATAAACGGCATCTGTCTATATATTGTACATGCTCTAATAGGTCTTGCGCAGGAATTTACTTGCTTGAGTTGCAAGTGCTATAGATTTGGCATTAATGCCGTTCATAATGTACTCCCTTTTTGCACGTCAACGTTGCTACCTCTCTCTTGGCTCTCTTGGGGCCAGCCTTGCTTCCCTCTCCACGTCAAGGTTTCAAAAATCATCGATAAATCGCGGCAAATCGCGATTTACCGTGAAATCGCGGTGGCTCGATATCGGCAAATCATGAATTGAATTCAAAATTTTGATTCAAAACTTGAAATCGGTTTGGTTTGATTTATCGAAGAAATTGGTCGATTTATCGAAGAAATCAACCGATTTTTGTTTTCAAACGATTTATCGAACAAATCGGTCGATTTCGACTGATTTATCGAAAAAACAAGCGATTTCTGATTTTTAAACCTCCGATTGATTTATCGAAGAAATTGGTTAATTTATGGACAAAAATTGTGATTTTTCGAAGTTTGGCTCGAGATTTCAAAATTTCAATACCGATTTTTTGTTTTCAAACAATTTATTGAAGAAATCGACCGATTTATCGAAAAAACAAACGATTTTTTATTTTTTAAACCTCTGTTTGATTTAAATTTTAAAACTCAAATTTCAACTGATTTTTCGCGATTTGCTGCGGCAAATTGAAAATTGGACCCGAGGGATTTTTGGGGTAAAATCAATTTTTGAAACCTTGCTCCACGTAAGCCAGCCTGAACTTCTCAGCGATTGATAATTCATGCGGAGCATTTGGGTGGGATGGAATGGTAGTTCTTCGAGGGGCAGCACAAACTGCCCATGTTTTAGGGTCAACATCGTCGACTATGGAGTGGTCCAGTGGTATGCTTGCCAATACTTCACTTGGGACCTTGGATCCCCTGAGGTCAAAAGGTGATTGCTGTGGGTTGACAGTAATCCGAGGACATTCGGTGGTAATAATTTCCCTTGAGTTATCATCTATCTTTGGCTGTGTTGGAGCCTACTGCGAACTGGGCCATGAGATGGGCTCACAAACACGCAGCGATCAGGCTTCCCCAGCTCTCAATGGACCTCAAGGCTCAACTGGAGCAACAACAAAGGCTCGAGGCTAACTCAACCCAAAAGACTAGTCCATTAAGTGATGGACACCCCGCCTTATAAGTCGTGCTCCTCCATCATCGTTATCCGATGTGGGACTAAACCCAACAATCTTCCCTATCACACACCGGACAACTTCGTCCTACACCATGTGAGTTCCATAGGAGATGGTATCAGACCACTTCATCACATTGGACCACTTCGTCCGATACCATCGAAACGGGTTCAAACCTAGCTCTGAGATACCACTTGTTAGAGCCCACTGCGAACTGGCCCATGAGATGGGCCCACAATCACATAGCGATCAGGCTCCCCAGGTCTCAATGGGCCTCAAGGCCCAACTAGAGCAACGACAAAGGCTCTAGGCCAACTCAACCCAAAAGACTAGTCCATTAGGTGAGGGACATCTCCGCCTTATAAGTCGTGCTCCCCCATTATCGTTATCCGATGTGGGACTAAACCCAACAGGCTGTAAAACAGGAAAAAGATAATGCACACAGGATGCATATGTTAACAGTGAATACACAGCAAAACCATTTAAAGAAAATGAGAGAACTTGCGTGCATATCCAAACTAGCCATCTTAAAGATTCCGCACCGCCGCCAATATGTACCATATCAAACCAACCTTATATCCAACAATCTTTTCCTTACCACCAACCTATAGCAATCTTCCTGTCTTGACTTCTAAATGTGTTCGTAAGGTTAAGGTTAACACATTCACAGACTCAACAGCAAACAAGGAAAGTAACGTAGATTCTCAATTCTCAGTATTGCCTAAATGGCTAAATGTTTGCATACCTTCAATTCTATTTACATCAGAAAGATTCAGAACCAAAGCAAAAGAAGAAAATTATAGTTTCTAAGAGTTGCTTCAATGCCTTCTAAATTTGAAGAAAATATTAGGAGTAAAACAGCAGAAAAAAGGGAGAATGCCCCATATTCTAAATCCAAGCAGCATTTCAGTTTTCAAACCATGAAGGCACCAGCTGATAGTAATTACAAGAATGCATACACATTTTATTTACATACAGTAGATGCCATGTAGAAAAATTTAGCTTAAATTAGAAAATATAAGGTAAACTCTATCTAATAAATTGAAACCTCAAGTACACATTTTATTTTGGTAGTAAGGCAACCCAACCAAAGTTGGTGATGCATATTAATAATTTTATGTGGGATGGAAAGAAGGCAGCAAATTCAGAAATGTCACTGATCATACATTCAAGATGCTGACTGAGGATGCCCAGGCACAGAGTAACCAATTTCCAAGGTCCAGCCTTCTTTGTGGGAGAATCTGAAGTAGTTCAAATTTGCAAGTTTATTTGTGCATATTATAATGCAAATTTAAAAGCTGCAACTACAAGGGCAGTTTAGATTAACCAAAAAAGGGCTTGTGGTGGTGCGAGCTTTCTGAGAGGGAGAGAATGCCCGTAGCGAGGGTGCCACACGTGGCGTGGTTGGTACTAGAACAATCTTAATTCTTTAATTAATATGACGATCGGCTCACCCTTTATATAGGACGGTCTCGTAACAAATTTATCTAAAAAATAGCAATTGAAACTAACAAACCATATCAACTAACAAGCCTAATAAATATTTAAGCGTGTGAACAGTACTTTCAGCATCAAATCTAATCCTATCCTATGCCTGTTAAGACCCACATGCACATAACAGGGCTAAATTATTCCATTCTACATGGCAAAATAAATTTGTTTTGAGCTGGTTAACACCAATAATGATAGTTTCATTATTGGCCAGATAATTAGTCGCGATTTGGCAAGCATGGTGGCTGACAACTGTTGGATATTGCCTGGCTAGGCAGAAAAAATTATAGAAGTACAAAAGTCAATTGAAAGGAAGGATGGGTTTTCAATTTCGGTTCAATAAAAACTCATCTATAATATTCTTGGCACTCCACCAGAGCAGCTGTGATATATAAGCTAGATGCGGGTTAAAAAAAGGCTAGTACTATATCTGGAAATCATCAATTAATGATTACAGAACAATAAGAGGAACATCATGGCATTACCTTTTGCTCTAGCTTTTCGCTACTTGCAGCGATTGTTACTTGCGGCGGAATGAAACTCAAAAATCTCTTTGCATATATCCTTATGGGAATTATTCAAGTGACACACAGAACCCCAAAGCAACAGTTAGCCCAACATTTTCATTTTCCAGGAGACAACCCAATTGATCACGGAAACGCTAAATAGTCACTTGAGACACCAAATTCAGCGGGACAACAATAACTAGTATCACAATTAGCTAAGAAATCAGCTTAAAATACTGAAATAGTGAACGTATTCGAGCAATCCGTTTGGCATAAGTATTAACAGATTAATTTACTTGAACCAGGAACAAAAATCGGGAGCTTACATAAGGAGGCTGCCGGTAGCAAACTCGTGGGCTTCTGCCGTGTCGGTTCATGTCACTTGTCCTTCTGTCCTTGCTCCCTCCTCCATTGTCCACTCTCCTTGAGCCTCTGGTAGCATAGCGTGCCAATAGGGATGCAAACAGCACGGATATGATCAGATTTCAGTAATATTGTATCTATATCAATATTTTTCTCCGATATGGATAGTGCTGAATACGGATATGGACAGTATCGGATGCAACATGAATGGTATTACATACAAATACAAATAATATAAGTTTGAATATTGGTTGGAGTGGATATTTCTTCGGATAAAACACGTAGACTAGAAAAGAAGTGTCGGACATTCGAACTACACATATAATACACGCAAACATGTAGTCAAGAATATAGGTCTTGGAGTGAACGGTTTCACCGGTGATGAGTTATAGCAATGCATGCTACAATGGTCTACAGCGAGCCAGCACATGCCTATTGAGCATTGGCATAAAACACGATTAACAACAACCAGAAATTTGATATTATCCATCTCTTTCTTTGGAAATACTATCTATTTTCGTATCTGAACCCATCACTAATTATCCATATCCGTATTCATAACCATGAAAAATAGCCGAATATTCGTATAATTATCCAAATTATTTTAGTCAGTCGATTGGTCGGACATTATCCCCTCTGTTGCACCCCTACGCACCAGGCGGTCCTAGCATGACCTAGGCGCCCTTGGGAGGTGGTGACAATATAGCGGACACGTATGAGAGACGATAGTGATGTGACAAAGGACCACGTGCGTGCCCAGCAGCATGCTGCCAAGCTCAAGCGGCATCCATGGGCGTTCTATGCAGTGTTCAACGAAATATGTAGGGGGTGTTTGGCAGGACTCATGCTCCAATTTTTCAGCTTTACTTCACAATTTTACTATGAAGCAGATCCACAACTCTATAGAGCACCCTTCAAGCCGCTCCACAAAAATGAACCGTAAGGAATGTTGCTCCATGGAGTTGCCTGCTCCAGAGTTATGTAGAGTTAGAGCGTTTGGCATTGCTTCGGGACAGAGTTGAGAGTTGGAGCTCTGCCAAACACCTCCGCATACTAGGAGATCCTAACAAGGGAAGTCTTTTTTTAAAAAAATTGATAAACTATTCGAACACATTAATCCACTGTTTTAAGGATTTTTGGGGCTTTTTTTTTACATTTTGAATTTGAATTTCTAGCAGTTTCCTACCACGGTTTTGGCTGCCGAGTTGCCCTGGCATGGTCGGTCTTCATGAAAAGCAGATTCTTTTTTTCGCAAATTTGAAAATTTTATGACCTGCCTCTTGCTGAACTATTTATTTTGTTTAATCTAATATTCAAACAATCCATTGTTCTTTAAATATATCTGGACCATACCTGTTCAAACGGAGACAGTAGAAAAAGCTAATACTAACAGATAATGATCGCATGTATCAATTGCTTGTGCAGTTTGTTGTGAAATTTCCATGGCAACGCTGCTGCAGCCTGCAGGCCATGGCATCTTGCTTCGGAGCATGTTCCAAGTGGGTAAGCTGAATGAGTAAACTGACTGAGCTGAATAATACTGGCTGAACTGAATGAGTAAACAATTTAGTTAGAGTTAAACTTTAACGCTAACCCAATCTATTCGGAACAATATTGTCTAGCTAGCGCTGATGATAAACGACTCCCCAATACGGAATATTTCACAATATGATACTCAATTTGTGTGCCTCTTTGGCTGTGTGTATGACATGTGGGACTATCTGAGTCAATGACTGTGGGCCAGAATGTCAAATACTGAAATGTGAATTTTAAAAAGTGTCATATTCTGAAATCTCCCCAGTACAAAAGGTAGAATTAACACACCAAAGAGCCAGGCTCTTCTCGCTTGCCAATTACCATAGTCCAACACACCGGACCAAGCCCATGGGATTTTTTTTATTGTTAAATTATTATTTATTTTTTTAAATGTATATTGGACCAACAATTTTTCAAAAATAGACGCCCGTCGCCCATGGATGGGGTGATCGCCCGCCACCCGGGCTATCGGTGCCCTGCCGTTAGTGCAATGTGGCTGGACGCGATCGCCCCTGTATGGGGCGACCAGTCCTACCACTGCTACGTCCTAGTTAGCAGTACTAACTAGTTCAAAGCTACTACACTATATAAAACTTACAACCTTTACAAATTTTTTTAAAAATTATGCAATATCGAAATGCAACAAAACTTAAAAAAAAAGATGAAACCGTGATTCACAGGAATGGTCCACAAAAAGTTTTGTTATTTTTGAAAATTTTGTTTTTTTTTGAAATTTTAAAATTTAAAAATCGTGAAGACAAAATTTTCAAAAAAATCATATTTGTGTGACTCTTTTCATGAACCTATTGTTCATTTTTCAAGTTTATAATTCATGGAAAGGGTTCATGAAAAGGATCACACAAATATGCTTTTTTGAAATTTTCTCTTCATGATTTTAAATTTCAAAATTTCAAAAAAAAAAATCAAAATTTTAAAAAATAACAAAACTTTTTGTGGACCCTTTCTGTGAATCTACGGTTCCATTTTTTTAAGTTTTATTGCATTTCGATATTGCATAATTTTTAAAAAATTTTGTAAAGGTTATAAGTTTTATGTAGTGCAGTAGCTTTGAACTAGTTAGTACTGCTAACTAGCACGTAGTAGTGGTAGGACTGGTCGCCCCATACAGGGGCCATCGCGTCCAGCCACCTGCACTAACACTGCACTAACAATGCACTAACGGGCAGGGCACCGATCGCCCGGGTGGCGGGCGATCGCCCCATCCACGGGCGACGAGATTGCTGGTCCAACGTACATTTTTTTAAAAAAAAGTAATTTAAAATAAAAAAATTCTATGGAATGACATGTGGGACTATCTGAGTCAATGACTGTGGTCTAGAATGTCAAATACTGAAATGTGAATTTTAAAAAGTGTCATATTCTGAAATCTCCCCAGTACAAAAGGTAGAATTAACACACCAAAGAGCCAGGCTCTTCTCGCTTGCCAATTACCATAGTCCAACACACCGGACCAAGCCCATGGTCCATACTCACGTCGGCCCCACACACGGACCAAGACCAAGCCCAAGGCCCCGGCCTGATAAATGATTTCCAATCGAAAGAGGCCCATAAAGCCCATTCTTTCTAGGTTTTTCCCTATTCCACGCGACGGAGGGACGCCTCCTCTCACCCTCTGGTCCTCTCCCACCCGCCGCCATGGAGGCTATAAATCAACTCCTGACCCACAGTTCCCCTCCCCATCTGCTAGGGTTCCTTCCAAGCGCCGGCCGCCATCGGCAGAGCGCCTCGCTTCATCGACATCTCGCTTTCTTCCTTCCCCCCGATTTCTACCCGTCTCGTGTGTGTCGCCCCAGTTCATTGTTCTTTTTGTTGCGCCCCAGTTCTTGGTTCTTGTGGTGTCTTCTGTTCGGAGTTCGTCCTCTCTTGTTCTTGTCAAGGCGGGAGCGCCGATTACGCCGTGGCGCTAACGTCTTTGCAGGAAGGGGATAGATCGATGCGTCAAGAAATCGTTTCTGTTGCCATGGATCCGGTAGGCAATACGATTGTTGCTTGAGTACAGCTCGGTTTCTTGATGCAAACCGCCTTCTTTTTCTGTGTATTATGTGAATGGTTTTTCCTCTTTGTTCTTTCTTGCACGGTGCTAACCCCGGGCTTGTCGGATTACAATCCTCTGAAGAAGGAAGCCCCAATGCCTGTGCTAGATCCACCGTGCCATTCAGTGTTGCAGGTCATGACGCTTTCTTTGATTGGCCTGTGTCAAAGCAATGGACACATGCCTACTTAATTCACATCTCTTATGTTCTTAATCTTGCTTTATTTGCAATGCTACATGGCTGTGATTAGATCTTACCCGCGCTTCTGATCTAACCCGTGAAGCAAAGGGAAAATAATGGTTGAATTTCTTAATATGAGCCATTCATTAAACCAATTCTTTTCTTCCTCCGTCATCTTCAGTTTTACTTTGGCATGGCAGTGACGATACAAACCTTCAGCTTAACACGCCAGTTCTGCTTCTGAGAATTCATGACAGAGAAAGCTGATAAAGATCTGAGCCTTACTATAGTTGTCTCCATAACATATCTAAGAATCGTGTTTTCTTTGTTCATTAGCTCTGCATCTGAATCACCAGTGATGAACTGCCCAATGGTTGGAGGTGCAGATGACTCCAAGTTCCTGTTTTCAGGAAGAACCTACTTGGAGGCGCTGCATCCACATGACATGAACGGGCAAGTCTGAGGTCCTAGATGTATCGTATCAAGAACCGATTTTTCGCCCTTTTTTCCATGAAGTTTGTGCCTTTTTGTTCGCTCAAGTCTCTGAGTTTCTTCTAAGATCGTGCCCGAGTTTAACTATCCTCCGTCAAGTGCTTCTGATTTGCGCGGGGGCTGAAAGACTCGGAGATTGCGTGTTGTCATCAGCTTCGTCTCTCTTGTTCCTGTGAGATGGGAGTTAAATAACAGCACAAAATTCGCTTCTTTAATTAACAACATGAACATCCTGATGAATGAACGACCCTACGAGAAGAACGCTTACATAACCATCTGAATTGTTACACTGGATCTATGATCTATACCTTTCTAGTACATGTCCAAGTAATCAAGATTCAATTAAATGAACGATGATACGTCATGTCCAAATCTGGTGCTGATTTATCTGAAATCATCAGGTTGCGCTTCAGAAGAGGACGAATACTGCCTAATGAATCATAGGCCCGACACGACCACACCTGGCTATTCACCTCCGGTGATTCAAAACCTCCTTTGGTGATTGATTCGTGAACCTGTATACTTTGATGCGCTGGCCAGGTATCTTGTTTATTTTGAAGTGCGAATTCGCGCACCTGGGGTATCGAAATTTCTGTTTGAGATTTGCGAGATCCTATGGAAAATGGCTCAATTTCAAGTTTTAGAACTTTGAATTCGGTTTCGAAACAGGACGGTTGTGGCGAATTTCGATTGTTTTTTTAGAGGAACTCAAGTTCTAAGCAAATTTTGATGGTCTTTAGGGGGAAAGAGAATTTTCAGCTTTTCTCAAAATCCATGAATTGACAACGGGGATGCACAGGTAAGTTGCTCAAATTTTAATGCTAAGCGCTTTTTTTTGAAGATGTGATTTTTTACCCATTCTAAATTTAATTATCAAGGTTTTGAATTCAGACTTTCACAAGCACCAGTGAAATGGCGAAAACCCTGGTGCTAACGCCGTAGCGCACGAGCACAGCTTTATTGGGCCTAGCCCACTAGTAATTAGCCCAAATCCGATTCAGGCCGAAGCCGAGGAACAGTTAAGTGCGAAGGCTCCCTAGGAATTTTGCAAGAGTGAAGAAGGGAAATACTTCGTGCATATGCAAGGACTTCACGAATTTAGGGCTCATTGTATAATTTAGGGCTCTCGAGTATACTTGCTCTAAAACAACTGAAATTATGGAAAGATTTTCCATTGGTCAATGGATAATCATGGTTCGTATCGAGTTGGATCAACTGAAATTACGAAAAGATTTTCTTGTGCCATGTCAACAAGAAACAGCTTTGATACTCACTGGTCACGAACAGATCCGGCTCGATACAAAACGAATGCATATGCTGTTCAAGCACGTACAATCCCTAGATTCTTCCCCCCTTGCTCTTCAAATCAAGCGTTCCAGTTGTGCTCGTCAAATGACTGTGGTAGCGATGACATGAACTGCTGCATATCGAGGTTGGACTCCTCGTCGTCAGCGATGGACGACGGCGCCGTCGACCCGCCGCCGGTGTTGAACCACTCCGCCGGGATCGAGTCCGGCATGACGGCGCCGAACATGTCGGGGAACTCCAGCTCCACCTCACTCGCCGCCCTTCTCTTGGCTGGCTTGACGTCCTCTGCATCAGTTCAATTTCCCAATGCAACAACATATCAGATCGATCGATCCATGATGGTGATGTTCGTACCGCGTGATCGTCCTAATCTACATTTGATTCAGATGATCGACGTCAGCTGTGCATGTTGATTGATTCATAACCGTGTAAATTTCTTATTTGTGCTGCCCTTTTTTTTTTTTTGAAAAAAAGGTAATTTTTGAAGTTTGAGCTCGAGTCGAGTTGAGATCAAGAACTGACCCAACACGTAGTCCCATTTCCCGCTAAAATTCGGGTCCTCGCCTGGAGGGTACTGCGAGGTGACGTCGCTCGCGCTGCCGCCGCCGTCGTGGAACAGCCTTGAGGTGGGCTCGCGGGACATCAGCTCGGGCATGGAGACTACCCTGAACATGGCGGGGTTGGACCGCGGCAGGTGGTGGCCGTCGGCGAGCATCACCGAGGGAGCATCCACCAGCTCGGCGGCGCCGCTGCCGCAGCTCGCGGTGTCGAATTGGTTCGAAGGGAGCTCGTGCGCTCTGGCCGGCAACGGCAGGAGCCCTGCCGGGCCGAACCCGCCGTATCCGAGCCCGGCGTTGTCGTGGTGGAACAGCAGATGCGGCGAGGCAGAGGCGCTGCCGGTCTGATGGTTGGCGACGTGTAGCAGCTGCATCCCCTGCATCTGGTTGAGGAGCGGGTAGTTTTGGTTTATCAGCGGCGAGTGGGAGGCCGTGGCCGAGGAGGACGGCGACGGCGCCGTCGGCGGCAACGCGAACGGGTTGCTACCGTCGAAGAGGAGTGCCGCCGGGAGGCTGGTGTTGGCGTTGCAGTTCCCGTCGGCGTCGGCGAACGGGCTAACGTTCTGCGAGCGCAGGATGGCAATCGCGCGCTCAATATCCGGCGGGTAGAGCGGCTGGCCGGCTCGCTGCCTTCGCTTGAGGCGCGTGTTCCAGTAGTTCTTGATCTCGTTGTCCGTCCGCCCTTGAAGCTGCAAGAGCACACCACCAAGTCGATGAGATCAGGTTGTGATTGATCAGATCAAAGAGAAGACGAGATCGAAATCTTTTTGCAGAAAGATCGAATTGGCTCTTACCTTTGAAGAGATGCGCGCCCACTTGTTGCCGACCATGCCGTGGAGGAGGAGGATGTAGCGCTCCTCGGCGGCGGAGAAGGGGCCCTTCCGGAGGTTGGGGCGAAGGTGGTTGGCCCACCGGAGCCGGCAACTCTTGCCGCAGCGCTGCAGCCCCGTCTCCCGCCGCACGGCGTTCCAGTTCCCCTCCCCGTGCCGTCGCACGTGGTCGACCAGCAGCTTGTCCTCCGCCTGCGTCCACGGCCCCTTCTTCAGCCCGCTGCCGCCGCCTTCTCCTCCGCCGCCGACGTTCCTCGTCATCTCTCCTCCCTCGCGGTGTGAAGTGGCGTGTTCGCTCCTCCCCCTCTCAGCTCGAAGAAGAGGGGAGAGAGCGACCGGAGGCGATCCCGGCGCTCGTCTATCTCGCGAGCATTAATTGCCCGGCCGGACCCACGAATGCCGACGAGTCCTCGGCGAAATCGATCGGCGACCACCTCCGACCTAGAACAAACCGATCGGAGCCAGCCAAGAACCGCGCGAAATATTTCTCCCTGCTCTTCCAATGGCGAAAGAAACTAATGCAGCGATCGAGCAGCCATGCGTGGAACCACGACGGATCGCCGGAACGGCGGGGAGGGAGGGAAGGGAAGGGCGGGTACCTAGGGCCTTCCCCTGGCGTGGAGGAGAAAGACAAAGGGGGAGACGGGGAGGAGCAAGCTGTGGTAATGGCGGGAGAGGGGGTGGGGGAGGGGTGATGACGCGGGTGGCGCGGCTCCCAGATCGCTCCCGCCATTCGCTCCTCGCCGCGCACGCGCCCGTTGGTGCATGCATGCCGGCTATTCTTGCGTTTCTGCGTGCACGGCGTCTCTAAGTTTGGGCAGATTGGCATCGGCAACGGGAGACTTGAACGTGATCCACAACTCATGGGTTCAACCCTGAAAAAAATGGGCGTAAATAACTCATCCAATGTGTTGCGGTTGAGTGAATGACTTCTTCCACGTTAATTAGTTTAGATAGCAGGACTATAAGTAGAAATTATCCGGCAATGTATCCTGCACAATCGGGTCACACTGTGTACGCATGCACTCAGACATCGAGGACCGCAGGATCTAAATCTGACGGCGTTTTGTAGAAACACGCTCGCTTCCCTCGAACCCACGCGGAGGATTCGGCGAAAAAAAAAACCCTGCCTCCTTCAGTTTCCTGAGTTGAATCGTCTCCTCCCCGATCCCCCCTCTTGACTCGAGCCTTCATCGTGAGCCTCGCCCTCTTGCCTATCGTTTGTTTCTCGCCACTGACCGCACAATTATGTAGTGGGGAGGTGTTAGATTAGGGTAGGTTCGGGAAGTTGACGACTAGGAGGAACCAGACGCCAACGCTCGGGAGAGAAACGACGAGGAGAAGCGCCAAGAGCGGCGTTGATTGTAAAATGGCAGAAATGTGAGACAAGCGGCACCATGGCCGTTGATGGTGGTGACTCCGAATCAGTGTAGGTTTTAAGTGGAGAGAGCAACGTGGGGAGCAAGGAGGGCAGTTTGTGAGAGATGGATGGTGGGGGATCGACAACGAGAGAGATACGAAGGCTTGGTAGGAGAGGGAGCAATGCAAGTGGCACCCACGGAGAGGGATCAGAGGGAGGGGGGTGTCGCCATGTCTAGGTGAGAGAGGAGTCGAGCAAGAGACAAAAAGGCAAAGAGTTGGGGTGCGATCGGCAAACTCAGGAGGCGAGGCAAGGGGTATTCGCAAAACGACCTACAACAAGTGGTAGGAGGCAGGCATGTATTTTCAAAAGCTCCGCTCCTAGATGCATGACGTCGGATTTAGATCATACGGCTCTTGTTGCCTAAGTGCACAGGTTGACCCGATTGTACATGATATGTTGCCAAATTGTCCTAGCTACTAGGACACGGAGATTGTTCAGTGTTTCATGCGAAAATGTCTCGTGCGTACCTAACAACTAAAATCAGTAGATTTAGTAGAAGTTTTAGATTAACACTAGATCTTGTGATGGTGTTTATCACATAGATTAGTTGCGTAAGGTCGAATCATTTTAGCTTTGATTAACGGTATTTACGAATATTTGCATTTGCCAGTAAAAATATTAATTATGACTAGGCTTATCTCAGTATATACTTCATCATTTATTTACAAATATACTACAACTGAAATTCTTGATCAAAAAGGCTATTATGAACAGAACGCCTTTATCCAAAACAATACCTGTTTATGATTTGATTTAAATTGATATTTATTTAAATTATTTAAATATTGTTTTTAATTCACCTTATGAACCACCTATCTGAAGATATTTGCATGGCTCCCGGATTGCTCCCGCCATTCGCTCCCCGCTATGCTCGCGGACGCGGTGGTTTGCTTTGTTTCCACGTAAATAGCTCATCCGTGACCCAACTACCCAAGCTGGGTTTCAAATCTTGTTTTCCTTCCAAATCTTGCTCAGGCCCAATTTTTTTTATTTTTCATTAAAATTCGACGAAATTTTAATTTTTAAAATTTAAATCTAACGAAGTGGACAGAAAAAGAAAAATCACTAGGTTTTTAAAAATTCGTTTAATTTCAATGGGAAATCGTTCAATTTCACAAGGAAATCTTTCGGTTTGAACGAGAAATTGAGACGGAAAAATTGTTTGATTTGTTTTTCTAGGAAATCGCTGTGTTTTATTGGAAATCGTCCGGTTTTAGTGGGAAATTGTTCGGGATTTTTTTATTTTTCCCTAAAATTTCAAATTTAAATTTTAGCTTCAATTTTTCGACCAGAATTTCGATCCCATTCCACAACGATTTAATGATTTCCTCCACGTGATTTGGAACTATGACCCAAGAACCCAACATGGTGCCGTCAACTCCTTGGACATAGATTAAGATTATATGTAGAAATTCTCTGAGACGAACGAATTGCTTAGCTTCCTATTAAAATAATTCATGCGCACATGAACAACTGAACCGGTAGGCTATAAGAGAAAATATTTAGGGCATGTTCTTTTCAGTTTATCTGTCTTATTTCTTATTTGCTTATTTGACCTATCTTGTAACTTCGAAAATTTTTCGAGGTGGCTTCAAAAGTCGGATGCTCTTGTTTTTTTAGGATTTAGGGAGCTTTTAGACACGCCTACGAGATAAAAAAAACGAATACAAAAAGTAATAAAAAGTCAAAAAAGACACGAAATAAGTCCGATAAGATGTGGCTTATTTTGACTTATTTGACTTTTTTTAATTACTTTTTGAATCCTTTTTTTTATCTCGTAGGTGTGTCTAAAAGCTCCATAGATCCTAAAAGCTCCATATGGTATGGGTTGAGCCATATCGTATGGCCTTCCGTCCGGCATCCCGTACGTCCATAAGGTAAGGGATAGAACATTGTATTTTGCATTTTTGAGGTTTTGTCGTGCTTAGATGAAGAGTTATACATGAAAGTTGTTGAGAGTTTCGGTACACGGCTTTTTTGTTTTGGGAAGCTCTTTATTTGTGCAACGGATGAATTTATGAAAATTAATTTATATCGTTGTTGTGTTTAGCACTTGGTTGTACATGGTTCTTTGAGAAGGAATGTGTGACTACTTTGGTTTGCATTGTTCTTAGTGTTGATTTGATGATGCTTTGATGTAGTGTAGGTGCATATGGACTAATGCGAATAAAGTTGAGATATACTTGTTTCAAAAAAATGGTTTGCTCTTCTAGCGTGCAGTAATTGGAGTGGATTGACGTCGGTGAAGGGGATCGAGGACGTGGATGGGTGATCCATGGTGCAAGTGATCAAGAGTTCATGCGAGTTGATCGGACCCGGTCTAGGCATGTGAACATGGGTGATTGGCAATAGAGACTTCGAGGTGCGCAAGTCGAAGTGGTCCAAGGAGAGTTGGATGCATGAAGGACTTGGCGATCAAGAAAACAAAGAATGGAGGTTTTGAAGAAACCGTGACACAAAGGGAGAGTTGGTTAGGTCAGATCATTTCAGAGAATAAGGTGCATTGAAACAGGTCATTGGATCATCATGTGCGAACTGCTTTGAGAAGTGTGCTATGTGAAAGAGAAAACCTGGTGTCTTATCGGGTTTTAAGTGAGTTCATATGTAATGAGAGATGAAACCCACTAAGGGGTATAGCTGGTTCAGCCTCCCTATATAAGGGCTTTAAGACTTAGAGATAAGGTTAAGACTTTTGGAGAGGGTTTGGAGGAAGAGAGGTTTAGCCAAATCACAGGAACTCAAGGTGTGTTTCAAGATGGGTTTGTTTTGATTCTCCTCAATTATTCCGTTGTAATTATTTCTCTTAAATCATCAAGCTAGCTTCAATCCATGGTTTGATTTCTTGCTCTTTGCCTCCGGTTTTATTTTTTACTTTGTTCTTGAGTATTCTTGGCTTAAATCTTGCTGCGACATCATTTAATTTGGTTTTGAGTAGAAGCTTGTTCAACTCTTGATTGGGTTAGATTTTAGACCTTTTTAGGAGTCTAGGTTTCAAACTTTAGATCAATACAACATCTCAATTAAAAGTTATATAAATTTTAGTTCTGGTTCGAGCTACAGTCTAGAGTTTCTTGTATTAGCAGTATGGTATGGGGCAACCATATGGCTAAACATAAATTCCAATCATATGGCTAACATTGACAAAATCCAGATTCGAGACGATCTAGTGAAAAAGACTAAAATTCAATTTAGCTAGTATTCACAGTCGCCGTTCTTGGTTAAAAAAAAAAGGTCTGAACTTGATGCATCAACAAATCTCAACGCTCAGCAGCACCCGCCAAAGCCCTCGCCCACCGACTCACCGAGCGGCTACATATTGGCACTGCGAAAAAACAAGTCGATAGATAAATTTTGGTTCTATGTATGTTAGGAGTTGTCGGATCTCATTATGCGATCATGTGGTGCTCGCATCTCTTCTCTATCTTTTTTTTTGTGCAAAAAGACCTCTTGTTCTTTCAAATCGTTGAACAAAATCCCTCTTTGTTTGTGTCAGGAAAATCCCTCTGTGTCAAAAAAATCCCTCTCTGTCTCTCCTCTTGGTGGTGAAACGCCTCTTGCTGGCTTGGCCAAATAAGTGTCGTGTGGCCGTTTCCGAGCGATGTACCCAGATCTTTGACAACCACCATGGCCATTGGCCATGGTAGGACATGTTCACCATGGTCAGGCCGGCGGAGGCGGCTCACCATGCAGAAGAGAGAAGGAGAGGGAGGAAGAGGAACGTAAGATGGGAATTTAAATAGGGGGAGAGGTGTTGGAAGGAGTGCACTGAGATCTAATGGATCAAGCTGCAAGTGGGATGACCGGCGGCCAAATGGTGCTTGGGCGCAACTCTCGTAGCATCACGCAGGCAAATGCAGACACCCAGTAAACCCCTGTTTGGATACATGGTTTTAAAAAATCATGGTTTGCAATACTAGAGTTTACAATTGTGTATATATGAAAACTATGGTTTTACCAAACTTCACAAAACTCTGGTATTCATTGAAGCTATAACCTATTTGGATACATAGTTTTTAAGGTGGTAAAATTGATCAAACACAAGAACTAGTGAGAGCTAAATCATGAAAACTTTAACTAGGAGTGGAGTTTTAAATATTCCAAAAATACCATGGTTTCTACTAAACCATGGTTTTGGAATGGAGTATATTTTGGTGATCCAAACACCTCATGGTTTTGAAAACCATTACATTTTTAGAAACCATGGTTTATCTCGAAACTATGAAAATACTTTGTTGCTAAACATGCCCTAAACTGTTATTCGGACCAAGCGGCGTCCACGGCGTCCGTAACATGCATGTAAGAAACAGAGTTCATTTGCAGCTTCAATTGCACCATGGAATGTCTAGCTTCAGGCTTCCCTCTCGTTGCGCTCAATCGAAAAAACATAAATCGAACAAGGACAGTGAGAGATCTGGAAGGAGAATCGGTAGCAGAGAGCATATCAAACAAGTGTCCACGATGCCGATCACCGTAACAGGAACAGGGGAGCAAAAGCAGAGCACAGAAGAGCAGGGAAAGACATTGTTCTGGCATTCCAAAGAAAGAGCCTAACGAGAAGAAGACATGCCTAGGCGACCAGCCTTGGGACCGCGCGCATGTTATGGGATAAAGAAACCATGCATGAGCACGTCTGTCACCTTCGATATGGTCTAGGCCCTCGTGGGTCATCTGCCATTACAGAGAGTGCCTTTTGCCACTGACATATAGGCCCCACGCATCCATGGCCTACCTGTCAGTGGCTGACGGATGCGCGTCCGATCTAGGCTGAAGCGTGAGCACTGGCTGGCGGTCGAGAGTGGTGATCCTAGCAGGACGAGACTGGAGTAACGGTGGCTAGAGTGGCATGTGGGGAGCAGATAGACCTGATCATGGGCAGTCCAGTCCGAGCCAGCTTAGTCGTGCACTGTATTAATTCGTCCTTCCTAGATGAATCAATCGCCGATTTGAACTCTTGTGTTGCCCTCGGTGCATGGGTATCCAGCCCTCAAATTTTGATCCACTGTGATTGATCATGTCCGACACTTGAGCATTGTGTTTCATTAGATACTTTGAATTTCTTTGCAAATCATCATATGGTTCTTGTGATGTAGCGATGTCAATTGCAAATATGAGTGGCTGTATTTTACCAAAACAATTTTAGATGGGTATTTAGTCAATCGCAACTCTCAATTTACATCTTCTACCCAAATCATGACGGGCTTCGGGCTTTTGGCTGGGCTAGGCTTGGGCTGAAGAAAATGTTAAATAAGTCCGCCGGGTCAAGCTCGGGCTTGGCTCTAGAGGACCAGGCTTTTTTTTGCCTAAAACCCGACCCGGCCCGAGACATGATTAGGTCTAAGAGTAGGTGGTGTCCACAATGGAGTGGGGGAACAAGTGAGGTTGGCTCTGGTAGCGTGCGGCGATGAACGACCAAACGAGCAGGGCAAATTAGAGAGGAGCAACTTGACCGGTGAGCCCTAGCAGCGGGGAGAAGAGGTAGCTTACGAGATTTGGGGAAGGGTGCATGAGCGCGAACCCTAGTAGCCAGATTGCCTGATTAGATCATTAGATTGAGGAGACTGGGCTATGTGGGATGAACTGGCTGAGTGGAATAAACAGGCTTGCCACTTATTAGACTAGGCTGAAATGTGGGAGCCACATAACGATTTATGTGGGTAAAATTAAGTTGATTCACGGTGTTGGGGAAAGTGTGTGGCCCATGGGATGTGGCCCACTAACTTACCCCCGGCCCCGCGGGAAATACACGTAGGCTTGGTAAGCTCGCGCCCGAGCTTCCCCGCCGCGTAAGCTTGGGCCACTCACTCCTCCCGGGCTTCTGAAGTTCAGGATTCGGGACCCGAGGCAGATTGCGCCGCGCCGCGAACAGGATACGCTTTGGTCCCGAAGGTCATCAAGAATTAAATACGCGCACTGTGCCAAGGAAAGCCTAGCAGAGGCTACCGGGCAGGTTGGCGGCAGGTCTCGTCAACCGCCCGCATGGGCACGGGCACGTGTTGACCGGTAGCGGTCCGGCGCAGCGATCAGGAGACACGCTCGATTATCCGGTATGTTTTCATGCACCCCGGCATGGCAATGTAACGACTAAATTCAATGGACCGACGCAGGCTACAGTGGCCAGGAACCACCTATAAAAGAGGCGCACAGGCCACAACAAAGGAGGATCGCCATCAACCCCACGCAACACACTCCCGGTGGATAGCCACTGCAGGATAGGAGTGCTTGCACTCACGTAGGAGATCTAGTTCGCAGCGGTAGTTTTCCGCATACAGGTAACGGTAGAAACGCACATAATGCCTTGAGCACTTATTGTATTCGAGGCCCAGGCTTCCCGAAGCCCGGACTTCACCCCCTGTACTCGTTTAAGCTCGACATTAAACGAAGACTGGACGTAGGGCTGTTATCCGACAGTGGAGGCCTGAACCAGGGTAAAAACACTCATGTCATCTCACCGCCCCTCAGGTCCCGGCGCGTCTGACCGCGCCGGGAACCAAACGTCCTTTCCCTCGGCAGTGCCCGGCCAGCGGCTGGGCCTCGGTCTAGGGGACAGGGCCGCCTTCGGGCCTCGCACCCACCTTCCCCTTGCTCATCGGCCCGCGGAGGCTCGCCTCCCGGTCGCCGACACACGGGCTATCCGTGACCACTTGCATCCCTACTAATGGACCCTAGCATACACGGAACCGAATCTTCATCGGCATTGCCTTGACCCATTTCCATTCAGCGCCGGCATCCGTAGCTTGTCAGTTGACGCGTTTGCCTGTGTCAGCGTCTACTGGTAAACCCTGGTGGCCAAGCATCGACCCGACCGCCATGCATCTACGACACCAGTGAACGGTCGACGTCGCCAAAGCGTTCGTGGCGGTTATTCTCTGCTCTACTTTGGCGATCGTCTCTACTCTTCTTTGCTTTAGTGATCTGCGAGCACGAGGTTTCATTACGTCCGCTGCCTGCACCGCCTGCCAATGCCATGAGGTTCCAGCCTACGCCACCGGTGTCGCTCCCGCCCCGATCGTGCACGGCGGGGAAAGTTTCGTCTCGCCACGAAATTCATGGGCATGCACGCAGCCTGCATGGTGTGTGTGTGTATGTATCTCTCTCTCTGTGCCTTAGATTTTCAAACAATCCAAGGCCTCCGAGCCATTTGCGCTAGCCCAAGATCTCTTTTTGCTAGCGTAGCACAAATTACTATTTATAATACTATTCAAGGTTTGAAAATACACCAATTACAAGTATTTTAAAAATCAAAGTATATTGATTTGGTTACTATTCAAAAACTGAAAATAAGAAATTACATATATATGTATTCATATATGTATATACACATGTGCATAAAATAGTTTAAAATTTTAAATAAGGCTAATGTCGGAAAATACTATTCATGGTATGAAAACACATGAATGCATGTATTTAGATATGTGTGTGTGTGTTTTTGTATTGCAAAAAGAAGGTTTTGAAAATTAGTTCAACAATTTTTATTGTAGCATATCATATATTTTCATAATTTTTAAATATAAACTATGCACAAATCTTTCAAATAGGTTTGATTTATTTCTGGAAATGGGAAACTTACATTGCTATAGTTTGAAATTAGAAACTTATGTGACAAAGTTTTAAATTTTCTTGAAATTTTAACTTAAATTTTGATTTATAGCAATATTTTAAAAGTACCCCAAGAATGGAATGTTACACTCTCTCCCGTCGGCGTGCCACCGCATGCCGCACTTCAGAGCCAGTCCGGACGCCGCCGTAAGGGCCTGTGAAGCACAAGTGGTCGTGCACTCTTGGATCTCTTCATGACTAGCACCTGCTACTGGCCGGCCGGGTTGTGACGATCGGTCTAGATTGCTCGTCTCTGATCCGACGGCTAAAACGATAGCAAATGTAACGGACGAGTTTGCTTGCAACGCTGATATGTAGGACTGTTTGTTTTGGATGCATCTACTCAAACTGATCCGTATAAGGCATGATGATGTTTTGCATCTATTGGACCAATTTGGGCTACAAGAAGTTCGGTTCCTTAATTGCATAAGTGTACGCAAAAAAGAGAGTTGATTGAGATGCACCTAGCCCGTGCGAGCCAAGACCACAGGATGCGACAAAAATTTATGTTTCTCTGTAGCCAGGTTGAGAGGATGTATTAATTTGTATCCCATGTGCCAGCTAGAACCCCACAAAGACAGAGACCACCAATTGGCCAAATACCATATCCGTAGCAAGGATTAAAAAACCGTGAAATGCCGGTCCGTTTTCTTGGAATTCGGACGTGCTGATGGATACCTATAGCGGAAATCACAATTTAAAACCGACCCAAATCGGTTTTGTTCGAAATCCCAGCAGAAATCCATTATCGCTTAACATAACTTTTAATTTTTTTTAAATTTCTTTGGTTTTGCCGAAAGCAAAAAAACCCGCTACCAGTGTACTTTTTTTTTTTTGGTTGAAACGAAATTTGAAACCTACTCACCAGTGGGTGTCTGTATAGGACTGAACTAAAAGCTTGGCTCCATGAGCTACTCGAGATTGGATCGAGCTTGAAAACTAAACGAGCTGAGCTCGAGCCCTCGTCGAGCCTGGACAAACATCATCAATTATCCCTCTCTCTAAACCAATAAACCCAACCAATTCGAGCCGAGCTCAAACTTGAGATTGAGTCCATCCAGGCCTATATAGAACTCTCTCCGCCCAGTGGTGGAGCTTCAACAATAATCAAGGGGGGCCGTAACTTCAATAAGAATCAAGATGAGGCCATCTATAGAGATTGAACAACCAGATTGAAACATTTAACAATTAAACTTTTAAATCTATGGACTAGACATGACAAAACTAGTTTAGCCTAATATTTAGTATAGTCAACTAACTTCTTAACCATGCTTATTAGATTGCTAAAATAAGAGGGAAGCAATGGCCCATGTTGGGCTACACTAAGCTCCGCCCCAGACACAATGACAATCAAGGAGGCCATAACTTCAATGAGAATCAAGAGGAGGCTATATATAGAGATTAAACAACCAGATTGAAACATTTAACAATTAAACTTCTAAATCTATGGACTAGATATGACAAAACTAGTTTTTTTAGCCTAATATTTAGTATAGTTAATTAGCTTCTTAACTATGCATATTAGATTGCTAAAATAAGAGGGAAGCTCCGCCAGCCTGAGCTCGTTCCAGATCGGGGCGAATCCGGCGCTAAGCTGTATCGCGCAAACCCGAAGAACTCTGGGCGCCACCACCTGACCTGAATTCTGCTGCGCACCTGCTTGTCGAGGCGTCGGTGTCGTCGTGCACCGCGTACGTGCGCGAGTGAAATGAGCCGGAGGAAGGCGCGGCGCAGCGGCGGTGCACGGAAAAGCGAATCCACCCACGATCCCTCCGCCACTGCGAATTTGACCACTCTACGCAATGACCTCACCTGCCATTCTGCACTCTACCTGCACTGTACCCGCCGGCCACGCCACCGCGCCGTCCGTCCGAATCTGAATCCGCATTCTGACGCCTCCCCCTCCGCACTTTTGCCTGCCGCTCGCGACGCCCCGATGCGTCCAACCCCAACGATCCAGCACCGCTGCAGCAGCAGCAGCTCGTCGCCTTTACAGTTAGTAGTTGCCCGAATCACTGGCTCACTCACTGCCGCTTTCTTCAATTCGCGGCCGGGAGGCGAGGCGGCGGTGCGGGTTTCCCTGTACTGTCGGTCGCCCACATGGGGGAAGGTGGAGCGCTCGGGACTAGTTTAAGAATCAAGAACCTTGCTTTCTTCCCCGCCTCCTCCTCCCTAGGGGCGTACAGTCCACGCTCGTCCTGCCGCGGCAGCTGGCAGTAGCGGGAGGCCGGTGGCAGCGCGGCTGCCGCGGCGATGGCCATGAGCTGGAGGAGGGGAGGATCCGGGGACGGGAGCGTGGCCAGGAGATGGGTCCTCCTGCTCTGCGTCGGGAGCTTCTGCGTTGGCCTCCTCTTCACCGGCAGGTATGTCTTTAACCAGCTGGTTGCTCAGCATCCAGCAGCCTCGATCGCCTGGCTCTTCGATCCAGGTGCTCAGTATCCTGCAGCTCATTCAGCTGAATTCTTGGGGATGTTTGCTTGGGACGGAGACCTGTGGTCTTGGTTGGTCCAGTTCCTGCTTCGGTGCTTTCTGGGGGAGGGAATGCCGGATGCTGGGTCATTGGATTATACATTTTTTTCCCCATGAATCAGATGTTAGTACAGTACCCTTGATTTGTGCTATTGTGTTTGAATTGATGTGTCAAAAGCTTCAGTATTTCAGGTTTTTTTTGTATGATTCTTCTTTATGTTTGATCATCCTGTTAGCCAATTGGGATCGAGCCGACAGTTATCAAGGCTGGCTGCAAATGTGAAATTTGTAACTGAATTGTTTAGACGAGCTGTTGTCGTTTCAAGCGTTCTGAGTTCCCAGACGGTTGAATTGGCTACTGCGATTTACACTTGGGGGCTTTGTTAGGCCATAGATTTCTTTGTAATACAATTTCAGGACATCGTACATTGGCACTAGTTTCACCAAATGGCTATACACTGCTTGATCTGGACTCTTCTCTCCAGGATGTGGACATTGCCTGAGGCAAGTGAGGTTGCTAAACCAAATGAAAGAAGACAGAAAGATACAGAGCTTGCTGCCGGAGACTGTAATTCTGATAAGGTACTTTTTAAGTCTTTAACCTCTTCCCCCAAGTAATTCCTGATGAAAGTGTTTCCGTCTTTTGCATAAAAACTTAGTGCTTCTTGGTTATAGTAACGAACAAATTACTAAGTTTCTGTCTTTGTATACTCTTTGAAGTCCCCTTAATCTACTCTGGTATCATGTAGCAGTATCACACTGATGTTGATGCAAATTAAATGTTCTGGTGTCACCATGTTCAGGAAAAACATGATTACAAGGATGTAATACTGGTGCCAGATGCCCATAATGCTGTGCAGTATGTGACGGACATATGCTTTTTTCTCTTTGATTTAATCCAGGAAAGCATCAAGGTAGTGGTTTCTAATCACAGTTAAATGACTCCTGCAGAACTTTGGATAAGACAATAGCAAACTTGGAGATTGAACTCTCGGCCGCAAGAACACTGCAAGAATCATTTCTCAATGGTTCTCCAGTTTCAGAAGAGCACAAGGCCTCTAGGTCTATTGGAAAGCGGAAGTACTTTATGGTGATAGGCATCAATACTGCTTTTAGCAGCCGTAAGAGAAGGGATTCTATCCGCTACACCTGGATGCCTCAAGGTTTCACACACTGAATTTGCTCTGATAGATCTTAATTTGTATGAAAGCATTCTTATAATTTGTTATGAAAACAGGTGAAAAGAGGAGAAAACTGGAAGAAGAGAAGGGAATTGTAATCCGTTTTGTTATAGGTCACAGGTGTGCAATCTCTCTCTCTTTTTACCTGTCATGCAGATAGTAAGATAGACTGCATATGCCGTTAATTTTTCTCTATTGACCCTAACTCCCTAAGGCAGCTGATTGCATAGACCGATGCCCGTCCCACATTTGGGCCTAGGCATATGAAAATGTATCCAACAGGTTGTCATAATTACTATGTGGCAAGGTATATTCAAAATTACATCACTCCATTATATCTGTTTTTTTATATAAAAAAAATCGAAGGTTGTTACCTCACAGCACAAAATTCTTATTTTGAATAACTCCACAACAATACTTCCCCCGTTCTTTTTATTGTTCAATATATGTCAAGGATACTTGCAAATATAGGCAAAATATCACATCCTCATAGCAACATGATTAATTAGGGATCCTCTGTAACTACTATTGGAGTGTTGGTGGTGTTAGATTGACAATCCTATAGTCATTTTTATTTTTATTTTATTTTATTTTTGATTTGATTTATTTGAAACACAAGCATGCGATTGTTTTCAATGCTGCAAAATTGTTTTGCAGTGCTATTTCAGGAGGAATTGTGGATAGAGCAATCGAAGCAGAGGATAGAAAACATGGAGACTTCATGAGGCTTGTAAGTTTCACTTCATCTGGTTTGATAACAATCGTCTGCCCCCATTGCCTTCTGATCTCATACTCAAATGGGAGTGTCAATATACAAACTTTTACAATTATCCTACATGGTTTTGCTGTGCTAATTTCAGTTTTCCACTTTGTTCAGGATCATGTTGAAGGATACCTAGAATTATCTGGCAAAACCAAGACATACTTTGCTACAGCTGTAGCTTTATGGGATGCTGACTTCTATGTGAAGGTTGATGATGACGTGCATGTTAATATAGGTAAATGTGTATTTTGACCATGTGCCTTGTATCAGTTTTAAGACTAGGACAAAGTAATCATAAGTGTGTGCTTATCATTTATATTTCTAAAGAACTTATTCTATTCCTTATTGTCATGAACTCATTGTTGCAAGGTGCCAAGTACCTAACCACCTATGGGTTGATCTGAATTTTTAACTTAAAATAATTTACACCTGCAGCGACACTTG
This sequence comes from Olyra latifolia, assembly GCA_036346145.1. NCBI lineage: Eukaryota > Viridiplantae > Streptophyta > Magnoliopsida > Poales > Poaceae > Olyra > Olyra latifolia. The sequence goes on along the minus strand of CM070528.1, from coordinate 4,396,731 downwards.
GACAGATTTTATCCAAACACGTTTCGAGACCCAGGTTATACATTGGATGCATGAAGTCTGGTCCTGTCTTATCTGACAGGTAAATTATAGAAAATTAGTGTGTTTAGCTCCTTGGATTCTTAGTCATGCTTTCCTAGCTGTTAGGACTTTCGATGCAATCGCTACTGTGCAGGGATGTCAGGTACTATGAACCTGAGCACTGGAAATTTGGGGATGTGGGAAACAAGTATTTCCGACATGCCACTGGTCAACTGTATGCTATTTCGAAAGATTTGGCAACCTACATATCTATAAACAAGTAATATAGTAACCAAGACACTTCTCTTTGAAATGTTAAGCTGATTTTACTCTTTTCATGATTGTTAGCACTAAAACTGTTTCTGCTAATTCAATCATTGTCAGGCATGTATTGCATAAGTATATCAACGAAGATGTTTCGTTGGGAGCTTGGTTAATAGGTTTAGATGTTGATCATATTGATGACCACCGACTTTGCTGCGGTACTCCACCCGGTAAGCTTCTTTTATTTTGTTACCTTAATGAGTTTAGGTTGATTGCACAAATTACTTGAAATTCACATTGTTTGCTCCAATTCTGTATTTGATGAGAGAAGTGACAACTGACAGAACCACCTACAATTTGCGCATTACTGTCCTTGCAAATTATGTGCCTGTTAATTGATCGCAGATTGCCTCAAACAAAAAAAAATTGGTTGCAGATTGCGAATGGAAAGCTCAGGCAGGGAACACCTGTGCTGCGTCATTCGACTGGAAATGCAGTGGTATATGCAACTCTGTGGAGAACATCTGGGGAGTGCACAACAGGTGCGGGGAAGGCGAGAAGACTCTCTGGGGAAGGTTCCATATGATCAGAAGTTCGTCTCTTGCTGTACATTGTGCAGGGAATGTGTCCTGAATTCATTTTTTGGCTTGATAGCAAGTAGCTATGGACTACGGCTTGTGACCGGGCGATATCGACGGAGCAGACCGTGATTTACTCGAGTCTCCGGTGCTGCCGACTAAGGGGTATATATATACTGGCTGATTGATTTTTTTTCAATGCGCCTTGTTCTTTTCAGTTTAAATTAAAATTAAAAGGTACAGCTAGAAATTTATCATTTTTGTAGAGACCAAATATTGTAACACTTTGTAATCATTTTTGTGAAGTTTCTAGTGGTTCCTCTTAAAGCCCTTCAAAACATTTTTTATTTTTTATTTTTGCTCTCCAAACCTCCTATCGAACGTTGATAACTTTTTCACATTATAATATACCATTAATTTTAAAAAAAGAACTGGTCATTTTGTAAGGATAACCTGATTCCTGTACTTTGCGCATGGTTAATTACCAAGATATATAAAGCTTCTCTGTTCTTCCTTCTACTTTGATGATTTGTTCTGTGTAAGCATAAAATACAAAAAGAAAAAGATAATAAAAAACCACATGTATCATACAAGACTACAAGCAGCAGAGAATCCACATACCATAGTTACACTGCACTTTACTGTCGTACACCGCCTAGAGGTATCTCAAGGCAGAGCTTGCGGGCGGCGATATGCGGACTTTAGAAGTGTGTCCTGAATTTTCCCTTGGTTCGGTTCGTCGCCTAAAGCTTGCACATATAGACATCGGCAAATCCTCTGGTAGCTTGGCTATGTACTACCAGGGTTCTATTTATCGTTTTTGAGCGAAAAATTGGTCCGGGCCGGTTTGCGATTTGCCGCGGCAAATCGCAGTAAATCGCTCAAATTTTGGGATTTGAAATTTGAATCATAAAAGGCTTGCCGAAATCGCAAAAATCGAACGATATGTCGGCAAACCGATCCTAAATCGTGGCAAATCGTTGGATAAATGCGGCAAACCGAAGAAAACGGCAAATCGACCGGATTTTGCGGCAAATCGAACGGATTTAGCGAAAAACCGCTTGGCCGATGGGAAAAAAATGATAAAGAGGTTTATGGTGCGAAAAATGGTAAAAATTATTTTAAAAAATGAAAATGGTAGGGCATGACTTTTTGTAATTATGTAACATTTAAGCAACATTTGAAATTATTAGAAAAATCGCTTTGAAACTTTGTATGGTGCGGAAAAATGGTAAAAATTGATTTAAAATTATGTAAATGGTAGGCATGACTTTTGGTAATGATTTAACCTTTGCCGACCGCCGCCGCTTCTTATTACGCTTTCGCCGAAGCATAGCGTTAGCTCTCCTATGTCGCCTCGCCTTGCCGAGCTCCGGCTCGATTTGCCAGCGTTTTGTGGTGATTTGTCACGAGCTCGCGCGAGAGCAAGATCTGAGTAAGAGCCTTGTGAGGAAAGTGGAGTAGTGGTTCACGTGGGAGGAGCTCTCGTGAGAAAAGGCAATGGGCAATGCACAGAGCATGCAATAATGATGATTCACGGGACAACAGTCTACGAACAGTATATTTTCTATTTTTTCATGATTTCAATTCAAATTTCCTCGTGATTCCGATGTTGTTTTTGATTTTTCTTTTCACCATTGCCTTCATACAGGCTTATAGAATTTTTGAGAATTTTTTGGGATTTTATTTCAATTTTTAAATTCAAATCAAAATTTTGGGCTGTCCCTTTTATAATTTGTCATTATTTCAATTCAAATTTGCACATGAATCCAGCTTTGTTTTTGATTTTTTTTTTCACCATTGTGTTTATAAATGGATTTACAATTTTTACGAATTTTATCGGATTTTTCTTTAATTTTTCAAATTCAAATCACATTTTGAATTTGCCTCACGATTTGCCATTGCCGAACCCGCTCGGCACGTCGATTTGCCGCGGCAAATCGTCGGCAAGCCGCGGCAAATGGAACCTTGTACTACTCCTCCTCTATGCTGTTTGATAGGTTGGCTATCAACCGCTCCTTCTCTTCCCTGCCGTCGAAGGAGGCGTCCCCTTTGGCCACGATCACGTCCTGCGTCTCGTCATAATCATCCGGAAGCCTGGTGAAACCATGCTTACCATACTGCTCCGGCTCGAGTTGGACCGCCAAACCTATCCCGAATCAGGATTTACGAAACCGCGGCTAGCCGACGAATCGGTGTTTCAAAAATCGCGGTTTCCGATAGGTCCAAATTTGAACTTTTGAGTCAAAATTTAAATTCCAGTAAAAACTCTGAAAAATATCCTTAAACAGTATAAATCATGTAGAAACTATTGTCTGAAACGGACTTTTGCAATAACCTTTTTAGTCGTTATTTTATGTGAAACAGTGTGCAAATATATGGGAAAATTATTCTAAAAATAAAAAAAGCCCAACTAGGCTGCTATTTGGGCCGGTCCAAGGGCCAACCCATGGTTTTAACCCTTAGTGCACTGGCCATATATGTTTACATTTTGGGACAATTGCACTAGTACATCGTATTTTTTATATTTCCCCTATTTTTCTGCTATTTTTTAAATTTATTTCTATTTTTTAGCATTTTCATGCTTTTTTTCACAAGTCTATAGGAACCGTCGGCTGGCCGAATAAACCGACCGATTAGCAGATCTCGAGCCGATCCAATTTAAATTTGAATTTATTTGGTTTTTAAGTGGCTAGCCGCGGTTTTCGAAACCGCCGAGAACTCGCTCGAAGCCAATCAAATTTGGATTAGAATTCATTTGATTTTTGAGCGGCTAACCGCGGTTCTTGAAACCAAACTCGTCAGTCGTGGTGTCGCCACGATCCGTCGTCTCCGTGCTGTCAAAGCTTTGCTGCCTGAGAGTCTGCGACCATTCGACGTGCTTTCACTTGTGGGCCACGAGTGCAGCCCGGACAGATAGAAGTTTTCCAAACAGTCTAGCCCTAATTAAAACCGCTGCTGCCTCCGGGTTTACCTGCTAAACCGAGAAGGTCAAGCGGCTAACCGAGGTGATGGTTTAGATTGAAAGCAACTATAGTAGAAACTCTAAAATCGGGTCTCTATACACCCTCTCTAAATCACTATTCGCTCTCTTTATTTCATCGTCTTCAGTAGAGCATCTATCCAGATAAATTATAGAGATTAATATAGAGAGTTTCTAAATTTAGAAGCTGAGATAGAGGCTCTGTTGGAGGACGAGAGACTCTAAATATAGAGAAGATTCTATTTTACAGGCTTTGCTGGAGATGCTCAAATGGTAGCTGTTCGGAAACCCTAGGGGGCTGTTTGGTTGCTTGCATGGATAGAGATTTGCATCTATAAATGCAGAATCTTATTTTTTTTTTTCTTATGTTTGGTTGCCTGCATCTAGTTTTGAGCCTGGCTCTCTGGATGCAAGATTCTCCATGCAACCTGGCTCTGGAGATACAGAGAAAATGAGCGTATCTCTAGATGCAGCGCATGTCAGCCTCGTGTTCTGCGCAATGGACCACTGTCAGCCACAATAGCAAACCATGCATGGTAGCCTCGTGTTCTGCGCAAGTTTCCTTTTTTCTTTTATGTTTATATATTTTGATTAGCATCTCCGATTACCGAACCAATTTCAAAAATGGGTTCCTGGCATTTTTTTCGAACAAAACTAGACCACACTTGCTATATACTCCCTCCGATTGAAAATGTAAGGGGTTTTAGGTCTCTATACTATTTATAAAATATAAGGGGTTCTAGTATCCCAAGGCTAAATTTAGCCCATTTCTTCCAGTTTTGCCCTTATTTCATTTATTGCCCTTGTACAATTTCCATGTCTCTTTTTTATGGATGGAGTGCAGATCGTACTTTTATGAACAATAACTAAGGGTATTTAATGAACAATAACTAAGGGTATTTTAGTCTATTCACCAAGCTTCTTAGTATGTGTGCATAGACTAAAACCCCTTACATTTCCAATCGGAGGGAGTAAATTTTAAAATACCTTCCTACTAAACACTCAACCAAACACCGTCTCTGCACCTGTGCATCCTATATCCCATCAGCCTGGCTGAGTCGAACGGGCCAGACTCGTGAAAGAAGGCAACCAAACAGCTCCTAGAAGTATAGGAGGAAATGTGAGATCTAGCACGTGGCCCCACTGATCGTTCGCCCAACCGCAAGATGACCAGCTGAACTACGTTTAGCTCTTATATTGGGTTTTCTCTAGCACTTAACAATGCAGTTACACTATTCGTAGTCCTATTTTCTTGAATTTATATTTTGTATACACGCAAGTGCATGCCCAGCTTAACCCAGCGATAATAAAGGATGCTAATGATATAAACAGCTATTTTTTTTAGGGGAAAAAGGCAGAAGAGCTATCTTCGTTTTATTGAACAAGAGGAAAATAAGTATTTGAAACGCAAGAATCTTATATGAATTTTACATAAAACAATTTAATTTTCCTATCGCCTAAGCATGGACTAAGCAATCAATAAAGAAACATACTGTAGACCACTGGGAAATCAACTCCATATCAAGCTTATTTGTTGATTGATGATCAAACAACCCCTTCCTCCAAAAAATTTTTTGTCGTAGATTCATGAACTAACCGAAATGAAAAACAAACTAGGGACAGAGATTTATCTTGGTTCGGGTCTCTCGAAAAGAGATAATAACCCTATTTTAGTCACACGTAGACGTTTGTGTTATTGCAATGGGATTGTCGATGTCTCGATGTTGATCTTGATACCCTCCCCCTCTCATGGAGAAAGGTATTTATAGTATAAGGTAGACATATAGTCCGGATCCTATACGAGCTGGAAAATCATCTAGATAACATAAAATCCTACCATATCTACATATATATCTAAAAAATACGTTAACTTGTCCTCCAAGGAACATTCATACCCGGAAGACTTCGAGCTCTGGTTATAGGAGAATTCCGAAGATGGTGAGAGCACCGGGCCAACCACCTTGACATATCGCTTCAGGGCCTATGATGATACGCACAGTGGCCCATAAGAAAAGATGCCTACTCCCGAGCATCAATTGTCAGGGTATTAGCCTAAGCTTATCGTGCAGGTACGCGCTCCAAAGACATATTTCACACAGAACTAGCCATCGGGATATCTTATCCAATTCCAACTGATACGTGTAAACATCAAGGAGAGATCTAAGCAAACTCAAAAACCTATTAGTTCTGTAAACATATAAACCATCGTAATTAAAGGTCTGGTTGGAGTCTGGAGCAACTCGCTTAATTTTTACCCAATCGCCATATAAGCCAGACTTGGATTCCAACTCTGATTACGTAACTAATCCAGCTCTAGTTCCTAAAACTACCGAAATCTATGCACCGAGGCTAGCCAGGCTCGAGCAGTGCAGGATTCGCGTGTATGGAGTCACAAGGAGCAGGGGTATTTGATTCGGAGAAATGACTTTTACTGTGCAAAATAAGAAAGCAATTGTACCGTGTTTGGTATGACTTATTTTTAACCCATCAAAATATTTGTTTGGTTGTCTGCACTGATTGGCCAGGATTGATGTGTTTAGATGTCTACACTCAGGAGCGGATCTAGGGGTGTTTGAAAGTGCATCTAGGCCCTCTATGTGTTTTGGGGTTAATGACAAAACGATTAAGGGACTAATGAGATTTCTAAGTGTTATCTTCAGATCTTAGTCCTCCACAGTGAAGTTATGGGCATTGATGAACCCTAAAATTCGAATGAAGCAAAAGACGGTACCTAGACTTATGATTTATAATTTATTTAAATTTTGAGTCTAAGGATAGCCGTACTATTAAGAGGGATTTGACGGGAAATAGTGTTTGGATATTCTAAGTGCTCATGATGAAAATTAGTTAGCAATTTACAAGTTTTTAAACCCATGTCACCAAATCCAAAATCCAGACACAAAATGCCTTTTTGTCACTCGGAGTATCCGAGTAATTACTCGGACTGTCCGAGCTGACCCCCTCTGTCTTCCCAGAAAGAAAATGGTCTTTGAGGCTAAGTCCCATTCGGAGTATCCGAGTTTTTCACTCGGAATGTCCGAAGTCACTCGGAGTATCCGAAGAAAATTATTCGGACTATCCGAGGTGACCCTCTCTGTCTGCTGGTAGAAATTACTTGGACTATCCGAGTTTTCACTCGGAGTATCCGAACCTCTCGGAGTATCCGAAGGTTCGGACTATCCGAAGAATCAACTCGGAGTATCCGAGCTGGGTCTCTCTGTCTCTATGGTTTTCCACTATTCGGAGTATCCGAGTATTTACTCGGACTATCCGAACTTATTCGGACCTGAGTCAAAACGGCTAGTTTCACGGGCTCATTTATATACCTCACTCCACTCATACCTAACACAACTATTCACTCAGAGCATTTACTCCTTGAGCCCTAGCTTTTTCTCTCTCCTTTGAGCTTGTTGATTGGATCTTCTAGAGAGAGAAAAGAAGTGAGATTTGGAGAGCTTGAGCTTGCTTACATCCATCTTGAGCACCGGGTTTCATCCTCTCGCGATTTCTCACGATCTATTACTCTTGAGGTTGAGGACTCCTAGACGGCTAGGAGTCGCCGGTGAGCTCCCAAGCTTCGTGTGGTGAGCCTCCGGAAGTTTATGAAGGTTGAATCCACCTCCGCAAGGAAAGGATTCAAGATAGTGAAGTCGGTGAGTGCTTGGTGCAACACCGAGAGGATTAGGGTTGAAAGAGACCCGGGCTTTGTGCCTCCTCAACGGAGACATAGGATCCCCTCAAGGATCCGAACTTCGGGATAAAATCTTTGGGTCTCCGTCTTCATCTCTTGAATTTCATCTTCACATTTGTGTTCGAATTCAAATCTTGGTGTTTGAAGTGGTGATCTTGTTTGTAAAGCAGATATTGTTGACCATACTTCATTCACAGGTACTCAGGGCTCACTAACACTCTTTGGTGCAGGAAACATTTCCTAAAGAGCCCAGATTTACTTTTGCTCGTTTTCTCACTCTGGTATCTTCGGACTATCCGAATATACTTCGGACTATTCGAAGTGCTCGGACAGTCCGAGCTGTACTCGGACAGTCCGAGCCTTTTATTTCCGCTGCAATCAATTTAGTGATAAATTTAATTACGCCTATTCACCCCCCTCTAGGCGACATCCCGATCCTTCAATTGGTATCAGAGCCTAATCTCTTGTATTAAGCTTAACCGCTTGGAGAAATTAGGATGTCGACTGAGAGAGCTAGTTTCACCGATGACAACACGGACAACCCACGTGTTAGCACCGGTGCAGAAATTCCTTTTGAGTATCCCACTGTCGGCCTCTCGGGATCATCATCTTATGTCTCCGTCTCGTCCGGTAAAGCACCCTATTTCGATGGCACTCATTACCCGGCATGGAAACATAAGATGAAGATGTACTTGAGGTCACTTCACCCTTCGATTTGGGAGATTGTTGAAACAGGTTTTAAGCCCAAGGACTCCACCAAGCTTACACCTCATGAAAAGAAGGAGCGTCACATCAATGATCAAGCGGCTAACGCATTGTTGAATGCCTTGAGTCCAACCAAGTTCAACCAGGTTGATGGGCTTGAAGATGCAAAGGTCATTTGGGACACGTTAAAGGTTGCACATAAGGGAACCTCAAGCGTTCGTGAATCAAAAATTGAGCTCATCAATGGGAAACTCGGTCGGTTTGTGCTAGAGGATGGAGAAAGCTATACTCAAATGTTTAATCGCTTGATGATCCTAGTAAATCAAGTAAAAGGTCTTGGATGTGAGGACTTGACGGATAGAGCTGTGGTAAAGATCCTTCTACGTGTCATCACTCCAAAGAACCGAAATCTAGTGCAACTCATTAGGGAGAGAGACAATTTCAGTTCTCTCACACCTCATGATGTGCTTGGGAGATTGGTGGCCGATGAGATGATGGTCAAGGACGCCGATGCCGTGGAAGAACTCGTGAGGGCTAGTAAAAAGAAGGACATTGCTCTAAAGGCCATTAGAGGATCAAATGACACCGATGAAGGCTCAAGTGAAGATGACGATGATGGCCCTTTGAGCAAGCACGAAATGGCACTCTTTGTGAGGAGATTCAACAAATTCCTCAAGAAGAGTGGGTTCAAGTCCAAGGGTCGATACAAGAGCAATGGGAGTAAGTCAAGAGGAAGGCACTCTCAAAGGAAGTGCTATGAGTGTGGGCAAGCAGGTCATTTCATTGCCGAATGCCCACAAAGAAAGAAGAATGACAAGAACGATGACGACAAGAAGAAGAAAAAGGAAAAGCATCACAAGAAGGATGAGAGGAAAGGCAAGAGGAAGGAGCACGCACATATTGGGAAGGAGTGGGACTCCAATTCCGAATTTGACTCCGAATCGGATTCAAGCTCCGAATCCGATGAAGAAATTGCCTCCATCGCCATCACTTCATCATACACGCCAACAAGCTCAAAGACTCTCTTTGACAACCTAAATGATGATGATGTTCCAACTTACCTCATGGCTAAGGGGCGCAAGGTATCAAATAAGAACTCAATCTTTACTATTAATGATCCTTGCAATAATATTAATGAAGATGATGAAAGTGATTGTGATGATGATTTGTTTAAATCAATGAAAGATTTTGATATGATAAAATTAAATGCTATGTTGAAAGAAATAGATAGACAAGAAGCAATTCTTGAAACTCAAGAAGACTTGCTCATCCTAGAAAAGGAGAGAAACCTTGAGTTAGAGAAAAGTTTGGCTAGTGAGAAGAAAAAGAACGTTAAGATGGCTAAGAATATTGATTTAGCCACATCTCAAGTAACTAATCTTGAGATCACCAACGCTTCACTCATAGAGGATCTTGCTATAGCAAAGGACGCTTGCAAGGCTCTTGAAGTGAAGTTTGTTGATCTCTCGAAAAGTCCTTCTCACTCTTCAAACCTAGCTACTTCTCTCTCATTGCCTTCAACTAGTAACGGTTGTGCAAGATGTTATAACATTGATATAAATGTTTGTACAACTAACTTTGAGACAATGCACGTGTTGGCGAAAGAGAATGAAAAGCTAAAAGGACTTTTTGAGAATGGATTTCAAAAATCCTACAAGTCGAGCAAAGGACTTGAGGAGTTCTTAGGAAAGTGGCAAGGCAACTTCAAAAGGGAGGGGCTTGGCTATATTCCTCCTAAGGGCAAGAAGGGTCACATTGTGGTAGCCCCCATTGCCAAGCCCATCAAGTTTGTAAAAGCACAAGGATCCTCCAACCATCTTACTCATTCTATTTTCAATGCTTTCTTTGTGCTCAAAAGAACTAACCTTGGTCATGTAGTTGCTAAATATGTGGATCCAAAACCCAAGAATTCTAGTTTCAAATCTATTTGGGTGCCAAAAGCACTAGTTACTAACCTAAGAGGACCCAAACAAGTTTGGGTACCTAAAAGACAAGCATGATTCTATCTTGTAGGACTATCACTCCGGTGGATCAAGTTGGATTTTGGATATTGGATGCACCCATCATATGACCGGAGAGAAGTCTATGTTTTCATATCTAGATCCGAATGGTTCAACAAGTGATAGTATCATCTTCGGCGACAATGGCAAAGGTGAGGTGATGGGTCTTGGTAAGATACCCATCACCGATGATATTCTTCTCACAAATGTCTTACTTGTTGAATCATTAAGCTACAATTTGTTGTCCGTTCCACAATTATGTGCAACGGGCTACAATTGTCTTTTTACTAATGAAGGTGTGGATGTCATTAAGAGATGTGATAATTCCATAGCCTTTAAAGGGCGTTTAAAGGGAAAGCTTTATCTAGTGGATTTTTTCATGGATAAACCCAATCTTGAAACGTGCTTAATGGCTAGGTCTAGCATGGGATGGTTATGGCATCGCCGTCTATCTCATGTTGGACTGAGAAATCTTCACAAGCTCTTAAAAGGCAAACACATTCTTGGTCTAACAAATGTCACTTTTGAGAAAGATAGGATATGTAGTGCATGCCAAGCGGGAAAACAAGTGGGCACATCTCATCCCGCCAAGAATATAATGACAACATCAAGACCTTTGGAAATGCTACATATGGACTTATTTGGACCAATCACCTACATAAGTATAGGAGGTAACAAATACGGTCTTGTTATTGTAGATGATTTTTCACGCTTCACGTGAGTGTTCTTTTTGCATGACAAGAGCGAGACTCAAGGAACACTCAAGAAATTCATGCGAAGAGCACAAAATGAATTTGAATTGAAGATCAAAAGAATAAGGAGCGACAATGGAACGGAATTCAAGAATACGGGAGTAGAAGACTATCTCGATGAGGAAGGGATAAAACACGAATTCTCGGCTCCCTATTCCCCTCAACAAAATGGGGTAGCCGAGAGGAAGAATAGAACCCTAATCGAGATGGCGAGGACGATGCTCGACGAGTACAAGATTTCCGATAGGTTTTGGGCGGAAGCGGTAAACACCGCTTGTCAGGCTACCAATCGGCTTTACCTTCACAAGTTATTGAAGAAGACATCCTATGAACTACTCACCGGAAAGAAACCGAATGTTTCCTACTTTCGGGTATTTGGGAATAAGTGCTACATTCTTAAAAAGAAAGCTAAATCTTCTAAATTTGCTCCTAAAGTTGATGAAGGTTTTCTACTTGGATATGGATCAAACGCATATGCATACCGTGTTTTCAATAATACCACGGGTATTGTTGAAATCACGCGTGATGTAACGTTTGATGAAACTAACTACGCCAAGCGAGCAAGTTGATCGTTGTGTTTTAGAAAATGAAGAACCACCTTGTGAGGCGATCAAGAAGCTAGCAATTGGAGATATCAAGCCTCAAGATGCTGAAGATCAACAAGGAGACGGACAGTCCGGACATGGACAACGGACTATCCGAACACACTCGGATACTCCGAGTGGTGTGTCGGATACTCCGAACAACCTTTCAACTGAAGGACAGCCACCCTCCTCAAGTCAAGAAATCGACGTTTCCAACAACTTTCTTGAGAAGGGTGGAGATGTTCAAGAAAAGCATCAAGAGGTTCCTCATCCTAGGGTACACCAAAGTATACAAAGGGATCATCCCGTTGACAATATACTTGGTGATATCAACAAGGGAGTATCCACTCGGTCTAAACTTGCTAATATCTGTGAACATTACTCTTTTGTTTCCTCTTTTGAACCATTGAAGGTAGAAGAAGCACTTGAAGATCCCGATTGGATCATTGCCATGCAAGATGAATTGAATAATTTCAAAAGAAACCAAGTGTGGGAGCTTGTGGAACGACCCAAACAAAACGCTATTGGAACCAAATGGGTGTTTCGCAATAAACAAGATGAAAATGGAATTGTGACAAGGAACAAAGCACGGTTGGTTGCTCAAGGCTTCATACAAATTTCAGGTTTGGATGTTGGTGAGACTTATGCACCCATAGCTAGGCTAGATTCCATTCGTATTTTAATTGCCTATGCTACTCACTATAACTTTAAGTTGAAGCAAATGGATGTAAAGAGCGTATTTTTGAATGGACCGCTCTCCGAGTTGGTATATGTTGAGCAACCACCTGGGTTTGAGGATCCCGAATTTCCGGATCATGTCTATCAACTTCAGAAGGCACTCTATGGTCTTAAACAAGCCCCACGGGCATGGTTTGAGTGTCTTCGGGATTTCCTCGTCGACCAAGGGTTTGAAATTGGAAAGGCCGATCCTACTCTCTTTATTAAACATGTCAACAATGATTTATTTATTTGTCAAATATATGTTGATGATATAGTATTTGGTTCTACTAATGATCTATTGTGTGAAGAATTTAGTAGGACAATGACAAATAGGTTTGAAATGTCCATGATGGGTGAGCTGAAATTCTTCCTTGGATTTCAAGTAAAGCAACTCAAGGAGGGCACATTTATTTGCCAAACCAAGTATAGCAAAGACATGTTGAAGAAATTTGATATGGAGAAGGCAAAACCAATCAAGACGCCAATGCAAGCCAATGGTCATCTTGACATTGACAAAGATGGTAAGCCGGTCGACCAAAAGATATATCGATCTATCATTGGTTCACTTCTTTATCTTTGTGCATCTAGGCCGGACATCATGCTTAGTGTGTGCATGTGTGCGAGATTTCAAGCCGCTCCTAAGAAGTGTCACATGGTGGCCGTGAAAAGAATTTTGAGATATTTAGTCCACACTCCTTATTTTGGTTTTTGGTATCCAAAAGGGTCATCTTTTGAATTAGTTGGATATTCTGATGCGGATTATGCAGGTTGCAAAGTGGGTAAGAAAAGTACCTCAGGAACTTGTCATTTTTTGGGTAGGTCCCTAGTTTCTTGGTCCTCCAAAAAGCAAAACTCCATAACCCTATCCACTGCCGAAGCCGAGTATGTGGCAGCCGGGAGCTGTTGTGCTCAGTTACTTTGGTTAAGGCAAGCCCTAGATGATTTTGGCCTAACCTACAACCAAGTACCACTATTGTGTGACAATGAGAGCGCTATTAAAATTGCAAATAATCCTGTCCAACACTCTCGCACTAAGCACATCGATATACGCCATCATTTTCTAAGAGACCACTCCACAAAAGGCGATATCCAAATTCAACATGTAAGAACTGAACATCAATTAGCTGATATCTTTACTAAACCTCTCGATGAAAGAAGATTTTGTGAATTAAGGAGTGGGCTAAATGTTCTAGATTCTCGTAACGTGGCTTGAAGTGAACACACAATTGGATGATGCTTGGAAAACATCTTGAAAATGCTTATTTTCTTTATTTCTCTTAATTAGATGTGTTCATTTGATCTTTGATCTTGTCGATCATGTCAACCATCATGTGATCATAGCTTGAATGTTTGATTGAGATACTGATCACAAGATGAGGAGACTCTTTAGGACATTCTAGTCCCTCCTCCAATCGGTGGCATTCTCCTGTTTTGTATTCAATGTTCCAGAGAAGGGCAGCTCGGAGTGTCCGAATAAATTCTAGGACAATCCGAATGGTTCGGAGTATCCGAACATCTGTTCGGAGTATCCGAACTGACTGTCTCGGGTATTTTACCCCGCGCGGTTATCTTCTTCCTCCTCACTTCTCTTTTCCACTCCTCCGCGCGTTCTCTTTCTCTCTCTCCTCCATTTCGGCCCGGTTCGTGGATCTTCACCTTTGGACCTCAAATCCTTCGATTCAGACCTCAGAGGAGTTCCCCGGGGCGAGGGCTCTCTTCTCCACCGCGCCATTGCCGGGCTCTCACCTCGGAGTCTCCGTGGTTCTCTCTTCAAGGTACCGTGGAAACCGCCCCTCGAATTTCACTTCATTTCGTTGATTCTCTGTTAAAACCTAGTGTCTAGGATTGTTCTAGGACCTTCTAGGATGATCTTCCTTGTTAGGCTCTAGTCTACCTTGATTAATCTCTAGATTGGATGAGTTAGGGCAAGTTTTGAACTCGTGCAACTCGGACTATCCGAGTTACTTCGGACTATCCGAAAAATTCGGACTATCCGAAATACATCTCGGACTATCCGAAGTTGACATACCCAAATTTACCCTACTCTCATCCATTTAGTGTTTAATTGGAGTCTAATCTTCATCATTCCTTTGAAACCTCTTAGATGGACCCTTCTCAAGGTGGTGATCGCTTCTCTCGCGATATATCTGTGACCATGGCCCGAAAGAAGAAAAAGCATGATCACCCTGCCAGCAGCTCCTCAGCTCCTCCTCCATCTGCAGCAGATCCTCCCACTCGCACCGTCAGAAGCGCAACAGAGGCGGTCGAGAAGGTCGGTCACCATCTCTCTCGGTCTTCAAGGAGAGGTGATGAAGAGGATTCTAGTGATGATCCTCATGCTGCCATGTTCAATCAAAGGGAAGCCAAGAAGGCTGAACAGCGTCGTTCAGGAGAGCTCATTGGACCTCTGCAAGTCCATCCCTCTGTGCGGGTCATTTCAGGAAATGTGATGCCTAAGAAGAAGATTGACTACAGCTCAGGTCAAGGGAAGGGAAAGGAAGTCCGTAGACTGAGAAACAAGAATCCCCTGGAGTTCCATCAGGAAGAGTTTGTGGACAGGAGGTTCTGGAACCACTTCCAACAGGATTACTATGACTCAGTGAGTGCCGATAAGAAGAATCATGTAGTGTCCATGCAGTGGGTTGACTGGGGTTACATGGAAGAGCAAGAGGATCCTATTTTCAACCAAGTGCTGGAGGCTTGTGAACGTCATGGTGTCAAGGACATCATGACATTTCAGTTTGCTTGGAACAATGAGTTGGTTGCTCAGTTTTATGCAACACTCTATGTGGATTCTGATGAGGATAGTACTATGTGGTTTATGGCAGACGGACTCTACTATTCAGTGACCAAGGAACAATTTGCTGACTGCTTAGGTTTCTCAACTGAAGGGTGGTACAACCTGGACAAGCTTCACATGTCAGAACCCATTAGTGTCAATGAAATGGAGTCCATTTATGATGACACCCAGGCCTTCAAACTGGGAACAACTAGAGGACTCAAGCCATTCTATGCCATTCTCTACAAACTGCTGAGGAAGACACTTTGGCCAAAAGAAAGAGATGCAACCAACATCAGTTCTTTCTCTAGGAATCTCCTTCTCATGATTGGTGAGGGAACACGTCCGTTTGACGTGTTTGATTTTATTTGGCAGGAAATTCGCTCAAACTCACTCAATCCTCGCAGCAGCTGCAGCTTTGCCTCTTATGTGATGTGTGTGATAGAAGGGGTCACTGGTCTAAGGTTTGTGCGAGATGTGGAGCACACCGCCTATAGGGTCCGTTCTATCAAAGCCACTTCTTTCTCAACTCCCTTTGTCAGACGTGGTAGGATCAGATCTCCTGTCAAGTCTCCCGCTCCAGGTGAATCCTCTACTTCCAGGGTCAGGCCTTCTTCTCCTGGACCTTCCTCCTCCTCCAGTGGCTCAGTAAAGAAAATGCTTCGCGCTATCTTCTGTCTTGGCATGAAAAGCCACAGGAAGATTCAGGAGACCAACCTCAAGCTGGCTGACACTCGTCGTCAACTTCAAGACATCAAGAGGAAGCTCAACCTGCCTTGTTCTGCTGAGGAGTCTGATTCTGAGTCCTCCGCCACGGTGGACACTCAGACTAGGCACATTTTCGGTCTCCACTCTACTCAGGGCAGCGAGGTAGGAGATGATGCTGCATTTGCTCCCGACGACGAGGACGACGACGAAGACAGCGATGCCTGATTCTGCTCCTAGTTTCCTCAACTCTTTTGGTGCCTTGATGACAAAGGGGGAGAGGAATCTAGTAAATTTGTCTTAGCAATCTTTTTGTTTGTTCTCCGGAGTTGAATTATTGTGAACTGTTGTTTTATCTTGTGGTTGTTGTGGTTGTTATTTGCAGTAAGTTGAACTTCTAATTTGTGGTAGCTGAACTTCTAATTTTGTTCCTGTAATTGATTATGGTAATTGTGGATGTTTGTTGTAGATAATTGTCTACTATCTTGTTAATATCTCATTTGTGTGTCCCATGCTATGTCATATTGCTATAGAAAATTTACTCATGTTGAATTGCAAAGATATAGGGGGAGACTCTGTTAAAATTTCTTGAAAAATATGTGCATTCAAGCTTCCATTCAAATTTATGATGCACACATTTAGGGGGAGCTCAACTATATGTTTGGAATTCAAAAAAAATTATATTTCATTCTTTTTGTAAAGTCTTAATCGTGTTGTCATCAACTCACCAAAAAGGGGGAGATTGAAAGTGCATCTAGACCCTCTATGTGTTTTGGGGGTTAATGACAAAACGATTAAGGGACTAATGAGATTTCTAAGTGTTATCTTCAGATCTTAGTCCTCCACAGTGAAGTTATGGGCATTGATGAACCCTAAAATTCGAATGAAGCAAAAGACGGTACCTAGACTTATTATTTATAATTTATTTAAATTTTGAGTCTAAGGATAGCCGTACTATTAAGAGGGATTTGACGGAAAATAGTGTTTGGATATTCTAAGTGCTCATGATGGAAATTAGTTAGCAATTTACAAGTTTTTAAACCCATGTCACCAAATCCAAAATCCAGACACAAAATTCCTTTTTGTCACTCGAAGTATCCGAGTAATTACTCGGACTGTCCGAGCTGACCCCCTCTGTCTTCCCAGAAAGAAAATGGTCTTTGAGGCTAAGTCCCATTCGAAGTATCCGAGTTTTTCACTCGGAATGTCCGAAGTCACTCGGAATGTCCGAAGTCACTCGGAGTATCCGAAGAAAATTATTCGGACTATCCGAGGTGACCCTCTCTGTCTGCTGGTAGAAATTACTCGGACTATCCGAGTTTTCACTCGGAGTATCCGAACCTCTCGGAGTATCCGAAGGTTCGGACTATCCGAAGAATCAACTCGGAGTATCTGAGCTGGGTCTCTCTGTCTCTATGGTTTTCCACTATTCGGAGTATCCGAGTATTTACTCGGACTATCCGAACTATTCGGACCTGAGTCAAAACGGCTAGTTTCACGGGCTCATTTATATACCTCACTCCACTCATACTTAACACAACTATTCACTCAGAGCATTTACTCCTCCTCATTTACTCCTTGAGCCCTAGCTTTTTCTCTCTCCTTTGAGCTTGTTGATTGGATCTTCTAGAGAGAGAAAAGAAGTGAGATTTGGAGAGCTTGAGCTTGCTTACATCCATCTTGAGCACCGGGTTTCATCCTCTCGCGGATTTCTCGCCGATCTATTACTCTTGGAGGTTGAGGACTCCTAGACGGCTAGGAGTCGCCGGTGAGCTCCCAAGCTTCGTGTGGTGAGCCTCCGAAAGTTTGTGAAGGTTGAATCCACCTCCGCAAGGAAAGGATTCAAGATAGTGAAGTCGGTGAGTGCTTGGTGCAACACCGAGAGGATTAGGGTTGAAAGAGACCCGGGCTTTGTGCCTCCTCAACGGAGACGTAGGATCCCCTCAAGGATCCGAACTTCGGGATAAAATCTTTGGGTCTCCGTCTTCATCTCTTGGATTTCATCTTCAGACTTGTGTTCGAATTCAAATCTTGGTGTTTGAAGTGATGATCTTGTTTGTAAAGCAGATATTGTTGACCATACTTCATTCACAGGTACTTAGGGCTCACTAACACTCTTTGGTGCAGGAAACATTTCCTAAAGAGCCCAGATTTACTTTTGCTCGTTTTCTTACTCTGGTATCTTCGGACTATCCGAATATACTTCGGACTATCCGAAGTGCTCGGACAGTCCGAACCTTTTATTTCCGCTGCAATCAATTTAGTGATAAATTTAATTACGCCTATTCACCCCCTCTAGGCGACATCCCGATCCTTCAGTGTTGAGTATATTTGGTCACCCAACAAATTTGAAAAAGACCTATATGATGTTTGCTGATAGTCTAGTTGGTAGGGGTGCTACCAATTCCTAGAAGGTCCCGTTGATTTGTAACTTCACCAATTAAGTTTGTAACCAATTAATCTTTGGTCCCAATCTTGTATATTTGGGTCGAGCTAACGCTACTACAAGGGCTGCATAGCTGTAGCTGAGATACACATGCAGTCGCGAAGGAGCTAACCATGTGTGTTGGTTGTCTTGTTTTGGCCGGCTAGGGCAGCTGCATGTATTGACCACACGCGGAGCGCGCATTTGGTTTACTACATGCCGCGCGCTGGTCTGGCCATACGCATGCAAGCTGGACCAAAAAAGTGCGTCGTGCCTGCATGTGCGAAGACGCCGCGCGGCCGTTTCCCTCGGGCCAGGCTCGCGCGAGTCGTGCGGACCAGACAACCAATCACGTCCTAAGCGGCGAGACAATGGAACTAATAAGATGAGCACACAACAGGAGGATATATATTGTAGCCAATGTGTGCGATAGGGCTAGCGACCGACGTATGACCATGAAGAAGAAGTGATAGACTATAGTTGCGATGTGTTTCACCAGGGCATCCCCAAAGTTGAAATCATAGATTCACCACTGCCTACACTGGCACTGGAGCCTAGCCCTGGTGGTGCAAATGCACTATGCGGGCCTAGATTCGAGGAAACGCCAGCAACGATCATTTTTCATAGACCATGCCCATATAGTGCATAGCAGGAGCAACCACGTGGTGGCAATAGAAAAGAGGGTCGGCACATAGGGAAGACAAAGCCAACAACAACAAGCAGCTCCGATGAGCATAGATCTGGTCAGTGGAGGGCACAGTGGCATCGGATCCAATCAAGACAAGGCATGATGGCGTTTGATCTAAGCGCTAGAGGGCATGACGTTGAAAGATCTAGATGATGGAGGTGCGATGACGATGGGCTTGGGACGAAGCACATGCATGGGTTGTTACAGTTCAGGTTCGGTCGATGGAACTCAACCAAACACGACGACCTACACGAGCTCGGGCAGGCCTACATGCATTAGCCAGGTCAAGTTGGGTTCGTTTTGCAAGAAAACACACCCTAAGCAAGTCCAAGACTCCCTTAGAACCTTCTCCAAGTCAAAATTTAGGTGATTTTGTCCCACCCCTTAAATTTAGGGAAGGAATTTTGGTCCCCAAATTTAAGAATGCCTCTCTCATTTTTCAAATTGGTTTGCTCTCACTTTCAGGATGGTCTGTCTTCATTTAGTAGATGAAAGCTTTAGATGATACATTTAGGAGATAACTATTAGGGCAAAATTTAAATAATGTATTTTCTATGAGGTTTACTAGAGATTCCCAAATTTAATTTTAAGGAATGACAAGCTTTGGACTTGTAAAGGAAAGATACGGATGGCCGATGACCAACTGAACTACTGGACAGCCTCCCGCAGGCCACGCGCGCCGTTTCCAATTTCCCTCCCATTCATTTCACCCCCTTCCCGCCTCGTTTTCCCTCCACACGCCGTGCGATATATCCCCCTCCTCCTCCTCACTCCTTTCGATCTCCCCAACCAAACCCGCGCCCAAATCTCTCTCTCCCCCTCTCTCCCCTCCCTGCTTCACTCTCCGATCCACGCACATGGCGCACCCGTCCATGGACCGCCGCCTACGCTCCCCGGCGTCGTCGCGCAGGTCCTCGCCGCTCGCCGACGATGAGCGGTCGTCCCCGCACCACCGCTTCCTCCGCCCCGGCGCGCTCGCGCGCCTCCGCGACTCCAAGATCATCGCCCGGTCCCTCCGCACCGCCGCGTCGTCCCCCGCGCGGCTCCTCCCGCCGTCGTCCCCTCCCCCGTCTTTCGCGCCGGCGCCCGCGGCCGAGGACGGCGGCGGCGTGTGCGGCGTGCCGCACTTCTTTGGGGGCGTGAGGGGAATGCGCTACCCGCTCCGGAAGAAGCTCGCCGCGGCAAGGTGCGTGGTGTTCCTGCCGCCGCCGACGTCGCCGGACGCCTCGGAGGTGTTCTTGGATGCGTTCGCGGCGGCGCCGGCGGGGCTGGTCCCCGCGCACTGAGGACTGTTTTGCGGTGCTCTGACGCTTTAGACTCCGGTAGATCTGTGCAGATGGCTCTGTTTAGCGTCCTGTTTTAGAATTTCGATTTTCAGGAGAAATAATCTCGGATTTTTTTTTTCTGTTTACGTTGATCTTTGATTTGTCGTTTCGACATTACGAGATCAGTTTTTGAATAACATTTTCAGTTAAATTTGTTATACCACTATTCACAAGACTGAAAGAATTCGCGCTCCACAATGACTGTACCAACAAAACCAACTGTGATGCCCAACCACGAGAGCACAAATTTGATTAATTAATCATTAGTGGCAAAGCACGTGAGATCATAGTTAAGGCACAGCTTGCTAGCTCTTCGATGTTTCCATGGTTCCACGCACACGCACACAAAACTTGTATAAACGCCACTGCTATAAGTCTATAATGCATAAGCTACTACAAAACTGTCCAAGTAATGGTATGCACCAATCTGTGCCTCTGATACACTGGGATGCAACAATGCTTTTGTATAACAGCCCAGATCATTTCTTTCCTCGTTCTTAGGCAACATTTGATATACATACAACATTGACATATAGTGCGATGAGGTTCACTACTAGCTCTTGCGCAGGAATTTGCTTGCTTGAGCTGCAAGTGCTATAGATTTGGCATTGATGTCGTTCATCATGTACTCCCTTTCTGCACGTCGACGTTGCTGCCTCTCTCTCTTGGCTCTCTTGGGGGCCAGCCTTGCTTCCCTTTCCACGTAAGCCAGCCTGAACTTCTCAGCGATTGATAATTCATGCGGAGCATTTGGGTGGGATGGAATGGTAGTTCTTCGAGGGGCAGCAGAAACTGCCCATGTTTTAGGGTCAACATCCTTGACTATGGAGTGGTCCAGTGGTATGCTTGCCAATGCTTCACTTGGGACCTTGGATCCCCTGAGGTCAAAAGGTGATTGTTGTGGGTTGACAGTAATCCGAGGACATTCGGTGGTAATAATTTCCCTTGAGTTATCATCTATCTTTGGCTGTAAAACAGGAAAAAGATAATGCACACAGGATGCATTCGTTAACAGTGAATACACAGCAAAACCATTTAAAGAAAAGTTGAGAACTTGTATGCATACCCATACTAGCCATCTTAAAGATTCCGCACCGCCGCCAATATGTACCATATCAAGCTCCTCCCATGAGTCCTCTTCAAGAGTATTCAATTTGGGTTTCAAGAGATTCAAGCACCTCCGTGCCGTGAATTCACTTCTCGGACAGCCACTGCAATCATGTGATTCAAGCCCTTTTTCAGATCCTGCTATGTGGGATACCATGCACAGCCAACATTGAGAGCTCTAAGACTTGCCAGCATGCGCAAACTACAAAGCAAAGAACTTCACAGAAAGGCTCAGAATAACTATTCACTAGCATAAGCTGAGTTGGGAACACTTACAAACCTGAATGCACATGATCACATATATTGATAACTGATATAAAGCAATATGAGTTGATAAAAGAATTTGCTTATTGTAACATGTCCATGAAGAATCACCTAAGTTCCAGACACGCATATATTTCATTTTCAGCTGCTTCCTTATCTTTACTCCTTTCAAAGTTCCACTTGGTAGTGATGGTAGCTTCACCATGACACCATCTGCCCCTTCAGAATCTTAGCCTACTCTCTTCTGTCATGAATTCCAGATTCATGACAGTATGTGCCTTGGATGATCTTTTATTAAGGGATTATTGATACATATGTGTCTGCATGTGGCTCATGGCATGATTTAGATTGTGTATAGGCTGGGAATTTTTTTATCCAACTTTCAATTTAACGCTAATTATTTTTGCACAACGGATTTTATATGGTTGTTTTAGTGCATTGATTTAGTGAAATTTCATTCTCACAGGAAACCAACTCATGGATGTAAAGGCACTGGTTATTTTGTTCTCGAGTGTTTAGAATCTATGGTATCAATTATAAGAGATTCAATGCAACACATTGGCACTCAGCAAGTTACACATAAATAACAATTAGAATGCTGATATTGGACAATTCAAATTTCCTGGAGAATACTAACTTCACATACGCAAATTTCATGGGGCTAAAGTGGATTCAGCCGGCATGGATAAAATAAAGATAATCACATAACAGATGACTAATCCACAAAGAGTTCAACGTAAACTCACGCTAAGCATGGAATGGGAGTAACAAGATGATGCAAGTTTCCACAAACCTAAGAGAAGTAAAGTATCAATATAGAGTGACCCCAAGCTTATAGTTATAGATGCGTTTATTGGAACTTGGAAGTCATACCCGCATCTCAATATCTCCAAGGATGGACAATGGCATATAATCTCGGAAACACCTGCGGTAGTTATTTTTTCACAGCGACTGCATGAGAAAATATATCATAAATAAGATGGATTCACCTATTGAAATATTTGTTTAACAGTCTTTTAGCAAGTAACAACTGACATAACACTAAACCTTACCTAATATCAACAGCTCGTAAATTATTACACATATTTGCAACAGTAGCCAAACCAACATCAGTTACATCAGACCCAGATATATCTACAATCTCCCAGGAGCTTTCAGCAAGTGAAACCAGTACTTCATCATTCAGTAGCCTTCTTCTCCTTGCAATAGACAGAATGGCCAACTGTATCATACAGCAAGCTCAACTATTACTATACCATGCATAAATACCAATAGATATTACAGTATAATTTTTTAAAAAAAGGCCAGCAAGTGAAGTAAATATACCATTTTTTTGGAATTACTGGAATTGGCAACTTAACATCAGATAAAATACATTGATGCATACCTTGAGATCGATTTGTTGTTAGCTATTGCTACAAGCAGGCCATAACACTAAAGAGCCTTAGCATAGGTCAAACTAACCTTATATCCAACAATCTTTTCCTTACCACCGACCCAGAGTGATGGATTTGTTGTTACCTATTCCTACAAGCAGGGCATAACACTAAAGAGTCTTAGCATAGGTCAAACCAACCTTATATCCAACAATCTTTTCCTTACCACCGGCCCATAGCAATCTTCCTGTCTTGACTTCTAAATGTGTTCCTAAGGTTAAGGTTAACACATGACTGTTCTAAGCTATTTTTCACAGACTCAACAGCAAACAAAGAAAGTAACGTAGATTCACAATTCTCAGTATTGCCTAAATGGCTAAATGTTTGCATACCTTCAATTCTATTTACATCAGAAAGATTCAGCACCAAAGCAAAAGAAGAAAATTATAGTTTCTAAGAGTTGCTCCAATGCCTTCTAAATTTGAAGAAAATATTAGGAGTAAAATAGCAGAAAAAGGGAGAATGCCCCATATTCTAAATCCAAGCAGTATTTCAGTTTTCAAACGATCAAGGCACCAGCTGACAGTAATTACAAGAATGTATACACATTTTATTTACATACAGTAGATGCCATGTAGAAAAATTTAGCCTAAATTAGAAAATATCAGGTAAACTCTATCTAATAAATTGAAACCTAAAGTACACATTTTAGTCTGGTAGTAAGGCAACCCAACCAAAGTCGGTGATGCATATTAATACCTTTATGTGGGGTGGAAAGAAGGCAGCAAATTCAGAAATGTCAGTGATGATATCTTCAAGATGCTGACCGAGGATGCCGAGGCACAAACTAACCAATTTCCGAGGTCCAGCCTTCTTTGTGGGAGAATCTGAAATAGTTCAAATTTGCAAGTTAATTTGTGCATATTATAATGCAAATTTAAAAGCTGCAACTACAAGGACAATTTAGATTAACAAAAAAGGGCTTGTGGTGGTGCGAGCTTTCTGAGAGGGAGAGAATGCTGGTGAGGGAATCTCACCAGCAGCGAGGGTGCCGCACGTGGCGCGGTTGGTACTAGACCAATCTTAAAGCTTTGCTTGATTAATATGACAACCGGCTGGTCCTTTATATAGGACGGCCTCGTAACAAATTAATCTAAAAAATAGCAGATTGAAACTAACAAACCATATCTCCTAACAAGTCTAATAAATATCTAAGCGTGTGAACAGTACTTTCAGCACCTAATCTAATCCTATCCTATGCCCGTTGAGGCCCACATGCACATAACAGGGCTAAATTATTCCATTCTACATGCGTAAAGTAAGTTTGTTTTGAGCTGGTTAGCACCAATGATAATTTCATTATTGGCCAAATAACTAGTCACAATTTTGCAAGCATGGTGTCTGACAACTTGGGATATTGCCTGGCTAGGCAGAAAAAATTCTAGAAGTACAAAAATCAATTGAAAGGAAGGATGGATTTTCATTTTCAGTTCAATAAAAACTCATCTATAATATTCTTGGCACTTGACCAGAGCAACTATTTATAATTATTAACTAGTATCTATGTGTACATTGCACTGCTGAGCTATATAAGATGCAGGTTAAAAAAAAGTTAATATATCTGGAAATCATCAATTAATGATTACAGAACAATAAGAGGAACATCATGGCATTACCTTTTCCTCTAGCTTTTCACTATTTGCCGTGCTTGTTACTTGCGGCGGAATGAAACTCAAAAATCTCTTTGAATATATCCTTATGGGAATTATTCAAGTGACACACAGAACCCCAAAGCAACAGTTAGCCCAACATTTTCATTTTCCAGGAGATACTATACATTCTAGACCACCCAATTGATCACGGAAACGCTAAATAGTCACTTGAGACACCAAATTCAGCGGGACAGCAATAACTAGTATCTCAATTAGCTAAGAAATCAGCTAAAATATTGAAATAGTGAACGTATTCGAGCAATCAATTTGTTATAAGTATTAACAGATTAATTTACTTGAGCCAGGAACAAGAACCGGGAGCTTACAGAAGGAGGCTGCCGGTAGTAAACTCGTCGGCTTCTGCCGCAGCGTGACCTGGACATCGCTCAGCGACGCCGCCAGCTCCTCGACCGCCGATTTTCCTTTCTCCATCGAACCCTACAGGGTGGATCGAATGGAGAGGAAGAGTGGGAAGGAGCAGCAATCAGCAAGAACAGCGGGAGGTGACTTGGGAACAAACGATTCCGGAGAGGACCACTGAAGCCACCAGCACGGCCGCACGAGTTGGATCAGTAGATGTTAGGACGGAGGGGGTGGACGGTGGGAGGCAACGAACCGGGGTCGCCCAGCGGGCAGTCGGGGTAGGGCGGCGCGGAGCCTAGAGAGGACAGCAGCGGCAAGGTGGGTGCGATGGTGCCAGTGCGCCGGCGAGCGGGGGCAGAAGCAGGAGAAGCGGAGGACGGAGGGGGAAGCACGGCTGCGCGAGGGGTAGGCGGTGACGAGCTCGGGGGAACCGGCCAAATATCTATCAACTTAAATTAAATCAACCATAAGGGCCTGTTTGGAAGCAAAGTTTTAAAAAACCGTGGTTTTGAGATACTATGGTTTGTAAGTGTTATATACAAAAATACCATGGTTTTGCCAACCTTCACAAAACCATGGTATTTCTTGGAACTACAAAGTATTTGGTTACAAAGTTATTTCCTATGTATAGTGATAGCAATGAGCCAAAACTTAGCTCAAAGTGGAGTTTCCAAAACTCCAAAAATACCATGGTTTTTAAAACAATGTTTTTTGCAGAGTTACCAAACACCTCATGGCTTTAGAAACCATAGTATTCTATAAAACCATGGTTTTGCGTAGAAACTATGAAAATACTTTGTTGCCAAACAGGACCTAAATCTTTTCAAATCTATTTAAAATAATTCTTTCCATTATAGATGATATTGTGTCTTCAAAATTAGGAGAACAAAGACCTCTGGTTTGAAATGCGGTTTGAAATGCGGCAGTTGTGAGCCCTCATCTTTGAGGACCACAGAGTTTTCTGTACTAGTCCCTAAATTGATAGGTTAGTACATACTATTACATAGCCGATTCAATTGCATGCTAGCATTTCTTAGTTAAATAACAGAAATAGCGACTTTCAGCGAATCGTTTATATTAGAGCCAATAGGCCAAATGTCATAGTACATACAAAAGAAGATTCAGAGTTCAACGTCAATACGGAAAGTTTGAAAACAACAAAAGATCATTCAGCGGCTATGCAATCTTGCAAACGATTGAACAGCCGCTCTAAACTTCATTCTGACCATCGTAAACTAGATCTTCATCTTCATGACACTCATAAAGATCCTCGGGTTGATCTTCATCTAAAGAGTGAGTGAGTCTGAGGTTAAGTGCGCAATCAAATCGCACCTGTGAGTTAACACCCTCCTAATACAAGTAATAGTAAATGCTCAAAAGGAAGGATTTTTTATTTACATAAAGCCAGTTGGAGTAGTCACAATATAAATCTATGACTTAGCCAATTTAAATCCTTATTAAGTAGTTATGTATTTGTTGAATGAATCGTGGCTCTCATAGTAACCTTCTATCCAATCATTTCCACCTTTGTACCAACCACTTGTTATGACCAAACCTACCATAACTTAGCTGTTTCCATTGTTCTAGTCTTCATTTCTTTTCCCACCATCATATTTTGGAATTTTAGATACTCCCATTGTAAATCACCACTCTACTAGGTATGACAAAAATACCCATGGGTCCAGGTACTTGAACCGACGGGTCCGAGTCCGGGTCCAATTCTGGACAATGGTATTTGGCTTTGGGACCGAAAAGTAGTACTAGATCTCACCGGACTCAGTCCGGTGGCGACCAAACCCAATCCGGTGGAGATCCTCCAGATGTGCGTTCGGTACTGAACTCCACCCGACTCAATCCAGTGGGCAACAGACTGGAGGCCTGAAACCCTCGCCCGCTTTTTGTATATGCAGTTTCGAGTCTCGAGTACCCGGTCGGATCTAGGTCTGGGTCCATGTTTGGACCCATGGCTGACGTCGGGTCCAGATTTGGGACCGTGTATCAGGTCTCAGGTCTGAGTCGACGAAGGCTAGACCCGAAGGGACCTGACCCAATTGCCACCTCTACACTTAACTGGATTGTCGATCCAGCAAGTACATGACCTAGATCACCCTAGGTGACGGTGCCCTTCTGCCTTCGCTTTGGGCTGGAGTTTGTTCTAGGGTCTTCTCGAAGCACATAACTGAACTCCACACCTGCACTACCGTGTGATTGCCACGCGTTGTGTCGGACCGCATCTAACACTATTCAACTTCAAGGGACCACTTCTGGTCTCGCTTCTCATGGACCAAGAGCTGAAGATCCTGCACTCCGCTCCCTGCCTCATTCTTGAACAGGTCCTCGACTTCTACGTCTCAATCCCATTTTCAGACAACCACCTTATCTTACCTAGTTCTCAACTCTTGACTACACCGTAGTCAAAACCAGACTCAGCATTCCATGATACCTACTTACAGACCTCAATTCCATACCTGCTTGGACCTATACCAATTCATATTAAGATGTAAGTAGACGTATTGGTGAACTTTTGTTTACCATTATGGGGCAATTACACCCCAGAAGATCATAGAATCGACCTGAGCATATCTAAGCATGTTTTACTCAGGGATTATGAGTCCAAAATTTTCTAGTGATTATCCTAGGGTCCCAATGACATGATAATCAAGACAATCATAAATAGTAATCAAAGGATAGCAAGGAACAGGGTATAGCTACTCTAGCAGTTCAAGTTATTGCAACATATAATATAGCATTCAATTTCTTAGTTTAATCAAAATAACATGTAAAATTGTGTAAGATATGAACTAAGAATGTTAATTTGCCTTGCCCCGGAGAATGGTACTCTTCCTCGGCATTTTCAAACCTTCTTTTTGGGTCCTCACCGTCTATTTATGAAAATTAAGACAATGCATAAATATATGCAAAAGGGGATGATGCATGAATGCATGACTTAGGGCCTGTTCTTTTCAGCTTATCTGTCTTATTTCTTATTTGCTTATTTGACTTATCTCGTAACTTCGAAAATTTTCCGAGGTGGCCTTGAGAGTCGGATGCCCTTGATTTTTAGGATTTATGGAGCTTTTAGACATGCCTACGAGATAAAAAAAAAATGATTCAGCTTATTTTGACTTATTTGACTTTTTTATTACTTTTATTACTTTTTTTTTTATCTCGTAGACGTGTCTAAAAGCTCCCTAAATCTTAAAAACCAAGGGCATCCGACTCTCGAGGCAACCTCGAGAAATTCTCGAAGTTATGAGATAAGTCAAATAAGCAAATAAGAAATGAGATAGATAAGCTGAAAAGAGCAGGCCCTTAATTACGATTATCTACCCCTAGCATAGCATCTCTTAATTAAGGTCGCGACGTTCCTACGTGTCATTGTATGGTATGTATGAAAATACCGTAACTACCCTTAAGTAAAGATACCCATGTTGGAAAATATTTTTTTGGAATTATTAAAAGTGTTATAAATATTAATTCTATATAGCTCTTGTGGGCTTTCTTTAAGTTTGTTAAATTTTTTCAAGGTTAATACTAGACTAAATATTTTTCTTAAGTTGTTTCTGTGAAAATATGGGAATTTTCAGAGTTTATTACATATTTTTAATAAATAAAACTAATTGGATTTGTAGCAATAATTTACTAAGAAAAGGTTTAATAAGCTTCTATCATTTATCCATAACACAAGATTTAATTTAATACGAACTATTATATTTTTCTAAGTCCAGTACTACATCTATTATTTTTTGGAATTTTTCTATGATTTTTTGGTACCTTATACTATTTATAATAAATCACTTTCTATTTCTAGATTTACTGGAAATTGAAAATCTTTTGAAAATCCAATAAACAGTAATGGGCTCGGGCTGCTACAATTTATACTGGGGCTATTACTATGCGGCCCAGTAACCCGCACGCGCCCTGTAGATGGCTCGCTCGCGGTCGCTCTAACTGGTAGGCCCAGGTCCTACCGGGCAATGGGTGCAAGCGACCGACAGGTGAGCCTCAGGGTCCACATGTCTAGGTGCTCCTACGCCAGACACGGAATACACCACTTGCTTTAGAAGACGTATTCCAAAGGAATACGCTTCCACTAAATCCGACATGTGGGACCGGGGCCCACATGTTAGTGACTCAAGATTAGTGCGTGACGGGATTTTAAAAATACTAGGGGTCCCGCTTGTCAGTGGCTCAGTCTCACTGGCCGACGTTGGAGTGACGTCGGTGAGGCAACGGGTCCGCTTGGTTCTCTGGCCAAGTTCCAGCGAACCTACGAGGAGGTACTGCCGGTGCTACGGTCCACTACTCGGATGCTTCATGGTCGGAATGGGACCAGCAAGCGACGGGCTGTGATGGTTGGAGCATCACTAGCTGCGAGCTAGAATGGCGGCGCCATAGACGCGGGCGGCGATAGACCACAGGACCATGATGCTACAACGAAGGGTGAGGGCGATGGTCAATTCGCTAGGAAGGGGAGTATCTCGAGACTACCAGGAGGCTACCTGAGGAAGTGTCGAGCTCGGGAAAGGTTGGAGGCGAGCTGTCACCGTGGGCGAGGCGGCGACCGAAGCGCGGGTCGCGCCGCCTGGGAGCTTTGACAAACCTAGGCAAAATTGATGATAGGGTCATGAGAGGCAACCCTAGGAGAGGCTACGGGCGCGAGGAATCAGCCGGCGGCTTACTGAGGCGCCGATAAGGCGAAAGAGGGAAAATAGGGTCGTCGGCGGTGAGACACGAGGAGAGCCGAAATGAGAACTACGGCTGTGACTTTAAGGGGGAGGAGTGGTTCATAGTAGTGAGAGGAAGCAGCGTCCCGCAGTGCAGGACTCGAGGGTAGGTGGAGGGCTGCGAGGAAGCAACGCGCACGGTGTTGGCAACATGCGAGCGGCGTGGCATAGGGCTAGAGCGACACGGGGCAGGGATAGGGTGACGAGGCGTCGGTCTGGCGCTGCTGGCACGAGTGGCGCAAGGGGACTGTGGCGCGACGCGTGTAGGGCGCGTCTGGCACGCGTGCACGGCGTGGTGAGAGAGGAGGTGTAGGCCTAGATGGGCTAAGCACGGGTCAAGCCCAACAAAACCTAAAATTAAATTTTAGATGAATTTGAGTGAATTGGTTTGAAGTTGAATCAAAATTTGAAATTTTCGAACGATAAATAGTAAATACATTGAGTTTGTTTCAAATTTGAACATTTTTTTAAAAAATTTGCCCAAAATGGGCCGTTACATCAGGTTCAAGGCTCCAAGTGAACTAGTACATGTTTGTACAATGTGTCAAATTAAGCGGAAAAATTTTGAGCTTCGAAATGTAGAAAGAGAAAGGATGCTTTAGATTCATGATATTTAAAGTTCACGTATATCAAAACTTTTATAATGATATGTATAAATTTTCTTAGAAAGAAAGAGTCGTGTGCTAATGCCATGTAGGAGTTACAGTGGAATTACATAGTTTCTTTTCAAGTCTTCTATAAATTTGTGGTCTTTCTTAAGCACCTAAATATATCTTTTGAGCAATTCAGACTAGTAGTATAGAAAATACAACTCACGTAGTTTTTTCTCCCCTGTTGTTCAATAAGCCTTACTGAAAAGAGTCTAGTAGTGTTGGTGTTGGTAAGTGTAATTTTTCATCTTCACCCTCGATCTCTCGTCTAATGGTCCAAACATCTTAAATGCGCCTTCTATTTATTTGGGCTTATTTTCTTATTTAAGTGTGTTGTAATTTAGAATGTATATGATCAACTCAAGATATACCAAATTGTTATCTAGCTTCTTTATTTTAGCATGCTATTTTTAGAAAACTTTCGACTAGCTTAAATATATATGGCAAATTAGAGGGTGCGGAAGCAAGCGCAAACACAGAGCTAGGGTAAGGAATCACAATGTGGTCGAGCATAAAAGGCTGGTATCGGAGTTGAGGGTGTAAGGCAAACAAATCAAATGTGACGCAATGAAAAGTAATATGATATTTATTCGTAGTAAACAGTCTTGTTACTTTGTTGAGTGTAAAGGCTAATATTGGAGCCGAGCACAGGTGGTCTGCTAGTCTTGTTACTATGTCTATTTATCTTATTTTCAAAATCACACATAATTTTTGTTGGGGAAAAGTACGCGGCCCATGGAGATACGGCCCATTGACTTGCCTCCGGCCCCACGGAAAGTACGCGCGAACTTGGTAAGCTCGGGCCCGAGCTTCCCCGCTCCAAAGCTCGAGTCACTCGCCCTCCCTGGGGTTTCCGAAGCCCGATGCTCTGGACCCAAAGGCAGATCAAGGCCGTCTTGTGCAGTGGCTGTATTCTGGCTGCCCAGCAGTCACCATGAGTTAAATCGTCATGATCAAGCACGCTGACATAGGCCACTGGCGAGTTGGTGGTAGGTCGCGTCAACGGTCAGCTTACCATCCGCCCCTATAGAGAAAGACACGTATTGCCGGGCTACGGTCCGAACGTCGAACCTGGCAGGATGAGGGAATACACCCAAATGTCCGGCGGGTCTCGTACATCCGCCGCGCCCCAGCACGGCAAAGTAGGAGGAGACGGCTAGTGACCGAAGGATAACTCGGCGCATTACAACGGACCAAGGTCAGACTACAGTGACCAAATGCTGCCTATAAAAAGGGCGCATAGGCCACAACCAGAAGGACGACGAGAGGAGAGATAGATAGCCAGAAGAGCACTCGGCCACCGTAGAGCAGGAGCACTTGCACTCACGTAGGAGTTCTAGTTCCAGGCGGTAGTTCTTCGCATCCAGGTACTGTAGGAACACACGTAGTGCCTTGAGCACTTATTGTACTCGAGCTCGGGCTTCCCAAAGCTCGGTCTCACCCTCTTGTACTCGTTTAAACTCGGTATTAAACGAAGACTAGACGTAGGGCTGTTATCCGATAGTGGAGGCCTGAACCAGGCTAAAAACCCCTGTGTTGCACTAGCACACGCACGTCCTTCCCTCGGCGGCGCCCGGTCAGCGGCCGGGCCTCGGTCTAGGGGGCAGGGCCGCCCTCGGGTCTCGCACCCTCCCCTTTGCTCATCGGCCTGCGGAGGCTCGCCTCCCAGTCGCCGACAATTTTTTTTTCATAAATTATGAGTTGATCACTTTAAACCGACAAACCGATACGTACATCCCAACCAGATTCCTTATCCACTCTATCTATCCTCTAAATTTTTTTTATATTTTACATTATATTCTCTAAAAAATTCTTTTCTTAGCGGATCTTCTATCTCTGAAAAGTCAAATGAACAATATTTTGCAGCTGATCATGCCAACATCTTTTTTAAAAATCAATCCCTAAAGCTAAATTTAGGGGATCCATAATAAGTTTATATTCACTAGATCCAGAAAATCAGATAACTTTTATTCAAAAATAACAATAAAAGATTTTGATTTCGTTACCATATGCTGCTATTTTTTTTTTCCATTCATTACCCTCGATGATCCGGGTTCCCTATATGAAAGCGAACCCACTCAAAGTCTGAGCAAATTTACGGCATGGGATAATGAATCCCTAAATTTAAGGGACCAAGACCTTTCCCCTAGTTTGACTTATGAAAGGTCGAGCTATCGGAAAACATCTCAACGGGTCCAAATTTCCAACATTAGCTGTACAATATAGAATACTCCTACCTAGTAAATAGATTGCTACGGGTTATGTATGTTGAATCCGGTTTTATTCCAGGATTATTAGCTCACGATGATGACGATGATAATTAGTAGTCCAAGAAAAGATAAAACACCAGGAGAAGGTGAAATAGAAAAGAGACCAGACAGCAACCTAATAATATCTAGCCCGACCTGTCAGCGACACGCTAGAAAGAACCCGGGACCCGATCACACCTTCCCTTGGATGTGCTCCGATGGATCGAACCAAATGGGATGAATTGGGTCTGTCCCTATTGTTCACCAAATCGGACCGGTTCATATTGTTCACCGAACCAGACCGGCTAGGTTCGGTCAACTAAAACGAATCTGGATTCAGACATTGGCCCGCTGAACCAACCCGGTTAATGTGCAAATCCTTGCTTAGGCTGAGACCTCAACTTGTTGGCTCGGTAGACCCGGTTTATACAGTAAACTGGGCCAAGCGGGTCGGAACCGGGGCGGCTCGGTTCTAGTTGGCCGCCTCTGCTCCCCTCCGCTACTCCGCTCACCTCGGCGTGCGCGGCCCCTACCGTACCCTCCGGCTCGCCGCTCCTGAGCCCCGCCCCCCAAATCCCTCACCGCCGATCGAATCCCGAATCGGAATTCCGGACCCGAGGCAAGGCAGCGCGGCACGGCGCGGGTCGGCGCGATGAGCGTGGTGGGGTTCGACGTCGGCAACGACACCCTGGTGGCCGCGGCGGCGCGGCAGCGCGGCATCGACGTGCTCCTCAACGCCGAGTCCAAGCGCGAGTCCCCCGCCGCCGTCGCCTTCTCCCACAACGCGCGCCTCCTCGGCGTTCACGCCGCCGGCGCGGCCTCCTCGCACGCGCCCTTCTCCAGCGTCAAGCGCCTCCTCCTCGCGGGCCGCCCCGCGCTCGTCCGCGACCTCCCGCGGCTCCCCTTCCCCGTGGATATCGACGATAGCCGTGGCGTATTTGTGCACGTCGACCACCTCGGCCACCGCATCGCGCTTTCCGTCACCCACCTCCTCGCCATGCTGCTCGCGTACCTCAAGCAGCTCGCCGAGGCCGACCTCGACGCGCTTGTCGCCGAATGTGTGATCTCCGTCCCCTGCTACTTCACGCAGGGGCAGCGCCGCGCCTACCTCGACGCAGCGGCTGTCGCGGGGCTCAGGCCGCTCCGGCTCATGCACGACCTCGCCGCCACAGCGCTCGGGTACGGCCTCTACCGCTCCGACCTTGGCGGCGCCGGGGGCCCCACCTACGTTGCCTTCGTGGACGTCGGCCACTGTGACACGCAGGTCGCGGTCGTCGCCTTCGACACATTGGGGATGAAGGTGCTGTCGAACGGATTCGATGCAGACCTAGGGGGGAGGGACTTTGACGAGGTTTTGTTCGAGTATTTCGCCGATGACTTCAGGGACAGGTATAAGATCGATGTCGCCGGTAATGTGAAAGCAAGCATGAGGTTGAGGGCTGCATGTGAGAAAGCGAAGAAGGTCCTGAGCGCGAATGCGGAAGCAGTGGTCAACATTGAGTGTTTGATGGAGGAGAAGGATGTGAGGGGGATGATCCGGAGGGATGACTTCGAAAAGCTCTGTGCTGGGCTGCTGGAGAGGGTTGTCAAGCCATGCAAGAGGGCTATGTCTGATGCAGGGATTGGATCAGAAAGGCTGTGTTCTGTGGAGCTTGTTGGGTCAGGGTCACGGGTACCCGCAATTGCTAGAGTCCTTGCGGAATTCTTTCGAAGGGAGCCTAGTCGCACACTCAATGCCAGTGAGTGTGTGGCTCGGGGGTGTGCATTGCAATGCGCAATGCTTAGTCCTACATTCCGTGTTCGGGAGTATGAGGTATGGTTGCTCGTTATCTCGTGGTCTTTGACATTTAAGTTTCATGCTGTGTTTGAAGCATGTTGGATTGCTTGGTTGTGTAGTAAGAACTGCCACATTTGGTGTATTTCAGGTGCAAGATACAATTCCTGCCTCGATAGGATTTTGCACAAACAAAGGTCCAATTTCAACTCTGTCAAGCAATGTGTTGTTCCGGAAAGGCCATCCCCTTCCCAGTGTTAAGATCATTACTCTGCATAGGAACACCAGTTTTAATTTGGATGCTTTTTATGTGGATGAGAATGATTTGCCTCCTGGCACATCAACAAAAATCGGTACTTTTCAGGTATGCCGCATTTTTTTTGAAACTATTCATATATGCAATTGACTGTTGATTTAGTCTTAAGATGGTGTTATCACTATGTGTACATACTATATATACAAGTAGTGTTTCATTTCATGGCACCATTTTTTCTGTAGAAATTTTGATGACTCATGCCCCCTTGCTTATGAGTTATGAATATCAGAAATATCTTTCTTCATGTGTTATATTGGCCTATCATCTAATGAATTTTATCTTGTAGGGGCCTTGTTATGGCCACCTTATTGGCCAATGAACAAAATTCATAGTATGAACAAGCAATTTTGTGAACCATAACATATGAGGATGAGGATGATATTCAATTCGTAGCATGTCTTATTCACAAATTCATGTCCTCAAGTTAGGGCCTGTTCTCCCCAGCTTATTTGACTTATTTCTTATTTGCTTATTTGACTTATCTCGTAATTTCGAGAATTTCCCGATGTGGTCTCGAGAGCCGGATGCCCTTGGTGTTTAGGGTTTAGGGAGCTTTTAGACATGCCTACGAGATAAAAAAAAAGGGATTCAAAAAATAATAAAAAAGTCAAAATAAGTCACGTCTTATTGACTTATTTCGACTTATTTGACTTTTTTATTACTTTTTGAATCTGTTTTTTTTATCTCGTAAGCGTGTCTAAAAGCTCCCTAAACACCAAGGGCATTCGGCTCTCGAGGCCATCTCAGGAAATTCTCGAAGTTACGAGATAAGTCAAATAAGCAAATAAGAAATAAGTCAAATAAGCTGGGGAGAACAGGCCCTTAGATTCCTGTCAGTCTGTCACCCATTGTAAAATGTGAGTGCTGATTCTTCCACAAAATAACAAGGCAATCGCAACTGTTGGATTTCTAAGATGATTATAATTCATAAACTAACATCCTTCAGGAAGCTAACCTTGCGACTTCATTTTGTAAGACCTTGCAATATGTAACAAAGAAGTATTGTGATGTGGCAACAAATAAGTGTTGTGATCTTTATTTCTAAATCCTGCTGAACAACCATCCAGTCACAATCATTGTATTCCAGGCATCCCATTCAAAACTATCATCATGTTCATGATATTGCTGATGTCTCTTTAGTTGGCTGCTATAAATTAACGTGTTTCTGAAGAAACCTTGAATTCCATTTCATAAGAGCTCATGTGGTCTTAATTACAACAAAGTATTGATATGCTTGGTTCTGGATCATGTTCAAAAGAATTCCAGTCAACTGCTGCATTCCTAGCTTCTAATTGAATAAGGCCAATTAGCCCTAGTGCACTGGAAGATCAATGTCGTACGCTCTCACTCTCTCTCGCAAAGTTTGGATCCACAGTTTCAGCCCATGATTGCTCGATATGATTCTTCCATTAATTGAATGAAGTTGCACTTACTGTTCGAGATAGCAAACTTTCAGTGTTTTACAGAATTACTTCTAATTCTTGTAACTACGATTGTTGCAGATTGGCCCTTTCCAAGCACATACTGAGAAGTCCAAAGTCAAAGTAAGAATTCGGTTAAATCTCCATGGACTCATTTCAGTGGAATCAGCTACTGTAAGTGTCAACTTTCATAGTCACTATAAGCTTTTAATTATATAAGCTGTAGTTAAAGAAATCTCTAACTTTAAAACTACCTCAGCTGATCGATGATGATCAAAGGGATGCAGATTCTGCCGACTCTATGGAGGCCGATCCCAGTGTTGACATGGTAAGGGAAGCACTCATTGAACCTAGATCTGTGCTATATCGCCATATGTGTATTTCTCTAAATTATTAATATATGCTCTTATTTTCTCTCTTTTTAATATTGTAGCATGAGTTGCTGTATCAGTGTTATGAGCAGCTGGCCTTTTTCTTTATTGCAGTAAATGGTGTTTTTTAGTAACTAGCTAGCATACAACTTTTTTTTTTGTACTTTGTCCCTACTGGTTGGCACATCTATGTAATTTAAACTATTTAAGATGCTAAATTCTGTGAAAATCTTGTTAATTTGTAGTTGTTTGCAAGAAGGCGCCTTAGGAGTTAGGATTAGTTCTATGTTGAGAATTTGATATGGAGTTTGGAAAATTCCTGCTGAAATACACACTAAATACTTTCATCATTCAATTAAGTCCAACTAACTAGGTTACTTAACTTTTATTATTTGCAGAGTGATAATTCAATAAGTGAAAGATCATTTCGACAGCAGGATTTGCCAATTGTTGAATTCATTTATGGTACTATGAGCAAGCAGGAATTGCTGGAAGCTCAAGAGCAAGAGCATCAATTGGCCTATCAGGATAAACTCATGGAGCTAACAAAAGACAGGAAGAATACGTTGGAATCTTACGTGTATGACATCCGTAATAAGGTGGTGATCCGAGAATGCTTTTTTCACTAATATCTTCTTTTCCAGACCTAATATTTTGTTGGCTGATAAGGTTTTTTTTTCCACCTAGCTTTCTGAGAGGTATCGGAGCTTTGCTACTGATTCTGAAAGGGAAGAAATCTCAGTTAATCTACAACAGACTGAAGACTGGCTTTATGAGGAAGGTGATGATGAGACTGAAGCAGTTTACAGCAGTAAACTTGAGGAGCTGAAAAAGGTAGAAGAAGCTTTTTGCTGTTCTTTCTGTCTGCATGCATGATCCCATGTTATCTCCTTCCCAATGTGTTTGTAAACTTATTTTCTTGTTATCACTAATGTAGTCTTCATAATATCTTCATTTTCAGTTGACTGAGCTTCCAGTTTTTTTTTTTCAGTCTATTTTATTCTTTGTCCATCTTATCTTGTGGCTTGGTATGATATATCCCATGCTACTTGCCAGTGTCCCCTTAGGTGCTAGGTGCTAGATGGGCAGCTGACTGCCGCCTAGCGCCTAATCCTGCCTAGGCAGCGTCTAGGTGCTGCCTAGGCAGGGAAAATTCCCTAGGGGAGGCCGAGGCTTAGCGGCTAGGCACCGCCTTGGGCAACAGTGCATATTGCTATAAGATAGCCTTCTGCTTCCATCTATGATGATGTTATCACTATTTCTTGTAGGAAGTCTGTTGGCGTCCAACTTGATTTAGAAATATTTTAAGTGAAGGCACTTATGTTGTCCTTCCACCGAGTCCAGAGAAAATATCATCTCAGCTGTCATCCTCCTACTTTGCATATGCATAACAGTACACTAGGTACATGGTAAAGAGTAAAATGTACTGTTGAATCTGGAATAAATGAGGATTCTTTGAATATTTGAATTTGAATGCATTGCACTTTTCAGGGACAGCTATGTTGGACTAATCAATGATAATTTACCAAGAACTCCAAATGGCCATTCTATTTTGCACCTATATAATCCTGCTGAAACATATCTTTCTGATCTTTAATATGTTTGTTTTGCCATGCATATCTCCATTGAACTATTTTCTTATATCTATGTTTATATTTAAAGCTTGTAGATCCCATTGAAAATCGTTGTAAAGATGAGGAAGTCAGAGCTCAAGTGACGAGGGAGCTTTTGAAGTGCATTATTGATCAGAGGACTGCAGCCAAGTCGTTATCCATGCCTGATCGAGATGCTGTAAGTTCTGTAACCATTAGGTTTTCTTTAGTGTAGTTAACATTAGAAGTCTTAGCAGTAGCTTTCTATGTGTGTTCTACTGGTCTGTACTACTGTCAGCAGAAAATAACGCATAAAATCACAGAAATGAAGTTAAGGCCCTTCTTTTGACTATTGAGTTTTTGTTCAATATGGTGAGTTCAATTGTTGAGTACAAATTATTCATGTTCGTCAGAATTTGTTAAACATAGCACAGTTCTTTGTTTTTGAATTACAAAACTGAAATCCAAAAGGTTTTTGAAATGCT
The DNA here is from genome assembly GCA_036346145.1 of Olyra latifolia. Lineage (NCBI taxonomy): Eukaryota > Viridiplantae > Streptophyta > Magnoliopsida > Poales > Poaceae > Olyra > Olyra latifolia. Next base: position 4,358,107 of record CM070528.1, on the reverse strand, counting down.
TCTGGGTTAAGAATAAATATGTGAGGCGTTAACAATAGTTCCATTTAACCTGTCTTGTTTATATTTCTCGTGTATATGATGTTTTAGCGTCAGTGTCTTGTGCTTCTGATGATTGGTTGCTGTTAGGTTGACAACGAGTGCACCAAAGCTGAGCAGTGGCTAAGGGAGGGTTTGCAACTTCAGGAGTCATTGCCCAAGAATGTCGACCCTGTACTTTGGTCCCATGAAATCAAGAAAAAAGAAGAGGAGCTGGATATGTATGTTTTCTTTCCTCCCTTGTGGTCACTTTACAACCGTTTGAGCTCTTTTGCAAAATGTTTGTCGTTTGCATTCCATATTATCTTAGGTTTGCCTGATTCCAACTTGCAGATTCTGTAGAAACATAGTAAGGCACAAGGGTTCTCCAGCAAGGCCGGATGCTAGCGGGGGTTCAGATCACATGCATACATCAGATAGAGATTAGAAATTCGTGAGATTCCTGGATGCGGTTAAGTCTGACATTTGGTAGCAATATACGGACGAATGAGTCTGCTAACACTGTCATACGATCAACCCTGTACCCCACACTAAAGCCCGCCATTGGGTGATTGCATCTTGGTACACTGATGTGCAGTTTTCACTTGAGAACCTACTAATCACGATTGGTGATAATTGTGAATTCCTTTTTTCTTCTAATCAAATCAAGGTTGTTGTCTCTCAGTTTGTTCCCTATGAACAAGAAAATTGGAAGAAAATTCTGTGCAACGGAACCAATTCCCAGGTACTGGGAGCTGTAAATTGACCCGTCGGATTGTTTTTTGCTTTCATCTCAGGACCTTGTCCTGGATAGTTCATTGTTTATTGAGTTTGTAAATTGCATATTCAGTAATGATCATAGGTCCCCATGCTCTGTGTAGTACGACGTTGCAGCAAAGTTTACTTTTCATAATTGTTACTTTATGATTTCAGTGTCACGGTTTCAAATTTCCCCGTGTTTTAAATGTTTGTGCTTAGAATGGTCCACCATCCGCGTAGAATGGTCTACTATCACTGTCATATAGAATAAAGGATAACGTAGATAAGAGAGAATGCACCTAAAGAATTGGGAGTTTTAATCCTGTAGCATAAAATTAAGATAAGTTGTGTTTGTGAAGAAGTTGTTTATAGAGAAAGGTGGTTGTTTGTCATTGTATAAGTTTTTTTTAATAATATCACTGAATTTTAATATGACATGAACAATGTCACAGACACCACTTTCTATATCACTGTCCATGCTTTACCGTCCGAAACAATTCTTTTTCCCTCTTTTTCTTCAACGATTTACAAAAGTTACAGGCAGGCCACGTGTCCTATATCAACTATATCTGGCCACGTCGGCCGAATGACGCCGGCCGTCCGATCGTCGGGTGAAATGGGATCCGGCCGTCCGTTCAAACGTTTTATATAAAAGCATTTCTTTACTTTTTTCCCGACAAGGCGGGTGAAATGGCCGGCTGGTTAACCGGGGTAGATCTCAGTCCGCCCAGCCAGGTTCGATTCCCAGCGACGCAGGTTTTTCCCAGTACTGCTTCCTTCCTTCTTCTTTTCTTTTTTCTTTTGCCTTTTCTATTTTCTTTTTTCTAGGCCGTTTAAAAATTCCGAAAAATAGAAAGTTTGCAAAAATGAAACCATGCTTGCATAAAGAAGCTCCATAAAAAGTTTGGATATTTTTGAAAACTTTTTAAAATTAGAAAATTTTTTGCTTCCTCTACCTTCTTCTTTTACTTTCTTTTTCCTTTTCTATTTTTTTGACGCTGTTTAAAATTTCTAAAAAATAGTAAGTTCGCACAGATGAAACCATGCCTGTACAAAGAAAGTCCATAAAAAGTTCGGATATTTTTCAAAAAATTTTAAAATTACAAAATTTTTTTGTTTCCTCTGCCTTCTTCTTTTACTTTCTTTTTTCTACACCTTTTAAAAATTCCAAGAATTCGAAAGTTTATAGAAATAGAACCATGCCCGCACAAAGAAAGTTCATAGAAAGTTTAGATTTTTGTAACAATTTTTTAAGCTAGAAAAATTTTCAGTTTGAAAAGATATTAACCCGGTAGGGATTGTCAAATGTGTATCCACGTGTCCCTTTGCTAAGGTAGTAGGAATTTGAGCCTGGATGAGCTATTCACGTGGCGTTTATCCATCCGTTTGACAATTAATCGAGATGGCCAATCCATAATTGCCCTTTTCGGATGTAGCACCCTCGCACAGCGGCTGCGATGCCCCTCCCGTGCTATATGCATGCATGGGTATGCAGTGACATCAGTAACGATGTCAGCAATTAATAGAGATATCTTATTTTTTTCCTTCCATAACTTTTGACTCGAGGCTCCAATTCATGAATAGTTTTCACCAGTGTGTTCCTGACATTTTTTTCGAACAAAACAAGATCACACTCAGCATATAAATCCAAAATATTTTATGATTGACTACTTTGGTATACATGACTTTGTTACGGCATGTCACATTGTACCTAACCATTGTGGCAAGCCACCTCTATTAATTTTGTTGCCCGTCTGATCATTTGTGTGATGCAGATCGAACCGTCCAACCTACTAATATAAAAAATACATATGAAAGCACGTAAAATGAGCTCTCCGTTAAAGCTACTTAAAGTTTTCTCCCTTGTCCTTACTCCACGTGTCACCCATATCTTTTTACCATGTGATGCTCTCTCATTATGCCATGTCGTCTTTAAAGACCCTAACATCACCCTTACCTTGTGCCAGTTGCCCGATAAAACGTCTCCATCTGATCACTCACATTGCACATATCGAGCAATCTAATAGCAACACAGATTTAGCCGTCTTACCTACTAACGTTGTGAAAAAATACTTCTATTTCACAAAATCTATCCGCACTTCACGTGTAACCTACAAACTTTCTAAAAAAACCTTCCGGCTTGACGGAACAAAAAGAATTATTTCCATCAATCGTCTATATACATACAAGTTGTATTTGCTATTAAAATTGTTTTTTCAGATAGCGACGTACCAATTAACGGCGCGCCAATGGCGCGCAAATATTTCTAGTTTTTGTTTATTGGGCTAGGCCTTGAATCGTCATACGGGCTGGACATTGGCGGGTTTGGTTGTCTGGCGTCGGCGCGTCGCTAGCTAGGCCTGTTGGAGGAGCTCGCTAATGACATAGGACGAGTTGCCACATGGAAAGGGTCATGTCCATGCTGAGGGCATGGCTAGTGCGATGACCACGGCTAGGAGACGGCGGGGGCGTGGCTAGCGCAGCTGGTGACACGCAGGGCGTGACTGATGGACTGTGGATGTCTCCAAGGCGTTCACCAAAATGCTTCAGACCAAGCTTAACACGACCATGAGCAACAAAACACGGACTCCTATGCCAAGCCTCGTACAATACGGACAGCCAAACACCGGAACTTACACAGGTTCAACATAACTTCCATGAGGTTGTGTGCCTCCTACCAAACTAAGATCATCCAAGTAACCAACAGCTCATTACATCCGTGGCAATCCCCCCTTCTCCCGTATAAAACTCATTCATATACACCAAGGCTTGTTCTTTTTGGCTTAATCTAATAGTAGATTATAACCTAAATAAGTTGTAGGCACCCGACAGGGGGTTTGGAGAGCCCAAAAAATATTAAAAAAATATTGTTGGGAGCTTCAAGAAGAATCACTAAAAGCTTTATAAAAATGGATACAAAATGCTACAAAATTTGGCCTACACAAAAATTACAAATTTCTAGTTGTAGCTTGTAATTTTTTTTGGGAAAGCAAAAACTGCCGTTTCATTAGGAACAAGAGAAAAAAATTACAGGTATAAGAAAAAAAACCACTACCCAACCAAAACGTTGGGTCTCCACCAAACCTAAAAACATCTGTCGTGTTGCACAACAACCACGACACTACAACCAACCAAGTCCCTCGAATAGCCGACAATGCCGCTATCCCTAACATGGACTCCTTGCCAGAACCCCAAGCACAACCCGACCACCTTCAACACGGACCAACACCTTGCGGTTGTTACCACCACCCGAACCATGGAACACCTCGCCCTACCGCCAAGGTCCCGTCACACTTTGGCCTTCCCCAAGCACCGTCGACCCACCACACTAAACTACCTTGAAGCCGGCACCTCTAGGCCATCCACAAACATCATCATTGAGACGACCACCTTGTTGCGGCTGCTAGCTCCGCCGCCAGCCCACCTTGGCCAAACAGTAGTTGAAAGAGGTCGTGGCATCGCTAAATCCGGCATGAGACCCAAGCACCACCACCACCAGCTTCCAACGATTGTTATCGGTCACACTTCACAGATCCAGCCGCCATCCACGCGTTGGCTGAGCACGCTAACCTACCTCTTTGCCCCTCCAGCCTCACTCTGGCTCCACGATACGAACACCATCCTAAGTCGCGCCAAAACGTTTTGTGCGACTGCACAGCTATGCCAGATTCGTTGCCGTCCTCGCTAGGCTTAACCAGACCGTCCTTGGCCGATAGGAGCAGCCACAACCTCCCCTCCTCATATTCAGGGAGCAAGAACCCTGAGTACGCCGTTGACTGCGGCTGCTTCTTCAACCGACGCCAACATTAGATCTGAGGCTGCAGGCCTCAAATGGTCAGATCTGCACCATCTGTGCCACTCCGGTGCTTGCCGATGACGGATCCTCTTTATCCTCCATCTTGCTCAAAGCCACACTCCCGGATCCGAATCTGGCCAAATTGGCTACCCAACCGCTGCCAGGTGCTTCCCCTTGCTGTGCTCTCCATCTTCCTTAGCCAGCAACTCCTCCTCGCCTTGCCCCCTTATCGACAACGCCTTCCACCACCGGTCGCACCAATGACGCCACTCAGGGCATCCACACCATATCCCAACGACTGCCCTTAGAGGAGAGCCCTTGGGAGTGGAGACAGCTCCTTCCGGAGGGAGGCAAGCCCTGTGTGCTGGCTAGAGGCGCGAGCTCGCTCCTGGCAGCACCAGCAAGCCAAGGGGCTTGCATGTCGCCCCTTGCTTTGTTTCGTCCTTCTCCAATACAATGCGGTAGCTTGTAACTTTAATTTAAACCGATAAGAAAAGGTTTAAGTAGTAACACTACCTCGTCATGCTTTTTTTAAAAAGAAAAACACTAGCTCGTAACGCAAAAAAATAGGAAAAGAACGACCTAGGGTGGGTTCTTTTTAGCTTTTTTTATCTACTTATTTGTCTTATTTGACTTATCTCACTTTTTTTATTACTTTTGAGTCTTTTTTATCTCGTAAGCGTGTCTATAAGCTCTCTAAATCCTAAAATTGGAGGCCAACCAGCTCTCGAGTCTATATCGAAAATTTTCAAAATGACGTGATAAGACAAATAAGTAGGTAAAAAAAGCCGAAAAGAATCCACCCTAGTGGTAAGATAGCAATCCACCCGCCACGAGGTGACACAGAAAAGCTAACAAAACACAGGACGGCGAGCGTGCTTAACGGCCCGGAATTTCGCATGGACTCCACGCTGGCCAGCCACAGGCGGGAACCCCGATGGTGTTCACGTGTCACTATACAATATACAGGACAAGATTTGACGTCTGTGTCTCGTGTTTCTTTTTTCCTTTTGAGCAATGAGCACACTGCACACGGCGTCGCCGTCATGCACATGCGGGGTGTAATAATGCAGCTTATTAAGCAGCATCGACTCGACCTGCCTCTGCATACCTGAGTGACGCCAACCCAGGCGTCCATCATGCCAAGCCGGTAAAAACACTCTTTTTGAAAAGTAATAAAATTCCTGATAGGTCATTGATCAAAAGATTACAACCACGTAAAAACTATTATAAGAGCATCCAGTGACGCTATTTGTACTGTAGTACTGACGTGGCGAGCATAGAGTTTCTAGTGGAGTGAAAGAATCTTTTAGAGTACAGTGTAAAGTATGAAGGAATTTTAGAGCGATGAAGAGAGAAAATAGAGTAGAAGAGAGAGAAAATAGAGATAGAGTAATTGGTGTGGATGCTCTAACGCAACATCTATTAGAAGCAATATTAAGATTAACTTGTGTTCCTCTCGTCCGAATCAAATATCTGTAGCATACGTGACGCAATATTTGCACTAACAATGTTATACTATGAATTTTATGCATGTTTTGAAATACATGTTTTTTTCTCATTAGAGATGATGCATGAAAATCCCAATCCAGCTCCTGCACTATTCTTCTCTCATATACCTCCATTGACTGCATCTGCATATCGACGAAAGCATCCGACATCGTCGTGGAGAGAAACTTTGCACAACAATCCGACACAAAACTTTCATCACAGGAGAAGACAAATCACAATAGCTCGCAAATAAATTGGGGACCAAATGTATAATCCCTACCAAAGACATTGTCGAAAAGGTCATCGAAGGCAAACATCACGTTAGGGAATCTTAGAAGGGAGCTTATTATCATACCAAACTTCTTCGCCATCTATGCCGCCATGAATGACGGGATGAATAACAAACCCTAACCTTAGAAAAGTAAATTTAACTATAAATATGAAGGTTCAAGATGAGAAGAAAGTCCCCATCACCTCCCTAACATCGATGAGGCCGTCGGAGTAAGGAGGCGAGGGGGTCGAAGAGATTTGGCCGCTGAACTCCCCTGTCGCCGCCGAGTGGTCCTCATTTCTTTTTTTCCTTTTCTACATTCCTAAAACTTTTTTCAATCACTACCAGAAACACTTAGGCCAGAAAATCTTAGAAGGGAGCTTATTATCGTACCAAACTTCTTTGTCATCTATGCCGCCATGAATGACGGAATGAACAACAAATCTTAACCCTAGAAAAGCAAATCTGCCTAAAAACCTGATACTTCGAGATGAGAAGAGGGTCCCCATCACTTCCCTAACACTGATGAGGCCATCGAAATCAAGGGGCAAGAGGACCAAAGAGCTTTAGACGCTGAACTCCCTTGTCGCAGCCAAGTGGCCCTTGTTTTTTTTTTCTTTTCCTATGTTCCTAAAACTTGTTTCAATCACTAGCGGAAACACTTAAAAGGGCTTTTATAGTGACGAGTGATAGCTCTTATAGTGATACAATTATAGACTTGCCTTCTATTTTACGTATAGCCTCCTTGAATTTCCTGGTTTCCTGCACATTAGTTTGTAAGCGTTTCGACCATTCAGATTTTTTATTTCATGCACAAGCCTTATTTTTATTTTTTTCCCTCCTAAGTTTCCTGGGTTCACACGCATGTCTTTATATTTTTATGTTTGGCTCCACCAAGTTTTTCTTTTTTGCATTTTTTTCGTAAGCACGTGCACTCCACTAGTTAGCTAAATAATCTCAATCCGAGGAGGGAAACAGGATTGCCCTCGTCCTCACGCTGGTGTAATTTGTGAGGTTTGTTGGCTGCAAGTTGCACGGATAATTGACGCAAAGATGTCTTCATTACATGAGAAGCTCTCTTGAAAGCGATTGAGTTGCCTGTTTTCCAAGGCGCCTATCGGATACCAGACCATCTCTAAGATCTTCTTCTACTTTTTACTCTCCCATTCTCCATTTTCGGCGCGAAAGGAATCCCATCCCATTCCCTTCGTGCTTCGACATATTTTCTTTACGGTTTCCTTTCGAAAAAGATTCTTTTTTTCATTATCTTCAAAAAGGGATTCTCTCTCTTATATTATTTCCTTTTGAAGAGATACTGTTGGAGATAGTGAAAAATGAAAGGAACGAATATAGGAAAAGAAATGGAATGAAAAGAAAATGGTTGGAGATGGTCTTTCCATCCTGTTTCCCATTCCCACTATAAAGGGAATCTTGTTCCTTTCAACGCTTCAACAGATTTCCTTCACCGTTTCCTTCCGAAATGCATTCTCTTTTCCATTCACTTCAAATAGATTCTCTCTCATTTTCTCTTATCATTCCCTTCGAAGGAATGTTGCTGGAGATTGTGAAAAATAAAGGGAATGGAAAAGAGAACGAAACGAAGAAAAATGGTTGGAGGTGGTCTTATTTCCCATGCTGCTCGGTCCATACGAGCACAAGTTAATATATTTTCGTTGCTCTAGGTTTCGTTGCCGGACTGAGCAATAATGCCTGCTCATCTTTTCCGTCGTAAGTCTTATTTAAAGAAAATTAATCTCTATCAGGGAATGCAATCAAGCTTACCAAAACACCAAATCGTCCGCTGTAAAGACGGTTTTCGGCTCCATTATACATTTTTGTTGTCTGATTTTTTGGATAATGAAAGTATATAGCTCTCGGTCAGTGTCATGTGATTCTTTGACTCTTTAGCGTACAATACAGCACATGGAATGTGCTAATATCTATCACTTGTCCCAATCGTCCTACAGACTATTTAGAACACAGATTTTTTGAATCTATACGAAAACTGAACTATTTCTATAAAATTAGGCTGCTCTTGAGAGATTTTTCTTAAATTGTTTGATTTTTATAACATTCTAAAAAATATTGAAGTTATTAAATGAAACCTCTTAAACTGGTTTCGATTACACTTCCAACTTCTCGAAAACATCTTTTAAGATTTTAAAATTTAATTCAATAAATAATTTCAGCACTCTGCAACCAACCCACGGACAACTGTGTTTTCATTCTCCCTTGCGACGCCACTTTTTTGTACAGGAGAGGAAATGGCGAACACTGCTGATGAAAATGGAATAAAGCGGGGGGTTCTGCACGTGACGCCCATGCCCTCTCTTTGTATCGCTGAAGCCTGCATGGTCTTTCGCCGGGCACGTTTGCACGGTCCAGATCGATCCTGCCAGGTGGATGGCATGATCGTACGGCTGGCAACACCTCCGATCAGCCAGCGAGGCAGCGACCATCCCTCGTCGCGCACGAGAAAAATCTCTCCGAGGCCGCGAAAAATTCTTCCCTTGCTTCCGTCTCCGTCGCACAGTGCCAGTGACCTCGTGTCTGCCTCCCCCCTCTCTATCTCTCCTCTCTCTCGCCATCTCTCTCTCCTCTCCCTATCACCATGTGCTGTGCAGTGTGCAGCGCGGGGGCGCGGGGCACCACGGAGACCATATATCTGCGCACGCTACGCTCCATACACACGCTGCTGTCGCGGGCAGGGCACCCTTGGACTCGCTATAGTACCAGTCAATTGCCACGCCGCCGTCGAGCTCTCTCTCTCCCAGGGGGAGGAGTGCTCGGCTCAGCTCGGCCTCTTCTTCCTCCTCGCGTGCCCACCTCAGAACCGTCATCTTTGATGCCCGCACAGCGGCGGTAGCATCGGCGCGGCGGCATTGGGGTAGCCTCGGCTATGAGCTTTTCTTTGTCCAATCGCGCACGTCGTCCTGCGGCGATCTTAGTGGGCTGGTAGTCTCCCTGCCGCCTCCGTCCCTGTCCCTGTCTCGCCATTCCTCCTCCTCGCCTCTTGATTTTTGCCCGCCCATTGCGTCAAGAACCGATGCGGTTCGCGCCAAGATCCCACTTTTCGAGGAACCCCGTGCTGCTCTAGCGCCGCGCGCTTCCCGGGGCTTGTGGGTTGGGGGGCAATGGGCGCGGCTTTGCTGCTGGTTCTGTGCCTGGCGCTCGGCGCGGCGGTGGCGGGGGTGTCGGCGGCGGGGGCGCGGCCGAGCGCGGTGACCGTGGGCGCGCTCTTCACGTTCGATTCGACCATTGGCCGCGCGGCGCGGCTCGCCATCGAGCTCGCCGTCGACGACGTCAACGCAGACCGCACGGTGCTCGCAGGGACCAATTTGAATCTGGTCACCCAGGACACGAATTGCAGCGGCTTTCTTGGAACAATCGAAGGTTAGTTGCTACTCTACTTGATTTGTTTTCTCATTTGCTTATGCCCATGTGTCATAACTAGAATTAATTTGCTATCTAGTGGAAAGATAAAGCTTAGAAGAGTGGAATTTTTTTCGCAAAAGTAATGGTTTTGATCGGAACTCAGCTTTGGCGGGCTTAAAATTTGTGTGATTTCGGTGATTTTGCAGCTGACATTAACTATAATTTCAGATTATTTTTGTCCAATGCTCAAGGCAACTAGTCATAAAAGTTAGTAGTGGTGAGAGAATTTCCTGCTTTAGTAGTTGTAAATGAGGACAAAGGAGAGTGAGTGATTTGCCATGAGGCCCATGACACAAGAAAAATAGTTTGAGAAGTGGTTTGTTATCTCATTTCTGGTATAGTTTAACTGTTTAGGATCTTTACCCATGTCAACTTTAGCATAAGCTTCATTGATAGCGGTGGAGATGATTCAGATGAGGGAAGCACATCTGACCAACATATCTGTTCTTGGTATGGTGGGCCTTGTAAATTATTGTATCTGCAATCAGCAAACCCTTTAAATCAAAAGCAGGTGCTACTTGCTACAAAATGTCAGAACTTACACTTGCGGTATTAATTAGTAGTATTGCTTAGTTGCTTTGATATATCTTGCACGATACTGCACTTTTTTGGCACATATAAGAAGAAAACTTGTCCCCTTAATTTAAAAACCGGATTTATCCATTCACTTTACTCTCACCTGTTCACAAAAGCATAATGTTTTGGGCATTGACGCTGTCCTAAACTCCCAGCTTTGACCACTAACTATTGTTTTAATTTATTTATAAAACAAATAAAACTAGTTTTGAGGTCAATCTACACTTCATGTGTTCAATGTGAATATTTTAAAAGATATCATGATAGATAAAACTACGAAAGTTTGTCCACATGTATCCCAAAGCAACATATTTTTGTAAATTGGAGGGAGTAGTTTTGTTAGTATATTGTTGTTGTCTATATGTTTGTCATTCACTTCTTAGATTAGGTACCACAAATTTAGAGCAACTAATTGTTGACTAGCAACAAAGGATTCAGATCCTGTGTAATATTAGTACTTTGGTGTCTTAGTCTGAACTGGGTCAAGGTTCCGTTGATAGTATGTCTATTATTTTCTAATGAGGTGGTCTGTTGTTTCTATATACCTTTTAGTTTAATAAAACAATTTCCTGGCTCGTGTTTCATGAGATGCTTCAATAATGTTTTGATTGGAATGGAGAAAACAACTGCACTAAAAAAAATGTTTCGCTAGACTTATGATAACAGTGTCCTTTCTTAAGAATTCTGCCAACCCAGTTATCCTGGCAATAGAAGAGAAACAGACAAAAAGCATACTAGTACAGTGGCATCACAAACGGCATAACTTACGAAACTGCTCACAAGATTCCTTAAGGTGCAAGAAACATCTATTAAAGGAGCATCCAATCCTTCACTTTCTTCTCATGCAAGATTCCTTTTTATGTTTGTGGCATGTGTGAGCGTCATATTGTTTGAACCATAACTGCTTTTCCTGCTGTTGTTGGACAATAAACTTTGCTCAACATAAGTCTGAAGTATCAGGAAAAAAAATGTTGCATCATATGGCTAACTTGGGAATTCTGCTTTATTAGTCAACTATAGATGTTAATCTCTTGAATAGTCCAACTAACTTATAAAACCTTACGTTGTTGCAGCATTGCAACTGATGGAGAAAAACGTGGTTGCTGTTATCGGCCCACAATCCTCTGGAATAGGCCATGTCATCTCACATGTTGTTAATGAGCTACATGTTCCACTTCTATCATTTGGGGCAACTGATCCAACTCTTTCTGCATCAGAGTATCCGTACTTTTTAAGGAGTACCCTAAGTGACTGCTTCCAAATGCATGCTGTTGCAAGCATTGTTGATCATTATGATTGGAAAGAGGTGACTGCTATTTTTGTGGATGATGATTATGGTCGAGGGGGGTTGTCGGCCCTCGGTGACGCACTTGCAGCAAAGCGGGCGAGAATTTCTTATAAAGCAGCTATTCCTCCAGATTCAGATACAAGTGTGATTAATGATGTACTGTTTAGGGTAAACATGATGGAATCAAGGGTGTTGGTTGTGCATGTCAATCCTGACACAGGGATGAGAATATTTTCCATAGCTAATAAGCTCCGGATGATGGCCAGTGGCTATGTTTGGATAGTAACTGATTGGCTAGCTGCTGTCCTGGACTCATCAAGATCTGGAGATCTTAAAGGCATGAGTTATATACAAGGATTGATTGTTCTTCGTCAGCACACTCCTGATTCTGATACCAAGAGAAAGTTCATATCTAAGTGGAATGATGCAGCTCGTAATAGGAGCATTACTTCTGGCTTAAATTCATATGGTTTGTATGCTTATGATTCAGTTTGGATTGTTGCCCATGCTATCGATCAATTTCTCAATAGCGGGCAGCAGATCAATTTCTCTGCAGATTCAAGGATTCATGATTCAAATGGAAGCACTTTGCATCTATCGACTCTTAAGATATTTGATGGTGGTGAGCAGTTGCTACAGCAACTTCTGCTAACAAACTTTACAGGCCTAACAGGTTTGGTTCAGTTTGATTCAGACCGTGATTTGGTACGCCCGGCGTATGATATCCTTAACATTGGTGGCTCTGGGTCCCATTTGATTGGCTATTGGTCTAATTACTCTGGCCTTTCTGTTGCTGCTCCTGAAATTTTGTATCGTAAGCCGGCAAATACGTCAACAAGTGCCCAGCGGTTGTACAATGTGGTATGGCCAGGGGACACTACTACTAAGCCTAAGGGTTGGGTTTTCCCAAATAATGGTCAGCCTCTAAGAGTTGGTGTTCCAATTAAAGCAAGCTTTAAAGAATTAGTATCAGGTGGCACTGGCTCTGATAATGTGACTGGGTATTGCATTGATATATTCACTGCAGCAATTAAACTGCTTCCTTACCCAGTACCTTGCCAATTTATAACAATTGGGGATGGTTTGAAGAATCCCAATTATGACGACATTATCAATATGGTTGCTGCCAATGTATGTCCTCATTCTCTGTCATGCCTTCTTTGATCATTTGCTGTTAATCCTCTGATTTCTTCCATTTTCTTGCAGTCCCTTGATGCAGCTGTAGGTGACTTTGCTATTGTGAGAAATAGAACAAAGATTGCAGAATTCACACAGCCTTATATTGAATCGGGGCTTGTGATTGTAGCGCCAGTGAAACAGGCAACTTCAAGTGCCTGGGCTTTCCTGAAACCTTTCACATTACAGATGTGGTGTGTAACTGGTGTTCTTTTCATTTTTGTGGGAATAGTAGTTTGGATTCTTGAACATCGGACTAATGAGGAGTTTCGAGGTTCTCCACGGCGGCAAATCATTACAATATTTTGGTATGCTTTCTTTGTTACCCTATCTGGCTTTAATCAAAATTCAAATTGGAAATATTAATAGAGGCGAAATTATTTTTCACACTATTTGATTTGTGTTCATGAAATAATTAAAATTTTATCTTGGTGATTTCTCTGCATGTTAGCTATAAGAAAGTAACAGAATGCTTCATGTTTCTCTTTCAGGTTCAGCTTCTCAACAATGTTCTTTGCACACAGTAAGTCCACTAGATGCATCACACAATATTAAGTTTAACTCTTACATATTTTTCTCCATTTGGGTTGGAAACATCTTAATGAAGAAACTAACTTCAGGACAGAACACCGTAAGCGCACTCGGGCGGTTTGTGCTGATCATATGGTTGTTTGTTGTGCTGATCATCAATTCAAGTTATACAGCTAGCTTGACATCAATCCTCACAGTCCAACAGCTCGCAACAGGAATAACTGGGCTCGACAGCTTGATTTCAAGTGCTTTGCCTATTGGATACCAGGCTGGAAAATTTACCAAAAATTACCTGATTGAAGAGCTCAATATTCCAGAGTCCCGGTTGGTTCCGCTAAACACGATCCAGGAGTATGCCAATGCCCTTAAGCGTGGACCAAAAGATGGTGGTGTTGCTGCAATCGTTGATGAGATGCCGTATGTTGAGATCTTCCTGTCATACCACTGCAACTTCAGAATGGTGGGACAAGAGTTCACAAAGGAGGGATGGGGATTTGTATGTTCATCGTCCTTTATCTCATTATGTGTTTTATCCTGGGCATCATGCCCTTGCATCTCAAGGCTCAAGGAAACAAAAAGGCATTATATATAGTGCTGTGAAGGAAACTTCCATTATCAACTGCTATTATCTAAAAAAAAATGTAGTGCTGTGAAGGAAACAATTTAATCTGCTCTATTTTTTTTTGCTTTACAGGCATTCCAGAGGGATTCACCCCTTGCTGCAGACTTATCAACTGCCATCCTTCAACTTTCAGAGAGTGGCCAGCTTCAGAGAATTCATGATGAGTGGTTTACACGACCGAGTTGCAGTTCTGATGACGATGGAGTGGGAGCAACCAGGCTTGGACTGGGAAGCTTTTGGGGTCTTTTCCTGGTGTGTGCTCTGATATGCGTCTTCGCTCTGGTGGTGTTCTTTGCAAGGGTCTGCAGGCAGTATAGCAAGTACTCCAATACCAGAGCTGCTGGTGATCCCACTGAAGCTGATGCCGCCACTGCCACTATTCCTGAAATACAGCAGGCAAAACCAAGGCCAACACGCCTTGGTAGCTTCAAAGATCTGATGCAGTTTGTTGACAAGAAGGAAGAAGAGATTAGGAGAGCAATGAAACGGAGATCTATTGACAAGGATAATCAAGCTGCAGGATCCTCGGACGCGCAGTCAGTCGCTTCAGCATAGAAGATACTTTCAGACTTGAGTCCTTCAGAGTTCAGATGACAAAGCTGTCATTCGTACATACCAATATAACATACTGAAGTAGATAACAGCGGTATACTTGTAGTAGGATCCAGAAGTCCTTTTTTCCTTCAGTACCATTGGGTTTTATCTCTGATATGCGGCATGTATTCTACGACGTTATCCCAATTGGTTGACAATGCTTCAAGCTGTGCAAAAGGTTCTTTTTTCGATTGATTTTTCCAAAGTACATGCCATGTCACTTCCTTTTCTGTCTAAACCCTGCTCTATTATGCGATGCCATAATGAACACAAATTTAGATAAGAGAGAATGCACGTAGAGAATTGGTAGGATTCTTTTAATCCTACAGTTGTCTATAGCATAAAACTAAGATAAGTTGTGTTTGTGAAGAAGTTGTTTATAGAGAAAGGTGGTTGTTTGTCATTGTATAATTTTTTTTAATAATATCACTGTATGAGTAATTTTAGGGTTGTTTATAATATGACATGAACAATGTCACAGACGACCACTTTCTATATATCACTCTCCATGCTTTACCGTCCGAAACAATTTTTTCCCCCTCTTTTTCTTCAACGAGCAAGCAGCGACAACTCGCGTGCAGCGACGCATGAGGAAGTCATAGGAGTGAGAGTGAGCGAGTGATGTGGTTGGAGGAGCTTGCTAGTGAAAATGCTTCAGACCGATCCTACGCCAAGCCTCATACAATACGGACAACTAAACACCGGAACTTACAAAGGTTCAACATAACTTCCATGAGGCTGTGTGCCTCCTACTGTTGGAATAAAAAAAATATATATAAAGATAATAATTAATTTTGTTTTAGTTTTAAAACGAAATTAATTTTTTATCTATAAAAAAAATTCAGAAGGGATAAGAGATGAAAGCTGTTACAAAGTCCTATCCCGAAAATCTATCCTCTCTCTGTCCCCTTCAATCTCGAGTCCCGTACCAGTTCTCGCGCATGCATGCAGAGACCCAGGGAAGAATCACATCTACAAAAAGTTCGCATACGAAGAGTCGAGTGGCTTCACAAGAACGCCATTATGAACGTGGGCTTCACAAAAACGCTATCCTCAACATGTGGTCTTCACAGACAAGCCATTATGAAGACTTTTGGCCCGAGTTTGGACATTTTTGCCCCCGTCCCTCTCCTCTCGTTCGCTCCCTCTCTCCTCCCGCGACGGCGGCGAGTTCACGGCGGTGGCGGCAAGCTCGGCGGCGGTCTTGAGGTCGAGCGGCCGTGGCCGAACCCTAGCTGGCGGCGATCAAGAGCTCGAGCTGCGGGCATGCGGCATGGAAGCGACGACGAGTAGCGGCAGCGACGAGCTCCGGCCCTCCGAGCTCAGCGGCGGCGGCGGGAGCTCCGGTGAGGATCGAGAGAGAGGAGAAGAAGAGAGAAGATGGGGCAATATGGTCTATTTTGGGTAAAAAAAATGGAGAAGATGGCGTCCCCGCAAGGTGCACATGGTGAGAGTGGTTTTTCTGTGAAGTCCATCTTTATAAAGGTATTTTTGTGAAGTTATTTCTCAAAGGTGGCGGGAGAGCAATTTTCTCGGTCTCACGGACGAAATTCGCATCTGGGAAGGAAGTCTGATCGGAAAGAGAAGGATAGACGAAGCACGCACAGACGAAAAAGCAGATCAGAACAGAGGCTGCGAAGAAGGAAAGAAAAAGGTATCTGCGAAGAAGAAGGAAAGAAATAGTAATAGGGCAGTTGTTGAGGAGGTGAATAGGGATGAGGCAGTCCTATTTACTGAGGTGGTACGTGAATAGGGATGGGACAGCCCCAAAATAGGGCGTCTGCTGGAGATGCCCTGACATGAAAGATTCCTACATCACTTTTCCTTTGCACATCCATCGATGGCTTTCTTCCTGCCAGATGCTTTGCTTCTAGTTTTCTTGCTCTTGCTTCTTACTTCTTCTACAGAAGTTGCTTCACTTACAATTGCTCCAGCCGCCCTACGCACGCGCGGAGCCGCGCCTGCGCCTGCAACCTTCACGCATGTGGCCTTATGCCGGCGCCGTGTGCTTCGGCCCAGCGATGTCCGCCGGGCTTCCGACGTCCTACCGCCACGCAGCCGCCACCAGGCCGCCGGGCAGCCGCCCTTTGGTCGCCGCACCCGCCGCCATAGGTCGCCAGGCCGCCCCATCGCCGCGCCCAGCCGCAGCGCCGCCGTTCGGCCCCGCGTCCAGGCACAGTGCCGCCGTCAAGGTTCCAGAAATCGTTTTTCTGCCAAAAAAAATCGTTCCCCGCCGATTTCCGGTTTGCCACGGCAAATCGCGATTTATCAATCAAAATTTAGGATTTGAAATTTGAATCACAAATTGCTTGCCGATAGTGTAAAAACCGATCGATTTTTGGACAAATCGGGCATAAATCGCGGCAAATCGAACGGCAATACTGGCAAATCGGTAAAAGGGCAAATCAATGGATTTTTCGGCAAATCGATGGAATTTTTCAGCAAATCGTTCGGTTTAACCGACAAACCGAATGGGCGGTGTGATAAAATGGTAAAAATATATATGGTGCGAAAAATGGTAAAAATTAATTTAAAATATGAAAATGGTTAGGGCATGACTTTTTGTAATTATGTAACATTTAAGCAACATTTGAAATTATTGAAAAAATCGATTAGAAACTTTATATGGTGCGAAAAAATGGTAAAAATTGATTTAAAATTATGTAAATGGTAGACATGAGTTTTGGTAATTATTTAACATTTAGACAACATTGAAAATTATGTAAAATGTTAGAAAATGAAATATTTTGGCATGACCTTCGAGATGACACAACATAGGAAATTAATTTTTTAAAAATTTCGGCATGACCTTTGCTAAATTCGTATCTATTTCATGTATCTATTTCACGAAACAATTCATTGCATAGATAAATTCATATATACATATGAGTCATACGATATGACAAGGTCACAAGTTCACAAGTTAACAACTTCATGACAACTGCATGATACGGAGTGTTTGTAATTGACTTACCTTGCAATTTGTTTGAAGAAATAGTGAACAGCTCCATCTGGCTTGTTGCAAGGTACCTGGTGATAAGTAATAATGAAATGTAATATATGTATGAATTAAGATTGAACTTATATAAATTCTATCAAATATGCGACATTACCTCTATTCCCACCATTGGCCACCGTAAATCTGGGATTGGCTCGCCATATTCATCTCCTCAATGGACATCAAGATCAATCCCTGCGTCGCCAGAAGGTTTGCCTTGTATTGTTGCCAAGTAAACCTGTGTGCATTGAAGAGGTTTGCCAATCCGAATCTGACATCCTATAGAATCGATTCTCCCACTCATACACATATTGGGAGGTGATGAGGAGGTGCTTGTGGCGAGTTGGAGTAGGGGGACGGGTTGGCTTCTTTGGTGATCGCCGCTATAGGAGCTAGAGCTTGAGTCTTGGCCGAACTGTCATGGTTGTTGCAAGGGTGGGTAAGGATAAGAAAATAATCCACCCCAACTATCTGCGTTGCCATAGGAGCTGGAGTCACCCTCTGAGGTATCGTACCCGTAACCATACATGTGTTCCCTGAACCCATGTGTAGATGCAGATCTTGTAATCCTCTGGGAAGATGGAGCCCCATGGTCTTGGTCCTGTGTGGCATATTGAAATTGGGACTCTCCTGTGAACCGTATTGGAGACCGGGGCAGTGATTGTATTTGAGGTTCAGGTGCTCCTCCACCACCACCATCACCACCGTCGCCATCATCTCCATCATCATCGTCATCATCATCGGCCGAGGAGCTATCATTTGATTCCTGATATGGTGGGCTCTTCTGTGGATCATCTGTGCTTGCATCACTAATGTCCCCCTCTTCTGTGTTATTCCCCCTTCTAGTCTTTTTGGATCGCTGGGGAGGAGGCCCTTTTCTTTCTTTTCTCTTGCCTAGATGCGTGTCCCCCCATTCTCTGTCGCCCACTTTGAAACACCGGCAGGCTGTGTATTAGGATCTAGCACGGTGTGAGTGGGTACAGGAGTGTCACTCTCTGTGTCCTCCTCGTCAAGCACTGGGGCTACATTGGACCTTCCATGTTCCATCCATTGGCGAATAGTGTTGTCCCTGTCCATCAAGTTTAGGTCCATTAATCGTTGGCAAGGATCGTCTTCATGCTCGTAGTGTGGTCCCACACGGGACCTGAGCGCGGCCTCATGTCTTGGCATATTCAGTGCATGCTCCATCTGTGCCTCCTCATCTACGCCTTCGGTGAAATCATCATCTCGCCACCCTGCTGCCTCTTCCTGTCTCACCAACACCTGAGCTCTTCTCTTCTTCTTCTCAGCAATTCGATCCGATTCGAAATGAAAAAAGCCCTCACATTGGGGGACTTCGGTCTGTAGCGTCACATTGGTACAGCGTCTGTTAGGTGTTGTTTCACTAGTTGCACCCTCCCTTTTTTCTTTTGCAATACTTGCACTTCGAGCGATATGACTAATTGTCTCCCATGCTTTGCCATCTGTGTCATGTTGCCCTCCGTCGACATACTTCAAACTTGTAAGTCATCATTCCCATCAAATAGTATAGAGATCATAACTGATTGAAGCACTACAATATATTTACGTAGTCATAGTGCAATTATGATCTAATTCAGTGAACTAACTAACACTATTTTGTGAACTAACACTAACTAGTTAGTGAACTAACACTGTCTAACACACCATTTTGTGAACTAATTCAGTGCGAGGCCTAAAGTCGGCCCTGTCCCCTGGACCGAAGCCCTGCCCCTGGACCGAAGCCCGGCCGCGTGACCGGACGTCGCCGAGGGAAAGGACTTAGGTCCCGACGCGGTCAGACGCATCGAGACCGGATGGGTGATAGTGGCACGAGTGTTTTTATCCTGGTTCGGGCCTCCATTGTCGGATAACAGCCCTACGTCCAGTCTTCGTTTAAAGCCAAGCTCAAACGAGTACAAGGGGTGAAGTCCGGGATTTGGGAAGCCCGGGCCTCGAGTACAGCAAGTGCTCAAGGCACTGTGTGTGTTCCTATAGTTACCTGGAAGCGGAGAACTACCGCCGGGAACTAGAGTTCCTACGAGAGTGCAAGTGCTCCTGTTCTACAGTGGCTAGTGGATCCAGAAGCGGGTGAACGTGTCTTTGCCCATGCGGACGGTTGACGGGACCTGCCGTCAACCCGCCAGTAGCCTTCGCCGGGCGCTCCTCGATGCAGTCTTGGCGCATTTAATTCTTAGCGACCTTGGGGACCCGGCGTATCTGTCGCGTGCGCGCATGATTTGCCTCGGGTCTGAGCCTGAGCCGGGCTTCGGGAAGTGGGAGGCTCAATTCTCCGAGACATGGAAGCTCGGGCGTGAGCATACCAAGCTCGAGCGCGAGCTTGCCAAGCCCGGGCTTACTTCCGTGGGGCCGAGGTCAAGTCAGTGGGCCGTATTTCCATAGGCCGCGTACTTCCCCCAACAGCTAGCCCCCGAGGCTCGAGCGGGACAAGGTCGTGCCTCGAGAGGTTTATTTAGTAATCGCCTCGGCGAAATGATTAAGGTCTTGCGCGATTTTCTTGGCCGGTGGGAATCCCAACCGAATCATGATTATCTTGGCCTTGCTTTTCCCCTTGGTTTTCGCGTCTTTAGGCGGACAGGCGACGGTTCGTCTCCCCGCTACGATTTATATCAGGCAGCTTTCTCTTCGCCGTTCCCCTTCACGCTCTCTTGTGCTATTTGCTCTTCTTGCCTTCCTCCTTCCTTTGCCTTTCCTCCGTCTTTCCACCCTCCGATGGCGCCCTTCACGCGGAGTCTCCTTACTAAGGACGACCTGAAGGGGCTGGAAGCCGCCGGCTTCATCGAGGTCGATGGATGGAGGGCGGCCGGCGAGGAGATGGTTCCCGCGCCCAAGAGTAAGGAGTTCGTTTGCTTTGAGCTCTTTGCGGTTCACGGGCTCCGGGTTCCGGAGTCCGGGTTCCTTGACGCGGTTCTCGCTCAGTGCGGGATCGAGTTGGTGAATCTCAATCCCAACTCGATCCTATTTCTGACGATCTTTACACACCTCTGCGAGGCATTCGTCGGGGTGGAGCCGTCGGTCAGCCTCTTCCTCAACTTCTTCAAGCTAACCACGACCAGCGGGAGCAATATAGCGGGGTGTGCCTACTTCAAACTCCGCTGCGACATGAAGCCCGTATACCCGGTGTTCAAAGCCAAGGAGAACGTCGGGGGGTTGGGCGTCGCGGTGGTACTGTGCCAAGGTGCTCGACGACTGCTTTCTATGGTTCGCAAACGTGAGCCACAGGAAGTTAATATTGCCTCGACCTTCGCCGGGCTGGGAGGCGGCCGCGCCAAAATCGGGATTTGGCGGGGGGCTTAACGGCTCGACATTATGGCGACTTCATCAAGCACCGGGTGAGCCCGCTGCGGAAGCGGGCTCGCCCTTTGTTCAAGATCCACTGGTGGGACGATATCACCCGCGATGGCACTTCCCGTAAGTTTCTTTCTTCGACCTTGTAGTCCTTTGTCTGAGCTTTCTTTGGGCATATTTTTGACGCTCCCGCTCTTTTCTTTGTAGACTTACCCGAGGACGACGTGGTCCGGGCTGTGAGGCTTCTCCTGCCCGCGCACCATAACGAGCCATCAGGCTCAGGAGGCCGCAACGTCCTGGACGAGGTACGTACTCCGTGGGTTAAACGCCCACAGGCGGTCTTCCGTGGGTCTTGGTGATGCTCCGTGACTTGTCTCGCAGGTGGTGGGCGAAGCGAACCCGCCGCCGCGACTTGCGCCGGTGGCGGCTTCGGGAGCTGCCAGCTCGATGGCTGGTGGCGACACGAGCTTGGTCCCGGCGCGGAAAGGACGGGACGCGAGTGCGCGACCGCCCCTCAAGAAGCGGACTGGGCGCTCTCGCTGGGCAAAGTCGCCAGCGCGGGGCGGTCATCGGCCCAGGCTCCCGCTGCCAACCCAGGCCGGGCTAGAATTTCCCGGAACCGAGACTTGGCCGTCACGCGGGATACCCAGCCGGCGCCGAATAGGCGTCGGTTGGTGCTGGATGATGACGACGACTCGGACGATGGGTTGGCCGGGACGGACGTCGCCCTTGCTCGTAAGTCGCTGTGCCTTTTAGTTTCTTTCTTCCTTTTCTCCTCCTATCATGGCTCCCGAGTGATCGGCGTGCTTGATCGCTTCTTTCTTTGTTCTCGATCGCCTATATCTCCCAGCGGAACTCATCGGCGGCGCCGGAAGTGGCCCGGGAGAACGACCCCGTGAAGGATGAGCCCGGGCCTCGAGGCTCGGCGCCCGCCGTCCTCCCGTGGTGGCACGCAATGAGCGTGCGCTCTGAGCCGTGTTCGTGGAGGTGGAGACGAGCGGCGACATCGCTCCTGGCGCCGTTTCGTGTCAAGGGGCGAACCTTGACCGAGTGGCGCCCGATTGACTTCGGCGGTTTATCAGATCTTTTTTCGAAGAGCAACATACCTGTCCCTCCACTAGACACGGGCGACACCCTCCTCCTTGGCTGGAACTGGCCCGTCCGGATCATTATGGCTGCCAGCATCGTCCCGGTGCGGCTGTGGAGCGTGGCTCCGCTGGTTGTCGTGGGATGGATCGTTGCGACACCAGCGTGGGTCGAGCACAAGCTCGCCTTCGCCGCATAAGCGCCGGCGAAACTCTTCCCGCTCGACCGAGCCCCGACGATCACTTGAGGAGGTGGCGAACCGGCTAGGGGCTAAGCCGAAGGTAGATGCCGGGGTGCAGACTGATTTCGCCCCTGAGCCATGCCTTCAAGCCGTTGGTGCTGCCGGGCTTATAGGGGAATTAGCCGAGCCGATGGAGGAGACAGTGCTGGGAGCAGCCGATGGGGCCCAGGCTGAGCTAGTGGAGGAGACGTGTGAGGCTGCAGGAGAAGCGGCCGAGCCTGTGGGAGGTTCGGCCGAGCCTGTAGGGGGAGCGTCCGAGGAACCGAGCAGCTCGAGCGAAAGCTCGGGCGACCTGGTGATGGCACTTGCTGCGCTCAAGATCGCTTCCCGGACTCAGTACGAGTCCATGACTACGGCGACCACAAGGCGGGTAAGTGCTTTCGAGCTTGACTTTTGTGTCGACCCTTCCTGGGTTCTTTCTTTTCCCTTAGCCTATCCTCTTGGTGCAGTTCTACCGCGAGGTCGTTGGCATCGCTTGCTCGTTTGGGGCCGAGCATGATCTTGAGGAGGCCTTGCGGCGGATTTGCGACGCTGGCGACAATGAAAGCCGAGGTCAAGACGCTGCCGCTTATTGAAGAAGCTCGCTTGAGCTCGGTCCAGGTAGTGGCTCTGGAAGCTCAAGTCGCGGCGGCGGAGACGGCCTTAGCCGCGGCGCGGGATGACGCCGGGGAGGTTTCCCGTCGGTCGCTGGAGGCCCTTAAGGCCGAACGTGACCGTTCCACCGAGCTGGAGGAGCGCCTTCGGTCGGTGGAGGCGTGCCATGCTACCGAGGTTGCCCGTGCGGCAGAGGAGCGTGACCTCCTTGCTGCGGAGCTTTCCCGGGCGAAGTTGTCTACAACCGCGACGGAGGATCTGCTGAAGACCTACCGAGACACCGTGCGGGATCTGGAAGCAGCCAATGAAGTTTTGCGGACTGAGGTGCGGACCGCCCGGGATAGGGCAATAGACTTCCTCGATCTTCAGAGCCAACACGACGAAGTGCTGGCCGAGCTTCGGAAGCTCGGGTGCCAACCTAAGTCGTAGGCCCTTGTATTTTTCTTTTCCTTGGACGGTGATCCGACTTGCCCCCTTTTCTGTAAATACTTTTGAAAATGGTATTGACTTGTTTTGACCTTCGCTCCCTCGGTCCACCTTCTCCCTGAAATGCCAAACGTCGACTTGACTGTTGCGCCATGTCCCGAGAGACATACGCATCAAATCTTGGAAACAGTTCCGCGTCGGAGCTGCTTCCCGACGCCCCGACGCTATAACTCCTGGGATCGCTTCGACTTCCTGATCTTGGCTATAAAAAGAGACCGACGCTGGGGCCACTTTTCATTTCAAACTTCTTCCTTCCGTACCTCTTCCTCTTGCTTCCTCCAATACCTCCCTCTTCTTGTTTCCATGGATCACGACGAAGAGCTGGCGGAGCTTTGGGCACTGTATGACCTCGCGCTCGCCGAGGTCACCGAGGAAGAGGCCCATGCCCGCGACGTCGCCACCGTCGATGTGCTGATCGAAGTCGTCCCGCAGCTTACCGAGGTGGCCTACGTGATTGTCGATGCACTGGTCCGCGCCCGCCGGGGCTTTGTGTAATTGGCTTTGTAAGCCGTTTCGAAATCTTTTTAAATAAAGTTGTTTTCGTTGTTGCTTCCTTCTTTTGCCGTTTTTTCTGCATGCAAACGAACACAGGTAGTCGTATAGGCAAGAAAGGATTAGAAGGTCGTAGCATAGTCCTATTGATCCTAGCCCCCGAGCCATGGCCAAGCTTCTGAATAGAAGCTCAGGCGTGGCTTAGAGAAGATCGAAAGTCCTTGCTTGGGTACCTGACCTTGGAAAATCAACTTTTAAGAAATCGACCCTTTGAAAAAATTGACTCTAGCCCCCGAGCCACGGCCGAGCTTCTGGTTCGACAGAAGGTTGGTTGTGGTTTAGAGAGATCAATTTTTAAAAAATCGACCCTAGCCGCCGAGCCATGGCCGAGCTTCTGGTTCGACAGAAGGTCGGTTGTGGCTTAGAGAGATCAATTTTAAAAAAATCGACCCTAGCCCCCGTGCCATGGCTGAGCTTCTGGTTCGACAGAAGGTCGGTTGTGGCTTAGAGAGATCAATTTTAAAAAATCGACCCTAGCCCCCGAGCCACGGCCGAGCTTCTGGTTCGACAGAAGGTCGGTTGTGGCTTAGAGAGATCAATTTTTGAAAAATCAACCCTAGCCCCGAGCCACGGCCGAGCTTCTGGAGAGAAGCCCGGGCGTGGCTTATAGAGACCGCATCCTTGAAACGGAACTCGTGGCCCTTACTTTGTTTCTTTGTAAGAAACAGAGTGTTGGACTCTAGAGTTATCCCGGGCTGTGACAATTTTATGCGGGCTTATGATATAGGGCCAGAAAGAGTGTGCCCGCGCGGGATCTTGCGTGGTGCGATGGATATCGGCTTACCCGTGTGCAAGGGAACCCCGGGGTTGGCCTCTGCATAGCCACTATTCTGCCGATGTGCACGAAAACAGCCCGGGCTTTCTCCCAAGCCCGATCATGGGTTAGGTCGCCGGGGTTAGTTTGGGGACTAGCTGGGGAGTGAAAAGATGGACAAAAGGAAAAGAGGGGGTGGAAAGGAGACTTACGACCTTTGCTCAGGCGTAGAACCTCCGGAGTCGAGCGATGTTCCAGAAACTGTTGAGGACTCTACCATCCGGCATAGCTAGTCTCGCAGCCCCCGGGCGTGTGGCTGATACGACCGTGTATGGACCTTCCCACCTCGGGATGAGCTTATTGGCGTGGGCTAGGTTCTGAACTCGTCTTAGAACTAGGTCGTCCACTTGCAAGGTCCGGGTCTGTACCTTTTTAGCCGCATGCCGTCGTAGGAATTGCTGGTATGCTGCCGCTCGCAATAGTGCTTGCTCGCGGCATGACTCGGATAGGTCGAGATCCAGCAGTCGTTCCTCGTCGTTGTCGATTTCACCTGCAAAATCAACACGAACTGAACCAAGTCTTATCTCGGAGGGTAAGACCGCTTCCGAGCCGTATACAAGCCTGAATGGGGTCTCTCCAGTGGCCCGATTGGAGGTTGTCCGGGCTGCCCAAAGCACCGAGGGTAGCTCTTCTAGCCAGTTGTGACGCTGTTCGACGAGAGCGTCGTAAACTCGGCGCTTGACGCCCTGCATGATCTGCTCATTTGCATGTTCAGCTGCGCCGTTGCTCTGTAGGTGAGCCACCGAGGCTAGGGCGACCTTCATGCCGAGCTCTTCACAATAGTCCTGGAATAGCTCGCTTATGAACTGTGTCCCATTGTCAGCGATCAGCTTACTCGGGACACCGAACCTGGTCACGATGTTGTTCCTAAGGAACCTCTTGGCCGTTTGGGCTGATATGCTCGACACTGGTTCGGCCTCGATCCACTTAGTGAAAGTATCGATAGCGACGAACAGGTGCGTGCATCCCTTTAGACCTTTGGGGAACGGACCAAGTATGTCCATTCCCCACGTCAAGAATGGCCAGGTTAGCGGTATAGTCTGCAGCTTGTATGCTGGCTGGTGGGACACTCGGGCATGATATTGGCAGGCTGGGCAACGTTTTACTAGCTCTCTTGCGTCGGTCAACGCAGTGGGCCAGTAGTACCCCATGCGAAAGGTTTTTCCCACTAAGGTTCTGAAAGAGGCATGGGCCCTGCAGATCCCGTCGTGGATGTCTTGGAGGAGAAATTTGCCTTTCTCCTGGGTCACGCACTTGCAAAGTACACCATTAGAACCCCTTGATGCAGAAGCCCCGAGTAACCCAGAAGGTCGGGCTTGCCTTTGGGCCGGATTTCTCGGTGTGTCTGTGGCGGTGTCCCATCGTCAAGAACCGGACGACCGGTGTCATCCAGTGTCGCTGCTCTCTAGGAACGAAACGGTACCGGTCGTTTGGGTCGAGGCAACCGTCTTCTCGGGGGCCTCTTCTCCGGAGGGAATAGAGGGCTTTAGTAGGTCTTTGCCACGA
This sequence comes from Olyra latifolia, assembly GCA_036346145.1. Lineage (NCBI taxonomy): Eukaryota > Viridiplantae > Streptophyta > Magnoliopsida > Poales > Poaceae > Olyra > Olyra latifolia. Next base: position 4,331,970 of record CM070528.1, on the reverse strand, counting down.
GCACCCAGCGGGCGGGTTTCTGTGGAGCCAAGCAGCGAGCTTATCGGCGAAAGCTATTAGCCAGTCTGGGAACGTAACACACTTCAAAGTTCGTGAAGTGTTTCTCCAACTTTCTCACTTCTGCCAAGTATCGCACCATTGAGTTGTTGAAACACTGAAACTCCTTATTTACTTGGCAGACGACCAACTGCGAATCCCCTTTCGCTGTTAGCCGTTTTATGCCGAGCACAGTGCATGCTCATAGGCCGGCTAGGAGGCCTTCGTACTCCGCAGCATTGTTCGTTGCGGGAAAATAGAGTTGTACTATGTGCTGAATTTGTTCTCCTTGGGGGAGATGAGGACAAACCGGCAACCTGATCGCTCGAATTGGCGCGACCCATCAAAGAACATAGTCCAGTGTGCTTCTTGGCTTGCGAGCTCGGGCGAGCCTCCAGAAGGGTCGGCTGGCCCGGTCCACTCAGCCAAGAAGTCGGCCACGACTTAGGACTTGATCGCTGTGCGGGGTACGACTTGATGTCGAATTCACCAAGCTCGACCGCCCACTTTGCGACCCGTCCGTTTGCGTCGGGGTTCCGGATGATATCCCTTAGCGGGAAACTCGTTGGGACCGTAATTGGATGGGCTTGGAAATAGTGACGCAACTTACGCGAGGCCATAAGCAAGGTGTAGAAGAGTTTCTGAACCTCGGGGTACCGCTCCTTAGGTCCATGCAGTACCTCGCTTACGTAGTAGACGGGTTGTTTCTTGCCCTCGCGTTCGACTGCTAGTACAACACTCATAGCCTGCGGGGCAACCGCCAAATAGAGGAGTAGATCTTTCCCGAGCTTTGGCGTGGCTAGGACGGGAGACGTGGACAGGTAACGCTTTAGCTCGCTGAAAGCGGCCTCGGCTTTCTTCGTCCATTCGAAACCATCGTGCTTGCGCAAGATCTTACAAAAAGGTGCACTGCGCTCGCCAAGACGAGATATGAATCTGCTGAGAGCCGCCATCCGCCCGGTGAGGGCTTGCACCTCCTTGGTGCAGGTTGGCGACCTCATATTCTCGATGGCCTCGATTTTCTCGGGGTTTGCCCTGATGCTCGCCTTCCCTATCACGTAGCCAAGCAACATCCTGCATCGACACCAAAGACACATTTTTCGAGTTCGGTTTGACTTGATGCTTTCTGAGATTAGCAAAAGTTTCCTGAAGATCGGTCACATGGTCCTGTGGGACTTTGCTTTTTACAACAACGTCGTCTATGTAAACCTCTACGTTGCGCCCTATCTGATCAGGGGCCGTCTTCTGCATCAATCGCTGGAACGTGGCTCCGGCGTTCTTTAGATCGAATGACATGGTCGTGTAGCAGAAGGTACCAAAAGGTGTCACGAAGGCAGTCTTCTCTTCGTCTTTCTTTGCCAGCGCGATCTGGTGATAGCCCGAGTAGGTGTCCAGGAAGCTCATGAGCGCCGAGTCCGCCGTTGTGTCGACCAGTTGGTCTATGCGCGGCAGGGGAAAATTGTCTTTGGGGCAGGCGGCGTTGAGGTCGCGATGGTCGACGCACATTCGCCACTTCCCGCCCTTCTTCTTGACGACGACTAGGTTAGCGAGCCAGTTAGAATGCTCGACTTCTCGGATGAAGCCGGCTTGGAGGAGCTTGCCGAGTTGCTCCTGAATGATGTCGGCCTTCCACTTGGGGAAACGCCGTAGGGCTATCTGACAGGATTTTTATAAGGCTGAACAGGTAGCCTGTGCTCGATTACCTCCCTTGGGACTCCGGGCATGTCGGACGGTTCCCACGCGAACACGTCTGCGTTAGCCCGGAGGAAGGTGACGAGCTTGAGTTCCTATTGGACTCGAGGTTAACCCTCGTGGGCGACCTTAGCTGGTCGCCCTCGGAGAGGGGATCGCTTTAGTTGGCTCTTCTTGCGTGCGAGGCCACCTTAGAAGCGGATCGGCGGCCGTTCGCCTTGGCGGGCAGCTCGGAGCTGTCCGACCATGGCCAAGGCGCTCTCGTCACAGGCCATGGCGGCCTTGTGGCTGCCCTTGTTCGTGATGACCCCGTGAGGGGCCGGCATCTTCAGACAGTGGTACCCGTGGTGGGTGGCCGCCATGAACTTGGACAACGCAGGGCGTCCAAGGATGGCGTTGTATGGAAGCTCGGAGTCCACCACTTCAAAGGTGACGTACTCCGTCCGGAAGTTCTGGGGTCCTGAACCCCACGCGCAAAGACGATTCGCCCTGCCCGATCGGTTGTAGGGACAACCCTGGGACAATGCCATGAAAGGGAATGGCTATGTCCTTAATCTTGGACCGTGGAACCTGCATCTGCTCAAGAACCTGAGCAGTGACTATGTCCAAGGAGCTCCCGCCATCTACCAACACGCGATCGACTCTCGTGTTGTTGATGGTTGGACAGAGCATTAGCGGCAAGCGCTGGGGCCTAGTCATTCCGGGGGGACAATCATCCCCGGAGAAAGTGATCGACTGATGAGACCACCGCAGGGTGCGTCTCTGGGCTTACCCTTCTCGAGGTGGTAAACCTCCCGGGCAGCGGCCTTAAGCTCGCGTCGCGAGCTATAGGCAGAGGCGCCGCCGAAGATCACGGCGACATGCGCGCGAGCCTCCTGGAAGGCGTCGCCATGGGCGGCGCCCGATTGTCTGGGGCTTCGTGGTCGGGGAGTTCGGGCATGGGCCCGCGCCCGGCGTAGAAGTCCTCCAACCATGCGCCCACGCCCCGCAGCTACGCGAGTCATGGCCAGATTGCCACGGAGAAGGCAGAACGGTTGTTCGGAGGTTAGCCTGGGCCGTCCGAGGCCGGGTTGGGAGCTCGCCCCGCCTCGGCACAGGCCCCGGCTGCCTCCATGACTTTACTGGCGGGCTGGCCGTGGAGGCGGCCGCTCAAGAGGAGCGGGCCTCTCGGGCTCCACCGCCGCGACGTAGTTCGGGACGACAGGCTCCATCTTCTTCTTCTTCTTCTTCTTCTCGGCGTCACCCTTCTTGGCATCTGTGCCAGTCTGGGTGTTCCGTACTTCCTCCTTGAAGGCCTCAACGATGGCCTCATCGGAGATCGACGGGATGGTGTTGCGCACCTAGACGAACCTGCGGACGTAGTCCTATAGGCCTTCTCCCGCCCTTTGGACCACAAGCTTGAGGTCCTGAGGCTTTCTAGGGCGTGCGTAGCAGCCCTGGAAGTTCGTCCGGAACGCCTCCTACAGCTGTTCCCAGCTGCGTATCGAACCTCGGCGCTGATTGAAGAGCCAGGTTCGGGCCATTCCCTCCAAGTCGGTAGGGAAATAGTTAACTATAACGGCCTCATTACTGCCTGCAGCCAAGATGGCGGTAGTATATACGGCGAGATATTCGTCGGGATTCTTGCTCCCGTCGAACTTCTCCATGCACCCGGGCTTAAACTTACGAGGCCATGGCCCTCGCGCAAAGCTCGGGAGAAGGCCGGGCATCCAGGAGCGGCCCCATTGTTTCAAACGGGGGGTCTTCCGCCCGGAAGCGGCCCGAGGCGGGAAAAAACTCCGCCCGGGGTGCGCTGAGGAGCGCCGTCCGCTGTGGACGTGGATGCTGTCGATCGATCAACGCTCAGCCACGCCTCGAGGAGCCACCGGTGTCGATCGGGCTGGAGGTGCGCACCGAGATCCCGCGAGCTCCTCTAGGCCGTCAGCAACCGCGGCGCCTAGGTCGGCCATGGTGAACCCGCGTGGGTCCTTCTCTAGGTCACGCATGACCTGGGCAATCGCCTTAACCCTTTGCTGACTACGCAGTACTAGGTTCGTGACAGTAGTGGTAGGCGAGTGCGCGCGTGCAGCGCGAGTGGCGGGCGTCGGGCCGGCAGGCCTGGGACAGATGTCCGCCAAAGTCCGCCCGACTGACCCGGCGAAGATGCGGCGAGCGGCTTCACGCCGCTGGTGCTCTCCGCTTAGGTCAGTGCGTGGCTGGTGCGGGGTCGCTCCGCCTGACGCCGCAAAGACATGGCGTGAGGCAGGTTCCCGCGAGGAAGACATGTCAGTGTCACCCACGGAGGCGGTGCCGTCAGCACCCTCGACTACCATGGGCACACGTCGGTCCGCTGCTGCCCCGACAGTAGGGCGCCAGTGTCTTGTAGAGACAGATCCTCCTCCTCGGGCGATTGCGAACGTCGGCGTGATCTGTCGGTTGTGGCACCGTGGCGGTGCCTCCAGATCCCTCCATGAGGGTTTTCACGGCGTGAGTCGGCGAAGTCAACACGGCGGACAAAGCTGGGGAGCGAACAGCTAGTCCCGAGGTGAACAGCTACCGGTCCGCACGTGTCTTTACCCATGCGGGCGGTTGACAGGACCTGCCGCCAACTCGCCAAGAGTTTTCGCCAGCGTTCCTCGATGCAGGCTTGATTTAATTCTTGATGACCTTGGGGACCCGAAGCGTATCCTATCCGCGGCGCGGCATGATCTGCCTTGGGTCCTGAGCCCCAAGCTTGGGAGGCCCGGGGGAAGTGGGAGGCTCGATTCTCCGGGACGTGGAAGCTCGGGCTCGAGCCTGCCAAGCTGAGAGTGCATCTAGGCCCCTAGTGGTTTTGGTGATTGATGATAAACAATTAAGGGACTAACATGGTAAATTAAGCTATTGAGCAGGTCTTAGTCCCATGAAAATTGAATGGAGATCTTCGTGGACCCCTCTAAAGCAAAAAGAAAAAAAGGGCTTAGTCCCTAGGTTTATCTTATTTGTTTTACAATTTGAGTCTAAGGATAAAGCCGTACTATTAAGAGGGATGAGACGGAAAATAAATTTCTAGATGATCTAGGTGCTCATATGGATGATCCTTGACTTTATCTTCTTCCAAAACCGCCATATACACTTTACGCTTTCTGTTTTGTATCGGAATGTCCGATGTTGGATCGGATCGTCCGATAGATCGAGTATCCGACTGAGTTCCGATCGGACCCTCTCGTCCCTTGATGTCGAATTCAATTTATATCGGAATGTCCGATGTTGAATCGGACTATCCGATATATATCGAATATCCGATCAAGTTCGATCGAACCCTCTCGTCCTTTGAAGCTGAATTCTAATTTATATCGGAATGTCCGATGTTGAATCGGACTATCCGATATGAATCGAATGTCCGATCCATATTCGATCGGACCCTCTCATCAATTTTTCTAGCTTCGCTTGTGCCTCGATTTTTGCATATCGGATAGTCCGATGTTATATCGGATAGTCCGATACCTGTCAGTGCACAACGGCTAGATCTGAGTGTGGGGTATATATTGCGCCCCCTTCCCCCTGCTACAGGGTGGCTACTTCACTTTGGCTGAGCTTTCAAACAAAAAAACCCTTGAGCCTCTTTGCTTCTCCTCTCCATAGATCTAAGCGATTTCATCCTTGTGAGAGTTGAAAAGCAAGATTTGAGTGTTAATCTTCAAGCCAAGTTCATCCCTTGAGCACTCACTTCATCTTCAAGTCAATCTTCCGCCGAATTTGTTACTCTTGGAGTTTGAGGGCTCCTAGACGGCTAGGAGTCGCCCTTGAGCCACCGGAGCTGCGTGTGGTGGTCAAGGAAGGTTTGTGAAGGCCCGTGTCCGCCTCCGCAAGGAAAGGAACCAAGGAGTGAAGCCGGAGTGCATAGGTGCAACCCGGGAGGATTTGGGTCAAGTGGGACCCGGCTTGGGTGTGGTCGAGCCGCCTCAGCGGAGACGTGGGATCTCCTCAAAGATCCGAACCGGGAACAACATCGATCGTCTTCTTCACCCTTTTTCGTTCTTGTGCTCTTTCTCTTTTTTTTTGGAATCCAGTTGATTTTAGGGTTTCTAGCTGCAGAAAAATCGGATAGTCCGATATAGCATCGGATAGTCCGATCCTCATCAGACTGTCTGATATAAAATTTGAACATCCGATATTTCTGCCATCCGCTGTGCTTTATTAGTTTAAATTTGTAAACGCCTATTCACCCCCCCTCTAGGCGACATCTCGATCCTTCACAAGCTCGAGCGCGAGCTTGCCAAGCTCGGGCTTACTTCTTGTGGGGCCGAGGGCAAGTCAGTGGGCCGTATTTCCATGGGCCACGTACTTTCCCCAACAACTGTCATATACATTTTGTGAATAACACTATCTAACACTAACTAACTAACACCTCGACGAACTAATGTCTATTAAACAATTTAAACTTGTTTGCACACCTGCAGACGAAATAATAAATGCACACGTGCATATGTATGCTACTCATTGCACGAACTAATGTCTATTAAACATTTTAAACTCCTTTACCTATGCATAACAAAGGTTAATACTTTTACCAAATTTAATTTGTATTCCACTGCCGCCCGTCGAACGACCGTCGATTTGCCGCCGCCTTCCGAGGATTTGCCGCCTCCTTGCGTCGATTTGCCGCCGCGCAGCGCCGATTTGTCATCCTTGACCGGCGCGCCACAGACATCGACCGGGCCGCCGCGCCGCTTTGCCGCCGCCGCCAGTGTGGTCGCGCCGCTTCTTTGCTTTCGACGCGCGCCGCTTGCTTCGTTGCGTCGCGTTGTAACTTCTTGCGCGTAGAGTCAGAGACCAGCCGCCCATGCCGCTTTGCCACATCTTGCCGTCGCCGCTTTGCCGCCCGGCGCCACGCCACGTGGCCGCCCGCCAGCTGCCAGAAGCCAGCCAGCTGAAGGCCAGAAGCTTGCGCTTTTGTCGACTTGCCGCCCACAAGGTCCGATTTGTCAGCCGCACCACGCGATTTGCCGCCCACCTCTTGCGATTTGCCGCAGCCGTGCCTTGCACTGTCCGCTGTCGGCTTGCCGCGAGTTGCCGCTGCAAGAGCTCGATTAGCTAAGTGAGGGTCACGGCTTGTTGGCAATCTCAAGCGAGATCTAACCTGCGCGCAAAGAGGAGGAAGGGAAAGGCACCGGACAAAGGGAAGTGCTCACTACTCAGCTTGCATGCAATAATGCAGACAAGTCACAAGAGTCACAAGACTTAGCATACAATAATAGAGATGCCCTTTCTTTTGGGCCATGATGAACAGTAACATTTTTAATTTTTCGTGACTTCAATTCAAATTTCCTCACGATTCCAACGTTGTTTTTGATATTTTTCACCATTGCCTTTATACACGCGTCTATAATTTTGAGATTTTTTGAGATTTTTTTTTCATTTTTACAAATTCAAATCAAAATTTGAATATATATATTAGTTTGCCGTTGCCGAGCCGCGATAAATCATGGCAAATCGACGATAAATGTAACTCTAGCCGCCGCTTCGATCGTCATATTGCCTAGACGCTATGCCGCCGCATGCCTGCGGCCGGCCTCCATCTCGTGCCTCCCCGCTTAGCTCGACGGGCTGCAGCGTCTTGCGTGTGTCGCTTTCGGCTTTGCTCACATTGCCGCGTGCCTTGCCGTCTCGGCCGGAAGCGCTGCCGCCCGTCGCCTGTCGCGGCTTGACCCACTTCACACCGCCCGAGCCATACCGGCCGCCTCCGTCGCCACGCACCGCTTCGTCGTGGCTCGCTTTCGCCGCCGCCGTCTAAGCCGACCAACAAGACGCAGACGCCGCCGCTGCCCAATCGAGCCAACAGCGTGCCCGACGCCGCCGCCCACGGTATGCACCGCCCGCCCATGCTCGCCTCACCGTCTTCTCTGCCGCCGCGCCTTCAGCCTCCAGCACTGCTACCCTCGCCGCCAGTAGCCTTGCCTTCCCACGCACCGCGCCGCCCCATGAGTTGTCGCCGCTTAGCTTCCAAAGACCATCGCTCGAGGTCGCCTTGCCATGAGCCCGGCCGCCGCGGACTGCACCGCACCGCGTGCCCGCCGCTTCGTCTTCGGCCCTCACGCCCGGCCGACGTTCGTCCGTCCGTCGCTCTTGAAAGAGCTAGAGAAGTTCAGTCGCATGGCCATCACGTGTTGGTTCATTGCCCGTGCATGTGAGTGCAAGCCAGTACATGCATGCGTCACATATGCACATACATAGTGCATCAACACGATCATTGGAAGGCTGATTAAGTTTGGAAGGAAATTCATGATGTCATTAACGACGACATGTTCATTTATAACCATTCTTCCACTATCAATATCGCGGCAGTTCTTCCATTATCAATACAGTGGAATTTCAAGTCTTCAAGGTACCGGTTATGCCCCCAAGCGACGGTTATCCCTCTCAGAAAATTTCAACACAGATCAATCCAACAACGATTCAACGTTTGGCGAGTTTCCCGGATGATCCCTTCACCAACAACTCCAACGTTCGGCGAATTCCCCGAACAAACCTCTTCATCAAAAACTCCAATGTTCGAGTCCTAGTGACGGCTATCCCACTTGGATGGAATCCAGTCAACACACCAACAATCAATATCAACAACTCAACGTTCGAAGGGTTTTCCCGGACAGCCAATATCAACAAATCAGCATTCGAGGGGTTTCCCAAACAATCGATTCAACAGCCATGCAAGGTTCGTCGAGTTTTCCGGACAACCACTCCGAGACGCGCTATCTCAATAAATCAACATCAACTTCGACGATCAAAACTACATCAACGTCCATATCCAAGAACAGACATGCAAAAACACCCCTGATGACACCAGCAAAGTCATCAACTTCAACTCCAAGCCAAGTGTAGAGCCGTGCACCATATCCAACACAAATCCAATGTGGCATTTGACAAAACAAACTCAAGCGACACGGGTGGGCGGAGCCAAACAATCAACGGCTCCGCTAGGCATCACGTGAGCCCAATCTACCCTATGTGTTCTGCCGTCGCCACATCGAGCTACACCAACAAACACGGTGATCCACGAGGCGAAGAAGAGAAGAAGATGACTCAACAGCTTAATCGGAGGTGTCCCGCGTATCAACTCGCGGATGTAATTAACTGGGAGTCCTTCCGAGGCTCCAGGATCCAGAATTTCCACGATCGTCAAGACAGATGTCTATAGCGCGCAAATCCACATGAATCTGTATTTTGTTGTGATAACAAAATATAAGCATTCTTGTTCCTTTCTTTCTTTTGTGTATTTCTATACACTAGCATGCCTGCAAAAATCTCTCTTTTAAAATTTTCCGTGCGAACACCTACCAAACTAAGATCATCCAAGCAACCAATAGCTCATCACATCCATGACAATCCCACCCCCCTCCCGTATAAAACTCATTCATATACACTAAGGTTTTGTTCTTTTCGGCTTAATCCAACGGTAGATTATAACATAAAAAGTTATAGGCCCTCGACAGGGAGCTTGGAGAGCCCAAAAAATATTTAAAAATATTTTTGGGAGATTAAGGAAGAACCACAAAAAGCCTCATAAAAATGGCTACAAAATGTTACAACATTTGGCCTATATAAAAATAACAAATTGCTAGCTGTAGCTTGTAAAAAAAATTTCGAAAGGCAAAAACTGCCATTTCATTAGGAATGAGATAAAAAAATTACAGGTACAGGAAAATCACTACCCAATCAAAACATTGGGTCTCCACCGAACCTAAAAACACCTGTCGTGTTGCACAACAACCACGACACTACAACCAACCAAGTCCCTCGAATAGCCGATAATGCCACTATCCCTAACACGGACTCATTGCCAAAATCCTGAGCACGACCTAACCACCCGATCAACACGGACCAACACCTTGCAGCTGCCACTACTCGAACCATGGAACACCTCGCCCTACTACTGAGGTCCCCTAACTGGCAGCAACTCCATCTTCCACCTTGCGATACCACCAATCCTGGCTAGAGCACCTGCAAACCACTAGCCTAGATATCCACAACACAGTCAGCGACCACCGTAGGCCCGCTAACCGCACGGGGTGGCCCTAAACCACAAAACAACCAGAAACCAATTGCCAAGCATCGTCTCCACTGCTAATACATGCTAGCGGCAGCAGCTGCTCCAAGCCGCCACGAGCTTCGTCTGATTGCCAATACACATTCTGTTAGTGATATGCCCTAGAGGCGATCATATGAGATGATTGTATCATACGTCTATGTTCATGTACTTATTAGTTCCATGAATAAATGTCACTCCTTTGTTCATTGAGTATGACTTAATTGTGAAACACATTGGTTATATGATATTATTCTAAACGATCCCTGGTCACATATCATTATATAGGACAATAGTGATCTGACCAGCACATGTATTGATTGATGATAATGTTTCACATACCATAGATATGGAGATATCAAATCAATAATGTGGGCACATGTTAGAGAACATGGGGCTGGATAGACCCGCTCCGAGACACTGCTGAAATTGTTATCTTAAAAGTGCCATCAGGATGTAGTCTCGAGTGGTATACCTATACGATCCTTTGACCTGAGATTCTTATTGATTCTCAGCATGCGTAATTGTATACTTTGGAGCTATCAAATGCTTCGCCATAACAGGGAAGCTATAAAGGTAGCTTACGGGTATGCCATGAAATATGACATGAGATGTAAGAGATCAAGATGGAATTTGCCCATCCTTGATAACGGGAGAGATATCTCTGTGCCCCTCGGTGTGAATGGATAAGAAAAAGTGAATGGCCATGCCAAAGTGATTAAAGAGTTAATCACGAATTATATCCATTACATTGACGAGTGAATTTGTCGAGCTATCACAAGGGTGGCACGCCTCTCGCCTTGAGCTTGACTGATATCGTGTGGCAAAAGGATCCTATGTGAGTGTATCAAGGTTTAGCTGATTCGATCATTGTGTACATTCGGGGGTCAATATGTGCTGCTAGGTACCGCTATTGACTTGTGGTCTGGGGAAGGGTTCTCCGGGACCACGGCCGACTTGTACATGAGCCTAATGGGTCACACACTTAACGGGTTGGATCATATATGATGGATTGGATCCATTAGTGGGTTTATACGGATTTGGATCCTCTGACGTCTTAATGGATTTCTATTGTAAAAGATTCATTAGCGTGAGACCTAGTGGGCTTCTATATCCATTAGAGCGAGACCTAGTGGGCTTCTATCGTAGAAGGCCCGTTAGTGCGCTCTATATAAAGGAGGCGTGCGGACGTGCGGCGAGTTAGTCTCTCCACCACGAGCCCTAGTCGCCGCCACGCCTCATCGCCCCTAAAAACCCTAGCCGCGTGCGTGGGAGCTAGCACACCAGCGCGCGGTGTTCCCACCCCGGACGTGTGGATACCGTGGAGGCGTCGTCGCTCTCGCGTCGGCGCCGATCGATTCGATCAGCTACATAACACACGACTACGACGACGTTCTTTGACGGGCGATCCGTGGCGAGAGAAGTTGTACCACGTCATGTTCGACTCGTCTGATTTCGCAAAGACGCAGGGGAGGCTTCACCCACTCTACTTCCGCTGCTAACGTGCTCTAAGGGTAATGCTCCATGATCTCTGACTCGCATGTTGCTTGAGTGTTCGTGGTAGAAAAATTTTGTTTTCGGCTAGCGTAGCACCGCGTTCTCCTTCACATTCGCTCCAAATTTAACCTCACCAACTGACCATCTCCTTCTTCGACCTTTGCTTTGGCCTTCCCCAAGCATCGTCGACCCACCACACCAAACTACCCTGAAGCCTGCATCTCTAGGCCATCCACAACATCGTCATCGAGACGATCACCTTGTTGCAGCTGCTAGCTCCGCCACTAGCCCACCCTGGCCAAACAGTAGTTGAAAGAGGTCATGGCATCGCCAAATCCGCCAAGAGACCCACGCACCACCATCACCGGCTTCCAGCGATTGTCGTCGGTCGCACTTCACATATCCGTCCACCATCCACACGTCGACTAAGCACGCTAAGCTACCTCTTTGCCTCTCCAGCCTCGCTCTGGCTCCATGACACCAACACCATCCCAAGTCGCACCAAAACATTTTGTGCGACTCACGGCTGCGCCAGATCCACCGCCATCGTCGCTGGGCTTAACTAGACCGCCATTGGCCAGTAGGAGCAGCCACAGCCTTTCCTCCTCATATTTGGGGAGCAAGAACCTCGAGTACGCCGCCGACTGCGGCTGCTTCTTTAACCGGTGCCAATATTAGATCTTAGCCTGCAAGCCTCGAATGGCCAGATCTGCAACATCTATGCCACTCCGGTGCTCGCTGATGACGGATCCTCTTCATCCTCCATCTTGCTCAAAGCCTCACTCCCGTGTCCGAATCTGGCCAGATCGGCTACCCAGCCGCTGCCAGGTGCTTCCCCTTGTTCAGGTCGTGCTCTCCATCTTCCTTAGACGGCAACTCCTCCTCACCTTGCCCTCTCATCGACAATGCCTTCCACCTCCGGTCGTGCCAACAATGCCACCTAGGACGTCCACACCATATCCTAATGACTGCCCCTAGAGGAGCGCCCTTGGGAGTAGAGACAGCACCTCCCGGAGGGAGGCAAGCCCGGTATGCTAGCTAGAAGCGCCGGCTCGCTCCTGGCGGCGCCAGCAAGCCAAGGGGCTTGCATGTCGCCCCTTGCTTTGTTTCTCCCTCCTAGGTGAGGAGGGGCACGTGTCCTTTCCCGATACAATGCGGTAGCTTGTAACTTTAATTTAAACTGAAAAGAAAAGGATTCAGTAGTAACACTACCTCGTCATGCTTTTTTTAAAAAATAAAAACACTAACTCTTAAAGCAAAAAAAAATGGGAAAAGAAAGACCTAATAGTAAGCAAGCTAGCAATCCACCCGCCACAAGGTGACACAGAAAAGCCTACAAAACACAGGACGGTGAGGGTGTTAACGGCCTGGAATTTCGCATGGACTCCACGCTAGCCAGCCACGGGCGGGAACCCTTGATGGTGTTCACGTGTCACTATACAATATACAGGAAAAAAATTGACGTCTGTGTCTTGTGTTTCTTTTTTTCCTTTTGAGCAACGAGCACACTGCACACGGCGTCCCCGTCATGCACATGCGGGATATAATAATGCAGCTTAAGCAGCATCGACTCGACCTGCCTCTGCATGCCAGAGTGATGCCAACCCAGGCGTTCATCGTGCCAAGCCGGTAAAAACATTTTTTTTAATAATGGAATTCCCAATAGGTTATTGATCAAAAGATTACAACCACATAAAAAACTATTACAACGCAACACCTGTTAGAAGCAATATTAAGATCACTTGTGTTCCTCTCGTCCGGATCAAACATTTGTAGCATACGTGACATAATGCTTACACCAATGCAAGCTTTTTTCGGCTAAAGATGATGCATGAAAATCCCAATCCAGCTCCTTCACTATTTTTCTCTTATGTACCTCCATCGACCACATCTGTATATCGGTGAAAGCATCCGAAGTCGTCGAGGAGAGAAACTCTGCAAAGCAACCTGTCACAAAACTCCCATCACAGGAGAAGACAAATCACAATAGCCCGCGAACAAATTGGGGACCACAAGTACAATCCCTACCAAAGACATAGTCGAGAAGGTCGCTGAAGCTAAACATTAGGCCGGAAAATCTTCGAAGGGAGCTTGTTATCATATCAAACTTTTTTGCCATCTATGCCACCACGAATGATGGGATGGACAACAAACCCTAACCCTAGAAAAGCAAAACTGCCTAAACACCTGATACTTCAAGATGAGAAGAGGGTCCTATCACCTCCCTAACACCGATAAGACCGTCGAAATCAAGGGCAAGAGGGCCAAAGAGCTTTAGACGCTGAAGTCCCTTGTCGCAGCCGAGTGGCCCTTGTCTTTTTTTCTTTTCCTATGTTCCTAAAACATTTTTCAATCACTAGTGGAAACACTTAAAAGGGCTTTTATAGTGATGAGTGATAGCTCTTGTAGTGATACAATTATAGACTTGCCTTCTATTTTATGTATAGCCTCCTCGAGTTTCCTGGTTTCTTGCACAGTAGTTTGTAAGTGTTTCAACCATTCAGATTTTTTATTTCATGCACAAGCCTTATTTTTATTTTTTTTCCCTCCTAAGTTTCCTGGGTTCACACGCATGTCTTTATATTTTTACGTTTGGCTCCACCAAGTTTTTCCTTTTTGCATTTTTTTGTAAGCATGTGCACTCCACTAGTTAGCTAAATAATCTCAATCCGAATGCAGATTTTTTGAATCTATACAAAAATTGAACTATTTCTATAAAATTAGGTTGTCCTTGAGAGATTTTTCTTAAATTGTTTGATTTTTTAACATTCTACACCGCGGCAACCCTATTGCCACGCCACCACACCGCAATAGAGTTGCCAGCGCCACAACGCAGCAAGGGCGTTCTTGTCAGTGCCACCACGCCATGACAACCCTAGCTAGCCGCCACCACATCATCATGGGCAGTGAGTCTTGCATGACGCCATGATGGCACCACCCTAAACCCTATATGAAATTTAGGAAAATATATATAACCAATAAATCTCTATAATATATATATACCATAATATACATAAAACTATAATATATGTAATATATATGTCGTTTCTATATAAAAGTATAAATATATATATATATATTAAAACACATATATTATGATATATATAACAGAGAGATATATTATATAATGTACATATATATTATAATTATATATATTATATATTATAGTTATATATATTATATATTATAGTTATATATATTATGATATATAAAATAGTATATATATTATATAATGGATATATATTATAATGTATATATATTATAGTTATATATATTATGATATATATATATATATAACATATATATATTATGTAATGTATATATTATATATAATATATAATGTATATATTATAATGTATATATAATATGGAAATAATGGTAGTATGAAATTAGGAAAATAATAAAAAAATTTATCATGATTGAATGGGGTTAGATAAGCACTTAACACACTATAAATGTTTCATTCGGAATTTGTTTAGAGCAAGAGGAGGGTAGGAAAGATGAGGGTCGGGGAGAGAACACGGAGGACTCAGTTTCTGCAGGAAATATCATACGCCACACTCTTTATTATGAATTGAAACTGGTAGGTGCACCACGGACAAGGAAGATGATAGTTCAAACTTTATGTCTACTGATTGCATCGAGGCCACTTCTCCTTGGCCCAAGCCTCCGGTGGGGCTTCTCTAGCACGACGTGCCCTCTCTCGTTTCCTCTCTCTTTCTGCCTCCTCCTCTGCTTCCTTTCTATGTGCCTCCTCGCGTGCGGCGTCACGCTGCTCTTGAAGCTGCCGCTTGAACTCCTCATCCTGGTTGGCTTGATTAAGGAGCCTTTGGTCTTCGGGGTTGATCTCCATGTCAAACCACTGCTCAAATTCACACGGAGGCGAAGGCGACTGCATGAAACAAAAATTAGGAAAGTTTCATGCAGAAATATTATGAAACACGTATGGTCATTACCTTCTAACGATTCTTCAGTCTCTCCTCCGGCGGGTCGAAGGCGTAGTTATGGCACTTCCAATACCTCCTCTTCCAAGTTGGAATATCCCAAGATCAGCCAAGCCTGCAAGGATCTCCGCACATACATATCGGTGGGACAGCCCCACAAGGTAGGAAGAGGTCCTGGTACGCAGAATTGCTCGACCAGTCCCAAGCACCTCCCTCTTCCTTTGCTTTCCCCTTTCCCTTTCCGCTTGAACGCCACGACATTTTTGGTGTGTGCTGAACTGAATCGTCTGCGTTGTGTGGTTGCCCTCACAGATCCAGCCATACTTATAGCCATCGTGGTGGAGAGATGGACGACGCATGTATGAATTATTGGAGGTCACGGACGGGCCGTGGTGCCTCAGTAGGCAATGGCACAGAATGATTTTTTGGAGTTCACGAGCAGCCCATGGTGCCTCAGCAGGCAATGACAGCGATGTGATGAGACAATTCACTATGGTACGCCAGGCTTTCATGGACGATGAGACAACTAGGTTGCCGCATTGCCACGCCGCTGCAACCTAGTTGCCGCTGTACCGTATAGCGGCGGGAGGGGTAATCGGAAAAGGCACACCTGTTAAAAAAACCTGAAATTATGGCTACTTAGGGGTTTTCATAGGCTCGCGGGGCCCACCGTATGCGTCCGAAAAATGACTTGTTAACTTTCAGATGCAAAATGACCCAAGTTGTTATAGAGTGAATGAACTGTGCAATATTTCTTTACTATTTTGTACTTTGCTTTAACCAGACATGTCGTTGCTCCCACATTTCATCGAGAGAGAAGTATCCCAAGAATTCAACCACGTCTGGAAATGCCGTTGCAATGACTACTTGAGAGACAATGGACTACTTATTGGCCTACAAGATAAAGAAGAAAAGAACATCAAGTTTGAAGAACTCTATGAAAAGTACAGGGACGTAAGTATCTCACATTCTACGGAATAACAGCATAGGTAAGGGTTCTAGCAACATTTCTAAATGACTTGTTAACTTTCAGATGCTGTACCATGTTGCCGAATTTGAACAGACTACGAGGAACGTTGAAGATGTGTTCACCGAGGCTTGTGTCATTTACCGGATTATGTATGAGAAAGCAGTGATGTTTACTAAAGACGACATCGGCAAATGTGGCTTCGTATGGCACGTCGCTGGTTACGCGTTGTGCCATTTCCATGCGCTAAAGAGTGAAGATGGCATTGCTATGTGCCCCTGTTCGGTTCTTCGCAAAATCGTATAGATGGATCGAAAGTGGTCGCATCTGTAATGGCCAAATTCAACTACATTTTATATGCAGCAGCTGCACATATTGTAGTAGTAGCAGCATTAGGGACGTATGTTTCGATCCGGTGTGTCAAATTATTCAGGAGAAACAAACAGGTGGATGTATGCACCTATGTATTGTATGATAACTATGCTTGCGTACGTGATCTGCTACAGATCTCTCATGATGTTGGTAAGATCTCCCACAGAAAAAACCTAACATTGTGGCCACTTAGGGGTTTTGTAGGGTCGCGGGGCCCACCGGATGCGTCCGAAAAATTACGGCAAAAATCACGGGTGACGTACACAACGCTACCTACCACCTTCCCGTGGACAACCCCCCGAACGGTGTAACACCAGCAAGCTGCAAAAATCAAAAACGGCTCACCTGTGCACAAAACCCTTGAAATTGTGGACACTTTGGGGTGTTTGTACGGTCGTGGGCCCCACGTGATGAGTGCGAAAATTATGAGAAAAATCACGGGAGACCTACGCAACTCTGTCTACAACCTTTCTATGGACGACCCCCTCGGACGGTGTAAGACTAGGAAGGTGCGAAAATCGGAAAAGGCCCATACAGCCACAAACTATCACGGGCGACCAACGTTTGCCAACCTAGCACGTATGGAAAGTCAACGTTTTATAACATAGAAGAACTAAAAAAACCTAATTGTCCAAGAAATTACATAGTGTAGGTACACATCGAGTCAGTTCTACAAGATCGACGAGAAACCTAGTCTACCCCCACATCGTCCCCGTTTAGGGGCTCGACGTGCCTATACAGGACGCTATCTGACACCCGAAGGGATGAAACGATCGGGGAGGTGTGTCTCTCGTCACAGTCGTCCGTCCTCAGTCCCCTCGGCGGGTGGCGGGGGTGGAGTCTGTAGTTGCGTGTACTGGAAACCCCCGCCGTACGCCTGGTCGACCGCCTCCGTACTGAAGATGTCTCCCATCTCAGCATACATCTCGGTGGGACGAGCCCTGCAACACCTACAATGCAAGAAAAAGATACAATATGCACTTAACAGTACGTAGTAACAAATGGAAAGACGAGACCAATGTCAGAAGATTGACTGCTTACCGGAAGGGAGACCTGCGTCCGAGCTAGAGGCAACCTACTGGAAGGAAGAGCCGCGCTAAGCGCAGGGGGCGAACCCGTCAGAGGAGTGTGTCGTCGACGGGAAGACAAACGCCAGAGAGTGCGAGCTGTAAGAGATGGCCCAGCAGTCCTGACCGGTCGGGGGCACCACCAAGGTAGGGGGAGCCCATGGAACGTCCTGAGAGGCATATGGCTCCTCAGTGTGCTCTCTGCGCCGGGAGCTCTCGGGTCTGTCAAGCGAAGGGCCACGTGACCTAGGGGGACACGCTGTCGGTCGTAAAGGGGTAGGTGACCGGGGTGGAGGCAGCTCTACATCCGTGCTCCTGCAAGCCGCGTGCGTAATCGCGTGCCAGGACCTCTGCACGGTAGTGCGCATGAACTTTGAGAGCTGCGCGTACGTGACCTCCAGACCGTTGGCCATCCGGACCAACATCTCTGTGCCCTCGTTCATTGTCCTCATGTGCGCGTCTATCTGCACGGACATGAAAGTATGTAGCACAAAGTTCATAATGGTAAG
Organism: Olyra latifolia; assembly: GCA_036346145.1. Classification (NCBI taxonomy): domain Eukaryota; kingdom Viridiplantae; phylum Streptophyta; class Magnoliopsida; order Poales; family Poaceae; genus Olyra; species Olyra latifolia. The sequence goes on along the minus strand of CM070528.1, from coordinate 4,313,842 downwards.
CAACGACAATATTGTGTGTACCGCGACGTGTAGCGAGGACCCGTGTCTGGAGGAGTATGTCTCGTCCGCAGTGGGCCGGGCCGGAACAGGAGGGTGCCGGATGTCACAAAGTAGTCGTACCTATGTGTGTCGCAAGTACCAACTCATGTACTCAGTGAAATCCAGCTCCGTGTGTGGCCTTGCCTCAACCACACAATCCTGCACAACCTCCAGCCACAGGCTAACCCAATTGTGCATCCGTGTGTCCCAGGAACGTCGCCAAGGGGCCCCATGACGACTCTGGCTGAAATGGAGTAAACAGGCTATTACGTGCACAGAACAAATCGAGAAGCTAAAGATGAAACACCCCTTCACAGTTTACGTACCCGTGCACGTGGTGGGGGACGGTGAAACCTCTGGGAACAGGGTGAACCTGGAACAGCCCGAAGTGCCTTATCACACAGTGCGAGGGGTGGTCCTCAACGAACACGTCAAACACAAGCTTCCGGTGGGTCAGCCAGTAAGCCTAGTCACGAAAGCACAGGGAGCACAGACCCCACGGGGCTAGGTCGTACACCATACCCGGCGAAGGGTATGGCTCCCACCTGACCTCCGTATCCTGCAGGTGGTCGAAGCTCTGGGAGAAGCTCTTGTAGCAGCCCCGCACTGCCATCCGAGTCTACTGCAACTGCGGTGTGGAACGAACAAAATGATATTGCAAAAGAAGAAATCGTAATTACTGAAAAATAGAAACATGCAGTCGAAGATTTTCATACCCTGCGCCGAGTCCAAAGAAAGGCGATCGTCGGTCGATCGACGTCGTCGGCACCGTAGAAGGCGTCCCCGTAAGGTGCAGTGTCCACGAACAGGTGACCAACGGCGAACCGCTCAAGAGACCAAAGCATCAGCAGCATCGGGCATCCGGCCAGAACGGACGCTGTCTGGTGCAACTGTCACAGAGGGCCCTGAAGGTCGCGCAAAGCACCGCGGAGCCCTAACTGCACTGCGGGATGCAGTCGAAGTTGCCATCGGCGATGGCACGGGCTACGGGCACAAAACGGGCGTCCATTGAGTTGCTGTGCGGGCTGGTGAACAACACCCAACCAAACAGCCACAGCAAGTAAGCCTCCAGGTGCCGTGACTGCTGGTATGGGGTAGGATTGTCCACCATGTGGCTAGCCTGCATAGAAACGTGATAATTATGGACGTGAACACAATCAATGAGATATACTTTACGATAATTACAAGGAGTAAGCATTGAACGTGATAAATAGGGTACCTCGAACTGCCACAACCAGCCGAGCGTAGGACTATGCCGCTGCTTGTCTCGCAGCTACAAGCGCTCCTCGCTGTCCTCCGGGGGTGGAAGCACACCGTCGTAGCGGTGTCGAAGGTCGTTGAGCCAGTTGGCCTCAAGCGGAGGCAATTGAACCGCCTCCCTGGCCAGTGGCAGTCCCAGCAACATCGCCACATCCTATAGCGTGGGCGCCACCTCACCACACTGGAGGTGGGACGTGTGGGTCTCAGGCCGCCAGCGGTCGAGAAGCGCTGTCAGCAGGGAGTGGTCCACCTGGAACCGACGAGACCGCTCCAATGGTACAGTGCCTGCGTCCTCTCCCTCGTCGTCGTCTAGCTCGTCCCCCGGCTCGTCTACATCGGTGGCCTGGAGCATCCGGGCGAGGGGAGGCAGTCCAGTGACGCGAAGCCTACAAAACAAGAATGCAATATTAGTAATGGGCGACATGCAGAGTTATGTCAATTTGGTAGCGTCGTGACCACGCACCTGTCCACCCAGCGGTGGTCTAGCCCCCATGGGCGGTGAGGAGTACGAGTCACGAAGATCGCCATCTTTGTGGGTGGGTCCTGCAGCCGCGTGAGGAAACGGTGATGCCAGTAGGTGACGTTGTCCACGAGCATCTCCGTAGGCATGATCTCCATACCTGTATTGCAATGACGAGGTGAAAGAATTTGTTAGTCTCTTCGAAAAAGAAATTTTCATAAATAATACAAAACTGCAATGTTTAAAGAAAGTTGCATTTAAACAAAGCACAGTGCTGTCCAAAAGGAAAATTACTTTTATACATAGTACAAAAATTATGCATTCAATTGAAAGCAAGAAATACACTCCGACATAATGCATGAACGTTGCAGACAATACAAACGATCAAATTAATTCGTACATACTGGAACACATGTTCGCTCCATTAATACGAGCAAATACAGTCAAATAAGATACATTGTAATTGAATGAAGTACAACCAATTAAGTATGAACCATCTATTTATTAATCCTGCAGAACTTCACACTGTGGACATTTATTTCTCCGATGACCTTCGGCCCCGCATAATCCACATCGTTGCACTCTTCCTCCTCGCTGTGACTCATCCATCTTGTTGCAGATGCGGTGAGTACGACGACAGCCCTTCCTACCCTGCAGTAGAGTGCTGCAAGGAATCCATGTACGGTGGTCTCCCCTATCCTCCGTGAAGTTTCCGAAGCAGCGAAATCCAAAAATATTACCTGTCCAGGTAGCAATAATCGCCTGGTTGAAGAAGTATGGAGACACATACCGCGATGCATCCAATCTGTTGGTTGCACACGCGGCCAAAACATGGGAGTAGGGGCGGCGGAGAAGCAATGGTTTGTTGCAGGAGCATATGGAGGCAAGCTCTTGTGCCCCCAGATCAACCTCATGTGCGAGCCGCATGTTTGCTCCACCATGGCCTTTTTTGATCTAACCCATATTTGATAAAGGTGACGTCCACTACCTATGTTCAAGGCCGGGTGACATTGCGCCTTGAAACTTTTTTCTTTCATGTACGCTGTCATCATTGAGCTGAATGTTATGCCAACTCTGGAAGCATGCAGCACGGTCTTCTCATGCCTTTCACCGAGATACCTCATGATGCCTTGCATTATGCCTTCGACGATGGCTACTAGAGGCAGGGGTCGCAATCCTTTAATCACCCAGTTATACACTTTTGCCAGATTAGTCGTCATTACCCCGAACCTTGCACCACCCTCGTCATGCAGGAATGACCATTTCTCTCGTGGTTCTGACTCAATCCAGTGTGAGAAACACCTTATGTTCCTTCCAGAGCGACGAACCAAGGCAGGGGAATCTACTTCGGGTAGCTGAGGAAGAGGTTCTATCAACTCTGTTGTGCTTCCTCCTGTCCGGGTGCTCATCTCTCGTATGCTGCTCTTGGTCAGGTCATCGAGCACCTTCCATATTGCATCGAACTTGCGCTGCTGGTTTTACTTGCACAGACACTTGAACAAGTCCATCGTTTTCTTACTTTTGAATTGCTTGTGAAAATTTGCAGCTAGGTGGCGAATGCACTACCTACTATGCATGTCTGGCCAGTGGAAAGGGTGATCGGAGTCTTCCTGCATTGTCCTTATGGCTTTATATAATCCTGCATGTCGGTCATGAATTAGGCACATGTCAGGTCTGTCCTCCACAACTCCGCACTTCAGATGAGTCAGGAACCATAGCCAACTGTCGTAGTTCTTATTTTCCATGAATGCAAAGGCGATAGGGAGCAGCTGATCATTTCCATCCAGGCCAACTGCTGTCAAAATTGTTCACTGGTACTTTCCAGTCAGAAATGTCCCATCCACACATAACACGGGCCTACAATTTTTAGACCCTCCACATAAACACCAAACGCAAAAAACACCCGGTCCAAAACCCTATAACCTTCCGGGTTCACCGACGGAGAGTCTTGCACAGCCACATAGGCACCCGGGTTTCTCTCTTTCAGAAGTTGCGGCACACGCGGGAGGTTGTCATATGAGGCTTCAAAAGAACCGAGTCTTATCTCCAGTGCCTTCTGTTTCGCTCTCCATGCTTTTTCATAATCTATGGTATACTTAAACCTTTGCTGCACTATCAATATTATATACTGAACAGCCATGTCCTTCTTCTCAACAATCTCAGTGAATAATTTGTTAACAATGAAAGTGGAAGTGAGATTGGAATGCTTGGCCAAGGTATTTGATAACACATGTGTGGGGTTCTACGCTGGAAACTGTCCACTTCATGGCAAACCTAGACTTGCTACTATGTATTCGAAACATGCAGTCTTCTCTCTCACACCTGACTGTATATCTTGATTTATCTGACTTTTCCACTTTGAATGGTCGTTGCATTGTCATGGACCAGACCTTTACTGCATTTTGCAAAGCAGACTTGTCAGCATACATTTGCTTTGCCCGGACTTCGTTTACGCCATAAATGCACGACGAGCCATGACGATCGTCCACTACAAGTTCACTAGACTCTCCTCTGTTCCATTCTTTTGAAATGACGACGCCCTCTTCATGTTCGTCATCACTGGAACTCTCATCTGCATGCTCCTCCTCTTCTATTGCCCTTTCATTGTCATGTTCCATGGCTTCGACGATATTCACGTTAATCTCTACAGCATTCGCACAAAAATTTTCACCCAACCCTTCATCTTGTTGTACATCTTGCACGGCCTCGTTCCTCCCGGTGCCAACTTGCACTTCATCTTGCATCGCACCACTACATTGTCCAAAATCTTCAGCATTTTCCTGTGCACCACTTGTTTCCCTAACCCGGGCTTGCACAAAGATAACTGCAAAACAATTACGCCGTCTACATCCACCTATAAATCTGGATAGACCCATCTGTGTGTTTAAATTGATCAATTGCAATTTAAGAACTTCTACACTTTTACTCCATAGAGCCTAAATCTACACTTCATGCTCTTCTGCGTTCCATTCAAACATATTGCACATCCACAAGTAAAGTTCCTCATTCGCAAATTCTCTGGGTCGGGATGTCTAATCATTGTGCTCCTAAATTCGCTAAGATCTACCCAATTAGGGCCTTCTCTAATGTTTCCATCACCATAATATAACATAAACCAAAACTCTGCCATAGCTGCAATATAAAAAATACCGTTCATTAATCCTATGAAAATCTTTTCTGCCATATGGATACTACATGTTAACAGCTAATCATCCTTACTCGCTAATTATAACGGCAAAAGCCTAATTAAAATATTCACTAAAAACGTAGCATTGAATACTAACTACAAGCCCTAAATATTTTTCACTAACAAACCTAGCACTAAACCCTAAATACAGGCCCTAAATATTTTTCCTAATCAAACTGAGTCTTAAATCTATTCATCAAACGCAAACCCTAATCTCCATGTATTTTTTTCCTGTCAACATATTTTTCACTAACAAACCTAACACTAAACCCTAAATAGAAGCCCTAAATATTTTTTCTAATCAAATTGAGTCTTCAATCTATCCATCAAACAGAAACTCTAATCTCCATGTATTATTTACTAACCTACCATATTCCGTGTCTAATCCTTATTTTTATTCTAAGCAATCGTGTTTTATTCTAGCTATAAAATAACTCTAACAATATATAATGAATATTAAGTTTCAATACTCACCAAATCTTATTTTCAAACATATTATATACAAAAATTGCTACCCTACCATGTTTTATTCTACCTATAAGATAACTCTCACAATATATAAAAAATACAATATATAAAAAATATTAAGTTGCAATACTCACCAGATTTAGATTTAGATCTGATGAAAAAAATTTCCTCCTCCTCCTCCGCTTCTCCTCTCCTCTCCTCTCTCTCACTGGGCATTTCTCTGTCTCTCTTCGCTCACTTCTCTTGCACACTGCAGGTTGCAAAGGGTTGCGAATGCGAGCATAATTATTGGAGATCGATATATATACTAGGGTTCAGGACGGTGCCGTGGTGTGGTGGCGCGGCAAGGGCGGTGCCGCGGTGTGGTGGCGCAGCTAGGGAGGTGCCGCGGTGTGGGGGTGTGGCAATCCCCTTGCCGCGTTGTGGTGGCGTGGCAACTCTGCTGCCGCGATGTGGTGCCGCGGCAATAGGGTTGCCGCGGTGCGGCACCGCGACGTATGGGCATTTGTGCACTTGGGTAAAAATGATGGGCATTTCTGTATTTACGATTTTTTCGGTAAAAAATTTTTTCGCTTCCATCTTCATTGCGTAGTGCCAATGACCTCGTGTCTCCCTCCCCCTCTCTATCTCTTCTCTCTCTCGCCATCTCTCTCCTCTCTCTATCACCATGTGCAGCGCGGGGGCGTGGGAGCGCCATATGTGGCAAAAAATTCTCTGCAGCACGCATGTAAATTGCGGCTTGTGAGGCCCTGCTCAGATTGACGTCACCTGTACCACCTGTTTCCAATCTCAAAGCATCGCTTCGGACGACTAGGCACCAGCCTAAGCCCTAGGCCGTAGCTCTCCAGCTCTGTTGTACATGCTCATTGTTCTCTCCTAAAACCCTAGATTTTTGTCCACCCGATTTGGCGTCATCGGCGGCGCCGGCGCCGGTGGCCACCACCTCCTTGTCGCGACGGCCTGTGCTCCGCGTCCTCTGTGTGTCCGCACCGGCGTGAACTCTTCTCGTGGAGACCTCATCCTCCGTTGCCGCTACCTATAAAGGGAGTCCCACTACGGCAGCCGAGATGGCCCAGTCCAAGGAGAGCTCAGGTGTGCAGTCCACCGAGACAACGACGACGGGTACGGATGCCGCCAACGAGCCAGGAATCGAGTCGGCTGCTGCAGCCAACGTGACAATGCCCACGACAACGCCAGTTCAAGAACCTCATCAGACGCCAAATAAGGTAATCGTGGAGATTTTCCTTTTTCCTCATCTTCTTCGATTTAATTTTTGGCCCATATACGAGGTCACCTGACCAATTGGAGAAAAGTTGTTGTTAGCTTGCATGTTCCATTGCTCTGCACTAGTACATATCACAGAATAATTGATTTGTGCTACTACGTATAATTGTGAGTCATGCACTGCCTCTTGTACTATGTGAATTTAATGCATCTATTATGTTGAACTTATTCTATGCAGTAATTTTGTAAGGAGGATCAATTGTTGGCAAGATTGTTTTATTTAACAGCTCATTGTTACTATAATTGTACAGGTGGACAATAAAGATGGAGAGATTGTACTGGTTCCCCGAGTTGTAATGGTTTTTAAATCAGAGGACGAGGCATACGAGATGTACAATTGCTATGCCAGGAAGATTGGATTTAGTATTAGAAAGAGCCACACAAGGCGGAGAGTAGATACAACCATATATCAAAAGCATATAGTCTGCAGTAACCAAGGAGAACAAGGTAATCACTCTTCACATGACACCTTGAAAGAAAATGTTAGTACTAGGACGTCTTGCAAGGCCCATGTTCAATTCAGCATTTGTCGAGAGGGAATTTGGACAGTGCAAAAGGTTGTGCTCGAACACAACCATTATCTCGCTAGCCCGAATAAGGTACACAATCTGAGGTCCCAACGACGTATTATAGATGCAGATAAACACCTAATTAATCAGATAAGAGAAGCTCGAATTAAGCCATCACAAGTGTATGAGTTTTTCAAGCAATGGCACGGAGGAGGTGAGAATGTACCCTTCCCATGGATGGATTGCAATAATCAAATAGGTTGTGAGCGCAAGAAATATTTGGTAGCCAATGATGCCCAAACATTGCTAGAATACTTGAAGAATAAACAGTTGGAGGATCCTAATTTTTTTTATGCCATACAGTTAGATGAGGAGGATGGTCGGATAGCTAATTTCTTTTGGGCAGATGGTCAGTCTATCATAGATTATGCATGCTTTGGTGATGCTTTGTCATTTGACACCACGTTTCAAACTAACAAATTTGAAATGCCTTTTGCTCCACTCCTTGCAAAAAGTATGAATCAATTGGTACGTATTCACATTTTAATTTGTACTGGAATTAACATGGTTAACTACTTATCATTCCTTTACTTGGTTATAGGTCAATTGTGCAAGCACGCTCTTAGAATTTTCAATATCAATGAAGTTTTTGATTTGCCCTCTCAATATATCCTGAGTAGGTGGACAAAATATGCAAAAAGAGGATATTTTACTGAGAAACAAGGTAGTGAGAAGGAAACTTTGAAAACACATACCGCACGTATTTCTCGAAAAGCGACATCTATTGCATTGTAGTATTCAGTTTCCAAACAACTTCTTGATGATTTGGAGAAAGCTATAGATAAGTTGAATTTGGAGACAGATAATTCACTAAGCCGAATACCTGGCAAATGTTCTGGGGTTTCTCAAAGTTCTGATGAATGTCCTGGAGACATATTCAATGGTAATGTATCATTTAGAGTTCCTGAAGTCATAACAGGAAAAAAGAGAAGATACAAAATGTACTTCAAAAAAAGAAAACGAAGAGTAAAAACACTTCTAAGAACAAGAAAAAAGGTATTGCTCGATATTTTGTATTTTTCCCTTGTCCTTTCCCATCAGATTCTTGTATTTTTGCCTCTCTTTCACATTGGTAAATTTTGCAGGAGAAGGTCCAGAGAAAGCAATAGACATTATAGCAGTTGGACAGATGACTCATGGGGGTTCTTCGAGCATGGTTGCTCCTTTGATCCAAGGAGGATATACAAGCTTGTTATTTGCAGATGAAGATGCTCATTTGTCAGCTGTTAGAAAATTACATTTTAATGAGGAAGAAAATTATTCAAGATTTGAGGAGTAGGTGATGTGAGCAACAGCTTATTTGAGGAGGCTATTTCTGGTTATGTGAGCAGCAGCTTATAAATCTTGTATCATTGTAATGCTCCAGTGCACTATTGCAATCTCCTCTTAGAGATAGAGAAAAAAAGAACAGGCAGGTGCTCATTGTTATCTAGTTATCTATGTGTATTATGTACCTTTTAATCTAAAATGCCAATGAGACCTTGTGTTATGTTCCTTCAATTTTTCTTGTAATGTTATACCCTGAAGCTCATTTTCTTGTGTCATGGCCTCAAGCTATACCCTGAAGTTCAAATAGGCTTCAATGTTACATAATACGGTATTACTTTCCTCCCAACAATCTGAGTTGCAGAATCTGGACATTCCAGTATTCAGATTGTATGCTAGCCTATCAATGTTTCAGAATCTGAACATTCCAGTGCTTTAAAATTCAACACATATATACAGAATCTGAATAATTCAGTGCTTTATTCATTGCCTTTCTCATTACAATTTCCATTCCAATTTTTAGAATCTGAACACATCTACACATCTATTCGGTGTAGTGGCCGTTGGCCCAGTTGTTGCCGACGCCGGACTGGCTGAAAACGAAGCTGTCCGGGCGAAAGATCTGGCCGTAGGGCCTGGTGTGAACGGAGTCCATGGTGCCGGGCTCCAGGTCCATGAGCACGGCGCGTGGCACGAAGCGGCCGCAGGAGGCATCGTTGTAGTACACGTTCATGCGCTCCAGCTGCAGGTCCGACGTGCCGACGTACCTCCTCGCCGGGTCGATGCCATGCTCGTCGCACACCACCTCCATGGGAGGTGCACGCCATGAGGAGAGCTCACGCCGGTGCGGACACGCAGAGGCGCGGTGCACAGGCCGTCGCGACGAGGAGGTGTGGTGGCCACCAGCACCGCCGCTGCCGCCGATGACGTCGGATCGGGTGGACAAAAATCTAGGGCTTTAGGTGAGAACGAGCATGTACAGCAGAGCTGGAGAGCTGTGGCCTGAGGCCTAATTGGGCTGGTGCCTAGTCCGAAATGATGCTTTGAGATTGGAAACAGGTGGGAAAGGTGGCGTCAATCCGAGCAGAGCCTCACGAGCCGCGATTTACATGCGTGCTGCAGTGAATTTTTTGCCGCCACGGAGACCATATATATCTGTGCACGCTACTCCATACACACGCTGCTGTCGCGGGCAGGGCACCCTTGGACTCGCTATAGCACCAGTCAATTCCCACGCCGCCGTCGAGCTCTCTCTCTCGCCCAGGGGGAGCAGTGCTCAGCTCAGCTCGGCCTCTTCTTCCTCCTCGCGTGCCCACCTCAGAACCGTCATCTTTGATGCCCGCACAGCGGCGGCATTGGGGTAGCCTCGGCTATGAGCTTTTCTTTGTCCAATCTTGCACGTAGTCTCCCTGCCGCCTCCGTCCCTGTCCCTGTCTCGCCATTCCTCCTCCTCGTCTCTTGATTTTTCCCCGCCCATTGCGTCAAGAACCGATGCGGTTCGCGCCAAGATCCCACTTTTCGAGGAACCCCGTGCTGCTCTAGCGCCGCGCGCTTCCCGGGACTCGTGGGTTGGGGGGCAATGGCTTTGCTGCTGGTTCTGTGCCTGGCGCTCGGCGTGGCGGTGGCGGGGGTGTCGGCGGCGGGGGCGCGGCTGAGCGCGGTGACCGTGGGCGCGCTCTTCACGTTCGATTCGACCATTGGCCGCGCGGCGCGGCTCGCCATCGAGCTCGCCGTCGACGACGTCAACGCGGACCGCACGGTGCTCGCAGGGACCAATTTGAATCTGATCACCCAGGACACGAATTGCAGCGGCTTTCTTGGAACAATGGAAGGTTAGTTGCTACTCTACTTGATTTGTTTTCTCATTTGCTTATGCCCATGTGTCATAACTAGAATTAATTTTCCATCTAGTGGAAAGATAGAGCTTATAAGAGTGGAATTTTTTTCGCAAAAGTAATGGTTCTGATCGGAGCTCAGCTTTGGTGGGCTTAAAATTTGTGTGATTTTGGTGATTTTGCAGCTGACATTAACTATAATTTCAGATTATTTTTGTCCAATGCTCAAGGCAACTAGTCATAAAAGTTAGTATTGGTGAGAGAATTTCCTGCTTTAGTAGTTGTAAATGAGGACAAAGGAGAGTGAGTGATTTGCCATGAGGCCCATGACAAAAGAAAAATAGTTTGAGAAGTGGTTTGTTATCTCATTTCTGGTATAGTTTAACTGTTTAGGATCTTTACCCATGTCAACTTTAGCATAAGCTTCATTGATAGCGGTGGAGATGATTCAGATGAGGGAAGCACATCTGACCAACATATCTGTTCTTGGTATGGTGGGCCTTGTAAATTATTGTATCTGCAATCAGCAAACCCTTTAAAAATCAAAAGCAGGTGCTACTTGCTACAAAATGTCAGAACTTACACTTGCGGTATTACTTAGTAGTATTGCTTAGTTGCTTTGATATATCTTGCACGATACTGCACTTTTTTGGCACATATAAGAAGAAAACTTGTCCCCTTAATTTAAAAACCGGATTGATCCATTCACTTTACTCTCTCCTGTTCACAAAAGCATACTGGTACAGTGGCATCACAAACGGCATAACTTACGAAACTGCTCACAAGATTCCTTAAGGTGCAAGAAACATCTATTAAAGGAGCATCCGATCCTTCACTTTCTTCTCATGCAAGATTCCTTTTTATGTTTGTGGCATGTGTGAGCGTCAGAGCAAGTCCAGCAGAGTCTCTATTACCATGCTCTATCACTGTTGCTACTTTGTCTTAGTCTCTATATCCATCCAGCAGAGTCTCTATATCAATCTCTAAATTTAGAGATTCTCTATCTGAGTCTTTATATTTAGAGATTCTTTCTCTTGTCTCTATATTTTTTCGAGGATAGAGACTCTGCTGGATAAAATGAAAATATAGAGAATGAATAGTGGTTTAGAGAAGAGATATAGAGATCCGAATTTAGGAAAGCTGCTGGTGATCATATTGTTTGAACCATAACTGCTTTTCCTGCTGTTGTTGGACAATAAACTTTGCTCAACATAAGTCTGAAGTATCAGGATAAAAATTGTGTATCATATGACTAACTTGGAAATTCTGCTTTATTAGTCAACTATAGATGTTAATCTCTTCAATAGTCCAACCAACTTACAAAACCTTACGTTGTTGCAGCATTGCAACTGATGGACAAAAACGTGGTTGCTGTCATCGGCCCACAATCCTCTGGAATAGGCCATGTCATCTCACATGTTGTTAATGAGCTACATGTTCCACTTCTATCATTTGGGGCAACTGATCCAACTCTTTCTGCATCAGAGTATCCGTACTTTTTAAGGAGTACCCTAAGTGACTGCTTCCAAATGCATGCTGTTGCAAGCATTGTTGATTATTATGATTGGAAAGAGGTGACTGCTATTTTTGTGGATGATGATTATGGTCGAGGGGGGGTGTCAGCCCTCGGTGATGCACTTGCAGCAAAGCGGGCGAGAATTTCTTATAAAGCAGCTATTCCTCCAGATTCAGATACAAGTGTGATTAATGATGTACTGTTTAGGGTAAACATGATGGAATCAAGGGTGTTGGTTGTGCATGTCAATCCTGACACAGGGATGAGAATATTTTCCATAGCTAAGAAGCTCCGGATGATGGCCAGTGGCTATGTTTGGATAGCAACTGATTGGCTAGCTGCTGTCCTGGACTCATCAAGATCTGGAGATCTTAAAGGCATGAGTTATATACAAGGATTGATTGTTCTTCGTCAGCACACTCCTGATTCTGATACCAAGAGTAAGTTCATATCTAAGTGGAATGATGCGGCTCGTAAAAGGAGCATTACTTCTGGCTTAAATTCATATGGTTTGTATGCTTATGATTCAGTTTGGATTGTTGCCCATGCTATCGATCAATTTCTCAATAGCGGTCAGCAGATCAATTTCTCTGCAGATTCAAGGATTCATGATTCAAATGGAAGCACTTTGCATCTATCGACTCTTAAGATATTTGATGGTGGTGAGCAGTTGCTACAGCAACTTCTGCTAACAAACTTTACAGGCCTAACAGGTTTGGTTCAGTTTGATTCAGACCGTGATTTGGTACGCCCGGCGTATGATGTCCTTAACATTGGTGGCTCTGGGTCCCGTTTGATTGGCTATTGGTCTAATTACTCTGGCCTTTCTGTTGCTGCTCCTGAAATTTTGTATCGTAAGCCGGCAAATACGTCAACAAGTGCCCAGCGGTTGTACAATGTGGTATGGCCAGGTGACACTACTACTAAGCCTAAGGGTTGGGTTTTCCCAAATAATGGTCAGCCTCTAAGAGTTGGTGTTCCAATTAAAGCAAGCTTTAAAGAAATAGTATCAGGTGGCACTGGCTCTGATAATGTGACTGGGTATTGCATTGATATATTCACTGCAGCAATTAAACTGCTTCCTTACCCAGTACCTTGCCAATTTATAACAATTGGGGATGGTTTGAAGAATCCCAATTATGACGACATTATCAATATGGTTGCCGCCAATGTATGTCCTCATTCTCTGTCATGCCTTCTTTGATCATCTGCTGGTAATCCTCTGATTTCTTCCATTTTCTTGCAGTCCCTTGATGCAGCTGTAGGTGACTTTGCTATTGTGAGAAATAGAACAAAGATTGCAGAATTCACACAGCCTTATATTGAATCGGGGCTTGTGATTGTAGCGCCAGTGAAACGGGCAACTTCAAGTGCCTGGGCTTTCCTGAAACCTTTCACATTACAGATGTGGTGTGTAACCGGTGTTCTTTTCATTTTTGTGGGAATAGTAGTTTGGATTCTTGAACGTCCAACTAATAAGGAGTTTCAAGGTTCTCCACGACAGCAAATCATTACAATATTTTGGTATGCTTTCTTTGCTACCCTATCTGGCTTTAATCAAAATTCAAATTGGAAATATTAATAGAGGCGAAATTATTATTCACACTATTTGATTTGTGTTCATGAAATAATTAAAATTTTATCTTGGTGATTTCTCTGCATGTTAGCTATAAGAAAGTAATAGAATACTTCATGTTTCTCTTTCAGGTTCAGCTTCTCAACAATGTTCTTTGCACACAGTAAGTCCACTAGATGCATCACACAATATTAAGTTTAACTCATATTTTTCCCCATTTGGGTTGGAAACATCTTAATGAAGAAACTAACTTCAGGACAGAACACCGTAAGCGCACTCGGGCGGTTTGTGCTGATCATATGGTTGTTTGTTGTGCTGATCATCAATTCAAGTTATACAGCTAGCTTGACATCAATCCTCACAGTTCAACAGCTCGCAACAGGAATAACTGGGCTCGACAGCTTGATTTCAAGTGCTTTGCCTATTGGATACCAGGCTGGAGCATTTACCAAAAATTACCTGATTGAAGAGCTCAATATTCCAGAGTCCCGGTTAGTTCCGCTAAACACGATCCAGGAGTATGCCGATGCCCTTAAGCGTGGACCAAAAGATGGTGGTGTTGCTGCAATCGTTGATGAGATCACGTATGTTGAGATCTTCCTGTCATACCACTGCAACTTCAGAATGGTGGGACAAGAGTTCACAAAGGAGGGATGGGGATTTGTATGTTCATCGTCCTATATCTCATTATGTGTTTTATCCTGGGCATCCTGCCCTTGCATCTCAAGGAAACAAAAAGGCACTATATATAGTGCTGTTGAAGGAAACTTCCATTATCAACTGCTATTATCTAAAAAAAATGTAGTGCTGTGGAGGAAACAATTTAATCTGCTCTTTTTTTTTTTGCTTTACAGGCATTCCAGAGGGATTCACCCCTTGCTGCAGACTTATCAACTGCCATCCTTCAACTTTCAGAGAGTGGCCAGCTTCAGAGAATTCATGATGAGTGGTTTACACGACCGAGTTGCAGTTCTGATGACGATGGAGTGGGAGCAACCAGGCTTGAACTGGGAAGCTTTTGGGGTCTTTTCCTGGTGTGTGCTCTGATATGCGTCTTCGCTCTGGTGGTGTTCTTTGCAAGGGTCTGCTGGCAGTATAGCAAGTACTCCAATACCGGAGCTGCTGGTGATCCCACTGAAGCTGATGCCGCCACTGCCACTATTCCTGAAATACAGCAGGCAAAACCAAGGCCAACACGCCTTGGTAGCTTCAAAGATCTGATGCAGTTTGTTGATAAGAAGGAAGAAGAGATTAGGAGACCAATGAAACGGAGATCTATTGACAAGGATAATCAAGCTGCAGATCCTCGGACGCGCAGTCAGTCGCTTCAGCATAGAAGATACTTTCAGACTTGAGTCCTTCAGAGTTCAGATGACAAAGCTGTCATTCGTACATACCAATATAACGTACTGAAGTAGATAACAGCGGTATACTTGTAGTAGGATCCAGAAGTCCTTTTTTCCTTCAGTACCATTGGGTTTTATCTCTGATATGCGGCATGTATTCTACGACGTTATCCCAATTGGTTGACAATGCTTAAAGCTGTGCAAAAGGTTCTTTTTTCGATCGATGTTTCCAAAGTACATGCCATATCACTTCCTTTTCTGTCTGAACCCTGCTCTATTATGCGATGCCATAATGAACACAAATTTGTGAATGGCTGAGCTGTCCAGCTATCATGAGCTACTTGAGCTTAAAAGAAGTGTTCCTTTTGCAATGTACTTCATATATATAGTTCATAGCCCATTTGATACAACCATATCATACAATCTGAATTTTTCTGAATCTTACCAGACAAACCTACATGCCGTGCAGACAGTATCACTCTGAGTTAGCTGGTGTGCTATTAACCAGATCTGGCCAGTCTTGCGTGGGCGCAGGAACCATTATGATTCTTACTCACCTTCCTGGTCCTGTGCAACAAATCAGGAACACAGCATATTAACATTATGAAAAAAAAAATGCAACCATGGGGATCAATCTAAGGTAGGAGACGCCATCAATGGGACAGCATCACCATCAGAGCATGAACAAAGACATAATTACATATTAATTTGTGCACTTGCAGGCTTGCAGCTGAAAAAAAATCCAATATTAATTAGGTATATTGATCCATGGGCAGGCAAGTTAATTACTCCGGTTCCCTTGCTCCCAATTAATAACGGCAGCCGGACACTTACACTGGCAGCCCAGTCTAATCTCGCCATGACCTAGCATGCATTGCCATGCCATCCATGGCTATCAGCTTAACGGCTGCCCTGTTCTTGTCCCTGTTCATGAGCTAAACTGAGCTTTCACACAAAGCACCCCGGTCTCCATCAAATCGCAACAGAAGGCCAGGGCGTTGATGAGCCTTCCCCTCCGCCGGCGTCTCGACCAATCCGTCGCTTTTCCGATCGCCGGTCACGAGCTGACGGGAGATGGCTAACCGATTTCGCCGCCTCTAATGCCGAAATGTTGGGAGGCAGTTCCGCTGCTACGTCAACATAAAGCTGAGAGCTTTTGGCGCGAAACCGTGACGAGAAGCGGTTAATTGTACGTACGCGCGCGAGATTACCCGCGTAATTTCACCGCATCGATGGCGCGCGCGCGTACGTCTGGGTAGTCGTCTTCCCAACCGCGCGCACCGGCCGGCTCGTAGCGCGCGGCATTGAAGGCGCGGGCAGTGGTGTGGCCTGCTTCTAGTAGGTTGGCTTCGAGGGAAACCAGCGGCGAGCCATGGCCAGGCTAGCTGAGCTGCAGCTGCTGTAGTGGTGTGCTCCTCCTCTCGTCTCCCCTGTATCGTTCAGAGCTTTCACAAGCTCGCATTGAAGAATACACTGGAGCATTCATGGCTGCTTTCAGATGGTAGATGGCGCGCATTTACGCCGCCACAGTACAGTCGATCTCCCTCCGCTATATATCACTCCACCCACTCCGCCCCCAGTGGTATACCTCACCTGTACACTTACTGCAGTGCCAGTGAGCTGAGCTCGGAAGCCAAGAAGAGAGGGAGATGGACGTGAACGACGTGCTGCTGCTGGTATCGGCGGCGGTGCTGGCGGCGATGTGGTGGCGGCGGTGCTCGAAGACGGGCGGGGTGGACGGGCTGCCGCCGGGGCCGCCGGGGTGGCCGGTTGTGGGGAACCTCTTCCAGGTGATCCTGCAGCGGCGTCCGTTCATGTACGTGGTGCGCGACCTGCGGGAGAAGTACGGGCCAATCTTCACCATGCGCATGGGGCAGCGCACGCTCATCGTCGTCACGTCGGCGGAGCTCATCCACGAGGCGCTCGTCAAGCAGGGCCCCATGTTCGCCAGCCGGCCGGAGGACAGCCCGACGAGGCTGTTGTTCAGCGTCGGCAAGTGCACCGTCAACTCCGCGCCCTATGGACCCCTCTGGCGTGCGCTGCGCCGGAACTTCGTCGCCGAGATCGTGTCCCCACCGCGCGTCAAGGGCTTCTCCTGGATCCGGGAGTGGGCCATGAGCAGCCACCTCCGGCGCCTCCGAGCCGAGTTCGCCGCCACCGGCGGCATCCGCATGATGGCCAACTGCCGCCTCACCATCTGCAGCATCCTCATCTGCATCTGCTTCGGCGCCAAGATCCCCGACGAGCTCATCCGCGAGATCGAGGAGGTGCTCAAGGACGTCATGATGATGACCATGCCCAAGCTCCCCGACTTCCTGCCCCTCCTCACGCCGCTCTTCAAGAAGCAGCTCACCGCGGCCAGGAACCTGCGCCGCCGCCAGCTCAACTGCCTCGCGCCGCTCGTGCGCGCGCGCCGGGAGTTCCTCCAGAGCGGGGGCAACGCCACCAAAACCGGCGAGGGGAACCGGGTGATCGGCGGCGTCGAGATGATGAGCCCGCCCGGCGAGGCCTACGTGGACTCGCTCTTCGAGCTGGAGCCGCCGGGGCGGGGGAAGCGGCTCGGCGAGGAGGAGCTCGTCACCCTCTGCTCCGAGGTCATGAGCGCCGGCACCGACACAAGCGCCACCGCGCTGGAGTGGGCCATGATGCACCTCGTCCTCGACCCCGCCGTCCAGGAGAAGCTCTACAACGAGGTCGTCTCCAAGGCCGGCAAGACCGCCCGCATCACCGAGGCCGACGTCGAGACCATGCCCTACTTGCAGGTAATCACTAACACTCCCACCCTCATCTTCTACACCAAATTCATCCGAGTCCAAAAGAATTTCACATAAATTAAACCGAATCCCTCGTTAGCTTCCGTAAATTTCTACGAAATTCCTACCATCCAAACAGAGCCTGGGTACACATTTCCCCTGTTAGAACTCCACCTCGGATTGGCCAGAAGGACAAAAATTGCTGGCTACTGGTTGGCTGATGAGCTAACTAACTGAGCTCCGTGATGAGTCACACTAGCATCGCTATCACTCGATTGGTCCCTTGTTTCTGAATTTTTTTTCCATTTTTTTTTCGATCCAACGTACGAACCAAGATTGCGGCTACTAAGTAAAAGGACAACTTCACGTTGAAATTAAAACGCCCAGCTGCCGGCACTAACTATCTGCTGGTGCCAAAACACCAATTATTCTCTACAAGACACAGCAGGTATGTATGCTCCTCTGTCAAGAAAAGGACCAGTGCTGGAAAACCTAGGGTCAACAAGATTTCTCCCTTACACTGTTCACCTGGAAATGTCTCCAGTGAGAGCGATGGATGCATGCATTCATGCGGAGGGTGTCATTTGGGATGTTCCAGCTAATTATGCATCTTGCATTCTAGGTTTGATTTATGATCTAACATAAGAATTTCGATCTTGTCGGGCAATAGTAGAAACTGAAGTGTTTGTACGAAAATCCTAAGCCATTTTTACAGTACGCTAAAATGTTTATGAATTGTACATGCTTTTTTACCAAATTACTTTAAATTTTTTACTATACGTGTAGTACAGTTTTGTGGAAAACCTCTTAAACTAGCCTCGTTAGATCTAAAATATGCTGCCGCTAACTGTTGCGTGCTGTAAAATTGTTCAAATTTGGATCACGCCTAAACTAATTATGTAGTAGTGATTAGGAAATGTACGTAGTAGTGATTTTGATGGCAATGTATAAATTTTTTTTTCAATAAGAGAGAACCCCTGATTTCCATTACAATAACGGAAACAACATACTACATTTGCAATGTATAATTGTGGCGTTTATTTTGGGCGCGCAGGCGGTGGTGAAGGAGACGTTCCGGCGGCACCCGCCGAGCCACTTCGTGCTGTCGCACGCGGCGACGCGGGACACGGAGCTGGGCGGGTACCGCGTGCCGGCGGACGCGAGCGTGGAGTTCTACACGGCGTGGGTGACGGAGAACCCGGCGACGTGGCCCGACCCGGAGGCGTGGCGCCCCGAGCGCTTCCTCGACGGCGGCGAGGGCTTCGACACCGACATCACCGGCACGCGCGCGCTCCGCATGATGCCCTTCGGCGCCGGCCGCCGCATCTGCCCCGCCGCCACCCTCGGCGTCCTCCACATCCAGCTCATGCTGGCCAACATGGTCCGCGAGTTCCGGTGGGTCCCCGTCGCCGGCGACGGCCCCCCCGACCCCACCGAGACCTTCGCCTTCACCGTCGTCATGAAGAACTCCCTCCGGGCCGCCATTGTCGAGCGCAGCAACCACCACTCCACGAGCTATTAATCTCCACTGCGTCTGCATGCGTCATGCGTGCTCTCCTCCTTCCCGCGCGCCGCGCTACGAGGGCGAGTGGATTACACATTTACGGCGGGGGGGTTAATTACGGTAATTACGAGAGGGGGTTGCCAGTGCCACGCTATAAATACTCCACGATCGAACGGTTCTAGTTGTTCTATTCCTTGGTTGATGAACGGATGGACGGATGTGCACGATGATGATGCTGTATTGAATTTTCTTCTTCTAGTGCTTCTCTTGATTTGTAGCTTCCAATCTTTCTTCTCTTGATGATTTGATCCTGAAGTGTACTTACTACTGCTCGATCACCTCATATATATTGCTTGCCATGTCAAAAAAAATAGCTCTTTTATGGCAGAACAGACTCAGGACTATTCTCTTCGGTTTATCTTATGTTTTTATCTTCTAATTTGCTTGTAAGTTGAATTTTAAGAGCTTCTCAAAGTAGCTTGAAAAGTGCGGTATGTTTCGTTTGACTTGTTCGTAAAAGCTTTGAGGTGCATCTTCGAGACAAAGAAAGAACAGACCGTAAAAACCAAACCGTTGAACTTTTCGATTTGAAGATAAGTAAATAAACTGAAGAGAACAATCCAGTGTGGATTGTTCAAACGGTGGTTATCACTTTTGGTTTAGATATATACTAATAGACTGTTCTTTTCAGCGTTTGTTTATAAGCTGAAAATTTGTTATTTTCATACAACCAAACGTTTTGATGTTTGGTAGCCAATTTTTATAGGTTTTACTATTTCTTCTTAAAGCTCT
Organism: Olyra latifolia; assembly: GCA_036346145.1. Lineage (NCBI taxonomy): Eukaryota > Viridiplantae > Streptophyta > Magnoliopsida > Poales > Poaceae > Olyra > Olyra latifolia. The sequence goes on along the minus strand of CM070528.1, from coordinate 4,293,987 downwards.
AAAAACCATTTTTCTATTATTTTTTGATTCCTCGGATGTCCTTATCGAGGAATTACAAATTTTTAGTTTATAAGCAAACGCAAACGCAAACGCTGAAAAAACACTGTATAAACATAAATGACATATTGGCTTATATAATATTATCTTTCTACTTCAACAGTTAGATCTAAATATACTGCCGTGAAATACTGTCTCCCTGGCTATAAAACAGCTAAAAAAAATCACGGTGATTTCATCGTCGATTTTGTGCAATGTATAGGATTGCATGCATGGGATTCATTCATTTTAGCCGTGGAACATCGGATTGTAAGTGATGGACTATCGTTTGACTCCATGATTTTGCCCGGCCGGTTTTAATGTCTTGATCTTGACAGACATTGGATTTGGACATGCACCCGTGTCATTTTCTTCAATAATCAACGACTTTGATGTGTGTTTGCAGGCCATTTGATGTATCAACGCTCATTTGGCTTTTTATGTATGAGAGCAATGTTTGGTGTGCAAACAGGGCAAGTGTGGGCATAGCTGTAGTTCAGCTACGCTGCTACAGCAGCCAAGCCCGTGCCGGTTCGAGAAGGGATAAAGATACATGCCACTAAACTTCGCCCCGCGTCAAGCCGAGCCTCCATGGCCAGCGTGGCAGCTCCAGCAGGTGCCGGCATGGTCGCCGCGGGCTGGGCGGTGGTCGGCAGCGGCCGCACCGGCGGGTGGCAAGTGGCAACCTGCTCTGAGGAGAGGGAGAGGGAAGAAAGAAGAAGGACGGTGTTGGGAATAAAAAATTGTAGGTTTTTAAAAAAAGGTGCGTGAAAGAAAAGTAAGACTGGCCATTAATTTTGGAGCATATCCGATGAACATATATATGGAACCGTATGTATATGGAGGAATGACTTCCTTATGTTCAACCCTTTGCCACATAGTAATGTAAGTACCTACCGCTACCAAGGGGAGCATTTTGATGCGTTACCTTCTTCGGTCACTTGGAACGTCCAAGTTTTTTCTCAACTCATACAAGAATCTATTATATATATAAAACAGAGTCTAGCGGAGTCACCATGTTAATTCTAAAATATTAGAAATTTTCACATTAATTAAAAAAGAAAAAAAAAGGATCTACACCGTTAATTATTATGGGCCGAATTATAACGACTTAAATTAAAATAAAGAGTTCGTATCAACTACAATAAAGATACTAAATAAAAATAATTAAAAAGAGTTCATATTGTGGATGGGAATTATAAGGTTTACATCTACCGAGATTATGGATGATATTGGATTCCTGCAGCAACTAGGATTGGATTGTGGAGCCACGTACGTATGTAGACTCATAATCAACCATTAATAAGGGCATGTACAATAGAGAGTCAATGGTATATCTTAAAGACAAGTATGTAAAAAGAACATGCACAAGAGTCAACATGCTATTTAATGCTTCTCCTCTTTAATTCTGTCTAGGAGCTTGTGAAGAGTCGTCTTTTCACTAAGAGTCGACTCTAGCATTTTTTTTACTTTTCCCTCTGCTACATCAGCGAAACATGTTCACATCATCGCTAAGAGACGTCTTATTAAATGGTTTTCTACATACCCTAACCAACACCCATGAAAACAACCATAGGTAACCAACCGCGTGGGAAAAACAAATGTCTATATTAGAAGGATTGGATTGTGCGGCCACGTAATTTGAGGTAGACTCTAATCAAATTTAATTATACTATATTTGTAGCATGACTGTATTAGAGTTTATCATGATCAATACGACTATAATCCTTAAAGTGAAAAATATCTCTAAAACATCGACACAAATCAAAGCATATGCGAAAATAAGTCATCACGCTCAATCCAAGAGCTAGAAAATACCAATCAATCAGAGAAAAAATAGAAAAATTTACACCATAAATTTTAATGGTTCCATATTATAATAATATAGATCTATCGAAAATAGGGTTATTATTGCATCTTTTGGATTAAATATGGACTATAGTAGAGCTTAACATGGCCAATACGATTATCGAAGCAAATCTAACTATACTAGATTCGTGATATGGACTATATTAAAGCTTATCATAGACAATTTAATTGTGAATCATATACTTGCAAAAGGTCTATTAAATTTGATATAAATCTAGCCGCGCAAAAATATATTAACAGAGTTAAAAGAAGCTGCCATGTCCGCTCTAAAATACAAGAAATTCTCACGTTAATCAGGAAAAGAAAAGAAAAATCTACACGGTAGATTATAGCAGGGGCAAATTATAACGGTATAGATCTAACGAGATTGAAGATAGAACTTACCATAGCCAATACGACATGACTAGATAGCTAGAGAATAGTTATGTGTTAAAAGTTGTCTATTTTAGAATTCAAATTCGAGGATAGCAGTATAGCACCACCCAGAAATTAAACCTATGATGTACATAGCTTAAACGGTATGCTATCTAGCCAACCGAGCGATCGTCGTAACTTGAACGCTTGTTTTTATTTTTTTCATCGTGTTCGGGTGTACATCTCATGCTAGACAACCAAGTCAGGTCCACACGGTGCATGGACGTTCCTAGGAAACACAGCCGATCGAAAATGGTTTGGAAAGCAAGGATATGTCCTCTCATAGATCCCCCATTTCTCCATTTCGAGGAGCTCGACCCGCTGAGCAACCCGACATCTCACGATACATCAACCCCACCATTCGCGTTGACAACTACAGAGACAGAAATCAATTCTACAAGGGGAACAACATGGTAATTAATGCTGTCCTACAATCACTTTATCATCGGATGGGACAACATGTGGCCCTTCTGCATGGACAAGTGGTCTACAATGGAATAAATAAATTATATATATATATATATATATATATATATAGAGAAGCGCTTTAAGGCTCAGGGAGCTTAGCAAAGCTCCATGATTAGCACTACGATGTGCATTAAGATTCGTGATGTTTGACGTGTATATCTTCATATATCCACTCAAAAAAGTATTTCAGATATGAAACTCCAAAAAAATTAAATTCGAACTCAGTTTAAACTAGTTTGAAGTATAGTTAAATGTAGATCAAACTGAAGTTCAACTCAACTTTTTTTAGAGTTTGATGTCTCAAATATTTTTTTTAGTGGGTATATGAAAGTATAATAACCAAACAACACGAATCTCAAAGCACATCTAGTGGTAACAAATCATGGAGCCTAGGCTCTATGGAGCCTTATGTATTATTCCTATATATATATATATATATATGTGTGTGTGTGTGTGTGTGTGTGTGTGTGTGGTGCAAACCACTGTTTTGGTGCAAACCCGTGAAAACCATACCTAAAAGTTTTGTAAATTCGTGAAAAAATTACTGGAGATAGAGATAGTCATGAACAATATTATCACCAAATCTCAACATCAAACTCAACTTCGTTTGAGAGATAAAAAAAGACAAATTTTGAACAAACAACGACATGAAACTATTTATTCAAAATTTGTCTTTTTTATAGCTCCTAAACGAAGTTGAATTTGGTTTTGAGATTTGGTGATAATATAGTTCGTATCAAGACCTATCTCCAGTAATTTTTCACAAATTTACAAAACTTTTAGGTATGGTTTTCACGGGTTTGTACCAAAACAGTGGTTTGCACCACATATTTCGCATATATATATATATATATATATATATATGAACTTATCATTAATTATCTCAGGAAGGCGTGTTCATGGCTCAGCAACTGTGTGTCAACTTGGCATCTAACACACACCTCAGAAAGTTGGAGTTTTCGGCGTTGAGGTAAAGCCGAACCATGAGAATGCATGCTTCCTGTCGTGCGTTGTCAAGTTGAGGGAGCTGGCAGATCTATGCAGCCCATTGTATACTAATGTTTTTGCATATTTGTCTAGATTGTTTTGAGTAGTCAATTTGGTGAATTGATTATGGCATGTGCCAAACGGAAAGCCGGTAATGGTTTCCGTGTCGGCGCCAGAAGGAAGACGCATACACACTTCTACATATCAAAAGCTCAAGGGAGGAGATGCCTACGCATGGTTGGAAATCAGAACTACGCACTTCTACATATCGAAAGCTCTAGGGAAGACACGCCTACACATGGTTGGAGATCATAACGTGTCTACGTGTTGTTATAGATTGAAAGCCTAGGAAGGATATGTCTAGGCGCTATTGGAGATTGGAAATTTGGAATGCTCCGGGGATTAGAAATCCGGAGAGTAGACTGCTCGAAGGTGGCGAGAAGCAGTCGACGAGAGCGTAGGAGGAGAAATGTACTCACCATTTCTATGCATATAACCAATAAAAACCCATGAGAAAAAGAACAAGATGTAATAGAAAAGATTAATCTATTTGTTCCTTTTTTTATTCTTCGTTCGAGTGCGGTAGTCACCATCATCTAAAAGGTTAGCCACAATAATCAAGAAAGAAAGAGAACGATCAATTATATTTGGCCTAAGCTATGACAATACTCTTATATATATTTTTCTCTACTATTACGCTAACATCTTTAATGAAGTTTCTTGAGGGTTAAGTAAGGCGTGATAGAAAATGCAACGTAGATCAAATCTATTTATCAAAGTGTTGAGCAGCATAGATCAAATCTGTTTATCAAAGTATTTCTCTGATTGCTCAAAATATCTTTTTTCAAATGTCGTTCCATTTTTAGTCAAATAGTGAAGGATATTTGAGATCTACATAACTCGGAGCCATTGCTATGTAATGGTGGAAATTTGTTAGATGATAAAAAAAATTCAAATTAAATATCAATTTACCACTATTTAATTAAAATGAACTAATATGATGTTCAAAATACAAAGGTGGGGAGACAGAGAGGTGGTGAGAAGCAGTGTACCGAAGAAAAGTAGTATGACCATAAGGCTCCATTGATTAGAAGCCTAGAGAGCATATAACTCGGAAGCAGTGAGAAGCACTCGGAGGGCTTACGAAGATGCCTACGATTGCCGCAGATAACGATGCTCCAGAGATTATAAACCCAAAGAGCAAGATTTGGAGGTGGCGACTAGCTAGCGATCAACCAAGGAAAAGCATTATGAAACCTAGGGTTCATCCGCTGTATGAAAAGGAAAAACATACATGGCTTTCAAAGAATAGCGATGGAAGATGATAGAAAATTGGGTGTTGCAATGCTCTAATTAAAAGACTAGAAATCATCATATTAATTGTACAAAAATCAAGAAAAATAAACACCATCAATATAGTGGGCCTTGATTATAGTCGTATCAATCTTAAATATGTTTTTAGTTTAATCCAACAGAAAAATCAACTCCATCAATGATAGTGGTGTAGATATTTTTTAGTTAAATCCAATATATTGTATTGCGCAAGTATGCGGGTCACCATGCTAGTTAATTACATTGTTTCCTGCGAAAATTTTATTCCAAATGATGTTTTTTATTGATTACATATTTGATCGGTTATTTGTGCATGTGTTTGGTTTTTTCCCCTTTTATTCTTCTTTTGGTTCTAGTAGGATTTAATTATATAACCTTATTTTTGCTTGATTAAAAAGCATAAAGAAATTATTAAAAGTTTAAAATTGGGTGGCACGAGTCCAGTTGGCAACATGCACCTCATTTATGTCTCACAATAATCATCTACTAGACGGCTAGACCATTGTATAGGGAAGTGACGGAACTAGGAATATTTTGTTGGGAGTGCACACTTCACATGCCTCTCCTCCTCGGTTGCGCACGGCTGCGAGCGGCGTCCCTCGCCGTGTCATCTGACGTTGATCCCATTAAAACTTCTGTATGGTTGTCTTCGGTAATCTCCTCAACGACGTTTAATTTTGGAAGGGTTGGTGTCTGTGATCCCCGATCGGTTCGTGGACTATTGAGATTTGTCTTCCTCTATGGTGAAAGTTTTGTACTGGTTTGCTGTGCAAAGTTTCTCTCCACAACAACGCTAGATGTTTTTGCCGGTTTGCAGATTCTATTGACGAAGGCAGATCAGAGAAGAACGGTGGAAAAGCTGAATTGGGATGTTCATGTATCATCTCTAACAAGGAAAAATCATGTCTTTACGACGCGCATAAATTTCTAGTATGATATTACTACTGCAAACACCATATCACACATGCTACAAATGTTTTATCCGAACGAGAGAAATGTATGTTGATCTAGTCCTTATTCTTTTCAACTTAATCCAGCTGTAGACTATAATCAGAAAAAGTTGTAGGCCCTCGATAGAAGGCTTGGAGATCCCAAAAAGTTGTAAAAAAGGTTTAGGAAGTTTTAAGAAAAACCACTAGCTACATAGTGCTACAACGTTTGGCTCGTATAAAAATGATAAATTTACGGCCTAGCTTTTAATTTTAGCCAAAAAGAACAAGACTAATACTGCATCTAATAGGTGTTGGTTATATAGATGGAGTTGCATTATAATAGTTTTTCTTTGGTTGTAACCCTTTGATCAATGATCTAATAGAAATTCTATTATTTAAAAAAATACCGGGGGTGGCCAAGGATACTCGATACCCCCAATTGAATTTGACGCCGGTACAAATCGCATATTAGAAAAGACCTTAATTAAATGAAAGAAAAAAATACACACACCATTACAGGGAAGGTGTTTTATTATAAGAAAGAGTAGTGAATAGTTGCAACACCCGTTTTTAAGTACCAACTTGCTTGTTTATCTAGAATTTCACTGGCTTATAGCCATTGATGACTTAACACGTAGCACATTAGGGTTAATGCTTTTAGACAATACGAGGACGAAAGCTCAGGAGATGGTGTGGGGTCTGTCTCTAAGATGAACTGGCTATAAGCTAATTTTGGATCAGAGTGTTACTACATGTATCGTGTGTCTATATGGCTGATAGCACCATACGACATGGATCATGTACCAAGAGGTGTTCTCTAGGATTTCCGCTACTGAGGACAACAACCCATTGAGGGAGATTGTAACGCCTTACTCTTTAATACCAAATTACTAGTTTACCTAGAGTTTCACTAACTTATAATCACCGATATCTAAAACGTAGCACTTCCAGATTAACTCTTTTGAACAGAGCGAGAATGAAAGCCCAAGAAGAAAATTGCACGTGTGAACCACCCTCAAGGTTGCCTCTAGGCTAATTTTGGGCCAGAGTGTTAGAAATGATATCAAAACAGCTTGTAGCATCTCACGACACGGGCAATATACCATGAGATGTTTCATAGGATTTCCACTGTTGAGAATAGCAACCCATTAGGACACTTCCAATGTAAAGACGTTAGTTGTTTCTATAGCTATCACGTAGGATAGACTGTTGAGGTGGGGAGTAATTAATGAGGAAAGAGAGCAAGGTCGTTTCGAAATGATCTCTATCCTATAAACAAAGAAAACAAAGAAGAAGAATTTCCCACTAGAAGCATTAAGTCGTTTTTATAAGGCTTATACATAAAAAGAAAAGATAAATAATAAATTAATTACTAGATACGGTGCATTGAAAGGGTTGTATCCATAGCTTTTTCTATATTATGATGTGACATGTTTAAAAATGACTCCTTCAAACTATACACTAGGAGTGCCCTTAGGGGAAAGATTGCAATACCCCATTCTATAGTACTAGCTTGCCAGTTTACCTGGAGTTAGAGTAGCTTTATGCCACCGATGACCTAAAACATGGCCCTTCTGGTTAACCGTCTAACAGAGGTGATACTCATGTGTGGACTGTCCCAAAGGTGCGATTATTCTAAGCTAATTTTGGGCAAGATGTTACAATATTATTGCAAACCGAAACATCCATTTAAAAGGAAATGGAAATGCATCTGTACAGAACATGGTCCTGAGCTACCTGTCGTCAAACATTCAACATTGAAATAATGTACATAATTTAAGGAAAATCGTCCTACGTCCTGATGTCCACCCCTTTTATGTGATGTAACTTTTAACTACTAAAACGTTTAATAATGTACTTTCGGTTCTTACAAAAATGGGTAGGAAACTATAAGTAAAAATCTTGAACACAAATGAGTGTTGCTTCATCATTCAAACTAACCAACGATAATCACGGATGTTCTACATACACATCCATGCAAGTTATCCTAAGTTCCTTCGACGGTTGGGTAGCAGGATCGGAGTAGCGATCACTGATCAGAAGTACAACTTAAATGAGTGGTACTTAAATTTTGGCTCCCAATTAAATTAGATATATGCCGTATAAAAAGTGGTACATTTATGCCATGATGATTCTAGCCTCACAGTGGAACATCTGTTTGAATTGATTAACCATGCATGGTACAGATTACCTTTCTTCACAAAATATGCATAAAATCTTTGATTAGAGACTGTGTGGATTTTTTTTTTCATATTTTGGCTAAAACCTTTTCAATTGAATAGGTCAAGTCATGTGGTCCTTTCTATTCTCTTCTTTTTAATAAATGATAGAGTTTTTTTTGTCTTTGGTTTAAAAAAAAGAGGGAGACTATAGAACGGTGTAACGTCGGGAGCCACCCGACGGTATAGGAAAATGGCACTGTGTCACCGCCCCAGTAGAGGGCAGTCATTTTCTTCCCTGATCCACCCCTCCTCCTCCTTCCTCGTTAAGCTTCGTGTGCCTCCACTGCCGCCCTCACTGCCTCCAGCCATCGCCCACAGCCGACGGGGCCCTCGCCTCCTCGCCACTCCGCCCCATTCCTCCCACAGCCACGTGGCCCCACCCACTCTAATTCCGGCCATCGGTCGATCCTCCCGCAAGCTCCGCCCATTGCCTTTCTCCATTCTTATGGCTCTGGTGGCGCCACCGCTGCCTCGTCGCCCCACCGCCAAGCCACCACTTCCCTGGCCTCTGTCTAAGCCCGAGGGGCATGGATGCATCTCGAACCCTAATATGGCGGTGGAGGATGGCGGCGAAGTCGGTGAGGTCATGGAGACGGAGGGATACATTTAGGAAGGAAGGCGGATAAAGACGGTGAGGACGCAAGAGGAAGAAGAGAGCCGAGGAAGAAGGATTGGTTGTGTGGGAGGGGGCAGCGAGCACCTGAGCGTTTGTCAAATGCTGTCCCGTCGGCAATGCCATAGCTTTGCATAGCATCTCTTAAAAAAACACACTAACATTTGGCCAAGTGCTAGGAAACCGGAACCACGTACTTGGATTTCGGATTTTAGTTCCCCAAGCCGGGTATATTCTTACTGCTTCTTGGTTAGCTTCCGGTCCTCAATTTTTGAGAAGCAAAAATAATTAATTTTCATTACTTCCTCCACCGCGATGGTCCACCATTCGCTAGATCCGCAACAACCCAGTGTGTTTTGTAACTTTTGTTGCCAGCTTGCTAGTCTTGTTTGATGTGTTGTGCCCCCGCACTCCTGCCCCTAGTCCAGCAGGAATCAACACCATCAACCTTAGCCCAGCTAGTTTGGGTGTGGTTGAAATATTAGGCTTTAAAAATTTTGAAAAAAGGATTTTGAGTTGTATTAGGTGAATAGAATAGAGTTTAAAACGTACTTTATAATCCTGGGCCATAAATAAGTGGCAACAATGTTGTAGCCCATAAGATGACAAATTTGTAGCATAGGTGTGTAGGGGTTTTAGTTGGATTGTGGCCGTTATCTAAGGCCACCCGAGGCCATTGGTATGCTTTTAGGGTAGGCGTGCAGGGGTCAACAGCCAGATTGCCATCATGACCTAGGGTGGGGGGTGTGCTATGTTTTTAGGGAGAAACACTCATAGCCATGCTCCGGAGATGTAAGTCGAATCTCGTTAACAAATATCGTGTCTTCGGTGTTGTTTCAACATCGTATGTCACATATTTTTATAACAATTGGTATTAGAGCTTCAAGTCTAAACACCAAAGCATCTTCAAGATCTCACGGTGTCAGGCTGAGCCACCTAATATTTGATGAAAAGATTGTTAGGTTTTGTCCCACGTCAGAGCACAACTTAGAGGGTCCCTTATCAATTAGGCTAGTATTTTGTGTTGAGTTAGCCCTAAGACTTTGGTAGTGGCTACGGTTGGGCCTTAGCATAGTAGACTCAGGGGCATGGTATTGGTTCTAGAGCATCTGGTGCAGGTACTCTATAATACTGTAGTTTGGGATAGAGTAGCTGGTGCAGAGAAGGAATCTTTTAGAGTACAGTATAAAGTGTGAAGAAAATTTAGAGTGTTGGATAGAGGGAGTAGTGAATAGTGTTATAGAGTGAGATGATAGAGTAGCCGGTGGAGATTCTCTAAAGGATGCTGACTATCGACTCATGGGTATAGCATAGCTTGGCACGGCCACTGCACACTAAAACAGGTTTGATTGGGTTTAAGAGTTTTCATGAACAACTTTGACTCTTTGAGGTATTCAAGAAACAGATTCGAAAAATTTAACATAAACGCAACAAGCCGTGAACCATGAACCGTGAACCGAACCACCGTGCCATGGCATATATAAAATCTGGAGACGCATCGGCCTGCTCAAAATGTACTTGGCGAGGAGAAAAAAAAACAGGTGCGTCCGGCGATTGCTAGGCGGCATCAAACTTGTTAAGTCGATCCACGTGGAGCCTTGAAGCTATATATATCGCTAATAGATCAAGATCTGTAGCTAGAGCCGGCAGGTACGCCGTACATACACCAGACACGGCCGACTGTTCATCAGCTCAGCTCTTCCGCACGCCACACAGGAGAAGGATACGATGCCATCGCCAAGTATAATTGTATAAACAGTAGATGGCACTCTTAAAAAAAGGTAGATGGCAGGAGTGCTTTAATTCACTGTACACCGAGATAAATATAATAGGATAACAATATCATTCAGATTTAATCATTTGTTGCGAGAGCGCTCCTCACGAAAAAAATTTATTATCATTATCGTATAAATGCTACTCTGATGATGTTTTAAAAAAATTAAAACTAATCTGAACCGTTAGATCAAGAAGGATAGATAACTCGTATCCAATTTGTGTACCTAAGAGCATGTTTAATAATAGGCATATATTTTTACTGTAGCTGACTCTATTACTGTAGAAATAGTTGTGAATAGTAAAAATAGCGTTGGGAGTGAAATATAATAGAGAGATATATAGGAATTAGAAAATAGAAATAGGTTACAAAGGTGAATAGCAAAATGAGACTGTGAATATATGGTAAATAGTGAAATAGAGCCAAGAAATAGAACCAGTGTTTCACACGCCTAAATTTTGTTGACTTTTTTTTTATGGTTAAATTTTGTTGACTTGAAGCACGAACCCGGCGGTTGGGCGACCCTTCAACGCGTGAAGTAAAACAGCGGCCGGTCATGCTGCTGATGCTGCTGAACTGTGTCGAGCGAGCCAGCGTGCCACGGCGACCAACCTTCTTTACTGCGAGGAAGAAGAAGAGAGAGAGGAGGATAGCTCAGCTTGGCTGTGTGAGACGAGTGACGGCCTGGCCGGGCAGCTCGCCCAGAGATTCACATGCACACATTAATTAACCCTTCTCCGGAAATGACAACAATAACAACCAATAAATAGATCCAACTCCTCAGTCCTCGCCCTACCTCCTCCCCACTTTCTTTGTCCATCCAATTAAATCTAACCCATGGATCTATTCTTCCATGGGACAAAACTAAAACCAAACGGATCGTGATTCATCAAATATAACTTTTAAACTATAGGATGTCAAATCTTTAAACTAGATAGTGTACACATGATAGAAAATGAACTGATATTCACTAAATTTATTTTGGATCCGGATTCCTATGCACCTCCTCTCTCAACCTAGCTCCGCCCCTGCCTCCACCGTGAATATTTTCTGATCTCGCCGCAGACTTGACTTGGTTTGTGGAGGATGTTGTAGAAACACCCTGCCCACCAAACTCAATCCTCGGTGCATGCCCTCTTCTCTCTTCATAGTCTTCACTATAATGTTATAGCTCTTACCCAAAATTAGAGCATCTCTAGCAAGTTCTCAAAAATCATATCTCTATATCTCCTTCTCTAAACCACTATTTATTCCTTATATTTCTATCCTCTCCAGCATAATCTCTATCCTAAAAAAGATACAAAGATAGGAGAGAGAACCTCTAAATATAGAGAGTTTGAGAGAGAATCTCTAAATTTAGAGATTGATCTAGAGACTCTGATGGAGTGATATAGGGACCGAGAGTTTCTACGTGTAGAGAATATTCTTTTTAGAGATCCTGTTAGCCATGCTCTTAAAGAAAAAAATTGAACCATACCCCTTAAGAAATTTCTATGATTCCAACAAACGGGTCTAAGGGCATCTTCAATAATGTCACCTCAACTAGTTATAAGGATTTCAACTTAGTTTTTTGCTTGTGTAGAGGAGAGAATGATAGAAGAGAGAGGAGCTAGCTTTTCATCAACAACCAGTCTATAACGCATTCCAACATGCATATAGACTTCTACATGTGGACCCACATTAAATTTAAAGAGTGTGTTAGAGCATCTCCAATGGTGTTGGCTATAAGAAAGTAACATGTCATCTATAGATAGCAAATAACCAACCTCTCCAATGGTGCTAGCTATAACATTGTCTCTAACATTAATTTAGACCCACATATAATAGTGTGCACCCACCTTGTAATCCGCTATAGCCTGACTCTTAACTAAGAGACAGTCTCTATATATATGTCTCATCTCCTTCTCTCCTCCACATAAGCAAAAAGCTGAGGTGGATTTTTTATAGCCAGCTGAAGTGTCCCCATTGGAGATGCTCTTATAGCTAGCTCATTGAAAAACCTATCTATTTACTATCTATAGATGATATGAACCTTATTTATAGATAGTGGTTGCCTGTACTGTAGTTGGAGATGCTCTAAGGGATGTTTAATATGTCCCTACACTTTACTGTAGCTAACCATATTACTATAAAAAAAATGGGGTTGTCAATAGTAAAAATAGACTTAGAAGTAAAATATAAGAGAAATATGTAGGATTTGAAAAAATAGGAAGTTGTGAATAGGAGATAAATAGTAAAATGGAAAAATATTGGATGCAAATGAGATTTCAGTGCACAAGTGCAAAAAAAACATTCTCAGCCCTTGAATCTTGTTTATGTGAAGTAGATGGATCAAGCTGCAATAAAAGCTCGTTGGAATTGAAGAGAGAAGAATCTCTTGGCTGTCTCTCCCTCACGTTTTTCTTTGCACCTTTATCCATCTGCTCCACACAAACGAGATCTAAAGGGCTAAAAATGTTTTTTGTACTTGTGTACTAAGTTCTCATTTGCACCGAATATTTTCTCTAGTAAAATAGGAGTAAATAGAGTCAGAATTGCATATGGCCGAACAGTAAGCTAGTCTGATCAGATAGTGGTTGTGTGGGGGTGGGGGGTGTCTGTTGGGGTGGCAGCGGCGCGGAAGCATTGAAGCGTTTCCTTCTACGGCTGGATATATATTCCAGTGTATTGGCGCGGATCGGCCAAATACGACCACGATATTCTCCGGTGCACGCGACACGGCCGGGATGGATGTGTGAAAACAGGTGGACAATTAAACCCGGTGGGCCACCGGAGTAACTCCGGTGCTCCTGATCCCGGCCGTAGATCCACACCGCAGCAAAGGACTAGTTAATGTCGCTCGATGTTACCGTCGTCTTCACCACATCGTGCAGTACACTACATTAATTACTGCATTGTTGTTGTTACTGCTAGTAGTGTCGCCGGAGAATCCGCCGACGGTGAGAACCGGCGTCCCTCTCCGGTGATGGAGAGGACGCCGAGAAAGTGGTGGTGAGAGAGCAGAGCGCTCAGTGAATAAACTAGTGCTAATGTGTATGATCAGAATGCTTGCCCTCTTTCATTCATGACCTTATCTATTTATATAACTTTAGGGCCAGGGTTTACATGTATGAGAAATACCCAAAATACCCTAACCCAAGAGGGAATATCCAGATTACCCTAAACTCTGGATCGTCGATCCCACAATCAATGGCTAGAATTGTTTTCTTACAATCCACGTTATCCTATTCCCTAACTTGCTCTTGGGGAGCATACTCTGACAAAGTTGTTGATTTGATTTGATCCGATTCGTTCTTGTCAGAGGCTGTCGTGAAGTCTTCGTCTTCTGATCTGAAACTTGTGAAAGATCATTTTCGGTCTTCCCGAAGGGTCTTTGTGAATTCCTCGTCTAGACACTCTTCTCCACCCTTCGATGGAAATCCCGAGGACCCTCCTTACTTGAGATATACTCGGAATACTTTACCCCTCGCGTATGTCCACGCCTTCCATCCACGGTCTGACTTGAAGCTTATCTTGGATGAACTTCCTCATGCTCCCCTTCGGGTAACACTTTACGCGAAGAATCCTCACAACATCTTTGTAAACATCCACTTCTCCTAGAGATGGGTTGGCTGCCCCTACAACAAGTAGTTTGTTTACAATTGCTATTAGTGTGTTTGGTTGGGTGCATATACCCCAACCAGGCCCATCTCATACAGAAGCAAGTGTTTGGTTGCCTGAAAGTTCTTTGCAGCCTGTCCCAACTAATGCAAAAATACTGTTCTGACCAGGTTCCACTCATACGTAGAATTTGGCCGTTTCAGCGGGCCAGGCCAAGGCGAGCGGACGCGAGCACAACTCCAGACTAACAACTAGCGCGTGAACAGACTAGCTAACAAGGTACTAACTACTAGTTTCTATATACACTTTTTAAACTTTCAAAAATATTTTAAAATTCAAACGACATCCAAATTCAATGAAACAAAAAAAATGGAACCGTGTGTTCAAGTACAAGGTATTGAAAAAAATTTAGATTTTTTTGAATTTTTATTTTTATTTTTGAATTTATTGATTTTCTAGTATTTGTTTTTTAAAAATTTTTATATTGTTTTTTAATTTATTTTTGTTTCAGTATTTTTAAAATTTTTAATTTTCACTTTTGAATTTATTTTCTTTGTTTTTCATTTCCCTCTTTTGAATTTGTCCATCCCACTCCCCTTCTAGTGCAGCCAACCAAACAACATCTCTACGCAGCCTGTTCAATCTCATACAACCAACCAAACAACATCCCCTTACATCATCTCAGCCTGGCTCCTTGCAGCCTGGCTAAGCTCATACGGCAACTAAATAGCCTCTATAGTACTGTCAATGTGCACTATGCAGTATATAGGTTAGGATATATACGTACACTGGCACATGCACGTGTACTGCCGATCCAGCTAGGCCGTGTCATGCCCGGTTTCATGCATGCGTGTTACATCGCGTCAATTTGTCTGTCAGTAGGGGAGCTAGTTATTAGCTCGGGTAGTCGGGTTGAGGCGCCAGTCCAGCACGTCGTCGAGCACTCAAACTACGGCGGCGAGCAGCTATAGTAGTGCTGGCGGAGATCATGAGCGGCCGGCACGCACCCGGCGGTGATCGCCTCCAAAACATGTATTCGAGAGCGGAGTTTCCGCACTTTAATTACTTGAGATTTGGTTTCAGCGCTCAGAAGATTTTATTCCGAGATTTGTGTGGTGCCCCTCTCATATGTCCTTTTGTAAAGTCCTTCGGTTTTTCGAAGCGTTAATGTAACCGGGTCTTTTTTTTTCTCCTCTCCATCTTCTTCTCTCTCCCCACCTGTGGCACGCCTCACCTCTAACGAACACGACCACGCCGGTGAATGACCACGGCACTGCCTCGACCCTTCTCAACACGCTTGATGCGCTTCAGCCGTTTCGCCGACGCCGACCACAAAGCCTCCCGCCGACAACCACTAGTATGGCACCCTCGTGAGCCAATGCGCTGAGTCAAGCCACGTCGCCTTGCACCCGGGCATGGTGCGGGCGTCTCGAGTGCACACCACGATGATCGTCGCTGTGGAGATGATGGTCTCCAGCAGCGGCGCGTTCGGGTGAAGCCAACTAGGCTCGGGCAGAAGCCATAAGGGGAAAAAAAGAGGAGGAAGAAAGACTTAATTACAATGCTTTAAAACATTAGACACATTTTTTTTTTTGCAAAAAGGCATAAGAAGAGAAGTAGAGACAGTACATGCCTGTCTGGTTCGCTGCATGCGTGCGGCCAGACTCACCGCATGCATTGACCGCGCGCGACCTCGCGTTTGGTTCACTGCATCGCAAGCGAGTGACCTGGCTCGACGCATACAACGAAAGCCAAAATAGCACGACATGCCTGCACGCACGAAGACACCACGCGCGGCCGTTTCCCGCGGGCTAGGCTCGCACGAACCGCGATCCGTACGTGCAGGCAACCAATCACGCTATACATGAATCTTGGAACAAGATCCGATAATCAGAGCATGCTGCAAATAAGTGCGGATTTGCATTTCCGCCGTGCATGCACCTCCGTGGCGGGGTCGGAGCCCTCGATCGGACATGCACGTTGGTGTTGCACTTGGCCCGCATCGCGCTCGCGCGCAGGCGCATGCAGCTCCGCGTTGGCGGCGCGGTGGACAGGATCGGCGCCTACGTACGTAACGTACATGCAGTGCGTCTTAGCTAGACACTGTCACGTACCGTCATTCCCAATAACGCCGTGCATGAGGGGTCGTAGAGTACTAAATTAATTAGCCGCAACCGGGCGTAGCTATCAGCCATGCATGCGCATGATCCATCCATTCGATGTCGATCTCGTGTCATATCTTGTTCATGTCATTGTCTCTCCCTTTGGTTTGTGCAATTGTGCACGACAGAGACGTCGTAATTGCCTAGCTAAACGTGCAGATTTATAAAGCACTCACTTGTGTTCTTCGACTTAATTAACGAAAGCAACCGATCAACTGCCCAACGAAATATATTGCACATGCATAAACAGATGTTAGGGCCCAAAGTATATAGTATATCCATCATATCGAATCCAGTTGTAGCAGACGGTTTTAATAGGCTCGCTGTATACGTACGTAGCAGTCATAACTCATAAAGCTCAATCAGTTTCCTTTTTATATTGTAAGGAAAAAAGTCCAACCACACACCCCTCCTGCACGCATCTAAACGCAGATTGATCGAGGTTTTAAAAACAGATGTAATGATTTAGTAATTAAAAGAGTTTATTTAAAAGAAACACAATTCCTCCGATAGTTCCCTCAAAATCTTACTATGCATCATTGCCGTAGGTCTCTTTCAATTCATTCAATTCATTTCAAATAAGACATGTCCTGTTCAAACCAATAAATAGAGTTGGGATTATAGTTAAAGCAGATAGTGGAAAACAAAAATAACTAGTTACAATAAGCATGAAAGTGTTAAATTAAGTCAATCTTTTAAAGTGACTGCTGAATCTATGAGCAAACAAGAGACAACATGAGGAACTAAAACATTTTAGTAGCCAGAGGAGAAAAACAAGAAAAGATTTCCGTAGTAGCGGCGAGCGAAATAGAAACTACATAAACCATGAAAATAGGGTTGTGAAAGAGCAATACAAGTATTGTGCTGATAGGCGAAGCGGTTGAGTGCCGTCATGGATCATTTTTTACATTATGCATCATTAGCCGTAAGTCTCTTCCAATTAAGGCTTTGGAATTGATTTGGTTGCATGCTATGGTTGAATGTCCAGGCTAAAGTGCTAAATGGGCTTTAGAGCATGTTCAGAGTAATTGAGCTAAATAAATAAACTGACAGAGCTTAATGTTAAGCTATACTTCGAGAGGTTCTTAAATCTGTTTCTCAAATCTGATCCACTTCATTATGTTATTTTTGGTTTAGGGCTAGATTAAGTAAATTAGTTAATTTTTATCTATCTATATTAGCTTAACTAAATTTTGTGTTTGACGACTAATCCAATTAATTTAATATTATTTGTCTTGGTTACTACGTCAGTGCAAAGGAATACCATACCCCACATTTTGGGTCGATGGGCTAACTTAATCACAGTAAGTGAGATTAGATGCCTTTGACCAGGTTAATTATCCTAATTAACCCACAGATGTTTGTCGTTTTTTTTTTTTTGAAACAGACAAACTTGTTGCTTCATTAGCTAGCGGAAAAGAATACAATGAGCTGTACAAATGCACAAGAACAACTAGAAGACTAATTGGTCTAAGCTAATATAATCTAATCTAGATGGCGTTAGACATGGCCATTTTTCTTATGGTTAATTGGATAGATGTCATTGCAGAACTTCGATATTTAAAATATGCTACTCTCCCTTTCGTATATTTTAAAGATGCCATTATGAAACTATGCAAATTGGATAAATGGCACTCCACGCGCCACATTTCCCTTTTTCATATAATTTTGCCCTTATCTTTTACCTCCCCTCTTCTTCCTCTCCTCTTCATCCTCTCACTGCCGCCACCGCCACCATGGATGAAACCACCCCAAGCTCCCCCTCGCCGCCGAGCTCGCCAAGGCTGCGCTGCCCTCTTCCTCCCTTTTCATCCTCTCAGCAGCGCAAGCGGCGGAAGCAAGCAGCAACGGCGCGTACACGGCTAGCGGCTGCGGCGGCACGGCCAGCAGCTGCGACAGTGAGAGGATGAGGACGTACAAAGATCGAGCAAAGAGAGAGAAGGCGGCCATGAAGCTTGGTAGAGGCAGACAGAAGAGGTGAGACGAAAGAATGAGAGGAGGAAAGAGGAAGAAGATACGAGGGGCAAAATCGTCTTGAGCGACGAATACAGTCTTCACATTAGGTAAAAGAGGACACGTGATGCGCGGAGTGGCAAACATCCAATAAACATAGTTTCATAATGACATATTAACATATACAAAATGAAGAGTGACAGATCTTGAATATTAAAGTTCTACAGTTGGATTTATTTAAAATAACCTTTTTTTTAATTCACCATAATCCACTATGAACTAGAAAACTCTCACAGGCGTGCTATGGGCATTCTAGAAAATACGAACATTGTGCTGATTCCACAGGTTCCAAACTGCGTCGGCAGTTGTCGCACCCGAGAAGATTAGGTCCAATATCTCACAGAGCAACGTCAGTGTTCTCTAGCAGGGTCAATGTTTATCAGGTTAGAGCATCTGTAGTAGGCTATCTATAGCACTGTAGCTCTGACTTTTTAGAGATAGAGTAGCTGATGGAGAGAAGGAATCTTTTAAAGTACGTGTACCGTAAAATGTGAAGGAATTTTAAAAAGATGGATAGAGAGGACGTTAATAGTGTTTTGGTGGAGGAAATTTAGAAAAACTGACGTGGATTCTCTTAAAGTGTTAAACTGTCGATCCACACCTTTAACGGGGCCGTACATTGATAAGGAATCCAAGTACTACCAAGTGTTGCTGTACCGTAACTACCAAGTACTAGCCGCTTCTAGCTGTATACTGGAGCACTGCACGCGTTAGGTCCACTGGATTTTCAGCAAGCCCAGCATGCAAATCCTCTAGAAGCCGGGGTTCGTCATTCAATTAGGAATCAATGTGCGCATTCCGCCTGCAAGATTAGCTAGGAAGCCATGAGTGTGTCGCAGTAAACAGGCAGCGCCGATCGATCAGCCGCCAATGGCGAGACCGGCCGGTCACCCGTCGACGATCGAGAGCCATCAATGTGTTCCGTTGCCCGTTCAAATCAAGGCGGAAGGCGTCTTAATGCTCGCTCACGACGTAATCCTTCTGTCCCTAAAAGAATGTCATTCTGCGATTCAAAATTTGTCTCTAAAAGAATATTATTTTAGGGCAACAATTGCTAGATTTCCCTCTCACTCCTATAAAGTACCTATAGACTCCCCTCTCACCACTATAAAGTACCTATATATTCTTCTCCCAACAGTATAAAATACTCTAGATTCCTACCTATATATACTTTTTTTAATCTACTTAAAATTTTCTAGAACGACATTCTTTTAGAAACGAGTAGTATGCGTGTACGACGAACGACGCCCCAGTCGCACGCCGCCGCCGCCGTTTACACTGGCTACTAGCTTCGGCCTCCAAGGAGAATGATCGACAAATAAAAGGACCATGCATTCACTCTCCCTTGCATGGTTTTTTGCAAAATAAACTTTAGAATTTTTGCAAAAACAATGGTCCTTTTTCCTCCCCTAACCTCTCTTCCATCTAACCCAATTAGCCAGCTCCCCTCCAAGGACGGTGGTTTTAGGGGTTTTATTGTAAAAGAGTATGCAAGAAAAAGTGAAGACTTAAAGCGTGAATAAATCTTAAAGCGTGTTGAATGGTCGCATGCACGCATAGAGCTACACCTATATTGTACCTGTGGGAGCTTTTTCGCGTGAATAAATGCACAGACACAAGCAGTAGTACGTAGTAGTTGTTGCACCACTAACTTGTACTTGCACATGCTTTGCGTAGCTGGTGCAACGCGGCGGCCGGCGCCTTGGCCAGCCCCGTCTCTACGTACCGATCGCCACTAGCTCCCCTGCCCTCAGATTCATCTGCATGCACACGCGGGACAGTACGACGCTGGACGCTGACGAGTTTGCCTGCGATCGATGCCCATAAGAACATAACATAGCTACTTCAATTTTGTACTCTATAACACTATTCACTACACATTCTATTCATCCCTCTAAAATTTTTTCACACTTTACACCACACTTAAAAAGATTTTTTTCCTCCAACAGCTGTTCTATCCAGATGATCAGTATTATAGAGTATTTACTGCGAATGCTTTAAAGCCACGATGCCATAACTGCTTGCATGTGTGCGTATGTTCTGCAGAGCTTGAATACGGATGCCTGCTTGATGGGTTCACGAGTTCCCGGGCGGGATGGGAGGAGGAGCGTGAGGTGGCTGATGGTGACGGCGAGAGTGAATGGATATGGGCGAGCGGCGGCTCCGGCTGCGCGAGATGTGCCCGAGGCACGGGGAGACCAGGTGCGGCCAGGGGTGATGGGCGCGGCGAGGACGCCGACGAAGACGACGACAAGGAGGAGACACGAGGCCAATAGTGGCAGAGTAGGGCAGCAGTCACAGCTGTTCTTGGCAGCCATGGATGGTCAGCTGCGTTGCTCGCGTGGTCGTGCTCATGCGCGCCCGTGCGCACATGCTGCGTCGATCCATTCCGGGTGATATGCAGTACCGTGTACGCTGCAAGAATCAAGCCTCTCCGAGCTAGCATCCGAGGTCGATCCGTGCGAGGGATCTTTGCCTAGCGCAACGGTTTCAGAATCATATTATCTCGTAACTTTTAGAATTTTTCGAGATAGCCTTGAGAGCCGGCTGGTCTTTGTGTTTGGGTTTAGAAAGCTTTTAGGCCATCTCCAACCATTTTCCCTTCATTTTATTCCCTTCCCCATTCCCTTTCTAATCCACGTTTCCTTTATTTCACACCATCTCCAACAGTATCCCTTCGAAGGGAATCATATAGGAAAAGGAGAAAGAATCCCTTCCTGGAGGGAATGGAGAGAGAAATCCCTTCACGAAGGGATTGCTGAAGGGAATCCGTTGGAGCGCTGAAAGGAACGAGAATCTCTTCGTGAAGGGAATGGGAGCCGCGAGGGGAATCTCTTGGAGATGGTCTTCGACACGCCTACGAGATACAAAAAAATAGACTTAAAAAGTAATTAAAAAAGTGAGATAAGTCAAATAAGACACGCTTATCTGACTTATCTCGTGTCTTATTTGACTTATCTTACTTTTTAAATTACTTTTTGAGTCTGTTTTTTTAATCTCGTATGCGTGTCTAAAAGCTCCCTAAATGTGAAACCATGTGGAGGTGGCCCCATGTTGATGATGAGTATATTGACAAGTGTTTTGGCGTAACGCAAAGGTTTTGAGGCGATCGAGGCTTGGCGGGTTTTCCTGTGGTTTTGGTCTTGGCGGGTTGCACTGTTTGTGCACGGTTTTTCGATGGGTTTTCCGGAAAACTTGTGCATGTCTTGGATGTGATTGATTATGGACTAACCTTGCGGTGAAAAGGTAAGTATGGTGTTTTTGGCTAATCTTTGTGGTACAGGTCTTGGTAGGCCGTGGTCGGCGACGTGTCGGACCTTGCGAATGGCGGTTCGTGGGTCCGAAACGACAAGGAGGTTGCGTGGGGCGGTTGGACTCGGACTTGAGGACCACAAAGATGATGAAGATGACGGACTTAGCCGTGAGGATCCGAGGCTCGGCGGCGGTCGAGTCGATGGAAACTTAGCGGCTAGGTCGGGACCCATTGCGTCCGTGTGTGGGCCCATGTGGGGCATGTATCGAGAATGTGCGTGGCATATTCCAAGGATTTGTGGAGTATATTCCAAGGGTTATATGCTATAAAGAGTGAACAAATCTCAGCCATCCATGTGACATCCAAAGGTGGGGAGTAGTTGGCTTGAGAGCTACTCCACCTTTGGGCTATAAAAGGAGGGAGGGTGCCTCCCATTCAGATTTTGTGAGAGGGAGTGGGCTGAGGTTTGGGTGTGTTTAGAGTGCACTTCTGAAGTGCTTTGCCCACCTTGGTGTGGCTTTGTATTACCCTCAAACCGATGCAATAGAAATCAGCCATGTTCATCCAAGTTCTTCTCTAGTTCTTGTGTTTGATCTTGTCTCTTTTGTGTTCTTGTTTGCAACTAGTTTATTTCCTCATCTTCTTCTATTTGCTACTGATCCATGATGCCTTGAGATTGCAAATATGATTTGATAATCTTCTTGCAATCTAGGAAAGGATAGAGATCAAGTTCATCTTCTAGTTGCAGTGCTGTCCAGAAAGTTTCCTTCGCGCAGCAGTTACTGTTTGATTTTTAGAAAAATATAGAAAAATCCTTTTTGCGTGATTCTTGTGGGAAAAGGTGCAGGACTTATATATCTAACTGTGATAAAAACCTGAAGTCCATTTGACGCACCATCTGGGAGCCATGAGTTGAATACCGAGCCCCAATTTTTCTGATCGAAGTTTTTAGCAGAACTTCTTGTTCTTTTCGGTTGATTTTTTATGTATTTGATCTTGAGGTGAAATTTGGAGACTTGATCTTTAACTTATATATCTCTATTGAGAAAAATCTATAAAAATATTGGGATCTCAGAATGGGAGAAAACACCTCTTGATTACAGTGCTTTTGTTTTGGAATCTGCTTTTACTTTCCAGAAAGTAGTCTAGCTTGTTTGAATTGTTTCTCTTTATCTAAAGTAGCTTTAGATCTAATTCCTTTTTTGTTGAGTTCTTAACAACCAGAAGCACCACAGGAAAAATCCCCAAGACCATATGATCCACGGATTTTTATTCGTGAGTTTTCTACTAGGGGTATGTGCTACTGTCCAGAATGTTTTTCCGCTGCATGTTTGAGTTGTTTGGGGTGCGTTGTTGAAGAAAACGTCGATTTTCATTTGGCGTCTATTCAACCCCCCTTCTAGCCGCCTAGCCTAGTCTTTCACTAAACCCCAAACACAAAGGTCAATCGGCCCTCGAGGCTATCTCGAAAAATTCTTAAAGTTATGAGATAAAACAAATAAGTAGGATAAGATAAGCTGAAAAGAACCCACCCGGGGTAATCTAGTCAAAAAAAAAAAAAGAGACGAGGGGTAACCTGGTTTACTGATATTTTCAAAAGTCAAATGATTTGACTTATCAAGCTATCCTTTTATCTTGAATCCGCTTCTCAAATCTCTAAATTACAATTCAAACAAAATGTGCTTATTTTTCCAAGTTGACGGGAGAAACTCTCGAAGTTCAAAGTTTCAACAATTCAACAACTACATTCGAGCTTAAGAGAACATGGTATATAAGGCTTATGTATTTGTTTACGCCTATTTTTTAAAATACGTTTCCAAAATCTAAACACCAAGTTAGATTCATGATCATATTCATCCATTTTTAGCTCTCGGATCTGCAAGGTTTTGCACCGAGATGCATGGGTAGGGTGTAGGGAAAAGTTCACAATCCTGCTATAAATCGTCTCAATCGAGAGAGCGCGGGATTGGAAAACCGTTCAGGGAAATTTAAACCAAAATTTCAATTTAAATTCTAAACAAAAATTAAAGAAATCCTTAAAATAATACTATTATGTAGGACGACAATGTGACAAAATCTTTTCAAATTCATCGCTTCAATCAAACAGATTTTAAATCTGAATTAAGCCAAAAATCGGAAAATCCCCTTTCCCTAATTTTTTTCTTGCAATTATACATAATTTTCCACATTTCGCCAAAAAAAATTTTCTATTTTTCTCTGTTTTCCCTTAATTTTTTCAACCTCTCACTGTAATCAGTCGAATTCTCACAAAAACAGCTCAGTTTACACTATTCCTCTTCGATTTCCCATTCTTAGAAAAGATTGGTTTCCCGTTAGGACCGTCTGATTTCCGTTATGATCATCCGATTTCTCGCTTCAATGGTACGGTTTTCTGTTTTGGACACGCTACACTTTAAAATTTAAAATTTAAATTAAGATACTCGTTTAAAAAAATAGGAAATCGACCGCGGAAATTCGAAATTGCTAGTGAGCGCGATTTGACCCAAGATTATCTCTAACCATTTTTCCTTCATTTCCTTCCCTTCCCGTTCCCTTTCCCATATTCGTTCCCGTCATTTTCCATCATCTCCAACAAAGATTCCTTCAAGAGAATGATCTGAGAAAGAGGGAATAGAAGAAAATCCTTGAAGGGATTCTTGAAGAATCTGTTGAAGTCTTTGAAGAAGCTTAATACCTTCACGACGGAAATTGAGGATGAGAAGGAAAAGAGTCAGAGATAGTTAAGTGAAACCCTGGTGCTGGGTGCGTGCCAACTTGCCAAGGGAGGAAGATTCACCGTGGACGGCACGGCATGGTCTCTTAACTTTGATGCGTGCCTGGCCCAAGGCCGCATGCTACAGTGACAAGAAGCATGTCTCGTAGCCCTCTCTACACCGCAGCTACATGCCTACGCAACATTGCTGGTCCTAGCAAAATCCGTAGAACAGCTAAGTACTGAAACACA
The DNA here is from genome assembly GCA_036346145.1 of Olyra latifolia. Classification (NCBI taxonomy): domain Eukaryota; kingdom Viridiplantae; phylum Streptophyta; class Magnoliopsida; order Poales; family Poaceae; genus Olyra; species Olyra latifolia. The sequence continues at coordinate 4,269,347 of CM070528.1, read as the reverse complement.
TTAACACCCCCTTGTACAAATCCTTACGCGAAATGGACGGCACAAAAGAAAGGGGGAAACAAGAGGCAGTACACGGAGAAAGCGGCAGAAGTAAATCGGCGAGCCCTTATGACCAGGGAGCAAAGCAGTTTGTTGCAAACGGGCATGGAATGGTTGCGGCTTCCCGGCTAGCATTCGAAAGCTTGGAAAAGCGTCAGAGTTTAGTTCAGTAAGCTGCAAAAGTGATCTGAAGAAGCTTCAAGAAATGGCTTTAAGAAGTTCAAACATTGGGTTCAGCTTTGAGAAGCTGAAGATTTGGTTTGACCGAACATAGAGAAGTGACTTCAAAAGCTTCAAGAAACGGCTTCAAGTTTAATTCCACTTTATGACTTTTTACCGCGTAAAAATGGCTGGAATAAGCCTTCCAAATAGGCTATGGTTGGTTCTTTTTTAACTTATCTTATCACTTTATTTCTTTTATTTAAATAGCTTGAGAATTTTTGAGATAGCGCCGAGCGGTTGGCCTTTAATTTTGGGGTTTAAGGAGCTTATAGACACGCGTACGAGATAAAAAAAAACCGACTAAAAAAACCCAAAAATTGAAGGCTAACCGGCTTTCGAGGCTATCTCGAAAAATTCTCGAATTTACGAGATAAGGCAAATAAGTGGGATAAGATAAGCTGAAAAGAACCCAGCCTATGTCTCGTTCATTTAAACATGTACTGACAGTTCAGGAATTAACCGTGGTTATCTCATTCATTTAACCATGTACTGACAAGTGCAGGAATCAAGCGCGTCTATAAACAATTGCTATGCCATACAAGTCCTCCGTGAGCCAAACAGATAGACAGCACCATATGTAACCCTGCTTCAGAAGCCATTTGGTGGGGGCCAAATGGACCAGTAAGGAATTAAACCCTCGAGGCCCAGAACAGCTGGACTTGAAAGTACAGATCACATTGTAGATTCAGAGAAGGGACAGTTTTTACATCAGCAACAGAAACTTCAAGGAATTCAGTAATTCACCTCCTGGAAAGGCAGTTTTCTGGATCAATTTTGTTCAATTATTACTTTTGATGAACATCCAGACGAGGCATTGTGCTCAATATGATCCCTAGGAGGAGACAAAGCATGTTTCAAAGGCAAAGAGAAACTCACTATGAAATAGAATACACACACTAATGGAGGATTTAGGTGCTGTTTACTCTAGCTTGACCTCCACCCTCTTTGGAGGATCCAGCTGCAGGTAAGTATATGGTTCGGTTGGTTCCTCCCTGCAAATCATAGGTTCATACATGAACACCTTCAGATAAAAAGGTCATCTTTAGGGTCACAATGATCATTGCTGATTGGCCATTGGAAGGATTGAGTATGTGCAGAAGAAACTAGTTACTAGTCACCCCTAGGAAAATTCATCATAAGCATGCAGCCCGCATAGCTTCACACTTGATCAAAGTCCTCAAGTAATTTGTGTTTTAAGTGCATCAGCTTTCTGAAGTACCAAGGTCCTTTTTTTAGGAACCAGTTGTGTCAAATATACCGTGAGGCATGACATAAAGGATTTTCCACTGTTTTACCCAGAGCATAGCACAAAACAAGAATTCTTTTCATTTCGGTTGCGATTGGCCATCTAAGTGGTTCTAGTCCTGGCCTGTTTGAACCAGTTGCTCCTAGCCAGGCAGCCTCAGTGCTCCAACTTGCCCCCAAATGAACCAGCCATATTAAGATAGACCATATCTTGTGTTTCCATGGGCCAGGTTTAACAGCTACATTTCGCATCAAAATGCTGGCCCCACCATGGAACCCAAGCAAGGAACTGAACCACCTTCCTAAAATGATGCTACATGCCTACATCACACATGGAACCATGCAACTAAACAATACAACCCCTCGATGATTCCACATGGCACAACCAACCTAAGTAGTAATATGCCAATGGTCAATCACTTCACTTCATAGTTCATAAATTTTATTTTTGGAACTTTGCAACTTATAGAGAAGAGGCTTCTATATCTTCTACAGGATACAAAACCACCTTTGAAGCTAATTCACACAACCCTAAGCGATTGCAAGTCTAGTTGGTCAGAAAACATAAGTTTAGGCTTAGCTGCTTAGCCGTGTGGTAAAAGGAATATTACTGCTAGATAAACATGATTCAAGCCACAAAAACCTTTTCCTCTGCAGGCACTACTCTTCATTAGCATTATTTTGCAGCCACTAGTTAATGATATGGACATATGCTGCATATTTCTTTAGGCTGCTGAAGGAGATAGGCTGCCAAAATAGCAAGCAACGGCAAGAAGAAACGTTATAAAATGAACATATTAAAAAAGATATAATTGTCTGCCATATCATGAGCAGTTGTAATCACTACTTAATATCCCCCTCAAGCAGATAGCTATTGTTTCCTTTATGAATCGTTTTAGTGCTTCATGAGCTATACTAACCAAAGGTGTGTTGTATATCAAAAGTAAGCAGATATAATGTGAAAAAAAGCATCAAACATACAAATCATGAGTAAGGTGTGCATACCCAGGTTTTGAACGCATGCATCGCCAGAAGAGCTTGAATGGACCTGGAACTGTCTTGAATGGATTCCCTTCAAAGCACGCCTGCAATAGTAATAAGAAAAACTAAAAAATGTCCAGCTAATATGCCCAAGAATTTCAGACTTAGCATTGCAGCATTTGGCCTAATGTGATCAACAAGATGAAGCACAGAGCCAATGTATTCAGAATTCTTTGAGAAACATGCATTAAGTAGCTGTGGTGGGTAACCGATCAATGCTCATTACCAAAAATCCCAGACAAGGACAGGATTTTGGACCCTGGCAGGTTTCTTAATTTATGGCCAATTCCATCTGACTCTTAATGGTTTTCATGTTGTTCTTTACTTAAAATATTACATTTCACAACAATTTTCAAATCTGAAAGATCAGTGACTAGTTTTTCTGCAGGTCTTGGTCAGAAACACACTGGTTTCAGCATCGTTGCTTGGTCATTCATAATTACGCTTTTGCCTTTTTGGTTCTCAGTTGAGATTTATTCATCCCAGACATAAGCATATAATTCAGGCTACTTTCTTGGTCATTCCTAAACATGTCTATGGGATTGAACTTGGGACTGCCACCAGTAGACTGAAAGCAATCTCATGTGTTTAACATTTGGGAAACACACAGATTCAAGCAAGTAAAGACCAAAAGAATTTTGAGTTAGGAAGGGCTAGGGATGGCAAAGCAAGAACCTTAAGCAATATAAAGACAGCCCAATGTACAATCATGCACCTCTAAGCACAAAAACTAATAGCAACCAGGCTTAGGAGATAGGAGACAATTCCACTAAACTATACTAAAAACATCGAAACACCGGCTCAGATAGCTCTGAGTCGCGTAGCAATCTCCATTACTCGTCCATCAGTTGCAAGATACGGCGGGCAAACAATGCTCAGGTCAGGTCACACTTAAGCTACTAAGCTGATTTCGTTAGCGAGTGAAGGGAGTGAGGGGTACCTGGACGACATCTTCGGCGCGGTCGTTGCACCGGTGCGCCTTGGGCTCACGCTTGTCGCCCTCCGGCAAGCCCCACGGGCTCTCCCGCCGCGGCACCGGCCTCGTCTCGCTCATCCTCCTCCTCCTACTCTCTCACCACCACACGACTCTTCTCACTTCAAGAAGACCAAAAGGGCTCAAATCCACCAGCGCGACACATCCACCCATGAATCATCAAATCACTGCAACACAACGGAGAGATCAGAGGAGACCGGCTCACCTCGCGGCGACGGAACGCGCGATCCCAAGAAGAGGCGACGGCTGGCTGTTTCCCCCCTCACTGGCCGGAGTCCAGGAAGAGGCGACGGGAAGACGACGAGGGCAAGAAGAAGGCAAGTGGGCTGGACAAAATGTGGCCCACTTAGACCTTCCTGCCACGTGGGCCTACAAAGCCCAACACTAAGGTCTAAGGACCCATTTGTGAGCAAACCAAATTACGAATTTTTTAATATTTTATATTTAAAAATAATTCGAAGTAAAAATAATATTCCTTTTAAAAAAATAAAAAAGGCTCCCATCGCCACCCCAAAGGGCGGGAAATAAAAAACGCCTTCGAAACGATGAGTATTAAAAAATTGCACTTCAGGGTGGCCATATTTAGCTGGAATCTGCTTCCCCGCCCGGAATCCAAAATAGGGTTTAAATCGCCCCGCCCTTTGAAAGGGCGAGATTTGACTTAATTTTAACCAAAAACAGTAAGGAAAAAATATTTTGCTTTTTGCCCCAAAAAATCATAAATATGGAAATGGCCACATTTTTTCATCTGTGCAGCTGCGAGGCAATTCCCGTCCGCTATATATATTTTGCAATCACGCCAGTTTGGTCTCTCGTTTCGTTCATTTTTTTGGCAAAAAAATAAGCCCTCTCATTTGGTTCATTTTTTTTATAAAAAATATGGAAATACCCACCTTTTTTAGTTTTTCCATCCGTTATAAAATTCTAAATAATAACCGTGGCCCAAATTTGTAAATTTAAACTAATTAAAAATATAAATTCTATTTTTTGAATGGCGTTAGATGATCAGTTAACACATTCCACAATAAATCTCTTTCCACAATAAATCTCTTGATTCAGAATTTGTTCGATTGCAAAACGAAGCTAGGAGAGGGAGAGGAAAGGGAGGGCGATTCTTACAGCAGAAGTTTCTGCGGAAAATAAGATAGGTCACACTCTTTATTACGACTTAAAACTGGGAGGACCATCACGAACAAGAAAAATTATAGTTACAACTTCATGTATACTAAGTGCATCGAGGCCACTTTCCTTTCACCCATGCCTCCGGTGGGGCTTCTCTGGCACGACGTGCCCTCTCTCGTTTCCTCTATCTCTCGACCTCCTTCTCCTCTGCCTCCTTTCTATGTGCCTCCTCGCGTGCGGCGTCACGCTGCTCTTGAAGCTGCCGCCTCAACTCCTCGTCCCGGTTGTGTTGATCAAGGAGCCTTTGATCTTTAGGGTTGATCTCCATGTCAAACCACTGCTGAAATTTACACAGTGGCGGAGGCAACTGCATGGAACATAAATTAACAAAATTTTATGTAGAAATATTACGAAATACGTATGATTAGTACCATCTGGCAATTCTTCGAGCTCTTCTCCGGCGAATCGAAGGTATAGTTGCGATACTTCCAGTACCTCCTCTTCCAAGTTGGAATTTTCTAAGAGCGAACAAGTCTACAATCATCTCCCCCACATGCACATCGGTAGGACAACTGTAGCGGATCGAAGGCCAAGAGGGGGGGTGAATTGGACCAAATTTTATTTTTATTTCAAGTGACTACTTAAGCAGAGTTAAAGGAACCACCTAGCTAACCATCCTAGAATCAATCTACCACTAGTACGTGCACATCCCACAGAAGATAAATTCTTGCAGAAAGTAAATTGCGGGAAAAGTAAATATCGACAGGATATTTTTTTCCCGAGGTTCGGAGACGAACTCCTACTCCCCGTTGAGTGTAAGGATCAAGGCCCCCATGGGTTTTTATTTGATTTTGATGATTGTTGATCGGTCATCTCAAGTGAAGCTACATCTGTACGTCATTTCCTGCCAACTGAGGGTATTTTGGCTATCTTGGACCCCTCACTGTTTTTAAATGATCTTCGTCGATGCAATCAAGGCTAAGGATGATTTAGAGGATAGACCGGGAAGTGTGTGGGTCTATCTTTAGCCTAGGTTTTTCTTTTTCTGGCTTTCTCGACGCTGTTCTGAGGGGGGCTCGATGGTGACGTTATCCGTGCATTTCCAATTTCCCTGAAGCATATCTTTTCTTTCTCCTGTTTCTGCCTTAGGAGTGTCTCTAGGTGTGGTCTAGAGCTTGGGAGTGTTGGCAGCAGGGGTCAGTCCTTAACCGGACAAGGGTTCGGACCGTCTGGTTGGGGGGTCCGGCCCAAGGTTAATTAAGATAGGAGCAACATAAATTTTCAGCCGTCAACCGGACAGCTGGGCCGGACTGTCCGGCCAGTATGTCCGGCCCAAGGCAGGATCCTTCCGCAGGGGTTTGGGAGAAGAACAGCTTGGTGACAGTGGAGTTCAGCCTTGGTTCGGACAGATCAACCGGACTGTCCGGCCAGGGTGTCTGGTTGGAGTGTGAGGAGGGTTTCCTAGGTGTTTTCTTTGTAGTGCATTCGTCCAGGGAAGTTCGACCTTCGTCGGGAGACGATCGAGGGGCTATCTGTTGGGCTGTCTGATCATGATGTGAACCCTCCACTGGCCGGTGAGGAAGCGGAGTTAGGTTTTGGGGAGGACTGTCTGTTCCCCAGGCGAGACATCCGGTTTGTGAGGATCCTCCCACCTCGGGGAATCTGAGGAATATTCCTCCCAAATCGTGGTCGATGCCAAGGGAGTGTGTCCGAGAGAGAGGGAGAGCTCGAGCATTTGGTGTTACTCTTGCTAGGTAAGTTCTTGAGCCTCCCAAGCCCGTGTGAGTGTGTTTTTGGTTCTTCCGGTGTTCTTCGATCTTCCGGTCGTGCTTCTTCGGGGATTCGGAGTTGCGGGTTCGTCGTCATCGGGCTTGTTACCCTCGGGAGTGTGTCTCCCACCCGACGTGTGTCGTCGGGGGTGGTGTGAGGTCGAGTAGCTCACCAAGGCGTGTGGGAGCACTCGACACGGTGTGAAGGTTCGGAGTCGACCTGCCGGAGCGGCGAACGACTACCACGAGTGGAGAAGAGGATTAGGTTCGATTGAGAACCGGCCTTCGTTCGTCGAGGGTTTCCTCAACGAGGAGTAGGAGTTCGTCTCCGAACCTCGGGATAAAAATATCCTTTGTCCCGTGTGCTCCTTTAATTTCTTGCACTCTATTAATGTTTATGCAATGGTTGTGATGCTATCGCCGATATAGTTCTCTTGTATCTATTGTGTTCATCTTGCTTAGAATAGGTCTTGCTTTAGTATTAATTTATCTTAATTTCTACTAAACCTAGAAAACCGAAAAAAGTTGCAATTAGGCCTATTCAACCCCCCCTTCTAGGCCTTCGATCCTTTTCATTGAGGCAAGTCTTTGACAAACAAAGACCGGCTCCCTCTCGAGCCTTCCGCCTCGCTTCCACTCGCGATAACCCTTCACCAAGCGGCAAGGTGGGCTCCGAACCTTTCACAAGCGCTTGAGAGCTCCCACAAGCACCTTGGCGAGCTCCTCAAGCCAACACCTCCACCGACACACGGTGGCTCACCTCAGGCACCAACACAAGGTGGGAGGTCTCTCCACCGACACACGGTGGGCAAACCCTACCACCGACACACGATGGCTTGACGAAGATGAATCGGTGAAGTTCTTCACATCGGCGACGGGATTCCGAGGAGCACAACAGGAGAAGCACACCCTTCACCAACACCACTCACACACACATGGAGACCTAAACCCTAGCCACCATGGGAGAGCTCTTGGACCTTGAGCAAAGAGAAGATTTGATCCCGGGTCTCTCACTCGTCCCCTGTGGGGAACAGTCGCTTAAATACTCCACTCACCGGAGCACTCGAGAACGGACCGAACCGACCAGATACACTCACAGCCCGGACAGTCTGGCCCCCCAGACCGGACAGTCCGGCAACCAGATCTCGATCTCCACCAAGAACTCGCGGTCAGACTCACCCCGGACACTCAGTCCGAACAGTCGGACCTGACGGTCCGGGCCAAGGCAAAGCTTCCCTGTACAAACCACAGACAGACACTTAACGCGACAAGGAGACTCTCACCTGGGTCGGACAGTCTACCCCGGACAGTCCGGAGACCCGAAAAGCATCCCTGTTGAACCCGTGCCAAAACCTTGGCGAAGCCCCCCAGGCCGGACTGTCCGGGTCCCAAGGCCGGACTGTCCGGACCACGACAAAACCTCCCTGGACCAAACCGTAGAGACTCAACCTAGGCCGGACTGTCCGGGCCCCAATGCCGGACTGTCCGGACCTCGGCACATCCTCCCTGGACCAAACCGTAGCCGACCCTACCTAGGCCGGACTGTCCGGCCCCCAGCCCAGACTGTCCGACCCCTCCTATGTCCACACGGCCTAAAGCCTAAGCAACCCTACAACACTTCTATGTAACTCAAACTAGAAGATTTGGGAGAAAACCTAGAAACACACAAGGAGAGGGAGAACCGACTCTGCAAACTCTCTAAACACTCCACGCCGACGAACGGCGATCTACAAACTCCCTAGACAAGAAACAGACACACCTGCTAATTCTAGGGACCACCGCACAGAGAAAAGATAGAGTAGGGAACACGACAGTTGTGCTCTGGGAACCCTGCAGCCAAAGAGAAGAAATCACCGTAGCATCTAAATTAAGCCAACAACTCACCTAAGAATTTAAGAGAACTATGAATGAAAGATCCTTATTCTTGAGAGTCATCGCCATCAGAAGAACAATGCTTGAAGGGTCCATGAAAACCGAGATTTCCCCATTTGAGAGTAAAGCGCATTAATCACCAAAACAAATTTTTGAAGACCATGGGAGCTTGATACTTACAACAACCCCATGCGATAGGAAGAGGTCCTGGTATGCTGAATTGCACGATAGTCCCATGCGCTTTCCTCTTCCTTTGTTTTCCCCTTCCCTTTCCGCTTGCACTCCTCGACATTTCTGGCGTGTGGTTGACCGAAGCTTCTGCGTTGTGTGGTTGCCCTCACGAATCAAGCCCTATATAGTCGTTGTGATGGAGAGATGGAGGGGGCAAGGATGAATTATTGGAGTTCAAGGACGGCCCATGGTGCCTTGGTAAGCAATGGCACGAGTGTGAGGAGCATGGTTGTCATGGTGTCCTTAAAGCGTCGCTTCAAGGATGCCTTAGCGTCGTGGCGGTCCAGGGGCGACGCCTCAGGGGACGCCTTGCCACCCACGCGTATGGCGTCCGTGGCTTCGGCGTGGCGGTTGAGGCATCCGGCCACGACAAGGCGGGCGCCATACGAGAGTGGTGAGGGAGGAAGATATACGGTAGGCCCACAGTGACAGGCGCCACACGGGAGGGGACGCGGGGTGATAGAGTTAGAGACTTACCTCCGCCGAACCCTAGCTGGTTGTTGCGCAGCGACGACCTCCTGCGCCAGCACGCGGCTCCAACGGCGGCGGCTTCCCCCACTTGAAGGTACACTTCTCCTCTCGGCGGCTTCCCCTCTCTTTGGCGGTGGGTCGGCGCGGATCTACCCGCCACGGCGCCGCCTTCCCCTCCTCCCCTCTCCCGGCTTAGCTCCACCCACCGCGCGCCGTGCCACCGCCTTCCCCTTTGCCCTCCTCCCCTCTTCTTTTGGTCGAGCGGTGGGTCGGCAGAGTGGTGGGTCGACAGAGTGTTAGCTCGGGCAGACCGAGCTCTATTTTGAGCGAGTTATCTACTTAGCTAGTAATGGACTAAACCTAGTAATGGACCGGTGCTTTGTTTTGATTTGTGTAGGTGAACATGGCAAGTGGCGGCAAAGCCGACACTAACATGGACATCGATTCCTCTCAAGCAGATGGAGAGAGTGCAGCGAGCTCATATGACCCATTAGCCGATCCAAAACGAAAGCCAAAATCCAATGATCCGAGTTGAAAATACGGATATTGGCCGGTAATTGGCAACCGGGATCTTGTGCAATGTTCCTTATGCCAAAGGAAGATAACGGGAGGAATCAAAAGGTACAAGGAGCATCTTGCGGGAGGATATGGTGATGTTCAGAAATGTGCAATGACCACCACAGCCATCATGAGGGAGATGAGGGATACTTTGCAGAAGAACAAGAGGGGAAGGCCTTTATTTCTTGATGATGAGACTGAAGAAGTTGCAGCAAGTGTGGGTGTGGAGGGGTGTGGTAAGGAATCCGAATCCTCATCACAATCCAATGTGCAGCCAAGTTTAGAGATAGCTGCGAAAAGAAAGCAAAGCGCTTTATAGTTCAAGGTTCCCGCTCCAAATAAGCCAGTTAGTGCTATGATCTGACTGACACCACGTGGGGTTGTAGAGCAAAGGCATACTAAGGGACCTTCTTAATTAAGCATTCAATCTTCTATGAGGACCAAGGAAGAAAGAGAAGCTGTTAATCTTAAGATAGCCAAGTTGTTCTATGAGTGTGGCATTCCTTTTAATGTTGCGCACTCACGACAGTTTGAGATATCTGTGGAGGCCATTGCGCAGTACGGTTCTGGGTACAAGCCTCCTAGCTACCATGAATTGCGTGAACCTTTGCTTCAGAAGGTTGTCAAGGAGACCGACAGCGAGATGGTAAAGCATGAGGAGGCATGGAAGGTATATGATTACAGTCTCATGTCAGATGGATGGACAGATACGAGGGGGTGCCACTTGATCAACTTTCTTGTTAATAGTCCTGAGGGGACTTTCTTTTTAGAGTCAGTTGATGTCTCTAGTGTGGCTCATGATGCACCAATGCTTGCTGATCTTCTCGAGGAGAAAATAAAGAAAACTGGGAAAGAGCATGTTGTGCAAGTTGTCACCGATAATGGTGCTAACTACAAGGCTGTAGGCAAGCTTCTCGTGGAGAGGATCCCGACACTGGAGAGGATCCCGACACTGTATTGGACTCCTTGTGCTGCACATTGCTTGGATCTTATGTTGAAGGACATAGGAAAGTTGAAGGAATTTAAGAAACCTATTGCACATGCTCGACATCTCACCACATTCATCTATAGGCATTCGAGGCTTCTTAGTGCAATGAGGGAGAAGACAGACGGGATGGATATTGTGAGACCCGCAGCTACTAGGTTTGCTACTGCATTTCTCACTATGACGAGCTTGAACAAGCATAGAGATGCATTGAGAAGCCTATTTGTAAGTGTGGATTGGTCTTCAACCATGTTAGCCAAGACAGAAGCAGGAAAAAGGGCGAATGATCTTGTTCTTTCCACAGCCTTTTAGAATCAAGTGGAGGATTGCATTAGAGCTTCACTACCACTACTTAAGGTGCTAAGGGTGGTTGATGGTGATGAGAAGCCCGCCATGCCGAAGGTTCAAGCATTGATGTCTCTAGCAAAACAAAAGGTTATGGCATCTTTCTCCACTCAAAATAAGAAGTCTTTACTCAATCGCGTCTTGAATATCATGGATGGGCGTTGGGACGATCAAATAACCACCCCATTGTATGGTGCCGCTCTCTTCTTGAACTCTGAAAAGTTCTATCCCCTCCTAAAAAGGAATAATGAAAATGAAGAATATCTTGCACAAATGAGGAGTGATTTCAATGAATGTCTTTCAAAAATGGTGCAAGATTCAGCTCTTCTTGACAAGATTGATAGCCAAGCCATTCTATATGAGAATCAAAGAGAGGTGTTTGCAAATAAATTGGCAATACAACATGTGGAAACAAGAAATCCTAGTAAGTGTTTCTAAATTTCAGCAAGGTGTTTTCAGTTTTTAGCATGCTAATTTCAATTTGTTTGTCATTTCTAGTTGATTGTACATATTCTATAAATAAATTATTGTTATAGTTTTGGTATTTTATTAGGTGTGTGGTGAGAATTTATTAAAGATATTTTGAATATCAATGTAGTTATTTGAGATACATATCTTGTTAAAATGTTTAAAGTAAACTATTATAGTTTTAGCATTTTACCAGGTATATGGTGAGGATTAATTTGAAAGATTAGTATTGGTTTGAGATATTCTAAATTTTTAAATTGGGGTAAACTCTTTTTAAAGTTAAGGTAGTTTATTTTAATTTAGGTCTATGGGTTATGGGTCCACAATGTTTTCGCTGCGCTACTCTGATTCTGTATTTGTAAAAGTCTTTCTAATTTTAATATGGTTTGTTATGATGATAGTAGATTGGTAAAGGTCTTTCTAGGGTAACTTTCTCAAAGATTTTGGTGATAGTTTTGTGACTCCAGATTTCTAAAGTAACTTTTAATGCGATATAAATATGGAGTAAATTTGTTTTAGTGAGTGGTTACAAAGGTAAGGGTAATTATATAAGTTGGTTACATGTTATAACTTCTATATATTTTATTCTAAGGTTATCTCTTTTATTTTAGGGTTTTTGAATGATTATTATTTTTTTAACATGGTTAAATAACAATATATTGGTGGAGTCTTTTATGGTAGTTTCTATATAATGTCTAGTGGAAAATTTTGGTGATGGTTTTATGATTATAAATTCCTAGGGTAGTTCTTAATGTGAGATGGATTTTTGTATTAATATAAGTTGAAATTGTTTTGGTGGTTATAGGGATATTTTACTTAAATTTATATTTTGGGAATATGGTTGATCTTCTTCTAAAATTTTGTATAATTGTTTAGTTTATTGAAATTCTAAGTTTACTCTTTTTCTAGGGCATTAAAGGTTTGTATTTAGGATTTGTTTATACAATGTGCTAAAGGGATTATAAAATAGTAAGAAAAGAATTTAATAAGGATTTTGAAGGGAAAAGAAATTTCTTATATGTTAGAGTCTTTTAGATTATTATAGTTAATCTTAATTGATTTTCAGATTACATAGTTTTTATGTGTATAGGTAATTAAGTAGGTTCAGAGTTTGGCTTATTTATCTAGATATAGATGTTAAACTGATATGTTCTTAGTTATTTGGTAACATTTTCCATGTAAAGATGTAATTATTTAAATTTTGAATTTATTTTTATAGTACACATAAGAGAAAATTCAAAAATTCAAGCAAAAATATGCAATTTTCATGGTTTAATGCATAAATTTAGGTGTTAACTACATAATTTTCATAAAATTTATCAAATTTCTTGTTGAAAATACTATAGGAAAGGGAACTTAAAGCATTTTATAGGGTAAGATTTGAAATTTTTTTGAAATTTTTTTAAATAGTATGGGAAAAGAGTAGAAAATTTAAAAGAATTAGGTAAGAAGTGTAGTAATATTTTAAATTTTAAAGCTTTTTCTTATGAAATTTTAAGAATTGAGAGAGAACTTAATATTTTATATAACTTAACTTCACTATTTTCTATCTAACCATCCTAAGGATACCTATGGTCAAGCCAAGCTCTGATACCATTCTGTGACGGACCAAATTCCAGTAAAAATTTACCAGAAAATGTCCAGAATACCAACTGTCCAGGATTTCAGTTGCATTCAGAAATAGTACAGCTTGGTTAATTAATTACATGTTACAAAATATTTTACAGCGGAAATGGAAATTTAACCTGGTAATAAAAAGAAAATACATGCCCATATACCACAGGCAAGCCTGAGCATAAGGTAAACCTTAGAAATCGATCCTATGCGAATTCCCTTCTTCATAAATGTCCATTTCTGATTATAAAGTGGATCCTGTAAAAAGAAATAAATTGCCCACAAAATATGGGTAAGTACTAATTGTACTTGCAGGTTTCTTGAAAAAATATCACTATTAATATGTGATAACAGGATTCAAGGAATAGTAAGGCTTTATGGTGAATATGCAAATTTTAAACTTTTAAAAGTCCTATCATTATTTTAAAACAATTAATAGATCAAATTCTACCATCTTTCTCCATCCTTATTCATTTGCAATCCAGACAACAATTTTTCATAAATTCATGGATTTTGGTAAATAAGAGAGGCATCACCCAGTTGACACAACTTCCTTACCCGAAGCAACGTCCATCGATGAATCTGCTATTAGCTCTGCAGAATCTATCCAGCTTTACCCATATAACAGCTTTCTTATATGGATGGATGTTCAATGTGTCATTCTTATTCATTTTAAAACCAAGTTTTTTATAGAAGCAAACGATTTACGAATGACCTTGTCATTCGCTGCCCTTGAGTGTTTCCACCAGCCATACATGCTGTGACCCTAGCCCAAGACGGCAAAGATAACGATATTTTCGAATTTACTTCTATATTTTATAGAGCAACGAATCCAGACTTTAACTCAACCAAACACTCAGCCTGGTGTTCTTGAGCGTTGCACCTTTTTCCCAGGGTGCCTTACCCAAGCCGACAAAGTAATCTTTCCGAATTGCTCTATATAAATTTAATCAACCTTCCAGACTACAACTTTTACAACAAATAAGTTATCCAATTTAACTTATTTGTACAGACCAATTCTCCATCTTATCATGAGATAATCAAATTTTAATATTTTTGCCTATACTAGGTTTTATCGGAGGTTGATTATTTTTAGGTGGCTTTTTAAAGTATTGGGGCTTGGATAAAATTGTACTTGGAATGTATAAATAAATAACTAAAAAATATATGCAATAAATAGTAAGTAAAAGAAACGTAGGTATATCAAAATGCATCAAGGATAAGAAAACATGTCTTATTTGAAGATCGAATCACACTTATTGAATTTTCTGGACATTTACGGTTAAAGTTTCCAGAGAGCAAAGTTCATCATCTATACGTTAAAAAGAGAGAAACTCCAATAAATATCAAATAAGAAAAGTTTTAAATAAACAACAAAATAAAAGGGTTCTGGGGAAAAATGGGTGATGGGCTGTACGATTTTTTAAAAGGTTAGAAATATTTTGTACAAGAAAAAGGGGTAGGGTTTTTATGGTTTAAAATCATATTTTTATTTTTATTATATTTTTTTTATAAGACAAGGTATTTAGGAAAAATTTTAGCAGAGTTTCAGAAATTCTTTCGGATAGCAAGAAAATTTGATACTTAATTATGTTTATTTTTAAAAAAATGTGGATTAATTGAGCTCTAGAGATCGGGGTCGACAACATTTCTTATGTTGGAGTTCCGAGATAGAGCCATTTGAAGGTAAAAAGAGGATTTTTCAAATGTTATTCTTTTTACCATTTAAAAAATATTTAAGTAGGTCAAAGGAAAAAGGGGTTTTAAATGTAAGTTTAAATTCCTATAGGATTTTAAAAAAAATGTAGGAATATTATTTCTAGATGTAAAACATTATTTTGAGTAACTTTTATATTGGAAGTTTTTATTAATTTTACTTCTATATTCTTTAATTAAAATGTTTTGATATATAAAGAAAGAGGGTAAAAGGATTTATTTAAGGTTATTTTATAAGATAAATATGATATTTTATATTTTATATAATTCTTTATCTTATGTTAGATTTGTATGAATTTTTGTGGAATTTATGAAAGTGATTTAATATTTTAAGTAAAATTCAAACCGTATAGGTGGAATTTTAAAAATTAAAAGGGAATGAGGTTCTTACTAGGCTCTCATTGGGCTTGGCCCAATATGGCTGACGCGGGCTGCTGCAAGTGGGACGGGTGCGTTATGTGGCTAACGCACGGGGCCCAGGCACAGTGAGAGGAGAGGGTGCGCACGTGGTTCGGCTAGGGTGACTGACATGTGGGGACGGGGTGGCAATGATAGTGGATGGGGAAAATAGAGGGAGCGGCGGTGGAGTTCGTCGGCGTCGGCAAGGGAGAACGACGGCGAGCAATTGAGTGGGAAAAAATGAAATTGGGAGTATATAGTAGCTTTTGGTGGTTGCGGTGGGGATTGGAATGGCCGGAGGCAGTGGGGCGGTGAGACCGTGGCGGCGGCATAACGGGGCGGCGGTGGCGGGGGTTTTCTAATGGAAATTAGCGTTAGGGGATGGCCGGAGTGGCTTCATGGCAAGTAGTGGGATATTTTAGCTATAGGAATTGAGAGTTGAAGGGGGCCGAAGTGGTGGGGAATTAGTTCGCCAGAGTTTGAAAAGGATAATGGTGGTGGCGGGGAATTGAGGCAACAGAGGAGGAGTAGAGGGGTGGAGGAGTGAGTTTTGAATGTTGCGGTGTAGCTAAGGCCCTATTTATAGGCAAGGAGGTCAAGCTTAATGGTCAGCGTCGTGTCCGGCTTGTTTAGCGGAACCACAGCCAGAAATCCACAGCGAATGACGGCGGGATAGGTTCGACAAGGTGTCCGATAAGGTTCGGGTTATCAAGAGAAGTCTAGATACATCAAAACCATGGGTGGCGGTGAGCTATAGTGGCGGCTGCGTTGGTTTCCGGTGAATACCGAGGGTGAAGACGGCGGCACCGGTGGTGGAGAAGAAAAGGCAGTGGGCGGCGGTTTTGGGGAAGTCGTGGCTACATCAGGGTGGCTGGTTTGAAAATGGACGGTTAAGATTATAAGAGATGAATCGGTATGGTGGTGTGGTCAGTGATCCATTGGAACTTGATCCAATTGTCCAAGATTGGCACGGTTACTTAAAGGATTAAATGGGCTGACTTGGGCTAAGTTAAGTCGTGGGCCATAATGGGCCTGTTCTGGTCAGATAGTTTAATAGATTTTGAGATTTTTCAAAATAGAAGTAAGGTTTCAAAAATCATAATTAATTATAGAAGAATCAGAAAATTATGAAATTGGTTTCTAAAAATTCATAAAAATAAGTAGAATCCAAATATGAAATAATATTTATTATTTTATGAAATTTATATTTTTGAAAAAAGAAGAGATGAAGTATTCTTTTAAGGAATAATTAGGAGTTTAGTTTAGAAAATTCTATAAAATTTGGGAATGATTTACAAGAATGTAATTATGACTTTTGCGAAAAATTTTATACCAAATTTGAAAATTTGGGTATGTGACAAAAGGATAAGACCCATTGGTTTTGGAAGAGTTTGATTGTGATAATGAATGGGTGAACTCATCATCCAAACAGTCCAATGCAATTGAAGGTCATGATGGACTTACATGGGATCATGTCGATGAGGCTATTGGTGCATCATCCCATCTTCGAGGTCGCAATTATCCTAGAAAAGCTCATGGTGAGCCTATCTACGTGTACACGAGGGACAAGGGTAAGAAAAAGGTGCGGCAAGGAGAGGAGGAAGAAGCCTTAGAAGAGGAATATTCCGGTTCAGGCAACTAAATGGAGGATGAGATAGTGGTCGATGATGAGGATGTCGATGACTATGGTGAAGATCCAATGGATGATGAAGAGGGTGGAGGACAAGGCGTGAATGCTACTAATAGCGTCAATGATTTGACGGATGATTATCTCTAGAGTCTAGATGAGAGCGCTGGAGACTTGAAAGTTGCTATGTCCTATTTTGCAAACTTCTTATTTTATTGTGGACTTGTCACACTTGTGGTGTAAAACAATGTCATTTTGTTAACTATGCATTAGGACTTCTAATGTGTCTATGGCGTCGCCTCGCCGCGCGCCTTAAGCGTTTAAAAGGTAAAAAGGTCAACGCATGCCGTAGGACGCCATACCGCCGTAACAACCATGGTGAGGAGACAATTCAATTTGGTGCCTCAGCCCATTCGCATGTGCCGTGTCAGACTTTCATCGATGCCATGTAGGGTGTCAGATATACTTAAATGCGGCGTCTTAGGCCCCTGGTACGTTGGCGTGTGCTGCGTCAGGCTTTCACCGATGCCATGTGGGGTGTTAAGATGCATTTAAATATGTTGTCTCAGCCCCCTGGTACGTTGGCATGTGCTGTGTCAGGCTTTAACCGATGCCATATGGGGTGTCAGGATGCACTTAAATGAGGTGTCTCAGCCCTCTATATTCATTTAAGAAAATTCCATTCCATCGGGCCACAAAAATCGCCGTTCCATCGGGCGAATTTTTAAAAACTCGCCTGATAGTGTGGCAACAATTGCCTCCTCGGGCGAGTTTAATCCCGTCATTCCAATGGGCGGTTTTTAAATGATTCGCCCCTTGGAAATGCAGGATTTATTTTTCGCCCGTTGGGGTGGCGACGGGCCCTTATTTTTTTAATTTTTTAGAAAGGAATATTATTTTTTATTTCGAATTATGTTTAAATATAAAATATTAAAAGTTCCACCAAATTACTGCCCAGGCCCTTGAATCTAAGTTCGGGCCCCACCTGCAGATAGAGAAATAAGAGGGCAAAACCGGGAATTGAGCCCAGCAAGGTTAGGGCTAAACCCTAACCGGCCGCGCAATATATAAGCACGCGCCCCCTTCGTCTCGACCCCTGAGGTCTTGGCGGCGGCGGCGTTGGCGGCGAACTCGACTCGTCA
The DNA here is from genome assembly GCA_036346145.1 of Olyra latifolia. NCBI lineage: Eukaryota > Viridiplantae > Streptophyta > Magnoliopsida > Poales > Poaceae > Olyra > Olyra latifolia. The sequence goes on along the minus strand of CM070528.1, from coordinate 4,251,487 downwards.
TCCGAACCAGGCGCGCTCGGCTCCGATTCCCCGCCGCCTCACGCAACCATGGTTAGTGCCTTCTCTTGTGTGCTTGTGATTCGTTTCCGGATCTAGAATTCTAGATACAAGTGTTCGATTGGTCTTTGAGTAGTTGTTCCATACTGAGAGGTTGGTTCCAAAGATCGGGATTAGCTTTTTTATTGGAGGTTAGATTAGATTTCGTATGCTCGTACATAACATCGATAGATTGCAATATGACGAATGATGTGCGGGGACAAATGTAGTGCAAATTGTTTCTGAATTGTTGCATCTTGTTAGAACAAGATGTTCATCAGTTAGTAGCTGTATTATGATGCTGTGCACGGGTGTAAACTGCGGTGGAATTGAAGATTTCTCTGAGATTTACTCTGTAGATGGGAAAAGATGTTGAGTGTGTGGAGAGGAAGGGAAGGTGGTCGAGTTGTTTTGAATTGGGGAAATTTGGATCCTGTATGGGAATAGAGGAGCGTAGGTGAATTTAATTAACTTGCTTGAATGATGAATTGGCTGGATGGATTCATTCTTTTGCACCATTGCCGCTTGTTGGTTCCTGTGACGTGTCGTAAGAATTCATCATATTCCAATATCTGGGTTGGAACTGCGCTTGATTGTTCACAATGCACACTATTATACTAGTCTTGCTTGATGGGTCAAGAAATGGTTGGTTTGCAGAGTAGAGTGCCACTCAGATGTGCATTTGATCAGCTTGTACTAGAATATATTGAAACAGTTCTCTTTGATATATGAGTCCTTGACAAGCAGTTTAGGAAATGATGTTGTGCTTGACTAGTGTAGCATGAATTTTACTAGCGAGTGTGCTTAACTATGTTGTGTTCTGCTGAGAACTGGAATTGTTGCTGAATGTTGTCATTGCAAGTGCAGTAAATACAAAGTCGTCTAACAATTGTTTCTTTTGGCAGTCGAAGAGGAAGACCAGGGAGCCCAAGGAGGACAATGTCACTCTTGGACCCACTGTCCGTGAAGGGGAGTATGTCTTTGGTGTTGCTCACATCTTTGCATCTTTCAATGATACCTTCATTGTAAGTAGTATATCTTTAATGTGCCAATACGCTTTTTGTTAGATTATCAATAATTCAATATTGACTGCATCAGTCTCAATGCACAGCATGTGACTGACTTGTCTGGGAGGGAAACACTGGTTCGGATCACTGGTATGTATCTATATCCATGTCATTACTTGCACTGGCACAATCAATAATGGCACTTAATGGTAACTTTGATGTCGTAAACAATGCAGGTGGCATGAAGGTCAAGGCTGATCGTGATGAATCATCGCCTTATGCTGCTATGCTTGCATCTCAAGATGTTGCTGCACGTTGCAAGGTATGCATAGTGATTTTTTTCTTTGAAATTTTCCTGCCATTGTGTCTTCTGGTATATTTGCTGGACATGGTGGTGTATGCTAAATTAGTATAAAATGTGGGTACTTGATTAGATATAGCCTTTAGTTGCTCTCCAGATTTGTAGTATCTGAATTATTTTGTGCCTTCAGGAGCTTGGTATTACTGCATTGCATATTAAGCTCCGTGCCACTGGAGGCAACAAGACCAAGACACCTGGACCGGGTGCTCAGGCTGCTCTCAGGGCTCTTGCTCGTTCTGGAATGAAAATTGGGCGCATTGGTAAACACTTATGTTGACTTAGAATTTATTGTTATCTCACCATATGATCCAGCGTGTTCATAGTTGTAATATATTTTGCTCATTTGTTGCAGAGGATGTGACTCCTGTTCCAACTGACAGCACTCGCAGAAAGGGTGGAAGGAGGGGAAGGAGGCTGTAGGTGCCTTCTGGCTATCTTGCATCTCTTGTGGTGGCAATCAAGAACTTACTCCTGGCCGGCCCTGCTGCTGTATGTGTACCAAGAGGAACTTTAATTTTGCTCTATGTTGAGGATCATTTACTGTTAGTTGAATCTATGTCGTTGCATGAATCTTGTTATGGTTAAGGGAATTCCTTTTCATATTGTGACACAAGCATATCAATCTATAGAACCTTGTAATGGAGTGATTTCTTGTCCCAGATCGATGCTGGTTAGCTTTCAGTACTACTATTTCCAGTGGTTCTGCTTGATGCTGATCGGAAACATGATGAGCATTTGAATACTCTGTTTCCTGTGTTTGAGGCTAGTTAGATTTCAAGTTATCGTTTAGAAGAACTTACTTTCGTGATTTTGACATTTTTTTCTTGTTTCAAGAATTAATTTTGCGATGCTGATATTCTTTGCTTACTTGACTAAGTACATACGGCCAGGCTCAGGCTCAGGCTCAGGCTCAGGCTCAAATCAGTACCCAGCTTATGGTTAGGCTCGATAGCTTATGGTTAGGCTCGATTGAAGCTCGGTTTGGGTTAAGCTTAGCTTGATTGAGCTTGAATGAAAGGGGTCAATGTCGGGAGTAGAAAGGAGAGGGGGTTATATGGGCTTGATCTCAAGCCTGAGCTTGGCTCGAATTCATTGGACTAGTTAGTTTGGGAGCTAGTTGGTTTAGAGATAGGAATTGTTGGTGTAACAATGCTTGTCTAGACGAGTTTGAGCTCGGCTTGAATCAGACTCGAGTAGTTAATTTGGAATCTAGTTGGTTTAGAGATAGGAATTGTTGGTGTAACAATGCTTGTCTAGACGAGTTTGAGCTCGGCTTGAATCAGACTCGAACTCGAATTTGGGCTCAAGATTAGCTGTTTAGTTTTCAAGCTTATCTGATCTCGAACTGAGCTGGTCCGATCTCGAGTAACTCATCAAGCCTGAGCTTTTGGTCCTGTCTCAAATGCATGGCAAAGAGGCAAGTTCGATCACGCTAATTTTTATCAGGGACTGATTAGTCCTCTTTATGTTCGTCCCCTTGTCGTCATTGTTTCCTCCTTATCTCTCTTTCCCCAACTCTTTTGTCTCCTTTGTGTCTTCCTTGTCTCCTCATCTCTTCCCCCAACTCTGGTGCCCCCCTCTCTTTCTTGTCATCATCGATCCACCAGCCAACCCTGCACCACTGATCCCATGGTCGAAGCAGTACCGTCGCAACCATAGTCGGCCTCTCCTGTGAGAGGCGTGGTGAACTCTGAACCCTAACAGGTGAACCCTAATCCGGAGATGGATCTTTAACAAAGGAGGCACAAGAAACTTTGACGACGGCGTGAGCAAGGTGAGGTGAGTCAATCGAAATCGAGTAGTTTTTATACAAACGAAGAGTAGCAAAACCGTTTTATTATTATTCCACCAATGTAAAAAAACGAATACAAGGACAAATCCTCCTCACTGTACCAGTAATATCCCCCAATTTACACTGCACAGCACAAAAGAACAACTACATGGAACGCTTCAGATCACGAGCACGGCGTAGGCAATGTATGCTCCCAGCGATGTGGCGAAGCCTGCCACCACCGGAGCAGCCCCGCTCCGACCGTTGGCGGAAGGCGACGCCGGCGTGGTCGAGTTGGACCCCTCGGCGCCCGGCGCGTTGCCCGAAGCAGACGGTGGCTGCGCCGCGCCTCCTGGGGTAGCCGGCGAGGACGACGGTGTCGGAGCCAGAGCCGCCGGCGACGGTGGCGAGCTTGGGGTAGCCATGGGGGCAGGGACCGGAGCCGAAGCTGCCGGAGAGGGCGCCGAGCTCGGAGTACCCATGGGGGCAGGGACCGGAGCCGAAGCTGCCGGAGAGGGCACCGAGCTCGGAGTAGCTGCGGGTGCAGGCATGGGTGCGGCCGAGGGAGGCGATGCAAAAGGGCTCGGCGCCGGCGCAGCGGATGGCGGCGTGGAAATCGACGGCGGCACGGAAGGAACAGCCGGCGGGGCGCGGCCGCTGCGGTCGGCGAGCACCACGACGATGAGTTTCTCGCCGGCCCGGCAGCTGGCCTCGTTGCCGCTGACGAAGAAGAAGGGGCCGGAGCGGTCGAGCGTGACGACGGTGCTGCCGTCGTCGAACTTCTTGATCCACGACGACGTGTTGCACGCGTCGTACGCGCTCTGCTCCACCACCAGCACCGAGTCCGTCTCCTTCGCGTACACGAACACTGCAAAGAGAAAAAAAACATCCAAGAACACGCGGACCATCAGCGCCATGCCGCCATGAGCTATCACTGGCTCGAGCAAGTGCGGAGCTTACAGAGCTGGTCTCCCCTCTGAAACCTCATCCTCCCGGCCCACGCGTTGTACGGCTCGACGCTCGCGTCAGGCACGCTCCAGCCACGCCGCCCTCCGACTCTGAACTGCGTTGCATCGGCCGCTGCAACGAGGAGAGCAAAGCATGCAGCCACTAGGCCATAAGACCTCGCCATGTCTTCACTCTCGAACACCAGCTAGCTCGCTCAATCTTGTGGTGTTTGTGCCTGATCGATGAGAGCCTGGCAGAAGAGACGGGGGTAGTTCAGTATTTGTACTACTCCAGGGTGATCTGAACGCAGGGGACTCCAGATGTCATGCGAACGCAGGGGACTCCAGATGTCATGCAGGTTAGTTTGCAGAGCCTCAGAGGTATCCAGGTACATGGCAATCACCCTGTCATGGACATCTCTCTCATGTGATTGGAGGTGTCTTGGGTATTAAATTATATATACACCAACGCTTAATCTAAAAGTTTAACACTCCAGAAAATACTGTAACTCAGGATAGAGTAGCTGGTGCAGAGAAGGAATTTTTTAGAGTATATTGTAAAGTGTGAAAGAAATTTAGAGTGTTAGATAAAAGGAGTAGTGAATAGTATTATAGAGTAAGAGGATAGAGTAGCCGGTGGAGATACTCTTGGCTTCTCCAAGCCTTAGAGACCAGCATACTTTATTTCCCTCACGTCTAGACTTCAGTCCTTTCGAAATTTAGAGTTTTTAAAATCAGATCTCTTGACTATGATACCATATTAAATTATATACCACGGTCACTTCACCTGAAAGTTTTGAACTTACCGGGAGACTACGGTCGGCAGACGGGTCAGTATACTATAGAGGACTTGTCCTGGTTCGCCTCGTTCTTGGCATCGACGTTGCCGACGAACACAGCACGGCATGATGATCTGACGAGTGTCCCTGGAAGATCACGTTTTCTTGCTTAGATTTGGACACGGTGGCAACGTCGTTATCCGGGGAGTGATGAGTCGTGATGCTGATCCGCACACATGGCGGAGGCCGGTGGCTCGGTCAGCAGCGTCGCTGGAAAGTTCTTGGCCATGGCCTGGGCACGTAGTACGTAGCGTCGATCGGTCAAAGGAACCAAAGGAAGGAGGAATTGAGCTCGTCAACTGTCCATGAAGAGATTGTGTCAAAAAAAAAAAAACTGTCCATGAAGAGACAAAAACAGTGGTACGAGATAATGGCAGAAAAGCTTATCTGATTTATCTGATTTTTTTTTATTTTTTTTAATCCTTTTTTTATCTCGTAGACGTGTTTAAAAGCTCCATAAATCTTAAAAATCAAGACCATCCGACTCTCGAGGCCACCTCAAAAAATTCTCGAAGTTCGAGATAAATCAGATAAATCAAATTAGATAAACTCAAAAGAACAGGGTTAGATGTTTCTTGTCTTCCGTGCGTGCCCTTGGGGCCTGTGACCCAGATGCAGAGGATATTCGTGGCTTCAACCTGCTGCAATGCGAGGGAAACGAACTGCACCTGCAACCCCTGCATGCAGAGCCACATGTGACGTGAACATTGCACGGGATGCATGATGTATCAGTGCTACTGCAAATGCCTGCCTACGAGCATCTCTACTCTAGCCGATGCTCTAACAATTCGGCAACCCCGTTCTTCCCTTTGCCTCTTCCACATCTATTTTTGAAACTTGATTCGGTTGAGTTTGAAGCAAGGACCTAATCTGATAACGCTTTGTTCTCCAATGAATGGAGGTGGAATAATTTCTTGAGATAGAGAAAGCTACATCTCGACTTTATTTCAACGAAAGAAAAAGGTTAGTCTTGCTCCTAGACTTCTAATTCCAAGTACTCCATCCGTTTCATAATAGTTGTAGTTCTACCTAAATGCATACAAAATAAGAAGACATGAAAAATGACTTATCTACCCTCATTTAATAAAGGGTAGCTGAACAGATTAGCTAAATAAATGACTGCATTGATGAAGAGTATAAAGGTCATATTGGCTCTAAAGTTGTATTGGAATGTGAGAACTACAACCATTTTGATAAAAATTTTGAATGCTAGAACTACAACCATTGTGAAACGGAGGAAGTAGTAGTAATGGAAAGGAACAGGTTTAGGAGAATTTTTTTGTCTTTCTTATAGCGTCGGAACCATATAAGCCCATACCTAGAACTCCAATTAAAAAAAAATGGAACCTCCTGCAGTATACAAAATAAACTTTGTAGCTAAATACAGACGCCTCTTTCCTCCCCACATGGATAAAAGTAAGTAAACAGGAATTAATTCTAACTCCACATGATAAAAAAAGTAAAAGGTCTCGCGAAGAAAATAATCCTATTTGACCACTATACATTGCTAGCATTAGGAAATAGAATAATCGCGAATTCCGGGTAATCGGCCAAGCTGCTAAAGTAGCTAAAGTAGTGATAAATCCTGTCAATAAAATAGATCCTAATGAAAGTCCATCGATTCCCAATCTCCAGTGGAAATCAAAAACATCTATCCATTTAGAATCCTCCTTTAATTGGATTAAGGATCCTCCGATTGGAAATGATAACAGAATGTAAGAAAAGAAAGATAACCCATCCAGCAAGCGTAGGCTCGAAAGCCGTAGCGCGCTAGTGCGCTCTCCGTTTTCTCGCTTGAGACTAAGTCGTTTAGTAAGAAGTTATCCTCTAGTGCCCAGGATTCTTTTTAGACTTACTTTTCAATCGTCAAAGGGAATAGAACCAAAACATCGAACGATATGCTTTTATTCTTTTTCCACTGTGAAAGGTTCTCTCAATCCCTCCCTAGTCCTTTCTTTCCTATCAATCAGTGAGGAGGGAACCAAAACCTGTTGGAGTTCCCCGCCATCACCTCGCCTAGATCCGGGGGTTCATACTCTCCTGTAGCAGAGATGTAAGTCACAAAGGCTACTTGCCTGCTGAGGGGAGAGAACTACCTAGTATCAAATTCACAAAGCAGCACATTTAGTAGTTGGCATCTTTCTTTCTCGTTTTCATCGGAAAGGAGAGTTTTCGCCCAAAATCTTTTGTATTTCTTTTGTTTAGGCAAAATTCCTAACTAAAAAAATAAAACCAATATTCTATATATATAGAATGAACCATATAGACGAGATTTTCCTATCCCTAAAAAAGAAAAAGATGACCACTTCTTCCAATACATTACCAGGGAATAGTAATATTTCTTTTATAGGTGAAATTAGATGTATACCATTCCTTGACTTGATTCTATGGGACCAAAAAGAAGAAATAACAAGAGGATCAGATCTCTATATATTCTTTCTAAATTACTATTTGTTCTTTATATTTCTGTCCTCTCCAGTAGAAGCTATATCCAGAGAAACTATAGATATTGATACAGAGAGTCTCTAAATTTAGAGACTGAGAGATAGAAACTCTGAATTTAGAGACTAAGATGGAGGCTCTGCTGGAGGATGAGAAATTCTAGATATAAAGAAGATTCTATTTTAGAAGACATGCCGCCGGAGATGCTCTAAATCACTATGGCCAAAGCACACACTCATGACATCATTAATGATTTGACATGTACGTGGTGTCTCAGTTACAAAGCCTTTCAAAGTCTCGCCAAATGGCCAGAACACCCCGGTGACGGTTTATTCAGTCATAGAAACATACCCCGTGATCCACAGCCTTCTAGCTGCCTACTTCGCAAGACGCTAAAGATCAATTCCCAATATACAGTACGTCTGATTCTTTCAGGTTGCCGACCCTGATGCCTGCATTGCACATTTGCACCAGCTCATTCCAATGCTAGCTAGCTACTCGCCGATCACCAATCACCATTACCACAAGCCAGTTCTTGGCAAGCTACCATCATCAGCCGCATGGTGTATGTGATGATCTAGCTTCAGTCCCAACGTCGCGACATGCATGTACATATGGAGAGAGAGAGATGCAGAGAGGAGGGCTCTGCGCAGGCTAGGCGACCCGGAGCCCGCTCTGCAGTTCGCTGAGGCTGAAGTCGCCGCACGCCGTCGCGAACGAGGAGGCCCGTGACCTCGACGAGGACGACGAAGGCGACGACGCGCTGGGCTTCCTCTTCCTCCTTGCCGCCTTCTTTGGGCCTCGTGGGATGTCGGGGCAGGAGGTGGCCTCCTGGCCGGAGCTGTCCGGGTAAAACTCTATGGGCAGCGCTGCTCTCGTTGTCTGATCAAAATCTGTAGCAACACGAGTTACAGAACAAATGAACAGTGTGCAGGGTGGATCCGTGGATCTAAGATGTAAAAACATTAGCATGCTGTATAAAAAGAGAAAAAAAATATATATTTGGTTTCTACACTGTGCCCGCTGTACCAAATTGGTGTCTGAAACCAAAATACCGAGCTAACTTGGTCCTTATCTCCTTAACTAGCAAAATCAAACCAAAATGATTCTTTCATCAAATCAAAACAACCTTTTGGAGCGATTTTCACTGATGTGATGTCTACGTGTGCATCTTTGCTGACCACATGTACGCTCTCTCTCCTTCCTCTCACTGTGCCTCCCTCTCTCAATCTCTCTTACTCTCACCCTATCTTCTCTCTTCTCTTCTCTTCTCTTCTCCTCCCTGGGGCAGGGGAGGCGGGATGCTAGGACGGCGACGCGCTAGGCTAGGGCAATAGCGGCCATTGCTGGCCAGCCGCACGCATGCTCCTCTCTCTCTCTCCCCCCCCCTCTGGAGCTCAATGAAGCCATCGTCGCGGCCTCCATCCTTGTTGCTGCTGGCTTGTAGCAACCTCCAACGCGTACGCCTAGGTTGGATCAAGCTGGCTTGCTCCTAGATCGGGCCCCACTGCCACTGCTGGGCGTCGCCTGCTATCACTGCCCCCGCTCCCTTCTCCCTATCTCTTTCTCCCCGTTCCCTCCCCTAGCCTCCCCCTCTGTTCTTGCTCGGCATCGACAAGGCCACCGCCACCGCGTGGGAGCCAGGCTGTCAAATCCTCAAGGCCACCGTCCCTTCCTTCTTCTCGGCATCGACGAGGCAAACAATGGCAAGGTGAGCATCGGGGCTCCTTCGTCGACGCCGAGGCAAGCATGGGGAGCTGCAGCCGGGCGGCTGATGAGGAAGAGGAGGAGGGCGACGACGAGGTGGAAGGTTGTGGTGGGAGGGTTGAGCTCCGTGGATTGGAGGTATGGGCGTGGTCGCTTGACTGTAAGAGAGAGGAGGACAGAAATGACATGTCGGGCAATTACAAATAATAAAAAGTGATAAGTGTCCAGCCTACATGAGCGCCATGTCACCCTAATCCGCCACATACCCACCATGTCAGCTGAAATGGATGGCCACATCAGAAACAGCCCAATACAGCCATTTGACCGGTCTAAGGACCATTTTAATTTGGTTTTGCTAGTTCAAAGACCAAATTAACCTGATATTTTAGTTTATGAGCTAATTTAGTACAATGATCATAGTTTAGAGGCCAAACAGGTTTTTTTCCTAAAAAAAGTTAGCTACCAGCTCGATCGAACTAGTGAAAGTGCTGCTGCCCGGAACTGAAAAAAAATCAGAAATGAAATACTACAGAAGGCTTATAGCAAGCATTATTAAGTATCATAGGTTTCACACTGCATAATATTATATGATACGTGCTATAACATGAAGTATCATGAAGTTGTACACACTGGATGATACTTGCTATAGCGTTCTGTAGCTGCTCAAAAAAATACAAAGAGAGAAAGCAAAAAATGACTGAAAGTGAAAATGCTACTGTGGACACGCGATCATGCTCAGACTGTTTGACATATATATTCCATTGTGGTGTCTATCAAGCTGTTTTATGGGCATTGCTCGTATGGTGTCTCTGTGGCCTGAAGATTCAGAGCTAGCATGATTGGAGAAGACGACTGGAGAAGAATAGACAGTGGAATGCCACTAGCCCACCACTCCTCCACTAGAAAATGCTCAAAAGAAGATTCTCACATTTGTAAATCTGAATTATTATGTGTAGATTTTGCACCATCTAGACTAATGATTGTTACACATTCTATTCTGATACGCACCGCTGCACAGTTTTATTTTTCAAATGAGACCATTGTCACAGAAAATCACATAGCTTGTAGCTGTTGATCATTGATTTTCTTTTTTTAAAGCGAAATCACTGATTTTCATTCAGTTTGTTGCCTAAACTGAATCCATGATGAGTGAAAAAAACCGAAGGATAGATAGAAAGAGAGGGATCTACTTGCCTAGAGAGGCCCATGAGGTCTGCCTCGACTGCGCAACGGAGCTCATGGACCCTGCTGATAACTCTTCCAGTCCTCTGAATTCACTCATCTTGTAAAATGGTCATGTAGGAAGGAGGAAATCAGTAAACCACAACCGGAAACTATGAATTTAGGTGATTGGCAAGAAGATTACTTCAAGAAGTCATCCATTTAAGAATGTTCTTACCCAGCTTGGACATGTATCAGTAGTGCCCAAACCTATGTGAGACACATGCCTCACATCTGTGGGGTACCCGATTTCCATCTCATGCTCCTTGTGCAATGCTAAATAACAAAACAGTATGTGTAAGCAGAGATTGGTGGCAGTGCCTGTATTTGTTACATATAAACTATCTTCTTGATGTACATTCATCAAATTTTTTTTGAAGCAAGGATGCATTCATTTAAGAATAGGAGAATACAAAGTTACACACACTAATTCTAGAGAGAAGGTTCATCATTTTTAGATTTTTTTTTGAGCAATAGCCTAGCAATTCCATGCAGAGGATGAATTGAAAGCAGATGCAAGAAACTCAAATGGTTTGTTTAACTCACCAAATAGCTGACAGATTATCTTCAACCCTTTGAAAATTCCCTTCATCTTTATCGCCATGGATGAGATTCCTCCAGTCTCCAGAAACAAAACAAAAGGACCTCTGCCAAGACGAGCGACGACAATAAGAACGGGGGCAATGGAGTTCTTGCCATGGAGACTTATGATCACACGCACTGCAAGAATTTGTGTATGAATGATGTTTAGAAGTGAGAGCAAAGTAGGTGTACCTCCGCTGAAAAGCTTGACTATGAACAAAGAACAAACACTCGTCGGCAGGCAGCTACTTCTGTCCCCCACACTGTGTTGCACTCTCCTCCCCTATCACAAAAGCTGGCAGCCCTATCTCCAAATTATTGGACAGAGTACACATCAGAGAGAGGGAACTCAAGGAAGAGAGAGATCTTGATATGCAGAAATCTTGGCTCGGAGATAAGGGGTAACTGAAGGAAAGAGAGACGGACACAGAGAGAGAGAGAGGAAAAGAAAATCTCTGGATCAGGAAAAAGATGGAAACAGAGCTAAATCTTCTATGAGCAGCACGATACTGATTAAATAAATGTGGCAAATTAGTTGGCGTTTCCTCTTCTACTCTCACCTCTCACGGGCCATTCTTTTTTAGACTCCGGGCCATTTCTTGAGGCAGGTATCTAGCTGATAAATTAGCTTGTGATGTTCTCTGTACCTTGAGTTTAATGTCGTAGCCGTACTTTATTTGTAATCTTAAGAGTGTTGTTGTCCCTCCTAATCTTTTCTTGCTAGAGACTTATGTTCTTCACGATCTGCTTCAAAAGAAGATAGTTGTGTATTACCAATGCAAAAGATTTGTTGCACAATCTCTTTCTCATATGTTGTCTTTCACAAAAAAAAGGGGTACACTCTTTCTTTACATCTTAACCTAACACAAGTCATCGGAAGTTTATTGCGCCAGTCTCCACTAAATGAAATGAAAACAAGTGCTGGATCTATGTGATACATATTTACATTTTACATGCACAGTTGCTGGATCTACCTTGTGCCCTCCAGTGACATATACTAGCATCTCTTGCAGCAAAGGATACAAGTAACTAAAGCAAGCAAACATGCATATCACCCAGGTTATACTAACATCTTTTCACTTGTCATGCAAATAGTACATCATCTCACTTGAGTAGACTAGAGCTTTAAAGGCTGAATTGTTGCTTAAATCTGTCATCTATTAATGCATGGGTTCTGATGGTCCTATTGCTTTTTAATCGACACAGTAGCAAATGTTTGGTTGCAATGGACAGCAATGATCTAGAACGGCAAAAGATATAGCCAGCAAGCTGAGTGGTAAAAGATATGCCTAACTATTTTGAGTAACATCTGGTGGGATGGCACGTATTATCTTGTAGTAGATTTGCAATGCAGAAAACATTCATGGAACAGTAAATCACAGTCATTAATGGTTAGACAAGAAATATTTTCCTGTAATTCCACAGTAATTACTGAATAACAGAACAAGTGTAGCTTTCGGTTAAGATCTGTTACATCCCAAAACACATATCTGGCATACTTCTTGCTGATCAGTCCCAGTACGTACAGTAGTAATAGAGCTGTCCTTTGAGTTTAATTTTATGTATACCTGCTTATCCTTACTTTCTTAGCTGAAAGTTCAACATCGGCGAGCAATTCCTTGGGTTTTACTTCTCTGAGTTTTGCCTATTTAATCCGTACTGACTGAAATATTTAAGGTATGACTGATGAGAACCTCAAGCAATCAAGCTAGAAAAAGACAGGAAATAGAAGTATAAAAGAAAGAGAGCGACTAAGAGCAAATTGCCTAATAATAAAATAAGTATCAGTCGATTATTAATAAAATTGCACTATAGCTATACTAAAATTACACATTATAAATAAGTGCAAACTTAGTTTTACTAGTGTGCAATTTTAGATTGACTGAAACAAACATGATGGTTTGAAACATAGGAAAAGAAAAGTATGTAAGCACGTGTATTTGATAGATTTATGCATCAACAAAGTATAGAATCAACGAATAAAACTGATGATTGATAAGTAGCAATTTTGATACTAAAATAACACCTTTGTAAACTGTGCAATTTTAGTCTTACTAGAGTGCAATTTTAGATTGACTGATAGTAAAGAAAATTTCAGTCGTATGAGAATTAGCAATTCTGTAAAAGAAAATGGAACTTCACCATCATTCTGTAAGGACTCCACAGTTGCTTCTCTTCATTTGCACTTCTCTTTATGCCTTCAGTTTCCACAAAATGCTAGTGTATCTTGCATTAACCACAGCTCCCAGAATACATAACAAGTTTCAGAAATTCAGGTTTCCCTCATTTGCATGGTGATGTGTGTGTTGCCAAATCGACAACATAAAACACATAAATTAATCATAAAACATCGAAGACCACCCAAACCTAAGACTTCGGCATATAAACATTGTATTAACTAGCTTCTTTGTAGAGTAGTCAGTACACAGGTAGGCTCTTCTGCTACAATTTCACAATATCAATAGAGACTAGTAGGGTCAACGGGCAGTCGCCCGTCAGCCAACTCTCATAAGCTCAGTATAGCGTGACCCATGTCAGTATGAACCAATTAGACGAAGAGAAGCAGAAAGAATACAATGAATGAGTGTTCTGGAATAATCCTATCAATGAACTTGTAATACATGGTACAAATTATAAAATTTTTTATTATTTCACATAGTTAAAATCAAATAATATGAAATAATTTGATTAAAAATTAAGAAACCCGCGCCCACGGCGCGGTCGTCCCTGGTTTGCATCATAGTCACATGAATAGGACGAACATGCATTTTGTATAGGAAAAGGAAAATAGAAGAGAAAAAAGAGAGCGAAAACGTCTATTAAATTTCAAAATTGTTGTAATGTCAAAATTTTGTAAAAAATATAAGTCTTTTATGGGCCTATATGGTATGGTATATGGAAATAGAAAGAAAAATGTGCTACAATAGGCAATGGAGACAATTCTTTTAAATATAAAAAAAATCAAACCTTTTATGGGTCTTTCTCATGTAAACATGGTTCCATGTTTGGATTTTTTTTCTTTTTGGGTTTCTAAAATGGCCTAAAAAAGAAAGTAGAAAAGGCGAAAAAGGAAAAAGCCTCTAAAAAATCTTAATTTTTTTCGGGTCTTTCTCGTGTAGGCATGGTTTACTTTTGTCAACTTTTCAATTTTTGAAATTCTAAACAACAGGGAAAAAATAAAGAAAAAAACATAAAAATAAAAAGCAAACTTCTTACGTGTCTTTCTAATGTGGCCATGGTTCCATTTTTTAAGTTTCCAGTTTTTTAAAAATTTCTAAACGGCCAAAAAAAAAAAGAAAAGTGGAACCATGCAAATTTTGAAGTTGAAAATTTCTCAACCTTCTTAAAAAATTTCAACTTTAGACGGGCTAAAAAAAGAGAATAGGAGAGGAAAAAAGAAAGCGAGTTTTTTTTAAAAGTTGGGATTTTTCAAATCTCAAAAAAATTTAAAAACATCCAAGCTTTTTATGAACCTTAAGCGAGTTTTTTTTGTAAGGTTGAAAATTTTTCAAATTTCAAAAACATCCTAACTTTTTATGGACCTTCTTTGTGTAGGTATGGTTCCATTTTTGTAAACTTTCTATTTTTCAGAATTTCTAAACGGCGTAGAAAAAAGAAAATAGAAAAAGAAAAAAAAGGAAAAGAAGAACGGAAGAAACAACGTGCTGGGAAAAGTTGCATGTGTGAGGATCGAACCCGGGCTGGGCAACTGAGGTCTAGCGCGGCTGACCAACCGGCCATTCCGTCCGCCTCGTCGATGAAAAAAGAAAGGAATTCTTTTATATATAATTTAAGAACGGACGGCCGGATCCCATTTCACCCCACGATCGGACGTCCCACGTCGTCTGGCCGACGTGGATATGAGATGGCAAAGCGGGTAATTACCTGGAAAGCATAGATGTATTTACGAAGGCCAAAAGGGCCTCGCTGCGAGATACGGAAAACCTGGAGGGCGCGCACGCAATATTGCAGAGGGAAGGAAAAGCTCGCAGGGACCTGTACGTGAATACCTGGGGACCTCCACAGAATATCAGTAAACACAGGGTTTTTTGCATTCTTGCACAGGCAGGGGGGCCTGGACGGATGGCCGATTCTAGGGCCACGTGGGCCGATCAGACGGCAGAGAACGAACGGGCGACGTGGGCTGTCGACGAGCTGGTATAGCTACGCGCTATATAGCCTAGAAAATATATGCAGTTTCTACTTTCTAGTAGACTACATCAAAGCTGTTGGGATATGCCCATTTGCAGGAGATTCACAAAACAAATGTAGATAGAAGGGAAGAGCAGATCATCGATGTGGCACAGATTTTGAAAGGATGGCATCAACAAACCAAGCGAGATCTTGTCTTCAAAAAAAGATTGCTGAAAACAAGATCTTATCTGAACGATCATGCCTTGCACCTACCCACCCACCGACGCTGCTCGCGAGTTATGACGTGGGCAACATACTTCGTTGGCCCTAGGATGGACGCCTGGACTGAATCCTTGCAGATCTGGTCGCACCTTATGCAGTTACAGTAGCCATCTTTTGCTCTTCAGTTGTAGAAACTGTAAAGTTACAGTGTTCCATGTTCAGTGTCAATTGTCAATTGTCGAGTGTCAAGTGTGCTAATGGTTGGTATTAGAACACAGAAAATAGAAAGAAGATAAGTGTACCCTGACAAGTAAAAAGATGCTGGATCGAGATTATACCTAGGTGAACATTGTCATGAACAGCTGAAGCAGTACAAGAAGCTCAAATCTTTTTTTAAAAGAAAAGAAGCTCATATCTGAATATATGCTTGCTCTCCTCTTTTTCTTGGGAGCAAATAATTCAGTATCACCTGGGTGTTGCCTGCCTGCTTTCTTCAGAGCTTCTGTGGACTTGTTAAAAATGTTAATTTTATCACGTTCTTTCGAGTGGTGCAGGGGGGCAGAGTGCTCTTGCTCTGCGTTTGCTCCTGATCATTTTCTATTAAAGATTTCTTCTGGTGCCAGCTGGCTCGCTCTCTCAGCCATATCTGCAGAAGAACAGAGGATGGACGCATTGCCGGAGGATCCTACGTCTCGCCGGCATATGGTCCATCGCCGTTGTCCTCCGCCGTGCAGCCGTCGGAACCAGCGGTGTCAAAACGAGGAGGAAAGAAGCAGCCGGGGGTCTCGACGTCGGTGTCTAAGGAAGCCTGCGAAACTCGATGGCGCGGACCAGGTCTGGAGTTGAGCAACCTCCACGGCGGAGCGAGGACGGCGGCTGAAGCGGCAAGATCTGAGGGAGGCACGGGGTCGACGGCGGCGGCGACGCCCGGCAGTTGAGGGACCACTCCGTTGTCCAGCCCTCTCCCGGGCCCGGCTGCTGCACTAGGGGTAATCTGGACCGCTTGAGTACGATCGGACGGTCTCAAATTATCATTACGATTCAAAATTAAATTTTATAGAGCAAAGCTCCTTGCGGTCCTTCAAAGTTATAAGCCAAATCTCACTTTTTTTTTAAGCATAAGGGAAATCCCGTCTAGCCCCTATAAGTTTAAAATTATTTTCTCGCCCTCTTAAAGTTATTTCTATTTGCTCCTTAACTTTAAGCTCCACTGGATTTTCCATTAAGTATTGCATTGGTTGCCATATGTGAGAACCATAGTGGTGTGTCGTCCACATGGAACCATGTCACCTTCCTCTCATCTTCATTGCCCTCTCTCTATATCTGTCCTCTTTCTAGTCTCTTTTTCTTCAGCAAGTCCCTAGCCTCCTTCTGGATAGCGAGCTCCTACTCCTCCTCTTTGTCCTCGATGGGTCCCTGACCATTGTGTTGTGCTCATGATCTCTATGAAAAGGCCTCTATGCTTTCCCTTGAATGGTTGCACTCGAGCTCATCGCCTTCAACCAGCTTAGTCCCTTCACAACAAGCAGCAGCATGGCTCCGCAAAAAAAGACAATGAGAAAAAAAAATCTATTATGGGCTTGGCTCGACGAACGAAGGCTAACAACGCGAATAGTAGACACAGAAGTGACTCGGATGATGGAAGCTCCTAATGGGGAAGGTGGCACACAAGGATAGACCACACAAGGGAAAAGGTAGCAGGTTAGCGGCTTGGGCGGTATGCTATGTGATGGCGGTCTGGCCATGGTGATTGACCGCGAGGAAGAAGGGTGACATTGCAGCTGTGCGATCCTATGATCCAAGTCTAGATTCAAGGAAGAAGGGTGACATAGCAGCGATGAGCCATGTAGGTGCAGAAGGATGGTGAGGAGATGGTGGGCCGGTGGCTGGCTGCCTAGGTAGGGAGGAGGAGGTTGGAGAGGTGGCTAGAGAGGAAGAGGTCGGGAAGGCGGCATTGGTAGAAGAGGAGGCCGAGGAGGTGATGTCAATAGAGGTGGAGGCCGAGAAGACAGCGACAGTGACCGACCGGTTGACTGGCAGAGAGAGAGAGAGAGAGAGAGAGAGAGGGAAGATGAGAGGAGGAAGAAGGATAGATGATGCTCACGTGGGCATATTTCACTGCTATATGCACATGTGATAGCCAACTCTGCACTTAATTGAAAATCTAATAGGGGGACTAGAGTGCAAACAACTACTTTGAGAAGACGAGAGTAATTTTGAACTTCTAGAGGCTATATGAGATTAAAGGTCTTTAGTGAACTTTACTCAATTCTATACTAGGAAGGGTTTCCTATGCAAAAACATTCATCACCACACTACTATCAATCTAGGACACACATTGTTGATCGGACGGTCAACTTAGGCCCAAGGGGGGGTGGATCACGCACTCTGGCTCATGACATACGGGCTAATTGGGCAACTGCAATTTCCTCAGCTACTGCCATGCCATGGTGTTTCACCGATTGCTCACTTATGTCGTGCCTTGCTGCCGCCGACGGCGGCGGCAGCATGCGCCTTGACAATCGATTCGATGTCACCAAGAACATTGCAGCCTCAGATTTTAGCTAGCTCATCCTTATCCTTCACACCACTTAAGAGAGAGGGCGGCAAGAGTGAAGAGCAGGTCTTGGCTGAGATCTAGCCGGTGGCCTTTGAGCCCTCGCCGAGGTGGGCCAGGGACGGTTCTCGGTTAGGCGTTGTACACCGGTAGCCTAGGGCATAGGGTACAATTAGGTTTCGGTCTAGGGGAGTTCCGTTCAGCGGGGATGGCGGTGGTGGGCTTTTGGAGCTTTGGCTGGCTTTTCTTTGGCAATGGCCTTACTGTTGCCGACGCGGGGCATTCGCTCTGGTGCTCGCCGTTCTACTGACCATGTCTTCTTCGCTGGTGGCAATAAAGCAGTTTGTTGCCGAAGGCGGCAACATCCTCATTGATTCTGACCGTTGATGGAGATTTTGGGTTAAGACCTCGGTGAGGCCCTACTTTCCATGGAGGTCTTTTTGAGGGGAAAACCATAGGGAAAATTTAATTTTCCCTATAGTGTTCCATGAAGGTCTTTGGATCTGGGTTGGAGGGAGGCGTCGCTGGTAGGATGTCGAGAGCTAGGTAGGTTGTGCTGTGGTGAGACTCCAGCGTCGGCGATGGTGGTGGCAATGACGGTGCACACCGGAGACGGAGGCTTCTTCTCATCGTCCTCCTATTTCGCTGAGAAAGTGGTTTGGACCCTGTTGATTACTCTTGATTCAGATCTTTTTCTTCGTTACTCGTTGTGGATTCAACCGGAGGTGGTGGTGGTCGTGCTGTTCCTGGGTCCCAGTGTTGCCGTCTCCAACACCGGCATGTAGAGAGGGAGAAGTTGCTTCCAGATATCGGATGTTAACCCTAGCAAGGGTGTTGTTGTAATTTACTTTTATATTAGGGATTTCTTTGTAAGGTGGAAGTGGTTCAAGGAATGAAATACAATTTCTTTTTTTTTTTAAAAAAAAGACCATCACAGCCTCGCCATGGAAACTGCCACGAAGTGGCCTAGTTAGCTAATCGAGGTGCGCACCGGGTGCAGTGGTGCCTTCGCTATCGGCCTTGGGTTAGGAATAGGATAAGAGAGCATTGTAATGGGATAGTTAGCCATTCTTTATCAAGCAGAAAATTTGCAGAAGTGTTCTTTTGTTCAAAAAGTGTTTGATGTTTAAGCTTTCAGTGTTTCTACCACTAATTTTGGATTTCCCAACATTAATTCTCTTTTTTGAGAAAGGGCAGTGTATTCATAATAAAAGAGACAGGGCATCCACAGTAGAGTCTCTAAACTGTCTCTAAGCACTCTCTCCTTCTTAGAGGCATCATCTAACTATTGTGCACCCTTTTACAAACAGGGTATTTTAATATTTGAGACTCTCAAACATTGAAAATTAAGTATTTGTCATTCATATGCCTCTAAGCAAGAGGCAACCTCTAAGCAAATAATGAATTTGTTGTTGCCCATGACAGTGGGTCCAGTGGGTCTAAGCTTAGAGGCAATATTGCCTCTAACTATTGCGGGAAGAGCCTCTAAGTCTTAGAGACTAGTTGTGGGACCCATCTTGGAGGCAATATTGTCTCTAGTTGCTATGGATGCCCTAACAACCCTTACACAGAAGTTTCTAAGAAAAAGTAAATACAACGAAGGTCTCTCAAGGGCCAAACTATAAGAAAACGTAACTTCAGATCTACTTCATTGGCCACCAGCTAGAAAGGAGCATAAGAAATCTCCCATCGCCGTTTCACGTCTCAAACTTTTAGCCATGACCCACATTGAGTTAGAACTAGGGCATTACTTGATATACCCTGCATCCCAACCTTGCTGGGACGGTTATCTCGTCATCGTCGTTGTCAACCTTTGCGGTGGCAGTGCCTCTCTGACCATGTCTTCGCAAGCCCCAACATTAATTCTTGGGAGTACATACTACGACGTTGATTCCAAAGTGGTACTTTTCCACGATCTTTTTTTAGAAGTGTACTTTTCCAAGAACTCGCCTGCTGTAAAAAAGAGGCATTGTAATTTCTATCAGGTTATACTTTCATCAGAGTTTCTGCAGGACAAATGGACAATGGAGGTTTCATATTAAAAAAAGTATAAACTGGTTTCAACTTTACGTATTTTTAATAATGGAAGAATGTGTTGACCTCTATATCGTTAAAAGCACATAGTCTTATTACAAAGTATCAAATTGACAGCTACAATGCTACATATAAATAAAAAAAACACAATCAAACATGCTAGGATCATCCCACACCAAGTGTATTATTAATATGCTAATCATGGTTGAAGAAAACCATCACAGCCATCTCCTCCATCCCTTGGCAAGCCTTGATGACACCTTCTATGTCTTCATCCTTCTACAACGATGCCTAACATCGTAACCAATAAGTGTCCCTGAAGATAACCTACATGAATGTAATTTTTTTGAATATGTCCAAACAACTTCATTTCGACAAATCCAAATTGCCCAAAAATTGCTGCAATGCAGACGAAATTAACTTCTTATTCTTTTATCTAAAACCCCAAAAGTCATTCTCCTTGTATATGTTCAAAACATGATGGAGGACATACTTCAAGAACAATTTGGATAAGCCTCCAAACTGATCTAGCTACATGTCAATAAAAGAATAGGTGTTGAATATATTCATTATTATTACAAAAACAACATTTTTGGCTTACATGCCAATCACATTTAGCAAGATTATCTTTAGTTCAAATAATTCCTCTTCCTAAATACCAAAGAAAAATTTTAATTTTCAATGGAATTATAAGTTTCCAAATTAGTTTATACGGACAACCAAAACTCTATGTATAGTGTACATCATTTGCAATTTCATACATTGACTCAAATTAAATAATCATTATTCTCCATTAAACTCCTTTCAGAAGCATAACCTTAGCATTGCCATTTAGACAAGGCTACCATAATTGGTTGGCCTGCCTCAGTAGAAACCAATTTTCTAGTTAATAGGGCACAACAACATAAGACATTACTATTTTGTCTCGGGAGCAAATATTGTTGTAGGAGATCTTCCTATGATGGTTAGTTGGCTATCATTAATCCATGATACTTGTTCTTGTCATTGTGGATATTAGTAGCATCATCTCCTCTTCTTTACCGAAAATACTTGTGCTCTTGGTCTTTGAGTTCATCTTCGAGCATCCTCAACAGGTTCCCCATAATTCCATTCTCTATAACACTATCCACCACATTCCATAAAAGATTCTCTCTATTTCCCAAAGTATCTTCATACTTTACACTACATTTTCCAAAATATTCCTTCCTCCAACAGCTTCCCTATCCTTAAAAAGTTAAATAAATAGTAAAATAGGAGTCAGCTGGGGATGCTCTTCCTGCAATAGATGGTTATATCCAAACCTTCTCTAAACAGAAAAGGTATCAATTTGGTCCCTAAACTTTCGTCCTCATCCTAGTTTGGTCTCCAAACTCCAAAACTGGGATAGTTTTGTCCTCAAAATGTCAAAACCAGACTAGTTTGGTCTCTTGACTGGTCAACACGGTGGTTGGGGGGTTATTTGATTTGGCGTCCGCATGGACGATTTTCGCTAACATTGCGTCCACCCGTGCTCCCTCTATTAATCTCTTTGTCCACATATGTGTCCATATATCCGATCCACTCTCTCCTTAACTATCCTCTCCCTCTCCTTTTTTTCTCCCCTATGTCTTCTAGTTGCGCCCTTCACCTCCTACTCCGATGACCTCCCCCTCTCCTGGCGATCCCCTCAGCCCCTCCCCAACATCCTTTATTCCTTTGTGGTTTTCTTGGCCCCATAAATGGATAAGTATTTGTGTGTTGACGATATGGAAGATATTTGGTACGAATTACTAATTGATCATTTTGGGGTGTTCACGGTTTTATCGAAACCCCTAACTCTCTCTCGGTGACGGTATCAAGCATGCGATGGAATAATCTTTAATTTTCACTAGCCCGGGCATCGAGTTGGGCTAGTAGTAGTTAATAGGTTTTATTTTTATTTTTTTGCCACGCTTTGGAGGGGTCCGAAAACTAGAGGATCATTTTGGGTCAGTTTGGACCGCCATGAAGTTAGTCTTTTTTTTTATCAGGTTTCTGGTCCGATGGCCTTGAGGCGACGGACCGATGAGGTCCGAGATGGTGCTACGGCGGACTGAGGCCCTCTGGATCCTGGTCTGGGCACCAAGCACTGTAGCCGGCTCGCCATGTATAGGGTGGTGGCGAACCAAGAGGGGTAGTCTGGCCTTTTGGGCCGAGTAGCAGTGGGTGGAGAACGGGGCATTGTGCCTGGTCCGGCACACAGGTTGCTCGGCGGACCGGGCACTATTGCCGGTCTGCCATCAACGGTAGTGGCCCGAACCGGCTGTGTGCTGCGGTCTGCCATCAATGTCTTGAATTAAGTACCTCAGATGAACGTTTGCATTCTAGAGCTTTTCCTGATAGATGGGCGAAAAATGGAATTATGCCTGAGTTAGCTGACTGCAAGCATATCTACCAACATGTCAACAAGCCTAACTTTGATATGACCAAGTTGAAGTTCCTCGATGCAAAAGCTATCCATGTCTACTACATTCTTCGTCATACTCTCTTTCCTAGAAGTGGCAATAAAGAAACAGTGACACCATTAATAACTTGGTTCATACATTTCATTCTCTCCAAGACTGAAATTGATTTGGTTGATTACATCATTGGCAACTTCCTTCTGGCTATTTTATATGTTATTTCCTTGAGAGTCAAAAAAGGCTTCAAGAGGCAATTGCAAATGTGAATTTTGAAGAGAACAAAGTGGTCCACTATACAATGATTGGCAGAGCTGCTATAGGCAGAGTTATGCCTAGAGAGCCTAGTCCTCCTCTTGTTACTCAATAGAGGCCCACTCAAATTATGGGTCTTGGCTTTGGGAGTGAGCAACCACATATCCCTGGTAGCGAGGCACCTTTCCTCCTAGTACTCATGATCATGAAGCAGGTGGTTCTTCTTCTCAAGCTCCACCATCTTATGGATTTTTAGGATGGCAAACCTTCATGGATCAACAAGCATCAATGTCAGCTCAGATCAATGACATGCTTGGTCATAGGGCACTTGATGAAACTATATATGAACACTTAGTGGCATGTCATGAACGAACCATGGATACAGTCAATAAAGGACTTAAAAGAGTCAGAAAGTCTTTGGCATTCGAGATGACCAAAATAAGTTGTATGAGGCCTTTGAAGAAATGCAGACTAAATTTGAGCAAGATTTCACAACAATGATAAATGATCATCAAGCTCAAATTATTGATCTGAGGGGTTCAATTCAATACTTGGGTGATGAACTATTTAATGTCAATATGAATCCTTATAATTATGCCTCTAAATGGCCTCCTCACACTCCTTCACATGATACCTTAGTCACTTCTCAAGCTCAAGGTCATATGTCTCCCTCACAAACTCCTTAAGCATCTCCTCCTCAAGCATTCTCTCTACCAAATAAGGGTGGCCTCCTCACTTATTTTTGCAAGCGTTATTCCAAGAAGCGAAGAGTGTATCCCTCATGTGCTTGATGTCAAGAAAAATGCAAGCAAGCAAGACTTAGGATGAAGCTCTAGATGTTATGCTTATTTATTTATATATTTGCTTCTTGTTTGTGTTGTTTGCTATTTGATACCCATGTTTGGTTTGAGTTCATGTGTTGTGAATAATGATATATGTGCTATATATCTTTGTTAAATTGCTCTTTGTTAGATGTAATTCTTCTAGGGGAGCTAGATTCTATTTATCCATGCAACTTCATCGGATCTAGTTCATTTATTGCTGGTATGATCATTTGCTTTATTCAATTTTTTTTGGATCAGTTGCTTGCACATATTACACTCTTTTCAAACTAACCTTGTGTTTAAATTGAATAGTCATCAAGCACCCTAAGGGGGTGATTGTGGTTTTCTCAGCCCCATAAATGGATAAATATTGGTGTGTTGATGACATGGAAGATATTTGGCACGGATTACGGATTGATCCTTTTGGGGTGTTATCGGTTTTATCGAAACCCCAGACTCTCTCTCGGTGATGATATCAAGCATGAGATGCAAGAATCTTCGGTTTTCCCTTGCCTGAGCATCGAGTTGGGCTAGTAGTAGTCCAGCCCTTTGGTATGAGTGGCAGTGGATAGCGGACTAGGCACTGTGCCTGGTCCAGCACACACAGGTGCGTGGCGGACTAGGCACTATTGTCAGTCCGCCATCAATAGGTGTGGGCCGAACCGGCTATGTGTCGTGGTCCGACCCTGGTCTGGCACCCGATCTGGGATTAACAGGTCTGTGTCGGACCGGTCCGGTGTGTGAGGGTACTTTTTGCCTAACAACTAGTTTTTTAATATGTGGTATTTATATGTCTCTTTCTAGTCTTTTTGGGCAGGTGTGTGATTCCAATTTCCATATTCTGAGTCCTGGTTTTTGAGAGCTCTAGTGTTTAGTGCCTATAATAGGTAGAGAGCCAAGGTGAGGTAGTGAGCTTAGGGAGAGCTTCATGGCAGGGGATTGATCCGGATTAATCCTCTATACTGTTTGGACTTGTTACTTCAAGGAGTACGAAAAGGGAAAGCCTTTTTCGAATCTCGAGGAAAAATCTTTGTCTCTTGTCCCTTTACAATTCTGCAATTTAAATTCTTACAATCATGTGAATTCGTGCTCGTAATATAATTTGTTAGCTTGTTTGTCTTGTTATAGCTTCTAAAGTTTGTTTAGTTGTAAAAGTGTTAATTTTGCCATCATATCAAGAAAACATTAAAAATTAAAAATTGCTTTAGGTCCAATTGAACCCCTCCTTTTGGCCCTAGATCCTTTTCACCCTTTTCCTTCTTTCTCTCTCTAGCTCGGTTTTGGTTCAAGTGGAAACATATTCGGGAGAGAGAAGCAAAGCACAACGGCCAGCGGTCGGCTCGTTGGAGCTTTGTCGACCTGTGAGGTCAGGCGACGGCACGGCGAGGTGTGCCAAATCCTAGCAAATTCGAGGTGGTGAGAATGCGACATGAGACAACACGAGGTGATGGGGCGACAAGCAGCAGCGGCAATGACCATGGAGGCATGACATGACAGCATAGGGGACAAATTATGGCTCTCTCCAGCTATGCTCTCTCTCTCTCTATGCAAGCTTTCTAGCCGTGACGTTGTTGGTCCAACACAGTGCTGGCACCACCGCCTCCTCTACTAGGGTGCATGGGGATTAGGGGTGGGAGAGAGAGAACCTATGGGAGCTCACTATGATAGGGGCGACGGTGGACGGGCTCACTTCGGCGGCGATGGTAGGGGGCTCACCCTAGCGGCGGTAGAGACCATGCAAGTTTTGGAATGAGGGCCCATGGAGAGGATCGGATAGGGGAGAAGAGAGAAAAGGGATGATGTGGGAAGGGGACTAGGCATGTGGTAACCACATCGGCGAAAACCGTACATGTGGACACCACATCAGAGCCCCCCCCCCCCCCAAAAAAAAAAAAACACCGATAGCAAAGATTTGCATCATCTATTTATCTTTACTTGGAGAACCCCTCTTCTAGGCCGTACGCATCTTATATGCAGAACCCGAAATATTTTCTTTATCTAATAACTTTAAAGTCAGAAAGGACCTCTAGGGCATGCAATATCTACTGAAAATCTAAATAGTTTGCGCAATAAGCTACGTGAAGGATACGTGTATATTGAGCAAGCTCAAAGGTCAGAGAGCAGCTCGCTTCAAACAGGACATTCTAGAACACTGTGGAATGGGAGAAAAAAAATGATAAACGAACGAGACCTCAACTTAACTTAAAACTACATCAGAAGCAACCACACAATTCTAGCTTGGAGGCTTTGTAGTAGTCAGTCCTATTCAAACGGCATGTGCCGTCGAATTAATTAGAACGACCGAACGAAGGTGATCTTCTTAATCGCTGCTGACCATCTGCCCAATCATCTTATTCAAGCTCAACATGTTCTAATCAACTACTCATCATAGTAGTCATGGTATCATAGTTGTGATCGTCAGAAACTGCCTGCATGCGTCGATTAGCTCAGCTGCTCATGTCGCCGGCCCCTGTCGCCGATGGTTTGGCATTTGGCGCGGAGTCGTCTTCCAACGCAAGGAAACGCATTACCATTTTGCCGCCGCATTAATCTAATCTAACCTAAGGCAGGCGAGCTCAATGATCCTACCAGGTCAAGGATGCATCGCGTGTTTGTTTACTCGTATGCGTCGGCGAATGGCGAAGCAACTCATAATTAAAGAAATTTTAAAGTATACAAAAATAAATATATCTCATCCATTCCTCTTGATCTAATGGTTCAGATTGATTTTGATTTTTTTTACACTACCTAGAATAATAGTATATTTTTATGTGACAGGCTCTTTGAATATATGATTAAATCTAAATTATACAATACCGTAAAAGAGAGAGAATGGTTATCCCTTACCGCGGAGTCCTAGGCTTATAAAAAGGTGTTTATCTCGCTTGCATGCTACGCTTGAACAAGCAATTTAGTTGAGTTTCAATTCATACTCAAACCTATTCTTCCTATGGTAGAAACGTTTGCATTTTAACTTTTAAGTTGTTCCAGGTAGCCATGAAGAATAAGTAAAATTAAACTTTATATTTCATAGACAAGAGCTTTATGCTAGCAGTTACTTTGAGCTTACACATGCAGCACGATGGCAGTGGAACATTGGAGCCTTGCATGGAGAGATGACCTCGCAAAACAAGCAGGCTCGTTTGCTTGATGGCTGCAGCTGTTTTGTATACTACCTTGTCAGCGAGTGAGCTGAAACCTTGCATGTGCCACAGTTTAACTGTATCCGGCACGCCAAGTTTACATAAATAAACGAGAGCAATGAAGTATGCGGAGTTGAGCAATCCATCCCTCAGAAG
The DNA here is from genome assembly GCA_036346145.1 of Olyra latifolia. Taxonomy (NCBI): domain Eukaryota; kingdom Viridiplantae; phylum Streptophyta; class Magnoliopsida; order Poales; family Poaceae; genus Olyra; species Olyra latifolia. The sequence goes on along the minus strand of CM070528.1, from coordinate 4,224,832 downwards.
CAAACCAGGGTTCTCCGCGTCCTCATTTTTTACTCCCTAGGCATCTTTAGCCACGTTTCTAAATTTGGATCTTTATATCCTCTTCTCCAAACCACTATTTCTTCTCTATATTTCCATCGTCTCCAGTACAGTCTCCATCCTCGAAAAGATATAGAGATAGAAGAGAGAATTTCTAAGTATAGAGACTTGGAGAGAGAATTTCTAAATTTAGGGATTGACATAGAGACTGTACTGGAGTAATATAAGAATTGAGAGTCTCTAAATATAGAGAATTTTTTTAGAGACCCTGCTAGACATACTCTAATATATCCATCCCTATCACTATTCAGTTCCCTGTATCAAAATCATCTCCAATAGTAATCCCTATATCCCATTCTCTATCTTCTCTCACCTATATTCTATTCTTAAATTGTAACCGCCGTATGAATCGTCGTATATTCGTAGTGTATTTTTTGACGCTAATAATATGTCAATCCACTGTGTAATCTTAATTTAATAGATCCTACGTCCAATAATGCAAACTAAAATTAAACCAGAAATTGGCCTTTTGATTTCTTTCCTATTTTCTAAATTTTCACTCTATTTTCCTTTTTTCCTTTTTCCTCTCATTTCCCTCTCTACTCTTTCTTTTTTTTCCCTCTGTTTCTACCTACGTGCACGCTTTCCCTTCAGCCCCCTCTTACTCGTCCCCCTTCCTCTCCAACTATGAAACCCTAGATCTTGCCATCGCAGCTCCTCATGTGGGCATCCTCGTGGTGGCCCCGATTCAGCTTCGGCTCCGACTACTCAACGACGTCCTCACTGGTCTCCATACGCCGCCTATGCAAGCCATACGCCTCTAGATCTCGCCACCGCCCTTTCTTTGCGCGGGTGTCCTCGTGGTGGCCCTGACCCGGCTTTGGCTCCGACTGCTTGACGACGTCCTCACTAGTCTCCATGTGGCGCCTGCTTAAGCCCTACCGAAGCCCCGTCTGCTCGTGTTTGCCATAGGCATGGTCGTCGTCGGTCCCACACTGCTAGCGCACCTCTGCGCTGCCGCCGGAGCTTCTCCCTCCCATCCTGGTTATTTGTCCACGACCTACACTGCTAGCTATTCGTCCACGACCTATGTCGCTGAAGTTTCCTCACGGGGGGCGCGGAAAAAGACAATGATTGTTAGAGAGGCGATGCACAGTGAATGGAGAATCTGTGGTGGCACTATAAATTTGGGGAGCCGAACGCTCGCTTCCAATATTGTATCTCAACATAGCAAGTTTACTAGGCATGGTTGTTGTCCAATGAAATTCCTATTTTGCTACAGTGTTAGGCGCAGGAGGGAATAGGGTTGGGTATGTTCTCAGACTTTCCGGGAAGAGGGTTTTTGGCGACAAAAGCCATGTGATTCCATGCACATTTAGGGCATCTTCAACCGTCCTTCTAAATTCTTCCCTCTAAAACATTATTAGCGTCCCCTCTATCCATTTCTCCAAACTTCCTTCACATTTTATACTATACTCTAAAAGATTCCTTCTCTCCGATAGCTACTCTATTCTAAAAAAGTCAGAACTACGGTGATTTAGAGGACCGCTGAAGGCGCTCTTACCGATTAGTTCACGGGGAAAAGAGTATACGAGGATATATGATTCTTGCTATTTCTCTTGTCATGTCACGGGGAAAAGAAGGAAACAGCTTTTGCAAAACCACTGGCTGTGGCTGCCTCGAGACAACAGGAACGCCACAGTTTTTTTGTTAATATCCAACTATTATTATTGTACTTTTTTTTGAGAAATGATATTATTATTGTACTCCCAAATGGTCCTGGTACGAACGTTGTGTCTCGTCGTCGCACGCCTTTTCATGAAAGAAATTGCATGGAGGAAATAGACTAGCGGCGATGGCGGTGGGGTAGGAAAGAAAGCAACGCCCCGGACATACGGAAAGGCGTAAGCAGCTCCGTCGCTCGACGTGATCACGTCGGCGCGAGAACGTCGCACGCCAGGAGGCCCAGCCGCCCAGGGCAGGCAGGTCGGCAGGGGCCAGGGAGACGCTTTCGTGGAGACGCTGGGACTGGGAATGCCCAAGTTTGATTAAAACCCAAACATCAACAAACTTTCTATGCACTTGTTTGATTCATCCTCGCAGCTTAGACATGGTTTGAAGTAGCTTGTCTGAAGTATAAAGCCATATCTAAAAGCTCTTAAAAAATAATATAGATGAAGCGGATTAGTTTTGAGAAATAAATTCAAGAAACTATCAACGTCTATATTACTATTTAGATCAGTCACTCTGAACATACTTTTTGTCGTGCTATATTTTCTAACTAATGGAAACTACACGTAATTAACTTATTTTTGTGCTGACTTTTGGTTATGATGTGGCCTCCAAATTCAAGACACTTTATATGACTTGCTGTACTTGAGTAAGAAGATTGTGGCAAATGTTAGCATCCTTAGTATCTCAATCAAACATGTTTACTCCAACAGGGATGTTCCTTATAACTTGTTACTCGAGATTTGTTTGTTTATCTTCTTATTTATTTATCTTTCTATTTTAAAACAGACATTTTGGTATATTTAGTCTTTTTTAATAAATATCTCAAATGCGTGTTTCAAAGTTCTAAACAACAGGTCAAGTTTTTGAAGCTGCTTCAGGAAACTATTTGCCAATAGGCTGAACTTTCGGAACTTCTCAAAACAGTTTGTTGAGTCCGATCCGTTTTGTTGAGCTTTTTTTTAGTTGTAAGACGCGCCTTCGAGATAAAAAAGACTCAAAATATGAGAGCGGCTATGTTTTCGAAGCCATATGTAAGTTTAAGCAAATAAACCCTGAAAAACACGCCTTACCTAAACTTTAAACTACAAGGGCTTTCAAAAGCGGGAGCTTTTGGTTCCATTTAGTTTTAAGAGCTCTAACAAGCAATTACGAGATTTTAGGGGGAAAAAAGCTTGGAGAAGCAAGAAGTTTGCTTTTAGAAACAGATATGGATCATGATTGCCACTCTGATAGTCGTTTGAATTGGATTGATTTCTCCATGTGATTTTCTCTCTCTATCTGTGATGACAAATGCTAATCATCAACATTATGAACACGTATTGTCTAAACAGTAAAAATTACAAGAAATAGAACCATCGATACTCCATATAACAGTAATCGATTCTCATACGAGTCATAAATACACATGAGTAACGATTACATTAAATTTGAATCAATCTAGTCTTACTCCGCAGAAGGAAGGATTATACCAAAAATATAGCTCATTGACTCATTGTTCCAATAGAACTCAACTTTATGCCATTTCCAACCGTGTCCCGTTACGGGCCACGTTTCCGTCACGAAGGATTCTCGTTTCCTTTAACTTCTAATAGATTCTACCGTTTTTAGAAAAGATTCTATTTTCTATTTTCTTTAAGAAGGGATTCTTTTTTTCTCTATATTATTTCCTATGAAGGGATGGTGTTAGAGATGATGAAAATAAAGAGAACAAATATGGAGAAAGGAGCGGCAAAAAAAAAGAGAAAATTGTTGACGAAGGCGGTCAACCTCTCCCGGAATAACAGTTAACAGGTGCACCTAGATCACGCATGATGAGTAGTGCGTACATTTGCTGCTTGTACGCGTAGCAAATACAGGCAGCAAAAGATCACGCATGATGGGTGCACCTAGACGCTAACGGCGACGGCTTAACGGCCACCAAACCAGTGCAGCAAACGGCGTCATCCTCCTCGATATCTCCGCGGCGCCGTCCCTTCTGGGCCCACCTTGCTTTCCCCGTAATTGCGTGGTGGGGACGGACTCCGCAACCGCCTCAATCCCCACACGGTACTCTTCCCATCCTCCCCTCCACCAATAAATTCCCACCCCCGCCTCGCCTCCTCCCCACACAGTCATCCAATCCCTCAAAAAAAAAAAAATCTTCAAGCGATCAACGCGGAGGCTCTCCCGATCCACCTCTCAAGGTAACGCGAGTTTCCGATCGGGCTTTGCCTTTCCCTCGCTTTCGTGCTCTATGATCTGTATTGGCGAGTAGATTGCGTGGATTCGCGGCTCGTGTTCTATGATCCTTGGTTGGTGCGTATACTATTACTGCGTAGATTTTTGAACGCTGATGAGTAGTGCTTACATTTGCTGTTTGTGATGACGAAACTTGCTGCTTCGCATGTTGGATTTCGCGGGTTTTGAGGTGAGACCTTGTGTTTAGGTCCTCGTTCTCTGTGTGTCGCGCTAGGATTGCTATCTGATCGGCCGATTCATGTGAGTTTAGTTCCTTTTTTGTGTTGATCCGTGATCCGTGTGATGGCGCATGAATACTTCCTCTGGTTATAGTTGATTCGGTCCATCTAGGTGGTATCCAGGTTGATTGTCTCAGATTGTTGTTTAATCTGATTAGTTTTCTCATAGATATCTGGTTCCATATACGCCTATGCTCGATCCTATAACAAATACATGTGCCATCTTGATTAGAATAGACTTCTACTAGTTCTGAATCGGATATCTGTTTGTAGTTCTTATTTACTCAATTATGTAGACCGTAGTAGTTTCAGTTTGTCCTAAGAAGTTCATTGCTGGTTCAGATTTCAGCATCTAGTGGCCTAATAATTCCATGTATTGTCTGATGTCCTTGGAAATTTTTATTCGTGGTAGCTTATTATTCCTTCGTCACATAGCGACCTTTTATTTCCATGTATTGTCTGATTGTCCTTGAAAATTTTGTGTATGAAATGATGGGTTCAATTTCTTCCTAAGATGTTAGTTGGTTCAGATTTCAGCACCGTAGTGGCCTAATAATTCCATGTATTGTAAATTGTTATTCTTGATAGCTTACTCTGGATTTATTTATTATGTGTGTACAGATGCAGATCTTTGTGAAAACCCTCACCGGAAAGACCATCACCCTCGAGGTCGAGTCCTCGGACACCATTGACAACGTGAAGGCTAAGATCCAGGACAAGGAGGGTATCCCCCCGGACCAGCAGCGCCTCATCTTTGCGGGCAAGCAGCTCGAGGACGGCCGCACCCTTGCCGACTACAACATCCAGAAGGAGTCGACCCTCCACCTGGTACTCAGGCTTAGGGGAGGCATGCAGATCTTCGTGAAGACCCTCACTGGCAAGACCATCACGCTTGAGGTTGAGTCCTCAGACACCATCGACAACGTGAAGGCGAAGATCCAGGACAAGGAGGGAATCCCCCCGGACCAGCAGCGTCTCATCTTCGCCGGCAAGCAGCTCGAGGACGGCCGCACCCTTGCCGACTACAACATCCAGAAGGAGTCGACACTCCACCTCGTGCTCAGGCTCAGGGGTGGCATGCAGATCTTCGTCAAGACCCTCACCGGCAAGACCATCACGCTTGAGGTTGAGTCCTCGGACACGATCGACAACGTGAAGGCGAAGATCCAGGACAAGGAGGGAATCCCCCCGGACCAGCAGCGTCTCATCTTCGCCGGCAAGCAGCTCGAGGACGGCCGCACCCTTGCTGACTACAACATCCAGAAGGAGTCGACACTCCACCTCGTGCTCAGGCTCAGGGGTGGCATGCAGATCTTCGTCAAGACCCTTACTGGCAAGACCATCACACTTGAGGTGGAGTCCTCCGACACGATCGACAACGTGAAGGCGAAGATTCAGGACAAGGAGGGAATCCCCCCAGACCAGCAGCGTCTCATCTTCGCCGGCAAGCAGCTTGAGGATGGCCGCACCCTGGCAGACTACAACATCCAGAAGGAGTCGACCCTTCACCTGGTGCTCCGCCTCCGTGGTGGTATGCAGATCTTTGTGAAGACCTTGACCGGCAAGACCATAACCCTGGAGGTTGAGTCGTCCGATACCATTGACAACGTGAAGGCGAAGATCCAGGACAAGGAGGGTATCCCCCCGGACCAGCAGCGTTTGATCTTTGCCGGCAAGCAGCTTGAGGATGGCCGCACCCTTGCGGATTACAACATCCAGAAGGAGTCTACCCTTCACTTGGTGCTCCGCCTCCGTGGTGGCCAGTAAGTCTTTGGGCCATATGGAGCTGCTGCTGTCCCTCGGTTCACAAGTCTGATGCCTGTCTCTCCAGTGTCCCCCAATGGAGTCGTCACTTTGTCTGGTCCGTGTCCTTTGCATTGTGTCTGCTCGATGTTTCTGTAACGTGAGTACTGTCATGTTTGGTATTGTCTGGAAACGTTTGTTGCTATGTTGCAGCTCAGATTCTCAGAACTAATATTAATAAGTGAACCTTGAACTCGTTGCAATTTATCTGTTTCTAGTTTGTGTTTATGTTTCGGTTTACTTTTCTCACATCTGATTTTGGAATTATTTTTTCTTTATGTTATTTGACTTCTCAGATCTGATTTTGGAATAATTTTGCTTTATGTTACTTGACTCGCGCTTTTCTGCTAATCTTGTTTAAAGCCGTAGCTTTTGCTGTAGCATGTGATGTGTTTTGGGTGGTCTTTGATGTATCCACTGGATTTGATGTATTTGGTTGACTTCTGATCTGTAGCCTGTATTATATGTGATTTTGGAAGGCTTCTGATCTAGGATCGTTTAATCCCGTTGCTTATGCTCCAGCATCTGATGTGTGATCTTGGAGTCTGGATTGTCCTGGTGGGCCGGCCTTTTCACTGTACTGGAGTAGTTCTTCACTTGCGAGAAGGTGGCCGCGTGTTGCGCGAGCTGTGCGATTTGTATGCTTAAGCTATACATATTTCTGGAATTCGATTTGTATGCTTCAGCTTCCATACATATTTCTGGAAGTGGCTGATTTGTTTCAAGCAAATTTTGTGCGGAACTGCTACCAGTTACAAATCAAGTATTATCATTTGTATTTGTATTTATTTATTGGGAAAGAATCAATAAAATAGCTAGGAATCGCAATGCAACGAAGTAATCGCTGGACGGGACGAAGACAAAGATGTGAAGTTCGGATGGTGCTCTAGATTAGTAGAGTTCTAGATGCGATGCGAAGTTCAGATGGTGCTCGGGATTTAGTAGAGTTCTAGATGTGAAGAGAAGTTCAGATGGTGCTCGAGATTAGTAGGGTTTGAGGCCACTTAACGAGGCAGCTCGCGTGCGTGAGCTAGCGCAATCCTCTGTCTTGATGGTTATCTTTTAAATTTTTTTTTGACCGATTCTGCGCAAATCCTCGTCTTGATAGTTGTCTTTTAATTTTTTTTTTTACCGGTTCTGGATATACACATTCCTCTGATTTGTTTTTGGTTTTAGTCACCCAATATCGCACGTTAATAAGTCTAAAACTACACCTTTTGTAATGTACAATTTTAGCACAGTTATACTACAAATTTTAGTTTATTTGTTTTATTTTTTTTGTTTTGTATTATTTGTATTTTCTAGGTGGTTCATCAAAACTAAACCTTTTGGCTAGACATTTTTTGGTTTTATTTTGTAGAGGTTCACCAAGATTAAATCTTTGTTTAAACCATATTGTTTATTCTGTATATCTTTTATTGTGGCTGCATTCGACTGTTATTTGCATCTCATATCAGTCATAGACATTTTTTTTGAAAGACATATCAGTCAACATTGATCACCGTTGGTTAGGCTTTCAGATTGCTTCCGAGTTTTGGTTCTTGTTTACTCTTTACTTTATAAAGCGGGCACACATATAGTTAATGGGTCGACTTTTTTTTAAGTCACAAAATTGCACTCCTTATTGATGTGCAATTTAGTATAGTTATATTGTAATTTTTAGTTTATGTTTTTTGTGTTTTATAGGGGTTAATCAAAGTTAAATCTTTTGTCTAGTCTATAATTTTTTTTTTCTTGTTCTTCTGTATTTTGTTTTTTGGATTTTGAATGAGCATCGTACGAATCAAAAGGGATGGATCAATGTTGTACGCGCCCTGCTCGTCCGCAGGACCCATGCACATGTATGCGTGAGCTTAATGCTATGACGATCTCTTTCCTTAATTATTATCATGCTATCACTTATAGGACTAGTTCCTTTTGCTGATTATTTTGCCCGACCATCATTAGCATCTAGATAGCTGGTCTCCATTTACAAAGTCCATTACGGAGTAAGTTACACGTAGCGTGCGTGGCATTGGCGCATTGCCGAGTTGAACGTGGATGTCATATGTGTCTCCACAGCAGCAGCGCGTAGCAGGGCATGGACTGAAATCTGACAACGTTTTCAGTCGTTTTAAGGCGTCCACCGCCTACCGCGTGCGGGGCATCGTGCACCCCGTTTTGCCCGGCCCAACTCACCTCGTCGGTTCGTACTTCGTACTGGCCGAGTGGCCTTTTGTTCCCAGTTGTATGCGAGCTGCTGCAGCTAAGGGTGGAACCGAGCCGAGCCTGAGCGAGCCAGGCCTGTTCGGGCTCGAGCTTGTTTAGCGAGCGAGCTGGCTCGGCTCGGCTCGCTCGGATCACCGAGCTAGAAAGCTTGCTCAGCTCGGGCTCGGTAAAGCTCGCGAGCAGCTCGGCTCGGCTCGCTAGCTCGTTAATCATTTAAATCATTCACACCAACCATTCATATCAATTCATCCATTCATACAAATCATAGCAACCATTCATATCAGTCCATAGCAACCATTCATATCATTCATAGCAAAAAGCAACCATTCATATTAATTCATAGCAACCATTCATATCAATTCATCCATTCATACCAATCATAGCAACCATTCAGCACCCATTCACCATTCATATCAATTCATCTAACAATTGCAGGCAGCATCAAAGCAAAAATATAACAAGTTAGCAACCATTACAAGTAGTAACTATTACAAGTTTATAGCCTTTACAAGTAGCAACCATTACAAGTAGCAACTATCACAAGCAAAAGTGGATGCCATTATGAACACAACTCTGGAAGGCAGCAACCATCATTGGAGACTTGAACAAGTGGTGAAGTAGATAACCATCTCTGCAAGCATAACGACAAATCAGAATGTAAAAAGGAGAACTATGAAAATATACAATTGCCTCTTACCAGTTGCTGCTGACAACACTATTAACCAGATTTATAGTGGCAACGGGCAACACTTCTTTGTCCCATGTCTTACAACAACCTTGTGCCTTCCTCCACGACCATGAGATGGGGTGACGGCAGTTGTGCTTGAGGGCGCAGCTTCCCCAACCCCAGGGCCGGCGGACCCCGAGGCCCCAGATCGAGAGGCGACGGCGCTGTTGATGTACGGCTCGGCGCTGCTGGCAGTTGGAGTTTGTTGTCGCGGAGGCGGATCTAAAGCCGGCGTCGTCGTGCCACTGGTGCCGGCCGTGGTTGACGTCGGCGGCGGCGGCGGCGGCGCACCAACAGGAGGCGGAACAATAGGAGGAGGAGGAGGGCTTTGGCTACTACCCATTGAGGTTTTGAGGTGAGGCGGGGCGGGTAGGGGATGGACGGGCCGTCGTGCGTGGAGCAGCAACAGCAACGGCAGGGCTGGGGACCTGGGGTTGGGGTCGGGGAATGGGCGAATGGTTGCGAATGAATGGGGATGGAAGGAATTCGGTGGACACAAAGAACGGATCATGTCATTCGTGTGGGTGGGGGCCTGGGGGCCTGGGACACTGCCGCTGGGCGTCTGGGCTACTACTGGACTGGAGTACGTGGGCTAGGGCGCTGGGCTACTGCCTACTGGGTGTCTGGGCCATGGCCCATGGCTTCATCTCAAACGAGCCACGAGCGAGCTGTGAGCGAGCTAGCTTCGGCTCGGCTCGTGCTCGTTTTGGAGACGAGCTAGAAAATGTTTTCGGCTCGTGCTCATTTAGAAACGATTCGAGCCCGAGCCCGAGCTTTTTCCGAGCCGAGCCCGAGCTGCTCGCGAGCCACGAGCTAAAGTTCTAGCCCTACTAGCATGGTCCTATATGCCACTGTTGAAAATTTATCCTTTTTGTTTAAGCTATGCAAATATACTGAAAAATCCTCAAAAAATCACAGTTTATTAGATATACAATATTTTCTATCTATAAATATTTTTGGTATTTTTACAAAAGTTTTATGTTAAATTCACACTTAAAAATGTTTTAAACATAAAATATTTATCTAAAAATACTAAAAAATTATACATTCAACTTGTTGCATACTTAATAACTCTGTTTTTTAAATATTCTTAAAATGTTTATGTAGTTTAAGGAAAAAAGATAACTTTTCGCAAATGGCACATATGCCAATAATTGAACAATTACAATGGCATAGAAGAGATAAGCCTCTAAATGATGGCATGTAGGGTATTAAGCAGCTCTATAATGGCATATATAAGGTATTTTCCTTAAAAAAAATCCAATTCCTGTTGAATGCCACTGCTAAGTTGATTTTATTAGAAATATGCCATTGTGAACTTTTTTACCCCTCTATCCACTTGGAATTTATCCTTGCTACACCTTTTTCTCACTCATCCTCTTTCTCTTTTTCTCTCTCAAATTTCTAATGAGTTCCTCGTTCTCCTGTGAGCTCCTCCCTCTCCGATGACCAGCGACCTCTCCGTTGTCAAGCCCAACCTCTGCCTCCCACCTTCGTCTCCTCAAGCCCTAACCCACCCAAAGGTGGAGGGGATCCCCATGGCTAGTAGCAGCGGTCCTACTTCCAATAAGGTGGTCAAATCTATCTGTCGACGGTTAGGAGTACGGAACTCCCGCGTGTCGAGCTTACTTGATGAGCGTAAGGATCAACCGGCCTCTTCCTGCAGCCTCAGAGTCATTCGAGAGGGCGAACGCGATCAGACAACCGTGAATGTGAGAGAGGAGGATTTTAACCTGGTTCGGGCCCCTCAAGGGGAGGTAATAGCCCTACGTCCAGTGATCTGTATTCAAGAGAGCACAGGAGAAAATTACAACAACACTCTCGAGCCTCCTTAGCAAGGGAAGCTCGGGCTTCTCGGGAGGGATGAAACGAAGGCTTTGGCTTGCTATCTGCCTGTCCGAAGCTCTTGCGTGTGCGTATCTATGCTAGAAGAACTGAACTGTTTTACGTACAGCCATGCGACTTATTTATAGATGGGTGTGAACCCTATACTAATGAGTACACAGTTGAATATCCAGCGGTCCGAAGCCTGTCTTCAGAGGTGTCGTGCGGGAACAGTCCTGACTGTCATATGTGATGACGGAAAAGCCAAACGGGAACAGTAGAACAAGACCCGGGCAGGTTGCCACGGTCTCCGATACGGTCGACAGGACTTAATAGTCGTGGGGTGTCAGAATCATTTATTACAGGGGGAGGAAAGCAAGGTGCATGTACCCGGTGTTTAGCCGGGCAGAGGAATGGTTTGTCCTTTCCCCAAGCAAGATAGAGACTTGCTCGGGTCCCGAGCAAGGACGGCTTTCTCGGGGAGGTATTCGGGGTCGAGCCGCAAGAAAACCGGTGGAGACCGAAAATGCCTTCCATTTCGTCACTATCTTTAATTCACTTGCAACCATCGCTTTAGCAATGGAAGCTTGTGGCAGCGATGTGGCTTACACCCAATGCTAAGGGCCCAAGCTCACTGATCGATGGGAGGCATAGTTTTTTAAAACAGGACTGGTCATCGAATTGGTCTAGGCTTCGATTCACGGTTCGTCGGTTCAACCGCCGGTTGAACCGATTCAATAATATAAACCAAACCCCAAATTCTAAATTCCCAACTAACCCACTCCAACCCAATTTATAGCCTATTTTAGGCCCACAAACTGCAGCCCACCTCGCTGGCCCACTTATTCTCTAACTCTCTCACCAATTCAACACAATATAACCCTAACCTGCCTACCAACACCACGACACCACTCTACTGCCGCAGTTGCCTCCCGGCTTCTACCCACCATCGTCTCCTTCAAAGGCTCCCAACTCCCACCAGCCACCCAATGCCACTCCTCCCTGTCAACCCTCCCCTCCCCCACCACCACGCTTTTGTCGCCCTCCCCTTGCCTCGATGCCATGCTGCCGTCCGGTCCTCTCCACCTGATGCTGACGCCATCGCCCCTTATCCCACGTGGTCATGTCGTCCTCCCTTGTCCCTATGGTCATGTTGCCGCCATTCTCTCCTTCTCCTCGACACCGGCGTCACCGTCCTTCCCCATCAACCGGTTCACTCCTAGCCGACTGGTTCAAAAGTTCGGTGAAAACCGATTGGTTCTACGGTTTTTCCGGTTCGATTGCACAGATGGTCCAAGAAGCAAACCGAAACGGCTAAGTTGTTAGCTCTATTTTTTGGTTAAACTAGTGGCCAAGTCCAGCTTTTAAAACTATGATGGAAGGAGAGGAGGAGAAAGGGAGCTTGACGAGTGTGGTCGTCAATATGGTAGAGCTCAGCAAAAACGGAAGGAAAATGGGAGGAAGAAGATGGGGTAGGGGTATTTGTGTCCAAAAATGTTCGTAATGGCATATTTCAAAGCAAATCAACTTAGCAATGGCATGCAACTATCCAAGAGGTTTCGGACTTTTTAACGTCACAGATCGAAATTGGTCACTTTATAGTAGCATGTGTCTAATTAATCCTTCAAGAAACTATTTGGAGAAGCGAAAAACCTGGATTTTAGAACCAGACGCAGATTATGGATGCGGCTATGAGAATTGAATCGACTAATATCGGCTGAAAATTGTTTTTTTTTCAAGGGTTTTTATTTTAAATTAAGTTGTTTGAATTGGGTAATTCTCCATGCGATTTTTCCTATTCATCCAAGATGACAAAATCGTCAATATTGTGAACCATGTTGGCTCAAAAAGTAAAATTGCAAGAAATCGAACTATTCTATCGATATTTGCCCGTAACAGTAATCGATTTTCATAAATCATGTCATCATAAAACACATGTGAGCATTGCGTACATTTGGATCAATCTAGTCTTACCAGGAAAAGTTAAGGATTATAGCATTTTAAAATATATATGCTCAGTGTCCCGATAGAAGTAGAACTCTACAAACACAGCGGTCATCCGCAGGGGAAATTTTTTTTGTCAAACTCGTAGGACGTGTAGGTATCTCCACCGCGCCGCGTCGCTTGGGCCTGTCATCTTCGACCATTTCCTTTTCATTTGTTTCCTTTCCCGTTTAATTTCTCCCTTAAATTCGTCCTCTTTATTTTCTGTTCTTTTTATTTTTTATTATCTCTAACCACGGTTTTTTCGAAAAAATCCTTTCTAAATAGAATAGAAAAGAGTTGAAGAGTTAGAAAAAAATTCGTTTGCGACTGAAACGTGTCCCGCGAGAACATGGTTCCGTGTCCCGCGACGGGACATGGTTCTAGATGGCCTTACGTGGTGCGGACGGACTCGATCTCCTGACGGGTCCGGCCGCCCGGTGCCGGACGGCGGCCTCTCCTCACCAGTATAAATACCCACCCCGTCCTCGTTCCCTCCCTGCACATCCATCCAATCCCCCTCGAATCGAACACAATCCCCCAAACAAAAAAATCTCCGAGCGATCGACGCGAACGCCCTTCTGATCCTCTCAAGGTACCCGAATTTCCGACCGATCGACTTTGCCTTGCCCTCCTGTTCGCTTCAGTTGATGAGTATATGATGCGTGGACTCGACTTTGCCTTCTCCTCCTGTTCGTGTTCTATGATCATGATATGTAGTTGGCGAGTAGATTTCGTGGATTCGCGGTTCGTCTTCTATGATCTGTAGTTGGTGAGTACACTGCGTAGATTTTGCTGTTCGTGATATATGATCTGTTATATGTGGTTGATGAGTAGTTCGTAGGTTTGCGGTTTGAGATGACGGGACTTGCTGTTTCGCATGTTGGATTTGCGGGTTTTGAGATGAGGCCGTGTGTTCAAATCCGTGTTGCTCGCTATGGTTGTTCCGATCTAGCTGTGCGCGCTAGGGTACCTGATCGGCCGATTCGTGCGGGTGTAGTTCGTTTTTTCATCCGCGTGATGGTGCATAAATACTTCCTCTGATTATAGTTGATTCGGTTCATTTTCTCAAGTTTTCTTGTTCCATAGTTCTTGAGTTTGCATCCTATCTAGATTAGATTAGATTTGCTAGTAGTTTCTGAATCGAATGCGTGCGTAAATTGTTGTTTATTTTGATTAGTTTTCTCATAAATTTCTGGTAGTTAAATTTTGCATCTTAGATTAGATTAGATTTGCAAGTACTTTCTAAATTGGATGCTTTGGTTAGTCATTTGTTTCGATCTCTTCTTTCTAAGATGCATCTTTTCTCATAAACATGCCGCAAGTCATTTGTAGGTCTATATTCATCACATAGTTGCCTTTTATTTCCATGTATTGTCTGATTTCCCTGAAATTTTTTGTTCATGACATGCTAGTTTCAATTCTAAGATAAGATGTTTGTTGTTGGTTCATATTTCAGCACCTAGTGCCATGTATCGTCCCATTTTCTTGATTCTTTTTCTTGACATGCTAGTTTTGTTGTTGGTCCATATTTCAGCACCTAGTGCCAAATAATTCCATGTGTTGTTTGATGTCCTTGGAAACTTACTCTGGGTTTATTATTCTGTGCGTGTACAGATGCAGATCTTTGTGAAAACCCTCACTGGCAAGACCATCACGCTTGAGGTTGAGTCCTCGGACACCATTGACAACGTCAAGGCTAAGATTCAGGACAAGGAGGGTCTCCCTCCAGATCAGCAGCGCCTTATTTTCGCCGGCAAGCAGCTGGAGGACGGCCGCACCCTTGCCGACTACAACATCCAGAAGGAGTCGACCCTCCACCTGGTGCTCAGGCTCAGGGGAGGCATGCAGATTTTTGTCAAGACCCTCACTGGCAAGACCATCACGCTTGAGGTCGAGTCTTCGGACACGATCGACAACGTGAAGGCGAAGATCCAGGACAAGGAGGGCATCCCCCCGGACCAGCAACGTCTCATCTTCGCCGGCAAGCAACTGGACGACGGCCGCACCCTTGCCGACTACAACATCCAGAAGGAGTCGACCCTCCACCTTGTGCTCAGGCTCAGGGGTGGCATGCAGATCTTCGTCAAGACCCTCACTGGCAAGACCATCACGCTTGAGGTCGAGTCCTCTGACACGATCGACAATGTGAAGGCGAAGATCCAGGACAAGGAGGGAATTTCCCAAGACCAGCAGCGTCTCATCTTCGCTGGCAAGCAGCTTGAGGATGGCCGCACCCTGGCAGATTACAACATCCAGAAGGAGTCGACCCTTCACCTGGTGCTGCGCCTCCGTGGTGGTATGCAGATCTTCGTGAAGACCTTGACCGGCAAGACCATAACCCTGGAGGTTGAGTCGTCCGATACCATTGACAACGTGAAGGCGAAGATCCAGGACAAGGAGGGCATCCCCCCGGACCAGCAGCGTTTGATCTTTGCCGGCAAGCAGCTTGATGATGGCCGCACCTTGGCGGATTACAACATCCAGAAGGAGTCTACCCTTCACTTGGTGCTCCGTCTTCGTGGTGGTCAGTAAGTCTTTGGGCCATGGAGCTGCTGCAGTCCCTTGGTTACTTTGGGCCATGGAGCTGCTGCAGTCCCTTGGTTACTAGTCTGATGCCTGTGTCTCCGGTGTCCAATGGAGTTGTCAGTTGGTCCGTGTCCTTTGAGTCGTGTCAGAACGTGAGTCCTGCTGTCATGTTTGGTAGTGTGTGGAAACGTTTGCAGCTGTGTAGCAGCTCAAACTATTATGAATAAGTGAGCCCTGAACTTGTATGTGCAACTTATCTGTTTCTATTGTGTTTTATTTTGTGTTATGTTTCGGTCTACTACTCTCATTATCTCATAACTGATTTTGGAATACTTTTGCTTTATGTTAATTTATCAGATCTGATTTTGAAATAATTTTGCTTTATGTTGCTTGAGTTGCTTTTATCTGCTTTTCTTGTTTAAGGCCTTGGCTTTTGCTCTAGTATCTGATTTGAGTTTTGGGTAGATTTATGATCTTGGGAGTTTAATCTTTAGTCGCTCCTATCTGCTTTTCTTTTTAAAGCTTTGGTTTTTGCTCTAGTATCTGATATGTTTTGGGTAGATTTATGATCTTGGGAGTTTAATCTACTGAATTTGATGTGTTTTTGGAAGACTTCTGATCCAGTGTTTTGGACGACTTTCTATCTTTTTGAGTCTGGATTGGTGTGGGCTGGTCTTTTAACCACTAGAGTAGTGCTGGTCTTTTAACCACTAGACTAGAGTAGTTTCACTGGCGAAGGTGTTCTCTACCTCTACCGTATGGTACGCTCGCGTGACGTTTGAGCTGTGCGATTTGAATGATTCAGCTTCCAGTTATATTTCTGGAAGTTTGCTTGTTCATGTGATCGGTTTGAAGTAGATTTTGTATCCTTCAAGCAGATTTTGTATCCTCCGCTCCATGTCCCTCTCCATGTCGAAGTACCACATGACCGTCTTAGCAACATTGTGCACCTAGAAATATAAAAACATGACCCGACAACTAGGTGGAGGTCAGTCGGTAGAAAACAACCCGACCTAATAACCAGAAGGTGGTCAACCGGATGGAAGTCATGTCGGGTCCTCGGTTCTAGTCAGGTAAGGTCTGGGTCAGCTCTTGACCCACCCCGGCCACAACGTTAGTACTACTACTAAATCCCTCTCTCTCTCACTCTTTCTTTGATCTCAGTCGCATTGCGGCTAGTGTTGGCTAGCGCCGTGCCATGGCGAATCGAGCCTCAACTTCCTCCTCGGACGGTTGTGGAGAAAGTCTCTTGTCCAACATCTCAACAGCAGAGGTGGCGAATTGAGACGAGCTGGAGCCCTGGATCTAGATGGCAAGCTCCTCTTCCTTCTTCCTCCTTCCTAACCCTTCCTCCTCCTTCCCAACCCGGGCGACGACTTCCTCTCCTACGGCCCAGGTCAACTCCTCTCTCTCCTCGAATCTCCTTTTCACCTCCTCTCCTCGGGTCTGGGCAAGCTAGGGCAATGGTGGGTTGGGTCGGGTTTCTAGCCCGAGTGGCCTTTGTTCTCAGCAGTATGCGCACTGCTGCAGCCACCATGGGCTCCACCGGTGCAGTCCTTGTGTATGAATCCAATAAATGGAAACTCAGTTCACATATGCCTTCACTTCTATAGGTGTCGCGCCGGTGGTCGTCACAATGGCCCAAGCGAACAGTGTGATGGTCATAGACCGGCGTGGAGAGGAGATCTAGCTTCTCTTTATTCTTACGAATAGAATTGGCTTCTTATTTTTAATGGAATGAAATAAATATTTATGCTTTTTGACATAGAACCCCCAACATAGGATATGAATAGTCTTTTCCAATGCGATAAAATAAGACGACATTGTGTCTATTTTTCTTTGCTAAAGGGGTATTTCCATGGGTTTGCCTTTGTATCGTGTTCATATTGTTGAATCGAATGACCTTCAGTGCATATAATGCGCACAACTCTTGTAACACCCTGGCCTAACCTAGGCCCAAGATGCTACTAACACCCTAAAAACTTCAAAATTTCGGCAGCACTTCCCCTAAAATCTAGACATCCACGTAGCAGACAAAAAGAGACAATTTATCACATATAACATAATATCATAGTTTGTACACACCCATCCACCATAACATCATATCTCAGACAATAGACCACATCGGGCACAAGCGTTGCCACCATGCAAGGCTATAACCAAAGCATCTTACCTTAGCCCCTAGGGCACAATGGAGACCACCATAGATAAGGATACCGTGACCACAACTCAACCACACAACAAGATAGCATTATTTCTAAAGTAGTCTGCTCCTACTTATTATTTAGGTAATTGATTGGTTGTTAGAAGTGGGGTGTTAGTGTGAAGCTACTTCCCGTGTGCCCATGCATGACAGCTTCACCTCTCACCTAAAAAAAACATAAGAAAACAAGCGTGAGTTCAACAACTCAACAAGTACATAATGAAATGATAAACACGAAATAATACCACATTTTTGTTGTTAAGCGTATTAATCCCATTCTACTGCTTATTTACTTGCTCAAGTAAACCTCTCGCTCACATTAGCATTATATGCACTCTATTTGCCCTAAAATTAGAATCACCAGAAAAGGTGTGCTTAAACAACCAGGTTCATAATTTCTCCTAATCTAACCCTTTATCACCACCTCAGGTTCCTTCCTAACATCTCAAAACTATGCCCTAACAGATACCTGACATATCCAGAACGAAAAACATGTCAAAGGAGGGTACGACCACCTACGCTTGACCAAAAGAGCGTAGTGTAGCTTAACAATTAAATAAGTCACCCACTCACCAAGACTCAGCAAGTCCATAAATAAACAAAAGGGGTAAAACAATTCGTATGACCATAAGTGTCCTACATCAAGACAATTTTGAACCGTCATCAATCTCAGCAAATACGCAATTAAACAAGAGATAAATATGAAAGAACATATAATTATAAAAGTGACATATCGGCACCAGCTCTGAACCATAGTCCATACTCCCATAATAATTCTGTCGCCACACTCACATGGTGCAATGCAGGATGCATCTTTACTCTGAGCTCATACCGGTATAGCAAGGGTTCACCCGTCGATGACACCCTTAATGCCCCGTCCTGTTTCATACGGGGTCCAAATATAACCTCCACTCCCGTGGAGTGCCTACTCCCGTAGGCCTGTGGACCCAAGTCATAGTCATATGGCTTTCTCACCGACCTGGCACAAGGCACTCCGGACTAGTCATATGACCATCTACCGACTTGGCCCGTGCACATGAATGCAAAATGATGCATGCCCACAATCGATCACATACCACGTTATCATCGAGCTTTAGCAAGCTTATTTCATCCACGTGATCCCATTCTCATGTTAACCATTAATATCAAATATCTAAGCAGTCATTAATAAGAACAAAGGATTGATTGGGGATGGGGTATCACACCGCGATCACCATCCCACTATGTACTTGCCTTTTTACCACATGAAGACACGTAGGCGTCATCCACGTGGCGCTTCCACCTATATTAAGTACACCACTCAGACACATAACCAAAGTAGAGCAAAACTAATGAATAACCACACATCAACCCTATGTGTTTCAATATACGATAGCCTAATCTTTTATTTACACTAATAGTTTGGACCCTGTGTACCAATTTCTTGTCTAACCAAACAGCATACTTGTTAAATTTTAGTATCTATTATTATACTACATGAAACTATCAAACCATACCATTTTCAGAATTATAAGGAATTAGTTAGCTTTATTTAGTTGTAAGAATAACCCAAATCCACCAATCTCTAGGTCTAAATATCACAATAAGATAACTAGGACGAGCTACAATGAACTATAGGGTAATCAACTTCCAGATACCATAACTTTTAAACTACTCATCCGATCTTCGCGTTCTACGACTCTATGGAAAGCTAAGATAGAAGCCTACAATTTTCATAATAGGACCGAGTCCTAATTCATGGCCTAGTTAAGTCAATTTCGGTGTTGATCCTACTGCATAAGCAATTCCTCCTTCTAGACTAAAAATTCAACTCTAGGGTTTCTACTTCTCACTAATTCTTCTCTAATCACAATATGAGAGGAATCAATTGCAAGAACAACCAATTAATTTAATACCTTCAAGTCAAGGGACAAACCCTAGTTCCTTCTTCTCTTCTTCCTTCCTAGCTGGAGGCTCCCCATTCTTCCCTTCCCTTCCTTCTCCTCCTCCTCTCCCCTTCTTTCCCTTCTCTTAGATGGTACCCGACACGCAAAGAGGCGCGGGCGCCGATTTAACGGGCGGCGGCAGCAGCCTGACAGAAGGGCTAAGGAGAGCGGCGGTTGGAGGAAACGGTGGAAGGCGGCGGTGGCAAGACGACGCGGGGCGAGGAACAGAGAGGATGGCGGCCGCGACGAGGCGAGGCGGCGAGGTGAGGCGACGACGAGGCGGCGAAGTCACCGGGCGCTGTGAGGACGATTTACGGCAACGAGACGGCGAGCACGCTGCTACGGAGGACGGCGGCGGCGAGGAGAGGCGACCGTCGACGACAGCTGTCGACGATTTGCGTCGGCAATATATTTTAGGGGACGATGCGAAAGATCACAACTACGATGGTAGCACAGGGAGCCGAATTTATACAGGTTCGGGCCCTCGCGGGGAGGTAATACCCTACTCCTGTGCTCGTGGATTGTATTATGGTGGATGATGATGATGATTGTGAGATGTGGAGTTGGATCTCTAACATACCGAACTAAGGGTCCCTGCCTCCCTTTATATAGTGGAAGGAGGTAAGGTTACAGATAAGTACGTATCCTAGTTGGTTATGGAAACTGTGGATAGAGATAGGAAGTCTATTTCTATCCTTTATTGCCGGGTACGTAATGTACCGGATTACAACTGTGCCTTCCTTGTGATACAAGTCGGGTTTTCATGCGGGGCAGGCCCGTCTTCTAGATAGTAGGCGTAACCCTGCTCCGTGAGGTGGTCCGCCTAATTTGTCTCCGTGAGATACCCGGGGACCATGTTATCCACAGCAGCGGCTAGGGTTGCGTGAGGCGAGCACGAGCAGGGGCGGCGAGGCAAGTCGGTGCTGAGAAAAGGCTGGGGCGTGGCCCCTCCCCGGAGTTGCCCTCACTGAATAGATCGTCCTTGGGCCGAGCCGGGTCGGGATTGGGCCGATGTGTTACAACTCTAGTTTCTGGTTGGACCGGCTCAATGGCTTTATATGAATTAGCGGTTTTTGATCCCTCTGATCCTGTTCTGGTTCCAATGTAGAGACAAGGTATGTTCGTCATTCCTTTTATGACTTGTTTAGGAATTACTAACTTGTGGGGTGGCTAGAGTATTTCAGGAGGAACTGTAACGAATACGGGTATTTGGAGTTATGAAGGCATGGCAGGTGCACGCCCCGTGGGGAGGAGCCACTAGGGCTGGGTAGAGTGGAGAGAAGGAGAGAGGAAAGGGAATAAGAAGGATTATAAATATGAATTTGAAATTTTTGAAAAGGTTTTTTTGCAACTTTGCATGAGAGGAGGTAGGGGCAACACACGGATCTCGAAGCGTGATCTGATGGCTACCACCACGTATGGAAGAGAATACGGTTGTGGAAAAACCGTGTTCTTTGTCGATGATTTAGCTATAACATCTAAATTGTACGACCAATTGACACTACAGCATACAATATTTGTGCGTGTACTCTTAAAATCCATAGTCACCGATGTAAGTTTGGGACAAATTTGTTTAGTTGCTTGCCACCCCATCCCCATCTTGCCATGGCCAACACCCCCTCCTCCTTCTCATGCCTCGTTTCTTCTTTGGCGGTGAGATCTGCAGCACAGTAGTGAGAAAGCAACGGCGGGGAGGAGCAGATGCCTTAGGTGGCGGCGCGTTCAAGAGAGGATGTGAAGGTGAGGGATAGAGGCTGAAGGCAATGGTGTGATGCTCATGGTGGCATGGTCAAGGTAGGATGCGGCGGTGAGAGGCGGAGGCCAGAGGGAGTGGCGGGGCCTATGGTGGCGTGATGGGGCGAAGATGTGGCACCGTTGAGCTTGTCATTGTCAGATTCAAATTTGCTGCCACCGGAACCCCCTCCCACATCATTTCTCGGGCCGGCTACCTTCCTCTCGCTCCAGCCACCACCCTCCCATGCCTTCTTCCCTTGCGGAGAAGAGGAGGTGGAGGGGAGCAACCACATCAATAGGGAAAGCAGCAATGTCAGTGTCAGGCCTTCTGCATCATTTCTCGCGCTGGCTACCTTCCTCTCGCCCCAACCACCACCCTCCCATGCCTTCTTTCCGCGCGGAGAAGAGAAGGTGGAGGGGAACAACCACATCAATAGAGAAAGCAGCAATGTTAGTGCGGGCCTTGCTGGTAGTGGCCAAGCCTTGTTGGTGTGCAGTTCAAAGTCACTGATGGGTGTCGGGTCCTCACTGGAGTCCAACATGAGAGGTCTCTATAAGCACCAACTGTAGGCTGCGTTGTTGTCTCGATCTCTCCTACCCATCCTCTCTCTTTGTGGAAGTGCCCATGGCAATGAAAAAATGGGATAGGAGAGAGGTAGAAGAAGGATAAGAGGAGAGATAGGCTGACGTGTGGGCCTAGATAATATGTTTTCTTACCGTGCTGCCAAGTATGATGAAAGTATGGCAAATATGCCTAGATGAAATGCCAAGTGACAATACCATTATTCAAAATAGGCTCGAGGGTTATTTGCTTCGGTTTTAAAGATTCACAGTTGAGAATACCTGACTTTATAGTTCAATGGGTTATGTAGGCAAAGTACCATAGTATATAGGGTGTAAAATAAACCTTTTCCTTCTTTTTAAAGTGGTACAACTTAGGACGCACACCACTCGTACCACGCTCACACCTCACACCACACACACCTGCGTATGTTCGATGCACACACAAAGCTAGATTAGAGGCCTATTAGCTTTCATTGAGATGCTAGGAATCTTGAACTTTAATAATCTAAACTTCAGTAGCTTTCAAAAGATGAGATTCTGTTCCACTTGGTTTTGAGGGCTTTGGTAAGTGGCTATAGGATTTTTAAGAAAGAGTTAATTAGATGCATGCCACTACGAAGTGCACAATTTTGATCCATGCCATTAAAAAAAAAATGAAATCTGTTGGTGCCACTGCTAAGTTGATTTTATTCAAAATATGCCATCGTGTAATTTTTTACCCCATCTGTCCACTTGGAATTTACCTCTGTTGTGCCCTTTTCTCTCCTATCCTTTTTCTCTTCTTCTCTATCAATTTACCGACGAGCTCCTCAATCTCCGACGAGCTTCTTCCTCTCCGGTGACCAATGACCTCTCCGTCCTCAAGCCTAGCCTCCACCTCCTCAAGCCTGATGTTCGCCTCCCATCTCTGCCTCCTCATGCTCTAACCCTAAAGGTGGAGGAGCTCCCACCATGGCATTGGCAATGGAAGCAACAGTTGCGTCGTGGCTTACAGCAAGTGCTAGGAGGCCAAGCTCGCCGACCAATGGGAGGCATAATTTTTAAGACCGGACTAGTCATCGAACCAGTCTAGGCTTTATTTCATGGGTCATCGGTTCAACCGATTCAATGATATGGACCAAAACCCAAATTATGAATCCTGAATTCCCAACTCACCCAACATGACCTAACCTATCCAGCCCAATTTATAGCCTATTTATGGTATTTTGGCCCATAGACCACAACCCACATCGTCAGCACACTTATTATCTAACCCTCCCATCACTTCAACACACTATAACCCTAACCTACCTACCAGCACCACAACACCACTCCACTATCGTTGTTGCCTCACGACTCCCACCGTTGCTCTCTCCTCTAAGGCTTCCAACCACCCAGTGTCACCCTTCTCGTCCCCTGTAGCCGTCGTCCCTCCTTCTCCCTTGCTGCCGCCGCTCCTCCTGCCTTGACGTCACATCGCTGTCCAGCCCCTCCACCCAACACCGTGTCATCGTCTGGCCCCTCCACGCCGACACCGTTGCTCCCCTCCCACGCGGTTGTGCCTTCACCTTCCTCCCCCCCTGGTTGAGTCATTGTCGTTCTCCCTCTCTTCCTAACACTGATGCCACTGTCCTTCCCCACTAGTTGGTTCACTCCTAGTTGACCTGTAAGTTTATGTAGCCCTTATGATTTTGGTGATTAATGGCAAATATTGTTAAATGATAAATATAGTTTAATGCTTGATTTAGTGTTTGCCTAATGATAAACCTCTATTATGTGATGAACCTTATTATGAGACTAACAAGTTTGTTGCTAAGCTCTATTCTAGTCTTATTTTAATAGAGGAATCAATTATGTCAAGTGGAGAACCTATTCATCCTAGCAAGGTATGTATCTTATTATTTATCTTGTTGAGACTAACACTTGATTGTTGATCTTCCTTAGTCTCATATATGCAAATAGGATGGATTTCAAATTGAGGTATACAATGTGGTAACCCCAATCATATTTATTGTTGCATTCCTAATGTGGATCTATGCTCATATTGCTCTTATTCATATGATCAATAAATTAAACTTTACTATACTATTAATTGTGTTTGTGCATATATGTCTATATTGTATATTATTATATGCACTTTTAAGTGAAATTTATCATTTATAGTGTGATGTCTCCTATATCGATCCATGCATCTATTTATCTCTCTTTTAGTGAATCGATTAATTCATATATGTTTTCATTGTTAAATGTACATGTGCCCTTCATATATATTTATTCATATGCACATTACGCGAAGATTGGAGATTAATTGAATTGATTAATTACTATGCCTCGAAAAATAATATAAATATCTTTCGGCATCTATCTCTCATGTGCATATAAATCGTTTGCTTTATCATATGATGCACTATTTAGAGATTTCATATAACAAGTGTTTCTATGTTTGGTGATATTTATTGTAAAATAATTGTGGCACTTAATTGCTCGTGAATATCAAACCTATTCATATCTATTGAGTTTTCGGGACTAATGTTTTTCATAAGTGATGTGAAAAGAATTAGGTCCCCGTGAAGGTGAATGATGATAAGTGATATTAAGGGATGACAGTCAAGTCAAGTTCAATAAGATTGTCAATCGCCAAAGGTTAATTACCAAGTCGAAGTCGATAGGATGGGGGATCTGGGTGGATAGCAGAGTCAAGATAGACGGGACAGAGGAGTCATTAAGAATTGGTGATAGTAAGGTTGGCAAGACGGAAGTGTCATCGTGTGTGGAACATTGACAAGAAAAAGATACGCAAGGTGAAGGTATGGCAAGTGTTGGGCTAAGGATGTTTTCTAGTTTTTTACCGGTCTTGATGTTGGTTAGAAGACCAGGTTGATAGGATAGCCGCCGTACTATCAAGAGGGGGCCTGGATCGGTTTTGATTGGATCGTTTCCTATCTCTCGGATAAAGCACATTGAGTTTTCTTGGCCCTAGTTGAGCCTAGTGAGATGTTAGGGTGTTCGAGGTATGTAGCGAGAGAGGTGTCAGATTGTGTGTGAGTTGGGATCTCTTTGGTTTGCTTAGGTTTTTTGCATCTCTCCTTTGGGTTCGGGATGGTGTAATCTTATGGGTTGTGTATCCCTCGTTGTAAACTTTCTGTAGAGTTCAATATCACCTAATTCTGATTTTTGGGATAGGAGTTATGCCCATGGGGGGCGGCTTGATGCGGTCCGACATGGTGCTATGACGGACCAAGCTTCTATGGATGTTGGCCCGGTATACACATGTGTATAGCGGTCCAGGTTTGGCTTCGGTCTGCCATGCACATGTCCGTGGGGGCCGATCTAGCCTCTGGTCTAGTATGAACTGGTTCCTGGCCGACTAGTCTGGTGTACGAGGGTGCCTTTTTCCAATAGCTAGTTTCTAGAAGTGGGGGTATTTAAACCTCAAATCTGGGTAGTTTAAGGTTATGGCTTGTTTGGAATTGCCCCTGTATGTTAGATGTAGCCTAAAGAAAAGAGAAAAAGGGTTAGACAGGGAGAGCACCATCATGTATGTGATGAAGTGATTCCCTAGAGAGAGAGAAGAGTGAGGGACCAAGTGAGTCTTGTGTGCATCACTCTTGTGTTTTGATCCGGTACGATCAATCTGCTTTGTGCTTGTTACTCTTGGTGCTTGTCAGCACCTAGACGGTGTGGGAGACATCGTGCGTCGGTGACCTTCTTAAGGAGCTTGTGAGGAGGCCCAGGCGAATCGTGTGAGTGATATTGGTGCTTACCATCTCCGGAGAGGAAGAACTAGCAACCACTAATGGAAAAGAGGCAATGGGTGACAGAGAGAGAGAGAGAGAGAGAGTCGGTCCTTGCATGGAATCAAGCCTCAACGTGGATTAGGGGAAACCAGCAAGTCTCCGAGCACCACCGTAAAAAGGAATTGCGTTTCTTGTGGTTTGCTTCTCCTTCTCACTTAATCTATGCCATCTCATATGACTTGATTGTGCTATTTACATTCTATGTCATGTATTGATTGCTAGTATGATCTTGTTAATTTAGACTACCTAGTATCTAGATTGTGCTAAATTATGTATTTAGACTATCTAGTGTTTTTGGCTTGGTCTTACCATATAATTGCTATCATCTAGATATATTACTTGTGTTCAGAGACTTAGTCTTTAGTTTCTGCATTTAATTATGCTTTGGACATAAGTGTAAAAATTGAATAGAAACTATTTTTTTTTAAAAAAAACCTAATTCACCTCTCCTCTTGGTCATCCAGCTCCTTTCAAGACCAATTCAATGGTTTGGTGAAAAACCGATTAGTTGTAAGTTTTTTCTTGGTTTGATTGCATAGGTGGTCTTGGAAGCAAACTGAATTGGCTAAAGCGTCAGTTCTTTTTTTGGTTAAACTGGCAGTTTGGTCCAGTTTTTAAACTATAATAGGAGGAGAGGGAGAAAGATGAAGAGAGGAGAGGAAGAGAGGGAGCTCGGTAGATGTGATTGTTGGCGTGGTGGAGCTCAGCGAAGATGGAAGGAAAAAAAGGAAATTGGAGGAAAAAGACAGGGTAGTGGTATTTGGGTCCGAAAACGTTTCGTAATGATATATTTTAAAGAAATTCAACTTAGCAATAGCATCCAACAGATTTCGAACTTTTTAATGACATATCGAAATGGACCACTTTTGCATTGGCATGTGTCTAATTAACCCTTTAAGAAAACTGTTTAGACATGCGAAAATGTTTGGATTTTAGAAACAACCACGTATTATGGGTGCGGCTACGAGAATCGAATCGACTTATATTGATTGACAATTGTATTTTTCTTCAAGTTTTTAATTTTAAATCCAATTGTTTGAATTGGATAATTTCTCCGTAAGATTTTCTCTATTTATTTGTGATGATAAATGATAATCGTCAATATTGTGAACCGTGTTGGCTTTGATACTTGCTCGTAACAGTGATCAATTTTCATACGAGTCATAAATACTATTGATTGATACTTGCTAACGGTGATAGATTTTCATACGAGTCATAAATACATGTGAGTATTGAGTAAATTTGGATAAAACTAGCCTTACCTAGAGAAGTGAGGATTATAGCATATTAAAATTAGCGGAATTGCTAACAATCGCCTGTTTACCCCCCTCCAAATCTTAGTTGATTTTTCTGGCCATCAGATTTTGCTCTAGGATGTTTGTTTCCCTGCATCTTCTCTCTTTCCTGCTCTCTCCTTCCCTTGTGTTGCTCTGCTTCCTACCTCCGCGTGTCGCCTCCTCTACCTATTAGGGTTAGGGTTCGGGGGTGCACCGGTTAGCCCCTAGGGCGCACCGTGCCGCCTGGGCTTAGAGGGAGGCCAAGGAGGGGAGGCCCAATGGTGGGAAGTGGTGCATTGAGACGGCGGTGGCGCCGCCGAAGCTACGTGGGCAAAGGCGATGGGCGGTGGCCCCGGGGGTTTGGCACACGTGACCAGAGTTAGGATGGGGCGGGGCTGCGTGGTGGTGGGAAAAAGGGGGTGGAATGATGAGGCGATGATGACGGCGTCAGCCTTAGGTAGGCGGGTCGGCGGGGGATGGCTATGGTGAAAGCACATCGAGCTGCTTCGACCAAAGAGGAAGGAGAAGAAGACGACAGCCAGAGTGGAAGAAGGTGGCAACAGTGGGGAGGAAGGAGAAGGAGACGACAGCCGGAGTAAAAGAAGGTTGCAACGGTGGGGTAACCAACCAGCAATTGAAATCCGTGAAGGTTTCAGTAGACTGAAGCCAAGTCGGCCCCTAAGGCTGTCTCCAACGGGAGACGCGAGGCCGACGCGAGAGGAGAGAGATAGGCCAGCTTGGAGGAGAGAGAGAGGCGCTAGCCACGCGTGGGAGCGGAGCAGCGACGTTGGCCGCGTCGTCACCTTTTGCGCCGCCCGATCACTTTATGCGCCGCCACAGGCCATCGCGTTATAAAGCGAACGCATGCATACTAGCAGCAGGAAGCTTGCACATGCATGCATACGGTTGCATGCAATGTATTCCATGTATTATTATTATTATTATTATTATTATTATTTGGAGAGGGTTAAAGAGGTAAAAAAGCTAAAATTAAAAATGGTTTTGAGAGAATTAAAAACAATACTAAGATCTTTTAAAAGTCAGGTGAAAAGATTTAGCCTGAGTTTTGTCATTTTTGTACGAGTCATACGTTGTAGCATTTCGTCACCATTTTTCCGAGGCTTTTAACGGTTTTCCTCAAATATTTGAAAAATGTTTTCCAATTAATTTTTAAGCCTCTCCAAGCATCTTTTCGAGGGCTCTCTACTGTTTGGATTGTAATGGATATAACTTTTCTACTGTTTATATATTATTATTATTATTATTATCAATAATATTTAATTTATATTTACATATTTAGTTATATTTCATATTATGTAACAAAAAAAAAGATTTAACTAAAAATAATAAACACATATAAATATTTAGGACCCACTGTTACTGTCTCCATACCGTCTCACCATTGAATGGGTGCGAGCTAGTGGATGTGCTAGTGAGATGTGGGTCCCACAGTCACCTCTCTCCCACCTCCACCATTGAAAGGATGAGAGCCAGTGAAGGTGCTAGCTGACATGGCGTCTGAGTGGCATCACTACCGCCTCCACTAGCTCCTCAATCATTAGAGACAACCTAAGATTATACGTTCAGTGTCCTGATAG
The DNA here is from genome assembly GCA_036346145.1 of Olyra latifolia. Taxonomy (NCBI): domain Eukaryota; kingdom Viridiplantae; phylum Streptophyta; class Magnoliopsida; order Poales; family Poaceae; genus Olyra; species Olyra latifolia. Next base: position 4,196,473 of record CM070528.1, on the reverse strand, counting down.
AACTCTAAGCAGCGGTCATCCTCTCAGGAATAAGTGTTGTCGAACTCGTAGTATGCATAGCAAATACAGCCATACTGGCAAGTGGCAACAAAAGATCACACATGATTGATGCGCTAGGCCCTAACAGCGTGGGCCAACGGGCACCAAAACCATGCAGCAAACGAAAATTTATTATTTTTATATTAGTTTTTATTCAATTTTTAAATCGTTGGATTAATTTTTTATCAGCGTTTCAGCGATGCCTCTCAGTTAAATGATGGCCGTGATCTTGTTTAATTTCTGCTTGAGCAACTCAATTCGAGTAACAAACTTTGCAAATTTTTTATCAACATGTAAAAAAATGGAATAGAATCAATCAAAATTTTGTTATTTTAAAAATTTTTAATTTGAAATTTAAAAAAGATTAAAGCTTCTTAAAAATCATTTTTGTGACATTCCATGAACTTATTGTTCATTTTTCAAAAAAATATGATTTTTAAGAAGCTTTTGTCTTCACGATTTTTAAATTTCAAAATTTAAAAAAAATTAAAATTTTTAAAAATAACAAAACTTTTTGTGGACCGTTCCTGTGAACCTACGGTTCCATTTTTTTAAGTTTTATTGCGTTTCGATGTTGCATAATTTTTAAAAAACATTGCAAAGTTTGTTACTTGAATGTACAGTGAGTTGCAGCTGCATAAAGAGTAACTGATCGCCCATGACTAGGGCGATTGCAGCCCTTCCCCACGCGCAGGCTCACGGCCATCACGGCGCGCTAATCTGAGAGGCACCGATCGCCTATGCAAGGCTTATCGCCGATCCACGGGCGACGGGCGTCTATTTTTGAAAAATTACCGGTCCAACGTACATTTTTAAAAAATTGAATAAAAACTAATTTAAAAATAATAAAAATTCTGCAGCAAACGGCGTCATTCTCCTCGATATGTCCGTGGCGCCGTTTCGTATGGGCCTGGGCTGGGCCTGCCTTTCTTTCCCCGGATCGTAGTTGCATAGTGTGGACAGACTCTGCAACCGCCTAATCTCCTCACGGTCATAGCACTCCTGATACATGGTTACTAAAGTAATTTCTTAGAGCAAGTACAATAGTCCATGCCAGCTATCTTTAATCCTTACCATGTAGGATAAAAAATAATGTGGATGTGTGGGCAACCAATTTTCAATATCTCATATTGAAAACTAATCACCTTAAAGTTACAAAACTCCAGAATTGATACAATAATAACTTTATTACATCAGAGTTTTTATAATACCAAAACTAAGTAATTTATAATTTTATTTCTCTTATTTTACAACTTGTTTGAGTATACCGGAAAACTTAATATTCTTGACCGAAGAGATTCATTTCTTCTTGAAAAAATTCAATATCTTCAGCGTAACAAGGATCTGTTCATTTAAAATGAACAGTTTCCAAATAATGGGTGAGTATATTAATTATACCAGTAGGTTTCTTGAGAAAATAACACTAATATTATATGAAAACAGTATTCAACGGATAGCAAGGCTTTATAGTGAATATGCAATTATGAACTTTTAAAAATCCTATTATATTTCTAAAACAATTTATATAAGAGTACAAATTATATCATCTTTCTCCATCCTTATTTATTTTCAATCCAGACAATAATTTTCGTAAGGTAAATTCATGGATTTTGATAAATAAGAGAGGCATCACCCAATTGACACAAGTTCATATACCCGAAGTAGGGTCCATCGATGAATTTGTTATTAGCCCTGCAGAATCTACCCAGCTTTATCCATATAGTGGCCTACTACATGAATGGGAGAAAATTTATGTCATTCTTATTCATTAAGCCCAAGTTTTTATAGAAGCAAACGATATCAAGATATTCTCTTACCACAGAGCAAATATCTAGTGCCCTTGAGTGTCAATCAACACTCCACCGGCTTGATCCTCTAACCCAAGGCGACAAAATACTGTTTCCAAATCTGCTTCTATAGTTTATAGAGTAATGATTCCAGGGAGTTCACACCCTCTCCACCTGGTGTTATTGAGCTGGTACTCTGTGTACCGACGGGCTCAAAATAACATATCACTGTTTCCGAATTACTCTATATAAATTCATTCAATCTTCCAAACTACAACTTTTCCATATCAAATAAGTTATCCAACTCAACTTATTTATATAGACCAATACTCCATCCTTTCATAAGAGAATCAAATTTTAGTATTTTGCCTATACTAGGTTTTATCAGGGGTTAATTATTTTTAGGTGGCTTTTACAGTATTGGGGTTTGGATAAAAATTATACTTGGAATGTATAAATAAATAACTAGAAAATATATGCAATAAATAATAAGTAAAGAAAATATAGGTATATCAAAATGCATCAAGAATAAGAAAACCTGCCTTCTTCGATTGTTGGTTCAAACTCAAAAGATTCTTCCAGGAAATCCGACTCAATAGTCTCGAGAAGTCCTAATTCGTTTTCTATGTGGTAAAAACATAACAAAGATTCAAAAGGTAATTAAATAAGAAAAATGAAAATTCAAATAGAAACATGCACATGATTTTATGTGAATAGAGGATTAGGTTGACTGGATAGTGATGGGATCTATGATTTTATGGTTTAAAATCATTTTTTTTATAAGATTGAGTATTTGGAAAAATTTAGCAGAGTTTCGGGATTTTGTCCGGATAACAGGAAAATTTGATATTTAATTGTGTTCTTAGAAAATTTTTAAAGTATGGATCAATTGTGCTCTAGAGATCGGAGTTGACAATATTTCTCATGTTAGAGTTTCGAGATAGAATCAATTGAGGGTAAGAAGGGAATTTTCCAAAAATTATTCTTTTGCCATTTAAAAATGCTTAAGGAAATTAAAGGGAAACGGGGTTTTAAAATTTTTATTATAAAAAATGGCATTTTAAGTTTTTATGATTTTTTTTATGATTTTGAATTGTTTTGAATTTTCTTGAATTTAATATGATTTTTTGGTGAATGTTAATGATAAAAGAGGATAAAGACTTTATTTCATTTTATTAATTATTTAAAATTGGTGTTTATATTTTTATAAAAAATCATTATGGTATTTTTGATTTTATATAATTTTTACAGAATTTAATTATTATTTTTAATGATTTTTAGCAGCATTTCAGGATATTAAAGAAAATATGAAAAAATTAGGAAAAAGGGGAAGAACAGTGTGGGATTTGGGGGAAATTGGGATTGTGAGAGAAGGGTGGTAGGAGGGAGGAATTAAACTTCAAAATCATGAAATTGAGGGTAGGGCGAACCTATTAGTGGTGGATTTAGGGCTCAGGGCGGACAGTGAAGGCTAGACGACGAGGTCGGGGCAGCGGATGGACGGTGTGATCGTCGGCGGTGAGCTCCGGTGTTTTCCGGCTTGAGGCGGTAGTACTAACAGCTTCGTGGTAACAAGTGGGATGTTTTTGCTTTTTGAGTTCAAGGCTGAAAGTGGACGGAGTGGCGGGGAGGGGTGTTGCCGGAGCTGGGGAAGAAGATGGGCATAGCGGCAGAGTTAGGCACTGGAGGGAGGAGAGTAGGGCAGAGGAATGAGTTTGGATCATGGCGGTGCAACTTAGGCCCTATTTATAGGCGGGGAAGTTAAGCTAGAGGTCGGCATCGTGCCCGGCTTGTCCGGTGAAACCACGGCGAGAAATCTGCCGCGAATGGCGGCGGGATAAGCTTGTCGAGGTGGCCGATGAGTTTTGGATCGTCGGGGAAAGTCTGGAAATGTCGAAACCATGGGTGGCGGTGAGCTACAACGGCGGCTGCGTCGGTTTCTAGTGAATACCGAGGGAGGAGACGGCGGCGCCGGCGGTGGAGAAGATAGTGTCGTGGGCGGCGGGCTTCGGGGTGACGTGGCTGCATTGATACGGTTGGATTAAAAGCGAATGGTTTTGATTAAAAGCCACGGCTACTAGTGATGTGGCTATTTCAGAATCGTTGGATTCTAATTCAACGATGCAGATTAAGCACATGTCAATTAGAGTCTTTGATAGGCTGATTTAGGCTAAGTTGGGCCGTGGGCTGTAATGGGCTTGTTCTTGGCCGGATGGTTTAACAATTTTTGAGATTTTTCAAAATAAAGGTAAATTTTTAAAAATCATAATTAATTATAGAAAAATCATAAAAATGTGAAATTGGTTTCTAAAAATTTATAAAAATAAGGACAATTTAAATATGGGATAATATTTGACATTTGTAAGGTTTTTATCTGTTGAAAATTAATAGAAGGTGTTTTCTAAGAGATAAGAGTTGAATTTGGATGGGAATTTATATTTGGTCTAGGGAAGGTGTTTTAGCCATTTTTGATGCGAAAAATTTTTATGCTAAAAATTGAAAAAATTTTGGGTATGTTACAGGATGAGAGAGAGGATGCATAGAGAGTTGAGCCGTCTCTTAATGTAGAGTCGACTCTAGTACGGGAACCAAGATAGATTGTGTGTGGGAAGAAGGTGTCTACTCATAAATGAGCTATCTATACCGTTGTATGGATTATCTATAACGATGTCTATAAATGATATGTCAACCTGTTATAGACAGCAGCTATTTATACTATTGTACAAGCCCTTAGAGCTAAGAGAGATAGCATTAATTAGCTGTTTACTAAAAACCATTCTACTATACAGTTACTATAGGTGGTATCTAATATTAATTGTTTTTTCATGTGACAGATCCAATTTAAGAGAGAAAAGTAACAGTGTGTCACCCCAATGCTTGACCTGTCTGTTACTTTTTTTCCTTGCATGGTAGAGATGATTACTTATTTAAGTAACAACTATCCTCTCTGTCTTCTTTAATTAGCCTCCATGTCAGTAGTTTATCTAAATTAATACTCCCTCCGGTTTTATATTTTCTGTAGCTAGAGTGTTCCGCGGCCCGGTTGAAAATTTCTGTCGCTGGACCGTTCCGCAGCTGGTTTTGGACGAGATTAGCCCTGTTGCAGTTAATGGCACCAGATTTTGAAATCATGTGTAATTCTTCGGGACGCTTGAGCTCTGCAGGCACGCGTGCGCTAGAGTTAGCTACATGCACGCGTGCGCTCGGCCCCACATGTCGCGTGGCTGGGCTTCTTCTACCTTCGAACCAGGCACATAACGCAGCAAGCTGCAGCCATGGCTGCTCCAGAGGAGCTTCGGCGCCGGCGATGGTGACCTCTATTTCATGAATTGACCGCAAAAATAGATTCCTCTCGTCCTAGCGCCTCCATGGGTATATATGGTTACGGTTTCGACGATCAACGACTCCACCGCCGACGCGCGTATTTATACAGTATAATATACGGTTTCTTTGAAGGCCATGCACACCGCTGGCTCCACGCCATGCACACCGCCGGCCGCCGCGCGAACGAAAAAACCGCGGTAAAACTAGCATGCGAGGTGCAAAAAAACAGAACGACTGGCGTACTCTAGGCACGGTGCAAAAAAAAGACCCGCGCTACATGTATTCCGGGCGCGGTGCAAAAAAGACCCTGCGCTGCATGTACTCTAGGCGCGGTGCATGGCGGCAAAAAGGGCAGGCAAATGACCCCGCGTGCATGACGGCAGAAAAACGTAGGCGCGATGCATGGAAAAACTGCAGAATAACTACGACTAGGAGTATTAGGGATCGAACTTGGGTATCCAAGCTGTGAGAATTGGGATCATACTATTTGAGCTACAAGCATTTACCGACGAGCCGTAGCACTCCGAACTATTTAATATGGACACAATAGGAAATTAGCATTTTAATTAATTACTTCTTGGTATGTGTGATTATGTCTAAAATATAGGAAATATGAAACCGGAGGGAGTAGTTAGCTAACAGCGCCTCAGGCTCCAGCACCACTTCCTCCCTCCCCCTCCCATCAGTATAGATCCCACGCTGTCCTGTCCTCCTCCCAGACCCCGCACATCCAATCCTCTCGAATCGGACCCCCCCCCCCCCAAAAAAAAATCTCTCGAGCGATCGACGCGAAGCCTCTTCCGTTCCTCTCAAGGTACCCGAATTCTCGATCGGCTTTGCCTTCACCTCCTATTCGTGTTCTATGATCTGTAGTTGATGAGTATGCTGCGTGGATTAAACTTTGCCTTCTCCTGTTCGTGTTGTATGATATGTAGTCTCTGAGTAGATTGCGTGGATTCGCGGTTCGTGTTCTATGATCTGTAGTTGGTGAGTATATTGGGTGGACACGCGGTTCGAGTTCTTTGATCTGTAGTTGTTAGGTATCACGTGGATTTGCGGTTTGAGATGCCCTGTTTCGCATGTTAGATTTGCAGGGTTTGAGATGAGACCGTGTGTTCAGATCCGCGTTGCTCGCTGTGTTCGAGGTCTACCGCCCGGTTGGTTCGGATCTAGCTGTGCCGCGCTAGGGTACCTGATCGGCCGATTCGTGTGGGTTCAGTTCGTTTTTTTATCCGCATGATGGTGCATAAATACTTCCTCTGATTATAGTTGATTCGGTTCATCTAGGTGGTATACTGGTTGATGCGTCCCTATTGTTGTTGTGGGCCCCATTTTTTCAGGTACCTCTGTACGTCCGCGCTAGCACAGGATCTGTCTTGTTAGCGCTGTACGACTTACAAAATACTGGAACCATCTCATACAATCACGTTTAATGTGACATCCAAACAAATAAACAAATAAAATAATGTTTTACTAATGTTTTTCAAATAAAAAATTGATATTTTATTCACAAATAAATCCAATCATATTACAACTCTATTAATTTACATTCCTAATCTCTTTTCCAAAAATAAATAAATAAATTTTGCTTGTATATCGCAACAATCAAATCGAATTTTTCACTCATACTAAAGAACCCACTAACCTTTTAGTTACAAGTAAACCACAATTTTATTTACAATTATAACGAAATTACATTTAAAACTACAAATGCTTAAAAATTTCAATTTCTCCTAGAATTAATATTACAAGAAAAATCTTGTTTTTCTTCTCTTATCTCGGCACTATCCATGGTCTGCTCTCCGTGGCGCTTGTCGCCCGACGTACACACTCCATCGTCGTCGGGTCGCATGCACACGCCCACGCAGCCTCACAGACGCTGACACACGCACGTACGCACGAGCTCCCGTCGTGTGTACCGCAAACCCAACCTGCTCGCAGCGAGTGCCGAGTCCCCAAGAACATCACCGAAGCCTCACCGCCGTGCGAAGAGAAGCCGAAGGATCGAGCCGCCGCAGGCTCCTTCGAGGTAGCCGCTGCACCGAGCCTCTTCCCAAGCCACTAGAGTCTTACCCGCCGCCGCTTAGGTCCTCGCACACATAAGAATCACCACACCACACACACACATTCGAGAAAAACCATTGCCAGCCGTAGCCGGCTCTCCTCAATGGCATAGAAGCCGCCACCATTGCGTTCTTGGCCATTATCAAGCACCGCCTCTGAGCTCCTCCTCTCATACACACGTCACACACGGAGCCTCACCGCCAGAGCCCACTCCCAGCCCTCTTCCTTCCTCCTCCTCTTCTTCCTTTTCTCTCTCCTTCTTTCTTTCTTCCTCTATCTTTTGCTTTCTCTCTCTCAAGCCAGCCTTGTCACTGCTCTTATCCGTTGGAACCAGCCAACAAGTGGTCAGCTGACCAGTGGGTCCTGTGCTACAGTGATATTTTCATTTTCTGGAATTTACCTAAGCTTCAAACTTCTATCTGTCACACCGAATTCATCCGACCTCCTATTCCGGCGATTCAAGTTCCTAAAAATCCATAAAATTCATATCTATCTTCCGTAATTTTTATATAATTTCTACAATTATATTATTATATATGTTATTTATTGGTTGTTTTTCCTCGTTTTGCGTGCGATAGAACGATCGGACGCCGAAGGAGAATTCCTTGACGCCGCCGACGCACCGCAAGAGTACGACTACTCCGAAGGCAAGTCTTTCCCCTAGAATCCCAATTTTATAGCTTTACCAAAATTGCTATGTTAATAAAAATACCGTAAAGTCCTATAGTGCCACCTAGTGCATATGTCCGTCCGATATATGCATCTACCGATAAACCCTCAACCCTAGTATAATTTATGTGAATATTACCCACGGTTTTTAAATAATAGATGCTTTGTATTGCTTAGTTAGATATTTGGGGATTCAATCCCAAACATTCGATGTAGCTAGGAACAAAATCAAGAGATTTGGTGAAAACGCTTGTGTTGGGATCTGGGATTCGATTTATTCATCTTAATTAAAATTTGACCAACTAATAAATGGGTTCGGGAGCGGATGGATTGTAAGGTGGGTGCATTTGAGCACGAGAGTTGGGTTTGTGTTGGTTGTCGCTCCGAGAATAAGGACCGAGCCGTGTGACTACTTTACTGAGTATTTACCTGTACGACCGCAAGCCCGGTATGGGACAGGCCTAATCTAAAGGAAAAGAAATGTCGAGATTACTCATTGTCCATGCACGGTGGATGAATGGAGAAGTGCAGAATTGAGATTTGAGATTTGAGAATTGAGAAACATCACCGGTATTGCTGTGGACTTGTGTCAAGCATTTCTCGGGTACTTGTGTGAAGCAGTACGCATGTTGTTTAAGCCCGAGATTAATTTTTTGGAGGATTTTGTTATGGTATCCTTCGACGGGAGGGTATCGTATCTTGTGGGTAAAGCGTACAACCTCTGTAGAGTAAAACCATTTGAATGGCCTTGCCCACGGTTAAGGGCGGACAAGGTGGGTTTCACATTGTAGCATCACTATTCTTAATATGACATGGGTAAGGTTATTCCGGCGTGTGTGTGCCGTTGCTAGATGAGAATCATGAGTTTGAGATATGAGAATTGCGATTTGAGTATTGAGAAATGAGATTATGAGATAATGAGCTGAGAATTATGAGTTGAGAACTTGTGACCTGAAAGGATAATTGTTTTAATTTTGTTTCTTTTGAGAATTTCTATTTATTAATATATATTTCTCAAATGCTTTTACAATTCTAAGTAAAATGCCTTTTATGCAAATTAACCATCAGCTTTATTAAGGTAAACCTTAACCTGGCCTTTCCTAGGAAGGACTTGCTAGCATTCAATGCTAACCCTGCTAGTTATGCGGGGCTGTTCATTCATTGAACAGGTCAAGAATACGAGGACACGCAGGATAACGTTGATATCTTCCCGGATGAAGCTCCGGACTACTAATCGTTTCCCTACTCAGCGTGTGCCTGTGGCTATGATGGGACACTACTTTTAATTGTAAATATTTACTCCTTTTTAATATGTGTGATTTTTCTCCACTAATGTAATATAATACTCCGCAAGACTCAATTATTTTAATAGCTAATGCAGCTTTGTTTTGGTATCATGATTCTGTTTCACTGTGGGTATGAGCACTGATCCTTGGGACTCATACCGGTAACACAGAGGGGTCCGGTTTGGTAAAAACCGGGGTCCGACATTTAATTATACATTCGTAGAGGTTCAAATACATAGTGGCTCAAGTTTGTAGGGCCGAGTTGGCCAAATATTACAATACCAAAAATTGAGCTTTTTAATCAGATTTCGGAAAATGCGGAAACGAAAATAAATTTGGGTTCCAAGGGCTATGCCATCCACCCGACAGGCAAGCGACTGAAGTCCCGCCTAACACCCGTCCTGCGCGTCAGGTACCTGAGCTTCCTCGTCGTCATAATAGTCGTAGGGATCCTCTTCCTCTCCATATTGACCTAAATGAGTGAGTAGGTGCGAGGGTGAGCGCGCAATCAAACCGCGCTCGCGAGCCAAAACCCCGTCTAATGCACATAGTGGTACAGGCCGCATGGTAGGGCTAGGGTTTATTTTATTTACATAAATGCCAAAGTTATAATCATAGTAGTAAAGGCCTAAGACTTAGCCAGGTTAACAAATCAAAGACGTACTGGGCTATATATGCCGAAATTGTTCATAACTGGGATTTATCTCAACATAAAAAACTCGGTTATCCCAGCAATACCAAAATGCTCACAGCATGCAATTTTACAAACATCCGTCTCGGAATCATCCTTCGCGGATAGATACTTCCACGGTATTGTCCATCACAGACAATATAATTTCTATCTCGGAAAGACATGCCCTTCGCGGTGTCATGTCGAAAGCATGATTTCACACCACACCAAAATATGCCCATTGCGGTACACAAAATAATATCCATCACGGAAAGACATGCCCTTCGCGGCATCATGTCGAAAACATGATTTCACACCACACCAAAATATGCCCATCGCAGTACACAAACCCTTCCCGGTACCGAATCCCAAATTCAGGAAAAATGATTAGTCCAAGGACACTTTGCACTCGGGCAGTAAAGGGCACCCAAGTGCATGAGTTTTCACCGTGTTGACGACATGTACGTTGATAGTCTGGAATTGCGAGCAATCCGTCATCCTATATCTGTATCCGTAGATAACAGGGGTTCAACCCATTCGAACCTAGACATAGGCATTGCTAAGCATTCGTCAAAGACTTACTAGTCCAAGAGTTGTTAATCGAGTTCTTAGGTTACCAAGTGACAGGGTAGGAATCATATCAAAGATAAGGGTTGTGTTTATTAACACATGTAACAATTTGGATTGTATCTAGACCAGCTCTATCAGCTTTGTATTTAACAACATAATGTAATAACAAAATGTAAGGCATGCAAGTTCATAATTTAAATCAACATAATTTAAATAAAAACTTGGTTAGAAGAATGATTCTAGAGATATTGGCTCGCCTGGGCCGTGTGTGTTGAGATCCTGATCTTCAAACTGTCCTTCTGGATCTTCCGGATCTATCGTGAACATATCAAATAGCACAAAAGCATTAAGGAAATATGCTAGAACATGATGTATGTTATGCAGTCGCATCTAATTACGTGGGCAACTATTTGCATCGAGCTATATTGAAGATTATAAAATAATCTATCCTACTTATCTAGGGAGTTCCATGAACTCCACGATAAACGTACTAAGCATGTCATGCATGTGAGTGTGCATCTAAATACCCTTAATTAGGTTCCCAGAAAATAAACCTATCATTTGCACTTTAAAATATTTAAACAAGCATTTTAAAGATATAGGAAAAATAGCTCTAGAAAGGGTCTTGTATTTCTATTAATTATTTTACTATAAACTTATAAGGTTTAGTATTTTTCCTAAGGTCCAGAGGCTTCAAGGTACTTACAGAAATAAAATGAGAATTTATTTAATTTGTTTACTATTTTAAACAAACAGAAAGTATTTTCTGTATTTACAAAGAAATGGACAAAAATAAAGTTTCAAATATTTTATAAGGGTAAATAATACACAAATATGAAATATTATAATTTTATTAGATCCAGCATGCTATAAAGTATTTACTCTAATTTTTCCACAATTTTTTCAAAGCCTCTAGGTATTTTTAATAAAGGGAAAACCTTTACTGGATTTTCTGTACAAAAGAAATAGCTAGAAAGGGGATATTAATATGTTACAGAGAATTATATTAGTTGAATATGAAAAATAATATTTTTCCTAAGTCCCAAAACCAATCTAGTATTTTACATAATTTTTCCATGATTTTACAAAGTCACTAAGTATTGTTAATAAATCAAAACTCTTTTCTGGAAATAAGTTAAATGGAAAACTCTCTGGAAAAAATACTATTAACAGTAATAGGCCGGTTAACATCATATGCCCAACTCGAGGTTTGGCTCGAATAAACAACCATGGAAGCGACACGCAGAAGGCGTATTACCCAAACCCGCCTTTACTTAACTTTAATGTGGGACCAGGGGGCCCACATGTCATCCTCAGTACGCTGCTTCCACGGGAAATAATCCTATCTAAACTACGCGGGTCCCACACGGCAGTGAGACGGTGCACTGTGTGCTGAAAGATGGCATCAGCATGACGTCGGCGAGGTCGTTTCTCTGGTTAGAACTCCGGCGACGCCTTCGGCGAGTTCTTAGCGGAGCTACGGGGCACGAAAGTGCACGAAGTTTGTTCCTAGGATGCGCGCGACCTAGGCCTAGAATGTCCTTGCTCAGTTTCATCGGCGGCGAGCTCTAGCGGCGGCGCCACGAGCAGGGGCGGCGAGTAGCTACGGCAAGCCATGGTGGCGGCGTTCCGTAGGGTTTGAAGCTGGGAGCTTCCTAGAGCTTCGCGGGCTTCGAGGTCGTTACTTGGGCTTGACCGAGGCCGGAGGTCCGGAGAGGGTTTGCCGACGTGGAGCCGCCTGGGGCAAACAGGAACGACGGGGAGTTTCCGGGAGGTCGTCGATTCCTTCCGGGAGGAAGAGGATGAGGTCGGTGCCGTGGGGCGAAGCGGGCCTTCTGGCGTTGTCGTCGACGAGCAATTGGAAAAGGAGAAGATGCGGCCGACGGTGGCGACGAAGCTCGTCCGCGAGCTGCAAGCAATGCAAATGCAATTAGGTTTGGTGAGAGTATGAGGGGGAAGGGAGGAAGAGATAGAGTGGGTTGCCCGGGGTCGGGCTCACCGGAGCGGGCTCGCGGCAGCCGTGGTGTTCGGCGGCGGTCACGGTGGAACGAGGAGGAGTGAGATCTTGGCCGGTTTTATAGGCACTGGGAGAAGCAAAGAGGCGGAGGACAAGGGAATTGAATGCGCGCGCGTCGGCGACGCCGCCGCCCTCGCCTCGCCGGGATTTGTTTAGGGCTTTGCCGGATCGTCCTTGCCGCCGTTCGTCAATGGCGGCGGCCGCCGAGCTGGTTTTGTTGGGAAGGACAGAGTTGATCGGGGCCATGACGAGCGCTTTGACGGCGACGCGGCGTGGGCGTGGCGAGCCAATGCGTGGCGCTTGGCGGACGGTGGTGAAGCGATCTTGGCCAATGAAAGCAAGGAAGCAGGAAGCAATGGCAGGGCAAGGAGCAGCGAGGGGCTCATGGCGAAGGCCAACTGGCTGCTACTGGGAGAGAGGAGGGGCAAGGTGGACCAAGCTGGGCCTTGGCCGGGAGAGAAGGGGGGGAAGTGGGCCAAGCCCAGTGGAGAGAAGGCCGGGAGAGAGGTGAGGCCCCAAGAAATTTGAGCCCAAAGCAGGAGAGAAAGAGAGGGAAAATAGGGGGTTTTGGGCTGAGGGCAAAATGGTCATTTTGCTAGGTAAATTCAAATTTAAGTATTGATGGAATTTAGAATATCAAAGAGAATGGATTAAGGAGAGTTTGAAACATTGGTTTCCTAACAGGGTATAGCTAATAATTACTATTCATGGTATGAAAATACCATTTTCCAAATATCTTAATACATATATATATTCACAATATAAATATAGTCCAAGCATTTTGGATAAATATAATCACAATATAAATATTTTCCAAGCAATATATTGAAAATCCAATTTTGGATGAAACTATTTCTCATGATTTGAAAATATGGTTGTACCAAAAATGATATTTACACACACATATATATAAAATACATCTTATTAGTTTAATGGAGTCCAAAATAGTATATTATAGACAAAATCTTTCCAAAATATTAAAAGCTTTATTAATATTTTAAAATTTTCTAAAATTTTGCAAATCCCCAAAAATGGGATGTTACAGTTGTTTAATCTGATTAGTTTTCTCAATAGATTTTGGTTCCATAGTTATTAAGGTTGCATCTTATCTAGGTTATACTAGATTAGATTTACTAGTTTTAATCCTATGCCTCTCTATTGTTGCATAATCTGATTATTTTTCTCATAAATTTCTGCTCCCATAGTTCCTAAGGTTGCATCTTACCTAGCTTAGATTTTAGATTAGATTTGCTAGTAGTTTCTGAATCGGATGCTCTGTATGTAGTTCCTATATCTAGCCAATTATGTAGACCCTGATATGTTGCAAACAAGATAGGCTACAGCAATTTGTTAGACCCTAATACGTGCAAACATGATAGGCTACAGTCATTTGTTACTGATATGTGCAAACACGATAGGCTGCAGTCATTTGTTTCAATTTCTTCTTCCTAAGATGCATCTTTTCTCATAAACATGGCCGTAAATCATTTGTTGGTCCATATTCATCACAGTGTCCTTCTATTTTCATGTATTATCTGATTTCCTTGAAATTGTTGTTAATGGCATGCTAGTTTCAATTTCTTCCTAAGATGTTTGCTGTTGGTTCAGTAATTCCATGTGTTGTTTCATGTCCTTGGAAATTTTTATTCATGGTAGCTTACTCTGGGTTTATTATACTATGTGTGTACAGATGCAGATCTTTGTGAAAACCCTCACTGGAAAGACCATCACCCTCGAGGTTGAGTCCTCGGACACCATTGACAACGTCAAGGCTAAGATTCAGGACAAGGAGGGTATCCCTCCGGATCAGCAACGCCTCATTTTCGCGGGCAAACAGCTGGAGGACGGCCGCACCCTTGCCGACTACAACATCCAGAAGGAGTCGACCCTCCACCTGGTGCTCAGGCTCAGGGGAGGCATGCAGATTTTTGTCAAGACCCTCACTGGCAAGACCATCACGCTTGAGGTCGAGTCTTCGGACACGATCGACAACGTGAAGGCAAAGATCCAGGACAAGGAGGGAATCCCCCCGGACCAGCAGCGTCTCATCTTCGCCGGCAAGCAGCTTGAGGACGGCCGCACCCTGGCTGACTACAACATCCAGAAGGAGTCAACACTCCACCTCGTGCTCAGGCTCAGGGGTGGCATGCAGATCTTCGTCAAGACCCTTACTGGCAAGACCATCACACTTGAGGTCGAGTCCTCCGATACGATCGACAACGTGAAGGCGAAGATTCAGGACAAAGAGGGAATCCCCCCAGACCAGCAGCGTCTCATCTTCGCCGGCAAGCAGCTTGAGGATGGCCGCACCCTGGCAGACTACAACATCCAGAAGGAGTCGACCCTTCACCTGGTGCTCCGGCTCCGTGGTGGTATGCAGATCTTTGTGAAGACCTTGACCGGCAAGACCATAACCCTGGAGGTTGAGTCGTCTGATACCATTGACAACGTGAAGGCGAAGATCCAGGACAAGGAGGGTATCCCCCCAGACCAGCAGCGTTTGATCTTTGCGGGCAAGCAGCTTGAGGATGGCCGCACCGTTGCGGATTACAACATCCAGAAGGAGTCTACCCTTCACTTGGTGCTTCGCCTCCGTGGTGGCCAGTAAGTCTTTTTGGCCATGGAGCTGCTGCAGTCCCTGGGTTCACTAGTCTGATGCCTGTGTCTCCGGTTTCCTCCAATGGACTTGTCAGTATATCTGGTCCGTGTCCTTTGCATTGTGTATGCTCGAAGTCTACATGTAACGTTTATCCTATGTCATGTTTGGTATGTCTCTGGAAATGTTTGGTCTCGAAACTTGTAACTTGAATGTGCAATTTATGTGCTTCTAGTTTGTGCTGTTACTCTTCTCAGATCTGATTTTGAAATACTTTTGCTTTATGTTAATTTACTTCTCAGCTTTGATTTTTTGAATAATTTTGCTTCATGTCTCGCTCTTTTCTGCTATTTCTTGTTTAAGGCATTAGCTCTTGCTCTAGCATCTGATGTGTTTTGTGATAAGACTTGTGATCTTTAATCCACTGGATTAAATGTGTTTCTGGATTTGGAAGACTTCTGATCTAGGATTCTGGATTAGATGTGTTTTAAAGCATTTCTCACAAAAAAAAAATGATGTGTTTTAAAGCCTTAGCATTTGCTCTAGCATCAGATGTGATTTTGTACGTTATGATGCTGGATTATTGTGGCGGCGAAGGTGTTCTATGGTACAACAGCGTGAGACGCAGATTTGTATGCTTGTAGCTTCCGGATATATTTCATATTTCTGGAAGTGGCTTGTTCATGTGGATAGTTTGGAGCATATTTTGTAAGCTCGATTACTCGACCGTGATCATATTATTAGTTTGAAGCAGATTTTGTGAACTCGACTCTCGCTGTGGCCAACCAATTTTGATCGGTTGGAGCGCAATTGACATATTTGCTTACATGGCGAAGAAAAGACCTATCAAAAATAAACCTATAATAAATAGCTTGTTTCAGCACAAGGTACGTGGAGTTCCACCTTATAGGAACGTCTAAGAAAAGACCATTTTTTGTATCTAAGTCACATTCTATTGCACATTTCATGAATTCTTCCCACTGCAACGGAGAGTTCTTTACAATTGCAACAGTATTTCTGATGTTTGCAGTAGCTGGTCCAAATTTGTTCAAACCATCTTAAGCAACAAGGTTTAATATGTGGTTTAGACATCTCACATGAAAAAAGATACCATCACATATCAATGGTGATCTTTTTAGTTTTTGTACTACCGCCTTAGCACAAACATCATTAGCTCAAGTATTATCCAAAGTAAGTGCAAGCAATTTCCTATCAAGATTCCAGTTCACTATACTATCATAAAACTCTGCACATAAGTTTTTTTCCTAAATGATGCCCTTACACATGCATGAACTTAATGATCCTCTTTTGCATGCTCCAGTTGTCATCTATTCAATGGATAGTGATACATATATAACCTTTATTTTGATTTGAGGTCCACATATCCATGGTTGCGCTCAAACGATATAAAAGAGTTTTGAAGTACTCATAGAACCTTTTTTTTCCCTCTACAAATATATTACAGTAATGCGACTCTTAATTAGAAAGGAAGGGCGTAACGATTTGATGAACTCCACAAAATACTTATGCTCAACAATATTAAAGGGATATTCATGCATGATGATTGCCAAGTAAAACTTTTTCAAACTATCTGCCTCATCATACATATAGGTTTCCACGGTTGCACTATCGGTATCACCTTCACTCTTCTTGAATGTAGCAATTGTTGTCCCTGCTTTATTTGGTGCTTGTTCCACAAATGTTTCCAAAAGACCGTTGTCCCTCTGTTACCCTCACATCAACATTTATAACTGCACTTGAGGCATTTGGCCCAGTTCTTTTTGACAATCTTGCCATCGGGTCCTTACTTCTCAATTATAGACTTCACATAGTACTCCCAAACATCGGAGCTACACTTCTTTAATCTCTTTGTAGCACGATCAGCAGGATCTGTCTCCATAACTTCTTCACGGACCAAATTAATATCTATTGACTGCGATATGCCTTCAAATCCAGCACTGTCATTCGCACCAATAGCTTTGACTTGAGGGTTATCATTATCAGTACCATGTGGTGGCACCACTTGTAAAGCACGAGATGTATTGGTAACACTTGCACTGCTACTCAATGTTGCTGCTTCCATTCCTTGAAATTAAGAGTAATGCAAATAAAAAAGTACATAATTAATGCAAATCAAAACCTGCAGGTATTTCAAATTGTTTTAAATAGACCGGACTTCCACTAAACTAGCTCTCCTTTAAGCATAGCATCTTTTAAAAAGAAGAGATCGTTGGACCCATCCAATATCTCGTGCGAGTTATATTCCTTTAATAGTCTATGATTGTGAACAAAAATGAAGCACTAGTATCCAATTTTAATGAATGAATTAGAGCTGACTACCGATTGCAACTGAGGAACAAAGCAGAGGCTTAAATCAAGAAATGAATGATGCTGACTCTTGCTGATTGCCTAATATGATCTGTCTAATTTTTCTAGGGTAGTAGATTGGGCATCACGACAATAGTTTCTATAGATTCCATAAGCCATATGATGAGAAGCTTTGCAGATGAAAGACAAAATCCACTTCTCTATGCCTCAACCTATCATGCAGGTGAATACTTAGACCCTGTTGCAGTTGCTCAGGCAAAGGCAAAACTCAAAGCAAGGAAGCTCGCCGTTGTTTCTCATTCTAATACAAATGAAGGCAAACATGGCCCTTCAGATGGTAAATATAATCATGGATCCTTAGAATTACCTCCTAGAACTGAGTTGATTGGCAACAAGCAAATGGCAATAGAGGCTCACTGAGGGCGGTCAGCGAGTGGCGACCTCGATGGGCTGGCGAGTGGCGACCGGATCGGTGCCGCTGACCGGTGACTTGACTCGGCGCCGTCACTCGGCGTCTCGGCGACCTGGAGGCTAGACTTGGGGGCTTGGTGACCTGGCGGCGCCGGCGAGTAGCGACCTCGATGGGCCAGCGAGTGGCAACCGGATTGGCGCCGTAGTCCACAGACCGGCGACTTGACTCGGCGCCGCCACTCGGCGCCTTGGCGACCTGGAGATTGGACTCGGGGGGCTCGGCGACCTGGCGGCTGGACTTGGGGGTTCGGCAGTGATTGGATTTGGAGGTCGGGGGGACTCGAGGGCTCAAGGCGTCGGCCGTCGGGCAGTGGGCAAACGGACGGCGGGACGGCTAGACGGGCAGTAGGGCTAGCCGGCGGCTAGGGCACTAAGTGTCTAAGTGAAGGGCAGGGGGCAGCGGCCAGCGGGCTGGAAGCCTGGAAGTCTGGAACCAAGAAGCTGGACTGATCTATAATGGGCTACATGTTGATGTTGGAATGAATTGGGCCTTTTGGTTATCCGTATAGGCCCAACTCGGAATATCCGGGTCCGAGTCTAATTCCGTCGGATACTAGCCTACCGAATCCGAGTCCGAGTCCGAGTCTGAGTAAAAATATCCGAGTCTGGTTCCGAGTCCGACCAGATCCAAAAAATTCCGGTCCAACCTAGTCCGAATCCAATTCCGACAGGACCGAACCAAAACTATCCGAACCAGATTTCACCCCTAGTAGTGGCGCGCCGGTGAGTGGACGCCATGTGCGGCCGTTGTTTGGATCGGGTAAACTCTAGGATCTCTTTTACTATTACTTTTAGAATGGATAAAATTTTACACGAACATTTCATTTTTTTTACGATTTAAATTACTTTAAGATTTAATTATTACTACATATAACCGAGTGATATATGCCACATCATTTTAAACATAGTTTCACCATAACAAAACTTCCTCTAATTTTATTGTGAAGTGGTATAGGGAATTGATCCAATATGGATGGATCATAAATAGTCATTGGTTTAGTTTAGTTTTTTTATAGTAATTCAACCTTGCTATCTATGAAGAAATATGGATGAAAGAAGTAAGTATTTATCGGGGAAGACGCTGCAAAGATACAATTTATTTAAATTCATATGTTCTATCATACGAAGGAAACATAGTTCGAAAAAACGAATAAACAAGTTTACCAAGTTTACTTAAGACTTAGGTAAGATCTAAATTTTGCTACCAATAGACGCTATAGCATACTCCCTCCGGTCAAAAATAAATGTCGGTTTGGACATTGAGATGGTCTTTAAAATAAACCTTTAACCATTTATTACTATCACAAGTCATGTATTCATTTATTAAACTCATAAAATTATTATATTATGAAATTACTCTTCGAGATAAATCTATCCATATTATTTTCATGTACTCAATCTAAATAATTTAGAAGATATTTATAAGAAAAATTTTAAAACTTTGACTTGTATAACTTCAAACACAAATATTTGTGACGTGGGGAGTACAATGCATGTGTCCACGGAAAAGTTGCTCAAATCCTAAACACTAACTCTTGGAATTTAAACGCAGCCAGACGAATCCCCCCGGAACAAATTTGTATGTGTACTCTTAAGACTGATAGTTACTAAGTGTAAGTTTAAGACACAAAGTAACGGTGTGTTTGAATGGCAACCTGTCGACGATTTGTGTCGGCAATGTATTTTATGGGGCACTGCGAAAGATCACAACTACCATGGTAGCACAAGGAGCCGAATTTCTACAGGTTCGGGCCCTCGGGGCGAGGTAATACCCTACTCCTGTGCTCGTGGATTGTATTATGGTGGATGCTGATGATGAAAGAGATCATGAACTAGGGGCCCTAGACCCCCTTTATATAGTGCAAGGGACTGGGTTACAAATAGAATCTCTAATCCGTATATGGAAGATACAGATATAACCGATTTGGTTACGTCTATATCCATGTATTCGGGGAGGAGACGAGTTTGTTTCCTTGTAGAACATGTCAGGCCGCGCCAGCCTCTAAGCCCGCCTTCTAGAAGGTCCGATTGAGTCGGCCCAAAGAGGTGGTACGTCCAGTAGTATATCTTCGGATACCCGGGGCCCATGTTTTCCACAGTAGCCCCCGAGTGCTTCGCGCAGGGTTGTCTTGATTCGGGGTTCAGCTTGCAGCCCTTCAGATGTTATTCGAGTGACGTCACTCTTCGTCTGGCTAATGAAGTCCTGCTCGCCGAGTAACCTGCTGATCAAACAATACAGTTGCAAAGAACTCGAGAAAATTCTCAAGTCTTTAAAAGATGTCTGGCACCCAGCCCGACTAGTCGGTATGCCGGCTTGTGGCCCCGCGGAGGGGCATACCAGAAAGGTGGATGTTGCCGAGTGAGCAGTGCCACTCAGCGTTATCCTTCCTGTTACAAATTATGACATTCAAGCCTGTCTTGCAGAGCTCGACATTCGGTCCAACATGGGACATGTCACAACTTGCGTAGGATGTTCAGGCGTCTTAATCCGACTAGTGCGGAGTTAAGCTAGTGATTTCCGGAGGAATACGCCCGCCTCCAAGTTAAGGTCCTCCGAGTGGTGTTTGTCTTAGCGACAAACGATCCGGAGATGTGCTACTGAGACCCAACTAAAGAGGTAACTCTTTGACACCTAATCTGATTAGAAAATCAGACCAGCCATTGACCCCAGGGGGTACGCCAAGAGCTAAGTTTAAAATTTTCCCCAATGGTGCTTGTCTTGATGACAAACGATCCGGAGATGTGCCACTGGGACAATTCAAAAAAGAAACTTTCGATGTGCGGTCCGACTAAAAGCCAAACCGACTGCTGTCCCCCGGGGGGCACATCCAAAGCCAAGTTATAATCTGGGGAGCGCCCAATCCTCGGATTGAAGACCGACATAAGGCCCAACAGGGAGTCTTCCCGACTAAGTTGACCCGAGTGACACCTGTACCCGAGTAGAATCGTGTACAGCTCACGGCCCTCAAGGGGCATGTTCTCAGGGACTTAAGTCCAAGCCCAAGTCTTGAAATGACGATTCTAGGGCTTTATTTTTTCCCGCCTTGCGTGGAGTCGAAACGTCGCCCGCTTTTCTTTAAGTGAAGCACGCCGGGGAATTTGAACTGGTACGCTCGCACTGTGCGCCCAAACCGTTCATCTCCCCAAAACACTTCCGCTAGGGTTTTTTGCAATTCCGCCGCCACCAATCAACCCTAGCGCCGTCGCCGAACTCCAGATCCACCACATTCCAATGGCGGGGGACTGGGCAACCTCCAACACCACCGATGAGCGGCTGCGGGCCCTGGTTGACGTCGTCGTTCTCCCAACGCCAGAGCTCATCGACTGGCGCGCCACCGCGGGTGAGTCCTCTCCCACTCCTCACCAAGAGGAGATCGTTGTCTTCGAATCCTTCTTCTCCCGCGGGTTCAGACTCCCCGCTTCCTCCTTTCTTCGCGGTTTGCTCAACCATTATGGGATCGAGCTCTTTCATTTGAATCCCAATTCCATCCTTCAACTTTCTATTTTTGTTCAACTCTGCGAGGCTTTTCTGGGGATCGCTCCCCACTTCGCCCTCTTTCACCATCTCTTCTTCTTGAAAGCCTACCCCACCGACAATGCCCCAAGGCTGTTGGCAGGGCCGGATTTCAACTCCGGAGCGGCCTCAAGAAGGAGTATTTTGCCTTGCCACTCCGAACTTCTTTGAAGGGGTGGAACCAGGAATGGTTCTACTGCTCCAATCCTCCACCAGTCTTCCTTGTTTTGATGGGAGGAGGCCCGAGCTTCATCCTCTTGGAATTCTCCCCCTCTTTCCTCCGAGATGGATCAGGTCACCGAGTTACTCGGCCTGATCCAACGCCTTAAAGAGGAGGGGCTGACCGGCGTCGCAATAGCTGTCTCCTTCACAAAACGCCGTATCCTGCCACTCAAGGAGAGGATCCGGCTCGGGTTCGAGTACACCGGGCCATCCGACTCGACACGAGAAACGGATGTCCCGATCTCCAACTCGGACGTCGTCGATCGACTCTCCGAGTTTTTCGCTCCAGGGACCATCTTTTCTATCCAAGGGAGTCCCAGGAGCTTCTCCCTCAACAATCCGCCTCCAGAGGTAAGGATTGAGTATTTTTTTCCGCTTGTTTCGTGTACCGAGCAGCTCTGTTTTGACGCTAGCTTGGGGATGCCGTGCTCCTATGCAGGACCGCCGGGCTTTCGTGTCCGCTGCCCCAGCTCCTGAGGCTTCCGCCAACAAGGGCGAGAAACGCCCAGGAGAGGAGCCCGAAGAATCCCCAGCTGCGAAGAAAGTCAAGGGTCCAGCTTCCTCCGTGAAGGAGAACGTCCCGCCATCCGGAGGGCGCGGCCCACGAGGTTCGGGGCCAAAGGTCGGCGAGGCTCCCAAAGAGGGAAAAAGTCAGCCGACGTCGACTTCCGGGCGTAGTCAGGGGACTCATCCCCCAAGGGCGAGCGGCGGAGCGTCACCCAAGGGGGGACAAAATCAAACCCCTCAGGCTAGGCCGAGTGGCCCGCCCGACGCCTCCTCGAGCGGGAGTTCCCCCCGGAGGGGCACCGGTATTAAAATTAAGACCTCCAGTCGGTAAGCACAGCCTTGCCACCGCCTGGTAGTCTTCTTTTACGTTTTATCTACCGAACCATTTCCTTATTTCAGGAAACCGTCGGCAGAGGTTCCGTCGAGTCGCCCGACTGGGCCGGCGTCAAAGTCGGTCGAGCCGAGTCAGGCAGCACCTCCTCCGTCAACCGATGCGGTGACCCTACCGGCGGAGCCGGCGGGAGCCGCGTCGGGAACCAGGGTCGGAGGAGGCGCCACTGCCGCAGCCTCAAGTCCGAAACCACCCGTCGAGGGCGGCGAGAGGACTGAGCCTATGGTGGAGGAGATCCTTCGCCAGCCCCCGCCTCCTCCGAAGGAGGCCGAGCCCAAGCTCTCGGCGGGCTGGAAGGACAAGGCCGGGAACCGAGCCCTTATTGACGACGAGGCCGAGGATGAGACCCGGAAGGCCTTCTTCGAGCATGCCGTTGAATGCGGTAGGATGGCCAGGGTAAGCCTTTTGATTTGTAGAGTAAATCTTCTTCAGTTCGAGGTAGGATGGTGAACATTCTCCCTCTTTGCAGGAGCTTGGTAGTTTCTCCGAAAGGAAAACCAAGTTCCTCAATTACTTCCTCCCCCAAATAGAGCGGATTAAATCCGTGGAGGAGGAAGTTATTGGAGTCCGGACCGAGGCAGCCAAGGAGCGCCGAGAGCTGCAGGCCTGGATCAAGGAGCTGCAGGACGAGAAGGTCGACCTTGCAGGATCCCTCCGGTGTAAGTTCCCTATCCTGAGTCAGATCGCTCGCCTTGCGTATGACCGAATGACGTCATGCTCCGCACCATGTGCGCGCCATGACGCTGAATTGCCAGTCTCGGGGAAGAACTGGCGAAGTCCCAGGACCAGAGGCTGGCCCTGGAGGCGAAAGCCGTCGCCGAGTTGGAGGGTTAGTCCCCAAACCCGACCGGCTCCGAACCTCCGATGTTCACACAGTTGAATAACTGTGCGTTCTCTGTTTTTGTCAGAGTATAAGAAGATGACGCTAGCGCAGTATGACGTTCTACAGAAGAACGTCGAGACTTTGCAAGTGCGATATAATGAACTCCTGGCGGCCGTGGAGCCGACTCGACAGCGGCTCTTTGCTGGCGAAGCCGAGCCAAGCTCCCGGGCCGAGCTGATCCAAAGGTGGACCGAAGCCCTCGAGCAGCTGAAGGTTCGGCTCAAGGAGGTCGGCCTGATGAGCACCAGCCAGGCGCTGGGCATCATCAAGTCGCACTACCCTCGAATTGAACTCGACGCTGTCAAGGATGGTTTCGCCTGCACCGAGGATGAAGCGTTGGCCCTGATGGAGGAGGTGAAGCCGACCGCCGAGTCCCTTGTAGATAATTTAGAACTAGATCCCCTGTAAACGTAGGAACTCATTGTAAATTATCTATGTAAACTATTGTCTTTTTAATACATGTCGATCGCCTTTTCTTTTGTCCAAGTTATGCTTTTTGCCCGGGCGAGTTAAGTTCCTTTTACTTAGCATTCTGCCCAGCGCATCAAGCTTCCTTAGCGCTAGGAGTCAGCGCGGAGCACTCTGATAACGCAATCGGGAAGTATGAGTATTGCCAGGAGACATGAGTTTCGTTACTCGGAACGGTTAACACTTCGGCTCAACATAAACTTGAAAAAGAGAGAAGTCGATTAGGCGCAGGTACTGCACCTAATTAGGTGTAGCCCCCGACTTACTTGCTAGTCGGAATCCGACTAGGGAGCAAGTCGATTTAATCTCGAAAAAAGGAGTGCGCGATTGCGCACCTAATTAGGTGTAGCCCCCGACTTACTACTTAATTGACATACAAATAAGTAGCAAGTCAGAAACTGAACTGCATAAGCATAGAGACAATGTGAGCGAAAACTTATCTTTATTTAATTGTAGACATGTGTTACAATAGTCGTCAGGTATAAAACCGACGCAATTGATTACGCCCGGGGGCTCGCCAACTGAAAGCGTGAAAACAGCACTCTCCTGAACAACTCATGGAACATCAAGCTTGTTTACCCTAACAAATATTGGTACGCTTGTGCATTTTGGTATTCGTTTGGTATGCAAAAACCGAGCCTTGGCGTGCCCCTTGGCCAAGATTGGCGCGCCCAAGGAAAACAACATAACACGGGCGAGACACGGGCTTCGGGTGTGTTTGGTTCACGACCCTCGCTAGCCATGCCAATGAATTGGTCATGACCAATTAAAGGCATGACCAATTTATTGGAAAAAACGAGATATTTGGATTGAAGCCAATTGAAAGTTATTAAATTTTGGTAAGGCTGTTGCTATGTTTGGTTGGTTGCCAATTGAATGTGCCGATTGTTTCCATAGTTAAACAAAAATTTTATAATTTCAAATAAGGTATAAAAATGAATTTAAAATTTTAAAACATATTAGAAAATAAAAATAAAAATCCAATAATTTGAATTATAAAATGCAAAAATTAAAATAATAAATTATAAAAATGGGTAGATTAGGATTTTATATGATTTATAAAATTTGTTTCATGCCATTTGAACACTGTATGAAATAAATACAAAAATTGAAAATAAAATCAAAAAAACAAAACCGGACCTTTCTCTGATCTGTGCATGCAGTTGGGTCCCACCTTGCATGTACCAAGCCGTCAACTAATCAGGTGGCATGCATTTGGGTCCCACACAGGTTTTTTATTCCGTTGCTTGCCCGCGATTGGCGAACGAATTCGGCGCCCGGGATTGGCAAAGCATTGCCGTGCAAAATCATCGGCTCACCAAATTTATACGGGGGCGAGCCAAAACATGTTTGTCAACCAAACAACGGCCAAATGCTACTGGTATGACCATTCACTGGTAAGACAATCGCAGGCTACAATCCAAACATGCCCGAAATTCCTCCGCCTAAGAAAGGCGCGCCAATGACTGCAGCAGCCAACGGACCGCGGGGTGGCCACAAGTCAGCGTAAGGCTGCTAGCTAGTAAGGATACTAGATAGTTTGTTCTTTTTTTTCTGTTTCAATTCGCATTTCACATATATTTCATCGAGAGTCCAAATCACATGATATAAAATTCGTAACATCTTAAATCCTAATCTACCTCTCTAATAAATTTTACAATTTTTAGAATTTACTTGATTATCCGATATTTTTTATTTTATCATTTGAAATTGGAAATTATATAATTTCAATTATGTGCATATTATGATTTTTATTTACAAATTACCTTATTTGGCTTCAAACCAAACAATAGTCATTTTTACTCTACCAAAATTTGGCTTCGAACCAAACACAACAAACTTGCCAGTTATTTTGTCGTGCCCTAGGTTGGTCGTGACAAAAAAATTGATAGGGCTATCTAGGATCACCAACCAAACAAGCCTTAGCCCGATTGACTATTTTTTAGCAAGTTCTTTATTTGATTCTAAGACACAACTATGGTCTCTTAGGGCCTATTTGGCAACTAATATTTTTATGGTATCAAGATAATAATATAGTTTCTAAAATTACCTTGGTTTTCAAAACCATGGTCCATGGGGTATTTGGATACCAAAAATACTCTATTCCAAAACCATGGCAGCACTCATACCCTGTTCGCTAAAAAAACCATGGTTTAGTAGAAGTTATGGTATTTTTAGAGTATTTGCAATTCTACTTATAACCAAAGTTCTTATTATTTTGGCTAGCTCCTTGCCTACTTTGGTCAAGTTTAGCATCCTCAAAACCATACAACCAAACAGGTTATCATTCCCATGATATCGGAGTTATATGAAGTTGTTGAAACCATAGGGTGGGTTCTTTTCAGCTTTTCTTATCTACTTATTTGCCTTATCTCGTCACTTTGAGAATTTTTCGAGATAGCCTCGAGAGCCGGTTGACCTCCAATTTTGGGGTTTAGAGAACTTATAGACACGCCTACGAGACAAAAAACCGACTCAAAAATAATTTAAAAAGTGAGATAAGTCAAATAAGACACGGATAAGCTGACTTATTCTACTTATCTTGTGTCTTATTTGATTTATCTCACTTTTTTTATTACTTTTTGAGTCTTTTTTTAAGGCTATCTCAAAAAATTCTCGAAGTGACGAGATAAGGCAAATAAGTAGATAAGAAAAGCTGAAAAGAACCCACCCATAGTTTTATATGGATACATTTGGAAACTATGTATTATAAAACTATGGTTATATAAACTATGTTGCCAAAGAGGCACTTAGCATCCTACCAAGCGTGTATGGTAGCGTGTAATGGACTAATTTGGTAGCCAATTTTTGCCACAGGTATGACATTTTTTTTGGGACGCATACATGGCTACACACCTAAGAGCGTGGTTTCCTCAAAATGACGGCTTGCTCCTCAAGTTTCTTCACAAACTTTTCCACCGTTTTGACACTCCTTGGGTGCATTGGACTTGTCAAGTTCTTTATTCTCATTCACTTCCCCAAAATGATGTCCCTAAGGGAGTTTTTTTTTGTGGCATGACATCTTAAAACTCATGCCCAAGTACTTGGCTATTTGCTCTTGTGTTATAGGTGATGGCAAGAAACTTAGATTCTAGAAGGACCTGTGGTATGGTGCGCCACTAGCCGAGCAACTCCTCGAGCTCTATTTTGTTTGTAGCTGCAAGAAATCAACCATACACACATTCTTCTTAGACATTATACAACAATAAGGGGATCTGTTTTTGCCATCAGCATGGAGTAACCAGGCCTGCAAGATCTACAAACATTCTATGAGTTGTTTGATGATTTGACCTTTAATCAATGTGCCGACTCCTGGAACTACATTTGGAATAACAACAAATACTTCTCCAACCGATATTACAAGAATGTCATATCCAATAATCTATCGTTAATGCTCACAAAAGTGTTTGAAAAAGGTCTGACCCTTCTTCAAGGAGTTGTTCTCTCTTGTTTGTTGGCACATTTGTTGCGGATTCAACTCAAACTTGTAACCTTCGTTGGTCATAGCCTCCAAAGTTTGCTCATCAATGCAGCTCCTCCGTGCGAGAGAAAGTGACTTCTTGGGAGGAGCCATTACTCAAGGGCTTGTACGTTGGAACCTGATTAAGTTTCTTCTATTGGTTTTTCCTCCTATTTTTTATCTCTTTTTTTTTCCCTTTGTTTGGGCTTAGGTCTTGTATATATCTTTGAGTAATATATGATTGTGGATAACCCTGTAGTCTTTTTCCTCAAAAAGAAAAGAATGTGGTTTCCATCTATACTGTGGATTCCCACTTGTTATTTTGAACCGTCCGTTGTGCTCTGAGATCCGTTGCATCAGCACTTATCTCTCATTCTATTTTGCAAAAAAAAAAAGTCCTTCAACTTTTCTAAACTCCCCAACCAAGTCCTTCCCCTTCTCTTCCTCCCTATTCCTCTCTCCTTTTTTTTGACAGGGTTTTTCCTCTCCCCTCCATCCTCCTAGTGGTCAAGGTTGTTATCGTAGCCCTCCCCTAGCCCCGACCACCGTATAATCACACCGTGGTCAAGCGTGATGGGAGCAAAGCTGTGAGGGTCAATTGTGGTTTCCATGGTTAGTAGTAGCAACCATGGTTGGGACGGAGCTGGGCAAGAGAGAGAGGATGAGAGGGGCCTCGTGCTTGAATTTGAAATAGCTCTTTTTTTTTTTCCAAAATGGTATAAGAGAGGAGAAGGGTTGCCGCACCAAATCACGAAGCACAGCGAACGACTTAAATAACAGGATTCCACATAAGAAAAGGTTATTGAATTGGACCAAATGCTTTGGCTTCTCGCTTAGATCATAAAGTTAATAAGCCGTACATGTGCCAAAGCGTGGTTTGCTGATTTGGAGGAAGACTGGCACATGGCTGCAGGCGCTTGTACCATTAAGCTCGCTATGCTCAGTCCGGTGTCTGCATCAACACCTGCGCCGAGGGAGACCCAAGGTAGAGCACAGGTTCATTGACAGCATACTCCTCTACGTGGTTTGGCATATTTGGAAGGAACCGAACAAAGAATCTTCCAAAATATTTACAGACAGACGCAACAGGTTTTTGGGAGCATTGTCAACGATGTAAATATGGGAAAGATGGCACAGCGCAGGGTCTAAACGTTGGCTGCATCTCTGTCCTTTACTCCCTTTTGCTATTTCAGTTCCTTCTGGGAATTTTTTCTTATTATTGTAAATGATCTTGAATTATTTACTCCTACCTAAGTAAATGAGCGACTTGCTCTTTGAAAGAAGAATAGTAATGCTCGTAAGAAGCTTGTGCGCTACAAAGAGTACTGAGCGCCTTCGCGTGGCTACGCGTTGTCTGCGTTCCAAGACACCCTCGCGCACACAGCGATGAACAGCTCGTCGGTTGCTGCAAAGTCAGGCCCCAAAGTCGATCTTTAATTAAGCACCAGACCACGAATTTAAGAGCGTGTTTCTGACTTGATTTCCTCCCTCGCATGCATGCATCCATGTTGCTCGGCAAGTACAGCTTCTGCAGCTCGATCTCATTGGATCTGCATTGCGCTCGACGGAAACCATACTAGCTAGATGCCAACGTCCCAACCATCTAGAAATGTCTGAGAAATGCGTGTCTCGTCATACGCGTGATGGACACACTTGTCCTCTTTTTTATACACACACATGCGTATACCTGCTGGATTATCAATTCATCGTACGTCGTCATGTGCGTATAACTACTCCACTTACTACGTAATAAAGAATCATATTTTTTTAGATAATGGAAGAAAATCTTCCGGCCTCTACATCCGGGATGTACACAGCCTTATTACAACGTATTAAAAGGATTCAATCCACTGTCATAGTACGATAAAAAGGAGAATACATGCTAAATTTAGCCACCCTTGATCCTATTAATAAAACGCCATCCATGGTTGAAGAAGAAAGTCAACGCCACAACCTCTATAGTGTGACAAGCCTTTGTCATGCTTTGTTTATCCTCATCCTGTTGTAGCAATACCCAGTACCGCAGCCAATGTGTACCTCTGAAGACAACCTGCATAAAAGTGATATTTTTTATTTTGTTAAAGGCAACATCATTTCGACAATTCCAAATTGCCCAAAAAATAGCTGCAATACCAGCCCAAATTAATTTCTTAGTTTTTAAGTTGTACCCCAAAAGCCAATCACCCCTCATCTGAATAAAATTCGGGGGTGCATGCAATCCAAGGGCAATGTAGATGACTCTCCAAATAGATTTAGCTAAATGACAATTGAGGAAAAGATGTTGGATTGTTTCAGAAGCATCACAAAAGCAACAATTTTGGCTTCCCGTCCAACCACGCTTAGCTAGGTTATCTTTTGTTAAAAGGACTCCTCTATCCAAATACCAGAGGAAGATTTTAATTTTTAGGGGCACTCGGAGTTTCCAGATAAATTTGTTTGGGTGATCAATGTTAGAATGGATTAATTTTTCATACAAAGAATGGACGGAAAAAACCCCATTCTTTGTCAAATTCCAGCGGAAAACATCCGGTTCAGCTGTCAGAGCCACATTCGCTATCTTATGTACCAGCGATTACCATGCCCCACGGTTTTGACCAACTAAAGCCCTCCTAAAAGAAATGTTTAAGGGGACCGAACTGAAAACTCGTTGGACTGTTGCATGCTTTTCTTGAACTAAAGCAAACAAGTTTGGGAATTGGTCACGAATAGGGGAATGGCCATACCAAATATCTTCCCAAAACCTTGTCTGAGTTCCATTCCTAACATGGAAGGATCCCCACTTTAGGAATTCGTCTTTTACCTTCATGAGGCCTCTCCAGAACTGAGAGTCTCGAGGTTTACCATAAGCTTGAGACAGCGTACAGCTTGATAAGTATTTATTTGATATCATTAGAATGGTACTTTTGCTGGTAACTACCAGATAGTTAAGCACCAACCACAATGGCATTGACCATTGGCTCCAAGGCAGGGTAGTGAGCCTGATTCTCGGCTCTCCATTTTTTTTTTCTGTTGCAGCTTGCAACCGCGTGAGTTGGTTAGGGTGTCACTACCAGGGAACAGGGATTTTATCCCGGTTGGGAACGGGTTACGGTCCCGGTTTCCAAACCGGGATAATCCTAGGGGACTGATGGCAGGGGGCCTGCAGTCCCGGTTAGCTACCAAATGGGGACCGAAGGCCTCAAAAGCTGGGGGCTGGGGCGCCGAGAGGCTTATCCGTCCGGTTGGAACTACCAACCGGACCGGAGGTCGATTATCGATCCGGTTGGTTGTACCAACCGACTAAAAGGTGTTTTAATATTTTTAGTTGCGCTCTGGATGACTTATCGGTCCGGTTGGTAGAACCAACCGACTAGAAGGTGTTGTCATTTTATTTTTGCCCATTGGATGACATTTAATTGAAACTCATATAATTAATTGAAACTTAAGTATATGTATATATTTGTGTTAAATCACAATTAATTGAAACTCATATAATTATTCATACACAGTTAACTCGTTATTAAATGAAAGGACATTCATTAAAATTTAACTACAAATGATTTAATTATAAGTAATTAATAAGTACTACAATTGCTAACTAACTGGCTATATATACAAGTATCACAAGTACACATTGTTGTACACATAATTACAAGTACACATGTTTTTGTTCATCGGGATCATCTACGTGGATTGCTCTTGGTAGACCTAGATGTTGACCACGACGGTTGATCGGTTCCTCTCGAGCGGTCGGGCTCTAATCTTATTGAAAAAAGGGTGATGATGCTCGCCCATTGGAGTCACGACCTCGGCTAATATAAAGCCATGAGTTACTCTTGTATTGCTTTCACCAAGACCGCGAGAGTTCGGACTTTGTTCCAAACCTTTCTTCGCCAATTTTAGAGGGATCTGTCATTAACTAGGAATTAACTAATCAATCCTTGGATCTATAGAGGTGTCCGGAATAGTTAGGCATTATTAAGGTAGAAATTATAAGTACTCACCCCAAAAGGTTCTCCTTTTCTCGTAGAGGTAGCAGAGCCTCCGATGAAGTGATGCATCATCTCGCATACATAGTAGCCGCACAAATTATTTCCGGTGCTTGATGCAAGACCTGTGGTGAAAAAGTTGTAGAACGTGAAATAAGCGCATAGAAATTTAGTGAACTAACTACAAAGCTAGCAATCGCGATATACTTACATATTTAGCGAGGTGCAACTCAAATTTTTCTTAAATTCTCCAACGTTTTCCTTTTGGAATCTTACAAAGGCACTACACAAGTGATTATGAGTTATCTGATTAGAGTTGGCTTCAAACCGAGAGAAAGAAAACAAGTGTGATAATGAAAGGAACGACAATATACCGGTTGAGCATGGCCAAGAAGTCTTTGTATTTTGCGGGGGTTTTTTTTGAGTCCATAACCGTGATCGTATACGATCTACCTCGATAATAAAAGGGCAAAGTGAAAGTCGCACATATATATGTCAGCGTAGTAGTTAGTACTTTTAACATCATGGTAAGAAAAAAATTATAACGAGGCGGTAAGAAAACACATACTCAAAATCATAAGCTAGAAGTATCTTTGACTTGTATCTTTGTCCCATGAGCCCGTTGTATATGTGCTGCTCTGTCTCTTCTGGTTTATCTCTAACCAGTTTCTCATTGATCACTACTGGGTCGAGAAAGCCAAACTCATAATTAATTCTCTCGGTTTGGCATCGTTTTAGCTCCATTCTACACAACAAGAAATCAGTTAGGTTTGGGGATTGTTACAAAGATATGGGCGTGCACGACAAAATTTATGAATAAGACACTTACAAAGTCCAAAGAACTCAACATGCTCACGTCCAGGGCCCTACCCTGGTATAGATCAAATAAAGGTTCCCATTCGATGAAGAACTCGTTGTCTCCACGGAAGTAATGAGTTTCCTTGAACCTGACGGCAATTGCATCTAAACCATGGTTGGCCTCGGCCAAATACCATTCATGGAGTTGCCGCATCTTCGTTGTTAGTGGGGGAGCTCCTCACGTCTCACAAATGACGCACCATGTACAAATTTCCATGCTATCTCCGCAACCGGATGTCCTTGAGGCCCAATACGATCGCATCAAGGCGGTATCATCGTAAAACTGTTCATCCTCAGCAACCTCTTCCGCCGTCCGCTCTGGTGGCGTCTCCTTGTCGGCTGTCTTACTCAAGACGCGCTCGTAGTCTGACACGGGCGGCCTTTCTGGTTTATCTATGATGTCCTTCAACGATAGGATAGCCCTCCTAGCTTTGTGCCATTCGTCCGTACCAGCCGACCCTCGGTGGAGATGGCTTTTCGCGAAGAATGAGGTGACCTCGCTCTTACAAGCCGCGAGGTCTCCTCATCATCATATCGTCGCCAACCGGAGGTGATTTCCTTTTGGATTTTGTTGACGTGGGCGTGGACCGTGTCTTTTGAGAAGTCTTGGCCCCTATCCGACCTGGTTGGTACATTACTTGGAGCCGTTTGTTGATTGGGGGCCCGCCTTGGCCGATGTGGGAGTTGGAGTTTCAGTGCAGGCTTAGGCGAGGCGGGCTTCTTCAGGGGCGTCTTATTCAAAGTCTGAAGGTTGCGGAGGTGACGCTGGAGACCGTGGAGAGGAAATGCGCACGTTGTCTTTAAAAATTATGAACCGCTTGCGCCACGCGATGAAACTGTGTACATCATCTAATAGTTTCGTGCTCCCGTCACCTCCTTCAATGTCGAGGTCAAGATCCTCGTACCCTGGGCATACCTCGTCCACCGAGACCTTCGCGTAGCCCAGCGGTATGGCAAGACCATGGATGAGCTGCCCTGGCTCCACCGGGAAAGCCATGCCTTCAGCCGCCTTTAATGAGAGGTTCCGTGCTTGCACGTGCAACTCACATGGTGTCGGTTGCGTGATGTCGCCCATCGCATAGGGGCCCAAGTCGACTTCACCAGGCCACCGAAGCGCAATTGCTCCACCGCGTCGAGGGACTGATGATGTCTGGATTTCTGGGAGGTTCCTGCTGACTTGTCTCCCGATGTTGGCTCAAGGCTAGTTGCAACTCTTTTCGGACCAAATCGGGAATGCTGGCATTTGTTGCTCTCAGTTCGTCTTGAAGGTCCTTGATATGTTGTGCGTGTCGACCCTTGGATCTCGACCGACTCCTGTAGGTCTCCACATCATGGGCGAAACCGACCTTCCACGGGACGACGCCAACGCCCCGTGTACGTCCAGGGTGCTCCGGGTTATGTAGAGCCCTTGTTAGCTCATCGTCCTCCCTGTTTGGCACGAAGGTGCCTTGGGCCGACTGGGTGTGCGCGTCCTGAAGCCTGCTGACGACTTCTCTCATCGTATCACCAAACACCGCCCTGCCGTCATCGTCAAGGCTGCCGTTATGACCGAAGAACCAATTTCTCGATCTGTTGGACCAATCCAATGTGGCGGGGTGGACACCCTTAACTAGCAAGTCACGTTCCCTCTTCTCCCATTTGGGTAGGGCCTTGCGGTAACCACCAGGTCCGAGGCGATGGTGGTATTGCTTCTTCGCTACATTCTGCTTGTTCCTTTCAGCCAAGTTCTGACCTAGCTGTGAATTTTTGTACCCCACAAATTCATCCCAGTGATCTTGTAGCTTTGGGTACTTGTTGAAGTCGGGGACTAAATTCTTCTTGACGTACTCGTTGTTCAGCTTCTTTTTGTACGTCTGAAAAGTCATTGCCATCTTCTTTAATGTGTACCTTTTCACCTTATCTTCGGTCCCTTCGGGGAAGGTGAACGTTTCCTTCATATCAGTCCATAGGGTGTTCTTCAGTTCTGCAGGTACCTCGTCCCATTTCGCAAAGCTAATAGGCACGTGGTCCCTGACGATCACGCCGAACGTCGATCTGAACGGCCCAATCGCATTTTCTGGCTTTATAGGCTTGCCTTCCTCACTGACTTCAGTGAATATGTGTCTTGCCCTCGGCTTCTTGCTTTGACCTCGCTGACGTGACTGGCTACTCGTTTGACCGGTCTTAGTGGCTTCGACGGCCTCACTGGCTTGGGTGGCTTCGACGGCCTCACCGGTTTGGGTGGCTATGGCCGTCTCTGGTGCTTGGGTAGCGTGGGCCGCCTCTTGTCCGAACAACTCGCTCAAAAACTCGTCACTAAGAAAATCCATTCGACTGCATAGAATTGAATAGAAACATTCAATTGGGATTTCAAGTAGAATTGAATAGTATCATGTAACGTTATTCTTGTATAAGTTATTTTCTATGAAGAATTGAATAGTAACATGGAACTTTTCTCTACATAAGATATGATTACACAAACATTTCACATAATGTGCGATAAGAATAGCATACATATGCACAATAGAACTTGATTACTGGGACCACTTAGGAAAAAAATCATTTCACGGTGTTGATAATTAGAGCACATAGACTTGCGGTCATCTCCTACACAACAATGTTTTCAACGTTTTCCCTAGCTAGTCTCACGTTTCACCATCTAAATACACAAGCAGCATTACTTCATCTTCCTTTGGACTTGATCTATCAATGCATATTAGTAGAAATTATTATATTAGAAAACAACCTCGGCGACCGAATTCCTGTAGAAGGTAAAAAGCGGATAGATGAAAGATACATATAGGCCACATGAGATATTAAAACAACTAAATAGCAAGGAAAATGACATGATAACATGTTGTAATTTATAACAATTAAACAACAACAGAGCTCAGTTTAGTTTGTTATAAATTGCTCTCAAATTTAATATGTTGGGTTGCTAAGAATAGCCTTCCATGACATACACCATATATATATATATATATATGGGAGTAATACATAAGGCTCCATGGAGCTTAGGCTCCACCTCATCCACCATTCATCTTTGGTTGACCAAATTCATAGATCAGCTCATTTGGTTAGTAGAATATATATATGTACATACACGTAAAAATAATTGATTATTCCAACTAAATATACACATCATGTATATACGTCTATATTCAAGAGTAGAGTGCGTGTATATATTTGCATGAGCATGTACCTATTCGTATTTACACATGTATAAAAGACATTATTAGTGATTTCGGGATGGTCCAACATAATGAGTATCCCATCACAAAAGATACCTGAAAACAACTTGCATCTAAGTATATAACTTGCTTCAACTGAATAAAATGTAAAGGTGCCGTGCAACTTCAGAGCGGACAAGCAATATCCACCGTAATCAACGTAAAATGTCATGGCATTAAGACACTACATCTACTATAGAGCATGATTATTAGTTACTTGGCTCCCGACTAGCATACTAAGGAGCTAATTTTCATATCATAAAACAAGACATACTGACATCGGACCAACATCTGCGCTTCAGAAGAATTGGACAGCAGCAAAATTTCCACCTTAAGAAACATCTCAAGCAAAATAAATGCTCTTCTTGGAGAATTTGGTACAGATAATATGTTTCCTTGTGCAATTCACTTGAGGAGGTAGTTGGGAGGCACATGGCGGTGGGACATGCATGCTAACCTTGGACCACCGTCTGCGATTGGATTGCATTGGACGATTAGATCCCAATTGGGACGAAGGAGCCCCTGGACATAAAGCTGCACCAAAACTAAACTACAGAGATCGACAAGCAACAGTATTGAAAAGGTAACAATGATCCATGATGAAATGTGAGCTCGGCACTAGTGAGCGATCCAAGATTACTACGATTCCATAGCAATTCCTAGTCATTGCCCGAATTCGATTAGCAAGCAAAGAAACTAAATAGACAGTTTGATGCTTCAATTCCTACTGATTGCAACAAATGACCACAACATTGGAGCCTAGGCTCACCGGGCGCGGCGCGCGTGGAGGCGGGAGGAGGATTGGCGGCGTCACGACGGCGACGGCGAGGAGGTGCACAGCGGCGGAGGAGAGCGGCGTCACGGGCGGCGGCGGCGAGGAGGTGCACGGCGAGGAGGAGGGAGTGGCGTCGTCACGGCAATGACAGCGAGGAGGTGCACGGCGGCGAGGAGGAGTGGCGGCGTCACGGGCGGCGGCGGCGAGAGGTGCACGCGCGGGAGTCCACGGCGGCACGGGCGGCGGCGATCTAGGGTTGGAGCAATGCGAGAGAGACGCAGTGTGGCAACGGTGGGAAGATTGGAGGACTAAAGTGTCCGGGAATTTGTATTTTGACCTTCAATCCTGTTGAAGACAACAACCGAGATTGATGGGACCTTCGATCCCGGCCGTGTCTCCAACCGGGATTGGCGATGGTGCTAGCCCCACACGTCGAATCTGGCGTAGGGGTGGTTGACCTTCAATCCGGTTCAAAACAACAACCGAGATTGAAGGAGCTTCGATCCCGGCCGTCTCTCCAACCGGGATTGGTAGTGGTCTTGGCCCCACCCAGATCGTAGGAGGTGGTGGGCGTTCAATCCTGTTGGTATCTCCAACCGGATCCATAAACTATCTTCATCCGGTGGGTTTTCCCAACCGGGATTGATTGGTGAGCCGCCCCACACGCCGATCTGAACGGACCAACGCCGAGTGCTAGGGACTATCGGTCCGGTTTATTATACAAACCGGGTGATACCCAAAAATAAAAAAGCGATGGCGCGGCGGCTTGGCTCGAACCCGTGACCGCAAGGTAGGGAGCCCGTGTTCAAGCGCACACCGCTAGCCGAGGAGAGGGGAGAGATGTTCTCTTTGTTAGGAGCGAATTATTTTTGTACCTTTCTTGGTCTTTAGTGGAGGAAAGGAATTTTTAATTGTATTTTAATTCCTTATTTGTATTTTAAATCCATTTTCCCATTATATTTCCTTTTTTAAAATGTATTTTAATTAGTTTATTGTGGAGAAAGCCATGTTTTCCTTGACATGTGGGCCCATATATGGTGGGTCCCATATGTCAGTGGTAGTAATTTGCCATAAATTTCTTTAAAATTATAGAAAAATGTTGGGAGCCTATTAAAATTAAATAAAAATTTCACAAAATTCATAACAAATGTGCAAAAATTGACATATATAAAAATGAGTTGGGAACCTTGAAATTTCTCATTAGTTTATAAATGAGATGGGAATAATCTACTTATACATAAACGATGGAATTTCTCATAATTGGCGAAACACGAACGGTTCTTTCCGGATCAATATGAATTTAGGGACAAATATCTAAAATATTACATGACTACTTTATTTTTACAAGTGATCCTTCGTTATGATCGTATGCGTCGTCACGAGCTTCCTCATCATCGCTAAGGACACTATTGTCTCGTCCGTTGAGAAAGGCGGCTCGTCGAACGATTATACTCTTCTTCGTGCGTGGCGCCTCAACTCAACAATCCTTCTTTTACGTAAAGAACCACGTGGTGCCTTGCTTGATCACTTGTTGGTAGTCTTGTTCTTCTGTCTTTTTATAGTTTTACCCTTATGAACTTTTGGTTTGTTGTCCATGTACATCACATAGAATATCTGTGTCACATCATTGGCGAGCACTAACGGTTCATCCTCAGAGACCACTTGCTTGAGGTCCACGATTGTCATACCATAGTCATCGATCACGCACGGTGTCGGTTTCACCCATTGGCACCTAAACAGAGGGACTTTCAAAGGTCCATACTCGAGCTCCCAGATCTCCTCTATGAAACCATAGTAGGTGTCCATCTTTCCATTTTTTTTCCAAGGCATCTATACTGACGGCGCTGTTTTGGTTGGTGCTCTTCCTATCTGAGCGATCGTGTAAAATGTGTACCCATTTATCTCATACCCTTGCCATGATACGATTGTTATGGATGGTCCCCGAGCTAAGAGTCGCAATCGTTCATGGACTCCTCCTTGCCTAACAGATGCTTTTGTAGCCAACCACCAAAGCTCTCCACTTGCTTGTTCGCGATCCACTTATCGACTTATCCGGGTATTGGTCTCGTAATATCCTCTCGTGATCAAGTACATACGAGCCACTTGAAGATGCTTGTTTCAAGATCGTGAAATGTGCTTGTTTAAATGAGAGTAGATCGTCACAGAGGATTCTTTTCTCTCTAGGGTCCCTTTTCCGTAGCCTCCCTCATAGCGTGATCTGAGGGGCGCCAATCGGATTCAGATCATCAATGTAGTCGACACAAAACTCAATCACCTCCTCTGTGCCAACACCACGGGCAATGCAACCTTCGGGCGAGAACGGTTCTGAACATACTTCTTTAGGACACCCATGTACCTCTCGAAGCGAACATACTTGTGCAAGAAGATGGTCCGAGAATTTCTATATGTTTGACCATGTGAACCATGAGATGAACCATCATATCAAAGAAGGATGGAGGAAAGATCATCTCAAGGTTGACCATACTAGTAACAATGTTATCCTGCAGATTAGATAAGTTATCCGGATCTATGACCTTTTGTGATATCGCGTTGAAGAACGAACACACCTTTATGATTGTACCTCGTACCATGTGCGGTAGAATACCTCGCACCATCACTTTGGAGCAACTGGGTCATCAACACATAACAATCATGGGATTTCAAGTTTACGATTTTATTCTCTTTTGTGTTTATGAGTCTTCTTATGTTCGACGAGTACCCAGAAGGGACCTTAACACTGTTCAACAACTGAATCATGCTTTTTTCTCTTCTTTGCTTGGTGTGTAGCTCATGGACGAGGTAATGCCCTTTGTCTCTCTCTTGTGGATGTAGTTCTTCCCCGAGACCTAACAATTGTAGGTCCTTTCGTGCTTGAAATGTATCTTTTGATTTGCCATACATATCTATGAAGCCTAGCAGTGCTCATGCATACATTCTTTGTGATATGCATGAAGTCCAGGAGTGACGGACCTCTAAGTCTTTCCAAAAGACAAGTCCCAAAATATTGACTTCTTCTTTCAGCTAGGCTTCTTCCTAGATTCTTCAAATGGAGTGGCGGGGCGGGTTTGCTACCGGACCCTTTCCAAATACTACGTCTAGATCCTTTACCATAGAAAATACTTCCGCCCCACTGCGATGCTTGGGCTTCTTACGTTTCTCTTCGGTCCCATCAAAATTAACACGGTTACTCCGTAACGGGTGCTTCAAATTGAGGAACCTACGATGGCCCATGTAAACAACCTTCCGAGAGTTTGTTAGGTACTTGTCTTCCGTATCATCCAAGCACTGGATGCAGGCTTTATATCCCTTTATAGATAGGCCCGACAAGTTACCAAGTACAGGCCAGTTGTTGATGGTTACAAATAGCAATGCACGTAAGCTGAAATACTCTCTTTTGTACTCATCCCATACACGTACACCATCATTCCATAGCGTTAGCAGATCTTCAACCAACGGTTTGAGATACACGTCGATGTCGTTACCAGGTTGCTTAGGGCCTTGGATAAGCAATGGCATCGTAATGTATTTCCGCTTCTGACATAGCCAAGGAGGAAGGTTGTAGATACATAGAGTAACGGGCCAAGTGCTGTGACTACTGCTCATGTCACCGAACGGGTTCATCCCATCCGTACTCAATGCAAACCTTATGTTCCTCGCATCGTTCGCGAAGTCCGGATATTTTCTATCGAGTTTCCTCCATTGCGAGCCATCTGCTGGGTGCCTTAGCTTTCCGTCGACTTTACGATCATCTTTATGCCAACGCATCATCTTCGCATGCTTTTTGTTCGCAAACAAACGCTTCAACCGAGGGATTATAGGGAAGTACCACATCACCTTAGCAGGGGCTCTCTTCTTCTTACGCCCCCCCTCTACCTCACATGGGTCATCACGCTTGGTCTTATACCGTGATGTTTTGCACACCGGACATTCTTCCAAATCCTTGTACTCATTACGATAGAGGATACAATCGTTTGGACATACATGTATCTTCTATACCTCCAACCCCAAAGGGCAGAGAACTTGCTTGGCTTCATACGTAGTTTCAGGCAGCGTGTTACCCTCTGGAAGTAACTTCTTCATGAGGCCTAACAACTCATCAAATCCCTTATCGATACTCCATTAGTAGCCTTCCATTGCATCAATTCGATGTGTGACGCAACTTTTTGTGGCCCCGCCTACGCTTTGGATACAACAATGTTCCTTGGTCCTCCATGCAGCGCCAAACTTTTCGTAATGTCTTTTATCGGTGTATTCTCCTCTCCATCATGCAACATCTGTTCTAGATCATCGTCGTCAAACTCCCTAGCATATGTTCAATAGAACCGTGTTGGCCAACATCGCCATATAATCTGCCACATCTTCTTCGTCACCATCTTCTTCTTCACCGTCTTCTCGTATAATCTCTTCTTCACCGTGTTTGGTCCAACAGGTATAGTTTTCCACGAAACCTCTTGAGATCAAATGGAGGTGAATTTGCTTAGAGTTTGACCACTCCTTGTGATTCTTGCAGTCTATGCATGGACAACATATGTAGCTTTGATCTTGTGCGGCACTTGCTGACGATAAAAGTTTCTAAACCCTCCACAAACCGTGTGAGGAAGCGGTCCATGTACATCCATCGCCGATTCATCTACATTAAGTTACATCAAGATAGTTGTTAGTTCATTTTCCAATAATGAATTAATTTCTAAAACCAAAATTAAAGTACCGCTTAATTTATTATACATTTATTTAATTTTTAGGTCAATACTTCAATTTTAGGTTAAATACCTTTCTAAAAGAATTATTTTTAAGTGATAATATTTTATCACATATTTTATCACAATCGAATCAAATTCTAAGGTAATGCAATAAAGTATTTGGCAACCCACTTAAAATGATATATCTAAATCTACCAACTTATAATTTTACATCAATGAAGTGAGTAGAGATCAATGAAGTTATAATATTTTATCACATATTAATTAATATATAATGTTAATTTTTAAACAATCAAAATCTATGTAAAATCTACTTTAAACTCTACTCCCAAAATTTCTCCATGAATCGATGAAACCAAAATTCTAAATTTGAGTCACCTCCACGCATTCAATGTGTGCTACATCACAATCCAAGTAAATTCTAAGCTAATGCAACAAGATTTTACAATCCAGTTCAAAATTTGGTCCACGAAAGTTAAGATTCAAAATCATAGATCCATGAAACCATCATCTAAATTTAATTAGCTACAACTACAAATTCAAAACGAACTACGTCTTAATCCAAGCAAAATCTAAGATTACACAACAAGTTTTCGCCAACCCTTTCAAAAGATCGAGCTATATCTACCAATTTATAACATTTCATCAAAGATGGGGAATAGAGACCAAATTTTTTCATATTAAATTTAAAGCAAATATAGAAACTACATTTCATATACAAGTAGTGAGAAATGAAGTTACTAACCTTGGTTAACTTGGATTGAAGTGAAATGATCAAATTACAAAAATTTGAGCAAAGACCTCCCTCAAATCCCGTAATGGCGGCCGAGCTCCTCTGTCGGATTACTGATGGTGGGGAAGGTTATGGTAGCTCGGGGAGGAAGAAAGGTTAAATACGCTAACCAATCCCGGTTGGTAGATTGATATCCCATTTCGTCCTTTGGTGTTACCGGCCAGATCGAAATTAATTTAGTCGGTTGGTATTACCAACCGACGGATATCCCACGCGCCACCTGCCTTTTTGAGGTGATACCGTCCCGGTTGGTAACACCAACCGGGACTAAATGGTCCCCCGCGCGCCTTCACGGTCCATTAGCCGTTCAACCGGATCACAGCCTTCTTGAGTCGGTTGGTGGCTAACCGAGATTGATGGGCCGGTATGGAAGGCCTGTTCCCTGGTAGTGTGTGGGTTGCCAATGAACAAGGAGGGTTGTTTTACCGTCCTCTATCTCTCTATACCAATCTCTTGGTATCTCAAATCATAGCCATTCATGGAGTTTGATCCAATGATTGTAATTAGATGGTATCTCTCTGTATCTTCTAGCACCACGGTCCATAGCTCATTTTTTTAAGATATCATATCATAGAACGACATTATCGTTTTCCTCCATACCCTTTCTCTCTCTTCCACCACTGGCAGCACGCTGTTGCTGCTGCCATTGGCGGTCGCACCGCTTGCCCATGAGCCCGATCGCCTGGATGTGTACCAAATCCACCCAGTCACATGCCACCTCCCGGCTTCCTATAGCCCACCGTCTCTGCCGTTGGTGGTCGCGTCGCTTGCCCACGGGCTTGTCCGCTCAGCTGTGCGCGCCTAGCTACAGTGCCACCATGACTCCTTCGCTCACCCTAGCGCCGTTATGCGCCTCCTCTACTTGTCCTAGCGCCATTGCGCACCCCAAGCTCCCCTGCATGCTTGCTCAACACTCATGTGTCCTCTGGCTAGAGCAGTGGCTACCGTGGCCAAGACAAGGCAGCGATGGTGCGTTGGCCCGTGATGGCACGGTGAGGTAGGCGGTGGCAGTGCGGTGAGGGTGCCGGCTACCAGCACAGTGAGAGAGAGAGAAGAGAATGGGAGTAATTTGCAAATGCCAAAACTATTGTTACCTCTCAAAGGACCATAAAAACCTCAAGAACATATGTTAAAAGGCTGTCTTGAAAAGCTGCAATGGTGTTGAATCTATGAAAAACTACTTGCAACCATTTTTTAGAGTTGAGAGTGCGTTAGGGACAAGAATTTGATAATCAGAGTTTCATTTGTAATAGGACTGATAATTAGATTTTATCACTGATAATTGCCCAGTTATTTCAAACAAATAATTGAATTTAAGAATTTTATCAGCGCCAATCGGCTTGCAAAATTCATTTAAATCAGAGGTTTCTGAACCGGTTTAATTTCTAGGCGAATAGGGCGGGTGGTATGGCCGATAAATAAAACCCTGGTATTAGAGGTCACGAGCAGGAGCAGGGGCATCGTCTAGCAGTCGTGTGCGCGTAGGTACGAGCTACAAAAGTGGTGGCATCATCAGCAACTTTAATGGAATTATCCTTTGGTTTTTCTCCCTCTTGTTTCCTTCTTGAAAGCACCTATTTTTCCAAGTGATGTTGTAGCTGTTCGATGGATGTGGTCTCTTCAACAATCATTTCAAATTCTTAACCCTTTTGCCTTTTTTTTTGGCCTTTTCCAGTAGTACTGTATTCTTAGTCGTAAGGCCATCATGATTCATGCATCTTTTTTTTTTAGCAAAGCCATCATGCATTCGACGATTGGTTTGTCATGTATTCGTTCAAAATAAAAGGTATAACATTGTCAAAAAAAATTAAAAAAAAAAGGTATAACATCACAGAGGATCTGCAAAGGCTAATCTTTGGGTTAACTGCAAAGGTTAAAATACAGAAAATCTTTTGTCGCAGCTGCCCAATGGGTAGCATGATTCTGACTTTGGAACATGTCTCTACTACTGTCTGTCAATGAGCGTTCCGAACGAATTGACTTTCATTCCTTATTCTGATTCAATTCAATTGTTGAGCACTAATCGAAGCGCTCGTAATGACTTACGGAGTCGAAGACCAATAAGCGGCTTATTTATACCAAGCATTTCTCTTATGGCTAGATCCAATCTCCTGTTGAAGCCAGAAATTAAAGTCTCTTGGCTCTTTTCACGCTTTCTCACGTCAATGCCAATTTAATCAATGTTATTAGCTGTCAATTTGAACTTTGTCAATTTGAACTTTTTGGTATTTTCCGTTTCTTAGATGAATGTCATTTCCCAAGGGTTTGCCCATAGAAAGGCATGTTATATATGCTAAGCCTCACTTATCTTTGCAGGAACAGTCACTCTGAAGCTGTGCCTGTCCCTGAAGTCCTGAACTTTCTTTATCCTGTGATGGTTTGCCCTTGCAAGTGATCCTCTCGGGCATCATCTATAGTACTAGTTAGGAAAGGGACATGGAGTGGTGAGTATGAAACGAGTGACATCTTGCAAGCTTCTACCAAAGTAAGCCTAGCTAGAGGAGAGAAGATAATAATTAAGC
The DNA here is from genome assembly GCA_036346145.1 of Olyra latifolia. Taxonomy (NCBI): domain Eukaryota; kingdom Viridiplantae; phylum Streptophyta; class Magnoliopsida; order Poales; family Poaceae; genus Olyra; species Olyra latifolia. Next base: position 4,152,382 of record CM070528.1, on the reverse strand, counting down.
AGATGTAGTAGGCTACTAGTTGAGGGCATGTGTTGCTTGTAGTATGTACTACTAGGCTCAGAGATAAGCCTCTCGAAGTGTCTAGTAGTTCTCGACCAAGGAGCTTCGGTAGAAAATCAAACCAACTTCGAAATATCTTATTTCAACGAATTTTATCCAAATTTATGGGAAAATGGCCGTAAAATCCGATATTTTTCGAACCATTGTTTCTTATATTTTTTTAATTCAGATTTTATTAGAAATTATCGTCTGATTAACACCAATAAATTCTAATTATTGGTCCAGGCTACCGGTCTCCTTGGGTAAAAATGGAGAACCGAATGTCAGATCCTTGTTCTCAACCTTCTTCTTTTTTTAAGATAACGACTTCTTAACACAATTGCAAATTTTCAGTGAGGTTCACATCTAAAAAATCATTGACCGTGTCAGCTTACAGGCCACCTTCAGCTTGTCACTATGGGATAGGACATTGTTCTCAGCTCAATTAGGTAACTAGCTCTATTCATGTAACCATCATTTCACAATTATTTTTTAAATGAATCGATAGACATGGAAAAAAAGTACTACTTGGTCTCTCTGATTGGACTCTGGTCGTCGCCCAATTAAGGGAGAGTATATGAAGTTTGCAGTTAGCTACCTCTACAGAAGATGCTAAATACATACTACCAGAGTATCAGTATAACTGTACTAGGATGGAGTACTGAATGTGTTAAATGGAGTATTGTGTCTTCATGGGAGTAGGGAAACATGTCTGCAACCAAAGGAAGCTTTAGAAGATCACAACACTACTCTTACGGTGCCGTAGTACATCCCTGGTGACCCCCTGAGCCACTCTCAAGGGCGAATCAGGGGCAACACCGGCGGGTCCCCCATTCCCTTCCCCTTCCACCTCTTCTCTTCTATTTTTCTACTTTTCTCGCTTCCACCTTCCTTCCTTGTACTCCTAGCGACCAGTGGCCAGATCTTGGGGGCAGCACCGAGGTGTGATGGCGGGGTGCCGAAGCTTGAGGTGAGGAGGCCGCATCGTGGAGAAAGACAGTCATTGCCTAGCAGCTCGTGGAGGCCAGTGAGGAGAGGTTAAGGCCGGGATCACACCTCATGGCCAGATCTATCGGTGGTGGTGCTTCGTGGCGGTACGAAGGAGGTTTGTGTATGCATGCATGGGTCAACCCCTAAGGTGAGCTAGGCTCTAAGCGAATTTAGACCAAGGTGTTACAGTGCCATCCCCCTCGCCCTGTCGCCAGCACCGACCTTCCTCTCCCCTTGCCGCCGCACCGCCTCTCGAAGTGTCTAGTAGTTCTCAACCAAGGAGCTTGGTAGAAAATCAAACCAACTTCAAAATATCTTATTTCAACGAATTTTATCCAAATTTATAGGAAAATGGCCGTAAATCCGATATTTTTTGCACCACTGTTGCTTATATTTTTTTTAATTCAGATTTTATTAGAAATTACCGTCTGATTATCACCAATAAATTCTGATTATTGGTTCAGGCTACCAGTCTCCTCGGGTAAAAATGGAGAACTGAATATCAAATCCTTGTTCTCAACCTTCTTTTTTTTTTTAAGATAACGACTTCTTAACACAATTGCAAATTTTCAGTGAGGTTCACATCTAAAAAATCATTAACCGTGTCAGCTTACAGGCCACCTTCAGCTTTGTCACTATGGGATAGGACATTGTTCTCAGCTCAATTAGGTAACTAGCTCTATTCAAGTAACCATCATTTCACAATTATTTTTTAAATGACTCGATAGACATGGAAAAAAAAACTTCCACTTGGTCTCTCTGATTGGACTCTGGACGTCGCCCAATTAAGGGAGAGTATATGAAGTTAGCAGTTAACTACCTCTACAGAAGCTGCTAAACACGTACTACCAGAGTATCAGTATCACTGTACTTGGATGGAGTACTGAATGTATTAAATGGAGTATGGTGTCCATGGGAGTTGGGAAACATGTCTTCAACCAAAGGAAGCTTTAGAAGATCACAGCACTACTCTTACAGCGACCCCCTGAGCCACTCCCAAGGACGACTTAGGGCTGGGATAGCAAAAATACTCATGGATCTGGATACCCGCGGTACCCGACCCAAAGGGTCTAGGTCCAGGTCTGGGTCCGGGTCCAGGCTCAATTTTGAACCTATGGGTATTTGGCTTCAGGTCCGGGTCCAGATTCGGATCTAGGTCTTAGTCTTAAATTAAACCCATGGGTGCCTAGACCCAGACTTGGACCCCCAGAGCCTAGAGCTTAGGGTTAATCCCTACATACCACAACTTCCCCACTCCCTAGTACGGCAGTGCCCGGTTCCCCCAATCCCCCTGTGGCCTTGCCCGTTGGCCACTCCCAACCCTAGCCACAAACGCTCTTGTCACATATCCAAAATTTTAAAATTTCGGCATAAAATTTTTTGCAAAAGTTATAAATATATTTCTATAACCATTCCTAAATTTTAAATAATTTTCTAAAACTAAATTCCTATTTATTTTCTAAAGAAAATATCTTATCTCTCTTTTTCTAAAAATATAAATTCCATAAAATAATAAATATTATTTCATATTTGGATTCTACTCATTTTTATGGAATTTTAGAAATTTATTTGATAATTTTCTAAGCTTCCTATAGCTCTATATGAATTTTTAAAACCATATTTAAATTCTAAAAAATCCCTTTCCATTTAAATCCGAGACCTTCCTTTTTAGGCAAGCCTGAGGAATACGCTTTCCTCTTTTGAAAAGACGTTTGCACTTAAACCACCCTGCCGTCTCTCTCTCACTGACCATGAGGTCCCACTTGTCATTCCCTAAATCTAAATCTAACGGCACTCATCAATCCACCTTCAATCCAACGGCTATCCTTCATCTTCTTCCTCCCACAGGATGCGCCGCCCCTGTAAATCCATCGGCGCCGCCGTCACCCGCTGGAAAGCTTCCTCACCGCCGCAACCGTCCAAACCTCGCCGCGGTTTCACCACCACAGAATAGCTCGCACCACCGCCAACACCCGCCGCCGTGTCATCGTCCTCATCCTTCCTCCAAAGCCACCCAGTTTCTCGCCGCCACGTCGTGCCGCCGCCGCCGCCATGAAACTCCCTAACCGTGCCCGCCACTCCATCCTTCGCCTATAAAAACCTACCTAAGGCATCACAACACTCCAAGTCCTTTTCCCCGCTCACCCCTTCTCCCTCAACTACCCCGAGCCGCCCACTCCGCCACCCTCTTCCCTAGCTCCGGCGACCACCTCCCTCACCACTCCGATGCCTCATTGCCCTCGGTTCATATAGGGAAACACTCCACACCTCATCACGAACTCGACCCGTCCCCTACCCAAGCCCGATACCCATCGGAGCACAACCGTCACCGTCTCCCGAGCCACTCCGCCGCCCGAGCTCGCCGCCTCGCCGTCTCCGGCCATCCCAAAGTCCACCAAGACCGTCAATCAAACCTATACACTTCCAATTTCATTAATTTCCACCCAATTGATCGCCACCGGCCCTCCTCCGCCGTCGCCCACTGGATTCACCGTCATTGCTGCTCCCATCCAAGCCCCGCCCCTGATTTCACCGCCACCGGATAGCTCACACCGCCGCCCTCCCTCTGTTTTCCCCGTTCCATCCCTCTCCTCTCACCGATACCTCAGTCCCACTAGTCAGCCGCTCCAACTCCACCCACACCCACTGACCACCCGGTCCCCTTGTCGACCCCCGGCACAAGAAGCAATCAAATTTTGGGCCAAGCCCAATGACAGCCCAGTAAGAACCTAATTCCCTTTTAATTTTAAAAATTTCACCTATACGGTTTAAATTTTACTTAAAATATTAAATCACCTTCAAAAATTCTACAAAAATCTAAAATAAAACTAAGAATTATATAAAAATATAAAATACCACAATTGTTCTAATAAAATACCCTAAATAAATCCTTTTACTCTCTCTTCTTTATACATATAAATATTTTAATTAAGAATATAGAAATAGAATTAGTAAAACTTCCTATACAAAAATTTCTTAAAATAATATTTACATTTAGAAATAATACCCCCACATTTTTAAAACCTATAGAAATATAAATTTAAACTTAAAACTCTTTCTTAAATTAAAATAGAATTTTCCTAAATATAAAATCTTACCAATAAATTTCACATATCCCACTTAACCCATATAAATATTTCCATATAAGATTATAATACTAAAATTAATTCTTTTAGCTATTATCACTATTAGGACAGTTAGAAAAACTAATATTCCAAAATTGATATGAATTTTGACTTATTATAAATCTCTCCATAACAATTAACATGCTGCCCAAAATACCTATTTTTACATAAAAACCTTACCCTTTTTCTTTTAGAAAATATTTTTAAACCTTTAGAAAATCGTACAACCCATCACCTTTTTACCCAGGCCCTTTTTATTTTATTTTATCATTTATTTAAAAACTTTTCTTATTTGAATATTTATTGGAGTTTCTTTCTTTACAACGTGTAGACAATGAACTACGCCCTCTGGAAAGAATGTCCAAAAGATACAATAAGTGTGATCCAATCTCCAATTAAGGCAGGTTTTCTTATCCTTGATGTATTTTGATATACCTATATTTCCTTTACTTATTATTTACTGCATATATTTTCTAGTTATTTATTTATACATTCCAAGTATAATTTTTTATCCAAACCCCAGTACCTTAAAAGCCACCTACAAATAATCAATCCCTGATAAAACCCTAGTATAGGTAAAAAAATATTAAAATTTGATTATCTCATGAAAGGATGGAGATTTGGTCCGTACAAATAAGTTGGATTGGATAACTTATTTGATGTGGAAAAGCTGTGGTTTGGAAGGTTGATTGAATTTATATAGAGTAATTCGGAAACAGTGTTATGTTATTTGGGCCCGTCGGTACATGGAGTACCAGCCCAATAACACCAGGTGGAGAGAGTGTGAACTCCCTGGAATCGTTACTCTATAAACTATAGAAGCAGATTCGGAAACAGATTTTTGTTGTTTGGGTTAGAGGATCAATAGTGTTGATTGACACTCAAGGGCACTAGATATTTGCTCTGTGGCAAGAGAATATCTAGATATCGTTTGCTTCTATAAAAACTTGGGTTTTAATGGATAAGAATGACACATTAATCATCCATCCATATAAGGAGCTGTTATATGGGTAAATTTGGATAGGTTCTGCAGAGCTAATAACAAATTTATCGATGGACCCTACTTCGGGTATATGAAGTTGTGTCAATTGGGTGATGCCTCTCTTATTTACCAAAATCCATGAATTTACCTTATAAAAAAAATTGTCTGGATTGCAAATGAATAAGGATGGAGAAAGATGATAGAATTTGTACTCTTATTATTAATTGTTTTAAGAATTATGATAGGACTTTTAAAGCTTAAAATTATATATTCACCGTAAAGCCTTACTATTCCTTGAATCTTGTTTTCATATAACAATAGTGTTATTCTCTTAAGAAACCTGCAAGTAGAATTAGTATTTACCCACATTATGTGGGCAATTTACTTCTTTTACAGGATCCACTTTATAATCTGATTGGACATTTATGAAGAAGACAGGAACTCACATAGGATTGATTTCTAAGGTCTACCTTATGCTCAGGCTTGCCTGTGGTATATGGCATGTATTTTCTTTTATTACCAGGTTATATTTCCATCTCCGCTGTAAAATATTTTGTAACATGTAATAAATCAAGCAGGTTGTACTATTTTTGAATGTAACTGAAATCCTGAACAGTTGGCATTCTGGATATTTTTTGGTAAATTTTTTTACCAAAAATTTGGTCCGCCACAGCTCTCCACGGCTCCACCGCGTAGTCGGTGTCCTCTGGGCGGACCAGGCCACGGCTCCACCGCCGTCCTCTAGGAGTCTAGCTGCAGGAGAGTCATCGACTCGCCGCCCTCTCAAATCTGTGGGCGCCGTCTCCCTATGGGACGGCACTGTCGCCCTTCTGGATCCACCGACGCCGCCTTCGTCCTAGAATCCAGGTGCAAGAGAGTCACCGGCCCGCTGCCCTCTCAGATCCGCGGGCGCCGTCTTTACGGGTTTCGTTGGCGCTGCCGCCCTCCTGGATCCACCGACGCCGCCGTCCTCCCGGCTACGCTGCATCTCCATCATCGCCGCATCTCCACCGATGTCGCCGCCCTTCTGGACCTGCCGTCCTCCTGGATCCGCCGGCATCGCCGCCCTTCTGGTCCGGACTGTTGTATGTGCTGCTAGAATGTTGTATGTCCTGTTGAAATGCTAGATTATGTGCTGCTGTTATGTTGTATGTGCTGCTGGAATGATATATGTGGAATGCTCTATATGCTGCTGGAATGCTTTCTGTATGTGCTAGTTTTGGGTCTCTAAGCATGATGTATATTATTTTATGTAAGGTGTGTTTCTTTTCAGTTTATCTCGTTTGCTTATTTTCTCCCCGGTGTGGCCTCGAGAGCCAAGTCCCATTTATTCAACTTGTGTTAGAGGGCTTTTATACACGCCTTCGAGATTGAAAAAACGGAATCCAAAAATAAAATAATTCCTGATAAGTCAAATAAGCAAACGAGATAAGCAAATATTTTTATCTCTAGGCCAAGTTAGCGGCGTAGCGCCGCGGTGTGTTAGGTGTTTTACGATATTTTTTTCCTATATTTACTTCTTCTTTAATGGGATGACTGAACTCTTGTCCTATTGGAAAAAAAAATGATTACAACATTGTTGTTCTGCACTCAAAATCTCAAAATACTTATTTGTTCTTCCAAATGGAAGGGTTGGTCCATACAAAGGATTACAAGAGGAATGTAGAGACAACCGTATCATTTTTTTGAGGGAGAAACGACCGTATCGTTTGCTCATTGCAAAGTACACACATTATTAGTCTAGAGCGTCAAAATAAAAAAAGGGTGAATCCGAGTAAGAATATAAAAAAAGTTTGATTAGTGCTCATTTCTTAGAAATGAGTTTTCTCAAATAATTGTCCCTTCAGGACCGTTGTCTGCCAACTTGCATGGAGATTGATAACAAGGAAGACTTTTGTGAGGAAAAGATTAGTTGGTCTGAATCATGCCTTACTAGACAGGCCAGCTGGTGTCAAGGTTGTATCAGTCATTAGCCAAAAAGCATTGCGCTAATGTGGGTGATTGGCATGCCCATTGCTTCATCATGCTATGTGGATTATGGAGTACTACTCAGATGTTGAACTGATTTTAAGTTTTTAAATAAGATGTTGAGCTGATTCTGTTCTCTCTCTGTCGGAAGTGTATAGAGTGGTCCTGAACTATATCAAAGGAAATGAGAGCTAAATTGCACCTTGTAGGCTGTTCATCAGGGAAAAAGAAGTACCTCATAGGTTGGCATTGCGTGTAATCCATAGCAATGTCACACACACACAGTCATTAATTGTTACCTGGTGGCAAGTTATTCCAAAAGCTCCCCCTCAGAACTGAAAGAAAATATTTAGGCTTCCTTTTGTTGGATTCAGTCTCTTTTCCCTCTGTAAAGCCTTGCTTACCTACCTTGTCTCTCACATTCACAGGAGTGATGGAGCCCATGAAAACAATAAGTTGACATCAAATTTGTTGAGAGAGAGACAAAAAAAGAAAGAAAGATGGTTGCTGTTCATCTTGCGTCGAATCATCCATATATCTGCATTTAACAGCAGCAGTATGCATCAAAATACTCAGAATACCATGATGCTAAACCAACCCTTTATAATAAGTATCTGGCTTGTCAGGACAGCAGGTAGCGACCAGCCTAGGCTGTCGGTGAGCGCGACGAGGGCCAAGAATCAAGAGCCAAGAACACAACCGATGTGGTAAGCAGTGACATGGCCTAGCTGCCCTAATTTCTAGGACTTTACTGAACGCTTCAGTCAGCCTGGTTTGGAGCAAGGGCACTGTCACTGTAACACAAGGGAAGGTGAGGAAGCTTCAGGGACAGGAACAGCATCACTTGTAGCCGAGCTCTCCATGGCCAGATTTCAACTAGGCCTCGCATGGCATACCATGATGCATCTATTGTTCTACTCGTCCTTGCAGTCTCATCTTAAATGGTAATAGGCATATCCTACCAGATTGCTGCTGCTCATCCAATCCTGAATATTCAATTGTTCATATCATTTCTTCAGTACAAAGTCGTACTTGTGCAGCTTGTACATGATGCGGCGATCTGAAGCATGGGAGGGTTCTGCAGCAGAGCAGTACAGAGCACCTCAGAGCAGCGTTGAGAGGAAGGGAAAATGCAGGGGATGTCACGAATTTCCTGCACTTTTGGTGGCACTTCAATGTCTGTGCATGTGGATGGATGCGAAGCCGAATCATACACACTTAACCCACATCAACGCATGCAGATGATGCAAGAGGAGGTAGATCCCGCGACGCTCTGCTAAAACTGAATTTTGAACGTTTGGACATGACTCAAAAATCTGAAACTACGAAATGGCACCGATCATCTTTGAAGGAGAATCTCCTGCACGACAAATGGATAACGAGCTTGAGCAACCTATCGACTACAGAGGAGATTTTACAGTTTGTGACTCTGTGGCTCAAGATTCAGGATGTGCCTCTCTTACCAAACGAGTCTGATCAACTAATTTAAAGGTGGAGCACTAATGGAAATAACACCGTGCAAAGTGCTTATGAAATAAATTTTACTGGTACAATTAGGGGTGCTAACCACAAATTGTTGTCGAAAGCTCACGTTGAACCGAAGAGCAAATTTTTCATGTGAACTGCTTTACAAAAAAGCAATTTAACTACGGATATCCTACAAAGGAGAGCTATGGAAAACTCCTTCAACTGCCTGTTGTGCGGTTTAGATCCAGATACAGCAAACCATCTGATAGCCTATTGCCCCTTCTTGGTTTGGCGCCGGATTTTTAACATCTTTGATGAGTTGAGGCAATCCAATCCACCGGACAATCGATTTAAATTTGTTGAATGGCAGCAAAGCAGCAGAAAAAAGCTTCACAAAGACCAAAAAAGAAATTTTGATGGCTTGGTGATCTACACCTACTAGAACCTATGGAAGGAGAGAAATAGAAGGATTTTTTTTTATCACAAATACAACCCGGTCTTGCATGTTGTCGATATGATCAAACAAGAAATCATCAATCGTATGTTGGCGTTCGGAGCAGATGACCACGGATAAATGCATCGCAAGGGAGATTTCTTGGTTGGTGTTTCTTGTCAGATAGACTGCAATGCCCATTAGTTCCTTTCCTTGTCGGAAGAGCTGCAATACCCATCAGTTTTTCGGACACTTCTCCGGTTAGGCTGTTTTTTGCTTCTTCTTCGTAGGTAGCCTTCCATTTGTAAATTCATCGTTCCATTTGGGTTTTGTTTTCCTCTCTCTTTAATGAATAGGTAGAGCAACTACCAATGTTTCGAAAAAATAGAGAATGCTTATTTTGTGACTTCAAAATTTTCGAGAAACAGTATAAAAAAGTCAAAGTGTTCAAAAGATAATAAAATAAGTTAAGAAAAAAAGTGGAGCGGAACATGCTTTGCGAGCAGCTTGTGCTGACGCTTCCCCACGCATCAATGCATGCGTGATTCCTCTTGCCAGTGAGTCCGATCTTTGTCTCATACTGGTACGAAGACACACCTGTACAGTACAGCTGTACTGCAGTTAGATCGAAGCGGCAGTAGCGGCCAGCGAGCAAAGGCGATCCAAATGGAGGAGTGGATGCGTCACCGTTCACCAACGCTTGACACATGGCGAATGGCAGCTTCGTCTTGGAGGCCACTGCCCAATGGTGACTAGCAATGGCCACTCGAGCAAGCCGCTTGTGTCCATGCCATCAGCGCGAAGAACTAGCCCAAATCGAGTAGTCTTTTCGCGCGCGCGCGAACAACCGCACGCCATTGATCAAAGCTTGTCCACTTCCGGTCTCCTTCTCTCGACGTCGGTCTCTCTCTACCTACTTACTATTCGTTTTATTAGCAGCAGCCGCGTAGTTTAATCACGCCTCAACCAAACCCCACTAACCACGTATCGATCGCCTTCTTCTTCTTCTTGTGTGTGTATATAATGGCCCAGCTCAAAAGCTCAAAGCCAAGAACCACTCGAGTCGAGCTCGAGAGCTAGCTAGGAAGGAGAAGGGAAGGTCGAGGTAGAGAGAATTACTGGTGATGGCGAGGATGGGAGGCGGCGTGGCGGCGCCATTGGTGGTGGTGGTGGCTGCGGCGGTGGTTCTTGCAGGCGTGGCGCAGGGGCAGCTGCGGGACGGGTTCTACGAGCACAGCTGCCCCCGCGCGGAGCAGATCGTGAAGCACTACGTCCAGCGGCACGTCCCCCACGCGCCCTCCGTCGCCGCCACCCTCATCCGCACCCACTTCCACGACTGCTTCGTCAGGGTACGCACGCGCTCTCTGCTCTAGCCTTCGCCGCCGCGCCCGAGCTGACGGCGCCGGCGATGGTGGTGGTGGTGCTAATGTGCGTCAATGCAGGGGTGCGACGCGTCGGTGCTGCTGAACGGGACGAACGGCAGCGAGGCGGAGCGGGACGCGGCGCCGAACCTCACGCTCCGCGGCTTCGCCTTCATCGACCGCATCAAGAGCGTCGTCGAGCGCGAGTGCCCCGGCGTCGTCTCCTGCGCCGACATCCTCGCCCTCGCCGCGCGCGACGCCGTCGGAGTCATCGTAAGTGCGACGCCATTGCCATTGGCACCTCGCCTCTTCTCACATGCGCGCTCGCGCGATCGAAACTGACATGACGCGCGCGGATCGTCGGGGCATTGAAGGGCGGGCCGTTCTGGCGCGTGCCGACGGGGCGGCGGGACGGCAGTGTGTCGATCAAGCAGGAGGCGCTGGACCAGATCCCGGCGCCGACCATGAACTTCACCCAGCTCCTCCAGTCCTTCAACAACAAGAGCCTCGACCTCGCCGACCTCGTCTGGTTGTCAGGTAAAAATAAAATCCCTTCATCCGTTTGCTCATTGCTTCCCCCATCAACATCACGGTCGATCTAAAAGCTCAGTGAATTAACTGCAACGTGAGCGTCAGCCAAGATGTTTTACTATAAGCTAAAGTAATTAGTATTCAGGGCAGGGTACAGGTTTGGTGTGTTCCTAAAGGGATAAAGGGATAATTGATGATATGTCTCAGAGTACTTACTCAATTGATGATTTGCTCTCCATTACATGCTCCTCTATTATATGTCCCAAAGTTATTTGCCTAATTGATAAAATACCCCATTTTGAAACTTTGAACAAAATTTGCCGTACAACAAGTGCAAAAAGTCCTTTCTACCCCTATAATTTGTTTTTTACTCCTGAAAGATGATGTATGAGTGCAGAAAGAAAAATGGAGGTTGGATCATTGAATTGGTAGCTCGTTTCGCTATCTATGAATGTTCTTTTCTTTTTTTTCTTTCTTGCGGGTATGTGCTGTTGATGATCACTGTTATTTTGATATACTTACTTTTGAGTTCAAAAGATTGCACTAGGAGCAATTTGTTGTATGGCAAATTCTAAGGGTAGAAAAGACCTTTTGCACTTGTTGTATGGCAAATTTTGCTCAAAGTTTTAAAATAGGGCATTTTATCAATTGGGCAAAGAACTTTGGGACATATAGTAGAGGAGCATGTAATAGAGGGCAAATCATTAATTGAGCAAATACTTTGAAACATATCATCAATTATCCCGTTCCTAAAAGGCTAATCCTAATGTTATTTGCAAGCGCGTGGCACCGACACATAGTGATGTAACGTTAGGTGAATCATAAGCAGTAGCCAGTAGGATTCTGTTTAGTACTCCTGATACAAAATGAGGTAGTCTCTGGAATACAACTTGGACCATTCATTTTTGTTGTGACATATAATATCGCGACAGTACTTCTTAAGGATTTTTTTTACGTGCGTAATTTGTGATTTTAATAAAAAGAATTTAAAATATATCGATATCTAAAATATATAATATTTAGACCGGAGATAGTACCTGAGTAAATTCAGGGTTCAAAATTTTGTTTAGCCCCTGGATCCCACTCCCTAGCGGAATTTGAAATTTCAAAAATTTTGAGCAAAATCCCATAGATTTCGGTGAGGATACGAAATCCAAATTTGAAAATTGGCAACAGAGACATTATGTTTGAAAACAAAATGTTGCTAGGTTTTTACCGAAGAGACCAGCAAAATTATATAAAAAATAACATATTCTCAAATCTTTGAAATTCCGAGCGAAAATCTTCAAAGTTTCTTTTTTTTCCAATTTTACATTTGAATTTATATTTTTAGATTTGGAGCGATTAGGGTCTTGGATACCGATTTTGGTACAGATCAAAGCATCGAAATCTCATGAAATTGCAAAACTAGGCTCTGATGCAAGAGGACTATCTAGCTTCTAGGGGTCCGTTTGTTTCCACGTTGCGTTGCAGCGCGTTCGCCGCGGCCGCAGCCATGTGCATTAATGGCACGCGCACGCCGCGGCAGCGACCGCAACGCGATGCGCAAACGAACGCAGCCTAGAGCTGGCCAAACGGGCCGGCCCAAGTGGGACAAAACGGGTCGGCCCGAGTGGGACAAATCGAGCCGGCCTCACTGTTCACAGAACCGGGCCAGCCCGATTCGTTCAACAGAATCGAACCTAGGCCGAGACCTTGGCCCGACCCGGTTCGATTCGGCCTGGTTACTATAGCCCGCATATTTAATTAAATATATATTTTATATATTTATTTCCTTATGATAAATAATTTATTTCTTTATTTTATAACATATATTTATTAAATATAATCGTTTTTATATATTATTTTTTACTAAAATGGGTCGGCCGCTTATGGCAAGGCCACCCATTCAATTCAATTCTTGTCGCGAACCATACTTGGGCCGATACCCCGACCTGTTGGTTCGTTTGACCCGGTTCATACAGTAAACCAAGCCGATCCGGTTCGTTTTTTGGCCAGCTCTACTAGCTTGGTCAAATTCTTCATGTGTTCAGTCGGCAGCTAAAAATCGAGCTCCTACCCACTCACGTGATCAATAATGATGAAACAGACGTTGCCATGTAAAGAAGAAAGGGAACTTCAAAGGAATGCCATGTGTGCAATCGAACAAACAAGCTATAAAAATATAGAACTGAATACATGCCGTAGTCACTCGTCACTGTTCTGTCCTGCAATGACAACTAAGGCAGCGCTCTTTTCAGCATATAAGCTGCATTTGCTTATAAGCTGAAAATTTGTAATTCCTCGAACATCCGAGGGATAAAAAATTATAGAAAAAATGGTTTTGAGAGTTTTGAAAAGAAATAGTAAGATCTACAAAATTGGCTACCAAACGTTAAAGCGTTTGACTTTGTACCAAAATAACAAATTTCCAGCTTATAAACAAGCGCAGCTTATAAACTGAAAAAAAACACATTAAACTGAACGGACCCCTCAACGTCCAATAGTACAGAGTACAGACAACGTGTCTCGCTTAAGAGACCAAAAGTTCAGGTTAATCTTGCTTAATTAGGGGTCAGGATGGCTGCATACTTCCAATGCATCAAAGCTGCCCAACAAAAAAAGGAGGCTCTTAATTGGCAACAACCAGTCTGTTCAGTGCAATGCAGTGTAGCACAGCTGCACAGTTTTCCTATTCTGTGTTCTTTTTCAGAGAGAATGTAGCACGGATATGGACAGGCTAATCACTCTTTCAGCATGATTAATTGTATCCTATAATCATAAAAAAAAAAAAAAGATAGAAAGTGTCCAAAGGTTTTTTTAAGGCCAGGAATTAATTGCATGTAAAAAAAATGACAGTACCAGGATCCAGCTTCTGTCCAGTCTCTGTAGCTGGAGAATTGGTAGCCAGCAAAATGTTTCAGTGTTTACATGACAGAGTAATTCAGATAACACTATGAACTGGAAGCACTGGGATATATACTAGTACGAATAGATGCCACTGATACAAATTGCTGCCTTCGTCCCTGAGCAAGTGACTACTTGGTGGCCTTCTAGACAGCCAATTCATGATATCCTTAGATTTTCACATGCCATCTTTCTAATATAACAAAGGATTATATGTGTTAGAAGTTGAAAAGCTTTGTATACACATGAAGCGATGAGGACATCTTGGGTTCCCACTTTGCACCTGTTTGTTAAGTTTTGACTAGCTTAACTAGAGGTCAATGGTTTTTATCTGTTTAATTATAGTTGGATATTAATGGGCAACCTGTTCTGACGCTGACATGCATGCTACTGCTAACTACATCGGTCCATCCCTGCCTATTCAGATTGAGATCTTAACAAAAAAAAATTGCATGTGTTTTTACTGTCAGCATTTAGGTACTTTCGTAGTAGGTTAATGTTAATTACATTCGTACACACACTAGAGCTTCCTAGCTAACAACTATACACATAACATAAGACATGCCATTGCATAGTATTGCTGAACACGTTGCATTTGTATAGTTCAGAAATCAATCAGCCATTTACTCATAATTTGATTACTGAATTTCGGAAAATGTCAATCAAGTAGCTATCGTACCAATGATCTGGCCTCGTTGGAATGTGAAGATTTAGCTCGGAAATCCAAAGAAACTAAGCTATTTCCGGCAAAATTCAGGTTCTTGCGTCTATTGGTTGACTGAATCTGTACATGTGTGGCCGCGGCCACCTGCAGGGGCGCACACCATCGGCATCGCGCACTGCAACTCGTTCAGCGAGCGGCTGTACAACTTCACCGGCAAGGGCGGCCCCGGCGATGCCGACCCGTCGCTGGACCCGGCGTACGCGGCGAACCTGAGGCGGAGAAAGTGCACCACGCCGACAGACAACACGACAATCGTGGAGATGGACCCCGGCAGCTTCCTGACCTTCGACCTCGGCTACTACCGGGGCGTGCTGAAGCACCGCGGCCTGTTCCAGTCCGACGCGGCGCTCATCACCGACGCGGCGGCGAAGGCCAACATCGTGAGCGTGGTGACCAGCCCGCCGGAGCTGTTCTTCCAGGTGTTCGCGAGGTCTATGGTGAAGATGGGCATGGTGGACGTCAAGACCGGCTCCGAGGGGGAGATCAGGATGCACTGCGCCCTCGTCAACACCCACTGATCGATCGTCGGAGTGCGTGGATCGATCAGTGGATGGATGCCGAGCGCATTGCTGCGTCTGCGTGCGTGCATGCATGCATGCGTCGTCGTTCTTGGTGGTGCGTCGATCGTGTTGCTTGTCCGTCAATCCAGTGATTCTTTTCGTTCCTTTTTTCGATCTGTTTTCTCATGGTGGCTGAATTTTTTTTCCAAATATAACTTATGCATGTATGTTTTTGCTGTTGTTTTTTGCGCAAACTGTTTCAATCATAGATATATATATATACACAACATGCATGGAAATGATAAAAATGGGAGTAAGTTTTGCGAGGTATGATCAGAAAATTTCGCTATTTGACACTCAATTCATTGGCCTCTCTCCGTTTGACACCCAATTCGCTTGTCTTTCGGTATTTGACACCGAAACCATCAATTTCTTCGTTTCATGACACCCATCCATATTTCTAAATTTTGATTTTTCTTTTCTCTTTTTGTAATATGTTTTTCACGTGCTATGACGGAATTGCCCCTGCATGGCACTGTTCCATGAGACGCTTCATGTGCTACCTGTTCGATCCTAGCCAGGTCACCCACGTGCGAGTCGGACTACAGATGGCAGCTGTCATGTTCACCCGCGTGGACGCCGGACTGCAGTCCCGCCGCCGCCGCCGGTGCAGTCCCGCCGCCGACGCCGTACGAAGAACCGGATACACCGACGCTGTATGACAAAGAAGCCATGGGCGAACCAGTTCAGCGTCACCATTGATCAGCTCGGAGATGTGAAGGCCGAGGACTCGTTCGTAGCATATTCTGCTATTTAGGATCGGGGACTCGTTCGTGCAGATGATCGGGGAGGCAGCAACCTCCATCACCGTGGAGATGCGGAGGCCAACAGCATGCAGTGTATTCGTTATATGAACTTTGCATATAAGATTTAGATAGAGATGCCCAACAAACGAACCGGGCCGCCATCAGAGCACGATAACATTTGAAGGTTCTCAAATATAACATTGAAATTAAGGCCATACATATAACAGTAGCATATGTAACATTACAAGGTTCCCAAAACATTGAACATCCACTTCAAAAATGAAAATGATAGCATTCATTTTCTTCCTTTCCTTGGAGTGAGCTTCTTCTTTGCAACCATGGTCACTTGCTGACTTGTGCCCCTTTTAGGTGTGTTGGGCTCTGCACTGTTGGTTTGACCTTGCGGTCTACCTAGCTTAGCACGACTCTTCCCGCAGATAGAAAGAAGCATGGTGTAATAATGTAAAGCAAATGAAAAAAGATTTAGTAATTAATATATAATTATGTGTTGTACCTTTTCTTTATACCATTCAAAGGACATTTTGCGCATATTTGCCTGTGGCCTAAGCCACCACATCTTTTGCACTGCACTTGCCACTTTCCTTTGCCCTTGCCCTTTTCTTTCTCCAAACATCCTACTAACCTGTTTTTTCTTTGTCTCCCTACTGATCTCTTTGCCGTAGGTAGAAGCAATCTGAAGCCCAATGCCACATTGGGCCACTGTGACTTGTCTGTTAGTGGTGGAATAACACCTGCATATGCTAGTCTAAATCTAGACAACAAGAAACAAGGATGTAGATAATCATCCATCTTATGGTTTTGATGTGATATTATGAATGCCAATGCATGTGAACATGGTTTTCCATAAACTTGCCACTTCCTGCATGTACACTCATGTTTTCTAAGATGCACCACATGTCTAAACACTTCCATGTCTTCATTGATTTCAGACACCTCTGCTGTATCTTTTGCACCTGAAATGACCCTCAAGTGGCCCAAGCTTCTAGTCATTGCATTAAGCTGACGAACTACAGCAGGAAGCATAACACCTTCAAGTCTCTCACCTATCCTCCTTCTCCTTTCATATAGCTGCATTATCATTGATCTCAGAGTGTCAGCTAGCTCAGCAACAGGAAGATCTTTACTTTCTTTCACCCATTTGTTCCATGACTCAACTAGGTTGTTGGTGATGTAGTCACACTTTATTTCTTATGAAAATTTACTCCTCATCCAAAGCAAACTATGATATCTGGCCAACCACGGTGCAACATCTGGACAAGCAACATGTATCTTGTTCATGTAATGATCAAACATGTCTGATTTGTAAGCCCTAGTAGCAGGATACATGTTACCATAAATAGGTCCTTGAAACTTCTTGATAAAATTATCCATCAAGTGTCTAAAGCATTCTCTATGCTCTACCCAAGGGTACACGTTCTTAACAACTATCTCCAGTCCCTTGCAAGCATCAGAGCTAATTGCTAAGTGTGGTGGATTGCCTATTGCCTTCTATAGCTGCAGCATAAACCATGTCCAATTATTAGTGGTCTCGGCGTCAAAAAAACCCAAAAGCAACCGAAAATATCCAGTTGTGTCCATCGAGAGCTGTAGCTGAAGGTAGATGACCATTCTATCTACCATTAAGGGCAGTAGAGTCTAAGCTCAAATATGGTCTGCAACCATTTAGAAAACCATCGATGCTAGGTTTGAAGCAACAGAAGAATCTATGAAAATAGACCTCATCTCCATCCTCCTTTACATCTATCTCTATGACACTGCCAGGACTTCTTAGCTCAACCTCTGCCTTGAACCTGTATAACATTTCAAAGCTTTCTTTCCATGACCCAAATATATGATCCATAGCTTTCTGCCTACCAGCCCACACTGTTGAATATCCAAGTGTGACATTATACTTTCTCTCTAACTCAGCTTGTAACTCCTTAGCCCCCATATTTGGTTGTTGTTTTAGTAAAGGGATTGCCTTCTCCGCAATCCAATGGTATGATGCCATCTTGGTCTTTACTCTACCGGATGATGGACACAAGTGATCAAATTTATTCACTGTAACCTGTCACAGCAAATTAAGATTGGTTAGTACCATTAAGTTGACAATTTTCACATATCCCATGAAGTTAGCATGTAGTACCTTGACAGACTTTCCATCACACATAACTTTGCTACTTCCCCATGGACAACCTTGAGCTTTGCAATAACCCCTGAACCTTTCTCTCCCTGATTTCTCTGTAACAAGCTCAAACTGCTCCTTGATAGCATGTTGCCTCACTACCATCCTAAACTCATTTATATTTGCATATGTGCTTCCCTCTATCATTGGAGGGTTTTCATTATCATATTGAACACTTGCCTCATCAGGAATCACATCATTCGTTAATATTTCATCATCTTCAAGATTCATATCAACAACACTGAGCCCACAATAAGAAGTTCTCTCTTCCTCAGCTGTAGACCTTCCTTCCTCTGCTCTGTCATCCTAAACACCAAGTTCAATTAATCCACAAATTTCATCTTCTCCTATCACTGGCCATGCGAAACCTAACACCTCTTCTGGAATTGGAGCTATATCCAAATTATCCCAATCCACATTGTCTTGCTGGCTGCAAAAAAAAGTGGAACATATAGTAAGATGCCATTGTAAGCACTAGTCATAAAGCAAAGAAACTTGACAGAAGCCATATAGAATACAAGATAGTTTAAGAATTTCAGGTAAATAACTAACAGAAAACCATAAAAGGAACTTTAGAACAGAAAAATGGGGCATGATTTGTTATCATGATTCATGACAAGTGTTAGCTCATGTAACATCCTCATTTTCAAAAACCAAAATCATATGCATTGCATAGCATGAAAATTTTGAAAATATAAAAATATTTAAAAATGAGTATGTTACTTGTTTAATAAAAACTTTAAAATTAATAGAGTTGTTTACAAATAATTTTGGGTGGTAATTAAGATATAAGTATTTAAATAGGAAAAGAGAAAATAAAATTTTATTTGTAAATTGATTTTCAAAAGAGAAAATCAGAAATGAAAATAATTTAAAAACTCTTCCTCTCCTCCCTGGTCCCACTTGTCATTCTCACCCTCTACCTCTCTTTTTCTCTCCCTCTTTTCCTGTTCACGCAGGAACTCTTCCTTGCTCTCTCATCTCCCCACTAAGCCTTGAATTCCCACTAATCTTCCTAAATGGAGTCAGTTACCACTCCGTTTATTGCTAATTGCGCCACTAATCTTCCCCCTTCACCTCCCTGTCTCTCTCTCTGTCTTCCAGCACAGGAAACCCAATAGGAACAGGAAACTCCCCAAATCCTCCCTAATCTTTCACCTCCCCACTAATCCATCACTCCCTCTTAATTGGCGTCAGTTTTACTTTGATCCTCCATCTAATCACGCAGCTAATCCTCTCCTCTTCCTCTCTGTTCATCCAGAAAACTCCATTCCCGAGCTCACCAATGCTCTTTTAGTTTTTCTTCGATTCTGCTGCAAGTAAGTCACCTCTTCCAAAACTGTTCCGGGACATCCTAGATATTCTTCTCACGATTCCATTTTGCCTAGGAACGCCCAGATCCAAGGTCCGTAGCTCCGGCAATCTAACGCCGAAGCTCGGCCACCCAATTCTTGGCCGCCTCTACTCTTCCTCGCCTCAGCACCGCCTCGATGCGAATTTCGTCCAACCGTCCGAGGACATCCTGGACATCTTCATCGCGAATCCATCCCAACAAAGCGCTTGCAGAATCGTTGACTGAGCGCGACGAAATCGATCGCCGAAGACCTCGCCGGAATCTGCTGCAGCGCCGGTTCGTCGAAATCATCTGTTTCGAGCGGTGAGACTCCAGTTCGTCGCCTCCCCTACCTTCCCCATGTCTCCCTCTTCCTTCACAAGGTCTTGGCTGAGCTTTTGCTTCACTGGGAAGCACCGCCGCCGAGCCGCGCCGCAGTTTGCCTTCCCTCGGGACCGCCTCCCACAGCATCACCGTGCCACCGCCTTGCCGCTAAACCCTGCTGCTGCCCCTCCCTCGCTGCCGTTCGGCCGAGCCGCCGCATGCCGCCATGTCCCGCCACCTCGGGCGCCATCACCCTCACCGCTGTCCCTCTCCCCATGTTCCGACCCCGCCCCTAGGATCGCCATGCCCGCCTCTCTCTTCCCCTCCCCTTGGTCGACGCCGCTGCGCCGCCGTTCGCCGTCGTCGCCACCTTCCAGAGCCGTCACCACCGCCTCCCCTACGACCGTGCCGCTGACGGGTGGGTCCCTCTGTCGGCCGGCACTGTTATCGCTGCGCTGGGTCAGGCGCGTCGTCTTGAACCGCGTTGTCCGCCTCTGCTTGTGCACAAGCATGATGAACACCATCATGGTTGGGTCACAGCGTCAAGACCAGCGGCCGAGCTCCCCATTTTCTTTTCTAATTTTCTTAAGCAGTAAATTTGTTTATTTCATACCTTTAATTCTATAAGTCCAAAAATTTTCAAATAAATTTCATAATGCTTATGAAAGTGTGTTCTACTATTATACAAATTTTCATAAATATTTAAGAACATTTAATTTTCTGCTTAATTATTATATTAATAAAATGACTTTAAATTGTTAAACTTGCATCTGTAATTTTTATAAGATTTTTGATACTATATTACCCACTGTTTTAGATTTTTGGTTTGCAAGTCAATTAGTTTAAGTGCATAATCTTTTCATTTAAATTCTAGAAAAGTGTACAGTAGCTTATTTAGTTTTAAACTACCTTTTTCCTGCTCTGTACACTATACTTGACCATTGCATACATGTGCACCCATATTTTCATGCTTGGTGTTTATTGTTTTCTTTATCGTTATTTCCGCGAGTAGGAGCGTGCGACTCCGGATTCGTGATCGACAACACGTGGAAGACTTAGGGCTGTGCTGATCAAGGCAAGTGCTGATCTTTGATCCCATGTTTTTAAATGGTTTTATTAGATATTTAAACAGCATGCTATGTTAAAGTTTAAAAATGCTAATTGGTAGATTGTTAGCTAAAAACCCTAACTAAAAGTATCGCTATAAAAACCACCCTTGCTACCCTAGGTTATCATAATATTGTTAAATTAATACCTTCGCCCTTGAATTAGGTTTTAATCATGTTAGCTATGCTTAGTTGCAACCACATTGAACTTGGACATGATAATCTCAATGCTTATTTAATCAATGATTTCAAAGGCAGTTGATGCTGCCATGTTTTGCAAATGGGTGTAGTTGACAGTGGGTGCTATCGGGTAAAATGTTTTATAAAACCTGATCGGGGTGGCTGGTTGCAAGGTTGGTGCAGTAAGCACGATACTTGGGTCCAGTACGGGAACCACCCTGATCCCTAAGGACCGATTCCTTAAGGTAGACGAGCTAAGTACAACAGTGCGGCCATGTGTGCTTGTATGGATAGGCCCTGGCTTAGTACCCTTCGGACCCCTAGTTTTGGCATTTCAGTCGGTGGAGTAGGCAGTTGGTGCTGTTCTATCGGCGCAAGAGGGGCATTGCAGTGGAAACCTTAGCGGGAATGCCTTAACTAGAAGGACGTTGGAAAAAGGCCTTGTGGTGATCATTTTTTCCCTGGGTGCATCCTCGGGAAGAACCGGGTAAAGCGTGCAACCTCTGCAGAGTATAAAACTATCTTGATAGCCGTGCCCACGGTCAAGGGCGGACCACGGGGAGCTGCCTCATGGTACTTCTTACCTATTTGTTTTTAAAATGGTGTTTTAAAAGAAAACCACGATCGCCGTCGTGTGTTTTCTTTTCTCTCCTCATAGTGGGTGCTGTGAGCGATGAGGGTGTTGCACGGTGGGCGCCGTGAGTAGCCAGGTTTGGGCAAAACCGGTCGAGGCCGGAGTTTCAAAGAAAATGATTTAAATATTTGTTTCCCTCAACACATTTCCAATCATTTTGCAAAATACTAGAAAAAACTTGCAAAACTGGTTTTATGCAAAAGAACCCTTACCCTTCCTTTATTAGCCTTAGTTGCATTTAGTCAGCCTTACTTGTTGAGTATAAGTATACTCACCCTCGCATTTTATCTTGGTCGCTCATTCAACGAAAGGTGTCCGGATCAAGACCGCCCTATCCCGAGGAGAAGATGTACCCAGATGAAGGTTTTGCTGCCGGAACTCAAGATGAAGATTACCTCGACGCCTAGGACGCTACTACAGCTCGCCTGTGGGATTGATTGTTGTATTTTGCCTCTTCCATTTGGAGTTATGGGAGACTCTTAAGACTTCCGCTGTATGTTAGACTTTCGCTGTGTAAGGCCTGCGTGCCTGAATTTTGTACTCTGATTTAGCGTCTTGTAACGCACTCTGATGTAACATTTGTTCGAATTGTAATGGCAATGATCCAAAGATCTGAAATCTGTGTGTACTAGCTACTTGATCCAGGGACTAGTACAGATAAAGCACAGAAGGGACTCGACTCCGTTTTGCGGGTCCCGACAGCTCATAGCAAAGAACAGCTAAAAATCAACCACTACCTTGTTGAGAATATGAAGCTCTAAAAGAAGCAATGGAACTCTCACAATAGAACAAGCAATATTTCAAATTATCAAAAACTCTTGATACATGATCTCAAGGTTACATATCACAAGGGCTAATCAAGTCTATTTATAGACCTAAACAAACCGACTCATGGCCCAAACCGACATTGCAAAATAATTATTTAATACTAATCCATCTAATCACTAGCTATTACTACAAACTTATAGCACGTACATTAACTCATTCTTAGGAAGCATGAATTTTTCCTTTGCACTGCCGACATGCAGCCGACTTAGCAACTAGTGCATGAAGCTTCTCAAGTTTGCCAGGCTTCTTTAGAACATGTTACTGCCAACATGCATAGTACCAGTTGCAAATTTGATTTTTACTTCTTATACTAGAAAATGGATTAGTTTCAACATGCCTTTGCTCGGTAATTGATACTAAATCAAACAAATAATACATAAGAAAATATACATATTTGGCTGTTCCACATAGAAGTATATACATCAGTTTCTACACTGTTCATTTAGAAAAAGAGACACGAATAAACCCGTAAAGCCCGTACTTAGATTGGCGCCTAGAGGAGTCGTTGTCGGTCGGGCCGAGGGCTGCGCGGCGCCGGCGTGGGTTGCGGCTGCGCCGATGGATACTACGGCGGCGTCGGGCGGGACAGCATCCATGGATGGCGGCTACGCCAGCGTCGGCGTCGGCGACGGCTGGACTGCGCCAGCGGCGTGCCTGGAGGAGTCGTCGCCGGTCGAGGCGTGGGCTAGGGTGGCGCTGGTGGATACTGCGGCGGCATGCGGGACAGCCGCCATCTGCAGTCCGGCGCGCGTCCAGGTGGGTGAACACGAAGCGTCGCACGCGGATGGACTGGCTAGGATCGAACAGAGATCGAACAGGTAGCACACAAAGCATCTCGCAAAACAGTGCCATGCAGGGGCAATTCCATCATAGCATGTGAAAAACACATTACAAAAAGAGAAGAAAATTCAAAATTGAGAAATATGGATGGGCGTCATGAAACGAAGAAATTGATGGTTTCGGTGTCAAATACCGAAAGACAAGCGAATTGGATGTCAAACGAAGAGAGGCCAATGAATTGAGTGTCAAATAGCGAAATTTCCCGGTATGCACTTCCTAATAGGTTATCTATTCTGTATTTCTGTTTAAGATTTATATTTTAGAAAATATCTAAAAATTTTAAAATTACAAATATTTCATAAAATTACTTTCTAATAGGTTAGATTATGAGTTGTTTTTTTCAGTTTATCTTATTTAGGTCATGTTCTCCCTAGCTTATCTGTCTCATTTCTCATCTGCTAATTTGACTTATCTTGTAATTTCGAGAATTTCCCGAGGTGGCCTCGAGAGTCAGATGCCCTTGGTTTTTAGAATATAGGGAGCTTTTAGACACATCTACGAGATAAAAAAACGGATTCAAAAAGTAATAAAAAAAAGTCAAATAAGTCAATATAAGTCAGATAAGACATGAAATAAGTCGACTTATTTGACTTTTTTATTACTTTTTGAACTCGATTTTTTTAATCTCGTAGGCGTGTCTAAAAGCTCCCTAAATCCTAAAACCAAGGGCACCCGACTCTCAAGGCCACCTCGGGAAATTCTCGAAGTTACTAGATAAGTCAAATTAGCAGATAAGAAATAAGACAGATAAGCTGGGGAGAACAGACCCTTACTTATAAGCTAAACTCTGAAAGCTTTTTGAGTTAGCTTGGAAGGCCAGTGTGTTGTATTTCAGTTGTTTCTGAAACCTTTGGGACACACCTTCAAGACAAAAAATAAAGAACGGACTTCAAAAGCCAAAGCGTTTGGTTTTTTTATTCAGAGATTACTAGATAAGATAAGAAGATAAGTTAAAGAAAACAACTCCTACATTGTAATCATAAAAAACACTAAATACAACTATATTGAAGGTTATGGAAACTTTATAATATTGTTTTTTATGATTTTTTTTTACATTTTTTATGCAGCTTAAAAAAAAATGAACTAAGGTTGTTCCTGACCAACCAAGGACGATGCCCGTCGAACAACCATAACGGCCTTTAGCCTTTGTTCTCACAGCAAACTTTACCTTTGTATTTAGACCATTCATCTTATAATCAATGGAGGATGCCTTAGTGTCCATAAAACCCACCTCGATCATAAAAAAGTATTCAAGATATCCCACACTCATTGTAAAATGGATATATATGTATTGGTTGTAAAAATGGATTGTGAAATTGATACAAAGGTAAAATATGCCTTTGAAAACAAAGATAGAGAGCGCGGTGGTATGGTAACGGCACGGATATATACGTTCATGACGTGTGGAAATGAATAACGAATGAGTTGGTTGCGATACAAGGAGCATGAGGAAACCAACATGACCATACTTATAAATAAATTAAATTAAATGAACTTGGTTGCGACATTGCGATCGACGACCTAGCTAACCGTGCTTGTTCAAAGTCGCTAGGGCTCACGCATACATGACCACCATGCTATTTCCACTCAATTTGCTCACCCGTGGCGAACCAAACCAGATGGAACACCAAATCACCGGCGGTGGAAAGCTATGCCATGCATGCGGCTGCGGGCGTGGCAATGGCACGGGCACGGACAGGGCACACAAATCATGCAACAAATCCAGCTACGCCATTGAAATGTTGCCTTATGATTACATAGATTTTAAGTGAGATTTTCACACACACTCCTGACCGAACATCCTATACCTCACGCCCATCAGGCGTTGACCGAACATCCTATTCCCTTTCCCACCGCATCCTCCCCCACATCCTTCCCTTCCTCTCTCATATCCCAGCACGCTCTCCTCTTCCTCCCAGCACACTGCTCCTCCTCCATCTCCTCTTCTTCTCCTTCCTTTCTCTTCCTCCCCCATCAAACAAGCAGCACGCTGCTCCTCCCCCACCTCCTCTCCCTCCTCCTCCTCCTCCTCCTCCTCCTCTGTGACAGCGAAGACTCAATGGGGTAGCTCGTGGGGCAAAGCCAAAGCTCAGTGTGGTGACAGCAAGCTCAAAATACTTTAAAAATAATTT
The DNA here is from genome assembly GCA_036346145.1 of Olyra latifolia. Taxonomy (NCBI): domain Eukaryota; kingdom Viridiplantae; phylum Streptophyta; class Magnoliopsida; order Poales; family Poaceae; genus Olyra; species Olyra latifolia. Next base: position 4,127,008 of record CM070528.1, on the reverse strand, counting down.
TGTGCAATTCTGAAAATTCGATGAGTTCAAAATACTTTGTTTTCACTAAATACTTAAAATAAATTAGTTTTATAATTTTTATGCAATTAAAAGTAATTAAAAAGTCATTTTCTAATTAACCTAGAGCTTTAAAACAATAAAATAAGGAGAAATATAAATGAACAGTGCTTGATAAATTTTTCTTAAGTCCTAAATGCTCCAGAGGATTTTTGAAAAATTTCTCTGAACTTTTCGAAGTGTTTTGGTATTTTTAAACCTAAAAAAACTTTAATCAGCTTTTTAGAAAAGAAAAGGGATTTTCTTTTTCTTTTTCGGAGAGGGGCAACGCGGCGCAATCTGGACCATTGTCATGCGCACGTGCGGGTTGGTAGCCGTCGGATGCCACTTATCCGAGCGAACCGGCATCCTTGCATCTTAGGCGCTCGTTCACGTGACATGGTCATCCCGTAGCCGTTGGATCTCGCCGCCGCCGCAGTTGTCGTCTTTATGGCCGATTCGGAGTCAGCTGTTGTGCCGTTGCGGGCTGGGCCTTGGCGTCTATGCCAACCTAGGTTTCCCGTGACTATGTAAACCCCTAAGCCGCTGTGCTAGGATTTGTAGACGCCGTAGCCACCGTTGCCTTGACCCGAGGAGGAAAGAGCCGCCGAGAAGAGAGAATGGGAGGTTTCGGGACCAAGAATTCCGATGAGCAATTCCGTCACCACTGGTGAGTCTTATCCTTCGATTCTTGGTCCATAGCCATGTTTCGCGTTGCGATCCTCGCGGTGACATGCTTTTGTCGCAGGGAGCGCCGGAGAGTTGTCACCGTTGAGACCGCGCGTCTCCACTGCAGTTGGAGGTCGCCGGAGCTAACTAGAGGTCCCCAGAGTCATGTGTTGCAGTGGTAAGATTCCTGGTTGTCTCTAGATCCTGAATTCATGCTTAGTTTAGGTTACGGAGAGCCGTAGCATCCGGTTGTGTGTAGTCCGTAAAGCGTCGCCACCTTTCATCACCGTGGGTCACCGACGATGGAGGCATGTCCCAGTGAGTTGGCGATGCCGAGAGCAACCCTTAGAGCTCAGGAGTGTGGAGTTTGGTGGTTTGTAGCGCCCGCGCGAGCTCTCTAGAGTTGCGCCGCCGTGCTAGAGTTGGGCGCCGCAATGTGACTTGGTCGCCGGAGCGGGGCCATGACGTGGAGCATTTGTGGCCGTCAGATCTGGATCAAGCAGATCATATTAGAGCGAGAGCTATCCGGTTTTGGCCAGATCGATCCGGTGGGCCGAGTTTCGTGATAGACCGTGTCACTGACATGTGGGTCCCACATGTCAGGTGGATGCGGGGTGTACCGTAAGCGCGTGCGTGGGCTGAGTCTATCATGGGCTGTGAGGCTGACAGGCAGTACCAGTGGTCAGTCTGGTGCTAGGATTTCCTAAAAAATGAAAATTAATTCTGAAAATTGTTTTAATTGTTTTAAAAAATAGGATAAAACTTGTAAAGTTGCTTATCTCTTTATCTCGTTTGCTTATTTGACTTATCGGGTTTTTTTTAATTTTTCAATTCCATTTTTTCTATCTCGAAGGCGTGTCTAAAAGCTCTCTAACAAAAGTCGAACGAAGCGGATCCAACTCTCGAGGCCACCTTGGGAAGCAAATAAGTAAATGAGATAAGCTGAAAAGAAACGCACCTTAATTCCATAACTGTTAGGTTATGAGTGTTTCCTTCTTGGTCAGAAGTTAAGATACGAGTATCTTATAGGTAAATGTGTGCAACATCTGTAGAGTGTTAATAAACTATTCGAATAGTCGTGTCCGTGGTTATGAATAATGCTTGGTTATACTTAAGCAAAGTATAATGTTTTTAAATACCAGTGGGTGGTTATCACATGGATTGTTGGGTGTAGATTATTAGGCTTTATGCCAATGCTTATGATCAACTGCAGGTTTATTAAATGTTTTATTCAATTGCTTTGAAATCTATTATTCTATTATGTCTTTGTTAAATACTGTTTATAAAAAACAACCATTAGTCATTCTGTTGTACAAAGCTTACATATAAATGTTAGAATTGCATCATTCCACTATGTCTGATTTGCTGAGTATTTCTCTATACTCATTCTTGCAAACTCTGTTTATGGACTATGTATTCCATCCGGCGGGACAAAAAGTTGAAGAATTCTCATCACTGTTTGAGGAGGAGTTCATTCAAAATGGCGAGTAGCTGGACTTGCTTTCCAATCAGATGCTTGTGGCTCATGATAGGATATTTATTTGAGTTTATCTTTATTATTTTCGCTATGCTGCAATAAGTACTCTGATAGATTTATTTATTTAGCCCTGTGTGGCTTTGTTCTTATTTGTAAGGATTTATAATAATTATTGTCACTTTTGCGAAGTATTGTAATGATATACACTAATGATGTCACTTGTGCATACTGGAATTAATCATAGACCAGTGTAGCATGAAGGTCACCAAGTTGCTTAATTTGGGATCCCGACATATAGCACCAACGTAGCCACAATGGCAGCAAGGTCGATGACGAGTGGAGTTCATGCAACGACGATGGCGAGCTCATGGGGGCAATGACGACGTGGTGGTGGTCGTGCATGCAATGGTTGTGTACTCCATTCGAAGGCGCTAGACGAGGAAGATGTACTGGCTTAAAACATCACTCTAATACGTATGAAACATGATTTTCGTTCTGGTGAATATGAGTTTGCTCTAATGAAACACGCATAAAAAATGTAAAACATTTCTATTTACTCTTGTGAAACATGTTTTTGCTTTGGTGAAACATTATTTTGCTCTTGTCAAACATAGTATTTGCACTTGGAATACATTTGTTCCTACGAGGTAAAACATCTTTGAATGACAGTAGGAACATTGATTCGACGATGTTTTATTAGCACTTCATCAAGTTGCCTATGCTTCATCATGCAAAATCGATGTTTTAGCTGGTTAAACACAATCAAAGGTCAAGATCGACCCATCATGATCGAACTGTCCACGTGGATGTCTGATTTGGGGCACATCCCTTGTAGGCCATTTGTTCCAGCATTCTAAGTAGGCTCCTCGTGGCTACGTTCGCGATCGAGGGATATTTTTTTCCCTTGTTTGTTCTGGTTAGCTTGGTAATTAGCCGAAGATTATAAGCTCAGACGATTTGTTTTAAATGCTTAATTTGGCTTCTCCTCTAAAAAAACTTGCAGCAGTGAATGAAAGCTCTTAAAAACGAGTTGAACCAAAAAGGTTCGTATTTTTCAAAGCTCCTGCAATTCAGATTTTTAGTAAATAATTAAGTTTAGCTGATGAGAAAACGTTTGTTTTCTTGTTTTTTGAGATTGAAGGGGGATCACCGCTCACGGCATCGTGGCTCTTTATTGGGTCATTGTCGCCACACCCTGCCGCGAAAGCCAGCACCGGTTAAAGGTGAGCAGTCATGGAAACACTCGGCTTGTTCAAAAAGCTATTGTTTCAAACATCGTTACAGTCTTTATTTTTACCACTACGTGCTATTATAATTTATTTATGAATCTAATAAAATTATCATATTATGGGCATAAATTTTCAAGACAAAATTTGCCTGTATATATGATTTTTATGTATCAACCTAAACATTTTAAAAGATTGGTTAGCTAAAGTTTCAATGGACATATACTGAAATGACGATTTTTCATAACACGAGAATCTTTTTTTTTTCTAAGCATCGATGCAAGTAGGTTCACTCTTATGGATACAAACAATGCAATGTGTTTTTGCACAAGTGATTAAGGAGAGATAACATTACTACATCGCTAAGCATCTATAGAAAAAAATCTCATTTCCAATAAAGAAAGACTATAGATGTATTTAGATGTTGCAACCTCCTCTAAGCATCCAAGCTTTTCTACGGGAAAAATGTTTTTCCCCTGAGCATTGATTGCCTTTATGGGTTTTCAGTTGGCGGCTGGTGTTGTTTTATCCATCTTAACTATCCCCTCCGTCCAAGTTTACAAGACATATTTCTGCTTTGCATATAGACCAATGAAACATTGAAAATAACTATACTATCCATAGTTATTATCTCTAAGCACTCTATTCAATACCATGTATATAAGAAATAAAAACTAAAGCAAGGTATTTATTAGGGGTATTGAGGAAAAACACATTTATTTTGTATCGGTATATGAAATAAGACTTATATTAATGGACAATCTCATTTAAAAAATACGCAAATATTTTTGGACAGAGAGAGTTCTTTTTTTAACATTATGAAATATGAAGTCTAATAGACCATCTGAATTAATAGAATAAACTTCTAAGAATAAGCCAGTACGAGGGGGAAAAAATGCAAACGGAGGGGAGAGAGTGAAAAATGGTTTCTCACCAAACATGGGAAAGGCCCATTGTCACGTGTTCCACGCCACTGATTTGTGATTTCTGAAAGGACGAGAGGAAAATAGTAGTTAGGTGGCGGACATGGGGACCCACGGCAAGGGAGAAGCGACCGAGCCACCATCCTGCGGCTGCGACCAGGACCCACACGGACGGGCACGGCCACCCCTACCCCAAATCTGGCCGCGATTCCATCGGCTCATCCGCTGTAACGCCGTTCCCGACCTCGTCAACGGCCGAGGAGCGGCCACCGGAGGCCGCCGCGTCCGCCCGCGGCGAACCTCCGTGCGCATTGCGGCGTACCTGTCGAAGAGCGGCACCGCCTTCCATCCCCCGTGCCCCCCGCCGGCGAGCAGCTGCGCGGTGATCCCCTCGCCGCCGGCGCCGTGCGGGCGGTCACAGCGGTGGCGTCCATCCGCGCGCTGACTTTCTCGACAGGGGAGCGGGGGACGAGGTGGCGAGCTCCATAGAGATCGGATCCATGGGCTCGTCCGTCCAGCCGCGCGATTCAGTCTCCGCACCAGGTAACTCAGCTCTCGCTATCCCTCCTCCTCTCGTGGCGCCAATTTCCCATCCTTCTACCCTGTCCAATTGTCATTGTTCTGTGACCGTATCGTAATATGTCGATGTTGATATAGAAATCCGCTGATTTGTGATTGCTAGAACTGGGTTGCTTGATTGTTTCGTCGTCTCTTTCGGGCCATTCCAATGGTTCCGGATTGATGCCAAACTGGGACTATGAAGCCAATTAGGCAAGTGTCCTGGTTAGGCATGGACACATGGTTTGTTGCCATGGACGAGTTGGTTGCTTGGGTACGCTTCTTGCGTAGAAGAATGGCCTAGCAATCGCTTGCTGATTTTAGGGCATGAAGCAGCCGTAGATGGAGGTTATTGTAGGTTATCCAAGCTTTCCTACTTCAAATTATTCTATGGTTTATCTGTTGCTTCAGCTATCCAAGTTACTGTCGAGATTTGATTACTGAAGTTGTAGTGTAATAAGCGAATTGCTGTTTATTGTTTCATGCTAAATGGTAATATTTCCTCTGTCCATATATACCTTAGCAGGAAGTGTGGAGGGTGATGATTGTCCTGGCAGTAGCTGGTGGGACAAGATGATGAGCACAAACTCGCGGAGGTGGTGTTTAGGTTTAGTTTACATAGTTGCTGTTGCGAGCATCTGGATTGCTGCAAGCTACATTGTGCAGTCTGTTGTGGACGGTGGTGTTTCTCCATTCTTGATTACCTACATATGCAATTCCCTGTTTGTTATTTACATCCCCATAGTCGAGGTTGCTCGGTACTTTGAGGATTCTATTAACAACTTTTGGCCAAAGTTGAAAGGCAAGGATGGTGTGAACCTACAGCAGCCAACTGATTTGGAGAGTGTGAATCTTCTACAAAGAAGTGAGCAAGAGGGCGATGTAACCTCAGATCAATCATTAGCAAGGTTGCATGAAGACACCGTGGCTCTGGATACAAACTTCACTGCACAGATAGAGCTAACTGTTGCAGATTCCAGCAAAGGGTTGGATGCAAAAGGGCGCTGGACACGCGCTCGTGTTGCTAGAGTGAGCATGGTAGTCTGCCCTTTTTGGTTTCTTGCGCAACTTACATTCAATCTTTCTCTAAGATACACCACTGTTACAGTAAGTGCTGCTAAGCAGAACTGTATACTACTTCCATCTCAATATCTATTTTATACCTCACTCCTGTCACTAGCTGGCTTAATATGTCCTCTTTCCTTTGTACTTGCAGTCAAACACGATCTTGAGCAGCATGTCTAGCCTCTTCACTTTCTTGGTTGCATTAGTATTTCTTGGAGAAACATTCACATGGTTGAAGCTAATCGGTGTGCTTCTCTGCATGGGAGGGACAATAATTGTTAGCCTGGCCGATTCAAGTAGTTCAGTGAATGCCATTGCCACAAATCCTCTTCTTGGAGATGTCCTTTCTATTGTTTCAGCTGGCCTATATGCTGTGTATATTACCTTGATACGGAAAAAGTTGCCTGATGAGAAAGAAGGTCAAGGCCAAGTGAGTATGGCTCAATTTCTGGGATTCTTGGGACTGTTTAATATGTTGTTTTTCCTTCCTGTTGCATTGGTGCTCAATTTTGCCAAGCTGGAACCATTCCACAGGCTGACATGGGAGCAAGTTGGTCTGATTGTTGGGAAAGGTAGGTCTGGTCTTAAACATGAACATTTGTTGCTTTTTGTCAGTAGCATAAGGTTTTTATCCATAATATGAATTATAATAGTGCATCTTGTTTGTACGATTAAAACTTTGCCTGCTTATATACATGACATGGCAGCCTGCCATATTGGAACAACTTGTAAATGATCACAAAATAATCCACTACCTGAGAATTACCACTGATTTATGAGCTATCGTGTTCCTTACAGGATTGTTAGACAATGTTTTGAGTGACTACCTGTGGGCAAAAGCAATCCTTCTCACAACAACTACAGTTGCTACGGCTGGTCTCACAATCCAAGTTCCAATAGCTGCCATCGTGGACACGCTCACTGGCCACGCTCCTCATCTATTGAACTATGTCGGAGCTGCTGCTGTGTTAGTTGGTTTTGCTGGCATCAACATCCCAGGCGATAAACCACAGGCTGCTCAGCAAGAGCAGGAAACTCCGATCGTCAGCATGGTTGATGACCCGCTTCATTTGCCAAGTGATAGGAATTCTACCGATGCTGTTTTATAGTAGCAGCCTGGCTTGTTCAGAGTTATTATCACACGGTGTAATGATCTAGCAATGTATAAAGGGTTGGGTCGGCCAGACAAGTACACGAGTTTTATTACAACAGAAGAGGTGGACACAAAATGAAGTTGGGCTAGCCCGTTTGGTTTGATCGGAACTATGAGCAGCTAGCCTTTTACACTTTGTATTAAGCCTTGTAATCTACATGTAACAAATCATGAATCCCACTGTTTCATCCTGGAACAAGTGAAATTCTTTCTAATTTTATTTGGGCCCTGTGTGACTTGGAGAGTTTTTTTTTTTTTTTTGACGGTGTGTGACTTGGAGAGTTGAGGCTGGGTGTACACAGCTAAAATTTGTAGATGGTAAAATATCGACATTTTTATGGCAATTGAACCAATGTCCGTCCATCACATGACCTTTAAATTGTATCCATGTCCATACTATGTTCTTAGTTCCAACAAATTTTAATTTGTTTCTTGCAAAAAAATATATATATATGCTCCTTCAAAACTACTTTTAATTTTGAGCAGTTTTTATATATCTTGCCCATTGAATGGTTGGCTGCTCTACTAAGAAGAATTCCGTCCGTTGGTTCGGCGAGATTCAAATCCCGTTCAACCAACGAGCGGGATTTAAAATAATAAAAACAAACGGCGTTCCTTAGGGACAGAAAAGTCTCAAGGGCACACTGGTTAAAAGGGTTGAGCTAGGCATGGTTCGAGCCCTGCCTAGCTCCCCTTTTTTTGAGATATAGATCCCGCCCATTGGTTGGATGGGATTCTCCCCAGTAGAGCAGCCGCTCATCCAACGGACGAGATATATAAAAACCGCCCAACGGACGGGCGGGATTTATTTTCCGTCCGTCTGTTGGCGGCGGACGGTTAGTTATTTTTTTTTTTCAAACGGCATATTAGTTTTTTATTTTGGATTTAAATTAAATATAAAAAAATAAAAATTCCATGGCAAAGCATCAAAAAGGAGGCTCGTCTAGAAAAAATTGAAAGAGCCGGAACAAGCGCATTAGGCCCATTGCATCGTCCCAAATCAACCCAACCCAACTCTGCTTTGTTCAAATTCTTCGTCGCCTCCTCGCTTAATTGGGCGCATGCGCATTAGGGCCATTCCGTCGGCTGTATCGTCCCAAATCCACCCAACCCAACTCCGCTTCTTGAAATTGGGGTTCGGTTCTTGCCGTTCTTTCTCCTAGTCCAAACCTCTCCTCGCTTTCCAAGGCTTCTCCTCATCTTGATCGATCGCGCGGTTTGGTTTTCTTGCGAAGGAGTTCGGTGATCGACTTCCGTCTCGCCGGCTCCACCATTCCGTGCGCGGTGTTTGGCTTTGAGGCTAGATGGCGGGGAGCCAGAAGGGCGACGACGACGACGGCGTCTCCGGGGCGTCGCAGCCGCCTGCAAGGCCGACCACGCCGGCGACTCCCTCGACATCAATCAGCCTAACCCTGCATCCTAGACAAACACAGCCGGCGGGACGGAGCGGCGAGGGCCGCAACACAGCCGCCCCCGCCGTGAACACAGCCGCAGACATGCCTCGCCGTCTCGGGTCGGTCCCGTCCGCAAATGCGCAGCTCCCGGAGTTCATCGACGCCGTGCTGCAGAACCTCGTGACAATGGGATCTGCTCCTCGCGCCAACAGCGCGCCTCGGGGACAAATGACGCCCTCCTCTTCGTCTCGTCAGCCGGCGGAGCCCCAGCAGGGGCATCAGCGCCGCGGCGACGCCGGCGAGCCCAGTCACGACGCAGGGACATTTGTAATTTTCTTCCCGTCACCATTGTTCCGATAAGCTAGCTCCGTTTGTTTCCCGTGAACTGATGGAGTCTTGGTGAATGGTGAGCAACAGGAAATGTTGGCCCAGGCAACCCTAGAGAGAACGCACACATTATTCCAACAGGAAATACAACTTCTGCACGATGCAACGTGCATACTGGAGTCCATGGCGCCCGATCTTCAGGGGAGGCCCCGCCTCGACCATCATGGCGCGGCGGCGGCGCAGGCGTTGTCTTCCAGCCATGGGAACAACCCCGAGCCCGGGATGAAGGTGGTGGCGCCGCCTCCGCGGCTCCAGTCGGCAGAAGGGAGCGGCGAGGGCCGCAACACAGCCGCGGACATGCCTCGCGCTTCTGCTGCCATGGCGCCTCCGCGGCAGATGGCCGGGGACTCCAACCGGCAGCAGCACCAGCAGGAGAGGCATGCGTTCCGCAGCTACGATCCGCAGAAAAGGTTCGTCGGCTTGGTGCCGGTGCAACAAACACAAGCAGATGTGCTTCGCCGTCCTGGGTCGGTAGTCCCGTCCTCTCCTGCCATGGTGCCTCGGCCCCAGATGGCCGCCCCGGCCTCCAACCAACCGGCGCCGTCCGGAAACGCGCCGCGTCAGGAGTTCCCCGGCGGCGCGCCGTGGAACCTCGTTCCGCTAGGACCACCTGCTCCTCATTTTGCTCGAGTCGACGGCCCACGGGGCCAAACGACGCCCTCTTCGTCTCGTCCGTCGGCGGCGGCGCAGCCACAGACGACGGGACAGCAGCGCGGCGGCGAACCCAGGAGCGGCACAGCTTCCAACCTCCCTGTAATTTCATCCCGTCACCCATTGTTCCGACGTTATTTTTCCCTTGGTCTCCGGTTAGCTATCTTCGTTTGCAATTCCGATGAGCTAATGTCTTGATCAGCGGCAGGATGCAGGGCGGGGAACAGTGAGGACACCGGAGGAGGCCGCTGCTAGGAGGGCGGAGAAGCGGCCGAAGCTCGACCAGGGTCAAGCGACCATGCCCGATGTTCAGAAGACGCTCCGCCTCGACGTCCATCCTGGTGCAACGGCGACGGCGACGGCGCAGGCATTGTCTTCCGGCGTTCACACCGTGACGGCACCAAGAACCTTGGGGCTACCTCCTCGACCCCAACGCCAGGCCGCGGCGGGCCCCATGTGCCTAGCTTGCGACTTCTGGCCGGCGATGAGCGCCCTCTATCCGACCACGCATCTCTGCCTCTGCGCGGACTGCTACAACGTCACCATCGACGACCCGGACACTCCATGCCCGGTTTGCCGCGCCCACCGCCGCTGGAGTGGAAGCGCCGCGCCGCAGCGCCAAGCCCAGTCGGGCTCCATGTGCCGAGCTTGCCGGACCTTCCCGGCGACGAGGGTGCGCCATCCAACCGACCATCTCTGCCTCTGCACGATGTGCTACAACGCCAACCGCGACGACCCGTACACTGTGTGCCCGGTTTGCCGCGCGGACCGCGCCCCCAGGACACGGAGAGGGAGAGGCCGGGGCGTCTAGTTCATCCGTCCTCTCCTCCCTCCCATGATCCCATCCTGTGAAGAAGATGAGTAAACGCATGCATGCACGCATACTGGCCGTCGTTCCGCTGAATTCTAGATCACTGTACTGATATGCTGGTTTTGAGCTGATTTCTTGAGAATTTTTAGCGCAATTTTTTAGTCCAAACGCTTCTGCTCTCCTCTATTACGTTGCCAATGCAGTAGTTTTTCTGCTTACCATATGGAGTGGCTTTTGAACTTCGTTTGCTTCCTCAATTGTTTTGACAGATTGGGCTTTGAGAGAAGCCTTACTTCTTGTATTTGATACGTGTACGTTATAGAAGTAATACTTTGAATAATGTGTTTGCAATTGATTCTTACTGTGCTGTTTTGTCATTGACATGATTTGGTACAAAAAAATTTCATGCACACTTGCCATGTATGCGTATGTCATTCTGCAGTAAGATATAATTCACTGGTGATCTATCACTAGCCACCATGTTCACCTCAAGCTGAAGCTCCACCGTATTGCCACGGAGCGAAGGAGCAACTTGTGGATTACGGATTATGGCCATTTTTCAAGTGAAATGCTTGCCACTTTACAAAACTCTCGTATTCCACTTAAATCAAAAGTTCCCACATTTCAAAGCCATTTTTCAAAACTCTCAATTCTTAAGGTTTCAACTCAGCCGCAGCATGGCCGAGCAAAACAGGGCCTAGCTGGTGAAAGCGATTCTTGGGGGCAGCGGGAGTTTCGCACACGCATGAATCCTAGAGAAAAAATCCACCTTGTTTTGTTCTACACATGGGCCGGCCTAATTTCTTTTCTTTTTTACCTTTCACGAGACGGCCCAACGGGCCAACAGGCCAGCCCAGCCCAAGGGAAGAAACCCTAGAAACGTTTTGAGTCCCTATATAAATCCCTACGAACGCCGACTCCAATCCCCACGGTTCATCGTGCTGCCGCCTGCCGCTCTTCTCACTTCGCTTCTCCTTTTCCAATGTCTTCTCTTGCGGTTTATCTTTCCTGTTCTTGCAATGGTTGATTGGTGGTTGGAGCGGTGATGAGCAAATTTTTTTGTGGACTAGAGTTTCTGATACTGCTACTCGGTGGTATTTGAAGACCAAACCCTTGGCTGTCTGAGCTCCCAAGTCTCAATTGACCGGTCTAGATTGTTCTTGCTTCGATTAGATCAGTCTTTCATCGTTCTTGTTCTTGCTTCTATTGGGTTGCGATTTGTTTTCTCTGCAATGGTTGATTTGGGATTGGAGTGGTGATGAGCAAATCTTTTGTGGACTAGAGTTTCTGATGCTGCTACCTGGTGGTAGTTGAAGACCAAACCCTTGGCTGTCTGAGCTCTCAAATCTCACGAGTCAATCTGTTCTGTTCTTGTTCTTGTTCTTGATTCTGATACTGCTATTTGGTGGTAGTTGTTTGGATTGGATGCGTCCATTACCAATTCTGGAGGATGATTCGGTTCCTCTCGGTATAATGGCTCGGGCGCTACATGCTATTCTCTGATGTGTGGTCATATCCTGATCGGTGGCGTTCTTGGTGCCAGTCTGATCCTGGAAACGCCACATATATTCACAGATTTTGCTTGTTCTTTCTCGTGTTTTAGGGGTCTAAATGATGCGAAACTTCGAAAGGGAAAGCGTCGCAATCCGCTGGATCGTGGCGTACCGTGACAGTTCTTTCATATTGAATAGGAAGATCTGATAGATTCCTCAAAATGTTTTACCTTTTTCCCCTTTTTTGCCTTTGATTTTGGTTCATTTTCTTGTGCTTCGTTTCTGAAACGTGGATGATGAGAACACAAGTAAAATACAGTTATCCCTGTCTGATTTCATTAGGGTGCTGAGAATACTTATAAATCTGACACTTCACACCATGTTTTTGCATTGCACAGTGTTTTTTTTTTTCATATGGAGCTTTTCTTTCTGGGTGTGTTGTAATGTTGTTAGATCTTGGCCTTTGATGACATGATGGTTGCAGAATAGGCACATTGTTGCCTGCATCCTGTTGATATTGCTCATGAACTAGGACGGTCTGAGGCTATTTGACCACCAATCTAAACTGCCTTTTTAAATTTCTGCTGTTTATGTAGTTGGTGGATTTGATGTTTGCTCGTCACATTCTGCTTGAGTTCTCATAATGGAGAAAGCAGAATAAAGTCTTGAGCATCTGGGGCGGGAAACAAACTGAAGCTGGACGGTGGAAAACTGAAGCTGAACAAAGAACTAAAGATTGAATTGCGTGTTGAACGTCCTCAGTTGTATGAGATCAACTAACACAGTCACAGACACATTTAACTGAACTGCAATCCTGTGACCCGCCCCAGTGACTGAATGCTTGGAAATTAACTCAGTGAATAAAATCTCCTGTTAAAAAATTAACGCAATATAATCAACTGTCGAGGAGCAGGAAGCTTGAAAATTTTTTATCTCAATGCCGAGGAGTACATAAGCGTCAAAATTCATCTGAAAGTACTGAAACCATCTGAAAGTATCATCCCAATTACTGAACCTATCCGTTGAGGACTTAGAAGACAAACAATCAATTTAAGTATCCAACTCCAAAATTGAACTAAATCCCAAACACGTCCCCTTATCTAAAACCTCCTTCAAAAATAAGAAAAGGAACACAATCAGCCCGATTTTAAGAAGCTACAGTTCACTTTTTTCTGCCAGATTTTGAGAAGCTACAGTTCACCTTTTTTTTTTCAGCTACAATACAAAGTTGCATCTTACAATCATTTGATAGGCAAATTCAGTCCACTCAGTGACTCACGTACAGTCATACAGACAAACACTTCTTGCTGCGAGCAGAAAGAAATGGGAAGGAGCTATCAACTTCTCATGATATTTCCGCAATTTTCACCTTGTAGTTGATGAGCGGGCACTGATGGAAGAATGATACGTACTGCTCCTCTGTTTGCGATATGAAGAATAGACATCATCGTATTGGCTAACATCATCTGGATCAGCGGAAGCTCCAAGACCTGGTCGGGCGCTTGACCCTGGTTTGCTATCAACTGAACCATCAGCCCGCATCCCCGTCTCAGGGTTTACAAGCAAGTTAGGCGGAGGAGGAATACATGCGCCTCCCTTGCGAACAGGAAGGTCCTTCTCATAGTCATCATAATCATCAGACTCGTTTTGCTTCATTGGACCTTCTGACGGGTTTACCTCCCCGATCTCCTTGAAGAACTTCGATACACGCTCCAAGATCTCAGACTCTGGAACAGTGGATGGTGGGATGACCGTGGGGATGTCAAGGGGGCTCAATGGAGAATATGGCACCCCGCTCCCAATTTGCATCTTGCGGACCATTCCTGGAATAAGGCCAGGGGGGAATAGTGGGTAAGGAGGTGGATTTGTATCATTTGTAGTAGATGGGGCAGCGATTTGAGGGAGCGCAGAGGGAGCTAAAGATGGTTGCACCGGCAAAGATCCTGAAAAAGTAGTTTCGCCTAGAGGAGGGTAAACACCAGCTGGAATTTGGTTTGCTGGAAATTGTGCAGACAGCACAGGTTGGGGTGGAGCAGAAATAGGATGGGATGCCTTCTCTTGTGACTCTGAAGACCATTTTGAGGGCAGTTGTGCTGATCCTGAAAAGATACACCAGCAGTATTTAGATTTACCTCCAACAAGCACAAATTATGTGCGATACATCTTTAAAACTATTGCAAGGGGATGGTGTAACACCAGAGAATCAATTTACAGAATGATTTAATTAAGAAAAAACAACCAAGCATGCATAAATTGTTTTTTCTAGTTATATAAACATAACAATGATTATGGACCTGACAGACATTAAAGAATTGAAGTACATAGAATTACCGGATCGTTTTCAGTGGTGGTTGACATAACTTGGCAAACTTCTTACATATTTCAAAGCTATCAGTCTAAAGTTTCTTAGCATCAACATCTCACAGTTAACAGTCATGAGAATTATCACATCAAAATGACAAGAAAATGATAAAAAGGTTGGAAATTCATAGGTTAAGTATGCATAAATCACAACAAAATCATTATATCAAACGATAACACCGTAAAAGTTTCTAAACTCAGATGGGTAAAAAAGCACCTAGACAGGATGATACAAACAGAGGTAGCAAAAGAGGGGAGGGAGGAAACACCTGAAAAACTAGAGGGATCTGGTGAAACATGTCGAGGTACCGAAGGATAGGACACCCCACCTTTCATCTCTCTTTCAAGGTTAGCAATAGTTTCCTGGTCATAAACTTCCTTTGAACCCCAGAACTGCAGAATTTTCTCAAGGCGAGTCTGGTTGTCATCTTTGCTCTGCACATTGTTATATATCCTTGCGAGCATGGAGCCCAGCAAAGATCTAAAAGCAAGAGCCTCATTGTCAAGATCCCGAATATTAATTCGTCTTTGTAAGCTGTAGTATATGGAAAATGATTAGCAAAGGATCAGCAGTACATTACAAACACACAAAGGCCAGGTACAGAATGAAGCTGAACAATACTAGTTATTAAATTCAATCAATTATCAATCAAGGGTTCATGCAACAGGTCCTGTAGATCAAATGTGTCAGAGAACCTAATCAAACAGAACAAGAGGGCCTGTTTGAATAGAGGGGCTATGGATTCAAATCCTTGATATTTACTCCAAAATACCCTCTCAGCGGTGCACAACATATATCAAAGTTGCCACCATCCATCCATTGAGTTTTGCCCTTATGTGCTAAACTGCAATAATATTTTCTGCAACAAACTTAATGTCTTAATAAATAAATTTCCATCCCATGTTATAATGTTTATGGGTGGGTTCTTTTCAGTTTTTCTTATCTACTTATTTGCCTGGATCTTGTCACTTCGAGATTTTTTCGAGGTAGCCTCGAGAGCCGGTTGGCCTTCAATTCAAAAAAAAATCAATCACCCCATTCCATAAAACCCCTAATTTTATGGAAAGGGGGAATGGCCATTTCACAGCCACCCCTCCACAAAATTTATACATATACTTTAGCCTAGGATGATCACAATCAAAGACAGAAAATTGCATAAATAGCAGGAGGAAACGAACCAACCCTGCCAAGTCGAGTGCATCATAAAGTTTCTCAAGGACTAATAAATGCTTAGAGATATGACAGTGACACATTCATCTACATATAAGAAAAGTCCTAAAGAACTAGCTATGCTGCCCTAAGTCATAGACATGACCTATCTCCCAGTAGGAACAACATGACATGGCATGATTTCCTTCATTGATTCTGTACTTCATACACAAATGATCACATCAGATGATTTATCTTCAATTTTTTATGAAGGCCTTCTAGCTTGCAAATGAACAACCATTTTGGTTGTTTATATTTTTTGGTCTTCGTGTAGTGTAAATATATAATAATCTTTGAAATGAACTAGGGTGAACTAAGGTCATGTCGAATACCACTCATTTGGCATTTGAATTTGGAAGAGAAAAATGACATTGATACTGAAAATTTGAAAGGGAATTGTCTATGTTGCATTGTCGCTACACTTTTGTTGATAATATAAGAATATAACAAGGTCTGTCAGCTACGTCAAGCTGAAGCAACCACATCAGCATGAACACTTGAACAAACAGAAAATAGATCAAATCAAGAACTACACTTAGTTGACAGGCCATAACATGAGCAATTCTATTCTCAAAACAGAAACTAAATTCAAAACGTACCTTTCAAAAAGAATATCGTTCACTAGGAAAATAATGTGCAGCTGCCTCTCCGAATCCTCAAGAGCAAATACTCTCTCCCTAAGAGCTTCAGCCAGAGCCGGCGCAAATGGCGACCTTTGCATAAACCATGACTTGGCTCCCTTTATTGACTCCTTGGTGCCATTAAGATTGGTAAGAACCTCGTTAAGCTCAGCAGCGACATCTGCTGGGAGCGGCCCAGAAAGCCCCTTGAAGGATTTCGCCACAGCTTCATACTCCCCATGGCCGGGAGCACCGTAATGCTGCTGCGTGTCGTAGAATGGCGGGTACCCCGGCTGGTGCGCCGGCGGTCCCCGCATCATCGGACCCAGCGGCGGCATCATATGCATAGACCCCGGCGGGTACGGCACCGGCGGCCACGCCGAGACCCAAAGCTTGTACCTATAGTATGCGTGCCCTTCCCCGCCGAAGACGAAAGCGTAGTCCGGGTTGTCGTGCTGCTTGTCGCAGATCATGGCCTCGAACTCCGGTCCGTTCTTGGCGATGTACTCGACGAGCTTGTCGATGCGCTTCTGGAGCTCCGGGTCGGACGGCGGCGGGGCCACCGGAGGCTGCGGTGGCGCGGACTCGAACGGCGGGTGCATGTAAGGGTGAGGCGGCGGCGAGGGCGTAGACATGACGTGCGGCGGGTGCGCCGCGAAGGGGGGAGGTTGCTGGTGCGGCGGGAGATGCGGGTAGAGCTGCTGGGCCTGCGGGGGCGGCATCCCGCGCGGGTAGGGCGCGTACTGCGGGAGTGGCGCGCCGAAGGGCGGCGCGGTGTGCGGGTGGTGTGGATACTGCGCCTGCGCCTGCGGGTGGAAGCCGTACTGCGGCGGCGGCGGCGGCTGCTGCCCCTGCGCCTGCGCCTGCGCGTACGCCATGGCCGCCGCCGCGTAGTCTTGGGGTTGCCGGTCCATGATGAGGCAGGCCTTGGCGACAGGAGAGGTAGGGCTCGGAGCGCTGGTGATCGTGGCGGCGGCGGAGAGAAGAGGAGAGGAGGTGATGCCGTGATGGAGCGCCAATGACCCAATCCTCCATCCTCTTCTCTTAAATTACAGAAATAACCCTTGTAACTTGTTTGTAAATTGTAGAGCAAATTGCTGTGCAGGTTCTCGAAGTTGTTCCGTGATTTTGCTTAGATCCAAGCCATTTAAAACCAGAGATTCGTGTACCTCATCTTTGTTTATTGTCATAGATCTAGTACACGGGCAGTTTGCCCAGACCACCTCGGCGACGTGGAGTGCCCACTCAGCAAGACAAGTGGCTGTTTTTTACATCTTACCCCCTGCAACATGTGACGATGTTAAATGAGTGTTGTTCGCAGTTTTTCATTGACCGTATCGTGTCCTTTGTGACCAGTCGTCTCCACTTCTCTTGAGCTCGCGATACCTAGGACGATTATGGCGGAACGATGGCTGGAGAGCAAGGCAACCCAGGCGAGACAGAGGCGACAATGAGAGACTACGTAAACAGGCTAAGGGCTTGGTCGCACTCGATCGAGGCTAGAGATGGTGCCTCATCTGCACGGGATAGGAGAACCACCGCCCGAGTACGGCATGTATGACGTGTCCTTTGTTGTGTGCTTGTGATTTTGCAGAAATTTGTGTTGTTGGCAGCGATTTTGGCTAGATTTTGTAGGATTAGGGTTCTGGTATAGTTGCTCATACTCATTAGAGTTTTGTTGTTAGTAGTGATTAGGTTTTGTTACAAGTACTGCTTAGGGTTGTTTGATAGTTCTTGGAACCGATTACGGTGGGATTTTGTGTTTGTCGTCACCAATTATGGTTAATTTTGATGCAATCCTGATTGTTGGGTTTCTCAGTAGTTAACCTTGTTCGTTGAGATAGGTTGTGATGTTGATAAGTTCTCAATAGAGTTCTGTCATGGTGGGTTTTTTGTGGTCAAGACAATAACAGGAAATATGTGGGAGCTAAACATAGCTGGTTTGATCACTGTGAGGCAGACACTTGTTTCCACTATGGGTAGATGATTTTGTAGAACAATTAGGCTACAGGAAGACAAACAATTTGAATTTTTATTGGTGCCTGCCTGAGAAGCAAGTGCATGATGGTCTAACGTTGATTCACTACGATTCAGACACAAACAGTATGGTAGCAGGGACAAATGTCCACAAGAAGCTAGTCTTATTTTTGGATGAGTATGATAGCTATGTAGGGTTGGAATGGGATGACATTGTAGCGTAACCAATTGCACAATTGTCAGATGTGATGATTAGCCCTAGGAAGACTATTGTTGCAGAAATCAAGGATGAGAAGCTTCCAAACTTTTATGATGGCATATTCAGCCCAACTAGGAACCAAGTCACAGCAGTGGACACTCATAACAGTGACTTAATGGATAGTGATTATGAGGTTGAAGGTGATGATGATCTCTCTCTAGATGATGAACCCTGGCCAGAGAAGGGGAAGAAAGTGTAAGTAGAGATGAGGGTAGTTCTGAAGAAGAAGAGTTAAGAGTTCCTAGACTCTTCATATGAGGAAGGCAACATTAAGATTGGGTTTAAGACATTTGTGCTTGAGGAAGACATTAGTAACCCAATATTCAAAGTAGGCACAATTTTCCATCAGTTTAGGACCTTAGGAAGGCAATTTGTGAGTACAGCTGCAGGAGACAGAGTGAATATTAAGATGCCTAGGAACGATAAGAAAATAATTAACCTCACTGTGCACCAGGATGCCCATGGAAATTGTATGCATCGCTGGACTCTAGGACCAAATGTTTTTTGGTGAAGACATATGTTGGGGAGCATTCTTACAGGAAAGAGTGGCATTTGAAAAGGTTTACATCAAGATTTTTTGGCAGAAAAATATATTGAGACATTTAGAATTGATGACAAGACGTCATGAAGAATTTTGCAAGGACTGTGCAGAAGGATTGGAATATGACCCTTTCTAGGACCAAACTTTGAGCTAAGAATTTTGCTATGAAGGCAATACATGGGGATGAGGTGCAGCAATATAATGAGTTGTGGGACTATACAACATAACTTAGAAGGTTTAACCCTAGAAGCACATTACTCCTTATTGTGCATAACAATTGCTTCTCTACGCTGTAAAAATGTCATAATGATATGCATTGAAACTTAAAAAAACAAAATATACAAGGGTAAGATGAAAAAAAAGACCATGTGTTCTGACTGAGCACTCCGTGTCACCGAAGTGGTCTAGGAAAACCACCCGTGGACCAAATCTACAACAGTAAACAAAGCTGAGGCGCAGGAATCTCTAGTTTCAAAAGATTTAGACCTAAGCAGAATCGTATGATAACTTTAAGGATCTGCAGTACAATTTACTAATTTACTCTAAATTGTAGGTACTAGTAGAGTAGCAGTAGGATTTTTTTTTTTTTGAAAACCCCGAAAAAGTTTTAAATTTACATTCGAAACTTCTTTGCTGGAACTCTTAAGTACAATTCAGAGAGAGAAAAAAAAGTCATATATATCCTTCCAACGTCAAGCACAGATAGAAAAATAAACCCGATATCGACTAATAATAAATCAAAAGGTAAAAATCAACAAATAGAACAGCAAGCACAGATAGAAAAATAAACCCGATATCGACTATAGACGTATAATTCTATGTCAACGCCTGTCTACTGAGGTCGCATTTAGAAAACGAAAATGCACATGAAATCTTGCTGAAAAGAGATACTGATCCATGTAAAATCCGAAATTAATGCATCCCAAACATTCTAGATAGTAATTACCGTGGTTCTCGCGCAGTCGGCAGAAAGAGCTCCAGCATCATACCGAGAAAAATTCATGGAACAGGATGAGACTTCCCTGCTCCCGAGCATGCTCCCAAGACACTGACAGTGGGACCGAGTGAATAGCACATTATGAGAAAGGAGCACGGGAGGGAGCAGGAGATGCGAGTAGGCAAGCCAAATCCGGAACACAAGGCATGACAACTGCATATCCTATGCACATGGGACGTTTGTGCACATGTGGTGCACATGAACTAACAAATATCACCAAAAATTCAAAAAGATTTCTACATATACTATTAAATTTGTTAGAATTTTCTCTTTTTTGTTACCGCTAAAATATAATGAATCTAAACTTAAAATTTTATAATTTTATACATAGGTGGAGTAAGATTAAAAATACATGTAGAAATTTTTTTAGAATTTTTGGCGACATTTGTTAGTTCATGTGCACCACATATGCACAGACGTCCTATGTGCACAGGATATGCAGCCTAACAAAAAAGCAGGTGCCATAGTAGCAGCTATATTTTTTCAGCCCGAGAAGCTATAGGAGCATTTTGCATGTAACACAAAGGAACCCAAAAATCACAATCTTTGAAAGACCAGCGTCACACAGTACCAAAGCAAGCGAGCTTACACATGAAGTCTGTTTAGTTCTACAGAACAGTAGCTGCTTGATGAGTCCAGGAAATATTAAGCAGCAGCAATTTACACAAATGTAAGCTTCGTGAGTTTTGACGACGAAGCAACCCGTCTTCAAATGAATTAGTACAGAAGGAACAGTTAACCAGATGATGGACTCCTGTTTGCCCGATGTACAAAGCATACAATATGATACGGTAACAAGCGCTAGCTTCAGAAGTTGCTGGACTCCGAAGACAAAAAGACCAAATTTTCCTTTATCCATGCTACTCCTTCTGTGTAAATCTTTGCCAACCACCAATCACCGTCGGCATTTACTAACTAGTCCCCAAGAAACTCCTCGCCACCACCATTGTACTGTGAGAAGAAACAAAGGGCGGAAAATGTCAGCATGGCGAGAACAAACAAAGGGCAGAAATTGTCAGGATGATGTTTAACGAACAGCATTCCGCAGAAGCATGATATATATTAGGAGGAATTAGCTAGTCCTTGCGGTACATTTGCATTCAAATCATCCAAATTTGAAAATGCAAGAGATTTTGATAAAATAAACAAAAGTAGGAACACTAATAGCAATTTAAAGCATGTAAAGAAGTCTTGAATACAGTGGATTCACACAAAACTATGGCAAATCATTGCTGAGTGCTTTTAAAGAATTCAAACTCAAATGACAAGGAATGCAAATGGTACACATAGGACTAAAAGAACTGCAAGAACCAGTGGGATACTGCATAATTCTTGCAATCTGACAAGCAAATATCTGTTATTAGTGGTCAATAACAAAAGGCTGGGGCCCTAAATCTCAGAAGATTTAAAAGACCCCAACAAAATTCTGGGGGTCATTATTAGAATAATGGCAAGCTTTGCAAATGCCTATTTAGAAGACATGCTACCATGAACTTAAGCTTCTGGAGTGGCGGATTCCTCATTTAAAATAAGAAAGTTGCTGCTATAGTAGACCAGCCGCTGGAAACTACTTGGGATCTACGATATAGATAAATCCAGTTTGTCGCTCCTTGAAACTTGGAAGATGAAAATTTATATCATCTGCTTGTATGTACTTTTTGAACCATTGGTAGTGGCGTTGTATAGAATGGTTTAATCCTATGTCCTTTCGTACGAAAGTACACACTACACAGCATGAGCAGCTATAGCAGTGGATGACAAAACATGTTTCACTCTAGAACTTTTTTACATGAAAGTAAGTGGAAAGGTCTCAGCTGAATCCCTATGTTAATAATACGCAATGGCTCACCAGAAGTCTAACAAAATGAACCAAACCTAGATGGGCTACCATACTTGAAGACAAAATTTGAACCCCTACCAAAACCAAGAGCAATCACTATAATATCCGAAGTTACAGTAACCACAGATAAACAAAAGAGTAAAAAAGAACAGGATAATAAGTAATGATGTACCAACAGATTATTTCTGCCTAACTACACAAATAAATGATTCGAGAAACATTTTGTTGAGACATCTCACCCTGTCTGTAAAAACGTTGCTAGAAGAAACTACATTTCCTTCCTCATTAATGTCACCCTCTCCTAACTTCTTCGCACATAATGATTTTGGCATATCAGCTCCCTTGCTATTCTTCAAAGATTCTAGAGCATCTTCTGGTCTATATTTCATTGACATAGGAATCATATCATCATTACTCATTCTCATTTTCTTTCCTGAAAAAGGAACCAAAGTTTGAGCATATCACTTTTATTGGAACATTTGGCCCCCAAGATGGTCCTAAGAAGAACATTTATAAGACAGCAATGGCCCATGTATTTGAACAGGAAATATACCATGTCATAAAGGACAAATGTGAAATGTTTCAATATATAATTTACCCTTTAATTAGATACCTTGAGGAAACTTGAGAACCCTATCAGCTTCTACAGTAGTGACAATAGAAACTAAAAAATGTCGAACATTTTGTATATGGTATACCAATGTGGGAAAAATCATAGACACTATATAATATCTTTTTTTGAAAGTGTTAAAATAACAGCTTTTTTGAAACTAGATAATAAAGGATGGCATTTTAAAATAAAGTTAATGTCACCAAAAACCTCATCAAGGTGTTACCAGTTTTTTCATCTTCGCTTGTTGATAGGGCAATAGACTTTCTAGTTCTTGAGACATGATTCTGCTGTTGATCACTTGGGCTCATTTCAAAAGCATTATATGGATCTTCATTAACAGCATTCCCACTGAAACCTTGTTCCTTGATACCAAACTTCAAGGTATCCGAAGCAAGCAAATCAGCAAACCTCTCAAAACGAGCTTGAGACCTGCAGACCTCAAATGTGTCAATACTCAATAGGTTCACTAGCTGTTAGCTATGCAATTAACATGTTAAGACTAAAAATGGGAGTGCAATTATGTGCTGATTCAGACCAAATTGAAGGTCGGGAGTAGTTCATATAAAAAGAACATGCCTTTTTAAATCATCCTGTGCTTTCACATAGCGCCCATGTGCTCTAATGAGTTTCTTTACTTTTGAGGTCATCCTACATCAAAAGAACAGTATTATGAAGAAACAAACACTAGGAAATCTTTTCTATACTGAAAAACCCAGCAGCTGGTATTAAAAGATAAATTAGATTATGCTGATGTGTCATAAAATGGAAAACCTTCGGCAATCTTCTCTCTCTTTGTTCAACTGCGATTCGAGATCACCTACTCTGGTAGAAAGTTTGCGTGCTTCATCAGTCTGCTTGTCCAATATTATCTGTGATACACAGAACCATTAAACATAATGCAACTGTGAAATATTAAGGGTCTATTCTCTGTAGCTTATCTTCTTATCTTATCTACGTATCTCTGAATCAAAAAGTCAAACGCTTTAGCTTTTCCAGTCCATTTTTTTCTATCTCGAAACCACGCCTAAGAGCTCTCAGAAACAGGCCAAACGAAGCTCACCATACTTTCCAAACTACCCTAGGAAGCTCTCGAAGTTCAGCTTATAAGAAAATAAAATAAGCTGAAGAAAACAGCCCCTTAGATATATACAAAAACTGAGCGGGCTTTGCAGAAAGAAAATAGAGAACAATCAGCAAGAACAAATGAAAATTCAGATAAGTTAAATAGGCCATCTTACTGGGACACTTATGATGGGCTAACTGGTCATCCTATTGTTCAAGTAGAGCATGATTCAATGTCAATGCCCAATCATGAATTGTTACTTGTCAATACATGGCATCATAAGTTATAGGGCAAAACATTAGCAGTTTCTCTGGCATGAATGCATTATGCATGATTACATTTCAGTGGAGTGAATCTCAATTTAACTTGAAAATTTTACATTTCCTCAACAGAAAAATACCCACATAACCATAATGATTACCACATGACAAAAAAGAAACAACTCAAATAATATATGCAAGTAAACATTGCAACCGAGTGGTTGATTCAACACAACAACAGCCTCAACCAAGCATCAGCTTTTAAATTCATACGTACATGTTTGTAACTCAATAACTGATATATATGCATTAAGGCGTTCTTATCTGACCTCCAGTTTAGATTTATCTTCGCGTAATTCATCCATATCCAGTTGAATTTGTTTCAGCTGCAGAGCAAATGTAAGTATATAACAGAGGTTCAGGAATACGAAGACAGCTAAAACTATGTGTGAATAAGATGGATTGCACAATCCATACCTGTGCTTCATTATCATCTTTGTCATCACCAATGGAGAATTTGCCGTCCTTTTCTTTGCCTTCGTTATCAGATGCATTCAAACTTCCTGATGAATCAGTCTTTCCACCATCAAGCTTCCTCCTTTGTCTTCTCTCACTAAAAGTTCCACAAAAACAAGTCAGAAGTAATTGCAGAAATTACCAAATTGCAACAATAACATGTGCGAAGGTTAAATGTTTAACAAAAAAAATTCTCATAAAATAACAAACCCAAAGGGCCCCCTCCTTAAATTAGAAATAGATAATAGATCTGTTATCAAGTTAAAAGTTCCCTTATGTTATAGATTCATTTATAGGAAAATTTTGTTTGTGCCACTACAAAGTTGTGCAATATTGGATTTACCACTGCATAATCAGATATCTCTTTTTTGCCACTACTTTTTTGTGCCCCATTTCGTTTATACCACTTCCGTCAATCAAACCCTTTTGATCGTCATGTTGGGCGACCGGCAACTCATGAATTGACCATTGTGCCTCTGGTTCGATTGGTAGACGATGTCACATAACATTTGACACCAAAATTTGCATGCATTAATAGAACAAGTTCACAAATTACTAAATTTTCATGTCTATTGCATGTCTAGAAATTTACACGGAACATTTGGTGCCACATTTCATTAGCTGCCGTTGGCCCAACATGACGGTCAAAGAGGTTTGATTGACAGAAGTGGCATAAACGAAATGGGTCACAAAAAAGTAGTGGCAAAAATGAGATGTCTGATTATACAGTGCAGTGGCAAATACGATGTTGCACAACTTTGTAGTGGCACAAACAAAATTTTCCCTTCATTTATAGGTAAGTACTTGCGGCACGCGAAGATTACTAAGAGCAAACATGCTTGTGTGATGTGTATGAACATTGTAATTACACACGATAAAACTGGCAGTAGGTACAATCACATGCAAAAATAAAAAATAACCTGATCACTGCCATGGTCGAGTTTTTTATGTAGAATATTATGAAAATATTAGCTAAAGTCGAACTAAAGCCTTATCCGCCCAGGAGAATAAGCATGTCCCTATTAGTAAACTACACAATATCAAACCCCTTGTTAGCACACATGGAAAACAAAATAGATAAGCAATACAGAGAACTAAATAATAAGGTCATACAAAGATAGACTATATGCCCAATAAAATGGACAAAATTAGACAATGGCGCAAATGTGCAATACGTAAGCATGCTTAAGGACACAATTACAAAGATGCATGTATATTTTCTCAAAGTGTATCTAGAGTAAACTGACTTCATGACAAAGGCCATATGCTGAAATGAAGCTCTTCAGAGAATCCTGGTTACATACCTCATCCCGATGGGAGATCTTGAATGACTAGATCCTGCGATTAAAATTTCAACACACAGGAACTTAGAAATAGAATGAACTAGACCAGCTACAGTAAAATATTGGTGCCAACACGCATGCACACACAAAGAGATTACCCCTTTCTTTAGACCTCGGTCTCTGATCACGAAATAAATGACCTCTGGTGTCTCTTCCAGGGGAATGCCTCCCATGGGGTGAGTATCTTCTCTCAGGCCTGTCTCTTAGGTCGTGATTTCTATGATCTCGTCCCCCTACAGGCAGTAATGTGGACGTTTTATAGAAAGAAGCACCATGTGGCTTAAATAAATGGGTGGAGTTGTACGGCACAAGGCAACACACAAACCTATTAAGCTTACCACAACCTTGAGCCATATGATTATTCAATTAGCAATAAGAAGCAGAGGTTCCAGGATAACCTCATTGGCCATAAAACAGAAGAACCAATAAGAGTAATACAAGAGGAGATACCAATAAACGATTACGCATCATGATGCACCACTTAAATTAGATCAGCACTTGTAATATCAGTCATGAGTCGTCTGAAGAGAAATTGATGCAATCTCCCAAAATTTGACAGCGAGTCATGGTTATCATGAAGAAAGATCTTCCACAAATCCATATCACCCAATAAATTAGATTTCACTTGTGCAGATATTATCCATATCAACTTCAATAATTCCCCCTTTTGTGGTATTACTTGCCATGACGGACAAGAACAAAGCCCAGCAAGAAAACTTGGTGTGGCATAGTGTCATATTCAAAGGATGTGTTTCACTTAGTTGCAAAAGCTCCTAACAACATAGTTTCAGGACATGGAGCATAACATGTATCTGTTTGAGAAGAGGGACCACGTGATATTCCTCAGTAAATTCTTCTTTAGCAAGATAAGCATTCTGAGCGACCATAAAAATGGCCGGTAACCAACTGAGAAGGCAAGCGATGGAAAAAGGACATGCCGTTATCCGGATGAGGGCAACCTAACAATTCTGCTCAGTAGACAGCTGATTTAAACAGTAGTACAATCAAGAATAGGTGAATAACCAGCAAGAATGCCACATTGTTCTGCAAGAAGCTTGGGCCAGTTGATAGTTTTTTTCTGCACTGCAGAAACTGGTATTCCGTTGAAGTACTATATGGAAAAAGATATCATATATGCACAGTAAGACAAGAAGATAGATATCCAAATTTTCTATGGAAAGCATGTAGTTCAGATGGCATTGTGATCTCTTGTTCTTTGCTGTCAACAACGTTTTCCAGATATAAGAACCGGCAATCGTATGAAGATCTCACTAAATCCAATAAACAGACACAGGGTGAATCTTTCATAAAGAACACACTCTTCCTCTCTTAGTAGATCGAAGCCAAGCCATCCATTTGGCCCAAATCTGCCAAAATTGTACAGTCTCGAGTATAACACATTCATAGTCTGAATCTTTCTTGTAAAGAACATAAGAACGCCTCCAGTTAATTACCGCTCTCCAGTCTCCACTCTTTATCTGCACGCAATCTCCTATCTTGGATACAACGAAGCAGCGAAGCAGACGACAGAAGAGAGGAAGGAAAGGAGAGGGGCAGAGAGAGGGATATGCGTGTATACCAGGTCGAGGGCGAGGGTGGAAGGAGGAATGGGCGGGCGGTCTGCGGAGCTCGACGTCACCGTGGGCGAAGCTGCAGGAGGAGCGGGAACAGCGGCCGCGCTTCCACAGCGCACACAGCTTCGTCTTGTACGCCGGACCACGGCGAGGAGGACCCAACGGCTCTCTCATCTCTCGCGCTCTCTCCCTCTCCCCGATGAGAAGACGGCGGCGAGGAGGAGGGGGAAGCGGAAGGGGAAGAACCGAACGAGAGGAGTGAGTGCGAGGAAGGAACGGCAAATAGTCGACAGGCCATATTGAGTTGTAGGGACAGGCCCATTGGATTTGCAAAGCGCAAACCTACAGCTTGCTGAGAAGCCCAACAAATCGTAACGGCCGTACCCAGCAGAGAGTCCGTTTGTAGTTTTTTTTTTTATTTAAGGAAAAAGTAGCCATTATGTCCCAAACTTTCGTCATCACCCCGTTTTGGCTTAGAGTGGGTTCTTTTCAGCTTTTCTTATCTACTTATCTCGTGTAACCTCGTCACTTCGAGAATTTTTCGAGATAGCCTCGAGAGCCGGTTGGCCTCTAATTTTGGGGTTTAGAGAGCCTATAGACACGCCTACGAGATAAAAAAAAAACCGACTCGAAATGTAATAAAAAAAGTGAGATAAGTCAAATAAGACACGAGATAAGTAGGATGAGTACCCCAAAATTGGAGGCCAACCGGCTCTCGAGGCTATCTCGAAAAATTCTCGAAGTGACAAATAAGTAGACAAATAAGCTGAAGAGAAGAGGCCCTTCGAACTCTAAAAACCGGGTTAGATTGGTCCTCGAATTGTCAAGTCAAAGCCGAGACAGCTTGGTCCCTTGACAAAATCAACAAAGTGGTTTGGGAGGCCTTTTGCTGATCTGGTGTCCTTCTCCTTCCCCTTGGAGCAGCGACAACGGCTAGAGACGGCATGCAGATTGTGCGGTGCCGGCCTAGGGTGGTGACAATGGTGAACAACCATGGAGTGGCGGCAACAATTGATGAGACAAGTGCGGCGCAACCATAAAGAGAAAAAAGAGAGAGATAGATAGAGGGTGGTGTCGGTGAGCTGTTGGGTGGTTTAGTTTGCTCCACGGTGCTCCGTCGTCCCTGCCTTGGTCTTGCAGTTGACCAACGTTGTGCCCCAGATCGTCTCTACATCGAGCGTGCCACCTATCTCTGCCTAGCTACACCATGCCTCGAGTGACCATCTGGTGTGCCACCATCCTCCTCTCTCATCACTTGTCCCCTCTCCTAACACGTCACCCAATAGCTAGGGTCATCACTGGTGCCAGAGAGAGCAACGCATGGGGACAACGCTATTGGGGGAAGAGCAGCGTGCTGGGAAAGGACGCATGGGTGGAGCAATGCTCCGGGAGGGAGGGGGCGGCGTGTCGAGTAGAAAGAAAGGGAGCAAAAGGGGAAGATTGATAGAAAGAGCGACGAGAGAAGAAGAGAGATGGGATCGACATGTGCAGCGTAACTCCAAGTCACCCCAAACTCGCCACATGAAATGCCAACTCAATAAAAATCACCCTAAACTATGCTTTGACCGATTAAGGGACCAACTTATTCATGTTTTGACAATCCAAGGAC
This sequence comes from Olyra latifolia, assembly GCA_036346145.1. Classification (NCBI taxonomy): domain Eukaryota; kingdom Viridiplantae; phylum Streptophyta; class Magnoliopsida; order Poales; family Poaceae; genus Olyra; species Olyra latifolia. The sequence goes on along the minus strand of CM070528.1, from coordinate 4,098,382 downwards.
CGAGTTAACCCGATTTTGGAGTTAAGGACCAAAATGGCGCGAGAGTGAACATTCATAAATGAAGTCAATTTTTTTAATACTAATCTGGTGCACATGCTTCACGGTGAGAAAGAACTCAAAAAATCAGGCGCTCCTTTGCGTAATCAGATAACTCGGGATGAAAACAAAAGAAAACCAGGGCCTATGAACAAATTCGAAAAACTTGGTGGATGGAAATGCAAATAAAACAAGGGCCTATATGGGATAACGTGTAAGGTAATTTGAGTGGCGTTGGAGAAGAATTTTTACGGGATGGCTCATCATCACTGACCACAAGAGATGTTTTAATACTATCATACTATATAAAGATTTTATATTCTTTATAATTAAAAATGATATCCTCTTTACCAAAACTAAATAAATATAACACTAAAACCTGTTGTTGGTTGAGAGGCAAAATCCCCTGTTGGTTGGATAATTTTTTCCCCTATTGTTCAACCAATGAGCACCAATGTTTTTTTCGCAACAAAAATCATAGAAATAGTGTCTTCTTTGCACACAACATTTAAAACGCCATCCAAATAATCACGAAAATTTCTAAAAACATTAGAGCATGTTCCGCACATTTGTTTTTCTTAAATTATTTTATTGTATTTTTGAATGCTTTGATTTTTTATGCTGCTTCTTGACAATCTTAAAGTCACTAGATAAACATTCTCAAATCCGATTTTGATTATTAATTTTGAGTTTTTGAAGCCACTAGTCAAACGGTCAAAGTTCAATTCCAATAGATAATCCGACATTTTTAGCGTCATAGAACATCGTCTTGGTAGTGTAGAGTATGCCACATTCAAGACAAGATTCTGACCCAAAATATTACTTGTACAGCGAGAAACAGAAAAGACAATTTGTAATGTATGGTGACATAGTTGAATGATGTTTTCCGGTGTTGAAATTATATGATTATCTGATAAAACTTGAATAGTGGCTTCAAAAAGCAATTGATAATAGAAGCAGTGTTTCAAAATGTTCCATTGTGACTTCGAGATTTTTGAGAATCAACACTAACAAGTCAACACGTTAAAAATGCTCAATATTTACATACATGTCATTCCATATCATTTTACCATAAAAATTGATAAATAATCCTAAATATTACAAGGTAATGCATAAAATATTAATAAAAGGCTCAATATGATCAAAGGCATATGACTTGCCTTCGTGTCAGGGTTCTCCTACTCTCATTTGAAGTCTCTGACTTTTCTGGGTGTGTCTCACTCCTTGTCCTTTAGTCCCGACCTTGTTCACTTCCTATTTGGTTCCTATTTCAAATTATGCAAAAGCTCCAAATAAACACCAACATGCATGCCAAAATGGCTTATAGTGCACACATTAAGTGTGTTGCCAATATTTAGTATTTTAATTAATCTATTCTTATATATTTCCTATTTGTTTTTAAGCCCTAAATGGTACAATCTATTGATCATGGGTTCTATTGCTTCTTTTATGGAAATAAATTTCATATTTAAGTTTAATTTATTATTTAAAGAATTTTTTGGTTTTGGGCATTGCTAAAAGAACTGGCCGAATTTTTGGTGAATTGATCATTTTAAACTAAATTTGGACAAACCAATAATTTTCTCTGTTTTAGCTGGCAGTTCTCTCTTTTTTAACTTGAGACTAAATCTAGGGACCTCTATGATGCTTACGCGCATATACCCTCAAATCAATTCACAACAAGTGAGTTTAATTTCTAAGGATTGGCCATGGGGCTGAATTGGGGAAAAAAAATGAGGAACAGGGCTCACCAATGATGCTCTAGTGATGGCAACGGCTCGGTGAGGTCCAGTGAGGGATGACAAATTCATGGGTAATGAAAGGGAGGGAGTGTGGTGAAGAGATTTCACCGTGAGTCGTTCACCATGGCTTGGCGGCGGTGACAACAAGGGGTTCCACATATACAGCGCACAGATATGCTTCGAGTGATGATGCACAGGCGTGGAGGTGGTGTCATGCACGAGCTCACCCGGTGCAGCCTGACATCTTAACTTTGAAGGCATAAAATATGGGGAAGCATATTTTTCATTTCAGGAAGACTTCCATTTTGGGCTATTTCCATATTGGATAATTGCCATGTTAAATAAGTAATTTGTACATCGTAACGTCAAAGGCGTAAAGCTGTTGGGGGAAACACTTTTCAGTTCGGTAAGGCTTCCATTTTGGGTTATTTCCATATTGGGTAATTGCCATGTTAAATAGGTAATTTGATTTTATATTGGCCGAAAGATCTAATTAAAGGCTAGAAAATTATTGGCTGCTCACAAAATATAAGAAAATTTCCCCTAGATGCATAAAATTATGAGGATATCAAATATGTAATATTTAGAAATTTGGATGATTATTTATTTTATGTAAATTTTGATTATCACTTAAATACCTTTTATTGGCCATAAATAGTGGATCATCGAAAAATATAATAAAAGTATTTTTTGGGTTCAGAAAATTATGAGGATTACATTATGTGATTTAATTCATATTTTGACAAAAAATCATTTTCTATAATTTTTAATCGTGCTTTGGCTGGTTTCTTTCTTAAATATTATTTAAGAATTAACAATATTCTTGGAAAATTTTATTTAGTCATGATAAACTCTATTGGTCACACTTATCTCCAACATTTGAATTTAGTTTCTATATAGCTCTATTCACAAACTTAGTTATAATGTAATTGTAATCTAAGTCCTTAATTGAGAACGGGGTAACCTCATTTCTAGAAAAAGTAAAATTCCACAGTCTAGGGCAGAAGATGCATGTTTCTATTTTGGGCAGAAGATACGTATTCTTATTCTTATCTAATCCAAATCAAGCTAGTTTTTTTTGTTCCACCATCTCGAGCTCAATCTCTATTTAGAGCTAGGAAAATAGTATGACACATTGACACTCACTGCTCGAGATGTAAATAGACAGATCAATAGTCCGGACTCGACAGGCCGTACTGGGCAGTCGATCGCTATTCATCAGACCGGGCCAACCAGTTTAGCCTAGCGAACCGAGTTTGGGCCTGTGCCTTGGCTTGACGTGCCAACCTGGTTCATATAGGGTGACTAGGTTCACCCCGCTAAGTGCCTAATTAGCACAAGTATATAAATTAAATATGTGTAATTTTCTTACGGTCTTGGTAGGAATCGGACGTCCCATACTTTACAAAAAAATCGGACACTTTTTCGGAACATGCACAACAAACCATTGAAACAAGACAATAGAATTGGTAAAACAGGAAGATAGTGCTTCCAAAAATCACGATAGGAGGATTCGCTAGTGGTATCTCCGACCCTCTCCTACCCTCCCGTGGCTTCCCGCTCTTTCCTTCATCGGCGGCAGCGCGACTTTGGTGAGGATCTACCGGGAAAGCGGTCCGTCCCCTCGTACGAGATTGAAACATTGCCGAAGTACTAATAAAACATGAAAAAAGTTCTGATGAAATATGGACGAGTACTAGAAAAATATTATAGGAACATAGTCTGAATACGAATGAAAACATAGATAGAGTATTAATGAAAATGGCAAAAGTACTAATGAAACATTGTCGAAAGCGATGTTTCCAAATATGTTTAACCTCATACAGACTAATGTTTTGCAAGAACAATACCATGTTTCAAAAGAGCAAAACCAACGTTTCACAAGCAAATAAAGTGTTTCACATACAAGTGTTTCACGAAAGCAAGTACTATCATATTTTACCTGGCAAAATACAATGTTTCATGCGTACCAAGGTAATATTTGAAGTCAAAACATAATGTTTGATGTTTTAAGCATGTCATCTAGGCGGAGCTCCGCCAAAACCTCATCGGAGAAGTCAGTGAATTTGGCCGACACCGCCGTCCTCGAGGTTTGGATAGGACTCATGCGATGAAGGAGCAGAGTTGCATGTACTAGGGTCCTGGTTTGTTGGATGACGAGATGAATGGAGAGAGACTGGAGAGACATTGGAAGGGGACATGGTGGTGTCGGCAGGGGAGTCAGTGGGTCAAAAAGAGTGTAGCCTTTGCCTAAAAAAAAAAAGGGGAGTATAGCAGTTCCTATGCAATACCCATTTTCTTACCGTATATAATTATAATGCATTTTTTAATTTTAGATTTTTTTTTAATTTTTTAGAAAATAGGATTGGCCCGGTTATCCCATGGACCTGGCCTGGGCCAAGACCATAGCCCGTAGCCCCGGTTCGCACGGTACTCGAGCCAACTGGGCCGAAGCCAGGCCTACCCGTTGGCCCCGCACTAGATCCAATAAGATCATCCGAGCCGAGCCGAGCCGCCCAGGCCCCACCCAGGTAACCCTATTTAAACCCCAGAGAGGGAGACCTCCGCTCTTGCCCACACCCCCCGCGCCCGCCGTCGATCGCCCCCATATTCCCCGGTCGGCGCCCCGCCCAGAGCTGTGCCACTGCTGTCGCGCCGCCTAGAGCTGCCCCACGGTCGCCGCCTCCAAGCCATCGAAGACGACCACGAGTACTGCCCAAACCCTAAACGCCCTGGACCGCTTCCCCGCGCGGCGTCCATGGGGCGCAAGAAGAACTTGGCCATCGACGACGGCGGGTGCTCCTCCCAGCAGGACGACGCCGCCGACACCGCTGCCGAGGAAGAAGCTGCGGCTGCTGCAAAGAAGCCGCAGAAGAAGAAAATGAAGGGCGGGTCTACCGTGTACGGTGAGGATATTGACAAGCTCCTGGCTGCGATGGAGGACCCTCCTCAACCCGCCGAGGAGGCTGAGCCGGACGAGGTTAGAGGTGAGGATTTTGTGGCTTCCCCTGATGCGGATGATGCTCGAGGAAAGAAAATAAAGAAGAAGAAAAAGAAGCGAGGGTTTACCGTGGATGTTGAGGATGGCGACGGCGTTGACAGTCTCCTTGCGGAGACTGACCGGCCTCCTGCCAGCGAGCCTCGGCCTGAGCCAGTGAACGATGAGGGTGAAGGGAAGAAATCAAAGAAGAAAAAGAAGAATAGTGGAAGGACAGCACAGGAAGAGGAAGATTTGGATAAGCTTCTAGCTCAGTTTGGTGATGGCCAACCACCCGAGAAGGAGGAGAAGCCATCCCAGGCACCACCTTCCGCTCCACTGGCGAAAGAGGATGTGGAAACTGTGGAGGATGATAATGTCGAGCAGAAGGTTGAGGAAGGAGAGGTGGAGTCCGTTGCAGCCAAGAAGAAAAAGAAGAAGAAGGAGAAGAAGGCAGCAGCGAAGGAGGCAGAGGCTAATAAAGAGGAGGAAAAGGAGGCACAGGTGCCTAAAGGGAAGATCGGCATGAAGAAACTCCCAAAACACGTGCGGGAGATGCGGGAGACACTCGCGAGGAGGCAGGAAGCCGAGGAGAAGAGGAAGCGTGAGGAGGAAGAGCGATTGATGAAAGAGGAGGAAGAGCGGCTGTGGCAGGAGGAGGAGGAGAGGAAAGCAGAGGAAGCAAAGAAGAGGAAGAAGGAAAGGGAAAAGGAGAAGGTACTGAAGAAGAAGCAGGAGGGTAAGCTCTTGACCGGGAAACAGAAGGAGGAAGCAAAGAGGCTAGAAGCCATGAGGAGACAATTCCTTGAGCAGAGTGAACTTCAAGTTGCTGATGCTGCTGCACCTGTGGCAAAGAAGGGGCCTATATATGATTCCAAGAAGAAAAAGGCCCAACCAAAGACCAGAGAACCTGATAAGTTAGTTGAAGAACAACAGCAAGAGGTTAATGAAGCTGACAATGATGAGGAGGAATATGTATTAGTAGATCAGGAATCCAAGTCTCAGGTGGAGGAATCTGAGGAGAAAACCGAACCTGATCAGGATGTTGAAGAGTCAAAACCAGAAGAAGATGAGGGAGACAAAGATGAATGGGACGCGAAGAACTGGGATGATATCAATGTGAATTTGCCAAAGACAGGTGCTTTCGAGGAGGAAGACACAAAGCCTGCTGTCAAGAAGGCTGCTGAACCTGTTCAGCAGCATGAAAGTTTCAGAGCACAAGCTAAAAAGAGTGAAATGGAATATGGGGATGTTAATAATGGAACTCTTAAGAGGAACAGAGGTGTTGCTGCAAAGAATGGACCTTCTACTAAAGAGGATAACACTAAGAATAGTTGTGACCTCCGTTCACCAATCTGTTGCATCCTTGGTCATGTCGATACTGGAAAGACAAAGCTGCTAGATTGTATTAGACGCACTAATGTACAAGAAGGAGAAGCTGGGCGTATTACCCAACAGATTGGGGCAACATACTTCCCAACTGAAAGCATTAGAGAGAGAACAAAGGAGTTAAAAGCTGATGCTACTCTTAAGGTTCCAGGCCTACTTGTTATTGATACTCCTGGCCACGAGTCCTTCAGTAATATGCGTTCTAGAGGTTCAAGTCTCTGCGACATTGCTATTTTGGTTGTTGACATTATGCATGGGCTTGAACGTCAGACAATTGAATCCCTTAATCTTTTGAAGAGTCGAGATGCATTGTTTATTGTTGCTTTAAATAAGGTATATGTTTTGGAGTTTTTCCCCTTCAAATGTTTCCTTCCTTACTGCCCTTTTATTTATCTATTTATTTATTATCTGTTTGTTTGCTTTCACTCTACAAAGGTTGATTGTCTCTGTAGTTGGAAACCATGCCCAAATGCTCCCATTGTGAAGGCTTTAAAACAACAAAATGAAGAAGTTAAGAGCCGGTTCAATGATAGGCTTACAAAAGTGCGTGAACATTACACATTCTCTTTCTCTCATCACGAAAGAAACTCTTACCTGTTGGTGTTTCTATAATCACATTTATGTGCTTTCTTCAACAGATTGTAACAGCCTTCAAGATGGAAGGCGTGAACACTGCTTTGTACTACAAGAACAAAGAGATGGGAGATACATTTAACATAGTGCCTACCAGTGCAATAAGGTATGATCTACCATTGAACTTATTGCTTCATTCATTTATATTTTTGGCAGCAACTATGACAGTGCTGGCATCTTTACCTTGACACATAATGCACCACTCTCCACAGTGGTGAAGGCATTCCTGATCTGCTTCTACTATTGGTGCAATGGGCACAAAGGACGATGGAAGATAGGCTTACTTTTGTTGATGAAGTCCAGGTAGTGTTCATGAATTTACTTGTCACTATAGAAGAAGGCGAAATATGTGGTGCAAACCACTGTTTTTGTACAAACCCATGAAAACCATACCTAAAAGTTTTGTAAATTCGTGAAAAAATTACTGGAGATAGAGATAGTCATGAACAATGTTATCACCAAATCTCAAGATCAAACTCAACTTCGTTTGAGAGATAAAAAAAAAAAGACAATTTTTGAACAAACAGCGACATGAAACTATTCATTAAAAATTTGTCTTTTTTATAGCTCCCAAACGAAGTTGAATTTGGTGACAATATGGTTCATGTCAAGACCTATTTTCAGTAATTTTTTCACGAATTTACAAAACTTTTAGGTATGGTTTTCACGGGTTTGCACCAAAACAGTGGTTTGCACCACATATTTCGCCATATAAGAATTCATTCACTCTTTTCTTGCTGTGTTTCAGTGTACTGTGCTGGAAGTCAAGGTCGTCAAAGGTCATGGTACTACAGTTGATGTTGTTTTGGTCAATGGTATAATCCATGAAGGAGATCAGATAATTGTGTGCGGGATGCAGGTAAAAATCATTTTTTTTATAATTTCAATTGCTGTAATAAGTGCAGCATATTTAAGGTGCCTGATGTTCTTGCTTTATATTTGTAGGGACCTATTGTGACAACTGTTAGAGCTTTTTAATGCCACACCCGATGAGGGAGCTTCGAGTTAAGGTGTGTAGCTCATAATATTGCAGCTTTGTTTTTACTAGTTAGGATCGCTTGCTAGGCTGCGCCATTTTTGGAAGCCATGGCCTGTTCATCTCTTAGATCAAATAAATAAATAAATAAAAAGTGAAGGTTTGCTCCATGAATTTTGAATCCATCAGTGTTCTGAACTTCATTTTAGTTTATCATGCCAGCATAAATAAAAATTGAACTATTAGGGCCCGTTCTTTTCAGCTTACCTGTCTTATTTCTTATTTGCCTATTTGACTTATCTCATAACTTCGAGAATTTTCCGAGGTGGCCTCGAGAGTCGGATGCCCTTGGTTTTTAGGATTTAGGATTTAGGGAGCTTTTAGCCACGCCTACGAGATAAAAAAAAATAGATTCAGAAAGTAATAAAAAAAGTCAAATAAGTCAAATAAGACACGAAATAAGTCAGATAAGACGTGGCTTATTTTGACTTATTTGACTTTTTATTACTTTTTTAATCTTTTTTTTATCTGGTAGGCGTGTCTAAAAGCTCCCTAAATCCTAAAAACCAAGGGCATCAGACTCTTGAGGCCACCTTGGAAAATTCTTGAAGTTGCAAGATAAATCAAATAAGAAAATAAGAAATAAGACAGATAAGCTGAAAAGAACGGACCCTTAGTGGTATACTTGATTCTCCATAAATGACCTTTCTAGATAGACATCTTTTTTTGAAATTGAAAAGACCTAACAGTCTTCAGGTTCTGCAGTGGCATACAAAAATTTATCCCTATGACAAATGATGGCACACTTTCTTTTTGAATCTTATACAAAAAAGGAACTATTCAGTCCATTTGGTTGAATAAATCATTATAGTTAGAATTGACCTACATAAAAGAGAAAAAGTTTCCAACTGTTAAAAGATATAAGAGTTGTAGTAGGAGAGAGATTTCTGGTCCTATATGTGCTTTCCTGACTTATCCAGGCTTTGCTCTGTACGCTATATATTCAGGCTCTTAGCCTACAGATCAGTACACATCCTATTCATAACACAAATATTGACCTACATGAACTTGACTGGACAGCATTTAATTAGCTGAAAAGAATTGGATCTTCAATGGCCTTTGAGGCATTCGTTAAATTCATTTGGTTGAGCATCATCACCGTCCATATATAACTTGCACCCGCACTTGTTATAGTTATACTACAGCATCAATATGAAACATCCTAGTCAAATGAGACCTAAAGCAAGGAAAACTGTCAAATTATTTCTACTGGCCTTACTAAGTTTATCCGTAAAAGATTCCTGTCCTGTTCAGCTGAGGCTGTGGTTTGTCAAATAGTAGCACACAAACAGGCAGTAAATAAATAAATAAGGTGTGGCTCGTAATCATGTTGATATGGAGATTGTCTTTGTAGAGCAAAAGTTCAGTGAAAAATAACATTCTCACAGTTACCATATTAATACACTAAGATGGTTCTCGTTCATGTTTTCGTGGCTTTTATGCCATTCAGTTCTTTCACCAGCACGGAACTGTTTTGGTATATTAAAGTAAACCTATGGCAGGTATCTATATTTTTGACCTATTTTGCATTACCATGCTTAATCCTAAGCTTAAACACTTCACCACCTATCATTCCTTTTTTTGCCTTTGCACTAAGGTAGTTTTCTTGTTTCGGTTCATTTTTTTGTCCTTTGAGTGCCATTTCTTTCTTTCGCCAACATTAAATTGACATTCAAATCTCTATTCTCTTTTGCCTCTCTTGCATATATTTTTAAGTTCAAGTTAGAGTAATACAATGAAAAATTGATTTTCAGGGCACCTATCAACATCACAAGAGTATCAGAGCTGCACAAGGAATTAAAATATCAGAACCGGTGAGTTTTTTTAGCAAAATCAGCACTGATGAGTTACATTTCATTTTTAGCATTGCATATTTCTATGGCAGCAAATTAATGATTGCTCCCTTTCAGGGTCTTGAGCACGCAATTGCAGGAACTGCTCTCTATGTTGTACAGCCTAAGGATGATCTAGAGAAACTGAAGGATGCTGTAATGGAAGAGATGACACGGGTTAGGAACCGGATCGATAAGAGTGGTGAGGGTGTCTATGTGCAAGCATCTACCTTTGGGTCATTGGAAGCTCTGACCATGTTCTTGAAGAGCCCTGCTGTGAATATTCCCTTCTGTGATTTCAGCATAGGGCCAGTCCACAAGAAAGATGTTATGAAGGCCAGTGTTATGCTTGAGAGGAAGAAAGAATATGCAACTATCTTGGCATTTGACGTTGAAGTGATGCCTGATGCCCTTGATCTTGCAAAAGAATCTGGTGTGAGGATCTTTGCAGAAGATATAATATACCACCTTTTTGACCAATTTACAGTGTACATTAGGAATCTGAAGGAAGAAAAGAAGGAAAGAGCTGGTGAAGCTGTGTTCCCCTGTGTTCTCGTGCCGAATCATGTCTACAACAAAAAGGATCCAATCATTTTGGCTGTCGATGTCCTTGAAGGAATAGCTAAGGTATTTTGCCTGGCCACTGACATGTTATATTCTCAACCAGGCCTTAGAAGGTTGTTTTATGCAGTAGTTAAGGCATAACTGGTAGCCGCCATATGGACAAAGACCAGTAGGCTCATCATCTAGAAAGCACGAACCATCATATAAAGCATTAAATATTTGAAGGCTCAAATGTCATGTTACATTTTCTCCTATATCATGTGATGAGTTTTGACATCTTTTTGAAGAGATGTCTGCTGATTCCTCATTTTTCCCTTGGAAATTATTGGGTTCAGTTTAATGGGTTCATTTTTTCCTTGTCATATAGGTGGGAACACCTCTCTGCATACCCACCAAAGAATATATTGATTTAGGAAAGATTGCATCTATGGAAATTAACTGCAAGCGAGTGGACGTGGCCAAAAAAGGGGAAAAGGTGGCCATAAAGGTTGCTACTATCGTCTGTAGCTTGATCCCTTTTGATGCTTGTTAGATTTATTGGGTTCAGTTTAATGTGTTTGTTGGGTTTTGAACAGATTACCGGGAGCAATTCTGATGAGCAGCAGAAGAGTTACGGCAGGCACTTTGACATGAAAGATGAGCTTGTCAGCCACATCTCGAGGCGATCTATTGATCTCCTTAAAGAAAATTACATGGCAAGTCCAATGTTTCTTGTTTATTTTCATGTACAGTTTGCTCTGTGTTGATCTTGTCTGCATGTATCGGTACCCTACTACTGGATGCTTACTGAAAAATCATTGCCTCAGGGTGATTTGTCGAAAGATGACTGGAATCTAGTGCGGAAGTTGAAGAAAATCTTAAAGATACCGTGAGATGATGAGGACTGATGTTATTTTGTCAGCGAGAACAACCCCAAGACCTGTGCTGTGCGGTGCATCCGTTGAAATGGTTACAAAATGGTACTCGTCACAGGGCAGCCCTGCATGAAGGTTGAGAAATACTCACGTGTGCCAGTTGCCAGTCCACACCTCAAGTTGCCTAGGGGCTTTTCAATTTTGTTACGGGTTGTTTTTTCTTTGACTAAATAGGCATACATGCTGTAATAACGCCAGCTTATCAAGAGCATTTTACATGGCCTTTTTTTTATTCCGGGGGCACTTTCCTACCATGGACTGCTGCGGCTTTGCTGCAACCACAGCTAGTATACATCCAGCTTCCAAAAACTGCAGATCACATAATTGCCACTGCACAAGCCAGATATCCCCAATACATGTAACAGCCAACAACACAATGAAAATAATAACAGCTGATCATGCAACAGGGTTCAATGCTTGGCCATATAGATTAGCATTCCCACTAGAGAGAGCCAACATCAAGAACGCATGAACGGCGAGCGGCTGGCCCAGTCGACCTCCAAAGTTATTTTGTTTTAATAACAGATTATCACATTTCAAAACATGAAGACAATCAAGCAAGCAACATATTCAACTGTTCTAGAATCTAGACAGGTGCTGGCCTTTACTCATCATCCAATTATTACAAGAAGTCACTAACACCCAACAAGCTGCGGTACTTCCTTTAAACGATAAAATTCTATGCCATAAAAGGGCGCTGGCCTTTACTCCATGCAAAGACATATCGATCATGTCTCTTCTTAAAGGTTACTACATCAGGAAGAACGGCGCACTGAGCAAAGACGGGTTGCTTTTGCACATGTTGAAGCCTCGGAGACGCTCCAGATTCATCACCTCGGAGTGGTCCACGAAGAGATTCACCTGGGTTCACCAAAAAACATGTCAATATACAGAGAATCAGAAGACGAACACTGCGTCCAAAATGGTGGATCAGCATGCTGCAGCTTCAGGGAGAAAGGACGCAGAAAGCTCCAGTACCCGCGGTCCATATCTTCTCACAAACCACTCAGTGGTGTCGGCGTTGGATGCTTCAAACATGGTCTTCTCGAGCCCAAGCCGGCCTACAATTTTTGAGATAATGTCGGCCCTTAGAGAGTCAGCACGCTGACAAATATCATCGGAATCAATCATGATCATATCTGCGCCTGCTTCCAGGCATCTCTCAGCTCTCCTAATCAGCAGGTCAACATCTTCAACTCTTTCTACAAAACCATAAGCACAAACAAGCATGCAATAAATAACAGAGTGCAATGTACATGAAAGACAATAAGTAATCCAAACGTAACAAACAACATAACAAAATAGGACTAAAACAATGGTGGATGTCTTAGTTACAACACATGGAAAAAATTATATCGAGTGTGAAATGCACAGGAAGCAATATTTCACCTAGTTGACTAGGGTAGTGTTTCTTTCAGCGGTTGCGGTTGTGTTTGCTTATAAGCTAAAAATTTGTAACTCCTCGATAAGGACATCCGAGGGATCAAAAAATTATAAAAAAAAATGGTTTTGAGAGCTTTAAGAATAAATAGTAAGACCTACAAAAATTGGCTACCAAACGTCAAAACGTTTGACTTGTACAAAAATAATAAATTTCTAGCTTATAAGCAAACCTAAACGCAAACGCCGAAAGAAACACTACCTAGATGAAAATAATTCCTAAATAGTGTTTGTTGCACACTCCATATGATAGAAGAGTAGCTTAGCATACACGCAAGTACATTACAAAGGTAGCACTTCTAGTTACCTGAGCTCTGCTTCACTGGAGCAATGTATGCCCCAAACGCCCTATCACCAGATGCAGGAATATCAGAACTATCAAACTTCACTGAAAACAGGGGCTTCACCCGCATGCCACTATTCTTTATAAGGTGGACCAATCTCAGGACAGCTTCTTCAGGGAGCTTGAGAGATCCAGCATTCAGCTCAATGGTGTCAAATCCTAATGCCTTGCATTCCTTCAAAGGAGTAACTCATGTCATGTATGTTGTTTCAAACACGTTTGTGCACAACACTGTTCACAAATACAATAAGAGACATGAATACCTCTACATACTGCTTGAAAGAAGAGGGTCCTTGGCGCAAAAGATGTTCTGCCCAATCACCTGTGCTCACGTATATGTCATGCTTGTGTGCTAAATTGGTAATTTCTCTAACCAGTTCTTTTCCCATCAAACTATGAGATCCGCCAGAAAACTTCAGACCATCAACAAATGGACCAAGAGAATCCAATATTTCCTGAAATAGAAAATGGCAAGCCTGAGAATGTGCTTCCAGAAACGGCTATAACAACGAATAAGTCTAAAATTTCCTTTCTTTAAAAGAAAAGAACAAAGAAGCCTAAATTCTTGCTTCTTCATAGTATTGCTGCATTTCTTGTGGCTCTACTCATTAATATCACTATTCTGGCTATCACTGGGTTATCTGTTCTGCAATCAAACTTTCAGCAGTCAATTAACAGTAAATTATGAAACATAATCAAATTACTACCATCTAAAAAGCAACCGCGACAGCTATTTGTCCTGAGCTGTACTGGTTCATGTAGGTCTTTCAAAAGATAAAATGCACAGATGCTGGGGAAGCTCCTTATAAAAAAAAACTATTGGGAAAAGCACATTTACCTTTAAAAAACAAATTTACCTTTCTAATACTGGATGCAGACCAATCAATATCCATTTTTTCTACTTGATTTCCTTCATCCCATAAACTGGTATGCCAGCACAAAGTACTATAAACCCATTTCCTCCGTCAGGCGCCATCACAAACTCTTTCAAGGTCTTTGAATGCGCAGTAAGCTCTTATCCATCTACAGAGTAATCCTCCTAACATGCAAATCGCACTACGTAAACCTAGATGCAGGGCATCCTGAGTAGCAAAATACACTCCACCAAGCAGCACGAACAGTCTAATTGAGTTCAAATAATTGGCAACCCTAACGATGATTTAGAAACCGACCCGTGATCGTTGTGAACGCAATCAAACTACGCCCAATTCTACCCAATGCAACCTAACAGCAATGAGAGAGAGAGAGAGAGAGAGCATAGAATTCTTCGAAATGGGGGGTGGATCGGGCGGGCAGGAGGACCTGGAGCGCGTGGTGGGTGGGGCGGAAGGAGTAGAAGGGACTCCTCATCTCCGTCACCCCGTACCGCCGCGGCTTCTCCGGCCGGTCGTCGTCCTTGTCGCCGTAGCCGTGCCCCCGCAGCGACCGCGAGACCACCTCCTCTTTCCACCCCCTCATCGTTGTCGTCGTCCTCTCTGCGACACACTCTCTCCCCCCCTCCCTCCCTGATCGAGCGATAAAAAGCACCGGAGAATGAGAGATGAAGGCAGTGGAAGCTCGCAGCTGCTTCTGGAAGCTTGTGGCGCGATGGTGACGTGTGGGGCCGGTGATGAGCCCACCCTATCCATTATCTGGGCTGTGTTGGGCTGGACCGATTTATCACAGGTATGCTCGGGTGCCAAATTTTTTTATTTTAATCTATTTTTAATTCAAAATAAAAAACTAACCACTCGATTGAAATATTTGCAAAAATGACCACTCCCGACCTGCCCATCAGGCAGGTTTTAATAACCCGCCGGATGGATGGGCAGGATTTGGCCAACCCCCACCCAAAAAACCGGGCGGTCAACGAAAAAAAGTAGAAACCCGCCGATTCGGCGGGCGGAGATGGAAAACCCGCCCGTTAGGCGGGGAGATTTTTCCTCCGAGCAAAAATCGCCCGTTGGGTGGGGCGATTTTGCCCCCCCCCCCACAAGCTCACGTGCAGCCGGCTACCCTTATCTGCTCTGGGCGGCGTCCGAAGGAGCAAAGAAAGGAGGAGATGTAGAGAGGAAGGAAGAAGAAGAGAAAGGAGAGGAGGAGAGGAGGAGAGAAAAGAGGGGAGAATTTCTGTCGCCTGTTGACGTACGATTTTTTGAAATACATAGTTAGCTATAGTACACATATGGCAGGTTAGCCATATAAAGCATACAACGTTAGTAGTAGTATGTGCTGTAGTTAGGGTAGACGTAGTGTGTAGGGCCAGAACTTTAACTCGCAGCTCGCGAGCAGCTCGGGCTCGGCTCGGAAATTGGCTCGGCTCGTTTGAAAACGAGCCGAGCTCGAGCCCACTTTCCAGCTCGCCTAGAAAACGAGCCGAGCCAGCCCTTGGCTCGCTCATTTCAGCTCACGAGGGCTCGTTTGCCGCACAGCTTCGTAGTCTTCATGGTTTGCTATATGCTTGTGTTACATGTATACATATATATTCATGGTTCATTGTTAATGGTTTATTATTTATGGTTCATTCATGTATATATGATATATATGACTCTTTGTTCATTGTTCATTCATGTATATGTGATGCATTTTTATTTTTTTTCATCACGAGCTCACGAGCCCACGAGCCTCACGAGCCGGCCCGAGCTTTTAGCGAGCCCGAGCCGAGCCAAGATTTGAGCTCGTTACTGAAAACGAGCCAAGCCGAGCCAGCTCGTTTTCTAAACGAGCCCGAGCCGAGCCAGCCCTGGCTCGCTCAGGCTCGGCTCGGTTCCAGCCCTAGTAGTGTGTATGTACTTAGTAGTAGTGGTAGTAGTACAAGGGTTTTTTAGGGTAGTTAGTGTAGATTTTCATATTAGTATACGTATTTAGGGTAGTATGTACTGTAGTTACTACTACTAGTTAGAGAAGATTTAGTTGTTAGTAGTAGCAGCAGCAGCAATAGTAGTAGTAGCAGCAGTAGTAAGAATTTTATTCAGCACCGCGGGCAGTGCATGCAATAGTAATAGGGTAGTTGTTGCACCGGTACAACGTTGCTCTCACCGGTGCATTGTAAAGATGCTCGCTCCGCGTGGGATCACATTTGTAGTTGTCGCACATCCAGCGCCTCTGTCCAAACGTCTCCTTATAATAGGACGTAGTCACTCTGCAAGGATTCCCACAAAAATACATCGGCGACGTAACGCGCGCGCGGGGGTGGGGGGGAGGGGGTGCAGTCGCTGGAACGGGGTGTAGCCAAACCTAAGTTCTGGCATCTGCAGAGGCGCCTTCGCCTTGCCCTTCCCCCTTGCCCTTGCCCTTGCTCCCTCCTGGTGCCATCACTACAAACGCAGCAACAATATTCTATCAATACCGTTCGCGCTAAAAAAAAAAACTAACGCGATGTAAATTAACAATGAGCGACGTGAACTAACGCGACGTGAATCAATAATAAAATAAACAAAGTACGTTCAATGTTCAAACAAAGCCACGTTCGTCATTTCATGTATCTAATCTGTCTCCCTCGCTCCACTTTTTTCCTTCACGTGCAAATGGCAGCAGGGGAGGGGGCAACAGGGGAGGGGGGTGTTTAAATATCCAAAAACCGTCCATTCATTGGGCGGGTTTTGGCCTGTGCCCACAACCCCACCTTGTGCCCAAAATCCCCTCGTTGATCGGGCTGATTTTAAAACTGCCCGTTCATCTGGCATATTTTCAAAATCTGCCCGATCAACGGGCCATATTGACCGGCCAGTCCATTCAGTGGGCCTGACCAAATCCCGCCCGTCTAACGGGCGGTTTTTTGGTCCGACAGATTTAAAACCCGCCCGATAGATGGGTTGGGAGTGTTTATTTTTGTTAATATTTGAATCGATTGGTTACTTTTAAAATTTTGATTTAAAAATGGATTAAAATAAAAAATTCCTCGAGTGTGCATCGGCATAGGGCCCGTTTACCAGGAAAGGCCCGACGTAATCAATGGCTCGCGTGAAGTGCTTAATTTCAGCCGTAATCAGTGTCATTGTTGGGAGTGACTAAGAGCATCTCCAGCAATAGCCCCTAAAACAGGGTCCCTACTTTTGATTTGGGGGCTGCCCCTATTTTTTGGGGTCTCTGATTTTGTCTTCAACTCCAAAGAGTTAGCCCTAAATCTCATTTCCTATTTGCTTATGACATGTGGGACTGGCTTGTCAATGACTCTTTATTTTTCTTTTCAATATTCTTTTATTTTCTTTCTTCCTTTTCCCCTTTTCTCCTCCCTCATCTCTTCACAAGCGAGACAGATGAGGAGCGGCGATAAGCAATGGCGAGGCGACGAGCGGCGGCGAGGCGGCGAGCGGCGATGATGGCGGCAGTGATGGCGGCGCGGCGGCGGCGGCGGCGGTGACGGCAACGAACGGCATGGTGGCGGTGATTGGCGGCGGCGACGGCAATGACGCGACAACAGAGATCTGGCGAGGTGACGAGCGGCAAGAATAAGGAGGCGGCGGGCACAGCATGGGAAGAGGAGGAGGCGGCGAAGAGAGAGGCGGGCGGCGGCAAAGCGAAGGCAAGAACATGAGGCAGAGTCAGGCATGAGGAAAAAAACACCCCAAAGTAGGGGCCCCCTCAAGACCCCTGGGAATTGGGGCTAGAGAGGGAGATTTAGGGGCCCCCTTATTTTAGGGGCTTGAGTAGGGGCCCTGCTGGAGTGCATTTTTTGACCATAGCCCTTATTTTTTGGTTTAGGGGCTTGAATAGGGGCTCTGCTGGAGATGCTCTAAGTCTAACTAAATTTTAAAAAAAGCGGAACATTTCATTTTTTAGTCTAGATTTTTTTTTTTATCATGAAGCCAACTCTTAAAAATAACATAGATGAAAAACTCTTAAAAATAACACAAACTGAAAAGGGTTAACTTCATGAAGTAGATTCAAGAGAGAGTCCCAATTTGGTCTTCACTCCCTCACACAATTTTGGTTTTTGAACTCCAAAACCGAATTTAACTTGGTCCTCGAACTATTAAAATTAGACTAAGTTGATCTCTTAACTAGTCAAAAAGGTCTTTTGGAGTGGTTTTCACTGATGTGGCGTTATACGTGGCAGGTTTGGGGATGCAACGTTATATGTGCCTTGACATGTCAATCCTTTTTCTTTTCTTCTCCTGTGCACGTGGACATCAAGCTAAAACAACTCCTGTGTTGATTGGTTAAGAGACCAACTTAGTCTCTTTTTAATAGTTCGAATAATTCAAGAATCAAAATGGAACGAGGACGAAAGTTTAGCAGTCAAAAACAGTAGAGTTAAACCTATCATTTTGACTTTTCAAACCACTTAAATATCTTGAACAGCCTAAGTCAAAAGTTTCAGCTTCTTGAAGCCGATTACTGAAACTCTTAAAAACCCGCCGCTCCAAACAAGGACGCTTCACCTGTGAGGCCCATATTTCATGAAGAAGTTCCCATTTTAAACACAGAAATTGCAGAAATTTTATACAGATATCACATAATATAGTTCTACTGCCCCGTGAATCGAAAAGAAAATGGAAAATTGGGCCCATAGAGCGAAGTGTTATCTTGATCAGGCATGATTTTAACAACAAACTCGAGCAGTCAACCGCATGTGTTCCATGGTTGTGTGCTTATGAATATGAGTTTTGAAAAAAAAAACTGCCGATCTATCAAGCTATGGCTTGTTTGATGTCAGAAGCCAGAACTCTTTTTGATTAGCAGGCTTGTTGTACATTCATTCCTGAAGCAAAAATAATTGCTGGATGGCGGCACAAATTGTTGGCCTCCTTGAGGCCTGGGGGCATGAGGTGAGAATGTGAGATCATGAGAATGCATGCACTTGTTGCATACTGCATTCACATGTCTATTGGCTGGTATGATCAGCCCTATCTGATAAAGAGATAAAATACGAGACTCTAGAAAAAAAAAAAAGAAACACGATAACAAAAAAAAATAGCACTTGATATCCATGGCCTCTAGCACATGTGTGTGTGTGTTTTTAAGTAGGAAAATTTAGATATATATCATTACAAGGTGTGTCATTTCTAAATATATCGTTCCATATATCAATGACATGTGGATCTGAGACCGACATGTCATTGACATATTAAGTAACATTTTTCGAAATGTGAACTTTAGAGTGGCATGAGTCTAAATAAAAAAAAAGAGCAAATCTGCTATGTGCAGTGCCGCTTGTGAGACAAGGGGATCCCCTCTCTCTATTTCTTTTCAATATTGTTGCTGATAGTCTAGCCAAAATGTTTCAGAGAGCAATGAACAAGAAAAAGATTCGGTGGCTTATAGATGATGTGGTTGAGGGGGGTGGCATTACTTCAATATGCCGATGACACTATCCCGTGCCTTCAGGACAACAAAGAGGCTGCTTTGAATGTTAAACTTTTACTCTCTTTTTTTTGAACAAATGTCGGGGTTGAAAATCAATTTTGATAAGAGTGAAGTGATGCTTGTCAATGGTGATCCTGATTTGGAACAGTGCTACCCTGAGTTGTTTTCCTGTCCAATAGGCTCCTTCCCAATTACTTATCTAGGGGTTCTGGTGAGCCACAAATGCCCTTTAGTATCAAATTGGGACTTCCTTGTTGATAAAATCTTGGTCCCGTGATGTGGCCCCCCACCTCCCCTTTACGCTCGCTCCACATCAAGCTCTCCCGTACTGCGAAAGCCCTCACTTCTTGAGCCCGCACGAAGGTCAGATTTACCTCCCTCCATTTGGCTACTATGAGGATCCTCTCCGACCTGCTTGAAATCGCCCGCGAACTTCGCCCCCTCTCCGACCCCGAGCGCTCCTTGCTTCAAGGCCTGAAAGACCGTCTCCTGGGTCTCACGGCCATTGAGAGGTGCCACATTAGACAACGAGCCCGCATCAATTGGCTTCACGCAGGTGACGTCAATACCAAGTTCTTCCACATCAGGGCTAGCACCCGGCGCCGGAAAAACCACATCCACGCTCTTGCCACACCCCAGGGGATCACCATCTCCCAGGATGATAAGGAAGAGGAATGTTGGCGTTTCTTCTCCAATCAGCTCGGCCAGAGCCTACCCAGGGCCCTCACCTTTGCCTGGCATAGTCTCGGCATCCAGCGGCACGATCTCCAAGACCTTGACCTGCCTTTCTCCGAGGATGAGATCCTCAAAGCCATTTCCTCCCTTCCAGGGGGAAAAGCCCCAGGCCCCGATGGCTTCACGAGTTCCTTCTACAGGGTTTGCTGGTAGACCATCAAGCTTGAGGTCACCCAGGCCTTCGATCAACTCTTCAACGCCAATGGCTTGCACCTTGGCCTCCTCAACACGGCCAACATCACCCTCCTCCACAAGAAGGAAGACTGCGAGGGCCTCAAGGACTTTCGCCCGATCAGCCTTATGCACAGGTTCTGCAAAACCTTCTCCAAACTCCTTGCAAACCGCCTGGCCCCCCGCCTCAACACCATCGTCTCCGCCAACCAGAGAGCCTTCATCAAGGGCCGCTGCATCCAGGACAACTTCCGTTGCGTCCAGAACACCCTTAAAAATCTTCACGCTAGCAAGACGCCTTCTATCCTTCTCAAGATTGACTTTGCTAAGGCCTTCGACTCAGTTAGTGGGCTTACCTCCCGAGCTCCTGCATTGGCTTGGCTTTGGCCCACGCCGGCGGATCGATTTCCTTCGCTTCGCTCGGCTACTTCCAAGGTCCTTCTTAATCGTCCGTCCTCGCCGCCGTTCCACCATGGTCATGGGTCCGCCAGAGCGACCCTCTCCCCGATGCTCTTCATCTCGCCATCGACCGCTCTAGCGTCTTATCTCTCGGCCGAGCGGCGGGCATCCTACGAACCCGGCCCATCCCTTTGCTTATGAGGACCTCGCTCTTCGGCGACGATGTTTGCCATCTTCCTTCGACCGATAGGGCCGAGTGCAGCTACCATCCAAATCTGGATGCTTTGGCGAAATCTCGAACTCGCATCAACCTTCAAAAGTGCTCCATCATGCCCCTCCACTGTGAGGATATTGACCTCAACCACGCGTTCGATACCTTCCCCGGCGTCCTTTCTTCCTTCCCTTGCACCTACCTGGGCCTCCCCCTCCACTTCCGCAAACTCACCAGCCACTATCTCCCGCCGTCCGAAGATCCGCTTCCGCCTCTTGAAAGGGCCGCCTCTCCAAGGCCGGCCGTTTAACCCTTATCAAAGCCGCCCTTTCAACGATGCCCACCTACTTCGCTACAACCTTCCAGGCTCCTAAATGGTCATCCGCGACATTGACAAGATTCGCCTCCTTCCTCTGGAAGGGCCAGAAGGTTCACCTCGAGCCATGCCCCGTCAACGGTCACTGTCTGTCGCCCCAAAGTCCAGGGAGGATTGGGCATTCTCGATCTCGATCTCTTCAATCACGCCCTCCGCCTCCGGGCTTTGGTTTGCCCGCATGGACCCTTCAAGCCTCATACCGCTTTCGGACACGCACTGCCTACCATCGAGCTCTCTTCTTCTTACCACGGTCCACCGTTGGTAGTGGCAAAACACTTGCTTCTGGCTTGACCGTTGGCTTCAGGGTGTGGCCCCGGCCAGCTTCGCTCCCGAGCTTTACAAGCAGGCAAGGCACAAGAACGACTCCGTCGCCAAACTCCTTCCTGGCCACCGCTGGTTGCGCATCTCTGGCCCCTTTACCTCAGCCTCCCTCTTCCACGAATGTCTCCTCCTCTGGAGCAAGATCCGCCGGGTCAACCTCACGGACGCCGCTGACACCTTTCACTGGTGCTACTCAGCGAACGGATGTTACTCCGCCAAGTCTGCCTACAACCTTCAGATGGTCGGCAACACTGGACACCCCCTGGCCCGTGCGATTTGAAATGCAAAGGCCCCCAACAAATGCAAATTCTTTACCTGGTCCCTGAGCCACCGCCGCATCAACACGGCTGACCTCCTCGCCAGGAAAGGCTGGCCTCACCACACCACTTGCTGCTTCTGCCATGGGCCCCTTGAAACCATCGACCACCTCTGCGGGGCCTGTAATTTTGCCTCCTCGGTCTGGCAGTCGCGGCTACCACACCAACCATCGGGTGCCTCCAGGGAAGGCTTCATCGACTGGTGGCTCTTCCGGCAAAAGGGCCTGACGAAGGAGTCGTCCCGCGCGCTCAACGGCCTCATCATCCATGTCATCTAGGAAAGCTGGAAGGAGAAAAACAAGCGCATCTTCCACAACCAGGCCTTGCCTGTTCCTCAAGTCGTTGATCTCATCAAGGGGGGCCTGGTCTCTTGGAAGACAGCCTCCGTCATTGTATCTTAATTAGTGCCCCCTCTCTCTTCTCTCTCTAAAATCATGTACAGTTTTTCCCCCTCTTAATGAAATGGCAGCACTCCTGCCCGTTAACTCAAAAAAAAATCAATAAAAAAACTTGGGACATGGAAAAGCCAGTGCGTTCATTTGGGGGGACGGGTGACTTTCTTAAATGCCTGTTTGTCAAGTATCCCAATCTATACTATATATGTCTATGTTCTTACTGCCCAAGAGTGTTATTGGCAAGATCGACAAAATTCGTAGAAAATTTTTGTGGGCTAGCGAAAGTGAGAAAAGAAAATATTATCTGTGTAAGTGGTCTGAGGTGATTAAGCCTAAAGAAGCAGGCGGGATGGGGTGCAAGACCTGAGAAATTTGAATCTTAGCCTTCTTTGTAAGTATTGGTGGCGGTTATAAACCAGCTTCGGCCTGTGAAAAGAGATAGTGTCTAATAAATACATCAAAGGGAAACCGATAAGTAAGATTCCCAGGAATTTTAGTGATTCAGCCGTATGGGTCAATCTACTGAAGGTCAAACATCTATACACAGAATAGAAAGATGCTTGTAGGATCAGGGGCTGGAACGAGTTTTTGGCATGATGCTTGGCTAACCGATGTACCTTTATATGAGAAGCATGCGGATATTTTTGAAATATGCAGAGATAAGTATATATCAGATGAAAAAGGAGAGGATCTGTGGTGGCATTTTCACTTTTGTAGGTGGCTCTTCGTTGATCAGCAATTACGCTGGGAGCAAGTTCAGGCTCAATTGGTCAGGCTAGCCTTGAATACAGATAAGGATAGGCCCAGGTGGCGGTGGCAAGCTAAAGGTAACTTTTCGGTTTCATCTAGATATATGCTGTTCCGGAGGAACCAAAGAAGCAGCAAACACAGTAAGCTTTGGAAGGCGAAACTGCCTTTGAAAATTAAGCCGTTTTTGTGGTTGGTTTTGCGGGAGTCCATTTTGACGAAAAACAATCTCAGAAAAAGAAACTTGGCTAGAAATGTGACATGCGAATTTTGCGACAATGTTGAGACTACTGACCATCAGTTTTTTGGATGTGGGGTGGCTAGAGTAGCTTGGGGGGTGATTGCTAGCTGTTTTGATTCTAACAAGATACCGAGGAGTTTCTCGTGAAAGAACAACTTGTACAACCATGACGATCCCCATAGCGCCGGGTGGCACCCCGCCCCTGGCGGCCACATCCCCGGTTACCGCCCTTGTCCGCTCCCTCGGCCTCCTCCCCGGAGAGGATCCTGCCCGCTCCTCCGCCCCTGTCCTCAGCATAAACCAACTCGCTTCGCCCGCCTCAGTTTCCACCTCCACTACCTCCGCCCGATTGCTCGGATTCCCCTCGGATTCGCTGGAGCATGTCCTCATCCCGTCCCCGGGCCAGCTTTCGGCAGCTCCATCGTCCCCTTCCGACCTGTCCGCCCATGTCCTGTCGCCATCGACCTCCATCCGACCAGTTGCTCCACGCCCGCCTACCAACTGTTCGGCTTTTTGCCCGCTAGCCCCCGCAGCAGGCAATGAGGGGCCTCTTGCGCGATCGACGTATCGGGCAGCCTTGCTCAGGAGGCTAGGCCCGCCGGTGGGCCTTGCTGCCCAACAAGCTGCGCCCTCTCTAGGCGTGCCGCATGCGACGGCACAGAGCTCTGAAGACGGCGACCAGCCTTGGCAGGAGGTCAGGAGCAAGAGGGGAAAACGCTTCGGCCACATTCAAGGACGCCCAACCACCCAGCTTTCTGGCGACCTTCGCCAGATCTTTAAGAGCCAAGTGCGTGGAAGATGCTTCCGTTATCTCTCGCCTTCCCACAAGGTTGCTCACTATTTCGCCGCCCCAAGGTGCCTCATTTGCAAGCAGCCGGGGCATAGGGCCAGGGCCTGTGCCGGCAAGTCAGCGGCCTCCTCAACCTCTCGCCGCTGCTTTGCTGCTCCTACTCCGGCCTCGCTGGGGGCCGGTCCGGCGTCTACAAGGCCTCAACATCAAGGTCTCCGCAGCTCCCAAGCCATCATGCGTCCTGCCAGGACCGTGAGATCATTCACGCCGGGAACCCCTGCCTTGTGCAGACGCAGCGCGTCCTGCTACCTCCCGAGGACGGCCGCTGCTGTGCGCTCGGAGCGTGAGCTGGCCGGGTGCGGGCTTTTTGCCCTCAACATGGGAGGAGCCTCCGCCGACCCTGCAGTTCTGCGGGAAGCCATCATTCAGGCTTTTGAGCTCCCGGAGGATTGCCTGCAGATCTCTCTACTCGGTCTGGAAGGCTACTTCCTCAGGTTCTCCTCAGAGGCGCTGCGGGATGTAGTGCGAGCTGCCACTGTGTTTCGAGAAGGAGGTTTCCAGCTCCGCTTCCTTCCTTGGTCCCCAAGAACGTGGGCTGAAGCTGGCCGCGCGCGCTACAAAGTCCGGCTTTGGGTGGAAGGGGTGCCGAGACACCACTGGACGGTGGAGACAGCGGCGGCACTCGTGCAAGGTCTCGGCATTGCTGTCCCGGCGCTAGAGGACCCCGCGACAGCCCAGGAAGCGGCTTGTCTCTGTTTCTGGGCTTGGGTGGATGATGCTAATGCGCTTCCTTTAGCCGGGTTCGTGCAAGTGGAGGAGGGACACAGAAGGCGACCTGACCTTGTCGGTTCCCTTTTCCAGGACACACCTCAATTGTCCCTGCTGCGTCATAAGATCATCTACCACCTCGACCTGGTGATCGACTTTGGTCCGAAGGCTGCTGAACAAGCTGATCTGGCAGACGCAGCCTTCCCTCATATTCATCACTTCGGCTGGGAGCTAGGCCATTGGGATGGCACTAGCTCGCTGGGAGCCCCTTCCCCACGCCCGACGCCTCTCTATCAGGACGGCCCCCCACCGCCACTAGAAGATGGAAACTCCTCAGCTTACCAGTCACAAGATCAGGGCTCGGGCTCACGAGGCGCAGGAAGGAGAATCAGAGACAGATTAGGCCCAAGGATTTCCCCGGCTGAACCCCAACAGCGTTCTCACTCTTCCAGTCGCCGGGAAGCTCGCCTCACTAATGTGGAAATGGTGATGGCTGACTTGCTCGTGACACCGCTGCGCGACGTCACTTTGGAGGGGTCCTCCCCGGACCCAATGCTGCTGGAAGCCGCTTTGCTGCCCCTGCCGACCAGCACCACTCAGGTCCACCAGCGACAGGAAGATCAGCTCCAAGACCTTATTCTGTCGTCAGTGCCGCAGATACCAGAAGCAGTTCAGCCTCCGGTGGGGCAGCAGGACGGGGGTCCTACTCAAGCTGAAGACCAGCCCCATCCTTGGGAAGAACAAGTTCCAGCTGCACTACATCCTGATATCCAGAGCTCGGGTGACGTGTTTGCCACCACACTGCGGGTCCTAGCAAACTCAATTTCTACTCGCCTTTCTACCCCCCTACTCCAGGATCCGGCTGAAGACAAAGTAAAGGACAAGGTTAGAAGGAGGAGTGCCAGATTAGCGGCAAGACCAATGACAAATCTACCGTGCGTCAAGCGGGCGCAGCTTAACTTGGCGATTAAACTCGGTGTGGCCCCAGCAACTGCTAAGAACCTTACTGAGCAAACGCTCGGTGAGTACTTCAGGGTGTTTGACAGCCCCCTCACAGATGAAAACATCTCGAAGCTGGCTAGCCTCACAAGAATTCAGGAGATTGCTAAGCTGGCCATTGCCACTGATGTCAATAACTGGCAGATTACCGAGCTCTAGTGTGTTGGGGATTGTGTTCCCTGTAGCCTAGTTCTTGTTTTCCCCATGTTGTCTCCTCTCTCTTTTGAGTGTCCCTTGGTGGATATGGCTGTGTGCTGCTGGTTAGCAGACCCTGTTCCTGTGTAGTGTTTGCTGGCCGGTTTAGGCCAAACCCTTTGTAACCTCTCTGTTCGTTGGGGGAGGACCACCCCTACTGGTGTAGTCAGTGTTGAGCACAAGTTCAGTCTAGGTACCATTTCTTGGTATTGGGCTGTTCTCCACCCGAGGACTGCCCCTTTCAACTTGAATCTTGTTCTGTGCCTTCTCACTCGTCCTGTTGCTTCTGCTGTTGATGGGGATGGGGGCTGTGCCTTGGAAAAGATAAGGGCGGATTCTGTTTTGTTGCTGGTACAAGACGACGAGGGTCTTGGAACGAGCAAGACCTGTCCTTATGAGCCTGTGGTCGCGCTGAAGACCTTGGATGGCTGGACAAACACTGTCGCCAACTCCTCTCTTCCAAATGACAGACAAACACTGTAAAATTCTATGCTGGAACGTCAGAGGCCTCAACGCGCAAGCAAAGCGCAGTGTGGTTAGAAACCTAGTAATTGAGAATAAAGTAACTGTGGTGTGCCTACAGGAGACTAAGATGGCAGTAATTGATGCTAACTGGGTCGGCGACCTGCTAGGTATGGATTTCAAACAGGAATTTTGTTTCCTGCCTGCTGTGGGCACGAGAGGAGGTGTTCTATTGGCAGTTTCTTCAGTTTTCTACAAACTGCAAGAGGTGATCATCGAAGCAAACTCCTTAACAGCGACTATTTCCACAATCGATGACGAGGTCAAATGGACTTGTACTGGGGTTTATGGACCACAGGGACAGCAAGATAAGTTGAATTTCCTGCAAGAATTGTCCATGCTTAGTCAAGGAGCTCACGAGGCCTGGCTGTTGATGGGATATTTCAACATGATTTACCAAGACACCGATAAGAACAAGCCAGTTAGGAATCGGAAAACAATGTCGGCTTTCAGATCTTTCCTTAACGTTGGGCTGTTGAAAGAAATCAAATTGGTGGGCAGGAGGTTTACCTGGTCTAATGAGAGGGCAGACTGTACCTTGACAAAGATTGACAGGTTCTTCTGCACGGTAGCTTGGGACGCCCTTTTCCCAGACTGTCTTCTTACTGCGCTTTCTTCTTCAGTGTCGGACCACTCCCCCCTGTTACTGTTAGGGAGCCCTCAGAGAAATTTGTTCCGTGGTTTCAGATTCGAGGAGTTCTGGCCGAGGCTGCTGGGCTTTCTAGAGCTGGTTGAGAACAGCTGGTCCAAACCGGTCCAGGGCCATGACGCGCTGCGCACACTGCATACCAAGCTGTCCCAAACAGCTAAGGCTCTAAGGAAATGGAGTAAACAACATATTGGGGATGTGAAAATGCAAATGGCAATGGTAAATGAGCTGATTCTCAGATTTGATGTAGCACAAGAAACAAGGGCTCTAGTTGATCCCGAGGTGCAATTCAAAAAGCTGCTAAAGATTCGCGTTCAGGGTCTAGCTGCAATAAATAGGGTAAGAATGAGGCAGAGAGCCCGAATCAACTACATAAGAGCCGGGGATGCAAACACGAGATTTTTCCACGTCAAGGTTAACGCCAGGAAGAGAAAGAATACGGTGGCCACCCTGCACGTGGACAGCGCGATGCTAACCACAGATGACGACAAACATGAAGCCTTTCTCAAACACTTTAAAACATTGCTGGGTACAAAGTTAGGGAGGAATAGAGGCCTAAACTGGACCGGCATTGGTCTCCAGCACCATAATTTGGGTCACCTAGACAACCCCTTTGAAGAAAATGAGCTTCGCTCTGCCATCTAGAGGGGATCTCGAAATAAGGCTCCGGGGCCTGATGGATTCTCAGGGACCTTCTACAGAGTCTGTTGGAACATCATAAAAGGGGATCTTTTAAATGCTTTTAAGCAATTGTATGAGGGCAATGGCCGCCTCCTTCACCTGCTCAACTCGGCCCACATTGTCCTTGTCCCCAAGAAGCTGCAGGCAAAGACCACTCTTGATTTTCGTCCTATAAGTCTGACCCACATCTTTGGGAAGCTGTTCAGCAAGGTTTTGGCCAATAGACTGGCTCCCCTGCTCAGTACCTTGGTCTCTGCCTCTCAAAGCGCGTTCATCCGCCAAAGGTGTATTCAGGACAACTTCCTGTTTGTCAGTAACTCCATCAAAGAGCTGCATCAAAGGAGAAAAGCTGCCCTCTTTGTCAAATTAGACCTTGCCAAGGCCTTCGACTCAGTGAGCTGGGAGTACCTTTTGGATCTGCTTCAAAATCTAGGTTTTAGGACTAGGTGGACGGATTGGATCGCCTTCTTGCTTTCCTCTGCCACATCCAAAATTTTGCTGAACGGGAGCCTCGGACGAGCTTTCAAGCATAGAAGAGGCCTTCGGCAGGGCGATCCGCTATCGCCTATGTTGTTCATCCTTGCCATGGAACCTCTGCACCTGATCATGGACAAAGCAAGGAACTTGGGGGCGCTGCAAAAAGTAAGCGACAAGTTGGACAGATGCCAGATTTCCTTGTATGCTGATGATATAGCACTCTTCATTAAGCCGGCAGCAAATGACCTGCATGCCCTGCACCTAATCCTCAATGTTTTTGAGAAGGCTACAGGTCTGAAGGTAAATTTGCAGAAAAGTGAAGTTTTCCCCATTGCCTGCCAGCCTCCCCTTCTCCAAAACTTGGAGGGAGTCATACAGATGCAAACCAAGTCCTTCCCCTGCACCTATCTTGGACTGCCACTCCGGCCAAGCAACCTCACAAAGGCTGATTTCCAAAGGCTGATTCAGAAGATAAGTGCGCGCCTCGCTAGATGGAAAGGCCGGTTGTTGTCCAAGGCGGCCAGATTAGTGCTAATCAACTCGGTTCTTACCTCCCAGGCAGTTTATCTCCTCACTTTGACAAATCTGAGCAAATGGGCAGTCAAAACAGTGGACCGGCTGCGCAGGAACTTCCTTTGGCAGCGAAATGATGTCCAATCGGTTCAAGGGGGGCTTGTGAACTGGAAGAGAGTGTGTAGAGATAAGAAGCTCGGTGGTCTCGGGATAAAGGATCTAACCGCATTTGGAAGAGCTTTAAGGTTGAGATGGCTTTGGATGCAGTGGGAGCACCCAGAAAAGCCATGGGTCGGATCGGCCATACCTTGCGACAGTACAGATTGCAGCTTTTTCGCAGCAAGTACCACAATTGAAATTGGAAATGGTAAAAAAGCGCGTTTCTGGCAGGACAGATGGCTGCATGGAAGGATTGCACCTATGGAGGTGGCTCCCTTGCTCTTTGCAAAAACTACTCGGAGACATATCTCGGTGTTCCAGGGCCTTTTTCAAAGCTCTTGGCTGGCATCCGTTGGACACCTTGATTCAGCACAGGAGATAACCCAGATGTTTGAACTCTGCATTCTGACGCACAGAGTGACGTTGGAACATGAGGCCATCGATAAAATTGTATGGAGATGGACTGCAGATGGGACGTACTCAGCACGGTCAGCCTATAACATTCAGTTCATTGGGGCGACCAAGGATCGGAACTTTCAGTGCACCTGGAAAGCAACTGCAGAACCAAGATGCAAATTCTTTATCTGGCTACTTCTTCAGGACCGCATCCTTACCGCCGAAAACCTTCATTGAAGGGGTTGGAGTAACTATCTCTTTTGTCCCCTTTGTGGATCCTGTTTGGAAACCTCAAACCACCTGTTCGTGGAGTGTGCTTTCTCTAGGCAAATCTGGGCAACCTCTTTGCAGCAGTCTGGCGGGGTGCAGGCCATGGATTCCCAGCAGTCGCTTAGTGAGTGGTGGTTGCAAGCTAGAAAACGGATCCCAAAGAGAGATCACAGATCGTTCGATGGGCTTATCACTTACACCTGCTGGAATATCTGGAAAGAGAGGAATAGACGGATCTTTCAGTTGGAGTATGATTCTGTCATTTCCGTGGTAGACCATATCAGGGGAGATGTGTCAGCCAGGGCCCTAGCTTTGGGCACAGCTGACCACACTTGACATTGGGGGCGGCCTGTGCTTTATCTTCCTGCAGGGTGGTGTTTCCTCTCCGTCCCTCTATCCCTCGCCGGCTGTGCTCCCAGGTCTTTTTTGTTGTTGTGACTGGGTGGGCCTGGTTCCTTTCTGAGGTCCCCTTCAGGCTTCATCAGTGTTTTGTCTTGCTGGGCAGCGGCTTGGCTACTGTTTTCTTTCTGCCGGCTGATTGTTCCCCTGGAGAGCCAGCGGCCTGTGTAGTGCTTTCCCGCCCAGGTTTCGCCCCTGCTGGACGATGGAGGCGGCTTCAACTTGGCATCAACTTGGTTCCTGCTTCGACGTCAGTCGTTCCTCCATGGTTGCGGCAGTTTCTTCGCCTCCTGGCCTGGGGTCCGGCTGTCCATGCCCATCGGCGGTCTTGGCCGTGTTTCTCCTTTTAACCTTCTTTGCCTTCTAGTTTTTTCTTACTGTTGTCTCTAGTTGCACTGG
Source organism: Olyra latifolia (assembly GCA_036346145.1). NCBI lineage: Eukaryota > Viridiplantae > Streptophyta > Magnoliopsida > Poales > Poaceae > Olyra > Olyra latifolia. The sequence continues at coordinate 4,068,058 of CM070528.1, read as the reverse complement.
TGAAACTGTTGTCATTCACAGTGCAGTTTCCCTTTGTACTTGTTGTTGTTTTTTTTCTACTCTCCTCTAATAAGAAATCGGCAGAGCTCCTGTCTAAGCTTTCAAAAAAAAAACAAGATACCGAGCGATATGATGCAATTTCCGACATGGTTTAGCCAAGTTACTAAATTGAACGCCAAATGGCAGTTTGTTTGTTTAGCTGCCATGCTCTGGACTATATGGAAAACTCGCAATGAATGTTGTTTCTCAAGGAAATTGTTGTCAAATCCGGTGTCCTTGGTTTATTCCATGTGTTCTTGTCTTCATTTTGGGCTGGGTTGTTGAAAGCAGGTGATCAGGTTCTGGTTCAAATGGGTATTGATATGATCTTTAAGGTGGCGGGCGGACTTCGACCAATGTTGATGATAGGGATGCTGGAAGGGGGGTGGCGAAGAAGAAGAGTAAGATGGATCAGAAGCTTTGATTTGGGAACGAGATGATGGGTCAACAGAACATCTTAGTTTTTGCTTATGCTTGCTAGTTAAACTTTCAATTTATCTATCCCTCCTCCTGGTAGTCCATCTATGTGTTTCGTTGTGCGAAACTCTGGTACTTTTGGCCTGTATTGGTCCTTTTGCGGTTGTGGGGAGAGCTCTCCGACAGGTGTGGAGTTGTCCACCTTGTTCTCTTTGCCCGACCATATTTTGATGTAAGTAAAAAACAATGTGACTAGTGTTTCTGTTTTCTACGAAAAAGAGAATCGGGACGTTTGTCCCTTTTGCAAAAAAAAAAAAAAAGGGTGCAGCGCCGCTGCCCTGAAGCATGTAAACGATATTCAGAACCAAAATTTTTCCCGTGCTCTACACACAAGGGCGTATAAGGTAGAAGTATTGCAGTAATTTCATAGGAAACAGTTCGATTTCAACATAAATCCAAACAAAAAACCCATGTTCCGAACAGTCCGTAAAGAATCTATTTCATGCATTTTCCATTTCACGATCTGGTTTGCATGGCAGCAACCGTTACTAACTGACCAATGGTATGCTCCTCTCAAGTTGTTTAAGCGATCCATAAATTTTTTGCTTCTTTCAAAGATTAGAGCAGTGCGCATTGTATCAAGCGCCAAAGATTCTCCTAACCTGCAGACCCACCCATCTGTGACTGTAAAATCCATCCGTTCGTTCCTGGTCCCCTTGGAGGGAGGTAGAAGGCCTGAGAGCAGGGGCGGATCCAGGATTTAAACACTGGGTGCACACTTGCATAGAAAATTTTTCAATGTTATATAAAAATAGTATGATATCATAAAATATTGTAAAATTTGCACATAAAGGTAACATTTTCTAAAATTACAACATAAATTTAAAAAATTGCACATAAATTATAAAAAGAAATAGCATGTTAATGCTTTTATGAGTTATGACCATTCTACAAGCAATTGCATTATTGCACAGAGCAATGAAGTTGACATATATTAGACAACCAAAGTGAGGTTGTTAGTACATACACTGATGCACAAAGCATAACAAAAATATACCGTTTTGAAGCGATTCGTAACTAGGGTTTGAGAATTTCGAGCCCCTATCTCTTTTTGGGGGAGTTATTAGTTGAGCCGGATATAGTGAGGTGTAACGGGCTAATGATTTGGATAGAAAAGTTAATCTACAAAATTGAGATTTGGGTTAAGAATCAGTATAAAACTAGGTCATGTCTGAATATTAAGTCTAATACTACGTAAAAGGGTGTCTTTTGTTTCTAAAATTCTGGGGGTGTCCCTGCATACCAGGCACCCCATTGGATCCGCCACTGCCTGAGAGTGCACCCAAATCACTGACTCACTGACACCCAGACCTCGCATGAAACCAAAGAACAACTCCAGAGGCGAGCCAGCCAGTCTCAGTTTTATTTACAGTAGCATCAGTTACAAAAACAACGCTAGCCTCTGGCTAGCCTGCATGTGCCGCTGCGACCTTCTCGGTTTGAACTTTGAATCAAGGTAGAAGAAGCCAAGAAGGCAAAGGAGACGAATGTGCTGTGCTACTGTCTTATCATGTACTAGCATGGCAGTGAGCTGGATGTTGTAGTCATTGGATTCTTCAGGTTCTTCTCTTAAGCTCATCTTGTAAGGTTGTTGTATTTGCCTAGCTATTTCGTTTTGTATCCTTGTTTGCTTTGTGAGATGTGTCTTGTTGATAAATGGAGTATTTTTAGCAGCAATCTGATCGTCAGGCAAGAAAGGGGAGGGGACAGAGGAGGGGAAGATGCCCACGGTTTGGATGGCGCTCAAGAAGTCTCTCAACTGCAAGTCGGAGGATTCTTGCGGTGTGATTAAGCGGGAGGAATCCCACGGCGCGAGAGGCGTCAAGAAGACGGCGGCGGCGGCGGCGTCGCTGCGCAGGTTGGGGTGCTCCCGGTCCATCGCCAACCTGAGGGACGTGATCCACAGCCAGTACGGAGGCAGCCGGCGGCAGGAGCGGCAGGAGGCCGGAGCCGGCTCGGCCTCCGGCTACGGCAGCCCGAGGTCGATCGGGAGCAACGACGTCCTGAACTCGGTCACCCACGAGGTGATGCTCGCGGCCGGGCCGGCCGCGAGGTGCGAGCTCCGGATCAGCACCGCCGGCCGCGGCGCGTGGGCCGGCGGTGGGGTGCCGTTTCCCCACAGCCCGGTCCTTATGCGGTGCAGCACCACGCCTGTCTCCTTCAGGAAGTCCCCGTCCGCGATGTCGCCGCTTCATGGAGACGATGCCGGCGACGACGGCGCCGGTGCGCCGTCGCCCGCCCCCGCCAGGGCCTCCTGCGAGATCGGCGTCCGCTGCCACCGCTGCGGCGACCGCTTCGCCAACCACGATGCCCTGGAGTCGCATCACCACTCCAGCCACGCCGGTAAGCATCACCATTTGTTCCATTTCTCACATCCATGCGCCAATGACTCATCGTTCTTGGCTCCGGTACGGTTCTTGCAGTCACCGAGCTGGCGGAAGGCGACTCGTCGAGGAGGGTGGTGGAGATCATCTGCAAGGCCGGGTGGCCGAAGTCCGAGAACGCGCTGGGCCGCGTCGAGAGGGTCCTCAAGGTTCACAACGTGGAGAGATCGGTGGTGCACTTCGAGGAGTTCAGGGAGGCGGTGAAGGGCAGGGCGGCCAAGCTTCCCAAGAAGCACCCGCGCTGCCTCGCCGACGGCAACGAGCTGCTCCGGTTCCACGGCACAACTCTCTCCTGCTCCCTCGGCGCCGGCGACTCGTCCAGCCTCTGCACGTCGGGCACGTGCAGTGTGTGCCGCATCATCCGGCACGGCTTCTCGGCGACCAGGGAGGTCAAGGACGGCGTCGGCGTGTTCACGACGTCCACGAGCAAACGAGCATTAGAATGCATCCAAGAAACCGGCGGCGGCGCCGGCGCCGAGACGGCGAGCGTGAAGAAGGCATTGCTCGTGTGCAGGGTGATCGCCGGGAGGATCCACCGGCCACTGGAGAATCCCCAGGATGTCGCCGCGCAGCCGGGGTTCGACTCGGTCGCCGGCAAGGTGGGCGCGTACGCCAGCATCGAGGAGCTGTACCTGCTCAACCCGAGAGCTCTTCTCCCATGCTTCGTGGTGATATGTAAATCTTGATATTGCGACTAGGTTTAGCTATCACAGATAAGATCAGATTGGACTTGATAGTCAATTTCCTTGTAGTTGTGAGCGGTGACTCGACGGGTTAGTGTTTTGCTTGTTGCTGGATATGATTTTGCGTTGCTTTGATTGCTTTTTTTTAATCCCAAATACTGCATGTGCTTCCTAGGTACGTAGAATGGTATAGATAAATGTTATCTATAATAAACGATATGTTATCTATAGACAACATTAAAACAACTCATATAGTATGTTGTCTCTTTTATTGTCATCTCATATCCTATGTGGTAATGTTTATATACAATTGGCATAGACTGTTGTATACGCTCGTGTACAATGAATTGATAAACACTTTAGAGCGGGAAGCAGAGTAAAATGCTTTGGCTAACTTTCCAACATGGGATTTTTTCTCTCTCTAAATTCGTACCAACTTTTTAAAAAGTATTTGTCTTCAACGAATTCTTGCAATACTCCTGTAAAATTGTCTCCTAGACATGCCTTAACCTGTAAAAGATGTTTTTTTTCCTGCTAATGGTATTGGCACTTTGGCAAGTTTGTGGGAAAAAAAAGAGGACTCATTTGAGCATATGTATGCTTGTATCCTTCAGTCAGTCAGATAGGTTCGCACTTCCTTCTTCTTTTTTTTTTCTTTTCAGATCAGCAGATTTAAAAATGGGTTCTTTGGAGAGGAAGGTCCAAGTTGGGCAATCCGAGTAGAAAGCGGATTCTTTCAGGCCCAAGTATCCATACCACGGCCCAACCCAACACAGCCAAGCCAAATCAAGTTCTCAACTTCTTTTTTTTTTTAGGAAAGTTCTCAACTCCTCATAACACTTTGCCACTTTGGTACTAGTAATAGCAGTCGAGTTTTTTTTTTTGATAAGATAAAAAGCAATCGAGTTGATGATCTACTACCATGGAGCCGCCACGCCCGCGGCTACGTCGGACCCTCTAATCTTCCGTGGTGTTCTGGCCGAGAGTGGATAATGGATACATGGAATCATTAGGGGCATTTTGGTCATCGGTTCAGGAAAAGAAAATAGAGGGGAGGCAGGGAGGGAGGGGGGATGGATGAAATGTCATGAGATAAAAAAAAAATCACAGCTATAGTGTTAAATATTGAAAGACATATGAATTGTATGTTATTTCTATCGAGGCGTACGCAGTCAATGTCATTTATTGAAATCTCCCCTTCATTGAGGGCAACTTCGAAGATGAGGAGGTGGCATCGGGATCAAGCACAAGCACCGTAATCGGTTACCAACCACCGTCGTAATCACCACCACCACAAGTGCTACCAGGGCGAGGATGGCACGACAATGGCAGGGGAAGACAAGGAGGGGTACGTGAATAGACTCGCTCGCAAGGTGGCAACGGCAGAAGAGGAGGGGCCATCCACGCGTGCAGCAGTTGCAGAGCAAGCTTGTCACGGTTATGGGAGCAAGGAGGAGGAATGATTTTTTTTTTTGGGTATAGTTATTTGGGAAGAAGATTGGACGACCCTTGGATGAGGACTGGAGGGCCATTTTAAGTGGAATGCAGTGTCAGAAGACATGCATCCGATGGTGACATGGTGTTCGTTTGCGGTCCTCAATATGAAAACTAAGTACTTACGTACTTTATCGTCAAGATATATTAATATAATTTGGATTTTTTTTCTTTTAAAAAAAGACTAATCGCTTCGGCTGTCTTTGTCCTCCAGGAACCCACGATCAACACACTGGGTAACACTGTCCTTCACGATATCCTCGACATCATACTCAAACTTGAACCCTAAATCCACCAACCTCTTGGACGACACCACGGATGGATTCGAAGCATTGAAATCTTCACTCAACCTGCGCCATTAGTTGCCAAAGATCAGATGACAAAAGCATATCAAAATACCCTGATAAAAAGGAGCAATTTAATTAACTGAGCTGCTTGCCTTTCTGCAGGCTCGAAAGGAGGGTAGTGCGAGGACAGGAGCCGAGCAATCTGAGCCATCGGATAGCTCCCTCCGGCGCACAGGTACCGTCCATCGGCCTGCGCCGTCTCCATCAGGAATACGTGCGCGTCGCAGACGTCCTGGATGTGTGCTAGCGGTATGCACCCGAACCTGGAGTGGACTGAGACCAGCAGCGAGTAGAGCTTCTGATCACCTGCAACGCAAATGCAAATGCAATGCAATGCCGCACAGTGCAAGAACCATCGTTTCGATCAGATGCACAATTTTTCAGGGAAAAATCACGATTTCAAGACGCATGCATTATCTGTGTCGACTAACAACTGGAGTATATCTGTGTCGGCTCTCAGAGCGAGCTGATACATATGGTGCTTCAGTGACTGCAAGCTCATGAACCGACAGAGATGTATGTGATTTGTTCAGTTACTTATTACCTGTTATGGGCGACAGCAGAAGTTGAATGCTCGTAGGGACACTCGGCGTCAAGAACGGGCCAGCAACCGTAGGTATAACGACGGACACCAGATGGACGCCCTTCTCCCGCGCGAATCCGAACGCCGCCTCCTCCGCCAATCGCTTCGAGAGGATGTAGATCTGCTCGAGCAAACGAGGCATGGCCGCCATGGCTAAGCTTCAGAGAATTTTAATGGCGCCGTCGGCGTCGAGTATGCATGTCTGTGATGGATGTGCCATGGAGATCAGGTCAATGTAGTTGTGTGGCGTACGCACCCAGCCGACGGGCTTCGTGCTCCAGACGTCGTTGAGGGCTCTCAGGCACGACTCGTCGACGACCGCCTTCCGCCGGCCGCCCCCGCCGCCGTTCCCGCACGCCGCCGTCATCGTGCTGATGGAGGACGTGAAGACGATCTTCTGCACGGTCCCTGCACGGACGCAGGATCGCAGCACGTTGATGGCTCCCCTCATCGCCGGCTCCAGCACGTGCGACCTCACGTGCTCCTCTTCAAGTACATGAAGCCAAGAAGGATGCATCAGCACATGCACAATGAACTAGCTAGCAGCTTCAGTGCCAACATGGTGTTGCCTTAGTTTGACTAACAGACGAAAACCAAATCTAACGAACAAATTAAGAAGGTATCTTCAGGGGAGTCCACTAGGTATGTAACTGGGCATTGCTGCAAAGGGAGCACGAGCAAGAAGAAATCGTCCAGACGTGCTACTCTCTTGAGGTTATCTGTAAGTTCAATGTATCCCTTACATGATTTTGGTGATTAATAATAAATATTTTTTATAACAAGTATTTATTGACTAATCCTTTAAAGATTAATATGCCTTATTTGATACTATCTCTTTAGTCTCTATTCAGATATAAAGAATTATTCATCCAAGCAAGATGTGCATTATAAATCTATTGAATGCTTGATTTAGTGTTTCATTAAGACTAACAATTTAATTAATAAATAATTCAAATAGAGGTAAGCTATTTGCTCTTCTTGTACATATTGATATGATCCGTACTTTGCTATTTTTACTACTTGAGCTAAACTTCACTCCAAGTTACTCATTATCTTTGTGCATATTTTATTCTCTTGTATATTTTCATATGTACTTATTAAGTGAAGTTTATTGTTTGTAATGTGTTTTTGAGGATTTAGTTATCGAGTTGCTTTCGGCTAGACTATCACTGTCTGGGCCTACCAGGCCGCTGCCCAGACCGGGTGGAAGTAGCACTTAGAGAAAGCTGCCGGAGCTATACAGCCAAACCTCGCTAGTTTGGGTGGCTGGACCACCGCCTAGACCGGGGTCAGTGGCCGGACCGGCCCTGTCCGGCCATGTAACCTCCTGTGACAGTTGTCTGAAATTTGTATTTTTGGAGGTCTTTCCGAGCTCGGATAAAAAAGGTTTACACATGAAGGTTGTAGAGATTTTCAAGACACGTCTTTTTTATATTATGAAGTTTTTCATTTGAGCTCTGTATGATTTTATTTAAATTAATTGGTGTGTTGTTGTGCTGTGAAAGAAGCTGAAAATTAGATTCTCATGTTAGGTTGTTAGGTTGCTTTAAGCTCCTGTTTAGCATTATGTTAATTATGCTTTGTAGTAGCATAGGTGGTTTTTGGACTAATGTGGATCTAGTTGAAATCAATATGAATTGATATGATAACTATATGTATTGAATTATAATATAAACATATTTTGGCATCTTCCTATCTTGTGCATTGTGATCTAGTGTTCTCTCATAAGATACCCATTTGTGGTCTTATACTATAACAAGTGTTTTTTATGCATGATGATCTGTATTTAGAAACACTTGTAGTGCTTAAATGGTAAAACCTATCAAACTTACCTATTTTCTATTGAGCTTTTGGAACTAATAACTTTTATGAGTGATGTGAAGAGAATTAAGTCCCATAAAGACGAATAACGACTAAGTGGCATTAAGGGATAATGTCCAAGTCAATGTCTATGAGACGAAAGTTGCCAAAGATTAATAATCAAGTCAAAATCGATAGGACGGGAGAATTATGGGGTAGATAGTCAAGTCAAGGTCGATAGGACGGAGGAGTCATTAAGGATTGGTGATAGTCAAGGTTTATTAAACGAAGGCATCACTATGTGTGGAACATCCTCAAGAAAAGGATACACTATGTGAAGGTATGGCTAGTATAGAGTTAAAAACTTTTTCTAATCTTTACCGGTCTCGGTGTTGATTGAAAGACCGGATTGGTAGGATAGACCGTCGTACTATTAAGAGGGGATCAATGTGTTTAGATCACCTTGGACCATCGATACCTAGTTGCACACTCCTAACTTAGTTTTTTGTCAAGCTTTTATGAGAGGTAGTGCAGTGAGGTCAGTCGATAGATTATGCCGCTAGACCTCAGTGGTTTGGGCCGGCCGGACCTCCACCCAAACCTTAGTCCAGTAAGTTTCTAGAGGTGGCCAGGTAGTCTATGCCGCTAGACCTTGGTGGTCCGGGTCGGCCGGGCTGTGACTCGGACCTCGGTCCAGAAGGTCTTGCGGGAGTGCTTATGCCGCCGGACCTCGGTGGCCCGGGTGGGCCGGACCAAGGTCCAGAAGGTTACGAGAGTACTTATACCGCCAGACCTCAGTGGTCCGGGTAAGTCGGACCAAGGTCGAGAAGGTTGCGGGAATGCTTATGCCGCCGGACCAGCCCCTATGCTTATAGCAGTGGTCCGGCCGTGAGTCGCAGTCCGACCGATGGTCGAGCCATGGAGTGGTTATACCACCGGACCGGCGTGGTCCGGGCCACCCAGACCGATCCTGCTAGCCACAACAGCTAATTTTTCGGTGAAGTACTATTTAAGTCGTTGGGCTAGTTCTTTTCGGGATGACTCGCCCATTTGCTTAGATTTGAGTCCAATTGGGTGTGAGAGGGTGCTTTGAGCTGAGAGGAGTATTCTTGTAGCCTCTAACCCTAGATATCTATTTTCTCCTTGAGAGTGTGCTTCAAGGTTTGGATTGATATGGAGTGATCGATCCATCTTGGTCTTATTACTCTTGGTACTCGCCGGTATTTAGACAGCGTGGGAGGCATTGTGCGCAGATGTTCTTCTCAAAGGAGGTTGTGAGAAGGCCTGGGCGAACTTGTGCTTGCCACCTCTGGGATGAAGGAAGCAGTGATCACTAGTGGAATTGAGATGATGGCTCGAGAAAGAGCCAGTTTGAGTTGATCGAACCTAGCTTCAACATGGATTAGGGGAGATCGACAAGTCTCCGAGCACAACGGTAAAAAATGCTTGTGTTATTTGTGTTTTGCTTTATTGTGTCTATTTACTTTAAGCAATTTACTTCCTTACAATTACATTCCTACAAATGAATTGCAATTACATTCCTAGAAATGAATTGCTTGATTATCACCCTAGGATTGCAAAGCTTTATTTAGATTTAGGTTGTTGGTGTAATAAACTAACTTAGTTGATTTAGAGCTTTTGTGTTCTAGACTATTTTGCACTTATTTTCCACACATCTTCTAAGTTTTAAAAGTAAGTTCATAATTTGGTAATCAAGTTTAAAATTTAAAAAACCCAATTCACCCCCTCTTGGACATTTGATTCCTTTCAGTTATCGTCATCATGTTCTTCTTTAAGTATGGCCAGAGAGTGAACGACAGGATTGCTGCCTAGTGTTTTTTTGTATTTTTGTTGTTAGGACAACTACTTTGTAGTTTCGGTATTTTGTATACTAGTGTGAACTTGTATTGGCATTCGTGTACGTCCTAGACGCAAAACTATTCCTTTATATAAAAAAAGAAAGGTTACTAATGTGTGTTGCTCAATTTTGCGTAATAGGTCTGTTTGGAATATAAGATTTTTTTTGAAATTTTGTTTTGAAAAATAGGATTGTGTGTGGAAAACATTTTGATTCTTGTTAGAAATCATGAAAAAAAAACCCCATATTAATTGCCTTTGTTGACTTTGTACGTCACTATTTTTTGCATACTGGTTCCCATTTGAAATGCAAGAATTTCGTGTGATTTTGTTAAAAATTGTTTTTTTAATGGAAAGCAGTTTAATTCCTAAAAAATAAGGAAAAATCCCCGTGTTCAAAACGGAACATAGGACATGCACTAAAACTAGTTAGTGTAGCAGTAGATTGATGTACTCATCTTGACAAAGATTTTTCGCAAAAAAACTATTTAAGTAGATAGTGTGGTACTGTAGTAGATCAACGAGATCTATGCGGAGCAAATCAACCGCGCGCGGCTTACCGACGTTGTGTTGGTCCGAAGATACGTGGAGTTCCATGGAGGCGGCGACATGGAAGAGCGCGACGCAGCCGGCGACGGCGGCGTCGAAGCTCCCTTCCTCGCCCATGTCCGCCGGGAACATCCTGAGCCGGTCCTTTCCCTCCGCCGCGGAGAGCACCCGCCACGCCTTGCCTGAACACGCGCGCGCCAGCGCCCGCGTCAGCCATGGCCAGCCCACGACGACGACTCGACGTCGTCGAGAAGCCATAGATCGATCTGCGGCTCTGCGCGTGCGTACCTGTGTCTCGCGCGGTGGCGTGGACACGGTAGCCTCGCCGCAGCAGGGTGCGGACGAGCCACGAGCCGACGTAGCCGGTGGCGCCCGTCACGCACACTGGGGCGCTCCCGGGCGCGGCCCCCTCCTGATCCGGCGAGCCGCCGCCGGCACTGCCCATCTCGCTCTCGCTCCCGCGGTTGTTTCTTCGGCTGCTCGGCGCCGGCGGTGCTGTACTGCTGTGTGTTGACCGCAGCAAAAACGGATCGATCGAGGGGAGCTGTCGCCTGTTAGTACAAAACCTCAAGTCTTCAATTGACTTGTACATTCTGGGTTCAGGCACTCAGGCTTACGTCTCTTCGAGAAAGAGCATGTACAATGATTGAGACAACAGCTGTCTCTAACAATTGCCATGTTACCTAGAGATAGTGCTGGAGACAACATATACAATGATAGAGATGGTTGCACGTTTTTATAAGTAGTTTTCTCACACACAAATTTTCTTAATTCTCGTATAGAGTTGACTCTTGCATTAGAGACGGCTCAAATATCTATGCATGCTCTCTCTTCTCCATATCATCACATGTCCTATATGGTAACTATTATAGACTGCTTATAGATAGCTGACATTGACCATTGTATATGCTCTTAAGAGGTTGTGACAGTTCTACTCGAGGCAGTGGTATATTGCTTCTGCTATTAATACGACAGAGTTAAGTCTAAAGCCCCGGTTTTAAACTTGAAATCGTACGAAATAATTCAATTTTTGTAGCAATAAAATTTTTGCATGTCGTAAACGACGAGGGGAAGAAATCACCAGGAGCTAGTCCCTTAAACAAGCAATCTTAATTGTTCTTTAAGGCGAACTTATTTGCTAAATGCGTTTATTTTACTGAAAAGCAAACATTACGAATTTAAAGAGACGACTTCAAATGCAAAGCTTCTTCCTCTATGCATCTTATCGGGGTCTACTGGTTATCTTATAAGGCCTTACTTCAAAGAGAGGATGAAAAACTATAATGCCCGCTCTTTTGTACCACATTGTCGGTTGATATTGTATTCCACTAGCTTATAACCCCTGGTAGTCCGAATCATGACATCCCCTAGGTCAGCCCTTTTAGACGAGCAAGACCAAAGCCTAAATGAGATGCTATGTATATGTGAGTCCACGCCTAAGGTGAGCTGTCTCTAAGTGAATTTCAAGCCAGAATATTACAAATGGTATAAGAGCATCACCCTCACTGCACGGGTTACGTGTGTGTGTGGCCCATAGCGGCATATGACACGGGTCGTGTACCGAGCGGAGTTTCCTAGCCTTTCACGGCCCAACACATGGCACAGGTCGTGTACGAGTGAAGTTTTTCGGGCTTTTAGGGCCAAAACACCATGGATGATGTTTTAATAATAGGCTTTGGGATTCTTAAGCTTTACCATGTTTTTGTAATGATGACTTTCATCCAAAACTCTTGATTATACGGAAGCGTGATTAACTTCAGTTTATATAGGGCCGTATAAATCGAAAGAGGTAGAGGTTGAAATATCTTTCCATTATTAAAAAAGGAAACGGCTTCAACAAGCTTGTCTGTTTTGTTTGATTATTTTCAGAACTTTAGAAAACGGCTTTAAAATCATTAAAAACACAACACAAAGAGTCATATAGGATGTTAGAAACATGCATCGGACAAGTAAACATCACAGACGGCCCTTTTATTCATCTCAAAAGGACGGCCCTTTTAATCGGGAGCTCTCTGGAGATGTCATCGAATACACGTGCAGCCGGTCGGATCCGCCTCTTTAAAGGTATTTGCTACGTATTTTGCCTTTCCGACTCACGGCCACAACAAAGCACTGAAGCAGCATCACCGGCAACGCCGCAACGCAAGCGCCGGAGCGCACGCACGAGAGCACCAAGTTTCCACGCCAAAAGTCGCCGTTTCCTCGTGATTTTCTGCACGGCGCTGCACAGTGCCACCTGCGCCGATGGCTCGACAACAAAACCAGGGGGGCACGGACGCACGCACAGTGCCTGACATCGTCGCCACCGGTAGCCTGCGCCGCTGGCCGCGCCACTGCTGCCACCCGCCGTGGATTATTTGTCATGCCGCTGCAACCGTTGCGTTCTCCGATGCCAGACGCCCAGGCCGACCCCTTTTTTCCCCCTTTTCCCCGAGCCATCTGCTCTGCCGTTCGCTTCGTCCCCACCGGCGTCACCGCTGGCCAACAGCGCCGCTGTGTTCTCTCGTTGGTTTTCTTATGCGGAGGGGGAGAGTGGGAGAGCAATCAACTGTTCTTTTAAGTAAAACAGAGTCGTGCACGAGCTAGTAGGTGTGTTTCGTTGTTGGTATGACATTGGATAGAACGGAATAAAGGATAGGATAAAATAGGATGAAATAAAAGTTATACGGGATCGTTAGACTAGAAACTTGAACCTCACCGTACAACATAAAATAAAAAATATTCCATAAATTTGTACCACCCTACATCATCCCACCCTATCTCATCACACTAACCAAATGTATGTCCAAGATATCCTACCATCCAATCCTAGCAACCAAACACCTAAACATATACCTAACATCTAGTGCCATCTCATTCAACCAAACAAACATACGATAACACCACCTTAACGTCCGCACTTACACCACATATGCACACGTGTACCCATGCTATAATCTAACTTGAAGGCACGAGCACCTCCCTAGCGCGAACATGCACCTTACCACCATACCACGCGCGTGTACCCTAAACCAAAGTCAGAATAAACCTAGCAGAATAACTTGAGTCTGATGCTAGAGAAAGTTGCGAGATCGAACTCCCACCCGACAGGTCTCAACGATCAACGGTTGGATCTGTAACAAATGGTTGGATGGAGGGGAACAGCACCTGTCTTCACGTCTCTCTCTTGATCCACACGTTGGAGCCCTCGGATCGTGATTTTCTCATAGGCCTCATTTGGATAGATAACAATTATGTGTAATCACTATCTAGGTGGAGAATTTGAACTAAAAATCGCTGACGATCTTTAAAAAATGGGAGATGAGAAATGGAGTTCCCAAGGCAAAGGAGGATCCAGACCACAAGCTGCAGAGATGTCCCACGGTACGTCTCTCTTTATGTCTACCTCGTCTCGTGTCATATTGGGAACTACTGCGAGGAGTATGGGCAACGCTAATCAGTGTACAGACGGGAGAGGTGACGTGTCATGGGGCAATGACGGCATGAACGTGGACCAGCAAAGCTATGTGCGTCGCTGTGGTTTGCCAGGCAGATATGCTTACGTCCGCTTGGATTTTCACGGCCTGTAGCATATCTGCGCCCTTGTTGTTTCTCGGCACGAGCACTTGAATTTTATGGCAGAACGGGTGCAGGTTCACTGACTGTTACCAGCGTGTTTGTTACGATATTCGCCACTGATCCCCTCCAAAATGTCGAACTTCAAGTGGTGTATGTCATCTCCCCAAGATTGGCAGCACAATAGTGCTGTGCTATTTCTGGGTGACAATTGGCTCAGGGGCGGACCCACCACTATGGCTAGGTGAGCCTGTTATACACCTATATAGTATAGTGAATATTTTTTTTCAGATTTGGATCTAACTAGAGCAGTGCTATGTCCAACGCAGTCCAAAACGGAGATATAGACTCTATATTAATTTCTATCCTTTGTTCGCCAATGAATTGGCTGGACAGGTCAATGACAATTCTGAACAGAAAGAGCATTACTGACTCATTAAAATGACCGAAATGGAAATGTACCAGAGCCATTCTTGCTGGCGAAAAAGACAAGCACGCCATGCTTACCAAAATGGTGAGAACTGTGTGTGGTAATTTACAAGAAATACATTGAAGCTAAAAAATAGGAGCAACAGCAGCGGCGGGATAAACATCAACCCATTTGGGCATGCAAGAAGCAGCGGGAGTTCAGAGCATGCGCTGCCTTTGCATACTAGGATGATTGCTCTGAATTTCCTTCCTTAAAAACCTTCACCCAATTCTCGACGCTGTCTACTATCTCACCAGTCTTGATCAGGTAGCGAACCTTGGTTCCATCCTCGAGGAATTTGTGCCCAACCCTGCTTGCTACTTTCTGTTCCTTTGAGTAGAGCATCATATTTGAGCTATGAATGGGGCCTTCGATCTGATCAAAGGAAATTCTAAGTTCTAAGTCTCATCAGGAGATAACACTTAGGTGTCTGAAACTATGTTCTTGCCACGAATATATGCAAGAGTGCAAGACAAGAGAAATATTGCTGACCATGACAATTTCACCCGGTTCATCTTCTGTGCCTTTCTTATGCTTCGACTTCAAGTTCAAGTCCTTCACTATCACAGTGCTGTTGTGCTTGAAAAGCCGTGTAACTTCCCCAACTTTACCTTTCTCACGGCCTGCAATGATCTGTACTGTATCGCCGATCCTAACATGCATCTTGCGCAGCAGAGGAAGGCTGTTTGGTTTACACTTCTTCCGTTCCCAACGCTTAAGCTGCAATGGAAAAGGAAACTTTTACATTTCATAGTAGATTGCAGTGTATGAAATGTTAAATCCAGAGAGTTGTACTCACCGCCATTTCAATTGGGCATGTCTTGACCATGAACCTAACCTGCATATCAAATTCATGTACAGCTTGTCAGAGTTTTATATGAAAAAACATACTAATTATCAGATACTGATATATGGCAGTATGGCACTAACCTCACAAATCGGTCACAGTGGTCTAATTAAAACTGCTGGATCAAGGTTATCTTTTATTACGAGGTTATTTATTTATTTTGGGAACAACATTTTATTATGAGTTCTCACATAAGTACAATGGGTCCATACCCCCATCATTTCATTCAACGGCAATTAATTGGCCTCGCAAATTTCTTTCACCTTTTTGGGTAGCTATACTAAGTAGGGTTCATCCTCTCCATTTTCTTATTTGCTAGTAATTAGCTATGAGCAAATTCTCTGAGGAAGAGGGGCACAGACGTACAGTAGGCTATGTATTATATATAAGACGCCACCAGAGAAGATATAGAAAGGAAGACATGTGTTCAGTATAATCAGTTCTGTGCTTTGTGAGTGTGCTGTGTGCCTGCTGAGGGAATTGAGCTGCCTGTTATTATCCACATTGGCATCTTTTGTAAAATTTCCGACATTTGTGATTGATAGCTTTGTAGATAAAAATTGTTTATCACTGGTCATATGCGATATGTGCCAGCAGATTAGAACAAAAACCGGACCATGCCAAATTAGTTGTCTTGACAGAATACAATATCATGAATAAACATGGAATTATATTGTCTGTTTAATATATAAAAAACTATTTTACTTAGAAGCCTGTGAATTGGAGGTTCATCATCTATACAGCCCTCAGCATATTTTGGTACCAAAAAAGGGGGCATAAGCTGAAACTTAATCCATTGTCCATTGGAGGCAGAACAATTTCATCAGTTGACATGCAAGCTCAGCTGGGGAATGCTTCTCTACTTCTATAGCTCTATCCAATCCATCCTTATATAAACTTTGAAAGAAGATATGTTGTTTGGTTGGCTAAAGAAATCTTGAAGTGAACAACGAGTGTGGCTGCCATTGCAACTCTATGCTACTGGTGAGCCCTAACATTCCAAGCCCGAAGACAAGATAGCGTCTCCAGCGAGCCAGCAGAGAAGAGCAAAGGAAGGGACCGAGTCGGGAGGCACAAACCCCAGGCGGCGCGGTGGAGAAGGCGGCGAGCGGGTGGCCCCAGAGGCTGCTGGTGCTCGCCGCGCCGGGAGCGGAGACAGAGAGCGCCGTCATGGACCCCTGCAGCGCCGCCATGCTTGCCATCTTCCTCCTTCCCCCCCTCTTCCTCTGTCCTGCTCACTCGCCCAAACCGCAGAACACTGTAAGAGAGAAGAACGAAGCAGAGGATAGCGTCGTCTTCGTGTCCCCGGACAGGATAATGCGCTCTTCTTTTCTGACGCTGTGGGCCTCAGTGCCTAACGGGATGGGCCTCTGGCATAATTTGAAACTAAGATGGCCAGCTTCGGCCCATCATCGCATCGTGGGCCGTGGCTTCGTCCCACGTGACCACATCGCCACCAGTACACCACGCACGTATCGGCGTCAGGAGTGTCGCTAATCACCGCCTTCACAGACTCACAGGGCATCATCATTAAGAGCTAGTTACGTAGTAAAAAAAAGATAAGGAGACGGAATAGGATGGAACTGTATTAATAGTAGGGAAAAAACCTTATGTGTTACTATTGCAGAACCACGTAATATCTTAGATGCCATCACTTAGAGGTTTCTCTCTTTGTTATCATTGCAAATAGGCAAATATTGCCCCTCCATGCCATTATCGTCAACATCCGTTAGTTTCCATAGTTACACACACTCGTACTGCTGAAAATATGTTTGCGCTTGTGTGGCTGACTAGTGGGATCCACATGGCAGTCCCTCCCAAGATTAAACACTATTTAGACTTAAAAAACTGAGCAGGATAAAAAAGGTTGGGATGCTAGCAATACCATGTTTTAGCAACTGGGTATAGGAAAATACTCTTTGAAGATAAGAAGAGAAAATTAAGAGAAATACTTAGCAGCATAGAGGAGATTGTAGGAGCAGCGGCAAAATGGTCTTTTCTCAGCCCCTTAATGGTTTGCCTGACAGTAGTAAGTAAGAAAGAGACAACTAAGTGATGGCACGTAAGAGACGATACGACTGTGCAAAGGGGTATAAAAAATTTATCCATAATTATAACACATCATGTACGACACTCCATGAGATGCATAGGAAGAACCTCAATAGGGTGATTTTGAAGTTAGATTTTGAAAAAGCATACAATAAAGTTAAATGGTCCTTTATTCATCAGGTCTTGCAAATGAAAAGCTTTTCAAATAAATGGTGTAACTGGATTGAGAAATTCGTTTCAGACGGAAGTATGGGCATCAAAATTAATCATGATATTGTCTCGTTTTTCAATACTGCCAAAGGTCTTAGGCAGGGTGACCCTCTATCGCCAATTATTTTTAATATCGTGACCGATATGTTAGCTATCCTTATTGTCAGGGCTAAACAAGATGGTCAAATTGAAGGTGTTACACCTCATTTGGTGGATGATGGCCTTGTCTATTTTGCAATATACGGATGACACAATTCTTTTTTCAAACCATAATCTTGATCAAGCGATAAATCTAAAATTGATGTTATGCATATTTGAGCAGCTTTTATGCCTTAAAAATAAACTTCCATAAAAGTGAAATCTTTTGTTATGGGGAGGCCAAGGGGTTTGCAAACCAATACGTCCAACTCTTTTGATGTAATATGGGGTCTCTTCTGTCTAAATACCTTGGAATCCCGATTTATCACAAAAAATAAGCAATTCTGACTAGAAGAGTATAGACGAAAGAGGGGAGAAAATAATTAGCAGTCGGAAAGGCAACACTTGTCGGCTAGGGGCAGATTGATTTTAAGCAATCCTGTTCTCAGTAGTTTACCGATGTATATGATGTCTTTTTTTGAAATTCCTCAAGCTGTGCTAAAGAAACTAGATTATTTTCAATCTAGATTCTTTTGGCAAAGTGATAGTCAGAAACACAAATATCGATTGACCAGGTGGAATATTGTTTATCGTCCTAAGGACCAGGGAGGTCTAGATATTCAAGACTTGGATATTAAGAACAAATGTCTTTTAGTAAATGGCTTTTTAAGCTTTTGAATGATGATGGGGTGTACGTGGCAACAACTGCTTTAGAATAAGTATTTAGCCAACCAGACTCTTAACTCAGGTTGAGTCTTATCCTAGAGATTCTCATTTATGGAAAGGTCTTACAAAAGTTAAGCATGAGTTCCTACGTTAGGGATCATTCCAATTGATGAATGACACTCAAATTCACTTTTGGAAGGATAGATGGCTACATCATACTTCTTTTAAAGAAAAATACCCTCGTCTTTTTGCCATTGCTACAAATAAGCATATTATTGTAGCAAAAGCTCTTAATGATATCCCTCCTCACATTACGTTTCGAAGAGCCTTAGTTGGTCAAAATTTGATTGATTGACATATTCTGGTGACCAATATGAGCAGTGTCCAGCTTGGTTTAGAGAGGGAGGGACAAATTCTGTTGGAAGCTTCATTGAACGGCAAATTCTGTGTACAATCAATGTACCAGAGATTGATCAATTAGAATGCCCCTTGTAATAGTAAGATGATTTGGAAATTAAAACTCCGCTCAAGATAAAAATATTTCTTTGGTTTCTAGATAGGGTGTTATTCTTATTAAGGATAATCTGGCAAAAAGGTTGTGGAAGGGTAGTCAAACATGTTGCTTTTGTAACAGGAATGAAACCATTCAACACTTGTCCTTTGATTGCCAGTTTGCTAGATCCATTTAGTGTATTGTCTATATAACCCTTTTGTTTGGTTGTACCTTGTAGCATCAGACATATGAAGGGGGACTGACTATCAGAGAAAGGGGATTCAATGAAACATCATATTTTGATTGGCATCGTTGCGTTATTTTGGTCCATTTGACTTTGTCAAAATTATTTGACTTTTGACGAATGCAAATAATTTTCCTTTATATAGGGTATCTTCAGAGAGACATATTGGCTACGACATTGGGTATCATTGCAAACAGATGATGATTGTGCAAACACTATCAAGGTGTGCCAAGCTATGGAAGTAGTGTTTATGAGTTTTTTCAATAATAGTTATGGTTGGAGAGTTAATAATAGACTGTGTGCTTCTTAACATGGTTCGTTTCCTTTTGAACAATGTTTAGCGGTTGTTTTTGGACTCTTGTAAGATTATTGGGTTGTATATATTTTCAGATGTAGAGGCTAAAAGAAATTCCACTATCTAAAAAAAATTGTGCTACATTCATATTTTTTTAACACATCATGTACCAGGAGATCTGTATAGATCAAATCCTTTACGGTTTGCTGGGAGTGAACGATGAGTGAGAGTGTAAGGCCCTGTTTGTTTTGGTTTCTAACTAGCTTCAAGATCGTAGAAGCTGGAAGTCCAAACAAAGAGCCAGCTTCTGGACCTTGCTTATCTAAAAGCTAACCATCCAAAAACCAGCGTTACAACTGGGACTAAGATGCCCAGTTTCACCAGCTTTTATGGCTTTTGCGGGTTAAACTTGCGATATTGCCATCATAGTTGGTAAGAAATTACTCACCATTGCCATTGTATAAAAAGGGTTCCTACTGCCCACCCCAAAAATCATCCCTCTCTCTACTGCGACACCGCGCCCGCCCTGTTGCCTCTGGTGACTAGGGTTCCTCCTCCCTCGACTCCACTGCTGTCGGCTCCTCCTCTCTTGACGCCGCCATCGCCGCTTCCTCCTCCCTCGACGCTGACGCCGCCTCCTTCTCCTCCCTCGACGCCGCTGGGGCCGGGTCCTAGCCAGATCTTCATTCAGCTCAAAACCACTAGACAGCAGAACCAAAAGCTGAGTTGCCAAACAGATACATTTTTTGCAAAGGCTGGCTCTCTAGAGTTAAAAGTCAGAAGTAGCTTTTGGAAAAGCAGCTCAAACAAACGAGGCCTAAATTTACTGTAGTAGTTAAACTCTGATGGATACGAGAGTTTACATGTGGTCATATAGGAGAGTTTGACAGTCCGATTCGTAATATTTTAAATATAGGGACAGGTCTGGAATTGCGAGGGAAAATTGCTTTTATTGAAAAGGTGTTTTAACAAGTCGGTTTTGTTGGATCACGGAGTACATGGTATGGATTATCGGTATTTCTCCAAGCTATACTATTCAGCTTTTGGAATTTGTTTCTGAAATATCACAAAGCTCCATTCGGATAAAACTTCTTTTTAAAGCTCTTCAACCCCAACATTTCATAGAAATACAACCTCAATGAGATATATAGTTTATACCGGAAAGGTGAAGTTGGACTAATAAAACATTGGGCAATATACTTTATACCTACTATTCCGTCTGGTTTTTTTATTTGTAGCCTGATTTTATTAGTATCACAACCCTTCAGCCCGTTAGAACAAAATAGGCGGGCTAAAATAATTTTCATGATTCCATATCCATCTTACCAAACAAAATGATCCTTAATCCAAAACAAACCCTCTATTTCTCTTCCAAAATTACCAAGCAAGTCAAAGTGCAGTCTTCTCTTCAGCTTATCTTTTTATCTTATCTACTTATCTTTAAATCAAATGTTTTGCCTTTTGTTTTTAGAAACAAATGAAGCACATCAGACTTTTCGAGCTGACACAAGAAACTCTTAAAATTCAACTTATAAATAAATAAAAAGATTAAAAAAATAAGATAGGTGGAATAGAACAGCCCTTCGAGAGCAGAAGCTGGAGTGACGAACGGCAGAGGATTTTGGATGGGAAAAGATGATGGCCTTTCTTCCTCACACGCCACACGCCACGCGAACGAGATGCTTCCCTCACTGCCTCACTGGAAGAGGACCAGAGCTGGCCATCTAGCCTAGTTCAAACGGGACGAACCGGACCGGCCCATATTGTTTACCGAACCGAGCAGACCCGGTTCGTTAAACTGAACCGAATTTGGGCCAAGCCTTTGGCCCGTCAGGCCGACCAGGTTCGGTTCGTATAGTGGCGGCCCGGTTCGGTTCTGTTCGACCCGGTTCGATTTGGTTTATATATATTTAATTAAATATGACGGGCCCCACGTGTTGGACGTTGTAACATCCCTAAATTTTGAGCATAAAATTTTTTTGCGAAATAAAATGCATTCATGAAATGACAACAAATCTAGAGAGTAAATTAGCGAAAGCATCATAAGGTAGAAGATAAAAACTAAACTGAATAAACATGCATCATGTATATTTCCTTGCATAAAGGTTTTGCTATATATTTTTACCAAGATGCAAGGCATTTAAAAACTAAATGAGAAATCCAGAAAATCTAATTTTGTTAAAATGTTGAATAAACTATACAAATATTGTTTATATAGTTTTTTTGACCCAAATATATTTTTCTTATATTCGTTTTGATAATGCTAAGTGCTATAAGCAATAAAAAGAAGTAATAAAGAACATTTAAAATATCATAAAATAAAAATATTTCAAATACTAAAATAAATTGAAGAAATGGGATATTCATATTTTTATAAACTCAAAAGTATTTTTGTTATATTTTTATGGTGACAAAAACATTTATTACTAATAAGGAGATAAAAGAAATGATTTAGAAATTCCACAAAATAAATATTTATCAAATACCAAAACAAAGTGCATATTTAGAATCCTAATAATTTTCTGGACCCAAAAGTATTTTATTTTATTTTTCTGAACCACTTATATTTTTCTAGAACTTAACTGTGTTTTCAGCCAATAGGAAAAGTAGATTTTCCATTTAACCTGAAAAATACCCAATTTGGAAGCTTCCCGCTATGGCAACATTCCAAAAATAGAAAATGTGCTTCCCCTTTGCGGGAAATATGCCTTCGACGTCACTACGCCAAGCCGAGCTGGCTTACTGCCTCCATCTCGCGCGCGCGCCGTAGGCCGCGTGTCCTTGCACTGAGCAGTTGCATGCCCTTGACCCTATCCGCACCCGCTCCCGGCCAAAGGCCACCGCCGTTACCTTCCCATCCCGGCCGCAATGCCGCTCGTGCATGGTGAGCACCAAACCGCCAAGTTCCTTCACCCCTCCCTCACTCTATCTACCGCCATAGCGTCGCCGTGGTCTACTGACCCTCCCCAAGCCGTCGCCGTCGTCGGATAATCGCTGGTGAGCCCTAATTTTCATTTTTCCCCTTTACGGCCACTGTGACCAATTCTGCGGAATTAGTTGTGCCCTTTGCAAATTGCTCCAACTAGGGGTGTTTATAAGCTTCTTAGAGCTTCACTGTACCTTCCCCAAGCACGGCATGAACCAATTTGGCCTCAGGCCGCCGCCGCCATTAGAGCCACCGCACTGAGCTTTTGAGCTCATGGTGTTAGCTCGCCGCAGACCTCCCCGAGCAAAAATGATGCCATAACTAGCTCTCCCATGCTCCTAGGATGCTCCTACACCCGCGCGTCTATGTCCTAGCTCACCGGAGTACTGCCGCGCCTTAGCCGAGTTCCGCCCGAGAGCACGCCATCCGGCTAGCCCGCTGTGGGCTTGTTCTTGCCAAATCCGTGGCATCACCGTGCTCAGGGTGTCCCATAGTTCCTCCTTGACCCGTCAATTCCGACCCAATCCCGCCGGAATACGCCGCCTCCTTTGGCCCTGATTTTCAACTCCGTCGAGCAATCGCCGCTACCGTAGACCACCTCGCGCTGTCCCATGTCCATCTTTAGCTTCCTGACGACTCTGCGATCGCTTCCATGCCTTACCCCTACTCGAGTGTATCGCTTCATCGCCGTGCCGCCATTGCGCTGCCACCTAGCTCCGCTTCAAGCCCATTTCCGGCCGAGCCAAATCTTCTTGACCATGAGCAAGGACGGGACGTCCTATGCCTTGCTCCCAGAAATCCAATGAGCCCGAGAACATCGCCAGAGATGCACCGTAATGGTTGCAATCTGTTGCCGAAACCTTGCCGGAGAGAAGAACAGAGAAAAAGAGATGAGGAAGCAGAAAACCGACCCGGGTTTACTGGTTTTCCTTTAGAGCCTGGTTCACCTATCTTTAGGCCGGTTCACCCTATTTTAAACCGGTTTTGTAGACAGTACCCAAATAAGAAATGTTCAAAATGATAAATTACAACTAAATATGAATTTGAAAACTGTATTTTAAATAAAAAGGACTTTTAATTAAATAAAAGAGTGATGTAAAAACAAGATTTTGGTAATATAAAAGCTAAATAACAAGTCTATTTAATACATTTTAGAATATTTTAAAATACATGTTAAACTTATACAATGCATTGTTATATTTCTAAAATCATATATCATACATGTTTAAAAAATCACCATTAACCTAGATAAATAAATATATTAAACATTTAACCCTTTTTACTATAAAACTTTCTAACACTAAAGATTACATACATAAAATATTTACATTCCTTTCAAATACATTAGAATCACCACCTTTTAATTTGAAATCAATAACACTCATTAATATCTTTGAAGTACCTTTTTCAACAAAATACCTAGACATATGTATATCTTTATATTTTCTAAAATTCAAATCCTCTAACTATTTACAAATCATATCTTACGAAGTAAAAAGGGATGTGTATATATAGGAAGGGCTAATACTTTCATTGCATAAAAGAAATCATGTTGGTGTTGAATTGGTTCTTATAAATACATATGGTAAAACAGATAAAATAGCCGAACCCTTCGAAGGAAGAGTCCAAAAAGTTCAAGTCAGGAGAGGAAGAGTCAAAAAGACCACCCGAAGAATCAAAAGAAGTCGAAACTAGAGCAACATCCGGAGAAGCCAAATTAAAAGGCAAGTCACAACTGTCTCAATCATCTCGATCAAGCTCTTGTGCTATGGATTTGGGTAAAACTTGCTTCACCTAAAAATTCTAGACTTAGAATAAACTTGTAAACCAGGATGACTATAATCTGATTAGCGATAGATGAACTTCTGAATAGGACGAATAGATTCCCTTGTCAAATATAAGCCATATTAATCTTGACAAGGTTTAATTAAAACTTGACTTGGCGATAGCTCAACCTAGTTTATATCGGTAGTATGCCTGATTTCTGATAGGCCATGTCCACATGGGTATATTTTATTGAATAATCCTATTTAAAATTGATGAACTAGAAAAAGCTTAACATAAACACTCCACCTAAAGAAAAATTAATACTTGGTAAGATATGTATTTTAAGCTGATTAATATTGGTAAGCATGTGTTGTCAAATAAATGGATATTGACATGCGATCAAGGTATATGTTGGGATTATGAAGTGTTATTTCTAGCTTAGGGCAGAGGAGGATGGAAGTTATTGGCCTGTAAGCAGTGGTGTGATGATGGTTGTTCCCTAGTTGGAACCTTTGAGAATTCCCTTTTATGGAATAGTGTTGTTGTGAAGTTCCTGCCCGAGGCATATAAGGATACTATTCTTTTGCCACTGCAACGTAACACAATTTCGCCCAACCATGCGACCGAGAAATCGGACTTGGATGTGCTCTATACCGTTATTACAATGTTTCCGCAGGAGGAGGTGTCTGATCGATGGCGATCTGTCGCGGGTTATACCTCGAATAATGTCGGTCGGCTAGATGAGCAGAGATCCCTTTATAACACTACGGCCAATCGGCTTGCTATTATGGGCAAGTTCCGTAAGAGTAGATCGAGGGGCCAAGAGTCTACTGGGCGAAAACTAGGGTAACGGTGTAGTGCCCTGTCCTTGGTGTATCGGCACTGATCATGTTGAGGCTTCGTTTGGGTAAAGCTGGACAAGTTCTGCAGAACTCAGTCAAATAAAACATCGATGGACCGTGCTTCCGGTATATGAAGCTGTGTTAATGGGTGATTCCAGACAGTGGGGCTTAAGTAGACTCTCTTTCTTACCCTCACTTTTTCTTATCTCATTCATCTCTGACCTACGCGTTATGTTTTCTTTATTCCTGTTGCGAATTGTTACCTTGCCATGTATTATTTAAAATTGTAGATTATTTAGAATTGTTTTACCTGTTATAACTAATCTTGATTACTAGTCATAATCTTAACCCCTTAAAATTGAAAAGTTGCAATTAAATAAAACATTGGGGTTTAGCAATAAGTGATCAACCACCTAGGAATCCTGGATCAGGATTTTGAAGGGGTGATAGTCTTTGTGATTTGCTGAGTACTTGCGTACTCACCCGCCTTTCATGTGGGCTGCCCATTCCAACGGGCAGTTTTCGGTCAGGAAACCACATCGAAAGAGGTACTGGAGAACAGCAACGAGGAGTGAAGAAGGTGCAGGAAGAAGGAGTGTGATCTAGGTCATCCCTACACTTAGGCATTGCCTGTGGACCTGTGGTAATGGGCTGCGAATTCTGATTGTAATATAAATAAATATACCTCTTGTGAAGCAGAGTCTGTAAAACTTGGCCAACAGGCCTTACTTTTGATGTAAAATTATTTCTGTTGTGTAATTTTGCGTTGTAGGATGATGCTACATCTTTGCACAATTGAAATCCTGGACAGTTTTGTATTGTGAATCACCGACATTTTATGTCCAAAATCGATCCCTCACAGACGTCCGATGAAGTCCCCTCATCGGATGCATGACGTCATGGTGATGTCATCACGGGAACTTGAAAAATAACTACTGAAACTTGAAAAATATACTAATAAAACTTGGATACAATACTGATGAACTTGGAAAAATAACTACTGAAACTTGAAAAAAATGTACTAATGAAATTTGGCTATAGTACCGATGAAACTTTCAAAAAGACCAATTAAATTTGGAGAAATTACTGATGGAACTTAAAGAAATGCAATGAAACTTGGCTAAATACTGTTAAAACTTGAAGAAATTCATATGAAACTTGAAGAAATAACAATGAAACTTGGCTTATATACTGATGAAACTTGAAGAAGTGCTAGTGAAACTTGGCTAACTACTGATGAAACCTCATGTTTCACTGTTGTTCAAAAATCACCAGATACAAAATAAGAAAGTTTCACGAGAACAAAAGCAAAGTTTCACTAGGCAAAACCCCAAGTTTCATACATACATGTCTCATGTTCGTGGCAAAAATTGGGGGTACACCTCCTCCTAGCCTTCTTCTTCTCTAGATCCGGCGAGCCCCACACCGTGCTCGCCGGATTCAGCCACCACTCGCTCGTCGTGCTTGATAGAAAAAAGATAGGTAGAGAGAGATGAGATGGGGAATATAAAGAGAAAGAGAGATAAAGAAAGTGAATACACTGGATAGAGGAGGCGGCACAACGGTATTCCTCGCTGCTCTTGCCCAAGATAAAGGGAGAGAGGGGTAGAGACAGATATCAATAAAATCTCGTCGCCTTTCCACCTCCTCGCCAAACACCACCATACCACCACTCCCCTATTTCCACTCGCCTCCTCCCTCCCTAACCCATCCAGATTTCGCCTCAGCCGCCTCGCCATGGGCATCGCCACCAACGGCTCCGCGGCGGAACCCACGTCGGTGCCAGCGCTCAAGTTCCTCATCTATGGCCGCACCTGCTGGATCAGGAGGTTGCTCAGTGAGCTTTGCGCAACCACCACAGATGTGCACCTTGGAGAGAGAAATTTGGATTGATTTAG
The DNA here is from genome assembly GCA_036346145.1 of Olyra latifolia. Taxonomy (NCBI): domain Eukaryota; kingdom Viridiplantae; phylum Streptophyta; class Magnoliopsida; order Poales; family Poaceae; genus Olyra; species Olyra latifolia. Next base: position 4,041,446 of record CM070528.1, on the reverse strand, counting down.
ATTTGTCGGAGAGACAGAGTAGTGTGTGATAGGAGACTAGGGAAGAAAGAGTGTTCGTGAAGGAGCAAGCAGTGCAGCGCCGTCGTGAAGTGGTAAAAAAGGAAAGCGCGTGGTGTCCGATGGATCGAACGCCCGCGTCCAAGTATTTCCCAATATATATATGTTTATTTTTTATGATATATAATTTATTTCTTCATTTTATAACACATATTTATTAAATATAATTATTTTTTTTATTTTTATATATTATTTTGGCTAAACCAGGCTGGCCCGATTCACTGTGTGAATAGTGCCTGGGCTAGGACTCTAGCCCGTTGGCTCGTTTGGCCCGGTTCATAGGCCTGAACTAGGCCGGCCTGGTTCTTTGTGGGCCTGGTCTGAAGAGGACCCTGGAAGAGAGGTGCATGCTGCTCCGGCTCCACATTCCTCTTGTCAATTTCGTGGATTGACACCCAATTCGATAGCCAGTCTAGAAATGACACCCAATCCACCCCAGTTCCATAAAATACCATCTGGCTAAGTGGCTATCGAATTTCTTCAAGTTTTGACTCTTTTGCCATTTTGCTCAAATTCTCACAATTTCCAGATCAGATTTTTGGTAAAATTCCATATTTGCCCCCACATGGCAGATTAGAGTGAGGGATGAATCTTGTCCGGAGATCGATTCGGCGGAGAGATCGATGGGCTTCGTCGTGGCGGTACATTTGGCCAGCGCCAGGAGAAGTTGTGGCGCCAGCGCCGGCGCGGAGGTCAGGCACGGTCCGGCAAGACGTCCTTAGGTTGAGGCGGCGACGGGCTGGGGCGCCGACACGTCGAGGTCGAGGTCGGCGACGCTGTTGGCAGCACGTCAAGGTTGGTGAAGGGCGGCACCATGGTTGGTGATAGGGCATCGCATCGGGGCGGTGGCTCGGGAAGCGTGGTGGTAAGGCCAGTCGAAGTGACGCCGGCGAAGTGGAGGCGGGGCAGCGCGCTGCCGGGGAGGTGCGACGAAGTGGAGGCAAGGCGACGGCGTGGCGGTGCTAGGCCGCCGTGGCTTGGACCCGCTGCGGCGAACGCGGCACGACACGGTAGAGAGAGACCTGATGTGGGGCAGCGGGTAGAGGCGGTGAGGCACGGCGGCGCTAGGCCGACAGTGGCTTGGGCGCGCGGCAACGAGACGCAGGTGGAGGCGGCGTGGAGAGGGACCCGGCGTAGGGCACGACCACCTGGCGTGGCGGGGATGCGGAGCCTGGGCGGTGCCCGGCCAGAGACGGCAACGCGGCATAGCAGCGCGGGCAGCAGGGCAGCCAGGTAGCAGGGTGCGACTAGGCATGTGGCACGGGGCCGTAGGGTGCGGTCAGGCGCTGGGGCGAGACGGGCGAGATGGCGGCCGGGGCGAGGCAGCTAGGCGATGCGGCGACCGGGGCGTGGCGTGGGCGGCAGAAGACGCGGCACGGTGAGGCGGCGTGAGGCGGCAGTAGGCGGCACGGCGAGGCGACTGGGGCGACATGGCAGCCGGGTTAGCACGGTGCGTGTTGAGGCGTGCTGCGGCAACGAGGTATGAGGAAGAAGCAAAGAAGTAGGTTCTAATCTGCCATGTCGGTCCGAATGGAAAATATGGAATTTTGCTAAAAATCTGATCTGGGAATTGTGAGAATTCCAACAAAATGGCAAAGTGTCAAAACTTGAAAAAATTCGATAGTGAGATGGTATTTTATGAAATATGAAATTGAGATAAATTGGATGTAATTTCTATACTGGCTATCATATTGGACGTCAATCCAGGAAATTTCCCCCCTCGTCCGCGGCGAAGCGCGCAAGCTAAGCGACAGTTGCCAAGGCAAGCAAACCATACCCATCCCCAAATGGCCAAATGGTCTTTTTTTTTTTTTTTCTCAGATTCCCGGATTGCTGACGCTGCTGCCGTGCGTACGCATCATGAGGTGGTTCTTTCCCATCGCGCTGCGTGGGGATCGCAATGTCGCGATTTCTTGCGCCATTTCCCCCGCTTCTTTTGTGGGTGTAGCGGCCGCATTACAGCGACGGTTTTGGGCGGTGGGGGTGGGTGGGTGGACGCCAGCAATGTTCACAGGCCTCCACATTGAGTAATCGCAGGCTCCAATCTGTATCTAGAGGAGGAGCAGGTTGAGATATCGTCTTCTATTTATCTACTTCTCTAATCATGGTACTAGTCATTGCAAGTTCGAAGCTTTTCACCAAACGATTCCGCGATGTTGAGTAACCCATCCTTGTTCCCTAAAAGCCTACGTTTCTTTGCATCCTGCAGCTCTGAATCTGTGATGAACCATAGGACATGTGTGAGGGATGGCCATGGATAACACGTGCACTGCATTCTTGGGCAGCTGGGCCCGTGCAGCTGCCTGTTCCTCCGGAGTCTGGATCACTATCACCAAATCGCTCCTGTCCCTTTCCTGTAACTACCAGCGGAGGTACTCAATTGATTTCTGAAAAGGTCCTGCCGTGCAAGCAATCCATCACCAATCCCATGGGATAAGTGTGTGACACTGCGAATCTCGGGACAAATTTAAGTCCCTAATCCGTTCTTCAGAATATGGGCCCTCTCCATTTCTTTAATCTCCATTATTTAAATCAATGCTAAGTATATACATGTTGTGAGCAACTTGGAAATGATTACTTCTTGCTTTGTTCATATGCAGCGATGCCAAACTAAATGGATAACTAAAGGTCTCCTATTTTATTGGGATAATTGCCGTAGTTTCCTTGTCATGGTTATAACTTAGCATCATGGCATTATGGTTCTTTAGGGAGAGAAGACATTATATTGCTAATAATATGGCCTTCTGTTCATGTTGGTAATTATATATGAACTTAGCACTTTTCTCAAACTAGAGTTGCTTCTGAAGGGACTAAGGCTTAGCTATGCAGTTATGATCACGAATGCTGGAGTGTTAGGAAAACACTAATCAGCCTGAAATTGTTGTACCCAAGCAAAACTTTACTTTGCTTCACTCTTGACACTGAAGTTGGACATATCAAGGGGTTTCCTTCCCTTGTTGATCACATGTCCAATGTGACGGAGATATTGCACCCTGTGGCCTCCACAAGAGTTACTTAGCAGAGACGCACGTTGAAAGGGCTTCCAAGACAAGTGAAGCTCATCCTTCAGTTGCTTCCCACACTCCACCAACTCAGCAAGGTTTATATATATCCTATGTTCCTGTCTGGTACTTATGCATGGAATAAGGACAGTAGTAGTTAGTGCTGCAAACTGAAGGAAACACCATGGGTGTCTTAACACTGGTCCATATCCTTATCAGCTTTGCTGCTTCTGCTGAAGCTATTAGGAGAGCAGACTTCCCTCCTGGTTTTATCTTTGGCACCGCTTCTTCAGCTTACCAGGTATAGTATTCAATCTCTTTGGTTTCAGCTGATGTGCTTTTACTTGGATATGACACAAGTTTATGGTCAATATATTACCAGTATGAAGGCGCTGTCAATGAGGGCCAACGTGGACCTACAATATGGGATACACTTACAAGTCGACCTGGTGCAGTACATGAAAATTTGCTGCCAAAAGTACTCAAATCTGATTTGCCACTCTGGTCCAAAATATAACGGCATGGTTTCTTTCCTGCAGGGCGGGTGATAGACTTCAGCAATGCAGATGTTGCTGTTGATCACTACCATCGTTACAAGGTTAGTTATTTGTAATTGATGAAACACTTGATATCTCTTTTATGTGATTTAGTTCATTTGTTTGTGCCATGTAAGCTGGAGCTTGAACTCCACCTTTACCAATTACATTTGCTTTGGAACATCTTCATGATCCAACGACACCTGAATTGACTTATTAGAGATTGCTTTTGTTAAGATCAAGTCCTGCATTCCTGGCAGTTATATCAAAAGTTTGCCTCCTGTCATTACACCGACTTCTAGTAATTTGTAGAAAACTGAAATGACTCGTGCCATGTTCATTTTACTACCCATTTCATGTCTCAAAGAATCAATGCATTATCGCCTATAATTATTCCAGCACCAGTTCCATCTGGTCCTTTTTCCATTTTAAGTGTGTAGACAGTATACACACTAATTTACTATATCAAACTTAAAGTCCTCTTCTCTAACGAACTGCTTCCAAAATTAAGACAGCAGCTAGACTATTCCTGAGGTTTTCCAATTATGGGGGTGAGATTTGAATCAGCAAGAAGACTTCATGAAATATAACATTCTTATTTTGTCAAATCAATTTTGAACTTCTTCGACAAATCGATAACAAAATAAAAATATCAGCAATACTGATAAACTATCCAGACCTGACAAACCGAACCCTGACTGGCAGGAAGATGTGGACTTGATGAAGGACATCGGCATGGATGCATACAGGTTCTCTATCTCATGGTCACGCATCTTCCCAAGTATGTATTAAGCTGTGAAAAATATTTTATTATTTTTGTCTTCTGTCTTCTAAGTAGATATATGCTTTTATTGCTAGATGGAACGGGCGAACCTAATGAAGAAGGATTGAATTACTATAACAGCCTCATAGATGCTCTATTAGATAAAGGTCTTATGTTTTCCACATTTCGGTATGTACATATTGCAAACTGTTGCCAAATGCCATTTCTTGATTGTTTTTCTTTGGTGTCATCTACATTTGTGGATCAGGTATACAGCCATATGTAACACTTTTCCACTGGGACCTTCCCCAAGCACTAGAAGACAGATACGGCGGCTGGTTAAACTCACAAATCGTGTATGAGAGACAAATACATCATCTTCTTTAGGATGAATCGTTGCTTATATAGCACTCACATTTACTGTTTCAAGAAAACAGGTTTCATTGATCTGACAGCTAAGTAATGCAGGGAGGATTTTGTTCACTATGCCTCTACTTGCTTCAAGGAATTCGGTGATAGAGTAGAGCACTGGATCACCTTTAACGAGCCCCATAACTTTGCAATTGAAGGCTATGACTTTGGCATCCAAGCACCTGGGAGATGTTCCATTCTGTCACATTTGTTCTGTAGGGAGGGTAAATCATCTATTGAACCATATGTTGTAGCTCACAATATACTTTTAGCGCATGCTGGTGTTTTTCATATTTACAAACAACAATTCAAGGTAATCCATTGTAAACAAATATTTTAGTTATGTTTATCTAAGCCATTATGAAAATGAAGGCAAAAACACACATTTTATGTACTAATTGCAGAAAGAACAAGGAGGCCTCATTGGAATTGCACTTGATTCCAGGTGGTATGAACCATTGTCAGATGCTGATGAAGACACAGAAGCAGCAGCACGAGCAATGGATTTTGAGCTTGGATGGTGATACATTAACTACTATCTTCATTTATCAACTTAAGTTAAATTCCTATGCAATTACAGTAAATAGCCATTATTCATATGTTAACTAGAATTTTTTGCAAGTGTGAACACAGGCTCTTGGACCCCTTAATGTTTGGCCACTATCCTCCTTCTATGCAGAAACTTGCAGGCAGCAGGCTGCCTCAATTTTCAACCCAGGAATCAAAGTTAGTATCCGGTTCGCTAGATTTTGTTGGCATAAACCACTACACTACATTGTATGCTAGGAACGACAGGATGCGTATCAGGAAATTTTTACTTAATGATGCTTCAACTGATGCTACCGTCATACCAACTGGTCAGTCTTGATAGATGAATAGATTGTAAACCTCCCAATCTATTTTCAGTATTACTGATTCCTTCACTGCATGCACTATGACAGCTTATAGGCATGGGCAGAAAATAGGAGAAACGGTACAATTTGCTGAGTTTGTTTCTTTTATTGCTTCAGATTTGTTCTATCTTTTATTATCGTATTTTAGACAGATGTTTGATTTGACGAAAATCTGTATTTGTTAACTTTCAGGCAGCATCAAGTTGGCTGCATATAGTTCCTTGGGGCATGTTCAAGCTGATGAAATATGTCAAAGAAAAATATGGAAATCCACCTGTGATCATTACCGAAAATGGTAGGTGGCTGAACATTCCACTATCAGCAGCCAATAAGAATTATTGCCTTTGAGTGAGCCGATAAGAAATAACTGGTGTACAAAGTTATTTATGGCAGGTATGGATGATTCAAACAGCCCATTTTCAAGATTAGAAGATGTCCTGCAAGATGATAAAAGGATACAGTACCACAATGATTACATGTGTAACCTCTTAGATGCTATAAGGTGAAGTTTCACTTCTCTGCACATACACTTGGACAGAACCATAAACACGTTGCATCATCCATGCCCACCATTACAGTGACCTGTTCTTCTTGGTACTTGAGATTTAAGAACACTGTAATCTGAAATACTGCAGGAAGGAAGGTTGCAACGTCCATGGTTACTTCGTGTGGTCACTGCTCGACAACTGGGAGTGGAACTCAGGGTACACAGTGCGGTTCGGTCTTTACTACATTGACTATAAAAACAACCTGACGAGAATACCCAAAGCATCGGTCGAATGGTTCAGTCAGGTTCTAGCCCAGAATTCGGATATCATGTAGATAGGTCACACTGTTTTCTGCAATGGCCATTCTTAAGTGTACATAACTAATTTATAAACATGCATACACATCTTATAAACGGTAAAATGTAGCTTGGGAGTCCCCCATACGACCGTCAACCACACCACTGTTGAATGTGTCGTTTGTTGTACATTCATACTACAGAAATCATCAGCAATAAAACAACAGTTCTTATTTCTTAAGCATCCCATCCTCCGTGCTAATGTATTACTGTGCTGCTGCCTTTTTCTTTCCTCCCCAAAGTTGAAGTGACAGTGAGGTGTTACAGTAAGTCAGTAACGTGTTTTGATTGAGCTGTGTAGCGCATGACTCGCGGACACAGCTGAGGACAAGTCCTTGAGTACGTGGCTCCCAGTCTCATAGCAGGAAGGTGTTGGATACTTGGATGGCGTTGGGCTGGCCCCAGGTGAGCTTCAGGTCAGAATGGTCCCCAACCCCTGAAATTTCCAGCTCCTCTGCACTCCAGCCCTGAAACTCCTCCAGACTTTGTGCTTCCCAGTAAAATGCTGAGGTGCCTGCCTAAAGGTGAGGTGAAGTCTACCCATCTCATTGCAATTTCACAACCAGCTTCGCATGCCTGTCTTCTTTTGCAGCATGCTGCCTAAATGCTACCCGTAAGGGTTGTTCTTTTCAGCTTATCTACTTAATCTACTTATCTCCGAATCAAAACTTGAAACGCTTTGGCTTTTAAAGTCTCTTTTTTCTATCTCGAAACTGTCTCAGAGATAAGTCAGACGAAACAGACCAGATTTTCTAAACTATCTTGTGAAGCTTTCGAAGTTTAACTTTTAAACAAATAAAAAAGATAAGTAAATAAGATAAACTGAAGAGAACATAGCCTAATCTCCATGTTGCCTTTGAGTGCCAGACTGCAACCAAATGTGCAAATTTGGACGTGGTTATCACCATGTGAGATGCCACTTGCGCTGATCTTGATCAATGTGGAAAGGGACAGCCAACCTGGACAGAGGAGGCAATCGGAGAGGAGGAACACATGGAAAATATGGAGCTGGAAAGTGGAACGGAGATGAGATGTGAAAGGACGGACAACGAGATGGGCAGGGCAGGTAGGTTTTATGCTGCGTGCGAGCAAAAGAGCGAGGAAAAACCCGAAAGGATTCCCATCTCCCAGGTACGAACAGCTTGCTTCGGTGAGTTGGAGTGTGCAGAAGTGGTCCGGATCCTGCCTCCTGCCGGTGCCGGTTTGGGATTTTCTATGTTGTTTTCGGTTTCTAAACCGAAGCTTCCATGGGAACTTTGCCTAAAAGTCGGGTGATACTTGGTGTTCCTGCATGGTCAGCATTGGGGATGGGGGGAGCAAAATCAGATAGGAAACTTCTTATAGATAACTCTAGTTAGAACTGAGGCAGTCTGAGCAGATCGCCGTCTGGAGTTTTGGACAAAAGGGATTCAAGCTAAATTCATGGTCTGATCTCCTCGTCAAATCAGACGCGAGTCACGTTTAAAACACGTTCGCAGTTCTAACTTGTGAATTATGCCAAAAAAGTTCACACACTTCTGAAAATCATGAGTGGACTAAAAACCAAAGCCTAAGGGGTGTTTAACAGGGCTCCAGCTCTAACTTTTCTGCTCTACTCTACAACTTCACTGTGAAGCAGAACCACTATGAAGCAGATCCACAACTCCGTGGAGCACTCTTCAAGCTGATCTACACAAATGAACTGCCAGGGAATCCAAAGTTACGTGAAGTTAGGACGTTTGGCACTATTCCGCGGCGGAGTTAAGAGTTGGTGCTTTGCCAAACATCCCTAAGTGGGTCTTCTCTTGCTTACCTGTGCCAAAATCGATACCTTACCATCTGCTAGTCCTCCTACACGTTAAATGCACCGAATGGTACACGTTGTGACTTGTGAAAAGCGTTGGATTAAAATCGTGCGGTCTGGATAAAAAACTGTGAGAAATTAGAAGCCCTCGACATTTTTTAACGCAAAGGAAAGTAGCTCTGTCATTCCATTCAAAAAGGAAAGAATTGTACAATATACACCGAGAGAGAGAGAGGAGAAAACAGGGAGAGAGAGGAGGAAAGAGGGAGAACAGCGAGAGAGAGAGAGAGAGAGAGAGAGAGAGAGAGAGAGAGGAGGCATAGGACTCTACCAAGCGGCAGGTCTCAACAAACAATACCAGGCAACACGACCAAAGGCCTAGCACTCAAACCTTGTCGATCGCCACCACCAGCGACAACACCACCGAACTTGTGACCAGGAAGCCAACCACCACCGCCACACGGGATGCTTGGCTGAAACGCCAACAACCACCACTATTGACTCCTTTACGAGGCACACAATGTTCGCCCTAGCCGTCAACTGCCACCACTGCACGCGATGCTCGACCAAGACGTTAGAAGGACGTCAGCCATCACCATCGTGCAGGATGCTTGGCCTAGATATCAGCCTCCACCACCGAACGGGATGCTCAACCTAGGCACCAACCACACCGTGTCACCTTTGTGTGGGATGCTTCGCCAATAGCATCTGCTGTTGCTGCACGGGATGCTTGGCCAACTGTGTCGCCACCGCCATGTGGGATGCTCAAACAACTGTGTCACTATCACTATGCGGGATGTAGGGCCAAGACAGGCACCACAGCCACATGGGATGCTTGGTCTATCATCGGACGCTATCTTGATGGTGAGCCATCGTGGCACCGTCTAACACCCTGCTTGGCATCCCACATCCTTGCCGACACCAAGCCACAGCGCTTCAACAACAGTTGCTTTCTCGACTGCCAGGCACCGTTCAACGCAATGTTGGGCTGTCGGGCCCAGGTCACCTTCCTTTTCAGTGTCCCAGCGTCCATGCTAGCTCCGCGTCATATCTGTCGCATCTTTAGGCAAACCGCCACCACTGGGCCCTGGCTCACCAGCCAAGGCCTCTCCTCTGCCTCCTTCTACGGTCACCGATGAGAGGCAATGACGTAGAGGAAGAGTGCATGGGAGGTGGCATCTGTCCTCCATACTGGCTCGACACAGGGACATGCTGAGGGATCTGGCCATGATCCTCCTCACCGGTATGACGCCGAGACGCGTCGAGGGCGGCTTTGGTCGAGGTGCCGAAACTGGCCACAAAGAGCCACCACACCCCTGGAGAGACAACGTCATAGAGGAGAGAAGGCTGAGGGAGAAGGCTTCTGTCCTCCTCACTGGTTTGATGCAGGGATGCGTCGAGGGCAAATCTAGCAGACACGCTAGATCTGGCCGCCAAAAGCCACAATGTCGTCGGAGAGGCAACGTCATAAAGGAGAGGAGGCCGAGAGAGCCGAATCCTATCCTCCACGCCGACTTGACGATGGGATGCACTGAGGGCTTTGGTTGGGGTCCTCCTAGCTAGCTCTAAAAGGATCCTAGAGCCTAGAGGGAGGGTGAATAGACCAATTTTAATTTTTATGGTTTTTCTTAAATTAATTGAACAAGATTAAAACTAGGCTACAACAAGAACTAACACATGAACCCGCAAGGCAATATAAAACTAGAAAATACAAAATTCAGTGCGGAAATTTAAAAGAGTAGAAGGGAGAAATGCTCATGAAGTTTTTCCCAAGGCATTGGAAGGTTGCGTCTTCCACTAGCCCTCGTTGGAGCATTCCCTCCTCTAGAGTGTCGCTCTGACTCAAGTAAGTCAATTTGCTCAAGCCATCCACTCGTGGTGGTTCTTCATCGCTCCAGTGAGATGAACCCCAAACCTTGTACATCCCCGGTGGCCTTCCACAATCTCCGCCTTGAAATATTGCACCGATACCGCATCCTAACCGTTTAGGAGTCACTAACCTCCAAGAGTAATAAAAGAGAGAAGAATCGATCACTCCAGATCAATATTCACCTTGATGCACACTCTTGGAAGAAATTAAAATTTCTAGGGTTTAGGGCCTAAAGAACACCTGTCAGCTCACCCACTACCTAAAACCCTAGGGACTCTAGAAATTTGCAAATAAGAGTCTTAACCTAAAATTACACTACAAGAGAGCTTTAAATAGTCGGAGCTGCGAACTAGCTGTTGTGACTAGCCGAATCGGTCAGGGTGGCCCGAACCACGCCGGTCCGGTGGTACAACCTCTTCACAGTCGGACCGGCTCGGTCCGACGACACACATAGCAGCGCCACACTGCCTTATGCAACCGGACCAGCCTCTATAGCTGGACCGCGTTGGTCCGGTGGCATAGGGGAGGTCCAGCAGCAGGAGCTCCGCGAGACCTTCTAGACCAAGGTTCCGGTCATGGTCGGCCTACCCGGAGCACCAAGTTCTGACGACATAGACTACCCGGGCACCTCTAGGAACTCACTCAACTAAGGTCCGAGTGGAGGTCCCGTTGGGCCGAACCGCCGAGGTCCAGTGACACAGACTATCTATTGACCTCACCACACTACCTCTCACAAAAGCTTGATGAAAAACTAGGTTAAGAGTGTGCAACTAGGTGAAGAAATATATGAGGTGATTAAAATCTATCGATCCGCTCTTAATAGTACGTCAAACAAAAATAAAAACCCTATGTCTAGTTATGATTCATCTTGACGCCAGAGCCATGGAACATGGGTATTCATCCTTCGCGCATGATGTTGTTCCATTAAATTCTTCGGGGTTCATAGAAGACCATGAATTACCCCATTCTTGATTGCTTCTATCATCACCACTAAAACCACACTATAATTGACAATCCTTGAATTAGGGAGCCTAGATGCTTACAGGCTCGACGATGGGATGTGTCGAGGCAGATCTGGCCACCACGGCGCCGAAAAGGAAGCGCTGTTGAGGGGAGGAGGCCGAGGGGGAGGCAGTCATCCTTTACCTCGCGGTCACAACACGGGGGCATGATGCAACGCCATTGACGAGGCAAGAAAGTAGCAAGGGGGGAGGAAAGAAGAAAGGAGAAGGGAGAAGTGAGGAAGTCGACGGAAGTAGGGGACGAAGGCCCGCCGTTGTCATCGCAATGGCGACGAGGAGGGGCACCTGCGCACGTGGGAGGGGGGAGCTGGCGGGTCGAAGGTCAGTTGGTGTGTTGTGTTTCAGAAGCCCTCCATATATGACATTAAACTCACTGGCTTGGTAAGACGAGAGGAACAACACCTCTCCCTTCTTGTTGCCTAGACGTTTTTAACTGAAACTGTTTCCACCAACATGCTCTTCTGTTCCTAGAACCCATTTCTTAAAAGATTTAAAACCGCTTATGAAATCTCTTAAAAATAAATCAAACCAACCAGACCAACTTCTCACTTTTTGGATGTTCTCCAACACTGAAATCATCTTATTATTTAGGGTTAACTGCATACATGTCATTATCAAGATGCAGTGCTGTAGATATGACATTATAAAGTGAGATACCTTAGATGTCATTATAAAGTGAAATTCCTCAAAAAAAAAAGCTATTTTGGACTTTTCTAGCACTCTGCCCTATTCAAATTTATGGAAAAATGCCTCTCCCCTATCTTCCTCCTTTACCTCTTATCCCTCAAGTCCGACAACATCCTCCTCCTTCTATCTCTCTTTCTCCATCCGTCGTGGCCTCCCCCTCTCTCACTCTTGCCTCCGCACCTTGCCAACTCCCTCCTCTCTCTTCTTTCCGAACTGAGCTGCCTCTGCTCCGCCGACCTCGTCGCCACGTGCTCGCCACGCCGCCGTCACTGCTACTTGCAACGGCGCCGCCGTCGCCATCCTCTGCTCAGCTTGATGCAGCCACCGCCACTTGCTCCCGACGCTGCCACCCCCTACTCTGATGACACCGCCATCCCCTGCCGGGCCAGATGTTGTTGCCCCTTGCTTCGACGATGCTGGATGCGCCACCCCCTGCTCCGGCAACGCTGTTGTCCCTTCCTCGACCTGACGTCGCTACCCCTACCCTGGCAACACTGTCGTCTCCTGCTGCTGACGCACTTGGATGGGCCTCGCCATTATGTCGCCATCGCAAGTTCGCGCAGAGAAGTGCCAGCAGGAGAAAAAGGGATAAAGGGAGGAGAAGGAGGAAGAAGGAGGAGGAGGAAGGAGAAGAAAATGACATTTTGGTCAAATAAGATTGAAAAGGCTTTGTACTGACATGTCTGTGACAATTCACACTTTATAATGGCATCTAAAGTATTCTTTCATTTTATAATGATATTTCTGCAATACTGCATCTTAATAATGGTATGGATACAATTAACCCTATTATTTGCTTAAACTAAATTTTGACTGCTTTGAACACTGGTTTCGAAAAACCAAAACTGATAATCAAAGCCGGATTTAAGATTTTTCCATTTGTATCTTCGAAATTTTTGAGAAACTACGTTAAAAAACTTGAAGCTTTTAAAAAATAATTTAAACAAATAATTTGTCAACTTATTTCAGTCGAACAAAATTAGAAAATAATTTCACTTAACTTAACTAGAAGTCCCACACTCTATGGAAGAAGCTCGCCTAAGATCATCTTCAGCCATATGCCCCATCGTCCTAGCGAACAATGATGAGACATAACCTATTACTATTCACTATTCTCTCTCTTTATATGCACATTTAACTGTTCTATCATTGTTTACCTTTCTAACAGTGTGTTTTAGATACTATGAGACCCTCTGTTTAGAACAAATCACTGGAGATGGCCTGGTACATACCCCATCATAGTCGCGACTCGCGACTCGCGAGCCGCACGAACGCGCAGTCGGGCTCGTTTTCGCGTCGGAACTCGGAACACCACTCGGCGAAGCAAGCGAGGGAGCGATGAACCCGTACGTCCACACGACCACACGCCTACTCGCTCGCGGAGCCGAAGCGCGCAGGAAGGTGCGCGTCCAGGCCACAGCCAACCTGTCTCCCGCCTCCCCCCGGAGGAATCGCCACCGCACCACGCATCCCGCGCGCACACGTGACCCCCATCCACCGTTCCATCTCCCGCGTCCCCTTGGCCGCCGCACCTTCCCTGAAGCCCACAACTCCTCTCCCCCTCCCAAGGCTCCAAGAGCTCAGCTCCCAGTCCCCGCCTATTTATTTCCTCCCTCCCTCCTTCCCCACCCACCGGCTCCCCAATCCATCCATTGCTTCCATTGCTCTCGTCGTCTTCGCGGATCAAGAAGCCATCAAAGGTCAAGTCTTTGTGAATCGGTCGATGGCGGCGGAGCAGAGGCAGATGCAGGCGGCGGCGGTGGGGTTCGAGGACTACCTGCCGGTGATGGCGGAGCGGCTCGGGGAGGAGGGGCTGATGCAGGAACTGGCGAGCGGGTTCCGCCTGCTCATGGACCCGGCCGCCGGCCTCATCACCTTCGACAGCCTCCGCCGCAACGCGCCGCTGCTGGGGCTCGGCGGCATGTCCGACGAAGACCTCCGCGGGATGCTCGCCGAGGGGGACTTCGACGGCGACGGCGCGCTCAGCGAGATGGAGTTCTGCGTCCTCATGGTCCGGCTCAGCCCCGAGCTGATGGACGAGCCGCGCCGGTGGCTCGACGACGCCGTCGCCCAGGCCTCCCAGTTCCTCTTCACCAGCTAGAGGCCATCGATCCGTCGATCGATCGGGAGCTCCAGCTCCACATGGATAGGAATTAATCTTTGTTTCTTCTTCTTTTCCCCTTGTTCATAGCATCAGGATTCAGGAAGGAACTGCTGGTTGGTTGATGGATTCCATGTCTACTCATGTAGCACTCCCCCTCTCTTTCTCCCCATTTGTTCCTTCCAAGTGGAATCTAAAATTAATCAACAAGCTGCTTCTTTTATCCACCACACACACACACATTGTCTCTTCACTGCTACGCACACCCGAATCCTTTTCCTTTCTTGCAAGATCGTTACAAAGAACAGTGACTGACAAACATATGCAATCTTCCAATTCTCGCCCAATACGCCAAGATCAACCATTCAATCGATCAGAAAGACTGGGCATTCGACGACAAACGCGTGCAACTGAAAGTCTCCCGTTTCTCTTGACGCATAGACTAGAAGCATAAGCTAGTCAAGTACTCAAGTGTTAGCAGCCTGCCTGCTGGCTGCTAGCAGCCCTGCCTCTGGCAGCGGCGAGGTCAACAAGCGAATACCACTCAACGGCCACGGACGCGGACGTCTGCGACACGAGCGAGCGCTTCGGTAAGGCCGTTTACCCGGTCTGAATTCTGGGAGGCGCGGAAGGTCGCCGCCATGGCGGAGCCGGAGCTAGTCGGCCTCGCTTTCCTCCGCTTTGCCTCGTCTGACCCAACTGCGACGAGGCGTAGAGTAAGCTGGACGGGGAGCTTCCGAAAAGGTGGCCGGAAGCTTCAAAAGCGGCAAGCGCGAGGCAGGGGACAAAGCAGCAAGTGCGACGCTTCGACGCGGCAAAAGGAAGAAGGAATAATTCCATATTACACCCGTGACTTTGTAAAAAGTTTATTTTACGTCTTAAACTACAAAAGCAATTATTTAACATCTTTATCTATCAAAACCAAACTTATTTTACATCCTTGATGTCTTAAGAGGGTGGTTTTGGTGATGTGGTATATAGATTTGTTCACATTGTCTGCACACATGACTTAATTAGTGATCGTTGGACTCCAAAAATTATAGAAAAAATTTTCAAAAATACTTTGATGCATAAGGATCCTAGAAAAATATTTTTCAAAAATTCAGAAAGTTTAAAATCTTTAAATTTTATTTTTAAAAAGTTTGGTTGAATTAACTAAAACAAATTAATTTTGGATATTTAAACATTCTATTTTTCTAAAGTTGTTTCTCCCTGGCCCTTATGCACTAAAATATTTTTGATATTTTTCCTAGACTTTTGGAGTAAAAAATTACTACTAATTAGGCCACGTATTCAAGTGACTTGAACAAAACTGGATGCCACATCACCAAAACCATCCTCATAAACCATCGAGAGTATAAAATGACTCGGTTTTGATAGATAGAGGTGTTAAATAACCGATTTTGTAGTTTAGGATGTAGAATGGACTTTTTGAATAGTTGAGAGTGTAATATGGAGTTATTCTGCAAAAGAATATAGGGAAAGCTAGCTGATGTACATGTATTTCCAAGCAAAGAAAAATTGATATTGATAATTCTAAATCATATGGCTTTGCTCATGCGGCCATGTGGCTCACAATTCAGTGACACATTGAGTATTTTTTTTAGCAAAACCATGAATTTCTACGGTATTACAACACCGATTGCTCCTTTAGAGTACATCTGTTATTTGTTAGATTGTACTTCTTGATCCATGTGTCATTCCTCCTCTCTCATTCTGTTTTCAAACAAGCTTTCATTCCGTTAAATTGTTGAATGTAGTCATAGTACTACTCTTTCTTCCTCTATCCACTCCACTCCAACCATGGCACCTCTCTGTCAGTCAAGGCACGACCCCATCAGCCTCGCCTTTGATCACGGCGCCCTCACTCCCTAACCCCTAGAGCGTCATCGAAGCAGCACCCATGACCATCGAGTTGTACCACCACGGCTCTGGTTGTCAAGGGTGAGGGAGGGTGGCAGGGAGGCACCATGGTAAGAATGGAGTGAGGAAGAGGGATTTTATTTGACAGTTAAGATAATGGAGGGACTTTTTCTTTGCAAAATAGCATGAGAGAAAAAAGTGCACACACAGATCTCAACGCTCCTAGCGTATAGGAAGATACATGTTGTAGCGGTCGGCAATCCGTTCCCAAGACACATGACATGGTTCACCGCCATGGGCGAATCTCAGCCGTCAGATCAAGATGGGACTCCCCACCTCAAGTGCACAGTATCTTACCGTGACCGGACACACCTCGCGCGTTCGTTTTCAGTTCAACGGGATGTACCGCAGTTGTTGTTCCTTTTGTGCGCGGCCAGTCAAAAAACCGTTCACGTCATGGCACTGCTCATCTCACGCGCTCCCACTGCTCTATCCGGGGGGCGCCGGCGTGCCGTCGCCGTCGGCTCGAGTCGACTGCTGTGCCCGTCCAAGTATCCAAGTTCGCCAGGAGCTCGCGAGCTTCGCAGCGAATTTCCCCGTTGACCTCCGCTGGCTTCTGCGGTTTTTGGTGCGCCGACGAGGCAAGATCGGACGCGCCGGCGGTTGGTTGGTTTGGCACTTTATTTTTGGTCCGACGCCGACGGAGACTCGGGGATCAAATCAGGGAGGTGCCACGAACCGGGAGATTCGTTTCGAAGTCGACGACGATGAGTGCCCGGTGCGATGAACGTTACGCACGGGCGATTGGACGCTGCTCTTGGTAGCCCCGGCCCGCGGCTAATCAATCCGGGTTAGTGACCAGTCAGATCCTACACATGATTGATTACTCGCCCAAAAAATAAAGAGAGAGAGAGAAAAAGTGCCTAACGAAGGTACACGTGATTCTTGTAAATAACTCTCTTTATATACAGAAAATCCGATTCATATCTCCTCAAAAGATCAAAATTTTAGAATATGTCATTCCATCTCATTGACAGTGGAACATTTTATGTCCATAACAGTGGGATAGAGTGGTATATTTCGAAAATTTTGATGTTTTGATGGTATAGAATAAATTATTTATTTTTTAATACATAGCAGTGGACATCTTGCCCACTGATTGTTCTTCGCGATTTTTTCTTGGGAATTGGACTGTTCAGTACGTACATGAGATTCTTGGTATGCAATCGGTATCCTCTGCCTTTGGTTCAAAAGGCAGAGGATAAACAGTAACCGTGCATTTTGGCATGCGAAAACACTGTTCATTGCTACAGTACCTAATGAACAGTACTCGAAAACACTATGTAGCGTTACACTATCTGATGAACAAGATTCATCGATCTTGTTGCTACTGATATTCTCTGCCTTTTACCTTCTCTTTCTGATGCTCTGCCTTTTTGCCTTCAGCACAGTGCAAAGGCAGAGGATACCGATCGGTATGCTTGATGGATTGGCATCTCTAGCACAACCTCTAAAATCGGGTCTCTATACGGCTCTGTTTCTTTCAGCGGTTTCTGGCGGTTGGCGGTTTTACTGTAGCAAATTTATAAGTCTTTTAAAAAAAAAG
This sequence comes from Olyra latifolia, assembly GCA_036346145.1. NCBI lineage: Eukaryota > Viridiplantae > Streptophyta > Magnoliopsida > Poales > Poaceae > Olyra > Olyra latifolia. The sequence goes on along the minus strand of CM070528.1, from coordinate 4,024,008 downwards.
TATAATGAGTCTAAAAAAAATTTAAAATTTTCAAATTTACTGTAGCAAACCGCCGACCGCCGCCAACCTCCAAAAGAAAAGGTGTCTACATTTTCTCTAAATTACTATTCATTCTCTATATTTATATCTTCTCCAGCAGAGCCTCTATCCAAAAAAACTATAGAGTTTGATATAGAGAGTCTTTAAATTTAGAGGCTGGGAGGCAGAGACTCTAAATTTAGAAGCCGAGATAGATACTCTGCTGGAGAACGAGAGACTCTAAATATAGAGAAAATTCTGTTTTAGAGGCTCTCCTGGATATGCTCTTAGAGCATCTCTACCAGACACTCTATAACACTGTTTATTTGACTTTTTAGGGAAAGAGTAGCTGCTCGAGGAAAGAAATCTTTTAGAGTGTAGTGTAAAGTGTGAAGGAATTTTAGATAATGGATAGAGTGTGTAGGGAATAGTGTTATAGAGTAGAAGTTTGAAATGGCTACTGGAGTTGCTCTTATTTTACTATTCACTCATTATTTACCTCCTATTCACAATCCTATTTTACTGTTCATCTTTGCAATGCTGGTTCTATTTTTCCAATCCATACATATCTTTCTTATATTTTATTCTCAACCCTATTTTCATTATTTATAACCTTATTTCTACAGTAATATGGATAGCTATAGTAAATGTATAGGGATGGCCCTATTTTTTGGCCTCATCACCGTAGAAATAGGGTCATGAATAGTAAAAATAGAATTGAGAGTAAATATATGAGAGAGAGATAAAATAGGGTTATCGTCATGTTGGAAATAAAATAGAGCCAAGATAGGCTAGCACTAGGTATGGCCTTAGGGTATGTACAGTGATGCTTACGCATAAGTGAGAGAGAGTATGCCACATCACTAAATATCTATATTAAAAATCTCTATTCTAATGCAAAGAAGCTTACATAGGTTTTTAAATGTTTTAACCTTCTCTAAGCACCTGGCTAAGCATAGGTGCACCTCTCTAAATGCATGCCCATCCTATAAGGCAAAAAATTATTTTTTTTCCATACATCTTTCTAAGCACCATACATTATACATAGCCCTATCAACGAGGGGTTCATAGAACCAAGGCTTTCACAGTTTTCAGGCTGGTAAAATCGAATCAAATTCAAAAGTTTGGAATTTAAAATCAACTTAACCGAGCGGTTAAATTAAACAGAAACATTTCTCCATCTAAAAAAGCGAACGGTTATCATTCCACGAGTGAATTCCAAAAAAAAAAAAGACAATTTTCGTTCTCTAATAAAAAAAGAAAAAACGAATTTTTTTCAGCGGTTTTTGATTAAAACCTCTACCAGACGTGTTCTGGTTTCAGTTTTCGAGGGCAAAACGAAATTTCAAATTAGTACCAACCTACACTACACGAAGAAATCTCAGACTCTTGGCGCATCCCAACAAATCCTACAAAATACTATTTATTTAATATTTTATAGATAGAGGAGCTGTTGGAGGAATAATGTTTTAGAGTATGTAGTGTATAGTGCGAAGAAAATTTAAAAGATGCAGAGAATCTTTTTAAAAATACGGGAAATAGAGTTGCAAAGGATAGCATTGCATAGGACCCGCGGCCTGCGTTCCCCTGTCTGCTCGCGTGCCCGTTTCTCTAGCTGCTGCTGCGCCTAGGATTCTCAGCACGCTGGTCTCCCTGCCGGCCGCGGCGAGGCAGCGGCGGAGCCGCCGCGGCGGGGCGCACGCGGCGGCATCCGCTCTCACGAGACCGCGCGATTCCGTGTACGCCGAGGAGGGTCACGGCCAGAACAAACTCTGCTGGTCAATTCACGTTCGCACGCTAGTATCCTGAGCTCTCGATCTCCCTGTCCGCGCTGTGATCCATGGGATGCACACGTGAGCCTCGGCTTGTCTCAGGGAAAGATTATTGATTCCTTCTTTTTATATATATATATATGACGTATTTTAATTTAAAAAAGTTTTTTAAAGATACTTTAATCGTTAAAATCATCTTATTATATATTCTTAACTTATATAAAAAAATATTGTATAAAAAACAATTTGAAATACAGATGTATTGATAGTCTTTTGTACACTAAAGATGTATATAATTTGATTAATCGTGGTTAAAGTTTACAAAGTTTAACCTTTTAAAATCAAAATACTTCGTATAAAAATAAAAAGAGGGAAAGTATTAACAGTTTTAGCTTGCTGCAAATCGGGCATGCATGCAGTGGGTGGGTCAGATTGGAATCAGACACTAATCAGTAATCAGACATGTGGTTGAGGTGAGCTGTGTAGTACCGCGCAGAGGCACAGCTGTGCGTGTGCAGCTGGTGCATTGTTAATCTACTTGCGAGCTCTGGATGCGCGCTACCTTCTCGGATTCTTCTCATCAACGTGCTTCCATGGCCACTGTTTTTTTGATTAACCAGTGGCGCCCCGTGTCATGAGCTCTCTATGGGACAGCATAGCATGGATGCAGACATGTCACAGCTAGCTAATTTCAGCAGTAGCACTAGTAATCTAGTATCAAATTGTGGAACGCAGAAAACAAAATATGGTGTGCCATGAGTCATGAGTCCTGCGGCGCCTCCACCGGTTAGGAACTGGTGACAAGCACAGTGTTTGCAGCCTTGGTGTCTCCTGATTAGCGGCAGTGGCTGTTGCACAGCTTCCGTTATTGCTCCCAGGGTACTTACTACTATTATTGCGCACATACCAGCGAGTGAGCAAGTAGCAGAGCAATGTGCTTCGCTTCGAGATTAGCAAGGTCCATACTAATTATAAAGTATGTTCTTATCCTCAAGATCGATCATCTGATGCTCAATGCTAATTAAAGTTTGTTGTTATCCTCAAGATCGATCAGCTGATGCTCAATGCTACAGAATTAATCGAGAGAGAACGCCTCCTGCCTCTTGAGACAAACTGTGCAAGGTTGCTCGAGCTTGGCCCGGCTCCGAAAAGGCGAGGAAATTTAACGGAAGGACCGAAACGTAACGCCCGGCAGCCGGCAGCTTCCCTTGGTGTTTGCATCGTCGCACGTAGCGCCGCAAGCTGTAAACTCACCGCGCCGCAAAGTTGCAACTTTGCTAATGGGATGAACTTGCCCATGCCGGTCGGGTTCCGGCTTCCTCGCTGCGGCTCTACGCAAAGCCTTACCTAGAAGACCATCGCCATTTATAATGCAAACCATATCATCTATTTATAATAAGCAGGGTATTCCGTGTATTTACGCAGCTGGATTTATGTGAAATTTGTGTAAAGATTCATACTCGTATTGATTATGGTAAGCTGTAATACAGTCGAGCTTGATCTTATTATTGGTTTTTATATTTTTTAAAAAATATGTAGTTTTTTAATATAGTTGATATACACCTTTTCTAATCTTGTAGTAGTTGCTACGGACTTGTTTTCTATTATTTTTATTGTAAATTTAATTTATTTTTTATTATAATTGATATGGACTCTTTTTCTAATATTGTAGTTGATATATACTCTTTTTCTATTATTTTGTATTTCGAATTTAAATTGCTTCTATTTTATTATTGTTGTGGATATGGATTCTTTATTTTAATCTTTGTCGTTATATTCTGATCCTACTATAATTAATGGTGTAGATTTTATCTTTTTAAAAAAATTTATGTGGGAATTTTCCTGATTAGGAAGCGCCTGCTCGGTGAGTTTCTAGTTCATGTACACGACGGAGGATATCTCCAGCGCGTACTTCATAGGGAAGACGATCTTCTCGAAGATGTCGCGTGCTGGCGTTGATGAGCATCTGCCCCACCAGGGCGTTGATGTTCATCTCACGTTAGTGCGGGCTCATCAGCTTGTGCATAGGGTGCACCACGCTGAGCTACCGATTCGTCACGATCACGAACAGCTATATCACTGCTTGCGTGTTCAGCTTGGAAGAGCACTCGAAAGATTAGTTCTTTCCTATCAAAGACGCTGCCTGTATAAGTGTATATTAGTATGAGATACAAACGTTAGTTTTCTAGGCCGTTGTATGATTTAGATGCCTTATCTCAAATATGAATATATTTGGTTGTCATACTATACGATCTAATTCTAGTTTCCATACGATCCTTGTATTGTCCATATCCACTCTTGTTAGATCTACGTCGTTATAATCTGGTCCAACTATAATCGATGATATAGATCTTAATGTGAGAGTTTCTAGTATCATTTGATTAATGTGGAAATTTCTAGTATTTTCGGATTAACGTGACTCCGTTGGCATCTGCTTTATATATAAACAGATAGATAGATGATACAAGGATAATAACGACAACCTGTTCCTCATATTATCTTCTATACATTTTGCGTAGCCAACATGATCAACTATTCTATCCACGTCGTCTTAATTATCTGTGCCATCCATTCCTCTCGCCAGCGACATCCCACCACTCACCCAATAGTTTTTGCAAAAAACCCTTCGATATTCTATGAATCAACCCGCACTCCTCGCTCGAGAGGGCTAGATTTTGCGTCCCCTCTTCCTTCGCCACCAAACCGGCCGCTTGCTCCTGCCCTCCGCCTCACCCCTACCGCCGCTATTGGTCCGTCTTTCCTTGCACCATGCCTAGTGCTGCATCGTTCCTCCTCCTCCGATTCCGGCCCGACCCTCCACCTCCCTCCACCTCCCTCCGCGTCACCGCTGCCCTTCGCATCCTCGGCCGACCCTCCGCCTCCTCCACCGCATGGCCACCCTCTGCATCCCCTCCTGACCCTCCGCCTTCCCCTGCCGTCTTCATCTATCCGGCCTCCACATCGTTCGTTCAAGACTTCCTCTGCTGTTTCACTCGCCGTCATGCCGCGGCATCGGTTCCGGCCCAGATCCACGCGGCTCCTCGCCGGATCCGGCCTCTAGAGCCATGGCCGTGCTGGACCTAGCTAGCCACGCGTGGCCCTTTCCTCCCTCGTCACCTCTGCTCCCTTCGCCACCCTCCTCCTCCCTCAGCACCTCTGCTCTCTTCCCCGCCCCCTTGTTGTTGTCCTAAATCTCACACCCATAGCGTTGCTGTTTCGCCGGAGCCGTTGTCCTCTACTAGATACTACCTGCCCCACGCAACCCAATTCTCTGGCCATTGTCGCCTATGCTGATATGATCCTACTTAACTGTTATTGAAGAGGTGCACCGGTTGAAGCCTAACATTACCAATTTGATGAAACATTTTCTTTGACTGGTCTGGATGGATGCTAAAATTGCATTACAATAGAAAACTTGTATTCTCATGCTTCGGTTCATTGTTCGAGGTAGAAAAAAATTTATATATGTTGCAAGGTTTCTCGACCATATGGTTCTTTTACCATTTCAATTTTCTTTTGGAGAAATTACTTTCACAGTGTGATATAAGCCCCACAACAACTAGAAAGTGCTAACGAGCAAATTTTTTAGAATTGATGAGACTTTATGGGATGAGTTTTATAGACATAGTAAGAGACAACACGCCATGGGCGCGTTTACAATTTCTAGTAGCGAAACGACACGCGTGGCAGGAAGTGAAAAGGGGGCGCGCATATGGGTGGAAAAAAAATTCACACCTTAAAAAACCCACTACACGCTCGTGGGCCTCGTAACCCTAGCACTGCGAGCGTCGCTCACCCTGCCCAGCGTCGTGCCGCTCTGCTCGCTGCCTCCCCAGCGCCGCCGTCCTGATGCCTCAACCACTACCACCGTGCTGATCGCCGTTCCTTCCCACCACCGTCGTGTTCCTAGGCGCCCCAGCCACCACCACGGCCAGTTCTCCTCTCCTTTCCTTGACACTCAACGCCGTCGTCGTCATCCTCTCCGGCCGCCCCTCCCACAGTCCTAGGTATGTGCACCCCTCACTCGTCCTCTACGATCGGCGCCCCCTCCAGTCCAAGCGATTTGTGCCCCTCACTTCTCATCCCCGGTCGGCTACTCATCCCTGATTTGCGCCCCCTCCTGCAGCCCTAGGAGGAGAGGACCAAGTCCTCTCCTAGAGGTGGCGGCGGCAGCTGCGAGCTTAGTGCAAGCACGCGTGCACGACGTCCTCGCCAACCGCAACAGAACCAGAGCCCCGGTGCGTGCCCGCCCCGCCCTGGATGCCAGGTGGGACGGGGATGGAGCAAGTTTTGTCTGATCTACAGGCGTTGAATGTCGGGACCCGCCAAACGGTCGGGCCCTTCATGCATTACTGCATTTAGTCCTGGATCAGTAACTAGTACACACAGATTTCAGAGCTTTGGATCATTGCCGTTACAAGTTCGAATAATAATTACATCAGAGTACGCTAATTGGCACGAAGGCCTTAAAACAGCGGAAATCTAGTATGTAGTGGAAGTCTTAACAGTCTTCCATAACTCCAAATGGAAGAGGCAACATACAACAATCCAACCCGCAGGCAAGCTGCAGTAGCGTCCTAGGCGTTGGTATAGTCACCGTCTTCAAGTTCTCCACTTTGTAATCTTGACCTGCTCATTGAATGAACAGCCCCGCGTAACAAGCGGGGTTAGCATTTGACTGCTAGCAAGTCCTTCCTAGGAAGGGCCAGGTTTAGGTTTACCTTAATAAAGCTGATGGTTAATTTGCATAAAAGCATTTTACCTAGAATTATAACAGCATTTAAGAAACATATATAAATAAGTATAAATTCTCCTTATCAACAATCATATCTTAAACTCTCTATTCTCAGATCTCAAGTTCTCAATCTCATAATTCTCAGCTCATAATCTCATTCCTCAATTCTCAAATCTCAGTTCTCAAATCTCAAATCTCAATTCTCATATAACAATCTCATGATTCTCATCTAGCAACGGCACACACGCCGAAATAACCTTACCCATGTCATATTAAGAATGGTGATGCTACGTTGCGAAAGACCGCTGAGACGCTCTTTAACCGGGAGCTCGGCCATTTAAATGGGTTTACTCTGCAGAGGTTGTGCGCTTTACCCAAGAAGATACGATATCCTCCCGTCGAAGGATATTATAACAAAACCCTCCGAAAATTAATCTCGGGCTTAAAACACGGTCGTCTGGCCCACACAGTACCCAGAGAAATGCTTCAGCACAAGTCCCTGGCGAAACCCCGGTGATGTTTCTCAATTCTCATATCTCAATTCTCAACTCTGTACTTCTCAATACATCCACCGTGCAAGGACAGTGAATAATCCCGACATTTCTTTTCTTTTAGATTAGACCCGTCCCATACCGGGCTTGCGGTCGCACGGGTTTATCTCAGGTAAGTGTGTCATAATCATCGGTCCTTAGTCTCGGAGCGGCAACCAACCACAAACCAGATACTCATGCTCACATGCACCCACCTTACAATCCATCCGCTCCCGATTCCCATTTATTAGTTGGTCAAGTTTTAATTAATGGTGAATCGCCAAATCCCACCATAACCCAATATATCAACTCTATTATCACATGTGTATTGTGTAGGATCAGATCCTCGATAACCTATCTGAGCATTGCTAAGCAACTAATATTTAAAAACGGTGGTTATATGTACCATAAATTATCTAGGGTCAAGGGTGATAGATGGATGCATATACCGGACAGATATATGCACTAGGCAGCACTATACGACCATACGGTATTTTTATCCATATAGCAATTTCGGATAAAGCTACAAAATTAGGATTCTAGTGGAAAGACTTGCCTTCGGGGTAGTCGGACTCCTGCGGTGCGTCGGCGGCGTCAAGGAAATCCCCTTCGGCGTCCGAACATTCTATCGCACGCAAAACAAGAAAAAGCAACCAATAAATAACATGCATAATAAAATAATTTTTAGAAATTATACAAAAATTACAGAAGATAGACCTGAATTTTATGAATTTTTAGAATCTTGAATTGCCGGATTCGGAGATCGGATGAAACCGGCGCAGAGGATTGAAGTTTGAAGTTACTGGAAATTCTAGAAAATAAGAAAGAGCACTGTAGCTCGGGGGCCCACTGGTCAGAACCCAATCTGGCTGTGTCACTGGATAAGAACACGGTGAGGTTGGCTTTGTGAGAGAGAAACAAAAGAGAGAGAGAGAAAGAATGAGAAAGGAAGAGGAGGAAGAAGAAAGGGAGAAGAGGGAGGAGAGGGGCGGCCGGGGAGGAGGTTGGCCGGCGGCGGCGGCTGGAGCTCCGGCGAGGTCGGGGTCTCCGGCGAGGTCGGCCGGCGGTGGCGTCAACGCGCGGGGCGGCTGCAGCTTGGTGGTGGTGAGCTGCTAGGTCGGCAACAAGGCAAGCCGGACGGCGAGGCGAGCAGGGGCGGCTGGCTGCGGCGCCTGGGGGAAGGAACTGGGGGCGGCGGCTTCGGCGAGGGCCGGTGGCCGGGTGTGCTGGGGCGGCTGGCTGGAGGTGGACAGCGGTGCAAGGCGACGGGTCCAGTGTCGGCATGGCGACGCGAGCGCAGGGAGGAGCAAGGCGGCGCGGCCTTGGGCGGCGAGGCGGCTACTGGGCGGCGCGGCGCAAGGGACAGGGGCTGGGGCGGCCGAGCAGGGAGGAGGAGCTGGGCGGCGGGACTGCGCGGGGGAGGATGCGGCGCGGCTCCGGCGAGGTAGGGCTGGCCCGTGGCGAGGTTGGCTCGGGTCGGTGGCGCGAGTTGGGTAGCGAGGTGGAGCTCCACGGCGGCAGCAAAACAGAGAAGCAGAGCGGCGTCAAGGCGGCGGCTGCAGGGAAGAGCTAGGCAAGGCGGCGGCCGGCTGGGTGGTGTGTCCAACGAGGGCAGTGCACGGCGCGTGCAAGGCGAGGGCAGTGCGCGGCTACCTCGGTGACGACGAACTCCAACAGCAAAGAAGCGACAGCGACGGCGACAAGCTTCCTTCTGTGTTGACAGCAAAGGCTATTGGGATTTGGGTTGCTGTGTTGTCGAGTTGGAGCTTGGGTTGCTTTGGCTACGGGGTTTTGCAGGTGCTCACAGGAACGATGGACTCCCGGACATGGCTCAAGGCAAATGGCCGTCGCCGGTACGCATGCCACGTCGGGCTGGGGTTCCATCATGATGCGGATGAGAACGAACGGAAAGAGGAAGCTCAATCACGAAGAATTATGACGAGAATAGGAACGGAAACAAAGATATAAGCGCAATCATGAATCAGATGAGATCGAAAGGAAATTAATCATGAAGAAGATAAGAACGGACGGAAAGGACGAAAGATAGAATTTTTCCTTGTATTTATTATTTTATGAAAAGGTGAAAATGTAAATATCTGAAATTTTAAATTAGGTTGTTTCTTTTTAATATACTAAATGGATGAGAACGGAAAGAAAGGAAGAAAAATATACTTTTTTCTTCTAATATCAATTTTAAGAAAGATTAAAATTTTAAATAAATGAAATTTTAGGTTTTTGGAAATAATTATTTCAAACAAGAAATTTCAAAGTTTTTGAAATCCCCGAATTATGAGTTTAATAAAACTCACGGTCCAGGTTTTATAAACATTTTTATTTTGCGAATCAAACTCAAACAAATTAATAAGTTTTATTTTTCCTTTGAGCAATCTTTTGCAATATTATTTTTTTGGAAAGTTTAAAATATTAAAAGGTAACATACTTATTTTCAAAATCTTAGTTTAAAATGCATTTTGAGAATTATGCAAATGCAATGATGCAAATGATTTTAGGGTTTTGAAAATAAGGATGTTACACTGAAGACGCTGTATGGGCTGCTTCACAAGGGCTAGGTTGCAGATGAAAGTGTAAGATTGGTCAGTATGTTGTGTAGATTATTTCCTAGTAGTTTCTTCAAATTTGCTGTGTTTGGAAGCATTAATTTAGTTTTTCTAGGATGAAGATTAGAGTGTAACTGAAAACAACGCCGGTAGTAATCACAATGATATGATGAACTCATGAACATGCTTCCATGTACAAATTTGGAATTGATCATGATTCCATGTACAAATTAAAAACATGAACATGCTTCCATGTACAAATTAAGAATTGATCATAATTCCATGTACAAATTTGCTTCCATGTACAAATTAGAAATTGATCATGATTCCATGTACAAATTAGGAATATAAACATGCTTCCATGTACAAATTAGGAATTGATCATGACATGTACAAATTAGGAATTGACAGGGAGAAAACATGGATGGCTACAGTTTGTAATCTTTCTTCTTCGATTGCAACACTAATTCTGTTGTAATCTCTGTTTCCATCTTTGTAGTTAGATGAGACATCAAGAGCCCTTTTGATGAGGATGCTAGATGATGCTACTCAGCAGGCTCTCCTGAGACAGGCAAAGGTAATTTCATTTCTTGCAATTGATAAGTACATCGCTAATGATTCACCTTCACCTCTAATGCTGATCAAAATAAAATCCACCTTTTTGCAGATGCTGTCCGAGCCCCTAATGTCCCCTACGCTGGAGAGGAAGCTCTCTGTCCAACCAGATCGCCTAACGCGTGACGCCATGCCACGCATAGGCATTAAGCCGCCGGCGTCACCCAGCCCCAGCCTCCTTGCCAGTGAGAGATCCCGCCGGCTTAAGCCGCAAAGCTCGGTGAGAAGTTGAGACGGCCACCGTGTCCTTGGCCATCGCCTTAGAGAAGACAAGCGTCTCCTTGGGCGTGTTGCCTCTAACCGCTTGTCAAGAACCGCAATGCCAGGGCACTACGCCGATCTGGAGCAGCGCCACGGCTCCTGCCGTTCGTCCAGATCCATAAAGCCGCAACACGACTTGGTGGACGATGGCACTCCTCGCGGAGAGCGATGGGACAGGCTGCGCCGGGGCTCCGGTTGTGGCGATCAGTCGTCGCTAGAGCGCAGCGGCCGCTTCGTATCACGCCGCGAACCGTCAACTCCAGGGCGACCGTGGCCGCATGGCCGCGCCATAGCCTGGCATGTTGGAGCGGAGGGCTCGTTGACACGTCGTTTTGGGAGGCTGGACTCTAGGTTGTTCACGAGCATCACGAAGTCGTGGCGTGGTTCCGAGCGAGCTGGCCGCGGCGCGGCTATGCGGAATCGGTCCTCGTCAAGCAACGGGACGGTCATGATACGGAGCCGCATCAAGCCGAACCGGGAGCTCATGGAGCACTGCATGCGTCGAGTTGATGAAGAAGCCGAAGGAGAGAGCCCACGGCGGCAGAGGAGGAAGGACGGTGCCGTTGCCACCAGTGTCAGCGTGGGCTAGTCAAGCCACCCGCGTCGAACGCTGGATCGGATCGACTCCTGGAGCACCTATAGCAGCAGCTCATCGGGTGTCGTTAGCTCGTTTCCCTCCACGAGCCACACGGCGTCGTCGACGTCGGCTGCTTTAGCTTCCTCCTCATCATCAGTGTCTCAGGGAAGCGATGTGCCGCTGGAGTATACATTTGAGGCCTCGAGCACATCGAGGAGCCGCCGCCGCTAGGAGCGCCAGGAGAGATGCAAGGCTGGTTGAGGAGGCTCAAGAACAAACTTGCCCTGGTGTTCCACCACCGCCATGACCACCACCACCACCACTTCAGGCGCGAGAGATCGGGCAGCCAAGACGGCCTGTGCAGGCGTGAGCGCCACACCCACCACCGCATGTCGCCGTGGAGGTACCTCGGTGGCATGTTCCACCGCTCAACGGGCCATGAGGGGAAAAAGAAGATGGCGAGCCAGATGGTGGCAAGCGTCCCGGTGAAGCGGTGTGGCGGTGGCGGTGGGGGGCAGGTGCACGCTGTTCGACGTGCTAGTGCAGCTCATGTGGGGCGCGCCGCGGTTGAGGGCGCCGGCTCTAGCCGGGATGCGGCGGACGGGCGTCCGCTAGTAGGGTGCAGGTCAAGAAGCTGCATTGGTGGCAAAGATTGAGACGATGGCACCGCTGGGCAGACGTGGGCGGTAGCAGCAGGACACATCGCCATTTAGGACAAGGGAAGAAGGCGATGTAATATCTTTTTTTTTCTTTTTTGATAGGAATATCTAGGTTCTTTGTAGTACTGTGCATGCATTCTTTGTAATATTTATGTTCTCATTTTGATAATCAGTTTGGGGTGAACCGTTGCATCATATATATGGTCAGGTGATTAATTGCAGCATTTTTTTTTCATATATGCTGTATTAAGAACATGATGCAAAATTATAAAAGAAGCAACTGATCAATTTCCCTGTAAGCAACAATTTCCCTATCTTTCTTGATCTCTGCATAGAGGCTAATCAAAGCATTTCTAGAAACCTTACTCTGTACAAGTGGCTGTTTTGCTTTGATTCAGGGACTATGCACAAATCTGTGGGTTAAAAGTAATTGCTCGATGATGATTTGTGTAGTGAGAATGGCTGTGACACTTCTGTGAACATGAGAATGCTATTAGTTGAGTAGATTCAATTTAATCATATCTATACTCAATGATGTGTCCTACTGCTGGGTATGTTTATTTTCAGCACATTAATATTGTCAATCATGTAACTATGCCTTTTTGATGGTAATTTCACCATTTGAGCAATGTGCTCTTCCTTATGTTTTTCACTGCTGATTGACTAAATATTAATGTTGAGATGAGCTGAAACTTGAAACAAGTACATCATTGAGATATAATCCTTGTTTAGATTGAATGGTCTATCATCTATTTAGCATTTGATAATTCATGAAAGTTGTCATAGCCTATTCAGTGATCATTTGATTTACTTGGTGTCGTTTGAAGGCTCCTTGGAACAATGCGACACTTAAATTCTGAGAGCAATATTTATTCATAAAACTGAGCAAAGTCGTTGTTTTGTGTCATAAATATTCGCCATGTCTAATCCTGCTGGAACTAAGCTAACTTACTATTCTTTATGCATCTATTAATGCAGATTGCCATATATGCGTGTATATATATATATATATATATATATATATATATATATATATATATATATATATATATATATATATATATATATATATATATATATATATATATATTTTATTTGATCTCGATCATAATTTGGTAAAGATCATGAGTTACATTCAAAATATTGTAGATTGTCATGCTTATATCCCTGATTTTGTGATTTTTATTGTTGCTGTACAGATCTAAATAGAACTCATATTTAGGGCTATTTTTATGGCAACATCTTTTCAATTCAGTCATTTACATTTGGAATTATATTGTTTATCATCTTGCTTAAACTGCAATACTTACGATAGTTAGTACTCTTGTGTGTTTTTTTTTTAAAAAAGCTCTACATCTTAAGTATTCTGAAGTAACTTCCAATTCATGATGACATGGCGACATTTATTCTTCTACCGTGACCTAGGTTCTGTCTAGTATAGGTAGTTATAAAAAAATATATGAACCACAAAAATGCCAAAATAATGTTCTGCACTTTGATAGTATTGTGCCCTTTACTCATTTGTGCCCTTTTTTGATTATCAACTATAATGTCATGTTTATATATGTCTCTCTTGTCTCTTCATATGCTCATGTTTGTATATGTCTCCTGTTGCCTATGAAGACCGGAGACTAGTGTTATTAACTTGCTGAGTTCTATTCTCGCTCTTGTTAACTTTGGTTTTTACATGGGATGGATGTAGCACTTAGATGTCAGAAAATGACAAAATCACTTCATTATCGATTTATTTAATTAGGTTAATATGGTCTCGAGACATGGTAAATTTAGACCTATTTAGTGAGGATTTAGATTAAGCAATCTTTTGATTATAGTTAGGGTGCCTATGTTTAATAACGGAACCATTTTATAATGAATAGTTTTCTCGCAAAGGTCCTTTTTATTGATTGCTTATTATTTGTTTTGGAGTTTTGACTTTTCAAAGTCAGATGCGAGTTATATCCATGTTTGGAGAACAGACGGATTCAGCAACGGCCCACGTTCCGTATGGTGACGCTTTGAGTTGGACAGGTCTGACCAACATTACAGATCAATTTTAACACTCCATTACGACTGAAAAGACTTAACAACATCTTTGCCAAACAGAAGCCAGAGTAACTGCCTAAATAGAATTGGTGTTCCTTAGCTGCACAACCACATTTACAAACCTTAAAATTGGATTTCAGTCATTGTACATGGTCCACATGACAAGCACTTAAGAAACATTACTGACTGGCCTGTTTGCACCTACATAGTGTAATGGTACTCTTGTGCTGCAAGGCCAAATAAAGAAACACTTCGAGCAATGTCGGGCCATAGAAATGCATCTTTCTAAGGTTGTAAGTGGGGCGGGCTATGGGCAGCCGACGCCCACCCACACTGCCCACTAATATGCATGCGGGTATTTGGCAGCCCGCACCGCTATCCGTTATTCAAGTTCAGGGCTTCGCAACTACCCACTAATTTTACGAACAGTGTGTAGCGCGTGTGCTTGTCTTCCTTGTGCGTGTCCCTGAAGCTGAAGATTGCCGATTGGTGGTCTTCCCAAGCAGCCGGTCGAAGCTGACATCGCAAGTAGTCCCCTTGCGGCTTGCAAAGATCGCCACCGTCAAACTCGTCGCCACGCGCAAGGGCTTCCAAGCGAACCACTCTAGGTCAGCCTTGGACAGGTCGAAGCCCGGATGACACCTGCGCTTGCTCGCCCCCGTCGCCACTCGCCAGAGAGCACTAGCAGCACAGCCGCCGTCTGGTACGACATCTTCCCGAGCCTGATCTTGCAGTAGCAGGGCGAGGTCGATGGGTGGATGCCAGCGCCAGCCATGCTAGGTGATGTCGATGTGGAGGCGGACGCGGCGGCACTGATGCCGGCAAAGTCACAGAGAAACGACCTCGCGACGGGAAGGAAGGCAACCGTGCCCCCCAACAGTCAAAGAACACAAAGATTCACCGATTACCAAGAAAAATATTATCAATATTCAATGGATTAGAGGGGTAGCAGAGTAACAAGAGGACCTGGACAGGAAGCTGCCCATCGTACGTATTGCTCCATGCATGAACAGATCCAGTGAGATTGGAGTAATTCGATAGGCTGGCCTGGACGAGGATAAGGCCACCCTGACGAGGCCTCACGATGGGCGAAGGACACAGCCAGCCACACAGACACTCGTCGACAAGCTCGCTTGGTGAGAAGGTAGCGACGCCGATCAGGCCTCATGATGGGTGGAGGAAGCGGCCACACCGGTCAGCTCCTCCGACATGGCCGACAGGCTGCAAGCTTGGCGTGGAGCCATCCGCGTTGTGCTGCGCCGACGGCCGACGCTCTAGCTAGGGATTGGATATCAACTGAGGATGGCCTCACGAGGTGCTTGCGACTTGGCGTGACCCAACGGGTAATTGGGATTACCCTCGTTGAAACGCCACACGTTTTTAGGCCCAGGTGGGTATTTTTGTGGGCCTCTGCGGGTAATCTGTGCGGCCAAGCGGGATGGGAGCGCCTCTTACATCCCTACATCTTTTACGTTAAAGCATCCATAAAAGAATCCCTAAAAGAGAATCTTTTCTATATTTAGACTCTCAGTCTTTATATTATTCTAGTAAAGTCTCTATGTCAGTCTCTAAATTTAGAAATTCTTTATCCTATCTCTATATCTTTTTCAGGACACAGACTCTGCTCGAGAGGATGTAAATACAGGGAATGAATAGTGGTTTAAAAAAAGATATAGATATCCGAATTATAAGATCCTGCTATGGATGCTCTTACCATACTGCACAGTGCATCGTAAACTCTTAAGAATGAAGATCCCAGTAAGTTAAGAGTGATTTGTTGGCAGCAATTGCAGATAGCTTAGCAACTATTTTTTTTACCAAGTGCAACTATCAAGGAATCAGTGGTGCTTCCAAGTAGTAAATAGTAAAGTCGTTCACCACAGGATTTAATCGGATTGAATACAACTACACAGTGTTTTTGAGGGGTAAAAAAAGTTCAACAGTCAAGGTAATAAATAATCAATCAAAATGAGAAACATCAATTCCAGTCTACAAAATAAAAATACAAGGAAAATACATTACACTGAAGTGAGCAGCAAAACAAATTTGTACCTTCTGAAGTGTCTCGGAAGGAATTCCTGAGGCACATTCTCATTTTGTATTAGTTGCCACACAGTATGACATGAAATTGACTGCATGGCATGAAGAATGCGATTTTCCAAAATCACATAGGACTTACTCTAGAGCACATAAAGATCTAACCCACCCATTTCATATATGTGTTAATTTTGTACTTTCCTTCTGTGAACTATCCCCTCGATTCAGCACTTTGCCTATAAGCCTGCTGGTGAGGCAGCTGGGCGTATCACATGGAGAGCACCTGCTGGCATCCATTTCTCCCTCCCCAACAAGTGCTACAAAGCACGAAGTTCAGATAGTTTGGTTGAAACATTTACTGGACAAAAAAAAAAAAAAGCCGTAGTACTATTTAATTTGGATAAAAACACAACACGCCATCATACGTTGACTTAAAAAAATGGCATCATACCCATAGCATGGTTCTTTAACTTATCTAGTAACAAGAAAATTGCTAAGATATTGTTGTGTTATTGCAGCACCCATCCCCTGCGACACAGTGGCGCCAGTCGCCAGATGAAAGCCTCGCAGCCCTCCTCCTCCCCCTCCCCCCCTCCCCCCCGTGCACGCTCGGAGGCATCCCGCGAGGGAACATCTTCAGGACAGAGCGCCCAGTCAAAGGAAGCGAAGCCGCACCGGAGCCACGCAGCCCTCTTGGCGGAGGCGTCCCGCGAGGGAACAGCTTCGAGACGGAGCGCTCGGCCGGAGGAAGCGAAGCCACGCCGGAGCCTCGCAGCTCCTTCGCTCGGAGGCACCCGGCGAAGGGGTCGCTTTGGAAGGAGAGGGTCAGGATAGATCGAGGAGGCGGCAGTGGCCCGCAAAGGAACATGCGTTGTGAGGGGGAGTGCTTTCGGAGGGAGGGCCAAGTTTCTTGGACGCTACTCGACCTCCCGAGGGATAGCCCGTATCAGAAAAAAATAAAGCATGTCAGGAAAAGCATCATTATCTTCCAAGTCAGAGAACAAGTTGTAAACGCTTGTAAAAGTTGTAATGACCCTTATAACTCTACTTTGGATAGTCGGCTGCGGGGCATTTTAGGAGCCGGTGTCTCTTAGCTAGGAGAAAACCCCGCAGTAGCCCTAGGCGATACGATAAAGGAGGGGCAGGCAGGTCATTATCGGAACAAAGACTTTGCCGTCCCTGTTTTATTGCTTGAGCCAGTAGTGCTTGGGGGCATTATCGTTCGAATGGGCTTGTAACCTCCTTTTACAAATACGATGTTCAAGTGAATGAAATGACAAGAGAAATCCCAAGGAAAAAAAAAAGAAAAGGTCTCAATGTCTGTGTTTCTCTTGAGCTAGTTCATGAGGTTTTCTCCCCCTCGCGTAGAGATTGAGCGCCCTGGGGGCTGCCCCTTTCTGGGCTGTCCGGCTCGAGCCGACGACATATATGTGACTTACGTTGGTGTAGTCTTTATGACATCAAGATGGGAAATGTAATCTACTTTATTATTGTAGAAACTGCTAGCCTTTGAGCAGTTAAGGAACTAATATCACTCCCATATCGCATAGCAAAGATGTTCAGACGTGGGTATCTAATACTTGATGAGATAGCGGTTAAAATGTAATACTTGATGATATTAACGTGATTATTAATCTCGTGGATCTTGGAGTAAATCTAATGGTCACGAAGGTATCTGTACCCACATGTATATGAGGAAAATCCACTTTGGTAGACCCTTATGGGCCGAGGCAAGCACTAGGCCATACTTTCCTCCTATCGCTTCCAAGGTCCAAGGTTGGCGATGCAAGGGGTCTTGTGGACTGACGGGGCAGTGCTCTGGCGCCCCGTGTGTTGCTGCTAGTCCGCTGAAAGTATTGATTTATAAGCAAGAAAATTTGGTCACATAAATCTTCTATTTTGCCGGGATTCGTTAATTGATCCGTACTTATGTACAATGGAAAATTTACAGCGATTTGATCGTGTTATTATACGCATACTCAGGATTTTTCCACTGATGCACAGTGAACAAGTTCCCAAGGCAGTACACAAGGCCCAAAGATTAACTTGCCGCCAAATAAGAGCTTTGAAGCTTGGAGTACGCGTGCTCCGCAGCACCAGCGTCGTCGTCGTAAGCCTGCATCGACGCCGGAACCGGCGGCACATTGAGGCTCACGACGCCCACCAGAGCCTGAACCACCTGCTCCATCGTCGGCCGGTGAGCCTCGTCGTCCTGCAGGCACCAGCAAGCCACCGTGCAGGCCCGGTGGAGTTCCCGAGCGTCCGCGTCGCCGTTCAGCCGCGCGTCCAGCAGCCCGGCGACCTCCCCTTCGCTCACCTTCCTCGCGGCCACCAGCGGGAAGTAGCCCGAGTACGCGCCTTGCTCCCCGGCCTCCGCCGCCACGTTCCTCCTGCCGGAGACGATCTCCAGCAGCACCATCCCGTAGCTGTACACGTCCGCCTTGGCGGTGATGGGCACGCCGGAGATCCACTCCGGCGCGAGGTACCCGATGGTGCCCCGCACCGTGGTGAGCACCCTGCTGAAGTCCCTCGCCACCAGCTTCGCGAGGCCAAAGTCGGCGACTTTGGCCACCAAGTCGCCGTCAAGCAGTATGTTCTCCGGCTTGATGTCGCAGTGGATGATGCAGTCTCTGCAGCCTTGGTGCAGGTACAGCAAGCCGCGCGCCGCGCCGAGCGCGATCTGGTACCTCGCCCTCCAGCTCAACACGGCGTCGGAGTTCTTCCCGAAGAGCGCCCTGTCCAACGAGCCGTTCGGCATGTAGTCGTAGACGAGCAGCCGGTCGCCGCCGCGGGAGCAGAAGCCGCGGAGGCGGACGAGGTTGACGTGGTGGATGGTGCCGATGGTGCGCACCTCGTTCCGGAACTGCTTGTCGCCCACGCGGAGGAGGCCCTCGAGCCTCTTCACCGCGACGGCGGCGCCGGCGCAGGCTCCGGGCAGCGCTCCCTTGTACACCGACCCGAAGCTGCCGCCGCCGAGCTTCTCCGAGAAATTCTTGGTTGCCCTCCTCACGTCGCTGTACTTGAACGCCACCAGGTTGCCACCTTCTGACGCTTGCATACGTCTTATGTTCCGCCGTCGTCTTCTCTTGAGCATCCAACCCAGCAGGAGCACAATGGCGGACAAGGCTAGGAATGACGCAGCCGAGGCGATACATGCCGTAGTGATCGTTTTCTTACTAGTTTTCGAAGCCACTTCCAGGGCAGACAGACGGAGGTAGAGACCGTTCGCGCCGACCGCCTCGTCGCCGGCCAGTCGCTGAAGGTTAAGCAAATCGCCGTGCCACAGAGCACAGCCGTTGCCGTAGGAGTAAGCGTTGCAATCGCAGCTCCTCGAGCAAGCCAACATGCAGTCTCGAGGGCCAGATGCTTGTACAAAAGATGGATTTTTTGGCAGTGAGACGCCGGGCATTAGCAAGAAGGCGTCGTCGCCGTTCGACGAAGAGACGTTCGTGCTCTGACACCGCAGGGGAGTGTTCCGGCGGCAACCCTGGGTGTGATCTTCGAGCTCCCAGTCTCCAGGCGAGGCGGCACCGAAGCCGGCGAGGCAGCTGCAGAAGGGCTCGCTCTTCTCGTCGCAGACGCCGAACGCGCCGCAGACGGTGTAGACGTCGCAGAGCTGGTGCGGCTCCTCCCAGACGAGGATCCACTCGTCGGCGGCCGGCAGCCACGTGAGCTGCCTCACCTGGCCGGAGACGTCCAAGACGAACCTGGAGATGACGGTGGGGTTCTGCAGAGAGTAGGTGAAGTAGCTGGCGTTGGCGTTGGACACGAAGTTGAAGTTGTAGATGTAGTGCGACGTCATCTCCGGGATGCCGGGGAATATGTCGCCGTTCCATACCCCGCTGCTCCAGTACTGCACCTTCCTGTTCCAGTATATGGAATACTGGTTCGTCCCGTCCGGGTCGATCCCGAACGAGAACACGCCTGGAGACGGGTCGCCGGAGTTCTTCCAAACGACCAGCGTCTGCACGTCGCCGGTGACCTTGTTCAGCCCGAGCCGTGCTCCAGGGAGCCACGTGTCGGTGGGGTGCTCCGCGCTCTGCCACAGCAGCTCGCCGTTCCCCTCGCGCCGGAGCACGAGGTTTCCGGTGTCCAAGATGACGGCCACCGCGGCGCCGTCCAAGCTGGCGGAGCTGACGTTCGTGGACCAGACGAGCCTGTTGGCTTCGTCAGTGAGCGCGAGGTTGCCGTCGGCCGCTACGGCGAGCCGAGACGACGCAGGGTCGCGCACTGGCGCGGCTCGGTTCGCGATCCACACCGGCGTGCATTGCGACACGACCTTCTTGTACCAGATCCCAACGTAGTAGCCGGTGCCGCCGTTGCCGGCAGGGCGGAAGAAGCCGAGCTCGAAGCTGCCGCCTTTGGACACGACGGTCCGGCTCCCGGAGAGGGCAGAGTCGCCGGAGATGGTGTCCGAGCCAGACGCTAAGCACCGTGCGGCGCAGAGGATGGCCGTGAGGAGGAGCGGGGCAAGTGAAGCCATGGTCATGACTCATGAATCGATGACGAGATGAGACGAGGCAAGATGGAGTCGAGCTACAAATAAGCGTGCGTTTAATGAGCTCGAGATATCAACTGTCAGAGTTGCACGCTAAATTGATCACTTCACCATGGCTAGCTTAAATGCTGCACCTGTGCTGCCAAATCGATCAGGGGATTTCAATTTGCAACAGTGCTGCTGACGTACGACATTCAATGAGCAATGCACATAATTAACTCCAGAGCTTTGGTAGGGTGTTTTGTCATTTTGTTTGTCGAAAGATTCTTCCATGACAATTCCAAATGTTGGAAAAACTTTTAGCCTAGTAGTACTATCTAAGTACAGCTTTCATTAGGCTCTGTGTTCCATCACGATTCATCAAGCTGTGCGACATGATAACGATACTGTCGCATGTGCGACGGTGTGCGAAGCACGGCAACTGCAGGTTTTGGTCACACGGATCACGAACACGGCCTGGTTCGGCCCAATTATGAATAGGCGTCCAGAAAGCTCCAAGCACATTCGATTTGGCCCATGTAAGAAATGGCCGAAACAGCCCAGCAAATCTCGCAGCCCATACCAAACGGGCCCAAGAAGAGGAGAGACGCCGGGAAATTCTTCGCTGCGTTCGCTTGTGACGTCCGTCTCTCTAACCTCTCACCTCGTGCTGATCGAGCTTCTGATGAAATGGATGCTCCCAATTTCACATGCTAAAAACAGCAGTGCACCTTGTCCACGTCAGCCACCCTTATTTTTTTGCTGTGGAATATTCTTGAACAGCTGACAGAAGCCATGGCTTGCATGCGCAATGAAAATTCGCCCACGCCACACGCATGGAGATCATGGCCGGAGGCATCGGTTTTTAGAAGCAAGCACTCACTAATTCCGAGGAAGCAAGCAATGAACTGTTGCTTTCTGCTTGGGCAAATTAAGAAGACAAGGCAAGCATATATACCTTAATCTCTCTAGCGAATTAACGCAAGAAAACATAAGCATGTGCTTAGCTCCAAACTCGAAGCATTTCAAACATAATCGAGCTCACCTAATCCCTGGGTCTCAATCTAGCTACTCCTTACCTGCATGCCGGTTGCCATTCCAAGCTAATCAAATAGTAGGAGTTCAATGATCCATGCATGCTTGCTTCGTGAACGTGATCGGTAGCTTGAAGAAAGTGTGTTGCTACGTACGCTAAATACATCGTAAAGATGGTGTGTTTTGGGGGGCAAGGTGCCATGCTTCGGGTGCAGCGTCCTCTGAGCATGTTGCTTTGCAACCCTGTGGCGGCGTGCCTCGTCGTCGCCGGCTGCAAGGCGGCGGCGGCGACGCCTCCGGTGGCGCCGAAAGGGGAAGGAAGGAGAGGCCTGCACCTGCATGGCGACTCGGCGAGCACGTGGAGGAAGCCGGAGGCGGGGCGGCTGAAGCTCAACTTCGACGGGTCGTCCAAGACCGCGACCCGGAGAGCGAGCATCGGCGGCGTGTACCGCGACCACGAGGGCGGCTTCGTGCTCGGCTATGCGGAGCGCATCGGCACGGCGACGAGCTCCGTCGCCGAGCTGGTGGCCCTCAAGCGCGGGCTCGAGCTGGCGGTGAGGAACGGGTGGCGCAGCATCTGGATCGAGGGCGACGCCAAGACGGTGGTCGACGTCGTGCGGAGCCGCGCGCGGGTCCGGTCGGAGGAGGACCTGAGGCAGTGCCGGGAGATCGCCGCGCTGCTGCCGCTGCTCGACGACGCCAGCGTGTCGCACGTGCGCCGGGAGGAACAAGGTGGCGCACGGCTTTGCCCAGCTCGGCCACAAGGCGGCGCGGCCGCGCGTGTGGCGCGACGTGCCGCCCGACGAGGTGCTCAGGTTCCTGCAGCGAGACGCCGAGGGGAAATAGCCGCGCACAAGCGGGTTGCTGGTGCATGCAAATGTCTGTGTATATACGTTGGTTTGGACGTGATCTCTCGACTCTCGTACAGTTCGATGGGCCAGTGAGAGATCATGCAGAATTGCAGATGCTAACTACGTGGTGCTGAGTGCTGACTTGTACACGACTGTATTGATTTGTACCTGTACTTGTACATGTGTTTGGTACTGGGTTCTGTAAATTGTTTATGAATCCATATAATACGTTTCATAAGTTTATGAATTTTATATATTATTCAGGAATTAATACTATTTTTTAATGTATTAAAAAGACAAGAACATCGTCATTTTATGTAGCACCATCACGGCTTAACCAAATAACCGATCAACAATGACATAGACTAGAAAATGCCGAAAATAAGATGACATATAAGTTTACAAAGGTAATATGATAGCACGGAAGTGACTAGCAAAATCATCGATCGCATACAAAGAATTTTTTCCTAAAGAAATAACATGTATACTCGCTTCATCTTTGACTCGCCCAGATTCGCTTTCTTTCGTGTATTGGTCTCCTTATGTGCCGTTTGTTGCGCAGAGAACGGTATGTTTGCTTATCGCTCCCTGATTCTCTACAAGCCCAGCCCATCCCAGCGCGTACGCGATCCGCCATCCTTGTCTGATCTCTGCAAGCCCAATCCAAAGCCCAACACTCCGAATGCTAACATGTGACCACACAACTGCTGCGCTTGTGTTTAGTCGTACCAAACTACCAAATAATATTTCTAACGAGGAAATTTTATAAAGTTTCTCCGGAATTTATTCAATTCTCATGGTTACAAAGAAAAACATCACGAGTTCAAAGTTGGGACTTGGGAGGCAGTAGTAGACTAGTAGTACTGCACCTTTGTACTGGCCTGAAATGAAGAGATGCCACTTAGCGTTTTAGCCCAGTGTCAGTACTACTACAATTGGTAGTACAGACTTGATCGCATCTCAGAGGTAGTGGTACAGTAGCACCACTTCTTCAGATTTGGATCCGGCGTTTTCCCAGGTGGTAATAGACATATATATGCTGACTTGCTGAGGCGCAGATGCAGATCAGGTCAGAGAGGGACGAGTAGGCAGGTGAAGTGAAGAGAAGAATCAAATGCATCGTTGATGAGTGCCACCAAAAACCAGTACAGATTCACGCACATTTTGGTCGGTGATCTGATCGTCAGCGCTGCACTCGATCATGTCTTTGGACTTTGGTGTCTCCGGCAACTGCCATGCAGCGGGGGCTGCAGCCTGCAGACACTCCCGTTGTGATGAGCAGAACAGTGTTTCAGGCAACTAATGGAAGACTTGCAGGCTGAGATTGGCAAGATCCACAAGAACCAAGAGGTAATTAGTTAATAAATTAGCTATCACTTGTGTTTAACAATCCCATTTCTTCCATTTTTCGTTGTCACCTTGCAAATCTCATCATATCAGAATACAGTGTACAGAAAAATGGACAAAAATCTTGCATGCGTATCTCCGATGTACACACCGGAGATGAGATGAATGGTAAGTGGTAACAAAAGGAGAGGAGAAATCGCAAACGAGATAGGCAAGAATTGGTTAGTTAGGGCTCCAGCAGACGAGGTGGTACGCCTTGCGCAGCTTCTCCTCCGACCGCTTGGGCACAGCCTGCCAAGAAGCGAAGAGCCTTCGCGTTAGCGGCCTAGGGCGAGAGGACACCGACGCGGCGCGCCGGTGAGCTTGGTGGCGGCGGCGCGCTGGTAGAGCGACCGAGGCGCGTAGTCCCACCGCACAAGATTTCCACTGGTCGCCAGAGCCTCATCGCGCCATGCTCGCCGCCACCACGAACGACGACGCCTTCTTGCTCACCGTCGAGCTCATGATCTCCTTGACTCACTCGACGCCGTCTGTATGGAGCGATAACTTGCGTGTTATACGGTTTGGCTTAGGCGACGCTTTGGGTTGCGGGCCTTGCGGCGACGACGGCGAGAGGCGAGGCGTTTATATGCGGATTCGGCAGGTAGGCGAGCCGGTGGGGTGGCAGCTAGGAAGGAGGCGGAGGGAGTGGAGATCTCAGTGGAAACAGGGGCTCTGGTTGCTGGTTTCGGACGAGTAACTACACCCAGGCTCTGTTTCTTTTGACGATTTCTGACGGTTGGCGGTTTTACTGTAACAAATTTATAAGTCTTTGTAAAAAATTTTAAATAATTCAAAAAAAAATCTAAATTTTTTTCTTGTAACAAACCATTGGCACGATCACGGCGGTTTGCTAAAAACGAGCCCAGATTCCCAAAAACCAGGGGTTAGGGTGGTGCGCGGAGCAGAATATTCTGGCCTTTCATGCCACTGGACGGAACGAAATATGTGTTTGGTTGTAGCCTGCCGTTACTTCACTAAATTTTGGTCGTGCCTTTACTATTTGACCAGCATTTGGTTTATAGCCGGAGATTGGCGTGCCCATGAAAAATTTAGCACGCTAATGGATTAGCACGCAGTCGCGCGCGTAGGCATGGGCACCCGATTTGTTTGACCACGCACGGGCACGCCAACGCAGGCGCACGCTTCCTCGCTGAAGCAGGGGCCCCACGGAACGACTAGTAGCTGGTAAGCATTTTCTACATATATGCTTAACACTTTGAAAAAGTTTTAAAATTCAAACGACATCCAAATTTAATGAGACAAGAAAAAATGGAACTGTAGGTTCAAGTACAAGGTCTAGAAAAAAAAATCAGATTTTTAAAATTTTTAATTTCATTCTTGAATTTATTGATTTTTCAGTAATTTTGCTGAAAATTGTATTATTTGAATATTTTGTAAATCACTCATATATGATAATAAATCAAATAATATTCACCTTATTTATTGAAATTTTAGTCATCTTATTTGGCTTCGAACCAAATGGCAACCATTCGCGTCTTACCAAATTTTGGTCACGTTCATTGGCTGTAAACCAAACAACCCAATTTTACAAACGAATTGGTCGTGCCCTGGAATTAGTCGTGACTAATAATTGGCAGACTGGTGAGGGACGCGAACCAAACACACCCTATGTGTTCTTTGACATTTGACATCTTGTGAGCTTGTGTAAGAGCATTCGTAGCAGGCATTTTATAACACTATAGTTCTGATTTTTTTATAATAGAGTAGGTGATGGAGGAAAGAAATCTTTTAGAGTGTAGTACAAAATGTGAAGAAATTTTAGAGGGATGGATAAGGGGACGCTAATAGTGTTTTAAGGAGAAAATTTAGAGGAGCCGATGTGGATGCTCTAACTGTGTTCGGGGCTTCAAGCAGCTAGACATTATTCTATAGTCTTATTTCGATATATTACATAAATTATTCTAAAAAATCGATATGCATACGTCCATGAAAACTCAAATATTTTACCGTATTAGAGCTAGTCTATGTACAATATATGTGCTTAGCTAAGGGGGTGCTTATAAGAAAAAAAACTAGGTTTTTTGTCATGTAGGATAGAGCAGTGGCGGATCTGTTGGAAAAATTAGCACTTTTAGATTTATTATACTCCTAAATAAATCATGACGAACTGATTAAAAAAATATACAAGCAGTGCAAATATAATCTAAACATGTATGAAAAAACAACACACAACACACATATCTCTACTATTAAAAAGTTTCTTATGGAGGTGGTGGTGGTGTTATCAACTTTGCATCTCCACCGTTAGATTTGTTTGATGGTCTGATCTATCCCACCCCGCCTCGTGTGTCCCTGTTCCCTCTCCCTCCGCCTCCACTCTCGCTCCCCACTACTCTGTCGCCTCCTCTCCAGATCCACTCCTTGCTGCCCACTCCTTCTCTCCTCCTGTCCCCCTTGCCGCCCATGCTCTCACCCCGCCGCCGCCCCTGCTCCCATGCGTCCGCCGCCCCTCCTCCTATGTGCATTGCTGTCCCAAAGACTGTCCCCTTCCCACTCTACTCACCACTATTCTCTCTCTCTCTGCCATACAATTGCCAGCGCCAATCCCCTTCCCCACTCTACTCATCCGCCTTGCTTCCATGCCGCCGCCCATCTCCCCGTCCCAGCCTGCCGCCCTCCTCCCATGTGTCGCCTCCTCTCGAGATCCACTCTGCTTGCCGCCACTCCTTCTCCCGTCCCCGCCCCGCCCATGCTGCTCTCACCGCCGCCGCCCTGCTCCCATGCCTCCGCCGCCCCTCCTCCTATCTTCTTGTTGTCCCCAACGCCGTCCCTTCCCCACTCTACTCATGCCGCCTCTGCTCATGACCATACAACCAACTATCTCCCGTCCATACCGCCGGCTGCCAACTTACTCCTACCCCGCCCGTCCATACCGGCGCCACCTCCCTCCTTCACCCTCCTCTTTAGATCCGGTGTCATCTCCCTCCTCCCGTCCTCCTCCGTCCCGACCAGCCGCCTCCCTCATGTGCCTCCGCCGCAGCCGCGAGAGGGAAGAGAAGGAGAGGGTAGGGCGATGGCGGCGGGTCCAGCCGGCGGCGAGGCGGCGGCGGCACGAGCCCAGATCACGTCATCCCCTCTCCCGGTGTCGTCTCCCTCCTCCCGACCTCCTCCGCCTCGACCAGCCGCCTCCCTCATGTGCCTCCGCCGTAGCCGCGAGGGGGAAGAGAGGGAGAGGGCAGGGCGATGGCGGCGGGTCCGGCCGGTGGCGAGGTGGTGGCGGCGACACGAGCCCAGATCACGCCGTCCCCTCTCTCGGTATCGTCTCCCTCCTCACGTCCTCCTCCGCCCGACCAGCCGCCTCCCTCATGTTCCTCCACCGCAACCGCGAAGGGGAAGAGAGGAAGAGGGCAGGGCGATGGCAGCAGGTCCGGCCGATGGCGAGGCGGCGGCGGCGGCGGTGCATGGCGGCGGCTCTGGGCAAGACGGCCGAGGCGCTCTGCGATGCGCGGGCGCTAAGGAGGCAACGGCGGCGGTGGCGCTGCTTATCGGTGCAGATCGAAGACCGAACCTCTGTCGATCCGAAAGACTATGTCGGACCACATGGGGAGAAGCTGCGGGCGTAGCTCGCGACCACCGGAGCTCCCACCGGCCTTTGTTTTGGCTTCAGACGGTCAGTCCTCCCTCTGTTTTGGATGCAATTCTTGAGCCATTTGTCGATTCGTTTCAGTTCTTGAACCATAAGCAAGATTGAGATTAGAGGCAGCTTGAACAAAGCAAGATTGAGAGACAGCACAAAGAGGTGTGTGAAACTATCAGAAAACTTAATTCCCAATCCTTGTGAGGCAAAAGGCCAGAGTTGTATTGATATGATAGCTTCCAATTTAGTTTTCAAGGATTGCTACAACATCATGTTTGTTGATATGATAGCTTCCACTCTCTATTTCATCACAAGAAAATTCTCCATTCCGATCAGGTAAAAATGAACTACAGTACATTTTCCCAATCCTTGTGAGACAAAAGGCCAGAGTTGTTTTTGCCTAACCAACTCGACCTTTCTGATGTACACTCGAACTAACCAATTCAAACTTCCAGATGTACCATTTTCATTTCGTGATACTATTGCCCTGGAAAACGTGAAAGGTGACCTGCAAGATTTGCAGTAACAAACCCAAAAAATACCTTCAAAAGCACAAGTAGTCAGTGCCGTGAAGCAAATGACAAATGCAAGTGATATGGAACAGATAAGAGGTTCACAAAATTGAAGCTATCAGAAAACTTATTTCTTTGAAGTCTCCGTGGTCAGAAATAGAGACACTGATAGCCGATCTTGACAAGTAGATTGCTAACTTGGAGGATGAGAATACAACATGTAAAGGACATTGGAACTTAGGAAGAAGCTGTTTGCTCTTCTGCACGTGGTGAGTTAGTGATTCTTGATGATCCATTTTTTCTATGTAAAAGTGGCATGTGGGATAATTGAAACTTCCCCCCACTGATATATCACAAATGTCTCCATGCTCTTTTTGCGACAACAGACTTTTAGGGAGGAGTAGCAAACTAGCAATAAATGACTTAATTTCTGATTTTTATCTGTGTTCGCCAAATTTTGTGCTATAGACTTCACTATATCCTCTCATCAAATGATATCATGACATCGATTTATTAGTAGCATGAAGTTAAAAGTTTCATCAGTTTTTTCTTTTAATTAAACCATGCACTTTACTGTCTTGCTGAATCCTCTCGATATATTAGTATGCGAATTCAAAATAGTCTTGGGAAGGCAAAATGATTTGTGGATGTCAAACCATGCACAAATTGACTTTTGATTAACCCAAATCTTGATGAATCATATGGAATTAGCTTTGTTCTATGCTCAACCTGTGTGTTGCAATGGGAAAAAATCAACCCACATATAACTTAATGCTTAATAATGATGAAAAGTAGTTTGAATTATGATTCATACTCGATTCTGATTGACCACGCCTTTGTAGTGATCTAGGAGAAAAGTAGCAAATTCCAAAAGGTATAAGAAAAAGGGTCCTACTACTGCTTGCTCAACAGCAATACAAGTTTTGAGTTACTTGTGCACGATGATTCATTGAAATGACACCATCTTTTTTGGAAGTTCGGGCTGGTGTCTTTGGAGTGGAGTGATTTTTCAACAAGAAATTTATGTGATAGCTTGAAAAATTAGATAGCCTTTCTCCTTGCTTGAAAATGTGATCTTTGTTTTGCTCTGGTAAATACATGTGCCAAGTGGGACAATATGGTGTTAAAAGAGTAATAATGCTGTAAGGATTAAGCAAATTGTTGTGGTGGGTGCTATGTAACAACCTTGCAGAATAGTTTTAGTAACCTTTAGCCATGTGTCTTCAGGAGCTGCACACTGTTGTTTTCTCAGGTTGAGCTGAAACCCTTTTGCGCATTATTCATTACTTGTGCTTGTATGTTTAGTGATTACTTGCTCTTGATTGTTTCATTTAAAGCTTTGATCCACATGCTGATTGTAACTATATTACTAGGTAAAAAAAATCTTTATTTGTCTTAAAACTTTGAATATGTGGAATGCAAAATAGATGCCACTGGCATATATATATACATGTCATTTTAAAGTTCAGAAGGTCATTGGGCTCTTATTAATAATTATTCCTCCCAGTGATTAGGATATGTTTCACCTTTTTGTAAATATATCTATACATAGTCTGAATTTTTTTGTGATTTGTGCACTGTTGAGCATATTATTATTTGACATAATTTGTGTAGTTTAGAGTATGAAATGGGATCAGTTAGCCCCATTTGCATCTTTGATCTTTACTTCAACAAGTGCTACTAATTGAGCAGGCCACATCATCATCACCATTTTTTTCAGGTGTCCTACAAAGAGAGGATAGGAAGTAGACGGGTCTCTCGTTGCCATTAGTAGATTTGCTTACCTGGTGAGAGAATATTATTTTCATACATAGAATTTGATGTAGGATCTTTCTTCCAATACTCTATAGTCTATGGCACAGCATGAAACAAGCTTCTAATTTGTATCTACACAAACATGTCCTGCATTTTAGACTTGGTTTATTTCTCGTCCTAAAATTCATCGTATCATTAAGACCTCAAGCTTACATGTGCCTGAAATTTGCAGTATCTGCAGTATTTTCATGAACCATGAGGATTTTCTTTTTAGATTGGCGTCCTTATTAATTAGCAGAAACAACACAAGAAGAGGATGCAAGTAGAGCAAAAGACATCACGTGCTTGCGGCTAGGCGGCAGAAATTTCTGACTCATGTAACATTTTTATTTTCATCACCTACGTTTCCACTTGATATGTATTTAAATATGTTTTTTTTACAATTTCTGATTATTTTATGGGAAGAATAGTGCTTGTCAATTTCAGTGTGATGTATGCATATAATTGATTCATGTCCAATATAAGATTCACTAACATATAAGAGTTGATGTGCATGTCTATGCACGTGCTCTGGTGTGGCCGGACATGTACAAATTACAAGAGTCTGATAGAATCGGTAGCCACTCTTTATTGTGCAAATTATCTTGCCTTTGGATGATCTGAACAAGATCTCATACTGAAAGGATAAACCTATCTTGTCATTCATAAAAATGTGGACTTTGTTTTATTTCTTTTTATCGCACCGTACGCTCAATTTCACTAATTGCCATATAAGTATGTATCTGCATATTACTACTTCCGCTTGTCAAACTTATCCAGTGTTTTGTTTCTCAATCTCAACGCACTGTATGCCTCAACGTTGTTTCTCCGTTGCAAAGCACAGGCATCCAACTAGTACTATTAAAAGTTTGTAGTAGAGATGGCGGTGGTGATATCAACTTTCGATCTAGGCCCTCCAACCTATCCAACGGCTCAAATCAAGTAAGTCATTAACTACTAAGGACACTCTAAAAGAGCCATTAATTACTAGATCCTTAAATTAGTGGAGACATAATTAGCATGTCCATAATTACTAGATCCCTAAATTAGTGGAGACATTAATTAGCATGCCATTAATTACAAGATGCCTAAATTAGTGGATACATTAATTATAGGTAGCACACGATTGCAATTTCTATTTGCACAAACCGTCTCTTTCCTCAAACGCCCAGATCTAGTGTGGTGGTCTCAATCTAGAGACAACTCGAACGTCGATGACCTCTATGACATATTTAGCAAAGCTTTAATGGTGGCTCCGCTCTGGTGTCCCGCGCTCTTTAGAGAGGCCCCGTCGATGTTGCCCTGCCCCTACCAATGTTGCATCTCCCTACGCGTCCCACCCCACCCCACGACGGTGACCACCTAGCCTCCATACTGATAATCTTAGTTATTCTATCACCCCTCATGATTTGTCCCGTAAATCTTTTATTTTATTCATTGAGATGGGTTGAGTTGAAGGAATAAGTTAATGAAATGACATTAAGATGGATTTTGAGAGATACATGAATTATGTTCCATAAATATTTTCTTTTCTATACTATTAAAAGGAGTCTTGTAGTAGTGGTGGTGTTATCAACTTTTAATCTCCACCATACAATCTATCCAATGGTTTAAATATAGTAAGGGTACTTTCTATTTATTTAGACTTACTTTTCTTATTTCAGTGCATTGTATTCTTGAAAGTTTTCAATCAACCTATCAAAATTCATCGTATTTACTAGCTTTCTTATTTTAATATATTGTATTTTAGGAAGCTTTCGATCAGATTAATATATATACCAATTAAAGGATCCTAAAAAACCATGCATTTAAGTGTTGAAGCAGGGTTTGAGAATGAAAAAACAAGACGTAATCAAGTAAAAAAGACTGAAAGCGAAACTAAAGTGTGAGCTAAACAAATCAAATATGACAAGATAGATATTAACATGATATTTATTCGTAGCAAAGCATGTGCGTTTAGCTATAACTTATAAATTACACCAAAGTTCCTGAAAAAAATAAAATTACATATACATCCACGCAGTGTCTATCCGTACCGCTATGGAAGCTAAGTCCCATTCTCAACACACCAGCGATGAAGCTGAAGAATACGAGGATACACTGCGCCGTAAGCCTCTCTCCGGCCAAATAAGATGGCGGGATAATTCCATATGTTGGAATGCCTTGCCTCATAAATCAATCTTTATAATTTTATATATTGCTCCAATTCATATTTTCCTTTCTTCCCTTTATAGTTTCGTTGCAACGTACGAGCATTGTACTGGTCTCTCTAAAATATATTCATGTATAGAAACACCAAAATAATAAACATGTTAGATAACAACACGTACCGATCTTCCTTGGAAGCGACACCAGGAAGAGACGAAGACAACCCTGTCGTGACGATGTAGTAGCCGAAGCAGATCGCATCAACGATGTACAGAAAGCAGATAGCGAGCAGTCATGTCGAGCGCAAAATATGTTGTTTTTTAATATAGTTGATATACACCTTTTCTAATCTTGTAGTAGTTGCTACGGACTTGTTTTCTATTATTTTTATTGTAAATTTAATTTATTTTTTATTGTAATTGATATGGACTCTTTTTCTAATATTGTAGTTGATATATACTCTTTTTCTATTATTTTGTATTTCGAATTTAAATTGCTTCTATTTTATTATTGTTGTGGATATGGATTCTTTATTTTAATCTTTGTCGTTATATCCTGGCCCTACTATAATTAATGGTGTAGATTTTATCTTTTTTTAAAAAAATTATGTGGGAATTTCCCTGATTAGGAAGCGCCTGCTCGGTGAGTTTCTAGTTCATGTACACGACGGAGGATATCTCCAGCGCGCACTTCATAGAGAAGACGATCTTCTCGAAGATGTCGCGTGCTGGCGTTGATGAGCATCTGCCCCACCAGGGCGTTGATGTTCATATCACAGTAGTGAGGGCTCATCCGCTTGTGCACAGGGTGCACCACGCTGAGCTATCGATTCGTCACGATCACGAACAGCTATATCACCGCTTGCGTGTTCAGCTTGGAAGAGCACTCGAAAGATTAGTTCTTTCCTATCAAAGACGCCATCTGTATATTAGTATGAGATACAAACGTTAGTTTTCTAGGCCGTCGTATGATTTAGATGCCTTATCCCAAATATGAGTATATTTGGTTGCCATACTATATGATCTAATTCTAGTTTCCATACGATTCTTGTATTGTCCATATCCAGTCTTGTTAGATCTACGTCGTTATAATCTGGTCCAACTATAATCGATGATATAGATCTTAACGTGGGAGTTTCTAGTATTATTTGATTAATGTGGAAATTTTAGTATTTTTGATTAACGTGGTGACTCCGTTGGTATCTGCTTTATATATATAAACAGATAGACAGATGATACAAGGATAATAACGACAACCTGTTCCTCGTATTATCTTCTATACATTTTGTGTAGCAAACACGATTAACTGTTGTATCCACATCGTCTTAATTATCTGCGCCGTCCGTTCCTCTCGCCAGCGACATCCCACCACTCACCCGATAGTTTTTGAAAAAAACCTTCGATATTCTATGAATCAACCCGCACTCCTCGCTCAAGAGGGCTAGGTTTTGTGTCCCCTCTTCCTTCACCACCAAACCGGCTGCTCGCTCCTGCCCTCCGCCTCACCCCTACCGCCGCTATTGGTACGTCTTTCCTCGCACCATGCCTAGTGCTGCGTCGTTCCTCCTCCTTCGATTCTGGCCGACCCTCTACCTCCCTCCGTGTCACTACTGCCCTCCGCATCCTCGGCCGACCCTCTGCCTCCTCCACCACATCGCCACCCTCTGCATCCGCGCCTGACCCTCCGTCTTCCCTTGCCATCTTCATCGATCTGGCCTCCACGTCGTTCGTTCAAGACTTCCTCTGTTGTTTCACTCGCCGTCATGCCGCAGCATCGGTTCTGGCCCAGATCCACGCAGCTCCTCACCGGATCCGACCTCTAGAGTCACGGCCGTGCCGGACCTAGCTAGCCACGCGTGGCCCTCTCCTCCCTCGTCGCCTCCGCTCCCTTCGCCACCCTCCTCCTCCCTCAGCACCTCCGCTCTCTTCCTCGCCCTCTTGTTGTTGTCCTAAATCTCACACCCATAGCGTTGCTGCTTCGCCAGAGCCGTTGTCCTCTGCTAGATACTACCTGCCCCACGCAACCCAAGTCTCAGGCCATTGTCACCTATGCTGATATGATCCTACTTAATTGTTATTGAAGAGGTGCACCGGTTGAAGCCTAACATTACCAATTTGATGAAATATTTTCTTTGGCTGGTCTAGATGGATGCTAAAATTGCATTACAACAAAAAACTTGTATTTTCATGCTTCAGTTCATTGTTCGAGGTATGAAAAAAATTCATATATGTTGCAAGGTTTCTCAACCATATGGTTCTTTTACCTTTTCAATTTTCTTTTGAAGAAATTATTTTCACAGTGTGATATAGCACCCACAACAACTAGAAAGTACTAATGAGCAAAATTTTTTTTAATTGATAAGACTTTATGGGGTGAGTTTTACAGACATAGTAAGAGACAACGCGCCATGGGCGCGTTTACAATTTCTAGTAGCGAAACGACGCGCGTGGCAGGAAGTGAAAAGGGGGCGCGCGTATGGGTGAAAAAAATTCATGCCTTAAAAAAACCACTACACGCTTGTGGGCCTCATAACCCTAGCACCGCGAGCGCCGCTCACCCTGCCCGGCTAGAGCTGCATCGCTTTGCTCGCTGCCTCCCCAGCGCCGCCGTCCTGACGCCTTAACACCACCACCGTGCTGCTAGCCGCTCCTTCCCACCACCGTCATGTTCCTAGGCGCCCAGCCACCACCACCGCCAGTTCTCCTCTTCTCCCCTTGACACTCAGTGCTGTCGTCGTTGTCCTCTCCGGCCGTCCCTCCCACAGTCCTAGGTATGTGTGCCCCTCACTCGTCCTCCACGATCGGCGGCCCCCTTCCAGTCCAAGCGATTTGTGCCCCTCACTTCTCATCCCCGGTCAGCTACTCATCCCTGATTTGCACCCCCTCCTACAGCCCTAGGAGGAGACCTAGAGGTGGCGGCGGCGGTTGCGAGCTTAGTGTTGGCACATGCGCTCGACGGCCTCGCCAACTGAAATAGAACCAGAACCCCGGCGCGCGCCCGCCCCGCCCTGGATGCCAGGTGAGACGGGGATGGAGCAAGTTTTGTCTGATCTACAAGCGCTGAAGAGGCTGTATGGGCTGTTTCACAAGGGCCAGGCTACAGATAAAAGTGTAAGATTGATCAGTATGTTGTGTAGATTATTTCCTAATAGTTTCTTCAAATTTGTTGTGTTTGGAAGCATTAATTTAGTTTTTCTAGGATGAAGATCAGAGTGTAACCGAAAACAACGCCAGTAGTAATCACATTGATATGATGAACTCATGAACATGCTTCCATGTACAAATTAGGAATTGATCATGATTCCATGTACAAATTAAGAACATGAACATGCTTCCATGTACAAATTAAGAATTGATCATAATTCCATGTACAAATTTGCTTCCATGTACAAATTAGAAATTGATCATGATTCCATGTACAAATTAGGAATATGAACATGCTTCCATGTACAAATTAGGAATTGATGATGACATGTACAGATTAGGAATTGATAGGGAGCAAAATGGATGGTTACAGCTCGTAATCTTTCTTCTTCGGTTGCAACACTAATTATGTTGTAATCTCTCTTTCCATCTTTGTAGTTAGATGAGACATCAAGAGCCCTTTTGATGAGGATGATGGATGATGCTACTCAGTAGGCTCTCCTGAGACAGATAAAGGTAATTTCATTTCTTGCAATTGATAAGTACATCGCTAATGATTCACCTTCACCTCTAATGCCGATCAAAAGAAAATCCACCTTCTTGCAGATGCTGTCCGAGCACCTAATGTCCCCTACGCTGGAGAGGAAGTTCTCTGTCCAACTAGATCGCCTAACGCATGACGCCATGCCACGCATAGGCGTTAAGCCGCCGGCGTCACCCAGCCCCAGCCTCCTTGCCAGCGAGAGATCATGCCGGCTTAAGCCGCAAAGCTCGGTGAGAAGCTGAGACGGCCACCGTCCTTGGCCATCATCTTGGAGAAGACAAGCATCTCCTTGGGCGCGTCGCCTCTAACCGCTCGGCAAGAACCATAATGCCAGGGCACTACGCCGATCTGGAGCAGCGCCACGGCTCCCACCATTTGTCCAGAGCCATAAAGCCGCAGCACGACTCGGTGGACGATGGCACTTCTCGTGGAGAGCGATGGGACAGGCTGCGCCGGGGCTCCGATCGTGGCGATCAGTCGTTGCTGGAGCGCAGCGGGCGCTCTATATCACGTCGCGGCCGCTCTATATCACGCCGCGAACCGTCAACTCCGGGGCGGCCGTGGCCGCATGGCCGCGCCACGGCCTGGCATGTTGGAGCGGAGGGCTCTTTTACGCGTCGTTTTGGGAGGCTGGATTCTGGGTTGTTTGCGAGCATCATGAAGTCGCGGCGTGGTTTTGAGCGAGCCAGCCGCGGTGCGGCTACACAGAAGCGGTCCTCGTCAAGCAACGGGACGGTCACGATACGTAGCCGCATCAAGCTGAACCGGGAGCTCATGGAATGCTGCATGCATTGAGCTGATGAGAAGCCGAAGGAGAGAGAGCCCACGACGACGG
This sequence comes from Olyra latifolia, assembly GCA_036346145.1. Lineage (NCBI taxonomy): Eukaryota > Viridiplantae > Streptophyta > Magnoliopsida > Poales > Poaceae > Olyra > Olyra latifolia. Next base: position 3,987,877 of record CM070528.1, on the reverse strand, counting down.
AGGAGGAAGGAGGTGCCGTTGCCACCAACGTCAGCGTGGGCTAGTTAAGCCACCCACGGCGAACGCTGAATCGGATCGACTCCTAGAGCACCTATAGCAGCAGCTCATCGGGTGCCATTAGCTCGTTTCCCTCCATGAGCCACACGGCGTCATTGATGTCGGCTGCTTTAGCTTCCTCCTCATCACCAGTATCTCAGGGAAGCGATGTGTCGCCGGAGTATACATTTGAGGCCTCGAGCACATCGAGGAGCCGCCGCCAGGAACGCCAGGTGAGACGCAAGGCCGGTTGAGAAGGCTCAAGAACAAGCTTGCCCTGGTGTTCCACCACCGCCATGACCACCACCACCACCACTTCAGGTGCGAGAGATCGGGCAGCCAAGACGGCCTGTCCAAGCCCGAGCGCCGCACCCACCACCGCATGTCGCCATGGAGGTACCTAGGCGGCATGTTCCATCGCTCAACGAGCCACGAGGGGAACAAGAAGATGGCGAGCCAGACGGTGGCAAGTGCCCCGGCGAAGTGGCACGACGGCGGTGGTGGCGGGCAGGTGCACACGCTGTTCGACGCGCTAGTGCAGCACATGTGGGGCGCGCCGCGGCTGAGGGCGCCGGCTCTAGCTGGGATGTGGCGGACGGGCGTCCACCAGTAGGGTGCAAGTCAAGAAGCTGCATTGGTGGCAAAGGTTGAGATGACGGCGCGGCCGGGCAGACGTGGGCAGCAGCAGCAGGAAACATCGCCATTTAGGACAAGGGAAGAAGGCGATGTAATATTTGTTTTTTTCTTTTTTGATAGGAATATCTGGGTTCTTTGTAGTACTGTGCATGCATTCTTTGTAATATTTATGTTCGCATTTTGATAATCAGTTTGGGGTGAACCGTTGCATCATATATATGGTTAGGTGATTAATCGCATCAATTTTTTTTTTCATATATGCTGTATTTAGAACATGATGCAAAATTATAAAAAATGCAATTGATCAATTTCCCTGTAAGAAACAATTTCCCTATCTTTCTTGATCTGTGCGTAGAGGCTAATCAAGCATTTCTTGGAACCTTACTATGTACAAGTGGCTGTTTTGCTTTGATTTAGGGACTATGCACAAATCTGTGGGTTAAAAGTAATTGCTCGATGATGATTTGTGTAGTGAGAATGGCTGTGACACTTTTGTGAACATGAGAATGCTATTTAGTTGACTAGATTCAATTTAATCATATCTATACTCAGTGATGTGTCCTACTGCTGGGTATGTTTATTTTCATCACATTAATATTGTCAATCATGTCACTATGCCTTTTCGATGGTAAGTTCACCATTTGAGCAGTGTGCTCTTTCCTTTTTTTTTTCACTGCTGATTGACTAAATATTAATGTTAAGATGAGCTGAAACTTGAAACAAGTACATCATTGAGATATAATCCTTGTTTAGATTGAATGGTCTATCATCTATTTAGCATTTGATAATTCATTGAAGTTGTCATAACCTATTCAGTGATCATTTGATTTACTTGGTGCCGTTGGAAGGCTCCTTGGAGCAACCTGACACTTAAATTCTGAGAGCAATATTTATTCATAAAATTGAGCAAAATCACTGTTTTGTGTCATAAATATTTGCCATGTCTAATCCTGCTGGAACTAAGCTAAGTTACTGTTCTTTATGCATCTATTAATGTGTGTGTGTCTATATATATCTATTTTATTTGATATCTGCCTTGCTGATCATAATTTGGTAAAGATCTTGAGTTAAATTCAAAATATTGCAGATTGTCATGCTTATATCCCTGATTTTGTGATTGTTATTGCTGCTATACAGATCTGAATAGAATTCATATTTACGGCTATTTTTATGGCAATATCTTTTCAATTCGGTCATTTACATTTGGAATTATATTGTTTATCATCTTGCTTATACTGCAATAACTTACAACAATAAGTACTCTTGTGTTTTTGTCGGCGTCTGGGAGACGAGCTCCGCAGGCCGATATGCAAGAGTAGGGAGTGAAACCCGAGAGTGGCCCTACCCTCCTCGACCGAAGCCTTGTGCGAGGGAAGGTGTTGTCGACGATCAACGGCATGGATGTTTTTATCCTGGTTCGGGTCTTCACTGCCGGATAACAGCCCTACATCCAGTCCTCGTTCAGCATCGGGCTTAAACGAGTACAGAGTGTGAGACCGAGCTTTGGAAAACTTGGGCTCGAGTACAATAAGTACTCAAAGCACTATGTGTGTTCCCAAAGTGACTGGGCACGGAGAACTACTGCCTAGAACTAGGAGTCCTACATAGTTGCAAGTGCTTCTGTTCTACGATGGCTGAGTGGAGTGTTGTTGCTTCCTCGCGCATCTATTTGCGTCTTGTGGCCTGTGGCCTCTTTTATAGGCGACCTTCGGCCATTATAGTCTGACTTTGATCCGATGCGAAGTACCTAACCGTCCTCTGGTCACTGGGTGTGCTCCTCCGTCTTACCAAGTTTTGGCATAGCCGGTCTTAGAATCCACTGGGCATTGGGCATACTTTCCCGACTCGCCGGACTCAGCGTCCTAACCTCTGGGCAACAGTGTGTGTCTTTCTCTTTAGGGACGAGTGGACACACTGGCCTTTGATGTGATTGGTAACCAACCCACAAGCGGCTGTGGCAGGCGCGCATCGATGCTACGACCATATTTGACTTGTGGTGATATGCAGGGCCCACGACATCCTACGCGTAGTGTGACGCAGTCCGCCTTGGGGTCCGAGCCCTGTCTCGAGCTTCGGAAGCTCGGGGGTTGAGAAGTTCGGGCGCCCGAGCTGGGAAGCTCTGGCGCGAGCCTACGAAGCTCGCGCAGGTCCTTCCATGGACTAAAGGGGGATAAATGGGCCGTATTCCATACGGGCCGCGTACTTTTCCCAACAATTTTTGTTTAAAAAAAAGCTCTACATCTTAAGTATTCTAAAGTAACTTCCAGTTCATGATAACATGGCGACAGTTATTCTTCTACTGTGACCTAGGTTCTAGCTAGTATAGGTAGTTATAAAAAAATATATGAACCACAAAAATGCCAAAATAATGTTCTGCACTTTGATAGTATTGTGCCCTTTACTCATTTGTGCCGTTTTAATTATCAACTATAATGTCATGTTTATATATGTCTCTTGTCTCTTCATATGCCCATGTTTGTATATGTCTCCTGTTGCCTATAAAGACCGGAGACTAGTGTTATTAACTTGCTGAGTTCTATTCTCGCTCTTGTTAACTTTGGTTTTTTACATGGGATGGATGTAGCACTTAGATGTCACAAAATGACAAAATCACTTCATTATCGATTTATTTAATTAGGTTAATATGGTCTCGAGACATGGTAAATTTAGACCTATTTAGTGAGGATTTAGATTAAACAATCTTTTGATTATAGTTAGGTTGCCTATGTTTAATAACGGAACCATTTTATAATGAATAGTTTTCTCGCAAAGATCCTTTTTATTGATTGCTTATTATTTGTTTTGGAGTTTTGACTTTCCAAAGTCAGATGCGAGTTACATCCATGTTTGGAGAACCTTTTTTTTGGGTGCTGTGTTATGCGGAATGCAGTTATATTTTGTTCATCAAGGCCCACTCATTTAAGGCCCACATACGGATTCAGCAACGGCCCACGTTCCATATGGTGACGCTTTGAGTTGGACAGGTCTGACAACATTACAGATCAATTTTAACACTCCATTACGGCTGAAAAGACTTAACAACTGTTAAGCAACCACGCTACCGGGTGTAATCTGAGGTTGCTGGTTCGTATGCGTGACGTAGAACGATGGCGAGAACAACGGATGTACAAAGTAGATGAACACAGATGTAGGGAGAGGACGAATTCTTTATTGCTTTCATGTGTGTGTTTACAATGGATGGATCTCTCTCCTATTTATAGTGCTGATTCATAGGGTTTAGCAGGTCCACGGATAGACCTATCCGAATACGGCTTGGAGAACCCGCAACCGAATTGGTTTCCTAATACTCCCCCTTGGACCTTGCCGCGTAATGCATATGCCTCATCAAAACTCCATAAAAACCCAATGGAAAAAATTCTTGGAGAAAGAGTGCATACCATACGCTTGCTGTGCGCACGGATATGCCTCGTTAAAAATCTTATGTGAGAAACTTCTTTGAAAACTCACTTAAGGGAAAAAGAGTACAAATCCACCCAACATTGCTTTATTACTTCAATGTAATAGTTGGGTACTTGAACTTCTGGTTCAAGATTTAATTCAAAATATGTGAAGTTTCTCCCCACGATTCGCACTTCTCTAAGTCTCATCATTCCTATGCCTTTAATGCATCTTTCAAAGGTAGACGCGGTAGGGACTTAGTGAACAAATCTGCGAGATTCTCGCATCGACTTAGTGTGTTTGAATATTGATTTCATTCATCTTATGCATCTCATGTGCATAAAAATACTTGGGGTTTATATGCTTAGTGAGGTTGCTCTTCACATATCCAAATTGTACTTGTGCGACACATGCCGCATTATCTTCATAAATAATGGTGGGGTTTGTTCTATTTGCAATCCACATGACCGGAGAATGTGGAATGTCATTCTTGAAGCCATGCACATTCACGTCTTTGGCTCATACAATGCAATGATTTCGAATGGTTAGTCGATGTTGACACAAGTGTCTCGCTTAGACGACTTCCATGATATGCGGTCCCTCCACACAGAAGACATATCACATGCAGGGACTTCTGGGTGTCTTGGATCTGAAAGATACCCGCATCAAGATATCGACCAAAGTCATATCTTGATTCCTTCTATAAAATAATCCAAGATCAACTGTTCCCCGTAGGTAACGGAAGATGTCCTTTACCCTTTCCAATGCCTTTTCGTTGGCTCTGCACTGTACCTTGCTAATAAGTTTACGGCGAACGCAATGTCAGGCCGTGTACTGTTTGCTAGGTACATAAGCGCTCCTATGGCACTTAAGTATGGGAATTTCGATCCCAGGACTTCCTCCCCCTCTTCTCTAGGTCGATATGGGTCTTGGTCTGCTTGTAATGACCTTCCGACCATCGGGGTTCTTGATGCGTATGCCTTCTCAAAACTAAACCTCTCCAACACCTTTTGGGTGTAGGCGGTTTGGTGTACGAGTATTCCATCTGACATATGTCAAGCTGAAGGCCTAAGCAAAATTTGGTTTTACCCAAATCTTTCATTTCAAATTCAGATTTCAAATATGAGCTTGCTTCTTCAATTTCATCATCGGTGCCAATGATGTTCAAATCATCCACATAAACCGAAATTATACAAAAACCATCTTGTGATCGTTGTATAAAAACGCATGGACAGTCTTCATTATTCGTATAGCCTTTCTTGCTCAAGAACTCGTTCAAGCGATTATACCACATTCTTCCCGATCGCTTTAATCCATATAAGGATTTCGCAATTTTACACAATATAATTCTTTCTTCTCTTTATTCGGGTTGGCATGCCGTCAGTACTTTCATGTACAATTCAGAGTCCAGTTACCGTAAAGATAAGTGTGACCACATCCATCGGGCCATTCTTAAATTCATATTCACCGCCATTGAGATGAGATATCTAAAGGTTATACCACCCATGACCGGGGAATAGGTTTCTTCATAATCAACGCTTTGGCGCCGAGTGAATCCTTGAGCTACCAAATTGCTTTGTACCGTACCACTTCATTATTTTCATTTCTCTTCCGAACAAAAACCCATTTATAGCCTATAGGACATATATGGGAGGGTGTAAGGCACACAGGTCCAAACACTTCTCTTTTGTTCAACGAGATTAGTTCCGCGGTGATTGCCTTCTTCCATTCCGCCTAATCTGGTCGGTGCTTACACTCAGAAAGAGATGCCGGCTCGGATCGGGATCTATTCGCTAGCGATCATTTTAGCAAAGTATATGTCGACATTGGCTGTTGCTCTATTCATCATTTCTCCTGATTCTGCAAAGTTTATGGCCATTTCGTCATGGGGTGCTTCGTGCATTTCTACCTGCTCTTCACCGCTATTTTCCATCATGGGATCAAGTTCCTTTAGCTTATTATTGCCGATGTGCGTACATATATTTCTATCGGCTTCTTCTATTACCGGTATGTTCAAATCTGGGAGTGTTTCGCTAGCAGGCTGCTTCTCACCAGAGTTGCCAGGTCTCAACTGGCTCACCTTCTTTTTCTTTCGGGGCGCTTTTGTGACTGGTTGTGATGAGCTCTCATTCCCCTTTTTACCCAGACGTCTCCGGATACTAGGGGGCTGAGAAACTAGATCTCCTGTTCTTTTTCTTTGAGGCCTCTGAACAGGTTGAGAGGTGCTCGTAGTTTTCTTTGGCACTTCTACCCTCTCTGGTGCATTGCTCGCAGGCACATGCGACTTAATCACACCCTTCAAATCACAAAAGTGGTCAGGCAGTTCATTTGCTAATTTCTGTAAATCGAGGATTTTCTGGACCTCTTCGTTTGCTTCTCTAGTACGGGGATCATGTGCGGGAATGCCGGTGGCTTGCCAGATGATTTCACGGCATTCTTCTGTTAAGGGTTCTTTATCTCCCCCTAATGACGGGAAATTATCCTCGTCAAAGATGCAATCAGCGAACCGGACGGTATGCAAATTACCAGTCGAGGGTTCTAAATACTTGATTATGGACACTGTCTCATAACCAACGTATATCCCTGGCCTCCGGAGAGAGCCCATAGCTGTTCGCTGTGGTGGTGGTATCGGTACATACACCATGCATCCAAATTTTCTTAAATGGAAAATTTTCAGTGTGATCCCCTGAACTAGTTGCATTGGTGAGTGGATGTTGTACGCTGACGGTCTATAGTTCAATAATGCTGCTGCGTGTAGGACGGCGTGGCCCCAACACGTGTTCGGTAAATTATAACCCTGCAAGAGCGGCTTTGCTATGAATTTGATCCTTTTAATTAGTGCTTCTGCGAATCCATTCTGAGTGTGGACATGTAGCACTGAGTGCTCTACATTGATTCCCAATGCCATACAGTAATCATCAAATGCCTTTGAAGTAAATTCGCCGGCATTGTCCAAGCGAATGGACTTCACGTGATGATCCGGGAATGCATTCTTAATTCTTATGGTCTGAGAGATCAGCTTTGCGAATGCGTGGTTTCTTGTCGAGAGTAAACTCACGTTTGACCACTTCGAGGAAGCATCAATGAGCACCATGAAGTATCTAAAAGGATTTGATAGGGGTTGAATGGGGCCGCAAATATCCCCTTGGATGCGCTCAAGGAACGTGGGGATTTCATCTTGCACCTTCATGGTCGAGGGCCTAGTGATCATTTTCCCAATGGGGCATGCCTGACATATGAAGTCTTCTTGGTTAGGGAAATTTTTTACACTAATTCCATGGCCCTGAGAGTTGGTAATTACATTTCTCATCATCCGTAAGCCTGGATGACCAAGTCTACTATGCCAAGGAGAGAAGAGTTCAGCACTCCTAAAAGAAGTTTTAAGAAAAGTGTATTTGTCAGGTGCTTTAATTCTTGTGTGGTATAGCCTAGTTCTAAATGAAGGAAATTTTTCTAAGATTCTTTTTTCACATCCGTCGTGCTTCACAATGCACAGGAATTCTTTGCCATTTTCTTCAGTGGTCTCAACGTGGAAACCGCTTGTACGTATGTCTTTAAAGTTTAAGAGAGACCTAGTGGATTCGGGGTATAGCAAAGCTTCATTAATTTTCAGTGGAGTACCCATAGGCAGTATGATTGTGGCTTGACCAGAGCCTACTACGCATGAACCACTTCCTGCAATTGTGGTTATACTGTCGGTTTTCTTCTTAATAGTTTCAAAATATTTGGTCTCTCTTAAAATACTATTAGTTGTTCCACTATCAACTATGCATATCTCCTCCATATGGGCACTACATAAATACATATAATTTCAATTAGGCTATCATTCATATTGCAAGCATTCATAGAATATACTGAAAATAAAGTGCATTCTAACGACGAGAATTTAAGGGTCTACTCCCCCGGAGTTTTCAATATTCATAAAGATCACAAATGTCTGCTAAAGCAACCACACAAATTCAAAATAACTAATGCTGCTGAACAATGCACTAGATAGACTCAGTGAAACATGCTTCTACATTTGCAGCTATCTCTTCTTCCATGTCATCGTCAGCTATTGCTACCTCACCGGTAGTAGCTTCTTTGTCTTGATGACTTCTTTGAGACCCTCAGTTCTTTAAGTTCCTCCCCCAGGAGGTCATCTTCATCATTGTTCATGATGGCGAGGTGCGTCTCTGTCTTTTCTTTGTTCTTCCTTTTGGCTTGGTATTCAGCGATCACCATCTTTGATTCACGGCAGATCTTCGACCAATGCCCCCATATGCCACACTTGAAGCATACTTGGTCTTGTTGACCGTATGGTTTCGGTGGTGGCCTCTCCTTGCCTTGGGGTTTGGACTTTTTCTTTCTTTTCCAGGCCTAGCCTTCTCCCCTTTCACCCTTTCCCTTTCTTTTCTGGTTGGGTTTCTCAGCCTGGTACTTACTTGCATTGACTTCAATGCTTTGACCAGGTGCCTGTGAGATGAAGTTCTTCTTTAAGACTTCATCCTGAGATTCCGTGACTTGTATGACGTCAATTAACTCATGTCGGTGAAATTATCTTGACGGTAGTTACGACACTCAATGGCATTCGGTGGAAGGTGGAGAGGGTTTTTTTTCTATTTTCTCTCTTCGATATCTCGCTACCACGAGAGTGAGGTTCGTGACAATCTGTGTAAGGCGTAATTGTACTCGCCACGGTTTTATAATCTGCAAATCTCAGCGTGCCCATCTGTTGTGCTTGTGGCAAGATAGTGTATTTGAACTTTTCAACGGCTTCAAGTGCGGTCCAAAGTTCAACAAAGACTTTCAATGACCATATATTCATTCTTTAGGGTCTCGACAGTGGTGCCCGATAAAGTGCAAGGTCTTGATCATTTTGTGCCGAGAAGTAGAGCCCGCTTATGCCAATGGCGGCGCGGAGATTCTTACCTCCAAGCACAATTTTCACGTCCGAAGCCCAAGTAAGGTAATTTCGGTCATGGGGGGCTAATTCCTCAAATTCACGGCTGACGATGCCAGACATCTGCATAGCATGAGATTACTTCGGGTAATCAGTGTGTGTTGCGTGACATGGATCTATGTATAAATCTTCGGTATTTCCACTATAATAATGCTAATTCGATTATAAAAGTAATTAACAGCAGTAAATAATCACTCCTATTGCAAAATAGGAATAAAACAATAATTCCCAAAAGTATAAATAGCAGAATATTCAATTTCATAATTTCAGTAAATTCCAGGGGTTTCTGCATAAAATTCGTTATTCGGAAAATTCTTAGGTAATTCTCGAAAGATTAGGGTTCAAGTTGTAAATTTCGCGGCCCAATCCTTTCCTCCACCGACCCAGCCTTCTTTCCTCCCCCTTTTTCTTTTCTTTCCTCCCAAGGCGTGGCAAGCAAGGTGGCGGCTCGCCCATGGCCTTCCATGGCTCGGCCCAACTCTTCCCATTGCCTTCCCGCGGCTCGGCCCGGCCGGTTCCCCCTTCCCTATTCTTTTCTCGCCCGCCCATCCCGGCTGCTCTGCCCGCTTCCATCGGTGAAGGCTTGAGCGGTTAGGGTTTCCCTAGCCACGCCATTGTTCGACGGTGGTAAACCGGCGGCGGCCGGCCTTTGGGGAGCGCGGCGGTGGCGCCACGGCCGAAGGAGGGTCGTGGCGCGACCTTCTAAGGCGGCGGCGGCGCGCACCATAGGGTGCGGTCTTTGGGCCGTTAGCGAAGGCCTTCAGCGTGGAGCCCGCCAGCGGTCGCGGCTCCCGTGGTTGGCCGACGAGCGGCGTGGTGACGAGGCGCGGGGCCCGTGCCTGTGGCCGCTTGTGGTCGGCGGGTCGTGGTCAAAGTCGGCGGGGGTTGCGTGGAGCACGCTATTGCGGTCGCGGGGTGGGGCACGCGGCACAAGATCGGGCAATGGGCATTCTGAAACTTGCGCGTGGCCCACGGGAACGGCGTCCAAGGCGGCGACAGGGTCGAGCGCCGTGCGGGTGGTGGTGCGACGGTGACACCTTTCGGTCTTTTGATCTACTTGTTCAAAATAGATCTAATCTACTTGTTCAAAATTTGATTCGATGCAATACCTTTCGATCTGCGTGATCAACTTTCTGGGATTCCGTAGACTGTCGCGTAGGACAGCAGTCGCGTAGGACTGTTTTCGGCTATCCGAGTGGAAGCCGGCGTGAGGACGGCTCGATGCAGATCGTTCGTCGCCTTCTTCTCCTCGTGGATCGTTCTTCAGGAGCGATCGTGCTGATAACGTGTTAAGCAACCACGTTACCGGGTGTAGTCCGAGGTTGCTGGTTCGTATGCGCGACGTAGAACGATGGCGAGAACAACGGATGCACAAAGTAGATGAACACAGATGTAGGGAGAGGACGAATTCTTTATTGCTTTTATGTGTGTTTACAATGGATGGATCTCTCTCCTATTTATAGTGCTGGTTCATATGGTTTGGCAGGTCCATGGATAGATCTATCCGAATACGGCTTGTAGAGCCCGTAACCGAATAGGTTTTCTAATAACAACATCTTTATCAAACAGAAGCCAGAGTAACTGCCTAAATAGAATTGGTGTTCCTTAGCTGCACAACCACATTTACAAACCTTAAAATTGGATTTCAGTCATTGTACTTTGTACATGGTCCACATGACAAGCACTTAAGCAACATTACTGACTGGCCTGTTTGCACCTAAATAGTGTAATGGTGCTATTGTGCAGCAAGGCCAAATAAAGAAACACTTTGAGCAATGTCGGGCCATAGAAATGCATCTTTCTAAGGTTGTAAGTGGGGCGGGCTATGGGTAGCCGACGCCCACCCACACTGCCCACTAATATGCATGCGGGTATTTGGCAGCCCGCACCGCTATCCGCTATTCAAGTTCAAGGCTTCGCAACTACCCACTAATTTTACGAACAGTGTGTAGCGCGTGTGCTTGTCTTCCTTGTGCGTGTCCCTGAAGCTGAAGATTGGTGGTCTTCCCAAGCAGCCGGCCGGAACTGACATCGCAAGTAGTCCCCTTGCGGCCTGCAAAGACCGCCACCTTCAAACTCGCCGCCGCGCGCAAGGGCTTCCAAGCGAACCACTGTCAACCTTGGACAGGTCGAACGCCGCATTCAAAGGCCCGGATGACACCTGCGCTTGCTCGCCCCCGTCGCCACTCGCTAGAGAGCACTAGCAGCACAGCCGCTGTCTGGCACGACATCTTCCCGAGCCTGATCTTGCAGTAGCAGGGCGAGGTCGATGGGTGGATGCCAGCGCCAGGCATGCTAGGTGATGTCGGTGGAGGCAGCCGCGGCGCCGCCGATGCCGGCAAAGTCGCAGAGGAACGTCCTCGTGACGGAAAGGAAGGCAGCCGTGCCCCCAACAGTCAGAACACAAAGATTTACCAATTACCAAGAAAAATATTATCAATATTCAATGGATTGGAGGGGTAGCAGAGTAACAAGAGGACCTGGACAGGAAGCTGCCCATCGTACGTATTGCTCCGTGCATGAACAGATCCAGTGAGATTGGATCATTGGAGTAATTTGACAGGCTAGCCTGGACGAGGATAAAGCCACCCTGACGAGGCCTCACGATGGGCGGAGGACACAGCCAGCCACACAGACACTCGTCGACAAGCTCGCTTGGTGAGAAGGTAGCGGCGCCGATCAGGCCTCGTGATGGGTGGAGGAAGCGGGCACACCGGTCGGCTCCTCCGACATGGCCGACAGGCTGCAAGCTTGGCGTGGAGCCAACCGCGTCGTCTTGCGCGCCGACAAACCGACGCCTAGCTAGGGATTGGATATCAACTGAGGATGGCCTCACGAGGCGCTTGCGACTTGGCGTGACCCAACGGGTAACTGGGATTACCCTCGTTGAAACGCCACACGTTTTCAGGCCCAGGTGGGTATTTTTGTGGGCCTCTGCGGGTAATCTGTGCGGCCAAGCGGGATGGGAGCATCTTTTATGTTATTCCAGTAGAGTCTCTATGTCAGTCTCTAAATTTAGAAATTCTTTATCCTGTCTCTATATCTTTTTTAGGACACAGACTCTACTCGAGAGGATGTAAACACAGGGAACGAATAATGGTTTAAAGAATGGGATATAGATATCCGAATTATAAGATTCTGCTATGGATGCTCTTACCATACTGCATAGTGCATCGTAAACTCTTAAGAATGAAGATCTCAGTAAGTTAAGAGTGATTTGTTGGCAGCAATTGCAGATAGCTTAGCAACTATTTTTTTTTACCAAGTGCAACAATCAAGGAATCAGTAGTGCTTCCAAGTAGTGAATAGTAAAGTCGTTCACCACAAGATTTAATCGGATTGAATACAACTACACAGTGTTTTTGAGGGGTAAAAAAAGTACAACAGTCAAGGTAATAAATAATCAGTCAAAATGAGAAACATCAATTCCAGTCTGCAAAATAAAAATACAAGGAAAGTACATTACACTGAAGTGAGCAGCAAAACAAATTTGTACCTGCTGAAGTGTCTCAGAAGGAATTCCTAAGGCACATTCTCATTTTGTATTAGTTGCAACACAGTATGACATGAAATTGATTGCATGGCATGGAGAATGCTATTTTCCAAAATCACATAGGACTTACTCTAGAGCACATAAAGATCTAAGTCATCTAACCCACCCATTTCATATGTGTGTTAATTTTGTACTTTCCTTCTGTGAACTATCCCCTCGAGTCAGCACTTTGCCTACAAGCCTGCGGGTGAGGCAGCTGGGCGTATCACATGGAGAGCACCTGCTGGCATCCATTCACTACAGGAAAAAACAGTAACCTCGACAGCCAAAACCGTCCACCCTAGAGTCAAAACCGTCCACCATAACTAGGGTCGACAGCTGGCCGTCCACCTTAAGCCGCCGAAAATAAGTGGTCGACCATCATATTAAATTCGACAGGAGGGCTGTCCACCCTATTAGGGTCGACGGCCAAATAACAAATCCCACCATAATCGACCCAACACATGAACACGAAACACTATAGTCGCATTTATAAAGGCAATGTCACTCTAACTTAGGGTGGACGGCCTTTTCCACGTGGCCGTCCACCCTAAGCCGGTGGACGCCTTTTCCATGTGGCCGTCCACCCTAATTAATCAGTAGTAAAAAAAATCCCATTTGCCCGAAAATCAGACATATAAGAAAAAATATCCATGCTACAATGGGCATACACACAAACAATTGCAGAGAGAACGTTAAATTAAAGACCTTAGTCGAGAGCATAAACTAATCACAGTAGTACTCCTAACCAGACATTCAAGAAGCATGATGATAATAAACTAAGCACACCAGTCACCAAATGGATTCTAATCAAAACCTCAAGCATAAACAATTGACGAAAGACGGATACAAAAGTGAAAAGGCTTCACCGAGGAGGCTTGGAGAAGGCCATGGCCGTGGTTGCCGGAGGCACGAGTCCAGCAGGGCTGCCTCCGCCGCCGGCTGCACGCACCACGGTGATTGGCAGCAGCTGGAGCTCCCAGTCCTTGTCGAGCAAGGGGAACTTGGACAAGAAGGTGAGGTAGGTCTCGTATGTGGCGGACCACCCCATCACCCAGATGCGCCCCACTTTGTGCGTCTCAAGCACTCGCGTCACCTCCGCCACCACCCGTCGTCCCCTCTCCTGGAGCTCGCCGTCGTCGGGGACCAGTTCTTTGAGGTCTCCGATGCTTATGATAAGGCCTGAGGTGGCACTGGGCATTGCCGCCGCGAGGCAGAGCTCTGTTTGCTCGATGGAGGCGGGCCGACGGGAGGATACTGATGCGGGAGACGACCTCAAAGTCGGCGGCGGCGACGCGCCCCCGACACCGACGAAAGCATGGGATTGCGGCCGCGGAGAGGATCTCACCGATCTGGCGGCAGCTTCTCCTCCCGACCGGCGAGGTTCCCAATGAGCAAGGGCACGCCGGCGTCGTCGGCGGCGGAGGGGGCACCGATGGGAGGCCGCCCTTGGGGAGTTGGCGGCAGCCATCGGCGGGCGGAGGGGAGACGGCGGCGGCGACGATCTTAGTGGCGGCTGCGGCGGAGGCGGCGGCGGCAACAGGGGCACCATGGAGGCCGCCTTAGGGAGGTGGCGGCTGGCCACCGGCGGCGGAGGGGGGAGACGGCGGCGGTGGCGGATCTTAGGCTGCGGCGGCGGCGGATCGGCGGCAACGACGACGAGGATCGCGCGCGCGAAAGCAAAGAAACGCGTTGGGAAATATTTCGGGCGCACCGGCGTTTGATGTGAAGTCACGACTTAGGGTCGACGCCACGCCGGCGCCCACCCTAGCATATTTGTCACTTGCCACCGGGCCCGAAAAGTCACGGGCGCAGCCTTAGGGTGGACGGTTGCGGGCGCCGACCCTAGCCGGGCGGGCTAAGGTGGACGGCCAAACAGTCCCCGACCCTAGGTGGGCCAAACAGGCCGCTGCTATGGTGGACGGCCACGTGGGCTGCCGACCTTAGTTTCGCCACATAGGATGGACGGTAAAGGCAGCTGTCGAGTCTAGCTCATTCCTTGGCCCCGCGCGTCAGTCGCTGGTAGGGTAGACTATGGTGGACGGTTTATTCAGGCGGTCGACCCTAAGTTTAAATAGGAATCCGCTGCAGCGCAGGATGGATGGCGGGCCTCTTTTTCACGTTTAGGGTAGACGGCTCATATTTAGGCTGTCGACCTTAAGCTCTTTTTGGTCGATAGGGTTTTTTGGCCGTCTACCATATATTTGGCCGTGGCCGTGGCCGTGGAGAATAAAGCATTTTCCTGTAGTGATTGCTCCCTCCCAAACAAGTGCCGCAAAGCACGAAGTTCAGGTAGTTTAGTTGAAACATTTACTGGACAAAAAAAATAGCCGTAGTACTATTTAATTTCGATAAAAACACAACACGCCATCATACGTTGACTTAAAAAAATGGCATCATACCCACAGCATGGTTCTTTAACTTCTCTAGTAACAAGAAAATTGCAAGGATGAGTGACGACTTACGTTGGTGTAGTCTTTGTATGACATCAAGATGGGAAATGTAGTCTACTTTATTATTGTAGAAACTGCTCTCCCATATTGCATAGCAAATACGTTCAGACGTGGGTATCTACAGGGGGGAGAGATTAGAAAAAATAAGTTTTGACAAAATTAGAGTCAGTCAAGTTTCTAGACAACTATCTATGTTGAAGATATTTCAACCTTTAAAAAGCAGCTAGATGTTTGCTGTCGTTATTTAATGTATCATAGTATTGATACACAAGAACAAGACATACACTCTTCAAAAGGCCCTCCAAATGCCATTCCAATATTCCATTCAGTGCATTGAACAAACAATGAAAATTTTGTCCTACGGCACAAAAATAAAGAATGGACCACATTATTATTCATTACATATAGGAATAACCAAAACTATCATTTGCCCCCATTGAACAATAGTGAAGAATGTCATTCTCGTAGTCTCATCAAGTATTACGAACATTATTGAAAAGAACCCTGACGGCTCCCCCTTTTGAATTATTGGCACACAGATATTAACAAGGGCACAATTCTCCTCCATAACCATCAAGCTAATTATGCAGGCTTGTTGAAATGTAAGAGAATGGAACGAGATTGTTTTCAATAATGTTCGTAATACTTGATGAGATAGTGGTTGAAATGTAATACTTTATGATATTAACGTGATTGTTAATCTCGTTCCCCGCTACCCGCCGCTGACGATACCGCCACGGCCATGCGATGATCATCGCCCCGGTCACGCGTGACCACGGAGTGGCTAGGGCAGTGATTGTCGGCGGCAGGTAGCGGCCGGCTCGATTGGGAGGAGAGGGAGAAAGGAGGAAGAAGAAGGGTCTGATTGTTTTTTTGAAAAAGTTTCAGGGGCGTGGCGAGGACAGCGATCGTCGGCGGCAGGTAGCAGCCGGCTCGGTTGAGGGGAGGAGAGGGAGAGAGGAGGAAGAAGAAGGGTCTGATTGTTTTTTGAAAAAGTTTTAGGGGTGTTTTTTCAACAAAACCATTTGAGCGGAGAGTGGGATTAAGCACAGATCTTAGAGCAAATTTGATGGTTGCGAAGGTGTTTGTATCCACATGTATACCAGGGAAATCCACTTTGGTAGATCCTTATGGGCCAAATCAAGCACTGGGCCATACTTTCCTCCTATTACTGCCAAGTTCCAAGGTTGGTGATGCAAGGGGTCTTGTGGACTGATGGGGCAGTGCTCTGTCGTCCTGTGTGTTGTTGCTATCCCGCTGAAATTAGTGATCTATAAGTAAGAAAATTTGGTCGCATAAATCTTCTATTTTGCCGGGATTCGTTAATTGATCCGTACTTATGTACAATGGAAAATTACAGCGATTTGATCGTGTTATTATACGCATACTCAGGATTTTTCCACTGATGCACAGTGAACAAGTTCCCAAGGCAGTACACAAGGCCCAAAGATTAACTTGCCGCCAAATAAGAGCTTTGAAGCTTGGAGTACGCGTGCTCCGCAGCACCAGCGTCGTCGTCGTAAGCCTGCATCGACGCCGGAACCGGCGGCACATCGAGGCTCACGACGCCCTCCAGCGCCTGAACCACCTGCTCCATCGTCGGCCGGTGAGCCTCGTCGTCCTGCAGGCACCAGCAAGCCACCGTGCAGGCCCGGTGGAGTTCCCGCGCGTCCGCGTCGCCGTTCAGCCGCGCGTCCAGCAGCCCGGCGACCTCCCCTTCGCTCACCTTCCTCGCGGCCACCAGCGGGAAGTAGCCCGAGTACGCGCCTTGCTCCCTGGCCTCCGCCACCATGTTCCTCCTGCCGGAGACGATCTCCAGCAACACCATCCCGTAGCCGTACACGTCCACCTTGGCTGTGATGGGCACGCCGGAGATCCACTCCGGTGCGAGGTACCCGATGGTGCCCCGCACCGTGGTGAGCACCCTGCTGAAGTCCCTCGCCACCAGCTTCGCGAGGCCGAAGTCGGCGACTTTGGCCACCAAGTCGCCGTCAAGCAGTATGTTCTCCGGCTTGATGTCGCAGTGGATGATGCAGTCTCTGCAGCCTTGGTGCAGGTACAGCAAGCCGCGCGCCGCGCCGAGCGCGATCTGGTACCTCGCCCTCCAGCTCAACACGGCGTCGGAGTTCTTCCCGAAGAGCGCCCTGTCCAACGAGCCGTTCGGCATGTAGTCGTAGACGAGCAGCCGGTCGCCGCCGCGGCAGCAGAAGCCGCGGAGGCGGACGAGGTTGATGTGGTGGATGGTGCCGATGGTGCGCACCTCGTTCCGGAACTGCTTGTCGCCCCAGTGGCGGAGGCCCTCGAGCCTCTTCACCGCGACGGCGGCGCCGGCGCCGGGCAGCGCTCCCTTGTACACCGACCCAAAGCTGCCGCCGCCGAGCTTCTCCGAGAAGTTCTTGGTTGCCCTCCTCACGTCGCTGTACTTGAACGCCACCAGGTTGCCACCTTCTGACGCTTGCATACGTCTTATGTTCCGCCGTCGTCTTCTCTTGAGCATCCAAACCAGCAGGAGCACAATGGCGGACAAGGCTAGGAATGACGCAGCCGAGGCGATACATGCCGGAGCGATCGTTTTCTTACTAGTTTTTGAAGCCACTTCCATGGCAGACAGACGGAGATAGAGACCGTTCGCGCCGACCGCCTCGTCGCCGGACAGTCGCTGAAGGTTAAGCAAATCGCCGTGCCATAGAGCACAGCCGTCGCCGTAGGAGTAAGCGTTGCAGTCGCAGCTCCTCGAGCAAGCCAACATGCAATCTCGAGGGCCAGATGCTTGTACAAAAGATGGATTTTTTGGCAGTGAGACGCCGGGCATTAGCAAGAAAGCGTCGTCGCCGTTCGACGAAGAGACGTTCGTGCTCTGACACCGCAGGGGAGTGTTCCGGCGGCAACCCTGGGTGTGATCTCCGAGCTCCCAGTCTCCAGGCGAGGCGGCACCGAAGCCGGCGAGGCAGCTGCACAAGGGCTCGCTCTTCTCGTCGCAGACGCCGAACGCGCCGCAGACGGCGTAGACGGCACAGAGCTGGTGCGGCTCCGCCCAGAAGAGGATCCACTCGTCGTCGGCCGGCAGCCACGTGAGCTGCCTCACCTGGCCGGAGACGTCCAAGACGAACCTGGAGATGACGGTGGGGTTCTGCAGAGAGTAGGTGAAGTAGCTGGCTTTGGCGTTGGACACGAACTTGAAGTTGTAGATGTAGTGCGACGTCATCTCCGGGACGCCGGCGAATATGTCGCCGTTCCATTCCCCGCTGCTCCAGTACCGCACCTTCCTGTTCCAGTATATGGAATACTGTTTCGTCCCGTCCGGGTCGATCCCGAACGAGAACACACCTGGAGACGGGTCGCCGGAGTTCTTCCAAGTGACCAGCGTCTGCACGTCGCCGGTGACCTTGTTCAGCCCGAGCCGTGCTCCAGGGAGCCACGTGTCGGTGGGGTGCTCCGCGCTCTGCCACAACAGCTCGCCGTTCCCCTCGAGCCGGAGCACGAGGTTTCCGGTGTCCAAGATGACGGCCACCGCGGAGCCGTCCAAGCCGGCGGAGCTGACGTTCGTGGACCAAACGAGCCTGTTGGCTTCGTCGGTGAGCGCGAGGTTGCCGTCGGCCGCTACGGCGAGCCGAGACGACGCAGGGTCGCGCACCGGCGCGGCTCGGTTCGCGATCCACACCGGCGTGCATTGCGACACGACCTTCTTGTACCAGATCCCAACGTAGTAGCCGGTGCCGCCGTTGCCGGCAGGGCGGAAGAAGCCGAGCTCGAAGCTGCCGCCTTTGGACACGACGGTCCGGCTCCCGGAGATGGCAGAGTCGCCGGAGATGGTGTCCGAGCCCGACGCTAAGCACCGTGCGGCGCAGAGGATGGCCGTGAGGAGGAGCGGGGCAAGTGAAGCCATGGTCATGACTCATGAATCGATGACGAGATGAGACGAGGCAAGATGGAGCCGAGCTACAAATAAGCGTGCGTTTAATGAGCTCGAGAGATCAACTGATAGAGTTGCACGCTAAATTGATCACTTCACCATGGCTAGCTTAAATGCTGCACCTGTGCTGCCAAATTGATCAGGGGATTTCAATTTGCAACAGTGCTGCTGATGTGCGACATTCAATGAGCAATGCACATAATTAACTCCAGAGCTTTGGTAGGGTGTTTTGTCATTTTGTTTGTCCAAAGATTCTTCCATGACAATTCCAAATGTTGGAAAACTTTTAGCCTAGTAGTACTAGCTAAGTACAGCTTTCATTAGGCTCTGTGTTCCATCACGATTCATCAAGCTGTGCGACATGATAACGACGGGTCGTCCAAGACCGCGACCCGGAGAGCGAGCATCGGCGGCGTGTACCGCGACCACGAGGGCGGCTTCGTGCTCGGCTATGCGGAGCGCATCGGCACGGCGACGAGCTCCGTCGCCGAGCTGGTGGCGCTCAAGCGCGGGCTCGAGCTGGCGGTGAGGAACGGGTGGCGCAGCATCTGGATCGAGGGCGACGCCAAGACGGTGGTCGACGTCGTGCGGAGCCGCGCGCGGGTCCGGTCGGAGGAGGACCTGAGGCAGTGCCGGGAGATCGCCGCGCTGCTGCCGCTGCTCGACGACGCCAGCGTGTCGCACGTGCGCCGGGGAGGGAACAAGGTGGCGCACGGCTTTGCCCAGCTCGGCCACAAGGCGGCGCGGCCGCGCGTGTGGCGCGACGTGCCGCCCGACGAGGTGCTCAGGTTCCTGCAGCGAGACGCCGAGGGGAAATAGCCGCGCACAAGCGGGTTGCTGGTGCATGCAAATGTCTGTGTATATACGTTGGTTTGGACGTGATCTCTCGACTCTCGTACAGTTCGATTGACCAGTGAGAGATCATGCAGAATTGCAGATGCTAACTACGTGGTGCTGACTTGTACACGACTGTATTGATTTGTACCTGTACTTGTACATTTGTTTGGTACTGGGTTCAGTAAATTGTTTATGAATCCATATAATACTTTTCATAAGTTTATGAATTTTATATATTTTTCAGAAATTAATACTATTTTTTAATATATTAAAAAGACAAGAACATCGTCGTTTTATGCAGCACTGTCACGGCTTAACCGAATAACCGGTCACAATGACATAGACTAGAAAATGCTGAAAATAAGATGACATATAAGGTTACAAAGGTAATATGATAGCATGGAAGTGACTAGCAAAATCATCGATGGCATACAAAGAATTTTTTTCCCAAAGAAATTACATGTATACTCGCTTCATCTTTGACTCGCCCAGATTCGCTTTCTTTCGTGCATTGTTCTCTTATCTGCCGTTTGTTGCGCGGAGCAAGGTTTGATTTATCGTTTTAGGGCCAGAAATCGCTCCACGCCGATAACCGGTTTGCCATGGCAAATCGCGACAAATCACGAGAAATCGATCAAATTTTGAGATTTGAAAGTTAAATCACAGATTGCTTGCCGAAACAGCAAAACCGAGCGATATTTCGGCAAATCGAAGAGAAATCGGGGTAAACCGACCGGCAAACTCGGCAAATCGCGGCAAATAGTCAAAACGGCAAATCGAACGATATTTGCGGCCAATCGTTGGGTTTTGACGGCAAATCGATTGGCCGGTGAGAAAAAATGGTAAAAATTTGTATGGTGCGAAAAAATGGTAAAAATTAATTTTAAAATATGAAAATGGTAGGACATGATTTTTTGTAATTATTTAACATTTAAGCAACATTTGAAATTATTGCAAAAATCGATTTGAAACTTTGTATGGTGTGGAAAAATGGTAAAAATTTATTTAAAATTATGTAAATGGTAGGCATGACTTTTGGTAATTATTTAACATTTAGGCAATATTGAAAATTATGTAAAATGTTAGAAAATGAAATATTTTGGCATGACCTTCGAGATGACACGACATAGGAAATGAATTTTTGAAAATTTCGGCACGACCTTTGCTAAATTCGTATCTATTTCATGTATCTATTTCACGAAAACAATTCATTGCATAGATAAATTCATAAATACATATGAGTCATACGATATGACAAGTTCACAAGTTAACAACTTCATGACAACTGCATGATACGGAGTGCTTGTAATTGACTTACCTTACAATTTGTCTGAAGAAATACTGAACAGCTCAGTCTGGTTGTAAGGTACCTGGTGATAAGTAATAATGAAATGTCATATATTTATGAATTAAGATTGAACTTATATAAATTCTATCAAATATGCGACATTACCTCTATTCCCACCATTGGCCACCGTAAATCTGGGATTGGCTCGCCATATTCATCTCTTCAATGGACATCAAGATCAATCCCTGCGTCGCCAGAAGGTTTGTCTTGTATTGTTGCCAAGTAAACCCCGTGTACATATAAGAGGTTTGCCAATTCGAGTACAGCATCCTGTAGAAATCAGGATTCTCCCACTCATACACATATTGGGAGGGCTGATGACGAGGCGCTTGTGGTTGGTTGGAGTACGGGGACGGGTTGGCTTGCTGGTGACTACCGCTATAGGAGCTAGAGCTTGAGTGGGGGTTGAACTGTCGCGGCTGTTGCAGACCAGTCATTCACTAGTCTACACGTAGGAGTACGTATAGTCTACACGTAGGAGTACATACCGAGTACGTCGGCCGGCTTGCCGCCCACGCTCCGAGCCTTCGACGCGCCTTGCCGAAGTTGCTTGACTTGTCGCCCACGCACCTCTTGGTGTCTTGCCACGCAGCCCACGCCCGACGCGTCACCGACTTGCCGCGCCTCCTCCCCGACTTGCCGCGCCGCTCCCCACTTGCTGCGCCTCCGCCCGACTTGCAGCGCCTCGGCCCGATTGCGCCCTTCGCCTCGACTTGTCACCCATGATTTGCCAGCCCACTCGACTTGCCGCTCCTCCGCCCGACTTTCCACGCCTCCGCCCCAATTTGCCGCGCCTCCGCCCAGATTTGCCGCGAGGACAGTGGAGAGCGAAGATCTGTCAAGGACAGTGGAGGAGCCAAGGAGGGGAAAGGCAACGGCAACGCACCGAGCATGCAATAATGATGAATCACGGAACAATAGTCTACAGAGCATGCAATAATGCAGCATTCATCTATATAGAAGTCTATGAACAGTATATTTTTCAATTTTTCCAGATTTCAATTCAAATTTCCTCATGATTCCAATGTTGTTTTTTATTTTTTTTTCACCATTGCCTTCATACAGGCTTATAGAATTTTTGAGATTTTTTTGGATTTTTTTTCAATTTTTTAATTGAAATCAAAATTTTGAATTTAAATGGCGGTTCGCCGTTGCAGAGTAGGCTCAATACGTTGATCGATAAGTGGATCTTGGCGCAGAGAACGGTATGTTTGCTTGAATTTTATTTTTTTTTATATTTAAAAATAATTCGAAATAAATAAATAATATTCCATTTAATAAAAATAAATAAATAGCCTCCGTCGCCACCCCATACGGCGGAAAGATAAATCGCCATATCAAAAGGCGAAATTTTGAAATTCGCCACCCCATTTAGCGGGATTAAGCCCACCGAGGCAGGCCTAGGGCCAATAGATCGCCACCCCAAATGGCGATATTTTAAAAACCGCCATTGATTAGCGAAATTTTGCGCTGTTTAAATCGCTAAATGGGGTGGCGAACTATCGCCCATATCCATCCGTCTGCATGCGCTTTCAAATGGCGCAAGCAAGCTTTACCGCTTCGAGACCGATTTGAGCCGAGAAAAAAAAAGGAAGAGAGTGAGGAAGAGAAAAAAAGGAGAGAGGAGAGGAAGTGGAAGAGAGGAAGGAAAATCACCGCCATCTACGTTTTCGTAAATTTTCTATATCTTGTATTATTGTTTTATTCAAAACATGGTAGGATAGCAATATGAATGTTAAAAATTAGTAGTAAGTAGATAGTAAAAGGGATATTTAGGATATTTGTAGGAATAGAGTTTAGGGGTTTTTAGGGTATGTATAGATTATCGGTAGGGTATATTCTTGGCCTTTTTAGGAGCGAGATTTGATATATATGGGGCTAGGGTTTATCGCTTCGTATGATATTTACTGAGTATTGTTAGGGTTTGTTTACGGTATTTTTAGGGGTGGAATTTGATATCGATGAGGGTAGGGTTTACATATGTCGTAGTGTATGTATAGATTATGAGTACTGTATGTTTACTGGTAATTTTAGGAATGAAATTTGTTAGTCAGTAGGGCTATGGGTTTGGGGTTGGTAGGGTATTTATAGATTAAGATAAGGGTCTATTGATGGTGGGATTTACGCTTTCGGATGTAATTAGTACATACAAAAATATCTCGAGTTAAAATGATAGCTTTGCCTCTCAATTCTTGAGGTCATACAAACGTAGGTTTGATCCTCCTCCGGTGAGCTTTAGATGAGGGAAAATATAGACGACTTAATATTCGCACCCACGTGTAATAATTTGCGTTGGATGGTTTATTTACGTGACAAATGTCGAGAAGTTATATTTTCAGATTCACTATGGGGACGGAGAGATTATGTATGGTCCAAACGGGTGGATCTTAGTAATTTGGAATCGGAACACTAGGGATATCGAGGCCCACCGAGAGAACGTTTGGGGTTTACAAAACTGGTTGTTACGACGCTCCAAATAACTCGAAGAGGATCGCCATCGGCGGCCTCTCATGGATCATCGATCGCAAATGCAGGGTGGTCTACTACCACGCCACTCGGAGGACCGCCCACGATGGGCCTTCTCTCGACTCGCCACGGGTATTCATTCTCGAACTTTCCAAGATTCATCATGTATTTTTGTACCGAGGACCGACTAATTCCGCCCTTTCATTTTGCGACCTCACGGGGCCCACGTGCACCCATTAGGTTACGGACCACGTCCGGCGGTTGACGAGCTACTGGTGACGATGTCTGTGGACCCCTACATCGCTGAAGCGGGTAGACGATCATAGGCCCGCACGGCTTTCGTCGCCCTTGTGCGAAGGACCAGCCTATCGACCGACGAGGTCGCCTCTAATCTTCGACATCTTCGCCGAGGATTACTCGCCGCGCCGGGTGATGCGGCGCCGGACGACACCAGTGTTTCTCTCGCCACTCACCTACGCCGTGCCTCCCGCACCACCAGAAGACGCCCTCCTTTACGCATTATGTTTCATTATAAATTCAATTATACCTAAGTGAGCATTGTTCTGCGAGTCGACTAGACGGGCCACACTAGGGGATTCTGTGGGCACCCGCCATGGCGCCTCGGTCGAGAGGTGGGAGGACGCCTTGCGAGATCGCGTCGAGGAGGACGGAGAGTACGACCGACCTCGTGCCCGCCTACTACTTGCGCTGGTATCGCTACCGCGACTTCGGACGCTGCTGGTCACACCCCACGGGTGAGGTCGCCCACGCGTGGCGGCCGTGACCGACACGCACCCACTTCATCGAGCTCGGTCGGCCTACCTTGCGGTACTACCTTCCTCGGCGATTCTTTGCCTTTGTCCTTATGTTCTTCCGTGCTTACATTCGTAAAATGGGCATTTTCAACATGCAATGCATTTGTCCTTACTTTCAAAGACGATCTTGTGCGCGAGTCCCACGCCGACGCGGAGAGCGCGGTGATGCGTTGCGTGGAGGGGTACAGATGACCCGACGGAGATCCCGACACCTTTGTCGATTCGTGACAAGACCTGCGTTCGTTGAGCCTTACTTCTGCGTCGTTCGTCCAGACGCCCACCCGCCGGTGAGAGGCCTCAGATTCCCTATGTCCGCCCTTCTTCCAAGACGGCAGTAATACAAGATTTAAAATTGTCATATATCGTTCGTACAATAACACGGTGTTCAACTATGTACCAGGCCACGCTGGCCCTCGCTTCCGCCCGAGGTCGCGACTCCACGGCCCGGGATGGGCACACAGGCCCGCACCGAGAGCGTCGTGGACTTCCGGCCACGAGGCCGGCGCCTCACAGTCCCACCACAGAGACCGCGGTGGACTTGAGACTCTGAGCCCGCCCGCCCTCCGTGAGGCTGGGCCATCCTCCGTGAGGCTCGTCTCGGTTCGTCCCTACCCCGGGTAGATGTGCGAGGTTAGAACCTCCTGCCGCTTTATAATTTTTGTACGTGATTTCAATTGAAATTTAATCTTCAGATTATCGTCGTCTCACCGACGGATCGACAGCCAGAGACGCTACCTCCGAGGCGGACTGGGCCACGCCTACTACGACGTGGACTCCTTCTTCGCCTCGCCTCTAACGAGCTCGCGCCTCTCGTGAGATCGAGCCACCCTCCACCGACTCAGACGTCAGCAATGAGAAGCGCCACACCGCCCGACCGAGCGCCAAGACGGGACTTGCACCTCCGGACCGCCTTACCTTCCCTAGTGGATGCTTCGACGGGTCGCAAGCCACAAATGGAGGGTCGGTCGAGGGTTCGCCCAAGAGGGTCGTGATGTATAGATTAGTAGGGCCCCTAGTACTAATTTAGTTTGACCTTGTATTTCGACCTTGTTAGGCAAACACTTAATATTTAATAATAAAAACAAAATTTTAGGCAAACATCGCCTTTCAACAGGCGATTTAAATTTTCGCCAAACCAAATGGCGATTATAACCCACCTCGACCACTCTTGGTCATGGGGCAAATATCGCCATTCCAATGGCGATTTATATAAATCGCCCAACCAAATGGCGATTTTATAAAATCGCCGCTTGATATGGCGATTTATCTTTCCCGCCGTATGGGGTGGCGACGGGAGGCTATTTATTTATTTTTATTAAATGGAATATTATTTATTTATTTCGAATTATTTTTAAATATAAAAAAAATAAAATTCATGTTTGCTTATCGCTCCCTGATTCTCTACAAGCCCAGCCCATCCCAGGACGTACGCCGCCCGCCATCGTTGTCTGATCTTTGCAAGCCCAATCCAAAGCCCAACACTCCGAGTGCTAACATGTGATCACACAACTGCTCCGCTCCTGTTTGGTCGTACCAAATAATATTTATAACGAGGAAATTTTATAAAGTTTCTCAGGAAATTATTCAATTCTCATGGTTACAAAGAAAAACATCACGAGTTCAAACTTGGGACTTGGGAGGCAGTAGTAGACTGGTAGTACTGCACCTTTGTACTGGCCTGAAATGAAGAGATGCCACTTAGCGTCTTAGGACATCTCCAGTGAATGCTCTAAAATTGGATTTCTATACATTCTTTCTAAATCACTATCCACTCTCTATATTTTTGTTCTCTCTAGCAAAACCTTTGTCCAGAGAAACTGTAGAGGTTGATATAGAGCCTCCAAATTTAGAGGCTCTCTATACATTCTCTCTAAATCACTATTCATTCTCTATATTTCCGTTCTCTCTAGTAGAACCTTTGTCCAGAGAAACTGTAGAGGTTGATATAGAGCCTCCAAATTTAGAGGCTGAGATGGAGACTCTGCTAGAGAACAAGAGGCTCTAAACACAGAGAAGATTTTGTTTTACCTGTCAATTTGTGCTAGAGGTGGCTGAAGTAGAATCAAAGTCAGGCCGACTTACCATTACTATCTGAACAAGACCCAATGGGCCGAGGTCTAGGCCCAGGTTTGGTTTGTACAGTGAACCGAACCGAACCGGACTAGCCCGGTTTTATATGGGCTGGTTTATTTTAATTAAAAATATATAAATTAATTAAGAAAAACCACTATATTTCACACATATACACTATAAATTGAATAAATACATTACACATTATAAGGAAATATATATAGAAATGAATATATTTAATTAAATAAATATGTTACAGTAGCAAACCGAACCGGGCCGGCTCGACGGGCCGAGGCCTCGGCCCAGGTTTGGTTCGGTTTATTGAACCGGGCTAACCCGGTTTGGTGAACAGTGCAAGCCGGCCTGGTTCAGCCCAATTACACTGGCCCATTTGGCCAGCTCTAGGCTGTGCTGGAGATGCTCTAGCCTAGTGTCAGTACTACCACAATTGGGAGTACAGACTTGGGTAGTTCAGACTTGATAGCATATCAGAAGTAATAGTCAGTACTCAGTAGTACCACTTCTTCAGATTTGGATCCGGCGTTTTCCCTGGTGGTAAATACACATATATATACTGACTTGCTGAGGCGCAGATGCAGATCAGGTCAGAGAGGGACGAGTAGGCAGGTGAAGTGAAGAGAAGAATCAAATGCATCGTTGATGAGTGCCACCAAAAACCAGTACAGATTCACGCACATTTTGGTCGGTGATCTGATCATCAGCCCTGCACTCGATCATGTCTTTGGACTTTGGTGTCTCCGGCAACTGCCATGCAGCGGCAGCTGCAGCCTGCAGACACTCCCGTTGTGATGAGCAGAACAGTCTGTCTCAGGCAACTAATGGAAGACTTGCAGGCTGAGATTGGCAAGATCCACAAGAACCAAGAGGTAATTAGTTAATAAATTAGCTATCACTTGTGTTTAACAATCCCATTTCTTCCATTTTTCGTTGTCACCTTGCAAATCTCATCATATCAGAATACAGTGCACAGAAAAATGGACAAAAATCTTGCATGCGTATCTCCGATGTACACACCGGAGATGCGATGAATGGTAAGTGGTAACAAAAGGAGAGGAGAAATTGCAAACGAGGTAGGCAAGAACTGGTTAGTTAGGGCCCCAGCAGACGAGGTGGTACGCCTTGCGCAGCTTCTCCTCCGACTGCTTGGGCCTAGCCCTGCCGGTGCAAGCCGAAGAGGCGCGCCTTCAGCGCGGCGGCTTTCGGGCGAGGGACACCGGCACGGCGCGGCCGGTGAGCTTGGTGGCGGCGGCGAGCTGGTAGAGCGACCGGAGCGCGTAGTCCCACCGGCACAGCCCCGCCTGGTCGTGAGAGCCTCCACCGCGCCCATGCTCGCCGCCACCACGAACGACGACACCTTCTTGCTCACCGTCGAGCTCATGATCTCCCTTGGACTTACTGACGCTGTCCTGTATGGAGCACTAGCTTGTAGGTTGCTTCTGGTTTGACTTGGCTGACGCTTTGGGTTGCGGGCCTTGCGGCGACGACGGCGAGAGGCGAGGCGTTTATATGCGGATTCGGCAGGTAGGCGAGCGGGTGGGGCGGCAGCTAGGAAGGAGACGGGGGGAGTGGAGTTCTCGGTGGAAACAGGGGGCTCTGGTTGCTGGTTTCGGACGAGTAACTACACCCAGATTCCCAAAAATCAGGGGTTGGGGTGGTGTGCGGAGCAGAATATTCTGGCCTTTCTTGCCCCTGGACGGAACGAAATATAGGCGTGTTTGGTTCATAGCCCCTGTTACTTTACCAAATTTTAGTCGTATCTTTACTATTTGACCAACGTTTGGTTTGTAGCCGGAGATTGATGTGTCCGTGAAAAATTTGGCACGCCAATGGATTAGTACGCAGTCGCGCGCGTGGGCGTGGGCACCCAATTTGTTCGCCCATGCGCGGGCACGCCAACGCGGCGCGCGCTTCCTCGCTGAAGTAGGGGCCCCACGGAAGGACTAGTAACTGGTAAGCATTTCCTACATGCATGCTTAACACTTTGAAAAATGTTTTAAAATTCAAATGACATCCAAATTTAATGAGACAAGAAAAAATGAAACTGTAGGTTCAATACAAGGTCTAGAAAAAAAAAATCAGATTTTTAAAATTTTTAATTTCGTTCTTGAATTTATTATTTTTAGTAATTGTTTTTAAAATTTTTCTGCTAAAAATGTATTATTTGAATATTTTGTAAATCACTCATATATGATAATAAATCAAATAATATTCACCTTATTTATTAAAATTTTGGTCATCTTATTTGGGTTCGAACCAAACGGTAACCATTTGCGCCTTACCAAATTTTGGTCACATTCATTGGCTGTAAATCAAACAACCCAATTTTACCAACGAATTGGTCGTGCCCTGGAATTAGTCATGACTAATAATTGGCAGGGCTGGTAAGGGACGCGAACCAAACACACCCTATGTGTTCTTTGACATTTGACATCTTGTGAGCTTGTGTAAGAGCATCCGTAGCAGGCATTTTATAACACTGTAGTTCTGACTTTTTTTATGATAGAGTAGATGATGGAGGAAAAGAATATTTTAGAGTGTAGTGTAAAATGTGAATGAATTTTAGAGGGATAGATAGAGGGGACGATAATAGTGTTTTGAAGAGAAAATTTAGAGCAGCCGGTGTGGATGCTCTAATTGTGTTCAGGGCTTCAAGCACCTAGACGTTATTCTATAGTCTTATTTCGATATATTACATAAATTATTCTTAAAAAATCGATATGCATACGTCCATGAAAACTCAAATATTTTACCGTATTAGAGCTAGACTATGTATAATATATGTGCTTAGCTAAGGGGGTGCTTATAAAAAAAAACTAGGTTTTTTGTCATGTAGGATAGAGCAGTGGCGGATCTGTTGGAAAAATTAGCACTTTCAGGTTTATTATACTCCTAAATAAATCATGATGAATTGATTAAAAAACATATACAAGCAGTGCAAATATAATCTAAACATGTATGAAAAAACAACACACAACACACATATCTCTTTAAAATATATTCATGCACAAAAACACCAAGATAATAAACATGTTAGATAACAACACGTACTGATCTTCCTTGGAAGCGACACCTGGAAGAGATGAAGACAACCCCGTCGTGACGATGTAGTAGCTGAAGCAGATGACAATGTAGTAGCTGAAGCAGATCGCACCGACGATGTACAGAAAGCAGATAGCGAGCAGTCATGTCGAGCGCTTTCCAAAAACCTTATTCACCCTCTCTCGGTGCAGGATCGCAAAGACGACGGGTTTCAAAGACCTGCTCTCCCGATGACCCGTGCACGTCGGTGCAGCAGGGTGGAGTAGCATATGTGTGGTGGCGCAGCAAATTGGAGAAACA
Organism: Olyra latifolia; assembly: GCA_036346145.1. Lineage (NCBI taxonomy): Eukaryota > Viridiplantae > Streptophyta > Magnoliopsida > Poales > Poaceae > Olyra > Olyra latifolia. The sequence continues at coordinate 3,958,070 of CM070528.1, read as the reverse complement.
AAAACCCTAGCATTTCTGTTCTATATCGATCCTGGGTGGTGGCCATACGGTTTATATAGGATAGGTTGACGGTTGAACATATCATGAGGTGTGCCACGACACGATCCCCACATCTCGTAACCGATTTTGAATTTTGGAAGAGAAAAAATAAATAAAACTGTAAAGGAGACCGCACCTGCATAAGCAACTGGACCTGATTTCGGCGAACCATTCATGCAGGTGCCATTTGCTTGCCCGCCTCGGCCCGGCCCTGCCGCGAGGCAAGGCGAGCGAGCGCGCGCGTGTTCTTCTCTTTCTCTCTTCCATATGAGCTAGTAGGGTAGAGCACACTCTACTATTTAAGTTTGTGTCTTTCCACCTCAACTAGCACTGTGGTACTAAAGAGTTCCCACATCCCTTCCATTTGTAGGAGTTTAAGATTTTAAGGAATTATTCTCAAATATATGGGCTAGACCCATATATTCTAACAATTCCCACCAGATCTCAAAGTCTCATTAAGATTTGTCTGTTTCAAATACTGTTTGATATACTAGTGTTTCGATGGAGACATGTTAGAATTGAATATCCACTTTGAGCACCAAGCTACACTCATCCTCAACTTGAACAATGGATTAAGCCTTGAATTGCAAGTTTTGTGCGAACAGGTTTCACTTAAAGTCATTACTAATATTTGTCTACCAATAGGTTACCTCTCGGGTAGAGCATATAAGTCGTATTCCTTGGCCTTTTCATGAGCTTACTAGAGATAAACCAAGTCTCACAGACTGCGACGGTCAGGCTCACATAGGTGTGTTCTTCCAACAATACTCTGTAGGATAGCATCTTTGCTGATTTAAGCCAACAGAACAAATTAAGATAATAGCCAACCTGCCTTACACAATATGAGAGTATTGCATCTTTACTGTAGTGAGTTGAAAAATACTCTCATTCAATTAACCAATAGCTTGTTCTTCCCAGACCCAACTAGACGATTTAATGTAATTTGACACATGCTCTGCCGCTGTGAGAACTGCCCATTGTATCTACGAGAAGGAATTACTAAAATGAAATAACCACGCGAGAGATAAGACAGAATACATCAACAGACGACGAATTAGAAACAAATTAAAATTTCACTATGGGCGTGTTTGGTTGGGTGGCCGCCGCTAAGCCTGGCTTGCGCGAGCAACCCACCAAGCGTTTGGTTGGCTGGATGATGTCTGGAGCCAGGCTAGCCTCATGCCATTTCACTGCTTCGGCACGGCTCATGGAACGCCATGCGCGGCCGCTCATGAAGCAGCCCACGCGCGCAGTCAAGACGCACACGGTAAAGACTAACAACAGACTAACAGGAAGTTTGTACATACACTTTTCAACCTTTCAAAATTTTTTTAAAATTCAAACGACATCCAAATTCAATGAAACAAAAAAAAACCGTGTGTTCAAGTACAAGGTATTAAAAAAATTTAGATTTTTTTTGAATTTTTATTTTTATTTTTGAATTTATTGATTTTCTAGTATTTGTTTTTGAATTTATTTTTGTTTCAATATTTTTAAAATTTTTAAATTTTTACTTTTGAATTTATTTTCTTTGTTTTTCATTTCCCTCTTTTGAATTTGTCCATTCCACTCCCTTCCTAGTGCAGCCAACCAAACAACATCTCTGCACAGCCTGTTCAATCTCATAGAACCAACCAAACAACATTCCCTTGTATCACCTCAGCCTGGCTCCATCCAGCCTGGCTGAGCTCATACGGCAACCAAACAGCCCCTATATTTCAACTGCCCAAACCGTTTTGCGGCTGAAGGCATGTAACATAGTAAAGATAGCAGTTGTCATTAATATTATTTAAGAACATTTTTTTATGCTACCGTAGACACCCTAGATTCCTCGTGCGCCATCGCTAAATGACCACACCCCTCCACACCCTCGCATTGCCTCATTGTTACAGCCTGTGCTATTGATATTTTTCGTTTTTGTTTAAGCGTTATAAGTATTTAAAAAAAAGGAAATCACAATGTTATCTAATATGTAGCACTTTCATTTTTTATATTTATAGAATTTTTTATATTTAATTTAAAATTAAAAATGATTTTAATACAATAATAAACCTAAATTAAAAGTATATGTTTAAATTTCAAAGAGCAATGTGTTTTTTGGTATTTTTTTGGAGTGTTTATAAAGCTTAAACTAAAAAAATTCACCAATAGCACAAATAACAACAATCAATTAATGCGATGATACGTAAGGGCAAGATCATTTAGCAATGCCACGTGACGAATCCATAGCATTTGCAGCGGCATATGAAAAAAATATCCAAATATTCATATTGTCGTTAGAAACAACTTGTACAATGAGTTGATAGCCACTTTTATTAACAGCTTCTCAGCACGTACAGAAAATGTATAGGTTTTATGCTACAGCCAACCATAACATTATAAACACACGGTTCATTCCATCTTCAACCGTATATGTTTTTGCATGCGAGTGCACACGTTGAACCAGATCAAAGACTCAAGGTCTTCTTACATAGACACGTGTAATTCCACTAAACGTGCATACATGTGCCCTTATATCTAATCCCGAGAAACGGCAAAGACACCTCAACCACATATGTCATCTAATCCTGAGAAAAGGCGCGACACCACGCGACGAGCCAGGCTTGAGCGCGGGTGGGCATGCTGCATATACTATCTCTATAAAGCGCGTAAAGCGCGTTCCGTTTCTCGGCACCGCCGGTCGGCCATGTCACCGGCTAAACGCGGGCCGTCCGATCGTCGGTAGAATAGGATCCGGCCGTCCATTCTTAAATTATATATAAAAAATTTCCTTTCTTATTTCCTCGACGAGGCGGACGAATCGGTCGGTTGGTCAGGCGCGCTAGGCTTCAATTGCTCCACCCGGGTTCGATCCCCAGGGCACGCAACTTTTCCCACCACTTGCTTCTTCAGTTCTTCTTTTCCTTTTTTTTCCCTTTTTCTATTTCCTTTTTTCTACGCCGTTTAAAAATTCCAAAAATAGAAAGTTTACAAAAATGGAACCATACCTGCACAAAGAAGGTCCATAAAAAGTTTGGATATTTTTCAAATTTTTTTGGAATTTGAAAATTTTCAGCTTTATAAAAAAAACTCGCTTAAGGTTTATAAAAAGTTTGGATGTTTTTGAAATTTTTTAAAATTTAAAAAATTTCCAACTTTAAAAAAAACTCGCTTTCTTTTTTCCTCTCCTATTCTCTTTTTTGTAGCCCGTCTAAAGTTGAAATTTTTTAAAAAGGTTGAGAAATTTCCAACTTTAAAATTTGCATGGCTCCACTTTACTTCTTTCTTTTTTTAGGCCGTTTAGAAATTTTTTTAAAATAGGAAACTTGAAAAAATGGAACCATGGCCGCATGAAAAAGACATGTAAGAAGTTTTTCTTCTTTATTTTTTTCCTGTTGTTTAGAATTTCAAAAAATTGAAAAGTTGACAAAAGTGAAACCATGCCTACACGAGAAAGTCATGTAAAAGATTAAGATTTTTTTGAGGCTTTTTCCTTTTTTGCCTTTTCTACTTTCTTTTTTAGGCCATTTTAAAATCCCAAAAAGACAAGAATTCCAAACATGGAACCATGTCTATATGAGAAAGACCCATAAAAGGTTTGATTTTTTTTATATTTAAAAAAATTGTCTCCATTGCCTATTGTAGCACATTTTTCTTTCTATTTCCATAATATTACCCTGATTTTTTCTTAAGGGCTTTCCTTGTTGATGAGATCTACGTTATTATGGTATGCGCCATCATGTTTTTAGATGTTACCTTTTAGGGTTTCTTCATTTTGAAAGACATGTTTTAATATACAACATCAAAATGATTTTTTTTAAGATAATATCAAATATTCCTTTTGATTACATAGACTTTACAACTCTTTGTTTATTTTTTGCCTTCCTAATTATATGCCTTGCAATAGCTATTAATTATATTTTAAAGAATAGTCGGTAGGCAGGAGCGGACGCGCCACCGCGCGTAGTCCCTCCTAGTAACAATACATGTTATAACTAATGTTGGTGTACATTCTCTCCGTGTAGGGCCGAGATTCCCCTCTCAGAAGAATCTAGAGGCTGCGCGTGGTTTCGCTTATGTGGTGGGCAACAACACGATGCGTAGTAGTAGTCGAGTCGTGTCAGTGTGTCGCACACGCGCTGCATCTGCATCTCCGGCTCCACCGACGCGAGGCCACGAATAGATGCGCGCCCCCGCGCCGGCGCCGCACGAACCCAGCGGTTTCCCTTCGGCGTTCGCTGGGTTGGCGCGGTCCCCATCGACACTGTCGCCCTCGCCATCCAAAACCGTGGACGCGCCCAGCCACCGTTTCCCCGCTCGGCTAGTCTCCGCGTGTCGCTCGCGCCGGCGCCGCACGTTATCGGGCCGGGCACATTCCAAGCCGTCGGCGTCGTCGTCCGGCGTGAAACCCACACGCAAACGCCTGTCGATTGCTGCCCGTTCTGCTCCACGCCGTTTCGGCTGAGAGAACTAGGCAGGAGCAGCTTGGCCGGCCGGCTCTACAAATTATACAAGATTTGGGAGTCCAAAGGTTGGCAGCCAGGCTAGGCTATCGGTACGAGGAAGGAACCACCGGCGTCAGGTATGTGTCAGAACTCAGAATAGCTTAACTGTAGATGATACGAGTAGATTAGTTGAGATTCTTCTGTATTCGGATGCAATCTCCAAGATCATCTAAATAATCTAATCATGATGTTAATATTGTTTCTGTTGTAAATGTAACAGCCATACTCTGAGCAATACGGTCGTAGCCCTTCAATCTATTCCCATCTATAACATTCTTTGGTCAGGCAGCCGCCCGGGCATGTGCAACGGGCGGGAGTGCGAGCGGGAGTCCGCCTTCCGCATGTCGCTGCGCGGCGCCAAGGCCGCGGCCGCCGACGGTGGCGGGCGTGGGCAGCACGGCGGGAGCGTGGAGCCGAAGCGCGCGGCGGCTAAGACGGCGCCGGTGCGGGCGAGCGTGAGCGCGTGGGACGCGGAGCCCTTGCAGCCGCGGCGGACGGGAGCTGAGGCGGAGGCCGGGATCCCGATGACGGAGAAGCTCATGCACCTGCTCCTCTGGGGGCCCAACTGACCGCGGCCGCAGCTTGCATCCAACCATGCCGTACAGGCGATCCTTGTCTCCACATGATGGAGGCTAGATTTTTAAGAGCATCTCCCGTAGATGCTCTAAAATCGTATTTCTATACATTTCTTTTAAATTACTATTCGTTCTCTATATTTTTATCCTCTCCAGTAGAATCTCTATCCACAGACACTATAAAGGTTGATATAGAGATACTCTAAATTTACAGGCTGTGAGAGAGAAACTCTAAATTTAGATGCTAAGATAGAAATTCTACTGAAGGACAAGAGACTATAAATATATTAAATATTCTGTTTTAGAGGCCGGAGATGCTCTAAGGCCCAGAGTTTATGATGCAAAGCTGTTGGCTCGTCGTTTGATCTTCTCACAAGTACAAATACAAGTTGGATTTTGGATTTATACGAATGTTAGGCCAATAGTGTTGGTTTTATGTTTTTTACTGACTAAACGCTGGTGCTTTCCTATAAACACATATCTTCCACCGCGTCATTTTTATTTCTCTGACGCATGCTCTTAGCTTTGGTTTGAGCTTTTTCACACTCTATGCCTGCTTTCGCACACTCTAATTTGATATATCTTAAACGGATAGAAAGTTTCTAAAACACAAATCCTAAAATAGGGAAGTTAGATAAATATGCTGATTGGTATATATTGAGATGATTGAAAAAGTCCTGGAATGCGGACTGAGCGTTGGCTCAGTGGCAAGGCGTGCCGTTGAGCAGCCTGCCCACCCAAGTTCGAGCCTGGCTCGGCACGTGGTGTCGCATGTTTTCCCGGGATTTAATCCTAGGCCGGTACACTCAGGATTGAATCCCGGGGCACACGCGTGTGTGTTAAGTAGGATTACGTGTGTCTGCGTACGGAGGTGTAGGGCCTCTCATCTAGTTCTACGTATGTACTGGACACATACAGAGTGCATGAGTGTGGTGTTGTGGTGTGAGTTGTATGCGCCCGGGTTGTATCATCTCAAAAAAAAAAAGTCCTAGAATAAGCAAGTGAATCAAATTAATAGAAACCATCCTCATGGTGCCATCGGTTACTACTCACCACTAGATACTTTCAATAGTAGAGATACTCTATTTTACCTTTGTTTAGCGTTTTCATGGTCTACTCATCTTTAATGTAGTAATGCTAAACTCTGGCAGCTAATTTTAAACAAATACATAAACCATCTTGTTTTAACTAATTTATGTATGAGCATCTTTAGCAGGACCTGCAAAAATGTCTGGACCCGGTATTATTAAACCGAACCCCTCTGTGTTAACAGTACGTGTCCCAAGGATCAAGCACGTACCCACAGTGAAACAGAATGAAGCATCAATACCATCACTGTATTAACTATAAATTAAATCAGAGTACGGCGAAGAAATTATTACCATAGATTACAACAACAGAAGATCCAAATAAAACAACTACAGTAAACCCATCATCAGCCACAGGCAAACTGACTGGGGAAGCTTCTAGTATTCCGGATCACCTTCTGGGAAAAATCCAACGTTGTCCTGCGTAACCTCACGGTCCTGACCTGCTCGTGGAATAAGCAGCCCCGAATAAAAGCCGGAGTTAGCACGCGAATGCTAGTAAGTCTTTCCTAGGAAGGGCTAGGCTAAGCTTATCCTAGGAAAGATAGTGGCTCATTTGCATAAAAGCATTTAACTTAACAGTATAGAAGCATTTAACAAAACATAAGTAAATAAATAGCAATTCTCATGATTAATCTCAACAAATGACATATTTCTCAAACCCAGTGTCTCATATCTCAAATGCTCACTATCTCAAATCATCATCTCAATATAGTTCTCATGCTGGTTCTCGTTCTCCAAGAATCATCTAGCAACGGCACACGGCCGGAAAAACCTTACCCAAGTCAAATTAATTAAGGTGTAGCTACGATGTGAAAAACCACCAAGACGCTCATAACCGAAGCACGGCCATTCGAATGGGTTTACACTCTGCAGAGGTTGCACGCTTCCCAAGAAGATACGATACTCCCGTCGGAAAGCATCGTAACAAAATCCATCAAAAGATCAACCCCGATTTTGACACGTCCATGCTCGATATTCACACAAGTACCCGGGGCTCCGATCAGACTCGATATTCACACAAGTACCGAAATCCAACCCCAGGCTATACACCAAGAATGACGATCCTCGAGCTCACCCACGGTGCAAGGATCGGTGGCAATCCCGATGTTACTCTCCTCTAGATCAGGCCGCCCCATTCAGGCTTCGCGATCGTCGACGGAAATTCTCGGTTAAATCCATTACGATCATCGGTCCTTAGGGACCGGAGCGTCAACTCAAGTCACCCGTTCCGAGTCAAATTATTAGTTGGTCATATTTTAATTAATGAGTGAATAAGCCCACCATAAAACCCAAGTTCTCATGTCTCATGCTCAGATACTCCAGATTCTCAGGGTAAAGTACTTAATGATGATCATATCAGTAGGAATCACTCCCCGATGACTATCTAAGCAATGTTAAGCCAACTAATGATTTAAAACAGTAGTAAATTACATAATATTACCGTCTTAGGGTTTATCATGATCGTGGGTGCATATCATATAAATAAACGATATACACTGGGAATTACTATAGCATAGCAAATACGGATAATTTAATTAAATAGCAATTTTGGTCAAATCTAGAAATTAGGATTCTAGGGGAAATACTTGCCTTCCTGTTCTCCTTGACCTTGCGGAACGTCGGCGGCGTCGGCGAACTCTCCTTCGTTACTCGCGTGATCTACCGCACACAAATCGAGAAAAAAAATAATAAATACCAAAAACAGTAAATAAATTTAAAAATTATATAAAAATTACAGTAGATAGATGTGAACTTTCTGAGAGTTTAGAAACTGGAATCGTCGGATTTGGAGTTCGGACGAAAACGTAGCGAAATAGTGAAATATCACTATCACTGAAATTCGGGAAATTGGAAAAGGTACTGTAGCTCGCGGGCCGGGTACTGTAGCAGAAAACCCACGCGTGAAGGGATAAGATGCTGGCTGCATCTGCATCTTGAGGCTGAGAAAAATTCAAAGAAGGAAGAGAGAGGAAGCTAGAGAGAGGAAGAAGAAGAAAGGAGAAGAAGGGAGAGGAGAGGGAGGAGGAGGAGTGGGGGCCGGCGGTAGGGCTCCGGCGAGGGGCGGCGGTCCGGCGAGAGGCGGCGGCGGTCCGCCGCTCCAGCGGCAGCGGCGCGCAGGGGCAACGCAGCAGCGGCGGGCGGCGCGTGCATGGCCGGCGGCGGCTCCGACGAGGCGTGGAGGCGGAGGCGGCGCTGTGCAACGGCGGGGCCGGCCCAGGAGCAGCGGCGGTGGAGCATTGCAGGCGACATGGGGATGGCGGCACGAGCGACGGCGTCGGCGACGAGCTCGCGGCGGGCGGCTCGGCACGGGCGGCGGGCGACGACGCTGTGCGCGGCTAGCGGCAGCAGGGCACAGCGAGGTTGGCCCGGCGGCGGCTACGCGCGGGCGTCGGCCACGGGCGGTCGGCGACAGCGAGGCGGAGTCGCCGTGGAGCGGCGCGACGGAGGCAACGTCGGCGCGGCCCGACGGAGCAAACAGCGGCGGCGAAACTGCGGGTCGGCTCGCGCGGCGGCGTGCAGTGACGCGCAGCAGCGTCACGCGGGAGGAGGACGGAGTTGGCGCGGCGTCCCAGTGGATGGCGGCCCGACGGCGACGGCGCCTAGTGGAGAAGAGCGAGGGCAGGGGCACGAGCCCGCGACGGCTACCTTGGTGTCGTCGACGGCGGCTCCGTGTGGCGTCGGCGACCACGGCAAAAGGCTGGGCAATGACGACGACAGCAACACAGATTGGTTTTGCATGGATTAGGGTTGATTTGAGAAGGTTTATATAGGGGATTAGGAGGAAAACGGGTTGGGCTAGGATTGGGCTGGGTCTACTCCGCGAGGGGTTAGAGATAGACCTAGTTGCTTTAGGATTTGTATAGAATATTTAAAGAAAACGAATTTTGTTAATTTTTAGGGTGTCACAAAAAACACTGTTTATTTGACTTTTTAGAGATAGAGGATGTGTTGAAGGAACGAATATTTTAGAGGATGTAGCGTAAAATGTGAAAGAATTTTAAAGGATGGTTGAAATCTTAACTTTTAGAGGACGGAGAAATGGTGGGGAAGAATATAGCTCTTGCTCGGCATGCTCTAATAGATTTAAAATGTTTCAATTTGATGAAGAGAGAAGGGAGTAATTACCTAAAGATTTGGATTAGGAAAAATGTCTATCTTTGATAACTGTTATTTGTCCACAAAAAACAAAATTGGCTAAACATGGTCTTGAAATGTAAAAACCATTCGGCGCTTTTTGGTCTCTAAGGACCAAAACTGGTTAAATCTAGGTAAACATTCGAAAATGGACCTTTGACCTGTTAAATGGTGGTTTTGACCGAAGTAGTATACGTTTGATCGACATTTATACATAAAAATATTTCACGAAATATAAAGTAAAATGTGTTTTGTAATTCCTTATAATTATTTTCCTTTTTTGTATTTTATACAAATTGGTTTTCTGCTATGTTTCAAACTTCCGGTAAAGGATAGAAAATTCTAGAATATTTATAAAATGCTATAAAATACATGGAATTTTTTTATGAGCTAATAAATTTATCAAAAACTCAAATATGTAATTTATTTCGGATTCTATATAAATTTCATGAAAAAAATCTAGGTCAAACATGTGATACTTTGACAAAAACTGTTCAAATGATTTTTTTGGGCACCTTTTCATATTTTGTGGACAATGTTTACCTGGTTTTGACATTTAGAGAGAAAAGTATCTATGACCAGACCAGAAATAGATTTTTTTTCTTGTAAGATATTCTGGCATTTTTGACCATATCGTGTACATGCATGTGTTATGGACTTACGGGCTACTAAACGGAAATAAATATGATTGGCCTGGAAAGCGAGATGTTTGCCTCTGGCCTTTGTATAGGCTGACAAGTGCAAGGCCCATAGACAACGAAGGGTCCATACTCAGTGGGCCCTCCCTCCCCCTTGAAAAGTGAAAGGTGTATTCTCATGTAAACTTTTCAAAAAAAATTTCATGTAAAGTTTAAAAATGAAAATTTCCAATGTAAAGTTTAAAAAAAAGACAGAACAAAGGCTACTTGTCGATTGAGATTCACTTTGCGTAGAGAATATTTTTTTGAGACGCTGCGAGGGTGATGTGACGTGGGAGGAGGCGTACCAAGATTAGTGGTAAGAGCATTTTCAGCGGTCCCTCTAAATTCTCTCCTCCAAGACACTATTAGCGTCCTCTCTATCCATTTCTCCAAACTTTCTTCATATTTTACACTACATTTTAAAAAATTTCTTCTCTCCAGCAGCTATTCTATCCTAAAAAAAGTCAGAACTACAGTGTTTTAGGGGACTGCTAGGAATGCTCTAAGCGTCGTGTTTGCGTGGGTTTATACTTTATATACTTTTTGTGTGTTCGTGCTCACGGTGACAATGATTTCAGATCGGTCCCAGCCCTGAGCCCTCCAAACGAAGGGAAAGAGGGAGGCTCGTCACTCGTGCCAAATTGTGTGTGTGTGTGTGGAGATTCGCGCGAGCATCTGGGGGGATGCTAATTTGTATGGCACGCACGCAGCTTTCGATGCCTTGGTTCAGGAATTACGTAGCAAGTTAGGATGAGCAGAAAGCAACGAACAAAATGGATGGATAATTTAATCAGATACGTAAGATAAGGAAAGATCTTTGGAAAAGAGGAGAGATGGAGACGGCACGGGTGAGCAGTAGCACAATGCGGAAGGGACAGGTTTTTTTCATTCTAAGTCTTTTTTTACACAAAATTGCACAGTAGCTCTCTAAACTTACAAAGATTATCACTCAGTCTTCTGAACTTGTATTTTACTTTCTCGGTCCTCTAAATTTATCTCCATTTGTACGGTTGCCTTAAAACCGTTAGGCCTCCCGTCAAACACCGACGTGGCAGTTTAGGCAAGCATTAAATACCGAAGATGATACCATGTTGCCGTTAAATGCTGAGGTGACTAGCCACATGTGCAATTATGGATAATGTGGCGTCCACTCCAAAAATGTAAAAAAAAATCAAATTTTTGAAAAAATAAAAATTACAAAATTAATGATTTCAAAATTTTGAAGAAAAATCAACTGATTTTTTTGAGAAATCAAATTAAAAAAATCAGAATTTCAAATAAAATTAAATTTGAAAGTTTCCATATTTTGAAACATGCGAAAATTCAAAATCCAAAACTTTTGAGTTTCAAAATTCTGAAATTCAAAATTTGAATTTGAATTTCTGAAATATTAAAATTAAAAATTCCTAGTTTTTGATACATTCGAACGTGAAAATTCAAAAAGTTTTCAAATTTAGATTTTTCATGTTTTTTGAAATTAGAAAATTCAAAACTATAGTTTTAAAATTTGAATTTGTCAAAACTTTTAAATTTGAATTTTATTTGAAATATAGAATATCATGAATTTTTAAAATTCCAAGTTGGAACTCTTCAAAAAAAAATTGAAGCCAATTTTCAGTGCAAAATTTGAAATTTTTTAGAAAATTTAAAGTGGATGCCATGTCATCCTTAATTGCACGTGTGGCTAGTCATCTAAGCGTTTTACGATGACATAACATCCCCCTCGGTGTTTAACGGACACCTAAGTTGTCATGCCAGCATTTGATGGGGCCTAACGATTTTAGGACAACCGTACAAACGGAGACAAGTGTAAAGGGCCGAAAAAGTAAAATGCAAGTTTGGGGGCTAAGTGAGAATCTCTATATGTTCGGGGGCTATAGTGCAACTTTCTCCTTTTTTAATAAAAACCATAAGATAATCCTAACAGCGGACAAATTTATCGTCAGAGATTGGCCGAATCAGTAAATATGTACGATGTGTGGATCATATTTGGAAACAGCTGCGCACCTTCTTTTCGTCTGCAGCTATGCGAGACAAGTATGGAGGAAGGTTCTTTGGTGGCTTGATTTGGCCGTGCCAAGCCCGGACACAATCTTTTTTTTTATTGGACATGAGTGTTTATGTTCATCAAAACCATCCACTACACCTGCACAAGCATGCGTACGGGGTTATATTATTCGTGACTTGGAAAAAAATGAGAGGGTCTTCAATAATGTGTACAACCAGGTATTCAGGTGCAGGGGTGTTAGAAAAAAAATCAAGGAAGTGATTAGCGGTTGGTCGGCAGCAATGGCCACTCGTTAGGGTCAGGAGAGTCTCCTCTTGTATCTTTACCGCTTTTTCTTCTTTGCTAATGAAAAGGGGTATAACTGAAAAAATAAAAACCATAAGATAATATATCCGTTGAAAAAAGATAGAAGTATCTTATGTCACACCTCACGCCTACGTCTCTTGAGATTTGAAATATGGACTCCTCTTTGCCAATAGTTCATGGGACCCGTTTGGGATCGGAATCGGATTTTGTTAAAAAAAAATAAACACAATCAATTAACTACTGACAGGGACGGAGCCAGGAGGCTAGGTGGAGCCTTGCCCTCCCTTCCCCCCATGTTCTATGTACATGCTTATATATATACCTATATATATACAAGCAAAAATTCTCAAATACCCATCGATTTGTATGCCAAAATAGTGAAAAGTCCTAAAAATTCTCAAGTACATATGGATTTGTGAGTTAAAATAGTAGAAAAGTTCTAAAATTCCTTACAAGCATATGCATTTGCAAGTTAAAATATAAAAAATGTTTGATTTGGCCCCCTCAATAAAATGATGATTCTGTCTGGCCCCCGGATAAAATTTTCTAGCTCCGTCCCTGACTACTGATCCTAAACAAAAAATGAGACGCATTTTTTAAAAACACAGTCAATAAGCTATTGAAACAAAAGCTCACGTACTGTTGCACATAAACGACAAATATTTCAACAATTATTCGAACAAGTGATGTTTCACGAGCAAACAAAATGTTTCATGCATTTTTGCGGGTGTTTCATAAGAGCAAATAAAATGTTTTAAGGCCAAACATAATGTTTTATAAGAGCATATCCAACAGGAGTTGTAAAACACTATTTATTTGACTTTTTAGGAACAGTGGGTCTGCTGGAGAACGAATCTTTTAAAGGATGTAGTGTAAAGTGTGAAGGAATTTTAAAGTATGAAGAGAATTTTTAGAGGATGACTTTTGCATTGCTACCTGCCCATGAATGCAAAATCAATGAGTTTGCATTGGCTATAAAAATAGCAGGATGTCGCGCATCCTCTTGTAAAGTCATAGGTGATACGAACCACATACCAGAGTAGCTTAGTAAAAGCAAGTGGATAGCAGTAGACATGAGCTCGGGTGAGGACGATGAATATGATCAAGACATGTACGAATACTTGGCCAAGCAAGAGTACATAATTAGATGGTCACGAACATGGGTATGTCCTTAATGATATCTCCAGTTCGCCCCCACAAACAGAGCAGTCATATTTACATCAACCGAGGCCATGCCGAAGGCCATGATCGACTCTTCTGTGATTGCTTCACCGATCAGCTGATGTATAGTGATGCACTCTTCCATAGAAGGTGAGACTTGTCTTTGCCCCTCGCACGCCACCTCTAGCCTCTCACTATGATCATATGTAGGTTCTGGATGAGGAGACCTCTATTCCTCCGCATCTTGCATGACGTTGCGAAGCACAATGAATTCTTCCGGCAGCGGCCTGACGTAGTAGGGGTGACGTGCCTATCAGGTTACTAGAAGGTCACCAATGCCATTCGGATGATGGCATACAATGCTCCCGCAGACTTTCTCGATGACTACTTTGTATCGGTGTGACCACCGCCTTACAAGCCCTAAAGAAATTCTGCAAGAGCATGGTGGAGATATACTACGACGAGTATCTTCGTGCCCCCAAACGGTCGACACGACGTGTCTCATGGCGTCTTTGGAGCAAAGGGGGTGGCCAGGTATGCTGGGCAGCCTTGATTGCAAGCACTAGGAGTAGAAAAACCGTCTCACCGCGTGGGCTAGTGCTTTCACTGGTCGTACCGGAACACCATCATTATTCTTGAGGCTGTTGCTTTCTACGACCTTTGGATATAGCATACGTTCTTTGGCTTGCCTAGGTCGATGAATGACATCAATGTCATCCATCAGTCCAACCTCTTTTGGCGGTTAGCTAATGGACAAGCCCCAAAGATAAACTACACAATAAACTATACGTGGGTTACTACCTTGCAGATGGAATCTACCTGCCGTGGACTACTATGGTGAAGACCATCCTAGAGCCCCTCGACGAGAAGATACAACACTTTGCGACCATCCATAGGTCTACCAGGAAGGATGTGAAGCGCGCATCCGGCGTCCTTCAGACCCGCTTCGCCATCGTGCATTAGACGGAGTTCAGTTGGAGCCACGAGAATCTAAGAACATAATGATGGCATGAATCATACTGCACAATATGATTGTTGAAGAAGAGCACCCGCATGGACTTTCAGTATGTTGCCAATGTTGGAACAAAAAAAAATTAAAATTAATTTTATTTTAATTTAAAATGAGATTAATTTATATCTATAAAAATCCGGATTAGATAAGGGATAGAGTTTGTTATAAATTTCTATCTCGAACCTAACCGATTTTGTCTCTATCTCTACCTATCCTATCCCTAAACCCCTATAAAAACCTGCCTCGGCTCTCGCGCGAGAGACGAAAGAAGGGAGGCCGGAGATTGACTCATGGGCAGGAGGAGACGACCGGAGATTGAAAATACAAGAGCAGAGGGGCAGAACGTAGACACGAGATTAGATCAGAAGAGCACGCAGAAACAGATAGAAAACGAGGATGACGTACGCAGAAGCAGGAACAAGCACGTGAAAGGAGAACAGGTCGGAGAAAGCACAGGCACGAGGTAAGTATGGCCTGATCTTTCTTCCCCGTGACTGCTGGCTTCTGCCCATCCCTACGCTCTCTCTCATCCTCCCTGCCATCTCTTTTGGCTGCTCGCTGGCTTCCTCTGGCTGGCCTTCTTTTTCTTCTACTCTGGCATCACCCCCCAGCTTTTTCCTATCTTTTCACTCTTTCCTTGATTCCTTTGTAGTTGTTAGCTGGTTGCCTTTCCATCTGGTTCCTGCGCATCTCCTATCTCCTTCATGTTCTTGAGCGTTTCACTCTCCTCTCTTTGCTGCTCCTTGCGCCTTCAAGGCAGAGGCTACCAGCGGCCGAGCATAGCCTCGCCGGCCTGGCACCTCCGGCCCCTGTCGCCCGCAGTCATTGATGCCGCCTCGGCCTCGCCGATGTCCGTGCCCCCCGGAGTCGCTTGCTTTTGCGCTCGGCGCCATGCCTTGGCACCCTCGCTGACATGGCGTCGTCGCTAGTTCCCCTCCGCCATGGCCACCTCACCAACGCCATCCCTCCATGGCCGCTACGCCTAGCGCCAGGTGCCACCGCCGCCACGTAGCCGTCGCCGCATGCATTGCCTCGCAGCCATCGCCGTGCGTGCAGCCCTCCAGCCTGTCGCACGCCGTTCCAGCCCTATGCCACCGCTGCTCGGTTCCGCGCTGTTGCCGCCTCGTCATCGTGTCTCCTGGCTGCATCGGCCACGCGCCTGGCATTGCCTCGACCCCACGCCTCGTGCCACGCCGCCTGGCCATCTCGGCCCGCGCCAAAGATCGCCTCGACCTGCGCCGACGCCGCCTCATCACTGCACCGCCTGGCATCATTGGTCTCGAGCCCGACGCCGTCCCGGCTCTGCGCCTGGGCCCGATGCCATCCCGGCCCGGCACCAACGCCGCTTTGTCGCCATGCCGCCTAGCTCCGCGCCGATGCCGCCTTGTCGCCGCATTGCCTAGCCGCATCGGTCCCGTGCACGGCACCGCCTCGGCCCCACGCCAACGTTGCCTCGTCGCTGTGCTGCCTGGCTACCTCAGCCCCATGTACGGCACCGCCTCGGTCCCACATCGACGCCTTCTCATCGCCATGCCGCCTGGCCGCCTCGGCCCTGCGCCTGACGCCGCCTCAGCCCTGCACCGACATCTCACATCGGCCACATCTCCAGATCCGACCCGAGCCACCGGCCCTCGTGCGACCGTCGCCATTCGTCATTGCCTCGGGTGCCATCCATTATCACCACCGTCCTAATCTCCGGCCGAGCGCCTGACGTTGCGTCGATGTCCCTGGCCCGGGCCACCTCGGCGTGCCACTGATTGCCACACCGACCCACGCCTTCGGCCTCGGACGTTTTCCCTTAGCGCCGACAGGCATAGGCCTTGGCACCATCGTGGCCATGTTGTTCTCACCATCGCTGGAGTCATGCCACCCAAAGATCGCTTTGGCCTGCCAGGTATGTCACGTCTCGCTAGGGCCTCTTCTTCGACATCAACGTCGCTCGGTGTCGTCGTCACCGCTCGATGCTGACTTCTCCAACGCCCCTCTTCATCGACGATGACATCGCTGCTGCGATCTTGATTCCAGATTCGGGCCATAGCTGTCCCTGCCAGTCGCTCGCCATGACATTCTGACCGAGTGTCTTCGTTATCAACACTGTTCAACATCTTCGGCACTGTCCAAGGCAATGCTGCTAAGTAAAGAACCATGGACAAGATAAGCTAGCTATTGCATGCTGTGTGTGTAAGTCCAAAATGCATGAAGGGGAAAAGAAACTTTCATGAGCTAATGGGACAGTGTATGCATGTGCATGACTCATACTCATGTACTATTCAAGTGATCAAGATGGGAGTGACTTATTTTGCATGTATGTGTGGCCTATCTGCACGCATAACATGAAGAAGATGCAACCATTAATGAGGAAGCTATCATGCTACTGCCTTGGGTCACAAGGGTATCAAGTTACAACACCCACATAATTCAATCAACTACACCTCCAAGCGACGCTATTCCGCTCGGAGGAATGCAAACACTCTTAACTCCTATGTCAACAATTCAAAGTTCAGCAAGTTTCCCGGACGATCGCCTCACCAACAATTCAAAGTTCGGCGAGTTTCCCGAACAACCACTTTACAACAATTCAAAGTTCAGTAAGTTTCCCAGATGATCGCTTCAACAACAATTCAAAGTTCGGCGAGCTTCCCAGACAATCATTTCACCAATAATTCAAAGTTCAGCGAGCTTCCAGGACGATTGCCTCACCAACAATTCACGTTTGGTGAGTTTCCCGGACAACCTCTTTACAACAATTCAAAATTCGACTAGTTTTTCGGACAATCAATCAAACAACAATTCGACATTCGGAAGGTTTCCCAGTCGATCGCTTCATCAACCGTGCAACATTTGGCAAGTTTCCCAGACGACTACCTCAAGGCGCACTGTATCAACAATCAACACCAACTTCAATGATTCAAGATCACATCAACACCCACATCCAAGACTCGACATGCGATGACACTTCCGATGACGCTAGCAAAGTCGTCAACTCTAAATCCAAGCCAAGTGCAGAGCCGTGCATCCTATCAACACAAACTCCAATGTGGCGCTTGACGAAACAAGATCAAGCGACACAGATGGACGCAGCCAAACATATAACGGCTATGCTAGGCATCATATGGGCCCAAACCTACCCCATGTGTTCTACCGTCGCCATATCGACATGCACCAATACGCACGATGATTCACGAAGCAATGAGAAGAAGAAGAAGACGACTTAGCAACTTAATCGGAGGTGTTCCACGTGTCAATTCGTGGATGTAATTAACTGGGAGTCCTTTCGAGGCCCCAGAATCCAGAATCACCACAATTGTCAAAGATAGATGTCTACAGCACGCACAATTCAACTGGAATCTATATTTTTGACGGGGACCTGGAGTGACGTTCGGAGCATTACACGCTAAAAACACAAAAACGCCGGCCTCCCCCGAGGAAGGAGCCGCCCCCCGAGCAAGGAAGTCCTTGCTCGGGGCTTGGGGACAACCAATCCTGCTCGAACCCGAGTCCGGGTCACTCCTCCCCCGGCCAGGCTTAGGCCCTCTCCACTCTGCTGCATTAAATGCTCGACGCCGCTCGCAAAGAATCGCACCAGTCACGAGGGCCTCGCCACCAACCCGCGTCTTGTTACACTATTCCTATGCCTTTTTCCCCGTAAAACGTGAATGATGGCTATGACGCAAGTTGAGGACAGGCTCCGGACCGCCGGACGAGAAGGCGTTCCCTCCATACCGCCGACAATAGAGCGCCATCTCCACTAGGACACCGACACACACCGTGTATAAATAGGCCATATTGCTGCACATGTAAAGGTTAGCCGCTAGGAAACGCCAAGACAGACACCGTAGGGCTCCGGCTAGCACCATCTCGGTCAAGCTCATCCTCCCACCGTGAAAACTCATCTCCCTCAGTAATCCTTCTCAGATCTCATATAGACACCATCGACGTGAGAGTCATTACCTCCACACGAGGGGCCCGAACCAGCCTAAATTATGTGTACTCGTTGTCGATGATTGCTTGATCGAAGCTCGCCTTCTTAAAAGCTCCCGAGGCCGCAGGAAAGAGGCCGGTTGATCCCCACACTCAATAAGTAAACTCGGCGCCTGGGGGTCCCGTACTCTCAACCGCCGACAATTTTATTGTAAAAATAGAATATTAGCATTCCCATTCTTTCTTTTCTTTTGTATATTTTTATACACTAGCATGCCTGCGAATTTCGTTTCCGCAAAGACTGAAATTTGTATGCGAACAGCCGATTACGAAGCAATCAGCGAGCATGCAAATACTAATCGTTCGGGCATCAATGAGTTCGACGAGTTCTTGGCTCGCCATCTAGCAATACGGAGTAGGCAGGGACATTGGCAGTTGTAGAAGGACCTCATTGACCACCACTGACAGTTGCGAGGTGGCCACTAGTTCTGGTTGATCGCTTTAGTGAACCAACTACATATCACGACACCTCCCTCCTTGTTTTTCATCACTATCACCGCTACTATATCCGCCACGAGCCGCTCCTGTCAAACCTTTTTATGAATAAAGTCTTAGCCTCTCTTCATATTGCTATCCAAATTATTTCATATCGTTCAAATTCAAAAATTCAATTACATTTTCATTGTAACGATTTACTACTACAATATACCATTTTGACAATGGTATTTGCAAATAGGCTTCACAAATAGGGCTTGCATTGTGCATGGGTTCCAAATAGAACTATAAATAGTGATAGTCCTAGAATAAGACTAGCTGGTGACCTGTAAAATAGGGCCAATATTTGAAGCCAGAAAGATGCTAGCAATAAACATGCTCCATTAAAAGTGTGTCCGCAAGGTCTACCTCCTCGACGCGCCACTTGCAGTCCACCCACCACGTCTGCGTGTGCTCATGTATTTTCCCTTCTCTCTTTGTTTTTCTTTTCATTTTTTTTTCAAATTTACAAGTGACGCGCCCCACTTCCGCTCCCGAGTCCCAACGGTCGAATGAGGCCTGGCTCTTAAACCCTCTTCCTCCCCCGCATCCCAATCCATCCAATCCCCCACCATTCCACGACCCAAATTTCAAATAAATCACCACCTAATCACGCCTCTAATCACGCCCAAGGGGGAGGAGGAATCCAATCCGCTCGCCGTCCTCGCCAATTCCGTCGATCGATTCAGGTATCCGTCAATTCGGTTCCGCTAGATCTCCCGTCTTCGATTTGGTTTGGTTGCGTCTCTCTGATCTCCGCTCCTGCCGCCGCCGAAGGGAGGCGAAGGGTTCTCCGGCGACGGCGATGGAGGAGGACCCCCTCATCCCGCTGGTCCACGTCTGGGACAACGTCGCCTTCGACCGCGCATCGTCTTCCGCCTCCGCCTGGCACTCCCACACCGCCGCCGCGGCGATGCACTACGGCGACAAGGAGAACCACCGCCCGGAGGGTGACGACGGCGCCGGCTGCGACGTGGAAGAGGAGATCAGCCACATCGAGGCGGAGATCCTGCGCCTCTCCTCCCGCCTCCACCATCTCCGTTCCTCCTACACGCAGTCGGAGCCCAAGCGCGACGGTGACGGGATGGGAGAGGTCGCCGCGAAGGTGCGGCCGCGGCCGAGGGGGCTCAGCGTCGGCCCGCTCGACGTTATCTCCACTGCCAACCCTAACCTGCTGTCTGAGAAGCAGCCGCCATCCGCTGCCCAGAGGCTGAAGCCCATCAAGCATCCTGCCGTGTCGCGGGGCAGGGGGCTCAGCCTCGGCCCCCTCGACATCGCCGGCGCGAACCCGAAGGTGCCTGCGGCGAAGCAGCAGCAGAAGCAGGGCACGGGCGCCGCGCGGATCCTCAAGCCGATCAAGGAGCCTCCGGTGCAACGACGCAGGGGCGTCAGCCTTGGGCCCTTGGAGATCCACCACGGCGTCGACAACAAGCGGGCGATGGCGGCGAGGGTCAAGCCATTCCCCAACAAGCTCAATGCCATCAGAGAAGAAGGCCGACCTTCCAAGCAACCAACCGTCCCCGCCAAGCCATGGCCGTCGAGCAACGCCAGGCAACCAATGGATGCTAGGCAGGCAACAGTAGCAAGTAGAGCCAAGGCGAGGAGCTCGAGCTCGAGCTCGAGCCCCAGCTCCAAGAGGCAATCCATTGCTAAGGCTACTGACACAAGGGAAGGCATTGCGGCAGTTGGGGGTAACAAGGCGGTCGATGAGCTCAAGCCCAAAACCGTGTTCAGTCACGCCGGCAATGCAGCCGTTGGCAGGAGGCCGGCGGGGAGCTCCAAGGTCAGGGTCGTCCCCAGCCGCTACAGCCTCACTCCTGGCGCGTCCCTGCTATCTGGGTCACAAGAGAAGCGGCCTAAGCAATCTCGCCCCGGATCGGCAGGGGGTGCCAGCCAGGAGGAAGAAATCCGAGCGAAAGTCATCGAGCCTTCCAATGATCAGCTGTCTCCTGGAACAATTGCCAAGGTTGCTGAATTGCTCCCAAGGATCAGGATCACGCTACCTTGCGATGAGAGCCCTCGTGACTCGGGGTGCGCCAAGCGGGTTGCTGATTTGGTGGGGAAGCGTTCTTTCTTCACCGCTGCAGCGGGCGAAGGCAATGCCGTTTCGTCTTACCAGGCTCGGGTTCTTGAAATCGAGGCACCAGAGGCTGCAGCAGCAGCAGCAGCAGAAGAAGAAGAAGAAGAAGATGATGATGAAGAAGAAGAAGCTTGAGCATCAGCCTGCTTCTGATCCATTCCTTCCATCAGCTCAGCTCCTGGTTCATGAATGGCTGTTCAAAGTGCCTGCTTAGCTTGAGCTAGCATTTGGGTGGGGCTTTTTTTTTTTTTGCAGTGTGGTACATGGCTTACTGTTACATTCATATCTCAGCTTTGCTTCCCATTCCTTTTGTTAAGGCCTTGCTAGTCAATGTGTGAAAAGGGAGAGTTTGAAGAGTCCTTTCTATTTGTGTACTTATTGTTCTGGATTGTAACCTGTATGTGTGTTCTGTTTTGAGTAAGTACAGGATCATGGTGTGGTATCTTATATCTTTACCTTCTTTTCCAATTTTTGCTTACTTTTATTTGCAAATGCGAGAGAATTATCTTTCAGCAAAAAGAAAAAATAAATGCAAGCGGATGTCCTGTTCCGAAGATAGCTGAAATGTTACTTTATATGCACATAGCTTATGAGTAACATATCTGGTTTTTCTCACCATTCCACTTAAACAAACATACCCAGCTGAGCAATCGAGTAATTTTTCTGATAGAAAATCCAATTTCTTTACTACGCTGCTGCTGTTCATCCACAATCTACTTGCCTACAAGTTTAGAAGACAAAATGTAACTTCGGTAACAATGGAGGTTCTTGGGTAGCACAAGTGTTCTCATTACATAGAAATATGGACTGAGAAATCATAAGCAAATTCGTGGTTAATTCAGTACACTAGCACGTGAACTCATTTTTGGAGGCATGGAAAACATTCATTTGTCACTTCGACTGCTATAAAAACTACTTAAAGATTCAGCCTAAGCTAGTTGATTTGGCCCACAAACTTGTTAATTCCGGATCAGTCACTGCTGGAGATTCACATGCTCATCTTGAAGTATCACGGGTTGCCAAAATGGAGAGGAAGATAAAGAAAAATAAGCTACAAGTGAATAGGACAGGATGTTCTTGCCGATCATTGTTTGGTAGGAAAGCGATGTCAGTCTTTTGAAGCTACTGTTGTAGGGCTTTAGTTTCGATGTGATTAATTACTTCTCAGTTGCCTTGGCCCATTTCACTGTCTTTTTTTTTTTGCAGTAATGAAGTAATAATGATGGGTTAATTCGTTAATTTGGCTTCTTGCTGAGATCCACTTGCTCCTGCAAGTCTGTCATTAAACAGACCGGTAAGATGCCTAAGCCGTTTGGATTATCTGCCATTGTAGTACAGAAGATTTGCTGGACTTGTCCAGTTGACGGTTCAGTGCACATATATGGTAAAGAAAAGTTGCTGGTTTCAAGTGTTTTTTGCTATTATTGCTTGATAAAGGGAATAAAAAAATGATAATGGAGAGTTGGACACCAGTAAGAATTAGTTGCTCGCTGATCAGAATATCATCACACACTCATGACAATGGAGACCAATAGTTTGATCAAAGTTCCATAGCTGTGGATTATGATCATACTTGTTCGTATGGTATATTTGAGAAAGAAATGCTGGGTTTACATCGTGCAACCGCAAAATAATAGTAGTAAATCATTCCAGGAGTAGGCCATCACAGTAGACTGACCACAAAGCATAAATTTCAGTGAAGCTGCAATATACAACACAAAAGAACCATAATGGTAGATATAGATATTACACAAAAGCAGGAACTATAAATAACAGATCAAGTAATCTAAGGCTAATAAATCAAGGGTGTATTAAGTAAAAACATCGAAGAAAAAAAAAGGGTGGGTGTCAGAAAATAACTTAAGCACTCCATATTTTGCTGAGCATTGTCTGCAATCTGTTAGTAGATAGCTTCTTCACAACCTTCTTCGCATCGAAGTCGCCGGAATCCGCCAGTTCTTTCAGGCCGCGGAAATGCTCCGACGACACGATCTTCTTCCTCCCGCTGCTGGTCTCTGCCAAGGACATGATCGCAGAAAGGATCAAGTCCTTGGCCATCAGCTTGCCCTCTGCAGGATCGAGCAGCTGCAGCAGCCTGTTCAGATTGTCACCGTCCTGGATGAAGATGACGCGATTCGGATGCAGCAGCAGCAAACTGGAGAGCACCTGAGCTGCCATCTCACGGACCCGGCAGGATTTGGCGCCAAGCAAGCTTGATAGAGCGCTCAGGTACCCTGCTCTGCCCATCATTCTGTTGTACTCTTCAGAGATCTCAGAGAGGTGCCTCAGGATCTTGAGCGTGCATTCGAGAACGACGTAGTCGCCATTGTTGAGGTAGAAGAGTAGCCAGGCAAGGACGTCCGAGCCGATGAGATCATCAATGGAGTTGGCGGAAGAGAAGCAGAAGAACCAGATGGCTGCAAGGGCGACCTCCCTGGCCTTGTACGAGTAAGGGAGGTCAGGGTAGATCAGCTGGAGGAGTGACTGGATCACTCCCATGCTGACTGCTTCCTCTCTGACGTCGGCGTCGTCGAGAGCCATGGAATGGAGCAGCTCGACGGCGCCGAGCTTACGCGCTTCCTCCTTCTTCTGGGAGAGTTTCACCAGCTCGGTGACTACCCCTTGCTCCACCATGAACACTTTGACCTCCTCCACCCTGCTTAGGTTCCTCAGCACCGCGAACGACGAGCTCACCAGCTTGCCGCCGCTGACGTCGTCGGCGCAGGCGTGCAGCAGCGTGGTGAGGCCGCCGTGCGCGCAGACGGCCCACACGTTGTCGGAGTTCTCCGTCAGCTCCCGCAGCGCCTGAGCCGCTCTCTCCTTGGCGGGCACCGTGGCGGCAGTGGCGGCGCTCTCCAGCAGCTGGACGAGCGGCGCGATCACGCCTGCCTTGACCAGCATTCCTCGGTAAGAATCGAAGCTCGCGACGATGGAGACGGCGCCGGCGGCCTCTTCTTGGACGCTCGCGTCCCTCGACTCGAGGAAGCCGGTGAGCAGGGTGACGCCGTCGTCGACGTCGAGCGCGACGATCTTCACGCAGACCTCGTCTTCCGCCAGGAGCTCTCCAATGGTGGCCAGCGCCTGGCTTCTCTGGACGGAGCCGCCGATCCTGATCCTGGAGAAGAGATCCTTGAGGTAGAACATCTTCTCGCCGGCGCCGGCGTCGATGCCGGGCCTCACTGCGACGATGGCCTGCGACGGCGACGGCACACCGGAGGAGGCCATCTCCTTGAGCTGCTTCATTTGCGCGTCGAGCTTGGAGCTGAGGTTGTCCAGGTCACTCCTCAGCCGAAGCCTCCCGCCCTTGTACGACCCATCGCTGCACTGGGAAGCGACATCCTGGATGCTCCTCACCGTCGCCGAAGCCGACCGCAGAAACCGCACCAGCACAAGACGCCGCTCCTCGTCGTCACCGGCGCCGGCGCCTGCACCGCCGCACAAAGAATTCAAGCCGGAGCAGAGCTGCTGGAGCTTGTCCTTGACGGACCGCCACTTGACGGGGAACTGCGGGATGGAGCAGGTCAGGGAAGACGACGCCAATGACTCGAGCTCCCTCAGAGCCTCGCCATGGCTGCCTTCCTGCATCTCTGCCTCCGCTGCTTCCCCCATCGCTGCACCACGCGACCACCACCACACCCAGCTCACACTAACATCCACCTACGTAGCATGCACCTTGATTCTTGGGGAGCTTCTTGGTGCAGGGAGCTGGGTTTCGGCAAGAACCATTAATGGCGACGCTGCGGCAAATATGTGACAAACGTTGGTTTTGTACCTACACTGGCAGCCCGTGTGCGCACTGTGAGCGCAGATGGGCAGCCCGGTTGGTGCTGCTGAGGCTCCTCACCCATCTCTGATCTGTCCTCTAGTTACCCCTGCCTCGCTGCATTCTCTTGGTCTCTTCCATTGGAATCTTGCTGCCTGCTCTGGTCTCTCCTCCACCTGTATTTTACGATCCAATCCTGACCCTTGATTGAAGGGAAAATACTTCACGTTTTTACAAGAATTTCCTTGTCCTGGTTTTCACCATCCGATGTGCTCTGCCTCTAAGAATTTCCTTGTCCTGGTCTCCACGGTCCGATGTACTTCAAGATTCATGCTTTATTTATATGATCCAATCCTAACTTGTAATTGAAGGGAAAATACTTCACATTTCTACAAGCTGCATGAATATTGGAGCACATCGGAACGGTGTAGACCGGGACAAGAAAATCCTACTACAAGCATGAGATCCGTGCTTAATTACATTTAGAATTGCAGGCGACTGAAATTTTCTTAACTATCAATCAATCTAAAATTGCACTCTAGTAAAACTAAAATTGCATGGTTTACAAAGGTGCAATTTTAGTATCAAAATTGCTACTTACCAATCATCAGTTTTATTCGTTGATTTATATGCTTTGTTGATGCATAAATTTGTGAAATACACGTGCTTGCGTGCTTTTATTTTCCTATGTTTCAAACAATCATGTTTGTTTCAGTCAATCTAAAATTGTACACTGGTAAAATTAAATTTGCACTTATTTAGAATGTGCAATTTTAGTATAGTTATAGTGTAATTTTATTAATAATCGACTGACACTTATTTTATTATCAGACAACTTGCTCTTAATTAGCACAATTGCTTGCTGCAATGAGAGCAAATTAATGGAGTGGAATGATGGATAATTAGATCAGTGGGTTGGGTGAGTGTGTGCAAAAGAATTGGTGAATGTGTGTAAGGTTCATCATGCATGTTCATCTCCTTGGAATGGGATCATGACTACAGCTGAGTTGATAATTATACAGTGCTGATCATTATGGATTGTGCAGCCATCATCGAGTGTACCTTCCCCTGAGTAAAATACCAGCAAAAGCTTTACGCTTCCGCTTTCTGTTAAGTATCCATCAGCCTTGGCCTCTCGGGGGAAGAACGGAAATGGAAGGAAGAAGCTGTTGCAGTGCCGTTGGGCGCCTAACTAACTAACCCGAGCCGTAGCTTAGCTCCGTACGATACTTGCAGGTAAAGTCACAGTACAGGAACAGCTGTTCCGGTGATACTTCATCTATTGCATTGTTTCTTTCTTTCTTTCTTCTAAGAATAATATTTTTTTGAAGCAGCTGCAAAACGTCGCATCATTGGAACAGTTCAGCTAGCAAGTATAATCGAGCATCTTAGAGTATCATATAGCGTGAACTCAATGACACCGTGAGGGCATCTCTAAGGGCTTGTTCAAGCCCCATGCCCTATCACTGTAGCAAACAGTGATATGGCATGAAACGGGAAAAATAGAGTGTAGGAATAGTGATAGGACTGCTGTTGGAGAGGTGAATAGGAATGGAGCAGCTCCATTTAGTGAGGTAACACGTGAATAGGGATGGGGCAAAGTGAATAGGGATGGGTAAAAAGAAATGGAGCGAACCACTGGAGATGCCCTAAGTATTATGTAGTGTTCCGCGGTGTGAAAGTGAAACCCATGATATCTAGGTGATACTAGTATTTATGATAATTTTTTTTTGCTTGTGATCGTAGGGTCTGGGCCAGGACATGCATGGCGGCCAAACGAAGGCACTCGATCGGCGGCGGCAAATCAATTGGCAAGTGCGTGCGCCATTAGTAAGGTGTTCCTGTGCTGAAGGACTCTTGGGCTTGAAGCGTTGGAGATGTCTAGAGATTCTTTTTGGAAAGGACTAGAGAGGGAGGCCTACCTGTTGTTCTTGAAATGTTTTTTTTTTGCCTTCCCTTTGATTAGAGGGCAGGAGACAAGCATTGATTTGGATGTGTAAATGTGTTCGTGTACGGCGACTGCCATGAAAGGAAGAAGAAAACGTTGTAGATGTACGGTACACTGCAATACGCAGACTAAATCCAGGGCGAAGTAGCATTGATGTTGGGGGTGAAGTGAGCCCTGCTCTCTCTCTCTCACCCACGGTGGTCGGATAAGGGCAACTTCGGGGGGAGCCTGTATATCACTGTACACTGATTTCTCCGCGTGATGCTGCCTCGTGCCAGGAATAGAGCCTCCCAGCGGAGACTCCATATCAGGAGCGGATAGAGGCCGGCAATGCAACGGAGACTCCATCCCTAGCATCGTCGGCACCGCCCCCAACTACCAGCACGTCCCGCGCTCGCAAGGAAGGTACCGCAGTCGCAATCGTCGTCGTCAGCTAGGGGGATTACGGAGGAAGGAGGCTGCAGTCATCGGCCACGGAGGAGCTGGGTGCGGATCCAGCGGCAAGCACGCAGGAGAATCGACTGTCACTTGTGGCTTCGAGCCATTCGTCGTTGTCGCCGGTGTGGCCGTTCACAGTGGGCATCCGTGAGTCCTCCCGGCTCATAGATCTATTTTTTGCACGATTGGGAGGCGAAATGGGTAGAAGGGTTTGGCTACATTTGGGATGAGCGACCATTCTTTGCCTGGTCGCGCCGTCTTGGCGTCGATCTTAGCTTTCACGTGGGTGCCGCACCCGAAGATTGGGTAGAAGGGCGCATCATTGCATTGCCGGCCGCCGTAAGCACCCGACTAGGATAGGGCGGCCACAGATCGTGGGCGCCGTGGTGATGGCGGCTAGGACAACGACAGCCGCTGCATCGTACTCCTTGTAACCATGATAATGACATTAACGGAAAGAAAAACATATCCCTTGTAACTTCTCCAAATTTGTTAATTTGGCAAGTACTCCTATGGTTATAATTGTGTTAATTTACCGCTATTTCAATTTTTTCACATACCATACACATGGTAATGTTAACACGCTAATTTTTGTGTTATCGTTAGTTCAATTTATTCATTCCTATGTGAAATTGTTAAACGCGAACGAACATGCATACAGAAATACATGTACAAAAATTTTCGTATATGACATACAATGGTTATGGACAATGAGTTTTATATTATAGAGGTTCTGATATTTAGAGTGTCTGCTAGAGGGAGTAGAAAAAGATAAATGATTATTTTAGAGGTGAAAGCAATAGTGCTTTTAGAGGCTGAAATTTTAGAGTCTCTGCTAGAGTTGCCCTAAGAAAACTCCGGCTACAGCCTTTCCGAGATCCAACAGTAGGCACCATAGATTATCACCGCTCAGGGCCGTTTGGAACCACTTAATTTCAGCCGCTTTTGGCTTCCGTGAGCTAAAAAATCAGAGAGTCAAACCAAAACACTCCGGTTTTCGAAACTTTTTAAAGTTTTGAATCAAACATCTGACTTCTTTAAGTAATTGAAGCCTAGCAATTCAGTCACAACCGTGCCAAAAGTAGAAGACATTCACTCATTTAGGAACTACAGACTACAGTGTATAGTACACTGTCCAAGCTATATTATCGAAAGGGAGATCCTCTGACTTCTCATGCAGTTTACATATCCTCACTAACATGTGGGATCCTCTATAGCAGGGCCCACAGGTCAGTACCGGGGATCCTCTACTACAGAGTCAAGAGGATCCTGATCTAGTTGCAACTCGCTCCTGACCAAGTAAAGCTTCTATTTATCAGTACCAAGTAGTAAGTAGTAACAAACGGTCCAAGATTACAGGGTGTACTAGTGTAGCATACACATGATTGAAAGGGCCAACAGCAGAGGCCGGCGTGAGCAGAGGAAATGGACCACTCGCTCGTGGTAGAGGCAGTGTATGTACACCATTTACTGGTGTTCGATCGGCCAAAAGGAGGACCATACACACACACACACACACCATCATGCGTAGCATGGATGGCCGCAACCATGTGATGTACGTTACATGTTACTGCTACTACTACTTTCATGGTTTTCAGTTTCACCCAGCACATCCAAACCAAGCCTGAATGTCCAGGCAGTAAGGCAAAACATGCTAGATTGAAACATCAAATTTGCGCCAAAAAAACATATTAACTGTGGCTGGCAAGTGGGTCCACCTGGATTGCCAGGGCCTACCTGTCAAACACAGTTTCTAGTGACCGATAAAGTAACACTTGATTTTGGTTTCACAAAAAAAAAAGGTGACGAAGTACTTCATTGTGCTGCCAGATATGTTACACAATCAATCATAGGCTGAGAGAGCCATGTAGCAGCAGGAGCAAAGAACACTGCGGTACATGCAGAAAAAGGATAGTAGCTTCGCTGGCAGGGCAAGAAAGGAGCAAAAAACAGCTTTGCTTGCTCAAAGTTCAGCACATCAAGCATTCAACAGTATTACCTGCACAGAAAGGCTGCCGCATTCAGCAGTGCTATATTCGGCTTGAGTCCCTCCCAAATATGAATCTTCGAGTCCAGTCAGACACTACCAGCATCCTTGTGCGCCAACTCACTTGTTTGCTGGATGTTCAAAGGAACAATCTCAGAGTTGCAGATAAACGGCTTGTAAGGCCAGAAACAAGATTTGTGATGCAAAGGATAAGGTAATGACTGAACCGGGGAGCATTAAAAACCAACGAAGCAAAGCTATGCTTTCTTCAGACAGATGATGTAGATAGTGATATGGGAGCTGAGAGCAAGTTCCTACCTTGCATATACAGAGTACCAGAGCCACTGAGTGCTGTGGCCCATGGAGACCCAATCGCCTGGGAGCTCTGCAGCAGCTTGCTCTCCACCCAAGGGTGCGAATTGCCCAAGATGCTTGTATCTTAGAACACAAGGACATGAAAATACAAGCAAGAATAAAGTATAGAAACATGAGGTAATGATATCAAAATTAAAATAAAGCTAGGCTAAACAAGAAATCATTTGCACTGAATAGTTGGTGTAAGAAATAATCTGGAGCCAACGGTCTTTCTCATTTAAATCCAATCCAAGTTATTCTCAAGGTGCCAATATACTAATTATTACTCCCTCTGTCCATCCAAGTTTAAAAGTTGTATCATATCTTGCACATAGACCAATGGGGTATTATAAAGGACTATCCCATTGTGATTATCTCTAAGTACTACTCCCTCCATCCATTTTTATAGGACATATTTTGATTTGAGAAAGTCTTTGAAGGTAGACTTTGACCATCAAATTTCTCTATTATATATTATCAATCGCCATAAAATAGTATTATATCAAAAGCAATTTGAAATATGAACATATTGATACAACTTAACATTGATACAACTTAACATTAACGATGCATACAATTTGACTAATTATTGGTCAAAATTTACAAAGTTTGACTTTTTCAAATCAAAATACGCCTTATAAAAGTGGGCAGAGGGAGTATATTTTATTCATGCATGTAGGAAGTATAATTAAAGCTTCAAATTTATTAGGGGTATAGAGGGATCAACACACTTATTTTTCTTTAGTATATGAAAAATGCATTATATTTATGGACAAGTCTATTAAAAAAATAGACCTTATAATTTGGATGGAGGGATTACATACAATGCCTAGTTGAAAGGACAACCATAAACATGGTTAGAATCTTTACTAATTCATATGAAGTGTTTATCAAGTGTTTTTACATAGAGATCAGTTCTATCCAAGTAGGTAATTTACCGGTAACAATAAAATCTCTACAGTTTTTTTCTAGCAACAATAGATGCTATGCCACAAAATTCTGCATGTTTTGGAAGTACAAGCACTGCCTTTCAGGACTAAATTACACACAAGTATGCAGGTACAAAAACAACTATGGATGGAAAGTGAAGTACCGGAATGGGCGGAAATTATGATATCCTGACCCCGTCGTCATACGCAATGGACCTTCTGGATGCTCTTTGCAATGATCCATTTTGTTAAAACAGTCAGCAAGATAGTATCCTTGTTGTGCAGCAACCTGGCAGATATCCAAGAAACTTGAGAGTATTCATCACAGATCACAACATTATCTGTGCAAAAAATCATCAACAGATGTGTTGTTGTCTTAAAAAAGGCAACCTGAGCTGTTGCTGGAACACTTTTAACTTGGGAATCCACATGGCACAGAGCTTTTTTGAACTCCTCTATGTCAACCACCATCGACTCCTTGTGGGAATCACCAACGGCATCTTTTATCAAATCGGCAATATCAAGCATGTGCATGCTTTTCATGTAGAGTTCTACTTGTGGGTATCTTATACAAATATCTTCTAGAATATCATTTATTTCTTTCAATGTCAGAGTCCCAGAATTGTCCTTATCTGCTATTTTAAATATTGTTGAAATGTCATCCTGAAAGAAAAGAAAAATAAGTCAACAGGAATGATGAAATACGAACCAAAATACTGCAAGCTTGTAACATGCTTGTTTGTTTGGCCTAATATAAACTTTTCAATGCTTATACAGTGGAAACCGTGAGAAATAAATGCATGGATATGTATCCCAATAGTATAAGAAATTTCATACCTATGACATTATCTAGCAATAAACCTATACAGATTCCAGCAGCATAATATTGTAAGCCTGCCTAGTGCAGCAATTGAGTGATGTGACTGTTACAAGCTATGCAATTGGAAATCAAGAACTAATGATTATGTATAAAATGCTTTAGCCATACCATGATTTTCCTTTGACTTATTGAAGCACAATCACCAATTGCATAGACACCATCACAATCACGAACTCTTAACCATTCATTAGTTGCCAAGGCACGTCGATTGGCCTGTTAAGGGAGATAATATTTGGATACGTCAACTAAATGTTAGGAGTAAAACATAACTGGGTAAATTGGTTATGGGGCCTTGATTCAGATTTAACAACCTGACCAATTTGATTCATGAAGTCCATAATGACAGGACGCGTACCAATACCAGCAGACCAAACAGCCATCCCATAGGGCACTGACATTTCACCAGATGGTTTGGATTTGCTCTTCATTGTAATTAAATCATCAGAGACCTTTACCACTCTGAGCCCTGTATTCACCTCGATGCCATCTCTCTGGAACTTCTCTTCAGCAAATGCAGCTATCCTTTTGTCAAACCTATATAAAAATTGAAATATCAGCTCATTGTCAGCGGTGAAGCTTATCTAGGGCCAGTGACTATCAAAACTAGTCATAAGATATGGTCGACAAGAATAGAGTGTTGAGTTCCCGTTTGGGGGTGAGGGTAGTGGTAGAGAGCATTTGGTCCATCGCCACAGGAAATCAATGACTAACATGACTACTTCCGGTGACTAAACTGTCTCCATATACATAGAAAAGATCCCAAAACATTGTTCAGTCTATCCTGGCAAAATCTGAAAAATATCCCAGGAAATATTTCAAACCCCCGTGGAAGCTCAGCACTTGCAGTATGCTTGTTCTGTTCTGCTCGATGTGGCCTGACAGTAATCCTCAATCTCTGTGACCGGAACATGCCCAAGGAATCCTAGTCAACTAGTTCCCCTGGAACCTTGAGGGTTTGTTTCAATAGGTAGAGAAGGAATCCTAGTCAACTAGTTCCCCTGGAACCTTGAGGGTTTGTTTCAATAGGTAGAGATTAGATCCAATTCCTTCAGATTGGCTGGTATCTTAGTTTGATTTCCGTGCCAATCCATAGTGATGGTTTCTAATCCCTAACCATCCAAACAAGTCGGTGGATTTTTGTTTGTTCCAAAACATGCCCTAAGTAATGATAGGTTAGTTCTTTGTATACACCTCCATACAAGAGAACTATGGCTATCACTGAAAAAAGATTATCTGATATGTTAATAAAGCCTTACATATTCAATATATGTTCTCCAGATTGAATAATTGTTATCTTCACAAATTTTTGGATTGCAGGATATAGCTTCACAAGATCTTCGACGAGAAAATCATGCAACTCTGCAGCAAATTCAACACCAGTAGGACCACCACCAATAATTACAAAATGAAGAATCTTCATTTTCTCCTCTTCACTAATATTAGGAAGTGAAGCTTTTTCAAAGCAGTCTATCACACTCCTCCGAATCTTCTGTGCATCCTCTACTTCCTGGCTTTTAAAATGTGAAGCTGTGAGTAGAAGGTATGGCTAGCAGCTCCATGAATGCAGATTTTAAAAGGTTGAGTACACTGTATATGATACTGAACATATATTTTGCATAAAGGGAAAAAAATCATATGACAGGAAGAAATGGTTGAGATGATGTAATGATATTGAGCAGCCCCAGCAGGGAATGGTAACCTATTATTCACATTGGTACATCCCAGCAAACAGGTCTAGAAGAATAAACAAACTTTCCCTTGGATAGCTAAAAGCCTAGAACAATGCAAGCTATTTTGATGTAGCTCTGCAACTCAAGTAAAAGTGATAGCACGGTGTGCACTTTCTGATGTTTACCAAAGATCGATTTATTTATGGCATAGGTGTCAAAAACATTTTCTTATCTAAAAATAATGTGAGAAAGAAACCAAGAGCACCTTTATTATTCACAAAAATAAACAAATTAAGTTAACAGCTATTTGAAGCCAGTGAGTACTAAGCCAAATGCGCATGTACTACATTCT
This sequence comes from Olyra latifolia, assembly GCA_036346145.1. Classification (NCBI taxonomy): domain Eukaryota; kingdom Viridiplantae; phylum Streptophyta; class Magnoliopsida; order Poales; family Poaceae; genus Olyra; species Olyra latifolia. Next base: position 3,924,723 of record CM070528.1, on the reverse strand, counting down.
TCCAAATACTTCAATTAAATCCAAGACTAGAATCTCCTGCATGATCACAATTTGAGAGATTTTGTCATGTGAAATCTGTAGATGGCTGAAAGCTTTTCACGTCAGCACGTCATAGTCAAATTGTCTTATGAGGCAAAAGGTGGTATTTGGCAAAGCCACATAGGATTATTCATACACATCTACCAATACTATAGATCACTTCAGTGTTACAGAAAACTAAACATAATCATTTAAAGCTCATGATTTAAACATGGAACACATGACACATCAATCCAGGAAAGGATATTGAATGTTGCAATTTTACCTTCAAAAAGTAGCAATGCTCCATCACACCAGGCGTGTTAAATGTATTTACTGTAGCTCCAAGAGCAACAACTAAATAATCATAATCAACCATAAAATCACCATTCCCATCCAAATTAGTTCCAACAGCAGAACGGCAATGGACAGCCTTCTTCGTTGCATCAATCTTGAAACACTCAGCTTCATAAAAGGTAACGTCCTTCTTTTTCTGCAAAAGAAGGACAAGAGAAGCACAATTAGAGTGTTTTTGAGCAAAAGCACAATTACAGTGTTACTCCACAATTTTGCATAATAGAGCAGCCACAAACGAACTATCACAGGTAGATGGATGAACATTACTTAAGTGCTGAAGGAAGCAAGAAACTTGCACAACGAATCAGCATGATTGAAGACTTTAATAAGCAGGGCAGTATTCTAAAGGTCACATTATAGCAGATTAGCAGAAGAGACAGTGATCCACTGCTTTTAGCATACAAGAGCATATGATTGATCGCTAAAGCAAGTACCTTTCCGAACATCCTTCTTATGGGTTCAATAATGCTGCGCGCCTCTACAGTTCCACATGTGATACTCGGAAGCAAAGGTGTAAACGCAAAATAGTTCCGAGGCGATATGACCTTCACTTCATACCGGGAACAGTCGAGATTTTTAAGGAAAGACGTCCCAGCCCAGCCAGTCCCAAGAACCACCACCTTCTTCTTGGGATCATGCTGAGATGAATCCGAAGCATTATCTGCCCCTGAATCTGCATACGCCACAAGGCCTCCACCACTGCGGAGCCAGTAAATAAATCTTGATGTTCACAAATGCAGCCAAATACACAACTAGATTTGGAAGGATAGATGTGAAATCATGGAGCCAAAACTACGGACAAAAAGGGTCTTTTCATAAAGTACAGGGGATGGTCGTCCAAGACATCACCCCTCTGGTGATTAAGATTATCTAGAGCAAGAAAGCAGCTAAAAAATAAAAAAGGGGCAGAATAGACAAAAGATAAGGAGCAGTGAATCATGCAGCAAAGGTTAACGAACAGGGCAAAGCTTCAGACATGTTTCTAGGGATTGGAAAGAAATGGAGGCACCTGGCTGCTGTAAGAAGAAGTGCTGCAGTGGAGGCGCCGGAGAGCCTGAACTCATCCAAGAACCGAGCAGCAGCACGGGAGGCGAAGAAGAAGAACCCCATCCAGACCAAGCAGCCTGCTCTGCCGCTCCCCCCACTCACCTTCCCTTGTCGCAGACCACAGCTGCTCAGGGCCTCAGCCTAAACCCAATTCCAAGTTTCCAACTGATCATCTGAGGCAGGTAGAAAAGAAGGAAAGCGATGGGAACCGAAAAAACTGCTTACCTTTTCTTTGCCTCCTCGCTGGCAGCTGGGCTCTGGGAGTAGGTGGGAGCTATCAGTTCATCGTCCTCTGCATTAATCAACGATTACCCAGCCAGCCTCCTGCATCCAGAATGTTGCGCTGTACTTCTAAGAGTATTTTCAATTTGCTTCCCGAAGCCGTTTCGTTTATGTTATTTTAAGAGATTTTAGAAGTCAGTCGAACTAACGAAATCAAAACTTTCAGTTTTTCAATTCAGTCTTTAAGTCTAAAATCAAACCATTCTGAACAGGGTTAATTGCATACGTGCTATTATTAAACATCGATATCGCAGAAATGCCATTATAAAACCGGTTATTATTTAGATGCCATTACAAAATGCACTTCATTTCAAAACTGCCATTATAGACCATTTACGAATTATACAAGCTCAACATATGGTGAAAAATACGCTCTGACGGATGGGTCCCACATGTCATACTCTCCTCTTTCCTTCTTCTTCTTCCCATCCCTATCTCCCCCAACTCCGGCGCTGCTCTCTCTCTCTTTCTCCATCTCCATCTCTTTTCCTGCTCTTCTCTCTCTGCCTCCCTGCTCCCTCATGCAACAAGATAGCGATGGCGTAACCAACGAACAGCAAAGAAGAAGTAGTACCAGCGAATGCAATGCAATGACAAATGACAAGCGACAGAAGTTGACAACCGTAGCGGATAAATGAGCTCCGTGAAAGATGGCGGCGGCACAACAGATAGCAAGAATAATGAGCTCCCATGAAGCGGCAAGCAGCAAGAAGATAGAAGCTCGCAAGTCATGCAAGCGAGCAACAATGCAACAGAGGGAGGAAGAACGCCGCCGCTGAGGAACGGCAAGGAGGAGCGGCGCGCGAGGAGAAGGTGGGGAGTAGAGGGGCGGCGCAAGTTGGCCGGAGTTGGGGAAGATAGGGAGCAGTGGGAGGAAGAAGAAATAGAAAAAGAGAGGATGACAAATAGGACCCATCAGTCAGACCGTATATTGGAACGTATTTTGAGCTTGTATATGTCACAAATGGTCCGTAATGGCAGTTTTGAAATCAAACGCATCTTGTAATGGCATCTAAATAATAACCGGATTTGTAATAGTATTTCTGCGATATAGACGTTTAATAATGGCACGTATACAATTAACCCTTCCTAGCAGTGTCTCAACTCAAGTAGCTCCCGCCGAGCAGCAACCCTGGAGAAACTTCGAGTTCAGACTGCCTCAAACCAAAAAGAGCGACTTTAGGCTTGCAGATAAGATGGACCGTGCAGGAATTCGAGATCCCATGCTCTGGAACCGTCGTTTGGATCTGAATCCGATCCGATGCACTGGCACTGGCCCACTTCACCAACGAGGCAATGACTTCACACCGATTTTTGCCTTTTTTTTTCATGACCTTTACCAGCGAGGCACCAATTGTGATTAGTTGAAGCGGCTTGATCTGAGAGGCTGACACATCACCGGGCAAAACGAAGACCAGACTGAGAGGCTGACGTGTCTTATTTGATTTATCTCACTTTTTATTAATTTTTGAATCTATTTTTTTTTATCTCGTAGGTGTGTCTAAAAACTCTCTAAACCCTAAACACAAAGACCAACCGGCTCTCGAGACTACCTCAAAAAATTTCTTGAAGTTACGAGATGAATCAAATAAGTTGGATAAGATAATCTAAAAAGAACCTACCCTGAGCTGAGTTTACAGTGGAACATGTGTACAAACGGGCCTATATTCGAATGCAGAGACCCCAAACAAGAAAACATCTGACAAAACATTCATCTATAATAACGGACTGAGCTGTAGCTCAGTTGGCTCGCTCGATGTTGTGCAAGCGTGCCCACCCGCGTTCGAGGCCTAGCCTCAGCACTGGTGTCGCATTTCTCCCGGGATTTAATCTCGGGCCGGTACACCCGGGATTGAATCCCGGGCGCACGTGTGCGCATTCAGTGGGTCTACATGTTCCCGCGTATGGAGGTGTAGGGCCTCTCATCTGGTTCTGCGTGTACACTAGACGCGCATGGGGTGCGTGAGTGTGGTGTGAGTTGTGTGCGTCTGAGTTATACCGTCTCAAAAAAAAAAAAACATTCATCTGTAATACTATATACGGTTTGGCCTCAACTGGCAACATCAGGGTACAGTTTCCTTACTTCTTACCGGTTCAACTGCATGATACATGATCTGTCTGTACATGACTTGTTTTTCTTTTAGCTTCAGTACAAGAATCCTGAAATCTTCATGCAGGAAAAGGGTTTCAACTATTAAAATCAGTAAGAAAGATAGCAGATAATGACCATTGGCAAGGCAAAGCCATCATAACATTACAACAGTTCTGCCGGAGTAACTGCTTCAAACAACTGCCGTACCAAATGAAGACTGAGGAGCACTTATTGTACATAGAAGAAGCCTGCTCTGAAAAAACTGCTAAGCTACATTCCGGATAAGAAAACAAAGTGCATATGTACCTTCAAAATCTAACACCTTGTTTGGCTGTCTAGAAATTTAATTGGAATCCAAATCCAATTCTAGTTGGATTTCAATTTGATTGATGACAATCCAATTTTTTCGTTGGGTGCTACATGGAATTTAATAACATTGGGTTCCACTTGTGCATCATGCTCTGCCAATTTACACAAAGTAGCTTCTATGCATGATAGATTATCTCTAAAAATTTTAGTTGATTTTATGAAAATTTTATAGTGTGAATATGAGGTTTCAAATTTGTCAATATGATAAAATCCGTAGAAACATCAGCCCAAATTTGATGGGGAATTGGCAGTGGTTGGAGAAGACCAGGTAGGGACAAAGAGCTAGACTTGTTTTGTTGACAAACGGAGTAGTCGGCTACGTACTCTTCCACCGTTTGCCGTTGTTCTTCCCAAAAGAAAAAGGCGCGTATCCGATATAAAGGCTCCTTTTTTTTGAGCGGCGGCCGGCGGTCGGCGGTTTGCTAAAGTAAATTTGTTATTTTTTTTATATTATCTTTTTAGGTTCATTAAACTTTTTTTAAAAACTTATAAATTTACTACAGTAAAACCGCCAATCGTCAGAAACTGCTGAAAGAAACAGAGCCAAAGTCTTGTGTACACCCTCATGTGTAAGATCATGAAATGCTGCAACCACCTGAAACCTAAGCGGCGACGTAGCTGAAATGAACAACGGGCCTGACCGAAAGAGAAGGCCATCCCGAACCTCCCACACCGACTTCGCACGTGACGCAGCTAGTGGTGCGGCGGTTGACCCTACAATGTGCTATTGTGGTAGAGCCTCAGCTGGTGTATCATCCAGAGAAGTTGTCGTTACTTGGCTGTAGCGTTGTTGAATTTCTGGATCCTGTCGGAGGGCATCATGCCAGCGTTGAGTCAAAGACACAACTGCCCAAGAGATAGCTGCGCAAACTGGAGCAGGGTCAAAAGCCTGTGAAAGCGCGTCAGCTGCCCCGTTAGAACTTTTCGTCTTAGAGCAAGTCCAACAGCATCTCTATATTCGGATCTCTATATAGGGACCCTGCTCGGTCATCCCATCCCAGCTAAACTAGTCGCTACAGTAGCAGAGATGTCCGCTACAGTTCTTTAGGGGCCGTGTTGGTGTTGCTCTTATACTCCACTGAAAAATCATACCCCCATGAGCTTGCTGAGCCAGTGTTGCTGCGGCGACGTAACCAATGACTGTTCGAGAAGGAATTTGAGACTAGCATGGTCTATACGCACGACAAAGGCCCATCCCCATAAATACGGTCTCCAATGCCAAATAGCTTTAGAAAGGCCAATGAGCTCCCTTTCATAATCAGCAAACTTTCGGTGTTTCTCTGCTAGTTGACGACTGTAGTAGGCGATTGGGTGCTCGTCTTGTTGCAGAACAGCGCCCACCCCATAGCATGAAGCATCACATTCCACCACAAACAATGCGTCGAAATCCGGCAAATGAAGGACAGGTGTGGACTGCAAAGCCTCCTTGAGAAGCTGAAAGGCACGATCTGCATCGGCAGTCCACTGAAACCCCTGGCGGAAAAGCAAGGCAGTAAGAGGCTCAATGGTGGCATATTGGCGAATGAATCGACGATAGTATCCCGTAAGCCCAAGGAAACTTCGCAAGGCTGACACTGTCGTCGGCTATTGCTAGTCAGCAATTGCTTGGATCTTTTGAGGATTGGGCACCACACCGGTTGCTAAAATCACATGGCCCAAATAGAGAACCTCCCGCTAGGCCAAGAAACACTTGGACCTCTTCAGGAAGAGCTGGTGCAAGCGCAGGCGCTCTAGCACTAGCCGCAAGTGGTGAAGGCACTCTTCCAATGATGAGCTGTAAATCAAAATATCATCGAAGAAAACAAGAACAAATTTTCTGAGGAATTCTGCTAAAACCTTGTTCATCAAAGCTTGGAAGGTAGACAACGCATTGCATAATCCAAATGCCATCACCAAGAACTCATAGTGCCCCTGATGTGTATGAAAGGTTGTTTTCTCTATATCCTCTTTACTCATACTGATTTGATGATAACCCGACCGGAGGTCCAATTTAGAGAAGAATTTTGCACCATGAAGTTCATCGAAGAGCTCCTCAGTGACCGAAATCGGGAACTTATCCTTGATTGTTTTGGCATTTAGCTTGAGATAGTCGACGCAAAAACACCAAGAACCATCCTCTTTTTCACAAAGAGGACTGGAGAAGAAAAGGGAGAGCGACTTGGGCGAATAATTCCCTAAGCCAACATCTCTGCATATTGTCGCTCAATCTCGTCCTTCCGTCTATAAGGGTACCGATAGGGTCTTACCACAACCGGACCAGTCCCCTCCTTTGAGACATATACGATGGTCGCAAGCTTGCGGAGAAGGCAGCCCTTGAGGTTCCTAGAAAACATCCTCAAATGAGGCCAGAAGAACCTCTATCCATGCCCCCTAATCGCCCTGTACAAGATTACCGCAAACCCCTGTCTTCCGACCAATGCCACGGAGCGTAACCATCTCATCTCCATCCACAAATGACAAGCAATGAGAATCAAAATTCCAGCGAATATCCCCCAAAGTATGAAGCCACTGCACGCCGAGGATAACGTCGAAGCCCTGTAGCGGAATGACCAAAAAGGGGGCAATAAAATCATGCTGATCAATGTTGAACTGCCTAGCAGCTATTTTTCCCAAGCATGGCAGCTGCTCTCCATTTGCCACCCGCACCTACTAGTCCGGACACGTTTCTAGAGTCGCCCTCATAAGCTTGGCTGCGTAGCCGTTGATAAAGTTATGGGTACTACCGCTGTCCACCAAGCCGATGAGACGACATCCTTGCATGTTTAACACCACCTGCATGGTACGCCCGTCTTGGGCCCTCGAATAGCCATGGCAAACAGCGAAGGTGCCTCCCCTTCATCACCTATCACCTCGGATTCCTCCTCATTCATGGCTTTCAAATAGAACAAACGCTTGCACCGGTGATCTCTAGTATAAACTTCATCACAATTGAAGCATAGGCCCTTGGCGTGACTCTCTGCCATTTGGTCCAAACTCAACGGGAGCCGATAGGGTGAAGAAGCAGCCGAAGATGCAGCGCTGGTGAGGGGTCCCGTTTTTACCATACGGGGAACATCCTTCGTGACTCAGCTCTAGTCCATGGACCAGTATGCTAGAGCACACGTTTACATAGCTGGATCATCTCATACATCGCATTCAATACCAAAATATTACATTGTCAGAGTACAAGTCTAAATTCGCACATTGGCGATTAATACAACAAGTCTAAAAGAGGCAACAGAGTACTTAAATCCAGCGGAAGATTTAAAACCCAAAAGCCTCCAGCAGCTATGCAAACTACAAACGACTAGAGAGAACGACTAAACGCTAGCCTGATGTGAGAATCGGATTCCAATATGATAATATCGGAGATTCTCGATAATACAATTATCCAGGATTCCAATTGTATAACAGAAATGACACCATTGCATAGCCTTTATTAATACTAATAACAATTTTACAGCGGAAGGGGAAATACAAAAGGTATTACATCTATATGCCCATTCCACAGGTTTGGCCTGAGTATAGGAAATCCTTAGAAAAACGTCGAGTCATCAGAGTTCCTTAATTGCAAAATCTGTAAAAATTGGGTTAGACAGGGGTGAGTATTTCTACTCAGCAGATTTTCACCAATGCAAGTGACTATTAATTATATGCAAGTTACCTAAGTGAAAAGAGAGAGATTTAAATAAATATAATGCAACAATTAAAATGACTTATCAGTTACTTCAAAGGTTTTGTAAAACATTTAAGAATTAAATTCTTTACGCAACCAAATTCTTTACTCATTACACCCATTTACAACCTTGTATCATCTGCACGTCTTTTAGATTATTAATTAAATTACTGAGTATATGTCATAAATTATGCAGGTATCACCCTTCAAACACAACTCCATATACCGGGAGTACGGTCCATTAATGATTTATTTTCATTCGATTCTGCAGAACCTAGTTCAATCTATATATTGATCAGATACATAGTTGAACAATTGTGTCTTTAACCCATGACATTCCCAGGTTTTAGCATTGGATAAGCCCACCATTCCTATTTCATCAAGCTCGTGTTCTCTATGCCACGCATGAGTAACCCACCTCCGGTCCTTTTAACCCATGCCTATCCTTTGCATGAAATATTTTTATATAACACCAATACAACCAAAAATCCATATCCATTGTCATACCGGAATAATGTACTTATCCAAGTAGATAATGAATGACTATATGAGTTGTCATATTATTGACTATTTATTCTATTCTACGGTTTTATGATGTTATTTATTTAGGTGTATCCTAATGGTACAACTCTAACATGGAATATAATTATTCTACATGATATATATACATATGATATCAAAGTAGATTGACTCAGAATAATGAACTAGAAAATAATGCATAAAGTAATAATTAGAGAATTCTAAATGAGTGGAGAAAACCTGCCTTGGTTACGGATATAACAAAACCATTTCTTCTGCTTCACTTCTTGATCCTCATCTTCGTCCAAAGAGTAGCTTGAATTTTCAAAGTTTGATCTTCTTCTATTATCGTGAGATTTTAATAAAATAGAAAGAATAAGAATTAAATTAAAATGAAAAGGAATTTAGATGCCATGCGGAAATGTTGTGGAGAAGGTTTAGGTTTTTGGAATGCAATGGCCTTTTGGATAGGATAGGATGAAAACTATACAAATATGTGACAGAATGGTGGAGATGGGATCATGGGATATTTTATGAAGAGATGGGAATGGATGATCTTAAAATAGTTTGTTCTTTTTATTTTATTTCAAAGAAGACCCTGAAAGTGATTTAATCTATTTTAGGTTCTTTGCAAATATCTTAGCATTATCCCGAGGAAATGAGTTTTAATTTAAATAGTGAGTATTTATTTTATTATTAAGAAAAGGGTTTTCTATCTCTCTCTTTTATTTAAATAATTAAATAAAATAAAATTAATACATAGTACACTTTTATAAAACATTGAAATTTAAGGTTTAGAAGATTTCTAAAACTCTAAAAGAAATAAATTTTATAGATAGAAAATTTATGTATTAAATAGCACTATAAGGTTTTGAAATTTAAGAAATATCAAAAATTGCTTGTGACTTAAAAATACCCATTTTATATTTTTTTTATTGTTGGGAATATTTTTGATACAAATGAATTATTAATTTTACTTAAGAAATTATTCTTATAGAAGTTTAAAGAAAGAGAAATATACAATTGATATATTTTATAAAATAGTCCTGAAATTGATAATTTCATAAATTTTGTATATATATTTGTATTTGTTAGGAAAAATATCAATTTTATTTTTTCAAAGATTTTTCTATTCTTAGAAATTTTCTAAATTGCTAAAGAGAGGGTTTAAGATTCAAATTTAAATTTTGGATGATTTTGAAAATCTGTAAAAATCATGTCTATATGTAAAACATTATTTTGAACAACTTTTATATAGGAACTGTTTGCTAATTTTCCCTTTAAGACCTTCAATTTAATAAAAAACAAAATCGGGGAGGATGAATAGTGGATTTTTAGGGTTCTTGAGCACCCGAATTGGGGCTTCGATTTGGCTTGGTTTTGGGGCAATTAACCATGGGGCTTTTGCTTCTAGGATGTGTAGGAGTGTTTTGGAAGTGGATTGGTGGATCGAGGTGGCCGGAGTTGGCCGGTCGGCATGGTCTAGCGGCGGCGGCGAAGAACGAATTTGGGGATTTTGGTTCTCGGACGCAATAGCTTAAATTGGCGATTGCTTGAGCTTGAGAGGGTACCTAGGGTCCTTACCATGCTGTTAATTGGGTTCAAGAGACTCCGAGTTGGCGTGTCGTCGTTCACCGTCATGGTCGCCGAACAGGGGAAGTCGCAGTTCGCCGCGGCGTCGTTTCCCCTGCCGATTGCTCTTGGCTGTGGCTTGGCGACGTCGTAGGGATGCTCTCTACAGCGGCAACTAGCTCGGAGCACCACCGTTGAAGCGAATTTCGTGGAGAGGCAGCGGCGGCTGGTGCAACGAAAACTTGAAATTGGCGGCTCCGGTGTCTCTGATGGGGAATTGGTGGTGGATTGAACTTTAGAGGACTCTAAGGAAGGTTTTTAGTTTTGAAAGCAAGGGCAGAAGAGGATCGGAGCAAGCCGACGGCATGCTCCCATGAGCAGAGTAAGAACAGTGGCACTAGGCCACAATTTCATGCTTATTCATGCTTTCTCATGGCAGTATGATGCTCTAGGAGGCTGAAAGTGTGCTCTATTTATAGGGTAGAACATTTTGTCACGACTTGATCCGAAGAGATGAGCTCGCCGGGGATTTTTGTGCCGCGGCGGAACTTATCTCGCCGGGGTCGTGCACAACAAGTAACGGGAGGGGTGATGCACTCAATTGGTAAACTGATCCATTTGGCGAAGCAAAGATTTCCTCAAGGAGGTCAGCGGCATGGTCATGACGATGGCACCTAAAGCAGTGTACGCGGTGGCGGCGGATTGGGCTAGCAAGGAAGCTCCCGACCGTGTCATGGGGAGTAATCATGATGAGCAGGTCCGGAGAGAGATTCTGGTCGGATCGGCGCGAGCAAATCGGATTAAAATAGCGAGATTCGCTACTCCGGTGAGGTTCACGGCGAAGACAGCGGCGCCGGAGAAGCAGAGCACGGCGGGGACGAAGGAACACGGCGAACAAGTCGCGTCCGTCAGATAAGGCGACGTGGAGCACGGGAAGCCGTTGGATTTCTTTGAAGTGGAACAGCGAGCGTGCGTGGGAGCTGGTGCCTCTGAGGTGGGTCCCGTTGGTCAGTGGTGGAACGTGCGGCGAACTGGAAGCCGACGCGTGGCGCTGGGAGGGATTTCTCTGCGAAAATTCCAGAAAGGTTTTTCAATAGGTTTTTAATTCCAGAAAATTTGTAAAACTACTAGAAAATTGTAGGAGAATCATAAAATTAAAATAAAAATATCTCTGGATTCATAAAAATGAATAGGATTTTTCTAGGGCATAAAAACATATATGTTTTATAGAAATTTTGGAAGCTCCTTTAAATTAATCTTTTTCCTATTTTCCTATTTTGTTCAAGACTTCATTAATTCATTATTAATTGTATAAAAACCATAAAAATATGAAATTGGTTTCTAAAAATCCAATAAAATGTATAAGATTTGATTATGATATAAAAAGTGATATGCATGTGTGTTATTTTCCATATAAATAATAAATGAATTTGTTTTCTATATCACATGTGACTTTTTACAATTCTAAAAATTGGGAAATTCATAAAAAGGTATTTTGGTAATTTACTAGTGCACTTTTGATACAAATTCAAGGTTTGAAGTTAGTACATTAGTTGGTTGCATATTTTGTACTTATAAAGGATTTATTGAAATCAATATTAAAGGGTCAAGGGAAAGGGTAATTTGGGAATTTTTGTCTTAAAAGGGCAAAATGGTAATTTCACCAATGCCTGATGGTTGAATATCAAATTTGTAATATAGTGAAATTAGTTGCTTATAGTGAAAATGGTTAAAAGAGATGGAAAATTGAATTCTTGAAATATAGGGTATTGAAAACACTATTCACTATACAAAAATACTATTCACCGTTTAAAACTCTCTTTTTCAATTAAATGTATAAAATCTTAAAACATGATTTGGGTCTATAAAAATTTATAAAAGGAATAATGCGTAAATATAAAGTAAAAGTAGCATGCTGAGAAGATTTTATCTGCAAAACAAATAAATCTTGTTTTACACCTCACAGGAGATTTTGAAATTTGTAAACCGAAAAGATTATTGCACAAGCAATAAAGAAAACTGAAAATGAATTAAGCGCGAAAAATTTTATGCAAAATTTCGGGCTGTTACAGGTGACCACCATATCTGGGGACATCGTCTTTATGGCAATCGTAGTCACCGAGTCCATCCTCTAAAAGAGTAAAATATGCGAGAGTGAGTGCTCAATTCAACCGCACTAGCGAGTCAACTCCCAGCCTAATACATGTGTTTATAGGGGTCTCAAGGAAAAGGCTGGGGGCTGGTTTATTTGCGGAAAGCCAATTTTAAAGATTAAGTATATTTATGTGTCAAATCCTATGACTTAGCTATTTCCAAGATCATTTTCAGATATAAGAAGTAATTGTTTCAATGGGGGTTTGTATCCAGGCCGATCCGCGGCCCTACCAAATTTAACATAGATAAGGAGCATACACCGAGAACGAACCCGCTCCTACCCGCTTGTACAAGATCCGGAGACGGATATGAACCATACCCTTATGCCCTTAGTCTATTACCAGTTCCCAATCCGCATGACCCGAAGACGAATCCGCTCCTACCCGCTTGTACAAGATCCGACCAAAGCCTACGTACAAGATCTGGAGTCGGATACGAATCCTACCACATACCCTTGATCCATTGCCAGTTTCCATTCCTACCCTTCCTTGTACAAGATCTGGCCAAAGCCTACCCGTTTGTACAAGCACCGGATATGGAAATGACAGAATTACAATCCTCATACACGAAATTGCTAGCAGGCCTCAATATCATTCACATAATCATAAGTTGAATCATGTCGTGTCCGGTGGACGATAGCCCACCATTCGGGCATCTATACCCGACAGAAATCATGTTAAGACCTAAGCCAGATCTAAGCAAGTTTTATCCAGACTATTTGTCTAAACAGATATAATTATCCTAGGGTTATCCAAGGGATCATGATAATCAAAACCATCATGTGGAGTATTTGCAAGTAATTCAAATAACAGACATGTTATAACATGATTAAAGCAACAGGTATTTATCTAGGGTTTTGCATTTAATATACTGATAGTCATATACTTATGCACACACACTTTTGATAATTTAAAGCAAAATATATTTATAAAACTGGGATCAATATGCATTAGGGTAGTTGACTCGCCTGCATCGAGAGCTGCGGGGTCGATGGTGTCGGGATCGAAGTCGGGATTTACGACCGGGTCGTCTAACCCTTGATCAACAATGTCGATATCTATTCGGTTGCAAATAAATACCAAGTAAATAAATAAGAAAGGCAGCATGGGTGCATATGATGCATGCTTCTAATGCAAGTGTCACCGGTTTACACTGTGGGTCCTATTTGGTGATTTCTATTATTATTTTCCTACTTATCGAGGAAGTTCCATGAGCTTGTGTTAGGTATTTTATCTCATCGCAAAGGTGAGGTGGTGCTGTTTTTAGCCAATGGTGCTCATTTTATTAGTGTTAAGATCTGACCCCAAATATTTATATGTAGTGTATACAGCCATTATGTGCATTTTACTTATCTATTTATTCCTAGCATTTTTAATGCCAAGGTTATGTTTCCTAACAATTTTGTCATGTCAAGTAGGTCATTTCTGTCCCACAGAAATATTCTCATAATTTTTGGGCTACTGGAGCTATTTTATTTGCTAATATATAGTTTTAGTTATTTTCTATTTGCTTAGAGAATATCATCCTTGCTACTGTTATATTTTGCTAGGGAAATATAAATGTGTTGTATGTGTTATTATATTTTTCCTAGGTTCAGAATGTCCTAACATATTTTTGGGTATTTTTACACGATTTTTGAGACTCATATACTATATGTGATAATTGGGGTTACATATACTGGATTTTCTAAAATTATAAAAGCTAGAGAAATCCTAGCTACAGTGTTGGGCCGACCCAACTAGCGCGGCCCACCCGATGGCTGGGATGGTGGTGGCTTCAGTGGAAGGCGCCGGTTCAACTAGAAGACTACGCTACCACTTAACCCGATAGGTAGGACCGGGGCCTACCGGTCGATGGCACACGCGTGTGCTGGCTCTCAGCCGCGCGTCCCTGTCACGCAAGGCCCGCATGTCAGCGAGACACGGCTCACGGTGGGTTGAGGAGAAGGGAATTTCTTCCCCGACGGCGGAGCTCCGGTGACAACTACGGCAAGCAATCGCCGGCGCTATGTTCGAAGGTAAGCCCCAAGGTCTATGCCGATCTATCCTATGCACCTACGCGCATCTATAGGCGAGATATCAGGGCATGAAGCGTGCTAGGTCGGTGGTGCGGTGAGCGGCGGCGGAGAGACGGCTCGGGAACCACGATTCCGGCTAACCGGAGGTGGCGCAAGCTTGGGGGTGCTTCGATGAGGGACTAGGGGACTAGTGGAGCTCACCGGTGGTCACGGGAAGAGGGAGATGCCGTGAGGCGGGCTGTCGACGCGTGGGTAGCGACGGCTGAAGCAGAGCTTCACGCGGCAAGGTTGCTCCGGCAATCCCTGGACAAAAGCAAGCAAGGGAAAGATGCTCGATAATGAGGTGATGCTTGCAGTGAAGCAGATTGGCTCGAGGACTCGCCGGTGACGAGCAATCGAGAAGGGCGCGGTGTAGAATGAGAGTGAAAGAGAGAGTGAGGTAGGGAATGGGGGCTTTGTACCACGGGCTGCGGGCGTGGCCGAGAGGCGTTGGTGGGATAAAGGAGCTCACAAGCGTGCTTGTAATGGCTTCAATGCGCACGGTCCCAAGGCGCGGTGATGCGACGGGGCGAGCGGCGGCGCGTAGGGCAGCAGCGGCGGTGACTGGGCGAACTTCTCACGTGAGCCTGCATGCGTAATTCTTTGCGTGATTTGGCCCTTGTCAAGGCAGGGTCGGGGCAGGCGACGGCCAATGGCGTGGGCGCGACGTGGCGCCGCGACCCTGATTTGGTTGGGACGGCTGGCTGCTCCGAGCGCGGCGCGGGGCGCGAGAAGAGGATGGCGTGCACGCGAGCGGTGCGTGCCGAGACCGGGCAGCAGTAGCCGGGCATCTCACGCCACGCGGCGCCGACATACGGGCGCAGCGAGGTGAGCGGGAGACACACAGAGAGAGAGAGAGAGAGAGAGAGAGAGAGAGCAAGGCGGGGAGAGAGAGGGTGTGCGCGAGGAAGAGGCCGAGCCGAGGGAGAGAAGGGCGTGGGCAGCTCGTCTCACTCTATTGAGCCGGGGAGCAAGGGAGAGGCGGCTAACCGAGTCGGGGAAAGGAGGGGATGGGCCGGCAGGGGCTGGTGGGCCAGGGCCCGGTCCAAGGTGATAGGTAAAATGGGTCCTATATGGCCCTAGAGCCCCATTTTAAATATTATCTACCCTAGGTAATTTAGTAAATTTCCTTTGATTAAATGGTTCTATGTTTAGTTGTTTTAACGTAAGCTAAGCTTAAGCCTATATGCATGATCATGATTATGAATTTGATTTCATAACCCAACCCAAAGCTATTACTTTAGCCCAGGTTTTTAAAGTAGGGTGTTACAGCTGGCCACCCCCTGAGACGGCGTTGGAACTGCGCCCCCACTCGGTTCGACAACTGTAGTCGCAGGCCATGGTCCACTAGACAGGATCGTAACAGCAGGTGAGGGAACCCGAGCCGCTAAAGCCGGAGGGGTCCAAGCAGGCCCCGAAGAAGCAAGAGCGGCCACACCCCCGACTGAAAGCTGGTCGATAGCGTCCGGGCTGCAATAGACCCTGAGCTGCCTTAGCAATCCATGCATCCTCCCTTCTTTCAGCTTCATGTGAGAGCCTCATAGCTTCCGCCAAATCGCGCGGCCGATCCCGATGTACATCCACCGCCAATGTGACCAACATCCCAGCCATATGTCTCAATCTGGTCTTCCTTCTTCATGTGCGAGACATGGGCCAAAAGCCGCTGGAATTCACGGCTGTAATCGTCGACTCGACTATCCCCTTGTTTCAAATTTACCAAGTCACCGAGTGGTTCGGCAGTAGGATGTCGAGAAGGTATTGTAAAATTCCTCCTACGAGATATTGCCTTCCTCTAGCTCCCAATTATCCAACACTTCCTGTGCGTCGCCTCTCAGATGGAGGCCTGCCATTTCCACATACTCGTGTTTCAGAACATTGTGCGCACGTGCGAAATGCATCCGTCACATCGTAGACAGACAACTCATACCGAGGTGTACGAGATCCCCATCGCCGCTCTCCTTGATCTCTCTGATGACCGGCGACTTCCACCGTGCGTCTCACATCACGCGAGCACGACTGTGGTAGGGACGACTGCGTACGCTCCACCCCATGCTCCCGCGTGTTGCTAGCAGCTAAGTCGTTGTTGTGCCTATGGTCATCCACTGGCCCCTTGCCGTGATCCAGCTTCAAGAAGTCTGCCATCATCTTCTGCAGATCCGCCACCGACTGCTAGAGATTGGACACGGTCTTTTGGGTCTCGGCCGAAGACACCGTGAGACCGTCGACGGCAACCTCCACCTTCCCAATCCGCTCCTTAGCAGAAGGCATTGTCGGAGAATCGGTTGGTTCTGATACCAATTGATGGGGTGTTCTCTGCTATAAGCTCACGTTCCCGGCTGGAGGCTGGAACGAGAGGAAAGGGTTGGCGCCTTTGGGTGGCCATGCCCTGATAGTTGGCGGTACGACACCACTGGCCGGTTGTCGATGGCAGCGCTTGAGACTTTGTTTTGGTGGCAACAAAACGTGCCAATTTTCTAATTTTCTCTCCCTTATATAGTCATGGTACAGACTCAATTACCAAAGATAGACTCCAACCAATCCCAAAGGATCTGGTATGTAATCAACTAAAAATAGAAAACACTAATTAATATAGAAAGATAGATATGGAAGCTAACTAGGCTGCAGTTATGCCCATCTTACGCTTCCTATAGTATATCCTAGCAGGACCCGCAACAAAACTTTTATGAAATCAATTTATACAAGCTTGTAAAGCCCAAATATAAATATAGTCCTATAAACTTGTACTAATAACTTCTCTACCCACTGAATCATCGTCAACAAATTTTAGTTGATTTTATGAAATTTTATGGTGTGATCACAAACTTTATGAAATTTTGTAATGTGAATTCTAGACAAATGGTATGTTTAAGTTCACGATTGATTCTAGTTCTATCATGATTCTTAGAATTGGCTTTGGAGCCATAGATTTAATTATATGTGGTAGCGAAACAACTGCACCATTGGAATTTTTTGAGTCGCCATTGAAATTGAATTCCAATTCCACGATTCTAGGACCAATGCTCCCAAACGAGGTGAGGATATTTAGCGCAAAGGAACACGGAAGCCAGCACCATATCATCCTAAGGGACAAAACCAAATTACTCATCTACTATTGCATGACTTCAAGAGACAAAATTCAAGCAGTTTCACTCCTACGAACATGGCGGTAAAATATTAGGATGGCTGTTTGCCCACTTTTTTTCTGGGAGCTCTAATCTTTACTATGTTTTACTTTCATTAGTAACTTAACATAAAGCATCTTAACAAGACAGGATAGCTTGTAGCAGAAGAGGAAATCCCGCAGATTACTGCAATACACCGTATCTTTCAAAAACTTTCAAAACCAAATATTTAGGTACACAAACTTGTGTTACCGTTTCAATTAGGTCCAAAGTAATATGGAGATGACGGTTTTGATAACATGGACTGCCTAGCCAGCATAACATGTGGCCACAAATAGCCATGTGTCATCCTAAATCTATAAAAAAAATTTAATTAAAATTCATAAAATATATCCTAAAATTCTAGAATTTTTAAAAATCTGCAAAATTTAAAAATCCTAAAATCTGTAAATTTTTAAAAATTATAAAATTATTAAAAATTAAATAAAATATAAAATTCATAAAATAACATAGAAGATCCTAGAAGTCGTAAAAATCATAGAAAATCCTAAAATTCGTAAAAACTATAAAATTTCTAAAAATCATTTAAAAAATCTTAGAAAATCCTAAAAACCTTAAAATTTTCTAAAATTCATAAAATATAAAATCTAAATAAAATCCTAAATCTCCTCCCTTGCTCTCTCTTTGTTTACTCGTCTCAGCCCTATCCTCCCATCGTCATGACCCCCTTGGCCCCTCTTCTTCCGCTTTCTTGAAATTTTTCCATGAATTTTAATATTTTTATGACTTTTAGAATTTTCTAATTTTTTTACAAACCTTATTTTTAAAAATTTTGTAGGTTTTTAAAAAAAATTTAAGATTTTTATAGTATTATATGAATTTTATAGATTTTGAAGGTTTTTAGGATTTTCTAATATTTTTAAACAAAATTTTACAAATTTTATAGTTTTTTATGGCAATTGATCTTGTTTTACAAATTTTATATTTTTTAGGATCTTATTTATTGTTCTAGTGTGAAAGGTTATAAGTTGTGAAATCCTGAAACACAAAAGATTGTGATAAGTAGAAACGTCGTTTTTAATGAATCTATTATGTTACATGATGATGTGCGTACTGATGCTCCTATTGAGATACATCAAAATATAAATGTGCAGGTGGAGCATATAGTTGATCACCTAGATAAATCTGACCATGAAAACACTGTTGTCCAAGATACACCCTTTGCTGAAATTTCTCTGTTTGCTTATGATTCTTCAATTGTTGAGCATTTTTCTCTAGTTGTGCAGCCTCCACAATAATATTAAAAAAATTTACATGTGAGTTATGCTTTGGATCCATCATCCCCTATCGCCAAGCCGTTGGATCCATCCTCTCCTCATAGCCAAGCCGTCGGATCTGAGCACGCCACGAGGACAGCGAGGTCAGGGTAGGGTGCAACCAGTGTGGGGATGGAATGAGGAGGGCAGCGAGGTCAGGGTGGGGTGCAATCGGTGCGAGGATGGAATGGCGAGGGCGATCGACGCAGGGTAGGGACCAGAGTCGAGACGGTGTTGATATGAAGGAAGAGACAGAAGGGAAGAAGATGAAGAAGAAAAAGGGAGGATGAAGAAGGGCAGAACAGACCAAAAATTTTTTAAGATAGACGTCTAAGCTGCAAAGGTGTTTTGAGATCCGGTTAGTAGCATGGATACTATTTTTACATATGAGCAGTGGCAAATTTATCAGCCTCTCCCAAGCGGTGGCAATTCTCTAGTTTCCAAAGTGAGAAGTGGCATGTATCTAACTATTAAGTCTAGCAGCAGTAGTAGTGGAAGAGGGGTGAATTCCTCCACAGTCCTAACCACGGAGCCAATTGCAAGATTTTGCACCATCAAGCGCGGATTGATTGTGATTTGTGATAAGCATTTGCGCATCTAGCACCTGACTGACACAACACTGAGCCAGTTGACCAGCCATCTCAACTCTCGACTTGCATTTCCTAGACACCATATGAAACGTTGGAGCCTTAGGATTGCACAATAGCAACTAGCGCTAGGCCGTTATAAAGGCCAGCTGTCTGGCCGGTGTGCGCCCAATCGGTACACTGCACAATTTTTAGCCTTTTTTAAAAGAGAAAATTGACGGTGTGGGACCCGACATGCCATCGCAAAACACATAGCATTGCCATATGTCACTGACATATGGGGGTTTTGGCTCGACATGCTGTTGCAAAAACATGGTTTTTGTCATATGCCACTATACGTCAATGACACATGCAGTGGCATATAGCAAAGACATGATTTTCAGTGGCATGGTGTCAATAGACATGATTTTCATAGTGGCATGGTGTCAATTGCCCCTTTTAAAAAATGATACTATACAAAATGCCACCAAGTTTTAAGTGATTTCAAAACCATTTTTTTAGATAATGAAAGTAACTCTTAGCTTCTACACCAATCAGGGATACATATGACCATTAATATTTTAGAATTATTTAATTAAAATCAATTTTCAGTTTTGTAGATAGTTATTTGGCCGTTACTTAGAATTGAATTGATGGTTCTTATCTTAAACCATGTAATTTGTCTGAAATTCGCACTAAATTGTTAAGACATGCTATTTCTCTCCCAAACAGAAATGTTGGATGCATATTATCAGTTAGAAAGCTCATATCATCATGCAGTGTGTAACAAGGAGGGGAAAAAGTTACAGTTCTGCAGGAGTTCACGTGTGCCAAGCTGTCTGGACTGAACTGGAGAAAGATACAAATCACATTATTCCAATTAGGGTTCAGAGTATCGTAATTGCTCGAGCAAGAAAATTGTTTGATAATCTATAAACATCAATCAATATTGTTTTTAAAATTTTGAATCTATGGCCGAAACTTGTCAGTTGTGGTACCGAACAGTAATCACCCATTTCGACAAAAAAAAAAAAATCGACTATCATTTTGTCGATCAATTTGAACCAATCTCAAAAATCGGTAAAACCAATCAAATTTTCCTTTTTAACTTTTGAATTCGAGGTCAAAACATGTCTTTGTCAATAAAAAATTTATTGGTTTCGACTGATAATTGACCCATTTCAACAGAAACCCAACAGGTCGGATCATTAATTGATAATGGATCGATTTCAACCAATAATCAACTAATTTTGAATTTAAATGTTGGCACAGTTTTGAAACACTAAACCGATCGGCATGGCTTATTAGACCATAGATATGCATACATTTTTAAAAATTTTCTACAGAGGTTAGAAAAAATTACGCAAAGTGATAATTATGAGTTATGACATTAATTCGTGGTAGCTTAATAGTCTTATGTCTATGCATCATGACTTCAAAACAAAACTACTGATTCTATCACTTAAAAGAAACTGAAGAAAGAAACCCCTCAATTATGCAGTATTTTCTAGCATTGGGCGATTTCACCTGTATCTCTCGCTTCTAATGCAGACGTTAGGGGGGCCATAAGGATTGCATCAAACATTTTATCAATTTCATTATACACACATCAGAAGTATCATGGAGATCACATTAAACATTTTCCTAGTTAACACTTTTTGAGCAAACTTCATAGCTAACACTTCATTATCAGAAGATTTTAATCAAGGAAGTACGTTGACAGAATATCACATTTCATACATCTCATCGGGTTGCTTGAATCAAATTATGGTTCTACAGAAAGGAATGCAATTCCCATTAAGTTAACCATTTCAGTACTACAACATTTAAAATTTAATTGACGCATCAACACAATTTAATCCAGAAATACAGGAATAAATTAAAGTTCTAACATAATGGCAAAAGATAAAATAATCAGTTCATAGGGATACTGCATCTTACCTGACCCTTTTTCTCACAGAAGAAGTTGGTATGTGGATATTTCACTAGTAACAGAACTATGTAGGCAACAGTAGCAAATTTCAGAAGGGGCCAATCAATCATGTATATTAAGAAACCGAAATAGAAGAGTTGGTATAACAGAATATGAAATTAAGAACAGTTGAATACCTTTCCTTAAAAAAAGAACAGTGGGATAGCATGTAACTCAATTAATCTGTTGAAAAGTACAATCTAAAACAGAGGAAAAAGAAACTAGAGTATACCAACACAATGCTTGTTTCTGCAGATGTTGTGTGTTGCTTAGCTTGTCCTGTATCTTTCCAACTAGCTATTGTTCTGGTATGTCGAACCATATAGGTCTTGACTCCACTGATGACTGAAATCTAAAAACTCGAAAAGTCACCTGAATGAAATGGACAGATCTTTGATTCATCTGAGTGGCAAAGAATTATCTGGGCATTTGCCCAAGCTCTTTCAAGAAGGAACAGGTCCTTTTCCGAGTGCACCCCCTTGGAAGAAAGTAGTATCAGCTGGAGGGAGCTGGCCTTTCTGAGCAGAAAGTGCACGAGCTCAATCTCATTGCAGTGCCACTTGAAGTTCGTTATCTTTGCTAGCGTAAGTTTGTCTAGGCCATCCTTGGGTGGTTCTTCTCCCACCTCTTTGAGAGCGTCGATGAAGGAATCACGACTGTCTCTTGGGAGCTGGGAACACATGACATGCAGAAGTAATAATTCAGAAATAAACAATAATTCATGTACAAACTAATAGAGATATTACTAGCAAGTGATGAATTTCACGAGGGAATAGCATGTGGTGACCTGCACGAAGAGCCTCTCCAGCTGAGGGCAGTGGCAGGTCTTGAGAAATACATAGATGTCATTGAGGTTTGCGGTTTCCATTCCAAACATGAGCAGCTGCAGCTCCCTCAAGCTCCGCAAGTTGCTCAAATTGCCAATTTCTCCAGCATCAAACGAGGAAGACACAGCCTGAAGAGCCAACGACAACAAAGAACCCCTGTGAGTTACTAGGTGACAACAGAACCAGATGAAATGCAGTGAGATCCAATGCGAAAGAAGCACCGACCCGGAGAGCAACGCTGCATATGGTAAAGACGGTGAGGTTGGCGAGATTTGGGAGGGCTCTTAACCAGTTGTTGTCAAACCGTTGGGGAGATCTCGGTCTCGGGCCGAAGCAGATGTAAAGATCCGCAAATGAGGCAGTGGCCGGAAGTTGTATGGAATTGAGGAAGTCGCCGCTGTAGCAGAGGGACCGAAGGCTGGAGGCGGTGCTGGCGCTCAGGCTGGTGACAGTGGTGCACTCCACGACGGTGAGGATTCTTATGCTCTTCCCTGTGGCTGCGAGGTCAATGTCGCGCATGAAGCCGCAGCGGCGTAGGTCGAGGACGCGGAGGCGGGGGCACGCCTTGAGTACACTGGGGAAGGTGTCGTAGCCTATGTTCACGGAGTCGAAGTGGATGACCACGAGCATGTCAAAGGATAGGGCGGCGTCGCGGCGGTGGATCTTGGCGACGCGGACGCCGCGAAGCGAGAGGCGCACGAGGTGTTGGCTCGTCGACGAGAATCGGAAGTAGAGCAACCTAGCAACGCGGCTGTCGACGTGGATGTCCTCGGCGGAGCAGTCGCCGGCGTATTCGAGGAAGGTTTTGAAGTCGTCGGGATTCATCTTGCTGCTCTCGACGGTGAGGGAGAAGCGGATGAGCCGGCGGTTCCGGCCACGGCGCTCCAGCGTCTGGAGCAGCTTCGTCGTGGTTTCTCCGCGGCGGAGGTGGAGGCGTGGAGCCTAAGGGAGGAGGCATGCGGCCAGTGCGTGTTCCAGAGTTCCCACCAACTCCGGGATACAGCCGCCATGCGGATGGCCGACTTGATCGAGAGTAAGCCCAGGATGAGCAGCCGCGCCTTCGCCGGCAGCTTCGAGACGCGGTCCACCTTCGCCGCATGTACCCCTTCTCCTTGCCGCCCCTTCATGACGGATACGGCGCCGCCGCCCGATCGGTGCGCCATCGCGGGCGTGGCTGCTCTGCTCTTCTCTTCACCGTCGCCACCGCTCCTACCGCCACTTCCGCTCTCGTTTGTGCCTTCTCCAGGAGAGGCAATGCGTCGGACGCCAAATCCGAATAAAAAGTCGAGGAGGAGAATCTTCTAGATGGCCAGGTGCTTTCTGGTCAGCCTGGCGCTAAGCTGGGCCTTAATAAACCTTTCTCAACGGAAACGCTCAAGCAAGATAGACCAGGCCCACAGGCTAGTTCTGTTGGGCCTTGTCGGTCCGGCGGCGCTTGGTGGGATCGCCGGTGCGGAGTGTTAATTCCTTACATATAAACTAATTGCATTAGAACTAAGCTAATTAGATAATTAGACTCGTCTAAGCATGAACACTAATCATAATGCGGAATAAAATGCACTAACCTTAATTAGAATATGCCATTAGATAAATTCGAGCTTAATCTCGCGCGGACTGCACTGCACGAGAATAATCACCGAGAGGATCTCGCGCGGGCTACACTGCGCGAGATGAATCCACTGAGAAGAGTCGGTGAAGGAAGAGAGCCTTCATGTCGCATGTGCACGATCTCAACAGATCGGGTGTTAGGGTTTGGGTCTAGCTCACGTAGCAACGAACTCGTGCGTGAGTTGGCCTCCCCTTAGGTTTTATACCGGCCGGCAACGGAGACCCTCAACCAAGGTTGGTTGGGGCGCCTCCGATCATGGCGCTGCTAGCTGTTAGCCGCGCACGTGTGATGGTCAACGCACGGACGCGCGTGAACTTAGCACGGTCCGTTGCTGGCATTGTTGACGCGGGCTAACCCTAGGACTCGGAAAGTCGTTAGCCGAGATCACTAAGTCCAACATTCTCCCACTTGATCGAAAGGCTAACTTATGTCCACTCTCAATAAAACAACACACCAAGATAATGCGTTACAGCGGTCAACAAATGCCACTGAAACCCTAGTATCTATAGTGCATAAATCCATCTCGATAGGACAACCACTTAAACTTTATGGGAGTTGGTTTGTTCTTATGGTCCTCGTTTTCAAGATCAGAATCAAAGGCTTTTCAACAGACCCATGCTGGCAACATGCTCTCGAAAGAGATTGGATGGTAAGCCTTTGGTTAGCTGATCCGCAAGCATAGAATTAGTACTTATATGCTGCACACTTATAGTTTGATTCTGAATTCTATCTTTCATAACATGATACTTAATGTCAATGTGCTATCTCGAAAAATTCTCGAAGTAACGAGATAAGGCAAATAAGTAGATAAGAAAAACTGAAAAGAACCCACCCTAATTGCGCTCAATTGGATTGGAAAATGGTGACTGTGCTAGGCCATTATATAGACCAGCTGGCCTGTGGCTGGCTGGTGTGCGCCGAAGCCTTGTACAAATCTTTTTTTTGGCCTTTTTTAAAAACGGATATACCTAAATGCAACCAAATTTATCTGATTTTTAAGGTATGGTTCTTTTCAGCTTATCTTGACAACTTATCTCAACAACTTATTTGACTTTTAAGTGTGAACACATTGACTTTTATGTGTGAACACTTTGACTAGGTGAATAAGTTGTTAAGATAAGTAGATAAGCTCAAGAAAAAGGGTCTAAAGCATTTGGCTCCTAGAATAAATACTTTAGACTCATGTAATTAAGAATAATTTTTGTAGGTATATTTATTTGGCTGTTACTTAGAGTTGAATTGATGATTCTATCTGAAATCCATACTACAAAATTTTAGTTAACACCTGCCGTCTCTCTTAATGAGAAAATGTACTTAAGATAAGGAGCAAAACACCCACGTATGCAACAAGAGACACACATACGAAATCAGTAAGAAAGTCCATATCACCATGCACTGTGTAACTTACGTAACAACTAACAAGGAGGCAAAAAATGTACATCACTGCAGGAGTTCACGCATGCCAAGCTGCGTGAAGACTGAAGAAGCACAGAGCTATGTAGAAAGAAACAATAGCACTGGGTTTTGTACTTTTTTTATCTTCACTGATCAGGGAAAAAACATGGACTGATTAATTGGGCGATTTCATTAGTATCTCGCTTCTAATGAGGGTGGGGGGAGGCATGACTCATGAGTATTGCATCAACCATCATAGAATTTTTCATTATATACACCTCAAAAGTATCACGAAGATCACATCAAACATCTTCCTAGTTAAAACTTCATTATCAGTAGCTTTTGAAGGAGTGCAATTCACATTAAGTTAAACATTTCAGTACTACATCATTGAAAATTTAGTTGATGTGTCAACAAACAATTTAATCCATAAATACATGATTATATTACAGTTCTAACATATGGCAAAAGATAAAACGATCAGTTCCTATTGATTCTGCATCTGATATTGTTACATGACCTTTTTTCTCATAGAAGTTGATATATATGAAGATATTTCACTAGCAGGTAATATATGTGTGTAGGTAGCAAATTTCATTAGGGGCCAATCATGTATGTTACGAAACCGAAATAGAATAGTCAGTAGTTATAACAGCATATGAAATTAATGGCAATGGAATACCATGTACTTCAATTAACCTGTTGATTTATATGTTCTCGACAAAGGATAAACCCCGAAAAACGGAAACAACAATGTTTAGGACTATTACATCCCAGGTTCAACTCACTGTTCAACAAGTAACCTCTCTCAACCACACATCAGCAAGAACTCTCTTCTCTTTTAACATCTGACCATTACAGGACCAAAGAGACCGCTCTCAGCTCCAAAGGAGACCAACCACCATGATTTATATTTAAAAACTGAGGAAAAAGAAATCGTAGTGTACCAAAAAAATGCTTGTTTCTGCATATGCTGTTCAGTGTGGATTAGCTCGTCCTGTATGATTCCAGCTAGCTACTCTTCTGGACCTTCTGGTATGTCAATCCATTCCTCAGGGTCTTGACTCGACTGCTGACTGAAATCTACGAACTCGAAAGAGGCATCTGAATGAAATGGACGGATCGTAGATTCATCTGAGTTGCAAAGAATAATCTGGGCATTTGCTTGAGCATTTTGGGGAAGTAACAGTTTTGCTTCTGAGTGCATCATCCCCCGGAGAGACACCAGTATCAGCTTCTGGAGGGAGCTGGCCTTGCTGAGCAGAGTGCGCACCAGCTCAACCTCATTGCGGTGCCACTTGAATCTCGTCATCTTTACCACCGTAAGTTTCTCCATGCCATTTTCAGGTATCTCTTCTCTCACCCCTTCGAGAGGGTCGGTCAAGGACTCGCATTTGTCAATTGGGAGCTGGGAGCACAGAGGTGAAAAATTCAGAAAGAAACAAGAATGCACGTACTGACGTACATACTGATAGAGATTGATATATATGACTAGTAAGTGATGGATTCTGCGAGGGCGTAGCAGGAGATGACCTGCACAAAGAACCTCTCCAGCTGAGGACAGTGGCAGTTCTTGAGCAACGCATAGATGTGATTGACGTTGTAGGTGTCCATTTCAAACATGAGCAGCTGCAGCTCTCTCAGACTCGGCAAGCTGCTCAACTTGTGAATTTCTTTTACGAACCAGAAGTACGCAGCCTGAAGGGCCAACAAAAGAAAATAATCCCTATGAGTTACTAGGTTGTCAGCAAGACCAAATGAAATGTAGTGAAATCCAATGCGAAAGGAGAACAGATCGACCTGGAGAGCAAAGCTGCACATGGTAAGGACGGTGAGGTTTGCGAGATTTGGTAGGGCATCGAACCATTTGTCAAACCGCATGGGATCTCTAGGGCCGTAGCAGATGTAGAGGTCAGCAAACGAGGCAGTGGCCGGAAGTCGCATGGCCGAGAGGATGCCGCCGCTGTAGCAGAAGGACCGAAGCTTGTTGGATACGGTGCTGGCGTAGAGGTGGGTGAGGAGGGGGCACTCCGCGACGGTGAGGCTCTCCAGATTCGTCCCTGCAGTGCCCGTGAAGTTCATGTGACTGATGATGGCGCAGTGGCGCAGGTCGAGGACGCGGAGGCGGGGGCACGCCTTCACTACGTCGTCGAAGTTGCCATTCTCTATCTGGACGTAGTGGAGGTGGATGACCTCGAGCATGTCAAAGGAGCAGCGGTAGGCGTAGTAGTAGTCCAACTTGGCGACGCGGATGCCGCGGAGCGAGAGGCGCACGAGGTGTCGGCTCGTCGACGGGAATCGGAAGTACAGCGCCTTGCCCGCTTGCGTGCGGCGGCGGCGGTCGACGTGGATGTCCTCGGCGGAGCAGCCGGTAGCGTATTCGATGCAGGTTTTCAAGTGGTCGGACTTCATCATGCTGCTATCGATGGTGAGGGAGAAGCGGATGAGGCGGCGGCCCGGGCCGCGGCCCTCCAGCGAGCTGAGCAGCTGCGCCAGGTTGTCGTGGCGGAGGTGGAGACTGAGGGAGGAGGCGTGCGGCCAGTGCGCGTTCCAGAGCTTTCGCCAACTGCGGGACACGGCCGCCATGCGAATGGCCGACTTGAGGGAGAGGAAGCCCAGGATGCGCAGCCGCGCCCTCGCCGGCAGCGCCGAGATGCGATCCACCTTCGCCGCCTCTGCTCCGTTTCCTAGCGGCCTCATCGGAACGGAGACGGCGCCGCCGTTCGATCCGTTCGCCATCGCGGCTGCTGTTCTCTTCCCCTTGGCCTCTCCGCCGCCCGCCATTTCCACTCTCGTTTCTGCCTTCTCCAGGACCAGGACAAGCTAGCCACGGCGCCGGATGCAAAATTCGAATAAAAGGTGGAGGCGAGGAGGAGAATCTTCTCGAAGGCCAGGTATTTTTCTGGCCAGCCTGGCGCAAGGCTGTGCCTAACTAACAGCCCCATGCAGAAACGCTCAACCAAGATAGGCCTGGCCCACGGCCCACAGTTTTTGACGGGCCCAGGCCGTAACATGAATGGCCCAATAGAAGCTCAAGTAGAGCAGGCCTGATCAGACGAGGCAGGATATATAGGGATGGGCATGCTCATTTCTTTTTTTTTTCCAACCTTTTGTTTCTCTGGTTTTTTGGTCATTGGAAAAATGCTTCTGCCCACATCCATTTGTTGAATCCATTGCCAAATCATGCAACTATGCAACTAAGTGGGCAACCAGATGCATTTGCTATGGAGCATGCAACCACCAAATGCTAGTCTTGGACATCTGAACATTAGCCAAAATATATAAGATGCGGACTAAACATGCCTGAACTAAACCAAGACAATCAATTTGCAAGATACTTATAATCATGAATTAACCTCTTTGCAACAGCGAGATATACAATCACTCAGTTACTATAAGTCACAATAATGAGATATACAAGTACTCTCAGCAACAAGATATACAACCACTTTGTAGTATTACAAAAGCTTATTGTAATTGTTAGTTTGTAGTACTTCCTCCATGTCACAAATGGCGTGTTTGGTTGGGTGGCCGCAATCGAGCCAGACTCGCACGAGCCACCAACTAAGGATTTGGATGTCTGGGCGGCCTTCGGAGCTAGGTCCTTCTCATGCAAATTTACCGTGCGGGCCTAACTCCTGGGAAACACTCGAAGTGGCGTATTTCCACGAGCCTGGCCAGCACAGTGTACAACGTGCGTAGAGGCGCAACACCACGAGGTTGCATGGGAGAAGCAAGGCGAGGCATGACTTCGCCAGATCTGACCGGGAGAGGGAGCAAGGCGAGGCATGACCTTGATGTTGGCTCCCTTTGGGTATGTGGGTATAATAGACTTGATTAGACCTAGGTCTGGGACCATGGTATTGGTCTCGATTGGTCTCGAGGGCCGCCAACTCGTGGATATAGTGGCTAGGTTGGATTGATGTGCACTCTAACAAGTGGTATTAAAGTTTTAGGTCTAAAATCCCGAATGTCTAGGATTACACTGTGTCGATTGGGCCACCCAATTTTTGATGGCGTGATAGTTGTGTTTAGTTCTACATAGGATATTGATTATGGGAGAGCATAACCTAAAAGTTGAGGTGTCTTTCACCCATTTGTGTTAGTTTTTTGGGTTGAGTTGGTCCAAGACCTTGGTGTTAGCTTTGCCTGGTTCTATGGGTATAGCAGGCCGAATGAGCCCTATGACCAAGACCATGCTATTGGTCTTGTCGGTGTTGGCTTGTGGGTATAGCAAGTTGGGCCAGGCGCCTAGTTTGCTGCACGCTCTAACAGTAATGTATGATAAATGGTGTTTATGTAACGTGATAATTTACCATAATTTTGAGCAAACAAAATGTTTTACTTTCCATTTCAAATATAAATGAATATGCTGTCAAGAACGAATATATAATCGTCCCTCAAATTCTTGGATGTTATCATAGTTGATTGTTGTGATCTAAATGTGGACAAGATCAATCTACTATTATTCATTGGTATAAATTATAGCAAATGTGGCACAGTAGTAGTTGAGTATGGTTTAGCACTTAGTTACGGATTTGCGTGGCATTTGGACATCAAGATTTGACTCAAAGCTCCATCACGATCACACGCCGGCCACGCGCAAATGCATCCCGTTGAACAAAACATGTTTCATTTTGATCGCCTAGGTGTATGTACGTTAATTGGTACATGATACATGCATCTACATTAATTCAATACCAAAAACTCAAATCAAGCTAGAATCATCAACACGCATGAATGCACCATACGCATTTTTTTAAAAGAAATTCAGCGTCCTATACGCCGACATATGATTTCCCTCGATCCCTCTCTCTCGAATTTTGCCACCAAACCAACTCTTTCATCTAAAATTGAGCACTACTTTCCGATGTGTTTTATTGATTTCTAGGCATTTGTTTGTTTTGCCTCTGGTTGTTACTTACAGTAATTAACATTCCACATACAAGACATTTAGAACACAACTTTATTGCTGATCACATCCATAGAGCTGGATATATAGAGAACATGGGATGAAGCCACAATATTTAGGTACAAGCAAACCGTGGAACTCAGAAGTAGACTTGGGACCAATCCAAATCCAGAGTCCAAGCCGGCCGCACATTATTTTAGAAAACGAGCATGTATAGAAAGCTGCATGCATGCATGGTTCCCAAAATTCATCACGATGATTCAGCATGAACCATGATGAACATGGTGTGATTGGACGGAAGAAACTTATTCTGCAGAAACTTTGTCAAGCCCCGAGCGTCCAGGACTTCCCGTCAGTTGCACCCGGAACCTACATAATAAGTTTTTTTTGAACCTTTAAGCAGGAGCTCTGCTGATTCATTATAAGAGGTAGAAAACAAAAACTGTATTTACAAGAAACTGGAAAGACAGGAAACAAAAAGGAGTGGCAAGACTCAGAGACAAGAAAGAAACAGAAAAAGAACACGAACTGACATACAAGCAGCAAATTACAGAGGCTGCATCAGCAAAACCTACATAATAAGTTACAATGAAATAAAGAAATATCATTAGCTAGCTCCATCAGTAGTCTGTATGCTGATATGCCTATGTTCCGTTCTGGGCATATTTGCAGAAGTTAATTTGAAGTTTGTCGATCCAGGACAACATAAATTAACGTTTAATTAGGCCCAAAGTACATATTTTACATGTTAACCGCAGGACAAATTAATTTCAGCTCCCGTGCTGCTGCTATCAACAGTTTTATTTTTCTTAGAAAAATGATGATCAATGCAATGGAATGGAAGGTATAAATCAATATATGTCAAGCTCGATCGGTAACTAATATTAAAGGACATGATGATATACACACAACGACAACGTTGTACCTACCACTGTAGGGTTCATTGGAGTGTAGAATGCATGGACATGTAGCTCTCTGATGTTTTCGGCAGCACCTGGCTGGATTATTTTGTGCTTGATAATACCATGTGCCAAAGCAAGTTCCCCGGTGCCACCAGTAATAGCCCAGTGGCCTTCTGGTGCACTTGGAGTAGTCCCCATCACCTGAAGCTCAGACCCCTTAAACCTGTTCAATCACATGACTAGCAAGCTCAACAGTGCATGATATTAATAACAATATCCAAGTTCTCCTAAAAAATGATTGGAAATCCTAGAGCAGAACTATTATTAGTATATAATAGAGCATATATATGCACATTATTCATCGCAAAACATATGAAAACTTATATGTAAGTGTAAGACCTACTCCAAGAACATTGCTAGATGGCCTAAGTTGTCTGAAGAATGTGTACATGAGCCATCGTAGGGATCCAAATTTAGGAAAGCCGTTAGAGATGGTCTAAGTGGATTATACCTGTCATCCTGGAACACTATGTTTAAGGAAGTGTACCAGCTCGCCCCGGCTTGGCTGGTCAGCATATGCATGCCTTCAGCACGGGCCACGATCTTCGCGCTGGCGTCGAGCCCATCGGCCAGGGTCCAGTCGTTAGCTGCTGTCGTCCCGAACCCGTTAGGGTTCTGGACTGGGTTCAGCAAGACCACCTGGTTGAGGTTTGGGCCAGAGGAAGCCTGGCGCAGGTACAGATGCATGTAGAGCTCGTTCCGCTGGAGCGGGCACTGAACAGGAGCGATTTCGTAGTAAGCTTTCGCCATGGCTAGCTAGTGAGTGTGTACTACTGCGTTGTGAGAGAAATGAGGCAGGAAGGGCTTGTATTTATACAACAGTCTGGGATATAGTAGGTAGCAACTTGGTCAATGGCACACCAGCTGAGAAGGTCTCATTTTTTTTTTTTGATACACAGCACTCCAAACACTACACCAAACCAAATCATATATATAAGTATATTTGTATCGATTCTGCACTGACAACTTTATCTGTGCTGGTTCTTCAGTAGACACGCAACAAAAGCTTTTATATGACAGTGCTGATTACGAACCGACACATATTGTAGATTCTATGTGTCGGTTCTGTATACCAACTGGCACAAATATGTCTGTGCCGGTTCATATAATGACCCGGAATATAAAATCCATATATATATGCCGATTGAAAATTGACACTGACACATATAAAGATTTTGCGGCGTATTCACTGAGCCGCTCACGAAATTTTCCTTGTACAGGATCTATATAATCCGATCTATATAACATATTATGATTGACCATCTTAGATCCCCCATTCACAAAAAAACTTAACTTCCTCTCCGACCTCTCGATCTCTGCCTCTTCCCACATTTTTCCTCGATCTCCAACTCATCCGGCACCACTGCCATGGTCCAATCACTTGCTTCTCCGTTGTCGTAGCCCTCTCCACCTGCCTTGCCATAGTCGTTGTCCTCTCCATCTGCCTCACTGCAGCGACGGCCTCGCCATGGTCACTTTAGCCACCCGATGATCAAGAGCCCCGCAAGGAAGAGCCCACCGACGAGGAGTTGACCAGTTAGGAGGAGACAACCGGCAAGGAGCCAGCTAGCCAAAAGGAGGAGCCGGCCAGCAATGACCCCGACATGGAGAAGCTGGCTAGTGAGAAGCCTCACGAGGAGGATGAGCTAGCGCCCAAGCGGCGGTAGGCCATATCGCCGCCCGATCCATCCTCGGATCCTTTGGTGCGCGGCTCCACGGCGAGGAGCTGGAGGAGGAGTCTTTGGAAGAGGAGGAGGAGGAGAAGGACAATGACAACGGCGAGGAGCCTACCCCTGTGTTGGAGAAGGCAGGAGCATGGGCCCGATGGTCCGACGACAGGGACACCTCCCCCAAACCCTCAGTCAGCCCTGCCCCGCCTGACGACTATGACCACATCGGCGACTCCTCAACCCCAAGGCAGCGGGCGGTGGTGACGCTGCCGCCGCCTTCATGTAGATAGCTCGCTATGGTAGTGTACAGTAGATAGTAGCTAGCAGTCTAGCTAGTACCTAGATAAAAAATATTTTAAAATATATTTGTGTCAGTTCTAGTCATAAGCCGACATAGAGAATGGGTCGACCACATCGGTGTCTATTGTTTTCTACCGGTTCAAAAATTGGCACCGATGACCTGACGACCGTTTGAACCAACACAGATGACATGTTCTGTAGTAGTGAAAGTTTGGCTTTTAGAGATATGTTGGCATGTGAACTCAGGTTTCACACATATCACTGTCACTTTCGAGTGGCATGTAATGAATTATCTCTTTCTTTTATGAACATATATGATCTATGTCGATCTAATTGTGCCGTCTGCTCCTGCCACACTGCAACATATAGATCACTAATTATGATAGTACTTGTCGCCGGTCGTTTTGAAAGCATATGGTAGGTGAAGACACGACAGAAACATGAACTAATTAATAGCTTTTCATTTTTTACGTATACGCACAAGTAGCTGATCACGAATAGCTCCTTCCTGCGGCTTTCCTTTTTACCCTGTTTACTGATTGGACCTTGGAGATGCACGGCGTTGCAGGCATTGTCTGTTTAGAGATATATTTATTCGAAGTAGATTAGTTTAGAGATGTCATGTAATTACTGCCTCGTACTATTTTTCATCAACTTGTTTCGTTTACGGACAAGCACTTTGCATAACTAGACGAGTATCAGTGTTTGGTAAGAACAATTAAATATCATAGTACTTCTCACTATGCCACATTTAATATATGTTTGGCTCATTTCTTCAGCTCCACTTTCACACTTTACGTGATGCTTATCCCCTATCTCCGCTTCAATACTCGACTATATCATGGTCATACCCTCAACTAGCTCCGTTTCAAGAGGTGGTGGAGAGGCGAGCGCTGGGGATGGATTTTATGCCACTAAGTTTATGATTAATCCTATATATGCCATCACTTAGTGACATCTCTTTTCTATGTCATTGCATTCTTTATTTATGCCCTTCCATGCCACTGCTGTCAACGTCCGTTAGTTTTCACCGTTAGTCCGTTATAAACACCCTAATACCCAAAATACCACTCCCTCCTCTTTTTCTCCTATCCCATCCCATCCCCCATCAAACTAGCTCATGCTCGTCCTTCTTATCTCCTCCCCTCGGCCCACCGTGCCTCCTTCTTACCCCCAACATTCTCTTCTCTTCCTCCCCTCCTCCTTGGCCATCGTGCTAAAGCCACCCCGCGCGCCGTGCTGCCCTCCGACTCCGCCTTAGGGCCTGTTCTCCTCGGCTTATCTAATCTGCTAATCTAACTTATCTCGTAATTTCGAGAATTTTTCGAGGTGGCCTCGAGAGTCGGATGCCCTTGATTTTTAGGATTTAGGGAGCTTTTAGACACGTCTACAAGATAAAAAAATGTATTTAAAAAATAATTAAATAAGTCAATATAAGTCAGATAAGACGTGGCTTATATTGACTTATTTGACTTTTTTATAACTTTTTTAAACTTTTTTTTATCTCGTAGGCATGTCTAAAAGCTCCCTAAATCCTAAAAACCAATGGCATCCGACTCTCGAGACCACCTCAAGAAATTTTCGAAGTTACGAGATTAGTAGATTAGATAAGCTGAGGAGAACAGATCCTTATCTTCTTCACCGTCATCAGAGGGGGAATAAGAAGCAGACGATAAAGAGCGACTGGGACGGCTCGACTCCAATGACGACGGCGACTGATAGCCAGGGGAAGGTGACGGCGAGGCATACCATGGTCACGTGAAACTTGGCGGCGTCGATGTCATGGCCAACGGTGGCTGGCGGCGATGGCTATGGTAGTAGCAGCGGCAGGCGACGACGCTAGGGCAGGGGGTGCTTAGCCGGCCGGTGGAGGAGGTCGAGGGAGACGTAGGGACGCCATCGATTTATTCAGCAGAGAGCCGGGGCGGCATGGTAGTGAGGACTAGCGGCGGCAGCACTCCGGCATACGGGCGATGGCACTCTAGCGAAGATTAGGTGTGACCAAGGGACAGAGAAGGTCTAGGACAGCATAAGGCTCCTCGGACTTGGCTCAGCTTGGCCCGAGACTGCCACAACAGCATCAGCATGTCCATTGTGTCGGCCACGAAGCAGGCGGACACCTTCCATCTCCACGCCGTGCTCCGACCGCCACCGTTGCGCTTGCTCGCTATTGCGCCACCACTCGCCGCTGTTTGTCGCGTTGTCGCCACTGCCCCTTCTTCTTCCTCTCTGCTTCTCTCCCTTTGCACGCCACTTTCACTACTAGCATGGCCCACCCACTAGCAGGGGCAAAGTGGTCTTTTCACAGCCCATTCATGGTTTGATTGCTGGAAAAAGGTCAATGATGAGGGCAATAAATAAGCAATTATGATGAAAAATTATTGAGGAAAAAACTACTAAGAAATGACACTAAAAAAGAATCGGACTTTGCAGTGGCATGACAAATTTTCGCTTAATAATACTCCGAGCTTATCCCTTCCTGGCGAAGTTGTTATGAAAATCCAAACTAGTTCGTCGTGTGGTTGGTTCTAGCATCCCCTCCCCCTCTTTTTTTTTTGACCGAGGTGATGCAGTTCGTCATTTATTATTCCAAACTAAACCACGCATGATTAACAGAAGGTTTAAATATTGCATACTTGCATAATATGTTTGCCATTTACTGGAAAAAGAAATAGAGCAATCCTATTTGTTGCTTTGTGGCACATTAGATATATCGTTACCGTATACGTATGACCACGCATGTGCCACTCGTTCTCCGTTAAATACTTATCCGTATGAAACCATGGCACGGTACTTGCTTGCATTGCATGCATGCACATGCAGTAGGTGAAGGCAGGACAACAGAGGCATATAAACTAACGAAAATCGCCTTTTATTTCTTGACTTGTTACAGAACATATCACAGTGTGACACAGTCCTCTACTTACAAAACACATGGATGCGTAGAATTTTGCAGTGTGCATTTGAAGCACCAGGTAGAGATAGAAAAGACGATGACTTCGAACGTCTTTTTTTTTTTTTTTTTTTTGAGGCAAGGCAGGAGAACTGCCTATGTATTAAATAAGAAGAAAGTATAAGTTTGGGGGAAGACCCCCTCTAGTGAGTACAATTAGGATATTACAAAACGAGCACCGGCGGCTGCCCAAAGCCGCAGGTCGTCTAGGAGCGAGTCGCACAGGGCGGCTGCCGGGCGCTCAGCAGCTTGGAAAATGCGTCTGTTCCTTTCAAGCCAGAGGTGCCAGAGGGTACCAAGGATGGCCGAGCGGGAACTGAGTGGGGTTTGGCTGGCGATGATGTCTTCCATCCACCAACTGGGAAGGGAAGAGGCATGGTTCCAGAAGGCCGGGTTGACTTGCTGGACGTTGAGGGCGTTGGATAAGCGAAGCCAGACTAGGGAGGAGTAGCTGCACTCGAGAAAGAGATGCTCTGGCGTCTCCAAGTTGCGACGACATAGGGCGCAAAAGTAGTCGTTCGGCAGGTGACGGCGAAGGAGGGCATCCGCAGTCAGAACACGTCTGTGCAGGAGGAGCCAGAAGAAGAACTTGCACTTCAGAGGCGCCCATTGCTTCCAGACATGTTGGAAGGCAGGGGGTGCCCAATGGCCAAGGAACTGTAGGTCGTAAGCCGACTTGACCGAGAAGCTGCCATCCGGCGAGAAACGCCAGACAATCTGGTCCTCAACGTCGAGGTGAAGCGGGACCTGGTGGAGCAGCTGCAGCAGCCGAATGAGTTGCGGTACGAGGTGGGGTGCAAAACCATGCCTGAGGTCAGTGATCCAATTGTCATTGGAGAGGGCATCAGCTACTGAGCGGTTCTTTCGGGAGGAGATTAAGTAGAGTTGGGGGGCCATAATCCGGGGTGCAAGCCCCTGTAGCCAGCGGTCATTCCAGAAGGATAGAGACTGGCCATTACCCAGAAGGAAGGAGGCTCCGGTCTGAAAAAGATCACTGACGGGGGGTGGGGGTGGATCTAAGGAGCCCGCCCAGATTCTGGCCGGAGAGGATTTAGCGAGCCAAAGCCAACGAAGACGAAGCGCACGGGAGAAACGACCAAGGTCTAGTACGCCCAGACCTCACAGTGAGGTAGGGGAGCAGACGGTGCTCCAGTTTAAATGGCACTTGCCACCGGCCGCCGAGTCGGCGCCATTCCAGAGCCAAGCCCGCCTGAGGCTATCGATCTTCTTAATAACAAACCGGGGGGGATGACCAAGAGACAGAAGGTAGGAAGAGCAGAGAGGACCGCTTTGAGGAGGGTGAGACGACCACCTGTGGACATCATTGAGCCACGCCAGCTGGCAAGCCGGCTAGCGACCTTGTCAATGAGCGGTTGGAAGTGGATGTGGCGGAGGCGCTTTATGGAGAGGGGGAGTCCCAGATAGTGAATGGGGAAGGAAGCACGTCTAGCTGGGAAATCGAAATGATCTCGTCCAAATCAAGGTGGTCGCACCTAATGGGGACGACTTGGCTCTTGGAGAAGTTGGTGTTTAGCCCGGTGATCATCCCGAAATGCTGAAGAAGTAGAGTGATGGAGGAAACTTCGCTTTTATTAGGGGCGATGAAGATGGCCGCGTCATCTGCGTAGAACGAAACACGAAGATTGGCCGGAAGGCCACGGATGGGAGAAAAGAGGCCTTCTACGGTGGCCAGCTCGAGAAGTTTTGGGAGGGGCTCGATGGCGAGGTTGAAAAGAAAGGGCGACAGAGAGTAACCCTGGCGGAGACCCCTTTGGTGAAAGATGGAGGGGCCAAGATGGCCGTTGAGCAGGATCTTGGAGGAGGAAGAGGCTAGCAAGAGGGCAATCCAGTTGCGCCAACGAACACCAAACCCGCGAGCGCGGAGATTGTCGAGTAGGTAAGGCCAATAGACCGAATCAAAAGCTTTCTCGAGGTCGAGCTTGAGAAAGAGGGCCAGAGATTTTGAGCGGTGAAGGAGCTTGGCTCTGCTCTGGACGAAGAGAAAGTTATCCTGAATATGCCGCTTTTTCAAGAAGGCGCTTTGACAAGGGGATATAAACTCATTCATGTAAGGGGCCAGCCGTAAGGAGAGGATTTTGGTGAAGAGCTTGCCGATACTGTGGATGAGGCTGATAGGGCGAAAATCGGCTGCGGAAGTAGGATCCTTTTTTTTTGGGGAGCAACACTACATGGGAGCAATTGAGAGCTTCGAGTCCTAGGCAGTCGAGGTTGAAGAGACATTGCAAGGCTAGGAAGAGGTCGGCGGAAATGATATTCCAACAAGATTTGTAGAAGGCCCAAGTGAACCCATCTGGGCCGGGAGCTTTGTTCGCGGGAAGACAAGAGATGACCTCTTTGAGCTCGTCAAGAGAGAGTGGTGCTTCCAACGCGGATAGATCGATGGAAGGTAGATTTAGGTAGTCCCAGTTGAAGGAACGACCCGTAGAGGGGGGGTGAAGGGGCTGCTTCTCCAAAGATGGAGTTGAAATGGCGGTGCAGCACGTTAGCCTTGTCTTCGTGTTCTGTGTGGATGCCGGCCGGGCTAGAAAGGGAGTGAATGAAATTTTTGAGGCGGCGGCCGTTGGCTCTGAGGTGGAAATATCTGGTGTTGGCGTCCCCTAGCTTGAGCCAGGTTAGCCTAGAGCGTTGCTTCCACTTGATTTTCTCGATAACGCTGAGACCGATGATTTTGGGTTTAAGGTTACGACAGAGAGCAAGCTCTTCGGGGGAGAGGCCCCCACACTGACCCCGCAAGAGAAACCTTTCTCCAGAAGCTGCTTACCATCTCCAACCACTACTCGGCCCCTTAGTTGATCCTAGACGATTTCAACCTCATCTACAAAGCTTCCGACAAGAATAATCTCAACCTTAACAGGCGTCTCATGAGCCGTTTCCGCTCCACCATCGACACCTGCCATCTCCGCGAGATCCATCTCTCCGGTCGCCATTTCACCTGGAGCAATGAACACCCCAACCCCACTCTTGTCTGGCTTGACCGCGCCTTTTTCAACCCTGCGTTAGAATCTCATTTCCCCAACTGCTCCCTTAGCCCCCTATCCACCTCCGCCTCTGACCACTGCCCCCTCCTCCTCACCCTAGAAGGCCTTCCTCGACCTCCCAAATCCTTTCGCTTCGAGAATTTCTGGCTCGCTATGCCCGGATTCCTCCAGGTTGTCCAGCGAGCCTGGTCCCAGCCGCTCCAACCCCTGCCTACCCATCCTCTCGCCCGCTTCAAGCTCAAACTCCGCCACACTGCTGCCGCCCTCAATTCTTGGAGCCGCTCCTGCATTGGCGACACTAAACTCCAGCTTCTTATTGCCAACGAGGTCATCCGCCTTCTCGATGTGGCTATGGAGCAACATCTTTTTTTTTTCTTTTGAAGAAATGCAGGTTCTCGAAAATAACTAGAAAAAGACGATGCATGAAGTTAGATACACTTCCTCCGGTCATAAACACATGTCATTTGAAGTACTTGCAAGTTAAAGATTTAAAACTTTAATTACAAATATCTTTTAAACTATTTAGATTGAGTATACAAATTATTGAGGAAGAAACTATGACACACAAAAAAGAATTGGACTTTGCAGTGGCATGACAAATTTTCGCTTACAAGTACTCCGAGCTTATCCCTTAATTCCTGGCGAAGTTGTTATGAAAATCCAAACTAGTTCGTCATGTGGTTGATTCTAGCATCATCCCCTACCCCTCTTTTTTTTGACTGAGGTGATGCAGTTCGTCATTAATTATTCCAAACTAAACCACGCATGATTAACAGAAGGTTTAAATATTGCATACTTGCATAA
The DNA here is from genome assembly GCA_036346145.1 of Olyra latifolia. NCBI lineage: Eukaryota > Viridiplantae > Streptophyta > Magnoliopsida > Poales > Poaceae > Olyra > Olyra latifolia. The sequence continues at coordinate 3,885,195 of CM070528.1, read as the reverse complement.
TATGTTTGCCATTTACTGGAAAAAGAAATAGAACAATCCTATTTGTTGCTTTGTGCCACTAATTAGATATATCGTTACCGTATATGTATGACCATGCATGCGACTCGTTCTCCGTTAAATACTTATCCGTATGAAACCATGACACGGTACTTGCATGCATTGCATGCATGCACAGTAGGTGAAGGCAGGACAACAGAGGCATATAAACTAACGAAAATCGCCTTTTATTTCTTGACTTGTTACAGAACATATCACAGTGTGACACAGTCCTCTACTTACAAAACACATGGATGCGTAGAATTTTGCAGTGTGCATTTGAAGAACCAGGTAGAGATAGAAAAGACGATGACTTCGAACGTCTTTTTTTTTCTTTTGAAGGAATGCAGGTTCTTGAAAATAAATAAAAAAGACGATGCATGAAGTTAGATACACTTCCTCCGGTCATAGATACATGTCGTTTGAAGTACTTACAAGTAAAAGACTTAAAACTTTAACTACAAATATCATTTAAACTATTTAGATTGAGTATACAAATACAAAAATTATATGTGTGGTTTCGTCTTGAAGAGTACTTTTGTAATATAATAATTTAGTGAGTTTAATAAATAAATTGTGATAGTAATTAGTGGTCAAAGCAATATATTGGAGACAGTTTCAATATCCAAAACGACACTTATTTGTGACAGGTAGGAGTAACTCACGCAGTTCTAAATGGAAATGTAAGTGGGTTAGATCTAAGTTAGAAATAAGGCATACAGTTCCTAATTAAATTTCAGTTGAATCATTGTGTGTAAATTAATGAAAATGACGCGTACTGCATTTGAACTACTGTATATCAGGAAATAAGGTGCCTCTCGTAAGTTCAGTTCGGGCTTCCCTTCTAGAAGAAGTAATTGTGGAAACCTAAGCTAGTTTCAAGTGCATATAGGCCCTTATATATAGTGTGGTTGTAGCTTTTTTTTTAAAAAAAATTTTTTGACACGGATATAACCATTTTGGGTCATTTATATATTTTATTTGATTCAACAGATAGGTAGTATTCTCCTGCATCATAGAATGAATACATCTTGATCATACATGCCTGGCAACGTATCCGGCGAAACCGAGCGAACAATGAAACGGTGCATCCGACATCATGAGTGTCCTAGGCAGTGACGTAAAGCCACCGACTCCAATTATCATGCATATAATCCATACTTAATCTGACCAATTGCCCACTCTATCTTCTCTATCTTTTTATCATCCCATCTTTTTATCTCAGCAGAGTCTTTCAATGGCATGTTTCGGGTTCTCGGCGGTGACATAATGGATGATAGTGTCGTGAGGGACGTCGGCGATGTCGTGAGGTCCCTGGGGTGGCGGCGTGCTCAAGGTTTCAAAAATCATCGATAAATCACGGCAAATCGCGATTTACCACAAAATCGCGACGGCTCGATATCGGCAAATCACGAATTAAATTCAAAATTTGAAATCGGTTTGGTTTGATTTATCGAAGAAATCAGTCAATTTATTGTAGAAATCAATCGATTTATCGATAAAAATCGTGATTTTTCGAAGTTTGGTTTGAGATTTCAAAATTCCAATACCGATTTTTTGTTTTCAAACGATTTATCGATAAAATCGACCGATTTCTTGAAAAAACAAGCGATTTCTGATTTTTAAACCTCCGGTTGATTTATCGAAGAAATCGGTCGATTTATCGATAAAAATCACGATTTTTCGAAGTTTGACTCAAGATTTCAAAATTCCAATACCATTTTTTGTTTTCAAACGATTTATCGAAAAAACAAGCGATTTCAGATTTTTTTTAAACCTCCGATTGATTTAAAATTTAAAACTCAAATTTCAACCGATTTTTCGCAATTTGCCGTGGCATATCGAAAATCGGACCTGAACGATTTTTGGGGTAAAATCGATTTTTGAAACTTTGGACGTGCTGGAAGTCTAGAACAGGGCAGGGAGGACGTGCTCCCCACGATCGGGAGTCCAACAGGCGAGCAAAGCGGGGAAGTGCATCTGGGCGACGGGGTTTTTTGTGAATTTCTACGTGAGTTGAGGCTGGAAGCGGGCGGTTGAATGAAAAATGCCACCGCCCTGATTTCGTTCGCTGAACTGCATTGGAGAGAAGTAGGAGACCGGATGCACGGTTGCACTGTTTGTTCAGTTTGACCGGATATGTTGCCTGCGTACTTGCATGCTCTAGTATCCCCTCCGTAACATAAAAACTTGACGTTTGAAATATGTAAAAGTCAAAAGTTTTCTAACTTTATAAATAAACTTTTTTTGAACTATTCAGATTGAGCACTTAAGAATAATACATATAAATCCGTCTCGAAAAGTTCTTTCATAATATCATAACTTTAATAGATTTATAAATAAATTACCATAGTAATTAGTGATCAAATTTGTATTTCGAAGACCGCGTCGATGTCCAAAATCGTTAAGTGTTTGCGATATGGAGGGAGTATATCCATGTGTGATCTTTTTCCCTAAAAAAGGTAAGCAGAGTATTGTATAAGAGCATCTCCAACAAGGCCACCTCAGCTAGCTATAAGATTTCACCTCAGCATTTTGCTTATGTGGAGAGAAGAGGAGGAGAGAGACCAGAACTAGCTTTTAAGTAAAAGGCAGTCTATAACGTTTTTCAACACAAATGAGAACTACTATATATGGATCTATATTTAATTTTGATAGTATATTATAGTTAGCTCATTAAAAAGTTTATCTACATGTTATCTATAAATGATATGGAAGTTGCTTATAGCTAGTAGTTGACTCTACTATTGGAGATGCTGATCTATAGATAATAAATAGACAACCTCTTCACTAGACTAGCTATAACATATTCTCTAAAATTAATATGGGCTCATATGTACTAGTCTGCATACATCTTGGAAGTCGTTATAGACTGACTCTTAGTTGGGTTAATTACATCTATGTCGCTGCAAAGTTTCTCCATTACAGAAATACCACTATAAAGTCGAATTTAGCAGCAATACCATTATAAAGTGAGATTCCTCACAGATATGCCATTGTGGATATCTTTGCCCCTCTAATGTGATCATATATATATAGGCCATGTTTGGCACAGTTCTAGCTCCACCAAAATTGGTGGAGTTGGTAGAGCATTCTATTCCTACTTTTAGAAATTCATGGAGCTAGAGTTGTGAGTATATTGAGGATGCTTAGGTGAGTCATCTTATTTATATTTTAAACTAAAAATATAAACTTAAGTCATTTTATTTTAACCTACAAACTCTATATTTGAGATGGAGCTGGGAGCTGAAGTTATGCCAAACAGGACCTTAACAACTGGTTTGCTCTTCTCATCCTCTCTTCTTCTTGCTCCTCTCCCCGCTTTCTCTCTCTCCTCACCCACAGCCACCAGCATCGCCCCTTACTCGCCACCCACCGCCGTCTCTTCCTCCCCCACCCCTACCGCGCGCTACCCCTTCCTCCCTTACTCTTGTATCCTCCTCCCTCACCCCCCCTGTCGCCCTCTTCCTCCCTCGCCGACATCTCCTCCTTCCACACCCCTGCTGGCGTCACCCCCTTCCTCCCCTCTATCTCCCTCTCCATCCGCCATGGCTCAACCAGCCATTATGGCTTGCCTCCACCACAGCCCCATTGCGGTCTTCAAGGTTGTGGGGCCGGTCGGGCGGGGATAAGGCGTGCGTAGCACCATTGCAGTCTGCAATGTCGTCGGGCCGGTTACCCAAGGATGTAGAGGGCTGGTGCGCTGCTGGCCTGCTGCAATTACTGCCGCTCTCTCCCTCCTTCTCCCCATTTAGGAGACTTCTTACTTTCATAAAATTAATTCATTTTTTTACCCCTCTCAACTACGGTTGAATGGGGCATGCGTAGTGACGGTGGATTATTCGGCATTGAGCTAGGAGCATTTTGGTCCCAAACAATGTAAGGGCAACTCAATGGCATATCTGTGAGAAATTTCACTTTATAATGGCATACTAAATGTGATATTGTAGTGGCATTTATGTAAAGGTGAAACTTTGCAGTGGCACGGATGTAATTACTCTTAGTTAGTAGCAGTCTTTATCTCTCTCCTTCCCTTCTTTTCTCCACATAGACAAAATGTTGTTACATATTTCTTTTAACTAACTGACTTGATATTGCTGGAGATGCCTAAGAGATTCTCTTTCCTTTTGCCTCCGCCCTCAGGTTTTACAGTTCGTCATTAATTATTATAGTCAAATCTAAACCGTGCCTAAGGGAATATCTAAATGTTGCCTACTTGCTTAGGATTATATTATTAGCCTACATTAAGATTATTACATCATTGTACTGAGTCCAGACCTACGATGTTCAATTGAGGCCTAAAAACAGGACCACACATAGTTAGTCTTAATTAAGCTGTTGTTAATTGTTGTGTCCATTCCTATCTTCAGCATATTCTACACTCAAGACCAGAGATCACGGGATCCGCATCAATTTCTGTCCCAACCAATTCAATAAACTTGTGTACTTGTTATGCACAACAGGCCCAACTTGGTCCAGATGGCCCATAAACAGTACCATGGGTACTGTAGCCCTTGAATGGTACTGTAGCGCATGGCCTGGGCTAAGGGGGAGTTCTTTTGGGCTTATCTAAAAGTCTAATCTGACTTATCTCGTAACTTCGAGAATTTCCCGAGGTGGGCTCGAGAGTCGGATAACCTTGATTTTTAGGATTTAGAGAGCTTTTTAGACACGCCTACAGGATAAAAAAAAATTCAAAAAGTAATAAAAAAGTCAGATAAGTCAATATTAGCCACGTCTTATCTGACTTATTTCGTGACTTATCTGGCTAATATTGACTTATCTGACTTTTTTATTATTTTTTGAATCCGTTTTTTTAATCTCGTAGACATGTCTAAAAGCTCTCTAAATCCTAAAAATCAAGTCCATCCGACTCTCGAGGCCACCTCGGGAAATTCTCGAAGTTACGAGATAAGTCAGATTAGACTTTTAGATAATCCCAAAAGAACACCTCCTAAGTTAGAAAGTTAGGTTATTATATGATTGGTTTTCATCTACTAGCTGAATGCCCGTATTTTATAACAGAACATCAAAAAATAATAAAATTTTAAATCATTTATTGTAATATTAGATCACATCTAGAGAAGATGCCTTGCAACAGAATCTCAATGTTAAAATAACAAATTGAACATACTATTCAAGTAAAGTGCAAAACAAAGAGTCACTAAAACATAGAGTGTAGAATGGCATGGTGGATAATTTCTGTAAAGTGACTTATTATCAGTGACTACCACAAGCCTCTTTTTAGTAGTAGACATTAGAGATTAGTTGCTATAGTTAGGAATTTACTTTCTTAGAGTCCAAGTTAGTTTTCCCGATAAAAGAGACGTCGTGTATGCTTTATAAAGAATCTAAGCAATAATGTAATTTAAGATTCAATCTCGTAGACGATACTTTCGATCAACAACCAAGGCGTTAGCTTCGATAACAGCTCGAAATATATAATGAAGAATGCTGATTTCAAACAATAAATATATATTGTTTTTGAAAATTAAGTGAACTAACCATATTTTACTCAAAATGATGTATGAGTTAGAGACAATGTATAACAACGGATTTCTGTGGGACAGGGCCTTAGCATATCTTCTTGGATCAGTATGAACTTGTACAAATACCATGAGGTTGTTTGGTTTATAGCTAAATAATGTCATACTTTCACACAACTAAAGTTAGTCAAGTTTGACTGAACTAGACATTCGTTTGGTTCGTAGTTACAAAAAGTATGTCTTTGCTACACTTTACTAAGTTTTGCATTAAAAAGGTGTATCAATGATGTCAAAGTTAGTCAAAGCGTGGTTAGCAATTTCATGAACTAAGCTTAGATAACTTTAGCAAATCATTGTGGCAAATTGCGTCAAGCTTAGGACATCAACCGAATGGACCATATGACTGTTGATTGCTGTATTTAATTACCTGGCAACCATGTATATCCAGATATGTGGATATCTATGTGCCTTCGTTGCGTATGGTGCGGTTGGTTTAAAAAAAATTGACCATAGGTTGCAGTTTGTCATTAATTAATCTATATATAATCGTGCCCTTACCTAAGATGATTTAGTTGTAGTACCAACTTCTTCGGTATATTTCTTAATTAACCTGTAGCAAATAAAAAAATAACAATTGGATTTTATATCATCTCTGTGCCAATTATTGCTATGTCGGTCATTAATTAGTTTCTTGGAAATGTATACTCCTAATCAAGCCAAACATGTTTTGTCTTCCAGAGTATTATTTTAATTGAAATGCCATGATATCATTTGTATGAAAAAAAAAAGCGCTACAAGATTAGCCCTAATATATGATAGCCAAGTCCATATACCTTACGCTGTTACACATAATTCCATGCTAAAGAATTGACATAAGCAAGCTTGGGTTGACAATTAAGATCTCTCTTCCTTATGGTGCAAATTTATTTGATCGCGATGAAAGTGCACGTGGGGCGTAAAGAACATCGGTGAAAACAACCCTGGTTCAAGTCTCCGAGGACGGATAATAGCTCTACTTCACCCTTAATTTTTTTTCACTACATGTCAAAGAGGACAGTGATTACAAAGAATTTGTTAAGAACTAAACTATGTTTAGCTCTAAACTTGTGCGCTTCGGATCGCCTAGGCTTTTTGTGAGTCACATGTGGCTTCTCCCCCTCCCCTAGGGGTTAGGGCTTTTATATAGTATTCATCAGCACCTCTATCTTGGAAAAGTCATGGTCTTTTTGTTAGGAAAACAAAGAGCATGCTCAGAGTGGTTGAGCTGAATGAATAAGTTGGCTGAGCTGAAGTGAGCTGAATATTAAACTCAACTTTAAGAGGTTTCTTCAATTTGTTTTTCAAAACTGGTCCACTTCGTTTATATTATTTTTAAGAGCATTTAGAAGTGGCTTCATGATAATAAAAAATAGACTAAAAAGTCAAATTGTTTTTCTTTTCAATTAAGGTTAAGCCACTTCGAGCATGCTCATAATCTCTACCGGATATGATCCTCTCTTTCATATGTGTCAAGTTGTAAACTTTATCATAGTTGATCTTGAAGGATACTGTCAAATAAAGAAGGTGTCTTTAAAGTGCCACCGTTTTCCTCGACCTTGAGCCAAGGTGATAGACTAGGCCACTCGCAACCCCACGACAAACCTGAGCAACCTATTCCTAAGACTAATGACCGACGGGCCAAGGGGTTAGTGAGCTAGGCCAAGATTTTGATTATGCCAGTGACTGGGAGGGAACCAGCTCCTCAGAATCTCTTAGCACATAGGGTGTACTTAGCACGTATGTTGGGGATTTATGGGATAACCCCAACAGGGTCCAAATTATTTCCTTTTTGAGAAGGTCCACATTAATTTCAGAGGAAAAAGTTTTGTATACCACCGTAGAAATTCCCAATCTCATATATATCATCGCTTAGTCACCTCTACGTTTCAGACCATTGCATTTCCAGCTCGACATGCCATTGTTGACTAGTCATACTATCATGACACTACAAAAAGACAAGTTTGCCCCTGCCTTTTTAGTGCAATAGGAAAACAGATAAGTGACTGAAAAATTATAAGAAATTCATTGAAACATGAGAGAAAAATTTGCAGGTTTGGAAATTATGTTTAACTCAAATGCACAACTAAAATTAAAAAATTTTAAGATATGAAATTTTATTTAAAACAATGGCATCTTCTCTCGTTACAGCAAAATACCATAAAATACATAAAATTTTAAAAATAATAAAATCTTTATTGCTACTTAGCTAGTAAAACAAGGTTTTGCATAAAATTAGAAAGTTAAATACTGCCTGAGATTTTTATAAGGTTCTCACCAAAAGATTAGCTCCAAGACTGCCTGAGATTGTTTCTGATTGTCAGAGTGCCTTTGTTAGCAAAAGAATGATCCATGACAATTTTTTGTACGTCAAGAACACTATAACTAGGCTTCACAGAGAAAACAAAGAGGCACTCTTCATTACGCTTGACATAGAGAGCTTTTGATAGTGTCAGCTGGGAATATACAATTCATCTTTTGCAAGCTTATGGCTTCGGTCAAAGCTGGAGGGACTGGATCTCAACAATCTTGGCATCTGTTTCTTCCAATGTTCTTCTTAATAGTGCCTGGTGCTACCTTCCTCCACAGGCGAGGTTTGCGTCAGGGCGACCCCTTGTCGCCAATGCTATTTATCATCGAGATGGAGCCCTCTCAAGTACATCATCGACACGGCAACAAGGCAATGTGCCTTGCAGCCCCTACCAATACCGGGGGCTCGTTCTAGACTTTCACTGTTTGCCGATGATGCGGCCATTTTTGCAAACCCGACAGAGGAAGAACTGCAGGTCATCAAGCAATTGCTCCAGATTTTCCATGATTGCTCTGGGCTGAGGGTAAACTTCCAGAAGAGCCAGGCGTTTCCAATCAGGTGTGATCAGCAGAGGATGTCGAGTATCCTGGAGGGCTTCCCAGTAACAATATCCTCCTTTCCTTGCCGATATCCTGGCCTGCCATTAAGGCCGACGAAACTTAGCGACTCAGATTTTTGGGCATGTTTGGTTGGAGGCTAAAGTTTGACTAACATTACTCCTACTACGCTTAAAATTAGTTAACTTTGACCAAGTTAAGTGTTTGTTGGTTCATAACTTAAGTTAGTCAAAAATCCTTTTCCGTCACCTTAGACCTACATGTTACAGGTTCAAAAAAGTATGGCAAATTTGTTTTAGCTTGCTAAGTTATGATTTGGAATTTTACAAATTAAATTTAGGCAACTTTAACAAGTTAGATGTGATAATTTGTAACAAATTTAGCTTTAAACCAAACAGACTCTAACTCTTATAAACAAAGTGGTTGACAAGCTAGCGGGGTGGAAAGGCTGATGGCTTTCTAAAGCTGGTCGCCTAGTGATTACGGCGTTGCCAGTCCACCTTCTTCTTGTATTCCAGACTGGGGTAGGGTCATTAAGAAGCTAGACAATCTCAGAAGAAACTTCCTTTGGAGGGGCGACCAGCTGCAATGGGGGTCATTGCTTAGTGAACTGGCGAACAATCAATCGACCGAAAGATTTAGGTGGCCTAGGGGTGAAAGACCTGAGGGCCATGGGATCGATCAGCTCATAGGACAGCTGAACAGGTGCACCAGTTGTTGGAGTTGATCTTAATTCGAGTACGAGACAGACTCTATTAGTGTTCTGATAGAGGATGTCCAAACCTAATTGGTTCTAGCTCTCTAGTGCACAGCGACTATAAATATAAAGAAGGGGCTAGCAAAGAAAAGAGACAGAGCTAAGGGCTAGCTACTTCCAATCCAATCCGATCTAGAGGTTATCGCTGGAGCTCTGGAAAGGACCGATGCCATTGCATCACGCACGAGGTCGTCATTGCTACCAACTCCCTGCGTCCCCTACGGCTTATTGCACCGCCTTATCGTCAAGCAAGCTTTCTAAAGTCTAAACGCATCTATAAGCGATGGCATCTTCAAGCACCGGTGAGTAATCACGTTTCCGCACTAATAGTCTTGGTGTTCGTGTAAATAGGCTAATCTAATTATGTTTGAATTAAGATTAAGCCCTAACACCAGTATGTTGATCTTCTCATCGCCGTACCTCAGACTGAACTAGATACTGAGCAGCAAGACAAACTATTCTGGACATGGACACCGAACGGGGAGTATAGCTCCAAATCAGCCTACAGAATTCAGTTCTGCGGTGCCTTTGCTAAGGAAGACTTGAAGCAGGTCTGGAGACTCTGGACGGCTAAGTCACAGGGTAAATGTAAGTTCTTTGCATGGAATGTTGCACACAATCGGATTTTAACTGAAGATAGGCTTCTGGCTAGAGGATGGGCGCATTCGGGAACCTGCAGCATGTGTGGATCAGACGTGGAATCGGCATCTCACCTCCTCTTCCAGTGCAATTTTGCCCGGCTGATATGGGGAAAGGTCATCCACTTTGCTCATTTACAGGAACCACAAGTGCAGAGCTTCAACAATTTCTGGACATTAAGCGCCGCGTAGCGAAGCCAAGTTCATGCCGAGCATCAAAAAGCAATTAATGGGATGGTCATCTACACAATGTGTTTCATCTTGCTGGAAAGGACCAGCAGAGTGTTCGAACATTCAAACCAACAGCCGCAGCAGGTCTTCGAGAGAATCGCGGAGGAAATCAGGTTGCATGCCACGGCGATTACTAGCCTTGGGCAATAGACCTTGTAGGAATCGGTGCTGTTTTTGACCATCGTGCCTGCTCCTTCTGGACAGGCCCCTCTTGTAATTAATCTATCACTCTACTAATATACAGGTCCAGACCGTTTTTGAAAAATAAATACGGAAAATGCAAAAGGTGTATTTTGGTCATTATGGGAGGCTGCCTAACGATGAAACTTAACAGAACTAACAGCGATGGCATATAGGGGAGCGATGGCATATAGGGGAATAAGATACAAACGTGATGGCATAAAGAAAAGAGGTGGCGAAGTGATGGCACAGAGAAGACTAGGAGCTTCTATAGTGGCATTAGGCAAGTGGAAATTTTTTCCCTAATTCTTGTGATGACTGTTCAATGAAGGCTGTCATACATATATAATTACATAAATGCCCTCAGGAATTTTTCTTTTTAACATTTTGGGCCTCAATCTTTTTAACTAATGTGTACATAACATGTCAGTCACCGCATGAGTAACATATCACATAGATGCATTTTTATTATATAGTAGAAACATACTTTTTAGTCACTATATAGTTTTAAAGATGAATAGAGATATTCTGTAAGGGTGATATATTTATTGAATTTTAGATCTTTTGGAAATACATGTAGCCCAACTAACCAAGTCAACGTCACATTACATGCAAATATGCAACTTGCTTAAGTTCAAGTATAACTATGATATGTGGAGACTGGAGAAGTACACAATATGTCACAAAAATCTTTTAAAATATGTTTCGATAAACCAAAGTTCCTCGAACCACGTCTTTAAGAGAAAATGTCAATTTAAGAAATGTCTCATACAATATGCATGTTACTAGAAGATCAAATAGCCATTTTTTTAAAAAAAATTTAAAAAAAAGAGAGAGAAGAAGAAGATCTAAATATCTTGAAATAACATAGCTACAAGATTAGGAAGATATAAGAGACGAGATGCCTCCAAATTTTCACAGGGCTTCTTTTATGCAGTTGTGCTCTGAGCCTCTGACGCGCCAAGCCGCCAATGAAGGGTTTTTTTTTTAGTGGTTTTTTGGTTGTTGTTGAGGAGATGGTGGCAACTGGCTTGCAAGGCCGCAACCCAAGCCATTCTAGGCCGAGAGTAGTCCGGCCTGACATGGGTTTAGCTCAACCTTCTGAGGCCGAACAACCAAAGCCCAAATTCGCAATACTGGACGGCCCGAGTTCGTAAGGTCATGTAAACCTGCGAAACCCATTAATTCTGGAATTTTATTTTTTTTAATATTTAAAAATAATTCGAAATAAATAAATAATATTCCATTTAATAAAAATAAATAAATAGCCTCCCGTCGCCACCTCATACGGCGGGAAAGAGAAATCGCCATATCAAACGGCGATTTTATAAAAATCGCCATTTGGTTGGGCGATTTATATAAATCGCCATTCGAATGGCGATATTTGCCCCACGCCAAGGGTGTGCAGGGTTGGTAATAATCGCCATTTGGTTTGGCGAAATTTAAATCGCCTGCTGAAAGGGCGATGTTTGCCTAAAATTTTGTTTTCATTATTAAATATGAAGTGTTTATCGAATAAATCATCTGAAAGGCGACAAGAAATTGGGCCTTAACCGTCCCGACCATGTGTGGGGCAAATAGAGCGACTGTCAAGATGTAGTGGGCGACCGCCGCACACACGAGCAATAATTCATTTGAAGTACATATGATATATATTACATATGAAAGTATATATATTATCATTTTTGTGGCCTAAACAAATGCCTCCTATCGAACGAGCTTTATTTTATATTCTCAGACCCATGACCTAAAAGTCACGGACCGAAAGGCGAGGTTTGCTAAATTTTGCCTTCTTGGTTGGGCGATATTTAGAATATGGTCCTCCCCAAGTGATTCTCCATTCTTTTCTATTATTAGATTTAAAAAGAAAAAATGTCCGTATTGTCACAAAGCATTCATCGCATGGCAGCAGATATAGCGTTGAAAGTAGAGTGCTCTTCTGAAATTTTTATTGTCGATTACAAGGAAGTTTCTATCGAGTACAACGGGATATTTCCTTCCGGTAGCGTCAGTCCAGCCTCCTTTCTTGCGACGTGCCTCTCGCTTTCTCTCTGTCGGCCTCTCGTGCCTCAAAGAACTGACGTTCGGCGTCCTCTTGTTGCTTGTGGTACTCCTCAGCTAACGCTATGCGCTTCTCCTCTTGCTCCTCCTCATCTCGGCGCCGCCTAAACCACTCCTCTTCCAACGGACCTCACGCCGATGTGTTTCTTGTCATCCTCCGATTGCTCGTGTCAGCCAACGCCGTAAATCGCAGAGAGGTGGGGAGACTAATTGTTCAACGAAGTTAGTACAGCTCACATGCGCTTATGTACGATATATAATTATGCAGTTAGGGTGAGCAAGTACCTTTGGACGCCGCCAAAGGCAACCTTGGGTGGATCGTATCAGAGTTCGCACACATGAAGAACCTCCTTCCGTAAGTGTATGAGAAATCTTCGTTGGATTGAACAAACTTGCACAGTCACCGCAGGCACATTGGAACATTGACCCTTCCGCACGGTGGTCTTAAACTTGTTCATGGAGGGTCTCAGAGCCGAGGTCGCCATTGCTTGTTATGGGAGATTTGTGGAGTGTATGCGCCGGAGGAGTATGGGACTTGCAGAGGAAGTTGCAAATACAGAGAACCCGAATGGAGGTGGGTATTTATAGCGAAGTTTGTTCGGTGCATGGACGGAGTTCATGGAAGCGCACGCATCCTCCCGAGTCTTCGCCGATGCGATTGATGTATTGGACGCCGAAAAGTGGTACCGCTTGGTCGCCAGCCCCTTCATTATTGCCGGATGTCGATGCGCTTGATGTGACCGACGCCGACAGGGGAACTGTTGGTCGCCAGCGCCCTTCATTATTGATGGATGCCGGTGCGATTGATGTGGCCGGACGCCGAAAAGAGGGAGATAGAGTAGACTACTTATCGCCTACAAGATAAAGAAGAAAAGAACATCAAGTATGAAAACCGTGACGTCGCAACGCCGCCTACCACATTTATGTGGACGTCCGCCCGATGGTGTATGCCCCCGATGCGAAAAATCGAAAAGCTTAACTGTGTTAAAAAACCAGAATTGTGCTCACTTGTGAGTTTCCGTAGGTCACCAGCCCACCCGATATCTCCGAAAAATTATGGCAAAAATCGGGGACGTCACGCAACGCCGCCACCATATTTATGTGGACGTCCGCCCGACGGTGTATGCCCTCAGCGTCGCGTAAAATCGGAAAAGTATAACTCGTGAAAATCGGAAGACATACGCAAGGAAGAACAGAACAAGTGAACAAAACATATAGAAGCAAATGCCCAACAAGGTCGAAATACAAGGGTCAAACTAAATTAGTACTAGGGGCCCTACTAATCTATACATCACGACCCTCTTGGGCGAACCCTCCGACCGACCCTCCGGCCAGGCTTGCGACCCGTCGAAGCATCCCACTAGGAAGGTAAGGCGGTCCGGAGGGTGCAAGTCCTGGCTTGAGCGCTCGGTCGGGGCCGGTGTGGCTGCTCCGGCCGCGACGCGTCGAGTCGGTGGAGGGTGGCTCGGCTCTGGCGAGAGGCGCGAGCTTCGTCGGGCGAGGCGAAGAAGGAGTCCACGTCGTAGTAGGCGTGGCCCAGTCCGCCTCGGAGGTAGCGTCTGCTTATTGTCCCAAATCCGTCGATAGACGACGATAATACTGAACAGCTTAAATTTCAATTGAAATCACGTACAAAAATTATAAAGCGACAGGAGGGTTCTAACCTCGCACATCTACCCGGGGTAGGGACGAATCGAGACGCAGCCTCACGGAGGATGGCCCAGCCTCACGGAGGACGGGCCAGCTCAGAGTCTCAAGTCCACCGCGGTCTCTGTGGTGGGACTGTGAGGACGCCCCACGTGAGCCGGAAGTCCACGACGCTCACCAAGGGGTCTGTGTGCCCATCCCAGTTCGTGGGAGTGCGACCTCCAAAGCGGAAGCGAGGGCCAGCGTGGCCTGGTACATAGTTGAACACCGTGTTATTGTACGAACGATATATGACAATTTTAAATCAGATATTACTGCCGTGCTAGAAGAAGGGCCGGACGTGGGGAATCTGAGGCCTCTCACCGAAGCGGGTGGGCGTCTGACGAACGACGCAGAAGTAAGGCTCAACGAACGCAGGTCTTGTCACGAATCTGAGAAAGGTGTCCAGGATCTCCGTCGGGGTCATCTGTATTCTCCTCGCAAACGCATCACCGCGCTCTCGCGTCGGCGAGGGACTCGCGCGACAAGATCGTCTTGAAAGTAAGGACAATTGCATTGCATGTTGAAAATGCCCATTTTACGAATGTAAGCACCGAAGAACATAAGGACAAAGGTAAAGAATCGTCGAGGAAGGTAGTACCGCAAGGTAGGCCGACTGAGCTCGGTGAAGTGGGTACGTGTCGGTCACGGTCGCCACGTGGGCGACCTCAGCCCGTGGGGTGTGACCAACGCAGCGTCAGAAGTCACAAATGCGATCCAGCGCAAGTAGGCTGGGTACGAGGCCGGGTCGTACTCTCCGTCCTCCTCGACGCGATCCTGCAAGGCGTCCTCCCACCTCTCGACCAAGGGCGCCATGACGGGTGCCCACAGGAATCCCCTAGTGTGGCCCGCCTAGTCGACCTCTGAGTAACAATGCTCACTTAGGTATAATTGAATTTATAATGAAACATAATGCGTAAAGGAGGACGCCTTACTGGTGAGCGGGGGAGGCACGGCGTGGGTGAGTGGCAGAGAAACACTGGTGTCGTCCGAATCGCCGATCACCCGGTCGGGCGAGTAATCCTCGACGAAGATGTCGAAGATTAGAGGCGACCTCGTCGACCAAGAGGCTCGGTCCCGCCGCACAAGGACGACAGTCCGCGCGGGCGCTGATCGTCTACCGCCGCCAATGTAGGGGTCCACAGACATCGTCACCACAGAGCTCGTCCAACCGCCGGACGTAGTCCGTAACCTCAATGTCTGCACGCGGGGGCCCACGAGGTCGCAAAATGAAAGGACGGAATTAGTCGGTCCTCGGTACAAAAATATATGATGAATACCGGAAAGTTCGTAATGAATACCCGGCGAAGTCGAAGAAGGCCCATCGTGGGCGGTCCTCCGGAGTGGCGTGGTAGTAGACCACGCTGTACGGTCGGTGATCCATGAGAGGCCGCCCGATGGCGATCCTCTCGTAAGACCACAACTGGAGGAGTAGGGGGCACCCGCCTAGCACGGCCTGCGCGTCCGTCTTCACGACGGCGTCACACAGAGCCTCAGACGTACCGCGAGACAGCGGAGGCCCAACAGATCATGAAACTGCGTCATTGCAAGGTCGCGATCTCCCTCGCGTGGGGAGGAGGTGCTGTCGATCACGTGGCCGTCCGTGCGGTGAACATTACCCACCGAACAACCACGTGAGGTACGCCGAGGTGCCTCGCCACCATCCCTCGTCCGCCTCGGGGTGGATGAGCTCACTGTTCAAGAGAAGTGGAAAACGATGTTAGATCTAAACTTGCGCCAAGGAGAACGAGGAGAGCAATTTGACGGTTATGCATCGTGAATCGGAGAATCCACCTCTTGGCGGACCGTGTGTCTCGGGCGTGGGAAGGGCTCAGAGACCCCAAAGACGGGGCTCGGACGATCGCCGGCGATCCAGAGCTCCGTCGCGCCACTCGGGAGACGCCCACACGACGACGGGTGCGCCCGCACACGGCAGGCCCAGCAGGAAGGACACATCCTGCAGGGTCGGTGCCATCTCCCCACATGGGAGATGGAACGTGTGCGTCTCCGGTCTCCACCTATCGACCAGAGCTGCCAGGAGGGACCTGTCGAAGTAGAAGCGCCTCGTCGCCTCCTCGCCACCCGTCGCCTCGATCATCCGGCTAAGGGGTAGGCATCCGGCTAAGGGGTAGTAGGCCGGACAGGCGCAACCTGGGAAAACTTCAGATTTAGCGAGTGGTAATATTACAAAATATCTACGCCTGAGTTAATGGAGCACGTACCTCTCAACCCGGCGGGCGCCAAGCTGAGGTGCTCGGACGGCGTCTGGCGCGAACACGCCGAGCATCGCACCTCCTCCGCAGAAGGTAGGAGCGGTGCGGCGGTCCAACGTGGCGGGAGAAGCTCACGCGGCGGGCCGGTGTGCACCCCGGTCGGCCATCCCGTCGTGTTCTGCAAAAAATAATGGTTAGGGCGATTATAGCCAGATAGAATGTGGATAGTGACGTTAAAAATTCGAAAATTACTACGAAATGAACATTGAAGTATAACATACCATATGCCAAACCATACCAAACATACGAAATTACGGTTCATATTACGTATCATATTACAAACTGTGAAAATACAAAGGACGACATAGTTCCATACAACATTGAATTGAGCGTGCCATATTACATAGCATATTACAACAATGCGTATTATGCGAGACGACTTGAACTACAACATACCATATTACATATGAACTAACATTTCATTGGGTGAGTACCATCACATCAAGAATAACCATCGCCGCCGCCCATCCGCGCTGACCGGAAGGTCCGGCATCAAGTCATACAACACGGATCCAATCCGTGTGTTGCGCTTGATGTATGTGTGACTGTTTCATTGCACTCGCCAGCATCTGGTATCAACTCTCCCAAATCGGACCGATCCATATCGTTCTTTAATCCTACGATGTTGTCGACGGCCAAGATCACACTTCAATTTTTCCTGTCGGTACATGTCGGTGTGCGGCCCAGGGGATCCGTAAATGTCCCGAACGTATGCATGCAGTAAATCTCTGCATGCCATGTGTTCAGGATGGATTGTTTCAAATAATATTCGGAGACATACGGCAAAGTTGGATGATCGCTATACTAGCAGCAGCAAGTACATGGGAGCATGGCTTGTGCAGTAGCAGAGGCTTGCGGCATGAGCAAATGCACTTGTCTTCACGGAGTACGCACTCTGCTTTGCCCTATGATTTATGACGCCATGGCGGCCTCTATCCTCGCATATAATCTCATACCGGCTCGGCGGTACCCATCGGTGTAACTACGTGTCTCTGCGCCTTCGTAATCTTTTCTTCAATGTACTTTGTCATGGCGGTGCAAGATAGTAATCGATGGTCCCCATTGCAATGGAGGCTACCGGTGTCGATCCATGAAGTATTTGCATGTACGGTGCGAAATTCCCTCGACAATTGCGACAAGAGGCAAAGCCCTCATCCTCGTGATCACCCAGCTTGTATACCTCTGCTAAATTTGTGGTCATGGTCCCATATCTAGCTCCGTCTTTATCGTATAACAGGACCACTTTTCCTTTGGATCATCCTTAATCCAACTGAGAAGCATCGATACTAGAGTTTGTCAGTACTCCTTGCCCGCCGTCGCGGTGGATGTTTCTGCGATCTGCTTCATTGTTAGCTCGTCAAGGGTCTTCCATAATTTATTATATTTTCTTTGTTGATTCTGTTTGCACACCTTTTGAAGAGATTCATGAGGTGCTTATTCTTGAAGTGATCGAAAAATTGGCTCCCATATGTCTCATGCACCACCGCTTTGTATGTCCCTCCATTGTGCATTACCACGGTCGTCATAACCATTCTGATTTCTTCAATTGCTCACAAAGAAACCTGCATGCTGTCATGTATAACGCAAACATTTGGTCTCCCAAAGACGATCGCATGTTTCACACGCCTAGAAACCAAGACTACTATCGTTGTTCTCCTCCACAAATGCAAACGCTATCGGCAATATCTGGTTATTGCCATCCATGCCAATAGCTGTCAATATTTGGCCCTTGTATTTTCCGGTTAGGAATGTACCATCCACACAGAGGACAGGGGGACAATGACGGAAGGCTCGTATGCATGGTCCCAAAGCGAAGAACGCCGCTCCGTAACCATCTTCCGGTGTCCACCCTACCGCAAAGATACTCCTTGATATCGTAGTATGTACCAGGGTTTCTTGCACTGATGGTCTGCAGTAGCGCAGGAAGGTTGGCATATGAGGCTTCGTATGTACCAAACCTCCTCTCCAAAGCCTTCTGCTTTGCCCTCCAAGCTGTGGCATACTTTATCTTGTATCTTGAAATTGTTCTTCAATTGTCTAATTATCGATCGTGGCTCATAACTTATGTTGTCTACTATCCGTGAATACATCACCACTCCAACAAAAGTGGAACTTAGGTTCCGTGTTCTTGTCATTGTTGCTCCAACCGACAGCTTGTGCTCCATCACAATCGAACACATCCAAGAATCGACCCACTTTCCCTTGAATGCATGTACCTCCAAGGACATCCGGGACGACGACCAACATCATACGAGACTTTTATCGACTTGACAACACGGAATTCCCTCCTAAGAGATAATGCCCAATACTTCATCGCATCCATAACGGCCTCCTTACTAGGGTACATTGATCCTGTGTCACTTCGCTCGATCGTAATTCCATGAAGTCTGCTACTTTGGTTCACACATAAATCTTGAAGTTGTACGAGTTCCACTCTACCGGGGCCGGACGATCTCCAAAACTTGCCTCATCGTCCGAGATGTCCTCGTCGGGTACTTGCTCGTGCGCCTCATCCTCTGCCTCCATCGCTTGTACTAGCACTTCAATTTCTTCCCTCATCTACGACACCGGTCGCCTCATCTCTCCCGGGTGCTCGGTGCCAACCTCCTCCGTCCCGTCATCTCCGCCTATATCTTCCCTCCTCCTCTCAGTGCTCCTCGCCCTTCACCTCCTCTGCCCTTCTTGACCAAGGTAGGCGGCGTCTCTTACACCGGTGTCTCGTTTGAGTCACCGGTTGGTTTGAACTCTGCTGAGCAAGCAAAGACTAGAGGAAAGCCGCTTCAATTCCTATCTCAACATACCGCCTCCAACTCCGTGTACACAATATCGGCATCAACTCCCAAAAGAAACCGCCCCTAGCACGGGTGACCACGGCCCTAACCTTCATCACATGTTCTTCGAAGTTAAGCCGAACGTCGTAACAACCAGCTTTTGTAAACCCCAAACGTTCTCTCGGTGGGCCTCGATATCCCTAGTGTTACCGATTCCAAATTACTAAGATCCACCCCGCTTGGACCATACATAATCTCTCCGTCCCCATAGTGAATCAAAATATAACTTCTCGACATTTGTCCCAGAAATAAACCATCCAACGCAAATTATTACACGGGTCTGCGAATATTAAGTCGCCTATATTTTTCCCTCATCTAAAGCTCATGGAGGAGGATCAAACCTACGCTTGTATGACCTCAAGAATTCAGGCAAAGCTATCATTTTAACTCGATATTTTTGTATGTACTAATTACATCCGAAAGCGTAAATCCCACCATCAATAGACCCTTATCTTAATCTATAAATACCCTACCAACCCCAAACCCATAGCCCTACAAACTAACAAATTTCATTCCTAAAATTACCGTAAACATACTGGTACTCATAATCTATACATACACTACGACATATGTAAACCCTACCCCTATCGATATCAAATTCCACCCCTAAAATACCGTAAACAAACCCTAACAATACTCAGAATATCATACGAAGCAAGAAACCCTAGCCCTATATATATCAAATCCTCGCTCCTAAAAGGCCAAGAATATACCCTACCGATAATCTATACATACCCTAAAAACCCCTAAACTCTATTCCTACAAATATCCTAAATATCCCTTTTACTATCTACTTACTACTAATTTTTAACATTCATATTGCTATCCTACCATGTTTTGAATAAAACAATAATACAAGATATAGAAAATTTACAAAACGAGATGGCGTTGATTTTCCTTCCTCTTTTCCACTTCCTCTCCTCTCTTCTTTTTTTTTTTCTCTTCCTCACCTCTTCCTTTTTTTTTCCGTCTCTCGCCTCTGGCTTGCAAGAAAGATCGCCATGGCGCCATGACGGATATAGGCGATAGTTCGCCACCCCATTTGGCGATTTAAACCAGCACAAAATTTCGCCAATCGAATCGGGCGTTTTTAAAATATCGCCATTTGGGGTGGCGATCTATTAGCCCCAGGCCCCGCCGGCTGGCTTAATCCCGCTAAACGGGGTGGCGAATTTCAAAATTTCGCTTTTGATATGGCGATTTATCTTTCCCGCCGTATGGGGTGGCGAGGGGAGGCTATTTATTTATTTTTATTAAATGGAATATTATTTATTTATTTCGAATTATTTTTAAATATAAAAAAATAAAATTCATTAATTCTGTCCCACTAAGCCCAATGTTTTCTTTTAGATCGGCCCAGCCCACTGATAGCACTGCGACACTGCGAGTGATGGGGCCTTGGCGCTGACACCGGTGCAAGGCCGGAGACGCTGGGGGTTTTGGCGGTTTCTCCCACCGCCCGCGACCGCGCCCGCGCCCGCACGGGCCGGCCGCCGCCTGCCCCATATCATATCACCCCGACAATGCAGTTGCCAGCATCTCCTCCTCCGCTCCGCTCCCTCGTAAGTCGCAATAAACAAAGCTCCGTCGCGTGGCAGTTGGCACCTGTTGCCTCTGGCTCTCTCTCTCTCTCTCTCGCCGCTCGCTTTTATATTCGTCGCCGTTCGACGTCTCCGAGGAGCGGCGCGGCGGAGTCACCGGCTTTTCCTCCGTCCGTTTCGCGTGGCCGGATTCCATGCTGTTGCTGCCGCCGCTGCCGCTGCATTATTCGCGGTTGCGGTTGCGGGGATGGGGCTCGTCGGCGGCCTCCTCGGCTTCGGCCTCGGCCTCGCCATCGGCCTCGCCGCCGCCTACCTCGTCTACCTCCGCTCCTTCGCTCCTCGCCGCATCCAGGTGACCGATCGCCCATCATCTCGACTCCTCCCCCTTTCTTCTCTCCCCCACAGCGGGTTGGTAATCTCCGCGCTAGCTTCTGTTCCATCAATCGCTGGATTGATTAATTTCTCCTGATTAATCACCTTGTTCTCATCGCGCCGCGGTTAAATTAGTTCAATGCGCTTCCCGTGAGCAACTCGTGTACCACTACCATCGCGTGCGATTTGTTTGCAGGATAGCATGGCGTTCGATCTTAGCTGTGCATGCATGCTGGTTCACCAACTCCCCCCAACCCCAAGGGTAGAGAGGATTTGATTGGGATGTGTTTGGTTCGTAGCTAGCTGCTTGGCCGATTCTGCGTGTGACGTGGGGAAACGGGGCGATGAGTTCAAGCGTGCGGTGCTCAAAAGTCCGTGTGTTTTCTTTCCCGTTCCGTTTTCCTTGTCTGGCTAAGCACGTCTCTTTAATAGGCCAGCACGTACTTTTCCAGCTTTGAATGGCTTGCCTGCAGCCTGCTTGCGTATCCGATTCCGGTTTGCTTTTGCTATGTTTGCTCAGTGATCATCCTGACGAATCGATTATATTTTGCCAGCCAGATGTGTGCAGCTTGTGTCTTCTTAGCAAAGAAGAAAGCTAAATAGGGCCTTTTATATAATTTTGCGAGCAAAGGGGCCTTCCATATGATGAAATTGTTGTGCTGGATGTTTCTGGAAATTAAGCTGTTGAGTTCCATGGTATTCAGTTTGGGTAATCTCAATCTGGGGAAGTAGATAACACAGAACGAATATGCCTAGTTCATTTGTGTAATACGATTAGAATCATTTACTTTCGTCGGCATGTGGTTTGAGCCGAGTTACAGTTGGCTTAGCCCATAGGAATGAGAAGGACGTGGTTGAATGTGATAGAGCAAAAATCCAACTTGGAAATTTTCTATAGATGCATAGCGTACTTTGTTGAACACCTTTTGCTGTGACAAACACAAAACTTGCATTACTTACTTCGTAAGAAAAGAAAGAATCAAATCCATGATGTTAAGTGAAGAAAAGTCATAACTAAAAGTTTTACGGTGACAACTGACAATATGCAGCTGAAAGTCATAAAGTTCATAAATATGACCACTCTTTCACTTTGCCACCAATGGAGCAGTATAACTGTCAGGTTCGGCGCGACGTATACACGCCGGCGCCGCACCACCATGTGACCAACCGAACTAATCAGTTTGGCTAGCAAGTTGGGATTAGGATTAGAGATTAGATTAGATAAGATTGAGTCGGTTGGGTTGTTACCTTGTTTAGTGGATTGGGCTATCTATATAAAGCCCAGAGGAGGAAGAAAAGAAATTAAGGAATAAAGTTATTTTTCTGCCTTTTCCTCTCTCACCCGCGCATGGCTCCCCGCCGCGCGCCTCATCTCGTCGGTTGGCGCCATCACGCCGGCGTTTCAAGCCGATCCTACGCCATCTTGTCCACTCATACGATCTTAGGAGCAGGGTCCATACCAACTTGGTATCAGAGCAACTTGCCGCTAGCAACATGTCTACCGGCGAGCGATCCGGGGACGTCACCCTCAAGGACCTGATTGCCATACTTGAGACTATCAGCAAGAAGCAAGACGTGATGGCCCAGGTCCAGGACCTGCACACGGCGCAATTCTCCATGGTGACCACTTGGTTGGACCGCCACGACGCGCGCATCGCCAAGATCGACGCTGCCGTTTCAGGCGGGGTGGAATCCAGCACCGTCCCCAAGGACAAGGGCCCTGCCTATAGCTTCTACGTCACGCTGGTTCTCCGACAAAACCACGGCGCCATGCATCTTGGAGAGGGGCGACCTCCAAGACAGCATCGATGGGAGTTTGCCATCTTTGAAGGGACCGAAGACCCCCTGCAGTGGTTGAACAGTTGCGAACTATTCTTCAAAGGGCAGCACACGGCAGAAGACGAGCGTGTTGGTATCGCGGGCTATCACTTGCGAGGGATTGCCCAGCAATGGTATATGATGTATGTCGACGAGTCGGGGACTCCAGATTGGGACCGATTCAAGGAGGCCGCCAATCTCCGCTTTGGCCCCTCGGTACGTCGCAACCATTTGATGGAAATCAAGCAACTACAACAAATGGGCACGGTGTCCAAATACCAGATGGAATTTGAGGCTTTGCTTCCACGTGCAAATCTTCGGCAAGACCAGAAGATCGAGATGTTCATCGCCGGGCTTAAGGAAAAGATTGGGCTGGCCGTCAGCTTAGCAGCTCCCACGTCACTCACCATGGCCATGAGTCTCACGCGTGCGCACGAGATCATGCAGCAGCCCACCGACGATCAGCGGATGCCGCCACGTGGGGACGGTCGCGGCACGCCGGCAGCCAGAACCATGGCAGTGGCCGCGCCCATAGCAGTGGCCACGCCTATGGCAGCGGCAACCATGGGCGACACCACGCCAAAAGGGGGTGGAGGCACTCCGGGACCGCGGTTCATACGCCATCTCAGTCGCACCCAGATGGAAGAACGTCGTCGACAAGGGTTGTGCTACAATTGCGACGAAATGTATGTTCCGGGGCACACTTGCCGACAAATTTCCAGCTCGGAGATTGTCCCAGACACCGCTCTGTTGGAAGAAGGTGGAGCCCTCGGCGAGAAGGTGGAGCCCTCGGCGAGAAGGACGACCCGGAACCCGAGATCTCCATTCATGCCCTCACTGGCATCCGGACAGGGCAGACCATGCGACTGACTGTCTTGTTGGTGATCAGCCGCTAGTAGCCTTGGTGGACTCCGGATCCACCCACAATTTCATTGCTGATACCACGTACCGTACCCTCGGTATCGTTCCCTACCCATCGGACCTACCTCTGCGCGTGGCAGTGGCAAATGGCGAACACATTCACAGCAGCGGGGAGTGCACTCGCCTTGCGGCACGTGTGGGTGACTTTGACTTCAAGTTGGACTGCTACGCACTGCCGCTGTCGCGTTTCGATCTCGTCCTTGGGGTGCAGTGGTTGCGCACCCTAGGTCCGATCACTTGGGACTTTCAGAGGCTCACCATGACTTTTTGGCATGGGGGTCGCTCGGTGCTGCTCCAAGGCAGCACACCCACTACACCGGCTCTGACCGCATGGACAGCCTCGGCATTGGAACTTATGGGCGCCTTGCTGGATGAGCACCGGGAGGTTTTTTTCCAAACCTACCGGTTTGCCTCCTTCACGCGCTTACGATCACCGCATCCACTTGGTCCAGGGGACCGACGCTGTGGCGGTTCGGCTGTACCGTTACTAGGGCTGGAAACGAGCCGAGCCGAGCCTGGCTTGGCTCGCTCGGGCTCGGTCAGGTAGCGAGCCGAGCCAGGCTTGGCTTGGTGATTCAGCGAGCCCGAAAGGGCCGCTCGGCTCGGCTTCGGTCTGGCTCATGAGCGGCTCGTTATCTGGTCGAGCCAGTCGTCCAAAGACTTCAAAGACAAGCACGGCAACACTCCAGTAGCCATCCAGCAGCCAATATTGATTAATAGGTAACAACAACAGCAAAATAAAGCATAGAAACAACCATGACCATGACCAACCAGCATAGAAACAACTATGACCATGACCAACCAGGCCATCAAACCCATGATGAACATTTTAGCCTTCAAACAATCCAACAGCAACATGCTTTCTGCCGGCTCGTCGGCTCACGAGCCGGCTCGTGGCTCGGCTCGGCTCTTCTAAATTGTGAGCCAGAAAACTGGGCTCGGCTCGGGCTCGCCCCGAGCCACGAGCCAGCGCGAGCCGAGCCAGGCTCGTCCGAGCCCGAGCCGAGCTGCGAGCCTCGAGCTTTCTGCCCAGCCCTAACCGTTACCCGCAGCTCCGAAAGGACGAATTGGAGGCACAATGTCAGGAGATGCTGCGGCAAGGTGTCATTCGAGTTAGCACGTCAGCCTTTTCGCCCCAGTTCTCCTGGTGCGAAAAAAGGATGACACTTGGCGTTTCTGTGTCAACTATCGAGCCCTTAACGACAAGACGATCAAGGATAAGTTTCCCATCCCAGTGGTGGAGGAACTCTTGGATGAACTTAGGGGAGCCCGCTTCTTCACTAAGTTGGACCTGCGCTCGGGCTATCACCAAGTCCGCATGCATCCCGATGATATCCACAAGACGGCTTTCCGCACCCATCACGGACACTTTGAATTTTTGGTCATGCCGTTTGGGTTGTCCAACGCACCCGCGACATTCCAGGCACTCATGAACGAAGTGTTGGGTCCCTTTCTCCGTCGCTTCATTCTTGTATTTTTTTGACGATATCTTGATCTACAGCTCATCATGGGCAGAGCACCTCTGCCATGTTCGACTAGTCTTGCAGGAGCTCACAAAGCATGGCTTGGTCCTGAAGCGCTCCAAGTGCTTGTTCGGCACCTCCTCGGTAGCCTATCTGGGCCATGTGGTCTCGGCCGAGGGCGTGGCCATGGACCGCCAGAAGGTGGCCGCGGTTCTAGAATGGCCTAAGCCCACGACTGTGCGGGGGGTTCGGGCCTTCCTAGGGCTGGCAGGGTATTATCACCGCTTCATCCAAGACTATGGTGCCATAACAGCCCCTCTGACCCGCCTCCTTTGCAAGGAGGCATTCGCTTGGGGGCCCGAGGCCGACCAGGCCTTCGCAACACTCCAGCAAGCACTCTCTTTGGCGCCCGTCCTTCAGCTGCCGGACTTCAGCAAGCCCTTCATCACTGAGTGCGATGCCTCTGGTTCCGGTTTCGGCGCGGTGCTACATTAGGGTGGCGGACTCATCGCTTTCTACAGCAGGCTTGTTGCTGGCCGACATACTAAACTGGCTGCTTATGAGCGCGAGCTCATTGGACTGGTGCAGGCAGTCCGGCACTGGCAACCATATGTCTGGGGGCCGCCCCTTGATCCATACCGACCACTATAGTCTTAAGTTTTTGTTGGACCAACGGCTGTTAATGATTCCTCAGCATCAGTGGGCTAGCAAGCTTCTCGGGTTCGACTTCACGGTGGAGTACCGGTCAGGGCACCTTAACACTGTCGCCGATTCCCTATCCCGGTGGGACAGCGATGAGCCCTCCCTGTCCCTATTTGCCTGTTCGGCGTCGACACTGTCCCTCTTCGACGACCTGCAGCGCACATTGCCCTCGGAGGACGCCTGGGCCAAGGTCCTAGCCGACATCTAGGCTGGGCGACTCACCCAACCGTGGTCTGTTCAGGACGGTTTGGTGATTTACAAGGGCCGCATCTTTATCCCAGCATCCTCTCCTGCGGCCACCACCATCATCGCCAACACTCACATGGTGGGCCATGAGGGCGTACAGAGGACCCTCCACCGCGTCCGTGCTGATTTTTATATTCCACGACTGAGGGCGGCTATTCAGGACTGCATCCGCTCGTGTACCATTTGTCAGCGCAACAAGACGGAGCACCTACATCCTAGCGTCCTACTTCAGCCCTTGGAGGTTCCGCACCAAGTTTGGGTTGACATCGCTATCGATTTCATTGAAGGGCTACCCAAGTCAGGGGGCAAAACGGTTATCCTCACAGTTGTGGACCGATTTTCCAAGGCAGCTCATTTCATCCCGCTTGCTCATTCATATACTGCAATATCTGTTAGTCGTGCCTTCTTCGACACAGTGGTTCGTTTACATGGCGTGCCAGAGACCATAGTATCAGATCGTGATGTTGTCTTCACCAGCACATTTTGGCAGGAGCTCTTCCGCCTGACAGGTAGCAAGCTCCTCATGAGTTTTGCATACCACCCCTAAACAGATGGACAGTCCGAAGTCACCAATAAAATTATTGCTATGTATCTTCACTGCTTCACTGGTGATCGTCAAAAGCAGTGGCTCTAGTGGCTTCCTTGGGCGGAATATTGTTACAACACATCCTTCCAAACATCGCTGAAAACTACACCATTCTTCCATCTGACAGGTAGCAAGCTCCTCATGAGTTCTCGTGATACCACCCCAAACAGATGGATAAATCAAGTCACCAATAAAATTATTGCTATGTATCTTCACTGCTTCACTGGTGATCGTCAAAAGCAGTGGCTCTAGTGGCTTCCTTGGGCGGAATATTGTTACAACACATCCTTCCAAACGTCGCTGAAAACTACACCATTCTTCCGCCTGACAGGTAGCAAGCTCCTCATGAGTTCTGCATACCACCCCCAAACAGATGGACAGTCCGAAGTCACCAATAAAATTATTGCTATGTATCTTCACTGCTTCACTGGTAATCGTCAAAAGCAGTGGCTCTAGTGGCTTCCTTGGGCGGAATATTGTTACAACACATCCTTCCAAACGTCACTGAAAACTACACCATTCTGCGTGGTGTATGGCCGCGATCCGCCCAGTCTTCGCACCTATCTCAAAGGTGATGCACGCTCACCGGCGGTCGACACTCAGCTGCTGGCGTGAGATGAACTCTTGGCTGAAGTTCGGGACCGACTACTGCAGGCTTAAGAGATTTCAGCTGCCTACTACAACCAGAAGCATCGCAAGGTAGCCTTTGCTCTCGGCGATTGGGTGTGGCTTCGTATCTCGCAACGGCCAGCCGCGTCTTTGGCCATGGGATCTCTGGGGAAGTTGAGTCCTCGATTTTATGGATCATATCAGGTCATCGAACGCATTAGTTCCGTGGCATATCGCTTATCACTGCCTACTGGTGCGAGGATTCATGATGTCTTCCATGTTGGACTTCTTAAAAAGTTTCATGGCACGCCCCCAGAGACTCCTGCACCTCTGCCACCCATGCTGCATGGCCGAGCTGTGCCCGTTCCCTCCAAGCACTTCGGAGGCGTACAGTCCGAGGCATTCAATAAGTTCTTGTGCGCTGGAAGGATCTTCCGGCCGCTCAAACATCGTGGGAGCATGTTGATGCCTTCAAGAAGACATACCCTGATTTCCAGCTCGCGGACAAGCTGTTTTCCTAGGAGGGAGGTGATGTCAGGTCCGGCACGACGTATACACGCCGGCGCCGCACCGCACCGCCATGTGACCAACCGAACTAATTGGTTTGGCTAGCAAGTTGGGATTAGGATTAGAGATTAGATTAGATAAGATTGAGTCGGTTGCGTTGTTACCTTGTTTAGTGAATTGGGCTATCTATATAAAGCCTAGGGAGGAAGAAAAGAAATTAAGGAATAAAGTTATTTTTCTGCCTTTTCCTCTCTCACCCGCGCACGGCTCCCTGCCCCCTCATCTCGTCAGCTGGCGCCATCACGCCGGCGTTTCAAACCGATCCTACGCCATCCTGTCCACTCATACGATCTCAGGAGCAGGGTCCATACCAATAACAACCTGGCAACTTGCTTATGCAGAATCCAGATAATTAATCCAGACAATTAGATCATATTCTCTTGAGCTCTTCTTCAGTAATTTTGAGCCAGATCTGCAGTCCACTGTACAATACATTAGCATTGAAAAAAATTTGTATGGAACGTTTTGGTTTTCCTTATTGATTTTCCTCTTGAATAATTGATGCTATCTTGGTATGCACCCAATGAATCTCCAATGAAGTAGTCTTTGTTCCCTCTTTAGTTCTTATACTTGTCACTCATTTTCAGGTAATTCATTCTTTGCCACATTCCTGCTGTGAACGTTAGCCTCATCCACAGCACTTGTTCATCTATACACAAACATACCACCCTTCATACGGTCATAGACCATGCTGAAAGCCCATCCTTACGCAGTTAGGCTTCATCAAACATATATGGAGGTTTCAAGTGACAAGTGTCAGTATGGCTAGTGTATGAAAGTTACTGTTCACAAGGTGGTTCGGGATTAAAGTAAATTAACGGTTATTTTCCAGAATCATGCTAAGTGCGTAGTTTCACTTTGAAACTATGCAAGACAAAGTCAACATTATTCGTAGTTTTTAAATGACGATTTTCTTATGGACAACAGGTGTCAAATTATATAGTAAATATAAAATTATATTGTGATCTCATTATTCATGATTTTTTTTTGTAGGATCCTGTCATTAAATCTCTGCGAGATTTAGATTCTGAGACATTGCAGACAACAATACCAGATATTCCATTATGGGTGAAGAGCCCAGACTATGAACGGGTGGGTATCCAGCAAATTACTGTTCCAGTTATTTACTATTATTGCTTTAGGCCCTCAATCTGGTGGGTTATCAAGATAGGAGTACTTATCATGGAAGCTATCTTGCGTATGTAGTGGTAGTTCACTACTTTCTCTTCTGTACATGAATATAATGTCACCGTGATATGCATCTAGCCAAATTTTTCCAGTGACCACTAGTATATGCAAAAGTATTTAGTGTATTTAGATAGGAACATAGAAATAAATAACAACAATTCATTTGTTACAAAAAAAAATTACCTTGCAGATCCGTACTAACGCCTAAGTTGACATATATTTGAAAATGGAGGAACTTGAGGTAGAACAGAACTAACATTGTTGATTGGTTTTTCATGCAAATTTGCTATACCTGATTGATGGGGCATTTAGGATGTACAAGAATATCTACTTGCTGCCTTGCTGGTAAGTATGGCAAGGTTTTGCATGCCAGTATCTGTAGACAGCAATGGGATTTGTATTTCAGAATCGTGGACTATGAATGATGTAGATTCCACCCTCAAATCTCAGCATTCGATATGAAAATTATTAATTGATCCATCTTTATTCTCAGAGAAATCTTTGTTTTTAAAGCACAATGAAGCCCCCGTCTGATAAGGATACTGCATCGTCAATTTGTCAACCAATTCCTATTCATTATCTTAGTTTTTGATAGGAACTAATCCGTGTTATACCTGACACCTGATCTGGTTATCGACTCTATAGATTTGATAAAAAAAATGCTATGTAAACAACAAGTAGCACACGTTAAATTATCCCCCCCCCCCTCCTTTACAGTGTACAGTGCTCTGTTGGAATACATCCACCATTATGGCAGATTGATTCCGCTCTTTATGTGCAGATCGTATATATTTAGTATTGACAGCTAGCTGCCTTATTTGGCTCCTGGATTAGCTCCTAGTCAATCTCTGTAATTAGCTGCCTAATCTGTACACCTTGTATTCTATATATGCCTAGAGCATCAATGAG
Source organism: Olyra latifolia (assembly GCA_036346145.1). Taxonomy (NCBI): domain Eukaryota; kingdom Viridiplantae; phylum Streptophyta; class Magnoliopsida; order Poales; family Poaceae; genus Olyra; species Olyra latifolia. The sequence continues at coordinate 3,855,190 of CM070528.1, read as the reverse complement.
AATCGTATCGTGGAATTTTCCCAATCACTTCTCTCTTTCATGGTATCAGACAAAAACCGATTCTACCCTTTCTCTCCTCCCATAGGCGACACCGAAGAGGCTGCCGCTGCCCAGAGGGAAGCTGTCGCGGCTGCTGTGGCCACCAATGCCCTCGTCGTTCCAAATCCCGCTTCCGCACTATCCACAATCAATGTGCGCACTCACATCCCCTTCTCCCTCGAGATGCATCATCCGAACTTCGGCCGATCGCGTGAACTCTTCACATGTCTCCTCGGTAAGTTCGGCACCATCAGACACATTGACGGCACCCCTTCCCCTATGGGTGACGACCCGGCATGGCAGGCCACCGACTTCGCGGTGCGCTCGCTCCTCTACGCCTCGATCTCGGAGGAGATCCTCTCCAACGTCCTTACCCCGGGAGCGTTTGCCCGCGCCATCTAGACGAGCATCGAAGGCCTCTTCCTCGACAACAAGGCCTCACGTGCACTCTCTCTGGAGGCTGACTTTCGCAACCAGGTGCAAGGCGATCTCTCCTTCCTCACCTACTCCCAGTGCCTGAAGAACTTTGTGAAGGCCCTCGCCGACATCGGTTAGCCGGTCTCCCCTGAAACTCTCGTCCTCACCCTGCACCGAGGCCTCAACGAGAACTACCAGCACATGGCCTCCATCATCAAGACGCAGTCACCTCTTCCTCCGTTTCTTGAGGCCCACTCCCTGCTCCTACTTGAGGAAGTTGACCTCAAGATCGGCAAGCCCGAACCTCAGACAGCTCTCATCGCCCCCACGGACAAGTCTCCCTCAACTCCCTCCGGATCCAACTCCAAAGGACCTACTGGTGGCCAGCACAAGTCCAAGCCCAAGTACAAAGGCAAGGGCAACAAGAACACCGGCAGCAACAACAGCGGCGCTCCCTGGTCTCGTCCTGGCATCTCGATCAATCCCTGGACCGGCCAATTCAGGTCTGGCGCCACCGCCGTACCAGCCTGCTCTGACCGAGCCGCTGTCGTACATGCTATCGTCCAGCGCGCCGTGGGATCAGGCCTCACTGATCCAGGCCCTGGATGTGATGTTTGTGTAGCAACCCAGCAACACTTGATACATGGACTCCGGCGCTTCATCGCACCTCTCCACCGACGCCGGTAATTGTCCTGTTTATCCCTCTCATCCTCTCCTTGCCATGTCATCGTCAGTGATGGCACCCGTCTACCCATCACCGACACCGGCATGAAAACTCTTCCCACCCAACCTCGTCCACTTAGCCTACAAAACGTCCTAATGTCACCAAAACTTATTTCAAATTTGGTCTCTGTTCGAAAATTCACCACCGAATTTGACCTTTTCAGTTTCTCTATCAAGGATCTCTGAACCAGGCACGAGATTCTTCGCTGCAATAACTTCGGCGACTTGTACCCACTCTGGCTGCCCTCCCCACTGCGTGCCTTCCACGCTGCCGCCACCACCACCATATGGCACCGCCACCTCGGTCACCTCAGTCGCCCAACTTTGTCTAGCTTAGCCTCGTCGTGTGCTATTTCTTGTAATAAACTTGACACCACAACTTGTCATGCTTGTCAACTTAGGAAACCCATTTTCCCCTTCAATGTCTCGCATAAAAAGACCATTTGAAATAATCCATTGTGATTTATGGACGTCTCCTTTACCTAGCATGTCTGACACTAAGTATTGTCTTGTATGCTTGGATGATCACAGGCATTACTTGTGGGCATTTCCTCTCAAACTCAAATATGAAACTTTTCATACTCTTCAAAATTTCCATGCCTACATTCGAACTCACTTCCAAATTTCTATTTCCTTCATCCAATGTGACAATGGTAGGGAATTCAATAACACCACCGCTCGCAACTTCTTCCTTGCACATGGCACCCACATTCATTTCTCCTGCCCTTACACCTTACAACAAAATGGTAAGGCTAAGAGCATCATCAACACAACCAACAATATTATGCGCGCTTTGTTGTTCTAAGCAGGCCTCCCTCCTTTTTGGGTAGAAGAGTTACACACAGCCACATATATTCTAAATTGCATTCCCACCAAAGTCCCACCCAACAAAACTCCTCACGAGCCTTTGTTCGGCTCTCCACCAGATTACTCGCATATGCGTGTCTTTGGTTGTCACTGTTTTCCAAACCTCTCCTCCACAACTAGCCACAAACTCGCACCGCGTTCCATTAAGTGCATTTTCCTTGGTTATCCAACCAATCACAAAGGTTATTGCTGCCTCGATTTATCCTCAAACCGTATCATCATCTCCAGGCATGTAATTTTTGATGAAAATGTGTTTCCATATGTTACTCACCCGTCTCCGAAGCTGTTCTCTTACCCGTTCCTCGACGACTCGGACGACGGTGCACTAGCCGTACCACTTCTGCGGTTTCTTGCTAGCCTGGTCCCACCTACGGCTGCACCAGCGCCGTCAGCAAATCCTCTCCTAGACGGCTCCACAGGCGGCATGCCTGAGCTGCACAGGCACAGGCCATCCACTGCCTTGCTGGTGGACACACCGGGCCTGTCCGGCCCGACGCCCCGTCCGATAGGCCGCAGGAACATAGGCCGCCCTATACATCCTTGACGCACGGGAGCCCTACACCAGGACGCGAGCACGCCGGGTCCTCCAGCGACCTGGTGCTTGGCTCGTCTTGCGCTTCGCTCGACTCGTTTCTGCCACCTCACCTACCGGTCACGCAGGCGTACTCCCGTCGGGACGCCTAGCCTCTGCCGCTTCGCTCGCCGGTCACGCAGGTGTACTCCCTCTGGGGACGCACTGAACCTACGATGCCGGCTACTGTGGCCGCGCCTCATGGCCCGGACTCGTCGATCACGCCTTCGGCTCACACGACCGACGACGGTACCCTTGCTGGACTCTTCCGCTATCCGATGGAATGTGTTCCTCCAATAGCAAACCAACACCCGATGCAAACCCGCGACAAGGATGGCATTCGGGTTTCTCGGGATCTCCTCACCCTTAAGGCTTCGACAACGAACTCCCTTTCTCCATTGCTGAAGACGTACCGCGGCACCCTCGCTGATCCGCACTGGCATACGGCTATGGTTGAAGAGTTCAACACTCTCACAACAAATCAGACTTGGGACCTCGTCCCTCCTCCAAATGCGAACATCGTCACCGGTAAATGGGTCTACCGCCACAAGCTCAACTCGGATGGCTCCTTGGCTCGGTACAAGGCGTGGTGGGTTCTACACAGTTTCTCGCAGTAGCCCAGCCTCGACTACGATGAGACATTCAGCCCCGTCGTCAAGCCTTAGACCATCCACAAAGTACTCTCCCTCGTTGTCTGCAGCGATTCGCCCGTCCATCAACTGGACATCAAAAATGCATTCTTGCATGGCACACTCACTGAGACTGTGTATTGTCAGCAGCCGTCTGGCTTGTCGACTCCACGCGCCCGGATTATGTGTGCCGCGTCAACAAGTCGCTCTATGGACTCAAACAGGCGCCACACGCTTGGGACAGTCACTTCCAGGCCCTCATCCTCTCCATCGGCTTTCACAGCTCCAAGTGTGGCACGTCACTCTTCATCTACAACAACAGCTCCGAGGCCGCCTACCTCCTATTATATGTTGATGGCACCATCCTCACGGCCTCGACATCAGCTCTTCTTCACCGAGTCATTGCAGCTTTACTGCAAGAGTTCTCGATGTCTGGTTTGGGCGCCCTGCACTACTTCCTTAGCATCACCGCTTGCCGCTCACCTCGGGGCATCTTCCTCTCACAAGAGAAGTACGCCACAGAGATACTAGAACGTTCCAAGATGACACAGTGCAACCCCTGCGCCACACCTATCGAGGTCCGCTCCAAGTTATCATCCATAACTATCGATTTGGTAGCTGATCCAACACTTTATCAGAGCCTCAGTGGTGTGCTACAGTACCTCACCCTCACTCGCCTCGACATCACCCATGCAGTGCAGCAGGTGTGCTTGCATATGCATGATCCCCGAGAACATCATCTTTCCCTTGTCAAAAGGATTTTGAGGTACATGAAAGACACATTGGGACATGGTTTCTAGTTGTCCCATGGCTCTACCAGTGATCTCATTGTCTACTCCGACGCTGACTGGGTCGGCTGTCCTGTCACACGCCGCTCCACCTTCGGATTTTATGTCTTCCTCGGCAACAACCTCATCTCGTGGTCCTCTTAAAGGCAACACATGATACCTCGCTCCAGTGCTGAAGCTGAGTACCGCGGAGTGGCCAATGCTGTTGCAGAAGCATGTTGGCTCCATCAACTTCTCGCTTAACTCCGTAAAACTCTCAAGAAGGCTACAACTGTCTATTGTGACAAAATCAGCGTAGTCTACCTCTCCACTAATCCGGTGCAACACCAATGCACCAAACATGTGGAGATCGATCTACACTTCGTTCGTGAGTGCATGACACTTGGAGACATCCACGTCCTTCACATTCCAACCTCCCTTCGGTATGCGGATATCTTCACCAAGGGCCTGCCAATTGCCGTCTTCACTGATTTTCGGTCTAGTCTCACTGTCCGCTCCTCACCCAGTTGATACTATGGGGGGCTGTTGGAATATGATTCCGCTCTTTATGTGCAGATCGTATATATTTAGTATTTACAGCTAGCTGCCTTATTTGGCTCCTGGATTAGCTCCTAGTCAATCTCTGTAATTAGCTGCCTAATCTGTACACCTTGTACTCTATATATGCCTAGAGCATCAATGAGAATCGTATCGTGGAATTCTCCCAATCACTTCTCTTTTTCATGCTCCCCTTACTTTAATGAGATGGCACCGCCCCTGCCCTTTGCTAAAAAAATGCTATGTAACCATTTTCTCGACTTGACTATAATTTTATACCATTTCATTGTGTTTGCAGGTTGACTGGATGAACAAGTTTATTTTTCGTGTGTGGCCTTTCCTGGATAAGGTTCTTTTAATTTTCGTATGGCCTATTTGGTACTAGTTTTAGTGTGTTACTCATTGCTTGGTCATTAATGTTTTGTATCAAATTTAGTTATAAGTATGACTAGTATACACATATTTATTTTGCTTCATTGATCTTAGGCAATATGCAACACAATAAGACGTGTAACAAACCCAATATTTGATCAATATATTGGACAATATGGTATTGAATCAATTGAATTTGGACACTTAACACTCGGAGCTCTTCCACCTACATTCCCAGGTTTGTATTTTCTCTTAGAGCACTTATTTTCCTTGTGCAATTTATTGTGGCACAGCAACGTTGTTTCCTCAAAATGATAATTATCATCACTACATAAAAAGTGATTTTTTGCCATTCTCAGACAATTCAAGTTTCTGATATGAGTAGATTGAATTGGTGCATCAGTTAAAAATATGTTCTCTAAAACATTTCTCAAAAATACATAGTCTAAAATTGACCCCTTCAATCAACTCTCAGTTCCTTCAATCAACTCTCAGTTAAATGACAGGATTTACCTTGCTAACCTTCACATGGTCTTAGTATAAGATTCTTAAGAGTTTTTTTAGAGGAAATGCCTGGTTCAAAAATTAACGTGTCAAACCCAATTGGTCCATTTAACCTTTAAAGCTGGGGTGTTTGTTCCTTACTGACATTCAATGGTTTTGAATTACAGTGTAGAAGAATTGTTATTTTATTTGGGTTCAAAATATTCTTAATGGCTTATCACTTTTTTTTAGATACTCCACATGTTTCATCTTAAGATATTTCCCCTTATTTTACCTGTTTAAATAAACAGGAGTTAAAGTTTATGAAATGCAAGAAAAAGAATTGGTAATTGAGCCTGTGATTCGGTGGGCTAGCATAGCAAATGTAATTGTGAATGTGAAGGTGCACTCTTTGAATATGTCTGCTCAGGTTAGCTTTGTCCCTGACTGCATTGTACATATACAAGACCTACTAGCCCTCTGACGTGATGACATTGCTATTTTCAGATTTTAGATTTACATATAATGCTTAAGCCACGTGTGACTCTGAAGCCACTTGTGCCAAGCTTTCCCTGCTTTGCAAACTTGTGTGTTTCGCTAATGGAGAAGGTATATTTTTGGTCTTAGTGTGCACATCTTTAATAAATAATACTAACTCAAGCTTTGTAACGTAAAGCCACATGTCGACTTTGGATTTAAACTGCTCGGTGGAGATGTAATGGCAATTCCTGGCTTGAATCGATTTGTCCAGGTAATTGCTATTCTGAACTCTTACATAATCTTGCCATGTGTATACTGAATAAAAAAATCTTCCAAAATGAACCTCATGAACTTCCATATTTCCTGTCTATATCATTATTTTTTTGGAAAGTGTCTTGCCTCATTATATGTTCTCGATTCATAAAAAATATATATACATTGATCTTTGGACTTAGGCTAACTCTTTTGTCTGTCACACAGGAACAAATATCAAAGCAAATTTCAATTCTGTATCACTGGCCTAAGGTTTTACAGATTCCTATTTTAGATGGAGCAAGGTGAAATTCTTCACTAATGATAGCCAAATAAGTATACACTTGTAGCTTAACATTTTATTTTATTGGTCACAGTGGAAGTTGCTGCATGAGTTCTGTTCTGACTTCACGTATCAAATTGCATATGACTAAAATTGATATGAATTTAATCCCTCTTGATAATCTTCAGTTGCGTACATATTTCTGTTAGGCATTCACTCAGGAGGCGAGAAAGAAGTAAGCCTCAAACTTTTAAGAAATAGTAATCCTTGAGTCCTGCTTAAAGTTAAGGCGCTTCTATTTGATGAAGGAAACAATGTCCCTTAAAAAAAGGAATGAAATGGTGGGACAAAAGATATATTTCTGTTTTATTGAGTAAAAGAAAACTATATTCCTAGTTATAGAACCTCATACAGCTTAAACAACCCTTATTTTTGTTCTGTACTTTCTTCAATTTAATTTGATTTGGACCTCAACATTGATTATTGATATGGACCGCGTTGCAGTGGTGCTACAAACAAACCAGTTGGACTTTTGCACGTAAAGGTAATTCGAGCCATGAATCTTCTCAAGATGGATTTGCTTGGGAAATCTGATCCCTATGTGAAGCTCCGTCTGAGTGGTGAGAGACTGCCCTCAAGGAAAACCTCCGTTAAGATGAGCAACCTGAATCCTGAATGGAATGAACACTTCAGACTCATCGTCAAGGATCCTGCTACACAAGTCCTTGAGCTCCACCTATTTGACTGGGAAAAGGTTTTACTTTGCTGTATGCATCTTATCTTGTGTATGTTTTGATACTTCCTTAAACCCTCATAAGCTCGAGCAGAAGATTTGAATTGTCTTGTCATTTCGATGAATAGTCTTTATCTACGTTTTTCCTGCATTTTGCATTGGACGGAGATAAACAATCGTTTTTCCTGCATTTTGCATTGGACGGAAATAAACAATCTGCTGTTCTAACTGGGCAGGTTAAAATGCATGATAAATTGGGTATGCAAGTAATTCCACTCCGCTCGCTTACTCCTTGTGAGAGCAAGTTGTTCACACTCGACCTTCTTAGAAGCATGAATCCGAATGATCCACATAACAAGAAGAATAGAGGAAAGCTCGTTGTTGAGTTGACATTTGATCCATTCAGAGATGACAATAGCAGGACAGGTGCAATTTCAGATGATGAAGGCAATGTCAGCATACGAAGGGACATCCCATCCAGTGGTGGGCTGCTGTTGGTTTCACTAGAAAATGCAGAAGACGTTGAAGGGAGGCGTCACACTAACCCATATGCTGTGGTTCTTTTTAGGGGAGAAAGGAAGGAAACTAAGGTTTGTTTTAATTATATCCTTTCATGATTATTTCATTTTATTTTCAGAATTAGGGTTGTGAAACATAGCAATTTGCCTTCTTCATTTGAACCATATCTGACTTGTTTTGCAGTCGTGAAATTCTTTTTTCTCACAAGGTTAGGTTAGCCAAAATTAGTGTGTCATTATATACGAGTGGAAGGGAGATGGGTTATGATACTTGGGACTATCACTGCAGATTAGCTTGCACGAAACTGAACTGTCAAATTTATTCACCAAGTCTCAATTGAGGAATGGCAACGTTCAGAGTAGGTTGTAGAGCTAGTTCACTGTCATGAAAAAATGTCCAGGTTCTTACCCTGCTAGGCAGCTGAGTGCTGACAGTTAAGTGAAAAAAAGCACCAATAGTGACTTGTCTGTGCAATTTGTAGTAGAAAGCCGATTCAGAATCTCTGTCATGACAATACCTGCTCCTGTTTTCATACAAAGACGTGAACCATACAGTCCAATTCATACTAGGAATGGTGTGCCTTCTGAATAGAAACCTGAGCCATGACCCATTCAAAGGTGACAGAAGATCTGAAACAAGCATTTGTAGATGATTAAAGTGCAATCCACAAGATGTTTCATCGTATCGCTTCACGTCTTATAAAAACAAATTAATACTGATATTCTCTGAAGCTAAAATCTTGAGCTTCAGAAACCAAAATCACAGGTATGCAGTCTGGCTATCAAAATCCATACTTTATTCACCGTGGATTCATGGTTGTATGCACCTTGCAGGTAATCAGGAAAACAAGAGATCCAAGATGGAACGAAGAGTTTCAGTTCATGGTAGACGAGGCTCCGGTGGATGATAAGATCCACATCGAAGTCAGAAGCAAACGCCGCGGGCTTCCCTTCGGCAACAAGGTCAACCATGCTTGATATATACCTGCAGGTTGCATCTCCTCTTTTTCTTTCGATGATCACCAAGCCCTCTAAAACCAATCCCTGTCAATCTCCCAGGAATCACTGGGTCATGTGGACATAAACCTAGTGGATGTCGTGAACAATGGTCGGATCAACGAAGAATACCACCTCATCAACTCGAGGAACGGCAAGATACACGTCGAGATCAAATGGAGCACCGTGTGACAGTGTGAGTAGTGCGATCCTGTACATAGTCGCCATACTCCTCGTGGACCTGTAGTGTGTGGCATGTTTTTTTGCTCCTTTTTGGTGCCTTTTAGCGTGCTGTAACGTCAAGGAGCAGCGCTGGTAGTCGTGTGGCTTGTTTGTAACATAAAAGGTGCTGCCTTTATTTCACTGTGCTTGGGTCGCGTTTGTCAAGCGGCATCTTTTCGCTTTTGGTTGCATGCACAGCATGAGTGGCACACTGGCACGTACTATACTTCTTTACACAATTGCATGATATTACGGGCATTCATGCGTCATATTATTGTTGGTTCTTCGTGATTTAATCTCGTACTCTTTGTCTGTCGTCAGATAAGCTCTGGAGACTTGTTTGGTCCAGGTACGGCTCAACAGTTGAGAAGCTGGATTTCGGGAATTTCAAAAGGTCGAACCAGGTTCGAGTTGGATTTGAGAGTTGTAACTCCTAAGAAGGGCATGTTCGACTTGAATTTAAGAGTTATAACTTTTAAGATGGGGTTTCGAGAAGTTGGTATATTTGGCTTAGAGAAATGATAATAAGACATAAGTTGAAGAGTTGTGGACTGTGGTTGGATCGTCAGAGGTGTTCATAGTTTGATTACAACGGTTGAATTGAATGAACAGAAAGCTAGCGTACAGTTGCTTTAAAAAGTCGAAACGTTTGATTCGACTTTCCTTTGAGAGTTTTAAGAAACGACTTTCTAGCAACTAGTGTGTTCGTCTGGAAGAAACTGTCAGGCCACAAGCCGAAGAGACGTGGCTGGGTCAGAGGTGCTCGTAGTCGCGGTGGGCTCGGCAGGCTTCAACCGGGCCAAGCTGGAGGCATTCAAGCAACCAGCCACCCCAAAGAGGCCGAGACACCTCACACACACCTCCTGCACATCACAGGTGTTCCCAATCACACCACATGTCGGAGCTACCCGGAGCCTGTGGACGCGCAGGAACGGAACGTGCAACGATCTGGAAAGCAAAAAGGCAGAAGCGTCGAGACCGTCGATGCGTTCTGGCCATAGCTGGCCGCCTCGCGCCTCGCCTGGCAGCCACCACCACCACACCGGCGTAGCAGCCCGCTCCAGGCACGCGCGAATCCACCGCCGCGCCGCCGCGCTGGCGCTTGCGCGCCGGCGCTAGCTTTTTGCCGAGATTCCTGCGGGTTTCGGCGTGCGGCGTACTGGGGCGCATCGCATGCAGCTGCAGGCGCGTCGTGCTGGCGGCGGCATCAAAACGCGCGGTCGAGGCGGTTGCTTGTAGCATGTAGTAGGGCGTGAACTTGTTTTTTTTTTTGAACCTTTTAGCAGGAGCACTACTTATACATTAAGAGAGAGAGCCAAAAGTCAATAATTAGAAGCTAAAAAGTAAACAAAGAAAAATGATAAGAGAAAACAAGAAAAAGGAAGACCTAAAAACTGAGACCTAGTAGGGCGTGAACTTGTGAAGTGTGGGCTGCTTCTCGGATTCGCCATTCAGCTGCCGTGATGCGGTTTGTGTCGGGGATGGGTCGATTATCGGAAGAATTGTTAAAAAAAACATATTCGGTTAAAAAATTTACACAAACTGTACACCCTATTCAAAAAAAAAAAATACAGATTTTTTTTAGAAAAATAGATCTACTTAGATCCATTGTTTGCGTTTGGAAACATGCATGGAGGTGTTTTTTTTTTTTGTAATTGTTTAGAATGGCTACATATTTATTAATACAATTGCATTATTCTCCTAAAAATCAAATGATTGGCGCATTTGAGTGTGGTTTTTGCTCACTTTTCTATTCAGCTTAAAAAACATATTATAATTTACAACGTTATATTTGTTATTTGTTACAAGTCAAAAACTTTTGCGTTCTGTAGCTATATTTTGAAGATCTGTGTTTCTCCACAAAGCTCTTAAAATCAATTTTTAATAATTTTTTTGCTTCTTTAAACCCCCTATTAAAGACGTAATTTTTTAGATTATAATGGACCATAGCTTTTAAGCTGAATCAAATAACACAGATGTCAACGATTTAACTGAGAGGCGGGACCAAACCAAGAGGTTTCACAGGGTGGTGGGGCCATCTACCAGTGATCGTTGAAATACAAGAATTTTCGCGAGAGCATAAAAACCGTTTTCTTTCTATGCTCTTGTTTTCCTACTCTTGTAGTAGATTTTACTAGTCTTCGTATTAGCAAACTCCTACGTACTACTAGCTAGCTAGCTAGTGTCGATTTGAAGCCATAGACCTTGATTCCAGCTCACTCGAGTTGCCTAATATGCATGTGTGCTCATCGATCCCAAGATGAAAAAAAAAGCCACATGGAATCAACGACATAAAAGGGCGTGCCCGGATCCCCATGATCCCAAGCCAAAAGTACACGCAAAAATAAATGGAGAACACCACATGCAAGCGTGCATGGGATCACCAAATCTATTTCCAAAAGGGGTAATGTCCGTAAAAGGGCATCTAAGCCAAGGTCTACGGCTCTGTGAAATTGTTCGCACCAAAATTTGGAGAAGCCAGTCAATTTAAAACGTTTTAAAATTGATTAGAATTGGGCCAACTTGATATGGGCTGGATTGGACATAACAAGGGTCGGATTGGCTATAGTTTGTTTACCTCTTGTTCTACTATTTAGTTGATTTCATTGACTTTATAGGAGATTGGTTACCATTTAAATCTATTGGTTTAGATTTAACCAATAGATTTAGAGGATAACCAACCTACTATAAAGTCAATAAAATCAACTGAATAGTAAAGTGAGAGGTAAACAGACTATCAGCTAAACCAACGAGTTGATCTGGCCAACAGAAGGTAAACAAACTACCAACAAATAGTAAGCTATAAATCGATAAAACAAAGGTAAATAGACTATCGACTAGATTGCTGATGGGGATTAAGGGCATTCCCGTAATTACCCAAAATTAGCTTGACCTCCAATTATGTTAAATACCTCGAATGAGTTACTCAGGAAGGATAACCCGCATTCCCCGAAGTGTTGCTTGGGATGGACGGACTGCTGCTCGGGGATTCCGAGCAGCAGTGGCTGCACAGCGGCGTAATTCTCAAGCCTTCTCCTGCTCGGGCATTGTCAGGCGGACATGCGGCAGCTCCGGGTAGGCCTCGTTTTTCGTTCCGATGCGCCCGCCATGCTGACGTACCTCGCACCGCTACGTCTCATCGCAGGGACGGAAAAGTCAGCATTCACCTGCCCCTATCACGTTTTACTGTTACGCGCCACGCCTCTCCACGTCATTCCGAGGGATGGGCTCATGGACGCATGACGTTCCCCATACAACCTCAGTCAAGGGAGCAACGTTTGGACCGGAGAAGAACCGTGTGGACCGCTGGATTATAGACTGTATTTTCTCAAAAAGTTGGTAGCTCTTGTACATGTATAAATAGATGGCCTCATGCACGTGCACAAGAGACGACGACAAGGCAGAAGACACAAAACACACAAAAAAGAGAGGAAAACACGCCGTAACTCTCCCGGTCCTTGGCAAAGCCTGAGTGCTGACCACTCGAGCTTGCTCGGACACCCTTGTAACGTGTTCTTCACACACTCATATATCCAGATTGATGGACATAGGGCTGTTATCTCGCTTCGAGAGGCCCGAACCAGGGTAAAAACCTTTGTCTCTCCGGTTGCTTGACCAAATTTGCCTCTTGAACGTCCCTGTAGCTACGGAAAGGGGCCCGTTGATCCCCAGTTCAACACGTAAGCTTGGCACCTGGGAGCCCGTACTCCCAACCGCCGACAATTGTAAAGCCAAACTAGCCGATAAAACGAGGATAAACAGACCACCGCCAACAAATGTGTTGATCAGTAGAACGAGGGTGAAATCTAATCGTTAGTCGAAAAGGTGATGCGCAGCAATATCAACTAAGATAGTATTTTGATAAAACCAAAAACCGATGCAAGCCCATAAATTAAATTGAATTGAGACAGTACTTACCTACAAGTAACTCCTAGAGTGTATCCTGAAGCCGATTGAGAAGGCGATGCACAACAAGTTAATCGAAGGCATAACACGGCGAAACTATACTAAATTAAACTAAAGTCGACGAAAAGTAAAGGACATGTAAAGTAGATTTGATTGATTGGTGGTCATCCTCTTACACGCTCTAAAGGCTACATATTTATACATACTCCGATAGACATCGACTGGGACTTAACTTCGTACACAGTACGGTCTCGACTCCATTATTTCTATTTTATCTGTTATTATATCTAATACCCATACAATCCGATACAAAACTCTATTTACTATAGCTGATCCAACCCTTGCTATGTCTGATCCGACCCATATCAAGTCTGGCCCAATTCTAACCGATTTTAGAACTTTCTAGATTGATCGGCTTCTCCAAATTTTGGTATCAACAGAAATGAAATATGGACGCTCATCTTTTATCGAATAATACTCTAATTAATAATTCTATGCATGCACCCTGAGAGCGTTCACAATGCACTGTTACTATAAATCGTTGCAACATGTACCATGTCATCTAAGTAACAGTATAAGAAACAGTAGACACAGTGCATAGCTACTTGAGATAGTTTCTTACATTTATTAGTACCGCTTCTTGATTGGTTGAAAAGTTGTGGGAAGAAACAGTGAGAACCACAGTGGGTTGCTAAGTCGTTACTAGTGTCTCGATTGATGTGAAGTAACGATCGCTTATTGTTACTTAAACAAGCAACGATAGGCTTCTCTCTCCTTATTAAATACTTGCCATGTCACTCTTTTTTCCTAGGTGGCAAACTAAGCAACGATCATAGTAACAGCACTGTGAACGCTCTGAGGGTCCCTTCACCATAGATCTTTATCTCCCTAAGTAAGATGAAAAAATGAGCGCCTTCTCATGGGCAATACGCTTTAAAATCTGTGTTTTCCGCAGTTCAGAGAGTATTGAAGCACCCCCGAATAAAAATAATTTCATGGATCTTTTTTTTTTAAAAAAAAATGATAATGGTCGATATGTTCATTCATTCATTAGTGATGCATACTTCCCAACAAAAAGAAGTGTTTTTTAGAGGAAAAAAAATGTTTTTTACAGAAAACAAGATGGTTAATCTCACCTAGTCCACTTGCTTCGCTTGTATAATTTGGTCAAACCCAGAGAGTAATCCCAAAGACACAAGTATTTATGCCTCGTTTTAGTTCGGGATCCCATATGTTCCCTGCTGCTGGAGCCGTAAACATGACGACTAATCAATGGGGTCTAAGCTAGTTTAGCGCCACAAATTAATGTAGGCCAGGTTCCACCCGGGGAGGCGGGAACTTCACCATCACCGACTAATTAATTCGTCTAGTTTTGTTTAAGATTTACTACTGTACTAGCATTGAGAGGCAGCCTCCGGGTTACGCAAAATTTATATTCTTCTTTCTGATCCCGAGGCGATCGAGCTGGCCCCTCCATGCATGCAGCGCAGCAGCAGGGCTAGCTGGTCGCCGCTGGGAGGCGGTGGTCGGCGTTGCCGCAGGTGGCCGGCCGGGGCAGCGAGCGGCGGCGGCGGCGACGCGCGTGGTCTTCACGTCACGCCTCACGTGCAAACGCATATACTAATACACAGATGTGCAAGTGCCCTGGCCCGGTGGTATCTTTGTTCTTTGGACGACAGCCATGCAATATGGGTTTGATTTCTCATCGACTAGTCAAAAACCGCTACCCAGCGTCTAGCGGTACACGGTTTTTCGTGGTTTTCTTCAAAAATAGTTCGAACTGTTAGGTATTTTTTACGGCCGCGGTTTCTTGTGCGATTTCGTGGACCATGCATGCATGCGTGCTACACGTTTACGCCATTGTTCACGGATCCGAACTACTTTTCTTTTCTTTTTTTGTCATTTTAGTTCTGATTAGCTTATAGCTTTATACCTTATTATCATTTCCAAAAGACAGATTATACTACCCCTTAGCGAACCCATATTTAGGATAGACTCAAAAACCGTTTCTCAAATACCTCAAAAACAAATCGAACAAAGTGGATGGTTTCTTTAACCTCTCAATGTTTAACTTTTTAATGTCAACTAATGATATCACTTAGGTTGAAAATGTGCGGGTAATATGCTCGATGACACTACAAAATTGACGCACGAATGCGCGCATGGCATGGACCATTCATTATTCTTGCACGAATTAGCGGTACGGTGCACGAGCGTAGCTCGAGACCTAGCCAGCTAGTAGCTAGCCTCGATTTTGGGGGATATATAGAGTTATTGCTCATGTACAGCACCTAATAAGATTTCGTACCCTCTACTTTTGAAACAATAAGTTCGTATATACGTAGCATGTACCTTCTGGGTGCGAATATTTTGCAGATATATATACATACGTGTACGTGCTTGAGAGCACGCATTTGTCTCTGGATCTCCGTGTACGTGCTCGGTTGCTTCACTGGAAGAAGCCTCTGCCCACTTGCATTTCCAGGCCAGGTCAAGACGCACAAGCTACGTACGTCCGTGCGTACGTACGCGCGCATGCATGCACGTAGTACGTGTACGTATCCATCGCTCCAGCTCAGTGCCATCGATCGAGCTGTATGTGCCTAGATGAACCGCCCGGATTAGTACGTGAGAGTGTGCATGCATGCATGTCCCGGTTGATTCCCAGTGGTTAATTATGGAATTGCTGCCACTACATGAATCGCGCAAAAAACCGACCACGACAATCTCTCTCGACGGTCAAGAAATAACCATCGAGTACATACTTCACTCTCGATGGCCCGGTAAAACCTGTCGAGTATATATGAATCTCTCTCCATAGCTGCCACTCAAGCCGTCTAGACAGGTTCAGTGACCGCTCACGGATGCCAGCCCATGGAGATGTCATTAACCTCTCTCGACGGTTTACCGTTAGCCGTCGAGAACATTTGAGCGCGAAAACGAAATTTGGACGAACGGGTGGCGTGCTAGCGATCTCTCTCGACGGCCATACACAAGCCGTCAAGTACATATGTTTCTCTCGACGGCTGTGCACAAACCATCAAGTACCTCCAGTTTTTTCTTTTTTGTAAATTTGGCCAAATGCATACATATGGTAATATGAATTACAATCATGAAATTTGGCATTGCAGGGTTTATGAAATTAGTTCTTATAGGTTGCAACCAATTTCTAAATTTTCGAGTCGTGAGTACGAAAAACTAATTAAATGTATTATATAATGATGGAAATGGTTTTACATTAACAATAAATGTTTGGATCGTGGAAAATTTAAATAAAAATAAAAGTATCCAACACGTCACCGTGTAGATTTTGATTCGATGTATAGTGCAGAGATGGGATAGAACCGGCAAAGCTACCGATGATTATCTCCAAACATCTCTATACACTAAAGCGTATCAGTAACTCGATTAGGGCTATTACATGGAAACCCATAGTTCGGAATGTCAAAATTTTTTAAAACATTTGTTGAGCATGCTAAGTCACATATAGAGCAATATAATCAAATGTTACGGTCAATACCATCAGTACAATTTTTTTATAAAAAATTAAAAGATCCGGGGTTGACAACCGTTTACCTAAGAAATGGGGGCCGTCGAGTCAGAGATCTATATCGATGGCTTCCTCCGGAACTATCGAGACCGATAGTCCTGTCTCGATGGTTGTCAACGTAAGCCGTCAAGACGGATGTGCCTTGATGGCCAGGGCAAAAAAGGCCCTCAGGAGAACAAAGGGGCCTCTCTCAACGGTTTCTCGACGGCATGCGGCCGTCGAGAGAGGTGGGTGGTTTTAAACCCGCAGGGGCTCAGGACTTGGGCATTTCCCAAGTCCCGAGCCCCGAGCCCTATCGTCGTCCGCCCGCCGCCCACGGCCCGTCCCGCCGCCGCCTGCCTCCGGTGCCACCCCATCTCGTCCGGCGTCGCTGCCTGGTCTTGCCCGCCGCCGCCCGATCTCGCCCGGCGCTGTCCGAGTCTCGCCACGCCGCCGCCTTCCCGATCTCGCCCGCGCCTCCCTCCTCTGCGCCACCATCTCACCAGCGCCACCCGGCCTACTCAGCGCCTCCCGGCGCTATGCCTCGCCCCGCCCGCTCTCCCGACTGCCCACCCCGGACGCCCATTCCCCCCCAAGCGGCGCCAACCCGCCAGGCCACCCGCTTCAAGAAGGTAATTTGTCAATTTTTTTCTAAAATTTACGTGTTAGTCTCGACGACCAGCACACCGTCGAGACTTAGGATTAGGATTGCAATTAGTATTAGTATTTGGATTAGTCGGTAGAAATTAGTACAAATTAGCAGAAAATATTTAAAATTGCTAAAAATTTTTAGAAATTAGCAGAATATATTAAAAAATTTTAGAAATTAGTATAGATTAGTAATAATTTGAAATTAGTACAAATTTGTTGGGGTTTCAGATTATGCCCCTAGTATTAAACACCCCTGAGCAACCCTAAGCATGCGCTTAGCAGGGGCTGACCACCCGCGATTGCTCGGCCACGAGTAAGAGCCATGCCCTAGGCTCAGCGGCCCTACCCCGAGCAACCTCGTTGCTTGGGCGCCTTCCCAAGCAGCCTCACTGCTCGGACGCCTCCTCGAGCATTCCTCTGCTCGGACGACCACGTGGCGGGAGGTCACGTGTACCCATCTGCCTGCGTAACGGACTAGTCCCAAGGCACAGAAGTCAAAAGCGACTATCGCATCTGTCCCATCTGTACTGTTCCGGCATCACGGCGTGGAGGCAACATGATCTACCGTCAGCCCCGACGCGCTACAGGGGCGCTACGTCCCGCGGTCCGTCGCATACGCCCAGCGTGTAATTGGGAGCAGCCGCCTCCCAGCGCGGGTATAAATAATGGCTCGCAACCACCATTCACGAGAAAACATTGGCAACCACCATTCACAGATGATCGGTAGACATTCGGAGGCTTCCGTATACACAACTTGTACTCAATTCAGGAGCGCACGATCCGCCTGTGGTTCGGTCGCTTATCCCTTGTATACACTCTCTTTTACTATTAAGTAAGGCTGGACGTAGGGCTATTATCCCGGCAGTGGGAGGCCCGAACTAGGGTAAAAAAACCACCGCGTCACCACCCTCTCTCTTGCTCGGCCAGCCCAAAGTCTTGCTCGGGTGGACTCCACCTCTCCCGAAGCCGTATCCTGAAAAGCCTAACGTATCCCCCAAAGTCCTGCCCTAGCGCGGAAAGGGGCCCGTTGATCCCCAGTTCAACAAATAAGCTCGTCACCTGGGAGCCCCGAACTCCCAACCACGGACAAAATTATTAAAATTGCTAAAAATTAATGTTAATTGGTAATATTATAAATTAGTATAAATAATTACAAATTGTGAAAAATTGATAGAAAATATCACCTAGTCGTACGTCACCCGTTCGGGAACATCACAGCCCGTAAGGATCTAGGACGGTAATTCATCCGGTTCCATTATGAAAAGTGGAAGAGTTCCCGAATTATCCAGTGGATTGCTTCAATTGGCGTCCCAGTAGACAGACTGTGAATGTTGGTTTGGGTACAATAGGTTGTGGTGCATGTGGTTTCTGTGGCGAAATTTCGACGGCATGACCCTATATGGTTCTCCAGTGCATAACATAAGTGTTGGGGCATCGGGAACGGCACCCTGACCATCGTTGCACCAAGAGAACCTTAGTATTATTGTGTCAAAATTTTGCCACGGATCCATGGGTGCCACAACGGTCGTAACTAATCTGGCATTCGTGGGTGGGTTTAGAAGCCTCCCCAAGCCTTGTGTACAACACCTTACCTCTGACAACATGTACTGTATGGAGGCCACGAACCACCCGGAGGCATGGAGGGCTCTTGGCCAGAAGTGGGCCAGCCAGGAGTTTCGGGACAAGTCCGTGAAGGCCAAGCCTAAACCGGGCCTCCAAGGACTACAAGAAAAGCATGGAGAAGTGGTCCATTCCTCAGCTAGCCAAGAAGCTGGTAAGCTATGATTTTTTTATTTACTTTTTATTTTTTCCCTATCTTGTCTTTCTCTTCTTGTAGACCCTAAAGACAGATCCCATCTCGGCGTGTTTGAGCTATGGAAGCGGGCCCACACACCGAAGGCCAGACCTGGCACCCAGTCCATGATGGACCCCATCGTGCAAGAGAAGATGGTAAGTACTAACCAAAACTTTTACCCTTCACATATTTGTAGTTTTGCTTAGTCTAACTCGAAAAAACGCAGGACCGCTACCGGGAGGCCTACACTCAGGTGCATGGCCCGGACAACTTCCAGGAAGACGGCCCCCTCGACCTAGTAGTGATCCACCAGCATATGGGGGGCAAGGCGCATGGGAGGCTGGCGATCGGAGGGGATCACCTCAGGTGAGCTAATTACTATGTACCATGTCATTTATTTGAAAATATTGATTTTGCGAACTAACCATGGTCCTTAATTGTAGGTCAGAGCCTTACATGCCCGAGGTCCAGGCCTCTCAGAGCGTCACTGAGAGTCGGCGTGATTTCGAGGCCCGCATCCTCAAGGAGAGGGAGCAGGAGAGGAAGCAGAGGGAGCTGGAGAGGAGGAAACGCCAGCAGATGATGGAAGCGTTCCAGGCGAGCCTCAGGTTTGCGGAGGAGGACCGGCGGCTGGAACGCGAGGAGTTCAACGCTAGGCTCCTAGCGTTGGAGGCAACAGTGAGACTTGGCGGGGTAAGACACTACCACCACCTTATTTCCTTATTTCAAATCTAGAAGCCTTTAACTAATGCGTCGCGAATGTGTATGCCTTGTCGAGCGGTTATGGGGGTTGTCCCCCTCTCCTCCACCTGCTGGTTCAGGATCAGCGACTCCAGCTCCGGCTCGGCGCGACAATGCCTAGGATGAAGACGACAGGTCTGGGAGCCAGCCGGTGGATCTGGTGTCGTGTTTGTTTCACTACGACTCGCCGCCCTTCCCTTAATTAGAGTGAACTTGTGTTTTGGTTGAACTTGTGCTATATTACATACTTTTGATTGAACTTGTGTTTGTGATTTTAAATTGTGAATGTAATATATTATATATTTCTGATTTGGAATTGTGTGTGTGCATGCATATTTGTGTGAAATGTGAGGATGATTATACATATGCGGGGTGTTTTGGGTATGCAGGTGCAGCAGCTGCTGCTGGGTAGTAGCAGTTGCTAAATTGGATTTTTTTAAAGCCATTTACCTAGCTCTTTTTTTGCTGGAAATCCAGTACCCTCGACGGCCGGGTTTAAGCCATTGAGGAAGGGTGGTTCCAGGGAACCCCCCTGGATGCAAGCACCCTCGACGGCTTACACCTGGCAGTTGAGAGAGGCTAAGACGGCTACATGGCCCAGAGATGTCCTCTTGACAGACTGTTGGCCATTGAGAGAAGGTAAGACGGCCATGTGTCCCAACTCGCTAGATGTTACCTCTCTCGATGGCCATCCGCCAAATTCTCTCGACGGTACTTTCTCAAGCCGTCGAGAGTGGTTTTCTCGAGATGTGACTCTCGACAGTTTGTGGGCCTTTCTAGACGGTTACAGCCGTTGAGAAATAGCTCTTTTCCTATAGTGTGCGCTTCGATCTTGTCCCATTTAAGATCAGCACACTCAAGATCTTGATGTCCTAGTGGTATGTTGGCATGCAAGTCGCATAGATCGATCGAACTTCAGTCACCGTTATAATAGAGCAATACGTTAGCGAGCTCTTATACGATACACAACACAACATGCATGTCGACATAATATAGCAATATATATATTAGTACATTTTAGATCTAAGTCACTGCTCATTTAGATGGTGATCACTCACAATCCTTGTAATATAAATACTACCTTGTATTTAAGAAAATAAAAGCAATCCAACTCGCTAGTTCGAAAAAAATGTACTACTTGTATTCATTGTAACGTACCGTTAAATTCCTCAAATATTTTAGTCCGTATGCATGTATGCAGCGAGATCTGAAGCGCCGAATGGTAGATTATTCCCTTTGCATGCACTGCAAGCAGCAGCAGGATCTTTTTGGGGATTCGACCTCAGAGCCGAGCATGTACATGACCTAGCAGCAAAATATCACTATTGGAGTTAATTAGTACGTAGTACTTCTTTTTTAGAAAAAAAAAAAAGAAGAGTTCATCAGTAGTGCTGGATGTACTAATATTAAACACTCCGAGGGCATGTCTACAGTCACATCACTATTGGAGTTAATTCCTAAGAAATTTTACATGAATCTCTATAGGAATTTCATTGGAATATCGTACGTAGCTCAGTTCATTTCTCGTAGGTTAACAGAACCAAAAAAAAAAAAACTGTCCCAAATAGGCCCTATTTTGTACCAAATCTTGAGGTAATGTTTTTTCAGCAGCAGAACATGCGTGTACACCGTACGTACGTATGCTTGCTAGCTCCTATATATATGTATCTACGCGCGTGTACTGCGCATGTACGTACGTACAACGCAGCGCATGGACATGCATGTGTAAGCTGTTGCAATACTGAACACTAGCTAGTTAGCAGCAGTATCCAGCAGTGATACTACCACTACTACACTAGCTAGCTAGGTATTGTACACTGTACAGTACTACTCCATGTGAATGAATCCCAAGGATGGAAATGGAAATTAAATCATGCAGAGTTAGATGAACTTGCATTCACAAATGGAATGTCTGCGCCTCTCTCTCTCTCTAAAATGTCTCCTAGGCTGCTGACCTATGAGGAACTCACCCAGGAATAATCATAAGCGCATATACTTGGCAACTGTTCTGGTGTCTTGGGAGCATCATCATCGACGTCGATCGATCGCTTGTGCGCGCGCACATGTAACTCTGGGAAGCCGTGTTAGGTGAGTGCAGCTATCTCTTGCAGCGATTCCGGAGATGAGAGAGAGATAATGGAGGTTGTTGGCACATTCATTCCGACACCAGGGACCCCTCAAAGGCTTGCGCTGTAAGGCATTGGCGCCATTGTTGGCTTGCTATTCATGGCTCGCAGCATAGTGTTGTCTTGTGTCAAGGTCACATGCACTGTTAGTTAGCTCATGCATCCATCATGCAAGATTGCAAGGGATATATATTTGAGAGAGGAGACAAAGAAAGGGAAAAGATGGGTGTTTTGGTGTAACCACGGCTATATATGACATTACTCCGGCACACTGTTCATAAACAACTGGTGTTTTGAACGGTCACAAAATAAAACTTTAATCACTAATTACTATTCTAATTTATTTATAAAAACAAAAAAAATTATAGAATTATAGAAGTCTTCTTTGAAACAAATATATATATTCATGTTTTTTACGTACCAAACCAACCTGACTCGCACGCACGAATGTATGTTAGATGACGTACAAATATTTATGAAACAAAAAAAATTATAGAACTATTCTAATTTATTTATAAAACAAAAATTATAGAATTATAGAAGTCTTTTTTGAAACAAATAAATATATTCATGTTTTTTTACGTACCAAACCAACCTGACTCGCACGCACGAATGTATGTTAGATGACGTACAGATATTTATGACGGGAGAGCGAAATTTGAAATACACTACATGTATTTATACATATTGTTGCCATTACTATTTTGCCTATATATGTATGCGCGCAGTTTCTAGTAAGGGAAACCGACGCATGCAGCGCATCATTGCAGGCAGTAACCTAATGATACGTACGCAAACATGTGTGCATGCAGTTGCTTGTGAAGGCGTACTTGCAGTGTTCCCAGCATACATATCGATCGCCGCAGTACACCGCAGCGCGCGCGTGGACCACAGGATGGACGGACGGATGAAAGCTGCATGTACGTACAGTCGTACAGGCATGGACCTAGCTGTTCCATTCAGCCGGAGGCGGACGTCCCCGATCGATGGAGCCAAACCGCCGCGGGCCCACATGTCCGTCACCCGCTGCGAAGACGCCAAAACGCACGCAGGGATGACAAGCTTCCGATTCAGAATTTTTTTTTTTTAATCTGATCGACCGCGACGTAAAACGAAGCCACACGGTACAGTACCCCCCACAGCCGCGGCTACCGCTGAAATGCTGGACTACCGGAAACGGTCTTTAGTCAGGAAGAAGCCGTCTTAAGAAGTCGCAAAGTTTGACTTGATCAGGCTTCAAGAAACGCAACGGTTTCAAAAAAAGAAAAAAAAAAAAAGCATGTTTGACAACAAAGTATTTTCATAGTTTCGAGACAAAACCATGGTTTCTAAAAATACTGTGGTTTTCAAAACTATGAGGTGTTTGGATAACCAAAAAATACTCTATTCCAAAATCATGGTTTAGTAGAAACCATGGTATTTTTGGAGTATTTGAAACTCCACTTCAAACTAAAATTTTTACAGTTTGGCTCTCACTAGCTCTTATGTTTGATCAATTTTACCATTCTAAAAACCATGTATCCAAATAGGTGATTGTTCTAATGAATACCAGAGTTTAGTAGAGTTTGGTGAAACTATGTTTTTCATATATACACAATAGCAAACTCTAGTATTATAAAACCATGGTTTCTCAAAACCATGTATCCAAACAGGGCTGTAGTGTTTTGTTCTGCTCAAGGAGAGGATGAATTTTTTAATATATAAAAATTGAAAGTGACCGAAAAATACTCCTTCCGGTAAAAAAAAATTGACGTTTTTGATTTTACACAATCTTAAAGATATAACTTTAACCACTAATTATTATTGTAATTTATTTTAAAAACCCACAAGAATTATAATATTATTGAAGTGCTTTTTGAGACGAATCTACATATATAATTTTTATGCACACAATCTAATTATTTAAAAAGATATTTGTGACTCAATTTTTAAAATTTTGATTGGCACGTATATCAAATGTTAATTATTTGTGACCGGAGAGAGTACTGTAGCAAAGCAATTTCATGATCCTTTGTATCCCATGTACCTCAAGCTATGTATCTTTTTCTAGCAGAAAACTAGATGCCTTGCATCTGAGCCATTCGTCATGCTAGATCTAATAGCTCTCAGGATGTAGCACAGAGATGTATCACTCCTCCATCGCTAGGGGGTACCAATGCATGAAGAGTAGTGCAGCATTTTCTCTCATTAGCTTGTTTCTCTCACCGCCTTGGGACTTTGGCTGATGCCGCCGCTAGCCCATGCACGCCACTCAACCAACCACACATTGCCTTTCTACACCCTCCGTGGCACGCCACCTTGCTCCAACACCGCTGCCAGTGGGCCTACCGACCACACACTACCATCTCTCTTCGTTGCTGCCACCTTGCTCCAGCACCGATGCTCACCGCCACATCCTGTTTGAGGTAGTATAAATATGTACCGCTCCTTCATCCATAGAGGTGCCAATGCATGAAAAGTATCACCAAGGACAGTGTGCCTTCGAGTCCAGACTTTGGCCGCCACAATCACGCGCGTCACTCGACCACCCCTGCGTTGCCCTTGCACCGCCCATGCATGCCACCTTGGATCCACTGCCGTCACTCACCGCCGCTACACTTGCCGACCATGCACCGCCGTTCCTCTTCGCCGCCACCACCGCAGCGGCAGCTACGATTTCATCTTTTTTTGAGAAAGGGGTGCCAACCCCTAATTCCATTTCCACCTTTTCAGGTAACAAACAGAATTACAGAGTTTTCAGTCAAAAGAACAACCACTGACGGAACATCATTCCACAAAAGAAAAGCAACAACACTTCCAGATTAATTTTCAACATCTAAAACCACCAAAGGACAGCGAAAACAAAAATACATCTCAGATCTGCCGTCTTAATTTTCAACCCATCAGCGAAGAGTACACAACAAAATCCTTTCTTCAGCATCGTCAGCACTCAGCAGAAGCCACCAAGCGAACCCCATTTTTTCAGCAGAAGCTACCTATAGGTATTAGGTATTGCTACCTCTTTTAAGAAAGGTAAACTTACTCCCGTGCATACGTCCAAATCTCAAGAATGTAAGCGTACATACGCGCACAAAGCAAATAATTGCGGGAGTAAACACTCGCGTACGCACGCACGGGATGGATGGATCGATGGAGGTGACCACACGGGCTAATCCTTTCCCCGTGTCGCGGCAGTGCCCGGCCGATCGATCCATCCATCGCTCGCGTCGGCTTTGCTTTCGCGCGGTCAAAAGCGGCCAAGAGTGGGGGAGGCTCGACGGCGTCCGCATGCGCGCGCGGGGGCGCGAACGTGACATCGCACTGGGTGGGATGGGGGCACGAGACGACAGCTCGGCCGTGGCCATCTGATCCCCATTGGAGCTAGGCAGGCAGGCGGGCACATGGCCAATTGCCCCCTCACTTGGCCTCTTGCTGTCCATTGGTTGTGCCATCCGTCCATCCATGTGTGCAGCTCACGAATCCTGGGATGGAGGGGTCTCTTCCCCCAAGCTCCGCTCCGCTTCGTTTCTAGGAGTATAAAAAAGCAGCTTTCCCTACACTCATGTGTTCTTTCATGCCCTATTATTTGCGGCTTAAGATCTATGGCTTAGCTAAAACACTTTGGATTCTCGAAAGATCGTCTCTTCAAGCTCGTAAAGCCAAGTTGGATCAAGTGTTTTTCTTTTTGAAGCCATTTTAGCTCTCTAAGAGCATCTCCAGCGGATACTCTAAAACCAAGTTTCTATACACTCCCTCTAAATCACTATTCACTCTCTATATTTCCATCCTCTCCAGCAGAACCTCTTTCCAGAGAAACTATAGAAATTAATATAGAGAGACTCCAAATTTAGATCCTGAGAGAGAGAAATTTTAAATTTAGAGACTAAGACAGAGACTCTGCTGAAAGACGAGAGACTCTAAATATAGAGAAAATTCTGTTTTAGAGGCTTTGCTAGAAATGCTCTAAGTCCAACATTTTATATGGTTGTGCACGCCGCTTTGAATTCTGCAGGGCTCCGGATCGGAAGCTGATATATTTAGTGTATGATCTCCATCTACTCCTCTTGTCGAGAATCTTGAGGCTGGAGTCATAGGGTATTAATCTTGAGTTTATGGTTATTGGAGAATCTTGTTGATCCTTGCTTAATCCGACCATGCGTCCATCGATCGCTCTGATGTACCACATGAGCCACCAGATGAATAAGTTGTACTACACCCTTCAAGTATATATTGAAAAATTCTATTTTACACCCTCATATCACAGAGCTGGTTATTTAACACACATCATCTATCAATACTAGGTTATTTAACACCCTAAGTGGTCTAGGACGATGGTTTTGGCACGTGGCATCTAAGTTTTGTCCATGTTGCATGTTGTTTTGGCACATGACATCTAGTTTTGTCCATGTTGCATGCACACGCGCGTAACATATTTAGTATTTTTCAGACTTCAAATCTCAAAAATACTTTACTGTGTGAGGATTGTGGGAACAATATTTTTAAGTTTATTTCCCAAAGTATATAAAAAACTAAGTTTGTAAAATATTGGTTGAATTAACTAAAGAAATTTGGTTTCAAATATTTAAACTTAATTCTCGTGATTTTTTTGTGCCAAAGTAAGTATTGTCTATTTTTTTATATAATTTTTGGAGTCGTAAAATCACTATGCCACATGTGAAGGCGTAAACCACCAAGGATGCAAAATTATCGTGATTTTTATGTGCCAAAGTAAGTATTGTCTAGATTTTTTTATATAATTTTGAAGTCTTAAAATCACTATGCCACATGTGCAGACGTAAACCACCGAGGGTGCAAAATGATTTATTATTGATAAATAGGATGGCAAATAACTAGCTTTATAGTTTAAGACTTAGAATATGTATTTTTCAATAGTCAAGAGGTGTAATATAGATTTATTCCGCTAGGAGAATACGAGGGGTAGGCATAAAGTGCCCATCTGTCAGCTAGTACTGCTGCTGTGGTGCTCAATGGAAGAGAAGAATTTTCCATGACATCCAGTGGATGGATGGACGAATGATTCTGATCTTGACATCACCCTTGCTTTCTGCCTTCTCCCTATAGCTGAGCATATTCAATTCTTGATGTGCCTTCCAAGACTTCTCCTATTTGTGTCAAGGACTCAAGGCATGGCCTTGTCTACTAGCTATAGACTAAATAACACTAAGCATGCCTTTCGTGGTTTGGTTTAGGACTCCTTGAGGCTGCTTGTATGGTGGTGATTAAGCTTAATTTGGCTCGATTGGTTGTGTTATTGACAAAGTGCAGAGGGGCACGGTTGGTGTACCAAAAGCCAGCAAGTTCTCGATCCGTAGTTCAGACAGCAAGATTCTAGTTCCACAAGAGAGCAATTGCAAGCAGCAGGATCTTGCTTTATAATCTTGTAACAATGATGCCAGCTTAATACTAATCTAGTGATAGTGATCCCTCTTAAGCTCCAACCGTGGTAGCTGTTTCCTTTAGGACGAAGAGGAACCTTCTTGTTAATGTATGATTCTGTCTTTATTTGTGTCGGTCATTTTGCATGTCGTTGACATGGCCTCTCTAGCACTTTTTTGACATCTAAGTTTTCTTGCAAAACCACAAAAAACATTATAAAATATATTACATGGTGAAATAGCAAAATCAAAATCATGTGTAACAATCTAAAGTTTTTTAATATTGATTGCTAAAACTAACAATATAACGGCATGTCAGATTAGAGAATCCACGATGCAACTTTTAAGATAGCCTACAAGGAGAAGAGAGCACTCAGAGCTCCAATCATAAAGTGGTTGAATGTAAGCGAAAATTGATAATAATTAATTTCTATTTTTCAATTTCAATCGTAGGGTCCATCTTAGAGTGGGAGGCACTGTGAAAAGTGCTTCTAAGCTTAATTAGGCCGGGGTGGGTGATGTAAACACTGTGTGGATGCTCTTAACGGATCGTACGTGAGGGTTTGATCAATTCGGTTCCCACCTTGATTAATCAAGAAAACACCAACTAATTAAGAATTCGTAATCTGTCCCACAACTAAACTAAGCAAACAATTAACAACTAAGCAATGCTAATCACGAAAGCAAGCAAAAGTCCAACCATCATGATGACTTGGCTCTACAGTAGTCATTCCTATGCGACCAATCAGAGGAGACAAGCGTATTAATATTGTCGACAGCGAATGATCTGACCATATCTTTACACGTTTGTCGGTCCAAATCATTCAACGACGCTTGAACTAATCAAAACTGTTGATTTCTCCATCTCTAGCGCCATTTTTAGTGCTCTATGATGAGTGCTTGAATTGTTTTTGTTTTTTCTGGAGGTTTTACCTCTTGATAACTGAGATGTTATCCTTCCCCTTTTGCGACACCGTCAAGGAAAGATCCAATCCAAGCCCGACAAAAAACCTTCACACTTTGACAATTAAAGAGGACAGTGATCAGCTGATTGGGCCATGCTCAACTACAAGAAACGCCTTTAATCTCTTCCTTGTTTCTTCAAGGAAGAACCTGACTTTCGCTGATATATCACTTGTGCTTCAAACAAAATGAACAGGAGACCGTATCTAATGGGCATGCACCGTGTATTTGGTGGTTGAACAAGATTTTGACGGTGTAAGGCACGGCAAAAAATTAAGGACGGATCACGTACACCGGCGACTTGATCCAGGTCCATGTAGATTGAAATATGGACGATGTACTATTAAAACATGGACAATGTATTGATAAAATATGGTTGAAGCACTGATAAAACATAGTCAAAGCACTGACGAAAAATTATAGAGCATGAATGAAGCACTGATAAAACATGGTAAAAATGCTAATTAAACATGACAAAAGACCTGATGAAACATCATTGAAACAGTGTTTCGCACTTATTCAAAGATGTTTCACCCCATACGAAAAAAATGTTTCGTAAAATCAAATACCATATTTCGCAAGAACAAAAACAATGTTTCACAAGGCAAAACCAAATGTTTCACAAGAATAAAAACATGGTAATATTTTATAAGAGCAAATTAAATGTTTCATATATTTCCTAGCGATGTTTCATACGTACATGTATGATATTTCATGGTAAAACGAGGATGCAT
Source organism: Olyra latifolia (assembly GCA_036346145.1). Lineage (NCBI taxonomy): Eukaryota > Viridiplantae > Streptophyta > Magnoliopsida > Poales > Poaceae > Olyra > Olyra latifolia. The sequence continues at coordinate 3,826,460 of CM070528.1, read as the reverse complement.
ATTCTCTTCGCCGTCTTCTTCTCTAAATCCGGTGAGCCCCCACATGCTCGCTGGATCCGGCCGCCAAGCTCGCCAAACTCGCTCACCTTCCGTCAAACTTGACCACATCACCGACGGACTGTTGCGCCTTGTGCTACCTAGCCTCCAGCGACAAGGTGTATCACCAGAGCTTTCCGGAGAGCTTCAAAGCTCTTCCCACCAACCGACGAGCTCGACCCATGGCCATCGCAGAAGGATTGACGCTCCTTCTCTATAGAGAGAGAAGAGGGACGATAAGAGATCTCATCCTCCTGTTGAAAGAGAGGAGAGAAGAGGGATGAGGAGAGCGGCGCTCGCCGATGATGAGCGGTGGCGGCCTAGGATGGGCGTCTCTTCTCCTTTGATTTGTGTGTGCGTACTTCAAAAAGAAAGCAGTTTGAGGGGAGAGAGAGTGTGTGTGTCCGAGAGAGAACAATAGAGGAGCAAGACGGCGAGGTTACTGCCATTTCACATGGGCTGTATAGGGAGGACGTCCGATGGAATCAGATGTCCGTCCCAAGCATTCTCTTTTTATATATATACATGTAAAAAAAATAGATGTCTTGCGTGCCCAAGTACTCATGCTACCGAAAATAAGCGTGGAAACAATTGTTAACTCGAACTATTATATAGTTCAGCGTCGTATGTAAGACACAAAATTAAATTGTAATATAACAAAGCTAAAAGACGCATGTGCCACGGCCATAGATAGAGCGTAGAACCACCTATTGCCACCGCCTGGATAAAAGGGCAGAGGAGAAGCCAGCAGTGGCAGCAGCTCGGGGAGGGGACGGAAGTCACAGCCTAACAGGCTCACCGTGGCGGCGGCTTGGCGACGAGCAAGGAGCAGTTGTTAGGGTTTGGTCGGCTTAAAAAAACGAGAAGTTTGCAATAGAGAACTCGTTTGTTTTTTTTTTTCTTGGAAGCTGAGAGGTTTTTTTTTAAAAAAAGAAAAACCGCTAAAATGACATATTATGTTGTCTAAATACAAATCTTGGAATTTGATTTTTTATTTAGCTTTCAATTTTCGAGTTGCAGGCACCTCACGATTTTCACTATTGGTTCGGTAGGACCAACGTCATACGTAGGGGACAAATTTAAATAGTACTCGTATAACAAAGAGACGATCATGCCAAGCATAGATAGAACGATGCATCTCTTGGCACCGCCTGGATAAAAGATTGTGGCATTGTGCACACATATCGCGGCTTTAGGAAGGAAGAACAGTGAACGCCAGTGCAAGCAAACGGTGCAGTACAGGCAGCAGCAGCAGTGAGCGCGAGAGAAGCGAACAGGCAGACATCACATGTGGACAGGCGACCGGCGAGCGCATGCGGCCGAGGACGACGAGAGGGAGGGAGCACGGCGCGGCAGAGCGCAGTGGACGGGAGCGCGCGCGCCGGCCATCCGCCTGCGCCTGCGCGCGCGAGCGAATCTCGAGGCGACCAGCGGCCGATCCCGACAAAAGCATCTACCGATCCCATCACGTCCCGTCACACCCTCTCCTGCTGCTGCTCCGGCCTCCCCTCGCACACGTGGCGGTGGCGCGCGGCCGGCGCTGCCGCGGCGCATGGCTGCTGTTCGCGGCGAGGTGTCCGATCGCGCGCGCGCTCACACGCTTCCGGCCGTCGCACGCCGCGCGCTGCACTGGACACTGGTTGATTTCCGATGACCCCAGACATCCCACGAACTAACTATTTCGTAACAAACACAGGGGAGATTTTCACTGGTGATCACAAGAAAGCTATGACAGCGCCGTACTACCCAGCTGGTCATGTAAATCCAGTGGAATCTCTACTCACGCACGCGGTCTTGATTTTTCATGTTACAGTTAGTCATAGTTTAGAATACGGATTTTTTTTCAGATTTGATGATTTGTCTCAAAGTTGAGAAGCCAATTCATGGATTATTTCTTTCTAGATTCACACTTAAGTTAAAAGATTTCCTGTGGGATTTCTGTAAAATTCCTATTCAAACAAGTTCGCAGAATGGGAGGATTTTCGTCATTCCTATAGCTGTTTCATGCGAAAATCCTACTAGATTTTTCATTTTTGTAAAATTTATGTGTTCCAACGGGGCAATTTAAGTTGATAAGTGTTTATCTTTATGTCTAAGAATACATTTTTTAAAGAAGGAAAGGCAGTGATTAATAATGACCCAATGATATTCTGCTGCTAATCCTGTGAAATATCTGGTTGCTAGTACTTTTGTGTTGGGAAGTGAAAAGTAATAATAAATAATAACTAAACCATTAACAAGGGGAGTAGGTACTAGCAGTGGTAGGCAGGGGTACTTGCTTTAGGTTCCTGCTTCAAGGGAGAGGTGCCTTCCTGCCTTGAGCCCTTGACTGTCTCTCTCTTTCTCTTCCCCCTCTCTCTCTCTATTTAGTTGTCTGCCCCATGTCAGATGAGCTGCAGTCTGGGGGAATCTGAGGCTGCTGCTCACCTGAGAGTCTGAGGAAGACTGGAGCCTGGACTGGGGAGGGGGAGGCAAACGCAGCAGAGCTGCGGAGGAAGGGACGAGAGGGTTGAAACAGCAAACTGTGCCAAGATTGCCCTCCAATTCGCCCTTACTTTTGCTTTGGAGGGATCTGGAGCTGAGCTGCTCGGAAAGGTGAGGTGAGTGACTGGATGATGAATTGTTGTGGTGTTGGTTGGGTTCCTTTTTCCTGCAAGATTTCTGAGCCAAAATTCTCTCTTCTTCTCTCTCCCTCTCTCTTCCTTTTCTTTTGCTCTCCTCTGCAGCTGCTTCTTTTCCCAGCCTTTTTCAGCTGTAAGCTCTGATGGTGGTGATGATATTGATGGCGGCTGTGCAGCAGAAAAGCTTCTCCTGTTAGTGGGAAAAGGTGGGGAATTTCCTCCATAAAAAGTTGTTGCAGTGGGTGGAAATTGCTCAATCCTGGTAAAATTCTTGCTTCCGAGTGGTAGTGGAAGGAGGTGGTGGTGGTGGTAAAGATGATAACTTTCGTGGACTCGGCGGCCATGGAGCGGGAGAGGGAGAGTGACAAGTGCCTGGACCCGCAGCTGTGGCACGCCTGCGCCGGCGGCATGGTCCAGATGCCGCCGGTGGGCGCTAAGGTGTACTACTTCCCGCAGGGCCACGCCGAGCACGCGCAGGGGCAGGGCCCCGTCGAGTTCCCCGCCGGCCGGGTCCCGGCCCTCGTCCTGTGCCGCGTCGCCGGCGTTAGGTTCATGGCCGATCCGGACACCGACGAGGTCTTCGCCAAGATCCGCCTCGTCCCGGTCCGGCCCCACGACCAGGGCTACCCCGGCGACGCCGACGATGGCATTGGCGCCACAGCCGCCGCGCAGGAGGAGAAGCCCGCGTCCTTCGCCAAGACGCTCACGCAGTCGGACGCCAACAACGGCGGGGGCTTCTCCGTGCCGCGGTACTGCGCCGAGACCATCTTCCCGCGGCTGGACTACTCCGCCGACCCCCCCGTGCAGACCGTGCTCGCCAAGGACGTGCACGGCGTGGTCTGGAAGTTCCGGCACATCTACCGCGGTACGCCCCGCCGCCACCTCCTCACCACGGGGTGGAGCACCTTCGTGAACCAGAAGAAGCTCGTCGCCGGAGACTCCATCGTGTTCATGAGGACCGAGAATGGGGACCTATGCGTCGGCATCCGGCGCGCTAAGAAAGGGGGCGTCGGAGGCCCGGAGCTGCTGCCGCCGCCGCCGTCGGCGGGGCCCAATTACGGAGGATTCTCCATGTTCTTGAGGGGCGAGGAGGACAGCAACAAGATGATGGTGGCGAGGGGGAAGGTGCGAGTGAGGGTGCGGCCGGAGGAGGTCGTCGAGGCTGCTAATCTTGCGGTGGCCGGACAACCATTTGAGGTAGTCTACTACCCGAGGGCGAGCACGCCGGAGTTCTGCGTGAAGGCCGGGGCGGTCAGGGCGGCGATGCGGACCCAGTGGTGCCCTGGCATGAGGTTCAAGATGGCCTTCGAGACGGAGGACTCGTCGCGGATCAGCTGGTTCATGGGGACCGTCTCGGCCGTGCAGGTGGCTGACCCCATTCGGTGGCCTAATTCACCATGGAGACTTCTTCAGGTATATCTCCAAATTCTTCATCATGTATGGTAGCTGTATACTGTCCTCTCAAGGACAGCAGCAAAAATTTCCAGCCGGTTCATTGATGGATTCTTAGGAGTGTGCATGTGGTTGTCACAATGCTAAGCTTGGATTGGCTTGTGTGCAGGTGGCTTGGGATGAACCGGACTTGTTACAGAATGTGAAGAGAGTGAGCCCATGGTTGGTTGAGCTTGTGTCAAGCATGCCAGCCATTCACCTTGCTCCTTTCTCGCCTCCTCGGAAGAAGCTGTGCGTTCCGTTGTACCCCGAGCTTCCGCTCGACGGCCAGTTTCCGGCCCCGATGTTCCACGGAAGCCCACTCGGTCGTGGGGTTGGTCCTATGTGCTACTTCCCGGACGGCACTCCTGCAGGCATACAGGGAGCCAGGCATGCTCAATTCGGTATATCTTTATCAGATCTCCACCTTAACAAACTGCAGTCGAGTCTGTCACCCCACGGGCTTCACCAGCTCGATCACGGCGCGCAGCCAAGGATTGCTGCTGGGCTTATCATCGGTCATTCGGCAGCTCGAGACGATATCTCGTGCTTGCTGACCATTGGCACCCCCCAAAACAACAAGAAAGCAGATGTCAAGAAGGCGGCACCCCAGTTGATGCTCTTCGGAAAACCGATACTCACTGAGCAGCAGATATCTTTGGGTAACTCTGGGGGCTTCTCTCCGGGCTCTGCTAGGAAGAGCCCTTCTGATGGGAACACCGAGAAAACGGCAAATAACTCGGATCTATCAAGCCCAAGCAGCAATCAGAATGGCACTACAGAGAACTTGTCCAATGGAGTTCCACTGTACCAAGAGAAGGTATTTGATCTTGGGTTGGAAACCGGGCACTGCAAGGTATTCTTGCAGTCAGAGGATGTTGGGCGCACACTTGATCTCTCTGTTGTTAGTTCATATGAGGAGTTATATCGGCGCCTTGCTGATATGTTTGGTATCAAGAAAGCTGAGTTGATGAGCCATGTTTTCTACCGCGATGCCGCTGGGGCACTCAAGCCTACAGGAGAAGAACCTTTCAGGTTTGTAGCATTTCAGATTAAAATGTGTGCATCTATCACTATCAAGCATAATATTACTCATTTAGGAATCAACTAAATATTTAGTCACATTTAACCTTTCACTACATGAGATTTTGTTGCGAATAATATGCATCTGGTAATCTCAGATTGTACAGCATATAATGGCCTCATTTCTAGACCTTTCGATTAATATATCCAAATTTACTTTTCTTGAAGCAGCCAAACTCTAGGTGTTGTTGTCTTGGAAGCATCCCTATGGTCTTTGACTCTAGTAGGACTTCCCAGCTGAAACATCTGTTTTCCATACTTGCCATCATTCTTCTTGTCTAAATCTCGTTTGCTTCATTTTTCGTTCTCAATTGTCCTTTTGTTCTGAGTAGATACTAATACATCAAAAATACTTGATCTGTATTTGCAGTGAGTTCACCAAAACAGCCCGGAGGCTGACGATACTAACGGATACAAGCAGCATATAGCTTAGCGAGGTAGGAGAAAGCTCTTGTCACTTGTACAGCTGGGGAATATCAAGGTGGCAATTTTGAAGGCACATTGCCGCTCCCAAGCACCGGTGCAATTCCAAGGAGGCAGTTCAGTTTTCTTCCATTAGAGCTCCCAGAATGGGATCGATTTGTAATCCAGGACCCAGTATTTATCGGAAGATTTTACCAGAGTATTGTCATGTAAACTGGTGATCATATCAGCTGAGCGGCTGCATGTGATCCCTAGTGTGCGCTCTCCCACGAACCATTCCTCTGCAAATGCAATCCCTGAGAGTTTTGGGAAGAATGTCGAGCTGCGTCTGAAATGCCGAAATAACCATGTGCGTCTGTCGTGCTTGCATCAAATCGAAGACTTGCTGTGCTCCCAAGAGACGATGAACTGGATCCAGGACGGACAGAAATCGTGGGCTTGGTTCAGCCAGCAAACGCAACACTGTTCTGTACGGCTGCAGCCGAACGGTTGAATTCTGAAGTTTTTGCGAGCTTTTGAAAAAACGTGTTGGAGAAGCCGAAACATTTTCTACGGGCTTTCGCGAGCTTTTGTGAAAGGACTTTGAGCGTATCCACGGTGAGACCTCCGAGGCTGCCTCTGAGCGCCTCTCGTGTTTACAGTCAATCTTTAAGAGCATCTCTAGCGGGTTCTCTCTAACATTATTTATCACATCCTCTAAAGATTCTATCTATTCTCTAAAATTGTTTCACACGTTACATTACATTCTCCAAAATATTCATTCCTTTGACAGCTTCCATATCTCTAAAAAAATCAAATAAATAGTGTTTTGCGGCATCTGATGGTCATGTTCTAACCATTGAGTAGGTCTACCTCTAAGTCAAAGATAGTATCTAGACACAAAATGGTTACATGGATCCTTTTGCAAATGATATAAATGATAATTTATAGTTTTTTTTTTTATCCTAGTTGTGGTTGGATCATATCTTAAAGGCTGATACAACCTCTAAACATGATAGAAAAGCCATCTAAGTCTTAAAGGCTAGCGGTGGGCCTCAGTGCCTTAAGGAGTGCAAATGGTTTATGAAATTTGAGAGATGGCTTAAAGAAGTCAAAATGTTTGCCTCTAAGAAATGACAAGAAAACCATATCCCCTTATGATTTTTAAAACCGCCAGTTTTTCACCGAGAAACCATACTTTTGCCAAAAAAACGTCAATCTGTTTCTTTCTCGGTTTTTGGGGTCTTCCGAGTTGTTTTTGGCGTCGTGCTGTGCTGCTAGCTAATCGATCGGAGGGATGGAGGGCGACGTCTGCCCTGTGTTCTGGGCTTGTCTTGCCTGTGCGCGGCAACCGGAGAGCAGGAAGGTCGCCGGAGCGCGACGTTTACCGCTACTTGCTATCTCTGTTGCTATCCGTTGCAGCGGGCACCTTCTCCCTCCTCTCGCTGCCTGCACCGCCGATGCCTCGGAGATGCTTCGCGTGCACCCGGGGAGTCACCGGCGAGCGGGGCCACCGCCCATTTCTTGCCCTCCTGCTGCACTGTAAAGATCGCCATTTTTACACGGTACTTTCAACCTCGGATCTCGCGTACGATGGAGATCGGAATGGTACTGCCGGTACGGCGTCGTAGGGCTGGGCCATCACGACAAGATCGTCAGGCACCGCGCCGTGCATGCGCGCACGCTCACCATACCGCCGTGCTGGCGGCCGGGGTCCGGCGAGCCACGAGGAACCGAGGAACAGCGACGTGAGTCGTGAGAGCTGCGGCGTCGTGCCGGCGGCGTAGCGTCGCTCTCTGGCCTCAGTCCTGACGTCGTAGCAACAGTACCGGCCCGCGGCGACTGATTGGTCGACGGCGAGACCACGGACGCACGCACCGGTTGGTCGCTCTGTTGGTTGGTGGTTGCGCCGTTGCTTCATGCAATCATCCTCTCGTTCCGCTCCGCGATTCTGCCTACGTTTTGCTTGGCATCAAACATTGCCCGCCCGGTCCGTCGGTGCTAGCAACCGTTGTTTATAATTTGAAAAAGTTATGCATCCTTACAGGTTTGGAGATCTTAAAAAAACATTAAAAATAGTTTTAAGAGTTTTAAGAAGAATCACTAAAAAACCTTATTTAAATAGCCCCAAAGTGTTATAATGTTTGACTTTATAAAAATAACAAATTTTGGTATAACTTTTAATATTCATTTAAGCTGGACATAATGAAAGTCGTATCCCACGACGCAGGAAATATCTCGCTTGACAGAAGGTATGCATCCGGCCATGTGTATGTATGTAGTGTATGAGTTACACGAGTATACAACATATTCTGTGTGTATACATTCATTATATAAATATAAGACGACAGCACAAGCATCGGGAGGCTTGCCTCTGGTAGAGCCGTGAACAGAGGGCGGAAAAAGAGCTGCTCCTCCGCCGGATCCGCCCATCCCGCTGCCGCCGCGCCTTCGCCGCCACGAGTTGGGAGGCGGGTCTCGGTGGAGGTGTGTATAGTTTAGCGGCAGGATTAGGATTTTGGCCCAGGTTTGGGGCGGATGGGGTGGGCAGGGCGGAGCTTTTGAGCGGCGGCGACTGGCCTAGATCTCGCCTGCTCCCTCGTCGCCGATGGCCTTCGGGCCGTTGCCGAGGTAGGGGAGCGTTGGCTCTAGGCCAGGACCTGTCTAGCAGTAGGGTTAGGGGTAGGATTTGGTTGGTTCGTTGGTTTTTTTGGCCGAAGGCTGCAGTGGTGGTGACGGGGAGTGAGCGCGGTGGCGGAGGCTTCCATGCTCGCCTGCTCGCCATCAACAAAGGGGCGGCATCTTCATCGGCATCACGAGGTAAAATAGTTTTTGAGTTGGGGAAGACAGGCCTCTCCGGGTCGGCGACGGAACGGAGGAGGATTTGGAGATGCCTCGGCGTGGGAGCTTCTCTGGGTGGCGGTCTCGCCGTCTTGGCTCGCCTCTTTGCAGCGGGTCGGTTCGTTATGGGTTGTGCTTTGGCGATTCCCGCGGATGTCGATTCTGTTCTTGGTGTTGGGGATGGTTGTTGCCGGATCCTTCAATCTTCGTTTCTCTGATTTGCTACGCGCGGGTTGGTGGCCTTCCATGTTTATTCTTGATTTTGATCTCATCTTCCGTCGCTTGTGGCTGGAGGGGTTGAAGTTGAAGGTGGCGCTGGCCATGTCGATCGTCAGTGTAGACGAAGCTCTCTGGGATGTCGTTGTAAGCTCCCGGCTGGAAGTTGTCGTCGCCGGCGACGAGATTTGGGGAAGAAACAAGTTCTTTGCGGATAAGTCCTGGGAGGGTATGAATGTAATTTTACTTTTTACCTTGGACTTGTTTGTAATTTGTATGACTGGGTTGGAATGAAATGGACAGTACCTTCTCAAAAAAAAAATATAAGAAAAAGAGTATGCCTAACATAGCACGGTACATATAACTGAAAAAAATGTAGACATTACCTACATGCATGGTCTTATATACTCCCATATCACACGTACGTTGCTCCCTACGTAATTGAGATACCACACATGGAGTAATTAATCACACCTCGAAGAGTACATATTTATACGTACCGGCGTACGCACGTACGTACTTATAGACACGTGTATGTATATGTACGTATATTAACGCAGCTGTAGCAGTACCGTACCGCTCGTTACTCGCCATTATACTTCTCTCCCGGCTGCATTGTTGTTGAATGCTCACAATCACGTAGCCGCCGTGCTCCTCAATCCCCATCGTACGTACGTGAGTATATACGAGCACAGACAGCTCTGTATTTCTGCGATCCCGATCCTCTCGATCGCCGCACGGGTGAAAAAGTAGAGGCGGTACTAAAATTGACCGAGGCGCCAGTAACTAACGGAGCAGTAATTAATTTTCGGTGGGCTGGTGTTTACTTCCATCGGTCCGATCACAGATAAATATTGTTTTAGACGTATATATGATCTCTAAAATATAGCCTTTGACCACTAATTAATGTCATAATTTATTTATTAAACTCACTGGGATTATTATACTATGAATGTGCTCTTCGCGATGAATCTAAACATATGACTATATTGGTGACGACGCGAGTAATTACTGGATGGTCGGGTCGGGCTCGCGTCGTCGTGGCCGTAATTGCCATGTTGAGCCTGTACGTGAGCCGTGCGCGTACAGAGCTTCTCCCATGGAATTTCGTGGCTCCGGTGGTACCGCTTGCTCCCTCTTTTACGTGCCGTTTGCACGGTAATAAAAGCGGCGTGCGTACGTAGGTAGCAGGCGAAGAGCCAGCCGCTTGCGAAGTGACCCGTGATCCTTACAAGAGGCGGTAAATTCGACTATTCAACGCAACTGCAGAACGGCGTCTCGTACTACGGTACTAGTCGCGCACGTAAATACTTCCACTGGTTATAAATGTTGGCCCTTTTAGACATCAATATAGTAATCTTTAAGATAAAAGGTTGACCATAAATTGCTACCGTGATTTACTTATGAAACCAATAAAACTATATGTTGGAAGTATTTTTTTATGGATAAATCTATCCATATAATTTTCATGTGACTGATCTAAATATTTTGAAATACATTTTTAGACGAAATTTGTCGGCGGTTGAGAGTACGGGACCCCAGACACCGAGCTTACTTATTGAGTGTAAGGATCAACCGACCTCTTTCCTGCGGCTTCGGGGGCTTTCAAGAAGGCGACCTCGATCAAGCAACCATCAACGGGAGGCACAAATGATTCAGGCTGGTTCGGGCCCCTCGTATGGAGGTAATAACCCTACGTCCAGTGGTGTCTATAGGAGATTGTGGGGAAGATTACAGAGAATCCCGGACTTGGCGGACCAAGAGGGAATGAGTTTTCTACAATGGGAAGATGAACTTCGGCCGGAGCTCCTACGGTGTCTGTGTGTGTTTCCTAGCAGCTAACCTTTACATGTACAGCAACATGGTGTATTTATACATGGGCGTAATCAGTATTCTAGTGGAGATGATGCCCTATTGTCCAGCGGTCATGGAGAAGACGCCGTATTGTCCGGCGGCCCAAAGCTTGTCTTCGCTTGGCGTCATCGTCATTATTCATGTTTACGGAAAAACGGTATGGGAACAGTGTTACAACACGCGAGTTGGTGGCCGCAGTCCCTTGCGGCTCGACGGGACGTAGCGGTCCTTGAAGGCGCCAGAGCATTTAATGCTGCAGACAAGAGGGCCTGTGTCCGGCCGGGAAAGGGGCGACCCGGATTTCGGTCCGGGCAAGTTTTAGGCGTACCCGAGCCCGAGCAAGGACCTCCTTGCTCGAGGGAGGCCAGCATTTTTGCGCTGAAAGTGTGATATCCGAACTTCCCTCCAGGCCCCCGTCATCTAGCCCCCGAGCCTTGAGTGGGGGAGCCGGTCGGGTCCCCTCTCGAGGCTCCAAGCTGTGCACTGAAGGCTTGGGGACCGGATGTTCGGACAGGACCAAGACATTGCCCGATCAGCCGAGCAAGGGCTTATTCGAGCATAATTTCGGATTAGCCGAACGAAGGCCACCCGAGCAGAACTTCGGATTTAGCCGAGCGAAGGTCACCCGAGCAGAACTTCGGGTTTGCCGAGCAAAGGCCACCCGAGCAGAACTTCGGGTTAGCCTAGCAAGGGCCACCCGGGCAGAATTTCAAACGTTGGTCTTCCAACGGTTACTTCCTTAAGTGGGTTAGCGGTTTTAAGGCGACGTGACGGCCGTACGTACGCCAGTTCCCGAGATTTCTGGGGCGGTTTCTTTAGTGGGAAAAGGATAAAAACCGTCGTTCCTTTCCCATCGGTACGCTGCCTCCTTTCCTTTCTTCTTCCTTGCCTTCTTCCTCTGTCTTCTACCTCTGTCTTCTACTTCCGTCGCCTTCCTCCTTTGTCTTCTCTGCCCGATGGCGAAGTTCATTTCCTCGCGAACTACCGCCGTGCGCCTGGAGGACCTCGAGGCGCAGGGCCACCTTGACCCTAGGTCTTGGCGCGTTCCCGACGGCGAGGCCCTCCCGGCGCCGGCGGAGGATGAGTTCGTGAATTGCGAACTCTATGCCATCAACGGGCTCCGTGCTCCGGAGTCCGAGTTCCTGGCCGCAGTTCTTGCCCATTGCGGCCTGGAAGTCACGAACCTCCACCCTAACTCCATCCTCATCTTAAACCTCTTTTCCCATCTCTGCGAGGGCTTCGTCGGCTTACCGCCGACGGTAAGCTTGTTCCTCTATTTCTATATGCTCCATCGTACCGGAGGGTCGTCAGCGGTGGGGTGTGCGTATTTTCATTGCGGAGCTCGCAACAGACGCTGCATCCTCCATTCGCTGAAGGACTCCGTCGCCGGGTGGAGCGGTGGTTCTCTGAAGAAGGGGGATGCAGACTCCACTTCCGAATTCGCCACGGAGAAGAAGGACCTCCCGACCGCTGTGGAGCCAGAGGAGGAGAAGATCCTGGACACCATCCAGGTGTTGAGTGACAGCGGTTTGACCGGGCAGGTTATTGCCCGGGACTTCTTCAGGAACCGGGTGTCTCCTCTGCGGCGTCGGGAGCACCCTTTCTTCGAGGTCGTCGGCTGGAGCGACATCACCCGCGAGGCGAACACCGGTAGGTTTTCTTTGCTCGGATTGCTGCTTCGTCGGGGTCGCTTTTACTAACCGCCAGGCTCTTTGAAGCTCCGGACGACAGGTGGGTGGACGAGCGGGTAGCGGAGCTCTTCGCCCTAGGGAAGAGGAGAACCTGGACCTGGGCAGGCGAGGACCGAAGAATGTCCTCGACCGTTCGGAGCAGGTACGTTCCTCATCAATCTTCATGCTCGGGCGGGATCGTCCTTTGTTCTAACCGGCTCTTCCTTTTTCCAGGACCGGGCCGCCCTAGAGGCCGTGCTGGCCGCCGAGCAGCCGGTCGAGGCAAAGGGGAAACAGCCTCCGAAGAAGAAGATCGCCTCGAAGAAGAAGAGGGGGGCCTCGCGGGTGTCCGACGACGACGAGGGACCGCGGCCGAAGCGATCGCAGCGTGGGGCCTCTTCGGCGGACGGCTCTAGCAGACATGCGCCCCGTCGGTCCGGGATGCGCGTACCGCCGAGGCACAACCCGCCGCGGCCTCACCTGGAGTACGCGGACCAGGTACAAGAATTGTTGGCCTGGTTCGCGCAATACTCCAGGGATTATCCCGACCACACTGCTTGGTTGCTGCAGACCACGGCCGACCTTCGCTGAGCCGAGCGGCGGGCCCAGTGGGAGAAGGACGCCGGAGGGACAGCCCGGGCGGATCTGGACTGGACGGGGGTGGCGTTCTCCTCGTGGCTTAAGGGCCCGAGGGACGCTGCCCTTGGGGCGGCGCTCGAAGAAGATCTCAGGGGCTTCCTTCGGTGGACGAAGGAGCATCGTCCGGAGTGGCTCGAGGCGGCGAGCCTTGCCTGGACGGGTGCTGGCTCGAGTAGAGCGGGGGAGGCTGCCCCTCCACCGCTGGGGAGGACGGAGGGCCCCCCGATCTAGGCAGGGGCGCGCGAGGAACCCCAGGTGGAGGATGTCGATGACGGGCAAGGTTTGCGGGACGTCGAGGAAGAAGGTAAGTTTTCCCGAACCGACCTTTCTTCTGTCCGGCCGCGTGCTACCGCGGTCTTAATTTTTGTCTTTTCGGACATAGTCAGGGGCTTGTGGGGGAGAAGACCCCTTGTGCCTTTGACGGAAGCAAGGGCCAGGGTCCTGATTAAGGAAGCATTTCAAATCGCAGCGTCCTGCATTATTGCAGATCTGGCGGCGACGATCGTGGTGGAGCCAACCACGGGGGAGGGCTTGGCCGAGCGAGATGGCGGGGAGGAGTCCGAACAAGACTCGGAAGACTCCGCTCCGTTGGTGCTCAGGCGTCGAAGGGAGCTGGCGCCGAGTGACGACGCGGTCGTTCCCCCGGGGGACGAGGAGCAGATCCCGGGCAGCCCGCCTGCCAAGGCCGTGGCGCGGAGCGACGTGGCGCAGTCTCTGGGCTTGGAGGTGGCCGGGCCTGGGGCTACGGACTGCGGCCGGAGCGACCCTGCGCGGGAGACTCCCTTGGCGGAGATGGCCGGGGCACCTCAGCCCCCGAGCTCGGGGGGTTCTCGGGCAAGGGACGCCGAAGAAGAAACGGCCCTGGTGGTCCGTGCCCCGAGTGCGGAGCGAGAGATGGCCGGGGAAGCTCAGCCCCCGGGTTTGGAGGATGTTCGGGCCGGTCCTGCGGAGGAAGAAACGGCCGGGACGGTCCGGGCTCCGAGCACTGAGGGCACCGCATCTTCAAGTTCGGGGGATATCCACGTCGGCCCACGGCCCAGGCTAAGGGTGCTGCTTGAGCGTCACCGTCATGAGGTAATTTCTTGTTGCGAATGAACTTTTGCTTGTAGCGTTGCTGATGACTCCTTTGTTTGTAGCTGTCTCCTGAGATGGACGACTGGCTGCGAGCATAGAAGCTCGGTGCCAGGCCAATGTGACAGCGGTGCGCTCCGAGCTAGGCGAAGCCCAAACGGAGCTCGCCTGGGTCCGGAACGAACTCGAGCATGCTTTGGAGTATGCTCGGGGTCTTGAGGGGAGCTCCCGGTCCCAGGAGGAGCTCGAGCGGGTCCGCAAGGAGCTCGAGGAGGAGCGGCAGCGTAGCTTGGCGGAGGCCGAGAAGGTGGCGAAGCTTCGCGAAGAGATCCGGCCGGGGTGTGAAGCCCAGATCGAGGTTCTTCAGCTTCGGAGCCGACTTGAAGATGTGGAGGCGGAACTTCAAGCCCTGAAGGGTAGATCTAGGGGCTAGTGTACGTGGTGTTACATGTGTTTGCCTCTGGTTGCGAGCAAAAGACCGGGCACATGAAGTAGCCGGGCAGCCGAGGGTGCGCGAAAAAGGCGATGTCCAGCCCCTCGTGTGGCCGAGTCTTTGCCCCTGGTTGCGAGCAAAAGACCGGGCACACGAAGTAGCCGGGCAGCCGAGGGTGCGCGAAAAAGGCAATGTCCAGCCCCCTCGTGTGGCCGAGTCTTTGCCCCTGATTGCGAGCAAAAGATCGGGCACACGAAGTAGCCGCGAGTTCGAGTTGCTAACTCCGGATTTCAGTTGGGTTTCGGGATCGAAGTCTGCGAGGCAGCGCCGAGAACTTGCCGGGGCGATGTGCTATCGGCTTATCCGAGCAATGGAATTTAGGGCGGGGCGCATTTTCAGATCCGTCTGCCGCTTTAGAAATCGTTGGGAAACAAAAACTCGCGCTAGGGCGGGACAAGAAGAAAAGACCGAAGAATTTAGGTAAAAAGATCTTGGATTACCATTCCTCTTTATTTAACAGACTCGGGAATTTCGAGAAGGAGTCGTTCGAAGATTCCTTAGTTAAATAAGGAGGGATAAGCTAGAAAAATAAAGGGGGGGTTATGCGTGGAACCTGCGTAGCTGGGCGATGTTCAACGAGTTGCTGAGAACTCGCCCGTCCGGGAAGGCGAGGCAGACAGCCCCCGGGCGTGAAGACGAGACGACCGTGAATGGACCCTCCCACTTGGGGGTTAGCTTGTTGGCGCACGACAAGTCTTGGACGCGTCGTAGGACCAAGTCGCCGTTTTGCAGGGTCCTTGGTCGGATTGACCGGGCGGCGTGCCTACGTAGAGCTTGTAGGTATGCCGTCGATCGGATGAGGGCTTGCTCGCGCTTCTCCTCGGATAGGTCGAGATCGAGCAGCCTGTCCTGGTGGTCGTCGGCTGTTTCCGCGAGGTCCACGCGGGGTGACCTCAGTGTTATTTCGGTTGGGAGCATGGCCTCGGTGCCATATACGAGCCGAAAGGGCGTTTCGCCGGTGGCTCTGCTCGGGGTGGTGCGGACAGCCCACAAGACGGAAGGAAGCTCGTCGACCCAGCTTTGCCGTAGCTTAGTAAGTCGGTCGAAGACCCACTTCTTGATTCCTTGAAGGATCTGCCCGTTGGCTCGCTCGACAGCCCCGTTGCTCTGTGGATGAGCCACAGAGACGAAACAAATCTTGGTGCCAACGTCTTCGCAATATTCTTGGAATAGTTCGCTAGTGAATTGAGTTCCGTTGTCCGTGATCAGTCGGCTGGGGACGCCAAACCGCGTGACCACGTTATTGCGAAAAAATTTCTTGGCCGCTGGGCGTAATGCGGCGGTTCACCTCTATCCACTTGGTGAACGTGTCAATGGCGGCGAAGAGGTATCGCGATCCTTCGCCCCTCCGGGAAGCGGGCCCAGATGTCTAGCCCCTGTAGAGAATGGCCAGTGAGGGAAATAGTTTGGGCGAGGCGGTTGGTGCACTGCCGGGCATGGAACTGCATGCCCGGCGGTGGTGACGATCTCTGGGCCACCCAACGCCGTGGCCAAGAGTAGCCCATCTGAAGGCTTTACCGACGAGTGTTACAGAGGAGGAGTGAGCCCCACAGATACCCTCGTAAGCCCTTCAAAGAGAATTTCCCTCTTCCCGGAGATGCACTTAGAGAGAACTCCGAGTCGCCTCTCGTCTGAGGCACCCTCCACTAGCTCAGATAGCGGAGCTCTCCCGATAAACCGATTTCTCGGCTTCATCCTCGGGCAATGTCCCGTGCGCTAAGAACGGGATGAATGGCGTCATCCAGGTGGCGCTTTGCTCGAGGAGGGAGACGTTGCCGTGCGTCTCATCTGCCTCTTCTCCGGAGGGAATAGAGGGCTTTAGTAGGTACTCAACGAGCACCCCTGTTGGGGCGGGTTCTTGTGAGGTGCCCAACTTGGCAAGTTGGTCGGCCAGTATTTGCTCTCTGGGCGGCACGAAAGGACTTCGAAGTTCTGAAGTTCCTTTCCAACTTCCTCATCTCGGCCAGGTAACGCGCCATTGATTCATCGGAGCACTGAAACTCCTTGTTAACCTGGTTCACGACCAACAGCGAATCCCCTTTCACAGTTAGTCGCCGGACCCCGAGCGCAGAGCATGCTCAGAGTCCGGCCAAGAGGCCTTTATACTCGGCCGCGTTGTTGGTCGCGGCGAAGTGCAGTTGTATGATGTACTAGAGTTGCTCCCCTTGTGGAGAGATCAAAACAACTCCAGCCCCTGAGCGTTCAAAGGAGCGTGAGCCGTCGAAGAACATTGTCCAGTGGGGTTCTTCGGTGCACTCGGCTTCTTGTTCGAACCGGGGGGAGGGAGGGGATTCGTCCACTCCGCCACAAAGTCCGCTAGTATCTGAGATTTGATCGCTGTTCGGGCAGCGAACTTGAGGTCGAACTCCCCGAGTTCTACTGCCCATTTGGCGATGCGTCCGGAGGCGTCGGGGTTAGTGGGAAACTGGTCGAGACCGTGATCGGGTGAGCCAAGAAGTAGTGACGAAGTTTCTTAGAGGCCATGAGGAGGGCGTATAGAAGCTTCTGGACTACAGGGTAACGCTCCTTGGGCCCATGAAGCACCTCACTCACGTAGTATATAGGCCACTGATTCCCCTCGCGCTCGGCCACGAGCACGGCACTTACTGCTTGGGGAGAGGCCGCCAGGTAGAGCAGCAGAGGCTCCTGCTCCCTCGGGGTGACCAGGACGGGCGGGCTCGACAGGTACTTCTTGAGTTCCTTGAAGGCGTTGTCGGCTTCCTCGGTCCAGATGAAACCATCGTGTTTGCGTAAGGCCTTGAAGAAAGGTAGTCCGCGCTCACCGAGCCGGGAGATGAAGCGACTGAGGGCCGCCATCCGACCAGTGAGCGATTGGACTTCCTTTACACTCGAAGGAGCCTGCATCCTCTCGATGGCTTCGATTTTTTCTGGGTTTGCGCCAATGCCGGACGACCTAATTACGTACCCGAGCACCATGCCCGTGCGCACACCGAAAACACATTTCTCCGGATTCAGTTTTATCCGATGTTTTCTTATATTACAAAAGGTTTCCTCGAGGTCCCGGATATGAGCCTCGGCTAGAATACTTTTGACGACTATGTCGTCTACATATACTTCTAGGTTCCGCCCGATCTTGTCGGGGAAGGTTTTCTGCATCAACCGTTGGAAAGTGGCCCCCGCATTCTTCGAGACCGGCGACATGGTCGTAGCGAAGGTGCCGGGCGGGTGATGAAGGCAGTCTTCTCTTCATCTTCCCGTGACAAGCTGATCTGGTGGTACCCGGAGCACGCGTCCAGAAAGCTCATCAGCTGGGCTTCCACCGTTGCGTCGACCAACTGGTCTATGCGGGGGAGAGGGAAGTTGTCCTTCGGATACGAGCTGTTGATGTTGGTGTGATCAACACACATCCGCCACTTTCCGTTTTTCTTCCTGACCACGACTGGATTCGCCAACCAATCGGAGTGCTCGACTTCACGAATGAAGCCGGTCTTCAACAACTTGTCTAGCTGCTCCTTGATGATGTCGGCCTTCTATTGCGGGAACCTCCTCGCTGCTTGACCTTGGTTTCTTCAGTCAACCCTTGACTGGCTCGATCACCTCCCTTGGGACCCGGGGCATATCGGACGGCTCCCATGCGAAGACGTCCGTGTTTGCCCGGAGGAAGGTGACGAGCTCGCTTTGCTATTTCGGGTCCAGGGCGGCCCTGATGTGGATACCTTGGACGGGTCTCCCTCGGAGACCGGGATGTGTTTCGTCTGCTCCTGGGGCTGGAGGACCACCTTGGGCCGAGCGGACTTACGAGAATCTTGCCCGGGCCCGTGCTCCGGGAGCTGGCCGACCAGGGCCAGCGCCATCTCATCACACTCCAGGGCAGCCTTGTGACTGCTCTTGACAGTGATCACCTCCTTTGGCCCTAGGAGCTTAAGGCAGTGGTACGCATGATGCGTGGCTGCCATGAACTTGGCGAGAGCCGCCCTGCCGAGGATGGCGTTGTAGGCCGACTCGAAGTCAACTACCTCGAAGGTGACCAGCTCAGTCCGGAAATTGCTCGGGCTGCCGAAGGTCACGGGTAGGACGATCTGCCCCAGCGGGGTCATGGACGTGCCCGGGATAATGCCATGAAAGGGCATGGCAATATCTTTGATCTTGTATCGGGAGATTTGCATCTCGTCCAAGACCCGGGCGGAGATCAAGTCCAGAGTGCTCCCTCCGTTGATAAGCACCCGCGCGACCCTCGTGTTACTGATGGTCGGGCAGAGCACGAGGGGGAGTTTCTGAGGCTTAGTCATTCCCGAGAGACAGTCTTCTCAGGAGAAAGAGACGGTCGTTTCCGACCATCGGAGGTGTTCGGGGGCCGAGCCGCCTTGGTCTACGTGGCAGACCTCGCGCGCTGCGGCCTTCAACTCCCGCCGGAGGAGTAGGCCGCGGACCCCCCGAAGATCACCGCGATGTGGTGACTCGGCTCGTGGTATTCTTTGCTCTCCCGGTCCTGCGGGTCGGAACGTGGCTCGGGTTTTCGGTCGGAGCCGCCCTTCCCGGCATCCGGAAGGACGGGCATGGGGCCCCGGCCGTTGTAGAAATCCTCGAGCCGAGCAACCCAGTCTTGGCGATTCGCGAGATCGTGCCGTGCACTGGTGTAATGGATGCGAACGGCTGTTCGAGGGGGCCTGAGGCCCGCGTCTCTGTCCGGGGTTGCCCGGCCGTTGACCGCCCACTTTGCCCGGGGAAGGGCGAGGCTTCTTGGGCCTCGGTGTCTGTGGCGGAGACGACTGCTCCAGGATGGCGGCCACCATTTTAGCCGCCTTTGCTTTTTTTTTCTTCTTCTTGGCCTTCTTGTCGGACTTCTTCTTGTCCGAAGACTCCATGCCCGGCTGCGGAGGCGCCTGGCCGGACCCAAGTAGCCGCTTCCGCTTCACGGCTTCCTCGGCGTTGATGTAACGTTCTGCTGCCTGGAAGAGCTCGCTGGCCGAGGAGCCGGAGTATATCTCGAGATCCTGGGTGAAGCGGATGTTCTTGACGCCTTCGGTGAAGGCTTCAACGACCGCTTCGTCTGGGATGCTCGGAATCGTATTCCGGATCCGGATGAACCTCCGGGCATAGTCACGCAGGCTCTCATCCTCCATCTGGACCACTCGTTTGAGGTCTTGCGGTCT
The DNA here is from genome assembly GCA_036346145.1 of Olyra latifolia. NCBI lineage: Eukaryota > Viridiplantae > Streptophyta > Magnoliopsida > Poales > Poaceae > Olyra > Olyra latifolia. The sequence continues at coordinate 3,806,989 of CM070528.1, read as the reverse complement.
TCCCGGGGGGGGACAGCTTCCTCGGAAGTTCGCCCGCAGGGCATCACAGAGCTGCGCCCAGATGTGAATGGAGCCTTCCCGCTGGTTGAAAAGGCATGTTCGAGCAGGCCCTTCCAACACGGCGGGGAAATAGTTCACCATCACCCCTTCATCACCGCCCGTGGCTGTGACGGTGGTAGCGTACACCGAGAGGAATTCGTCTGGATTCTGAGTCCCGTCGAATCGCTCGACGTGGCCCGGTTTGAACTTGGGTGGCCACACCGCGCTTCGCAGTGCGTGAGAAAAAGCGGGGCACCCGTGGCTCGCCCGGGCGTCGTGCCCGCGAGCACCACATCCTTCGTGCCCTCGGAGAGGGCTGAGGCGTGAGAAAACGTAGCCGCGCCGAGTATCCGGGGTACCCGGTGGGGTTCCGCCCCGGTCGGCGCGAGGACGGCGCTCGTCGTGAGCGCCTCTTGCTCGGGACTCGGGGTGACCCCGTTCCCGGGCGGAGTCGTGGGTCGAGCCGCTGCCGTGGCGATGCTTGCTTCGCCGACCATCGATCGAAGGACGACCACTGTGTCGGCGGGATGCCCTGTCATTCCTTCGCCGATCAAGATCTCGGCGAAGGTCATGACGAGAGTAGCTACCCCTTGGGTACGGCTCTCCCGGGAAGTACTCCGGGAGTCGACGGCGCGAGGAAGGTCGCCGGCCAGTTGTTCCAACTTTTCGGCCACGGTGACGCCTAGCTCGGTGGCCTGGTCGAAGTCCGCCGAGATCGCGCTTCCACGTCGCCAAAGCCCGGCGGCGGCAGCCCTACCGATCGGACGGACGAAGGGACGGGGCGGGACCCCGGACGTGGTGAGCGGGGAGTTGGCCGGGTGCTTGGCCCCGGGTCATCGCGACGGGTCGCCAAAGCTCGGTCGATCGAGTTGGCCAACCAATCCCGCGCGGCTTCCAGGCGGCGACGCGACTCATCCTCCCGAGCTACGGGAGCAGGGACATCATCGATGTCCGCCATGTTGATTTCTCGCGGGAACACCGGGCATGACGGTGTCATGACCGTGTCCCCGCGGGAAGCAGTCTCGTGGTCGGAGTCATACGGAATGTCGGGGATGTCGACCCCAGATGAACCGACGCCAAGACGTCGCGGTGTCTCTGTTCCGGTAACTCTCGAACCGGAGGGCTCGAACGTACTCGAGCCGCCTCACTGCGGGCGGTGACATCCATGGGGAGGAGACCCGCCACGGTGTGTCCTTCCGGATCGATGATCCGGGCGACCTCGGCATCGGACCAATACTCGTCCAAGTCATCGAGGTCGTCAAAGCGAATATCTTGGTTGTCTTGAGAATTCGCCATTCTCAAGGACCTTTGCTCGCAGAAGCTAATCGACGATCCCCACGGACGGCGCCAGCTGTCGGCGGTTGAGAGTACGGGACCCCCAGACGCCGAGCTTACTTGTTGAGTGTAAGGATCAACCGACCTCTTTCCTGCGGCTTCGGGGGCTTTCAAGAAGGCGACCTCAATCAAGCAACCATCAACGGGAGGCACAAATGATTCAGGCTGGTTTGGGCCCCTCGTATGGAGGTAATAACCCTACGCCCAGTGGTGTCTATAGGAGATTGTGGGGAAGATTATAGAGAATCCCGGACTTGGCGGACCAAGAGGGAATGAGTTTTCTACAATGGGAAGATGAACTTCGGCCGGAGATGGTGCTAGCCGGAGCTCCTACAGTGTCTGTGTGTGTTTCCTAGCAGCTAACCTTTACATGTGCAGCAACATGGTCTATTTATACATAGGCGTAATCAGTATTCTAGTGGAGATAACGCCCTATTGTCCAGCGGTCATGGAGAAGACGCTCTATTGTCCCGCGGTCCGAAGCTTGTCTTCACTTTGCGTCATCGTCATCATTCATGTTTACGGGAAAACGGTATGGGAACAGTGTTACAAGATGCGAGTTGGTGGCCGCAGTCCCCTGCGGCTCGACGAGACGTAGCGGTCCTTGAAGGCGCAAGAGCATTTAATGCCGCAGACGAGAGGGCCTGTGCCCGGCCGGGAAAGGGGCGACCCGGACTTCAGTCCGGGCAAGTTTTAGGCATACCCGAGCCCAAGCAAGGACCTCCTTGCTCGGGGGAGGCCAGCATTTTGCGCTGAAAGTGTGATAATCCGAACTTCCCTCCAGGCCCCCGTCAAAATTTATACTTTAACCGACACATATCTTAAGCTAAAAATATTTGATGCACATTGCCTCTAGTCAAGAAAAAAAAAATTCTTTTGGTGCACACACTGCCACTCCCTTTTCTAAAGAAAAATTATCGTTTTGGTGTTTGTACAATTGAGATTTTGAAATGTTGGATATGTATATTTATTTTAAAATATCTATATTAGACATGTGAACATCATATATGTAGATCTGTTTAATTTATAAATAAATTATGATAGTAATCACTAGTCAAAACCATATAAGAAGCAATATAAACTCTAAGGGGTTGTTTCTCTTGAGCTTTAATTTGCTTATCTTCTTATCTATTATATTATTAAAATAAAATAGAGTCCAATGGAGGCACCATGTTTGCTCTAAAATACTAGGAAATCTCACGTTAATCAGAGAAAAAAGAAAAGATCTACACTGTCGATTATAGTGAGACTAGATTATAACGGTATAGATCTAGCGAGATTGCACAAACTAACTAATTAAGGAGAATTATGCGGCAACAAATTAATTAACTAATATATCCATATATTAGACACGGGCATGTCCATATGATGTATTTACATGGACAACGAACATGCCAAATATCCAATCCGGTGCCAACAAACTAGCCGTATTAGATATGGATTAAAAGAAAAGATTAGAAGACATTGCCATACATATGCAAATATGTGAACCTACGTCATAACGGCTTAATTAAAAGAAAGAGTCCATGTAAACTACAAAACAAAATAGTTGAAATTGATAATAAAAAATTACAGTTGATTTTCATACAAATATAAAATTAAATCTAAATTTTGAAATAAAATTTAAATATCAATATGTCTATCTACTATCTATATAAAATAGGGATCAACGAAGCCACCACATTCGCTCTGAGCCAATGGAGACACCACGTTTGCTCTAAAATATTAGAAATTTTAACATTATTCGAAGGAAAATATAAAAGATATGGTCGAAGATAAAATATATGGTCGTACATTTATGTGGACCCAAGTTATAACGGTTTAGATTAAAAGAAAGAGTTCATGTCAAGTATAGTAGACGACCTACCCAAATCAGATTCTATCTCTACACCAACCAACAGAGACATCACGTTCGCTCTGAAATACCAAAAATTTTAACATTATTTGGAGAAGAAGATAAAAGATCTAGTCATACATTTGTGCAGACCCAAGTTGTAACAGTTTAGGTTAAAAGAAAGAGTTCATGTCAAGTAGAATAGACGGCTTACTTGAATCGGATTCTATCTCTACACCTTATTGTTTTTGTATAAATAGAAAACACATGTCCCTCGTATTAGAGGTGTAAGGTTCGGATGTAAACACGATCTAGCATGCGCCGCCGTCAAGCGGTCGGGCACAAGAGCGAAAGACCTCCTAGAACTGCTCCGACTCAACCTATGCACCTCCATCAATCCTTTCTACAGCGAGCTCACCTATGACGCATTCAACTACAAGAAGCGCTCACCGCATGCCGGTGTATGTGTGTAACGCGACGACAACCTGCTGATATCGACTCATGTGGAACCCCGTGCCTAACAACAACAAGGCCACAAGTCACTCTCGCAACAGGACAAGGGCGTCATGACGAGCATGCAATGACACGTCCAGCAACGCAGACTCCAAGTACAACCAGGTGAGATCGATCTGACGCTCGAAAGAAGCATTTGATGGAAACCTAGGGTGGAGACATGCATGCTCATGGGAAGCGAGAAACGATCGATGATGAGAGTGTAAGGATATGTGTGTGCCTTCCGCTGTTATAGATTGTAAGATCGCTAATGCACAACAGAATGTTCATTATAAACTCAGAGGGCGGCGGTGAGAAACAATCGGTAGGAGCGTATGGAGGAGCTAGACGTATATGCCTGCTGCATTTGTCCGAGAAAAAAGCGCTAAGAAAACAAAAAAGATGCATACGTCTCAAAGTGTGGCAATCAAAGCTAATAGAAAATATAAATGTGTTTTTTCTCATTTATGAATCCTCCTGTGCTAGGGTGTGGTGGAGCTTCCATGCTCTAAGAATCTAGAAATTCGGACAATAACTAGAGAAAAGAGAGACAGAAATCTACAACATCAACTATAATGTGTGGGTCTAGATTATAATGTGTAGATCTTAAATAAGTTTTTAGTTGCATCTTATAGAACATATCGATTGTGACTTCAAACTAAGAAACTAGCCATGAACATAGCAGTGTAGATTATATATATGAAATATATTTGCAATTGAATCTAACATAAATTCTATGTCATCAATTATGTTGAGTAGATTGTAACAGTGTAGATCATAGTTAGTCTACAAATTGACTGAATCTAACTAAAATCTAACAAATCTAGCCTTGCAAGTGCGTGGGTCACCGTGCTATATATATATGGAAATTACATAAGGCTCTATAGAGCCTAGGCTTATCACTAGATGCGCTTTGAGATTCGTGATGTTTGGTATTTGTATATTTATATACCCACTAAAAAATATTTAAGATGTCAAACTCCAAAAAAAAATTAAATTTAACTCTAGTTTAAACTATTTTTAAATTTAAGATAAATATAGTTCAAACTAGTTTAAACTGAAGATGAATTTAATTTCTTTCGGAGTTTGGCATCTCAAATATTTTATTTAGTAGATATGTAAAGATGGACACATCAAACAACACGAATCTCAAAGCACAACATAGGGTAAGCTCCATAGAGCCTTGAACCGCTTTCCTATCCCTCTCTCTCTCTCTCTCTCTCTATATATATATATATATATATATATATATATATATATATATATATATATATATATATATATATATATATATATATATATATATATATATATATATATATATAGGGGTATCCCCGCGATTACCCCCAGGGTGACTCGGTCCGACTAAGCTCCCAAGCAACCATTCTTGCTCGGGGCCCGAGCGACAGCTTGCCTCGCCTAGGAAACTCAGGCCCTTCTACCCGACCCGAACATCAATTGCAAGGGGCACGTGGCCGTCCCAAGCGAGCCTCGCTTTCCGTATCCTGTAATAACTTTGCTGACGTCCCCCATGACTATTATGTCCCGTCGCGTCTGTATCGAAGACCGTGGCTACCTGCCCAGGTCATGTTCTACTATTCCGTTCTCTTTTTCCTGTCATCACAAGTGACGGAGAGATTGTTCTCGTATGACACCCACCAAGGGACGGCCTTCGGACCACGGGACAATAGGATTGTACATCCATTAAATTAGAAATCACGCCCATGTATAAATAGAGCGCGCAGATGCATGAGCGCAGAGACACACAAGAGCTAGAAAAACAGTAGACACCATCCGGACCAGAGGCATTCAGCCATAGCCAGAACGGGAGTGAGCTCCCACCTCTTGTTCCCCGAGAAATCCAGGCACCCCTTGCTCAGGTTGCTCGGGAACGCCATTGTAATTCTTTGTGTTTCCTTCAAATACAGATCACTAGACGTAGGGCTATTACCTTCCTCCGAGGGGCCCGAACCAGGCTAAAAACATTCTCCTTTCCCGGTTGTTTGATTGGGTTGGTCTTCTCACATGCATGACTCCGACGCTGTAGGAACGAGGCCCGTTGATCCTCACTTCAACAAGTAAGCTCGGCACTTGGGGGCCCCGCGCTCTCAACCGTCGATATATATATAGACACACACACACAACGTTAATCGGAGAAATTCTCATGTAAATCAAGAAAAAAGAAAAGATCTACACCTTTGATTATAGCGAGACCAAATTATAACGACTTAAATTAAAAAATCATATCAACTAAAATAAAAATAAAATTAATATTTTAAAATTAAAAATAATAGAAATAAGAGTCCATGTCACATTAAATAAAGAGTTCATATCACTACAATAAAAAATTAAATAAATTTAAAAATAAAGTAAGAGTTTATATTAGATTAAAAGAAATAGTTCATATCAACTATAATTAAAAAGTAAAAATTACATAAATTAGGAATAAGAAATAATAGAAATAAGAGCCCATGTCGGATTAAAAGAAACAGGTTATATCAACAACAATTAAAAATTGAAAATAACATAAAAGCGGGTCAAACTGAGGCACCACGTTAATCGGAGAAATTTTCACGTGGATCAAGAAAAAAGAAAAGACCTCCAAAGAAAGAAAGAAAAGATCTGCACTGACGATCAAGTGGGACCAGATTATAACGGCTTAGATTAAAAGAAAGAATCCATATAGACTTATAACGGCATAGATTGTATATAACCGAGTAGATATGTTCAAGCATAAAAGAGCTGGAATATGATACTAGTCCCTATATATAGGCTTCTAACAAAATTAGAGTATATTTATGTACCATGAGCTCTGTATAAGGAATAAAAGACACGTGATCTGGCTTGGCTTTTCGTCGCTTCCCGCATGGCTCGGCCATGATGCCGTCTCCACCAGACGCTCTGCCTCTTCCTTGGCCGAATTAGCACCGCCCAGTCCGTCATGGATATGTACGTGCGTCTGCCCAGCCCAACGTTCCAGCGATACAGCGCCATCGGCTTCGACTTCAATCCGATGCTTCTCTGTGAACATCGGAACTGCAAGTCATGACTCCGGCCGCTTCCCCTGATAAAGTGCCGCTTCTGGAGTTCATGACTGATTCCACACACTTTGGCCCAAAGGAACATGCACATGCAAAAACATGTACTCATGCAAACAGCCATGTATGCAACTATGCAAGGAAGCAACTAGAAAATCCATGCACATGCATGGACATGTATGCAAGTATGTTACATGAGGATTTGTATCCTCTGATTTTTCACTTCTCCGTAGTTCCTCTGCCGTTCATCTCACATACCACTGTAACTACAGTGACCTACAGTACCTTAAACATTAGAAAGGACATAGTCCGGCGGTTTGCTACAGTATCTATGCTACAGCATTTTTGCTACAGTGCATCGCTCCAGTACTCTACCATTACGGACACGACTCGTTGTGCGCCTTTACTTTTGTCCTAGCAAAACAGAGGATGCGCGTACGTTACATGAACGCGGGAGTAAGGGAGAGGCAGGCACGTGAACAGCATTCTCCAACGACGTCTCTGCACCGTGCACTCGGCGCCATCCACCCCATGCATAGGCACCGAGCTGAGTTTCAACTGCCGCCTGCCGTACATCCGGCCAGGCGGGCAGCACGCATGCATCCACGCCCGAGCTCCTGCTGCTCCGAGTGTTACGTTGGCCCTCTCTTCGACTTATCTTCTTATTTTATCTATTTATCTTTAAATTAAAAAGTCAAATGGTTTAGCTTTTGTATTTCTTTTTTCTATCTCGAAACCACATCTCAGAGCTTTGAGAAACAAGTCAAATAAAACTTATTGGACTTTCAAACTATCTTGAGAAGCTCTAAAAGTTCAGCTTATAAGCAGATACAAAGATAAGTAAATAAGATTAGCCGAAAAGAAAGGGGCCTTAGACTATATGGTATGATCCGGAAGGATCTGATTGTTATGGTAGGATAAGATATATTTAGATTGATTGATTGTAATCTCTTCGATGTGATTCATCTATATCTCTAGAATTATTTGTTATTCAAATCACCATGTACCTATATAAATGTTCGCGAGGCTAAATACAAATAATTTATTGTGTCCACTGCATAATACAATCCATCCTAATTTGTCGAGTTCGAGCTCTGTCAGACACAACTTAAATAAAAAATCGTCATCCACTCCTATTCCACGTCTAAAGTAGCCTTCACGTGAGGAAGAGTGTTATAAGTATAAATAAATTGCTCACTTTTTCTATTAGTTTAGATTTTTAGATGAACTCGCTGCACGTTACACCGAGACTCTGACTCCGGGTTGGAAACTTTGAACCGATCTAAAACACACCAAGGCAAGATTTCGCTCGAGCTGTATCGCACCGGAATTGAATTAATGTGAACCGTCTTGAACCACGCGGTTGCCTTAGGAGTCCGGACAAATGTTGCAACCTAGGTAATGTACACACTCACGGACACCCACCAATAAACTGGCAAGAACATGTTCAGAAAAATAGATTTCATGCATGTTCTATCAAGTTGTGTATGCACTTCATGTCCTATTTTTTTTTACTATCTTTTACTCCTTCTAATCCATCTTCAATTTAAATTTCCCTAAAAAATATAATAGAGTAGAATAATATGGGGCACAGAAATAAATTCACTTTGTAACTGTTGGGGAAAGTATGTGGCCCATGAAGATTCGGCCCACTTATTTACCCGCGGCCCCACAGGAGGCAAGCTCGGGGCCAGCAAGCTCGAGCACGAGCTTCCCCGCCTCGGAAGCTCAGGCCTCTTGCTTCCTCCGGGCTTCCGAAGTACAAAGAAACAGGACCCGAGGCAAATCATCACGCGCCGCGGACAGGATACGCTTCGGGTTCCCAGAGTCATCAAGAATTAAATGTGCGCACTGTACCGAGGAGCGCCTGGCGGCAGCTTCTGACGGGTAGGCGGCCGGTCCCGTCAACCGTCCGCATGGGCAAGGACACGTGCTAACCGGTAGCGGTCCGGCGCGGTGATCAGAGGATTGCACTCGATTACCCGATGGATTTGGTACGCTACCGGCATGGGAAAAAGGCAACGACTAATTCAACGGACCAGCACAAGATACAGTGGCCAGAGGGCGTCTATAAAAGGGGCGCACAGGCCACAACAACAGACCGCTTCACTTCCGCGTACACACAACTCACTTGGAGAATAGATATTGTAGAACAGGAGCACTTGCACTCTCATAGGAGCTCTAGTTCCCGACGGTAGTTCTCCGCATCCAGGTAACTGTAGGAACACACACAAGTGCCTTGAGCACTTGCTGTACTCGAAGCCCGGGCTTCCCGAAGCCCGGACTTCACCCCCTTGTACTCATTTAAGCTCGGCATTAAACGAAGACTGGACGTAGGGCTGTTATCCCGTAGTGGAGGCCTGAACCAGGATAAAAATACTCGTGTCATCACCCCCATCGATCCGGTCCTGACGCGTCCGACCGCGTCGGGACTAAGGTCTTTTCCTTCGGCGTCGGCGGCCAGCGCCAGTTCCTCGGTCCGGGGACAGGCCGCTTCGGCCTCGCACCCCCTTCCCTTGCTTATTGGCGCTGCGGAGGCTCGCCTCCCAGTCGCCGACAGTAACTATTTCACTAAGGGCTTGTTTGGAAGCCCAAAACCCCGTTGGAATCCCGGCCCGTTCCCAGGGGTCGCGACCCGCGTGGGAGGTTTCCCCGGGCCATTCGCGCCGGCTGTTTGGAAGCCCATGAATCGAGGGATTTTTCGGCCTTTCCCCTCGCAATCCCGGGAAATCTCCTCCTTCTCCGGCTCGTGACTTTCCTCCTCCCTATCCACAACTCATCTCTCTCGCGACCTACCGCCTCCCAGCAACCCAGCTCCTTTGCCGCCGCCTCGACCTGCGCCACCTCCACAACCCTAGCTCCACCTGCCGCCACCTCCGCCCCGCACCGCCTCCGGTCCACCCGCCTCCTCCTTCGGTCCCCGCAGCTGCCTCCATTCCCGGCTGCCTCCACAAACCTAGCGGCTCGCCTACTCCACCTGCCGCCGTCGTGCCTCTTCGACGGTCACGTCGTCTCCGCCACCACCCGCACCGCCGCACGCGAGATGGGTACCGGGAGAGAGCTAGGTTTAGCTCCACCTCGAGTCGCCGGTGCCGCCTCCCACATTTGATCCAGATCTGTTTGCCATTGACCTTGCGGTGGCCTCCCCGTTTCCCAGGTGCAGCTCCATCAATCTTTCCTCCCCTCCTCTTCTTGCTCTAGCTGTAGAGCCGCCATGAATTTTGCCACTGCCTGCTCCTCTTTTAGAACGCCGTCGCATGGTTCACCGTAGCTGTTTTTGTCAACTTGATTCACCGAGATCCACCGCTTCAAGTTCAAGCATCGATAGGGAGCCAAGGATGAAACTTATAAACTAATCTTTCTATTCTAAATCAACATGTTGTCAATCTCTGAACTTGTTGTGTATACAAGCCATTCTTGAACTGGACTGGCATACATAGTTGCTTGATATCTTGTTTCAGATTTTAGTATGAATATCTTTCTTGTTTGTAATTAATAGTTGGAAACACTTAATAGTTGGGAGTACTTGCTCTAGAATTTACCTTAGGTTATTTCTGTAGTTTTGCTTTTTTTTAAGATCCGATGTATGTGTTATTTACAGTTCAAGATTTAATGACATGCTGCTCTTAGTTTCTAAAAGGTTCTGAGTGCAAGGTTAAAATCATCTAGCTGCTGCTTGCTAACATCACAAGGATCATAATCCTCTCATTTATATTTTTTACTAGTCCCAGATTTGATCAAGGTAGTAACATTATATTGTTGTTCTGCCAACTGCCTTTTTTTAAGACAAAGCTAATCTTCTCACATGCTTCCGTTCGCTGTGGAAATTTCCAGGCTTCTTTTCTAGTGTCAACTGTGCTTTTGGTGTTTCTGTTGGAAGAAAATGAAACAGGAAGGACTTGCTTTTGAGTTTTGATGGTGTCCAAGGAACATAAAACTGACCAGCTCTTTTGACGGTGTCCAAGGATTATATAAATGATCATATATCAAACCTCTTTATGCAATAAATTTTTGTAGTTCCTTATTTGCATATGCAAATCTCTTGATGAACTTCCTGATATTCAGACATCAGAATCGTGGTTCATGTATGGAAGAACATTCATGTCAGCTAAACTAATTGGACCAGAGTTTATTGTGAAGCGAGCATTGATTGGAGATTTTTTTTTAATGAATTGTCTGAATCAAGTGGTTTTAACTCAGTAGAAATGTTTTGGTACCTTTTTATAGAATTGACATTCTCCTGTGTTAAATGGAATCACACTGTAGTTTAATTGAGAAGAAATGATGTGACCTTTATTCAGTGAAATTTATGCTACGTTGAATATGGAATTGTATTGCTAAAGCGATATGTTGTTGTGCATATTTTCACTTCTGTTTTTTTTTCTCACCAGCTGTGCAAATGTTGCAAAGAATGAATTTTGTTTAAGATTCTGCTGCAAAATTTGCTGAGTTCATAGCTCAGATCGGTCCATGTCTTGCTAATCGGTCCATGTCAGGCCAGCGGGGCCTAGGACTGTTCGGCAACCGGTACGAATCACGGTGTGTCCAACCCGCAAAAAAGAACTCTTTGCAAAAACCCTAATCACCTGTTTGGCTGTCTTGGTTCCCAGGGATGGAGAACCCGTGGGTGTTTAACCCTGGGTTTTAATCAAGTCAGAAAAATCCCTTTGAGGGAACTTTATCCCTGGATTTGTTTTCCCAAACTTCCAAACAAGGCCTAAAATTGTTAGTGATAGGTTAGTTTTCTTAGATTTTAGTTCACCTAAATTAAATCAATTCCCCTAAAAAGTATAACAGAATGTCTACATTCGCGAGGAAAATAATAAAAAAATAAAATTGTTTGTAACTTTTCAAATTCACGGAGATGCTACTTTAATCACTAAATTCGTCATGTTTTTGAAAAGTACTTATAAAAGTGCAATGTTATGGAAGTGTTTTTTGACATTTCGGTGGTAAAACAAGAGTAGCGTTCACTCGAAAAGGCTAAAATTCTCACATTAGCTAGAGAGAAATTAAAAAAAAATATACAACATCAATATTATACTGGGTTCATAAGATGTCTAGCAAGATTGGAGATGGAATATATTAGAGTTTACCATGATCACTAGGAAACGGCTATATAAAGTAAGAGCGAAAGAGGCTAGAAATTCCCACATTAATGACAGTGGGGATAGATTATAATGTTATCAATCTTAAATATGCAGCAAGCTAACGAATCTAGCCACACAATCAGCTGTATGGTCCAAACTATATTTTCATATGCAGTTACACAAAGAGTGATAGCTCGGATTAGATATAAACTATATTATAGCTCACCATGGCCAATACAACTATGAATTATATCAGCAAAATCTCGTATATTTATTCGAAATGGATATATCTCCCCCATTAGCCATACATAAAAAAACTCAAGTTTCCTAGAATTAACATATTAGAACACTAGAACGAAGACACTTACATGCACTTGCAAATTAGAAGCCTAGAGATTTAGAAGCCTGGAATTCCTAGAACCAGGAGATTAAAAGACTGTAACTCGAGACTGTAACCTCCAGAGATTAGAAACCTGGAACTCGGGGAAGCAGTCGATAGGGATGCAGGACGGATACGTATGCCCACCAATGCTTTGCCTCTGACCAAGGTAAAGCAGTACGGAAATGAAAAAAGTTGCACGAGTTGCAAAGTATGGCAGTCTAAGATAATATCAAAAAAAATATTTATTTATTTTCTATTTCTGATTCAATTCTACGATCTAGCCACACGTACGGGTGCACGGGATTACATATATAACACCGTACATACTAACATAAAACCCATACCATTAATTACATTGGAACCAAATCTCCACTCCTAAAAAGGTTGTTGTGGTGATGAGTAATGGCTCATCAAAATAATCTGAACCATTCAATTTAATCTAACAGCTGTCCACACCTCGATCCGCATCCTCCTCTCCACCAATCCACACGCGAGCGCGTCGACCCCCGCCCTTCTGCGTTCCACCGATTCACGTCTCCTCCTTCTCCACCAATCCACACGCGAAGTACGGGCCCTCCCTCAACTAGTTATAACAATGTAGCTCGCTAACAAGATTGGTGTTACTATTATATCCTTCAGTTTCGGTATGTACTGTATTAGACTTACCATGCCTAATATGACTACGTATTCCAAACATATCTCACTATATTAGATTTGCATATACATGTACAAAAAAGTTTATCCTTTGTATTAGATATGGACTATATTAAAGGTTGCCATATTAGATATGTACAACTATGTACCTGAAGCATATTTAACTATGTTTGCATCCATGTGTGTGAAAAGAGTTATTCTTCGGAGTAGACATAGACTATACTAAAACTTATCATGGTGAAGCGTTGCATATGCGAATATGAAGAGTCATCATTCGGAGTAGACATTGACAATATATATTAGAGCTTACTATTTCCAATATGATTAAGAATCCTTACATCTGCAAAATATTTATTATACTTTGATGCAAATCTCGTCGCGCAAATGCACAGGACACCATGATAATTTGCTTATAAGCTGAACTTCTTGAAGTAGCTTGGAAAATTTGGTACGTTTCGTTTGACTTGTTTCTAAAAGGTTTAGGATACACCTTCGAGACAAAAAAAAAAGGAATGGAATGCAAAAGCCAAAGCATCAAAAAGTCGGAGATAAGTAGATAAGATAAGAAGATAAGATGAAGAGAACAACCCAACATGGTTCACAATATTGGCGATTATCCATATATAAAACCTATCAAATTAGAGTTTGTAAACCGAGCCAAATTCAAAAGTAAACTAAAATTCAAATTGAGAAAAAAATCTAAAAATTTCTAAAAAAAAGAAATTAGTGTGTTTGAAGCGTTTGACATGAGATTTTAAAACAATTTTCACTCGCTTTTCGGCCTTAGACGCTGGCAATTTTGTCCATACTCTAAAGTCCATCGGGTCGGAACGGCAGCGCTGTCCTTCCTCCTTCCTGCCGGTTGCATCGTCAGCGCATCGATCGCACGCCGGTGTGGCTCGTCGCCGTACGTACGCGCGTGCACTGTTCCGGGGTCAGACCGATCGAGACGACGACGATCACGACGACGGCGACTCGGCCGCTCGCGCGCCGATCGTGGCGCGCCGCCGTGCGCGAGGGATGTCGGCAAGCGGGCGCCGTCGCTGTCGCTTGGCCCGGTGGTCTCTCTGGCTAGTTGATGTGTCGTGTCGGGCGCAACTTACCAATGGCCCCCTGTTGCTTTCGTCCCGGCTACACGGCGATCTTCATAGCATCTTCAGGAAAGACTTAAATTTCTTCTTTATAACACTATTTTCTACTAACTTTATCTATACTTAAAAATTCCTTTACACCTTATATTACACTCTAAAGATTTTTTCTATTCAATGGAGATTCTAACCTTTAAAATTAAATAAACAATGTTTACAGATTTTGCTAAAGATGCTGATCGATGTCTCCCTTCTTAGAAAGAAAAAGGAAAAAAGTGGTAGGAAAGAGGAATGGCATTGTGCCACTTTCATGGTCGAATGCTCTGCACGTATGGCACCGTGGCACGTGTAATGTGTCTACTTGTCCACGAACCACTCTTGACCATCCTGTGTAAGTACTCCTCAGTCCTCACCTAATTAGATTTAATTAGATTGCTTCGGTTATTACAGAAAGAAAAAAAGAGAGGATGGAACAAGAGTGAATTTCGCAACACTGGATATTTAGCACATGCACCATCTGCCTAAATTAAAATTATAATCCACAATGGAAAATTTATTTTTTATACAAATTAAACGTTTTGGAGCTTTGTAGTCATTTCTAAGCATTTTTTGTGCTTTGATGACAAAGTGTGGCTTTGTTTGGCCATCAACCTTATCTCAAAGATCTTAAAATAATAATAATAATATTTTGGCTTATCTAAATGTCCAATTAAACGCGTAACTTTTTATACAGTAGTACACTACACAACCGTCGAAAGCTGAATCGAGCAAGACGCCCGTGACACGGAACGGGCAACGTGAGGTCGGGGAGAAGGGACGCCGCCCGCACGGTTGCCCTCGATCCCAATGTTCCGTGGCGCCATGGAGCCGGGCCGTCCGGGCCCGGCTCGTCCCGTGCGGCCCCGGTCCGTTCGGCCGGAGCGGGCCCATTATGTGGGCCCATACTGGGCCGGGCCGCACGGTTGCCCGTTCCGTCACGGAGCGTCGTAGCAAGGCCCGCCCGTTCACGTACTGCTATCCTCGATCGTGCCATACGAACAGCACGGGTACGTTCAGATTAGACGATCCGTCAGCGATCATTAAAAAGAAAAAACATATCTCCATGGACGACAGTTTTCTTTCATTTTTTAGATCGCCATGTAAGAGCGTTGAGTGGACTCAACGAGACATTTTTAGCTTTTTTTTTTCTTTTAATTCAAGATATGTTGCGCTGTAGCTGTTAGACTGTTAGCGCGTCTAATCGAACGATGATTACTGATTAATCCATCTCTGTCCAAAAGAAACGTACGAACTGTGATTATACATGGTAGCCTCTCTCTCTCTCCATCGTCGCAGTTATGTGCACGATGCGTACGCTGAAAAACTCCGTATAGAATTAGACCAAACTGATCACCATTTGTCAAGAACTGTACCCGTAAACGTTGCTACCTACGGCATGCCGGCCCACTTTGATCCATGCATATATATCTTCTACGTGGTACGTACTCCGTACTTGGTAATGTTGTCAAGGTGGCGTATTACAACAAGTTCCAAGCAAGTGACAAATCCAGTGCTATTTATCTGCTAATAGATCGGTCTCATTGAACTGCATGCGTATACTGCTACGAAAAGGAAACAAACCATTAACGAAACAAGCCGCATGGGTCCACAGACATGCGTACGTAAATGGCCGGTCAATCGACCGATCCGGCAGGGCGCCAAAACCCTAATGGACCCGTAGGTCCGATGTACCTAGGACTCGTATTACTGTGTACCGCAGATAGTAATTACATCCATCGTTAATTAGTTATTAATTAAATCTTGGCATGTCCTTTTTGTCCGGTGATGAACAAACACAAATTAAATCTTGCACTCCCATGCAACAATGCAATGACGTCGTAGAAGATACGGGTGAGTGTCAAGCAGGATGAAAGATCATGTGTGAAGACAAGGGCACTCCCAAGTCCCAAGTGGGTTGCTTCTAAAATTGTTCCAACGAGAAGAGAGAATATCTACCTCTATATAGCGCGTAGCCGCGTGTAGGTAAGACGCGCGCTCGCACTATCCACGTCACCAGGGAAATGGCAACCATGAACCATCCGATCGCATCGATTGCTCTGATTTGGTCATCCATTCCACAAAAAGCTTGTATTGGAACCCTTGTTGCCCACTCAATTCAATTAAACATTGAGAGCTCATCTGGTCTTCCTCCTGCTCATTGGACCCCCTGAGTTCGATCGCATCTCATGCAACCTAACCCCCCCCCCCCTTTTTTTGCATAGATTCTCTCTTTTTAAGTCGCTTAAAAATGAAAAAACAAAACTTGGAAAAATGAAACCATAGTTTCATGGGAAGGGTTCATAAAAAATTTTAAGTTTTTTTAAATTAAAAAAACGTGAGGACAGAAAATTTTAAAAATTCAATTTTTTGTGGACCTTTTCGCTAACCTAAGGTTCCATTCTCGCAACCTTACCCCCCTTTTTTTTCATTCTCTTTTTTTAAGCTGCTTCAAAATTTTAAAAAAACTCGAAAAATGGAACCATAGTTTCACGCAAAGGGTCCATAAAAAAATTTAAGTTTTTTAAAAAATGAAAATTTCCCAAAACTTTGAATTTAAAAATCGTGAGGGCAAAAAAAAAATTAATTCAAAAATTTTTGGACCCTTTTCGCAAACCTAAGGTTCCCTTTTTTTAGCCCCGTTTTATGGTGATGTGATATGAATTTTGAAAAATTCCACAAAGATTATAAGTTACATGTACCGTTTGGAAAGAATTTTCATGTAATCCAAGAAATTTTTCAAGCTTTTCTAAATTTTTCCTTTAAGCCATGTTCCTCAGGCCATGTTATCTAGCCTGTGTTGTGATGGCTGTATATATCTATTACTTGCAATATAACATTTATAATATTTTATGATTAGCTCGCTTTGCTTAATTAATATAAAACTAAAAAATTACTAAGCCGTTTAAAATTTTAAAAAACCGCCCTCCCTTTTTTCCTGCAAACCATTTTAAAATAAAAATGTAAAAAAAATATGGGATTATAAAATATATTTATTGCTTTGAATATATATTTTACTTTACTTGATTAATGTAAAATTAAAAATTACTAAGCGATACACACCAAAAAAAAGACCTATTAGAACCTAAATGGCTAAAATTCAACTACAACCAATACAGCACACAAAAATGACGTGCTGCTGTGCGTGAGCCCCTCTAGTGCATTACATAGATATATCTAATAGGTCCACAAGATCATTATTTTTTGTAGGTACTGTGAGAGGAGATTCATGTCGTTGTTGGATCTGCTTTGAGACTCGTGTGGTACAAATCTCAGAGCATATCTAACAACTCCCATATATACATTGATGTAGTTTTTAGCCGAGTGTAGCTTCTTCATTAGCTCTCCTTGTACGTCAGATTTGGGCCTTGTGCATAGTTCGGCCGTAACGGTGGAGCTCAAAATCACTATTTTTTTTCGCTGCATAAAGGAGCGGAAGGTTTATGTGACGAAAAAGAATTAGTGATTTTGCAAGGTGTTTTGAGAAACCGGAATGGTTGGTTTGATTGAGCTCCAAGCTTTTCAAAATATTTGAAAAATAACTTCGAAAACAGAAGCATTTGGCTTGACATAAGCCAAACTTACATGATAAATTTACAAGTCCCTATAAAAATTGCTGAAATAAACGCATTGGGAGTACTTAAAAAAAGGAGACTAAGAGTTGTATGAAACGCGTGCAACCCATTAGAAAGGGAAAAGAGTGAAACTAAATATAAGGGATTGATCAAAGGAAGAGAAATCCTCGGCGGGTTTTAGACGAGGAATTTAACTGAGTGGATTTTCTGCTAAGAACCATGCACGAGGAAAGTAATACAAGCAGTTGCTTTACATGGCGTGTGGTGTCTTCAGTTCAGACATAAAAAACTACAGCTAACTTGCGGCATGTGTAACTTCGCGCGCCGAAGCGCGCCTGGCTCGAGTTCTGCTCCGCAGCGGCCGCTCCGGCGAGCCCTTTGTTTACTAGGGCATCTCCAAAGGTAGAGCCAGCTTACTAATTATAAGCTTGTCCATATCATGTATAGCTAGCTTATAGACAATCTTTCTAATGAGTTGGCTATAGCATATCCTTAAACATTAAATTTGAATCTACTTGTAATAACCTTTATTTGTCTTGAAAAACACCATAGACTGGCTCTTGCATAAGAGCATCTCTTGTCTCTCTTTTTTACTTCTCTCCTCTAAATAAGTAAAAAGCTGAGTTGAATTTTTTATAGCCAGCTGATATGACATCCTTGGAGATGCCCTAAGCTCGGCGCCTTCGGCGAGAGGAAACCGCCGCGCTCGTCTGCCGGTCGGCTGCCCCCACGTCGGATTGGGGGCTTCTCGGTCGGCGCAGTCTGGATCCCGGAGCACGTCGCTGTCTCCACGCTCTCCGCTGTTCGTGCCCTCCTCTCGCGACCAGACTGACTTCCACGGGCGCCGTTGAATTCTGCTCCACATGTTGCGTGCGTAGCGTCAGGGCACTCCACGCTTCTGCGTCGAGATGGGTTCGTACTGAGCTTTTAGCCGCTGCAAACTGTTGAGAAACCGGCCCACGAAGGCCCGGTATTAGCCCATGCCGAAACCCTAGAACTACACTATAAAAGGAGGAGGGGTTTCCCCCAGTGTACAGACATGAGAAAAGCAATAAAGAATCATTCCCCTCCTACATCTGTGTTCATCTGTGATTGTCTTGCGTGTGAATCGACGACCTCGGACTACACTCGGTAGCGTGGTTGTCTAATACGTTATCAGCACGACGCTCGAAGAATCGCAAGACGCCGGAGGGATCGAACGACGACATCGATGTCCTATCGGCATCGAATCACCATCACGCCGGCAGGTCTAGACAGGACTAGCCGATCTGTCCTACGCGACAGTCGTCGACTCCCTACTTCGATTCACGAAGAACGAAGGTAAAAGGAAATTGAATCTACGGAAATTGAATCTGTATTTCGTAGATGTATTTAAGAAGATTGAATGCCACGGATCTTGCGCACGAAGCGCAACGCCGGCACGCTCCACGCGCCCGCAGCGCCGCCACTCACAATTGCCCCGGCCACCACGCACACGCAGCTGCCGCGTCACAGACGCATTTCGCCCCCACGCGCGTTGCCTAGGCGCGCAACACGCCAGCAAAGATAGCGCGCGCCAGTCGCCGCGTCGGTTCCGCATGCCCTTGCACCGCCCGCGTTGAACCGCCCGAAGCGCCGCCTTCACGCCGCGCCCGCGACACGGCGCCACATTGCTGGTCGCCTGCGTTGAGCATCTGCCGCTGACGCCAGCGTTGAGCACCGCCGCCGTCGCCACAAGTTGAAGCGCATGAAGCGCCTCGCCAGCCATGCCGCCGCCCGCCCGCCCGCCCCCTTCACGCTACCAGATGCATGGCGGCGGCCACCTGAATCGTTGGGAAACCCTAGCCAGCAGAGTGGAGGGAAACGGGCCGGGCCTCGGGGGTGTGAAAAGAAAAGAGGACGCAGTGGGCCAGCCTTGCAGGCGGGTGAAAGGAAAGAAAGAAAAAAAATTGGGAAAGGAGAAAACCGGGCGAGCCAGCTAGCCGCGAGGAAGAAGTGGGCCGCGTGGGAAGAGAAAAATGGTGGGATGCATGGGCCATGGACCAGAAAAATAGAAGGGGCCGGCCGGGAATAGAATGAGAAATGTGGGCCGAGCAAATTTGCTCATAAGCCCCTAAACATCTGATAATTACATAGCGAATTTTCTGTAATACTGAAAATCACAGAAACCCCCTGGAAATTGCTGAAATTACAGAAAATGCATTTCCTAGCATAAAAGGGCCTCGGGATTTTGAATTTTTGTCCCTTTTTGAATTTGAAGCCCTCTTTTACTGCTTTCATGATTATTTTATGAATTTTGTCATGATTAAGAAAATTACACGAAGTAATTATCTGAAATACTGAAAATTGTATAATCCCCATGAAAATTGCAAAATTTGCTGATAACTTATATTCTAGCATAACAGGGTCTAAGGATTTCCTGGAAATTACACGAAGTTTTTCCAGGCCATTGAATTTTGCAGAAAGATCCTTAGATTTTTTGGAAATTATAGAAAAGACATATTTAGGCATAAAAGTGTATCGAAACTATGAATTTTCAATATGTCTTTGAATTTGAAGCACTATTTTACTCCTGTTAATTACCTTTATGCAATTATACTTTGAATTAGTTGCGGTAATTAACATTTTATGCCTATTTATTGTGTCCATGCTATGAATTGGTAAATGGCTTATTTGTATACTGGAATTCATGAGAATTTGAAAGAATTATGTCATGCACCACTATCTACTAGATTACACGTAGTAATCATGTGAATGAACTTTAAAATATGTAATTGTCGGGTATCGCTAACTATGAATCTGAGGAACTGGCACCGAATGCTAGAGCAACCTCACTTGGGCATTGGATACTAAAAATCATACTCAGAAGCACGAAGTTTCAGGTTACTATTAGGATTAGATCCTCGAAGGATGGGAAGCCTATCGATGAGCAGAACAATCAAGTATTGCACTTTCTCTGTCACCACCCCTGCTATTTTAAAGAATAAATATATGGCTGAAGGGGAGTGCGCTAGAGCATGGGGCTGCATATCTGAAGCAGTTTAAAAAGCTCGAGCATAGTATTCTACGACTAGCACAGTAGAAACTGGTGTACATGAGACTTGCAAACTATAAAACCATGGTCTAATAGAATTCCATCTTGCATAGGTCTTGCACTAATCCCTCTCTCCGTGACAAGAAGATCACAAGCAAGGAGATGATATTCCCTATTTTTCCTTTCTCGGTTCAATGGCAGCTATCAGAGAGAGAAAACCCACCCATTTAAAGAAGGGCTATAAGGGAAAATAAGAAATCAGCCTAAGAAAGGTCCACTGCTCAAAAGAAGAAAAGAAACAAGGAGAAGCCACAAAAGAAAGCCATATGGTCAGTAGGATCATACGTGCTAAGTATGGCATTTAGGGGCAATGGTCAAAGATTTGTTATGACATTGAGTATGTAATCATGACTTATCGGACCAATAGGAAAGAAAAAGGCAACATTAGAGGTCCACCTTGCCATGGCAGGCAGACATGACCTCATGGAAGAGGACACTCATGTAGAGACACCTCTAACTCGCCCCCTTGATTTCATTATAGCCACACATGAAGTGGATAAAGAAAGAAGATACCGACATATAAAATTGAAGCTAAAATAGTAGCATCCAATGGATTTTTGTGAACCTCCGATGCGTCGAATGCAGCGACCACCGCCGCCTCAGTGCGCCTGCACGAAGCAATATACCTTTTAGATTGTGGTTGCTAGAAGACATTGAATAATGAATATGAAGCTCCAGAAGAGTGAAGTATATGAATTGAAGCTCCCGAAGAGCAAACTATCTCAACAAAGAATTGAAGCTCTAGTAGAGCAAACCTTATTCTCATGATTGATTTTACCTTTATTCCAGTATATTTGAAGTTGCAATCCTTGTTTGAATTATATGAACTATGAATTTTGCCATTGCCTGATTGCAATATAGAATTTTGGTAGTGCCCTATGTGGGAGGTATGCATTGTTGATAGTGAAACAACAAATAAAATTGAAGAGAGACCAAATACTCCAGTAGATTATGAAGAACACTGGTAGTATTAGAATTATCGCAGGTAGCGATTTATACATATCAGACTCAAGAAGAGTCATAAGAATATTATCTATTGGTACTACACTAACACTTACGGAAGCATTATCATACCTGGAATTCACTCTGGCTCTCTTAGGACATCCGTACAAATGAGTTTCACGTAGAAACCAATGAAGAGAATGAAAAGAATACTTATGCATTATGAAGCATGACGGATACAAGAATATAATCTTAGAAAAACCTCTTTAATTTGAATATGGGCTATATTATATTTAGAATCTGTGCACCCGAAGTGCACACTTCCCTGAATGCTGAATTTAGAAGCTCTGATCTCTTCTATCTATGGCATAGTAAATTTGCCATCCTGAACTTTAAGATAATGAGGAGAAAAATAAAACTCATAAGGCCATAGTATTAATTTTAGAATTTCCCGAATCATGAAGATTTTTGTGCGCACTCTCAATGCCACTGGGAAACTAATACATGGGCTCCTACCCTAGATTGAACTAGGGGTTATGTGCGGCCTAATACAGCCCGTATTAGGGTAATTAAGTACTTTTGGTGCTCATTAATGTTTCTTTTGAAGTGGCCAAATGCATACTCTCTACAAGGAATCATGCATTTGTGAAACTGATCTTGCAGATCATAAGAACTAAGAATATATTTCTTTGTTGTTGTGTGAAGTTCATCAAGAAGAATGAACAACACTAAAGAATTCACAGCATTGGAAAATAAAGAAGAGCACTCAGTACCTTATGTCCACACGAAGAATGGACTAGAAACGACATTAATTTTATGAATCAAATTAATTGCCAGGCCGTTCTTGCAGAGTTGTAGCTGAAAGAAACAACAAGCAGTAGCCCTCATTAATTAGTGTAAGGGGACAAGCAGTCCCATAACATCCAACTAGGGCGCGAAAGGGTCTGAAATTTCCCATTTGAAATTTTGAATGTATATGTACCTATACCACACACAGAAATGAATTGCATATTTGATGAGGATCTTTTCCGTCATTAGGGGGAGGAATAGAACCCCTGATAGTAGAATGCCGGAAATCACGTGGAAAGCCACGTAGATCCTCGTGCATGACCCGCACTAGTAAAGCAAATGATGAAGTCTAGAAGACATTTAAAGCAATGAAATCTGCCTAATCATTTTTGTGATTTGAAGGATGTGATCAAGTCACATTACTTGGAGTAATGCACCAGAGAGGGTTGAAATATCACAGAAGGTATCCCTCATCCTGTTCCGAGACCTCAGAGAAAAGGACAGGAAATCTGGTCACTCGAATCCTAATTATCCGGGGACGTCTGGAGAAAAATGGATAAGAGAGCTTGCCACAACCAATCACGAAAATGCCTCGAAGAAAAAGAAGGGGAGCCAGTTGAGTCCTGGCAACTCTGGTGAGAAGCCTGCTAGCGAGGTGCTCCCAGACCTGAATATACCGGTAATAACAGAAGAAGAAGAAGAAGCCGAAATAAATGTGAGTACACATATCGGCAATAATAAACTAAAGGAACTTGCTCCCGTGATGGGAAATAGCGATGAAGAGCAAGTAGAAGTGCATGAAGCACCCCGTGATGAAATAGCTATGAATTTTGAATTAGCAAGAGAGTGCTTGAATTGAGCAACAGCCATTGTCGATACAAAGACAATAAAACAGAATTGCCACCATTATTGAATTTGATCCCAAGCCTGCATCTCTCGGAAGAGTGCGAGAAAGACTGGATTGAAAGGAATGGAAGATGGCAATTTGCATGAAACAAGAAAAATGAATGAGGAAGTGGTATGGTACAAGAAAGGCTGATGACTCACTCTCTGGTCATGGATAAACTACCTTTAGGCATTTAATCTCATTGGCAGTACTCAACATGAAGTTGAGGATAAAAATGAATTGAAGGATGTTGTCACTAAATATATATATAGAAACTTGGATCCGGACTTATATAAGAAGATACATGAAGTATCACTGTCCCGAACCATGGCAGAGCAAATAGAAATCCGTATAGTGTGAAACTCGATGAGTCACTATATGGATTGAAGTAAAGAGATAGAAGAAACAAATTCATACTTGAAGTATGACTTAGAAGTGAAAAATTTGTGTATTGTAGTTTAGGCTTGTAGCTTGAGCATATCCATGAAGGAATTTTGGTACACTAGTCTGCCTACACTCGGAATGTATTGGAAATGTTTGGCTTTAAGAATGGGTAATTGAAACCCCAATAGTCGGAAGGTCACTACAAGCAGACTAAGACCTATATAGGCCTGGGGAAGAGGGGGAGGAAGTCCTGGGGTCTGAAACCCCATACTTAAGTGCAATTGGTGCGCTCATATACCTCGCGAACAGCACTAGGCCGGACATTGTGTTCGCCGTGAATTTGCTGGCTCGGTACAGCGCAGAGCCAACCAATAGACATTGGAAGGGGATCAAGGACATCTTCCGATACCTTCAAAGAAGCAAGGATCTTGGCTTGTTTTATGGAAGGAATCAAGAATTGAATCTAGTTGGCTATGTAGATGCAGGGTACCTGTCTGACCCGCATACTGGCAAGTCACAAACTGGGTATGTTTTCCTTTGTGGTGGGACGACCATTTTATGAAGGTCGTCCAAGCAGACACTTGTGTCAACTTCTACAAACCACTCGGAAATAATTGCCCTGTATGAAGCCTCTCGGGAATGTGCATGGCTTCAAAGAATGGCTCACCACATCCAGAAGTCATGTGGACTGAATATTGAGCAAACCCCACAATAATCTATGAAAATAATGCAGCTTGTGTTGCTTAAATGCAAATGGGCTATGTGAAAAGCAACCTTACGAAGTATTTTAACCCCAAGTTCTTCTATGCTTATGAAATGCATAAGATGAACGAAATCAAGATATTGCACACTAAGTCATGCGAGAATTTAGTGGATTTATTCACTAAGTCTCTTCCAGCATCTACTTTCGAAAGGTGCGTAAAGGGAATTGGGATGAAAAGACTTAGAGAAGTGCAGATTTCAGGGGGAGAATGTTCACATACTTCAAAGTAAATCTTAGACATGTAGTCTGAGTACCCAAGGGAATGTCATGAAGACGATTTGAAAATTGGGTGAATTGTACTCTTTTTCCCTTAGTGAGTTTTTACAGAAGTTTCTCACATAAGGTTTTTAACGAGGCAATTCGTGCAGCACAAGGCGTATGCTATGTACTCTTTCTCCAAATTTTTCTCACTGGGTTTTTATGGAGTTTTAATGAGGCATATGCATCTCGCGGCAAAGGCCGAAGGGGGAGTGTTGAGAAACCGACCCACGAAGGCTCGGTATTGGCCCATGCCGAAACCCTAGAACTACACTATAAAAGGAGGAGGGGTTTCCCCCATTGTACAGACATGAGAAAAGCAATAAAGAATCGTTCCCCTCCTACATCTGTGTTCATCTGTGATTGTCTTGCGTGTGAATCGACGACCTCGGACTACATTTGGTAGCGTGGTTGTCTAATACCATGGCTTGTAATTGTAAAAGCGGAATTTTAGCTGTTCCGGCTTCTCGAGCCGTATCTCGAAACCCAGCGTCTCAACCGTTCGGTCTAGTCGAAAAGAACATTCTGAAAATGCTTAGCAGTTTTCTTTTTTATGACAAAATTACCGGTAGCATTTGCTTCATATTGTGTTGTTTATCACTTGCAGGCTGAGGCATTATTAAGCCCAGCACAACTCCAGAACTGCAGAGCTATGTAGTTCCAATTGGGCTTGAAACTTGAAGGTGAGGCCCATCCATATAAGGCCCATCCATATGACGTAATGGACTTTGGCTTAAAGGGCCCGAAAAGCCGGATCCGTCTCTTGCTAAGCAAGTAAGGAAGTGCTCCAAACCCGGCGGCGCCGTCGGTTTCCGCCGTTGCACGGAGGCGAGAGAGAATCAGAGGAGACGAGACGCCGGCGATGAGGAGGCACGCACTCCGGCACCTCGCGCGGGCGCTGCTTCCTTCTTCTACTCCTCCCCCGTGCCGCCACCCTCAGGTTACCGAGAATCGCATTGTGGCAAATCTGTAGTTCAACTGTTCCTCCTCTGTCGCTAAGCGGCGGTTGCTTCTCTGGTCTACCAGGTCACTGCGCTGAGTGGTTGGGGATTCAGGGGTGCATCGGTGGGTTTCTTCTCGAGCAATGCTCCTGATGCCGCGGCTGCGCCGCAGGCCAGCTCGAACCCTGTGGCGGCGGCGGGTTCGGGTGGCGGCGGCGAAGGGGGCTGGCGGTCTGGGAAGTCGGAGCAAGCGGACGCCGGGAAGTCTGTCCGAGGAGGGGTGAGCAGTTTCGCATGCCTTCTTCCCGTGCATGCTTTGCAGTTTGCAGTGTGATGCGGGTTCTGAATGCGAAAAACTGAAATACATGCGTTGCCAAATCGTGAAACCGAGAGATTTAGGGGTAGTAATGTTCTGAAAGTATCAGAAATGAGCAATTTGAGTGTACGAAACTACGCGTTGGTCGATGAGTAATTCTCACCTGATTATGTTGATTTGGTGCAGCCTGTATCGTGGTTGAGTTTTCTTCTGCTTCTTGTGACTGGAGGAGGAATAATAGTGTATTATGACAAAGAAAAGAAGCGTCGCATTGAAGGTAGATTACTGTGGTGAGTTTGCCTTTTTTTAACTGTGAATATTTCATATATGTGGTTTGTGATCATGTTACAACTGGTGCTAGTGTATCATGTTCTGTTAGTGCTACTGAGATGAATTCTGGTTGGCTCATGTCATGTCAATTCAGATAGGAAGTTTGATTCAATGACAGTTACATATATCTGGAGATGATATGGATAATCCAGGCAGCCCAGGGCGAGACTAAGTTTGAGAGGAATTTAAACAATGATAATTAACAGAAATATATCAGCTAGGGCTACAACAACAACAATAGAGCCTTTAGTCCCAAGCAAGTTAGGGTAGGCTAGAAATGAAACCCAATAAGAACCATCATCTTGTAATTAAAAAGAGCCTTTACCCGGGCTTGGGACCGACTATGTTGAGACAACATAGGCGGAGTCCACCCATGTTGAAACAACATAGGCGGAGTTAAATATATCAGCTAGGGCTATCCTAATTTATTTATTTATTTCGAACAAGCGGGCTATGATAATTTATGGAATAGTATTGCCTTTTGCTTCTTTGAGTAAAATGTGAAAAAACTAACTGACAAGTGACAAAGCAACCTTTTCTTTTAGTTCTTCATCTGCAGATGAATCAATTTTGTTTTCATTAGCTTCATGTATGTTTTGCCGGATTGCCATTACTCCTTTAGCTGAGAATCAAGTTTTGTAGTTGCTACTTGTTAGCTGTTAGATTTGCAAGCAGTTGGATGGCATCATGTGTATTTGCAAATAGTGACACATACCAAACATAATATTCCATTTATGTCTGGGGTTCTTGATGTTGGTACGTTCAAGGTTCAAGAAATCGCTAATTGATCGGCGAGTTGGGGACTAGTGATTAGACGGATTAATTGGAACAAATCATAATCGGGACTAATCAGTAATTGCTACTAGACGGTGGACTGCCGATTAGGATTAATTGGGGATTAATCCCGATTTTTAGAACAGTGGGTATGTTTTGCTGTTTCCATAGGTATTCTCTGAGCTTGTTTTCCAGTCTATCTTCAAAAGTAGAGAAGGTTTCATGACATGATTCTTCCCTTTAAAAAGTTGACGCACTTACCAAACATGGATGGATTAATACTACTCATGTCTTTACCTTCACATCTAATGGAAGTGTCATCCATGTGGTATGTAGAAGGGAATGCAACCTGTTCCCTTGTTTGTTGTGAAATTATCATGATCAACCTATTATCCGTTCTTTCTCAGAGTTGAAGAACAAAACAAGTTCAGTGAAGCAAGGGCAATCAGTAGGCTCTGCTGCCATTGGTGGTCCATTCTCTCTTCTAAATCATGATGGGAAACATGTCACTGAAAAGGATTTCTTGGGTAAATGGACACTGCTATATTTTGGGTTCACACACTGCCCTGACATTTGTCCAGATGAACTCCAGAAGATGGCTGCTGCTATTGACAAAATCAGTAAGTTAATTTAATCTTTTTTTAGTAGAGCTATTTACTATTTGTTTACTGAGTTGTTCATAAATCATCCTATATCTGTTCATCATCAAGCTGGTTGTCAACGATTTAGTAGTCGATCATACAAAGTAAGGCTTAGACAGTGCTGTACAGACAGAATGTTTATACAGGTTTGGTTCTTCTTAAGGGCAGTTAATAACCCTTTTCATGTGTCTTCTATTGCTAAGAATATTTATGAGGGGGGTGGTGTCATGTCAATAAGAATACAGTTTGTGTAGATGTTACAATGATGCATATGTTATCCTACTATCTAACCGCTCCTTATATATTGCTGAAGAGGTGACAGTTTCTGTCGTCGGAGGATGCACGTTCTTGTTCGTAGGCCTAGCACATGTGGTGATAGTTGTTGTCAATGACTCAGTCCTTGGTTGTGGTAAAAGGAAAACGTTGGGTGGACACATGCATATCCAGGGTAGTTATGCATGTGTGGATATATTGTAGGCCCATGGTCAGAAATTGGATACATGGTAGACTCATGGACCCCTTAACTAATATAATTTGTGTGACATGCTTTCTTATGAAATAGGTAATTAATTGGAACACATGAATTTTGGTTTAGTGTTTAAGGAGCACCAACTAGCTTATGTATAACGTATATTTAATCAATAGCTGGTATATAATTAAGAAAATGTTATATCCTCGTAACTGATGATCTTTTCTGACTTTTGGGAATAAAGTAGTCTAATTATCAATGATGACATGCAAAAAATGGCTTTTATTTTTTTTTCACTATATTTTTTAGAAGGATATGCTATTGCACTTTTGGATTGCATTTGCTAGTTGGCACAGAGGGATGGCAGAAGGAATTTACTAGTGTTACATAATGTTGGTGATCACTAGAACATATATTTGAAATGGTTGGTTCTGGTTTTGCCATTGCAACTCCCAACCTCACTCCAGATCAGATGGTTAGCCTGTATAGTGAGAATATGTTTTTGGAACCACAACTGGCACTGGGATGTTTTTGCTTTGCCTATTTTTAATTCCATGTGAACTTTTAGGGTCTGTTTAGTTCGTGACTAAGAAAGCCACGCCTAAGATTAGCAGCGTGCCACACCTGTGGCACGGCTAACTTGGTCAACCTTAGCTGATGTTTGGTTTGCAGCCACGACTAAGGTTAGGTTAGGCAAAAATTGATGGCAAGTGTTTGGATCGTAGCCACAACTAATTGCTCACTTTATTGCTCACTTTATACAACGATAAAACCATTCTGCCCTCGACGAATCAACAATGAACAAATCAAGCAAAGCAAAACTTTTAAGGAAAATTAATAATCTTGAGATAAATGCTTATGCACACTTCACATGGCGCCCCCGCCCAACATGCAGCTTGCATTGATGCCGGGGACGTACGTATACGAGCTGCACGTATATGGGACGTATACGCCGCGCGGAGCCACCATGACGCGCGCACGAGCTCGGCTAGCTCGTATACGAGCTGCACGTATACGCCGCGCGGAGCCGCCATGACGCGCGCGCGCACAGGCCCGGCTGCTCGTATACGAGTGTGGCGTGGCAAGTGTGGCAGGCAAATCATCCGCCACGTTCGTGGCGAAAAGTTCTGTGGTGAGTGCATAAGATGCTGACTAACTTTTGGTGGCGTGACTAACCTTAGTAACTAACCAAACGCACGCCTAGACAGATGTGGCATGCCTAATCTTAGGCGTGGCAAGATTAGGCTTCCAACCAAACATGCCCTTAGATAGCACTAGTGTAGTAGTGTAACAGATGATTACCACAGCTGGCATTGGGTCGTTTCAAGAGAAAATTTACTAGGGTTAAAAATAGCAAGAAAGACAGCAGACAAAATAAAACTGCGACAAGAGACGTGATTACCACTTTTGTTGATTCATTTTTTTAGGTGTGTTCCATGAATACCATCATACAACTTTTGTTTTGATTTGTTTCAGAGGCAAAAGCAAAACTAGAAATTGTGCCAGTATTCATCACGGTTGATCCTGACAGAGACACTGTTGAGCAAGTGCATGATTATGTTAAAGGTATGTAATTGACATAGCCTTTTACAAGCTTTCTGATGGTGGTCCCTTTTACAGAACTTTTCTGGCAGTGGAGGATTGTTCATTTCACCACATTCATTTATTTGCCTTGCTGCATGTTATTTTTTAAAAAAAATATATGCACATTATTAAATGTGTAATGTGGAGGTTGCTGCATCTCTTCATCTGATTTACACTTGTGATGCCTAACTGCTGTCGTCTCACTTGTCTGTTCGGCAGAGTTCCATCAAGATCTTATTGGACTAACTGGTACCACTGATGAGATAAGGCAGGTTGCTCGTGCCTATCGAGTTTACTATATGAAAACAGAGGAGGAGGGTTCTGACTACCTTGTTGATCATTCAATTGTCATGTATGTAGCCTTTTTACCAATTTACTTTATTATGTGGATTTTTTTCCCTTTTTGATGGTGTCTGTGGGTTTTTTTTTTCAATTGGAAGGAACTGGTCGATATAAATGTCATTTTTATTGTAAACATGGGAAGTAGGAAACCTAAAGCAGAAAGGCATTTATTAGAAGGAAAACAATTAGGTTATTCATGTTTGTGTGCCAATTCTTGAACTAAAATGCCTGAACTTCGAGCATTCCCTGTTTGTGGTGGATTTGGCCCAGCATATAAGTATATAACATGCTTTATCGTTAGTACTTTTAGTAGCAAGGCCAACTGCCATCAATTAATGAGTCTGACAGACCAGACCGATCAAGCAGATCATAGCAGCATTTATTTGGTTGCATCCCATGTGACATCCAATATACTTGATGTGACCACCAACATATGCACCGAGCTGATCATTCTTATGATTGAGTTGTGCGGCTAGGCGGCTAGACCTGTGGATTCTGTAGCTGTCTTTAGTGAGTTCTACATTTTTGACTTCCGTTAACTGTTACAGTTAACTGTAATGGGATGAACTACACCTGACGTTGTTCATCTGTAGTTTACAAGTTGAGAGGTCAGCAATCGTGTATGGTCATGTGTCTTGATACATGTTCACCAAAAAATATTATTACCCTCTGGTTGGTATTTTGAAGGCCTGGCCATCACAAAATTCCAAGTAGCACGGTTGGCTTATTGAAACACTAAGTACAAACAGTATATTTACCTTGAAACTGGATAGGTTGTTTATGCTGTCTTTTCGCTTCATATGCTAAACTCTGACTAGAGGCTTATCTACTTTCAGGTATTTGATGAACCCAAAAATGGAGTTTGTTAAATTTTTTGGCAAGAACTACGATTTAGATTCCCTTGCTGATGGCATCATTAAAGAAATTCGAGAGCACAAGAGTAGTTGAAATTCTGCGCTTTATTTGTAATCGACACTGTGTTCATGGATTATGTTTAAATAAGCAAGTCTCAGGGATGCTATCAACTAGCTAGGGTTAGTTCGTTGTGGGATGTTAGGTGCATAGGATACCCGTATCCTGATGCATTTTGTGTTCACATATTTTGGTGCACGATATAAGTTGAGTACGGAAGATACCATGCTTTTTTATGTGCCTTGAAGAACTCTGGGGCTTGGTGGCTGATGAACTCTGGGGCTTGGTGGCTGAAACCCCGCGAATGTCGAACTTGTCGAGTAGTTTTGCCTCCTTCCAGGAAATGAAACTTTGCTGGCCAACCTGGAAAGCCTGCAACAGATTTTGGTTTGATCCATGGAAACTGTCTGCGGCTAATCGTCGTCATTATTTTCATGATTCATGAGAAATCTACAACATATGTCTGCTCGTACGTCTCATATTTGTTTTCCTATGTGATTGTTCAGTAACATTAGTCAAAATGCTCGGTTCAAATGTTCACAAGGAGATCATTGACTCCCACGGTGGAATCTTTCATCCGGAGTGCCGTGCCGTGTCTGCTACTTTTTTTTTTGCAATTTATTTCCTTGTCTAGGTGCGCAAATTCAAGTCAAACTTCGCTTGCTAGTGGAATCGCAGGCAGCCGTCTGGTCTAGCCAGCGTAGGTCCTTTCCACGCAGTTGCTGTAATGTAATGCTATCAGCTACAGGCTACATCATACAGGAGGAAGAAAAACATTACGGGAGTCGCTCCGGTTAAAAACGAAAAGAAATAAAATGAGAAGTAGAGAAAACACGCATGATCACCGAATAGGATAAAAATAGTCTAATGTGTTCTTTGTACCGCGTGTGAACTAAACTATTTCTATACCGTTAAAGCATGTGTCGTTTGGAACTGACAAGATTATTTATATTCTAATCATACGAATTTGTTGCATCTCATTCGAGATCTAAAGGTTTGCTTTTCGGTCCAAAGAAAAAAAAAATTAACACCACTTTCAGCCACTCTTTTTTTTTTGTCCAACTCAATTCAGCCTTATTCTCTTTCTCTCACACCTCTCCTCTCCTCTCACATCACCAAACATACTGCACACTGCTTCCTCTCCTACCTC
The DNA here is from genome assembly GCA_036346145.1 of Olyra latifolia. NCBI lineage: Eukaryota > Viridiplantae > Streptophyta > Magnoliopsida > Poales > Poaceae > Olyra > Olyra latifolia. The sequence continues at coordinate 3,774,872 of CM070528.1, read as the reverse complement.
TTTCTAGCTCCCCCTCCTGCTCCTCCACACATGGATGCTCCTCTCTGTACTCCCAGTCCCTCCCCCCAAGCAGCGGCCCATGAGCACTGATGGCAGTCGCCTCGCTAGCGAAGCTCCAACGTGCCACCTCCCTCTAATCCCCTCTCTCCCTCTCTCTCTCTCTCTCTCTCTCTCTCTCTCTATCGGAGCCACCTGTTCCTCTCTGGGTACCTTGTCTCCTCCTCGTCTAACCTCACCGAGGATGGCGTGTCCTTGCTGCAGACCTCGCTAAGGTGGCAAGGCTACGACGAGCTTGTTGGATGGTGACGGCGAGCTCGGTGGGCAATGAGGCAGAGATGCGTTAGGGAAGATGCATCGTTGAATCTGACCTGTAACATTTGTAATGTACGTTTGAATATTTGCAACTTTTTTTATCTTGTGAATAATTGTTTGTATGAGATTGGAACATCTTTAAACCATTGGTAAAAAATATTTTCTATAACTGTTTGAGACATCTTCGAACCATTGTTAAAATATTTTCTATAACCATTTGAAACATTATTTGGAAAAATACTTCTAACGTTTAATGAAAAATGTTTTAGTGGTATTTAATTGATGTTTCAGTCTCACATGAGAGGCGGACCGCTTTCTTGATAGATCCACGTCGAAGCCATGTTGGCACTAGTGCCTATCGCGATGTTTCGAAAACATTATCATTTTGGTTTGGTTCTTTTTTATACAGTTCTGAAAATACAATGTTTTTGTTTTAAGTCTGATTTCGAACCATCCTACGACTGACGGGTAGCGACTCCGAGACTATAAATATCCACGAGAGGTAAATTGCCAAATTTCAACTCATAAACAAAAATCGAAAGTACATGTACTTTCTCCATTTCACAATGGTTGTAGTTCTAACTAAATGCACACAAAATAAGGAGACATGAAAAATGACCTGTCTACCCTTATTTAATGAAGGGTAGTTGAACAGATTAGCTAAATAGATAGCTGCATTGATGAAGGATACAAATGTCATATTAGCTCTAAAGTTGCATTGGAATGTGATAACTATAATTATTTTGATAAAAATTTTAAATGTTAGAATTACAACCATTATGAAACGGAGGGAGTATGGTACGTCTGCAGCCCAGCCTGTAAAATCCACGTTTCCAGTACATACAAAAAGGCACCTTCTTTTCTTCATCGCCCGAATCCTCACAGGAAATCGGAGAGGGAGACAAAAAGAAGAAGAAATGGCGACGCGGTGGGTGCCGACGGCGGTGGCCGTGGCGCTGGTGGCCGCGAGCCTGCTGGCGGCGCCCGGGGCGGCGCAGTCGCCACCGAACCCGCCGGACTGCGTGTCGAAGCTGATCCCGTGCGCGAAGTACATGAACGGGACGGACACGCCGCCGGACACCTGCTGCGGGCCGCTCAGGGACGCCGTGCAGAACGACCTGACGTGCCTCTGCAAGCTCTATGCTGAGCCGGAGATCTTTAGGGTCTTCAACGTCAACCTCACCGATGCCCTCCGCCTCTCCAAGCGATGCGGCCTCAGCGACACCACCAGCAAGTGCTCCGGTAAAGCCCTCCTTTTCTTTAAACTTCTTTACCGCACAAAAGTTCTTTTTTTTCTTTGAGAAGTGATTTTCCATCATCCAATTAGGAGTTAGAGCTGTTGAAGCAAGCATATTTGGTGATCCGATTTGCTGTCATATTTAGTTACCAATCTGTGAAAGTAGGAATTTGCTAGATGTAAGTAAGCAGGCAGCAACGCATGTTGCAGAGGCATATTTTTTACCGGAGGGTCGCATTCCCGCGTTTGTGGGGACTTGTGAGTGGCGTAGGGAAGTTGATCTTGGCATTTCTGCCGCTATCAAATCAATTGGCAATAGAGAAAAAACATATAGATTTGGAGTATTGGACCGAGCTCCATTATCTGGGAAGCTTGGCATCAGGGATTCTAGAAATATTTAGCTTCCCTAGTTTGTGTCATGATATGATTAGTTAAATCTAGCGGTGTAAGCGTGTGAGGTTGTGCGTTTGCCTTGGGTATGAATAATGTTAGTAGATAATAGTATATTCCAGCCTTGCATTGGATGGATTGTTGTAGCCATTTTAGGTTGCGTTTGCGATCAGATTACAAAAATCAGTTCAGAAAATATCTAGTTTGACCCGAAGAAATAGAGCCATGAAAATCTGCAATTTTAAGCACTTTTGTGTTGTGCTTGTTTCTACTGCATAGCGTTTTCCAAATTCAATCATGAAAGTCACATAGGCAAGCATTGCATTTTGGTACCACATGTGCTGTATTTATCCAAATGTACAGGCAGTTCTCCTACGAAGTCTCCTGCAGGTAACACATGCTTTCTGAAGAGTAGTACTAGTATGCATGACACAATATATCACTGTGAAGTACAAATCAATTACTTTAACCTCTTGCTTTGCTTTTGTCGTGTGATATCTTACAAAGTGAAGCTTCTTGCCTGAACAAGGATAATTCCTGGAATATAAAATTTTAATTGGAACTGTGTTGGCAAATTGATATATACATGTCATATTAGTTAATTCCGTAGAAATAAATCACTCTACTTGTGTTTGATGTGAACTTCAGACTGGGTCATGGGTGATGGGTCTAGAAGAGAAGTTACTTTTGTTTTAATTAACAAAAGGGATATGAGTCACAGCATTCATATCCCACTTCTTTTCAAAGAAATAGATAGATGAGTTTCTGTACATTTTCAGTAGTGTGCATTGTGTTACTATTTAACAGAGACTGAAGCACACTAAAATTGGCTGGTAAGTGAAAACACAGCAGCAAAGCATTGACAGTCTTGAAGTTTCTGTATGATAAGACATGTGTAATCTATGGTCCCAAGGATTGATGGTCAGCAATGTAGCACATTCATTTGCAGATTGTATCACTACTGTATGTGTATATACATTTCAAAAACGTTTCTGGTATAGAACCAGTACTGGCTGCCAATACCAATAATAAATGCATTAAAAGTAGGAATTAGTATTGTCTGCTCAAATAAAGTTCTTCTGTCTTTATGGCTGCAAACCAACCAACTACTTAAGTGGTATCGTGGAAGGAGCCCCAACAATGTTTCACAAGAACAGTTTGTACTAAACTGGAATGCAATTTACAACCTGTACAACTGACTTACATAGTGATGCTTGGAGTGCTTTCATTGATGTTGTTTCTATGATGAGTTCGGTGTTCAGGGACGGTTACTGTTGGGTGTATAAGCTCTATTCCAGTCATTTTGTCATTGTATCTCAAAGAAATGGGTTTGTCATGAAGAAAAATTCTGCCTTGATTCAAAGTTCCAACTTAAGGAAGAAATTATGATTCTGCAGTGAAATTGGCATGTTTCATATCCATATTCAGACAGGACTATTGTTGGGGTTTGGTCGAGTTGTTATTATTTAGCATGGTTTAAATATTTGTCATTGTTCATGAAAGCAGTTTCCTATAATGAATGATGTTTAGTTTCAGTAGATTAGCTCAGCACACATGGCATAAACGTGATCTCCAAATAGGAATAAAGCCTCGTTTAAACTTTAAACATTGTGTAAGTTTCACACAATATCAAATCAGTGCTTTTTTTCCTCACAATCGTCTTCTTTTGATTACCATCAGGTGGCAACAATGCCAGTCATGGCACTATCTCAGCCGGTTCCCCAGGGTTGATGAGCCTGTTCTTAGTTCTGTGGTCTGTATTGGCATAAGAATTCAGCATGCTAGAGATGTTTTTCCTTATCCAACAGTAGATGATTTGCAGCTATGATGCTTTTATTTGGTGTTTTTGTTTTTTGAGATTTCTTAGTTGGTGATGTTATCACTGCGTATCACCAGCATTTGTTTTGATGTGTATTGATGTTCAGTCAGTAGACTATATATGTAAACCGAAGCTTCCCCACTGTCTTCACTGTGCTGTATTTATACCTGAGATGCCTGTTGATTCTTGTCATATATACTTGAAAAAATTATCACTGTAACGATTGTGTTCCACATCCAAATTTTCTTATTTTCTTTTATCGTTCCAAAAATAAGAATATTTGGAAGTGAAGCACAATTGTCACACTATTGCAGCCGAAAAGTTGTGCTAGATTATAATCTGAAAAGTTGAGGTCTCTCGAAAAGAGAGTTAGAGAAACTAAAAAAATATATAAAAATAATTTTGGAAGCTTTGAGAAGAACTATTATAAGTCTTAAAAAATGGCTACAAAGTGTTTTAAATGGCTACAAAGTGTTTTAACATATGATTTGTACAAAAATAATAAATTTCAAATGGTAGATTTTAATTTGATTTTGAGCTAGAAAAAACAAGAGCCGCTACTTCAACTCAGGTTTTAGAGGATTATAATCAAACTTGTGTGCTTTCAAAAAAGAAAAAAAAACTAACAAGGCGGCAATATCGGCTGGCTGCTGCTAGGTCTAGAGGAGGGAGGGGAGGAGGCCGGAAAGGAAGAAGGGAGCGGATGGTTGGTGAGTGGCGGAGCTCTGGCACGGCGAGCACCGCAGGTGTTCTTGCGATTTTCTGTGGCCGTTCGATGTAGATTATGCGGCCTAGATTGCAGCACGTACGTGGCTCGGTGGCTGGGAGGAAATTTTGCTGAGACACCCTTTCCTTACTTCGTGAGGGGCCCTCGGATTACGATGTATTTCCGTTTACACCTCAGGAATTGGACCCCGATGAAAAATCGCGGTCATAGTCGGGTTCCTGCTGAGCCGTTTGTCAAAACATTAGCGGCCTAGATCAAGAAGAGGAAAATAGCGAGGGAATGTTTTCAAAAATACCCTTGTACAAATGCATTTCACCGTTGTTTCCACCTCTCCTGTCCGGCCGTCCTCTTCCTCTCGCCTCAGGGCAGCCAGGCTCCGGTGAGCGGCGGCGGCGGTGGCGCAGTGACCAACGTATCGCCGTAGACACGAATGACGAGGCAAAACCAACGAAACCAGTGTGCTGTATCTCACACCTGTCCCCCGGAACTGATCAGCTGAGCGCCCGCCGCAATGCTCTCGCGCGCCGCCGCCATCCGCCGCGCCGTGACGGCGGCCTTCTCCACCGTCGCGGCGAAGCAGGAGACGGGCCTTTACGGATTGGATGTGCTGCGCACGGCCAAGGGATTCCGCCGCTTCGTCGACGACGCCATCCAGCGGTACGGGATAAACCCTGAACTCCTCCAACTTCCATTACTCTCCCTCCCAAAACCATCCATTGGCCGCTAAAAGCTTGTGGACGTTTGCTTGAATGCGCAGGTCAGACGAGCTCGTCGCCTACATCGCGCAGCTGCCGCCGTCCGCGGAGATTGTCCGCGCCATGGATGAGATCTCCAATACCGTAGCCTTCATCCCATTTCTACTAGTGACTCTTGAATCTATTTGAGTTGGTATGGGTAGCTGATGCCTCTGTGTGTTGATTTGGTTAGGTTTGTTCGGTCATTGATTCCGCGGAGCTGTGCAGGCACACGCACCCGGATAGGTGAGTGTATGATGGTTGCTTCTTATGTAATTTGGATGCTATGCAAATGGAACAATGTGCTTTCAGTTTTGACTATTGTGTATGTGTTATAGGGAGTTTGTGGAGGAGGCAGATAAGGCATCGATGAGGATTTACGAGCAGCTTCAAGTAAGCTCGATAACATGGTGGCATTTCTGCAATCATTATTTTTGTTTGGAAGAACAAAAAAAGGATAGGAGAGTGAAATGACCAGGTCGGAACTATAACGTTTCATTTTCTTTCAATTCTTTGCAGTACCTAAATACCAACACTACTTTATACAATGCAATACTAAAAGCTGAGAGTGAAGGAGTCCTGCTCACGGAGGAAGCTCGAAGGGCAGCAACCACCTTGCGTGTTGACTTTGAAAAAGGGGGAATTCATCTTCCTAAAGGTTGCCCTCTTGTAGGTTATCTTATGTTGCTTCTTTTCAGTTTCGAATTTTGCTTAAAAACATAATGTTCTTTCGTGGCAGATAAACTCGAGCATGTTAATCAGCTGAACCTTGACATTGCCCTTCTGGGTAGAAAGTAGGTACATGAATTGGACACTAGCTGTCGATAGACTCATTACCATCTTTTCTGTTGAACTATTTGCTCTTGGTTTTGCATTCGGCGTTCCAGTTTCATGTTTGCAACTTGACTATCAGCAAGTGGTTTCATTGTTTAGTGTCATTGCTTGTTGGTAAGCTATATATGCTCTACATTTTTTTAGCTTGTTTGCATGTATGCTTATACTGATGAGTGTAAAAATATCTTTCTTTTAGCTTGTGTTAGTATAGCTCAAAGCTGCTGCAGATACGTGTGAAACTGCCTACTAGTTGGTTTTTAATCTGGATTAATACAAGTTGTTGAATGGGGCATGCGTGGACTGTTAAGCATTGAGGAGTTAAGGTGTATATTTGTTTGGTTAATGATGGGTTTATTCAACACATCCATGATGTATTCCTATACTGTGGTGAAAATGAGATTTTTTTTTGGCTATATGTGTATTTGCTCCATTGCACACTCAATAAGTTAATATGCACACAACTATAAATAATCGATCTCTATCAGCACATTCGAAGTTGCTGTAAGGACATGCAACTAATTTAAATAGATTGTTTTTGGATAATTTAGATGCATAGTTTCCCTGTGACCTCCTGTTGTTGTCCCTGTCCAGTATGTTTTCCATAGTACCCTTTTTTTACTGGATTGATTCTTCACACTGTAATTTATGTCGAGCTGTTGATTTGACATTCCATTTATAAAGTTTCCTTTAGCTAGTGTGAACTTAGTTGTTCATGTTGCTGTGCCAGGTTCAATGAAAATATTATGAACAAACCAGGTTTTGTGGATATATATCCAGCATCACGAATTCCAAGAAATATGCAACATCATTTCAAGCCCATTCACCGTTTTAAACATAGGAATGTTGAGGAACAAAGCAATCCAATAAACACCACGAGGCAAAAGGGTCTAAGGGTGATAACCGACTCAGGAACTCTATCATCAGCCTTGAGATGGATTGCAGATGGGGAGGTGTGTGCCATTTGTTCCAAACGCCAAAAGTGAAAGTTTCTTACATCCAAATGTCTCCATGATGTAAAATATGTATAAATAACATTTGACCAATGTTATGATTTGTTATCTTGATATATTTTACCTGTAAATATTATCCTTATCTTTTTTTATATTATATGTTTGTCTTACCTTTGACTAGATTTATGCGATTTTTACATATTAACTAAAGTACTAATGTTTGGTATCACATTTATGCTGGCAGCAATATAACTTTTCAAAATTTCCATAGGTCAGGAGACAAGTATATACTATAGGAAACTCTGAACCTCGTGAAAACATTGGTGTCCTTGACAAACTTATAGATGCTCGTGATGAGCTTGGAAAGGTAAATACATTTTTTCATATTGTAGACTATAGAGCAATAGGGCCTCTAATGCCATTTCCAATTTTTTTTATTTGCTTTGTGATGCTAAACTCCATTTAATGTTGCATGGTCAGCTTCTTGCTTATAATATGAGGAAGATGATGATTAAGTTATGTTTAGGCTTACAAGAATAGCTAGCTTAGGTTGTATTCCTACATGCGCCAATATCTGGTTGAATGTTTAAAAGATAGGTTTTGATTTGATGGTTTACATTGGTAACTCATAGTGAGCAAACAAAAAATCTGAATATTTTATTAATATCTACTGCTATTTAATGATAAATTACAAACTTTTCTTCTTGCTCTTGTCCTTTTTGCAGGCCATGGGTTGTAAATCATATGCTGACTTTGCTATTCGTCCTAACATGGCTGCTTCTGTAGATGTTGTCATGTCATTTCTCAGAGATTTTAGTGACATTGTTAGGCATAAAGCTGATGAGGTATGCTTGGGAGTACACTTCTTGGCATGGATAGTTTGGCATTGCGCATTGGTTTATCCTACTATTAGCCTTTCTCTATTGATAGCATGCTCTTATGCAGGAATTTAAGACTATACAGGATTTTAAGAGAAAAATGTGCAATGAAAAGAGTGCTGATCTTGAACCATGGGATGAGGATTACTTCATTGGAATGATGAAATCATCTGTGCATAGCCTGGATGTCTCAGTATGTGATAATTTTTGTGGAGATGAACTTAAACTGATAGTAATCTTTAATCTATTGTTTAGACCATAATCTAGGACTTTCCTGTTAAATAACTTTTGTGAATTCATATTTTGAATAACATAGATTGACATAAGATAAATCACAACCTAAATATGGTACTGGTAAACTAAATGGGTTATTGAGGGAAGAAAAACACGAGTACCCAATTACTACAAAATTGATATGTTAGTGGCAAATCATGCTTTCAGTAATACCTTTAAATTCCTTCAGCACATTTTTATAGTTTACCTTGCTGTGAGTTATTGGTTCTGTTCATTATTTTATTTGCAGCGTTTTGACCATCCTGTAAACTACCTTTTTCAGATACCATTTTTTACACATTCTTGTACCTGGCAGGTTGTTGCAGCATATTTTCCACTGTCCCTGTGCCTGAAGGGCTTAAATGTGCTGGTGGAATCTTTATTTGGTGCCACGTTTCATCAAATCCCTACAGGGAATGGAGAGTCATGGCATCCTGATGTGATAAAGCTGTCTCTCCATCATCCTGATGAGGTACTACTGTGTTATGCATTGGTTTAAATGATATATTCATGACAAGCATAATAAATTTCTGCATCTTATCCGTTGCAAATCTGCAATAAGCTGCTTCTACATGCCCAAACATTTGTAATAATTAAGTTCTAATACAAAAATATTTGGGGGCATGAGAGAGATTAGGTTACAGTTTATCAGAGCTGCAGGTCTTGGGGATACAAAATTTAACTTTATCACCATGATGCTTTTTTGTTTCAGTAACCATTAGTAAAATCTAACAAACATCAGAAATAAATTGTAAGCCAAGTAAGAAAGTGCCAATCTGGTATGTGATATACTGTGATATGTCATAGTTAATAATACATAATGACAATGAATCTGCCCTATAGATAAGCTAGTTTATCTTTTTTGAGCAAACGGGTCAGACGCTCTGCCATTTCATTGAGAAGAAGAAAGAGTCATATGTACAGAAGATGGGGCGGGAGCCCAAAGGGGTTACACTCTGGTTACAACGTGGGCAGCAAGGCCCCAACTAGAGATCTCATCTCAGACGCGCTCCACCAAGCGACCGTAAGGGAGGAAAGGGAGGAACTCCTGCTGGAAAATGCGTCTATTCCTCTCTTTCCAAATATTTCAGAGGGTACAAATCACGAGGCCATTAAAAGCTGGACGCACGCTTCTAGCAAGGCGGTTGCATTCCTCCTTCCACCACACCTGAACATCCCCATCTGGAGGACTCGAACTAACAGCGGAAGTGCAGAGAACCCCTCTCCAGACTTCCTTCGAGAAGGTGCAGTCCGACGTGAGGTGAACAAGCGTCTCTTGTTCAGAGGAACAAAGAGGGCCACATTGGGTGGTGAGGCCACCCTTTCCATGCTAGCTTATCTGCCGTGTTGATTCTACCATGCGCCAACGTCCAGGCGAAGAACTTGCAGCTTATCTGACTTATCTCGTGTCTTATTGACTTATCTCACTTTTTTATTACTTTTTGAGTCCTTTTTTTTTTATCTCGTAGACGTGTGTAAAAAGCTTCCTAAACCCCAAACATAAAGGCCAACCGGCTCTCAAGGCTATCTCGAAAAATTCTCGAAATTACGAGATAAGGCAAATAAGTAGAAAGATAAGCTGAAAAAAACCCACCCTGAAATTAGCAATGAGCTTCCATTAAACGGATTGGTCAATGGGTCATGTCTTATTGGTGGCTAGTGTGAATACCATGGAGACAGTTGGAGTGACTAGGAGAAGTATTGCATCTTTTATTTTCTCGTTTATGACATACAATTAGGTAACATAGCATAAAATGATATGCTGATGTGAGCAGACCTGATCTCAAAGTTAATGGTCCTGAGGAGTTGCATTTCTTAATGAAGTATCTATTTAGCTGGCAAAATCACTCTCCTCCATTTATAAGTAAGCTCACTAACTATTATCCCCCATGTCAATGGTATTTATAGGCTATAGCAAGGATAGTATGCTTTTTTTGTTTCCTTTCTCTTGGTTTTATAATCTTCTTAATCCTTATGTCCACTCAAAATACACATTGTAATTTGCATTGAGGATATAACAATATGCTGTGAATAAAGCTTTACATCATTACATGTTAATAATGATAGCTTATTATTACACACTATTATTTCTGTCAGTTCTTGTTGTTTGTAAATTGTAACGGTGCAAAATTCATAATTAAATGAATTCTTCTAAAGATGGTATAATCAATGATATTGGTTGCTGCTCCTATCGGCTATCATGCACCTGTTGCTTGATTGCATCTTCTCCTAGTTTTTCATATTTTTTCTAATCCCAAAGTAACTTAAGTCAAACATGACTATGGAACAGGGTGATTTAGGATTTATGTATCTCGATCTCTACTCCAGAAAGGGCAAATATCCAGGATGTGCTCATTTTGCTATCAGAGGAGGGCGACGATTATCTGATTCGAACTACCAACTTCCAGTATATTCTCTTATTGGTCATTATTTCATTCTGCAGTAGAATATGCAAAATTCTGTCATGTACATCAAGATTTCCATATAAGAAAATGGCATTTGCAAACAATAAGGGATTTCTTTGGCAGGTATTATTCAGTATTTCCATGCTACAGTAGTTATTTAGCTATTTCAAAAAAAAAATGCAATACACAGCATTTTACATAGCCTTTTTAGCTCAAATATTGAAATTGTGCAAGTTCCAAGGCTGATAGATACCTTATGTAGATCACGGGTTATTCTTGTTGCAGCTTGGTCTCTATCCTTATTTCCTCATTCAAGTTTGATCTCTAATGTAAACTCCATAATACAAAGTATAATTATTTTTTTTAAAAAAAAAAATAGATCTGTCTCTTGATTTGTTTTGTTTATACACTAGAATCTGCTCTTCCCTTTCAGATCATCGCCTTAGTTTGCAACTTCTCAAGTTCTAATGGAATAACTGCAAGGCTCAACCATTGGGACGTTGAAACTCTATTTCATGAGTTTGGCCATGCCCTTCATTCTCTGCTGTCAAGAACGGTATTTTGCTCCTTTTTTTATAATATCTAGGTTCTGCAATGACTTCTGCATTGCTTATCTGACATCACATTGATATTAGCAGGAATATCAGCATTTCTCTGGTACTAGAGTTACTCTTGATGTTGCTGAAACACCCTCAAACCTCTTCGAGTAAGTATGACATATTACCAAAAATAGAACTTTAATTGTCTGCATTTAGCACTTCCATAATGCATCTAGTTTTGGCTTATCTATTATACGGCTTTATTTGTTATTAGCCCACTTTACACGTAGTTGAGTTTAATTTACACTGCAGATTCTATGCATGGGATTATCGTGTCTTGAAGACATTTGCTCTAGATGAAACAACTGGGGATGCAATACCAGAAAAGTTGGTAAAGGCACTAAATGCTTCTCGGAACATGTTTCCAGCAACAGAGCTCCAGCGGCAGGTTTGCTTTTCTTTTTAGTTCTCACACTTTACAACAGGATTTTAGTGCTTTATTTTCTATTTCTATTTCTTGATTCTATTTGTGCTATCATGTGTCCCTCCCCAGATCTTCTATTCTATAATGGACTTGACCTTGTTTGGGGAGCAATTATCCAAGCCAATGGACACAATTTCTACTGTTGCTGATTTGAAAAGAAAACACACAAGCTGGAAATATGTAGAAGGCACACATTGGCATACTCGGTTTTCTCATCTTATAAGCTATGGTGCTGGTAAGCTTTCTAGCTGTCTTCTAGTTCCATATACTGATTGGCATGCTACATTTTTCGTAAGATCATCTCACATCATTGCAGGGTACTATAGCTATCTTTATGCTAGATGTTTTGCCACGACTATATGGCAAGAAGTATGTCAAGATGATCCATTGTCTCGCAGCACAGGTAGTGTACTCCGGGACAAATTCTTGCGGTATGGTGGGGCTAAGGATCCATCTGTCTTGTTAAAGGATTTTGTAGGTGATTCCATCATTAGAAAATCTGGTGGTGGAATAATCCCTGATATTAGCTCCTTGCGTAAAGAAGTTGGTTTGTGAAATGTCGCTGAGTGCGGAGACTGGGATCGTGTTGTTTGACATCGAGCTGGATTAAAGGACAAAGAAATCTAACCTGGAGTCATGGAGATGCTGGAGGTCAGGAGCTTGATCACCTACGACAGGAGGTAGGAGCTAGTTCAAGATCAAGCTGAGATAATGTACAAGATTATTGACGGAATTTGAAATTGGTTTTGAACGAAGGATCCCTCAAGTGAAACTTCACAGGTTAGGTTATTTGATGGACCCTTCATGACCGTTGATCAAATTTCTGATCTCAACTATATGTATGCTGCCACTTGCTGACTTTTACTGCCATTGTTCGGGGCTGTTGCTTCAGTGCTGCAAAGTGGCTGTGCACCTATAGTCTGTAGATCTTCCCAGGTTAAACCTTCCATAATTCATCACATGGTTCTCAAAGATGATCACAAGAGTTCAAGCGATGCCTAGTTGGACCATTCTTAAAGAAGACATGTTTGAATCGAGTTCAACTCTCTCACCGACTTGAAAACCTGTGAAAATTATGTCGGTGATTGTTCGTATTATCATTGATTTGTCACTTATATTCATTATACTTGCCAATAGCCTGCTATATTGTTCCTTGTGTGCATATCTACTTGGTATATGCTGCTGCTGCTGCGTTTTAACAGGTAGTGCTGTTTCCATCTTATGACCTCGTCATCCAACTTTGAAAATGCCGTGAAGTGGATACGCCACACACCAGGTCCAGAACACAACTGTAAAAGGCGCCAAATGGAGTCTGCATCAAGAATTCAAAACTCTGCTTCCTTTTCAGCTAAAAAATATATTGAGCTGTTGATGACTGCATGTACGAAGTAGTATACTGCAACATTAGTTCTGGTCAACCCCAATACACACCTACTGTCTCCTTGCCGACTTGCTAGTTGTTACCGCGAATCTGCCGAACCCTACACCGACGGCAATGTGCCACGACACACAAAAGTCAGTTGCCTTGCTGTTGGTCTCCACGAGAGGAAATATGGACGGAAATCTTCTGAAGAGTGGTTTTCCCCTTCCCCGGTGCACCCCTGTTGCATGACATCCGATCGTGCTTTAAGATCCGTGCACCGCTTCCATCCTTTCTTGGCCCAAGTTGTATGGCGTCCAATCGTGCCTCGAGAAATGTGCACTGCTTCCATTTTCTCTCATGTATTTTTGCAAAAAAAAAAAACCCCAAAAACATCCTCACTTTTCTAATTGTTACACGAAGTCCCTCTCACCGCTTCCTCTTTTCTCTCTCTCTCTTCCCCCACTTTGATGGTCAAGTCATGTTGACCGCCACAACCATCCATACCACTGCCGTCCATTGCTCCATCCATCTCTTCCTCTCTCCCATCTCTCGCCCTCTCCCTCACTCACCCTCTCCTCTGGTGTTTGGCGTCGGCGTTGTCACCCATCACCATGTTGGTGGCCCTAACCATTGCACCGCTCACGTTAGGCTGATGTGCCACATGCTATGGTCTGCACCTATGCTGCACATCGTGTTGTGGTTTGCATCAGTGACCTTGTGGTCGAGGAGCAGGGGAGGGTGGTCACCAGCCACCAGAGGAGGAGGGGAGGATGGAGAGAGAGAGAGAGATGAGAGATGAGATGGACTTCACACAACAATAGAAAAGGTGAGTTTTTTTTTTTGCAAAAACACATGAGAGGGGGTGAGAGTAGTGTATGGATTTCGGATTTCAGAGCACGTTTCTACGACATGCGGGTAGGGACACACCTAGCTAGGAGGGGGAATGCATTTCCCAAATATCCTGTAGTCTCAACATTGTTATAGTGCTAGAGAAACCGCTAAAGTTATAGTGTAATTATAGTTACACTAGTAATTGCACATGAACATTATCCATAAATAGGGGTGCAAATGGAGCGGATAATTTCCTACCGACCGAATTATTTTGGATAGTGATTTGGATAATTATACAGATATCCATTTTTTTGCGGATATGAATACATATATGGATACTGGGTGCCGAATACGGATATGGATTCGAATAATGCAGATATTATCCGGCGGATAATATCCGAAGAAAAATATGGATATTATCCGAATCCATTCTAGGGCTATGGCGCCTGCCAGCCTACCAGGCGGCCCATAAGAGTCTAGCAAACTCTGAATTTCTACAAGACAACAAGTAAACTCTGGGTTTATGATTTTGATGGGAGCTGAATGATGTGGGAGTCTAGGAACTAGCTAGAAATCGAAATGCTTTAATTAGTTACTACATGTCCATGTGTGATGTGCTGATGTGTGTGATCCTTATTCTGCCATGTTTGTTAATCTAATATTACTCTATGCTTTCAAAATTATTTTCTTTAACTTAATTAGCAGTACGCAGTGGGCAGCGCTATACTGCTATATCTCTTTATTGGTGAAATTGTTCACTCCAAGACATATATTGATTCTTTTTTCTAGTATATGTTTTCGAATAAGCGTATTATCCGAGAAAATATTCGTTCCGACCAATATCCGATCTTATATTATCCGTATTCGTATCCAAAACTATCCATATTTGTATCTGACACTATCCGCGTCCATATCCGTATCCGATCGGCATTCGAAAAAAATATGGATACAGATACAATATTAGTGATATCCGACCGTATCCGACCCATTTGCATCCCTATCCATAAACATGGAAATACAATGGCAAAAATACAAGATGCTATGCTACAAGCCTACAACTACAACATTAATTTCAGTGTTACAAGTTTCAAAAAAAAAATTGCACTGTTACACGTAGCCACGCATCCGAAGACGTCGTCGTCGTACGAAGCACCCGATCGGCCGCGCGCATGGCCAGCACCGGCCGGCCGGCCGGCCCGGCCGCCGCCTGATAATAATATTCTTATCGTCACCGGCCACCACAGTTGTCGTTACAAAAGTGTTAAATGTTTGGCGCCATCTCGGCCCCCCGCCCTCCTCCTCCCTCGTAGATGTCTCCCTCCTCATCGCACTCCTTCCTCCACCTCTTCCACAGCAGCAGCAGCAGCCGCCGCCGGAGCGGGGCCGCCGCCGCCATGGGCTGCGCGCAGGGCAAGCCCTCGAAAGGTTCCCCCGCCCGCAGCGACGGCCTCGGCATCGAGCGCCTCATGCGCAACAACGGCTACGCCGCCTCCCGCCGCTCCGACCCCCTCCCCACCGTGACGGGCCTGACGGCCGCCAAAGGAGCCCACGTCCGCGGCGCCGGCGCGGTCGGGAGGGGGAGCGACGACAATGATCGCCGGACGGAAACAAACACCACGGACGACGATGCGCAGGCGACGGTTCCGCCGCCGCTGCCGCCGCTGCCGCACCCGGCGCCGCGGCGGGAGGACGAGCTGGTGGACGGCTGGCCGACGTGGCTGCTCGACAACGTGCCCCGCGAGGCGCTCCAGGGCATCGTTCCCAACAGCGCCGACGCCTACGACAAGATCGAGAAGGCACGGCACGGCACGGCGGCGCCATGCACGAGTGCATTCGTCTCTGCATGCAAGGCATGGGATTGATCATGGCCGGCGCTGGTGGTGCAGGTGGGGCAGGGGACGTACAGCAACGTGTACAAGGCGCGGGAGCGCGGGACGGGGAGGATCGTGGCGCTGAAGAAGGTGCGGTTCGACACGTCGGAGTCGGAGAGCGTGCGGTTCATGGCGCGGGAGATGAGGATCCTGCGGCGGCTGGACCACCCCAACGTCATCCGCCTCGACGGCATCGCCACCTCCCGGATGCACCGCAGCATCTACCTCGTCTTCGACTTCATGTACTCCGACCTCACCAGGCTCATCTGTCGCCCCGACCGCCGCCTCACCGAGCCCCAGGTCCGTGCCATGGATATGCAGTCGCTGCTCATTTTTGTTCTGACACGTATGGCCTTTTCTTCACTGGGCTAGCCATTTAATTAAACTTGGGCTGGGCCGGTCATCTTTTGGGCTGGGCTTCTTCGGCCTAGTCTCGCTCCACACACTTCGGCCTTGTTTGGAAAGCAGAGTTTTTTTTCCTTAATTTCTACTATAATCAAAGCAATCAATTTCATGTGTTCCAAGTAGGATTGTTCCATTTCACATAGGGCCTCATCGGTTTATGCCTGAAATATAATGAGATCTCTTCCACCAAATTCTTATGGATAAAAATCACTGAACTATTGGATCAAATATTCGTGATCTTAATGGCTGATGTTATTTTTTTTTTTTTTTGAGAATGGCTAATGTGATTTTAATGGATGGGCGTGGTGTGTCTTTGGTTTTTATTTATTTTTTTGGTAAATTAGACCTGTATTTTTCGCACCTTTTCTCCTCCTATAATTGATTAGGCAGTGCCCCTGCCCTTAATATCAAAAGAAAATGTGTGGTCTTGATGCGTCATTGGTGAGATTATTGGGTTGTTGGATCACGTAAAATCAACGGTACTAAATAGTTTAGATGCTTCTTAAAAATCTCATACAAATGAATTTGATTGGAATGTGTCAGGACACGGTTTGATTTATGTTCAGATTTTACAGGAGTTTTTAAGTTTGAGACAGGTCTGTGTGCAGATCAAGCGTTACATGCAGCAGCTGCTGTCGGGGCTGCAGCACTGCCACGAGCGCGGCATCCTGCACCGGGACATCAAGGGCTCCAACCTCCTCATCGACCGCGACGGCGTGCTCAAGATCGGCGACTTCGGCCTCGCCAACTACTACGGGCCCAACCGCCGCCGGCCGCTCACCAGCCGGGTGGTCACGCTCTGGTACCGCGCCCCCGAGCTGCTGCTCGGCTCCACCGACTACGGCGTCGGCATCGACCTCTGGAGCGCCGGCTGCCTCCTCGCCGAGATGTTCTTCGGCAAGCCGCTCATGCCGGGCAGAACCGAGGTCAGCCGCCGGCGAGCCCTCCTCTCGTAGTAACACAGTACGCGAGCATCGTTGCACCGTCTCAGACTCTCAGCTCGATCACGATCCGGTCCAGGTGGAGCAGCTGTTCAAGATATTCAGCCTGTGCGGCTCGCCGCCGGACGACTACTGGAGGAAGATGAAGCTGCCGGCGAGCTTCCGGCCCCCCAAGACGCACAAGCCCACGATGCTGGAGAGGTTCCGGGACCTGCCGCCGTCCTCCCTCGGCCTGCTCACCACGCTGCTCGCGCTCGACCCGGCGGCCCGTGGCACCGCCGCCCAAGCTCTGCAGAGCGACGTACGCAACACGAGTTTGCCCTGTGCTTCCATTCTGCAGTTTCACCATGAGAAACCTGACGCTTCAACACCATCTAGTATTCAGGTTTAGTAGTATACACATCGGAGCGATAGCCGCCGGATTTTTCTCGAACGAAAATTTTAAATCAGAAAATATGAAGTTCCAAAATTGTACTCTCTTTTTTGAACCAAAATTGTATTATCTGAAATTGCCGAAATTCGGTCTTACCATAACATCTTTTTCAAATTTAGATACACCAAAAAAATTACAGTATTGATTTCTTTTGTTACCGAACTCCACCGACAACCCCATTAACTGGCTAATTTTTTTTCCATGGCAGTAGCTTCAGTTGTGGTAATGCCGTTTGATTCTTGATTGCTACTGCAGTTCTTCAGCACTCCGCCTTTGGCGTGCGACCTCTCGGCTCTTCCAGTCGTGTACAAGGAGGAGGTTGCAGATCCTACTACTTCTTCTCATGATGGAAGGAAGTGAGGATTACTTACATGCTAATTAAAACACACTGATCTCACACACATTGTTTGCCTTTACTGCAGTAATCATTTTGCTTATGGTTTGCTTTTCCTACACACAGGCCGAAACTGAGAAATCGTTCCCAGAAGCAAAGGGACAGCAAGCAGAAGGCTGACGAGGAACACGCAGTCGAACCATGGCCTAATACTGAATCTCCTAACCAAATGGTACATGGAGATAACGCTCACTGACACCGTACTTCAATCTCAGATACTTCCACATGAAGTTTCTCAAATATTACTACTAATTCTGTCATTAATTGTCTTTGTTACCGACATTTTTTATGTAGGAGGAGAAAGTCATGGGCTCAGCTAAATCACGTCAGGATTCAGATGACACTGCCATCAACGCTTCCACCAGTGTTCAAGAACAAGAGGAGCCAGAGAATGCCATCGTTAATGCTTCCTCCAGCATAGTCGCAAAACGGTTTTCAGTCAGCCCGGTTCAGGTTTTACCAGAGAGCTCGCCTGCGCCGCAAGATCAGCAACTGAGAAGAGCAAACACCTACCATCCAAGCAGTGCCGAGCACAAGGATCATCAGCCTCTTGTTGCTCTGGATGATGACCAGGATGAGCAAACAGGCGCCAGCAAGATCATGAGCCACAGCCTAGAGATCAGGTCGGCTTCCATGTCAGATTACGACGTGATGCGACATGATCAGGGAGAACTTTCTAGCAACAAGCAGTACGTTTTTGTGGATCATATGTAGGTTGTGGTTTTAACAGATGGAAGGTACAAGGAATTGTTCAGATTTTTATCTGCTTTTTGTTGCTGTAACCAACCTGCTGCTGTCCCAATTGAACATACCCTGAATTGTAGAGACTCAGGCAGTCAGGTTTCATATGAATAATCATTTCTTTACTTTTATTCAGGCCCTGATTGATCTTACAGTAACTGTTCTATAGTTTTTTTTTTTTTGTAACTGCTCTGTAGTTGAAGAATTGTAATGATCCGTGCTTAGTCATCATGCTTGCAACACAACAGGTGACAATTGATGGTCGGATTGATCAGCTTGTGGTGCAAAATTAAAAGGCTAACAAAATATCTGCAGAAACCATCCAAACTATTGATAGATTCAACCACTAAAATTCTCACTCCAAAACGAAATATATAAGAAAGCAGAGAGAGAGACAAGGAGAGAAAAAAGGATAAGTTCTTGTTTGGAACCCAGGAATTTTCCAGGATTCCTATGGGGATTGAACTGTTTCTTGTGAAATTCCCTTGTTCCAAACATGCACAAAAAGAAACAGAGAACACGCATGGTTTTACACAACTTAATTTGCCAATTAAGCAGGAACTACAGTTCCCTTTTTTCCCTCTTCTTTCATGCAGGGCAAACAAAAACACATCGACCAATCTAACAACAGTTAACCATACTGCAGCTTAAGATCACACAGTAGTTCATACATGCAGACATGCATAAACATGGCATGCAAACAGTACATATATGCAGTAACTTGGCCATGAACGTACAGTAGCAGCAGTACACAATACACATACAATTCGGCATGCATATATGCATATATATGCGTGTGTATATTTAGAGAGTGAGAGGGGCTGAGTTCAGAGGCCACCGTAGCGGACGTCGGAGAACTTGGACTTGAGCCACTTGAAGCTGCTGCGGACGGTGGACTTGAGCCGGCCCTGCGTCGCGAACACGTTGTACGACGCCACCCGCCGCCGCCGCTTCGCCTCCGGGTCGTCGCGGGCGCTCGGCCCGTTGAAGCTGTACGACTTGGCGCCGACGCCGCCGCCGGAGACGTCCTCGTAGTCGTACCCGCCGCCGCAGCCGTAGTACGCCGACGAGTGCTCGTGGGGCACCGACCTGCACTTCTCCATCGCAGCCACCACCGGTGTATTAATCGTGTATCGATCGATATGCCCACCGCTATGAGCTGATGAGCTTCTTGCTCCTGCTCGTCTTGATTGTGCTTGTGTAGAGTGAGCGAGCGAGAGTGATGAGGCAGCCAGCTAGTACTGCTATAATTGCGCTGTGGGAGTGATAAAGGGTGGGCTTTTCTACTTGATTTGTTAGGCGATATGCGTGAAACACCCTGTGTTTTGTGGCTTTGCAAAAGCTGGGCCTCTTCATTCTCTTCCCTGACCAGAAAGGATTTGGACTTATGCTTTTTGATCATTTCGTTGTACCGTGGTTTCATTTCCAAGGTGTCACCGTAGTAGTTACTAGGCTTTGATTACTTACATTACCGCAAGGAGAAATCACAAAAAAATCAGGAAAAAACAAGAAGAAATCCTAGATTTAGGCATCACCCTATCGGCTAGGGACCGTGAGGATCCAGGCTGCAATGGACACAAGGACGCGAGAGAGGGGGCTGGAGGTCAAGTAGGTCGGATCAAGCATGGGATGGTAAGATCTTACGTGACAACAGCTCTACAGGCGGGATCCAGCAAGGGCTACGCGGATCTGATATGGACGAACCCTAGCCTCGTTGTGGCCTACTCACCATTGCACTGGCCGCTGTCCATGGGCGTGCTGGTCACTGGTGAAGAGAGGAAGGAGAGGGATGCATCAGGACGGAGGAAGGGTGGCGTACTGACCTGAGAGGAAGCGTAAGGGCAGCGTCGTCGCGGGAGAGTGGAATGAGGAAGGAAGTAGATGACGGATTCGGCGGTATGCGACGTCGTCACGGTCGGAACCGGCCGCCGGCGACCTCGTCACAACTGGCTCCGGTCTCCGCCGACCTCGTCACGTTTGGCTCCGATCGCCGCCGATCTCGTCGCTCCGAATCCAGCCGCCGTCGACCCCATTTCTCCTGGATCTGGCCGCCATCGACCCAGTCGCCCCCGGACCCGGCCGCCGTTGATGTCGACTCGGCTGGATCCGGCCGCCACCGTGGTCGCCGAATCCAGTCGCCGCCGAGGCCCTCAAGCCCACATCACGGCGGGAGAGAAGGAGGTCGTCTTGGGAAGAAGCGCTAGGCAAGCGAAGGAGAAGCGGTGCGACCTTGAAAAGGAGGGTGGCGACGGCGGGAGGGAAGGAAAGAGGCGCGGGGAAGGACGCGGTGGGGCGGGGAGAGGCAAGGCGGTGGCAGCAAGAGACGGGAAAGGGGCGGTGGCGGCGTGAGCGGAAGGAGGGACGCCCTAGGGTTCGCACCATTGGACCGCGTGGTGGAAGGACCACGCGAGCGAGTGGAGGAGGGCGAGCTAGGTTTCGGGCCAGGCGAGAGGACGGCGGGTTGAGGACAAAAAATGCGAAGGGGCTAAACGCAAAGACAGCGCAGCGATGGCCGCTTGATCGGTTGATCGGACGATCGTCAAGATCCGAGGACGCGGCTGTGAAATGGAAACGTTGGAGGGGTTTTTTGCATTGGCAATCCGGTTGGCACGGTGGGCAGCAATCGGATGGACGGATCGGCCCGGACGGACAGATCGGACGGCCGAGGTTTTGTCGATGACGTGGACACACGGCTATCCAGGATGAGATCCCACTTTATAGTATAGATAATTCTAACCATTTCATCTTATGTTTGTCTATATGCGCGTACCTAGCTTCCATCTTTGTATAAGAGCATGTATAATGCTAGAGACAACAGCTGTCTCTAACTATTGTCATGTTACCTAGAGACAACGCTACAAATAACATATACAATGGTAGAGATGGTTGCACGTTTTTATATGCAGTTTTCTCACCTACAAAGTTTCTTAATTCTTATGTATAGTCGACTCTTGTATTGGAGACGGCTCAAATATCTATGCATGACCTCTCTCCTCCACATCATCATATATCCTACATGATAACTCTTATAGACTGTTTATAGATAGCTGACATGAACCATGGTACATGCTCTAAGTTATACCCTATGCCAAAGATTTCATAACCTATGAGGTATTTATACACGCACCTAAAATGTTGCGAGTTATTCATTTTGCTTAATGCAATGGTCCAGTGTTCTCTTATATTTAGAAGGTTAAATAATAAGTATATCTAAATTGTGTATGTTTGAAATGATGCAGAGAACTCTTATTATCTGGTATATCATAGAAGTGCTTCTAAATTGGATTGGTTCTTATCGGGCTTCACCAAAATCGTAGAGTGAACATCTACTAATTAGACTAATGTTTGATGCATCATGCTATCTACTAATTAGAACCAATGTATTTCTGCCATGAATTTAAGTTTAGCTCATGCACGTCGTACACATTAGATGATTATGTTTAAAAAAAGTGAAAAGATGATAACCCAAAAGCCTTTGTGCAACTTTGCAATACTTAGAGAAGCGTGGTATGTCTCTTTGAATTCGTTGGTGTTTAATAAGATTTGATTGGTGAATGTGGGGGAGGGAATGATGGGGCGCTGCAGGGAGTGGGGGCGCCACTCATCCGCTTGTGTGACCCACGTGTGCTGTTGGACACAACAAGCTAAGCGACCCCTAGCCTCCCTGCTTTCCTTCCCCGTTCGCCAACCTTTGCCTTTCCTCCCCCAATGCCGGATCCTCTGCATCCATGGCCTCCGTGGTCCTGCTTCATTTGCTATGATCGACACATTGTCAATAGTATTCTAGTTGACGGACACCTCAGCGGACGGAGGCCGTGGATCAACACCCGAGATGCAATGCGTCGCGAGCGGATCACGGGAAAAAAAAAACTTGTGAGGGTCAAATGGATCGCTATAAACTCGTAACACTGGCTTGTAGTAGATTGTATTGTGATAAGTTTTAAGAGCATCTACACCAATTACCCTATCTCTATTTTCTCTCTCTTCTACTCTATTTTGTCTCTCCATCCCTCTAAAATTCTTCACACTATATATTGTACTCTAAAAGATTTCTTCACTCCACCGGAAACTCTATCCTCGCCACGTCAGCGCTACAATGCATATAGCGCTACTGCTGTGGATGCTCTAAGGAATGTGAATAGCTGATTGTGTACTTTAGAATTGCTCGGTTAATTAAGGTTACCTTGATTGGTGTAGAGGCCACCGAGGTCACTTAACTTAGCACTAAGATACGTGTGTACTTAGTGCATGCACAACGTTAAAAAGAAGATGGTCTTAGCGAGGAGAGGGAGTAGACCCAGCACCATAAGTTACTGAGTTTTTCACACCTGGTCCCGTTTTATAATGCTTCAGCGAAGAACGTTTTTCACATAGGAGGTGAGCTGGTCTCTCTTTTCCTCTTTTCTCATGGATTTGCCATATGCTCGTCTATTGGAAGTTGAAAACCAGATCAAAGAAAAATTTGCATGATTTCTATGGGATTGTGATCTAAAGTTGCAGTTCAACGACATCCGTCCCAAACTAATCTCCATCGAACAGTCATTACATCCATTTTTGTGTCAAGCTATATAAAAAATTTCAAATAATTCCCTACAAAAATTAGAAAAATATAAAATATCCTGTAATTTTAATATATTTTTTCAATATTTTCTTGATAGTTTTATATTATCTGATGTTTATAATTTTTATAAACTAAAATATTAATCATAAAACATTTATGAAATATATATTGAAAGTTTTGTGATTTAAAATATTAATCTTGTGATTTTTGAAAAATTTTATACTGTTCATATAAGATAACCAAATAGTTAGCTTAAATCAATGGTATACGTGAGACGGAGATATGATGGAAGAGAAAGTTATGATCATGACCTAGCGTATCGTCTATACATGCATGGAATGTACGATCACACTATCATGCATAGTATGGATAAATCTGGTGAGTTTCCATGCATGTATGGATGGATTGTCCAATGGATTGCTGATTTTCCATGGATGGTCTATTACCCCATATAGGTTAAGACCTAACCTAGGCCCTTGGACTAAACCACATCAACATAGGAAAGACCTAATCTAGGCCCTTGGATCAAACCACCTCAACGGTAGAAAACAAATTTAGGTGCGTATTAAAAATCTCCAAGAAAGAAACGGCGTGGGCCTCCTCACGTTGCGACGCCACAACCACTGTCCCGAGCCTTCCCGTATGACCACCTTCGTTGGTGAATCCAACTCTGTCGTCATTGTCACAACGAAGCCCTTGCTCATTGTCATTGCTAACCCGGAGCTCCACCGTCTTCGTCTCGAAGGCTACTATTGTGGTTCATGTTGCTAGGCTGTCCAACATTGGTGAGATAGGTATAGTCCTATAGACCAACCTTAAAGGCCATCTTCCTCCTCGTCCCTAGCGGAAGCATACAAGAGTAAGACAAATCAATAGTACGAGACGCAAGCGATAGACAGTATCTGAGGCTCCTCTCCCCATGGGCCCCTCTCCTGCCAAGCCACCCATCGTCATTCGCCACACTCTTCCCACCCAAGTACGGTAAAAAAAAACCACACGGAAAATTGGGGGTTTTTTTTTCAAAATAATTCATGCCAAACGCTTCAAGCATATTAATATTAGAGTTGTTTTACAAGTTATTCCCGATTTTCAATTTAACTTTAAAATTTCATATTTACAGCTGTTTTAAATTTCTTCACCGAATCGGAACGGTAAGGTCGAAAACAGTTTTCGTCAGATTTTGGTACCATGCATTAGACCTACAAGGCTCGGCAAAATTTAAGGTTAAGGTGGCCGGAACAAGCTCGACGGCCTCCGACGCGAGAGAGGATCGATTCAACAAGTGGACAAGTACACGGTCCATACATAGCTCGAACTAGCCGTCCCGACGGCGACCAGACACGGGCACGACGGGCCGATCGACGCCATCCATCAGTGGCGGAGCAGTGGTGCTGGAGACATCTCGCACTCGCTGCCTTGGCCCCCGAATGGATCGTCGAATCGACCAATCGGCTCCAGGGTCTCGCTTTCTCGGATTGCCCATCGCCAGCAGCATGATGCCGTGGCCGTCACCTACTTGGCATCTTCCCCCCGTCGTGCCGTCGTCTCCGCCGCGAAAGCGCCCGGGCGAAAGCCGCCTCCGGCACAATGAGTAGCAGTGCTAGCGTACTACTGGCTAGTGGCTACCAAACGTTTCGGCATCTTGAAAGTTCTCGAATCCTACCATTTCAGCTCAGCCACACGGAGCGGAGCAAAAACAGGCGCATGAAAAAAAAAAAAACTAAAAGGAACAGTTAATCTGCTGTTTGGATCATGCTACGTCGGCGTCGTTGTCTTCTCGTCCCCGTTGAGCTTTCCACGTCACGGTTGGGCGGCATGCCGGGCTCAGGGGGCAAGATTTAGGGGAATGGTTTTCACGAGATTTGGACGCATCTCCTGCACTCCGTTTGACGGGGATGGAATATTATCGAGTCTTAATTTAAGGTTTCGGTCATCGACGTTCTGCCACTCCCAGTGATCTGAGCTGTTCTTCTGTGGAGCTGAAGAGCATGTGAAAGGAACATCTGTGGTTTTCCTCCTCTGTGATCAACCACCATGATTTTCTGCTGTTTATTACGATCTATCACTGTAAAAGAGGGCACTGTCCGTGATTGGTCCATCAAGAAACACTTCGATCATCAAGAGACAAGTTCTCACCAAGGCTAGAACATACTCCCATGATTGATCATCCACTCCTACAGTCCTACTGCAAGCACTGGAGGCACGCATCAGTGGACGGACAGTGCCACACTGCCAAGTGCCAACCAGTGTCCATCCATCCAAGATTCGAGAGGAAAGGATGGGCATGAGCCATGAGCTACACCGATCTGGTCTCCCCGAATGCATGTATGTAACGTACGGAAGCATGGACGTGCCGAGATGCTTTCTTTATCTGTCCATGAAATGATGCCATTGTAATGGACGCCAAGTTCAGCTGTCGTCTGGAAAAGGAGAGGAAGAGATGGAGACGGGAAGGCGAGCGTGTCCCCAAAGCCGGCGTCAGCGATGCCATCGGTGTCCGCCGGATGGGTGGCACCGCGCACATCAGCCCACCGAGATCGCCGCACCCGGCACCACCATTCCCTCCTTGCTCTGCCTCTTCCACCAATATCTCAATTTAATCTAATCTAATCCCGTCTTTTCGTTAACAAATGGCACTACTGATAGATCTTTTGCGATGGAGAAAAGTATCTGATCTTGAAGATACAGGCGAAACTTCATGGGAGGCTGGGCAAGGCAGCCGATCGCGGAGTTCAGAACTTGATGCTTTCCTTTCTGTTGTGTGTTTTTGCCTTTCGCGTTGGCTAAAGTGAAAATGAAGGGTGATAGTAATCGCTCCGGGTCCAGCTCTAAGTCCAGCGATTAGCGGCGGATCCGGCGCTTTGATTCAGCGAGATGCGTTCATCACAAAGTAGCAGCCTGTGGTGATGGTAGTTGGTCCGACTCCAGCTCTAAAATTCTCCAATCGGAGGCAGATCCAGCACTTGGATTCAGGGAAACGAGTTCTTGTAAAGTAGCAACTTTGTGAGTAGCATATGTTCAGAAATTCATCCACTAGGTTGTGGAAAGCATGTTTGTATGAAGAACCAGGAAATGCATCCACCAGATCATGTAAATCATGTTTGTATGAAGAACCAAGCAATGCATCCACTGGATTGTGGAAAGCATGTTTGTATGAAGAGCCAGTAATACTTGCTCAGAACTTATTAGATTAGATAGACATACGGGTGATTGAGTTACTTCAAACATGCTTTTAAATTCATTAAATTGCAAGTCTAGGAAGACCAATGCCACTCCTGCATAGAATGCAGTTTGTGTTGGAACTTGGAAGCGTCTATATTGGAACATGCCATGGAACGCCAGAACATTCAATAACATGTCGAAAGCAGCAGATAAGCCAGTCTGAAGCAGACAACAGAGTTATCATGCTTGTTGGCAAACTTAAGAACAGTGCAACACCACAGCTCACAAGTCACAATCTAAATAACTACCACAGAAAACAATGGAAGCATTGGATGCAAATATATGTGTTTCCATCATAAATTCTGTCATATTATTATTACAGGGAACCATCTGTATCATAGCTAGCAGAATAGTGGCTGAAACATCTTCGGATCAAGCAACCAACTGCAACATTGATAACGGCACAATACATTTTAAAGGTAGCTGGTTACAACAGCACATGGTGGAGTGCAACACAGATATGTAGATGGTTTGGTATTACAGATGGGTAAACAAACTCATTTCTTTCCACTTTTCTTGAGACCAGAGCCTCCCAATGCACCCTTTTGTCCCGCCTTGGCTTTCAGCTCCTTCAGCGCCTGTCCGCCAAGATCATGCAATTCATGCCAGTAAATGAGAACCCCAGCTAAGCAGAATAAAAAGGAATACCAGGTAACTTTGGCTACTGAGCTCACCTTTTCCTCATCTTTCTTCTTCTGCAAATACGCAAGGTCACTCTGCAAAGGAAGAGGAAATCAGAACTATGTTAAATGTGGAGAAATTTTAAATGTTCACTGCAGCTACTCATATTATCCCTAAATGTCTACACACTGATCTTCATAAGAAAGAATCACTGTTTCAGAAGATACCATGCGAAAAATTCAGAACTACCAAAATATTGCATCCTCCAACAGCATAAAGCATTTGTCAAACCACATGTATACTTGCCACAGCATCTTAGCTTTGGCCAAATAACATACAAAGTGTTTATCAGAACTCAGATTTGCTTGATTCAAATATAACTTGCCAAACATATTTACTTGCCAAACCCAAGACATCACCACTTTTCTTCCCCTAACATCACATTTGCCTCTTGGGTTAGAGAGTTAAGAGTTGCAAAAATTCTTAGTGTTGACATCACCTGGTGCTACTACATATTATGTTTCAAGAGAAAGCTCGCAGAATTGGAGTAACACAGCGGATGGTTCAAACTAATCAAAACCAGAAACCTAATGGCTCATGCAGCACAATACAACTCCCTATCTTCAAAATCCCTAATGCATAACTCATTTCAGAAGGCATTTTAAACCCCAATGAACTTTCTTCCAGCCATTTTACATCTATGCTTATGCAATAGAATAAAGGGGAAAAAAAGCAAGACGCTTCCTACTGGAGGATTTTCTCCAAACCCCACTTAACATATCCTACTTGGATGAGCAAGATTACAGGCCAACTGGGTAGGTTGACGAACAACAACAGCAAGATATTAAAATTAAAAGCTAACAGACACATAATTTTGCTATAGCAGATGGCTTGGCCAATAAGATATCCCATTATTAATTCCTAATTTTCAAGCAGACCTCTCATCCAGCAAAATCAGCACAGACGCATAGCAATTCGCCAAATTCCCCGTCTCCTAATGTACAAAGCATCAGTTCATCACCAAACCCGAACCGATCTAACAGCACATCAACCTAAACATTCAGAACCTAGGGTGTTCCGGGGGGGAGGAGATCGCACATAGAGGAAACGAATCGACGAATCGGAAGCAAGGGTCAAAGCAGCACAACGCACCTCGTCGTAGTCCTTCTTATCGACCTTGGGGGCCTTGAGGGGCTTGGCCTTCCCTCCTGCGAAACCACCAACCCGAACGCCGAAACGTCAGAAACCGCAAGGATCGATCGGCGCCAAACGCCATCAGCAAGACCGCGTTGAAGCTAAATGGGACGGGAACGAACCTTGCTTCGACATGGCGGACGGGGGATCGGCGGCGGCACGGACGGAGGGAGGAAACGGGAAACCCTAGCCCGCGCCGCGACGAGAGGAGGGAAGGGTGGAGGGGAAAGGTGCGAGGAAACGGCTGAGATTGCGAGAGGGGCGTATATCATAGAGGAGTGAGAGGACTCGGTTCTTGGTAGGTGTGCGAATGGTCGGGTAACTGAGTTCGGGCCGTGCTTTAGTGGGCTTTTTATCGGCCCACGTATTCTCTAGCAGTCCGAGCTTTAGTATGCTTTGTGTTATTGGCCCACGTATTTTATTGGCCCATGCTTGTATTCGAGGCCGATGTATTCTCTCATCGATTTTTAAAAAATTGTATTTATATTTTATAAATATTGCAAAAACATATGGTTATTTGAAAGTTTTACATAACTAGACCCCTGTCACCCAACCAATTAGCGACAGGGATCTAATCGCCAACCACAGGGCGAGGGGGTGTTTTTTTTAAAAAAACAAACTGAAAAATACTGCATTCAATGCTCGCAACCTTCAAAACACCATACAAATAGTCACAAAAATCTGAAAAAAGTTTGGTGGTGTAGATAATGCTATATTCGAGTGCTCCATAAAATTTTAGTCTAAACAAATACTTTTACAACGAGAAACAAAATAAACAATTTTCAATTCCCAGATTGTTTTTGTTTCTCGTTTTACAAGTAATTAAAGTTTTTATGACTATTTCGATGAAGTTTTGAAGGTTGAGGGCATTGAACGTAGTATTTTCTAGAATTTTGGCAATTAGACCCTTGTCGTCCAAAGGGTGATAGGGATCTAGTTATATAAAATTTTCAAACAGCCATCTGATTTTGTAATGCTAATAATAAATAAATATTTTTTCAAAAAAACTCTTCTCCCATATGAGTTTTTTTATCCACTTTGGGGTTTCTGCATATACATCAACGAGGTCTCTAACACAGTGCTTTAATTATTTTTTCGTTACTACCTGAGTGTACATGTTTTGCTATGAATAAACACCATTTTATTTTTCCTACGTCATATTCAACATGTTTGGTTCCTGCCATAAGCTTCGCTTTCATAATGGGTGGGTTCTTTTAGAACTTTTCTTCTCTTATTTGCACGGATCTCGTTCTTGAAGAATTTTTGAGGTAGCCTCGAGGCAGGATTGGCCTTCAATTTTGGGGTTTAGAGAGCTTATAGACTTACTACGAGATAAAAATTTTACTTACTAATAAAAAGTTAGATAAGTTTTTAGATCGTAGGATAAGTCATGTCTATAAACTCTCTAAACCCCAAAATTGAAGGCCAACCGGCTCTCGAGGCTATCTCGAAAAATTCTCGAAGTGACGAGATCCAGGCAAATAAGTAGATAAGAAAAGCTGAAAAGAACCCACCCATAGACTGCATTGTGCTCTCGCACTTAGCTCTGCTTTCGCTGTCGACCACATCGTGCTTCCTACCCTGAGACCCATCGTCTCAGCTTTGGTTTTGTGTTCAACTGCGTTGTGCTTCTGTACCCTCTGCTCTGTTGTATCTTAAGTTGAACAAAAGTGTCCTAAAATAGAACACTCTATAATAATAAAAAAAAAAGACAAATAAGGTGATTTGGTACATCTTCAACTAATCAAAAGCTTAAAAAAATACAATACACTAAAATAAAAATATGGACTAGATTAATTAAAAGTATAGCTATGATGTATGGACAAGGAAAGAAAGCTCACACCACAGCCATCACCACTGACATCTTTTTAATAGCCCAGATTAGATGCAATAATTTTGTATAAGGAATAAATTCATATTACACCCCTCAACTATCAAAAATGTCCATTCTATACGCTAAACTAAAAAACTGGCTATTAATACCCACAACTATCAATACCGGGTTATTTAACACCCTAAGTGGACTACAAAGGTGGTTTTGATGATGTGACATCCGTTTTTATCCACATCATCTATACATGTGGCATAGTTAGTATTTTTGTACTTAAAAAATTCTTAAAAACACTTTGGTGCATAAGGATCATAAAAAAATTTTACATAAATTTTAAAAATGCTTCAAATTTTGAAATTATTTTTTGTAAGTTTGCTTGAACTAATTACATAAATTTAGTTTGGATATTTATAAATTTTAAATTATAAAAAATCTGTGATCCTTATGCACCAAAGTGTTTTTTTAATTTTCTATAATTTTCATAGTCCAAAAATCACTAACCGTGCCACGTGTGTAACGATGTGTACAAAACCAGTAACCCATTTTGGGGGTTTTGAATAACATGTCTTGTAGTTCTAGGTGTAGAATGGACCTTTTGATAGTTGAGTGAGTAATATGAACTTATTGTTTTTAATAATGATGTCTTGAAAAATGTTATAAAAATATAAAGGCATATAAATACTTTTGATGGCAATTTTCGTGTGAAAAATCCATATAGTTTAATGTTTATTTCCGTGCGTTCAATCTCCAAGATTTGAAGACGTTAACCCCACGCACTATAAAACGACAATGGAGAAGGAAGGGACGGAGCACTTTGTCGCACGCAAACGCAACAGAAGAAACTTGCTTGCAGCCATCACTCTACCCCAAGCTGACCTTCACCATTGATCATGTACTGATCTTGGCTTTCTTGCCCATCTACTGGACGCAGAAGTACGTACACATCTGAGATGCCAGGGCAGACAGTACCGGACGGTACAAGTCCATCCCTCTAATCAACTCGATAGAAACCAGCTAGAAAGGCACTGCTGATGAGTGAGTGAGTGACGAGAGTAGTGCCACGCGGAGCAGAAGCAACAGAGGCAGGAGGAGAAAACGCAGGCCGGGACAGTGAGGCAGTGAGCCGAGCTGCGCAAGCAGCGTGATGCAGGAAGCGAGATAGGCTCGTGTGGGCGGCGGCATTGAGGCTTTTGTCCGCGCAGCCCGCGCGCGGCGGGGACGTCGCACGGACGGTGGGCGCCGCGTGTAGGTTTCGCCAACCGTTTTCGTCGCCGCTCCCGTCAGGTTGCTCATGCTGACACAGCGTCCATCCTCCTCTGCTTCTGCTTCTGCTTCTGCTTCTGTTTGTGTACGCGTGTGTGTATATATGTGCCAGCTCCAGAAATTCTTCGGATCCATCAACATCAAACACTCCAAGCTTGCTGTGATACCACTGCAGACCTGCAGTCCGTGCTGGCACTGACGCTGCCGGTGGTGAAGACGATATGGTGAGAGCACGTTGATTTCTTCTTGCGTTTTGATGGTCTAGTTCTTGGTTCTTGCGATCTGATGCATGCAGTGCTGACGAGTGAGCAACATGGTGCGTGCGTGCAGTCTCTGCTGCCGCTGTTCCTCAGGCCGGTGGTGCGGTTCGCGGCGGGCGTGGCGGGGCGGCCGGCGGCGGCCGTGGCGACGGTGCTGTACCACGCCGGCGCGCTGCCGAGGAACCGGGGGCTGGAGCGGCTCGTCCGGGACGACGTGCTTGGCGGCGACGGCGGGTACAACTGCGTCGCGCATTTCGTCGTCGGCGTGATGAGGTGCCTGTGCTAGAGTAGTAGACGGCCATCGCGGGTCCACCCACATTCCGATTCGGAGACGGATGATTCCTCACTTCTTTCAAGTGTGCCTGCTGTTGAGCTAGGCTTGCAGGCTTAGCATCAACAAAAGTTTCGTGCTTCAGAGTTCAGTGCTAGCTTAGCTCAAAATGGTATTGTTGGTTGCTAGCGATGGTAAATCACAAAGAAAAACTTGCATTACTGGTGACCAGCGCCATTTTTGCCCTCTGAACTCTTAAACACCGAGCTAAATCTGACATTTTCCTGACATTTTCTGATCCGGATCGATCGTTTAAAGAGAACGGTAAACTGTGGGCGCCACTTACTGCGGCGGAAGCTGCTACTACTTGGTTTTTCACAGGAGAAATAAACGAAGTTTACCCTCTTGTAAGACGTGACAAAAACAAATGGTTATGGAACTTGGAACAAAGATGCAACATGCAATGCAGACCCTCGATCTGTGGACCAAGCTTGGCCTGTACTGCAAACTAGCTACAAGTGTAACTTCTTTTTTTTAAAGAAAATTTAACTACAAGTGTAACCCGATTCGATACAAAGAAGGAAAGATAGAGACCGGAAGGGAGGAATCACTGTAACTTTAGCAACAGCATTTACACACAAACCATAATATTCAGAAGTTTTTTGAAGTTGTACACCAAACAATGAAAATCTAGAACTACAGCGTACCAAATTAAATTCCCTGTCAATGGAATGAAAGAACGAACAGAAATTCCTACCAACTGTATCGTGTAAATCCATGTACCAATGCCCTATCTAGACAAACACCACCTAGTGCAAAAGCAAAAGCTGCAAGAATCTCGTACAAGTGTTGAGAAAAAAAAACAAAACACAGGCACGTATCTGTTCAATCCCACGTCGGCACCACACATCAAGAAAGGCCATGGCTTGCAATGAAGCAACTGTCAAAAAGGTTCAATTCTGAACATGTGCACACGCCGAAGACAATCTTGGTGTCACCTCAAGCGTTCCTCAAAGCAATGACCCTGGCAGCCAGTTCATCGAAGTCCGGCATTCTTGGATGCACACGCACACTACTAGGACAGTCCGGCTGCAGTGAGGTGGACCGAGCAGGGACCTTCACAGCTTCATCCCGGCTGACGGATTCCTGCGGTAGCGAGATAGCTCTTCCTGGAGGATGCCCGAAACCATTTTGCTCACATTGCATTTTTTCCCCATTACCATTAGCAGTTCTGTTAGTTTCTGTTCTTGCTTTTGCTTCATCCGTATCTAAACACTTCTTGCTATAGTGCATCAGAAGCTTGTCCATCATCCTTTCCTCTTCGTCAACATTACCATTCTGCACATGGGTATTTCTGCTTCTGAGTCTCCGATGCCTGTTTGCAGTTCGAGGTAAAAGATTACCAAAATCGATAGCAGCCTCATCCTTGCCTGCTTGATGGCGCTGCAAAAATCCATCATAATCATCGTTGTACAAAGCTCCATTTCTGCTGTCTGAGTGCCTTGGTCGGCCATTAGGAGTTCTCTGAACATTCTTCCCATCATCAATCCCATTACCTTTCCGGTCATAGTCATCGTCAGCACCCTTCTGCCTGCTCGAGTGCCTTCTGTGGCTGCTGGGTGTTCGGCTTTTGACCTCATTGCTTGGTGTGTCATCATAAGCATCAACAGGTGCTGACGTCTTCTTCCTACTAACAGAAACAGGCCGAAGCACATCCATATAAGCTAAGTGTTCTGTCTGTTCAGGGATATTGTGCTTGCTGTAGTCACTAGCAGTTCGTTTTGCAGGGTCATCCTTCACAGGTTGCATATTAAATTTGGGTTTAACATACGGTGGTTGCATATAAGCTGCTCTCTCTGGCACTTGCTGTCCATCTTGCACTGGATGTCCCAGATTTGCTAAATGTTGTGGTCTATCATGCAAGGAACCATGGTTCTCTTCTTTTTCAGCATGATTCTTGCCTTTTGCTCCATTCATCTTAGCATAAGAAGGGATCCTGTTTGTAGTGTTACCATTCGAAGGGTTCACTGAACTAAGTCCTTGATTCTCTAGGCCAAGAGCTTTAATCCCTGAGTCGGCATGTCTCCTAGTATGATCAGAGCTGCCAGGTGTATGTGGTCTGTATTGGTAACCAAGGCCCTTGTTGTTCTCTTTTTCGACACCATGTTCTTTCTTAGCTTCCTTTGGCTTGGCATTTAGTGGACCTATCCTGTTGTTTTCTGCTTCAGGAAATTTCACTGAACCAAATCCCTTCTTAGGGAGGCCATTGAGATCTAGCTCAATTGCTTCCATCAGCTCCTTTTCGCAAGGACGGACATCTTTTTTGTTAGCTTTGTGAACTCCATTTTGAGTGTTTGCTTTCATGTCCAAAGAAGACGCAGATTTCTCCAAGTGTTCCTTAACATCAGACTTATCAGAATGCTGCCTCCTGGTATTCTCATTTATTCTACCAATGCCATTAGCAATAGCCTGAACATCTTTTGGTTTTAGTTGTGCTTCCAGTTTCTGCTTATGGCCTACAGGTGTAGCTCCAATTTTTCTTTCAAGTGGACAATCGTCATTCTCCTTCTGCTTATTGGACATAGGCACTGCCACTTCTAACTGTTTCACAGAATGTTCCTCATCATCAGATTTATGAGAATGCTGCCCCCTGGTATTCTCATTCAATTGACCAATGCCATTAGCAGCAGCATGAACATCTTTTGGTTTCAATTGTGATTCCAGTCTCTGCTTGTGGCATACATGTTTAGCTTCAGATTTTCTTTCATGCAGAGCATCCCCTTTCTCCTTGTCGGACATAGGCACTGCCGGTTCAACCTGTTTCACTGGATCTTTTTCAAGCAAACCCTGAAAAAAATTCCATGATGCCAAGTTAAGGACACATGTGCACATCATGGTTCAAGCAGTAAATTAATTCAGTTACACAAGTTATTGCAAACATACAAGTTTAGTTTCCGGTGTGGCCCATAACTTGATTTCCAATGCCTTCGTATCAAAACCAACTGAAAATTCTTCAGCAATACTTTGCATAACTTGCAACTTCTCCTCATTAGTAAACAACTTGTTATCAAGCCTCTGAACAAACTGCAGGTGGAACAAGTATTAATCAGCTTAGGCACAACACCACGATGTGAGGCAGTGACAATAAATTTGTGGCATTTTGTGCACCTCGAGGCTAACAAAAGGCTCAAGAAAATTCCCGTATCTTTCTGTGAATATGTGCCTAAGGTCACACAACTCAGGCAAATCTGGAAAGCGAGCGGCAGCAAAAATTAAGGTTGACACAGCTTCTCTGGCTTCCTGGGAGCAATCCCTGATGATGGAAAAAAATAACCAAATGTTGTGATCGATCGCACCATCAAGATAATTGAAATACCTTTCAGTTTGCACTCCTAAGATACTAATAATGGTTGGTTGGGTATATGCCCTAAATGAAGTTCCAAAAAAAAAGGTCATTAGCTAACACTAACTAAAACCATCAAAAGAATCATATGGATAAATATTATGAATACACAGTGGATCTCATTATAGACTTGTGGTGCATAAGATACTAATATGGGTAGTTAGGTATATTCAACAACTGAAGTTCTAATAAAAAAGAACATTGCATTATTGAAAAAAAGAGCATTAGCTAACATTAAATAAACCCGATAGAGAATCATATGGATATATAATATTCCCCACTAAAGACTTGCGGTGCATAACTCTCTTGACTCTTGAGCAATTAATAGTTAACAAACTTGTGATTTTATCTAGATGGCTTTGCGGTTACACCGCTTGCCTGTCATTGACAGCAGAAACAGGGAAGCAAAACAACACGTTAGCTGAATCCATTGGACTTACCTCTGTTTCTGCAAGCTGCTGAGTTGCTTCCCAATGTCCTCACAGAAGTGCTCAATCATATCATAGCAAGAGGCATGGTTCATCTCAATTATCATCCCATCCATCTGCATTCCAGATACAATTACAGAAAAGCAACAAAATAATCTATTCAGCTATCACAGATTTCTTCTACCAAAATGAAGAGAACTTGACTGCCGATCGGTAGCCTTGTGCCAACAAAGTGCTGATTTTCGAGTGGAAAAGAACAGTATGATGCAATTTTCCCCAGATCCTTCATAGCAGTAATGCAACGCAATGCAAATATGCAAGTTTGAGCAAGAGAGAGCCCAAACATGCAAGTTCGTACCCGTCCAAAGGCGTGGGTGTCGAGGCCGTTGGCGAGGAGGTCGGCCACGTCCTTCTTCAAGAACCGAATCACCGCCTGCTTCTTACGCCGTATGGGAACCATCCGCGTCCGGATGCATTTGAACGCGTGCTTGCTGCGTCCAAGAAACGAGCGATTGGTTAGCCCAATCAAAGAACACAAAACTCTCATGCGGTCAAAGGCAAAGAAATGCAACCGAATCGCCAATAACTTGGAGCTGGGAACCACATTGACGCAATTCAAGCGAAATAAAAGAAACGAACAATCAATTCGAACCAAATGCATGAACATATCCTTCCAGATGATGCGACGAGTAGGTTCAGCAACTAGACCCAACAAATTCGGAAACACGAAGCAAGAACCTCGCAAGCCAGGAACGCTCCCCAGAAAAAATTTAAACCGACCAATACGCCGCGCAGATTGGATTCCCGCAGCCGCAATTCAAGAAGCATGCGCCAGGACAGCATCTCAAAGAACCAGATTGGACTAAAAGAAAACCAAGAACAGCCAATCTAATCCACCCTCAAGAACCCAAACCGGCCTCCAGCCAGAGCAACCCAAGAACCAGAAAACCTAAAACCTAACAAAGAAAAAGAAGCGACATTTTACCATTTGTTGTAGAACTTGGAGTTGAGCAACCTATCAAACATCTTCCTCCTCTCCTGCTCCCCTCCCCTCTCCTCTCCCGGCCTCCTTCTTCTTCTTCTTCCTCCCTCTCGCTCCTCCTGTTCTTGAACCAACAGGCGAAGCTTCCAATGGCACTAAAGCATCAGGAGGAGGAGGAGAGGGAGACGGTTGGGTTGGGGGAGGAGGAAGTGGAGGTGGAGGAGGTGGTGGTGGTGGGCAGAAACTACACAGGAGAGCAGAACGGCAGTGAGCTGTTGCAGGGGAGGCGAAGCCAGGTGGTGCCTCGAGGATTCCGGGACGCTGCGAGCCGTCCGATCGGAACGCGACGGCGAGGATTGGAACGGGAGGCGGTGTGGTGCAGGATCCTAACCAACTCGGCGATGATAAAGTTCAACGAGCAAAGTAACAAACGGCCTTTCGAAATTTGAAGCCCGTTGCGACGGTGATTTTTTTTTACTTTTCCATTACGCCTAATTGAATTTATTCTTCCATGCAAAAAAAGCATTTATCATCGCCGTGGTAATTATGGTGTACGTAGTAATTAGGTTAATCTGTCTGTTGGTTATTAAAAAAAATAGGCTATTGTTAATTTTCTGGTGTGATCCATTTCAACCAATTGAGTTTTCTTTATTCGACAGCGGATTTTCTGGTATGAATGTCAACTAGCCAACGACATTCTTTCGGGTGGAATCTGTCTCATGTAGATTGTAAAAGGTAGCTCTCAAAATATTCAACGGGGTAGCTCCTGTTATGCAAACTACAGTTAATAAAGTTTTGTTTCTTATCCCTCTAAAAAAATTTGTTTTCTATCAACAAGCACAATTACAATTTACAATATCTGATAACATTTTTTGCAATATTTATAACGTAAGAATTCTAATGATCTAGATTAGAGAGAGCAAGCGAAAGAAAAAGGTGATTAATGCATAATGGACGTAAGGCCCTGCTATATGGATTTTTTTGTCGTTTAATCTCGGTCCATTTGATTGGAAGTCAATTTTGCCATATTTTGTCTAACTTTTTTTTTCTTAAAAACCTTAAAATGTGAAAAATGTGATATTTGTTGACAAGTTTAATACATCAATCAAACAGACCTTATATCCATATATTGTGTGGTTCTTGCTTAAGAACAAATATATTGTGCGGATTATCTTTGGTTTGAATGTATACGTTATGACTTAATGACGGTTTGCGTTGCAGTCCTACACTTAAGTACTTAGCATTATTATTAGAGAAAATTGCATTATAGCCCCTTCGAACTTACAGAGATTTTCACTTAGCCTCTCGAACTCACATTTTTAATTTCTCGGTCCTCTAAACTTATATCTGTTTGCACAGTTGCCCAAAAACTGTTAGGGTTCTGTCAAATGCTGACGTGGCACCCTAAGTGTTCGTTAAACGCCAAAGTGGATAGCATGTTGCCGTAAAACACTGAGATGGCTAGCAACATGTGCAATTTAGAACGACGTGGCATCCATTTTAAAATTTTGAATTTTTGAAAAATCAATTTTTTGAAGAGTTCCACTTTCAAGTTTTCAAATTCGTGATTTTGAAATTTCAAATAAAATTCAAATTTAAAAGTTTCAAAAAATTTAAAATTTGAAACTAGTTTTGAATTTTCTAATTTTAAAACACGCAAAAAATTGAATTTGAAAATTTTTGAATTTTCAAAATTCAAAAAGTTTCTAACTTTTGAAATTCAAATTTTCACATCCAAATATGTCAAAAACTCCAAAATTTTGAATTTTAAAATTTCAAAACTTAAAAGTTTTGGAATTCAAATTTCTGCCCGCTTCAAAAAGTCGAAACTTCCAAATTTAAGTTTTATTGAAATTTCAATTTTTTGAATTTGAATTTTCTTTAAAAGTTTGAAATCGTCACTTTTGTTTTTTTCCCCAAAAATTTGAATTTAAAAATTTTTTGGAGTGGATGCCACGTCGTCCTTAATTGCACATGTAACTAACCATCTCAGCGTTTAACAGCGACATGCATTCAATAGACACCTAGACTATCACATCAGTGTTTAACGGAGTCCTAACGGTTTTAGGGCAACCATACAAATAGAGACAAGTTTAGGAAAGCGAGAAAGTAAAATGAAAGTTTCAAAGGCTAAACGAGAATCTGTGCAATTTTGAGGGCTACGGTACAATTTTCTTTTATTATTACTTAACCTCACGCGTGAGAAACCAACTAATTAGCACAAGTGGTCCGGTTTCATCCATGACCCATCATGTGCATGAGTGCGCCTTTTTTTCCATTTGGCAAAGCTACGCGCCATGAAAGCTCACGGACAGCACGAACGGGATGGCAGATAGACCAGACAGACAGGCTTTTCTCTCTGACATGGCTTCTATCACACTCTTCTAAGAACTGTACAACATGATAATTTGGCCGATAGCTTGACCTGACACAAAGAAATCTCAGCTCCCAGCATTCCAGCAACTTGTTAATGTAAGGCCTTGTTTGATTTAGCTTAAAATTAAAATTATAATATACCGCAAGAGAAAAGCTTTTTTAATTTATTTTTATTCTTAATGTTTCTTCATGAAAGTCCTAAAACCATTTT
Organism: Olyra latifolia; assembly: GCA_036346145.1. Classification (NCBI taxonomy): domain Eukaryota; kingdom Viridiplantae; phylum Streptophyta; class Magnoliopsida; order Poales; family Poaceae; genus Olyra; species Olyra latifolia. The sequence continues at coordinate 3,735,688 of CM070528.1, read as the reverse complement.
AAATATTTTCTTAGCGTCTCTATCCGGCAAAAGTCCATAACGAAAACATAGGACTTTTTAGACTGTAATCCACAATGTATTTTCATATGATACAAAGGAGTCTAGTTACACCAGGGATTAAAATAATAATCTATTCACCTGCTCAACATTTCTTTATTCTTAGCAGGCGAAGAATAATGGCTTATAAAAGTGTCTCTCATAAATCTTTCCGCTGCTACAGCGATGTACTACTGCTAGTAGAGAGAGAAAGCTAGCAGCAAAGCGAAAAGAAATTATTTCTTGATTTGGTCCAATTTGAGGCCGTTCTTAGCGGATGCTCTAAAATTGGGTCTCTATATATCCTCTTTAAATCATTATTTGCTCTCTATATTTTTATTCTTTCTGGCAGAACCTCTATCCACAGAAGCTATAGAGGTTGATATAGAGAGCATCCAAATTTAGAGGTTGAAAGAGAGAAATTCTAAACTTAGAAGCTGAGATAGAGACTGTACTGAAAGATGAGATACTCTAAATATAGAAAAAAATTCTGTTTTAAAGGCTATGCTAATGATACTCTTAGCTGTTTTTTGCAACAAGGACTCCTTGTATACAGATACAAAGAAAAACACCGACGGCATCCGCCAAGTAGAATACCTGGAGAAGAAGAGTTCGTGGCCCAAGTGTCAGTCTGGCAGGTTCTTGTCAAATGTCAACTCTGAAGAACGACGCCGACGAAAAGTTGATGCCTCCCATGAAACCATGTGTTTTCATGAGCTGACGGGCACACGGTGCCATTAACCCCGAAGCAAATCACTCTTTTAGCTGGGCGTTGCAGATGTTTAGCCGTCAGCTTTTAGCATCCAATTACCGTGAACCACTCTCGTAAAGGAAGGAAAACATGTGTAGAAAGAGAGAAGGGTGAGAAATTCCTTGCAAAAATGGATATCTCTCAGAAATTCCGAAAGAATCAAGTGATGCTTTTCTCCATTGGATCATTGACGAAGCGGAAATCCCAAGAATGCCCGCTTGGACGTTAGGAACCGGCCGTCTTGCAACGGTCAGGACGGCGAAAAGGCTCAGGCCGAGGAGGGCGGCGGCGTGATCGAGGCATCCCACGGCCACTTTTTCCCTCCTCCAGGTGCGGCCACGTCCCCTTCTGGGCTGGGAGGAGTGCATCAGAGTCATCGTGAAGGAACGGCCCTATCAGCCGACGGCCCATGACTACCCTTGCATGACAGGCCGGGGCGGCCCACGTGCTAGGAGCATGAAAACAAGGCCTCGAGTCAAATCAATTTCCGTTGACCGTTGGCGCAGGCTGTTGCACACAGCACACCTAGATTCAACCACCACCTTACTATCTCCACAGCCATTTTTCCCTTCATTTTGTAAACTTTTCTATCTTTGTACTATATTTTTTCTTTATTTTCTACCATTTCCAACACATACTTTTAAAAGAAATAATATAGAGAAAAGTGAGAGAAATCTTTTTCTGAAGGTAATAGAAAAGAGAATCTCTCCTGAGAGAGAACGCTGGAGTAAATTTGTTAAAGCGTTTAAGGAAACCAGATTTTCTCTGCAAAGAAAATAGGAATGGGGAAGAAAACCATTGAGATAGTCTACCTACTTGACTTCTCGGAGTTGCAACTACTGGTCTTCGCCGCAACAACGAACGGCAAGTGAAAGCTCAAACATTTCCTCGTGCTCTCTCTCATCCAACGACGTTTAATCCAATCAGCTCGTCCACTCGGCCCTGGCTGAAGAAGAACGATGGGTCCGGGCGAGGCTATCCAGGCCAAGCTGGTACGTTTTCCCATGCATTTTTTTGGGCTTATTTCTCGCGTTCTTCTCTCTCTTGGAAGAACGCGATCGCGATCCATCGATCCATCGATCGTATAATAGTAGTTGAAAAACTTGCAGGTACTACTGGGAGACCTGGGAGCTGGAAAGACCAGCATAGTTGTTCGCTTTGCCAAAGGGCTGTACTACGATTGCCAGGTGCGCACTGATTAAGAGCTGATTAAGGTTCAAGAACTGATTAAGGTGAAATCTCACTTGTCCTTAATTTCAGGAGTCGACGATCGGAGCCGCCTTCTTCACTCAGGTGGTGCCCGTGAGCGGAGCCGCCGTGAAGCTCGACATCTGGGACACCGCCGGCCAGGAGCGGTACCACAGCCTCGCCCCCATGTACTACCGCGGCGCCGCGGCGGCCATCGTCGTCTACGACATCTCCAGCACGGTGAGTGAGTGAGTGAATCTTCAGGTGCGATCAAGGCATGACATCAGCTGACATACCAGATGGCAGCTTCATGCGCAGCTAAAATTACTAGTATCTTGATGATCAAAATGAATGAATTAATCTTGCTGCTAGGTTCCAAATGGAAATTGTCTTGTTTTGATGATCAAAGTGAATGAATTGATCATGCTGCACCGTTTCATATTATCAATTTCTTCAGCTCTTTTTGCGTGGGTGTAGGATTCATACATCCGAGCAAAGAACTGGGTGGACGAGCTTCACAGGCAAGGTACGCGACATGCGACGAACACTACTGCTTTGTGGACACATGATTTGTAGTGCACCGGTAGAACGTACTATTCATTCCATTTCATCTTACTGCTTTGGTTTGGCTGCAAGAACACTTCATTTACAGAGTTTCTCTGAATGAGTATGCCAATATTTTTCTCTTCCTTTCTTCAGCAAAATTCTGATTAGCGCTTAGTTTTAACTTGCACATGTCCAAACAGGGAACCCACATTTGGTGTTGGCATTAGTGGGCAACAAGATCGATCTAGAAGAAAAGAGGCATGTCGGGACGCAGGTATATACATGTATCTTCAGTAAATTTTTGTGCAGAAAAAGAAATTCAGAGCTCGTAAGCTACGTCATGCATCTGTGTCTTTGAGCAGGAGGCGATGGAATACGCGGAACGAAACGGCCTCTTCTTCATAGAGACGTCGGCCAAGACGGCGCAGAACGTCGGCGAGCTGTTCTACGAGCTAGGCAAGCACTGACACCAACGTTAATTAATAGGCGTCGTCTTAGCTTACTTAATTTCTTAATTAGTGAGCCGAATGCATATATATATTCATGCGTGTAATGTTGGCAGCTGATAGGCTGGTGAAGCTGCGGCCGAATCGTCCCGCCGGGATGATCCTGCACGACGGCCGGCACGGCGCCGGCGGACGGTGGTTCTGTTGCTCCGGCGGCTGACGCATCGATCGCGCGCTGCAGTAACATGTCGTCCTTCTATGGGATACGCCTTTGCACGGAACCCGCTTTGCTCATTAGCTTACACATGTACCTGCGCTTGCCATGCACTTGCATGCTAATTAGTTAGTTGTTAGATTTGCCACTTGCCCCGTTGTTAAGAGAAGGAAAGAAAAAAAAATTGTCGGTGCCTCGATGCTCATGATTAGCTTGACGTACCACTTCATCGAGGCCGTGTTAGAGCATCCCTAGCGGGCACTCTAGGTATAACACTATAGTTCTAAACTTTTTAGGATAGAGTAGCTGATGGAGGGAAGGAATTTTTTAGAGTGTAATATAAAATATAAAGGAATTTTAGAGAGATAGATAGAGGGAATGCTAATAGTGTTTTGGAGGAGAAAAATTTAGAGGAGCTGCTCTGGATGCTCTTACCATGTACATCAGAAGGCACACACAATATATGAATCTAGAGCATCTTTAGCCGGAGGTGCAAAACATGTTTATTTGATTTTTTTTAGTATAGAGTCTCTGCTAGAGACAAAATATTTTAAAGTATAGTGTAAATGTGTAGGAATTTTAAAGGATAGATACAATTTATAAAGAATAGTGTTATATAGGAGACATTTAGAGTCTTTACTGAAGATACTCTTGCACGCGGCGGCGACAATGGTTACGAACACGCAAGCGAGGCAAAGCATAGGCGACCGCATCGACAACAGTGTGGACGGAATCCTGTACACAGAAGACAAGGGATGATCTGTGAATCACTAGAAGGAGTCGCCGCATAGAACAGCAGACTAGACGGCAAATGCCATGCACGCACTACTAGAAAAACGAGCATCACAAGCGGTACATCACAAGCGGTTCGATGCGCATCGCTTCTAATAGTTGCAGCACAAGCGGTTCAATAACTCAAGCCAGAAAGCCCCCTCTAGAAGCGGTTCGTAATACGAACCCCTTCTAAAGCCCAAGCAACAGAAGGGGTTCGTGTCACGAACCCTTTCTAAAGCCCAGCACCTCTAGCAACGGTTGGGGTAGCACCTCTAGCAGCGGTTGGGGACATGAACCCCTTCTAAAGCCCAAGCAACAGAAGGGGTTCGTATTACGAACCGCTTCTAGAGGGGCTTTAGAAAGGGTTCGTATTACGAACCGCTGCTAGAGGTCCATTTTTTGAATTGTTAAAAGGAAAGCTTGCTTATCTCATTAGAGAGCACGCGTGGGTGGGTTGGCTAGCTGGGTAAGGCGTGGGTCACGAGGAGGGGTGAGGTCCTGAGTTCAAATCCCAGATACCCCAATATTCTTTACCTTATTCTTTACCTTTTTAGACACCACTAGAAGCGTAGAACCGCTTCCGATGCTCCCACGAGCATTAGTCTCGGTTGCTTAGAAGTGGTTATTTAACCGCTTGTGAAAGCGGTTACGAACCGGTTGTGTAGCATAGTTCCCTGGTAGTGACGCATACAATATAAGGCATCATCAACCAATAATTCAAAAGGACATGGTAACATTTCAGAAACCTTATTGCTGCAAAACTGAAATAACTAAAAAAAGAAAAAGGGATCTTTGCTACAATTCTCATATATATGAAAAAACACAAGGGAGGTATCCAATACGATCTCAAAATCATAGGAAGGAAAAATATTCTGAGATAGAACGCAACCTAGTACACTAATGACGACCAAGAAATAAGGCACCAAAGCGCAATCGATGCTGAGTGATATAAAAGATATTAAGGTAAAGTCGCTTGGAAACAGAACACGCAACAAGGAAAAACTCAACTCTTTTCCCACAAAATTTCGAACCAAACAATGGCAGATTACTTGATCCCACACGAATCAATGTCAGAGCTTTCATCCACAGCTGCATATGTTGGGAAAAAATCTAAAGAAATCATAAGACATTATGGCATAATAACACCCCTGAAGAGACCGAAAACATAGCTCCCCATACAACCTCTGGAGCCTCAACCAAAATGCTTACATAATGTTTGGGGGAATCTTAAATTAGCATGGGCTAAAATCATTGCTAGCAATAGAAAAGCAACCATCCTATAAGCATGAACAGCGTAAACACTTGCGATCCTCCCTAAAATTGTCCAGACCAGATGAACCGGAAGCCTAAAACAATTAACTTAGTATAATGTGTTAATCACTCAATCATGTTCTTGTCAAAATTACAAACTTTTGCGGCCATTACAGCAGCATGCTGATCCTTAGTGTTTGTGAAGGCAGATTAACGAAAGGAAAGCATAATAAAACAATAGACTGACTGAAGCCATCTATTGAAGAACAGAGGGGCATGGAGCTACATTAGGAAAAGCAACTTTATGTCCGGTAATGTAACAAACAATATCTTCATGAACCTGGGATGATGTCCCTGTGAGGAGGTATTTATAGTATAAGGTACATGCGGTTCTGGTCCTATAGGGCCTAGAGAAAACTATCTAGATAACTCAGAGTCCTACCACATCTACATATATATCCTAAAAGTATTCTAACTTACGCTCCAAGGGATGTCCATATTCGGAAGGTCTTAGATTCTGGATATAGAAGGACTCTAAAGACAGTTAAGAGTCCTAGGCCGATTGTCTCGAGACATCTTCTCAGGTCCTAGGATGACCCACATAATGGCCTATGAGCAAGAAAACGCATTCCAGAGCACCAAAGCCAGGTACATATGCGTGTCATCAATTCGAGTTTGTCATATTCATCTTATCCTTCCTGGGTACACACCCCAGGGGTAAGTCGTGCATAGGGCCTAGCCGTCAGTATATTTTATTCAATCCTCAACTGCATTCAATATGCGAATTTGTTGCAATAAAATATTTTGTTTGTTGGAAGTCTTCGATACAAACATGTCATCGCATCTTCTCGATCTTATTTTTATTACAAGTCTTTAGTACAAAATGTTTCACATTTTCTCAATTGTTGTAGTAATTCATTATATTTGTTATAAGTCTTCAATACAATTATTTCGTCGCATCTTCTCGATTGTTGCCATAGTTCATTATTTTTGTTGTAGCAGTTTTTTTGTTGTTGTAGGAATTTATTATTTTTATTGCAACCAGAGTGTCCGGGCTAGCACTAGTTTTCCCAATGTTGCACAAATTGACTTTTTGTTTACATTTTTATTTTTAGTTGTTGCATAAGAGCATTTTTTTTTGCTACAGCAAGATTATTTTTTGTTTTACTGGTTTATTATTTTTTATGATGAAACGTTTAACTATTTTATAAGCATTGGACGTAGTCTGGCCCTACAACATATTGAGTCCAATGATACAATATACAATCCACTGTATCTGGTGGGACTCCTAATAGAATATGAAGCATGGCTCTACTCCGATGTCTAATCTTTTCTGGTTAATAAATAAACCCAAGCCCTAAATACTAAATAGGAATAAATTAGTATGAGACACCCTTAATTATGCCCCGTTTGGCACAGCTCCACCTCAGATATGGAGTAGTTGTAGGTTAAAATAAAGTGACTTAAATTTATATTTTTAGTTTAAAATATAAATAAGATGACTCACCTAAACATCCTTAATGTACCACAACTCCAGTTTCATAAATTTCTGGACCTAAACATCCTCAATGTACCCACAACTCCAGCTTCATAAATTTCTGGAGTTAAAAATAGGGTGCTCCACCAATTTTGGTAGAGATGGAACTGCGCCAAACGGAGCCTATATATAGCCGAGCTAGATCCGCCGCTCCGCCACCGCAATTGCATGAACTCACTCCGGTGCCGCTGACCGCCGCGTTCACCCTGTATCACTACTCGTGGGACGCCGTTGTCTGGTTCGACTGCGGCGACGCCGACCCGCCCGAGCCGGACGCCTTGGCCTCGGTGGAGGAAGAGACGAGTGACGACGAGAGCAGCGGTGAGGGTGACGATGGCAGCCATAACGAGAGCAGCGGTGACGATAGCAGTGTTGGAAATCAGACGGGATTGAACGCACACGATCACGAGTACTCAATGCAAAAGCTCTGTTCTGGAAGAACAGAACGCGCACACGAGACTGCAAGAGTTTGGCCGCTCAACCCACCGCGTTTCAGGTTTATCTCCTTTTATTCAACTGGAAAGCAACAAAAACGGAGACAATTACATCCATCCCACGTCCGCGGAGCTCGCGAAGCCACAGCTGCAACTTACTAACTAACGACTCTAACAACTTGCACCGAGTCACGCGCTCGTGCTCGCGCCGGATACAAGTTTCATGCAGAGAAACAAAACATGCATGCAGACGCGCTCGTGAGCTAATCACGTAGGAAAGCTCTAGAGTTGGAACAAATAAACAAAAAAATGCTTGACAGTAAACATGTATGCTCTAAAACAAGTAGTAGTCAAGATTAAACCCAACAAGCAGCGACGACGAGAGCGGCGGCGGCGGCGGCGGCAACCTAGTAACCTTCCCGTTAGTGCCAGAAGGCAGCTCCTTGGGCCGGCGCGGTACGAGATCCTCGGGAGCACCCCCTGCTTCATTCAGGTCGCCGCCGTTGAGGCGGACCCAGCCCTCGGGAGCCAAGAAGATGGAAAGGAGATCTTGGTGCTCTACTGCTACATCTGCTTCACGGGGACGAGCGAGAGGCGTGGGCATGGCGTGGAGACGCGCGTACAGGAGGAAGCTACACCACCTCCGGTTCATCGCCCCGCCCTCCGGCGACCTGGCGAGCTCTCTGCAATGAGCAGGCTCGTCGTTGATCCCGTTGATCTATCTCACTCGCCACCGCAAGGAGCTCCACAAGCTATGGTCTAAGCTGGTGGGGAAGGTGAGCATCCCACTGCAGGCCACGCGCGTTCAAGTAATGGTCGACGTCGCCGTCCTCCGGCCTGAGGACCGCAGGCGAGCTGGAGGCCAAGCACGAGGAGGTGTGGCCATGGTATTGGTACCACATCAACGAGGAGCTGCATCTACCGAAGCCGGTATTGTGCAAGGAGGAGGACAGCGCGGCCGCGCGGGGCCGGCGAATCACAGGACGGTTATCGCTGAGGTCGCCGGCGAGCGGCTGCCCTATTTGCCTGGAAGAGCTCGAGAACGGCTTGACCGCGTGGCCAGGGTGCTCCCACCCGCATGTCTTCCATGGCAGATGCTTGGAGGGGACCCTGAAGAGGAGCGTGAGGTGCCCTCTTCGCAGGCGTGAATTGTGACACACGAGTGGTCTTAAATTTGTACAATGTACAGGTTCTTTATCTTGGTTCTTCTCTGGGATCTTAGTGCCTAATTAGGAACACCTAAATGCAGCACTTAGTAATTATCTTCGGGATTGGAGCTCGAGGACGCCATAGCCGACGGGGAGGAGCGGTTGCTCGGTGTAGAGCGGCGGCGGCCTTCCCGCCACTTCCACGCTCGCGAGAGATCAGGTCACCTTAGGATTGTTGGGGCGAGGCAGAGCCGACGAACATTGGTTCGTGAGCCGGCCCTCGACCCCTCTTTTATATACGCGTGGTGTGACAGGGGGCTACAACCAAGGTGGTTGGTTGCGCCCCCGATCAAGGCGCGAAATGGGGGGAGCTCGGATCCGAGCTTCCCGCAAGATCAACCTAATATTCTCCCCCTTGATCTTGAAACTAAACAACTTAACTTAATCCCACTTTTCAATAGATTAGTGCACCAAGACCAAGGGGTTACAATAGCCAGTTACGTGCTATTGAACTCAATGACTATAATACACCTTTCTATCTCAAAACGGAAACTTAGTCTTATGGGAGATGGTTACTTGTTTGACCCCTTTATATCCAGAATCACAGGCTTTCCAACAAACCCATGCCGGCTACGTGCTCTCTGAACACATATGGTGGTAAGCCTTTAGTTAGCGGATCCACAAGCATTCGTTTGGTACTAATATGTTCAATCTTTATGGTTTGATTCTGGATTTTCTCCTTCACAACATAAAACTTAATGTCAATGTGTTTGGCAGCACCACTTGACTTGTTGTTATGGGAGTAAAATACTGCTGGCTCATTGTCGAAGTATAATGTGAGTGGCCTTTCAATGCTGTCCACCACTCTTAATCCGGGTACAAATTTCTTAAACCATAGTGCCTGCCTGGTTGCCTCATAACAAGCTACAAACTCAGCGTGCATTGTCGACGATGCAGTGACTATTTGTTTGGAGCTTTTCCACGAAATAGCTCCCCCTGCGAGGGTGAATACATAACCTGATGTGGATTTCTTAATGTCTACACACCCCGCAAAATCTGCGTCAGAGTAACCCACAATTTCGAGGGCACTCGACTTTCTATACGTTAACATGAGGCTTTTAGTTCTTTGCAAATACCGCAAGGCTTTCTTAACAGCTTTCTAGTGATCTATTCCTGGATTTGACTGATATCTGCCAAGCATCCCGGTTACAAATGCTAAGTCAGGGCGAGTACATACTTGAGCATACATTATGCTTCCGACAGCTAAAGCGTATGGAACCGATTTCATTTGATCGATCTCATATTAGTTCCTGGGACATTGAAAATTCCCAAACTTATCACCCTTGACTATTGGGGCAGGCGAAGCCTTACACTCATGCATACTATATTTCTTTAGAACCTTTTCTAAGTATGTCTTTTGTGATAGGCCTAATACCCCTTTAGTTCTATTTCGGTGAATCTCAATCCCTAAGACATAAGATGCCTCACCGAGATCCTTCATTTCAAAATTTGAGGACAAGAAGTTCTTAGTTTCCAGAAGTAGACTTTTATCGCTGCTTGCCAGCAGGATATCATCTACATACAGGACTAGGAAAATAAATTTTTCATTCTTAAACTTAGCATAGATGCAATTATCCTCCTCATTTTTCTTAAAATCAAAACTTCTTATAATCTCATCAAACTTAAGGTACCACTGTCTAGATGCTTGCTTTAGTCTATAGATGGATTTGTTCAGTCGGCATCCCATATTTTCTTTCCCTTCCATGACAAAACCTTTGGGCTGAGCCATGTATACCTTTTCATATAGATCCCCATTAAGGAACGCCGTCTTAACATCCATCTGATGTAATTCTAAATCATAATGCGCTATAAGCACCATGATGATTCTAAAAGAATCCTTTGTTGAAACAGGTGAGAAAGTCTCATTATAATCTATTCCTTCTCTCTGAGTGAAGCCTTTTGCCACAAGCCTTGCTTTGAATCTTTCAAGATTCCCTCTGGGGTCATGCTTAGTTTTGTAGACCCATTTACAGCCTACAGTTTTGGCTCCTTTAGGAATTTCTTCTAAGTCCCATACTTTATTTGTGCTCATGGACTTTATTTCATCTTTCATGGCTGCAAACCACTCAGATGAATAGGGACTTCTCATAGCTTCCTCAAAGGAGGTGGGATCACTCTTCATTTCTAATTCTTCACTTGTGTAAACTTCATAATCAGCAGAGATAGCTAGCTGATTTCCTGGTTCGTTGTGACCTTCTAAGAGGTTCTTGAACAGGTACGTTACTTATTATAGGAGGCTGCTGTGATTCTTCAGGTGCAGCTGCAATAGGATCTTGGGACTCCACAACAGGAGGAGCCTCAGGTACGTTAATGGCTGCACTAGAAGAACTAACAGCAGGTGTTGCAACAACTGGAGGTGCAACAACAACAAGTATCGAGAAAATGGGCTCTTGAATCATCGGAGTCGGGGCAAAGATCCGCTTCTCCTCAAGGCTTATTTCTCGGGGTATCATGCTCCCCCCGATCATTTCTTCTTCTAAGAACACAGCGTGTCTTGTTTCTACAAACTTAGTGCATGCTGTCAGAGACGAGAGAAAGCAGTACCCTTTTGATCTTTCAGGATAGCCAATGAAATGGCAACTAACAGTCTTAGCATCTAACTTTTCAATATTTGGATTAAATACTTTAGCCTCAGCTGGACAGCCCCACACATGTAAATAATTTAGAGTGGGCTTCTTCCCAGTCCATAACTCATATGGTGTTTTAGGCACCGACTTATTGGGAACCCGATTAAGAATATGGGCAGCGGTTTTTAATGCCTCCATCCATAAACTAATCGGTAAAGTGGAGTAACTTATCATACTTCGTACCATATCCATTAATGTGCGGTTTCGCCTTTCAGCTACTCCATTTTGCTGAGGTTCGCCCGGTGTAGAATACTGGGCTACTATGTCATTATCCTGTAGGTACCTTGCAAAAGGTCCAGGAACTTGGCCATAAGGGGTATGTCTACCGTAGTACTCCTCTCCACGGTCTGATCTTACTATTTTAATCTTTAAATCATGCTGATTTTCAACTTCAGCCTTAAATATCTTAAACTTATCTAATGCTTCTGATCGTTCTTTAATTGGATAGATATAGCCATAACGCGAAAAATCATCGGTGAATGTTATGAATGAATCAAAACCATCCACTGTCTTCACAGGAAAAGGACCACAGATATCTGTGTGAATAATTTCTAAAATTCCTGTGCTTCGTTTGGCATTCTTCTTAATTTGCTTAGCATATTTGCCCTTAATGCAATCAATGCAATGTTCTGAATCTGAGAAGTCTAATGGGTGGAGAATTTCTTCTTTGATTAATCTCTCAACCCTCCCCCTCGAAATATGGCCTAAGCGACAGTGCCATAATTTCGAAGACGTCTCACTTTTATTTCTTTTACGCTTATTACATTCATTCACAGATGAAGAGGCATTAACAACATTCACATCATTTCTTTGAAAAACTAAATAAAGCTTGTCTTTATTGATAGCAAGACCAATATCAACATCGTTGAACTGAATTAAACATTTCTTATTCCCAAAATGACATGCATAGCCATCATCATCTAAACAGGATACTGAAATCAAATCCCTCCTCATGGAGGGTACAACTAGAACATTATGTAAATGAAGAATGAAGCCATTGTCTAATTCTAAAGGGAGTTCGCCGATGGCTTCAATTTCAACCTCGACGCCGTTGGCGACTCTAATGCTTCTTTCTCCTCTTTTCAGCATCCTCTTCGTATGGAATCCCTGCAATGAATTTGTAACATGAACAGTCGCACCTGAGTTAATCCACCATGTATGAGTAGAAAAATCTAAGTACAGGGATTCATCAATGAATGTAATTTTATCCTTACCATTCTTGTTCAGCCATTTGAGGAACTGAACACAGTCCTTCATGTAGTGTCCCTTCTAAAGGCAGTGTCTACATGTGTCCTTGTCCACCTCTACTGGAGCTTTGCCTTTGCCTTCCTGAGGCTTCTGGCCAGGGGAAAATTTCTTATTATGAGGTTTGCCTTTGTTCTTAAAAGAAGGCTTAGACTTGCTCTGAAAATTGCCCTTTTGCTTATTTGAGGACTTGACTTGATTCACAGAGTCAGGGGCTTGAGCTCTAAGCCTTTCTTGTTCTTGAGCGCACATAGCCGTTAACTTTTCTATACTCTACTTTTCATTTATGGAGTTGTAATTTACTGCAAAAGTCTCATATTCCTTAGACAAGGAATTCATGATAAATTGCACTAAATAACCTTCTTATATTTCCATTTTCATGGACTTAAGCTTAGCGGCTTTGTTGCTCATCTTTAAAATGTGCTCTTTGATGTTACTTTGGCCATCATATTTCTCATTTGCAAGCTTCTGGATAAGGGAGCTTGCATACATCTTAGTAGAGCCAGTGAACTGACTCTGAACTTTGCCAAGGTATTCCTTAGCATTATCACATTCTTTAATGGCACCCCTTATAGCTTCCACGATGGAGTTTTTAATCACCATCATGCATTTTCTGTTAGAATTTTTCCACTTCACACGCTCTATGTCGTATGCCATTCTTCTAGTTGCATTATTTTCTGCACCCGATTGACCATCAGGGATTGGTTCGGGCTCTGTGGGACGATCATACAAGATTGCATAATCAATGTCTGAGAGAGCAAGTGCCATCTCAATCTTCTCCCTCCACGAGGGATAATTCCCCCCATTCAGGGGCTCAATCGCAGAGATCAAACTTAGGACATTTGAAGTATTTGGAGATTTAGAAAGTAAATACAAATTAATCAGTATACTTAAACAAAAGTGCATGAATTAATTCAACGTTGGTTCAATTAAAACATGCTCTTAACAGAAAATAAAATGTTCTACTTCTAAAACACCGTTGGGCAGAATTAGAACAGAACCACAAAATAAACTTAATTATTGTGGTAAATTTTATCATCAACGTTGGTCAGAAGATAAAATTCCCACACGAAATAGAGACTTAATACAATTTTCTAATTAAATTTTCACGTTGGGTCCAATTTAATCAGAAAAATAAACTTAAACTTAGCAGCGGAAAAATAACTTAACTCAGTGCTTAAACTAATTATACACAGCAAATATAAACTTACACATGATATATATAAAAAATATATATGAAAATGCCAGAAAACAGGGTAAAAGGAAATAAAATTTCCCACTGTTCATGGCCGAGCTGCCTTACTACATGCCATGCCACCCGCCCGCCAACTGGGGCCTAGGCAAAAAACGCCTCCCTTTGGGCGAAAGTGGCCAACCGAGCCGTCTCGCTTATGCGCCGTCCGATCGAGATCGACGACTGGGATTAGCTCATACTGCGAAAAACCGTCGCCTCCTCCCGAAACCCTTGCTCATTTCCCCCACGGTAGGTGCGCCACAGAAGCGCTCTAACGCGACGAGAGAGAGAGATGAAGGAGCGGCGGCGCCGCCCGCAGGCCCCCTCGCCGGTGCGCACCGTCACCCAAGGGTAGACGCGCCTCCGTCGAGCGGCTCTGCGGTGGTGGCAACGGCGGCGGTTCTTCCTCGTCGGCGACGACGAGTACGGCGAGCCTAGGTAGGGACTCCCCTCTTCTTTCTTCTTCTTTTCTTGGCTCGGATTCATGGGATTTCGGGGGGATTTTGGGGGAATTTCTTTTCTAGGGTTTTGATCCGAGGGCATATCAAGTTCTTCCTCTCCTTCTATCTGCTGCGCTAGAGTTCTAGCCCGAGATCTAGACGGTTCTAGGCTCGGAAAAAGCAATCCCGAAAGGGTTCTTCATCTAGGGTTAGGGTTAGGGTTAGGCACTAGAACCCGCGCTCTGATACCATTGTTGGTTCTTCTCTAGGATCTTAGTGCCTAATTAGGAACACCTAGATGCAGCACTTAGTAATTACCTTCGGGATTGGACCTCGAGGACGCCATAGCCGACGGGGAGGAGCGGTTGCTCGGTGTAGAGCGGCGGCGGCCTTCCCGTCACTTCCACGCGCGCGAGAGATCGGGTCACCTTAGGATTGTTGGGGCGAGGTAGAGCCGACGAACGTTGGTTCGCGAGCCGGCCCTCGACCCCTCTTTTATATACGCGTGGTGTGACAGGAGGCCACAACCAAGGTGGTTGGTTGCGCCCCCGATCAAGGCGCGAAATGGGGAGAGCTCGGATCCGAGCTTCCCGCAAGATCAACCTAACACTTTATGCAAATTGCAGGCAAATCATTCTTTAGACCGACGTTATCCAGGGCGTCTAGGCCAAGCGGTGGTACGTAGGTTGGTATGTTCACCATGCAATTTTTGTTTTGTTCGTTTATTGCGTTCCTCTTTTCTTGGAAAAACTAGCATGGTGATATGTGGAATTGCACGGGTAGATTTGTTACTTTGTAGTTAGATTCGATACAATCTATTGATTCAACTAAAACCATATTTAAGATCTATATTGTCATGATCTGGATCCACTAAAATTTATGGTATAGTTTTCTGACAAATTTAACTAAAAACATAGTTAAGATCTATATTATTTTAATTTAGACCCACTACCCAATGACGTAGATTTTTCACCTTTTTAGGAATTTATAGCCTAATTCAATTATAAGCATACTTAAGATCTATACCTTTTCAATTTAGACATACTATACTTGATGATGCAGATTTTTCACTTTTCAAAAAGAATTTCTAGCATTTTATAGTATGGTGGTTCTGCCACACTTATCATGGGGGGAGCCAGAATGGAAAGAAATTTATTAACCTCTTTATTACCCTTGTCACCATCATGGTTTAAAACTCTTGCATCTTTTCTTCATTTTCATAGTGCTTCTCCTTGGTTAGACATCGAGCAATGATGGGCATGAGTCTCCTCCCTATGCTCTCGTCGACTACTTCTTGTTGCTCTCTCTAAAGGCCTACTCTTCCTCTTTGTGAAGCCCTATGATCTTGTCGATTAATTGCTTCTCATTGCCTCATCGTTTGCTCTCTGGAGTATCCCGATCTACACCAGCTCATAGGTGTCCCCCTTTTGGACTTTTGATATGTATCGTCACATAAGTGTTCCCCTTTCAACGCTTCGATCAATTAGTTCTAAGGGTGTGTTTTTTCATATGAAGCTTGATGGGGTAAGATAGGCTCATATTCAATTAGAAGGTTGCAGATTGATTTAGTATCCAAATAAACTTGGACTCGAGCTTCTCCTATACCAATTTATTCCATAATGACCGAGAATTGGGAGTTTGAGCCTAGCCAAGGGCTGAAGAGCCAGCCTTTCTAATGCTAGAAAGTCAAAAGTTTTAACTTCAAGAATAGAAATCTTAACCACAATATGCATTATACATGATTTCTAGAGTTTTGACCAAGTACTTTGTCGAAAAATATTTTGGAGGCAAGGTTCACAAAATCACGAAAAATGGTTTTCGATTGTGCTGCTCAAGTCTAGTTAGGCATAAAGGTCCATATCCAATCCAAATTCAAATTTTCAAATTTGAACTCAAGAAAGAGCGGTATTTTATCAAAAAACGAATGAAAACCACTCCAAACTCAGGAGATTTCGTAGCCCCATACAAATTTCAAAATTCAAATTTTGTCTGGTCTTTACTTGTTTTCAAGCAATTTTTCGTGAAAACTGCTACCGCTTGGTTTACAAACTTCAGATGCAAAAAGATATAAAAGACCATATGTGGATTTAAACTCTTTGAAATATTAGATTAATTATTCTAATTAAATTGGTAAAATTATTTTTTTGGTCAAACGATTTATGTATCATAGAACAAATATACACTATTATAATACGGATACAATATAACAAATGGTGTAGATTTTCCTTTTTCTATGATTAATGTGGAAATTTTGAGTCTTTTTGAGAAAACATGGTGGCTCCATTTGCTCATGTTTTAATTATATAATATATATTTTATATTTTTTGTTTTAATTTTAAGTTCATATGAAAATCAAAATGTTAATTTTAATTTCATTCTTAGATTAGGATTCGTGTGCAAATCCAAATACTAATTTTATTTTGAAGTTTTGTTTTACTTTTACGTACATATAAATCAAATTGTTAATTTTTCTATTTTAAATGTTATCTGTTTTTATTCTAGTTGACATAGTCTTTTTCTCTTAATCTAAACAATTATAACCTAGTACACCGTCTATTGTACTTGACATAGACGCATTCATTTAATTTAAACCATTATAAATTTTAGACCCACACAAAGACAGATCATAGTCGTGTTGGCTATGGTAATGTCATGTTTAATACATATTCCCATGTGCACTTGAATCATATTGGCCCATAAGCTCTAGCTAATGCAAGCATATTCACATGAGTAGTGCACTTAAAACAGTCCACATCTAATGCGAATTAGTTAATTAGTTTGTTACCGCTGGATTCTCCTTAAATCAGCTAGTTTGTTAAACGTAGATAGACCATATTGGCCATGCATGATACAATTTAAAATTTGTTGTCTATATCCCGTAATTGATTAATTGATGACTCATGTACATTAAGGTGGATGCCATATAGGATAAACACGATGAATTAGGGATCAAATCTAGTTTCCATGCATGCATCTCACGTGATCGAGTCGTTGTATGGGTGTTGGATGCATGCTACTAATAGTTCTCCATATCCTGTTAGCATGGTAACTGGTATGCTACTATAATATATGATAAGATCTAACGGTTATAATTTGGATCCAATATAATCGATTGTGTAGATTTTCTTTTTTTCTCCTATTAATGTGAGAATGTCTAGTATTTTAGAGTGTACGCGGTTGCTCCTTTCTAAGTCTAATTTGGAACAGTAATAACTTCAATATTGTTAGATGTACACCATTATATCCCGCATTGCCGTTCTAGTTATCTTAATTCCTAACTTCTAGTGTGTTGGTATTCACATCATCTTTGTTGGTGATGGCATCTACTCGTCGATTTCTACCTTCTATCTTGGTCTTCACATCATCTTTGTTGGTGATGACGCCTACTTACTGTTACCAGCTACAACTCAAGAAGTCTAGGGTTTTCCTTTTGCTCGCATATGTGTTGGCTTCTATTGTAATAATAAAATATAGATAAATAGATATATTAGTATTTTTATTTTAAAATTTTATTTTATTTATTTTATTATAGTTGATATGGACTTCTTTATATCTTCTTTATTTTTATTTCAGACATTTTATTTTTATTAGTATTTTTATTTTAAAATTTTGTTTTTATTTATTTTATTATAGTTGATATGGACTTCTTTATATCATTTTTTATTTTTATTTCAGATATTTTTATTTTTATTAGTATTTTTATTTTAAAACTCTGTTTTTATTTATTTTATTACAGTTGATATGTACTTCTTTTATATCATTTTTATTTTTATTTTAGATTTTTTTATTTTAGTAGTATATATACCTATTCACATACCTACCTAGTTTACCATCCGATTACGTAGCTTACATTTTCTGCTTGGTAAGCAGACGAACCTACAAATATGTTGTTGGCAAAAGCAAAATAATATGTAAAGTGAGGTTTTTACAAAAAAAAAAACGTTTAGTTTTTGTGATGATCAACCTTAGCCGAAGACAAAACATTTGTGACAACACATTGGTCTTGATTAAAATTCCTTTATCCTGCTTTCTTCTTTTCGTCTGGCTTGCTCGGGCTCACTTTGTTAGCATGCGTGACAACACATTGGTTTTGATCAACCTTATATCAGTCCCGTCCTAGCTTCACGTAATTCAGCAATTGGCCCTAGCCAGTAGCCACGATGGTGATATGCCATCGAACACGTAGTTGGCCGCCATGGCAACATCGTAGACCTCCAGCATCACCGTGAACTCCCTGTTGATGCTATTGAAGCTCAACACACCGGGATCCACTGTAAGTCTGTGACCTTGAACCCTAGCTGCAGGTTGCATGATGGTGACATTGTACGTGCATGATGCATGGCGTCATGCCCACATTATTTCTTCACCAGCGCTCGTGCACGGCGTCATGCCCATGCTATTTCTTCACCGGCACTTCACCATGGTGGCGCAAGACAGGCAAGCCACGATAATGGAGATATGGGTAGTTGAGGTCTTTGGCGAAGCCGGACGCACCGCTTTCAATCTTTGCGGTGCATAGACCTATCTCTTCTGACTTTTAGATCTATTAATTGGATGATGTATGTTCTTTATATAGTGCGAGATAGACTCTATTTTTTAATTGTAGTTACTATGAACTCTTTCTTTTAAATTAAGCCGTTATAATCTGTTTCACCGTAATTGATGGTGGAGATCTTTTCTTTTTTCTAATTTACGTGGAATTTTCTTCAATTAATGTGATGGCTCTGTTGGCTCCTGTTTTAATTATATAATAGATGAAACAAGGAAGAGTTAAAAGCAGAAAACACAGCATCTATACAGGCTGGAACAGGAGGAGACGAAAGACCTTCCAAGTCTGATCTGCCCACCAAGGATGTCCAAGAATGCGCTAGTTGATTGGCACCACGACTAGCAAAATCCAGCTTCCAATTGGGATTTCTTCCCAGTCTTATCTTAATTTCCTCCACAAGATTGTATATGTGAGGACGGTCCACTTGTTGAGTTATGATCTAAATTCAAAGAATGTCAACTTCTGACGGAGCGGAGTGGAGGCCCATCGCCGGGAGGCTTGGGCCGGAGCGAAGCACGATGGCGCCTATATGAGTCGCCGCACTTCCTATAGCTCCTGCGGACGCTCAGATCGGCTCGACGCTAGCGTGATGCTCGACTGACAATGTGGCCAACTAACAGTGCTACGTAGCGGCTCGTGCGGGTACCGGCGGACACACACGCGTATGGGAATTGGCTCGGCTAGAGAGGAGAGGGAGAGGGGAGGAAGAAGGACCTGATTGTTTTTTCTTAGAAAATACAGGCCTTTTTTTTTGTAAAAGAGCATGTGAGGGAAGTAGGGGCACAACAAGAATCTTGGAGCACTATCTGATGGTCACAAACATACTTGGAGCCTTCCTAATAAGTTTCTTCCCACCCACTTCTCTTTTCTCTTTCCCTTTCCTCACATCGCCAAATATGCCAAATAAGTTGTAGGGGAAGCTGGGGTCTTAATTTCTTAATGCAACGTGGGTCCTGTCGGGGTTGGCTAAAATGTCCGGTTGACTAGCCAAACCTTATATACATCTAGAGAGAGATAACAAGCTAATCCTATCCAAATATATCTGGCCATGTATGTTCTGACTAGGGTGACTAGGGTGTGTACTCGTGGAGGTACTGCCCGCGAGGTCCTACTCGTTTGGTCACTACTCGTGGAGCTTGCTGCTCGTGACCTGGCTGGTCACGACCAAGTAATCCGCTCAAGTCTTGGTCAAGGTCTCACAACTGCTCCATGTGATAGTAACTGTTGTCCCCACGATTCGGGTGTGGTGCATGATTATCGACCCATTCAAGACATGTCAACTCATACGGTAACTGAAACTTAGATACCTGGAGGATTAACCCTACGTCTTCATGTATGAGTGCTATATAAATCCCCTCTTTTGTATTAGGATGTAAGGACAAGCTAATGAAAAACTACGCACGCATGTATATTTTGTAACACATTTCATCTACAGTGATCCCACTAGAGTAGAATTGTTATTTCTCTCGAGGAAGGCTCGAACCAGTATAATCATGTGTCTCATTAGCCAATTGGAAGTTTGGAACATTGCTTAGTTCAAGCCTGCTTCACCATTCCATCAATTGGAACATTGCTCAGTTTACTTTTAATGTTGAATCGGAATTCACTAAGGTATAAATAAAGCATTGGGTGGAACTCTTTTTTTATGTTCAAGTAGTAGCCGTGAATAGCCATCCACTGCCTAGAAAGAGCGGAAGAATGGAAGCCTGCTTCGCCATTCTGTCGCCAGCCAAGCTGCCAGTGTGCCAAGGAACCAGAATGATCCTGAACAAGTTATGGTGCATCAAATCCACTAATAATCCAATCCAACTGATGTGACCTTCACATGTACAGTATCAGGCGTCTACACTTCTCTTTTCTTATGTAAGAACTGCGCATTTCCAGTCAAGAAAAATTAAAGAGCTGCTCTTGTAATTATCTGAAGTTTTGAATACAAGCAAGCTACCAAACATGGGAATAGCTAGACCATCAGTTCGTCACAAAGACCACCGTACTTAAAAGGTGAAAGCAACCCAGCACCAGGCGGAAGGAAATTTTGTGGCATACTATGCCACATGGCATACTCCGATCCGTCCATCGATTTGAAAACCGATGGACGGATAAGGTGCGGATCGGAGGATCATCCAGCCGTCAGTTTTCAAACCGACAGCAGGATCGAAGTATGCTATGTGGCATCTATGCCATATAAGTTTTGTCCGCACCGGGCTCGATCATTTGAATGCTAGTGGCGATGACGATGAAGGTGGAAACCGCGCGTGTTGCCCCGCCTTGGCATTGAAATTGCTGCTGTGGCATGCTTGATCGGAGAGAGATCCGGATGGTGCTCTTAATTGGTTCGGTAGGTCGATAGGTTGGGAGTCCAAACAATAGGATAAGATTAACACAAAAAAGACGGTTGTTGGTTGCAATTTAAAATTTTGATTAAGTCTCATCACTCATCACTTACCACTATACACTTTTTAGTAGTTGAGATAGTTTGATATTGTTATATGAATTTTCAAAAAATACATCTCGTAGTTAGAAAAGACCATTAAATTTTATTTTCCAAATTTTAAATATGAGATCAAAAATTTAGATTTTTTTCTTTAATAATTGTTCGATTTCATTGGCTAATTGTAAATTTAGATAAAAAATTGAGTTAATTTGAAAGAAAACCTAAAAGAACCTGTCGATGACCATTCAAGTACACAACATACATAAATACTCTCCACTTTCCTATCCCATCATTGCCTCCTACCAATCTATTCTCTCTCGCTCCGCCATGTTTCCCTTTGCAACCCTAGCACCAAGCCGTCGCTCTCTTCTGGTGACCGTAGCCTTGTCTCCTCCTGTAGATCTCAGCACCAAGGCACCGCCTCCACCCTGGTTCTCCTTCTCCCAAGGCTCATCTCTCCCTCTTTTTTCCCTATTTTTTTAGTTCGGATTTTATCAAAATTTTACCGAATAATTTATTTGAAAAATCATATCAAATGCTTCAAAAACATTGCCACTATTTTTAGTTTTTTAATTTTCCCAAATTTTGAATTTCAAACCCTAATTGCTTGATAATCTAGACTTGGCCAAATGGACTGGTATGGATGCATGGTGTCGTGGTTGGGCTCGGCCTAGCCTAGCACGAAGCTAGACATGTCGTGCAAGCACTATTTAGCCCACCCCCATCCCAACTCTCCCGTTTGGGCTAAAATAGGTCGGCCCGTTTTAGCTAGTTCGGCCTAGTTGTCCCATCAACCGAATTTCGACCGAGACGCCGATATGTTGGCTCGTTTGGCCCAGTTCGCATATTTACCTGAAGCCCGATATCTCCTCTAGCTACATGGCTAGCCTACCAAGTTTTGTAACTTGAACGAAGATTGCGTATATTTACCTCAAGCCCGATCTCCTCCCCTCCCTTCTCTTTTCTCTTCTTTGTCTCCCCCTCAACAGCAAGTGAGCAAGGATGTGACTAGGGTGGGCACGACCCTTACATAGCCCGTCCAATTAGTGGTGTGTAGCATATCGTCCGCCCACCGGGCGATGAGCAGCCATGTAGTGCAATGGTCGAGTCACCTCCAAGGTCAGGTAACATATCACTCGACCGTTGGGCGATATATGCCATGTCAGCACAGAGGCACACCAGCGTGCTAGCATGGTTTGTCACATCACGTATATCGCACTTCAGTTTGGCAATATGTTATTGTCATCCAACTGAAAGGGCAACATGCACCTATTTATATCAAAATTCATGTCTATTTTTAAAATTTGATTGAAATAACTATCTATACTATTAAAAGTTTCTACCATACACCACTTATCTAACAGTCAATATATCATAAGGGTGATTTCTATTTATTTGATTCACTCTCTTATTATTTTAGGAAGTTTTCGATCAGCTCGATATATATCAAATCATCATATTTATCTAGCTTACTTATTATAGTTGTGTTTTATGAAACTTTCTATCAGTTTAAGATATACCAAATTATATGATACTAAAGCACGACACAGTCAAGTGTGAAAGGCTAGAAGCAAAGCTAAGACGTGAGTCAAACAAATTAAAACATCGCAGTGGAAAACATTTATTCATGGAAAACATGTGTGTTTAGCTAGTATAAATAAAATTCCTCCCCCTTCGACCTCTACCATGGCTCCATGTCTCCTTCCTGACATTGCCTCCCGGAATCATCCATGTCCCTCGCTGGCTCCGCCTTCGGCCTCCCCTACGTCTCCCTCGTCCCTCACCGGCACTTCCTCTATGTCACTCCATCCCTACCTTGACGTGCCTTGTCCTTGCCGCCTCTATCCCCTCCCCGCCAACATTGGTTCCATCCACGTCTCCGGCCTCCCCGACCCTCCCCATCTAGATTTCTAGCTTCGCTCTCCTAGGCAAGGCGTCCTCAAGATCCTAGTCGCTAGTAGGTACCGAGGATCTCCTTGCACATCATTGGAGCCCAGGTAGCTGCCCCTTTGTCCGCGTTGTGGATCCACCAATGCATCACAACTAGGGGTATAAATGGTACCAGTAATTTCTGACCAACCAACTATTATCCATATTTATTTGAATATATTATCCATATTTATTTAAATATATTATCCATATCTGTATCTGATATTATCGTTATCTAAATTGGTATCCAACAAAACTTATATGGATACAAATATAATATAAATGGAATCCGACCGTTTCATCCCAAACCACAACCCTAGCCCGTATAGACCAGGTCTCCCGAGCGCCGCCAGCGGCTTGCACGTGGAAGTCTCGGTCGAGATCGACAGCGAGGAACTCACGATTGGGGTGTTGTCGGCGGAGCAGCCCGCCATGGCCGTGCCACCGACGCTGTTCTCCGAGGAGCCCAGTCTGCAACACGACTCCGCGGACGCCGCCGTCCGGTTCGATGGCTGCATCCTCGACCCGCCGGAGCCGGACGCCACAGCGTCGTGTCTGGACTCGGAGGACGACGAGGAGGAAGAAGTGGATGTTCTTGGTGATGAAGGAGACGCGTGGGACGAGGAGGAGATGGAGCTCGAGGAGCTTTACAGCAGCGACGACAACGAGGACGAGAGCGGCGCTGGCGGCGACAGCGATCTCGTAGCAGCGCCGTTCGTGGCAGAAGGGGAGTTCCTTATCGGCCAAGCGCGGTTCTACTCCGCCGGGAACATCGCCGGCTTCGTACGGGTCGACGCTGAAGAGGTGGCCACGGGCACCGGGAGCCAGGAAGAAGGCAGAGAGATCCTAGTGCTCTACCGCTACACCCGCTTCGCTGGGACCTGGAGCATGGAGCAAGGCCAAGGCGTGAAGGCGTCCAGTTGGACGAAGCTACAACGCCTCCGGTTTATCGTCCCGCCCGCCGGAGATCTGGCAAGCTCGCTGCCGTGGGCCGGCTCGTCGCTGGCCCCGTTGATCTATCCCGAGCTCTACAGCAGGCAGCTCCATGCGCTATGGTCGCGCCTGGTCGCGCCGGTGAGCATCCCACCGCAGGCCACGCTCGTTCAGGTGAGGGTGGAGTCGGCATCCTCCGGCCTCGGGACCTCACGGCGGAGCTCATGGAGCACATGCGCCGCGAGCTGGAGGCGAAGCGGGAGGAGGCGTGGCCCGGAGATGACATCGGCATGGAGTTGCACCTACCGGAGCCTGTGCTGTGCAAGGAGGACGAAGCCGACGACGTGCGCCAGGCGAAGCGGAGGAAGGTGGTCGCCGCCGGCGAGGAGTGCCCCATTTGCTTGGAAGAGCTGGAGAGCGGCCTAGTCGCGTGGCCAGGGTGCTCCCTCCCCCACGTCTTCCATGGCGAATGCTTGGAGCGCAGCCTGAAGGAGAGCGTGACATGCCCTCTTTGTAGGCGTGAAATGTCATGAGTTGTAGCATTTTGTTTGTGCAATGTACATATTATCGTATGCAAACATTGCATTCTTCGGATCCATGATCTATGGATGGATTATGTTAGCGTGTCTTGATTTGAGAAGTACAATGTAACAAAACGTGAGAAGTTCAATGTAACAAAATGCTTGTATGATGGATCAGATCATGCATCAAATTTTTTTTTCTTGAAGTAATAAGCAGTGAGCGTATATGGAATTAAATTTGATATAGTATTATAGTGTACCATAAAACTAAACAATACAAGGCTAACTTGGAAAATTTGTGGTAAAAAGAACTATATAAAACTTACAGGCAGTATATGAACAAAGAATAACTATGCACAAATGCACAATCACTTGTAACCTATTGTTAGGCTCTACACATGCAAGGGGTGAGAGGGTTTTCCCAGAGGTCATAGTGCGGGAAGGTGGCCTCTGGGAGGCCAGTTCGTGTCTGGTGAGTGATCATCACATCCTCCACGAAAGTTGCCCAAGGCATGTAAGGGTCGCCAAAGAACTTGGACATGAGTCCCTTGTCTGGCTTGATTGACTTGAGCCGATGGCGCCCCATGTAGCGGCGGAAGCCAATGATCAGCTTGGCAAAATTGCCACCGTGGGTCATGACGAACACGTCCGACTTCAGGCATACCAGAAAGTCCAAGGCAGCAAGGCTGGTTACATGCTTCTTGAAATTCTCTATCTTCTCCTTGCTTGCAAGATCTTCTTTGGTAACCTGCAATTAACAAAGAAAATAGGTCGGTTGTCTCTTGAATAGATCCATACTGGTAATTGCACAAGTATAGGTGATTATCTCAACTATATGTTTTTTTCTGGATTTGTATTTTTGCAGTATGTCTATACAAAGGCAATATTGAAGGAAACAAACACTGTTTGCTACGTAACACTGAAGCACCTACCAAATTGGGGAACATATTCCTCAGTGGGGCCATTCTATTGTTTCCACCATACACTTGGCCTGATGCAACATATATTTGAGTCTCCTTTGTATAGCCCATTGCACGCAAAATAATACCTATCTCCCCAGGCTCAAGTGGGCAACGTCCCTCTTTCCTCTTTTCCAGAGCCAAAGACCAGAGATGAGATCCGTTCTGCATATAAGTAGAAGAGGAGAAAGTTTTTTTTTAACTACTGTACTCTGTAGCCTTATTCCTTTTCAGGGTTCTGTCATTATTTAATCTCCATATGACCCAAAATAATCATATTACCTTGTAGCGCCTTGGCCATTGTTTCTGTCTATAATCAGCCATCATTGCTTTCTCCTCTCTGGTTCCAGCAAAATCACAAAAAGACAGGCCCACCATTCCTTTCTCAAATCTAAGATGAAGAGCCCTTCAAAAGCAAGTACAATTGAGCGTGAGGCACATATTGATTTGTCAACTTCAGGGAGGTCAAACAGAAGTTTGAGCTAAGCTTACATGTATGGATTTACACTGCCCGTTCGGTTCCTCATCCTTGTTGCCAGCTTGTCAGCCATTTCTTCTATATCAGGAAGAAACTTTAAGGCGTGATAATTAACTCTGCATCTGAGCCGGTTAATCTCCATGGGAACATTGTCATACCTGAAATGGCAGAATTACAATACACTATAATCAAAGAGTATCAACAATGTTAAATATCTCAATATAATGATAAAACTTACCCCAACCTATCAACGAATGGCTTGATAGACATTATTTTTTTCTCTTTGATCCTTGGAAGTACATTGTCAATATAAAACTGAGCCGATGCATACTTTGGGATATTTTTCACAGTACGCCTGTTAAAATCAACATAAAGGATCAAATGAGTAACAACTAAAGTATGGCCTGTTGGCACATAAACAAAACAACATATGCAACAAGCAGAAACAAAGAAAATGCACTTCACTAAACTATAAGTGAGTTCTGTTTCTATAACTGGGCCATTCTATATATACAAAGCATAAGTGCACGCATGGAACCATCAAACTAACTGTAGAAATTGACACCAATTGGAAGCTGGCGGTGGTATTACTGATATTGACAAAGTTTTTGCATGTGGTGAATATATAGAAATGAGTGAAATTTTGATTGCTAAACCAAAACCATTGCAGCAGACAGACCAAGAATAAATGGATTAAATGCTGTAGCTCATGCCAGGTTGCAAGTATAAAGAAATTATGGGTATCAACATGCTACTGTGGTTGAAAGTACTATACCAGACTGTGATAAAGGTATCATCCAGATAGCAATATTATCTAGTCATTGATACCAATACCATGAATGTAGATGACTAAGACAAGAAAAAAGGCAAACTAAAAGGAGAAAACAAGGAAGGATAAGCAGAAACAACAACAGTTGCAATGCCCCAATGATGCAAATTTTTTTGGGCTCACAACTTTTGGTATTGTAGAGTAAGCTGGTTCCGAAAAGACGACTTGGGGAACCACTAATGTGGTTTGAAGCAGACATGAAGATTAGCACTAATGTTGTTGCATTAGAAAGATAAGAGCTGTATAACAATATAACATACAAGAACAACCCATGTGTAAATGGTACACAACTGCAAAGCACACATAAGCAGTGGTGGCCACTGGCCACCTAGTTCACTTGCCCCTAAAATTCATATGCTCTAGGAGTAATGATTTTCTCGTTGACTATATTAGCATCAATTTTAATATGACAGAAAGCAGAAGTATCAAGATCAACATCAATCATGTGTTTAAACTTTATCATTAAGCTTTTAAATTTAAAGGAGCTAAGAGAAAAGGAATAAGTGAAAATGAAGCAACTAACTTTATACTTGTGAAAAGCTCATCCCTTTCTGTAAACCAGTCAGGAATATCTCGAATAATGTGCACATCATCCTTCAAATAATTTATAAAATGATCTACATCAAATATATCTTCAAATTTCCTGCGTAGAAAGACAAAAAAGTTCTCAACTACTAAAGTGCTTGTACCAAAAGAAAAATGATGAAAATAAAGGGTGTACACAAGCAGGAGCTGATTTTTAAAAATCATACGTCATAACTTACGTTTGATCTTTCCATATTTGATCCTGCTTCAGGACAGGCAAAATAAGCACGGCATTCATTATCTTAGCAATTGCAACAGCATTACATATCTGCAAATATATCAAGCATAGCAATCAAGTACTGAGTGCTCAATACAATTTATACAAGACACCATTTAGTATATAAAGTAATGTTGCACAAGAAGGCCACAAACTTTTCTGACAACAAATGGAAGGATTCCAAATTTTTAACTAGGATTAAGTAACAAATCATCCTCACAGAAAAAAAAATTATACAGCAGGAAAGCTTGGTTAGGTCAATATTTTCCTTCAAAGTTCAAGATTGGAAATAAAAAGTTACCATGTGTTATCAAAACAAATACTATTTCAGCAAGCTGATAATGTGAAGAGGGCACATACGTACAGCTATTCGTTGCTGGTTTAATCCACCCTCGGCATGAATAAAAATATAGCCAGAGGTTTCGTTCTCTGGTACAAGATCTGTACAATACAATAGAGCAAAAACAACATTGGTGCTCATCAGGAAGCAACCATGGTTTGAAGTGAATGTTTATCATATTTTCCAAGCTATGATTGATAAACATAAACAGATGATGAAGACCCACACAGTTTGAATAGCCAAGCTCTATAGAGAAATGCTGAGCCCTTTTCCAAGAGGTCACCGCAGGGACTATGGTTTCATGTAGAAGGATCAGGTCCTATGGGTAGAAAATGTGTAGTAAGAATTGAGCTGGTCATCTTTGGCCTTCAAAGAGAAATGGATACATATATATTTTATTACTGGGTTCCATTTTCACTTGTGCTCCTACCAATGGTCTATGGACAGTTGCACTATCATAATTTTATCTTGTTCAGTAGCTACAAAAGTCATTCATGCTATGTTTCTCCAACCAGCCAACTTGCACATAAACAGTGCAATATCATTTGACCAACTGTACCATGTCAATTGGTTCAACTGTTCAAGATACTTAAAACATATCTACGTGACCACTACATAATTTCAGTACATTATTATCAGCTATCTACGCATTACAGATGACCTTGCATTATTGACAAGTATATTTTCTGCCATAAGTGCGTGGAAAGGATGTGATTCATGGAGTTATATAACATCTTTCACTAGATTTTCACCAGAACAATCAAATTCTGCACTTGCCTGAGATTTCATCGCTGCGGCGCTCAGCACATGGCTTCCAGGACGTGGCTGCAGCGTGTGGATTCTCCCACAGAGAGTGCCGCTCATTAACCTGCAGCAAGGCTCCAACCCAAACAAAAGAACAGTAAAGCAGATTGCGTGCACATAATCTTCCAGATGCACGCTGAAATCAACAATCACTTTACCCTGGGGCAGTGGAGTCGAATCCCATCCTTGCGGCACAGATAGGGCGCGTTCTAGGGTCCCAACAACGACATGAGTGTAAGCAACACATTAGTGAGATCTTGACGAAGCAGGTTGATGGAGACGAGGCAATCAATGGAATCAGGAACTCACGAGGCGTGACCAGACGGAAGGTGCGGCGAAGAGCACGGCAAGGACGAGGCAGGCGACCAGGATCCGGTAGGAGGAGGAGGCGGAGGACGACCTGGGGTCCTCCAGAGCGAGGAGTGACCGGACGGGGGCCGGGAGAGGCCACCTCTGGTGGAGGGGAAGGGACGGGCGGCCGTCGCCGCCGCGGGGGGAGCCGACGAAGGGGGAGGAGGCGGACGCGGCCTCCGCGTCGCGCTTGGCGGGGGAGTTCGAGGCCCGGGCCGCCACCGTGGCGTGCCGCAGCTCGGCCATGGCGGGCGCGGGTGGCGGCGCGGTAGAGTTGGTGTCCTTTGCCTTCTCTCCCCGCGCTTCCTACGCCGCGGTGCAAGGAGAGTATCGCGGTTGCGGCGGTGGTTGAACTGTGTGTCTGTTTGGATCGCCCGAGACCGAGTGAAGTGAGGACGACGAGCACGTTGGCTTGGCTGGGTAGGGCTTCACGTTCCCCGCACCAGATTGTACGGACCTCGCCCACACTATTGCGCAATGAGTAAATTACACAAATTTCTACTCTCTAACGCTATTCCTTAGACTGCATTTGTTTCCGTGTTGCATTCGCAACGGCCATGTGCATTAATGGCACGCGCACGCCACGCCGCGGCCGCGACCACGACCGCAACGCAACGCGACGCGGAAAAAAAGGTGTCTTATATACTCCATCTATCCTTCAAAATTTCTTCACACTTTACACTACACTCTAAGAACATCCGCAGTAGAAATCCTATAAACATTATAGTGCTGACTTGACGAGGATAGAGTTTCTACTGGAGTGAAGAAATTTTTTAGGGTATAGTGTAAAGTGTGAAGGAATTTTAGGAGATGGATAGAGTTGTGGTGAATAGTATTTTAGAGTAGTGGGATAAGGTTTTTGGTGTGAATGCTCTAAAATATTTTTTTTCCTCCAGCAACTACTCTATCCATAAAAGGTCAAATGAACAGTGTTTTAGATTGTCTCCTAGAGATGCTCTCAGGTTGTTCCGTATTTTCACGTAGATCTAAATATTTCAAAACTGGATATTTTGATACACAAAATTATGTTACAATTTTGATCAG
Source organism: Olyra latifolia (assembly GCA_036346145.1). Lineage (NCBI taxonomy): Eukaryota > Viridiplantae > Streptophyta > Magnoliopsida > Poales > Poaceae > Olyra > Olyra latifolia. The sequence continues at coordinate 3,705,784 of CM070528.1, read as the reverse complement.
TTTCAAAGTGGTATGGAGATAGTGGTTTTGATGATATGGGCTATCTAATCAGCATAATATATGGCCACATGTCATCCTATATCGATAAAAAAAAATACATTCAAATTGAAAATGCATAAAAGAATTAAAAAACTCTTAAAAAGCAATAAAATTCTTTAAAAATTTTGAAAAACCTGAAATACATAAAAGAAACTTAAAACTTAAATTCATAAAAAAATAAAATCTAAAATTCAAAAAAAAAAAAAATTCTAAAAGTTGTCAATTTTTAGAAAATCCTAAAACTTGTAAAATATTTAAAAATATATAAATTTGTTTAGAAAATTCCTAAATTTTATATTTTAAGATATTTACGTGTTTTAGGATTTCCTAAGTTTTTATGAATTGTAGAATTTTAACTTTTAATGAATTTTAGGAATTTAAGGTTTTGTTTATGAATTTTAGGATTTTTATTTTACATATTTTAGGGTTTTAATTTTTTTAGAATTTCTAAGATTTTTTATAAATTTTGAATTTTAATTTAACTTTTTTTATGAATTTAGAATGACATGTGGCCATTTTATGACCACATGTTATGCTACGTAGACAATCCATGTCATCAAACCACCCCTCTATAACACTTTGGACCTAATTGAAACGGTAACTTAGTTTCATGTATCCAAATATCTCATTTTAGAAGTTTTGGATCTAAGCAAAAACACATAACAACTTTAAAGACATACAATACAATTTACTCTTATGCAATCCTATAATTTAGTTTACCACTTTAAAGATTACACGAGTTACAAATGTTATTTTTAAAAAATAAACATGGAACACCTATTCCATTAACTCGGATGACCATCTAAGTCACTGGCAACTCCACGAAAAACATACAAAAGATATTAACATGTCCAAAGTAGGCACATATCAAGATTATCTAGCCACCCTGCTTCGGCGATCGAATGGGCCGCACAATTACAAGCCCTAGGGCAGGGAGGCTTTGATATCCTTAGCTATTGTATCGGCAGGGGTAAGGTCGAAGTCATTGGTCGAGATCGCTGCCTTCAAAAATTAGGCTCCGTTCTCGTCACTTTTACTTTTTCTTATCTGACTTATTTATCTTATTTGATTTATTTGACTTTTCTTCTAACTTCGAGAGCTTTCCGAGATTGCCTCGAGAGTCGGATTCACTTCGTTCAACTTGTGTTTTAAAAGTTTTAGACAAGTTTTTGAGACTAAAAAAAAGAGATTAAAAAACAAATCGTTTTTATTTTAAACGAAAAATAAACCCTAACCTCAAATAAGATAAATAAGTTGTTATAAGCTGACAAGAGCAGGACCTTGGTAATCGTTGTCCAGGACAATATTACTCATGCACATGGCATTGGCTGTTTGGATACAAAAATTCTTGGCAGTTTGGATACCAAAATTTATACACCGAAAGAGCATCATGAATAGAAGCAAAGTGTCCTCCCTGCTCCTGTTAGGATTTCCCCCCTCATCACTCCGGATGATAAAACCCTAGCCACCCTTGTTGGAAAGTTCGTGAAGGCACCATCAGAATTTATCTTTACACTTTCCGTCGATTTGATCGCCGTTCGTTTCCATCGGCGGGAGATTAGACACGAAAAAAGAACTAACTATGCGGGTGAGCTGGTTATCTCTCCTACTTAAAAGTGGCTTATGGTGAGTGATGATAAGTGGTGATCCATTTTTATTAGACCATTCTACCCTTCGTCCTTACATTAACTACATATATACCCAGCCCCATTATCTCCCTCATCTATTCAAAATTTGAAATCACTGTCGGTGGAGAGGCAATATTTGTACTGCTTGGATTGCCTTGTTAAAAATCTCATGTGAGAAACTTCAATGAAAACTCACGTAAGGGAATAGAGTACAACCCACCAATTTTTCTTTCTAATCTTCGAAATTATCTTGGGTATTTGAACATCGTGTTCAAGATTTAATTCAGAATGCATGTGGTTTCTCCCCCTGAATTCTGCACTACTCTACGTCTCCTTTTTTTCAATTTCTCTAATGCACCTTTCAAAGGCAGACACTAGGAGTGACTCAGTGAGCTGAATATCAATTTCATTCATCCTATGCATTTTATGAGCATAGAAGAATTTGGAGTTTATGAGCTTCATCAAATTGCTCTTCACGAAGCGACACAAGATTTATTCTCTTCGTATACGATAGTGGGAGTTCATTCAAATGATCCATTCCACATAACTTCTAGATATGGAATAATCTTCTTCAAAGCCATACATATTCATGAAGGATTCATACAATGCAATGGTCTCCTAGTGGTTTATCGACATTGACACAAGTGTCTGATTTGACGACTGACATGATATTATAGTTTCACCACATAGGGAAACATTCGTATTCATATTCAAGTTTAAATCTTGGTTCTTTCTATCTAAGATCTATGCTTCTTTGGTGGTAGCGGAGGATGTCCTTAATTTCATTTCAATGCCTCTTCGTGGGCTCAGCACGATATCGAGCTAGCAAGGTAACGACAAACGTAATGTCTGGCCGTGTATTGTTCATGAGGTACATGGGTGCTCCAATTGCACCGAAATGTGTAACTTCATGTTCTAGGACTTATTTTCCCTCATCCGTAGGTCTATACAGGTCATTATCTACTTACAAAGACCTATCGACTATCGAAAATTTTAAAGGGCACGTCTTCTCAAAATCAAAACTTTCCAACACCTTCTAGGTGTACGAAGACTGGTGTACTAAATTTCCTTCAGACATATGCTCAATCTACAAGCCTAAGTAATTCTTGATTTTACAAACTTGAATTTCAAGAGCTTGCTTTTTCTATTTCTTTGCTTCAGTCCGTATAATGATTCTCAAAGTTATACTATATAAATTTCTTGATGCAGGCACACAAACACCTACACAAGATACACGGATTGCTCAGCGGGAGGAGAGGGAGGGTAGGCAACAAGCGGAGATGACATGAACATTGCACGACGCCGGTTCGGGTGCTGTTGCTATAATACCAGCGTGCTACAATACCACGATAGAGTATGGGGCAAGGAAAATGTTGAAAGGAAAGCCGACAAAAGGAAAGAGATGATCTTCATTTTTTTTTTTAGAAAACAAACAACTAATTTAGCATGTAATAGTCTATTTTCAAACTTTTGGAATTGTTTCCAAATCCTAGAATTACTTTCTATGTTTAGCATGGGAGCGTTTTTTGGAAGGTTTTTAGGCGAGTGACTGTTCATGTGAACAGTAACCACGCTTCCACCCTCCTATATGTATTGTTACACTCTATTGTAATGGCTTAGACCACGTATAATTCAGAAATAGCTACTACTCTTGATTTTCGTGGTTCATGCCAAGTGTTGCCTACGAGAGTAGGGAGTGTTTTCTGAGTTATTACCATGTTGTTCTTGTGATTCCCCTTGTTTTGCAGGAAGGACGCACATCTGCTTCGCGTGGTTGAGTAGACGAGGAACAGAGCGTGTTCTTGGATGAATTCGCATAACACGGGTTGCCGTATTGAGACAGTGGTTGGTGTTAGCTTTTGTCAGGGTTCATGGTTCCACCACTATCCTTGATCCTACGTCGTGAAGATCGGGCCGCCCCGTATCATTTCTATTTGCTCTGTTTTGGTTTAGGACAGTGATACTTCATGTATCTTCATATACATGTCCGAATCCAAGCCTCTATACGTATATTCATTGAGAACATCCCTAATTTTATTTTTAATTTTATTTTTAAACTTCAAGTTGAGTGCTGCCAATGAGATCAAATATCATATAAAGGTAATTCTGCCCATAATCAGGAAATAGGTTTCTGCATGAGTGAAACCTTGAACAATTAGCCGTGCTTTTGTACCTTACCACTTCATATTCACTTATTTTCCAAATAAAATACCCATCTAACTAGGGAGACGTGCAGCTTAAGTATCCTAACACCTCTCTTTTGTTTAAAGATATCAGTTCCACGTTAATTGCCTTCTTTCATTCTTTCCAATCTTCTCTTTTATTTCACTCTGCGAGAGATGCAGGCTCTGGGTCGAGCTCAATATTGTTGGCAATTTTCTTTGCAAAATTTATATCAACGGTGGTTGTTGCTCTATTCATAGATTCCCTAGTTAATACATAATTTATGATCATTTCTTCATGGGGTGCTTCTTGTACTTCTACTTGCTCTTCACCGCTATTCCCCATCACGGGAGCAAGTTCCTTTAGCTTTTCATCGTTTATGTATGCGCACACATTTTCATCGGCAGCTCCCTGCAGTGGAAGATTCAAATCTGGGATTGCCTCGCTAGCAGGCTCCTCTCCAGTGCCAGGTCTCAACTGGCTCCCCTTCTTTCTTTGGGGCATTTTCGTGATTGGCTGTGACAAGCCTTCTTTTTCTTTTTTCTCCAAATGTCTCCGGATACTTTGGGATTAGAGGAGACAAATTTTCCGTTCTTTTATTCTGAGGCCACTGAACGGTATGAGGGCTACCTTCTATGTTATTTCAACCCTCTCTGGTACATTACTATGGGTAATGCAACCTGATAATGCTGTTCAAATCACAAAAATGATTAGACAGTTCATTAGCTAATTTGCTTCAATTGTCTTCTAAACTTCTTCATTTGCTATACTAGTGTAGGGGCATGCACGGGGATCCTTATGACTTTCCACATGATTTTCCGACATTATTCTTTTAGGGGTTTCTATTCCTCCTCTTAATGACGGGAATTGATCCTTGCTCATTTTCGTTGCGATTGTGGTATAGGTACATAAACCATGCATTCAAAGGTGAAAAATTTTCAATATAACCCCTTGCACTATTTGAATGTTGTGAGACTATGTGTCCTTTGCACTAATTGATGAGGGTTGTATGTAGGACTTCGTGTCCTGTTTAATTTACAACTTTGCAAGAGTGGCTGGGCAAAAATTTGATTCTTTAAATTAATGTCATTTCTAGTCTATTCTGCATGTGGATATATAAGGTACCGAGTGCTCTACTTTAATTCTCAATGCAGTATAATAATCATCAAATGCTTTTGAAGTAAATTCTTCAACATTGTCCTATTCTGATGGACTTCACATGATGATCAGAGAATGTATTCTCAATCCGTGAGATCAACTTCGCAAATGCATGGTTCCTCGTATGGAGTAAGCATACATTTAACCACTTTGAGGAAGCACGAATGAGCACAATAAAGTAGCTAGATAGCCCTGTTGAGGGTTAAATTCGGCTATAAATCTTCCCTAGATTCATTCCAGAAAAGGAGGATTCTCAACTTTCATTTTAATAGGAGAGCCTAATTATTAGTTTCTTAGTGGCACATGCAGGCACACAAAAATCTTCATGATTCGAAAAATTTCTAACACTAATATTGTGGCTTTGTGAGTTGTTTATTTTGTTCATCATTATTCTAAGACCAGGATGGCAATTCTACGCTGCCATAGGGGGAAGAGCTTAGAACTTCTAAATGCAGCATTTAGGAAAGTGTACACTTTGAGTGCACAGATTCTAAATATAGTATAGCCTAGGTTGAAATGGAGGAAATTTTCAAATGCTGATTTCTCACATCTAGCATTTTTCACAATATATAGGTATTCTTTGCTGTTCTCTTTATTGGTTTCTGCATGGAACCCATTTGTACGAATGTCTTAAGAGAATTCGAATAGATTACGGGTATAGTAATGCTTATTCAAGTGCTGATGTAGTACCCATATCCAATATAGTTATTGCTCTTCCTAAGCCTGCTATGCTAAAATCGCTGCCTGCTATGCTTAAATCGCAATGCTACCAGTGTTCTTCATGATCAACTGAAGTATTTGGTCTTTCTTCAATTGTTATTTGTTGTTCTGCTTCCAACAATTCATACCTTCAAGAGGCGCTACACTAGTTTTATACTTAATTGCAATCAGGCAATGGCAAGATTCATACTTCATATGGTTCAAACATAGATTGGATGCTTCATATAATTCAAATATATTGGAATAAAGGACAAATGCATAAACATTTATGAGAATTATGGTTTGATCTTCTAGAGCTTCAATTCTTTGTTCAAATAGTTTGTTCTTCGAGAGTTTCCAATTCATTATTCATGCTAAAGTTCATACAATGTTTGCTAGCCACCACAATCTAAAAGGAAAAAAACTAAGTGTGTTTATTCGTGCATTCGATAGATTCTGTAAAGTATGCTTTCAATTCAGTTTTAATGCCATATGTCAGGATCTTCTCTTCTTTATCCACTTTATGTGTGACTGCGATAAGGTCAAGGGGGCTAGTTAGGTGTCTCTACATGAGTGTCATCTTCTATGAGGTCATCCTTGCCTGCCGTGGCGAGGTGAGCATCTGTCGTTGCTTTGTCATTTCTTTTGGTCCGATAAGCTAGATTAACATGCTTAAGTTCATGGCAAATCTTCGACTGATGCCTCTAAATGCCACACTTAGCCACATAGCTTGCATTGTGGCTTTTCCTTTTTGTTTTGCTTCTCTTGGGCAGTGACCTTTCTTTTCTAGACCGACTTCTTCTCATTTTTCTCTTTCTTGTCCTTCTTTCAATGAATATGTTTTTCCTCCCTAAGTAGTTATTCCATGACTCAACAATATTAATCAGTTCACTATACTCCATGAAAGTGTCTGTCAGTAGTTGTGAGTACTTTGAATTTCACTGAGGTGAAAATAGGGAGTGTGATCTCCTCACCTGTGATCTTGCCACACATAGAGTGATTAGTACAATTCCTATGCAATGCGGAATTATACGCGGCCATAGCTCTATAGTCTGCAAATCTCGGACACACCTAATCCTGCCATGCTTGTGACAGGATAGTGTACTTGAGCTTTTCGAACCACTTCTAAAGTGCATTCCATAGCTCCAACGCGCTCCCCCTCAACCATATATACAATCTTTATAGTGGCAGAGAAGTGGTGTCTGAGAAAATATAATGCTTTATTATCCCACTCACCGGTAGGTTATTTATCATTCGTGGATTCCAGCTCGATAGCAACCCGGAGCTTCATGTTAACGAGTACGATCTCAATGTCTGATACCCAAGTTTGGTAGTTCTAGCCATGCGGGGCCAACTCCTCAAATTCATGGCTAATGATAACCGATATTTTTGTATTTAAAATTCTTTCATAGGATTATTGTGCGTAATACAGTACAGAGCGGTGCTAGATAGACTACAATTCAAAAATTCTCACATATATCCAATATTCCAACATGCCATTGCCAATTCATAATATAAAAACATTAAACAGGCATAAAATTGCATAAAAATAATTAACAGCAGTTAAATAAGCTTGAAATTCAAAATGGGATCAAAATTTAAAATCCCGAGGTGTTTTTATGCCTGAATATGTGTTTTCTGCAATTTTTTTGCTAATTCCAAGGCCTTTACAGAATTTTTAGTGAATTCTATAATTTTTAGGGACTTTTATGAAATTTTCAATTTTCTGGAAAAAATTTTGTGCAATTTCTAGATTCTCAAGGTGTTTCCTGCATTTTTCTTAAATTCTAAAAATTCTTTATAGAATTTAAAAAATTCTAAGGGCTTTACTACAAAAATGCCACGACCGGCCCATCTCCTTTTCTTTGTCTCCTGACCTGGCCTACTAGGCCCGTCAGCCCAGCTGCCCCACCCCTTTTTTCTTTCCATCTTGGGCCTCCTTCTAGTGGGCCGGCCTGTTGCGGGGCGGGGTGAGCTACGTTAAGGTTTCCCCTAGAACGCCACTGCCGGGGTGGACTTCGTAGAGCATGGCGCGGAGGTAGTTACGAGCGAGGCACGGCTCAGCGGAGGCAGCGCTACGTTCGTGACCGACCCAGGGACGATGGCGGCGCTGCCAATGTGGCCGATGGAGGGATGGAGGCCTAGTGTGGCGGTGCTTGTAGGAGGCCGAGGTGGCAGTCGCGCTTCCAGGGCAGGCCCACGACGGTGCGCACGCGGAAAGGCCGAGGCAGTGATGGCGTCTCCAGGCCACAACCGACGATGGCCACGCGTGGGACCGTACGTGAGAATCGAGGCAACAAAGTGGTGGACGGTGGCATGTCTGGTGCGAGGCGCGGCGAGGATTCGAGCAACGCGTGGCTGCACAGGTCGGCGTGCGGCGCGGCGGCGATGCCGGCACAGAGGGCGTTGTGGGCACGGTGCTTGTGAACTACTGCAGGCAGGGTGCAGGTGTGCGTGAAGGCGCAGGCCGTCGCACGTCGCGGCGACATCGGTACAGCTGTGTAGCCTTCGGGACGGTGCGTGGCATGGCCTGCAAGGCCAATGCAACGGCGGCGTGGTGGCGTAGCGTTCGGGGCGACGTGCGGCATGGCCTGCAAGGCCAACGCAGCGGCAGCGCGGTGGCGTAGCCTTAGGGGCGGCGTGCAGCATGGCCTACAAGGCCAATGCAGCTGCGGCACGATAGCATAGCCTTGGGGTAGCGCACGGCGGGACAGCGAGGCCGGGCCGACGGCAACGGCAGAGCCGACCCGCGGTGTGCACGCTGGGCACATCGGTGGCTACGAGCACAAGACACCATCTTTGTGGCAAGATCGCCACGGCGAGGCCATTCCCAGCGCTACATGGCTATACAGCGGTGCCACGTAGAGATGCGGGCCAGCAACGGCACTGTTTGGCTGTGTGCCATAAGCAGTGCACTGCGTGCATGTGAGCGAGTTTCTAGATGCAAAATTAATTCGATACAGTTTATGCAATTCTATACGAGCAAATTCACATCTAACTGATTGACGTAATGTCGACGGCTCAAGTCGGCAACAGTCGTTCGCTACACCTTGATCAGCTTCGTGCCGGCGACTTCTAATCGGCGACGGTGGTGTATGCTCGTAGATATCAAAGTGCAAAATAATATATTGAGAGAGAGAGGATTCAGATTCAATTCTCTTTTACCTTTGATCTGTCTCCTAGAAGGAAAAGATTCATGCTGATAATGTGTTAAGAAGCCCTTGCTACCGGGTGTAGTCCAGGGGCTCCTTAATAGATCTAAAATATACTGAAGAGGGAGACACAAGAGGTAGAGGAAGGTATCAATACTTCTATTCAATTTTTTTCCCGATCTCTTTACAATGGAGTATCCTCCTCCTTATATAGTGACGGTTATAATTTTAGCTAGGTCCACCTAGACCCTTCATGCACTGGTTTCCCAACAGTTAGATCCCATGCAACATTGCGCTCAAGGCCGACTCTAGCTAACTCAAAACTATGCATGACTCTTGTTTTGGCGAGAGGAGTTGCACGTTTGGATGATCAAGATGCATGTCCCCACCCGATTGTTTATCATTTCACTCTTTTTTTATTTGCTAATGGTCACTTGACTTTGTTGCCGTTGATTTAGTCACCTAAATTGCGTAATAATAAGCCTAAAATTATAGTCTAAACCTACTGCAATTTTAGTAAAACTATACTGCAACTTTGTTTATTAATCCGAGTTAAAAAAAAATAGTTTGTAGAGATTCACCAAAATTGAATATTTTGTCTAGTCTATAATATTTTTGTATTTTGTATTTTGTACTTTTTTTTTGTTGCTATTGTTCAGTCAACTGCATTTAGTTGTTGACTATAAATTGCACACAATTAATTCTAAAATATTGTCCAAATCTCACTTCAATGGAAAACAATACAGGAAGAGAAGAGAGACTCCCTATATTTCGGGAGCGAGATAGACAAACTATAAAATAGAAAGCCTGCTAGTGATAGAGAATCTCCATAGTAGAGAAAGGAGGCATATAAAGCACTTGCTGAAAATGCTAGGCACTCCAAAGCTTGATAGAGTGTGGACCCAAGTTTTTTCCCTAGAATAAATGTACATACTATAGTTAAGATAAAAGTGGTAGACACCGGCACCAATTTCAAGAATGCTTTTTTATTTCAGCTCAATTGTGTTGATATATGATCCAGATTTTAAGTAAGCCAAGTATGTCGGAGCGAAGAAGCCCCTCGGGCCCCCGTGAAGCGGGGCGGGACAGGGTGGGGGTCCTCGGACATCAAACCCTCCTACCTCTCAAAGCTATTTCTCAAAGATTTTGAAGTCCATTCTCAAAGCTCTCGTAGCAGCCAAACCAACATTGCAGAGCCAAATGGCCACTTTTCGAAACCTAACATTCAACAGCAGTGAATTGAAACTCAAAATTGCAGCCTCGGTCATTCCAAACAGGATGTATGGATGTGTTTGGTTCCTAACCCCAAGTTGCCCTACCAATGAATTGGTAATGCTTAGCAAAATCGTGTTGTTTGGATTGAAGCCAAAGACAATGACCAAAATTTGGTAAGGTCAATGTTTGGTTTGATGCCAATTTTTTAATTCTTGCTATCACATGAAATAAAAAAGATCTAAATTGATTGTTTGTGATTTTTAAACGAAAAAAAAGATTGGGTGCAATTTGAAAGTTTAAACAAATACATAAAATCATAAAAATATCTATTTTTTAAAAAATTACATAGAGGTAGTCTAGGATTTTAGATGAATAAAGAATTTTGTTTCATATAATCTGGACCATATATGAAATAGATATGAAATGAGAAATTTAAATCGAAACGTAATAAACAAGCTTAAACTAACTGGCTTGCTAGTCGCTGGGACCTACTTGCATGATGTGCGTCTGCTCATGGGACCCACGTGCATGCAGTCGCCCACGTTGGCGCGCCAATGCTCGGGCGCATGGTTCTGGCGCCCGCAAATGGCCGGCGCGTGGCGCGCCAATTTTTTTGGTCTGGCGAGCCAAACAAATGCTAAAAACCAAACGTAGCTAAATTGCATTGACATGAACAAAATTTGATAAGATAGATAAGGGTTACATATCAAACACATCCTACATATCTAGCCACCTTTGGTTGGTCACGCAAGTTGTAGCCATTTTGGAAGGCAAATATTTGCCAATCTAATTCCCATAAAATTGGGAAAATAACCCTCGCATTTTCAAATGGTAGCATACTATTGTAAATTTCTACTGACCAGGTCGGTTTTCTACCTAGCCATGGCTACTATACAGAATTTATTTACCTCTCGGTCTCTCGCATGTTACAGTTCGTAGTACAGAATTTCGCAATCCAAGACAGCTCAGAGAAACCATTAAAATGACCGCATTTTTTTTTTCTATCATTGCAAAATTAATACAGGGGGTGATTCAGTTATCGACTGCTGTTAACGATTTTGCAAAGACAAATAGGAAATACGCAAGCACCTCTGGCTCGGTACATTTCGGCATAACCACAAGTCCTATGTATTCACTATTCAGTATTATGAAGCATTGATTTTTGCACCTCAGACTCCTAATTCTACGGTTAACATTCCATCACAGGGAATAAAAACAAAGAAAGGAGAGCAAAAGGGGGAAATGGAAAAGGTAGAAAACTAAACTATAATACACTTGAGGATTAGGGAAATCATAGTTAGCGGCGACTAATTAAGACAAAAGAACTATGTTTTGCTTAATTGCTACAAAGCCTGGAATGTCTGGTTCCATAGCTTTTTCCTCACGATCAATACTCTTTCGTCAACTGATGAAAGTGCGTCTTTTTTTGGTTTCACCTCAGATGACCAGTCATCCCACCTTAATGCCGGTAAAAGCTTTTTGATGTAGTTTATGATAGAAACTTTGTCCCTGATAATGGCATAACCATGAGGTCTCATGATGCGGTCCATCTCGATCAGCAGATCCTCGAGACTGCAATCCCACTTCTCCATGTCAGAAAATAGGAGCCAGGTGTGAAGGAGGTCATAGGTGCGTGGGTATGTTGAGAATGATTCACACCTTCAGTTGAAATAAAAACAAATAAAGAAGTTAAGCAGCAGTCAATTCCAGCAGAGTAGTAGACAATTAGGAATCATCAAGTACGGGAATACACAGCACAATGCACAAGAAACTACTTTTCAGTGGTTGCCAGATGGAAGGCATAAGTTAATTATGGAAGAGGTTCTGGCATAAATGTGAAGAAAAATGATGGAAAGTATTAAGATACTGGCGCACAAGATGCAGAAATAGGACTCCGGTTTTTCATTTTGTGACATTTATCTAGGGCCCATCAGTTAATTGCAGGACAATTGTGTACGACTGCCAGGCAGGAAAGTTTCTCATGGAGAACTCCGGTTCTGATCGTTATGAGTTGAATCATCTCCAGCAACATGTCTAAAATGTGAGGACTGCAAAATCTTTATTTTCAAAAAGCACCTAATCAATAGGTACCCATTTACCTAGCTGTAACACTAAGGAATTCCACGAAATGACATGCAGTTTACCTCTTAACAAATGAACAAGAAGTAATATTACTACCCTCGCATTATTGGTGCAATACGTCACTTTGTTAAACAACAATATTTGGTACTTATATGAATAACCACTAAAAACATGCTGACAATTTGGTTCCATGCATCAATATTTGTCAAATTGTTGATCGCTTCACTTTTCGGCAATTCAGCCCACCGTTACACTCAAATGTTTTTGGGCTACTTAATTGTAGTTTAGCAATTAAAACTGTTTTATGTGTGCCACAGAACAATAAAAATTCTAACAATTCTAAGAATGCAAATTTAACCCTGAAACAGTTGAATGTGCTATGAATACATTGGAAGTAGCAAAAGGAATTGCAAAAGCATCTTACCAGTTATGGATTGTCCCTATTAAACCACGATCATATATGATCTTCAGTTTTCCAGATTCTGTAAAGGGAATTACATTCATTACCCAGACATCCTTTTGTCTCAGCGATGCCGCAAATCCACCAAGATTAGCATTCATATCCATAATATTTCTAAAGGAAGCCTTGTGTATCTCAGGTTTCATGTGTTTCCAGTACTGAATAACTCTAGAACGCCAAATCTCCTGCGAGCAATTTTTCAAGGTTAGACATTAAAGATCGTGGTCAGAAAGGGTATATTTCAAATCGTATTGCATTACTCACGTTGTCTTCAGCAAAATTGTTTGAATTAAATCCGATCTCTTCCAGACGAGGGGGTGGTGCTGTGAGCCTTTGTGGCCAAGGAAGCAGTTCGCTACCTTTAACCCTGTTAACTCCTAGTTCAGTAAAAGAATATGCCAAGATCAGAGTACAGGTATCAGGTAGGTGCCAACATGTGATGTTTGATACGGGAATAATTTAAGAAAGAACTATAATTGAAGTTGAAAATCACTTCATAAAAAACATGTATGGAGAAATTGCTTGATTAATAGTTACAGAACCAGAAGAATATAAATATATAAACTTAACCAAATACGATAATATTCTACAATTGTTTCAAACCAGACATGCTGATACAAACAGGAAATGTGTCAATATTCCAGTGGACGCCACAGCAATTTAAAGAGTTAGCAGTGCGGAAAAGCTGAAACAATTATAGGTAAATCATTTTCCACACATACTTCACAAAAGTTAAACATAGATTATTATTTCCTAATAACAAGTTTGACAAACATTGGAGGACAGTAGGAAATAAAAGTTTGAACTGTCAACCGACCTTCGTCTCAATGCACAGTTAATGTACGTGCAAAAAACCAAAACTAAAAGAGGGGTAGCCAATGATGGGTTGCACATGTCGCCATGGCCAGCATTGCAGCAGAGGAGTGTAATCTAAGGAAGCTAACAACTGCAGAATAAGGGGGGAGGATATGTCTTCGTGGCAATTGATAGAGCAACCTACACATGAATCATCCTACTGGTGGGCGACTAGATGGCCCAAGGCCCAAGCAATATGGTTTTGGCATGGGGTATCAAAGAAAACTCTACTAGAAAGTAAGAGACAGTATAAGACAGTATTCAATAATCTGATGGCAAATAGGGAGGTAAGCTTACTCTTCGAGTAGGGAGTAATGCATGCTTTCATGGGCACATTCCAAGCAGCATCTGGATCATCATCATGGCCACACATGGGAGGAAGTGTTCCAGGATCTCTCCTTATATAGCACCCATTTGTCAATGGTTTCACCCATATCACTGTCTGATTCTTTTTAGAAGCAATCCGCCAACACATCCTTCGAGCGAGATCACTCATCCGCCTCCATATCTTCCTGTTAATAGGATCTCGAGCATAGGCTTCTGGTGACGAATACACAAAATACCCTCCAGGCCTCAAAACCCTATCCACTTCCAGCAACAAGATCCCATCCCTCTGCAGCCAGTCAATCCGACAACGAGAGCAGTGTGCCAGCTCAAACGAGCGGCTTGGATATGGCAGCCTCCTCGTTCCCAGCACCCCAAGCGTAGATGGGAGCCCTCTCTCAAGAGCAAACTGAATTTGATTCTCATGGACATCGTTGGGAGCAAGCGACATTGCAATTATGTCGAACAGAAGAAGGTAAGCCCCGAAGCTGGCAACCCCGCAGCCAACATCGAGCACATTCCTGATGTTCCCTCCATTGTTGAGCTTATCATTTGGAAACTTCAACATCTACCACCATACCAATCAACAATGGTCTCATTAGCTTCTTGAGGTAACCAGATGTGGTAGATTAATGGGTAGAACATTTCAAACCTGCGCAAGGTGCACAATGTACTTGTCAGCGCCAGTGTGGAAGTGGGTGCCCCCACCGGGGAAATTGATCTTGTCACCGTTCACCACCATCCACCGCTGCTCTGACTTCTCGGAGGCAAGGTGGGTGTGGGGTATGTTGGCCTTCCACACCTCGTCCCGGCTCCTCGGCCACCTGATTGGCACCTAAGCATTGCACACATCACATTGACATGAGCAGAAACAATGGTGGCACAAGCCGCACAATGAACACAGGAATCTGCATTCTGCAATGCAACGCATGATGGATTCATCGTTGATGTTCTCCATGGACCATGGTTTATGTGAATCCCTCACCCGGTAGCCGACGGGTGGCGGGATGAGGCAGTTGAGGCGGCGGGGCTCGGGCGGGCAGTGGCGCTCGTAGTGCTCCATGAGGGAGAGGTTGAGCCTGAGGCGGAGCTGGTAGTGGATGCCGCGGTCCAAGCACGGGATCAGCTCCGAGTGCCTCGCGTCGCACACCTGCACCCCCAGCACGCACGCGCACGCGCGGAACGAGTTAGCAAAACAAGCCACTAGTAGCACGCGTAGAGAGCACGACGCTAAGCCACGGACCGGGAGGGAGGAGAGCGCGAGGTCGGCGGGGAGGGCCTGGGCTTGGCCTTGGTCCCGGAGCCGGAGTCGGAGCGGAAGGCGAGGGTGACCGCGGCGGAGGGTGGGGCCGAACGCGGTGCCGTAGAAGAGGCAGAGGAGCGCGAGCGCGAAGACGGCCGCCGCGAGCAGGGACGCGAACGCGCGGCGGCCCAGCGCGCCGCCCCCGCCCCGACTCTGACCCTGCGGCGGCTTCATCGCTCTCCTTTCCGCCTACTCGCTACGCCGCCGCCGCGTCGGCATAGCAGAGGCCGGGGAGTGGGCGCGGGCGGAGGCGGATGGGGGAAAGCCGTGTGAAACGAGAGGCGAAAACACGGAGGTGCGGGGTGGCAGGCGAGTGGCGGTGCGGCAGGGGTGTAGTGGACTGCGGTCTCGTCTGCTCTCCTCGGCTGACTAATTGGGACGCCGTGTTTCGGGTTATTTTACTGGCGGATGAGATAGGAGGAATTTAATGCTGTTTGGTTGACGTTTAGTCTTGTCACAAGTTATCACGGCTAAAGTTAGACAGATTTAACTATATTAGTCAATTGTTTAGTTCAAAATCACAAGCGTGGCAAAATTTCTTTTCTACCAAATGGGTCTCATATATTAATGATGACAGGAAGTATGACAAGGTTTTATTTTCTTACTAAAGTGTGGCTAGCAAATTCATAAACTAACCTTAGGCACATTTGGCAAGTTAGTTGCGGTAACTTGTGGCAAGGTTAGGCATCAACAAAGCAAGCGACTATGGCCCGCTTGGTTGATGTCTAACCATGTCATAAGTTGCTATAACTAAAGTTAGACAGGTTTAACTATGTTAGCCGGCTATTTGGTTCAAAGTCACAAATGTGACAAGATTCGTTTTCTAACAAGTGTCCTATATGTCAATGATGGCAGAAAGTGTGGCAAGATTCTATTTTCTTGCCACAGTGTGGCTACCAAATTAATAAATTAACCTTAGACACATTTGACAAGTTAGTTGTGACAAATTTTGGTAAGCTAGAGAAGAAACTATATAGGCCAATCCACCCATTTTTCATTTATTTGATCACTTACTTGTACCCCTCATATTCATTCTCTTTCCTTTATTTATTGTCTCTAACGGATATTTTTGAAGAAAATAATGTAGAGAAAAAATCCTTTTTAAAGAGAATAGAAAGAATATCCTTTTTAAAAGAAACGTAAAGAGAATCTATTGCGGTGTTAAAAAGAAGGAGATTTTCTTTGCGACGGCAACGTGCCCTGTGACGGGAAACAGTTGCAGACGGGAAACAGAAACAGTACGCGCCGGTGAGTCGATCCCGGGTTGCTCGTGTGGTGTCGGAGCTGTGTGCGAGCGCCATCTGCGTGCACCGCGTTACGGCCGCGTCGTCCACCGGTTAAGCGCTGGCTGTACACTGCAGTGCCAACTGCCACGGTACCAGCTTCGTAGCTGCCGTTTTGATGGGATGCGAGTTTTTTTTTTACGTTGCTTTCTATGAAGTTGGGGGGTGGTTATTTCTTCTTGCAAACAAAAAAAATTAAAATCCTTTCTTTAATAAGCCCTAAACTTGCATTTTTGTGATTGCATTAGGCACCGCACAACATGTTTTGGTGCTGGTTATCATCTAATCGAGACGGAAATAAGTGTTTTTTTTAATTAATACCATGTAAGTTTGTGTCAGATGAATTTTGGAAAATTCAACTGTACACCTATAGTTGCGAGCACAATCGTGACCAAAATAAATATAAGGTTATGTTCAATTGCTAAGCTAAATGAATAGGTTAATTGAACTTAATATTAAGCTAGACTTTGAGAGAATTTTGAATCAACTTTTCAAAACTTGTCCATTTTATTTATGTTATTTTTAACAGCTTTTATATGTGGTTTCATGATAAAAAAAAAAACTGAACCTAAAAAACCAAAACGTAAAAAACTTTTCAATTCGGCTAGATTTAAGTTTTCAGTTTAACCCAAGCGAGTACAAACACGCTCTAAATAGTAAATTACATAGCTTTCCATTATACCAAAAATATAACAATCAACTTATATTTTTTTTACGCTTTGGCTAACTGGCAGTTACCTGTCTAGCACTGCGTAGGCGAAGTTAGCTATCTATGTTTGAGAATGTGGCCTACCAAATGACTAATAGCATCTCCAGCAAATACTTCAAATTTCTCCTTACAATACTATTCTCTATACACTTTATCCATCCTCTAAAAAACTCTTTCACTTTACACCACACTTTAAAAGATTCCCTTCCTACAATAGCTTCTCTATACATAAAAAGTCAAATGAACAATGTTTTATGGCTATGGTTAGAGATGCTCTAAGGTACCTATTTGTCTCTTCTTGATCATTACCTCTTTTGCCCTTTATTTTTCTTTGCAAGTATATGCTATTATACATTTATATCCTTTTCGCACAAAAATTGTGCAATAGACTCTAATAATTGTTTAGATAGACCATATTCATTACAACTTTTATGGTTTACTTATCGACTAAACTGCTATAGACTCATACATCCTTAGGTTATTTGAGTTTGTTAAGAGATGCTCTTGACCGTCCAATACAGAAACAACTCACTTTTGTGTTTGGTTATTGTGTTGAACACTATGTAGTAATGGTGATCCAGCAATTCAACATCACTTTCTAGCTATTGAATGGAGAATCAAAGGCTAATGTTGATCGAGCGTGTCATGCTAAAATTACTACAACAATAAAATATTGTAGCTAGCGTTTTTGCTGTTTGATCTCATCTTACAACATTCATTCTTTTTTGCGCGGCGGAGAATTAGGATGCAAGGAATATTACCGTTGTGGCACCTGACATTTTGTATGAATCTCAAAGGACCCAAACCTATTCTAATCCCAGATTATTGTTTGACGTACCGTATAGAATATCAACTATTGTAACAGATAAAATGATCCCAAATTTTTGTATTCCTCTTATATTTGGTTTGGATAGTGAAAGGACCGGGATGTCGTCTAGAGGGAGGTGAATAAGCGATTTCAAATTTAAACACTAAATTAAACACAGCGAAAAAAATATATTCGGACTGTCCGAATTATACCTCGGACTGTCCGAGTATTTCGGATAGTCCGATGTTTTATTCGTATAGTCCGAATGATAAAGGGTGAGAAAAGGTACAAAAGTAATCTAGGCTCTTCAAGGGAAATCACCTACACCAAAGATAGTTCACAAGCAAGTATAGGTGTAGCACTATCACACAAGACAAGATAATCAATTCAATTGTAAAATAAGCAAATAAATCAAACTAGAAAGTGAAAGGGATAAAACTAAAATGAAGATGGAGACGTGAAGATGTTTGTTCTCGAAGTTCGGATCATTCAGGGGATCCTACATCTCCGTTAAGGCGGCTCGGTCACACTTGAGCCGGGGTTTTTTTTCAACCCTTCCCTCACCGGTGTTGCACAATGCACTCGCCGGCTTCACTTCTTTGATTTCTTCACTTGTGGAGGTGAAATCGAGCCTTCACAAACTTGTCACGGCGCACCACATAAAGCACGGTGGCTCGTGACCAACTCCTAGCCGTTTAGAAGTCCTCAACCTCCAAGAGTAACAAATGCCACGAAGAACGAACTTGGAGATGAACTCAAGTGCTCAAATATCAACTCTTGCTCAATTCACACTCACACTTCTTCCCAACTCTTCCCAACCCTTCTTCCCAAGAGGATTACCTAGATCAAAGAGTGCAGGGGTCACTAGAGCTCAAAATCACATTAATTCCACAAAGGAATCACCTCCCAACCTTTCTCTCCAATTCTCTCAATCCCTCCTTCCAACTCTTCCAAACCCTTCTCCAAAGGGATCACAAAGATCTAAAAGTGGAGGGGTTCTAAGGGGCTCAAGAACACATAGATAGCTCAAGAAATAGTGGTACAACGGCTATTTGCAAGTGGGGAGAGAGAGGAGTTTAAATAGAGGCTCCACGGATCTGACTGTTACAGACAGTTTTGTGTAAGTTCGGATAGTCCGAATAGTATAAGTAAC
The DNA here is from genome assembly GCA_036346145.1 of Olyra latifolia. Taxonomy (NCBI): domain Eukaryota; kingdom Viridiplantae; phylum Streptophyta; class Magnoliopsida; order Poales; family Poaceae; genus Olyra; species Olyra latifolia. The sequence goes on along the minus strand of CM070528.1, from coordinate 3,686,753 downwards.
AGAGACAGAGAGACCCAGCTCGGATAGTCCGAACAAAATCTTCAGATAGTCCGGGTCATTTTGTAATGCAACAGAAAAAAAATAAAAGAGGGAGCATTGGGCCGGTTGGGCCAGCCGACCACCCCTCCACCGACCCACCTCTATTTCTCTAGAACTCTCTCTCCCTCAAGTAACTGAGCTGCTACCCATCTCGCAAGAACTCTCGTTCCCTTTCTTTAATCGAGCCGCAGCGGCTGCTAATAGAGCTGCAGCCCGTAGCCTTCCTCTCATCTCCGCACTGAGCCCCTCACCACGCCGCCACGCCACCACCCACCGGTCGCCACGCCGCCTCCCACTGGCCGCTTTCACCTCACTAGTCACCACCGCCTACCACCTCCCCAACCGAGCGCCGCCCCTTGTCGTGCTCGCCTCAGCAACCCTAGCCGCCACCGTCGCCGGCGCCATCCTCTCACGGGTGCGCTTGCCATCTCGTCACGGGCGCTGTCCTCCCTGTTCCTCGTTCCGCGCCGTCTTGCCACCGCCGCCTTCCGCCGTCTCCTCCACCCGCCGCTCCCCTCAGCCCTTCTGCTGTAGCCGACGTCACCGCCCTTGGCATGGCAGCGCCGCCGCCTCGTTTCACGGCAGCTGGCCCTCTTCACAAGGTCGGGTACCACCTAGGAGAAGGGAAAGAAGAGGAGAGGAGGAGGAGTAGAAGGAAGGGCAAGGAAGGACGGGGAAGCCTGCTGCTAGGAAGAAGAAAACTGGAAGGAACTAGGGTTTGTTCCTTGGCTTGAAGGTATTAAAATTAATAATTATTCTTGCAATTGATTCCTCTCATATTGTGATTAGAGGAGAATTAGAAACCCTAGAGTTGAATTTTGAGTCTAGAAAGAGGAAATTGCATATGCAGTAGGTTCAACATCAAAATTGACTTAACAAGGCCATGAATTAGGACTCGGTCCTATTATGCAAATTGTAGGCCTCTGTCTCAGCTTTCCGTAGAGTCCTAGAACGCGAAGATCGGATGAGTAGTTTAAAAGTTATGGTATCTGAAAGTTGATTACCCTATAGTTCATTGTAGCTCGTCCTAGTTGTCTTATGGTGATATTTAGACCTAGAGAATGGTGGAGTTGGGATATTCTTACAACTAAATAAGGCTAACTAATTCCTTATAATTCTGAAAATGGTATGATTTGATAGTTTTATGTGGTATAATAATAGATATTAAAAATTAACAAGTAAGCTGTTTGGTTAGACAAGAAACTGGTACACAAGATCTAAACTTATAGTGTAAATAAAAGAATCACTGTAGGTAGCTAGCTAAGGAAATGTGGCAAATTTTGTATGTACTCTTATTAAACTATACTCGCTATGGTTGAGTCCCTGAAATTAATAGTTGAGGTGATGTTTCTGGTAGGGCTGCATAAAGGATTAGGCTATCGTATATCGAAACACATAGGGTTGATGTGTGGTTATTCATTAGTTTTGCTGTACTTTGGTTATGTGTCTAAGTGGTGTACTTAATATAGGTGGAAGCGCCGCGTGGATGACGTCTACGTGCCTTCATGTGGTAAAAGGCAAGTACATGGTGGGATGGTGATCACGGTGTGATACCCCATCCCTAATCAATCCCTGTCCTTTATAATGACTGCTTTATATATTTGATATAAACGCTTAACTGAAAGTGCATCTAGGCCTCTAATTATTTTGGTGATTAATGACAACCGAACAAAGGGACTAATGAGTTTATCAAGGATTTATTTAGGTTTTAGTCCAAGATGAGCGAAACTGAAAGATACGGACCCCTCAATCAAGCTAATCGGTTGTGAGAAGGTTTTCCAAATACTTGTGATTATTTTATTTTAATTGAGTCTAAGGACAGCCGTACTATAAAGAGGGATATGGCGAAATGTGACTTTTAGACCCTCAAAGTGCTCAATAGATGAAACTTAGTGCATAGGGCAAGTCTCAAACCATCACATTCTCAGTCCACAAAGTCTGGTATCGGACTGTCCGATGTTTAGTATCGGACTGTCCGATGTTGTCGAGTCCAGACTGTCCGATTTTTCAGAGTTCGGGGTTCTCTATCTGAAATTAATTTTATGATCGGACTGTCCGATGTTTATATCGGACTGTCCGATGTTATACATATTAGATTGTCTGAACTTTCAGAGTTCTGGGCTCTCTGTCCCGATTTATAATTAATATCGGACTGTCCGATATTTATCATCGGACTGTCCGATGTTACACAGTTTTGAACCTAACGGGCAGATTTCCACCTAGGGCTATATATACCCCTTCACTCAGTCCGAGCTAGGGTTAGCAAGTGCATTTACTCCACCAACCAGCCGCCACTAGCTCTTGCTCCCTCTCTCTCTAGCATTCAAAGCCTCCAACCACTCCCCTTCGATTCCTTAGCAAAATCAGGAGGGAAGGGTTGAGAGGTGAAGATCCGAGTGCACCTGCGACTAGGCTTCAACTTGAGCACTTGGGTCGTCTTTAAGGTCACACTCCGCCGATCTATTACTCTTGGAGTTTGAGGGCTCCTAGACGGCTAGGAGTCTACCACGAGCCACCGGAGCTTGGTGTGGTGTGCCGTGGAAGTTTGTGAAGGCTGGTCTCCGCCTCCGAAAGGGAAGGGACCACTGAGTAAACCAATGGAGCTTTGTGCAGACTTGGTGAGGAAAAGGGTTGAGAGGAACCCGGGCTTAAGTGTGACCTAGCCTACCTCAACGGAGACGTAGGATCCCCTCAAGGATCTGAACTTCGGGAAAAATCGTTTGCTTACTTTGTATCCTTTCTCCTTTTTTTTGCTTCTCATACTAGATCTACTTCATTGTGAACTTTGTTCTAGATCTGTGTATTCTTCCTGTGCTGCTGGTATCTCTTAACATATTTGTTGCAAGAAGTCATCTTGGTTTGAAGGAGAAATTGCTCAGATTTAATATCTATAGTCAAGTGTTCCACAACATCGGACTGTCCGAAGTTGATACATCGGACTGTCCGATATTATCTGAGTCAGACTGTTTGATATTGTTTGGTGAAGTATTTTCCGCTTAACTCTGATTAAATTTTTATAATGCCTATTCACCCCCTCTAGGCGACATCCCTGTCCTTTCATTAAAATGAGAATGGGATCGAGTGGATGAGAACTTGCATGGGTTTGGATATTTATTATACTTGCTTGACGTGGGTGTGACATCAAATGTATGAGAGCCGTATCTAAACTCATGGGAATAGGCTAGACCAAGATCCGACTTCTAGATGGTTTCAAAGGCATGTCGAGTTGTTAAATACTAGTACTTGTAATTACATAGTAATCGCAAGTGCATATTTATTTAAAGTGATTTATCCTGTTTCGTCTTTTCACTGTGAAGTTTCTTTATGTCCCATTGGGGTATCTATGCATATAACTCGAATGGATGAATTAAACTTGCTAAACCTCGATGATAATGTGGTATGTGATTGTTTATGGGCTTGCATCATTTTGCATTCATGTGCATGGGCCAAATCGGTGGATTGTCATATGACTAGTCCGGAGCGCCTCGGGCCAGATCGGTGAGAAAGCCATATGACCATGACTTGGGCCCTAAGTCCTACGGGAGTAGGCACTCCACGGGAGTGGAGGTTATGATTGGACCCCGTATGAAACAGAACGGGGCAATAAGGGTGTTATCGACGCGTGAACCCTTGCTATACCAGTATGAGCTCAAAGTAAAGACGCATCCTGCATTGCATTGCATTGCATTGCACCATATGAGTGTGGCGACGAAATGATTATGAGAACATGTACTATGGTCTGATATGTCACTTTTATAATTATATGTTCTTTCATATTTATCCCTTGTTTAACTGTGTATTTGCTGAGATTGACGATGGTTCAGAATTGTCTTGATGTAGGACACTTATGGTCATACGAAATGTTTTACCCTTTTGTTTATTTATGGACTGGCTGAGTCTTGGTGGGTGAGTGACTTATTTAATTGTTAAGCTACTCTATGCGCTTTTGGTCAAGCGTAGGTGGTCGTACTCTTCTTTGTCATGTTGTTTTCGTTCTGGATATGTCAAGCATTGGTTATGGCATAGTTTTGAGATGTTAGGAAGGAATCTAAGGTGGTGATAAAGGATTAGAACTAGGATAAATTCTTGAACCTAGTTGTGTAAGTACACCTTTACTGGTGATTCTAACTTTAGGGGCAAATAGAGTGCATATAATGCTATACGCTTAACAACAAAGTTGTGGTATTATTTTGTCTTTATCATTTCATTATGTACTTGCTGAGTTGTTAAACTCACTCTTGCTCTCTTTATGTTTTTAGGTACATCTTGAGGTCGACATGTATGGGATGGGAATAGTACTTCACTTTGGCACGAGGAAACTAGAAACTATTCCTTAGATAACTTATCCAGTTTAACCTAAATACTTGTATAATTTGACTCAGTTTGATAATATGATAGGATAAAGAACTTGTTATGTTTTGTTATGTCCTTGTTAAGTGATGTGCTTATAGTTGTATGGAACGTCGTCGACGCTAAAGGTAAGCAAGGTAAGAAGTGATCTTGTTGAGGTCTCCGCTAAGGTGGAGCCGTTGGTTAGCCTATGGAGGCTTGTATAGTTATTATTGTGATATATGAATGCTTGTGCTTCTGTCTGCTGAGTGGATGTACAGATTTTTAGGGGAAGTGCTGCCAAAATTTCGTAGAATTTAGAGACTTGGTAGCATCTTGGGTTCAGTAGGAGTCGGGGTGTTACACATTCGGATACTCCGAGTGAAACCTCGGACAGTCTGAGGGCTAAAAACAGGTACTGCACACCCCGACGAAAACAGGCATAACTTTTGACTCCGGACTCCGTTTTAGGTAATCTTAGACTCTACGGAAAGATAAGAACGAGAGCTACACAACCAAGAAGGTTTCACTTCTCAAATCCCAAAGGATAAATGTAAAATTCACAAAGAAAACAGGGGAGACCTACAACTCTCACTTTCCAACACCACCAACATCACACTCCAACTAAATTTCACAATGATAGATCACTTGAGCACTTGACACATCTAGAAGTTATTTTCTATCGCATCCTTCTTAATAGTACGGCAATCCTTAGACTCAAATTAAATCAAAGATAATACAAGTCTAGGATAGTCACTTGTCGTCGTTTTCTTTATTATGCATGATGACCTTCACCAAAAGATTGATGACGCCTTCACCTTATCCAACTTGACTCAATGTACCTCATGAGACTCTCGTCCTATCAGCTTTGACTTGATCATCCTTCCCAATGATCTTCACGCTAAATTGATCTTGATTTAGTCTTCAACTCTTGGTGACACCGCCGTCTTGTTAACCTTGGCTTAACCGTCATCCTTTAACATACCTTGGTCATCACACATACTCACGGGACCTAATTCTTTCCAAACCACTTGTAACACCCTGGCTCCTACTGAACCCAAGATGCTACCAAGTCTCTAAATCCCACGAAATTTCGGCAGAACCTCCCCTAAAATTCGAACATCCACTCAGCAGACAGTAAACAACATAGCACATATATAACGAGTATATCACCATTCAAGGCCCCCCTAGGCTAGCCCAACGGCTCCCTCTCAACAGGGCCCCCAACACAATCACCCCTTACCTTGCTTACCATTAGCGTTGACGGAGTCCTATATGACTTTTAGACAAATCACTTAACAAGGACATAGTAAAAATAGAATTCAACAAGCCCATTACCTTAATCTTTTATCAAACTGAGCCGTAATACAAGAGTATTTAAATTAACCTGACTGGATCTAATTAAGGAATAATTTAACTAGAGTTCTAGTGCCAAAGTGAAGCACTACTCCCCACCCAATGCATGTCGCCATCAACGGTCACCTAAAACCAAATAAAAGCAAGAGTGAGTATTCAAGAATACTCAGCAAAGTATATGTATAAACAAGGCAAACTGCAAAGCATTAATAATAACAAATCCATACTCACATACATCCTTTACTGCAATTTCTCCATACAATCTTCCTCACAACCATCCAATACAATGTAATGCACATGTCTGTTCTGTTAAGCTTATACCGGTATAGCCGAGTGCCACCCGTCGGTGCAACACTCTAGCCCGTCCTATTCTAGGCGGGGACCAACAGAGTGCCACCCGTCGTTGCAACACTCTTGCCCGTCCTATTATAGGCGGGGACCAATTAATACTCCACTCCCGTGGAGTGCCTACCGGAGTAGGTCTTTTCCTGAGAGCACACCGGACTAGTCGCTTTTGGCTTTCTCACCGACCTCACCGGACTAGCTAAAAGTGACTTTCTCACCGACCTGGCTCATATGCAACATGATGCGATAATGTCTCCATTGACACACAACTCACACTCCAACTTATGACAATAAATGTCATAATTCCCAATCAAACATCATATGGCTACTAAAAACATACATCCACAAGTCATTATCAAGATCAAATCACTGTGCCAAAGAACCATACGCAACCAATCAAGCATTTGTTTAACATATACTCCCTCCGTCCCTAAAAACATGTCATTCTGAGATTCAAAATTTGTCCCTAAAAACATGTCATTTTAGGGTAATAATTGCTAGATTCTCCTCTCACCCCTATAAAGTACCTATAGATTCCCCTCTCACCACTATAAAGTACCTATATATTCTCCTCCCAACACTATAAAGTACTCTAGATTCCTACCTATATATATACTCTCCTTAATCTACTCAAAATTTTTCAGAACGACATGTTTTTAGGGACGGAGTAGTACTTGCCTTTCAATCCTGAGAACTGGGATGATGTGCGGGTGACGCTGGTCCCATACCAACACCTACATAACAATGTAATTCTCAAACACAAGGCACTCACGAACAACCAAAACATATATAAATCACATCATACTTACAAGCCCTCTCTTTCTTCCAACCCACAATACTTTATCTAAAACCATCCAAACTCTAGAAATCCATAATTCAATATTCTGGACAGCAGCTAAAAACATCATAACTTTCGATCCGCTTATCCAAAATTGATGTTCTATGACTTTATTGAAAGCTTATACAACAGGCTACAACTTTGTTTCTATGACTAGGATGAAAAGATGTCATCTTCATTATTTAATCTAACAGTTTTTATTGCCCTGAATAAATCACGACTATTATAATGATAGCAGCCCTGCAAAAGCCATAACTTTCAAACCACTCATTCGTTTTCTATGTTCTTGTACTCAAAATGAAGCTAACGACGATGCGCACCAATCCCAGAACATGACCATAGGCTAATTTGCAATCTATATAGATGAAAACCCGCATTGAAGGTGCCGGTCAAGATGTCCAAGGCTTAAAATCTCTTTCTACCACTAATCCCCAATAATCCGCAAAATTGAACCCTTAATAGGCGCACTTACCACAAGCAACCACTAACCCCGCAGGGTATAACTTCAATTAACAAGAAAAACGAGATGAATCCAAACCCTAGCTCTTTTACCTTCTTCCTTCCTCTACGTCTTCTCCTTCCTGTCGCCCTTCTCTACTCCTACTCCTGGCCTCCCTTTTCTTCTTCTCCTAGCGCAGCAGCTCCAGGCGGCGGCGAGGCGAGGCGACGACGGGCGGCGAAATGACATCGGGTCAAGGGAGGAAACGCGAGGAGACGACGCAGATGACGGGCGGTACAAGACGCGCGAGACGACGGCGGCAGAATAGGCGGCGGCGGCGGCGGCGGCGACGCCTAGGGTTGGCAAGGCGGCCAGTGACGGGAGACAGGACGAGCACGAGCTCGGGCTGAGGCGGTGAGATGGCTCGGTGTGTGAGACGGCTGGGGCGTGGCTGCTCCTTGAGCTAGCCCTCTTAATTAGTCCGGTCTTGGGCCGGAGTTGGGCCGGGATGGGCCGAGTCCGGTTTTGGGATATTACACCACTCATGAAAGATATTAGTTCAAAAGCTCGATAGATATGAATAGATTGATGTTTGTGAGCAGTTAAGTACAACAAGTGTTTCATATAAATAAGCACAATATTAAACGGAAACAATTGACATAGAAAAGATATCTACTAAGTACATCATGATAAATATGTAATGGGCTAGATGCATTAGGAAGATAATTGCCAATATGATAAATCAATTAAACCATGACAAGTACCAGAATCTTCACTAAAATGGAGCACATGATAGAATATACAAGAATTATACAGGTGCAAATAATATTCAAGCTAGTGTGAGGTTGTGGAACAATCTAGGTTAAACTCCACTAAGTGATGTGCATAAGAAGATATACAACAAAGCATGCATGCACCAAGTCAAGTCATAGCAATGTGAAGTTTAATTCTAGTTAAGACATGTATACTAGAAGCACGACACATATTGAACTCAAGTGGATATATATGAGATATGACATCAACCAATGTGCATATATATAATCAATATGTTATTTGGAGCTCACTATGCACTTGCACAAGAGAAATGCAATTATATATATATATATATATATATATATATATATATATATAGAGAGAGAGAGAGAATAGCTAGTGTGCTATGGATAAGAGAGAGATCCGTGCTATCCACGGGTTTTGAATTTCGAGATCGAAATAGGCGATCCGAACGTCCATCTTGTTCATCTCGATGAAATCTCACTACACACCAAATTTCAAATTTTTTGAATTTTTTACTATTTATTTCGTATTTTTAAAAATCGCTGATCTAATTAGTCAGGACCTCCAATAAGTCCAGTTTTCAAAAATATGAAACAAATAGTAAAAAATTCAAAAAAATTTAAAATTTGGTGTGTAGCGAGATTTCATTGATATGAACAAGATGGATGGTTCGGATCGTCTACTTCGGTCTCAGAATTTACAAACTCGGTGGATAGCACGAAGAGATCCGTGCTATCCATAGCACACTAGCAAATCTCTATATATATAGAGAGAGAGAGAAGGTTACCGAGATTGCATTCCTCATTTTTACTTACCCATCCTATTTGTATATGTGAGACTTACCTTGGTAGGATGGATAGATTGTTCACTTGGCATATATGATTTCCTCTAAATAGATGAGACTAATATTCAACATGACGATAAACATGTTAGTCTCATAGCAATACAATCATATTAGAGGTTTGTCACTAGGCAATTACTTAGCCAAGCATTTATAAAAATTTATCATTTACAAATAGTTATCATTATATATGTTTGTCATTAATCACCAAAATCACTTAAATGCTTAGATGCACTTTCAGATAGCCTAGACAATGTATCGCTAGTCACGACTAGTTTACAATTTCATGCCATACTCAAAAACTCCAAGCCCACTGGTTTTCAAAAGGCAACTATTTGAAGACCTATTTCGATTTAGGTAAAAAAAAATTTCATTTATGTTAAATTTAATTTTTTTAAAAAAATTTGTCGGTTTTAGCTGCCGATTTATAGAACCAGATAAACCTGTTAATCCAAAACAGTCACATTGATGTGACATAGCCAGCGTGAGCACCGGAAAACCGCCCCAATTCCGTCGGCCGGAACCCTGAAGCGCATCAGCGCCGCGGCCACTGACCGTCTCCCCACACTACTCTTCCGCTCTCCGCTCGCGCCGCATGGCCGCCTCGTACTACAACCCGCCGCCTCCCCACTCCTCCTCCTACCCTCCCCCGCCTCCCCCGCCTGGCACCTCCCCGTACGCGTACCGCCACGCCTACCCGCCGCCGCCCCCCGCCTACGGCGGCTACTACGACCACGTGGAGCCCCTGCCGCCGCGCGACGAGCTCCGCACCCTCTTCATCGCCGGCCTCCCCGCCGACGCCAAGGCCCGCGAGGTCTACAACCTCTTCCGCGACTTCCCTGGCTACGTCTCCTCCCACCTCCGCACCGGCAGATCCTCCCAGGTTAGCTTCCCGTCCCTCTCCCTCAATCCCTCCGTTTGCTCCACACTAGGGTTAGCAAACTTTCGTGTTCCTTTCTTGAATTATTTATTCAACCCCCAACGTGACTGTTTCTGCGTTGCAGGCATATGCGTTTGCTGTGTTTGCAGATCAGCCATCTGCATTAGCTGCATTGAGCGCCACAAATGTAAGAGACCAATTAACCATTATTAAGCATTGTATCCAGTCATGTTAGTTTCTTCAGCGTTTTTGTTGCTCTCAATCACATAGATTTTGGATGTTGGCAAACCATAGTTCCTTTAATGATTTTTTTATACATCAGAAGTTATAGCTGGAAATAATTTGCTCTGTCAAGTTATCGGCAGTGCTGCTATCTCTGAGTCATTTCTCTATGCAGGGAATGATATTTGACCTAGAAAAGAACTGTTCTCTCCATGTAGATCTTGCAAAATCCAATTCAAGATCAAAGCGCTCCAGAACAGGTTGCAAACTTTGTTCCTGCCTTGTTACGTGGCTATATTTTATTCTGTTGTTGTTGACACACTTTTATTCTCGTCAGATGACGCTTTCCCTTATTCATCTGAGAAAAAGGCTAGAAATCCCAGGGGATTTCCTGATTCAGGTATTATTCATGTACCTCGTGTGATTAGTCTCATGGGAAGAGATCAACTGCCTTTTTTTTACACTCCATTGGTATTTCTGTACGATGTTGACGCTTGCGGAAGCACCATTGCAGTCACCTGAATAGTGCTTACTGTTACAAATCCACAGTGCTAATCCTAGTAATCACTAAAATGATTTCGATCACTGTGGAGGAAAACAGTTGACCTTGAACCCCTTTAATTTTTATCCTATTGTTTTTTTGGTGATCATATCCTACTATACGTGTTTTCTGTGGCTTAATGTCACTGGTGAAATGCCTCTTTAAATCACATTGCTTAACATTCTTGCAAAGCACTCACCTTGCACATCTTTGGCACACTTTGCGCCCTATCAGGTGCTGGAAGCAATATTCACATGTCAGGAATGGGTAATTCTTCACACAGCATGAATGGTTATCCTTCTGCACAAAGGTTATGGCACACTACTTGAGCACAGTTTAATTACGTGATTTTGCTAGGATAGTCAGCTTAAGTTGCCCTGCAGCTATTATTAGAGAGGAGACATCCAATACTAAATCGATGCTTTACTTTTAGGAAATGACATAATTCTAATAAATACCATTTCCAACTTGCAGTTACACAAACTTTGAGTCTAGTACTGCTTTCAGCAAGGTGAGTTGCATTCTTGCATCGTTTATGTTGAGATGTGTGTATTTATCTGGGGCATTCTTTTTTGGTCAAAGTAGCAAAACAATTAAATAAGTCACTGTACTTTTAGTGTTCACTTTCAAATAGGCATCCCAATTTTGGTTATTTGTAGTTTTTTTATATGGAAAGTGATTTTCCAATGCTTGTTTGATAAAACTTGCCTTGACTGGCCCTATATGAAACTTGTGGGCCATTTTAGCAAATATTTTCAAATATAAGAGAATTGTGAATCATCCTATAACATTATAGGAAAGCTGATTGTAGTATTGTTAATTAATATTATGCACAAGTAGATGTTTGTAGTATTCTAAAACAATTTGGAAGTGAAGTTAACAGACAGAATTATGTGAGTTTGCATAGTATTATATGTCCTAATATACTAGACTAGTATGGAATAAATTTTATAATTATAAAAGATTCCCTTTTTTTACAAGTCTCTTTGTGTCTGCCTAGTCCAAACGTCCTTGAGTATTACACATGGAGCGGTTTTATGTGCAGTTAGCAATATTTTTTTGTGAAATTTGCTTGCAATGAATTTTCTGTTATGCCTACAAACATTTATGCTTGGTCATGTCCATGTGTCAAGGAATAATGCTTTTGATCTTGACCTGTGGAGTGAGTCATATTGATGATTGAATCGATGGAAAACTGGATAAGGAACACATGGTTTTCCTTGAATGAAAAGATCAAAAATTAAACGTTTAAGAAACAGAATTTGATACTCTTGTATTTAGTCCATTTCCTCCCTTTTTTGGATGAGATGGCAGACTTACTTGTTTTTGCGTGTGTGCTTGACTGCAGGATCCATCAGCATTTTCCCTTCAGAATAATCCTCCATGTCCTACACTCTTTGTTGCAAACCTTGGTCCAACATGTTCTGAGCAAGAGCTTATAGATGTATTCTCAAGGTATTGCCACTTGCCAATATTTAACACTTCAAACAACATTTCTGGTTTTCACCTTATTTTCATGATTAGATGTGCGGGATTCATAAAGCTGAAGATGCAAAACAAGTCTGGAGCTCCAGTTGCATTTGTTGATTACAAGGTATGTGATGGAGAAAAGTGCCATTCTTCCTTTTTGCTATATATTTTATTTGTATCAAATTATGTATAAATGAAGTAAACTTCTCTATTACTTAATAAGGTTCTATTCGCTGCGCTATGATAGGGATTTTAGTAGGTTCCTCGTGAGATTTGTGGTTATGATTATATTCCCATAATGGGTGCTAAATCGAGTGTTTGTTCAATTATGCTTGTTTCTAGTTGTCTTGGTTATACATGGTTCCTTAAGAAAACATTAACTTGGCTAGTTAGTGCAAAAACTTACCATCTATTGTGTGCGCTGTTTCACAATAATTATCCAGTTACTACTGTGCAGGGACTACGAGGGTAGTTATCTTACTAGTTAGTATTAGTAGTTACTACAAAGTACAAACTGAGTATTGCTAAATCGATTCATTCTGTGGAGATTTCATATGTTCTGTTTGCTGAGTCCAAGAAATTGGAACAGGGTTATCGAGAGGAAAAACATATCTTAGGGTGGGTTCTTATCCATCTTATTTGACTTATCTCGTAACTTCAAGAATTTCCCGAGATAGCCTCGAGAGACACGAGATAAGTTGGCCTTTGTCTGGGTTTATCTCGTGTCTTATTTGACTTATCTCACTTTTTTTTATTACTTTTCAAGTCCTTTTTTTTATCTCGTAGGGGTGTCTAAAAGCTCTCTAAACCCCAAACACAAAGGCCAACCGGCTCTCGAGGCTATCTCGGGAAATTCTCGAAGTTACGAGATAAGTCAAATAAGATGGATAAGATAAGCTAAAAAGAACCCACCCTTATTCTTACCTGCCTAATAATGTTGGGAAAATTTTGTTTGTGCCATTGAAAAGTTGTGCAATTTTGGTTATACCACTGTAAAAGCAGACATGTCGTTTTTGCCGCTAGTTTTTTTTGGACTATTTCATTTTTGGCACTACCGTGAGTGAAAGGTCTTTGGCCGTCACATGGGGCTAACGGTTTTGGTGCCATGACACTTATGCCCTTGGTTCGAATGGTAAGAAATAAATACAAAAAATTTTAGGTAACTCAGGAAAAATATGAGAAAAATTCCTAAAAATTCAGAAAATTGAGGAGAATTTTATTCCATATATAGATTCTCCTTAATGTTTTAAATTTTTAGGAATTTTCCTCATGTTTTTCTGAGCTACCTACAATTTTCTGTATTTGTTTCTTACCATTCGAACCAAGGGCATAAGTGTCATTCCACCAAAGCCGTTAGCCCCATGTGATGGTCAATGGCCTTTGACTCATGGTAGTGGCAGAAATGGAATGGACCAAAAAAACTAGTGGCAAAAACGATACATCTGCTTTTACAATAGCATAACCCAAATTGCATAATTTTTCAATGGCAGAAACAAAATTTTCTCGTTAACGTTAGGTTGACATGTTACTTTTTAACACTTTGGACAAGTCCAGCTTGACTATTATTTTATTGGAGATCATAGTCCCGTGATGTTTGTCATATGTGATTGCGGCATAGCGCGAATCTATTCTGATGAAATACTATGAATAGTGGTTAGTGAATGTTAGACAGCTAAAGGTTGGATTATGTTCTTGTAACGTGATACTACCTTTTTTCTGCACTTTGATTTTCTCCATAATGATTTCTTAAGCATTTTTGTTATCGTATCAATGTGTTTTAACTTCTTTCCAGAGTTAAGCCTAAGCATAAGTTCCTGCCTGCAGGATGAGAATAGTTCAACTGAAGCTCTAAATCATCTCCAAGGAGCTATTCTATATTCATCAACCGGCGAGGGGATGCGTTTGGAGTATCCTACATTTTGAGATTATTTAACTTTCTTGGAGTTTTATATAGTTGCAAATTCTTTTCCTATGGTTTATTTGGTAGCTTCAACTAAGTACCATTTGATGAGAACTCGTGACATTATACATTTGGCATTCCTGACCTTTCAAGTGCATCACCTACTTATGCAAATATCACAAAATATGATGTCACTAGAGCTTATTAATGTAACAAAATATGATGTCAATACTTTTCGTTCATTTTTTCTTATTATTTAGACCATGCAAATATATTTCCTTAACATGTGTTAGATACGCCAAATCTCGGATGGGCCTGCGTAAGCGGGATAAGCGGCCTTGAATACAGCTAAAGATAAGGCTGCTGCTGTTTTCACTTTTTCATACAGCAGAAATGGCAACCCAACATGATGTTTATCAAATGACTGATCGTTCAATTGCAGTTTAGTCTGATGGTACAACCATGTCGTGAATGTCTTGCTTATAATTTTAGGTTTTGGAGACCTTTTAGTTGCATGACATGATGTAATTGGGTTTGGTTGTATCGTTTCTGTATTATCTGTACCTATAACATGTTTTTTCTTATCCTGTAAACGTATGTTCTATAAATTAGGTGTGCTCTCCATTTTTATAGCTGAATTCAGACACTTGTGTTTATGACAAGTCAGGTGAGCAGTGCTAATTTAACTGTACTTGATCATGGATTGTTCCAGTTGAGTGTACCTTGTAGGTTCGTAACTTCTAAGCCTGATATGAAAATAAAGGTTAGTGAGGTTTCGGTCGTGGATTCTGTGTGATATGTATTTTCATGATTCTATAAATACGAAATTTATTGTTGAAGGTAAAAAGGAGTTAAGACTACACACATTATATATCTTGTATTCTTGTTAACCATGTAGTCTGTTTTACTAGCATGCACGCTTGTAATAAGTCTTTAATGATGTGTTTTACGTCTGAGGGGGAAAAAGTGGATGCTCTCCACATAAGTAGAACTGAAATGTGCACTTCTCACTAGCCCTGCTGGTAAATAGTCTTTATCCTGCACAGTGATGCTCACGATTCATACCGTTTCATTGTCCAGTCCTTTGCCTTTCAGGTGCATTATCTTTGCTACACTGACAGTATAGCTGGAAAGTTTATCCTGTGTCAGCACTCTTGACTGTTCAGTCTGCTGCTTCTTTTATCTCGGTCTGTTTGATTATTTGTGCTTTATGGAAAATTTTGGAGGAATACAATAAAGTTAAACAGAAAAGGAACCTAGAAGGCATGGCACTTATCATAACAGCCGAGCGTTGCCTCTTGTCCTTCTACCAGAAAAAAACCATACATTATCTTGGTGCATTTGGCCTATATATGCAGGTTGTCCTACCTACCTTCTAATCCCCATCTAACAACGATGGTTCTGCTGAAGTGTGTGATTCTTGACAACCTCTGACGGGGAAGCTTTGTCCGATGGAGCATGGACACTGAAAAGGAGTACACTATAAAGAGAGGTGAAATGACAGGGCGTGAGCTACTGCTTTACTGATCCAGCCCACTGCCAAGATAGGATTGTCGATGGCCTCTCCTTCTTGCCTGCACAACGTGCCATTGCAGAAGGAAAGCTGAGGCGACGAGCACTAATCTAGGCCAGAACACCCGCTCTCTGATCAACTGATGCTGTTCGATTCAGATGAATCCTGAATACTTGTACAGACCGGAATATTGCAGATTATGCTGGATTCATATTGCCCCAGAGATGCCAGATTGCCAGTGATGTTTGTTCTGTCCGTTGAAGCAAATATATATGGCCAATTGGCAATCTGCCGCCGCCTAGTGACACTTTGGAGCACAGCGTATTGGAATCCTTTTGTACTTTAGCTTCAGTAGTTAGTCTTGAGGAGCTGAGCTTGAGCACATAGCAATGCGTCAAGTGGAAGACATTCAGGTCATGTTTGCCTTTTGCCTTCCAGCTGAGCTTGTTCACTTCTGCCCATTCTCTGAGGCCTAAAAACTGCCTAGTTCATGTCAAAGAAAAGCACAGTTTTTGCTATAAAAAAAAAAGAAGAGACAATAGTGAGCTGTAGACTACAATAACATATAAACTATTCCGGAGCTTTCAGCAAGATTCTGGTCGCAGCATCCAGGACCAGAGAGCAGATCTTCAAAAGAAGGTAAAACTTTGCTTTCGATGCTGCTGTTTTTGATCCCATTAGCTCTTGCACTCTCGCCAATCTGATAATTTATGGTCAGGTAGGCTAGTAGCATCAAGGTTAGCGTTTTGTTTACTGGCTTTCATGCATGGCAAACATTCTCGGGAAGCCACCTTAAAAAATACTCTCGTCAATGTTAAGACCAAGACAGCACCACGCTTTCACCTTCAGATGTTTAATCAACACTTGTTGAGTTGATATTCATGCTTGGTACAAAGATTCTGCTGAATAATATACAGTTATACACTGGGCACCGTACTTTACCTGATGCAGTGTCACCAACGTTCTTGATTAAATTAAGCTAACAGCAAGACAAATCTTTGAGGTGCTTCTTGTCGGGGCTGCCTCCAAACCTTATCCTGCCATTTGTGTACACTTATTCTAGCCGCTTCTCTGTAAACCAAAGGCCATGATTTCTTGAAACCAAATTTCAAATATCTCGAAGGCGTTTTTCAAAACTTTCAAAACCCACCCTAAACCAAACGTACTAGCTTCATGAATATGCTCCTCGGTGCTCCTGAACTCCAGCCGAAATTGTTTCGGCTTCCTGAAGCTTGTCAATGTTGCCGAAGCCTAATATTTTAGTCGTAGTCATTCGTACATTTGAAACAGGCTGCAAGGGTATGTTTAATGGTGGCTCTATTTTCTGCCTCCATCATTGTAAAAATAGGATCATGAACAGTGAAAAGAGTTAAATAGCGTTAGGAGTAGAAATATAAGAGGATCAAGATAGAGCCAATGTTGCGTTAAAAATAAAATAGAATCAGACAGTATAGTACTGAGATAGGGCTAACTTTAGGTATGGCCTAATTCCATGGGGTAGGAATCCACAGAAGGAAAAGAAAAAGGGAGGCAGAAAAATGCTTCGTAGAAACTCAGAATGGCATGCATGGTGCCGTCAGTGCGTGGCATCTTGTGCCGTTTGCTTGTTTCGCCCGAGGCTAGCTAGCTTCACTTGAAGGCGATACAAATGCAGATGCAGAGATGGACATAGTTGGGGTGAGTTCGACATGTCAGTCAGGCCCGTGACTTAAATTCTAAGCGTATACTGATAACATCTCCCCATCCGACCCATTAAAGGCACAAGATATATATTTTCGTCACAGTGTTTGTTTCTTTCTTGGCACCAAACCAGACACTATATATCTCATAACTTTCTTGCTGCCTTGTTACGGATGGATGTAGGATGCTTTTTTTTTTGCTGACTTGTGCATGGATTTGTCCTTTGTGAATTGATCACCCAACCTCTCTTACGTTTCATCTTTCCAACTAATTGATGGTGTTTATTTAGCGGCAGTGCAATGCAAATATGCAATGCAACCACCTTGATTAGAAAGTGGCTAGCCGTTTCCCCGGCCAATCTGCTGTTGATTTGTGCAGAGAAAGCATGGGAGATGGTGGGTTCGATTCTTGGTGAGGCGAAGTGCCGCCTTACTCGTTTGATCTGACAATGACTTTTTTTTGATCTAGAGGTGATCTGATGCTGATTTGTGTAGACGGTAGGTTCATAATATCGATATCGCAAAAATCACACGATTTTGGCATAAGAAACACTAGAAAAAGTTTTTTTTGATAAATTTGTCGTCAACTTTTGAGTTCAAGCTCAAAAATCGTCAAAATAAAATCACTCGATAATTGCCACAATACTGGTCGATATCGGCCTGTTTTAAATTTATTTTTTTTGCCCACAATTTTGAATCGACACATATTTGTCTAAAAAAAATCTAATTGTGGGGTTTTTTCCCCCACAACTTTGAATTTTGGACCGATTTCTCTCTAACGATTTTTCCTATCAAGTGCAACGATAAGTACAAATATCACGATAATAGTTTATATTGTGAACCCACAGGGGTGCACTAATTCTTCTTAGGACAATGATCACTCCAGACCCTGACAGTAACCGGCCACGATCAAATGTTACAGCCATTTTAATCTGCCGATGCGTCCTGTAAACACAATTAGTGCTCCTTGAAACGTCGCATTGATTTGGATTAGCTGCTGTACCGTGGAACATCACATCATTCTCCCTGCATTCTGTGCAACTGAAGTGAAGACGGAGAGCGATGGCCTTTCTTGGCTGCTCATCCACTTTCGTCCGTCCGTCCATAGTATTAAGGCACCGTTCTTTTTTGCAAACCGCTTGTGGTCGGCGACCGGCGGTTTGCTACAGTAAATTTTTTTAAAGATTATTTTTTTGGATTATTTAAAATTTTTTTCAAAAACTTTTGAATTTGCTACCGTAAACCGCCAACCGCCAGAAACCGCCAAAAAGAAACAGAGCCTTAAGTTGCATGCACCAACCAGTTCACTCAAAAGGCTAAACTGATAAAAAAGGAACATTCTTGACCCAACAAATTAACGATGTGAGTAATTTTGAGAGCCAAAAGTCGCGCTACGATGATACGCGACGACCATGCTGACCACAATACGTACTTTGAGGGCTTGACAGCACGATTAAAACCGTCGCAATCTTGACATAATGACATCCAAAAGATTTGTACACCACTAAAAATTGTAGCTTTCCATCGTTTTAAGTACAATAGATGTCTTCATCATCACCATAAATTATTGCTCCCTATATCTTTGTTCCTAAGAAATAAAGCAAACTATAACATCGTGGTGTCTAAGCTCTAACCCAACTGTATTTCTACGACAGTTCAGCTCGCGTATCATTTAACCTATCTATAAGTAGATCCAATTCTCAAATAAAGCATACTTTAACACCATGGTGTCTAAGCTCTAACCTAGCCGTATTTTCTACGGCGATTCAACCCACGTGTTATTTACATTTTCTATAACGATTAAACTCGCGTTTCACTATTCTCTATAACGATTCGAGTCGCATATCATTTGTCCTAGCTATATTTTCTACACGATTCGACTTGCATATCATTTCCAGTTTACAAATGTAAGCACGGCATAATTCTGAGCTTTTACAATAACAAAAAATTTGTGTTCAGGTTTAGTATACTTTACTATTTTTGAAACTTCGTTCATACTGTTTTTAGTTTCTCTTCACTTTTTATGGTTGGTATTTACTCCCTCCGTTAGGATTTATAGGGCGTATTAGAGATGGGCTCCAAAACCAAGGGCAATGGTCAAGTTATAAATTTAGGCTCTGTTTGGAAGCAAAGTTTTAAAAAACCATGGTTTTGAGATACTATGGTTTGTAAGTGCTATATATAAAAATATCATGGTTTTGTGGGGGCAAAACCATAGTATTTCTTGGAACTACAAAGTGTTTGGTTACAAAGTTATTTTCTATGGATAGTGATAGCAATGAGCCAAAACTTAGCTCAAAGTGAAGTTTCCAAAACTCCAAAAATACCATGGTTTTGGCAAAACCATGGTTTTCAAAGCAATGTTTTTTGCAGAGTTACCAAACACCTCATGGCTTTAGAAATCATGATATTCTTCAAAACCATGGTTTTGTCTAAAAACTACAAAAATACTTTGTTGCCAAACAGGGCCTTATCTTTAAACTTAATTGGTGGAGGAGGCAATTAATGTTTCAAATGAACTTAATCACACGCATGCATGCATGTTTTAAATGAGGGTACTATAGGAAAGATCTCACTAAAATAACATTGAAAATTGTGTGCGTCCTATATTAAACAACAAATCTAAATTTCTAATACGTTCTATAAATCTCAATTGAGGGAGTAGTTCGATGGAGATACGTAGATGACTCGTAGGAAGCTTGGATTCTACAAAGAATTCCAAACAGAGATGAATTCACACGAATCAATAAGATCCACCGCAAATCCCGGCGGGATTAAGGATTAAATTTCCCTTTTACCTACCAAACCGAGCCGAACCCCTCCTCGTCCACCCGCATTCCTTCTCGTCCACCTCAACCCACACCACCACCTCCTCCTCCATATCTATCCCATCCCCAGCTCACTCACTCTCACTTGGAGTAGATCAATCCAATTTAGTATCCCCGTAAATACCTAGCTAGCTATCGACTCCACTTCGCCATTGCCGTCTTGTTCGCTCGGTTCTTGAAGTGGAGAGGGGAGAGGAGGTGGAGGGGGGGAGGAGATGAAGGGGCTGAGCGGGCCGAAGCTGCTGGTGGTGCACGCGCCGTCGAACAAGTCGGGAGGGGCGGGGTCGCCGGGGATGGCGCTTCTTGCGGGGTCGCGGCGCCGGCTGTGGACCGTCGTCTTCTTGGCCTGCTTTGCGTGCGTGTCCCTGGCGACGCTGCTGTCGGCGGTGCGGGATGCGTCGGCCGTCGCCGGGAGGAGGGTGGCGGCCACGCGGCCGGCTTTGTCGGCGGGGGGAGGAGGGGGCGGCGCGGTGGGTAGGGAGGCCGAGACGGCGGTGGGGCTGCCGGGGTACGTGTTCGACGCGCTGGTGCAGTACGCGGCGGCCGGGGGGAACTCGACGGCGAGCATGCCGGGGGCGGACGTGCGCGCCATCGCGGCGGTGCTCAAGCAGCGCGCGCCGTGCAACCTGCTGGTGTTCGGCCTCGGCGGGGAGACGCCGCTATGGCGCGCACTCAACCACGGCGGCCGCACCGTGTTCCTCGACGAGAACCAGTACTACGTGTCCCACCTCGAGGGGCGGCACCCGGGGCTGGAGGCCTACGACGTCGTCTACACCACCACCGTCCGCGAGTTCCCCGACCTCCTCGACGCTGCGCGCGCGGCCCACGCCGCCGAGTGCCGCCCCGTCCAGAACCTCCTCTTCTCCGACTGTCGCCTCGCCATCAACGACCTCCCCAACCAGCTCTACGACGTCCCCTGGGACGTCATCCTCGTCGACGGCCCGCGCGGGTACTCTCCTCTCCTCCCCCCAAGATCCAATTTTTACCTGCTATCTTGCTCGGGCTAAAGCAGCTAACGAGTCTCTCCCCAATTTCGATTGGCTTCGATGGGCGCAGGTACACGGCGTCGTCGCCGGGGAGGATGTCGGCGATATTCACGGCGGGGGTGCTGGCGCGGACGAGGAAGGAGAAGGGCGCCGCGACGGACGTGCTGGTGCACGACTACGAGAGGGAGGTGGAGAGGGCGTGCTCCAGGGAGTTCCTCTGCGAGGAGAATCGCGTGGCCGAGACCAGCACGCGGTCGCTCGCCCACTTCGTCGTGTCCGGCGGCAGCGCCGCCCGCCGGGAGGCCTTCTGCGGCGCAACGGCCACCGCCTCCCCGTAGATTTTTCTTGAACTTACCTCTCCTTTTTAAATTTTTTTTTCATCTTTTGATGGTTAATGATGACGTCTGTCGCCATGAGGGGTGAAAAGAAGACCAAGAAAAAAGGGTGAGAGAATCCTGAAGCCTGTAAAAATTGGTGGATGGAAAGCAGAAGAAATGCGTCTATGGCGTCTCTCAGAACATGTCCATTAGGGTCTATAAAAAATAATCTTCTTTATATTTAGGGACTTTCGGTCTTTATACCACTCCAATAGAGTCTCTATGTTAGTCCATAAATTTAGATATTTTCTCTCTGAGTCTCTATATTTAGAGATTATCTCTCATATCTCTATATTTTTTCGAGGGTAGAGACTGTTGGAGATGATGGAAATATAGGGAACGAATAGTGGTTTGGAGAAAGAGATATAAGAGCATCACCAGCAGCTTCCCTAATTTCGAATCTCTATATCCTTTCTTTAAACCACTATTTATTTTCTATATTTTCATTCTATCTAGCAGAGTCTATATTCTCGAAAAAAAATATAGAAACAAGAGAGAGAATATATAAATATAGAGGCTCGGAGAGAGAATATCTAAATTTAGAGACTCATATAGAGACTCTGCTGGATGGATATAGAGACTGAGCCAGAGTAGCAACAGTGATAGAGCATGCAAATAGAGACTCTGCTGGACTTGCTATATCCGAATTTAGAGACGCTGCTAAAGATGTTCTTTTCTTTGGTTCTTGCTTCGAACATTTTCCACGTTTCCTCGTGTCGATTAGAACCACAAAAATTCCCCAAAAAAGAATTGATTTAGAAAACTAACGAAATAACTTGTGGGTAGGATCAGTGAGCACTTTAAAAACCTACGAGCCAGAAAAAAAGGGACTTGTAGTGTACTAGAAGGGACAACGGGCGGCTGCTCCTCCGTTTCTTGATGTGCATTGGCCGTTCGGTTGCTTGTCAGCCTTTTGATATGCATTGGCCGTTCGATCTCACTGGACTATTTTGGCGAGTCCTATGTTTGCTATACTCAGTGAGCATATATGAATCTTCGTGGGCTGTTTCTGTTGGGCAGTAGTTTCTACGTGTGTTATATTGGTTGCAATCTCAATTTAGCGGCTAAATAATATAATATAAGAAGTGATTTAAATAAGAAATCTGGGGAAAAACTTTGAAAATTCGTTAGATCACTTGAAAACTTTTGAAAAATTCATGAAACGGTGAATGTAACCCTTAAATTTCTTATGGATCCTTTTTAAATTCAAAGGTTTGTAAAAATTCTAGAATTTTCATTTCTAACCGACTCTCTGAAAACTCAAAGTTTTCTGAAACTCTTATAATTTTTCTGTGCAATTTTTAAAAATCATATAACATTAAAATACAACGGGAATCGCCACAATCCAATAAATTCAAGATTTTATGGATTTTTTAAAAAATAAAAAAGACACAACTTTTAAACTCAATGTTGTGTGAAACTTTCAAAAAAATTTCACGGTTTCTAAAATTTGTAATCTTCTGAAATATACGAAGTTATCGTGACAATTCCATAAATTCTAAATCATGTGGATTTCTTAATTTGTTTTATCATGTGGATTTCTTAATTTGTTTTAAAAAATCATGATTCTAAGTTGCACTCAATTTTTAAAATATTTGAAAACAACTCATTATTTTGTACACACAAAATCTTGGGAAATTTCAAAAGCTTTTGGAAATTATTTTATGGACACCTTCTAGATCCAAGATTTTGTAAATTTTTTGTAATTATTTGGCTTTTTTAAAATTTACAAAAATTACGTTAATAAAAATAGGAAAACAAACTTTCATTGGATCCTTTTCATTCAACTGTGGTTCCATTTTTGCAAGTTTTGATTTTTTTTTTTTGGACTTTTGAATCGACTTGGACAAAAGGAAATATAAAACACAAAAAACAGTAATGAAATGGAAAACGGGGTGGTGGTGATATGATTCGATCCAAAAAAGAGAACAAAAACATTTTTATTGAAATTTAAAATTTTAATAATCTAAAAAATCTTCCAAAAAAATCAAACTTTTGTGGACCTTCTTCGTGTAGCTATGGTTACATGTTCTACAGGATTTTTTTTGGAGAAATTTATAATTGTGCTAGGAAAAAGAATATAGAAGAGGAAAAAGAAATCAAAAGTGTTTTTAAAATTAAATTTTTTTCTAATTTCAAAAGTTTTTAAAAAATCCAATCTTTTTGTGGTAATATGGAAGAGGGAAAAAGAGATCGAAAGTGTTTTTGAAAAATCAACATTTTATTTAATTTTAAAATTTTTAAAAACATTCAAACTTTTTATGGACCTTCTTTGTGCAGGCATGGTTCCATTTTTTGAAACTTCCTATTTTTTTTGAATTTTTAAACGGCCTAGAAAAAAGAAAATAGAAAAGGAAAAAAAGAAAAGAAGAAACAACACACTGGAAAAGGTGCGTGGCCTGGTTTCGAACTCGCGCTGACGCACTAAGAGTTAGCGCGGGCGGCCAGCCGGCCGTTCCGCCCGCCTCGTCGGAGAAGAAAGGAAGAAATTCTTTTATATATAACCTAAGAATGGACGGCCGGATTCAAGTTGGCCCGACGATCGGACGGTCGGCGTCATCTGGCCGACGTGGCCATGATGAGGAAGTGAAGAAAGAAGGTGTGCTACGCGCTTTATATAGATAGTATATATGTATACGGGTAGTCTGGAATACCATGTACGAGGGATGGCAGCTAGTGTCGATCAATTTGTGCGCACGACGATGGATGCAGTTCCTATGGTCAGGGGCGGAACTAGAACTAAACAGACCGTGGTTAACCAGCCGTAACTTTAGACCGTAGAGTGTTTAATTTTTAAGCTAGAGAGTGCATGTATGATAGAAAATAAACTGATCTTCGCTAAATTTGTTTTGGACTCGGGTTTCTATCCAACCCCCTCTCTCAACCTAGCTCCGCCCCTGCCTATGCTATGTGACCCCTCTTCCAACTGTGTTCTTTTAATCAGTCCCTTCACCTGTTCCATGCATTAGATTATCCTTATACACCGCAGATATATAATATAGGAAATAGAGAGAGAATATTTTTCTAAAGTGAAAGGAAGAGAGAATACCTTGGAGAAAAAACGAGGAGAATTTGTTAGTGACAAACGAACAAGATTCGGTTAAGGCAGAGAAATGAAGAAGGGAGAGGAATCTGTCGGAGATGATCAGCCAACTTTGGCGGTTACATTAGTATCGGTAGTTTCAAAACCAACAGTCAAGATAACTTTAATGGTTGCATTAGTAAGGATCTTAGAACCTAATCCCCTATCTTTGTTCTCCAAGATATTCACCATTAATTATGAGATGGGTGAACACGACTGTATAAAGGCAAAATTTACATTAGGAATAATAAGGACGATGTATACTGAGATCCCGGTGCGCAAGGAATCTCTTCCACAGCTGCAATGAAGGAAGCAGGAAGAAGTGAAGCGAGTGGTGCCAATGCCCATCAGCAACATTGACGTGCTGCCATTTTTGGGCGCCCAGTTCCTGGCTCCATTTATTGCTTGATAAGCGGCGTGGCCTCGCCGTCCATGGCGCCCAACTGCCCATTGCGCAGTGCTTCCTGACCGGACAGCCTCGCAGGTCGCAGCGGCGAGATGTTGCTGTACGACTCGTCGGTCGTGGACTCGTGGTCATGGCGGGGCGGCCGGAGAGGGCGGTGGAAGTGGAGCCTCCGGTCCCTCTCCACTGTTGGATCGTCTCCTCTCCGGTCGACGGCTCGACGCCGACGCGACCGCGAGGCGCCGCTGGCTCGCGCGGGGCGTGGCGGAATTGACCAGCGGTCAGCGATGTGCCCCGTCGGGCTTCAGCTTCACACAATAACGTCCCCTGCCTGTGGGCACACATAGTCCCACCGAATGTACACGTGTGATCTTTGGTGATCTTTGATTTTGTTTTGTGTGTGCTGGATATGTATGTGTGTATATGAGTGTGGTGTCTTGATATGTGTGGTGTAAGTTACATGCTTTTGTTCGTGTTGTACCCCCTTAATAAAAACTTATTCTACGTGTGTGCTGGATACGCGTGCGTGTATTTGAGTGTAGTGTCTAATATGTGTGGTGTGAGTGATGTCTGTTCGTTCGTGTTGTACCTTTTTAATAAAAACTTCACACTACACCATGCAAAAGCCAGAAGGGATAGGATATAAATATGTATTAATGCACTAAATTTGCTATGTAATTTTACATTTGGTCATATTTTTAAGTTTTTGGAAAACAAATGAAAAAATATGGCATGCATTCACTTTCAACTAGACGAAAAACGGCTAACACCAAAGCGTTTAACCTGTAGGAAAAAACAATTCACACTGCAAATCTTAATTTTAATTTAGATTCAAGAAAACAAGTCCTTTTGCACATAAATAAATCTACAATGTATAGACAAGCCACAAAACAGATCGTAATTGCGGCATCAAATCAAAACTTTTGTCCACACGTACTTTTACTATCATAACTGCGGCAATATTTACAATATGTACTGTCGTAACTATCGACAATATTTGACATTCAAGCATTCAACCAAACTCAGATGCCATTGTGCCGAGGACGAACGACGGCATTGCCCATCACAGGCTGACAAAGCATGCGGCAGTTGCCCATCATCATTGACCATCTTCAACAATTTTTCCTTCATTTCGTTCTCTTTCCTGTTTTGTTCCTCGTATTAGGTTCGTTCATTTTCCACTGTCTCTAACAACATCACTGCGAAGGGAATGATATAGAGAAATAAGAGAGAATTCTTTTCTGAAGGAAATGGAAAAGATAATTTCTTTTGAAAGAAAACAGTGAAGAAATCTATTAGAGCTATGAATTAAATGAGATTTCCTTCATAGCGGGAAAAGGGGAAGGATGGGAAAGCATCAGAGAAGGTCTTAACTTGTGCGAATTTATCATTTTTTTCATTTAATATTGTAGTGAGTATAGCATCGACTATGATGACCACGCGTCAAGCATCGTCCCATGCATGAGTGAGCGAGCATCGGGTGCTACCTGTCGAGCTGTTCCACCATCCAGCTCAGAAATCCGATGCTTATTCCCGGCCACGTATGCATCCAGAGCAAGAGGCATATATGCCATCCGGGCCGTCCACGTGGAAAGAAAGAGAGGTATAAATATGCGGGGGCATAGCAAGATGGAGAGGAAGCCATCTACAGAAATGAACAATGGTTAATGTTGAAACGTTAACCAATAAACTTACGTTATTTATGTATATCAGAGAGCAGCAATGATATTCCACATCAACTTAGCAACCACACAACCAAAGAACTAGTTTCAACCTCTGACAGATTTCGAATTCACGGGTGGTGTCACCTGCCCAATTTCTTTTCCTCAAGCTATGTTTTGTTAATAGGGCATCCCTCGTGTTAGTCCGAGGAAAAATTTTTTTTTTCAAAGGGATCTTAGCTTTCCACAAGTTATGCATATTGTACTTGCCAAGGCGCAAGTGACATATATGTCTTGTACATAGAGTTCAGGTGGATCAAACACAGTTTGCCTTCTCATGCAAAGTTGCATATATCCTGTCTGACTGCTGTTAAATGGTCCATTTGGAATACGTCTATTGATTCTCTTCCAATTAGTTGGATCGTATAGGCGATGATTTACTTTACGGGCGAGGTCTCTGGTTCAAGTCTAGGAACATGAAAGATCCTGTCACTGGTTTACTCTGTTTACTCTTAACTTGATATATTGGTCAAGGTTGTTGGAAGCTGATGACAGAGAGCTTGTTGAGATGGGGATTGACAGGATTTACTCTTAACTTGATATATTGGTCAAGGTCGCCAAGGATGGAATGCAGGCTCAAGGGAACTAATGTGTGGTAGCTGCTGCTTTTGCCGTACTGTAATAGCGCTGCTTCTGGTTGTGGCTTGGCAGTGGCTTGCTGAATGTCTCGAGCTAGAGGTTGAGTTAATTTTGGTTATTTTGGGTCTTGCATCAGCTGGGATGTGTGTGGGTTCCCGCACTCCTTACGCCTGATGTAAAAGAGATCAGACTGGTGTGACATGAATTCTATGTTGTTTCTGTTTTTTCTTATAAGGAGGAAATAGGAGCTAGGCTCCCTTTCCAAAAAAAAAAATGTTATATCAGAGAGCATGAAACTAGTGATCTTAATCCAAGCAAGCATGTTGGAACTCTTGGGCCTCCTTCGCCGATTTGGACAGGCTTACTGCGACGGGTTTCCTGGATTGGCTTCTTCTAGTGTGTGGATGGTGAAGGATGACGATGGTCGTGTGTCCTGTTGCGGTTTCGAAGACCTCCAGAAGCCGTGGTTGTTAGATCCAAAACACCTTAATGCCTCTTAATGTATTTTTGGGTTTCTTCAGAGTGTAGTTGGTTGGATTGACCAACACGACTTCTATTGTAACCGTTTTTGTTTAGCAATGTAGGGCTTCAAGCCCCCTAATTTTCTTAAAAAAAGTATAAGCTAATAAATTCTTAATTATAGGTATTGTTTGATCGGGTTAAAAATCGTGATAGTTTTTTTTTTTTTTCAAAAGCGCCTTGAAGAAAGCTATCAATAGAACTATAGAAGGGTGGAAAAAATAAGTGTCTTGTACAGCAGCCTAAGGAGGTTGAACAACTGGTTACAGGTTACAGGTAGGCTCTAATGTATTGAAGGATGAAAACTACCTCTACTACACACTTTCTTGCATCATGTGGAACACCTTGTCTACTGACGCGTAACTGGAATGGAAAATCCAGCAGTTACGCTCCAACCAAATGTGCTAGAAGGCGCACAACAGCACCCCATAAATTTCCTTGCCCACTCTCGTTGTGTCCAGCCAAGAGAAGATCGATTGGAAAGACATTGGGTCAGAAAAATTATTAAAAATTGGGTCTTTGATGGAGGGTCTAGAGATACCAAAAATTTATTAAAAATTGGTTTTGAGGGTTTTAGAAGAAACATTAAGATCTTAAAAAAATGCTACAAAATGCCAAGATGTTGAACTTATAAAAAATTAACAAAATATCCCATGGTAGAATATAACATGATTTTAAACTGAAGTAATGCTAAAACGAGGGGAGCAGCCGACCCAGATTGGCCAACACCAAGCTCCGCCGCGGTTAACGCCATCCTCCTTTACTCCTTATAACTGCGTTGTGAATAAATGGTAGAGATTGTGCCCGATTTTTTAAAAGGGAAAAAAGAATATGTTCTTGACATTTGGACTTCGGAAGTTACGAGAGTTCGGATCTGTTTCTTCTGGCGGTTGGCGGTTTTACTGTAGCAAATTTATAAGTTTTTGTAAAAAAATTTAAATAATCTAAAAATAATAAATTTTAATGTAGCAGACCTCAAAAGAACGGGGCCTTCAATGGTGCCCGGGGTTTGTATGGGGCCATCAGGATCGGTGAACAGGTACGTTGGCAGTGTTCACCAGAATTAACGAGAGCTATATATATTCTTCTCGCTTGGAGACGAATATAATCGAGTCTTGATTGTTGACTTCCGGTTCACCGCATTTGCAGTTTTGCACTGCTGAGATTATACAATGAGTAAATGCGACCCAACGCTATACCGTTGGGGACAATTCAAACAGTACAACTAGGATCACGTGGATTTATGTGTTATCATGTGGGCCCATAATTGAAATATGATTTCATGTGGTTTCATTAGGTGGGCCCACTATCAAAGTATGGTTTTATGTGGTTTCATCATGTGGGCCCTACTGTTAAAATATGATTTCATTATATGGGCCCACCATCGAAGCATGGTTTTGTGTGGATTCATATAGTTTCATTAGGTGGGGCCGCTGTCGAAGTATGGTTCCATGTGGTATTATGTTGTTTCGTCAGCGGATAGAATTATAGCTCAATGGTGGGAGTGTTGTTATTCATTTTTTACCACTCAAGTTCGATCCCTAAAATAAGCATGGTATGACGCATGTTAAGCTTGTGGACGTCTCACGACATAGAGGTCAGAACAAAAGTTCCATTATCCAAAAAATCGTGTGGTTTCCTCATATAGGTCCCACTTAAGTTGTTTGTCCTCTGACTGCACTGTTCCATTTCAAAAAAAAAAATCATGTGGATCCCACTTGAGTTGTTTGTCCTCTGACTGCATCATTAGAAATCCCCCACAATGCCATAACATTGGCTAGTAATTCTGTTGTGCATTTGCCACCTTGAGCCGCAAAGTGGGAACTTGGTTCTGTTCTTTAAGGTTTATTTGTTTATCTTCAAATGATTTGGTTTATCAAGTTGTTTTTTTATCTTAAAGCCGCTTCTTAGAATTCTATAAAGTCTATATAAAGTGTGCCGGCTTCTCTAAGGCTTTTCTAGAAGATCCGGAAGTATAGCTGCTTAGCAAAACAGCAAATAAGTTCTACCCACCAGAAGTCGACTTGTCCCATATAGAAGAGCTATTTTGGTCGTCTTTTGATCATGGTTATCCGAGGCGTTAGGCGCTAGGCTGGCGGAGAGGGGCCGCCTAGCTCCTAGGCAGCCTAGGCGAGGCGCTAGGCGCCGCCTAGGCGGCCAAACTGATTTGTACGTTATATGTCGTATTTAAGATATTAGAGGACAAATTATATTTTTTTCAAATAAAATCTTCTACATAATCAAGCAATAATCATTAATCACCATTTAAAACCATATAATCATCATCTAGACACCTTGTAGGGCTACCTCTTGAACCGCCTAGTTACTGTCTCGGATTACAAAGGTGGGCTAGCCGCCTAGGTCACTGCCTAGGCCCTAGGCAGGGCGGGGCGCCACTGCCTAGGCGGGTCTAGGCGCCGCCTAGGGAAACAATGCTTTTGATTTATACATAGTAAAGAGAAAACTAGAAGATAGGGTTAGTATCTTCGTTTTCTAAATATGTTTATCAAATTAGCCGAACCAAACATACCGATTTTAAAAATCACTCCTGTAAACTCTGGAAGGACCGATTCAAAAGAGACAATAAAACCCCTGTTCTCCATGACGGCAAGAGTCTGACGCTCTCTTCAGATTCAGCAGTGTACAACCTGTTTTCAGACTAGCGCGTTTCAGTGCCAACAGTGTGCAGCAGCCCCGGAATGGGATGCCCAAGTGGCCAAGTGGCTTCAGTGCATGACCGTAACCTGTCGATTCTCTTGGCGTTGAAAAGCCACGCCAGCGAGACGCGGGTGCAGCGGTTCCCTGCACCATCTACATGGTCTCTCTATTTTTCACATAGCCACCTCTCAAAAACTTTTGGCTCTATGTAGCATATCCTCTCGAGCAACCTCTCTAAATATCATTTTCCATCTTCTCTTTTCTATATTTTATTTTATTGTTTACTTTAATTACTTGTATCATTTGGTCCCCTTCTCTTTTATATATTTTATTGTTTACATGTTACTAGGAGAGAGATCTCTTAGCAAGCTTCCAATATAGTGAGACTGTTAGAGCCCTATTCCACTTAGCATCGCCCTTAACTCGCCACCCATAGCGTGGTAAATCGGGGTAGCGAGACCACCAAAGGAGGGCTAAGGGCTCCTGGTTTATTTTTTCCTCCAAGAATTTGTCGGCGAGAAACAATGATAGTTAGGCATGCTCAGCAAAATCTCTAAAAGAGAATATTCTCTAAAATTTAAAGATTCTCGTTCCCTATATCACACCAGCAGGATACTTATATTACTCCATAATTTAGACATTCTCTCTCTTTGTTCCCTAAATTTAGATATTCTCATTCCTATATGGTTCTTTAGATAGATATGTTGTTAGATAAGATAAAAATATAGAGAACAGATAGTTGTTTAGGGAAGAGGCATAGGGATCTGATTTTGAGAATTTGCTATGATGCTATGGTTTTTTTTTAGAATAATAAAATCTTCATTGGATCATTGACCAAAGGGTTACAACCATAGGAAAAATTATAAGAACGCAACACCACTTATAAAACCAATAGATACTAGAAGCAATATTAAGATCAACTTATATTCCTCTCACCTAAATCAAGCATTTATAGCATGTGTGACACAATGCTTCCACTAGCAATGTCATGTTACGAATTTTCTGCACGTTCTGAAAGACATGCTTTTTCTTGCCAGAGATGATGCACAAAACATCCCAATCTAGCTTCTCCATTGTTCTTCTCTGATCTGCCTTCATTGACCGTATCTACATATCGACAAAAGCAACAACAATGCTATGGTTCTGAACCATGGATCGCTAATGTATGTTTAGCATGGGTAGGAAGAGTTCTAAGGTATAGGGTTTCAAATCCCCTTTTGGTCTCAAATCCCGCTCGTGCCCGGTTTTTGATTTCTCATTAAAATTCGACCAAAATCTGATTTTTGAAATTTAAATTGAACTGAGTGGGCGAAAAAAAGGAAAATCACTAGGATTCTTGAAAAACTGTTCATCATTTTCACCACAAAATCATTCGGTTTGAAAGAAAAATCAAGATGAAGAAATCGTTTGGTTTAGTTTTTTCGGGAAATCGTCGGTTTTAGCGAAAAATTGTTCAGGATTTTTCATATATATATATTTTTTAAATTTTAAATTTAAATTTTGGCTTCAATTTTTTGGACCAGGGTTTTGATCCCGTTTCACGGCGATTCAACGATTTCCCGTGAGAAATCATCGATTTCCTTGCATGATTTGGAACTGTGCTAAGGTTAGGTTCATGGCCTTCTTGGCTTGTTAGTTCAGTCAGGACCCACATCGTCACCAAGGCAGTACCAGTTTATTCAGTACTGCCTTTATCACCGACAAAAAAAACAGTACCGGATCCATCTCAGCAACCATCAATTGACATGGCTGCCCAAGATTAATAGCGTGCATCCTGCAATGAACATAGGAGATGGGAACGATGACGTGATGATTATTGGAGACAAGAAGGTGTGTGTCGAAGTTGCTCACCTGTCAGAATGTGCAGCTTTGCGAGAGTGCTCCTCTGGAGTGTACACATCCACCTCGTCGACCCCGCGCTGAAGGCCGGCGACGACGAGCGGTCGCGCTCAACGGGCGACGCGGCCTTGGACGTCCCCCAGTTCAAATGTTCAATGCTCGATGGGTGAAGCTACTCGCTTCAGGAATTATACAACGAACGAATCATACTGAGCTATCACGGTTATCAAATGTTCAACATTAGATCAAGCTGGTAGGGAAACTTTCTGAGGTATTTGCAATGTCTTTACATCACGGAGCACGTATTGATTCTCGCAAAACTCGTTCTGGATCAGGAAAACAATGAAGGAACCTACTCCCTACTCCACCACGGCTTCCTACAACATGGCATGGATTGATTACCGCCTCCTCATGCCCCTTCCACCGCGGCCACGCATCGCTGCTCCACCACGGCCACCCATCGCGCTAGCAGCAGCATCGCCTTGTGCACTTTCAGACTAGGGCATACATACCAAACCAGTTAGATGATGATGTGGAGCCTATTGGAGCATCGATATGCATAGAAAAAAACTTGCAGAAATTCATAAGATGAAAACGGATACATGCTTGGCGAAGACAGCTTTTTCGCCACAAAAACTTTAGCAAAAGAAATATTAACGCCCTTAGCATCCTGGAAGTTACAAGTTCCTAAGCAAAAAGATTTAAGGTGTATACTGAGGCAAAAATAAAAAAAAGGTTATTGCAGAGTTTATGAGAGGTCATATATCTAAGGCTCTGTTCTTTTGGGCTTATGAGCTTTGACTTCTCTGTCTTATTTCCAACTTCGAGAATTTCCCGAGGTGGCCTTGAGAGTCGGATGGCCTTGAAATTTAGGATTTAGGGAGCTTTTAAGCTAAGCCTCTGAGATAAAAATAAAACAGATTCGTAACTTATCTCGACTAATATTGACTCATCCGACTTTTTTATTACTTTTTGAACTGCTTATTTTATCTCGAGACTAGTCTAAAAGCTCCCTAAATCCTAAATTTCAAGGCCATCCGACTCTCGAGGCCAACTCGAAAAATTCTCGAAGTTGGAGATAAGACAGATAAGTGAGAGCTCATAAGCCCAAAAGAACGCCCCTAATTAACCCAAGAAAATACAGTATTGTGGCTAGGTTTTACACACAATGGGGGGGACCTGATTACTTCATTGTCAATGGTACCAAACAACTAGCAAATAAGACCCAACACAAATGCCGCGTGAAGGGATTGTATAACTATGTTTTTTAGTTTCTTCATAATTACAAAAGGAAACAAAGCCATCATGTTCCTAGCACAAGTAGACTATGCAGGGACATACAAAGGAAAAGATGTGCGATATTGGACATAAATTTTGAAGCATTTGGGCAAAAAAAGGTAAGGAATGACCAGATTTTACTACGATAGATAATATATATCGGATACTTTTCCATACCTTGGGGTTTTTTACTGTCTCATCCACACTGAGAATAAGGCAAGAAGCCTCAGTTGCGGCATTTATAGCATTGATCTGGAAAATAGTTTTTGATACACCACCATAAGAATTACAATATCAAAATCAGCAAGTAAAAGGCACAGTACAGTACAGTTACCTTCACAACTGCAGGTTCCCAGACAAAGTTAGCAAAGGAATCTGCAATTCCACCGGTATTGATGTCTACACCGTAATTAGCACCTCCACCTTTAACAAGTGAATTAATAATTAGAAAATAATTTCTAGGTCATGACGATATCTTGAATGACTTGTAAACTTGGAGCAAAGCATAAATATTGAAGCAAAGCAAACCAACCAGATGCATGCTTCTGCCTTAGTTTATTGAGCACATCAGTTGCATCAAATCCAGCATTGTCACAAAGTTGTCTCGGAATAACCTGCACACGATTTTGTTTTAACTGAGGAAATTGCACTATGTATGCTTGCAAACTATGATGAATAAGAACTGTATGCTTGCAAACATCTTGTATAAGAACAAAACAAACATCAAACAAAAATCAGGTGGATCATGAACATGTATACATAGCAAGTTTTATTGACAAATTATAGTGCTTGATCAGGATAACCCCACAAGGCATATATTCTTTACTTTAGCAAAACTTCAGTCCAGAGGTAGCTCATAAAAGAGTAAAACACCCATATTTCCTGACAAAGGGTTGGGTGAAACTGTTGGTTTATGTTCATTCTAATACTGCATGTGGTTCATGTAAGGTCTGGGCCGTCTGGCACATAATCTGGCACTCCATATAGAAAAAATATTGAATTAAGGGTCTGATTTGCAATCACTCACTACTCAAGTACTAACCATACTACTTTAAGATTTATACGATTTGGTTTTGGAAGAGCATAGATGTATTATTATTCATAATTACATTTCTCAAAAATCACATTCAACGTACAAAGCTTCACTCTGGACTTCTAATTGTATACAAGCATTGAGAGAACTTTCAAAATATCAATTAAAGAAATGACCACATATATAATTAAAGATGATTGAAGAAGTAGAGAACACATCTGGATATGAATAGAAACTGAGAAGAATGAGATAAGATAACAATTTATATGGAGTAATATAATGCTATCCAAAGCTCCACTCTGTACTGCTGATTGTATACAACAGTACAAGCACCAAGAGAGCCTTGAGAAAAAGTGCTAATGCAACAAAGGAGCACACATATAATCAAATATGATTACAAAAGTAAAGGAGAACGAATTTGTAATGGAGAAGAATGAACTAGGAAGAAGTACCTCAAGGGCTTTAGCAAATGAATTTACGAAAAACTGAGACTTCCCAGCTATGGTCCGTGCATGCTGTCTGAGATACTTGCTTACTTCCATCTAATACAAAAGGAAACAGATTATCACGACAATATATGCAGAAGATTGCATCATTTAGCTTAAGTTGAAAATGCATACATCAATTGCACCACCACCAGGCACAACTGTTGAGTTCTTAAGAGCTCTCCTAACAATCATGATAGCATCATGGAGGCTTCTTTCAGCTTCCTCGATGAACTATTGTAGCATTAACAACAGATTAGTATGGTTATGATTAATTTGCGAACTTGAGAAACCATATTTAGCAGTAGAGAACCTGTTCTGCGCCACCACGAAGGACTATGGTTGCTGTTTGACCAGAAGGACAACCACTAAATATATTAAACCGCTCATTGCCCACCTGTCTTTCCTCAAAAACTTCACAAGAACCAAGAACCTTTTCAACAAAAAGAACAGCCATAAAATAAAGGTATATTCAAAGTGGATGAGCTAAATGAACAAGCTGGCTAAGCTGAAATGAGTTTAATGTTAAGCCGAACTTTAGGAGGTTCTTGAATCTGCTTCTCAAAGCTGGTCCACTTCAATTATATTATTTGTAAGAGCTTTTAGAGGTGGTTTCATGATAGAAAAAAAAAACTAGACTAAAAAAGCTAAATTGGTTTTCTAGCCAAATAAGCCTAAGCCACTCTGAACATGCTCTAAGTAAATAAGCCTAAGCCACTCTGAACATGCTCTAAATCAGCTTACATATATTGGCAAGCAACTAATGCTAACCCATGTACTCATAATTCAATCCAGTATCCATCAACAGACCAAAAACATGAATACAAGCATAATTACCTCATCAATGACATTGTTTACCGATGTCTGAACAGTTCCACCTGTTGCTGCTGCAACTCGTTGTAAATCTTCTTCTGTTACCCGACCAGCACAGAAAATGTCCCGATCTGCAAAGTACTGCATAAAAGAATATTCACTAAGGCCTGTCTACAGTGCTACAGAAAAGCAAATCTGGAAAATATAATGAGAATGCATACCTGTGTTGCAAGATCACCAATTGCCAACCGAGAAAGGACTATTTTTGCCCCACTTTTTACACATTTATCCAGCTTGTCATAAATAATATTCCATTCAGCATCAACAATTGACTGGTATTGCAGAGGGTCGGACAATCTAGAGAAATAAGACTACAGTGAGAAAAGGGAAAAAATGGAGAGTGAATACAAACATGAGTACATATCAAGGTAACTATGTAACAATGCTCGAATTGGTTTAACATACCTGATCTCTGCATTTTCTTTCTCAGATTTCAATTCTAGCTCAATGTTCAGCAAAAGAATATTTGGATTCAAGAACTTTTTTGGCTGTTGTTCAAATCCGGCATATGAAAATGTCTTCTTGAAGGCAACACCATTAACAAGGAAAGAATCTCTCATGGTACCTCCAGGAACCTAATGGCAGCTCAATATTCAGAGCATACTTATTCATTGTGAAATTTAGATGCTAAACATCGAAATATAAGAGCTGGTTTGGAATCAGCACAGCAGACATCATGTCTCTCAAGAATTACCTTTTTTATTCCAATAAGGTTAAGTCTGTGATCGTTGCCAATGGCAAGAACAGCATCTACAACCATAGAAGCAAAGAATTCTTTCTCGCCACCTATTAACTTCGATGAGAGAGTCGTTGCAGCGCACTTGGCTAACAGTGATTTCTTTTCTTCAAGGCTTTTCCCTTCAATGCTAACTGCCAGTTCTTTCACCTTTTCAATTGCCTGATGAGAATTCATGGGATTAAAAAAATCTAGACTTGAGGTTTGTAGGGCACCAAATGCTCAAGTGTTCAAGGAGGAAATGAAGGTAAGCATACTAACCAAATGACCTGCAGTCCTATAGCTACGAATTAAACTATGAGGGTGTACTCGATCCTCGATATAAGGCTTTGCCTCCTTCAAGAATTCAGCAGCAAGAAGCACCACTGTAGTAGTTCCATCACCAACCTGAAGAAAACAAGATATATAATATTGATCTACTTTCCAATTAGCAGTGTATGCTGCAGGCTGCAGATAGATTAATGGAATTAAAACTAATGAGAGATGAGAGACAGCAAGTTGAAAGCCTGAAACTGACAGATTACTGGCAGAAAACATTATCAGCCCAAACACTAACTGTGAATCTAAGCAACTTATGAAAGAGCATAATCTTGGCAACACATAGCACAGGTCTGAGATCTCCAAGCCTGGCATGTCTTAATTATTTAGAATCACCTTTTCCCTTCACCCATGACACTTGTTTTGAGCAATCAGCCATGACACCATAAGAAGGGAAATGTCACTGGACAGAGAAAATTAAAGAAAAGCTCATTTTTCGACAAGATGATGACAATTTCCATTAGACATAA
The DNA here is from genome assembly GCA_036346145.1 of Olyra latifolia. Lineage (NCBI taxonomy): Eukaryota > Viridiplantae > Streptophyta > Magnoliopsida > Poales > Poaceae > Olyra > Olyra latifolia. The sequence goes on along the minus strand of CM070528.1, from coordinate 3,649,399 downwards.
CTGAAACAAAACATTGTCCAGGTTTACAATCCAACAAACAGCAAACAAAAAGAAAACTCCCACCCCACTCTTACATCTCCAACTGACTTCACAGATTTTCACCACCTATTAACACAGATTGACACCATCTAACCCTCACCAGCACAATCAGATCTCCCGGTATAACAAGCACACCAAACTCCCAGATTTCATCTGCCCTTTTGCTGCACCATCATCAGACTACTGGCGTCCACATTTCTCCTTTGCATCCGAAACTGTGAGGTTTCAATAAAAACTGGGCAATGTCCCTTTGTCTAAAGATGATCATTTTTTAGTTCAACCATCAGATGCCAGTATATCATATGTAACAATGGTGACACAAAGGTATCTATGTAACAAATGTGACACAAAGGGATACAGAAGGAACCACAAACAACATCACCGCAGAGCACCAGATTACTCCATTTCACTGATGGGAGTGAGGTTGTCCATTCCAACCCACCTGGGTTCGATCCCTAGTATCAGCGCAGTGCCATATCTATGCAGTGTACACACACATGTATGTGTTCAGTGGGAAAGTGCATACCACATTCTGTGTGGCCATAGGTCCTCCGCAAAAATTCCTAGCATGTGTAATGGACGCGCGCGCGCGCGTGTGGTGTTTGCCCGCCTTATACTCTATAAAACAAAGATTACTCCATTTCGCACATTTATCTACTTATCAGCATATCACAGAAAAACATGGATCCAGATCATGTTCTTAAGTACACTACGGCACTTCGTGGCATAGCGTAAGAGCGGATAAACCAGCTAATACTGAAGCGCTATTTGGAATTGTGCGGAACAACCAGCCACACACTAAGGTAAGAAACTACTGCTGCTATCTGCTATTAGTGGGTTCACGTGTGTATACCTCGGAGTCCTGCGACTTGGCGATGTCGACGAGGATCTTGGCGGCGGGGTGGACGATGTCGAGGAGGCGCATGATGGTGGCGCCGTCGTTGGAGATGGTGGTGCCGCCCTTGTCGTCGTGGATGAGCTTGTCCATGCCGCGGGGCCCCAGCGTGGTGCGCACCGTGTCCGACACCGCCGTGCACGCGTTGATGTTGCTCACCACCTGCGCCCGCCCCTGCGACGTGTCCGTCCCCTCCTTGAGCAGGATGATCTGCGGTTGCTGCACATCGCCGGAAAAACGAACACGGGACAAGAACACGCGTCAACGGCGCGGCCTCTCGGCTCCAGAGCTCGCGGCAACGGAGGGAGTGACGCCTACCAGCATCGCCGCCATGACGAGGAGCTTGGGGCCTCGGTCTCGGGGGTTTGCGTGGGGAGATCTGAGGAGGCGGCGGCGCGGCGAGGTTTTTCTCGCTCGCGCTGTTTGGTGGACGCCGGCGGCGCGGGCCGATGGTTCTGGGAGGGGAGGCTCGAATGCTCGACTGTGGCCTACTGGCCGTGTGGGATTGTTTGCATCCTGGCCGTTCATTCTTTGGGTTCAAAGGATCGCAGCGGCGTTGCACTATTGTCGTACGCAGTTTCACCGGTTAAAATTGATTGTGTCACGTATAAATAATAAATGTTTATGTTCAAATTACCTGAAGCGTAGTACTAGTTGATAAGTTCAGTAAAAAAGCAGTACAGTTTTGGATAGATTGTAAACTTTGTTTTATGGTAAAAATTGGTAATTTTGCTTTTTTTCATGTTACTGGCTACAAATGAAATGGTGTAACTAGCGGATCTAATGTTGAAATGAAATGATGCAACTAGCAGATCTAAGATTGAAAATTGATGAACGCTTGCTCAAATAAATTAATGAAAGGTTACAGTTCTGTTACAGTTCTGAATATGGTTTAAAGAAAAACACTGCTTAATTTGAATCCACTGTCAATGGATCCTTTGTTCGGCTTTTAAGCATCCAATGGAATGTTAGAATTCAAAACCCTACTTTCTTAGAATTCAAAACCCTACTATCTTTAGACATGTAACCTGATTCTACATGATTAGCACCTAAAAATCTATAGTAAAAATGCATTTATAAAAAAATCTTTGCTTCAATAATGAGAACGAGATATGACCTAGATCCTGTCTTGGTCCTAACAACTAAGATCGGTTTAACTCGATCCCTTAGAGCATCTCCAACAATGAGTCAAAAACTTGAGCCCTATACTTAAATATAAAGACTCTCTAAAACTTTTTCGATCTACAAATATATAATGACCCCAACAATAAGCTCTAAACAACACGTAATCAAATAGAAGCGGCGGCGCTCAGCAGATCAAGCAAAAGCAATGACCGAGGATGCGAGGAAAAATCACGACAAAAGCGCGAAGAGTATTTAGGACCGGAGACGGCGTACCCGGGTACTTTAGCCAAGACCCTAACCTATTTAAAAAAAAACTTCAAAATAGGAACTCTTGTTGGAGTTGTTTTTTTAAATAAAATCCTTATATTTGAAAATAAGTATCCATACAAGGCCTCTTATTGGAGGATAAAACTGAGCATAAATGGTTTTTTTTTACTAGTCAAACGGTTATTTTATATGGCAATGTGGCATCCCATGTGACAATTTTCATTAACACGACCATCCACGTTAGTAAAAATGTCTAAAAACATCGTTTTTAACTGTTAAGGGATTATTTATGTTTGATTTTACCAATTAGGGGACCAAGTGAAGTTGAATTTAGTTTTTGAGGGACAAAAGCTGAATTCAGGGACAATAAGAGGTCTTTTCTCTAAGATCATCTCTAACAATAGGTCATAAAACTTGAGCCCTATACTTAAATATAGAGATTATCTAAAACTTTTTCGATCTACAAATACATAATGACTCCAACAATGAGCCATCAACAACACCTAATCAAGCAGAAGCAGCGGTGCTCAGCAGATCAAACAGAAACAACGGTCGAGGGTACGAGGAAAAGTCACGAGAAGAGCGCGAAGAGTATTTAGGGTCAGAGATGGTGTACCCAAATATGGATACTTTAGCCAATGCTTTAGCCTGTTTTAAGAACTTTTTCAAAATAGGAATTCTTGTTGGAACTGGTTTTTTTTTTAAGGAAATCCTATATTTAAAAATAAGTATTCATATACGGCCTCTTGTTGGAGACGCTGTAAGCAAAGCTATAATTTCTCCAGTAACCTCTCACTCAAGAAGGCAAGATAACATAATACAAGTATACAACCAGTGGTGGAGCCATTGCCGGGGCTAATGGGGGCTTTAGCTAGCCCTGGTCGTGACATCCAATTGCACTAAGGTAGTTAATTAGCTTTTGCCCTTGCTATCTTTAATACAACTAACCAACTAGTTCAAGCCAAAGCTCACTGCTGTTACAATGGTAATTAGTGGTAAATTTTCTTTCATCACATGTGTTTTAAATTATAGATTGAAAGTTTCAATCCCAATTTTGCTATTAAAATCAATGCTCTCATATAGTTATTTGTATTCGTACGTTATCATGTTCTATATATGATCTAACAATAGAATAATAATATAATGTAGGAGTTTGATGTAGTTAGTGCTTTGGTTTTGTTTATTATTGTATGTTCAAAACGGCTTAGACATATGTTTATGGCTTAGGCATATGGCTTATAATTATTTTGAAAATTCATACTTAATTGCTGAGCTCAATTTTTTTTATTTTAAAGCGTTTCTCAAAACTCTAAAATATAAGTCAATCGAAGTGAGCCAACTTCTAGAAGTTAATTTGCGAAGACCTTAAAGGTGTGTTTGGTTAGAGAGCAAGATGGGATGGAATGACTCCATTCCAGTTTTTAAGGATGTGATAGTTCCATTCTAGTATTCAAGGATGGGATGGCTCCGTCCGACGTTTTTAAGGATGGGCCCACTATCATCCTCATGTCCCAAGTGGGATGGCTGTGTTCCATCATTTTTGTGGAATGGGCTTGTGCAGCATCTTGAGGAATATTTCTCTATGGAAGTCATTCCATCTCTCCTCTTCCACCAATCAAACACATAAAAGAATAGGATGAGATGACTTCATCTTGCATATCCCACTAACCAAACATACCATAAGTTTACCATTCAACTCAGTCATAACGCATTAGCTCTCTCGGCTCCGCCACCGTATACAACGCAAATGCAATTTTGTAAGTAGCATTAAAAAATAGAAGCAGGATCCGGTCCAAGCCACTCATCCAATGCGGCAATCGCGTGATGGCTGACGCGGCGCGAGTGTCAACGGGTTGGGGCAGCGCAGCAGCAAGCACCGCGTGGCCCGGTGGGTTCGAGCCAAACTCGGGAGCGCCTCCTAGTAAAAGCCCTTCTTTGAACTGCTGTTCCCACACAGTGAGGCCACGTCGTAGGGTTTTGCGGGATCCGCTTGCTTCTCCCGGCTGCAAAGCGGAGCAGCACCGCGAGAGGAGGGGGGGAGGTCGCAGGTGTGGCCATGGAGATCGGGCAGTACCCGGCGGCGAGCGGCGCCTCCAAGGAGCACCAGAAGATCTACCAGGAGTGGTTCGCCTTCGCCGACGCAGGTCCAGCCCCCCAGTCTCCCGAACCCTCGATCCCCAATCCGTTTCGTCGCTTGCTATTCGGTTGAGGCGTTGTTCTGATGGGTGTGCTAATCGGCGCTGCGCTGCAGATGGCGACGGCCGCATCACGGGCCCCGACGCCATCAAGTTCTTCAGCATGTCCAAGCTCTCCCGCCCTGACCTCAAGCAGGTGTTGGTTCTTGATACGCTTTTCAATCCTATTCTTGTGTTGCTGCGCAGTTCTTGATTGATAGTAATACCGCCGTTGCGAAACTGTGTTGCGTCTCAAGGTCTGGGCTATCGCAGACTCCAAGCGGCAGGGGTACCTAGGTTTCGGCGAATTCGTCACGGCAATGCAGGTTTTCCTTGTCTATTCGATGTATTCGATTTCACTCTGTGCTGCTTACAGGACGGTTTGGGTTATTGTCGATAAACAATCAATTGCGTTTGTTTGCTTCAACTGACAGCTCGTCTCTTTGGCGCAAGCAGGGAATGAGATCACTCAAGACAGCCTTAAACGCGACGGTTGTTGTTAGCCGCCAACTTTGCTCTTTTGATATGATATATTTATCCATTTTTCTGCTAATCAGTTTGTGCTCATTTCTGCCAGATCTGAACAGCTTGAATCCTCCAGTGATGGAGGGCTTGGACACGCTACTTGCGGTAAGTCTGCTATGCTTCAATGCCATGTTCATAACTGCTTTATCCCACTGCTATATAAGAGAGACAATAACCATTTTTCAGAAATCCAAGCATTTGGTAAAAAGAGTTGATCCAGATATTGATGGTAGGGAATGTACCCTTAAGTAGAAGTCTTGGAATTAAATGGGAAGTTATGCTGGGGAGCAGTGTATGAATCAACCATTTATATTTCTGCAGGATTTCCTCAGGCACAATCACCTTCAACAAACCAATGGTTCACCTCAAAATCATCAAAGAAGGTAGGACACATTTTCTTTTTATAGGTATCTTTGATTTTTGTTTGTTGAATCAAACATACTGCACACATGTACAGAAATTGTCAAGTTTGATTTACAGCATATCCATTGTTGGAGGGCATACCATCTTGCTGTTTTAGATGAATAAATGAACTTTGAGAGTTTGTTTTGAGCTATATAAATTTTCATTCATGAGACAATGGTGAGGTGAAGGTCAACCTTTGACTTCAATTCTGAAGAAACCATATGGAGTTCCTGCTCATTTTGGAATTGTAATGTAGTTATCTTGCCTATATAATTTATTATCTTTTTTTAATGACATGTTTCCTCCAAAACCTTATAATTCATGCAATGCCATTTACAAACAGGCAGCACCTGAAGTCAAATTGTACTAAATATGGCAATATATTTTTTTTAACTAACATAAAAAGGGAGATTTGATGAAAATTCTAAAATATCTGGGGTTTTTTTTAAAAGCAAAGTCTGGATATTATAGTGATTATCCATTTGAGCTAACAAGTAGGAAAAGGCAACAAGCTCGAGTCAGTTGGCTGCTTCAACTCTTATGTACACAACCAAGTAGAACTTTATGTGTACCTTGTTTTTCACTGATAAAACCTGTCTCACTTTTAAATACTGCCCTATTAATTTCCATCAGAGCTTCATGTTAATCAGATTGGATACAAGAACATACACTTGGTTTGAGTAAAGTGAACCTCAATTGTCGTAAAGCATGCTTGCGAGACACCACAGAAACCCTTTGAATGCCATCTTTTATGAATTGAATCATTCCTTATTTCTGTTTCTGCTGTGTGATATACTGATATTAAACATCACATGTTTCATGTTTGTATGCTATAAAGTTAAATTGTATGACCTTATACCTAATAAAACAATTGTTATCAAATGATAACAATTTCTTGAAATGCACATGTAACATGTATGCTTACCTTTTTTGTGGTGTTTTTAATATACAGATACCTCTGACTGCCGTTACTTCTGTCATTGATGGCTTAAAACGACTATACATCGAAAAATTGAAGCCTTTGGAGATTACATACAAATTCAATGATTTTGTCTCTCCGTTACTGGTAATATGTGTATTCTCAGTATCTGGTTTCTGTACGAGTTAAAATGATTAATTTCTTGTGCATTTATATTTCTTATTTTTGTTTTCTCCTTGTGGTGTGATCTTCAAACTAAGCTAAATGATATCAACCCTTTTGCAGACGAACAGTGATTTTGACGCAAAGCCAATGGTTATGCTCTTAGGTCAATATTCTACGGGGAAAACAACTTTTATCAAACATCTGCTAAGAACAAGCTATCCAGGTTTTGTATTTACCACATGTGTTTTCTGCAGTTTCCCAGGTTAATTCAAATAACATGCTACATCACAATTGATCTTATGCATTTGCAGGTGCCCATATTGGACCAGAGCCAACAACCGACAGATTTGTTGTTGTCATGGTAAACTTTAGCATAAACTTAGTGTTTTTATTTGTAGCGATGCTGGGTGGGTGCATCAAATAATTTTTTATATGCTGATATGATTTGTGAAGAAAGTTTATTGTAGCAATACAGATGAAAGGGTTGGCTTACCTTTTTATATTGATACAACACATCAAATTTAATTTGTATAGAACTTTTATCTGATGACTGGCTGAAAGTTGATTTTGTACTGAAGGCAAAGCATCAGATAAAGTTATACTTTCCTTATTTTGCAAGATGCAAAGCATGACTGACATCTGTACTGGTTTCCTTATAAGATATTGGCTTCACATACTAAATAATCACACAGTAGATAAACATGATACTGATAGGGATATCAATTTTACACATTGAATATCATTAAATTTTTTGTAGGTATAAATGTATAATATATGAAATCCTTGAGAAGTTGGAAAATGTTTAGGGTCTGTTCTCTTCAGCCTATTTTCTTATCTTATCTACTTATCTCTGAATCGAAAAGTCAAACGCTTTGGCTTTTGCAGTTCGTTTTTTTTCTATTTGGAAACCACGTCTGAGAGCTATGAGAAACAAGTCAAACGAAACGGACCGGACTTTCCAAGCTATCTCAGGAAGCTCTCGAAGTTCAGCTTATAAGCTAATAAGATAAACTGAAGAGAACAACCCCTAATACTCTGGAATAGGCTGTAGATAATAGGAGATAAAGGCAAAAGCTGAGCTAGATTGTCTATTCAACAGAGTACTGTACCACTAATTTTCATGTCCCGATATTCTTAGGTGATGTAGGAGATGGGAAATTATCAGTCTATCAATTTTTCTTTACACAACTCGCAAGAATTGGATTCAGTAAACTGTTCGTACGATAGTGGTTGATTTGATTTCTGTTAGATGCTTGAATTTCACCATTGTTTATGTTCTTGTAGCACAGTGCCACATTGATTAGCATTGTGCGCCCTTTTGTCAAAGTATTTTCCTGGATGCCTGGATAGCTGAACTATAATATATTGTAGAGTTTGTGATCTATGATGGCTGCTGGCTTTTTGGCTAGCATACAAGAAGTGTAAACACACCCATCACGAATCAGGGCTGCTGATTTTGAATTGGCCACATGCCTAGCTAGTATATTAATTTGTGGTGCTTTACCTGTATGTTTATTGTCTTTCTTCTTACCAGTCAGGACCTGATGAAAGGACTATTCCTGGGAATACTGTAGCTGTGCAAGCAGACATGCCTTTTAGTGGTCTTACAACATTTGGAACTGCATTTTTATCCAAATTCGAATGCTCTCAGATGCCACATCCAGTAAGATTTAATTCTGATGCATGTTGAAGACATGTGGTTATCCAGAAACTGATACCTGACTTGTACCTTGAAGCTATTAGAACATATCACCTTTGTCGACACACCTGGTGTTCTTTCGGGTGAAAAACAACGGACACAACGTAGCTATGATTTCACTGGTGTCACATCATGGTTTGCTGCCAAGTGCGACCTTATTCTTCTTCTGTTTGATCCTCATAAGCTTGATATCAGCGATGAATTCAAACGTGTCATTGGATCTTTACGTGGACATGATGACAAAATTCGTGTAGTATTAAACAAGGCAGACCAAGTTGACACTCAACAGGTGAGTTTTCATGGTCCTCTTTCTGTATGTTGCATGTCGCTTTATTTGGCTGTAAATAATAGCTTGTTTACCTCATTGACATGCAGCTTATGAGAGTGTATGGTGCATTAATGTGGTCTCTTGGGAAAGTATTGAATACCCCTGAGGTTTCACGTGTTTATATTGGGTAACTTTTGATGCGCTTACCTTATTTGTTTAACTTCTTTCTTTGATATTTTTATACAGGCTACAGATGATCTACAAATTATAATATTGTCAATACTGTAGATTAAATAACACTGAAAGTCCTGTAGATGTATTTGATTCAACTTAGTGCAGTACTGAAGCTCACCCAATATTTATGTTTTTTTAATAACAATACTTAAAACAACGGTATTCAAGTCTGGTGCTGGTGATGACATTTTATTGCCTTAGCATGTTGAAACACTATAAGCTTGCTTCCTAATTGATTTGCAGATCATTTAATGACAAACCAGTAAATGAATCAGCTATTGGTCCACTCGGAAAAGAACTATTTGAGAGAGAGCAAGATGATCTCCTTTCTGATCTAAAAGATATACCAAAGAAAGCTTGTGACCGTCGGGTAAGTTGTTAGTTTTTTCTTGCTTGGGTTTTTGAGTCCTGGATTTTCGCAAGTTAATACTGCTGTTCTGTATTTGCAGATTAATGAATTTGTGAAACGTGCTAGAGCTGCCAAGATTCATTCTTACATAATTGCCCATCTTAAGAAAGAGATGCCTACGATGATGGGCAAAGCTAAAGCTCAACAGCGACTTATAGACAATTTGGAAGATGAGTTTGCAAAGGTACGCTGACACTGTAACTTTCAGTCAATCTAGGACCATTCTGTTGTAGAATTTACAAGCCATGGTGACCTTTGCTTTTGTTAGAATAGAACCTTATGTTTAGCAGATCTCCTTTGTCCAGGTGCCCCTTTTTTGGTGCCTTCTCAACCTATCTTAGCGTCATGCCTTGTTACTTGCCTTTCAATTTTATTTTGCTAGTTTTAGAAGTTCATCATTAGTGGAAGTAAAGAGCTGGTTGTGGATTTGTGGTCTGTTGACTATATTTTTTTAGATAATGGAAAAGTTCTAGCCTCTACATCGGAGATGTATATGGCCCATACAAATAAAGCGTTCAAAACAAGTCTTAAAAACAAGTGACCGACAACTGAAATAAGGTTCAATCAGCACAAAGCCTAAAATTATTCCTCCAGTTTTTATTCGCGAAGAATGGTAGTGCCACCACTTGTAATGAATGACAAGCTGCTTTGATCCCTTCACGGTCATTATCCTTATGTAGCGAAGTTCAGTGGCACAGCTAGTAGGCTTCCCTGAAGACAACCTGCATAAAAGTTAATGCTATCTAACGGTAACTCATCATTGTAGAAGTCGTGAAACATAACCATTAAATCTCCTTTAATCACTTCCCAGAAGACCTGATAAAATTCAGCGGGAAAGCCATCTGGTCTAGGTGCTTTATTTTGTTCCATCTGAAAAACAGCCTCTCTAACCTCTTGCTCTGATAATGTTTGGGTTAATAACTCAATTCTCCATAGCACTAACCAGTGGGATGTCATCCCGGATTGATTCAATCTGTTAGACTATATGAACTCAGCGTTTGTACATATCAGCTACACAATTCATTTGAAGTATTTTAGTGTATCTTCCCTATGTAACTTTCATGCTGACTAATAGCTGCTGTCTTGTGGGCAGGTACAAAGGGACTATCATCTTCCAGCAGGGGATTTCCCTCATGTAGAGCACTTCAGAGATGTCTTGAATGGGTATAGCATCGACAAGTTTGAGAAGATCAAACCCAAGATGATCCAGTCGGTGGATGATATGCTTGGATATGACATTCCAGAGCTTCTCAAGAACTTCAGGAACCCATACGAGTGAATGGACATCATCTGCGTTGAGAGATGACTCTGGTTTGCACCAGGATGGAAGGAACACGCGGAGGGATACTGCCTTCCATAGACGGCAGAAATTGTTTTGGACCTGTGGTTTAGGTCTTGTGAGGTGTCTGCTGCCGTACTCTTGCCGTTGTTGTATACCTGCTGGCGCGAGAACCGCAGAGCCATTGCTCAGTTTCGCTTATTGGAAGGTCATGCAAAACCAAACGAGTGACCTCTTGTACGAAGGAATAACTAGCATTGATTGCGCGCCCAGCGCGCACGTCCCAGCTATTTCTTTTTTTATTATTCCGTGTGTTATTGCGTATAAATGTGAAATATCATTTGGGTTTGGAACGATATTTCGAGTCCCAGCTATTTCTTTTTTTATTATTCCGTGTGTTATTGCGTATAAATGTGAAATATCATTTGGGTTTGGAACGATATTTCGAGGCCTTTATACAAAAAGAGGAAGAATGTCCATTACATAGGTATTATAGATGTCGTTATTAGTACAGACTGTTCTAGTGCAATATAGCAGTTTTGCATAGGTAGTTTCGTACGGTGTACTGGTTTGATATAGGATGGATTTATGGGAACCGGAACAAATGTAGCTTTGTACAACAAAATAGCCTTTTACATAAGGATGAGACGTACTGAGTGTTTGTTGCTAGGATTAGAAAAGCATCTATTTGTCGGTTGCTGGGCTGTCCTCAAATAGCTTTCTCTTTGCAGATGTCTTCGATGGATAATTAGCTGGGCTGCGCAATGATATTGGTGGAAGGTGTCAGTTTAGTGAAGGATTTTATTTATGAAATGGGTACGATGCAATTACCTTTTTCCTTTGTGTTGTGTTGCGTCATGGTGGGCAGTTGTTGCTTCTATCGGTGTGGTGGTGAGCGCTGAAGAGAGGCTCTGTAAAGTGTTGTTGTGTTAGTGATAAAGACTATGCTGAGATGTTCTGTGCTGTGGTGAAATGCACATGAAGTTGTGAGATTACCTCTTGTATCCGTAGAACGTGAGGAGTAGTGCCGCTGGCTGTTGCTTCGAGTTGAGCAGCATGGTCTTCATTGCGTTGATTCTGTGAGGATGTATTTTCGTGGAGCAAGACCGGAGTGAAAGCTGTGACGGAGTATGTAATAGTAGGCTGGTTGAAGGCTTTTTCAGTGACAGCTGTAGTTATGTCAAACTGCCTGGAGAAGAGGTTTATTATTTGTTGTGGAGTGGTGTCTTCCGTGGTTTGGCTTGTTGTAATAAGGGTGTCAATTGGTAATCCTACCAGCTGATCTGCTATATTGCCGAAGAAGATGAATTCTACCTCTGGTGCGTTTGGATTGGCAATATCAGGCGGATCAACTCCCATGACTGTAATTCGGTATCTATGGAATGCATAGAGCTGTTTTTAGTATATGTTTTGGTTGATGATGTATGTAAAAGGATTGTGACTTTGGTATATGATGGTGGGATCGTACCTTGGGCGGGCTATGGTTGGACCGCAGCTCCAACAACGGTAAGAGCCATGTTCTTTTTTGCCTGCTCTGCGACATAAGGCACATGAATCATACTTCCAGGGCTGACCATGGGATAATCCTTTTATGGCAATCCTGGCTTTGTACGTGTTCCCCTGGAAACTCGATGAGAAGCTAATTTGTTAGGTATAACAAAAGGAAATTTGCAATAGAACGGTAGATTGTGGAAAGTATCAACAGCTGTTAGTCAGGATTTACACACGATGTGAATTAAAGTTTAATGGTTGTTTGGTAGATAAGGTACTTACAACGGTGTCATGTGGGGTTAGATGACAAAGATCTGCTATTGTTATAGGGATGGATGATGTATGTGCTGGATGTTGAGTTGGGGACAATAGTTGGAGCTGCGTGCGTGGCGTGTATCTGTCATGTTGTAGTATGAAGGAATTCAAGTTTATGAGTTGCAGTGGCAGAATGCTGTGGGGAAATGAGAATGAAAGGCGCGGTTGCGTAGTTTGTGTTCTACCTGTTTTGCAGTGCTGTTGCTTCAGGTATTGTTGGATTGATATACCATTTTGTAGCGCTTGTTGACTGTAGAGTAGTGTGGCCTGCAATACATGGCATGGAAAATGAGTATATTTAGGTGGCGAAGTGATTGGAATTAGTGCATAGAAATGAAGCATGTTTATTGGAATGTATGATAAAGCACAGATTAGCAATATGAGAGTGTGATTTTGGTGCAATGCATGTTACCATTGCGTTTTTCACCATGAGACCTCTGAATAGAAGAACGACGGTGCAGTTCGTGATTGGTGAGAATTTCTTCTGCTTGGAAGTCTTGTGCCTAGTGGTCCCACAATGTGAGGGTGAGAGTGTCGCTGTTTGGAAATAGCTTATTATTAGGTGTCTATTAATAGTTAGTGCTAGTACATACAGATATTCAATAATATGGAGTGGAAGAATGCATATCTGATAGGAACCATGTACAAAAGAACTATAGAGGAGTGTTGGTTAAAAAGGGGAAAAATGAGTTCAACCTATGTTCTAAAATGGTCACAGCTTTTCCAAATTTTACTGAAAGCTAGTGTTGAGCGGTAGTAATACATCTTTGGATATTGATTCTTGTTAAAGAAAATAGGAGTTGTTTGTCTTCAGGGTTGGTGTCTATGATAGTCATGTCATACCTGCTATCTGTGACCTGCATGTTTCGTAGATCTGTGGGCGCTCCTCTAGTGCCTGCTGGTGTAATGGGTTCGATGGATTCTATTACTGCGACAATATCTGGTGAAAGCATAGTTGTGAAGTTGTTAGAAATAATAGGTGTATGCATGATTAGCTTATTAAATACATAAAGCAAGAAAGTTATGATGATTTGGACAAGTATATGAAGAAGAGTAAAATGGAAAGAAGAGCTAACTAAATGCATATTGTAAGACCATTCTGCATTGAACAACTTAGCAAAAGCGCTTGGCGATTTGTGGGAATGAAAAAGCAATTTGAGAGAGAAAGGATAGATCGGTTGAGTACCGATAATAACAATCAGTCATCAGCTCTGTCCACTAGTTCATGGAATGGTTTCATTTTATAGGCATACAATGGAAACCAATCCGGGATGGATGAAAGGCGATTAAGGATGGTGAAAGCTGTGAAGCGAGCCATTAGAGGTGCATCAACAGTTCGGTAGGATTGTTTGGCATTAGTAATCTGGAAGCGGTGAACGGTATAAACGTCGTCTTCTTTAAGTTTTGTCCTGATTCGGCCAGCATGATTACGTGGTAGCTGAGCGTCCATGGTTGTGCCCTATTATTCATTGAAGAATACAGTAATGATTTATATGAGTAAATTATGTGAGGATTGTTGCTGATGGGAGAAATCGTTATACATACCTGTTCATCGATCATGACGAAGTCTATTTTTTGATCCTTTGTGAGGTCTACACGTTCTTTGTAGACGGTAAACCGTGTGAGCCTTACTTGTATCCGCCAGTTGTGGTGTTCCGCGGTGATGTCGCTTAGCATTGAGTAGTTCATCTACATATGAGCAAAGATGGTAGATGGATAATTAGTAACTGGTTTCATAAAGCTGTTTTGTAAGAAGAAGGATTGGAATGAAAGGGTTTTGCGGAGGGATTCTGCGTGGAGGATCATTATTTTTGTAGGGTTCCAAATAACAGAGGGGATTGGTACAACGAATGGTAATGGAGATTAATGTTATAGCAGCAAAATAAGCGGCAGTATAAGCATTGTTTGGGAAAGTTAGCTAACCTTGCTGTGTGAAAGATTGAGTAGTTAGTCTGGATCAGATGGTGGCGGCGCGAACGTTTGGGTGCGTCGAGGGGAAGGTTTGCAGACGTCACAGCTGGGTAGAAGAAAGCGACTGGAGATGAGGAGATCTAAGGATGATGAACGGAGCTTCTGGAATTATCTTGGATATATCAAGAGAGTCGGTTTATGCTGGAGACGGAGTTATCACGGTTATGGGCCTTGTGGTCGCACTGTTCATATGGGCCGTGAGGCAGAACTGTGACGCAAAACCAGTTTAACAGCAGCGTCAGATACTGATTGTTTATTTCCTATCGGTGAGTAAGGTTGTTTTTATTCAATGATTGGGTGGAAATCGCTGTGTGTTGATAAGGCATTTAAAGATAGAAATATGGAAGCAAGATCTTAAATCATGGAAGCGTGATCTCTGCCTAGGATCTGACCTTTTTTTGTTTAGTTTTTAGTTTTTTTTTAGGCCGTAATCCTGGCTTGATTTTAGATCGAGCGTGTGGATTAGCATATGTGCTGATCTAATATTCCGTTATTTATACGTTTTGCTAGTACAGAGTGACCTTTTACATTGTATTTCGTATGTCAATTTTTGAGGTTGTGGTTCCAGCTGTAGTTCTGTCCGATTTAAATATTTGGTGTGAGTGAGCTCTGTATCGTGGCTTTAGGAGTAGTCAGATCATCATCTTGCCTTGATATCGATATCTTGTAGACAACGACTTTTGTGACCTATGTGAAGCACCCGAGTCTGAAATGGTGGTGATTCTTGTTAGCAAATCGGGAGTAGAAAGTAAATAGCTAGAGGCACTATTTATTTTATGGACGTTTTAAGGAAATTATGTGAAAGAACAAAGATATACTCTTTTAGGTATACACTAAGAAATTGCAATCATAGTGTGCAGTTTAATATCTGAGTAGTCTGTTATGGAGGACATGAGTAGGTTTAATATTTGCAAAGAAGGCTTTATTTATATGATGCTGCAAAGAAGGCTTTACATTGTAGCTGAGTACTGTATAGCTACCTATCTGATTGATTCAGTGGATGTTCAGCTTTCATTCTGTTTTTGCTCTCTTTTTTTTTTCAGTGATCAGGAGTGAATATCTTGTCAAGTACATGTTGAGTGGGGCAGGCCATCTGTGGAAGTGCACTGCTTCATCAGAGGATGGAAGATGAAATGGCTCTAGTGTAAAAAAACTTTGTATGATTTCTATTAGTAAAAAGTAGAGTGCAATGTTGTGTATAAATGTATACTTTATTTTACTGAATAACGAATAACTTGGATTGCCTATTTCCTGAATTTAATTGTTGGTGTCCAGTAGGAGCGGTGGATGTGTAAGATGAGTAATTATTTGAAGTCTTGTTATCGATCGCAATAGGTCGACAAAAGGATAAGAAAAGGTCATTCATTTGGCTCATACTTTGTTCAAGGTTTGGTCCAACATTTTGTGTGCTGGTTTAGCTAATTTGAAATCTGTTGTCTGTTCAAGAAAGATTGGATTAGTTTGCAAGGGCAAAAACAACAACCTATGAAGTATAAGATAATTTTTGAAGGTGCTGTTTGAATGGTTTTATTTAAGCAAAAGGAGAGTTTCTTTGTTATATGCATTAGACAAGATAATGTCCTGTAATTCGAGAAAATAATAAAGATAATAATGGTTGGTCTGTAATAAAAACTATGTCACTGTAACATCTAATTATGTTGCTATTCCATACCATAACCGATAAAATTCAGATCTGTTATTGGGGAGGCTATGCAGACAAGATAGTTTGAGCAGTCAGATTCAAGAGTCTCAAGATAAGTTGGGTGACCAACGACCTTTTGGATTGATGGCTTATTCAGTTTTGAGGCACATGTTGTAAATTTGGGAATAGCTTAAATTGAATCTATAAATGAAATAGTGACATGCTTTTATCGATGAAATGGAAATAGCCTGAAAATAGGCTTGATAATCGGCGCTTTGGTTTAATTGATGGCTTATCCAAAGGGTAGTTTGTTTCATTGATGGCTTACCTAGTTTATAGTTATGATAATGTCTTTGGTCATCGATTGTGGTATAAGTTAAAATATGGGGAATAGATAATTTGTGAATGAAACAGGGAATCGGGGTGTGAAATGCAAAGATAAAGAAAGGCATCATTTATGATCTTTGAACTGAGTTAGGTATATTTTCATCTTACGGTAATAAAAAACTGCTTTAGTCCATAATAGCTATATAATAGTCAGCCCTTTTTCTGATCTTTTTATAATAAAAAGCTGGTTGTTAATACTATAGTTAGTTTGACTAACAAAGTTGCCATGTCGAATGTAGTTTGTTACCAAGGCAAAGTATGAAAGCTTGATTAATATGGCTGTTTTATAGCAGTGACAAAAAAAGAACTGCACCATATATATATCATACTTTGGATTGATTGCTGTAGCAGATAATGACAAAAAAAGGACAACGGCCTGAAGGGATAATTTCATTGACATGAATATTTTAGTGCAATGTACATATATGATAAGCTGACCTCAGTAGCAAAATAGTGATCAGTTCATATATGATAACCTGACCTCAGTAGCAAAATAGTTATCAATACATATATGATAACCTGACCTCAGTAGCAAAATAGTGATCAATGAAATCAGTGATGCTGCTAGACAGTTTTGGAAGGAGGAAACCTGCAGGAAGCACGTTTGTGGGATGAAATAGATGGTATAAAATAGAAAAAGGCACAGTAAAATGAAAAATGAAGTAATATGTAAAACTATAAGGCGAGAAGGGAGGTAACCTGATAAGGTTAGAAATATTTACACAAAAGGAAGCACCTCATCGTATACTATGTTTGTTGTTGTACATGGATCTTCTCCATCAGGATTTTCAATCAGGATTTTCAGTCCTTCTCTAGAAGTGACTCTTGAGACAAATGACATATAATTGTCCGTGAGTGAACACTTGGTGTTTTCAGATATACACCAACCGATGACAATGTTTGTCCTGGCATTTGTTGATGGTCATAGCATAACAAACCCCGATTGGGAATTGTCGGCGACATAATACAAAAGGCCATCTATGTCTTTGTAGTATTAAGAACAATACGCGAATACAAACAAAGATGTCCAACATGTGTTCCTGTCATGACAGTTCCTTCGATAACAGTGTCACCAAGTCTTGTCACTATCAGTCGTGTTCCGTTGCAAAGCCCAAGCGATTGGTTTATATTTCGTAGAAGCATGACTGGAACACCAAGTTTAAGACAGAGCTTATGTGTTGGAAAATTACTGACATTGATTGTATTAAGAAATTCTGGTGGATAAAACATATGAACATCTGCCATATGCTCTTGAGCATTGCCAATTCTATCAAAGCTGAAGTATTTTTTCTGTAATGATGGCACTCTAGAGAGCATAATGTTGTTGACTTCGTCAACAACAGAGTTTGTTGGGCAAATGACCGCACGTTCTGCTAGATATGCGGGATTGCTAAACCATATTGGAAAATCAGTATAAACAGCATCTGCAACTATGACTGCATTGTCTTCACCACATGGAAGAAGCAAATCCTGCGGTATACGGATATAACCTGAGACGGATGAAGATGTAGCAACACGCTGTGTAGAGGAGCCCTCTCCAATAGTAAGAACCCAATGAGCAAATTCTAATTTGGATTGCCTTTCATGCAAAGGCAATGAAGGGTCTATTAGCCTCATGTTTATTGTTAGACGCATAACCTCAATGCTTCTCCACAAAGGGGATCGGATTAGTGATGCATCAATTATATCGGCACGGTCACCTCCTGGTACAACAGGGAGGATTTGCCTAAAATCACCACAAAAAAGAATGGGCTTCCTACCGAACGGTTTTGTGGCATTGTCAGGATGGTTGGCAGAAAGCAAATCACGTAGACTTCGGTCAAGTGCTTCAATGTTGTTCCTATGTGCCATAGGAGCTTCGTCCCACAGGATTAAGGTAGCCTTGGCGATGAGATCACCAAGAAGGGTGCCTTTGGATATGGAACAATGATTTCGTTGATCAAAATTAAGAGGTATTGAAAATCTTGAATGTGCTGTACGTCCTCCAGGCAATAATAAGGCAGCTACACCTGATGATGCAACAGCAAGAACTACATGGCCTTCAGACCGTAATCTAGCAATGATTGAATTCCAAAGAAATGTTTTACCGGTGCCGCCATGACCAGACACAAAGAAAACACATTTTTGTTGCTGAGCAATTTTATGGATCACAGTATCATAGATGAGGCGCTGATCAGCATTCAAAGATGCACTCATTCTGTTTGCCTGAGTAGCCAGTTCAGCTGTATCATAATTGAGTTCTTCAGAGATTAGATGGTTACCAATATTGCTTCGAGAAGCATGGGTTGGTTGAGGCAAACCATAGGCTGAAAGTGTAAGACCATTACTACAAAACATTGTTTCAAACTCCTCCAATAACCTGTTCTCAAGGATAGAGTCCGGTATGGAATGGTCATCGAAAGAATAGTTTTTTCGGATATTCTTTACAATATCATCAGCCATGTATTTCCAATATGTATTGTATAAACTGTAAGCATCTCCAACATCGCAATGCATAAGGATGGCCATGAATAGAGTTCTAAGTTGCCTGGAAGATGCCCACACAATAGCTTCATCGAACACCAATATCCACTCTCCATCATCACTGATAAGACCCCTAGCTTTGCATGCTTCACGGAATGTAGCATACACAGTTCCTTCATGAGTTTGTAGATCTGTATAGCTCTTTGCACCACGTACCACCATAAGAAGCATCCTCAAATAAAAGACCTCGCCTGCGCTAGGGTGGATGTGACGAAGTCTGCCAACCTTTGTCCCTCGTTTTCGCTGACACCATTGCTTCCTGTCAGGGTACCATGTCCACTGTGAAGGAAATTCACAGTATGTGAGTGTACGTGCAGCTGGGAAATGCTGGTTAGCCGTAAACCATTCTGTTAACATTGACTTGGAAGATTCAGGGTTCTGAAGGATATTGGAGAGATCAGATTCTTCAGAATAGGTGATCTTGTTCATCCTCGAAGATGGACGATAAGCCTTTCAACAAAGCGCTTTCTACCATGTATATCAAAACTAAAGGTCCTCCAATATACTTCACATGCAGATAGATATCTAGCCTTTTTGTATTCAGAAATTTCGTCAATGCCTTGGTTATCATCTATAGTGCCTGTTGCTGACAGAGGTGTAGAGGAAGAAGTAGAAGGCTGCTCATGAGGTATGGTGTTCTGAAAACTGGTAGTAGATGAAGAAGTGTGGGAGGCAGCATGCATTGCTAGGACAGTAGAATCGTGCCCTTTGGTAATATATTTGAACAGGTACTTGATTAGGTGGTTGCCACAACACCACTCAACATTAATATGAGCTTGAAACTTTTTTAACAGAGATGGATTATATGGCACAACCCATGTATTGTCAAATGCAATTCCATTTCTCATCACAAACCTTCCATCTTCGCGACGCTTATAAACTGGGTATCCTTGTGAATCAAGAATAGTATGTTCTTGAAATTTTTTAGGGTATCCTTTTGAGCACACACCATTCTTCATGCACGGGCTGCGTGGATTGTAGTGACCACAAGGACCATGAATCATAAACTCATCGACCAAAGCATAACCAAGGGGGTCGCTCATAATATCGGGAATTTCAGCCGATATAAAAGAATCAATAAGGGGAGGATTAATTTCTCCTTCAATGACCAACCATACCACTGTATGTGAATGTGGGAGACCTCTTTTCTGAAATTCAACAGAATGCAGAACTGCAATTGGGAAAAAAAAGAAAGAGATGATGTTTGCACAAGGATAAAATGAATAGTCAAATACATGGAAAATGTAAACTAAACAAACCTGCTCGGATGGGGCCAAAGGCTTTTCCGCTCTTGATATCGTTCAAGTGCTCCTTTAGCTTCATATGAAACACACGTGTAACTATATCAGGTCTATCAACAGGTCGCTGACCTGGATCATAAGCAATGGCTTCTGCTATTTCAGGCCATTTGGGATTACAGGTGAAAGTAATGAAAAGATGTGCGGATCCATACACATGACAAATTGCTAAAGCATCCTGACAATTCTGAGTCATGTATCGTCAGCCCCCAGTAAAGCTAGCTGGCAAGACAACTCTCACACCGACATCCCTGCCAGAATTGCTGCCTCTCCCAACTGCATCTGATATGCCTTGATATGTTTCAAGGCGTAGTTTATCCTGATGGAAATAGAAGAACGACAGTCTATTTGCCTCAATGCAGGAATATGCATTAACGGCCATTTGCTCTGATAACTTTCCGCAGCATGTAAAAGGGTTTGATTCACCACGTCGGTAGTGTGCTCTGTACCGATAATATTCCAAAGATCGAAACATTATTTCGCCCACCGTTGGATGGTCACCAAGCCGGGCTAACTCGATGCCAAGATGGAATCCGATATCACCATACGGAAACAATAAAGGATACTGCAATGCCATTAAGTATGGATGCACGGATCTATGGTTTGGAATTGGCGGCGTGATTACGAACGATAATATCAAATTGAGCATTATCGGAATCATCTCTCCGACAATGAGGCGACCCACTTCGGAAGTCGCAGCATAGAATAAACACCGGCTTTCTCGACAGATCCTATCAACCTTATAGCTACCTCAGAGTTTCCTCGAGGCAGAATCGCCACGGGCAAGTCTAAATTTCGAACAATTGGATTACAATGGTCCAACATAGAGATAATGGGAGCAACTACATTCGGTCAACTCGCGACGTTCTCCATCCTGTGATTGGAGAACAGCAATCCGATTCTCGACCTCATGAGATGTATCATATATATACAGCTGTGCAAACTGGGGGCGCTGAGCAGGTGCGGGCAATAATGAACCAATACGATGATGAACAACCCCATTTATCCGAAAAATGCATGGACCAGATCCTGTATTAATACTCCTATCAACATGAACTCCCATAGATGTGAAGGAAAAAATAGCATTGTATTGCCTTATTAAAGCCATAAAAGTTCTTGAATCATGGTTGCCGTCAAATCTGATAAGTTCTGCCAATGGAGAAGGAAAAGGTCTATCAGATGGAAGCCGAATCCTTCCTGCCCGACAGCACAAACTGTATGGAGTTCGTCCATTGGAGGAAGAAACATCTTTTCCGGTCTTCTCATGAAACCAAAATAACGCACCGCAATGAGGACACTCGTTTGTCGGAGCGGCATAATAAGACCTACCTCGAAAGGTTTCTGCATTGGAAAGGCAAAATTGCAAGATAAGACAGCAGAAAAACTAAAAAAGAAAGATAGGGAAAAGGCAGAGGCAACATAGAGTATACGTTTGAGGAACCGAATATATTCGTTTGTCATATGAGGTGCAGACGAAGATGATGAACGCAATAATGGAAAGGTAGAAGGACCTAACAATAAAATGAAAACACGAACAGAGTAAAACATGAGAGCGGAGAGGGCGACAAAATCAAAATGTGGCAATCGAGAAAGAACAAAGAGAAAATATACCGCGAAATCATTAGCGATAAAAGGTCATTTGTGATGAAGAGGAACCATCATAATCTCAGCGAGAAGAGGAAGCAATATTGCTTACCAATGATCCTGTAGTGGCGGCGAAGCTAATGTTAGCAATGACACACCAAAAAAAAAAGCAAAGTCGGAGAAAAACTATTGGTTCGACCACGTCTTCTTGCGTTGGAAGCAGCAACAATAGCAGCTCGTTGGCGACGGCGATCCCTAGCAATCCGCCGAGCATCCAAGACAACAGATGAGGTGGATCCCACAGCTATTTAGAAGAGTTCCACAAAGGAATCCGAAAATTAAAGAAATTAGTCTGTTGCATAAACAACTGTGAGATGTGAGTACGTATGATCAGAAGATTAACTCTGCAAAGAGAAACCTCTATGCGCAATAAAATCAGCTTGTTCAATAAAGCATAAAACGCTGATGTTTTGTTATTTTCACAGGAATTGAAGTCCATAACTCCATATACTAAAAAAAAAATATTTAAAAGCTAGCCTAAATTCTGACGGCAACTAAGCCGCAGCAGCCATCTAGATTCTGAAAACTGTAAGGGCCCATCGCAACCGAAGTAATAAATTAGTTCATCATTACTCCAATCAGAAGATAAGGAAAAAGATGGAAACGATCTATTTTCACTGAAACATCGTCATTCCAACCAGAAGGTAAGAAAAAAAGAGCAAAATGATTGTATCATCTATTTTCACTGAAATTTCTTGAGGTCCATAATGTTGTAAAGCCAAGGCTAATTAGCCCATCGTCATTCCAATCATTCCAACCGAAGGTAAGAAAAAAAAGCAAAATGATTGAATCGTTTTCATCATATACACTGACCAATTGACAATGAGAGTCGTGGTGCGGTACACACCATCACGCCAACAAGATGTCGACAGACAAAACAGGGTGACAGAGAGTCGTGGTGTAGGTACACACCATCATCGCCAATGTACCGGCAGACCAAACAGGGAAGGTCGGTGAGAACGAACAACATCGGCGCATCCATAGGCATAGCCGATCTGAACAAACATTCAGCGAAGCGAGCGGCGACCATCCACGAGAACATGAACGATGCAACAAAGGTGAATGATCAAGAATGACACCAGCAGATGATGCCGCACTACCGTAGCCACGCTAACCCAAAGAAGAGCGAACGCAAAGCGGCAGGACGACGCGCTGCGGCAATATCGAACCAACTTACAGGGCGAGGAACAGGAGGCGAGGAGGCAGGGCCCCATAGAAAAAACATCGCACACGCGTAAATGCACGGCGGCGCAGCGAGCGGTGGAGCAACACATCCAACGA
This sequence comes from Olyra latifolia, assembly GCA_036346145.1. Lineage (NCBI taxonomy): Eukaryota > Viridiplantae > Streptophyta > Magnoliopsida > Poales > Poaceae > Olyra > Olyra latifolia. Next base: position 3,626,444 of record CM070528.1, on the reverse strand, counting down.
ACAGGATATGTGGCGGGCGCGAAACAGAATCACAAAAAATGCAGGGACCAAACTGCATTCGCAAACCTGTGTTTGCAGTGGTGCACCCAAAAAGAAGAACAGAGAAAGGGGCCACAGTGAGGTGGGCCGTAGTACAGTGAAGGGCGCAGCACACAGGGAAAAGAAGAACGCAGCAGGCCACGTGTGCGCGCGGTAGGGCAGAAGCCCAAGACGGGAAAAACCAAGACGGCAAGACTCAGCGAGAAGCAACTGGAAGGCAAGAGAGCACACACGGAACGCATCAACGGCGATGGAAAAACCAAACGAACGGTATAGATTTAAATTAGACGTGGAACAACCAGAAAGCTGGAATGCTTCCCCCTATAGGAGATAGTATAATATAATACAATACTACTTGCATTTGTTTCTTCGAATCAGTATTTATTCGTTTTGGGGAGCAGCTTGATAATAGCATCCTGTCAATTTACAACAGGGAAGGATATTGGACCACCGTGTAACGTCGCGTTGTCTCGAGGCGCCCCACGTTTTGTTGTTTATATGTGCGAGTCTCCTGCTGCCTGATGGCACAGCAAACCCATCTATATACCTTATCTACAGACTTTTCTCCAAAAACCTACAGACGCTTCTCCAAAACTGACTGCCATCAAGATACGAATATCACCTTGTACATCATGGCCCTTTTGAGAATTTGAGCAGTAAACTCCATCCATTATTTTCATCACCAAACCTGTCATTTTGTTTTTATATGCAATAGGATCTTTTGCAATTGCAAGTCCAATCCAGTTTTAACCAAAAAAAAGAGGATATTTAAGATGCACCTAAACAATGGTATAATGATCTTAGGGCAAGACAATGAGTATATCCAAACCATTCAGGTTTTATTGTCACATATTTATTTTACTTAATGCAATGGTCCAATGATCTTAGGGTGCAAGGCAACGAGTATATCTAAACCATTCATGTTTCGTTCTCAGACATTCTTTTTATTTAATACAATGTTCTAATGATCATAAGGGGTAAGACTATAAATATCTAAACTATGCAGGTTTGATCTAACGACCTAGTAATAATCTTGGACATTTATATACAGTAGAATAGCTAAGGAAAAACAGTCCAAGCCACTAAGGCCATCTCCAGCAGCTCTTGCCCTCAGCTTAAGCCCATCATCAGTAGCAAACAAAGGATGGGCACATAATCAGAAAAAGTAGAGTGTATGAATAGTGATGGGGCGATTGTTGGGGAGGTGAATAGGGATGGGGCAGTATTTGATGAGTGTCGCGTGAATAGGGATGCAAGCGAAAGGAGAAATAGAAGAATCTTTGGAGATGCCCTAAGCTTGGATGCGCAAACAGTCCATGACCAATTGAGCACAGCTCGTTAGTCCTAAGCAATGAACCAAATCCAAACCGACAGCACCTAAGCTGGGAAGTCAAACGCAGCTCGGCGTTGCCGCAAGACGGGGCCTCGCCCTCGCCGACGCCAAACGTGCCCAAGAAAGCGCAAGAAAACCGCGGAAAAACACAAGCGGCGTCCTCGTCCAACCCAACCCGCTCGCGTCCCGGGCGGATTCCCCACCAAATTCCCCCAAACCTCTCGCCCCAAACCGCTTGACGGGTTCACGCTTCCGTCGCCGTCCGGCACCAACCCAACCCAACCCAACGCCCTGCTTCTTCTTCCTTTCCCTGCCTTTCCACGGACCATTGATAGGCCACCTCACCTCCCCCCTCCGCACCCGCAGTTTCGTGCACCGCACTTCACCCACCTACCTCGCGTCAGGCCCCAACCCCCCCTCAAAAACTATCCACCTGCACGGCTCCGACCCTGCGACGACTGCGATCGATTCGGAGCGGGGTGCAGCGGCGGCGACCAGATCCGGCTGCCGCGTGGAGCGACGATGATGAAGTCGCTGCTGCCGCAGAGCCAGCTGCGGCGGAGCTCGGCGGCGGCCGCCGCGTCGGTGGCGCGGTCCTCCTCGGGGCCGGCGCCGACGGGCGGCGGTCGACGGCGGCGGCGGCGGGCGGGCCCCGCGGCCTCGACCTTCTGGTTCCTGCTCCACGCGCTCTGCTGCCTCATCTCGCTCTTCCTCGGCTTCCGCTTCTCCAGGCTACTGTTCTTCTTGCTGTTCTCCAGCACCGCGCTCTACTCCTCCACCTCCTCGTCCTCCTCCTCCGCCGTCCTGCGGGCCACCACGACGACCACTACTACGACGACGACCACCACGACTACAACCAACACCTTCACGCTGTCCTTCAGGGCCGACTCGAACCCTCCCCCCGCCTTCCCGGCCAACCACACTGCCCTGGACGCGGCTGCGGCGGCGACGACGGGGACTTCCGGGAACACGCAGAGCCACGTCGTTGTGGGGCGGCACGGGATTCGGATCCGGCCGTGGCCGCACCCGGACCCGGTGGAGGTGATGCGGGCGCACCGGATCATGGAGCGCGTGCAGGAGGAGCAGCGCCGGTGGTACGGCATCAAGGAGCCGCGGCAGGTGCTCGCCGTCACCCCGACCTACTCCCGCGCGTTCCAGGCGCTCCACCTCACCGGCCTCCTCCACTCCCTCCGCAACGTGCCTTACCCGCTCACCTGGATGGTCGTCGAGGCAGGCGGCGTCACCAACTCCACCGCGTCCCTCCTTGCACGCTCCGGCCTCACCTTCGTCCACATCCCCTTCCCAGACCGCATGCCCCATGACTGGGCTGACCGCCACGCCACCGAGAACCGGATGCGCCTCCACGCCCTACGGTATGCATACTTTCCTACTCCCCCACAGCCAGCAATGTTCTTTCCTGAATCCCTTATATAGTACAAAATAGAGAGCGAGGCGACTAAAGGATCTGTTTGCTTGTGTAGTGTGATCCGGGAGAGGAAAATGGATGGTGTAGTTGTGTTTGCGGATGACAGCAACGTGCATAGCATGGAGCTGTTCGATGAGGTGCAGAAGGTCCAGTGGATGGGAGCTTTGTCTGTGGGTATCCTTGCGCATACAGGAAGGGTAGACCAGCTACGCCTTAGCAAAGAGGACAAGCAGAATATGCCTCTTCCAGTTCAGGGCCCTGCCTGCAACTCTTCTGGGCAGTTGGCTGGATGGCACACATTTAACTCATTGCCATTTGCTGGGAAGACCGCCATGGTGGTTGGTGAGGCTGCGCCGGTGCTACCGAGGGGTTTGGAGTGGGCTGGGTTTGTGTTGAACTCCAGGATGCTGTGGAAGGAGGCAGAGGGGAAGCCTGATTGGGCGAAGGACCTTGATGCTGTGGGTGAGAATGGGGAGGAGATCGAGAACCCTCTTTCTCTTTTGAACGATCCGTCCTTTGTTGAACCGTTGGGGAACTGCGGGAAGAAGGTATTGCTGTGGTGGCTCCGTGTTGAAGCCCGGGCTGACAGCAAGTTTCCACAGGGGTGAGATTTATTTTGGACCTTTTCATCATGTATTTATGTTGCCATGGCCATTTAAATTGCCCTGTTATGTGAACAGAGAAGATTTTTATGTTTTGTATACCTCCCCAATACTTGCATGAAACCACATTCTTATGTCATAGAGAATCCCTTCTGCTAGTTATCCCAGTCTAATTTGGTATCCAGCCTCAGTATTTTCAGGGGACCCTATGACAATTGGACCTAACTTAGCAGTTACACAGCAATGGCAACTTCATTACATAGTGAATCTACTAATGGTACTTTCACAGTAAATTTAGTTGTGTTGAGCCATGGCTTGTGGGTGTTGCCAGATCTTATTATGTGTGAATTTTCATTAGAATTCAGTAATATAGTTCATATTGTCCAGTTACTTAGCCAGTCTGGTTTAAGAGTTCCATCCTTAGGATTTCTCGTGTGTTGTAGTACTGGTAAGTGGTAATCACTGGGATCTGGAGCGGTCTATACACCTGTGATGTTTGTCCATGGCTTCCTTTTTATAGTAGTTTCTAAAAATATCACATTTAATTCTGGTTTGTAAAAGGAAATTGATTTTGATATACACCCCAGGTACTCTTCTACAATCTGTCCACAGGCTATCTGGCTTTCAGTTTTCTCAAATAGAATAGAGGCTATTTTTCTTTACTTGAATCGTCTCTCTGTTACATTGACTGCTGTACCACTATAATTTTGCATTTCCATTTTAGTGAAGGTGCTCAAGTTACATAATACATAGGTCACACCGATCGTTCCACCAAGTAGAGGAAGTGCTCAAGTTATAAAAAGCAGGTCACGCTGGCCGTTCTACCAAGTAGTTGTTGTTTCATACGTGTTAGACGCTTAGACAACCACCCCTTCTTTTGGTGCATATTAAATCCAGTGTAGGATTAGGTAGTAGTATTTAATTACTGTCGGTCTATTTTGTGAAAATATTGTCGTCTTCCACTGACATGGTGCCACATGGCAATATTATGACACAGAGTTCCAATATATCGCTATCGACTGAAGTTTTTAACTTTTAAACCTGATATTTCACATGGTATATAGCATTTGAACCATCTGCATGGTTGAAGACCGAGTCCTTGATCACTAGAAAAACTAAAGGACTGGGTTCTCATGTGAGAAAAGTGTTATTCAAAATGGTGTGCCATAGGGACCTTCCTAAATCCTGACGGCCATGGAAAACTTAAGTGGCAAAAGGCTTTGACAAACACTGTTGCTTTTACTGACCAACAAAAAGAGTCAAAACACATAAGGTTCTGCTAACCTGGCAAGTGTGATTATCAGATTATTTAATTGATTGCTCATATTTCCCCTTGTATTTTTAGGTATCGAGCTTTTCCTTTTTAGCTGCAACTTATTCTTTTCTTCTCCAGGTGGGTAATTGAGCCACCTTTGGATGTTGTCGTTCCTGCCAAACGCACCCCATGGCCTGAAACCACTGCCGAGCTTTCATCTGAGTTGCTGGACACCAAGCAAGACCCGGAGGACCGGCGGTTATCAAGGTCCAACAAATCATCTCGGTCCCGAAGCACCACGAAACGGAAGGGTGATCTTCATGGGCAAGAGAACTGAGGCAGAAAATGAACAGACCCTGTAACATATATATTACATTATCTTACATCCGCAAAAACTACACTAGGAGACATCCCAGTTGACCTGGTGGGTATTGTGTTTATTTTTTTCCCTGATGTTTAGCTCCTGCTGCAAGGATATGTCTTCGGTAGAAGACTTTTTTTTTAATTATTTCGTAGTTGTATTTGTTGTGTTGTAATATACACTGCAATCTGCCTGAAAGGAAATGGTGACTGAATTCTGGATGTCATATATGCATCAGTATCATGTTATTGGTGCGCCTACCACTCTACCAGTAAGCACTCGAGTTTTTCTGTGTCGTGCTGAAAACCTTTTTTTTTTTTTTGAGGAAGTGCTGAAAACCTGTTGACAATATGGAACTATGGATGCGTGTCTGGGGCGCCTTATTCCCATTGGGCAAGGTGCTCATTTCTTAAAGAGCGTTTGAATGGAAAGAGCACCATTGTTGGAAGTTCCATTCGTAACACGGTAATTTTGTAAGAACAAGTGTATTTTTCGTAGAATTTCCATGAAATTCCCATGTTTCATATGGTGTCGTCTAGGCATTTAGAAGATTTCTAATTCCTCGGCGTTGTTCGTAAGGTGCTGATGCGCAAGTGCTTTTGGCAAATCACAAGCTGTCCGCTCTTGATGGTGAGAAATTTTGCGGCTGGCTCCATGGTGGGAGACGAGGAGGAATTCACTGTCTCCTGCTCGGGGTATAGATTTTTATCCGAATTATTCAAATCATCTCACTAGATGGAGAACAAATATGTGTATATTTTTTATGGCACCGGCTAGAAGCAGAGTCGACTGTAATTTTTGTTTGTTTCAGTCGATCAACTATCTTGACGGGCTGGGCTGGACGCCGCTGTTCTCTACCAGATCGACACCGATGAACACAGTATGGCCACAACTAGTTACAGTAGACAACGAGAGCGCTAGTACCTACCTATAAGACACATACATCATGGTATACTTATTGTCAACGGTGGCATGTCATATATTGTGAAGGATTGGATAAAATGCTCTGGCACCTAGGCTCCGTACAAAACATACTGATAGGTGTGGACGTGAGGAGGACAAGGCGAGCATGGCAAGCTCAGGCTGGATGGCTCACATCTGTACTTCGAATTTAATGCTCAGGAGCGGCCTCTTGGTTTATGAGCCCTTGTAGGGTCATCGTGGGCCCTAAGGAGCTGCGTCAAGACAATTAGCTCAGCATCCCCAACTGTCTTAGGAGTCCTTCTATATCTAGAACCCGATGCCTTCTTGATATGGATATTTCTTAAAGCGCAAGTTAGCGTATCTTTTGAATATATATGTAAATATGGTAGGATTCTGAGTTATCTAGATAGTTCTTCAGGTCGTATAGGACTAGGATCACGTGTACCTTGTACTATAAATATGTTGATGATTAGGAATCGGATTTTCCGTCGAGCTTATTTCTCTATTGAGGGATCAGAAAGCTTCTTGCTGCCAAAGTGTGACGTTCTGAGCTGTCGAAGACTTCTTAGTGTGAGCAAGCTAGAAATGGACATGACATGGGATTTATCCTGGTTCGGGCCTCCTGAGAAGGATAATAACCCTACTCTAGCATGCGTGCATTGCGAAATGTGAGGTTACAATGAGCTCGAGAGCTAGCTCGATGTGTGAAAAAAGTCAAGAACCCGTTTCAAATGATCAAAAAATAGATATTTATATTGCCTATCCCAACCGTTAGCTTTGAATCCCTGGGGGACGGTTGCGCGCACCGTGGGAGAGGCAACCGACGACGCATCGCACGCGCGGCCGCCCCACAAACCCCACGGATCGTGGGTAACGGCTCCCGCATCGTGGAAAACACGGCCACATGGCACGCAATAGCAGGCCATTCAGTTACGTCGGTGTCCGGGCAAGCAAGACTGCTCCGAGCACTGGGACGTTGCCCGGCCCGAGCCAAAGCACGACGCTGATGTCATGGCGAGCCGGACAACCCCATCCGAGCAGCATCCAGTCTATCTCCGGGCAAAGAGTTCTTCGGGCAAAGACTCTGCCCGAATTGGGCTGTCATAGGAAACGCGTCCAAGACATTCGACGATTTACGGAGCTGCTGAGGTTAGTCTTGGCCTATGGGCCGTTAACCAATCGCCGACAAAATACCTCTCCCATGGGTTATTATCTCTTCCCGAGAGGCCCGAACCAGGATAAATCCCTGTTCATAGCCTGTTTTCCATCTCGGCGACTCGGTACATCTACGATGAAAACCCTTTATCAGGAAGGGATTATTTGATCCCTCAATCAACAAGTAAGCTCAGCAGGGAATCAGTTTCCTAATCGTCGACAGTTGGCACCATCTGTGGGGATCGATAGATCCTTTGCTGAAACGGAGATGTTGGACGTCAAGTGTTCGCTTCTCGCTATGCTCCCGTTGACCGGCGTTGTGACCGTCACGATGGAGCAAGCTCGAAGTATGTTCTCAAGTCGGTCCCGTTCCAAGCTCTGCCAAAACAAAGTTTTCCTCGCGCTTAATGGGGACGATGATGAGCTCTATGCTAGACTAGACATCTCGTATCACATAGAACTCGAAGATAGAGTCGCGCCATGCGGTAGCTCAATGCTATCCCCCTTGTAACCCTCTATTGGCAGGTATGTCAACATGGGTACATAGGGAAATCGTCACCTCGAGGGAGAACTTCTGAAACAGCCTTGCAACATGCTCGCGACGCTGCCGAGCTTGCCTCGAATCCTCTTTGGAAAGGACCCTGGCGAGCATCCGGTAGCGCGCTAGGGACTAGCCCTGCAATATTGCCCGATCACCTTCGTCCTTGCCGGTCTAAGCGCCGAAGGTCCGGTCCAGGTAATAACATCCTTTGCTTTAGTTTCCCTCGGGTAAGAAAGGCTCCGGGCATTGGCTGTGGTCATGCGCGAGCTCGCAAACGAGCCCGGATAAGAAAACTAGGGAGCCATAGGCATCGCTGTCGCGGAGGACCTCGAGTGGCTAGCCGCTGATCTAGCCCCACCGACTCTGCCTAGGCAAAAGAGATCCGAAGGCTGTTTTTGGGAACGCCCTCAGGAGGGCCAACTGGCTCTTATAGCGACGAATCCTAGAGCATTACCCAGAAGAGCCGTAACCGTCATCGCTGGCACCGCAATCGAGCAGGAGGACGTAGAGATGAAAGCTCTAGGGGCCGTAGCTAGGAGGAGCATAGCTTCACCACTGTGCACTACCCGCATCGCGACCAGGAAGTGTTCTGTCGCCTTTGTCCTCACCCGTACGACCAGCGACCTTGTGATGGTTGGGATTGCCTCAATCGATCTGAACATCACAGTTCTATGGCTTACGGATATCAGGCTTTTTCCTTCGCTCTTCACGACGTCGTATGGCCAACCAAGTTCTAGCTCGGACACATCGAAAGATTCAACGGGACCCAAAACCCCGACAAGTTCCTTTCAATCTATACGACCGCCACCCTGGCAGCTAGGGGAAACGAGGGCATAATGGCCAATTACTTGCCCACCGTGCTGGACGGAGCGGCCCGAACTTGGCTCTTCAATTAGAGGAAGGGGTCTATCCTCTCCTGGAAAGCAGCTGAGTGAAGCGCTCAGATGAAATTTCTAGTGCTGCTACGCTCGACCGGGTAGAGAAAGAGATCTCGAGCGTGTGATCCAGATCGAATGGGAGTCTCTGTGCGACTTTGTATAATAGGTAATTTAGTTAGATTTATTAACGTTAAACGAATAAGGGTTCCAATGTCACTAATTAATTTCCCATTAACATTAAAATTTGTTTCATAAATTAGAGATGTAACCACATGATAAACATAATTCTGCGCACTCTCTAGATACTGAATCACTGTCATCACCGTCGACCCAGCTAACATTGATGATCCAACCGCACGGAAAGCAGAGTTTATTTTCTTTGGTAACGTGGCTGACTAATTGATAGGTTCAGCAGTCGACAGTCTTATCCCAAGAAATGACGCCGCAGAAGAAACCATCCCACAACAGATAACAAACCTTTTCTCTAAGCAATACGACGTCACCACCACTATCACGAAAAAAAGCTTACAAGCAGGTAATTACCACTTTTCCAGTGACAACCTTCACTCCGGTGCTCGTGAATGAAGAATAGACCTCACAAGCCGACGTCAATGAACAACAATATGATCAGCTCCAGACAACGTCCAAACACAGCAGTCCTGACATGATTCAAATTAGAGAGGTCAGTCCAGCGCTTCATGCGATGTGCCTGACCATGGAAAGTACCATTGTTCTTTTATACTAACACAACTATGCCTTACAGGATCTCTCTTTAGAAACAATCACTACACTTGCGACTACGACACCCGCAGACCGTCACACCAAGTAGGACAAAGGAAAAAGGTAACCCAATGATCCTTATTCGACATACACAACAACATTCAATGCAGAAAAAAAGTCTTATGTCATTTTTTTTTTGCAGTCCGATCATTTATCCGCCAAAAACACCGGCCAAGCGAAGGTTGTTCAATGACGCTTCTGCTTATGTAGAACGGTCCTCCATGTTAGCCACTCTATGCGTAGTCTTATTTTGTTCATGCCACTGCATTTCTTCCTACCTGTATATCGATGACGTAGTTCAAGCTAACAACATCCATGCCAGCACCTACAATTCAATGGTTTTTTGTATGTATGTCACATATGTTACAATCACTCTGTATAACTACCACTAATCAGTCCGTTGCTAGCATGATATACCAACCTTAAAAACAGGCTACATTCTACACTTCTGCTTATGTGACCATATCAACTCATCATAAAACATTGATTTCTCTCAGGCTCCAACCTAACAAATTGCATCAATTGGAAGAAGAGAGGCGCGTGCACCTGCGCGCTCTCAGTTCTAGTTGTACCTGCTGCTAACTGCTAAGTACTAGTCTCCTACTGATGCGAAAACCAACGGAGATCGCGTCGACTGAAAAATATGAGAAAACAGGCGACCGAAGGCTAGCAAATATGTATTGATAACTTCCTTCACAAAATAGAAATAGGAATTCAGATGGCAAAGTCTGTACTCTAGGCTTTTTTTATCCTATCAAGAAAAAAGCAAAAAAAATCTGAATAGATTTGATTATCCGAATTGACACCCTCCCGCCTCTTGACTCGTGGGAAAAAAGGAATACTAAACAATGCTATAGGTTCTGGATGCTAGGAACGGAATAGCTAAAGAACAAGATTATTATCAAAATGATTTGAACTGTTTCAAAGACCTAACATGCATTTTTTTTTTTGCATTGGACTTTTTCATCAACTGATGTAAAGATCAGTTAGTTCACCATAGTTTTTATTTACAGAAAGATAATGAGATGGCTCCCTGCGCTCTGATTGATTATTTTATTATGATCTGTCTAGGAGCACTATCAAAGTGTTTCAAAGGAGCATTACCTTGACTTAGGTCTACCTCCGGCGTGAATTATAAATCAACCTAAGTGAAATGGAGTCTCTATCGTTCCGCCGCAAGAGTTGACTATGAGACTTCATACACGTGACGTGGGTCCCTTCTGATGAAACTATGTGATAACACATGGAACCATACTTCAGCGATGGGCCCACCTATAAAACCACATGAAATCATATTCCACGGTAGGGCCCATCCGTTAAGACCATTTGATACCATATTTGATGGAGAGACCTATATAATAAAACCATACGATACTAACAGTATAGGATTGGCCGGCATCACCCAAAAAGAAAATTTCGAGCCACGTCGCGTCGAGTCGTGACTGCTCTGGCCTGCCCGGCTGGACCGTATATTGGGCTGAACCGTCTAACAATATACTGGGCTAGTCTGAGGTTTACAAATTGCAAACCATTTGCATCTTCTTCTCTGGACAATATAAGGGCGGCAGTTTCTCCGAGAAGGAAGCAGTGAGGTGAAGGGAGAAGCCGTGAGCGAGCGAGAAGGGGGAAGCGGCAGCGACCAGCGTCAATGGCGCTCAAATCTGACGGCGAGTCCAGCCCGAAAAGGCGGCGGGTTGACGAGGAAGGGGAGCAAGGAGCGGCGGCGGAGGTAGCCGAGGACTGCATCTCACAGCTGCCCAAGGAGGTGTTGCTGTCTATCCTGAGGTTCCTGCCCCTCACGTCGGCCATCCGCACGGGCGCGCTCTCCACCGTGTGGCGAGGGCTCTGGCGCCGCCGCTGGCTGCCACCCTCATCCCTCCGCCTCCGCGTCTCAGACCGCGACACCCCGGAGCGGCTCGTCGCGCCGCTGGGGCCCCGCGGCCCGCACCGCGTCTCGCAACGCGACACCCCGGAGCGGCTCCTCGCGTTGCTGGAGCTCCGCGGTACGCGCCGCGTCGATCGCTTCTCCCTCACCTTCTTCCGCGAGGGCGATCTCGAGCGCGCCGACTTCCGCCGCTTCCTCGACTACGCCGCCGCCTGCGCCGCCGAGGACCTCCTCATCCATTTCGTCTACCATGACCCAGAGTTCCGTTTCAATGACGTTGAAGCGATACGAACAGGCATCATCAACGGCCTGTTCACCTTCCGTTTCCCGCAGGCCAGCCCCTTCCTGGCGCGCGTCTCCCTCCGCGGCGTCACTGTCAATCTCCCCCTCGACGGCGCCGCCCGCCCCTTCTCCGCCCTCGCGGCCATCCACCTCCACTCCGTCGAGGCCTTGGATGGATCCGTCCACGACCTCGTCGCAGCGTGCCCCCGCCTCCACACCCTTGACCTGCGCGACTGCCGCGGCAGCGCCTTCCGCGTTGTCGACGTGCGGCCCGCGGGGGCGCGCCTGAGGAGCCTCACCGTCGCGAGGTGCGACGTGGTCAAGTATTTGTTCGCCGACACGGCTGGCCTGCGCTCCTTCCGCTACAGCGGCCACAGTCTCATCAGGCCCTCCTGCATCCTGGCCAACGCTCCGCTTGACGACCTGTGCATCAGCTTCAGGGAGCCGTTCAACTCCAACTTCAACAGGGCGTTCGAAATTGGCGGATGGTTCGAAGCAATCGCCAACTTCTCCAACCTCACCGTCCTCACCATCTGCAGCAGTTCCCTCCCGGTAAGCAGTCTACCTCGTTTCATTGCTTCATGCCATCTGGTTCGTTTTCTCATTGACACTGCATTGTAGATAGCGCCTGCCTCCGCTATTGAGGGTTTGGCCTGTTTGTTTGCAATAACGAGCACCAGCATTCCTGGATCAGCCCTCAATTTGCATCGGCAGGATTTGAGAGAGCTGCATGTGCTGAATTTGAGAGAGCTGCATCTGCTCATCTTTGATAAGGACGACGCCATGCCTGGTGACATATATGAATTCTTCACGACCTACCGATGCCCTCAATTGGAGAGGCTCTTTATGCAGGTTGCAATTGATTAGATGAGTACTTTTCATTTTAACCATGGGAAATGCATTTGCTCAATAGCCATCGCATTGCATGCATGTTGAGTTTCTGTTCTCTGAATTTCCCTAATACTTCCTCTTACAGCTTCCATTAAGCTGGTATCAGAGGAAGAGTTCCAAAATCAATAAGTCTTCAGAGGATATGGAGATAGATTCACCATTTGACGAGCTATCAGAGGAAGAGGCATCAGTGGAAGAGCTTTCACAGGAAGAGCAACGGAAGGAATTGCCACTGGAAGAGCTATCACAGGAAGAGGCATCAGTAGATGAGCCACGGGAGGACAAAATGTCAGTAGATGAGCTAGGGGTGGACAAAGCTTCGGTAGATGAGCAATCAAAGGATGAGCTACGAGAGGATGAGTTGCTAGAGGATGGCTTAGATAACCTTGTGTTAGTCAAGATTGTGAATTTCAACGGGCTCCCAAATCAGATGAAGCTTGTAAGTTATCTGTTGAGGAAGGCTACTAGTCTTAACAAACTGCTATTAGTTGCTCCCAAGCAGAAGGATTGGTTGGATAAACTCCATCACCTAGAAATGAAGCTATTGCTTCTCAGAAAAGCTTCAGAAAATGCCCAGATAATTCTCAAGGACTCTGATGATGCTGCAATCCAGCCAGTTCATTCAAAGGTTACCGCTGAGTTTTTCTAGTTCTCAATCAGCACTAGACTTCTCTAGCTATTAGGTGAGAATGATATGCTACAGCCTTACAGGTGTAGTAAACCGGTGACACATGCAGAGTATGATATAGTTTCTGTTCTCAAACCTATTTGACCTATAGTTTCTGTTCTCAAACCTATTTGACCATGTTATCGAAATGCAAGGTATTCCAATATGCTTGTTTTCCTCTTATTCTCCTATACTATGACTTGGACTTGCATGATATATAGTGTTTATATGGGTTGTGAATCTACCATTTCCTTTGGTAATAGAAAGTGAAAACATGGTTTAACTTTAGACAGGCCGACGAGGCATAGAGCAAAGGGGGTTCAAGATATATTCTATTGTTAAATAGACGAATTATGGCGTGGTTAAATTTGGCAAGAGCCGTACGGAATTAGACATGCACAACAGTTTTTATCTATGAGAAAATGTGGGGCAATGTCAAGGGCAAAGGCAAGACGGAGTTGAATGGTACCACATGAAAGCTGTGGCTAACCAGCCTGTTGGTGTTGCTATTGAAGCATCTGGCTGTGCCTTCCAGCTCTATCGTTTGGTGAAATTTCTTTGCCCCGTAAATATACAAAAGAATCTGCTTGATTTGAATGTCCTTGGATATTTCCAATGGAAAACATTTGAATGAAAAGAAGGAACACATAAGTTTCCTTCTTAGCTTAGGTCTGGTAACCGCTCATTTGCACAAATTGAACAGTAAACAAAAAAATATTTGTGCAAAACAGTTATGAATATCTGTGTATCTTCCCTTTGGTTTTGACAATACCAAGTTACAAATCATAGAAAAGCCTTGCGTCATACAGGCAGCACCTCCTCGAGTAAAGGCTTCCACAGCGGGTTGACCAAAATGAGGATCCCAAATCGCATGAGCAATAGGAAAATATATAAATAAATTCCTCTTACACAAGAAGCTTGCTTAACTCATCTGACCATATGTCTGCATGGGATCGCTTTTATAGGTTTCATTATACGCTACACCTGATGGATGTATCAAGTTGTTAAATTTGCATGAGAATTACAGAATTACAAAGAGCTGTACCAATCTTTTTTAATAGAACTGAAAACTCATTTTATGCATAAAACCTGCCATACTTGTTTAATCAATTAATCCTGCTTGAATCCATCTATAAATTAATATGTTAGTTTTAAACTTTTAATGTGGATGGTAGAACTGAAGTATCCTGGTCTCTTTAAATTATTAATTTTCAGTGCATCACAATGTGTTGCTGTTACTTCCATGCCCTTGATCCATGGGGATAGTCCCTACGTTTAACTAGTTGGTCACCCCGCGCGTTGCGCGGGTGCGATGAAGACAAATGTTTTGTGCTAAGAGCATTTGTAGGAAATTAACGATTTATATATGATAAAGTGTATATTATATATACACAGTAAAAGCACATAGCAGCTATGAGTATGTAAACCTTCGAATATACACAATAAAATTATCCGTAACAGGTGTTTTTGGCCAAGTTCGCATATGCTTTAACTTGGAAGGCGTAACTGTAGAGGCAGAAAATATGTAAAATTGGAGATAAATTAGAACTAAAACCAAGAAACAATTTAAAAGGTGAAGTTGCATAATTATTGGACAATTATAATTGACCCACAACAATAAATCCTTAGGAATCCATTGGCCCAAATCCCTTCATCGCTATTATGTCAACATAATTACAACCAAGCATGCAGTAAATGATATGGAAGAGTTCGGATTTAATTCTTTCAGTATACATATTAGCATGAATTATAGATCTTTGAGCAGCCACTTATCATAAGAGGATAGTGTATCTCAAATCTCATGGCAGCACTATGTATGCAAGAACTCATTTCAATGTATGATGTACTACACTGAATTGCAACTTCAAATAGGTAACTGAACAGAAGATATGAGCAATTGTAGTGCTTGCCTTTCTTAAGTTGTTCATCTAACATGAAAACATCGGTCCTTTTATGAAAACAACAGTCCTTTTATGCTATGAAAATAAATGTGGATTAGGCAAGCAATCAATACCCATCCATAAATGACAATATATATGTACACTGACAAAGTCCTATAAATCTAAATATAATAAAGCATATTTTAATGGTCACGTCCCTAAATGCCTTTAGGTAGACCTGGAGGAGGGCAGCCATGCCTAAACCGAATCGTAAGACGTAGCCGCTACTAGCAGTGGCGGCGCTAATTGCTGGTAGCTAAACTTGGGACATGTGGAACGAACGGTTGGTGTTGGTCTATCTAATGTCATGAACTGAACCACTGCTGAACACCTAAGCTAAGCTACTAACCCCAAACAACCATGAAGAGATACTAATCCAACGTAAATAAAAACGAAGCATGCAACATTCAGAGATAGTTACGAATCGTATGTGCATCAATAACATGAGCTTTGAGGAGGGGAAGACGGTACCTTGTGGTTGGGGGGAGAGGGCCTTGAGGCGGCTGTGCTGCAGCCAGGCGTCCCGATGAGGCTATGGCGGCGGGCGCGAGGGCTGCGGCCCGGGGCGTCATCGGTGGCGGGCAGGGAAACCGGGAGAGGGCCTTGAGGCGGCGGCGAGAGACTGCAGACAGGGGTGGTGGCGGCGGGCGTGGGCGCCGCGGACGGGAAGGGGCAGACGTGGGGGACCACGGGCGGGGGCGGCTGCAGCCGGGGGGCAGGGGCGGCGGCGGTGGCTGTCGGAGGGGCGATGACCCAAGACGGCGGCGGCGCGCAGGGGCTATGGCGGAGGGCGGCGGCGGCGGGGGGTTCTAAGCCCTGTGACGATGGGGGGAATCGAGCAAGGGAGATGTAGCTGGAAGGAGCAAAATGGGCTATAGGGAGATGGGCCGGGCCAGAGTTTGCGCACGTACGTGTCATACAGGGGGCTCTAACACGCGTCGATCGAAGGATGTAGCGCTGGGTCATCTACGATCGTATAGATACTAGAATTGATCGCGCGCGGCGCACGACCCGGTTGTTCCAATGGCCATGAATTGTGTTGTTTAGGTAAAGAATAAAATAAATTGAACAAAAAAATCTGAAGCTCTATTCGGCATGATTAGATCGTTAAATGAAATAGAGCAAATATATTTTCCTATAGAGTTGATATATATATACTAACAAAGAAGAAAATTAATTCTTGGAAGCTCGTTGCAGCAGGTAATTATGCAAAATTAAGTTAGCACTATCCACTGCATAGAAAATGTAGTTAAATAAGGCTCTCCTTAAAAATTCTTAATAGCATAACAGATTCCAACACATAGACGAAACATAATAAAAATGTTTATTATAGATAAAAAACAATAGATAACATCTAACTAAATATTTGCATCTATCTGCTTTTTACCATTATCTACACCGAAAAACAGAAAGAGTATCAATAAACATAGAAAACATACTAAATAATTGTTAATCAATAACTGGGCATCTATCATTTGACGCCTTGTTAATCAGAAAAATTAAAAAAATATATGCTGAATAATTATTTCTACAACCCAGCAACTAATCGATGCAAGTGAATACAAAGGGTCTCATTTGAATCTCAGTGGCCTCAACATGGTTAGTTAACTAACGGGCTGATGTTGGTTCCAAAGCCTTTTTTCCCTTGAGCAATGTTATTGTATACTTGAAGCACAGATTTAGTGGAAACACTCATGGAAACAAACAAAGCTTGTCCTCCTGAAAGAAAGAACACATTAACTCGGTAGCATTAAAGGGAGTGCAATATTATGACCATATTTATATGCCATTTCTTTTTTTTAGAACTTCCTAGCCCTTCTATTAGTCTTACCACTATTAAGAAAGGATTATTATAACTCTAGGAAGGTAATAACAGGTTAACCTCCATAAAAATATTTGTTATTAGGTTCTCTTACTATCAATGTTGTCTTCCTTATTTGTGTATTTGGAATATCAACATAGCCTAGTCCAAGAGCCGTTGCAGCTTCGTTTTTGGTACCCTTAGCTACAGAAGGACAACCAAACATAGATATAACATATAAATAATTTCCTCTTAACTTGATGAAAATAATTGTAGACAGTGTAAAAATAAAATTGATTATTGGTTCTTGCAACAAGTTCACGGTGTAGTCAAGAACAAAATCAAACACAAGACTTACCAATCAAAATACATCTTGTAGCTGCGCAGTAAACCAGAGAGAGATAGAAAATATAAGTGGTACCGATCGACACATCGAAGGCACAAATAATTTTTTTGGCATGCACCAGAAATTCCTGAAGTAAATGTGGCTACCTGAAGGTAATGGCATAATCAGCTAGAAACTGAAAGGGAAAAAGCAACATAACAAAAAAAGTCAAAAATGCTGAGGTAGGCAAAGATAAGAAATAGCACTGGAATGAGCAATTATGAAACCTGCGATTTAGGATTCAATGTTACCATGTTGAGTTGAACAATGAGGGTAATTTAATATATAGTGTATCGGCTAAGAAAAAAGCTAGAACACAATGTGCTGAGTTCATGTATTGGTAAACCATAGTATTTTGACATGGAATAATTAAAAGGCATTAAACTGTTAATTGTATGTCAGATGTAAAAGTACCTACCCAAGGTACTTTACCTTTGCACAAAAATTCAATATCAGATGATAACTTCATAACTTGATAGAACAATAACAGATCTGTCCATTGTGAACAGAATATATTATTAAAACTGTAATTTTGTAAACCATGATCTGGTGAAAAAGAATAGTGTGTCAATGACAATTGGCATAGCAATTTCACTAAAAGATGAGTTGATCTCTCTAAACTTGCTCACAATGAAACTATACATAGGTAATTTGAAAATACTGAAACCATAATGGAAAGATCTAGAGGATTACATAGGCTCATGCTCTTACCTGATTTGTCCATAGAACAACAGAATCATGCATGGTGTGCTATAATCTGCGAAAACATCATTTTGGTGCATGTCATTTCATGAGAAAATATAAACCTATAGCATTAAAAATGCGAAGGATATACTCATTTTCCAGATTTTGGAGAGCCTTTTGTAAAAACCTTGTAGTTAGGCTCTATTTTTCCAATGGTGGGTACTTGAATTATGTTACATATGAGTACCAAATATAAGAGGCCAAAGGTGAAGCATTTCAGCAATATATATGCTTATATGCAGCTGCACATCGTGTACACTTTTAGGGCAGTCGATAATGGTAGCAGTCGACACAGAAAGACAACCATGGATTTGATAACTTACATTATAAATCTTTATGTGTTATTGCACCATATATTTCTATTCTGCTTTGCAATGCACATTACTTAAAGGTATGGCATACAAAACAAATGCTGATACCTTTAGATAGCAGCTTAGTAGTAACTGTTCTTGAAGGCAAAGAATTGCCTAATCTGAAAAGCACAAGAAAATGGGCTTCCATAACAAAATGGATATGAAAAGTCCATTGTCATAGGAAAGTAAAAAAATGTCTAGAGGAAAAAAGCAGTAGAGCAAGAGGCCATCACTTTTAGTCAACAAATATTCTTCCAGAACAAACCGAACTAAGTCAATATAGTGCACTAATCATGATTAAAGTTACTATCAATAACAGAAATATGTCATGGTTGTACATCTATATAGCTGAAAATTAATATCTAGGCTTCGAAAAAACATAAAGGAGTCAAAGATACATAGATATGTAAAGATTTAAGTTACTATGAGTTGTTCCAAAGTATTTAAATGAACCGCTCATAAGCAATGCAAAAAAGAGGTGGAACTATTTAATACTGTTGGATGCACTTTGCCCAAAAAGCATAGCTAAAGTGTTCGGTTCCAAATACCCAGATTGTTGCTGCGGCCTCATGTTAGCATTGAGATAAACAAATAAACACAGGATAATTCCAGTGACATAAAGAAGGTAGAGTGGGCATGTACATATTTATACATCAATTGAATGAGTACTAATCATCACACACCTTTAACAAAATGTCTGGCCACTAAATGTGATTGTTGGAACAAATGATTTGGTTGCAATTTTATAAAAATCCCTTCCTACCTGACTTATAATTATTATGCCAATGATGTCTCATTGCTTTTCTCACTTATAAATCAGTTATAATATTAGGAATTACATAAGTGAGTTTTGACATAAACATAGGAGATGAAATGCAGTGGCATATGGCGGATTTTACCTTCAAAGGCACTGACCTTTCAGATTGTCGAAGGGCGATCGCAACCGGTGCAAGCAGTCTCAAGTCAAGAAAATATGGGCTTTGAACAAATGAAATTCACATATTTTCTGCAATGGATAGCTGACCAATGTAAAGTATGAATTGACCAATATAGATAAATAATGAATTTATCGGTCAGCTTTACTGAAGGAGTCTGTACCATAAGTTGCGAATCACTTCGAAGATGTTGTTGGAAAGCATGAGGATCCACTGTAGATCCATCAGGATCTAACCTTATAAAACCTTGAGATGCCCTGAAACTTTGAGCATCAGTACTCTGGTGACATTATTGCCTAAGGCAACAAAATACATACTTTGATGATAGGAAGATCGGTGACATTAATGAAGGTAGGAAAACATACATTTGTAAACCGCCTCAGCTCAAATCCGCTTGCCTCTCGCCAAAATTCTTCTTCCCTGCCGCAAATTTGGCCAAAAGACGCCGCCTCTATTGCTGCTACCCCTAAAGATGGAGATTAGGGCGAAGGAGAGAGGTGGGGAGGGGGCGCGGGCTCACAGATTCGTCGGTGTCGACATCGAGGGTGAGAATCTGTTCGTCGGCGGTCATCACCGTGACTCTCATCGCGCCAGCAGCGGCTGGAATCGACCTCCTCCGCCTCGGTTGTAGAGAGAGGGACGGGGATTGGGGCGGCGCCGACCCCGGGCGGAGGGCTGAGCGAGTGAGAGGAGGCCGGGAAGGGAAGGAACGGCTAGGGCACGGCAAGCCGACGAAGATGGAAGAAGCGACAGTGCGAAGGGGAGGCGTTAGGCGACGCCATGGAGAGGACCATGGGGTGGTGGTGGCGGGAGGAGCGAGGCCGCGCCACATGAGGAGGGAGACAGAGGAGGCGCGGCCGAAGAAGCGGGTGGTGCCGCATGAGGAAGGACGGGGAAGGACGGGGACCCAGGGAGAGGAAAAGGGAGGAACAGGCGCCAAGGCTGCTTTCGGGAAAGGAGGGAGGGACGGCGGTGGGAAGGAAGAGTAGGGGGCGGCGCAAGAAGGGGAAGAAAGGAAGAGGAGGAACGCCACAGGTGAGGCTCGCTGTGGTGGATCTGCAGACGCGAGAATGGAGCGAGAGGAGGCGGCGGTGCTGCCGAGAGGAGCGCGGAGGTGGCGATGGAGGAGAGCGAGCGCGCAGCGTGCGTGAGGAGGACGGGAGCGCGGCGGCGGCGGCGGCGAGAAGAGCGCGGGGTGGCGCCTGCATGAGGACGAACGGGGATTGGGAGAAGAGGAAAAGGGGAGGAACCGCGCCGGGCTAGGGTTTGGGCAGAGGACGGGCGGGCTTAGGGTTTGGGCAGAGAGAAACGGGCAGAGGACGGCGGGTTGAGAAGCGAGAAGGCGAGGGGCCAAGACGAAAAATTGGACGCACCGAGAGCCGTTTGATCAGTCGATCGGATGGGCGTCACGGTGAAGGGACCTAGATCAATAATCAGAAAGGCAAAGGGTTTTTTTGCATTCGTCATCCGTCGTTGCACGGTGGACGTCCGATAGGGGAGAAAAGACAGATCGGACGGCCTCTATTTTTCAGTCGACGTGGAGCAATGGCTGAGCAGAATTGCTTCCCCCTATAGGAGATAGTATAATTAATGGATTTGGCCGGTAGAATGGCAGCATCGTAGTCCAATCAAATTATTTATTCAAGCGCATCAGTCCATGTTATTGCCTCCATGTTATATATTTTTTTAGATAGTGGAAGAAACTTTCGACCTCTGCACCAACTGGAAATGCATACAGCTATTACAAATACTTATTTTAAAGTTTAAAACCAAAATGAAATAACAGTCAATTGTCATGCTAAGGCAAGCAACAAAAAGAAAGCAAAGAAAGAAACAAGCTTCTACCTCATAATGGTCAGACAATCCTAACACCCTGACGGCTGTAACTCTGAGCATCCTCACATAGAAAATGATCACCGACCTTCATAAGATTCCGCTACGATTTCATAAGAACTGTTTAATATCACCAATTCCAAAATGTTCTTACATCACCCAAAAGGAATTAGTGAAGAAGAGGGCAACACCCATAAGGATTTAGTGAGAAAGAGGGCAACGGTCGAATCAACCAGTTTTGAGAAGCAATGCTGACTAGTCGAAACCAAGTGCAATAACTCAAAATTCACCACAAAGCCACCCATTGAATCAACAAACAAAGAAACAGTCCAAATGTGTAGGAAGACCAATGTCCCTCAACGGCGCCTATAGTAACGACACCCATAGGCGTCGCCGTTGTTGAATCCGGTTAAAAGCTAGAAAATGAGATTTCTCTTGGGATTGGCACTTCAACACCCTTTTCACCACTCACTTTTGATTATATGTGATCGCCTCCACAGCTGCTTAATATGCGATGCTCACCAACTGTGCTAACGATCCTTTTTATGTGAAAACAGTGAACAGATCTTACCAACTTTGAGTGTTTATCAACTCTACCAGTGATATGAGCACGACTCATGGGAAATGCTGGTAGACCTAGAGAAACATGTAAATTAATTAGGGCTAAACAGAAACCTAAAAGGATAGGACACTTTTCATGAGTGGGATGGAGGTGCATGATCCACCAAGCTGGAACCTCCCCTTCCCCGCACCTCCAGGATGCCAAACCTCCACCCCTTTTCTCCCTTCACCGTTGCAAATCCGCAATGGAAGCGGCAAGAGGAGCATTCGGGTATCAGGTATAGTATGGGAATGGGTAGGATTTTCTAGCTTGGGTACAGGTCTATGACTAGAGGTGTAAATGGATATCCGAATTATTAGAATTATCTGAAGTATCTGAATACATAGAGAACAAATATGATGTATATTTTTATGCGTTTTAACCACCTTTTTAAAAAATAAGAATATGAATTCGGATGAAAAAAATCTATGTCCTTTTTGTATCTATCAAGTAGAAATTTCAGAGAAAAAAATGATGCGAATAGATACCCCTTGTCTGCGACTACCATATGTGTGCGTGACCCGTCTGATTGTCATCGCTCAGTCCCTGTCCCTCCATGATATGCAAGGAGGTATAGGTAGGGGTGAAAATAGGATAGGAAATTCCCGCCCGATCCGAGCCCAGATTCGTTTAGAACTCGATTCGAATCCGAAAAATGATATCCAGTTATATTCAGATTTGAATCCGTATCCGAACCCGCCTATCCGGAAAATATATGGGTTAGGATATGGGAGGAGCAATATCCGTTCCGTATCCGATTCGTATCCACATATCCGAGATATCCGAAAGATGTCAATGTTAATTAGCAAAATAGATATCCGGTAACATATCCGATAAACATAAATATTCTATATATTTTATAGTTGTCGAGGAACTATTGAACTTGAAGTATGACTTTGCTGCATGAACATTTGAACTTGAAGTATGCCTATGTTGTATGAACTTGAAGCTTTTTGTGGAATAAACCATTGGCAAAACTAGTTTAAATATTGATTAATATCTGGCTATAGCTCATGTTTTATTCAATAGATATATTGTTAGCTTTTGTATTAAACATGGAAGCTTAATTGGCATTGCTATAGTAGTAAATAATTATGTCATGTGATATTTTTTATGTATGTGAAATATCCGAATATTTATCCGTTCCCGATCCGATTCCGGTCCGTATCCGTCCCATATTCGTATGCCGAAAAATCCGAATTCGTATCCGGATTCATATCTGGCAAAAAAATATGGGTAGGATATAGGACAAGCAAGATCCGCCCGTATCTGACCCGTTTTCGCCCCTAGGTATAGGAGTATTTATCTTTAAAAAAGTGGTGGGCCTGGTTCGGGGCGAGCAGGTGAGAACTAGGGTTTGAAAAATCAATTTTAGACCAAAAATCGGTCAGGCCCGATTTTCGATTTGCCGCGGCAAATCGCGAAAAATCCGTTGAAACTTGAGTTTTGAATTTTAAATCAACCGGAGGTTGAAAAAAATCAGAAATCGCTTATTTTTTTTTCGATAAATCGGTTGATTTCTTCGATAAATCGTTTGAAAACAAAAAATCGGTATTGAAAGTTTGAAATCTCGAGCCAAACTTCGATAAATTGGTCGATTTCTTCGATAAATCGACCGATTTCTTCAATAAATCAAAATCGCTCGTTTTTTCGAGAAATCAGTCGATTTTATCGATAAATCGACCGATTTCTTCAATAAATCGTTTGAAAACAAAAAATGAGTATTGGAATTAGCCAAACTTTGATAAATTGCCCGATTTCTTCGATAAATCGATCCAAACTGATTTTAAATTTTGCATCAAAATTTTAAATTTAATTCACGATTTACCCAATATCGAGCCGCCGCGATTTCGCGGCAAACCCGTTTGCCGACGATTTTTGAAACCGTTACTGCGAACGCGACCAAACCCCTCCGATGGCACGTGTCAGTCAGGGACGAATAAAATCGCGGCCCCCCTCCTTCCGCCCTATTTCTCTGCACGCTCACCCACAAAAACCCTAGAGACGCCGCCACCGCCTCCACGCCGCCACCTTGCTCCTCCCGGCACCTTCTATCCTCATAGTTCACCGGTCTCACTCCGTTGCTGATTAGGCCGGCTGGGTTTGTTAGGTTTCCACGCGCGAGATTATCGCAGGGAGGTGTCAGGAGGCAGGCGATGGGGGCGGAGCTGCGGCGCGACGACATGGAGGTGGCGGAGGAGGCCATCAGCGACTCCGAGGCGTTCCAGATGGTAGAGCACGTGCTCCAGTCTGTGCGGATGGTACGGAGCCCCTGCCCCCTTTGCTCGTTTTTGCTTTGGTTGGGAGTCGCGTGTGGGATGACGCTATGAGTGATTTGGGGAGGTCAGGTAGTAGGATTTGGAATGCGTCGGTGACTTACTTGGGGATCCTTGAACGTTTAATAATTAGGGCTCTGAATCTCCAGTCCATTTGATTCGTTGCCTTTGATTGGAGTGGAATTTAAGTTCTGTTTTGATGCATGGAACACAAATCAAGTCTCTTATTACACGATGTTAGAAGCACAGTAAATAAAAAAAAAATAAAGGTATCAATCTTATCGAGAAACCTGTAGAAAAGAAAAATCTTAATGAGAAACCCCTCTGCGAACAGATGGTTCAGCTCCGGAACTATTGTATGTCTAGGAGTGAACAAGCTTGAAAGCAGGACATTTTCAAAAAAATTCAAAGAGGTGGGACCTAGCTAATAATTATATTTTTTTTAAAAAAATCAAAAGTGAGAAATTTGAATGTGATAAGCATTTGGTGGAATGCTCCATGTTGCAATTTGATGCTAACTTTAAAAAATTAAGTTGAATTTTTTAGTTTCTAGATGTCAGGTGTGAGCAAAAATGTAAAAGGCCACACAACTTTCATCTTCTGTGATGTATTTAAAGTCATTTTCAGGGGAGCTAGATGCTTGTGCCCATTTGTCGAACTTTAAGGGACTGTTTGGTTTCATTGTTAGATTAACCAGATTGGCTACCTTAACCCAATTTTTGTGTTTGGCAACTAACCTAGTCAATCAAAAATATTTTTTGCCTAGGTTAACTGGCTAGTTCAGTGACCCATCTATTTTTTTCTTTTATGAAAATGGGCATAGGCAGAAGAGATAAAACACAACTTATTCCACCTTTATGTTGGGAAAAAGACTTTAACTAGGTTAACTTAATCCTGCTTAACCCATGGGTCTTTGGTGGGTTAAACCCCTAACCAGCCCTTAACCCTGAACCGACTGTAGACTAAGGGTGGGTTCTTTTCAGCTTTTCTTATCTACTTATTTGCCTAGATCTCGTCACTTCGAGAATTTTTCGAGGTAGCCTCGAGAGCCGGTTGGCCTTCAATTTTGGGGTTTAGGGAGCTTATAGACACGCGTAGGATATAAAAAAAACCGACTCAAAAAGTAATAAAAAAAGTGAGATAAGTCAAATAAGACACGAGATAAGTAGGATAAGTGTGACGAGATCTAGGCAAATAAGTAGATAAGAAAAGCTGAAAAGAACCCACCCTAAGAGCCTCAAATTTTCTTCTGCGATCTGAGTAACAAATGCTTACCATGTTATGGACAATATATTTCTTCATAATAAAATCAAGACAATGAACTTTCTAGTATTGCAGTCAAGCTCGAAATCCAAGGCTGTTCTTGAAGATGTCAAAAAATGTGCCAGATGCATGTACGGTGTGGAGTTAGGGAAATTGGAAGGTGATTATTTTCTATGGAGGGCAATTATTGAATTCCAACTTGTGGGTGTTTAGGTAGGAAGATGCAGGTTCTTTCTCCTGTAAAGTGTAAATACTTTAAAACCACTATGGTATGGAACTTTCAGATGTTAAGTGTTTCTTCAGGCAAACAAATGGATATACGTGCAATCTTGTGCTACCTGTTTTAAAGAGTATTTATTTATTGATGTAGGATGCCTGCCATGACAGACTCGCTAGGTGGAACCCAAAATGCATCTGTTGTTTACAGAAAATTTATATCGTGTATGGCCAGCTGTCTTTCGTGTTTTGAGCACAGTCTCTGCTGGTCTGCTTATTGAATAGTTCACTCTTCAACCTGATCCTATGTTAAGATGAATCCGTTCTATCTATTGATTTTTTGGGGATTTCATCAAACAGCTAGGGTTTATTAAGACATAAGATAACATTTGTATTTTCATTTTTTCATGAATTCCTTGAAGAATGCCTTTTCTAACTATTAATATCTTTGCTTTCATTTAGGATCCATTTCTAGTTGATTTAAGAGACAAAGACCAATATGATATCTTGCTGAGTATTGTAGACTCTACCAAAAAAAGGAGTATTGATGATGAGGCTTTACTTGTGGTAAGTCCTTAATCCATGTTTCATACATCTACATTTCTTGTACTTATTCAACATCACTTTCTGATAAAATGCACACGTGTACTTTTCCAGACCACTTTGAAGGCACTGTCAGAAGCAGTTTCCAAAATAGACATTTCATACCATCATGCGCTTCTGAACAATGTAATGTCATACCGTGTGCTCACTCTTACATTTCCTTTTTTTTATTGACTTAGTTGGATCTTACCAAAAGAATTCTTTTTCAGATATTTACCATGTGTGTCTGGTACTTCCACAGTGATACAAGGGATGCCCTTTTGGATTTAATTGCCAGATTGGTATTCTTCTTGAATTACATGAGCGTTGTTCCCTTCATGATTAGTCAACAAGTTTTTGATTATTTGATGGTTCTTCCAGGCTGCCGTGGCAGACCAGTTCCTCAGAGAATGTTTGCAGATGCTTGTGAACAACTTTACTCCACCTGGACCACTTGTTGCATTCATTGAGCAGCCAAGATGGTTTTCAAGGAAGAAACAGATCTATTCTCAACTGCATCAGTGTTTGAAAACGATCTCTGACACTATACCCTTAGCACCAAGGATGTTAAAGGATATAATAGATAGAAGTATGCCAAAGTTATTTGATAGCAAAGCTGTAAGTGTGAACTCTGTGAGATATTCTATGTTTTTGTAGTGATTATGTAGTGTTCACATGTTGCTTTTCCTAATTTGCTTAATTGTAATTAGACAAACAACACATACTTGCTAAAAAGGAACTTGGTCTCTCCAATTGACCTTCTAGTCTGAATCCTTAAATTCTATATGCCAACATCTTTTTGATGTATTTGCGTATCTTTTTAACAACCCACTATGCCACATTGCCACCATGTTTGCTTCCATTCATTCATGTAAAGGTTTCTTCTTTGTTAAAAGCTTCTTCTATATCAAGTGGTAGTTGACATTGTGCTTGTGTTCCCATTAGCTTTGTGTCGACAGTTTATGATTTTTAACTTAGGTATCTATACATGCAAAACTCTTGGCTGCAGCCAAATTTATTGATTATTTTATAAAGCAACAGTTCTTACTTTCAAGTGTTGTCTTTGCAGAAGATGATCACATTTGTTGAGTGCATGTTGGGGCTTGATACTGATAAAATGGGGGACCTTATTGGAGCTCTATTACTGGCAAAAGTTGTGGAGCTACTTACAGAATTGGACGTATGCTCCTTTTTTTTCTCACAGCGAGTTGCTCTATCCTAATGGCAATCCTTGGTCTTATTAGTTCTTTTTGTCAATTATGTAGGTTAATATAACCTGGGAAGACATTCTTCAAGAGGAACATAACAAAGGTATATTTGACATGGAGCTTGAAGATTTGGATGACGGTGAGGATAGTTTTGGACAAGAAGGAACAAAGGTTTGTGCGATCTACTTAAAGTTCTGCAAAACTAATTAAGTATTTTTAATAGCAAATGCGCTGCAGATTTATTAAGTGCTTTAACTGAGAATAACTAAAGGCTTTAACTGAGAATGACTAGAGGCCCACTTTATTGGTTAGGCCCTTTTTGGAGGAAATGCATGTGCTGAAAAGCTTGATGGTTTAATGGTTGTTGTGTGCGAGCACCTCAAGTCATGTGCAGAACGTGGTTGCCTATCTAAGGTGAGTATGTAGGCAATCCTTATCTTGCGAAGAAATATTTCTTTGTTATCGTTTAGCATTCCCTATCTTATTCTGGGAAGCGGGGACGGTCCAACTCCCGTTGGACGCGCCCCTGTCCAATGCCCCGTGCCGACGGCCAGGAACAGATCTAGCATAAAACTTTGTTATTTTTGTATACCTGCGTATAAATTCGGAAAAAATTCATAAAAAATATTAATATTATCTAATATACACCAGGTTGAACATATATTATTTTCATATTTTTTATGAAAGTTTTTTGTTCAGTTTATACTTTAGAACACTTTTTTAATAAAAATATTAAGCTAAAAAATATGAAAATAATATATATTGAATATGATGCATATTAGATAATAGTCATTTTTTTTGTGAATTTTTCCGAATTTATACGCAGATATACAAAAATAAAAAAGTTTTATACTTGTTCTGTTCCTGGCCGAGCGCGTCCGACGGGTGTTGGACCGCCCCCGCGTCCCTTATTCTGCTAGGAAGAAATATAACTGTAGTATTTATGTAGTAGGATAAGAAAATATTGCCATATTAAGTTGGTAATAATGGCTAAAATTGTTTAGCAAGGGCAATTCTGTTTTGATGTCTATGTCATTACTCATATTTTGGTTTGAATTGGACAGGAGTTTGACATTTTGAAGACTATCTTTCGAGCATCCGTGCTCAGGGTGCATAAATCCAAATTTGCACAGGTGAAGATATGCTAAACTAGGTTCATTGCATTATATTGCTTGTAGCTATTCACCGTTGTATTCTCTCACATGCTTTGTGCTTCACCTTCCTAACTTCGCAGTTTATCATGTTTTATGCCTGTTCACTGGATCCTGAAATCTGCGGTCTTGAATTTGCTCTTTTTCTTACTGATATTTTTACTAAGAAGGAAGAGGATCCAATTTCTAGGTAAGTCTTTTTTTTAGCAAATCAGGAAGTCCAACAATCATGTCTTCTATTTGTCTGTATGGGGTTGTTATTATCACAACTGGCATTGCATGTGTGATTATGCCTTGTAGAGGCTTTTGGTTTGTTGCCACACTTTGCCTTGCTCATGTTTGGTGAGTTTTACATTGTTGTAGCTGGTGTTTGCAATGCAGCCACAGTTGTCGTGAGCTGTGGTAGCTCTTTCAGCCACCTGTCACATACACGTATTTTTAATAAAAAGTTGCTACTTTTGTGGCAAAATTGTGGCCATAGAATAAGCAGCCTTGTGATCATTTATTGAGGAGGCTTTAGTGAATAATACTTTTGATTCAGATCCTATCTAATCTAATTTTATGGATAAAGTTGAAGAAGTCCTAATTACCACTTTGGTGTTTTAAGTGCAGAATGTCTGCAGTTTCATATGTTGGAAGCTATTTGTCCCGGGCAAGGTTCATTTCTGCTGATACTGTTGTTGGTGTACTCAAAAGGTGGCTATGCTCTAATAAACATGTCTGCTCATTTCTCTGTGATTTTTCATTTGAGGTCTGAAATTGGTTTTATTTGCTTTGGACAGGTTAGTGGACTGGTGTGTTGACTATTGTGACCTTCAGAACAACAGAGGGACAACAGCAAAGCTAAATCATCAAATATTTTATGCGAGTTGTCAGGTTCGTTATGTCATGTTTCTTTCTTGTGCTTTCAGCTAAGCAGGAGAAGTTTGTTTGAGCAAGAACAGATTTCATTTGCCAAATTTATGGAGGCCTGCGGCAAAATAGCTCGACGTCAGAATGATAAAAGCTTAACACCTCTTATTGAATGTATTTGTTGGCGCTTATTTGCGAATGTCCTGGTATCATAATACTCTTTGAACAGCATCATTACTGAGCATTTATTTGTCACCTTTTTAACCTGCAGGCGGCGATGTATGTCCTTTGCTTTCGCTTGAGATCTATTATGGGTTATCCAAATCTTAAGTCACAGCTTTTCGAAATGCCTTTTGGATTTATCTTGACCCATCCACTGGAACCTCTAAAGGTTTGTCTGCTTCTCAGCACACGTTTGTGTACAGCTGCACGTCAATTATTGGAAGTCATTTCCTGTGAATAATACTCCATGTTCTTATTTACCTTTGTCAAATAACATGTCCTTTTGATATTCTAGGTGTGCTTGCCTTCAATAGTAAATGAGTTCCTAAGGCAGGCCAAGGCTGCCAAGTTGTTCAACGCATCTGTGGCTTCAGCATTCGAAGATGCACTTGAGTCTGATTTATCCAAGACTTTTGGAGGAATCAATAGACTTGACATGTTCTTTCCATTTGATCCTTATTTGCTAAAAGAATCTGACAGGTTCGCCATTAATATCTTTTATATACTTTTTATGCTTATTCTATAAACATCCAGACTGCTTACCTTGTTTGTGCAGAGGTGGATTACAATAGTCTGTCCAGCAAACCTTAATTCATTGAACCATAGGAATAATAGTCAGCAAGTTTTAAGTTCATTGAACCATAGGAATTCTGAGGTTGTCAAATAGAATTTACACTAAAGCAAAAGCTGCTTGGAATCTGTGGCCTTGAATGTGCTCTAGTCCTTTCTTTGTCTGCACTAAGCTGCATTTGGAAACACCGTCATTGAAGCCAGTTGCTAGCTGTCCTTGTTATTAATGTTTTCCTTCTGCCTGATAATCATGTCCCCTGCAGATATGTGCGCCCAAATTTTGAGTTCTGGTCCATGGTAAAGACAACATACAGCAATTATAACAGTGATGATGATGATGGATTTGGGGACATTGATGCCCCTGGAATGAATGTAGGCAGCGTGGATGACGATGTTGAAATAGAATTCCACAGTGATGATGACTTGGAATACACGATGAATAAGATGTCTATAACTCCACACCGCTCTTTCCATTATCCAATGGCCATGAACAGTGATGCTGGCCTTTGCATGCCTGCGAGGATCAGACCTTCAGTGAGCCCTCCATCGTAGTGGGTGATCATAAGATCATTTTCGGTCAACTGGTTCGCCACTTCGTCGAAGGAACGACCAGATGCTAGGAGTTGCATGTGGAGCCAAATTGTACAAGGGTACGAATACCAAACAGAAAAGCGGAGCTTTCTTTTGTAGCAGGTACTAGGGTCAAACAACCCATTCATTTGCAATGTATTCAGCGCAAATAGGTAGGTTATTTGTCGGGATTAAATGTGTTCCAGAAAAACAGCTGGGTGAAGTGTGTGAGATTGTAACTAGTACTAGTTGGTGGGCCCTCTGGGTTGTATGGATAATACGGTGATGTTTTGACGTATCCAGTCTAGCAGATTTTCTTTCCCTCCATATTTAGCGCCGGTGCCATGGCTGCCGAGGGGGAAAAAATCATGAACATGATTTGTTTTCATGTAAGAATGGATTACCTACAGGTTTATATCGTGCAATGTTTATGTTGGTTTGTTAGATGGAAGGGTGTTTTGTGTCACAGGCTATTAGAAAAAAAAAGGGTTTTATTAATCCTGCTGAATCTTTATTTCGTTTCGTCGTATACATACCCTGGAATCATCTTAAATACATGGCCTGCTTCTGCCTTTCTAAGAGAGAACTATTGAGTCGTTGTCCACAGCTCCGAATTAACTCCAAAGTTGACTACTGAATGGCCTATACTATCTGGTTGGGGACGTGGGGTGATGTTTTGCTGGATTATTTTTTTTTTTATGTCACCATAGAAGTCTCTAATTTTTTTGTGCCATCGTTAAAGCATATCACCTCTATGTGTTATCGCATCTGTGAGTTGGTCCTTGTAAGTCACTGACTCACTATTGACTAGCCTTGTTGTGACAAAGCTGAGAAAAGATTAAGTTTGCATCTGATTTTTACTATAGAAAATATGATAAAATGTCTAAAAATATAGAAAATTTGTAAAATTATGAGAAAAAACTGTATAAATTAGAAAATAATGTGCAACTCAAATGTGTAAATAAAATTAAAAATCTTTGGGATGTGACCTTTTATTTTCAAATAAATGGAAGTGTGTCTCATGAAAACGAGAGCACATAAATACATGAAATAAAGAAAAAGTTGTAAAATCTTACCAATAGGTTAAAACGTGACTTTACATAAATTTAGAAATTTAAATTACTTAATTTGGAGCTCAAATTTGGGAATACAATGTTTTGAAGTTTTACATCATGTAAATACAAAATGGGTAGTTTGGACATTATGGAGGTCTTTCTAATGATGTTATGTAACACAACTAACAACGATGATGTGTAATGGAACAACTCAAAAAAACTATAGTGAGTTCAGTGGCGGAACTAGGGGGGCTTGGGTAGGCTTCAGCCCCCCCCCCCAGCGTGGGCCAAAAGTCTGCTCATACACCCCCCCAGAACTAGGCCCAAGCTAAGCGGGCCAAGCGGCCAAGCCAAGCCCAACATGGGTGCAGGGTGCCTACACAGTGCCTGGCTGCCTGTTCGACCCTTCGTTGCATCTTGCGTGCAACCGTGGCCCGTGGAGCACTGGAGGCCTGGAGCCGCAGCCGCGCAGCGTGCGTCGCCGCCAGCGTCGGTTCGTTTCCCGAGCCGCGCCTCAGGCTCTGCTGTGGCCGCACCTAGCGCCCTGCCTCCATCACTCCATGCCTCGGACACCGCCCGCCGCCGAGGGCCGATCCGCAATCGCTAAGCCGCCGAGGCCAAGCGACAGCGAGTCAGCGACGCACTCACGCACACGCAGTGAGCCAGTGACGGCTCACGGCAATCACTGATCAGGGCATCAGGCGATCACAGAAGTTTCAGGTTTGTCTAATTGACGATTTTATCTTCATGACTCTATGCATGAGTAGTTGATCACTTGAGCTCGTTTGAGTACACAGTTGACAATGCAGATTACTAGACTAGTAGATTGGTTTGTGAGTTTGTCTAATTGATGATTTTTTTATTGAGCAGAAAAGAGTCAATAGACAAGTAGACAACAATGAAGAGATATTTTACACACTTGTCTAAATCAAATCTATCGGAGGAGTCACCCGCTGATCCTAGACAAGATGAGAACCCTGAGCGTGAGCGTGAGAACATTGCAATTCCTAATGTAAGTCCTTCTGTTGCACATGCACAAAAGAAACCATGTACTAGAGTTGAAGTTAGTTCGGATGACATTGTTGCTGATCCGGGGTTGCGCAAGCCAATTGAACAGTATGATGCCAAATTTAGAGATGATGTGAGAAGGGCATTCCTATTAAAGGGTCCATGTCAACCAACCGGTCATAATTTTCCCCGTAAACAACAAGGCAAAATTTCTAGATGTTTTCAGAAAACATGGTTTGATGATTTCACTATGATTGTTAACATTGTTGGAGCTTCTTGTAAAAGGAAAGATGCATTATTGCAGAATCATCATGAGCGTATGGTTGAGAAATTGGAGAAATGTGAGATAGTCACAGGAAAAGGCAAGAATCAAGAGACATCTCTAGCAAGACCAGGGGTTCACATCTTACAACCCTTATCCGTTTTATTTCAATGTGGGATACGGTCTTGACAGTATTGAAGAATGTTAATAAAGATGGATTTGACTTGAGTCAAAGGGGAAGAGCAAATGGATTGATGGAGACAATGGAAACATTTGACTTCGTGTTTATCTTGCATCTCATGATCAAAGTATTAACTATGACTAATGATCTATCACGCCTCTTGCAGCAGAAGGATCAAAATATTGTTAATGCAATGGTGCTACTTTCTAGTGTGAAAGCTCGTCTACAACAATTTAGGGAAAATAGATGGGAGCCACTTTTGGAAGAGGTAAAGAAGTTTTGTGTTGCATCGAAAATTTTGGCGCCCAATATGAAAGATCGAAAGCATGCTAGAGGTCACAGGAGACGTGAAAAACAATTTATTACTTATCGTCATTATTATTATGTTGATACTTTTCTTGTTGTGGTTGATTCACTAGCTACTGAGTTGGACAACCGATTTAGTGAATCTTCTACAGAGCTTCTGAGATGCATTGCTTGTCTAGACCCAAAAGATTCATTTGCAAACTTTGATCATGGTAGGCTTGTTCGGCTTTCAGAGATATATTTTGATGATTTCTCAACATATGATCGTGTGGTTTTAGGAGAACAACTTCACTTATTTGTTGCTGACATGAGAAGAGAAGAATTTTCAGATTGTGATGATCTTGCTAGTCTTGTTGTGATGATGGTCAAGGAACAGAAGCATGTCGTTTATCCATTGGTCTATAAACTTATTGAATTAGCATTAGTTTTATCTGTGGGCACAGCTATAGTTGAAAGGGCTTTCTCAGCAATGAAGATTATCAAGACAGATTTGCGTAATAAGATAAGTGATGATTGGTTAAATGATCTCATGGTGTGCTACATCGAGCGAGACATATTTTCAAAGATAGACATGGAAGATATTTTGCAGCGTTTTCAGAACATGAAAACCCGCAAATATCAACTATCAACTCTTAAGAAGTAATGATTGGTATGTTTTTTCTTTGTATTATTACATACTTACATTATATGTGACTGTTATGTTTTATGTTCTGAAAAAATTATATACTATATATATACATATATTAATATATTAGATTGGATGTCTTAAGTTTAGCGCTCCCCCCCTCCCTCCCCCCCCTCGAGTTTCTGGATACGCCACTGAGTGAGTTACTTTAGTGACAGCACAAAAGGGTTAGAGACCTTCTAAAATGATACGAAAAGTATTATCTCTATTCTGATACGTCATTTGCTAGGGGGGTAAATCGTTTCATTGGTGGAAAACATCAGAGCCGACTTAGAGAAGATATAAAAGTGCAGGATTCTTTCATGAAATTAGAAGTTTTTTTTTTTTCAAAGACAATAGGGATGTTAATGCATCTTAGCCTAGAGTGAAGGTTGATTCAACAAAATTGAAAGAATGTTCTAAAATGTTCGTACAGGAGCACTGAAGCATGGGTTAATTCCGTAAAATCGGAAGGGCAATTGGTAGATTAAACGTAGACTATGGGTTGATTTCGTAACGCCGGCTGTGTTTTTTTTCGGGCAAAGTTAACAGGTTGGAGGATCGGATCTACACAACACATCAATCGTAAGGCTAAGACAATGTTAAGAGCTTTAGAGTATTGTAATGCTATACAATTTGTTATATCATAAAATAAGTTTTTTATTGACAAGCCTTAGATAATTTAAAAAAACATATGATAAAATATCGTAACATTGCTATACGAACAAAAAAAAAAAAGGTGCCCAAATTTATATTTTTTTAAAAAAATCCAAGTGCCACAAAGCATCCGTCATGGCATCTGCCCTCTCCTGCGGTCCTGCCTTGCTCACCAGGTAGCGAAACCGGAAAGTTGCAACGGCAACGGCAACGGCAACGGCGAGTGCGCTAGCGTTAGCAAGCACTGCACTCGCGGTTATCCCCAGATCCCAAGCTAGGCTTCTTTCTCTGGTCTGTCTCCTTCCCTCTCTGCACCATGGGATCCGATTTCAAGGCGATCCCCCTGATCGGTACGCTGTTAATTGTTGCTGTTACATATCTGTTGGTAGATACGATTTCGTTTGCAAGATTCATCAGATTCGGGAATCCGGGTTGGGTGCTCCTCTCGAATCTGGGATTTTACATCGCCGCATTTTAGTTTCTTTCTTTGCCACCGTCAGTGGAGCAAGGCTGCCTCCCCCATCCTTAAGACGAGCGATTTTTTTTCTCTGAATGCGTTCAGGGCAGGGCTTCCAGTTTCTTGCTTCTGACCGAGTTGTGGTAGCCTGTCATGGGGTAGAATTTGGACGAGTTTGGCTCCATTTCGCAACGGTTTCAGAGGCCAGCTTTCGCAAAGTATAAAAGAAGAAACTTTTGTTTTCCTCGAGTAGATACAGGCATACGGCTCTTCAAGAAATTGGGCTATACGACTATACGAGTTTCTCACTACTAGCAGACACAAACAAAAATTAGGCACAGTTGATACATCTTTGTACTAAAATTTCGACCTAAAAATTGTTTTTTTTTCCTTCCATTGTCAGATATTAGCCCGCTTGTCGAAAAGATTGACGATCCAAATACGGCTAACGACAAGGATTTGCTAGAAGTCGTAAGAGTGCTGGACGATGCTTGTAGGGAGGCTGGATTCTTCTATGTGGTAATCACTCGTTAACTTTGTGATAGTAGACACCCTGCCTCTGTGTCAATTGAAGCAGGTTTTTTTGCCTGGCGACGCTGTGGTGTTTGAACTAAAAATGGAAATAAATCACTTCAATAATGTAAAGAGAACATGTTGAAATGACACCAATAATCATGTTGTGTGTGCGCGATGATCAACCGTTTTACCCTCTGTATTGTGGGTGTCTTTTTCGTTGGATGAACAAAAAAATAAATCTGAATGTGCTTTGCGTGTTTGTTTTGTACATTGGGTGTCTTTTTTGCTAGATGTACAAAAAATTAAATCTGAATGAGTTTTTCTCTTATGTGCTAAAAATTGTTTATTATCAAAGCTAACTATGTAAACTCTCTGTGCATTATTAACAGAAAGGCCATGGGATTGATGAGTCACTAATGAGGGAAGTCAGGGATGTAACTCGCAAGTTCTTTCAGCTTCCTTATGAGCAAAAATTAAAGATTAAAATGACACCTCAGGGTGGATATAGGTGTGATTGCTTAAGCATGTTCAGCTTGTTCCCTTAATTTGTATTTCATTGTTTGGCACTTGGAAAACTTCTACATGCAGAAATGAACTTTCTAATGGTTTATTGTCAGAGGGTATGAAAGAGTTGGGGAAAATATTACCAAGGGTAAACCAGATATGCATGAAGCAATTGATGTAAGTTTACTCTTGTCTCAGCATTTTCTTTTCATGCTTTAAGTTGCTCTGACCTAATCCATGAGAACAAACATGGCAGTGCTACACGCCAATTGAACCTGGTAAATATGGAGATCTTGCTAAACCAATGGAAGGATCTAATTTGTGGTATGTTTCCAACTTTCCATCTATATTCCTTGTTCCCAAGGTTCATCTCAGAGAACATACTTTTGCATTCCTTGAGAAAAGGATCTAGTTCCTGCTCTTTCTTTTTTTTTAACCATGGTGGCCATGGGTTCAGTTCCTGCTTGTTTTTGTGCATTAGAACATGAAAAATATTTGATATGAAGTAAGCATTTGTCATATATTGCTCAACTATGTAACATTTATACAGTGAACTAAATGCAAAGATGCTCTAACAATCTTTGTTATGTCTAATCACTACTTTTCCCCTACCAACAAATTTCCTTCTGTGTTACTCATCAAACAAGTTCTTGACTTTTATCAATCCTAAGTCCCGTTTCTCCGATGGGGGTACAAAATGATATCCACACCAAGAGATCTCTTTCATCATTTGACACCTATCAGTTCAATGTTCAATAATGATAATGCTCCTTTAGTACTCTACTAACTTTAAAGAACTGAATTGTTTACCTTCTGTGCAGGCCCGATTACCCATCGAATTTTAAAGTACTCATGGAAAACTATATAATCCTTCAAAAAGGTCCACTTCTCAACTTAATATAATTATTCTTTTTTCTCATCATTAGTGGTGTTTATTATGCCATTTTTCATTGCAGATCTTTCAAGAAAGATCATGCGAGGTATAGCCTTGGCATTGGGTGGGTCAGTCGATGCTTTTGAGGGTGCAATTGCAGGGGATCCTTTCTGGGTTTGCAGGTTGATAGGTTATCCAGTCTCAGCTGAGATTCCAGAAGAGCAGCGCACTGACATTGGATGGTAAGCAAAGCGTATCTCCATTGTTATTTGGTAGTTGTCATGCAAATTATACTAACTGAGTGGATACATCTCACACATGTTTTTCTATTGCATTCCATGCGTTCTATGACCAAATTCAGTGGAGCTCATACAGATTATGGTTAGTACATCTCTTCGAGAAGTTTTGTTGGAAGTAGAATATATGGTAACTCTTGTTGGTGTGCGCCACTGTCTTGTTAACACTCCATAGTTACTTCATACTATAATTTGCTTGCTTCTTAATTTGTGATGTTGTCTCCAAAGATAAGTGGATGCTCTTGTACTTTATACCAAAATCTTGGAGATCCTTTTCCTCATTTGGTTAAGCTGCAGGCCTTCTGACATTGGTTAACCAGGATGATGACATCTGTGCCCTTGAGGTTTTTTTCTTCACCATCATATATATCTTGTATCGTTTATCACATGTCATGCCCTCTGCTTCCTGTGTTATGTTCAGATTGTCGATATGAACATTTTTGTCACTACTTTTTGTGGAATTTGGGCTTTGGAGTTGTACACAAATATCAACATAACCAAAATATAGTTTTTGTCTTATCTCCCATTTTGCAATCCATTAACCTATGGTTCTTTCTCTCCTATCATGGAAGTAACCAAAATATAATTTTGTTGTATTAACCTCTAGTCCTGATTTACAGCATGCTTGTGGTTCTTTTCTCTTCATTACGAGTTTGTGTGCTCGTTGATCCCTTCTCTTCACTATTTCTTATCATACAAATTCTCTATCTGTATTCCTCTTCTGTTCTAATAATAAAAAGAACAGAATCAAAATAGATGCAAGATGAGACCTTGTTTGAGGATCAAGCATAGATGCTTCTATACCTGTTGTATCCCCACTGTTATTAATATTCTAAGCATCATCCAAGGTAGTTCAGAGATTATGTGTTGTGCAATTGCAGTCCACCATCTGGATTTATTTCTTACTTGAACAAAGTGGAAATTTTGATCCGCATTAGATCTTTGGTATTTTAATTTCAGGTTAGAAACCGTTCTGGTGAGTGGATATATGCCAAGCCAATTCCTGGAACCTTTGTTTGTAATATTGGTGACATGCTGAAGGTTTTTCTTTCTTTCTTTGCAACTTCACTGATATGCTGATTGTTTCCAACCTTGAGAAGCCTATTGATTTTACTGTTACGTTTAGGTTTGGTCAAATGGAATATATCAACCAACGCTCCATAGAGTTGTGAACAACTCCCCTCATTACCGTGTATCCGTTGCATATTTCTATGAGGTATAGCTCGCTCTCTCCCTCTCTTCCCTCACACACTTGCACTGTTTGTGTCAACTTGCTTTCTCATTTTCTTTCTCTGAAATCAATGCCACAGTCAAACTTCGATGCTGCCATAGAACCTGTTGACTTCTGCATGGACAGAACTGGTGGTGTCGCAAAGTATGAAAAGGTCGTGTATGGGGAGCATCTGGTTCAGAAAGTCACGACCAACTTCGTCATGTAGTTTCTGAGAGAATGAAAATAAAAATCTGCACTGAACTGTGCGACTCACACCATTTGATCAATAAAATTCGTTCAGCTGTTCGTGATGTCGCAGAGGATTTAGCTCCTTATCAGCATCATGTTTGGTACTTTTGTATGCAGTCTGATGCGATATTTTAGGAAGCTTCTTCTCTCGTTGAGAGATCCTATTAATTAGATGATAGGGCATTACAATCATCGAGCACAAAACACTCAATACACGAAGGAGCTCTGATGATGAGTAGACTGCACAATATGTCCATCAGTTTCTTCATTTGCTTGGTTGCTCTGAGGTTTACATATAATTATACACTACTTTATTCTGGGCTAGCGTGCTTATTCATTCATCGATGAAGATCAAGATCCTTTACTCTTTTAGACCCTGCAAAACAACATGACGGTGTGTTTGGTAACTATTGGGAAGGGGAACAGGGGTTTAGAAGAGAGTCTGCAGAGAGGTTGGGTACAAAAATTTGACTGAATCTGGACTTCAACTTAAAGAATCTAGCTCGCTTAGTTTGATGTTTGAAGAGTCTTCAGATTCAGCTTCAAGATTTTAGAAAAAGGGGATCGAGAAACCAAAACATTTAGCTTTTGGAAACAACCATAAGCTATTAGCTATAAAGAGCAGCATGGTTATTTTAGTTTCGACTTCTAACGATTCCTTCCTTTCTTTTTCTTTTTTTTTTTTTGAGAAAGGGATAATCACTATTCATTATAAGATCAGAGTCCTTTTAACACATTGACCCTTACACAACAACAAAATTACAATTTCATCCTCACAGGGTCTTAGTGTTAATATCTCAAGGTCTCCATCTCTGTTCTCGGCTCCGCCGTCTCGGCCAACTCCGGTAGCCACCGGCGCCGCCGACATCACCATCTTCTCCGGCCTCATCCACAAAGGAACGCGGAATTGAAGGATC
Source organism: Olyra latifolia (assembly GCA_036346145.1). NCBI lineage: Eukaryota > Viridiplantae > Streptophyta > Magnoliopsida > Poales > Poaceae > Olyra > Olyra latifolia. Next base: position 3,586,764 of record CM070528.1, on the reverse strand, counting down.
AACATCAAACCATAATCGTGGAGGCTCAAAATTCTGACACGAGGCACATCAGTGGCCAAACACCACTGACGAGGAAGAAGAACGAGGCGGTGAAGGCACGCAGATGTCCACCACAAACTGACCAAGCTGACCGACGCAAGAACCTCGACGGACACCCATGAACCTAACATGCAAACCAAGGAGATCCAACCCCTCCTTTCCCAACACAAAAGCCCAACTATAGGCCCCTCCAGAGATCCGGAAACGAAGCCCTGCCACTGACCTGAAGCTCGACGCCGACCAGTCGCGCCGACCAAAGCCCAAGCTGAAGCATTGCATCCTCCAAACCACAGCTGTGAAGCTGTCGCTGAGGTCTTTGAAGCTGGCCACCTCCAGCTTAGAGCAGAAGGAGAAGGCCGCCTCCGCACCATCCTACCCATATGCCCCAACGCCAGAGTGCCCCTCTTAGCTAATCCGTCGCCGAAGACGCCGACCGCTCCTCCGCAGCATCTTCCGCACGGCCGCACCCGAACCAAAAACACCGGCAACCCAAGAGCCGGAACCAAAATCCTACTTTTAATACTATTGCTATACACCCCTCCACTGAGACCGGTCTCCTCCCAACTCCGGCGACGGCCCGAAGGCCCGCGACGGCGAAGGGAATCGATGGATCTCAGCAGAGGGAGCGACTTCCTTCTTTTCGCCCTCTTCCTCCGGCTCTCTACTATAGCTGGATCTTATCTCTTCACCTTCTCTTCTAACGATTCCTTTCTAACAGACGAAACAACGAGAAGCAATAGGATTGGTTTTCATAATTATCGTATAATTTTTTTAAAAAAAAGGAATTTATCGAAATTTCTCTTTTTTTCTTGTTGAATAATGCCAAATCAAATAAAAAATTGTCAAAATCCAAAAGTTAAAAGGAAAAGAATTAGTTAATTCAATAAGCGAGAAAAAGGAGACTACGACTGAAAATAACGTCGTGTAGAAACAGAGTATACATGTGAAGTTCAGAGCGAGGAGGTTGTAGAGTAGAACTCCATGACATCTTGTCGGCGTCGAGGTTGGCGATGGCGGCGAAGGCCTCCCTGGAGAGGTCGAGCGTGGAGTGGCATCCCGGCCACGGGCAGCGGTTGACGATCTTGACGGTGGCCGTGCCGCCGTTGCAGGGGCTGGGCCCGGCGTGGGTGCCGCGCACCGCACGCGCGGCCGCCGTCCCACAGCCCGTCGCTCGCCGCCGCGATCATCGTGCCCACCTCCTGGAACCCGTAGCGCGCCGACGCTGCACGCCCGCCCGCGCGCCGCCGTCAGGTTCACGAACAGCATGGTGCCAGCAAAACGTAACACACGGCATATCAGCGACAGCAAAACGTACGGACGTAGGCTGTGCAGAAGACCGCGGTGCCTTCAATGGCGTGCGACGCCGACTGCGAGGCCGAGCAGAACGGCGACGAGCAAGGCCATGTCACCTCTCGCCATGGCTCCACCGCAAGATTGGAGGTACAGATGCTGTATAGGCTGCACCTGCATGATGAATCAAACAGTTCTTGGTGTGTATTTGTAGCTCATTAATTACCGAGTAGTGGCCAGTGGGTGGGTGGGTTTTGGCTTATAATACCGAGCACGAGCTGATCATTTCATCCTCTCTTTATTTGTTGAAGACGCTATAATGTATAGCTTATAGAATGAGCACGAGCTAGTGTCTCCGATCACAAATAGGGGTGGAACCGAGCCGAGCCTGAGCGAGCCAGGCTTGTTAGGGCTCGAGCTCGTTTAGCGAGCGAGCTGGCTCAGCTCGGCTCGCTCGGATCACCGAGCTAGAAAGCCTGCTCAGCTCGGGCTCGGTAAAGCTCGGCTCGGCTCGGCTCGGCTCGGCTCGCTAGCTCGTTAACCGCAGGGCATCAGCATTCATTCTGGCTATCTGCGCGGCGGCGCCGTTCTGCGTGAGCGCTGAGTCGAAGGTGAGCACCCCCTGCTTCTTCTGCAGGTTGCCGTAGTAGCTGCCGTCGAACTTGAGCGGCGTCGTGCCGTCAAGATCCACGGTGGACGGCGACGACGACGAGGAGTTCGTCGTCAACGGTTTCGGGCAGGAGGTCATGAGCATCTTCGCGTCGCGAAGTCCAAAGAATGGTCAACATTGGTAGCGTTGCTGGTACACTGGGCGTGACGCCGGAAGCGGTGGCCTTGCCGATGGTGTGCACGCCGGAGAGCGCGACGAGGTCGGTGAGGTTGAGCGCCTGGCGGCGGCTCTCTGCAGCGAGCCGTTGAAGCCGGCAAAGGGCGAAGCGCAGCGTCGGGGTTCGTCTTGGGGCGAAATTTGGTCGGAGTTGGAACCAGAGGTGGAGATGGAGTTAGAAGCGGGTGTGGGCGAGTGGAGATGGCGTGGGGGTTCGTCTTGGGAGGAGAATACCGGCGGGATCGGAGGCGGTGTGGAGTCTTGGTCTTGGTCGCGGGAGGCGAGTTGGGGTATGGGTTGGTGTTCAATGCAGAAGATCTGGAGGCGGCGGGCGGCGGGAGAAGTCCTCAGGGGCATCGGTGAATGGGGAGTCCCCGTTGGGGTCTTGGATATCGTCGAACTCCTCTTCCTTGTCATCGGAGATTTTGATTGGAGGGGAGGGGGGAGGAGAGCACGGGAGTGGGAACTGGTTGGGGAAGTGGCCAGGGTTCTGGAGCAAGGGCGGGCCAATGCTTCCTTTGTTAACCATTCATATCGCTAGCTCAGCTCGGCGTAGCCAGATCCGGCCTGCGATGCGAGACTGGATCATGTGTGTGGGCTGGGCTACTGGGTGTCTGGGCTATGGCTTCATCTCAAACGAGCCACGAGCGAGCTGTGAGCGAGCTAGCTTCGGCTTGGCTCGTGCTCGTTTTGGAGACGAGCTAGAAAATATGTTCGGCTCGTGCTCATTTAGAAACGATCCGAGCCTGAGCCCGAGCTTTTTCCAAGCCGAGCCCAAGCTTTTCGCGAGCCACGAGCTAAAGTTCCAGCCCTAATCACAAATGGACGAAATGATCCACATATATATTTAGGCTGGGCGTTGACCTAGGGAATTGGGCAAGCTTACACGCCATCAACTGGCTGGCACGTTTCCTAGAGAGGGGATGGATCACTCGGGCTTTCCATCTGTCTACAGCCAACCCGATTCACCTATCGATCCAACTGTGAATTGCTGACTCTCCGGTGAATTGATGACTCGCTTATATAGTAGACTAGATGCTGCATGCTCTCCCGTAATCAAGACGGCATTAACGGCTTGGGGAGTAGCTGTCAGGAGCACATCTTCCCTGATTTTAGGCGTAGTCAAGACCGGTGGGTTGGACAGGTACTGCTTCAGCTCCTGAAAGGAACGTTTCGCCTAGTTCCGCTATCCGTCTGATCAGAGCTTGCGTCTCCTTTATGTTTAAAGGTGAATGCATTTTCTCTGGGTTTGTGCCAACTCTCTATAAGCCCAATCATGTAGCCGAGAACTTTGCCCACATGTACACCAAAAACGTATTTTTCAGGATTCAATTTTATTCGATGCTTGTTGAGGTTATCGAAAGTTTCCTCAAAGTCGGATACATGGTTCGAGGCGAGTTTGCTCTTGACTACAATGTCGTCTACGTAAATCTCCAGATTATGGCCTATCTGATCAAGAAAAGTTTTCTGCATAAGGCGCTGAAACGTAGCTCCAGCATTCCTAAGACCAAAAGATATGATCGTATAGCAGAAAGTGTCAAACAGAGTTATGAAGGCAGTCTTCTCTTCATTTTTAGATGATATGCTAACATGGTGATAACCTAAGTAAACGTCTAGGAAGCTCATCAACTAGGATTCCGCCGTTACATTGACCATCTGGTCTATTCTGGGCAGCGAGAAATTGTCCTTGGGACATGCGGCGTTCAAGCCCGTGTGATCCACACACGTGCGACATTTGCCACCCTTCTTCTTGATGATGATCGAGTTCACTCCCGAATGCTCAACTTTATGGATAAAACTGGCTTTGAGGAGCTGTTCCAGCTATTCCTGTATGATGGCTTATTTCTATAGGAAGAAGCGTCTGAGCTTTTGCCGCATAAGTTTCTTTTCAGGCTGAACCGCTAGCATGTGCTCAATTACCTCCCTTAGGACCTTGGGCATGTCGGACGGCTCCCACATGAACACATCTATGTTTGCTCAGTAAAAGGTAACGAGCTCGAGTTCTTGTTTGGGGTCTAAGGAGGCCCCCAAATGCACAATCTTTGACAGGTCCTCCAGGAAGAGAGTTACCGTCTTGGTTTCTCCTCTGGGTTGGAGGGTAACTTTTGGCCGGGAAGACTTCGGCTCTTGATCGGGTCCTCTCTATGGTAGCTGTTCGACCATGTCTAGCGTCTTCTCATCACAACTCAAAGCAGTCATATGGTTTCCCTTGATCGTGATAATTCCACGCGGCCTAGGGATCTTTAAGCACTGGTATGCATGATGTGTGGCTACCATGAATTTGGCCAGAGCCAGCCTGCCCAGGATGGCGTTGCAGGCCGACTCGAAGTCCACCACCTCAAAGGTGATAAGCTCGGTCCGGAAGTTACTCGAACCATCGAACGTGACGGGCAAGACGGCCTAACCCAAAGGCCTGGATGACATACCCAGAATGATCTCGTAGAACGGGATTGCCACATTCTTTATCTTGAACCGAGGCACTTGCATCTCGTCGAGAACCTTTGCAGAAATCAAGTCCAAGGAGCTCTCATTGTTGATTAGCACCCTCCCAACCATCATGTTGTTGATGGTCAGGCCAAACACCAGTGGAAGCCGTTGGGGTTTAGTCATTTCAAGGGGACAATCTTCCATGGAGAAAGTGATAGGCAGCTCGGACCACTTAAGTTGCTCGACCGAGGGCTTGCCCTGTGTAATGTGGTGTACCTCCCGGGCTGACTCCTTAAGGTCCTGACGGGATGTGTATGCAGGGGAGCCCTAAAATGTCACTGCGATGTGTCTACCGGTTTCTTGGAACTCCTCGTTTTCTTCATCGTTAGCAGGTCCCTTCCCTTTGCTACTTTCCCCTTGCTCGAGAAGTGTCGGCATGGTACCCTTGCCATCATAGAACTGCTCCATGCGGGTAGTCCAGACACGACAATTACGAAGATCATTCCCGTAGTCTTGATGCGGCAGACAAAAGTAAGCTACCCAGCTTGCCCGTGAGCACCTTGATCTTTGTCGTGATGCTGCTGAGGTTGACCTCAGTTTCCTCCTCCGTTATACCCATGCTGCGTTTGCTCGGAGCTTTAGGGTCAAGGCTGTGACTGCTGGTGAGGAGGGGCAGGAGGAAGCTGCAATGGCGGCGGCTCTTGTTCCATAGCCACAACCACATTAGGCGGGGATGTTTTCTTCTTGTTGTTGTTGATCTTCTTCTCCACCGAGGCTGTTTTTTCTTTCTAGAAGATTTCGAACCTGGCTGCGGCGAAAGTTTACCTTCGTCCAACATCTTCTTAAAGGTAACTACTTCATTTGCGTTGGCGTAGCGGTCGACTATGCGGAAAAGCTCGCCAGTCATTGCGAATATTTGAAGCTCTAAATCCTGGGTGAAATGGACGTCTCTCATCCCGAACTTGAATGCCTTGACTACCGCCTCGTCTGAAACATTTGGTACTGAGTTGTGGACTCGAATGAATCGCTGCATGAAGTGTCGCAGAGGCTTATCTTTGGTTTGGATCAAGCGTTCGAAATCCACCTCCTTGCTCAGGCGGATGTAGCAGCTCTGGAAGTTACTCTGGAGAGCGTTACTGAGTTGTGTCCAGCTTCGGATTGAGCCCTCCCTCTGGTTGAACAACCAGGTTCGGGCCGCACCATCATGCACCGTGGGTAGGTAGTTAGCCATCACTCCCTCATCTCTGTCGGCCGCTAAGATGGCTGTCGTGTAGATACACAAGAACTTGTTCAGGATTTGGGTACCATTGTACCATTCAATATGCCTGGGCTTAAACTTGTTTAACCATACAACATTGCACAAGGACGAGGAAAAAGCTTAACACCCGCAAAAGGCATTCTCTCGTCGCCCCTGCGGTCCAGGTGCCGATCACGGCCACCATGACGCCGTCCCCCAGCTCTAGGACCAACCCAGGAGAACACCTCTCTCTACTGGCGAGGTGGCGATCTATCTAAGGAGAAGTACGGTGTTTGAGAGCATTCGCGGCAGCTGCCCAAGCTTCCCTGGGAATAGCTCTAGGAGCCCTCTCGCCTGCGTCTTGGCGATCACGGTCGTCCTAGGTAACACTCCGAGATTCCGTGCATCGAGACCCTGCTTCCGCTCACCTGCCACCATCTCGGGGAGGACTCCACGTCCTCTCTTCCCTCGATAGTGCTCGAGGGCTGAGGTTAGAGACGAGCTTCTCCAAATCCTCCGCATCAACACGCCTATAGCCCGTGGATCTAGTTAACTTGGGTTGCGTTGAAATTCGCGTACAACCACTGCCAGCATCGGGAGCCTCTCCCCACTAAGGGCTTCTGGAGGGAGCTATGATGCTCGTACGTGCTCTAGAGTCCCTTGCTCATACAAATTTCCTAAGGTGTGTGGTTCTGCGAGCGCGCTCGACCGGGCTTCACCCCTCATCTCTTGCCGAAGATAAGCCAATGTCTTGTTGAGAGATGTGTCCAGATGGCTCCGAACGACTTCATAGTGGCGATGCTAAGCCCCCTCCGAGTCCTCAGGCACCCAGGTGTCGTCGTTTCCTTTGGTCATATGGACGTCCTAGTCTTGCGAAGAAAAAGAAGGTGTCATAGTCATGTCACCACAGGAAGCTGCTTCATGCTTGGACTCTATGCCATCGGGGATATCCACACCATCATAGAGAACAGCGCCATCCCTATCTAGCATGGGGGTATATTGTTCTGGAACATCTCGGAATTGGTCTAGCAATGGCTCGGGATCATACTCCAAACTCATGCCCTACAGCTGTGAGAGAAAATGGCGCTCGCGTGCCACGACCACCAGGGAGGACTCCCAAGCTCGGTATGACCCTCCGGGTCGGTGATCCTAGCCACCTCCCCATCGGTGTAGTACATGTCATCATCCTCTAGGTCGTCGAAGACGCAAAGGTCTTGATTGTCTTGAGAATTCGGTATCACCAAGGAACTCTCTGATGAAGGATCCAATCGGATTTCCATGGACGGCGCTAGCTATCGGCAATTGGGAGATTCATGCCCCGCCGAGCTTACTTCTTAAATGAGGGATCAATCGGGCCTCTTTCCGCTGAGATTTAGCTATGGAGATGTGGAAAGATACTCAGAACATGGGACGGAGGGGAACGGTTTATCCTATTTCGGGCCTCTCACGGCGAAGATAACAACCCTACTACAGTGCTTATGTTTCTGTATACGAATGTGTTTTACAAAGAAGCTCATCTCTTTTTCTCCCCTTGGCCGAAGGAGGGTATTTATACTATCATACAAGTGTCATGACTCAACGCACTAATTCTGCCATTTATAGACGATTACAAATAATAATAAAATTAACACATCCTAAATTCTCGTTAATGCCGCACCAGACTCGCGTTGTGGCCAACGAGATCGTGGCCGCTGTGGACACTTTCTTCAGAATGACGGCGTCGTCTGGGCAAGGGGTACTTGGGCTAGCGTGCTTGATCATATGGCGTATGCTCGTATCCGAGCATGTGTGCCCGGATCTAAGCATGTATGCTCGGAGGGTCTCTTAAGCCCATGCTAACACGGTAATGCTCGTGTAGACACCACCTTTTAGGCTCACGGGGTTCTCCTCAGACATGGCTTCCAAGGGCAATTTTAGGATGTCCTGAGCTACCTGTCAGGGACAATCATTTAATATTCTAGCCAATCCCCGATATTATTGATGATGTATCATGGTTGTAGTTACCCTATTGATGTTGTTGTTATTGTGAGCTTGTGATGTCTCTCTAGTGGTTCTAGAGAAAGCTCTTTGTATCCTTTTATCATTTATAGTAGATGATTGAGAGTGGATCATGTTAGTTCTATGGTTTTTACTCCAAGTTAGAGGAGGTTTTCTACGTAAATCATTGTGTCAATTGTATATTGATTTTTTTATTCTATTACTTAGTTGCTGGTTAAAACTATCATCGAAGTTCAGTACAAATTGAGTGGGTTCAATTGTGCATTGTTTTTAAGAACATCAATGTCAGCAACAAGCGGCACAATTTGCTGGTTAGTTGGACGCCGATGCAGGGGGATGCAGGGGGTTGCCAGCCTTGAGGCGCCTATTGATCGTCGCATCAGGTTTAGGTTTGGTCAGATGGAATATATCAACCAAGACTTCATAGAGGTGTACCGATGCGCATTTGATCGATAGATTTCGTTGGGTCATTCGTGTCTTTGTGTTGTCGCCGAGAATTTCAGCTCCTTATCTGCATCCCGCCTGGTGTGTAGTCAGATGCAACATTTTACTCGTCCCTGCATTTATTTTGCATGCCTAAGATTTACTCCCTCCCATTCACAAAAGGCTTGACACAAAAATTAGACGTTTTAGACATCGACACATTCTTCGAAATATAACTTTGTCCACTAATTACTATTTCAATTTATTCATAAAATTCACTAAAAATTATGATGTTATGAAAGTGTTTTTCAAGACAAACCTATAGTGGGTATGATATTTATGTGCCCAATGTAAATAGTTCAAAAGATTTTTATAAATAAAAATTCAAAACTGACTTACACATATCTGAATCGCCATGTTTTTTTTAAAGGATATTGCTGGAGGATAGACGTCCGATGCGTATGCGTCCGTCAGACGTGATTGCCTTATCCAAAACAAAACAAAAGCAGCTGACATCCGCTCCTCCACATGCTCACATAGACTCCTTCCAGACTTCCAGTTTTACCTCTGTTTGCTCTCTCCTATCCTCTTTTGCTTCCATACATGACTCGCCTCCGATTTGCATCGATCCAGGTGAGGAGATGGGCGCGAAGCTCTTCTGCCTCCTTGGAACTCCTCCCTCCTCCCCTCTCCTCCTTTTTCTCGTGCTCCTCTCTACCTCCTCTTCCTCCTGCGACAATGATAGATCTAGGTGTTGACGACAAACTCGTGAGGGTAGCAACGGTGACGGGGCGACGACGACGGCAAGCTTATAGGACGATGGAGACGCCGACGCTGGCCTGTCTCTAGAGAATGTGAGCTTGGTGAGCTTTTGGCGGACAAATCAAATGAGCACGGCATGGGAGGTCGCTAGATCTGGAGAAGAAGAGGGCTAGGAGAAGGTTCATCCCCATTTCATCATGAAACTCTTAGCCATGTATGTGCGAAACTTCGGTTTTTATCTGGTGAAACTTGGTTTTGTTCTTGTGAAACTTCTTATATTTGCACGGGGTTATTTTTTGAACAACAATAGAATATAAGGTTTCGTCAGTAGTTTAGCCAAGTTTTATTAGTACTTATTCAAGTTTTATTGGTCCTTCTTCAAGTTTCATCAGTCAATTTGGTCAAGTTTTATTGCTCATTCTTTAAGTTTCACCAATAGTTTAACCAAGTTTTATCAGTAGTTAATCAAGTTTCATTGGTATTTCTTTAAGTTTCATCAGTAGTTTTTTCCGGTTTCAGCAGTTATTTTGTAAGTTTTCATCAGTTTTCGCCTCTGTTTCATATGTATATTGTCAAGTTTCATCCGTAGATTTTTCAATTTTTATCGATTATTTTATAAGTTTCCTTGCTGACATCATGCGTCCGATGGGAATTATCCTATCGGACGTCCGATCCGAGGCGCTCGCCTTTTTTAAAAGAGGGAGGATCTGTTGGTTTTTTTTCTTATTCATGCAACATTTTAAAAAGCTTCACGATGCATAGCTGCTCGTAGAGTCGTTGTTGGTATTGGAAAAAAAAAAGGGTTCTTTTAGTCATCTCTGCCTTTTTTTCTCTCTCTTTGTCGTGTCTGATGAATGATCAATCGGGTATGAAGTATGGATATAGCACATATGTATGCCCATCGATTTATTCATTTGCTATGTCGCTCTGCGCTTTACATGTAATACTGAAGTACACTTTATTGTGTGCACGCACTCGCTCCAAGTCTAACGTGCTTATTCACCAACTTCCTGAACCATCACTCAGAGAAATTCGGAGAGGTTTAATTTGCTCTTTTAGACCCTGCAAAACAACATGAAAGGTGAGTGGAAAATTTGGCGTGACTCTGTACCAGGGAAGTTCATAGGGTGGAGCTAGCGTTCGTACTGGTTGTAGTCGATGACGATCTTGCCGGCGTCGAGGTTGCCGATGGCGGCGAAGGCCTCCCTGGAGAGGTCGAGCGTGGCCTGGCACCCCGGCGACGGGCAGCGGTCGACGATCTTGACGGTGACCGTGCCGCCGTTGCAGGGGTTGGGCACGGCGTTGGTGCCGCGCACGCACCGCACCGTGTACATCCGCCCGCACGCGCGGCCGCCGTCCCACAGCCCGTCGCTCGCCGCCGCGATCATCACGCCCTGGTTCTGGAACCCGTAGCACGCCGACGCTGCATGCACGCACGCACCGGCCCATGGCGCGGGTGGGTCAGGTCGTTCACGAACAATATGATGCCAGCAACGTACGTGCGCATGAGCGTGAACACGAGATGGCCACGTTTCGGGCGGTCGTGGCTGCATAGCTCAAGGGCTGGAATGCTAGGTAGCACGAGTTTTGAAAAGCGACTTCGAAAAGTTGTATACTTTAACTTAGGTTTGAGAGCTGTACGAAACAGCTATGTGATATTTAAAAAATGACTTTAAAAATTCAAAGCTTTTGACTTAGAGAAGTGGCAAAATGCCATAAATCATGATCCATACAAAAGAAAAAAAAAGATCAAGGCCCGTTCGAAACACGGGAATTTTTCTCAGCTCCTGCAACAATATAACTGCTTCTTGTCTTATTCCTTTTGGTTTAAACTAGCGAAATATTATAATTTAAAAAGTTACGGGCGCTTGATATGGATTTAAATAGTCCAAAAAATATGTAAAAAATATTTTTGAGAGTTTTAAAAAGAACCCATAAAAGTCTTATAAAAATAGCTATAAAGTATTACAATGTTTGGTCTTTACAAAAATAAAAAAAATTTAAATATAGTTTTTTATTTTAATTTAAGCTGAAAAGAGCAGGACAATCACTGCATTTCTAGAGGATTATGGCACGTACGGGTGTAGACCGTGTAATAAGTCGCGGTGCCTTCAATGGCGTGCGTCACCGACACAAGGCCGAGCAGGGTGGCGGCGAGGAAGATCACGGCAACTTTCGCCATGGCTGAGCTAGAGAGAGGTTGGCTTACTGCAAGATTGAACAGATGCTATATAGGGTGAAGAATCAAACAGTTGTTGGTGTACGAGTGAGTGACAAAGCTGCGCTTGCCCCGTGTATTTATAGGAGACCGAACTAGGACGAGACGTGCAAGCGGGCGTGGAAAACCGTGCCTGGTGCATGAAAATTTCAGACACGTACGTTGATCTTAGATAACGTGGACAAGTTCATTAGCCTTATGCGTAGAAAAATTATGAGGACATGAATGCTTCCAGGTTTTGTCTTGGTCAGGAGAAAAAACGAACCTGGGCAAAGACTGTTCATCTGGAAGGTAACGCAGATTTCTCGTACCCGATCTATCCCCGGCCATCTCATTGGCGAACGTCGATTTCCGAGCACGTACGGTACGTAGCAAGCTGTGTAATCTTTCGTGTTCATCCTGAGAATATGCCTAGTGAAGGTGCAGATTTTCTTGCCGTGGCTATCTGATGGATGGATAGAGCTCACTGGAAAATTCAGCGAGTTTGTCATCATGGAAAATGCGAGGGCAAAACTTGGGGCACCAAAACCATGATGTTTCCTGTGCTGCTTGAGCGTTTTGGACCTTTTGGTTACCAGTGATCAGACGACGGAAAGCACTAGGTCGAATGATTTTCGATCCATCGATTTTAAGGTGTACTACTCTTGTTGAGTGCCGTTGATTTTCTTTGCTATAATGGCAGCCAAATTGTAGGTCTTTTGGCAGAGTTTCAATCTTGAAAGTTAGGCAGCAAACCAATTATTTGTTAACACCTCCTCTACAGTACTTAAGGAGTAAGTCGGTAGATCAAGTATGTATGGTGCAGATAAATTTTCCGTTTTGCCGCCTTGGAGTAAAAGATAACGGGGCCGTTGGATCAACTAAAATGAACATCCAAAATAGTCTATGGCGTCTCAAAAAAATTCTCAACGGTCATACTGACGAACTGTGTCTCTAATGCTTAATACAGATGCCAATCGTTAAGAGTGGACAAAAATGGATAGGCACCATTGCCATTCGATGGACGTCAATGCTGTTGCCCAAACTGAGAATGTTGAGAAGGTTTCTTTCTTTCTGTACAGAAGCTCCGAGCGCATTCCACTGTTGCTGTGGCGACGCAAGGAAGGCGATCTGTGGCGCTTCCCTATCTCAAAATGGTATTATGGTATAAGAGCAAAATTCTTATTGACAAATGGACCAAACAAAGCCTAATCAAAAGTTTAGTTACAAGATGCTCAGCACTGTTTTAGCACAGCATGAACAAGGCAAGTTTCTTTACATGGTGGTGATACGGTTACAGCCTACAAAAATTAGGTTAGAATCCCTCACCTAAATTCCAACAGTCCACACAAAGAAGATAACAAAGATAAGTGTTGCTATACATATCTACAGTGGAGCGGTACTAGCTGCATAATTTGAGGAGCTGTTCAACTTTGCTGAGATATGCTTTCTTAGGCCATCGACGAGCTGCCGGATGTCATCTACCCAAGACCATGTCGGGGCGTTGAGGGCTCGTATTGAGTTCAAGCAGACTACAAGTGTCCCTCCTTCATGGAGAAGTACCTGAAATTTGGACAGATATGGAAATAACTTCAACAAATAGCATAAAAATAAAAATGAAATATAAGCCATTACTGTAAGACTTGAGAGTGGAAAAGCACATGCAACTTGCGAAAAATCCCATGAACAAACTTACCGTTAACCAAAGAGGAAGAAATCCTAAGACAGAAGGAAGTGCAGCAAAAACAATGCAGGTTAAGGCAAGAGCTACACTTTGCTTGACCTGTAACGATGAAGCTCGAAGTGTAAGAATCAGTAATATTGTGTCTGAATTTACAGTGCTGGGCATTGAAATCAGTAAGAGACAAAACCAGTGAAGTTGTTTGGCGAGCTTTAGCAATACAAAATGGCACCCCACAGATATTATCCTGCAACAGCAGAACATCTGCAACAGCTACTGCAGTTGCACTGGCACGTTGAGCAAGAACCATACCGACAGTTGCAGCTGCAAGAGCTGGTGCATCATTTATACCATCACCGACCATTATTAAACCTCCACCTGCAAACAAATACGAAGGTACATAATGAATAATCACCAGCAAGAGTAACTTCCCCTCCAACAATGAAGGGAAGCGACTACCACAAATAGTAATCATATGGCTGTAAGTACAAATTTCTATGATGCACAGATAAGCTGATAAAAAGTACAGAATGTTTCACAAATACAGTATTTCAGGTACACATGAAGAATATTTTGGGAGTCAAGGGCAAAAGGTGCTGAGGTGGTAGTAGTTTACATCACAACGGTAACCAAAAGTTGGAAGGCAACCACTGGAGTCATTAGGTCAGGTCAGGCACCGAGGAATGAGGTGAAATTTAAGTAGAAAGCAGCCATCGGGATTAAGCGATGGACATCTAAGCTAGATATGTTGATAATTAGTTATTTAATAACATATGGAACCTAAAAATATTATAATCATAAAATTGAAATTAGATAGCCACAGGACATTGAACTACCTCCCTCCCTTGAAACTGCTTTTACTTTATTCAACTTGTCCTCGGGCTTTAAACAGCAGTGAACTTCATCAATACAAACAGCTTTAGCAACTCTCAGAGCACTTGATTCATGATCTCCAGTAAGCATCATGATGCGAAGTTTAGCCTTTTCTCTTAAGGTAGATATAACCTCACAGACACCAGGACGGGGTTCATCCTCAAAGTGGAAGAGAGTTACCTGAAAAAAAAGGTCATTCAGCTGATAAATATGCTGCCAACAGAACTTGGCAAAACTATGAGCAGAGTGCAACTTGATGTAAGCCCCAGTGGAGCTTTTTGCTGGTCCTGGGCCTTTGGCCACACAAGGCAAAGCCATATCATTGACTCCGCAGTACAAGCCAAGTTCAAAGCACTATGCAATACAAGCCAAGTTCCACTCTACAAAGGAAAATAGAGTTAAAAGGTTATACCTTGAAGGCTTTAATATCCAAGCCAACCCAAATCAAGAATCCGATTAGGCCCTATATTCTAGGACTTATGGCTTATGGCTTATTTCTGTTTCCAAAATACAAACGATTTGGCTTATCAAACCCAATTTTGATCTCGAAGCCACTTCTCAAAACTCTCAAAAACAAGTCGAATGAAGTGGGTTGGCTTCTCCAAGTTCAGAATTTTAGCAATTCAGCCTAGCCCACGAGAACAGGGATTCTAGGGTAATGATCTAACCAAGATTCAAGAGAGGCAGGCCCATAGGCCATAGCAGATGGGCCAAATGCTTGACATTCTGGGCACTGATTGTAGTTCGAATGTATAACTTGACTTGTGCTACTGCTATAAGTAGATGGGACTGCAGTGGTGCATTGCCGAAACCATGAAAGGCCAGACCAAAATACATGGCCAGATAAGTAATCCCAATGCTCCACAAAACTCATTCCTCTCTCCATCTCCATTCCATTTCCAAAAGCATTAGCCGATTTAGTTAAAATTGAATTTTCCATAAAATGCATGTTGAAAGGGTGTACCAGGTAACAGACTATCTGTGACTTCCTGTATGATGCACAAAAAGATACTCAGACTTGTGTACAGCACTACAGCCTAGCAGTGCTTCTCATACATTTCAAACTCAGTTTAAATACTGTTTCCATTTCATCTTTGCTCTACTAGTCCACATAATACCAACTGATAGACATAGCATAAAACTCAAAATAAACACCAAAAAGGAGCACAAGAGCATTCAGCAAATCCCAAATTACTATTAACTAAAACAACTTATGAGCATTTGATAATCTAAACTCTCCACTTTAGATCAACTAACTCCAATGTACCTCACCTTTTTATCCACTGACAGAGCAGCTTGGACAAATTCAGGCCCATATGCAGAACCTTTTACTGCCTCCCTTATTTGCTCAGATTCACCATTTGATCTGTACAGTGAAGAAATATATTCCACAGAACCAATAGATGCCTTAGAGAGCTCGCTTTCATTGGTTCTTGCCTGTACAAATATACGAGGGGCCAAGCTAACAGTTAAAGATCCAACTCTTCTTAATACCTCATACTGAACAACAACATAAAATGTCCACGCTAAACGTTTAAATCTAAGAAACACATCCACATTGCATCATGAGTAAAACAGGGAATGTATAAAGTGTGAACAATGTTTTGTATACCCCTTTTTTGGCTTTGTGGCAAGGCCCCAAACAAGATATAGTGCAGCTGTAGCTAGCTATTTAACTGTTTTCGTGACTTTCTGGCTAAGTGTTTGAAGTCAAAAAAAAATCTAGCTATTTAGAACCTTGAGTGCGAAGTGCGAACTACCCTTTAAATAGAATGAGAATTAACAAATGCGACCATTGGATGAGATAATATATGTTTCTTGAGTAACACTAAAGGCCATAAAAAAATTTCAATAAAACACTTAAATTATTCCACTTCACATTCTTGCCTTTTCACCTAAATGAGTTGACTAATCTGCTTTGACCTACACCATCCAAAGTCCAAACTTGATCCAACACATGATAATTGAGTTCTTGTTATACTGTTTAAGAGTGTTTTTTTTTCAATGAAATAATAATCCAATGGCAGCTCTCTAGGTCATTTCTCTCAAGCTGCTCAAGATTCTTGTGAATCTTCAATACACCATCCATGACAAGGTTCGATTCCAGAGAGCATGAGAAGAAAAGCAATAATTCATTATGTGTTCTATATCGACTTCACCATTAATCTGAACATACTTACATTTAAGATACTTATCTCAAAATTAATTTCACAGCAAATCAAGCATGTTTAATACTGTTTCCATTTTCCAAATATTGAGACGGAATTAAGCGTATATATATATAGATAGATAGATAGATAGATAGATAAAGACTATAGAACACCTAGGTGTTCTTTAACTAAAGAACACCCACGTTTATAGGCTGCCACGTGTCCACCCTAGCCTCCCTCCACTACTTTCCTGTGCACAGGTTCCGGCAGACACGATTATAGTAAAGATGCGTATTAGATATAGTAAACTTTCTAAAAAATTATAGTAAACACGAAGTAAATCTGAATCAGCTTGCTCCCCAAGCCTATCCACTTGCCACGTGGTGGAGGATGACGTGAGCATTTTTACCAAATTTCATTTGGTATTTTCGTAATAACTTTTGACTGAAAAATCCAATTTATAAATCGTTTTCATATTTATGTTCGTTACATTATTTCGAACAAAACTAGACCGGTCTTGCCATATATATTTTTTATAGTAAAGTGGTTTACTATATTTTATAACAACATTTACTAGAGTCCGAACATTGTAAAATTGCAATATTAGTTACGTTCCAAATTCTAGTAAGCTTCTTATTAAGATATAGTGTATGCTATAGTAAATTTGTCCTGAGAAAATAGTAAACCACTTTACTATTAGAATATACATGCATGATCGGTCTTGTTTTATTGGAAAAAATATTAAGAATACATATGTGAAAACGGTGCATCAATCGAGCTCTAATCAACGGCAAATTGGAAAAAAAGGAAAAACAATCACGTCATTAATGCACCTGTGCCATTACATTTTTTCATATTTGTGTTCGTTATATTTTTTCAACAAAATAGAACGGTCTTGCCATATTTTTTTAATAGTAAATCAGTTTACTATACTTTATAGGAAATTTTACTAGGACCCGAACATGATTAAAATGTAACATTAGATGTGTTTTCAGATTATAGCAAAGCTCCTTGTAAGGTATAGTAAACCACTTTACTAAAAAAAATATATATGCATGATCGGTCTAGTTTTGTTGAAAAAAATGTTAAAAACATGTATGTGAAAACGGTCTGTTAATCGGAGCTCTCAGTCAGCGGCAAAAGTGAAAAAAAAGAAAAATAATCACGTCATTAATGCACCTGTGCATGCACATGAATTAGTTTTGCCCAGTTTTTGTTCGTTAATATTTTTACTATTTTCTGTGTGCAACTTTACTACAACGGATACACAGATTTACTGTATCGGCCCTGCTCGAGGCTGCACACATGGGAGAGGTGGGGAAGGGTGGGGGACACGTGGCGCAGTATAAAAGTGGGTGTCCTTTAACTAAAGAACACCTAGGTGTCCTTTAACTTCACTCTCTTTATATATATATATATAAACAGTCAACGACCTGCATTGTGAGGAATAAAATATATAATATCACATAATAACAATCCTCTCTTAATAAATCTAATAATTTGCAGATGGCTTCGCTGATTGATATATATAATCTAATTTACACATACCTTTACGCCACTCAAAGTAGCAACAACTCCTCTACCAGGCAAGGACTCAAAACTTTCTACAGCAACAACTGGGAGGTCCTTCCCAACAGAGTGATCTAAAACTGCCCTGTGCATCATACAGTTAGTATGTCAATGTCTGCCATAGACTATTCTACTGAATTCATGACAGAAAGATATGGGTGAAGACAAATAACAGAATCTATACATTGTAAGTCTCAACATCATGTTTAAAACAGTGGAAAAAGACAAAAAGTTTACACCAAGTTTAAGGGCAAGATTTCTTTGTGGTGTCTCAGTGCTGAAGAGGCATACAGAAACTCGCAGTGTGATGCACACCAACCATGATTCATGTTGGTCCAGTGCAAGACAGAATTAGTGCCTTTGTGGATTTGTGCAAACAAAAAAAAAATTTAAGGGTCACATGAAACCAGAATGGGCCAGCTGATGCAGAATCAAAAGGAACCAAACCGGGCCTTTTTGGTGCCTCAGGGCTGATGCAATCTCTGATGTAATGAGGAAACGATAGGATAATCAGGAAAACAGAACAGCACCCTGGTTGGAAACCATGCATGATGTTAAACTGTAAAAAGAGGCTTTCTCCTGCCTTCCCAACTGGGAAAGAGAATGATATAGAAGAAAACCATCCGGTTTGCTCTTGATAATGGAATTTTTAAGACGAGCAACAAGCCAACAAGCATGACTGTTTTGTCAGAATAAGAATTTGTAGGCTTCAAGAATAGGCCTAGCCTTGGAAAAAAAATTGACATCTTGCAGCTGAAATCAGCTTTATATTATAATATAAACTGAATCAAGCTGATCTAAAGTAAGCAGGACTTAGGTTGACAAAGACAAGGCAACTAGGGGCTGACTAAATAGGACCAAGAGCCATTCTGACTTAGTTCAAAGCTCAACAGCATTTTGCATCACACAGTTAGCCAGTGAATCCTTTTTTTTTTACAATTAGCTCATAACGTCGAAGGAATCATGATAGAATAGAAAATATGCAAAGTACCATTATTTAGCATGAAAACTATACTATTAATATGGTGTTATCATCTAACGCAAACCAAAAAAAGGGAGATAAAATATCTAACATCATTTTTATAGTACACTAACAGACAACAGCTAAACATGGTATATTACCATGCATAATGGATTGTTATAGTCGACTGCATTGCACAAAACAGAAATAATTGGTTTATCATAGAAATTACTGATAAATATAATTAAAAATGAACTGGCAGATTTGTTCTTTGGCCTGATTTCAACTATAAATTCATACAGCTATAATAGTCATCGATATGCATGGCCTGAGGGAACTGGATTCAAGCCATACCTAGCATGAGCAAGGGTTGCACAGCTCTAGTTTATAATAGCGCATGCAGATCACAAGAAATAAATAAACAGGCTTTGAGAACGTTATACATTGTTTCTACCTTCCAATAGGATGCGTTGTTCCCTTCTCCATAGCTGCAGCAACAGCTAGAGCTTCACTTTCACAGTTTGGAGTACAGCAAGAAGGATCGCTAAGACCATTTGCCACATCCGAATGTCCATGAATAGGCTCAATTGCCTTGCACATAAGCTTTCCAGTTGTTAATGTGCCTGTCTTGTCAAAAGCAATAGACTGACAAGCAGAAAGAGCATCTAAGACATGCCCGCCTTTCAACAAAATTCCCTACAGATGAACAAAAATGATGTTCAATGATTCCACCACCAGAAGCCTTCTAGATAAGAAAGTTCATCTGAGAAACAGGTCATAGGAAATTGCTGAGAAACTACTACTAAGAAAACACAGTTTCATAGGATGTGTGCAAAGTAAATAAGTAATATCAGGACTCCAGAGTAAGGGTGCAAACTGAGTGGATAATGTCCGTCCGACCGACCAACCGAATCAATGTGGATAGTTATATGGATATTCGGGCACTTTTCATGGATATGGATACGGATATGGATACTTAGCGCCAGATACGGATATGGATACGGATAGTGCAGATAGTATCCATTGGATAATATCCAAAGAAAAATATGGATAATATCCGTCTGAATCCTTGCTACTTGGTAGGCACCAGACTCGACTCAAGTTTCCAACTATTGTTCATTGTGGGTTGTGCCATGTTTTGTGTCAATACTTAATATACATGTGTTGTCTCGCTATAGATCTTTATTTGCAAATTGTTTTCTTTACCTTAGTTAGCAGTATGCGGTGCTATACTTCTTCACCGGTGAAACTGTTCATCGAAGACCTATATTCTTGACGGCATGTTTTCACATATTATATGTGTAGTTTAAATGTTTGATGCTTCTTTCCTAGTCTACATTTTCGCGTATTATCCGAGGAATTATCCGCTCCAACCAATATCCGAGGTTGTACTATCTGTAATTGTATCCGATATTATCCATATTAGTATCCGACACCATCCGTGTCCATAGCCGTATCCAGCACTATCCGTATCTGACAAAAAAAAATGAATATGAATACAATATTACTAGTATTCGACCGTATCCGATCCGTTTGCATCCCTACTCCAAAGGCACTGCATGGGTGCAGCGCTAATCATTTCAACAATGGATTCAGATTAATATCCTCAGATATCTAGCAACACCTATGAAGATGATAATGTAGAAAAGTCGAGTCAAAACTAGCCTGGTATAGCAATGATAAAACAATCTGAATAAAATATTAGATGCTTTCAAGAAATTTAGAAGGTGAAAAGGCAGTCACACATGGTCACACCAAATAAATAAAAGAACAAATAGTACAGTAGAGCTAACCAATTGAAGGGTTCAAAACAGTACCTTACTTGCAAGAGAACTGATTGCAGTGGCATATGCTAATGGAGCTACGGCCAATGCACATGGAGATGCAGCTACCATAAGTCCTAATCCACGGTAAATTGAACCCCTACAAACTAAACAAAATGTCAGAGCACAAGAAAAGCTCAATGCTAGAGATAAGTGTATCGATTCAGTAAAGATTGCACAACTATCAGTACTATGGTTTTCCAGGGCATATAGAATTAACTAGCAGAGAAGTACTTAGTCAAATTTGATCAGTTATATCTGTAAAAGGACCAATGCAATATGCAGTGTGACATTAGAGAAATACCTGAGTTACCAAAAAAGGGCCATTTAAAGAGTAATGGTCCTAATAGTGCAACAACCAAAGACAGCACCACAACAACTCGGCTGTAGTGCTCTCCAAACTCATCTAGCCATCTTTGCAACTTTGGCTTGTTTAGCTGGCCCTCTTCAGTCAACTGGACAATTCTGTTGAGTGTTGAATCCTCCCATGACTTAGTCACCTAGAATGAAGGTAGTAAAACAGAAGCATGAAAAATTATCCTGAAAGCTGATAAGGTAACACCCTGGAAGACAAGCCAAACATAATGTGCCTGCACTAACTTAAAGCTACGCTGGAAAAAAAAAATTCACTAGTTCAGAAAATATGTTGCTACTAACTACTAACTATTAAAGATAAAGATTTATCCATTCTGTAAAGGTTAACTAGGCTTGCTTCAATTTTCCAAAATATTACAGGGGATGCTTCCTGTTTCAGCCTGACATTTTTTGCTCTCAAACGGCTATGGCGTACCAGCCATGAACAATATTATAGTTTTTTTTTTTGTTAATATGCCAAACTGTCATTAAATAACTCTCAGATATATGCATTTTTCTCAAATAATATCAACTAAAGAGTGCATCAACCATATAAGAATCATGCTTTTTGTATGAGTACTTAACACATTGAAACTAATAAAGTAAAACCAGGTAAGAAAAATAAAGTAGCTCAGTATTTGGGAGCAAAACGAACAGAGAAATAAGTTGGAAAAGTTCTCTTCATTGATGACAAAAAAGGCACACCTTTACGATCATCATTCCTTCCAAGTTTCTGGCACCACCTGGTATGGCGTCCCCCACCATCCTTTCAAGAGGTTTTGTTTCACCAGTAAGGTGTTCAACGGTAACTGTCGATGAACCTTGGTAAACTTCTCCATCAACAGGCACAGCCTAATGAATACAAGAACTGCGCCACAATGAGATAAAATTTCGAATAATGTAGACTATAAAAATAACAGCAACACACACAAAAAAGAACGATAAGATATGCCATTGTACTCCGTTAACAACATGACAAAATCCAATGAAAAAAGAACAAAAACGATGAAGAAAATATTAAGTGAAACAAATCTAGGAGATACAAAGACTGAACTTCTATATAAACAAACAACACACCTCACCAGCTCTGACCAAAATATGAGAACCCACTTCAAGGTCCTGCACAGGAACCTTGGTGTAACTTAAATTGGAAAACTGTGCTAACTCATCTCCACTTGTTTCTAACAACAATGCAAATTCTGGATGATTTTCCTTCAGTTCCCTCACATCAATCATTGACTTGCTCGTAAAATACTCTTCGGCTAGATGAAATAAAACAGAAAAGTTTCAATAAGTACACAAACAGGAGCTAACATGGGGGAGTTTCAAAGGTTCTCAAACACACGTACCGATATGAGCTAAGTTAAACATTGCAAGAAGTAGGCCACCCTCCAATGAGTTTCCCATAAATATAGAAGCAAATGCTGCAAGAGCCATGAGGACATGTATATTTATTTTCCCATCAGCAATATTTACAAGAGCATCAAGCGCTGCAGAAACCTACAAATAAGCAGGAAAATGTCACATATGCATTCAGCATTGCACTGGCAAGCAATCTCAAAACAATATATTCTTCTGTTTCTTCTGCATTAAGGAGCAAAGAAAGCATAGCATAATTTCCTGTTCAGGGAGATGCAGCTGTACAAATGTCTTTGTAAATAGAATTCGGTGTTAACTTGTTTTTTCATTTTTATTTTTGAGTATTTTCTGTGTTAGCCTGCTACTGAAATCAACATGGCTTGAACCCCTGCACCTAATATAGGGTCTGCACTAGATATTACATCCAAACCAGTACTAATTACTCAAGTATTGAAATTGTTACTTGTCATCTCAGCTGTTCAGAAGCTTCAGTAGAAAGTTCATGTTGCTTAATTTTATTGGCTTCAAAAACCACCTACATTTTCTGTAATGGTATCACATTAGGAGATGCTGTGTAAACTTTTGAGAGCAAAGTTGTGGGCCAAACTCAATTTCATTAAAGCATACGCCAAAAGTTTCTCCAATCCATATAATTCTCAGAAAATGCATTTATTGAAATTCCAATCTATTGGCTCTAACTTATTAACCAATCAATCAATACATCAATCAGTGAAATAATATACTGGAAGTAACAATTGACACTACATGAGCGCAAACTATTTCCGCTGAAAGCACAAGCTGTTAGTGAAAGCAGCTGTGGGGCATAGACTGGCACAGAAACTTCAACTGCTCCTTGTTACCCGTAACTCAGAACTAACAAAGGTGAAGAGTATTATTACCCCAACAAGAGGGAAGGCAACGGCGATGAGCGCAGCCTGCAGACGGCTGACAGAATTGAGTGGCGCGACGTGCGGGCAGGCGGCGGCGATGAGGAGGAGGCCGAGGGAGATGCAGCAGAGCTGCAGGTGCTCCCGCAGCGCGTCGGCGACAGCGACCCACCCGATCGCCCTCGCCACCCGCGTGACCGCCGCACCCCCGCTTCCGCCGTGCACGTCCACCCCGTGGTGGGAGTGCCCATGTCCTTGACCATGGTGGTGGTGATGGTGGTCGTGGCCGTGGCTGTGGTGATGGTGGTGGCCATGGCCGCCGTGGGCGCGAGGGGTGAAGGGCAGGGAGCGACGCGCGAGCAGGAGCGAGGATCTGGGCGCTAGGGACAGGAGCTCCCAGGGGAGGTGGGGAGCGCAGCGGCGGCGGAGGTGGGGGAAGGGAGGGGGCCTGGAGAGGCGAAGTAGGCGAGCGGAGGGCGGGAGTGGCGGTGGCGCGGCGGAGGAGGACGCGGAGGCGGTGAGGAACTGCATCGCGCGTGGCGGCGCGGCGGGGGATCGCGTCGGCGAGGGCGGGTGGTGGTGGACTCGTTGTGGTGGTGGACTCGTGGTGGTGAGCTCAGGGGGAGGGCTGGTCCATGCTCCGGGGTTGGACTTTTGTGGCGGGCGTGTGGAGGCTGGGAGGCTGCGAGCCAGATGATGGCGATGACGAGCACAAACGGACCCGGTCGGGGTTAGAGCTGGCCAAATGGGCCGGTACAACTGGGCCGAACCAGGCCGGTCTACACTGTTCATCAAACTTGGCCGGTCCGGTTCGATAAACCGAACCGAACCTGGGCCAAGGCCTCGGCCCGTCGGGTCGGCCTAGTTCGGTTTGTATAGTAACGAGCCGGCCCGGTTCGGCTTGCTACTGTAGCACATTTTATTTAATTAAATATATTCATTTCTATATATATTTCCTTATAATGTGTAATGTATTTATTCAATTTATAGTGTATATGTGTGAAATATAGTGATTTTTCTTAATTTATTTATATATTTTTAATTAAAATAAACCAAATTTATATAAAACCAAGTAGGCCTGTTGCTTGATTCATCAGACAAACCGAACTCAGGCTGAGACCCCTACTTGTTGTTGCTGGTTGGCCGGTTTGCATAGTAAACGGGGCAACCGGGGCCACCTCTGGTCGAGGTTTGGTTCCGCCTAGACATGTCGTAGGGCTAGAACTTGAGCTCGAGGCTCTCAAGCAACTCGGGCTCGGCTCAGTTCCTGGCGGCTCGCTCGTGGCTCATCCTGGTGACATCTAACACTTACAGGCTCTGTTTCTTTCGGCGGTTTCTGGCTAAATTTTTTTTTTACTGTAGCTAAAAGGAACGGAGCCATAGTTCCACTCCCTACCTCCCTCTTCCTCGCCTCCCACTCCCGAGTCGCCCCGCCTATCACCACCTCCGGTCACTGTCCGTCACCTCCTCCGGCCGCCGTTCCTCCCCACCTCCTCCGGTCGCCGCCCCTCCCCACCTCCAAATCCAGTCGTCATCGCCGTTGTGCCACCCCTCCCCATCTCTAGATCCAGCGCCACCGTCTTCCCTCTCCTCCCACTAGTACCGCGACCTCTACCTCCCCATCGACATGGCTTCGCCGCCCCTCACCTCCTTTAGCCATCGCTCCTCCCTCACCTCCTTCAGCCGCCGCTCCTCCCTACCTCGTCCAGCCACCGCTCCCCCCACCTCCTCCGGTCGCCGCCCCTTCCTACCTCCAGATCTAGTCATCACCGCCGCGGCACCGCCCCTCCCCACCTCCAGATCCAGTGCCACCGCGTTCTCTCTCCTCCCACCGGCACCACGACCTCTACCTCCCCGCCGACGTGGCCTCGCCGATCGCCACCCCTCACCTCCTTCGGCCACTGCTCCTCTCTCACCTCTTTCGGCCACCATCCCTCCTTCCCGTCGCAACCAACACCGCTAGCACCGTCCATCCCACCCGATCCTCCTCGACGGCGGCGTGCTGCTCCCATCGCCACCAAAGACCACTTGTGCCGCCCATCTTCTTTGCCGAGCTCACGAGGCTCATGGTGGCTCGAGCTACTCGTTAGCTAGCTGGGGCTCGGCTCGCATGCCGAACAAGCCCAAGCCGAGCCTTCTTCCTAGCTCGATCACTCGAATGAGCCCGAGCCGAGCCAGCCCTGGCTCGCTCGAGCTCGGCTCATTTTCACCCTAGTCGTCACAGTGTGCATCAATGGCTTTCATGGTTGGTTTCCAAGGTGGAGTAGCAGCATACAGCAAAAATCAAACCGCACCGTTTTATGTCAATTTAATGATGTAAATACATTTTGATATTTTGGTTTAGTTCATATTTCTGTAGTTTTTTTTAAAATAAATCTATGCGGATAGCCAATATAAATTGAATGAAGCCATGCCACTTTACATAAAAATTCAGAAATTGTTTGTTTTCAAAATGTAGATTTAGTATATATTTTTTTGGTTTTCAAAAGTTATGACGCATATGCCATCTACATAAGTTTAGAAACCTTGTGTATAATCTACTCGTAATTTTACTTCTCTATACATTTTTTATGCAATTTTTATCTAAGTTTGGTTACGCCTTCTAAAACCAAATAGACTACTGTTTGACCATTACCGAACCAGCCTGATTGGGGCCAGGGGAAAAAAAAGGAAATTCCGAAAACGCAGGGCCTCCGCCTCCATGCCGGCGCGCGGCAACCCCCGCTTAACCCCACAACAAACGCCGCCGCAAAAACCCTAAACCCCGCCGCCTCCAGCCACCATGCGCCGCCTCCCGCCCCTCTCCCAACCCGCCTCCTCATCTGTTTCCACTTCCGCGTCCGATGTCGTCGCGGAGCTCGGCCGCATCCTCTCCACGCGCCGCTGGAACAAGGGCCGCGCATACAAGCGCCTGGCCCCCTCCGTCACCGCTGCGCACGTCGCCGACCTCTTCCGCGCCTCCTCCGTCGCTCCCGAACCGGCTACCGCGCTCGCCTTCTTCGAATGGCTCGCCCGTCGCCCTGGCTTCCGCCACACCGCCGCCTCCCACGCGGCCCTCCTCCACCTCCTCTCGCACCGCCGCGCCCCAGCACACTACGAGAAGCTCGTCGTCTCCATGCTCAATTGCTCCCACACCGCGGAGGACATGCGCGTATCCGCCGAAGCCATTCAGGCAATCCATCAAACGGGTGGCGCTCGCCTCGCCCTGTCCCCAAAGTGCTACAACTTCGCCCTCAAGTCTCTCGCGCGGTTCGACATGAGGGAGGATATGGAGAAGGTGTACTCGCAGCTTGTGCGGGATGGGCTCTTGCCGGACGCGGTGACGTACAACTGCATGATGAAGTCATGCTGCAAAGAAGGTGATCTTGCCACAGCGCACCGGTATTTCAGGCTGTTGCTCGAGAGCAGGATGGAGCCAGAGACGTTCACATGCAATGCACTAGTTCTGGGGTTATGCCGAACTTGTGACTTGAGAAAGGCTTGCTGGCTATTCCTGATGATGCCGCTGATTGGTTGCAAGAGAAATGAATACTCCTACACCATATTAATTCAGGGCCTCTGTGAGGCACAGTGTCTAAGGGAGGCGCTTGTGCTGTTGTTGATGATGAGAAGGGATGGGTGCTCCCCGAATGTGCGCACATATACATTCTTGATCAGCGGCCTTTGTAAGGAGGGTAGGGTTGGCGACGCCAGGGTTTTGCTTGATGAAATGCCTCGGAGAGGTGTTGTACCAAGTGTTATGACATATAATGCAATGATTACTGGGTACTGTAAGTTGGGGAGGATGAAGGATGCATTGGGGATTAAGGATCTGATGGAAGGATCTGGGTGCTACCTGGATGATTGGACATACAACACTTTGATTTATGGCCTCTGTGATGGAAAAACTGATGAAGCTGAAGAATTGCTGAATATTGCTGTTAAGGGAGGTTTTACACCTACAGTCATTACATTCACTAACTTGATCAATGGCTATTGCAAGGCTGAGAAGATCGATGATGCACTCAGAATGAAAAAAAATATGATGTTGAGCAAGTGTAAACTTGATATACAGGTGTATGGAAAGCTGATCAATAGTCTCATTAAAAAGGATAGGTTAAGAGAGGCTAAAGAGTTATTAAATGAAATTTCGGCAAATGGTTTAGTTCCAAATGTCATCACCTACACATCTATAATTGATGGCTATTGCAAGAGTGGGAAGGTTGATTTGGCACTAGAGGTCCTGAAAATGATGGAATGTGATGGTTGCAAGCCAAATGCCTGGACCTACAACTCTCTGATGTATGGGTTAATTCAGGATAAAAAACTACACAAGGCAATGGCACTAATAACTACAATGCAAGAAGATGGAATAATTCCTGATGTTATCACCTATACTACTTTGGTTCAAGGACAGTGCAGTGTAAATGATTTTGATAATGCTTTCAGGTTATTTGACATGATGGAGCAGAATGGTTTGACACCCGATGAGCAAGCATACGCTGTCTTAACTGATGCACTGTGCAAGGCTGGAAGAGCTGAAGATGCTTATTCATTTCTTGTTAGAAAAGGGGTAGCCCTAACCAAGGTAGAATATACCACTCTAATTGATGGTTTCAGTAAGGTAGGCAGAACTGACTTTGCTGCTGCCCTTATAGAGAGGATGGTCAGTGAGGGCTGCACACCAGATTCATACACATATAGTGTACTATTGCATGCTTTGTGCAAACAAAAAAAGCTGCAGGAAGCTTTGCCAATACTGGATCAGATGGCTCTGAGGGGAATAAAGTGTACTATTGTTGCATATACAATATTAATCGACGAAATGCTCAGAGAAGGGAAGCATGACCATGCTAAAAGGATGTACAGTGAAATGATTTCATCAGGACATAAGCCTAGTGCAACCACGTATACTGTATTCATTAACTCATACTGCAAGGAAGGTCGAATTGAGGAGGCTGAGAACTTAATTGTGGAAATGGAAAGAGAAGGTGTTGCCCCTGATGTGGTTACCTACAACATATTCATTAATGGCTGTGGGCATATGGGGTATATTAATCGTGCATTTTCAACTCTGAAGCGCATGATGGATGCATCATGTGAGCCAAACTACTGGACCTATTGTATTTTGCTCAAGCATCTTCTAAAAGGAAACCTAGTTAATGTTTGTTATGTAGATACTTCCGGCATGTGGAACTTGATAGCATTGGATGTTGTTTGGCAGCTCCTTGAAAGGATGGTGAACCATGGTTTAAATCTAACAATAACAACATACAGTTCCCTCATTGCAGGATTCTGCAAAGCAAGCCGTCTTGAAGAAGCATGTATCCTTCTTGATCATATGTGTGAAAAAGGTATATCTCCCAATGAAGAGATATACAGGTTGCTTATCAAGTGCTGTTGTGATACCAAGCTCTTTGAAAAGGCCTTATCATTTGTTAGTCACATGATAGAATGCAACTTTCAACCTCATCTTGAGTCTTACCAGCTTCTTATTCTAGGCCTGTGTAATGAGGGAGACTTTGAGAAGGCTAAATCACTGTTCTGCGACTTGCTTGAGCTGGGCTATAATCACGATGAGCTTGCATGGAAAATTCTAAATGATGGTTTGCTCAAAGCTGGCTATGTTGATATATGTTCCCAAATGTTGTCTGATATGGAGAATAGACACTCTTGCATTAGTTCTCAGACATATGCTATGTTGATCAATAACATTCATGAGGCGTCTGGCAGTCCAGTTAGTGAACTCAGAGGAGAAGCTGCCTGAATGCTAATAGATGGTGATTTTTGTTGGGCATTCTTTTCGTTGGTGAGCAGTTGAATTAGTTGCACGCTTGCTATGATCCCTATCTCAACATTCTTAGTAGCTCATTCCATCTGGAATTTCCAATCCAATGGTAAGTGTCCCCACAAATCATGCATATTTGCTGATTGTACCACATTTTATCCAAATGCTTACTGCCTCGGTCATTCTCTGCTCATTGGTGTGTTTATATTTCTTGATTTTATTTTTAAATAAAGGAAATTCTTGCTTACAAACTTGCACCATTTTTTATATTACAATTGTAATGTCACAGAGTTAACCCTGTGAGTAAACTGCATGTTTTTTAGTTTGCACAGTGGAAACTGGGGTTGGTGCCCTTTTTAACTCAGGGTACATATATTGGTTATAAGCTAAGACTTATTCACCAATTTGGCAAATATAATCAAATAATGATTTTGTTCCTCGAACATATCTAGATACTGTCTTCAGAAAGCTGTGCAGAACTTTCATCAAGGCTTCAACTAACTTGAAGGTATTCCCTTTTTTGCTAGGAAGACATATATGCAAGTTGCATAGAGCATTGCATTATACAAAACTGACTTGAGACAAGCAACATCAAGTTAGGGTGACATTTGATCAGCTAAATCACAACACTTCTTGCTCAAGCTGACATGTCCATGTGAAAAAAGATTTTCGTATCAATTAGTCAAATCAAAGGTACTTTTCATCATTGCAGTTGAGAGGTAATACTCTAGTCTTCTCCTGCCTATCAGCTATGCGCTAACTTGCTCTGTTATGGATGGTGATCTAGAAAGCCTTACAAGTTTGCAAGATAACATATTGCTTCTCCCTTTTTCTTATTCTAACCTTGCGGTCATCATTCCTCTTCATGCAGGTAGTCCACCTTTGCATTGCGTCTCATTAAAGAAGTTTATAGACTCTGAAGAAGTTTATAGACTGTAGTGATCATTTGATTCTACATAGAACTCTAATTTCTGGGTCTGAAAAATCTCCACATTACCTGCTCCCGGTTTAATTTGGATAGCTACATATTGCCAATTTTCTGAAGCTATTCTCTATTCGGAATTCGGTGGACTGGCTAGAGTGATTTTTTTAAAAAAAACTACCTTCAACCCTATTAGTACGTATCATGTATGGCTTCCTAACTTATTAGATCCACAGTAACAGCAAAATACAGCTGATGATTTGTTACTATCGAACTCGTCCAACCCTCGGATTTATGGAGGTCCATTTTTTTAAATTGCATTGGTATAATATACCTGTCAGTCTTTGTATTAGAGTAACATCTAACAGTCTGCCACATCAATTTTATGTAGGGCTCAGCGTGGTGCAAAACAACTGATGGATTCAAAAGAACTAGATTTCAAGAAATATCGGACAGGTACATAGACTTACTGTAATAAAAACGTAAATGGACTTGTTTACTGCTCCTATTGACCCGTGATGTAAGTTCTTTTTTTTTTTGGAAAACGTTGTACCATGATATAAGTCCAATTAAAAATCGTGTGTAGTTATTACAATGTGTATGGTCCAATAACATTTTTCGCCTTTAGTTTTAACATATCTAACTTGTATTGAGGAACGGGCCATTTTTTTCAAATTACAGCTCATGTATTGTCGTATTGAACAAACTGGAAATTTGCATATTGGTTGGGTTCAAGACTTGCCAGTGTGAAATTGCAGTTTCGTTGAAATTCTGCGGTTTCGTTGTCCGGAGGAGAATTCAGCGCCACGGAGCTCACATTGGCTGTTCATGGTTCAGCATTTCGTGAATATTATGGCATCTGCGGCTGGCAGAAGCCATACCAACCAGTACTCGATATCTTCAATTGAATGATTTGGCCCTTTTAAACTTTTTGTAATAGACCGGCTTTAGCCGCTCCCCTGCTAAGTGCTAGTAACTCCTCGTCGAATTACATAACCACGCACAGACATGCAAGCTCATCAACCCATTCTGTGCGCCACACCTACATAGATGTAATTCCGAGCAAAGGTCTAGCCGTCTAAGCTAAGCATTACAGAGAACAAAAATGTGAGCTGCATGGCATGGTCGATGTAGCAGTTATTTACAAGTATAGATGGCTCCCCTTTCCTACCTGACAACTTTGCAGCGACAACGCTAGCATTCACACCCATTCAGTAGCAAGATGGCATCCGATTTGCCTCGAGAAGCAATGGAACAGAGTCGGAGGCCCAGGCATCTCTTTGTCCCTTCTATAGCAAAATGGTTAGTAGTACCTGAACTTTGAGCTAGAAATGCAGTGTCCCACCGTAATGCTGGCTGACAGAATCCTACAAAATGACCAAATGATGAGATGCCATACGATAGAGGTTTTGTTTGTATAGAAAACTTTCTACAAGACAGAAGCTCAACTGGCAATAAATACTATAATGAGGCCTTGACATGCCAACATGATACTCCTGACGAGTTGATGACAGCACCAAGTTTATTCAAATAGAAGTCTCAAAAAAAAGTTTATTCAAATAGAGTAATTCTCTTTTAGAAAAATGAAATGCGTGGAATAACTGCATTCTTAGAAGTTATCCATACTTCTGCTCATTTGTTGTTCCTCTTGTCTTTCCTTCTCTCTTTAAGAGAGAATATTTTTTTATTACAAGTACTTGACAGAAGTCGCAAACACATCAACACCTGGAACTTTCACAATACCCT
The DNA here is from genome assembly GCA_036346145.1 of Olyra latifolia. NCBI lineage: Eukaryota > Viridiplantae > Streptophyta > Magnoliopsida > Poales > Poaceae > Olyra > Olyra latifolia. Next base: position 3,555,473 of record CM070528.1, on the reverse strand, counting down.
TTCTAGCAGTTTATTTTGAAATCTAAACAATGAACTTAAAAAGAAAATAAAAGAAAGCTGGATGGCTGATTAGTTCCATCTGAAAACTCAAAATTTCAAAATGAAGTCAATCCCAAAGCTCAAGAATAGATAAGGTATTTTATCCCTAAAGTTTGTGAAAACCAAAAGACAGAAAGCAAAGGTACATGAAGGGCAACCATTACACATGTAAATGTTACCTGTAATAAGGGAAGAATGCTATTATGCAATTCCAGAAAAAGCTCTGATGATGATGAGAACCTAGAGAGAGAGAGAAGTTCAGTAACTAATAACTAAAATATAGTCTGATGACTAACAACATTCATATCAATTGATGTTCCATAAATATGCAGATCCTGGTTTGGAAAAATTCCCATACAAATTAATATCTAATGATGCTCGAATAGTTCTATGGTTACCTTTTTAAAAGGCAGAAACATTTGTGGAGCTCTTCCACATCAGATTCAACTTTGAGGTGTATATACTCTGTAAGAAGCTCAGAGAGGCAGGACAGCGTTTCATTCCATGCTTCACTACCTTTGCTAGGACACAAAGGAAGCAAGGAAGCTACAGGCTCTAAAACTGAAGATAAAGGTTGACTAGAGATGAAATCTATGTATTTCTCTGCAATAACATTCAGTATCAAGCAACTGCTGACTCTAAACTGTTCGATCCATTTTTTAGAGCTTCCTGGCAGGAGACAAATCCTTGGATGTTTTGGATCATCAATTCCCTCGTTGTTTGGGAATTTATTTTCAGAAACATTGGAAGTGCTGCATGTAGGATCTCCTGATCTATGTAATGGAAGCTCATTAAACAAATCAGCCTTTACGTCGTCAGGTAATTCCTGCAGAACTGTAAAATCTGCCTGGCTTAGAGAGCCAGGCATGAAATCAAGCTGTCTAATAGTTTTTGTTGATTTATCAGCCAATTCACTGGCTCTTGAGCACGAAGCATTGGCAGCTTGAACTTCAGATAGCTTCTTATCTGGTGCCCCCTATCAGAGTAACAGCAACAATTAGTTTAGTCAAGGACTGGTTCAAATATCAAGATAACAAAGTAGCAGCTGTCAATTTGTGTGCTTGCACTATGTTTCCTGTTTTATATTTATTGATCAGCTCACCTTAATATTTTGATCCTTTTCCAAATGCATGGAGTTTTCACTCCCTCCATATCCATGCAGCTTTGCATCATGAATAGGTACAGAGTTATGAGTGACTGCTTGAGAAACAAGAGATTTGGAATTGCTTTCCTTGCCATTGCCACTGCTATTTGCATCCAGAAAAGCAAGCAATTTTCCCTTGTACATGTCATTCATTTCAGATATTATCACTGGAGGAAGGTTCTTGAGGACCTCCAAATCAAGTTCGGATAATGGTGGCAGCTCAACACCATGAACCCTAACAGACCTATCACTTGTACGGTTCATTTCTGATGAATGGGATGCCACACCTATAGATGATGGTCTGGAACTTCCAAAAGTTAGCAGCTCACTAGTTCCTACATGAGCCCCGATCAGTGAAAACCTTAATATTTTTTGTCAAATGGAAAAAACTTGTAAATTCAACACTAATGTAAAGCAACATAAAATAAGTGCATTTGCTAGAAGATGAAAACAATAGCTTGGTATAGTAAGCAGCATGCCTAATACCTGCATCGTCACCATTTCCAAGTAAGTAGGTTTTCTCACTGCACTGTTGCTTGAGCTTCTCAGATGGCGAAACAAGCCATGATTCAAGCACATTCCCTTGTGGTGCTTCATTAAAACATAACAACAATAAGAAGCTCAACATATAGCGTAGTATTTGAACTGCCTTGTAAATGTTATTTTATAATGGAAACATTCGAGAAGTACTGAGGCAAGCTGTGATGAGGGTAGTGTAGAAGTGGTAAATGTTGACTTGTTGCAGTAATGCCCTTGCAAGGTATCTTCTACTGTTACCTTCTGACATTACTTGAGTCTTGAAGAATATCTCAATTGTCGATATTCCAAAATTACAGTATAAATAGTACACTCAATAATATATGATATTATATTATCTACTGATTAATTGGTGCAATCTCTATTCCTTAAACGCTAAGATGTTTGGTAAGCAATCAGGAAAATATGCTTCAGGTTTCTAAACTGTAGTTGTAGTACAACAAAACTGTACATTATCTTCTGCTGCAGTTTTAAAACTCTTAATGTACTGTGCAATAAAACAAAGGTTGATGCTCCCATGATGTCCTGCCAACCTCTCGGCTGCATTTTAAATTATTCTAAGGCAACATTATCTCTTTAGCTAGCGTTGATCTTAAATATCTACCAGAAAGCGTTTATGATTAATTAATAGGCCACCATACATCTAAATTAGACTTGTTTTTGTTACTTTTAACTTTTAAGACATTAAAGTGCATCAAGATCAACCCCCTTTCTTCTATTTTATTATTACAGAAGCGCAGTTTGTACATCACCACAGAAGTGCAAAGAGTATTTATGTTGGGCCCAAAAGGGTGTTCAATATTAAGAAAGAATAGAAAGAGAAATGAATAGTTAGAGGATACCTCCCCGAGCTAAATCTGCATGCTCAAGTCTTGACATTTTTAGTCCAACTCCCCGAACTTCCTTCACATCTAAAATATGTCATTTGCAACTTAGCCTTTAACAAAGTAATGACAACAGAAGGCTAGTAAAAAAACATAAGTGGCAGAACTTTTTATTGAAGATCTATAGGGTGTATAAAAGATATGAGAAACAATACATTGAACTTACCAACACGAAAAGCTGCAAATAGTTGTTTTGCAATTCTCTGAAGGGTGACCAAATTGTCAGTTGCACCTGTGATCTTTTGAGACAGTGGAGGAAAAAGAAAGAAAGATTAAAAATTAAAAGAATGCGCATTGAACTGATAAGATAAAGCACATTTTGCATTAAAAATGCAAAAAAGAAAATAACAGGTAAAACACGTGCAGTTGTGCACTAGAGAACTGAAAATTCCTTTTAAAGGAAAAACACTTGACTAGTCCTTGCTATAAATGGTCAAAATTACAACATGATTACATAGAATAAAAACTTCTACAGAAAGAATAGACAAACCGAAGCCAATAATGTGTATTCAATTGCACATTGAACTGTTACCGTCATTGAACGACTCATGGTTTCGCAGTCACCACATCCCATGAACTTTACTGGCTCTCCAGCACCTTTCCTTCTTCTTTTTACCTTCAATGCAAAACATATCAGTTATGAACCTTTAACCAGCTATTACAGAAATGGAGAGAAAAGTGTCTACAGTTGTAGAAACAACCTTAAGAGTAATGGTACGGCCCTGTAATCCACACCCTTGCAAACGTAGAGAAACCTCCTTGCTGAGGTTGACAAGAAAATTATCAGCCTGCAGACAGCATAACAGAGATCAAACACACACAAACATAACATTAAAATGTACATAACTGAGAAATCAAAAAGAACTCACATCTTTGTTGTCATTAAATCTGACTCCCCAATTGACTTCAGCACCCACAGATTTTGTTTCCTGTATTATATGTCAATTCACAAGGCATACTATCTGTCAATTCAAAATTGACTATCTAATTTAAATCAGAAGATAACAATAAAAAACCTAATTAGTTCAGAGAGTGTGCAACTAATGAGCTAACAGCATGCAGTTACAAGGTACTCCCTCCCTCCATTTTTATAGGGCGTATTTTAATTTGAGAAAGTATTTGAAGATAACCTTGACCATTAAATTTCTCTATTATATATTATCAATTGCCATAAAATAACATTGTATCAAAAGCAATTTAAAATACGAACATATTGATATAATTTTTATATACTAACGATGCACATAATTTGACTAATCATTGGTCAAAGCTTACAAAGTTTGACTTTTTCAAATCAAAATACGCCTTATAAAATTGGATGGAGGGAGTAATTCTAAGTTATGCAACCGTATAAGTTATCACAGAACGGACATGAAAGTTACAACCTTGACAAAAGTGTTGCACATGCTCACAGCAGAAAAAATAACTAGGATGCTTCTACCTGAACAGCTTCAACAACTGAATGATCAATTCCTCTGCAATAGTTCCATAACATATCACCGATCTTTTTTCCAAAGTCCTTATGGAGGGTATCCTATAAGTGTTGGTATGGTAGTAAGTTCATTGAAGTTGATCAGTAAACAAAACATATCTACTACTACAAGTCTAAAGATCAGGGAATAACCAGATAAACAATTGCTCATTAGAATTGTAAAAAATGGATAACTCATGGACTCTTATTAAATCTCTAACAACTTATACTCTAGATTCTAAATTAGGAAAATGAAATCGAGTATGATATCAAACCTGTAAATTAAGAACTGCTAGACTGGGAAATTCATTGTTAGTTTACATGAAGAAAAGAGACAATTATATGTTAAACTTCAGAGGTATGATGTTGACAAACCTTTGAAATGTTGCGAAGCTGACCACAGCATTCAACTTCTATGCTTTTCAATTTAGCTGAAACAGTATAACCAATGCCTGGAAGTGCTTTGATAGGGAGAGTACTCAAGTAATCATCAATCTGTAACAAATACATGTAGAAATGATAGGCTATTAAGCAACAAGAAAAACTACATCACGAAAGCAAATAAGTAATCTGAATTAAACCACTGACAAGCTTATATAAATGAGTATAAACCACCTCCCAATGTGAGGCATGGGTTATAACTAAATAAACATCCAATTTTTTTTCCATGGAGACTTTTACATCAGACCCATATCCAAAGCTTATATTTCATTTATACCATACATGCCCAAATGAATAGGCATTAATAACTTAAGGTGCAGTTAGTCAGATCTAATATACCTAGGGAGACAATGGCAGGTAAGATTTTTCTAAATCATTAATACATGAACTTTATTTGTCAATAAGGGATTGTGGTTCACCTCTCAATTACACAAAGGCCTAAGCCTTGCAGCTAACAGAAGAATGATAATGCAGGATTCACAATATTCTAAACGTGTTTTACTGCTCCAACAACAAATTCATCAAACTGTAAGGGCCCGTTTTGAATGCAAGAATTTTGAACGAGCAATTCCTCTAGAATTCGCATAGTTGACAAGCATATACCTTCTCAGAGGAAATAAAGTACTGTCCATTTGGCTTTGCAGATCTGGTAGCTAAACGAGCTAGGAGCATGTTTTCACCAATACCTGCACTGGCAGTGCACTTTGTTGTATTAAAAATCTCATTTCTGATTCTCTGTATTGTTTCCTCCGGATTATCATGTATGCAATCGGTCATATCCAGAAAAGCTTCATCGCAGCTCAAAGCCTAAATTTTGCAACATATCATTAGACTTGTGGATGTACATCTGCAATCATTGTCCAGGAATGTATCAGCATGAATACATGCTGAGTAAGGATGGATAAACCAGAACAAACCTGAATGTTACTGTTATATTTATGCAAAATACCATAGAATGCGTCAGCAACCTACAATTATTCCAACATCTCAATTATAACAAAACAGTTGTTTTGACAAAAGTAGGCGAGGAGATGTTGACTGTTGACCATCAATGGTAAACTAAAAGAAATACCTCCCCATACGCATCAAAGTTATAAGGAACAATCATTAGGTGAGGGCACCGAGCTTTGGCATCTCTAACAAACATACCAGCCTTTATCCCTGGAATCCACAAAAGAGGACAAGAACTATGTTCAAATGTGTTGAGATAACCAGATTTGAAGTTCCCATTGAAACTGAATAAAATAAAAGCACCATAGTTTCGTGCAGGATAGTTTGCTGATGATATTTCTGCAGTTCCTTTAGGATTGTCAGAATGACAAACTGCTACTGGCTTATCCTGCAGTTCTGGCATATTTCTGATGACTACAGATACAAAAAAGCAGTCCTGGAATTGCAGAAAGGTAATGTTAAACATCAAGATGACAAGTATAGCACAAACAGTTCTGGCATATGTTTGATGACAACAGAAACCAAAATACAGTCCTCAAATTGCAGAAAGGTTACAGATGAAGCAAGTATAACACAAGCAAAAATTGATCTTCATTCTTCTGCGAGCAATAATCAACTAGTGATTGAAATTTCTAACTTCAACTGAATTTTTTAAGCTTAAATTTCACTATTTAACATCTATTTTTCTGCTAGTCTTTAGGAATGATTTTTTTTTTGTTTCCCTAGAATTCAATGACAGGGAGACCTTAGCAATTCATTCCCAACTCAGCATATGGTTAGGCCCTTTAATATTATCATATTCATTCCAAAAGATTATGTCTACTTTACAATTAGATAATCTAATCATCATCTTGTTGAATTTATTGCTATATTTAAAAATCATACTGCAAAGGTGCTAACTGGTCAGAGTTTCCTAAGTTCATAGGGCTTTTTTCAACTTTTGTTTTTGCAACCAAACCAGAAGATCTGAAAGTCACAGAGAAACATGCCTAGAGTGCCACTAAAACCACAGATCGTATGAATTTCTTGGAAGATTAATACAAAGCAACAGTTTCCTCTGTAAAAGATTCAACATTCAAAAGATACAAATTATATATATAGCTTACAAATGGATTGCAAGATTACCATGTCAATATGAACGATTGTGTTCTTTCCTGAATGATCACTGTTCCCCTTACTGCTTTTAGCTCCTGGTAAATTTGAGAAACGCTTGCGGTACCGATTTCTCCAGGTTCCAATAAAATGCAGTCGAGAATACTAGATAACCGAATAAAAGCATCATAGGACTAATTAGCATTAAAAATGCAATAAATCATGCTATATCAGATACATAATAAATCAGACTTTGATGATGGTACATGGTAGTGTTGCAAGACTGAAACACCAGCATATAAACAATAGCACATTAAATATGAAAGGAAAGCAAACATGCTAGATTGTTCAAGGGACTTGCCTTGAAATAATTCTCTACAAAATTTGGATCTGTCAGGGTTGAATGTGACCGATTAGAAGATTTAGCTGCATTTTTCTCTAACGAACTCAATGACAAATGACTACCAATAGAGCTTGTACTGCATAAGTTTGAACACCTTGACTTAGCATCAGGGAACTGAGAAACATTAAGTCTACCATCCATGTCACTATCACTCCTCTCTGAACATGCTGTTTCACAAGCATTATCATCATCATCAATTGCAAAATCTTCTTTATCTCGTTCTTCAAATGTTGAAGCTTTTTGTTCATCTGAGGATATTGAGTCATGTGATACCTCTTCATTCAATAATGACCCTTCCATTTTACAAGCCCCATTTTGATCTTGTGATCCCTCCTGAGCAGAAGAAGCTTGGAACTCAAGGTCTTTATTTTGATCGTTTTGTTTCCCCTGATTATGCACACCAATTTGTTTCTCCGAAAAGAAAGCAGAAAGCTTCATCTGCTTTCGGTTTGAAGAACTATGCTGACTTATTTGATACGGAATGCCTTAGTGAAAAAATAAGAGAACAAAGAAACAATTTTACCATAAGAACAAATTAAGTGATATGATTGGATACAAACTGCAGGAAAATAGAATAGAAGCACCAACAAGAAGAATAAATGGGTGAAACTGTTATGGTGGGGCTTCAGTATCACCAGCAGCACACTTCCTCAATTGTGGCAGCAATGGAAGGCAAATTGGAATTTCGAAATTTGGCAAATTACTCCATGCTTCAAATTCAATGTGAACTGATGCGACTCGCAATTCAATCAAACGTTTTACTAACAAAATTATTACTAGCAATGCCACTTTACTTAAGTCTACATCACCCAAGCAAAAGCTGCCACAAGAAAGCAGATCATTCAGGACTACACTGACTACAAAAGGCAAGGTAAAAAGAAATTACAGCTGAGAAGCCGGTTCTCTGCAAGGGAATCCACCACCCACGCCGGCTTCACAACAGGAAGTCCCTTACTGAATGCTCTGGGTTAAGCAGCAGCAATATCACGATCCAAAGGAAAAGCATATATTATACTTGCACACACACAATAAACAGAGCTTCCCCTCCTTTCCCTTGTCCTCCATTTGTATACCTCATATTCTGCATTTTGCTATCAGGAAGGTGGCTGCAAATGATGTGCGTCACTGTGTGTCTGGAGAAGTAGTTGACAAACCGACCTCCGTTGTTCAACATGATCTCCTTCAGCTCCTGCCAGTCCCCAAACAATGAGGGAAAACATAATTTGGCATAAAAATCACGGGTATTCCTACAAAATTCCGCTGTGATCACAGATTATAATATGAGCCGGCGGCGGTAAGCGGCGGGCACCTGGCTAGAGGGGACGGTGAAGCCGTCGACGAAGATGGAGACGCCCGCGAAGACCCCACCGGGGGCCGCGGAGGAGATGGACGCGTCGGCGTCGAACTGCGCTGCGAGCTTTCTGTTCTTCGCGGTCATGTAGCTCCCGAAGTCGGCGAACGGGGAGGAGGAGAAGGCGCGGCGAGGGTTTTTGGCGGAGGCCGGGTGGGAGTTGGAAGGCGACCCTGGGTCGCCGTCCCTGGCACGCTTCTGGACGGGCGAGGAGGCCGGCGCCGGCGGCGGGGGTCGGCGGCCGGAGGAGGAGGAGGAGGAGGCGGCGGCCATGGCGAGAGGAGGAGGCGGGGCGGGCGGGGAATTTGGGATTCGCGGTACAGCCGAGAGCACTTTGCCGAGGTGGAAATTGGAACGGTGTATTCCGTTGTTCGCGGGTCGCAGATGCGCCGCGCGCGTGCGTGCCACGTGCTCAGCTATAAAAAGGTCAACCGCTCTGCCGCGCGCTGGACCGCTGTCCGCTGGTGCAGTCGACAGCCAAGTCAACTGCATCGTCTGCATGGGACATTAAGCTGGAAATCGACAGTAATCATCAATTTAAACTAATAATTTCAGCCTCAGAAAATACTCCCTTCGGTTATAAAAACATGGAGATACCTGTAACTCAAAGTTTTTAAAATTTTATCTATGAAATATTTAGATTGGCCACTAAAAAAAGCATACCCATAGATTCATCTTGAAAAGTACTTTCATAATACTATAATTTTATTGGATTCTATAAATATTTTACAATAGTAATTAATGGTCAAAATTGCTTTTCGAATACTTTGTCAATACCCAAAATGTCAAGTTTATAAGCATGCTCTAAGAATATCTCCTTCTAAGTTCTAAACCTAAAGTTCTAACCAAGTTCTACCTGTGCCTTGCCCCCTGTCCACCTCTCGCAACCAAGGTCGGTCTAATGCAACCACGTTGTGGAAGACAAAAAGAAATGAAACACGTCCAAACAGAACCAGCATAAGTAGTAAGAGCCATAATATCTTCTAAGTTCTAATCATGCCCTACGTCCTTGCCCATTTGTCTAACCATCTCACTTAGCTGAGGTTGGTCGAATATAGTTGTGCAGTGAAAAAGAATGAAACGCAACATGTCCAAGCAAAAGCAAAAGAAACTTGATAGCAAGCACCATAATATCCTCTTGAAGTTATGGTCACTGGAATGCACTAGTGCCATGGAAAACTAACAAAACTAAGACATCCATACAGAAGAAAGTAGAAACATAGGTAGACAGTAGTCACTAGTCCTAGTAGGGCATCTGCCATCTATAATAGCACCCCTAAAAAAAACACCATAATATATCCTCAGTTGTACTCACGCAGACGCTCTTACCATTTGTCCAAACACCTCTCGAACCCGAGGCCAATGAAATGCGGCACCAGTGGCGTGGAAAACAAACAAAGCGAAGTGCATCCAAACAACTGGGCAAAACCGAGCCAACCAATTTGGGAATTGTGGTGGGGGTTCATGGTTGGAGACGAGCAGGATCGAAAACAAGCGTAGTTGGAGCGGGCACAGCGCGGAGGTCAGGCATGGAGGAGAAACCAAAGTGAACTCTTCCCAAAAAAAACGTAAAAAACCAAGCCAGATGGACGAAAGGCAGGGGAAGAAAAATGAAACGCAACACATCCAAATAGAAGAACACATGGGTAGCAACTGCCATGATAGGATACGAGTGCCAAGAAGAGGGTTGAATTGGCTTAAATCAAATTTTAATTAATTTTAGATTTTATTGGTTCAATAATCAAGATTAAAGCTTTCTAATTCTAAAGAACAATTACCACATAGAGCAAGAAACCCAAGTGCAAAGCTAAAGGAAATTGCAAGAATTAAATGTGGAAACGTAAATGCAAGAAGTAAATGAGACAAGGCAAAAGATATTTTTTCCTGAGATTTGAAAAAGGTTTTTCCCTTTCTCTACTCCTTGTTGGAACACTATTCACGAGGAGTATCTCTCCGATTTTACTCGGGTAGCCCATCAGCGCTCTGCTAGGTGGATTTCGACCTTCACAACAACTTGAAGTATCTCACAAACTACTCCTTCAAATATCACCAAGCCCCTCCACCAAAAGCAAAAACTTGAGTAGCAAGCTCGAGATGACTTGACCTTGTTGGATCAAGCCTTCCATGAAAGCATAAAAGAAGATATAACACTCAAGCTCTCGTGAACACACTCTATGGATGAAACCCTAGTTTTTGGTGGCTCGCACTCAAATGGACTCAAGGATAGACAATAGAAGCATTCCTCACGAGACAAAGGGGTACCGTTGTTAATGATATGCCCTAGAGGCAATCATGTGAGATTATTGTATCACGTTTATGTTTATATACTCTTGGATAATATGTTATTAGTTCCATGAATAAACATCGTTCGCATTGTTCATCAAGTACGACCTGGTTATGAGACACACTGTTTATATGATGTTATTCTAAATGATCTCTAGTCTCGTATCATTATTTAGTGATAATAATGAATTTGACTGGCACATGTATTGATGATGGTAATGTTTCACATATCAGAGATATCAAATCAATAATATGGACACATGTTAGACAACATGGTGTTGAATAGATCTATTCCGAGACACTATTGAGATTGCTATCTTACGTGTGCCGTCAGCCTATAGTCTCGAGTGGTATACTTATATGATCCTTAGACCTGAGATCGTCATTGAGTCCCAACATGCGCAGTTGTATACTTTGGGGCTATCAACCGCTACACCGTACTGGGTAGTTATAAAGATAGCTTTTGGGTATGCTATGAAACATAGCGTGTGGTGTGAGCGATCAAGATGTAATTTGCCCCTCCTTGATAACGGGAGAGATATCTCTCGGCCCCTCGATATGATTGGATTACAAAATGCATGGTCATGCCAATATGATTAAATAATTAATCACGGCTTAGAATCCATCATAAGATCGAGTGAATGGTTGAACTATCATAAGGGTGGCATGCATCTCGTCTTGAGATTGACTGATATCGTGCGGCAAAAGGATCAGTATGTGAGCATATCAAGGTTCGGCCGATATGATCATTCTGTGCATTCGGGAGTCAATATATTCTACTATGAACCACCATTGACTTATGGTTAGGAAAAAGATTTCCAGGGCCGCTGTCGCTTGCGTATGAACCTAACGGGTTATACATTTAACGGGTTGGAACATATCTAATGGATTAGATCCATTAGTGGATTTTGCGGATACTGATCCATGTGGGAATTGGAGTCCTAAAGGATATCTAGCGTAGAAGCCCATTAGTGCGCTCCATATAAGGCGAGACGTAGGGGCGGCACAAGCTATACGAGTTCTCCACCACATAACTCTAGCCGTCGCGCCCCTTCTATTCTCCTAAAAAACCCTAGTCGTGCGCGTGAAGTGCTAACACACCGGCGCACGACGTTCCGTCCCTATATGTGTGGATACCGTAGAGGCATTGTCATGGTTGCTGCGGCGCTGATCAGCAAGGAGGAGACGTCTGGCTCGACGTGAACGACTACTTTCTGTACCTCGACGCGCGCGACGTCAGACTCGACTACTCCGACTCTTCTTCCGCTGCAGCTGTGCGTTAAAGGTAACAATCTATGATCCCCTACTCGCATGATGTTTTGAGTGTTCATGGTAGAATTTTTCGAAATTGCGCTAGCGTAGCCTACCTGTTCCCCTTTAGTGGTATCGCCCGATCATGTGTGTTTCAGATCTGGATCATGCGCATATGGTGATATGTTGTAGTTGATGGCACGAGTTGATTAGAGCATTCGGTACTGGGGATGTTTGAGGTATGAGTTGACAGTGCCATATGATCAAAAATATTAGTTCGTGCTATTTCAGATTCATACCGTACATAAACCCTACCGGCTGGTAACACCATCGGGCTATTGTACGTGTCGAATAGATCAAGCCAACAAATCAAGATTTTGTGCAACTGCTGTTTTCTCAATGGAACCTCACACTATTGATTGATATGATCAATGTTATGGAAATTGAGACATTATGGATGGCTCGGAATCGGCTTGATATGATCAATCCGGTTTAACTTTCATAGCATTTTCATATATGCGATCTATGTTTCCCAAAAAAAATTTTATATGTTGTACCATACGGCACCTTGACACGCTACAGGGCATCCCTGACACCCTACTGGAGAAAACCTGACGGCGTGCAGTTTGGTATGCCGTACCATACGGTGTGCCACGGGCAGCCACAGCACCCTTCTGGAAATAACCCGAGGGGGTGCCGTCTGGTACACCGTACCATACGACACACTATAGGCAGCCCCAACACCTTTCTAGAAATAACACGATGGCGTGCCGTCTGGTACCCCGTACCATACAACACACCATGGGCAGCCCCAACATCCTTCTGGTACTCTGTGCCCTACGACGCTCACACAGCCAACAAACTCGACACTAGAGACCTTACTGGATAAAACCCGATAGGGTGCCGTCTGGTACCCCGTACCATACGGCGCCAACGTCTCAACCTTGGTGGAGCCTAAACAAAGGTTCTATGACACACTAGATCTTAAACCAATGCGCTTTAATGGACAAACATGCTCCAAAACACATCAAAGGCATCTCAAGCCCCTTAAAACAAGAAGGCAACAAAATAGACAACCCTAGATTTTACATGAACCCTTCTCGACACCCGAGTTCGTTATAATTCATCCCTAGCCTTAATTCTTCATGGCCTTTCCAATCGATGAGGCTTCACGCATGTCATACATGCATTAGCATCTCATCATCACCAAAACTTAAACAAAAGCTTCCAAAAGCACATATGAGGTCTTGATCCTCACAAGTCACAATATCTCCTAAGTTTTAATCGTGCCCTACATTCTTGCCCATTTGTCTAACCATCACTCATAGCTGAGGTTGATCAAATGTAGTTGCACCGTGAAAAACAAATGAAAGAACATATAAAGCAAAAGCAAAAGAAACTCGAGTAGAAAACACCATAATATTAGCCCTTAAAAAGTACCATAATATCTCCTCAGTTTTACTCAGGTCAAACGCTCTTACTATTTGTCCAAACATCTCTTGAAGTCGGGGTTGGTGGAATGCAACGACATCGTGGAAAACTAAGAAACCACAAAGCATCCATGGAAAAAGGTGTAGAAACGCGGGTAGGCAGTAGGCACCAGAGACAGACCGACCAACTCCCAAAACAATTGGAGAAAAACCAAGCCGACCAAGCCATAAATCATGGTAGGGCGCCTGGTTAGAGGCGAGGAGGATTGAAAGCAAATGGAGCTGGAGTGGGCACAACACGGAGGAGGGAAGGCAGGAGGACAAACCAAATCAAGCTCTTACAAAAAACACACACAAAAATCCAAAGAGGATGGAGGAAAGGTAGGGGAAGACAAATGAAACACAACATGTCCAAGCAGAAGAAAGATGGGTAGCTACAGCTACAATATCTCTTAAGTTCCAATGGTGCCATACAACCTTGCCCATTTGTCTAAGCATCTCACGTGGCTGACGTCGATCGAATGTAGATTGCGCCGTGAAAAACAAATGAAGCGCAATGTCATGAAAAAGCAAAAGAAACTCGAGTAGCCAGCACCATAATATTATCCCTTAAAAAGTACCATAATATCTCCTCGGTTCTACTTCGATTGGACGCTCTTACCTTTTGTGTAAGCACCTCTTGAAGTTGGGGTCAACGCCATGAAAAAACTAAATAAATTACATGGCATCCATAGAGAAGAAAATAGAAACATGAATAGGCAGCATGCATCAAGGATAGGCGGACTGGCCACCAAACAACTAGGCAAAACCGAACCGGCCAAGCCAAAAATTGTGGTGGGGCCGCGTGGTTGGAGGTGAGCAAGATCGAAAGCAAGCGGAGTTGAGTACAGAGGGCATATAGGAAGGAGAAATCAAAGTAAAAAAAGCACCATAATATCTCCTCGGTTCTGCTTAGGTCGGACGCTCTTACCATTTGTCTAAGCACATCTTGAAGCTGGGGTCGGCGCCAGAAAAACTAATAAATTACATGGCATCTATGGAGAAGAACATAGAAACGCAAATTGGCAGTAGGCATCAGGGATCGGCGGACCGACCACCAAACAACTAGGCAAAACTGAGTCGACCAAGCCAGAAATTGTGGTGGGGCCACGTGGTTGGAGGCAAGCAAGATCGAAAGCAAGCGGAGGCAGAGTGCGGAAGGCATATAGGAAGGAGAAATCAAAGTGAACTCTTCCAAAAAAAACACGCAAAAAAATATAAGGTGATAGGAGGAGAGGCAAGGGAAGACAAATGAAACGCAACATGTTGAAGCAGAAGAAACATGGGTAGCAACAGCCACAATATCTCCTAAGTTCTAATTGTGCACTAAGTCCTTGCCCATTTGTCTAAGCACCTCTCGTAGGCGATGAGCCGTGAAAAACGAATAAAACACAATATGTCAAGAAAAATAAAAGAAACTTGTGTAGCAAGCACCATAATATTAGCCCTTGAAAAGCACCCTAAAATCTTCTTGGTTTTACTCGGGGACGGGCGCTCATACCATTTATCTAAGCACCTTTTAAAATTAGGGTCGGTGACTCAGTGTAATGCAGCGGTGTGGTGAAAACATAACAAATCACAGAACATCCACGAAAACAAAGAAGAAACACGGATAGACAGTTGGTATCGGGTCATCGGATCAAAAAAAACTAGGCAAAAACAAGCCGACCAATCTAAACAAGCCGACCAATCTAGAAAGTGTGATAGGGTGCATGTAGAGCTGGCTAATCAATCGAACGGATCGGGCCGGTCCGGTTTGGGTCTGTTTAGCCCGATTCACTATACAAACATGACTAAATGAGCTAATGGGCCGAAGTATCGACCCAAGCACGATTCGCACAGTAACCGGGTCGAATCAGGCTGACCCGGCTACAAGCGGACCGACCCATTTTAGCCAAAAATAATATTGTCGGCGGCTGGGAGGCGAGCCTCCGCAGCCAATGAAAGAAGAGAAGGTGGGTCGCGAGGCCGAGTGCCCCCATCCTCTGATCGAGGTCGGCCACGGCCGCCGCCGCCGAGGGAAAGGAGCGTCGACGTGGTTGGGCGCGCCGAGCCTGGGGCGACGCGGATGTTTTTATCATGGTTCGGGCCTCCACCGTCGGATAACAGCCCTACGTCCAGTCTTCGTTTAATGCCAAGCTTAAACGAGTACAAAGGGGTGAGGCCGGGCTTCCGAAAACCTGGGCTCGAGTACAATAAGTGCTCAAGGCACTATGTGTGTGTTCCTACTTTACCTGGAGGCGAAGAACTACCGCCTAGAACTAGAGCTCCTACGCGAGTGCAAGTGCTCCTGTTCTACGGCGGTTGAGTGCTTTTCTGTCTAAGTCTATCTCCTGTTGCCCTTCTACCGATGCATGCCTTGGTTGTGGCCTGTGCGCCCCTTTTATAGGCGGCCCTCGGCCATTATAGCATGACCTTTGGTCTGTTGTGATGCACCGAGTTATCCTTCGGTCACTAGCCATCCTCTCCTGTTATTGCCGTGCTAGGGAGTGGTGGACGTACAAGGCCCGCTGGATATTCAGGTGTATCTCTTCATCCCGCCCAAATCGCCGTTCGGACCGCTACCCGGCAATACGTGTCTTTCTTTATGGGGCGGACGATAAGCTGACCGCTTGACGCTACGCAAGCCACCAACTTGTCGGTGGCTTGTGTCAGGCGCGCCTTGGAACTGTGGTCGTATTTAATTCGCGGTGACCTGCGGGACCCATGACGTCTTGATCTTGTGGCAATCCATATGGGTCCCGAGCCCCGGCCGGGCTTCGGGAGGCGAGCGACTCGTGGTTCGGCTGGGAAGGCTCGGCGCGAGCTTGCCAAGCTCGGACGTATTTCCCGTGGGGCCGGAGGTAAGTTAGTGGACTGTATCTTCATGGGCCACGTACTTTTCCCAACAAATATATAAAAATAAAAAATGATTATATTCAATAAATATGTGTTATAAATAAAGAAATAAATTATTTATCATAAGAAAATAAACATATATATATATATGACGAGGATTGGTGGTATTCCCGTAATTACCCAAGATCAGTCTGGCCTCAGGCACGGCGAGCATCCTGAAAGGATTGCTCGGGCGTGAACCATCCGCTGCCCGGGGCCCCGAGCAGCCGGCGACTACGCGCAGGGGGAGTCCCTCGGCCCCATTTACTGCTTGAATACCATCGCGGGGGATACGAGGTCGTACCAGACGGGTCTCGTTTTCCGTTCAAGGCTGTTCTCACGACGCCGCCACTCCGTTGCGTCCGTCGCGAGAACGCTAAGTCTCTGACCACTGGTCATGTTCTACTGCTCTACCCCCTTTTTCCGTCATTACAAGGGACGGAGGCAGTATTCTCATACGACCCTTGCCAAGGAGCAGCCTTCGGACCGCCAGGCATCGTACGGACCGCAAGATGATAAGCTGTATGTCTATTAGGTTAGTGAACATATCCATATATAAATAGATGTGCGGCTACATACGCGCATGAGAGAGACATAGAAAAGAAGTCCACACCACTCCAGACTACGCACACCACCACCGGGATAGGCGCGAGTATTCCCACTCCTTTCGTACTCGAGAAACTCGGGTATCCCTTGCTCGGGCCATTCGGGGCACCATTGTAATCTCCTCCTACATTCGCATATATACAGATCAATAGATGTAGGGTTGTTACATCCTTTCGAGGGGCCCGAAACAGGGTAAAAAACATCTCCCTTTTGATTGCCTGATCGAGCCAGTCCTCTCAGATGACTCCGAGGCTGTAGAAACGAGGTCCGTTGATCCTCACTTCAACAAGTAAGCTCGACATCTGGGAGCATGCTCTCAACCGTCGATAATATTTAATTAAATATATGAGCTACAGTAACCAGACCGGGTCACCACTATATAAACTGAACCGGGCTAGCCCGGTAGACCAAGGTCTCGGCCCTGGTTTGGTTTGGTTGAACAAACCGGGCTGGCCCGGTCAGTTCGTCCCATTTGGGTCGGCCGTTTGGCTGGAGACGAGCAGGATTGAAAGGAAGCGGAGCCGGAGCGGGCACAGCGCGAAGGGCAGGCAGGGAGAAGAAACCAAAGCGAACTCTGAAAAAAAAGAAAAAACCAAGGCGGAGGGAGGAAAGGAGGGGGTAAGAATGGGTGGGAAATAATAGCACTGACCAAACCCTAGCCGAGCGAGCCCCGCCCGCCGCGATGCGCAAGGCGAAGCAGCCGCAGCCGACGCCGTCGCCGTCGCCGTCGCCGGAGATCCGGTACCGCGGCGTGCGGAAGCGGCCGTCGGGGCGCTACGCCGCGGAGATCCGGGACCCGGCCAAGAAGACCCCGATCTGGCTCGGCACCTTCGACTCCTCCGAGGCCGCTGCCCGCGCGTACGACGCCGCCGCGCGGTCCCTCCGGGGGCCCACCGCGCGCACCAACTTCCCGTCCGCCGCGCCGCCGCAGCGCCCCCCGCTGCGGTCGCGGCGGCCACGTCTAGCCACAGCAGCACCGTCGAGTCCTGGAGCGGCGGTGCCCCCCGCGCCGCCGCCGTAGCCCGCTGCGCCGCGCCTGCCGTAGCAGTCAGCGCCGTCCCGGCGGTGGCGGCCGAGGAGGACTGCCACAGCTACTGCGGCTCCTCATCATCCGTCCTCTGCGAAGATGGCGGCGACGACGCGGATGCCTCCCGCGCGCCGCGGCCGTTCGATCTGAACCTGCCGCCCCCACCGGAGGCGCCCGCCGAGGCCGATCAGATTGCCGGCCGCTACGACACGCAGCTCCGCCTTTAGCTCACGATATTTGGAGGGGGAATTAGAGAAAAGATCAGACCAGCGCTGCTCCGTTCCGCTCTGCTCTTGCCCTTCGGCTGATCGGGTGGTGCTCTCTCTCACTAGAATGGATAATTCTTCCTCTTACTTCTTTCTTTCTTTTTTCTTCCTCGTACTTCTTTCTTTCTTTTTTTCCTTATTTTCTTACCACGTTGATTCGATATGTGAATAATTCTGTCATGTAAGCTGCGAGCAAGGAAAATCTGAGTTTTTCCTTATCTTTCTGTGGTATTCGGCGGGATGTTGCTATTGTTGTTTCATTAATTGGAAAGGTAATGGAAGAAATGAAGAGGTTATTTATATACTTGATGCGGTTGCTGCTTGCTACTGCTTTACCATCTCAAGTTTGTGTGGCTCAGCTGAGCAAAAGATACGTAGCATAGTCTATTCATTGCAAGTTTGAAGATCTTCATATGTTTGTATGCATTACAATTGCAAGTTTGATGGATAACATTTTCTGAAACATGTAATCTAAATGTTGGATTTTGCAGCCTCTTCTTTCAGGCTACTGATGATATCTGTTGCTTTCTTGTGCTAATCTAAATGCTGAATTTTGCGGTCTCAGGCAGTGGATGATATCTGTTGCTTTTCTTTGCTGTTTCTTGCAAGCATTTACCTAAATGCCATTGCTTCATTGTTCCATATGTTGTAGCCTTGAAGCAATTTCTGTTGAATGATTGAGATCTGATTGTAGACTTGTTTGTCCATTGCAATGGATACAGTTCTTGTCTTGGATGTCTCTTTCTGAGGAGTTACAGCCGTGTATGCTTACCCTTGTGCTTGACTAGCATTATCCTTCAATGCCAATATACAAGCACAATGCTTTGCTTTTCTCATGGTTTGTTTCACTTGGCAATTGTAAACTTGGAAACAAAGGGTTGAAGTGAACCCCCAGGAGTTATAATTGTAACCTTCCAATTTTTTTGTGCTATAATAGTTGGATGCAATTGTTCTTCTTTTGTTTTACTCTAAATTTTCTGCTCTTAATACTACGAGAATTAGCAGCCATGTTAAGGTATTGCTTGGAGCATATGGATGTATTTATGAAATTCATGTGTACTTCAAATAAGAGAAACATTGGCTTGGAGCTTATGGATTCAAGCCTTCAAGATTGGCACTAGAAAAGGTAAAATTAGGGGGCAATGAAATCCCTGGCTACTTGGTGGTGCAGGCTCTTCGGCTGTGGTGATAGGAGCATATTTTTTGCCGGGAACGCATGCATGTTACTGGCTGACGAGAATCCTTTACGATGAATATATTCCTTGCAGAGTTTGAATCTTTAGCTACATTGAGCATATTCTGCGTAGCTACGCATTTTAGCTGGCAGGATTCTAAGTTATTTAGATGGGTCTCCAGGTTGTATAAAACCTAGACTGCGTATATCTTGTACTATAAATACCTTTCCCATGAAAGGGAGAGGGTATCGAGATCTGTTTTTGCAACCTCATTGCAATAAAACAAATGTCCACGTGCGATTGTAATAGGGTTATTATCTGTTTTCGAAAGATTCAATCCAGGATAAATCTTCATGACTAATCTGTCTATCATCTCGATGAGTCCATACATTTACGATAAAAACCATTTAACAGGAAGGGGTTATTTGATCCCTCAATCAACAAGTAAGCTTGACGGAGAATCTATTTCTTAATCGTCGACAGGTTCTATATCGGAAAAGGTATGTATATGTGAGAATTGAGATGATTGTACTGGTTTTTGGATCATTTGCCTCTCTGTTCTGAATTCAGCCTTTGGGATCAGTTTTGGTTGTGTTGCATCAGCTTTCAACTCAGGTCACAAGTTAATTTGTTATCTTATTATTTTCTGGCAAGACGTTCAATTATTACAATAACATGAATTTTAGTTTAAAAACAAATTATTTCGGCTAATATGGTTAAACTTTTAGAAAATTTTGGTTTCCAGCTTGCAGAAACCGAATAAACCAAAACCGTATACACCAAATTAACTAAATATTTATGCATGAGCGTTTGTTGTGCCTCATGGGTATGTGAGAGAGTTGAGAGGGCCATTTAGGCCATGTAGGAGGGATTGAGATCCCCTGCCGTAAGAATTGCTTGTCGTAGGCTCCTCTAGCCCTTTATCTCGCACCCAATATGCAGTAGCCTTTTTCCCTCTCTCTTCTTTCTTCTCTCTCATCTCTTTTTCTCCTCTCATATATAGGGTACGGCACCTCCATTATTACGGTAGAGAATGCATGTCTATATAGGAGGCCAAGAGGGTGGGTCATGGAGAGGAGTCAGTAATTTTGCAAGACTTTTTCGTGAAAGAGCCCACACGAGCATAGGTTAAGCGAGCCAGGCCTCACTCGGCTCGAACTCATTTGCAAACTGTGTGACGACGTAAACCAGGACCTTTTCAACCCTAGCACTTCCATCAGTTCGATCACAAGAGGAAATGGAATACACGCAAAGTTCTGGACTTCCGGGTGGCTTCTAGGTACATCGATCCCCAGGCGAGATTGCGCTGGCCAGACATTTTTCTAGTTCGGTTGTAAAAAGGAAGAACTCTTAGGCACAAAGTAGCTACGCTCGCTGTGACAACGGATCGGCAACTAGACGAGTATGTTAACATTTAAGTTGCTATCCAGCAGGTTACTCTCAACCCCTTTTGCAAGACGACATCACCTGGAAATGGACTCCAAATGGCGAATACCAGGCGAATGAAGTGTACGAGGCACAATTCTTTGGCCTCATCAGTTGCGCACAAGTGTGGAGGAAGGGGTTCCATCTCATGGGCAGTATGGGCTTGCAAGCATGAGAGCTGATGGAGGGATCATCAGCCAGTGGAGACAAATTTGGAACGGAAATCAGAAGAATGGGAAGCGAGAGGCGGATAGATTTATCAATCAACGTCTACTGGAATATCTGGAAGGAACGCAATGGTAAAATTTTCAAAGCCTCCTTCCAGCTGCCGCGCTTCGTGTTTGATTGCGTTTCATAAGATGTCCAAAATAGAAGCTGGGCATTTAGGCTGGGACCGTCACTGACAGTCTCCCCTAGGGGCTCGTGCTTTGGTGCTCCTGGAATTTATCAGTTTTATTTTAATCTAGGCCTGTGTAAACTCCCCTGATTTTATATTCCTCCTCTAATTGAATAGGCAACGCTCATGCCTCGCTTTTTCTAAAGACAAATATAACTATGCATTACTAACTCTCAATTTTCCTGTGTTGAATAGTACTGCCAGGTGAGGCATAACGAAATGCCTTATATGTTGAAAAAAAATAACTATGTGTATTCCTGATTGATGCAAAGACAGCAAGTTATACTTTTTATTTTATTATAAAAAAAGTTCAAAACCAAAAGATCTTCCAGCCAGCACAAGCTAGTCCAATCATAAGACCCGCATTAGCGTTTTACGCTTTGTAATCCGTCGCCAAAATAGACGGGCCGCGGTATTTTGCACATATGGGCCACAGCAAAGCATAAAACTGGCAGCCCAGGTGGAGGCCCGCGACGGTGACAGGCCAACAACAAAAGGCAAACCATGGCCGCCACTACTTATTTGCGGAATTTTTTTTATTTATTATTTATTTAAAATTTTTTTTTGAAAATACTCATAGAAAAATTAAATTTATAAAAATAGGCGCCAGTCGCCCCATTCACGGACGATAGGTCATATGACCGTTAGGGGGCCTTTACCCCATGTCGGAGCCGTTGCAGTGGGGCCCACCTATCGCCTGAGTATAGGGCGATCGCCCCTATACTGGGCGATAGGTCATATGACCGCTAGGGGGCTGTTACTGTGCCCGTTACCGTGGTTACGGCCATTGGACGAATCGCCTGGGAATTGGGCGATCGTTCAGGAATGGGACGACCGGTATCTATTTTTATAAATTTAATTTTCCTAAGAGTATTTTCGAAAAAAGATTTAAAATAAATATTAAATAAAAATCCCCTCTTATTGTCTTTTTGACTTACTTATGCTTATCTACTTATTTGCTTATCTTCGGTTTCGAAGACGCAAATGCTTTGGTATTTTTGGTCTATTCTTTTTTGTCTCGAAGATACGTCATAAAGGTTTAAAAAGCAAGTCAAACAAAATACGCTGGACTCTCCAAGTAGCTTCAGAAAGATTTCAAAGTTCAGCTTATCAGCAAATAAG
Organism: Olyra latifolia; assembly: GCA_036346145.1. Taxonomy (NCBI): domain Eukaryota; kingdom Viridiplantae; phylum Streptophyta; class Magnoliopsida; order Poales; family Poaceae; genus Olyra; species Olyra latifolia. The sequence goes on along the minus strand of CM070528.1, from coordinate 3,533,262 downwards.
CATACTAGTAAATAATAAATCGAAATGAATAGCCGCTAAGTCAAATAAGTGTCACGAGATTTGTACCTCTCGCTTGCTCCTAAAATGTTATGGGCCAGACCTCCAACCATTTTAGACCCCAAACTTGGGTATCGTCCGTAGAGGGTACGTAAACGGGCCAGGCCTCGAACTAGCTGGAACTTAAAATTTTGGGTCTGTAATGCAATGGCCGACACGAACCTGTATCAGAGACCTTGAATCAGCGTGCCAGCCCAGAGCTCCTCGATGAAGGACAGCTCGGACTCTCCTGGAGCTAATCACTGCTAGTTGCGAGCAGTAGTCTGTCTAGTGGCTATCCTTAAAGAAAAAAAGTAGTCTAGTGGCTAAAAGCTTAGCAGTAGCAGCAAGCAAGCATCTCAAATCAATTGTGACGGCACCGGCGCCCAGACGCGATTTTTAAAAAAATTTTCAGAAAAAATAGTAGGAAATATGAAATTGCAAAATTGAGCGTCTCGCACTATAGGTCCGGTGACTGATAGGGGGATAACGGGTCAGGAGGGAGCCATTACCCCCTATCGGACCGAACTGAATCTGGTGGGACCAAACTGAGTCCGGAGGGTTCCAGTAGCCAGTGCGAGCGGGGGTCAGGACACGAGACTGTGTCCGCTCGCCATCAAACCCTAGGGTTTTCTCTATCACCGGACTTACGTGGTAATCATGACATCGGTAGAACCTGCGATTAGTGAACCTTCGTGCACGTGGTCTAACCACTGTACAACGAAGGGGTTCCCACAGTCGTATGCCGACTAGTCGAAAACCGATGAAAAATGACGATCTCATAGCAAAGGGGCTCATCTCTCCTTTCCCCATAGTCTGTGACCCGCATGTCATCAGCAGGAGGACGAGCATGGTCTCCCAGGGCCAAAAGACTCCCACCAGATATTAGGCACGAATGGCGTTGAGGAGGCTCCCTAGCTGGCCATGAAAATATCTCCAGGTGTTGAAATATGGAACAATAGTACTACACACAAAAGGAGTTCCTAAGTATTATTTAACTTTCCTTGTCTAGAGTTCCTGAGTATTACTTAATTTTGATGCTCTCCCTCTATTGGCCACTTCTCACACTTTGGGACACACCCAAAGTCTCAACAAAACCAACCCCCCACACCCAAAGCTCTTCATAGCTCCTTAAATAGCCTAACCTCTAGAAACTAGCCGTTGTGATTTGAAATCCCCACAGATTAGCCGTTGCAGGCTTGACCGGACTCAGTCCTGTGACAGAGAAAACCCTAGGGTCTGGTGGCCAGCGGACATAGTCCACTGCCTCGACCCCATGCACAATCGCTACTGGAACCCTCTAGATTTAGTCTAATCCGACAGGGGGTAACGGCTCAGCGGTTACCCCCTTAACGGTTGGTGGACTAATCGCCCGTGTATGGGGCTATTGCCCCACCTAGGGGCGACCGACGCCCAATTTCGCAATTTCATATTTCCTACTAGTATTTCTAAAAAAATTTTAAAAAAATATAAAATAAAAAACGCATGGCACGCATAGGGCGTGTGTGGCCACGAGAAGAGCCCAGCTGGGCCTGGCTGAGTCATGCAGGCCCACCGAAGCCCGGCTAAGCTCGCGCAGAGGGAGTGCTTCAGTGGATTTTTTATTTTTATACTTTTTATTATTTCAAAATAAATAAATAAATAATATTATGTATAATTTTATTAAAAAAATAGACGTCCATCGCCTTTGGTTGGGCGAGACTAAAATTCCGCCCGACCAAAGGGCGGGTATCGTATAATCCACCCAACTAAGGGGCGGATAGTGCATGTTTCCATGCTGCCGGACTGGTAGGGTAAATCCTGCCCGATCAAAGGACGGGTTTTTTGTCTTGCCCAAACATGACATAGTAAACATTTGTACGTCATTACCAATGTACTGCATTCTACCTGTTTATTCATACCGATGCTATTCTTTTTATTGATTTTTGTATTAAATTAAATATAAAATAACCAAAAGTTCTGCATATAAAGGTGGTCATTACCGTCTTTACTCTCTTTCGATCGAGGCATGCATGAATAAGATCTAAATATGAAAAGATCCAAACATAAAATAGCCCAAAATCTACCTTTTTAGTAACACGAAAAATTTCTCCATATCGTATAAAAAACCTCTTTGGTTGGACGGGACAGAATTCCCGCCCGTCGGTTGGGCGAGATAGAAAACCCGCCATTTGGTTGGGCGGGATTTCAATCTGGTCCAACCAAAGAGTGGGATTTATCTTAACAGCTCGGCCGTGTAGAAACATGCCCTATTCGGACCGGATTTCAGTCTCGCCCAACTAAAGGCGACGGGCGTCTACTTTTTAATAAAATTATACAGAATATTATTTATTTATTTCGGAATAATAAAAATAAAAAAATTCGTGCTTGAGTGGTTTGGTTGAGTTGAATCCGCCAAGTCTGGCCCGCATTTGGTTCCGCGCTTGCTCGGGGCGGAGCTCGTCGTGGCCGCGTCCTCCACAGCCAAGAGCCACCGCCGCCGAGGTGGTTCCGCACTTCCGCCCGCATCCGTTCACCACCGAGGTGGTCTTGTTAAGATCCGGCTGCGGCGGAGGTCGTCAGGCCCGGATCCGGCCGCTGCTTGCCTGGTCCGAGCAGCTCCCGCCGCGTCGCTTGACTCGGCTCGTCCCCCTCCCGAAATTATCTTCTGACATCTGCACGCAGGTGGAGCGAGACGAACGAGACGTGCATGCTGCAGACGACAGCCATGCCATCCTCTGCTGCCCGAGGGAATCTCTGCGCCACCACCTTTCCATCCTGCCTTTTCTCGTCTGTTTGCTTGAGTGCATTCACAATCTCACATGACACACGCTCACATGGTCCCCGCATTTCTGCACTGCACCTGCCCCAAGTGCTCGTCCATTTTCCTTTGTCGCGGCCTCAGATTTTAGATTTCACGGCGCTCGTGGTCGTGGTAGCATGTTTTCGAGAAACACGAGACCACGAAGGGGAGGGAAGGGAAGCCAAGCAAGACGGGCTTCCAAATCATGAAATCAGGTCCTGGTTCCTGCTTGCTTGACGCCGGTTGGTCCTGTCTCAGTTGACTTTGCACACCATCTGCGTGGTTCCTTCTTTTTAATCTAGGGAGTAGCATACAGTGGTGGCAGAGCTCGGTACATGCGAGGAGACACACATAGTGGAGTAGGCTGGTGCAGCAACCAGAATCCTCTATCTAGCTGCCAGCCACTGTCGCGTGGATCTGACAGTTACCGCAGAGCATACGCGCTCATTGCGCAGCACTACGGACCTGTTTCTTTCCGCGTTTACCAGCGATCGGCGTTTTACTACAGTATCCTTTGACGTTATTATATTTTTTGTGTTATAATTTTTAAGGATTTTTTCGAGACTTTGATTAGTTCACCTCAAAGATTTTTTAAAAAAATTTCATTATCTTTTTAGACTCATTAAACTTTTGTGGGTGCATAGACCGCCAATCGCCAACCGCCAGTTTCCACTGAAATAAACAGACCCATACAACGAAAGTCAGTATTGTTGAGAAACCCTCGGAGTATGTGAGCATGTTTAATGCCGTCTCTAAGGATGTGTTTGGTTGCCCGCGGGAGGCTGGCCAGACCCGCAGGATGTATTGACCGTGCGGAACGCGCGCTTTTGGTTGCCCGTGCGCGCTCGCGTAGCCTGGCCCGACGGATGCATCATGTGTATATTTGCATGCGCGTGGCTGCATGCGGGAAACGAGGCGTGCGGCCGTTTCCCACGGGCCAGGCTTGCGCGAGCCACGTCCCCGCCGTGCAGCCATCCAAACATGTCCTAAATCTCTAAGTCCCCTTCTTTAAACCACTATTTATTTTCTATATTTTCATCATCTCCAACAGAGTCTTTATTCTTAAAAAGATATAGAGATATAAGAGAAAATCTCTAAATATAGAGACTCGGAGAGAGAATCTCTAAAGTTAGAGAATGGTATAAAGACTCTGCTGGAGTGATATAGGGACTGAGAGTCTCTAAATATAGAGAAAATTCTTTTTTACAGACCCTACTGAACATACTCTTACTGTTGGGTGTAGTGCATGAGTTCCTCTATGTGCTCAGGAATTGCAAACACGAATACAAAGATGAACACGGAGATGTAGAGGGAACGCTGCAGGTGTAGAGAGGAACACTGATTTTCATTATTCTCGGATCTGTTTACAATGGAGGCATCCTCCTCCTTATATAGTGACGGTTAGGTTTTGGCTAGATCCACCTGGACCCTTTATGGGCCGGTTTCCTAACACTCCCCCTTGGACCTTAACCGCGAGATGCATATGTCTCATCAAAACTCTATAAAACCTAGTAGGAAATTTTTTGCAAAAATAGTGCATAACATACGCTTTTTATGCTGCTCGAATTACCTCGTTAAAAATCTCGAGAAATTCAATGAAAACTCATGTAAGGAAAAAAGAGTACAATCCACCAATTTTGCTTTCTAATCTTCGACATTATATTGGGTACTTGACTTTGTGTTCAAGATTTAATTCAGAGTGCGTGAGGATTCTTCATCTAAATTTTGCACTTATCTAAATCTCATCATTTTCAATTTCTCTAATGCACCTTTCAAAGGCAGAAGCTAGGAGTGACTTCATGAGCTGAATATCAATTTCATTCATCCTATGCATTTCATAAGCATATAAAAATTTGGGATTCATGAGCTTCATCAAATTGCTCTTCACATAGCACATTTGTATTTGAGCGACACAAGATTCATTATCTTCATATACGATAGTGAAGGTTCATTCAAATGATCCATTCCATATAACTTCTAGATATGGAATATTCTTCTTGAAGGCCATGCATATTCATGAGAGGCTTCGTACAATGCAATGATCTCCTAGTAGTTGGTCGACGTTGACATAAGTGTTTACTTTGACGATTGATATGATATTACAGTTTCACCACATAGAGAAACATTCATATTCAAGTTCAAGTCTTAGTTCTTTCTATCCAAGATCTGTGCTTCTTTGGTGATCGGGAAGGATGTCCTTAATTTCATTCCAATGTCTCTTCGTGGGCTCTGCACGGTATCAAGCCAGCAAGGTAACGGCAAACATAATGTCTGGCCGTGTATTGTTCATGAGGTACATGGGTGCTCCAATTACGCTGAAGTATGGAACTTCATGTTCTAGGACTTCCTCCTCCTCATCCCTAAGTCTATACAGGTCATGATCTACTTACAAAGACCTACCGACCATCGAGGATTTCAAAGGGTACGTCTTCTCAAAATCAAAACTTTCCAACACCTTCCAGGTGTAAATCGAATGGTACCAAATTTTCTTCAGACGTATGCTCAATCTACAAGCCTAAGCAATTCTTGGTTTTACAAACATGAACTTCAAGAGCTTGCTTCTTTTATTTCTTTGCTTCAATCCGTATAATGACTCTCAAAGTTACACTATACAGATTTCTGTTTGCCCTTTTTTGGTTCAGAATAGCGATACTTCATGTATCTTCATATACATGTCCGAATTGAAGCCCCCCCTCTCTCTATATATATACACACACATACATACACATATATTCGGTGACAACATCCTCCAAATTTATTTTCAATTTTATTTTTATACTTCAAGTTGAGTACTGCCAATGAGATCAAATATTATCTAAAGGTAATTCTGCAGTTTGATCGCCGTGCGGGTAGCAAACTCGATACATGAGAAATAAGGAGGATATTACAAGGATGCTCGAGCAAGCTCAAGTCGCCAACACTCAAGCTTGCCCGAAGCGGGAGAATTGTAATGTGTTTTGTTTTGTGTGTGTGTGGTCCTCCCGCGCGTGCACGCAGGGCCATTTATTTATACATGTACAAGTACTACCAACTTTCTGAGAAATACTGTCTATAATCCAGCGATCCATACAATGTTTTTCCTGGTCCGAGCATTGTTACCTTGACTAGAGCTGTACGGGGAAACGTCACGTGCCCATGCCTCGGGATGACGGGGGGAGTTGTGGGCGCGTAACAGCGGAACAGTGAAACATGACGAGGGCATGTGAGTGCCGACTTTTCCGTCCTTGTGACAGGACGCAGCAGTGCGGCGGACGCCAGCACGATAGGCTCAGGGGAACGGAAAACAAGGTCTAGCCCGAGCAGCCGCGTGCCCCTCTACCATGTTTAGACAGAAGTCTCCGAACGTAGCGGCGTGCACAGCAAGCGTTGCTCGGGGTCTCCCAAGCAATGAACCCTTCGTCCCGAGCAGTACTTCGGGGTACTTGTCCATCCCGAGCAACACTTCGGGATACTTACCTCTCCCGAGCAACTCTTTTCGGGGCACTAATACCATCAGGGTCAGACTGATTCCAGGTAATTACGGAAATGCCACTAATCCCTGTCAGGTACATAAACCATGCATTCAAAGATGAAAATTTTTCAATATAACCCCTTGTATTAGCTGGATGTTGGGAGACTATGTGTCCCTTGCACTAATTGATGAGGGCTGCATGTGATACTTCGTATCTTGTTTAATTTACATCTCTACAAGAGTGGCCGGGCAAAAATTTGATTCTTTTAATTAATGTCATTTCTAGTCCATTCTGCATGTGGATATATAAGGTAACGAGTGATCTACTTTAATTTTCAATGTAGTATAATTATCATCAAATGATTTTCAAGTAAATTCTCCAGCACTGTCCTATTCTGACGGACTTCACATGATGATCAGAGAATGTATTCTCAATTCTTATGATCCGCGAGATCAACTTTGCAAATGCATGGTTCCTTGTATGGAGTAAGTATATATTTGACCATTTCGAGGAAGCATGAAAAAGCATTATAAATTAGCTAAATAGCCCTAGTGAGGGTTAAATTCGGTCGCAAATCTTTCCTAGATTCATTCTAGGAAAGGAGAATTCTCAACTTTCACTTTAATAAGAGAGAGAGCCTAGTTATCAGTTTCCTAGTGGCACATATAGGCACACAGAAATCTTCATGATTCGATAAATTTCTAACATTAATACTATGGCTTTGTGAGTTGTTTATTTTGTTCCTCATCATTTTAAGACCAGGATGACAATTCTACACTGCCATAGGTGAAATAGTTCAGAGCTTCTAAATGCAACATTTAGGGAAGTATACACTTTGAGTGTATAGATTTTAGGTGTTGCATAGCCTAGGTTGAAATGGAGGAATTTTCTAATACTGATTTCTCACATTTAGAATTCTTCACAATATATAGGTATTTTTTGCTATTTTCTTCGTTGGTTTCTGCATGAAACCCATTTGTATTAATGTCTTAAAAGAGTCCAAGTGGATTATGGGTATAGTAATGCTTATTCAAGTGCTGATGTAGTACCCATAGCCAATATAGTTATGGCTTTTTCTAAACCTGCTATGCTTAAATCACCGCCTGCTATGCTTAAATCACAATACTACCAGCATTCTTCGTGATCAACTGGAGTATTTGGTCTTTCTTTAAATGCTATTTATTGTTCTGCTTTCAACAATTTATACCTCCAAGGGGCGCTACACTAGTTCTATACGTAATTGCAATCAGGCAATGGTAAGATTCATACTTCATATAATTCAAACATAGATCGCATGCTTCATATAATTCAAATATATTGGAATAGAGGGTAAATGCACAAACATTTACGAGAATTAAGGTTTGCTCTCCTAGAGTTTCAATTCTTTGTTCAAATAGTTTTCTCTTTGAGAGTTTCCAATTCATGTGTGACCGCGGTAAGGTCAGGGGGCTAGTTAGAAGGTGTTTCTGCATGAGGTCGTCCTTGCCTGCCGTGATGAGGTGAACCTTTGTCATTGCTTTGTCATTTTTTTGGATTGATAAGTTGGATTAACATGCTTTAGTTCGCAGCAAATCTTCGACTGATGCACCTAAATGCCATATTTAGCCATATAGCTTGTGTTGTGGCTTTTCCTTATTGTTTTGCTTCTCTTGGGTAGTGACCTCTCTTTTCTAGACCAACTTCTTCTCATTTTCCCTTTCTTGTCCTTCTTTCGATGAATATGTTTCTCTCCCCAAGTAGCTGTTTTGTGACTCATCAGTATTAATCAGTTCACTATACTCCATGTAAGTGTCATGTCAATAGTTCCGAGCACTTTCAATTGCACTGAGGTGAAAATGGGGAGTGTGATCTCAACGTCTATGATCTTCCTGCCACAAAGAGTGGAATTAGTATAATTCCTATGCAAATCGGAATTATAAGCGGCCATAGTTTATGGTCTGCAAATATCGGACACACCTAGTCCTGCTATGCTTGTGGCAGGATAGTGTACTTGAGCTTCTCGAACCCCTTCTAAAGTGCAGTCCTTAGCTCTAGCGCACTTTCTCTCAGCCATATATTATTTTTCAAAGTGGTTGAAAAGGCGATGTCTAAGAAAGTGCAATGCTCGATCGTTCTATTCGTCGGTGGGCATTTCATCCTTCAAGGATTCTAGTTCAATGGCAACCCGAAGCTTCTTGCTACCGAGTACGACCTTAACATCAGATGTCCAAGTGAGGTAATTCCGGCCATGCAGGGCCACTTCGTCAAATTCACAGCTAATGATGCCCGACTTTTCATATTTTAAAATTTAGTAGAGAGTGGTGCATGACAGACTACAATTCATAAATTCTCATGCATATCCAATATTCCAATATGTCATTACCAATTCATAATATAAGAACAATAGACAGACATAAACTGGTAATTACAACAGCAAATTCATAATATAATTACATAAAAGTAATCAACAACAATAAACAAAATTTCCAATTTAAAAAAAGGGGATCAAAATTCAAAATCTCGATGTGCTTTTATGTCTAAATTTATGTTTTCTGCAATTTTAGCCAATTCCAGGGGCCTTTACAGAATTTTTTAGCGCTTTAGAAATGCTTTGTGTAGTTTACCAGATTCTTGGGTTTCCGCAATATTCAGTGTTCTGAAAAAACTTTGTGTAATTTCTGATCTTTTCACAAGATTATTTGCAATTTTCTTAAATTTAGGAAATATTTAATGTAGTTTCTAAAAATCCAAGGGTTAATTTGCAAAAAGGCCACGACCCGTGATTTTTTTTTTCTTTCTCTTTTCTCTGGCTTGGCCCAAATTTCTCCTTTTCAGCTCACGGCCCACCCCTTGCTATTCCTTGGGTGTAGTACGTTTTCCCTTAGCAGCACCAGGTGGTGGCACAGGACCGAGATGGTGTGGCAAGGCCAGCGGTGCGCGGCGCGCAGCCGTGGCCTCAGGCCACGACGGCGGTGGCTTCAGGTCGCGGCGCAGCGGTGGTAGGGCACGGGCACAAGCACGGGCACGCGCTACTTCTTCGGGCAGAGCGTGGGCGCAGCTTCATGCGCACGTGCTGGTAACGTGTTAAGGAACTCTTGCTACTGGATATACAAATAGAATTCAGGGAAAAAAATTACAATATTCATAGTTTACTTCTTCGATATGTCTCCTGAGTTCGCGAGAGCTTCGTCGTGATAACGTGTTAAAGAACTCTTGCTACTGGATATAGTCCAGGGGTTTCTCGATGTGCTCAAGGATTGCAAACACGAATACAAAGATAAACATAGAGATATAGAGGAGAATATTGCTTTTTATTATTTTCGTATTCGTTTATAATAGGAATATGTTTCCTTATATAGTGACGGCTAGTGCACGTGGACCGGTTTATGAGCAAAAACTACTACTCGAACTACTCTGTGAAAGCCCGAGCAATCAATTTCCGTCATGGTGGCACCAACCAAAACGCACAGAAACCCACAGGTTTACTTACGTAGGGCTATAAGACCATCTCCAATGGTGCCACTTTATCTATGAGAGTGCCAAATCAGTTTTTTACTTATGTGGATAAGAGAAGGCATGAAAAAAGATATAGACCGGCTCTTCAACAAGAGTCAGTCTATAACTAATTTCAAGGTGCATGCTCACTATTACATGCGGGCCTATAATAAATATAGAGACTATACTATAGCTAATCCATTAAAAATGTTATCTTTTTGCTATCTATAGATGACATGGACACCTTGTATAGCTAGTAGTTGGCTTTACCATTGACACCTTAGCTGGCTATAAAAAATTCACCTTAGCGTTTTGTTTATGTGGAGAAGAGAAAGAGATAAAAGAGATAGAGACTACCTCTTAGCTAAGAGCTAAGCTATAACGGATTACAAGGTGGATGCACACTATCAGAGGCATTTAGAGCAAGTATAATAAGGTGATGTAAGTGGGCTGTAAGAGTTGTCATGTCACATTTTTCTTTGTTGGAAGAGAGAGAAGAGGAGAGAGAGAAGAAGTGGGCTCTTATTCTACAACCAGCTAACACAGATTCCAAAGGAGATTAGAGGATGGATAGGTGGGCCATTTATTAATGTGCAAATTATTTCTACAGCTAACTTATTATATGAGTAAAGTTTTTAGACGGTTGTAAATAACATGGCAACCACGTATAGCTAGCAGCGGGCTGTATTATTAGCCTTGCTATTAACGCGTCTCAACTTGGTACTGCTGCAAGCAATCAATTCAGCCTGTGTAAGGGGGATCGGAGATTTATTAATGCGTTTCCTGCTGACGAAGTAGGAGTCTACAGCCAGCTAACACAGATTCTAAAGGAGATTAGAGAATGGATAGGTGGGCCATTTATTAATGTATAGATTATTTCTACAGCTAACTTATTATATGAGTAAAGCTTTTAGACGGTTGTAAATAACATGGTAACCACGTGTAGTCAGCAGCGGACTGTATTATTAGCCTTCCTCTTAACGCGTCTCAACTTGGTACTGCTGCAAGCAATCAATTCAGCCTGTGTAAGGGGGATCGGAGATTTATTAATGCGTTTCCTGCTGACGAAGTAGGAGTAGGAGTACTTCAACGACATATTGGGTGTAAAGGCATGTCTTGAGAATGACTTGAGTGGAATTAAACGTGCGAAAATTGGCGGAATGCCAATCTCCCGAGGAATGTTTTTGTTAAAATACTACTCTCGAGATAACACTTTATAAAATGCCATGTTAAGTTGGACTGCTCACTAAAATGGTATTTTTAGTTATTTAATCTGGTTTTAACCCTCTTCACTAATATTGGCACAGCAAATGACCTTTTTGCCTCTCGGTCGCACCATAATGATGGTTGGGTCAAACCAAGCCAAAAGTGGCTAAACCCATTCTCTATCTGTCAACCTTGTGTTTGGTCCCATTCTCTAGATAATATGTATGCTGCAACGAAGTCTTGTGATGGTTAATATTATGGTGACAAACTTATGTTATCAGGTTTATTTGTCAACCTTTTGGCTTGGTTCGACCCAACCATCACCAAGGTACGACCGAGAGGCAAAAAAAAGTCATTTCCTATGCCAATATTAGTGAAGAGGGTTAAAACTAGGTTAAATGGCCAAAAATGGTATTTTGGTGAGCAGTCCAGCTTAACAGTGGCGTTTTATAGTGTGTCATCTTGAGAGTGGTATTTTAACGAAGCCATCTCTTGGGAGTGGCATTCCGCCAATTTTTCCAAAGTAAACATATGTGACGGAGCATGTTTAGATTATTTTTTTAGAGCATCCACCCCAAAAGCTCTATCTCTATTTTTTCTCTCTTCTACTCTATTTTCTCTCCATTACTCTAAAATTCTTTCACACTTTACACTACACCCTAAAAGATTTCTTCCCTTCGTCAGAAACTCTATTTCTATACTACTATAGGGTTTCTGCTACATATGCTTGCGTTTTGACTCTTTAAAACTGTTTTTTTGGAAAATTTTAAAATTGCAGTTGGAACATACATGGAGTGTTTTGATTTTTGCACACACCGAAGCCTGCGAGTTGTTACCGCGAGTTTTACAGACGGCTGGGCGCTGGGTTGAGACGAGCAGAGAAGGATCACGCTTTTAGAGCATTTTCGGAAGCGAGCGAGTATTTTTTATGGATAGGGTGTGAATTGGAGAAAAAATCTTTTAGAATATAATGTAAAATATAAAGAAATTTTAGAAGATAAATAGTATGTATAAGAAAAATATTGTTATAGATAAAAAAATTGAAGTATTTGTCGACGATGGTCCTACCGGGGACATTTCCTGCTCCAGTCTCGTGCTGTTCACCTCACATGGCAAAAGTAGCTTGAGCTGAAATTAAATTTTACTACATGCTTAAAAAAAATTACATGGTGCCTGCACTCTGAGGCCGAGCCAAAAACCCTCGCACTTTCTAGCTGTAGCTACCGACCTTTCCACGCTCAGTAAATACGGGCATCCGCACGAACCCCACAAAGCCGCGCGCGCGCTCAACGACGCTCCAAGCCTCTCCACGCTCGCTCACACCAGTGGAGTGGAGTGTGATTGCGCTCGAGCAAGCAGCAAGGATCCAGAGGGTGGCAATGGCGGTGGCCCTTGTGGCGGCAGGCCTCATGGTCGCGCTACTGCTCGCGCGGGAGTCGTCGGCGGCGACGCTGGCGCTGTACAACCGGTGCGGGGAGACGGTGTGGCCGGGCATCCAGCCGAGCGCCGGCAAGGAGCTCCTGGCGCGGGGCGGCCTGCAGCTGGCGCCCAACCGCGCCACCTCCCTCCGCCTGCCGCCGGGGTGGTCGGGCCGCGTCTGGGGCCGCCAGGGCTGCAGCTTCGACGCCGCCGGCCGCGGCCGCTGCGCCACGGGCGACTGCGGCGGGAACCTCTACTGCAACGGCGCCGGCGGCGCGCCGCCGGCCACGCTGGCCGAGATCACCCTCGCCTCCGCCCCCACCGCCCAGGACTTCTACGACGTGAGCCTCGTCGACGGTTACAACATCCCCATCGCCATGACGCCCTTCCACGGCTCCGGCGCCAACTGCGTGCCCGCCGGCTGCGTCAGCGACCTCAACCGCGTCTGCCCCACGGGCCTCGCCGTCCGCGGCGGCGGCGACAACCGCGTCGTCGGCTGCCGCAGCGCCTGCGCCGCCTACGGCGCGCCGCAGTACTGCTGCACCGGCCAGTTTGGCAGCCCGCAGCTCTGCAAGCCGACGGCCTACTCGCGGCTGTTCAAGACGGCGTGCCCCAAGGCCTACTCCTACGCCTACGACGACCCGACCTCCATCCTCACCTGCTCCGCCGGTGCCTCCTACGTCGTCACCTTCTGCCCGCACCACCGCTGAACCAACCATCCATCCAAGATCCGACCAAGAAACCACAAAAATGGCGTGCACGAGTCCAAAATCAAACACTATCTGGTGCATGGCATTGTTGCTGTCCTTGAGGTTCTTGCTGCTCCTGCCATTGTCGCGTCTCGTATTAGTGCCGTGATAATAACACTTGTACCAGTAACCTTTGTATTGGTGGTAAAACTGGTCATGGTTTGGTTATAATGTGACGGGATCCGGTGGTATATGCGTACTACATTTCCATGTTTTTCACTTCCATTTCGGTCGATTTGGTTCTGCATTGGCTTCCAATCCAATCGTGCATCTTCGCACCCATGCTACATATGCCACATTGTTGCATCTTTTTGCCCTCTTAATTCTCATGTTACATATACCACATTGTTGCATCTTTTTGCCCTCTTAAATCTATATTAGATCTTCGTTTCGGAGGATCAGATTTCACTCGTTCGTCGTCGGAGCACTGTATGTCCCTTCAGATCTGAAAAAGCCCAGTAGCTGGAAAGCACTATTTATCTTGGACTTTTTTCACTCGTCAGTCGTCAGTCTGTCACTCACTCGTTCTGGTGTGTCCCGTCTGTCGTGCAGAGCACCGCATTACTGCCTGGCTAGCTTTTGCTTTGTCACGGGACATCATAATGGAGGACGTGCAGGGTTGGAGGTCTCCTTTTACTACTAGTAATCGTCTAGGGTTTGGTTAACCGAGGCGACAAACCAAAGCTCGTCGGATTCCGCAGAGCGCAGAGCCCTTCTTCCACAAAGTTCCTTCAGAGTTCTGACACCGTGATCCATTCCGTCCGTCTCCGTTGAAACTCGAAGCTGTTCCCGGCTAGAAAAAAGGAGAAGCAGGAGAGAGAATCCTGCTGTGCGCAGCCAGAGCATCTCCAGCCGACACGTGACGTGATAATCCCTTACATAACATTATTCACCGTATTCTTTTCTCCTTTCTCTGAAATTTTCACATTTAATAGTACATCTTTTCTATTAATAATTCTATTTCCAAAAAGTAAAATGTACATTGTTTTGCAACTGCTACCCGAGACGCTCTTACCTGGAAAGGATGTCTTCTCTGGTTCTTTTATTAGAGCATATACAATATATAGACAACTGGTGTCTATAAGAGTTATTATATCATCTATTTGCTGATGTGGATGAAAGAGAAAGAGAAAAGAGAAAGAAGCTGTCTATACATCTATAGTCGACTGTAGCACGACAACCAAGACGGTCGTGTGTAGAGATACGTTGTCTATAAAGAAAATGATTATGTGTACCATTATATTATTATCTTTAAGATTATCTGTAGATGACATGATAACTTGCTATAGACAGTGCTGTCTACAGCATTGTACATGCCCTTAGACGGACAAGTTGGTTGGGTTGCTGCTCTACCAACCACTGGTTGCCCCTAGTGTAGGAAGTCAGTGTGGCTGCCAGTACAGTGCTCTCAAGTTTTGGATCTAGAGTCTATAGATTTGATGAATGTTTAATAGTGGACATATTCCTTTATGGTAGCTGTCTCTGTTACCGTATAAATAAAGTTATGAATAGTAAAAATAGGATTAGGAGCAAAATATAATATAAAGAAAATGTAGGGATGAAGAAAATATGGCCAACATTACTCGGTCAGAAAATAGGATCAATAAAAATAGGGTTGGGAGTAAAATATAAGAGAGAGATGTAGGGATAAAGAAAATAGGGTCAATATTACTCGGTCATCACTTGGTCAGAAAATAGGATCAGGAGATAAATAGTGGTAAAGAGTAAAAAAGAGCCATAAAATAGGTCCAATATTAGACATGCTCTTGTGAATGGCGTAGATGTGGTTCAATTTGGTTCATTTGGGTTGGCAGCATGGGTGTAATAATTGCACTGGTTGCAGTGTAAAGCCAACTATTTTACAGCGTGGAGCATATTTGGAGTGGCTAAGCTAAATGAGTTGAATGACAAGTTAGACTTTGAGAGGTTCTTGAATTTGTTTCTTAAAACTGGCCCTCTTTGTTTACGTTATTTCTTAAGAGCTCTTAGAAGTGGCTTTATGATTAAAACAAAGCTAGACTAAAAAAGTCAAAGCATTCAACTTTTCAGTATAGTTAGGCTTAAGCTTTAGGCCTAAGTCAAGCCACTTCGAACAATATCGTGTCCACGCAATAAACACCAGTAACTCCTAGAGTTCGAGAAGAGATAGAGCAGGGCTGTTGTCGACGATTTGTGTCGGCAATATACTTTATGGGGCTATGCGTAAGACCGAAACCCGATGGTAACACAGGAGACAGATTTATACAAGTTCGGGCCCTCGAGGTGAGGTAATACCCTACTCCTGTGCTCGTGGATTGTATTGGGGTTGATCTCGACAGTTCAATGTTGAAAATGGCTATGGATCGATGTGATTTCTCCTACTGATGTGATTCCGGATGATCTACCATGCCGAACTAGGGGCCCCTGCCTCCCTTTATATAGTGGAGAGAGGTAGGGTTACAAATAAGTATTCTAGTTGGTTATGGAAACTGGAGATAGAGATAGGAAGTCTATCTCTATCCTTTCTTACCAGTTCGTAATGTACCGGATTACAACTGTGCCTTCCTTGTGATACAAGTCGGGTCTTCATGCGGGGCAGGCCCGTCTTCTAGATGGTAGGCGTGACCCTGCTCCATGAGGTGGCCCGCCTAATTTGTCTCCGTGAGATACCCGGGGACCATGTTATCCACAAGATAGCCCAGAGTGCTTCTGTACCGAGTTGATGCCGTGTGCTCCGACTGGAACCTTCTCTATGCCGAGTGCTCCATTGGCATGCAAGAAGGCTGTGAAGGACTCAAGAGAGCTTTGCAGGTTGAAATCTCCGAGTGACTCCCCGCCAATTTCTTGGAGTCTTGGAAGTCGGCGCGATGGTTGACGTTGCGGCGTGAGTAGAGTGTCGACGCAACTGTCCTCAGCGAAGTGTGAGAAGCTGGCGTAGTAAATCGGCGCGGCTGTCCTCGGCGCAATGCACGAGAAGCCGACGTAGTAAGTCGGCGCGGTTGTCCTCAGCGTAGTGCGCGAGAAGCCGCAAGTTGGGGTGGTCGTCCTCATCGTTGTTGGAAGCGGCCGGTCGGCGTAAGTCGGCGTGGTTGTCCTCGGCGCGATGTCTGCGAGAAGCCGAGCCAAGTTTGCGCCGGACGCCGGGCGTAGGCATCTTGCAATGAGCCATATAATGCACTCGAGGTCTTTGGCGTGGCGTCTTGGCCGTCTGAAGTTGGCGTAGGCGTGGAGCCATGCCGTAGATCACGCTCGGAGCGCGGGTGTTGACACGTAACTGTGCCATAGTCGGTGCTTGTAGCGTAAACACTTTCTTGAACCCCTATAACATGTACATGTAGGATTTAGACAGTATCTGAATATGAAAACATTTGGTCGGATATAAAATCCGACTATCTTTATGTGCGAAATAGCCATTTTTTATTTTTCTTACTTGATAATTTTTGTTAGTCCGAATGGTTTTTCTTTCTTTTATTATGCACTCTGCCCGACTAGTCTAGCCCCCGAGCGTAGGGAGTTGGCACATGGCTTTTAATCCCAGGCACGCGTTTGGGTGACGTAGAGTTCGCCGTGTTATAGGTTCAGAGCTTCACTACTCAGAATTATAGCGCACTCGGATTTCACTTAAATCACTAAGTAACAAAAGCAAAAAATAACTATAAAAAAGGTGGGTGCACGTAAGTGCACACAATTATGTGTAACTCCCGACTTACTGCTTAGTTGAAATTCAACTAAGTAGCAAGTCAAGAAACAACTATGAAAAAGATGGTGCGAGCAAGCGCACACAATTATGTGTAGCCCCCCGACTTACTCATTAATTGGAATTCAACTAAGTAGCAAGTCAAGAAATAACACGGGTTTATATGTGAAAAGATTATGATGATGAAAAAACTTAGCTGCTTTGCTGACGATGATGTCGTCCTTGCTTTTGAACTTTTATCCCCTGGGCGTATCACCTTGTAGGCTTGAAGCGCAGATGTGGGCTTGTAGTCGTGTCGAAGCCGAAGTTTGCGCTCGGGGCGCTTGCGCTGGCGTGAAGCCGTGCCCAAGTTTGCGCTCGGCGCGCTGGCGTTGGCGTGAAGACGTGCCGAGTTTGACGTAGGCATACAGCCAAGCCGTATGATGCACTCAGGGTGCTGGCGTAGACGTGCAGCCGTGCCGAAGGTTGCGCTCGGGGCGCTAGCGTTGGCGTGAAGCCGTGCCGAGTTGACGTAGGCATGCAACCGAGCCGTATGATGCACTCGGGGTGCTAAGCGTAAGCGTCTGGCCGTCTTGCGAAGGTTGCACCTGAAATACCGGCGGCGTGGCGTGAAGCTGCACCGAAGTTGACGAGGCTTGCGGCCGAGCCGTATGATGCACTTTGAAGTCTTTGGCGTGACGTCGCCCATGCCGATGGTTACGCCGCGTAAGCGCGGCGTTGGCCTAACATGAGGCATGCTCACTAACTGTATTGTTTTTGCGGATGGCGCGTGAGAGCGTATAATGGGTGCGTCGACGTGAGAGCTCATGACCTCGCACCAACCCCAGACCGCTTTCGACGGATGGCGTTGGCGTGAAGCAGTGCCGAGTTGACATAGGCATGCAATGAGCCAGATATAATGCACTCGAGTCTTTGGCGTAAGCGTCTTGGCCGTCTTGCCAAGGTTGCGCTCGGGGCGTTGGCGTTGGCGCGGAGCCGTGCCGAGTTGACGTAGGCATGCAGCCGAGCCGTATAATACACGCGGGGTGCTGGCGTAGGCGTGCAACCGTTCATAAAAATCATCTCGCATTATCCTGCATTGTACCCTGTGGTGACAATGAAAGACACGAGTAGTAGAGAAAAATTGGATTGTAAAGCAATATGCATGATGTCAAATTATGTATTTTTATTATATCAAATTGTCTTCTTTTTATCTTTCCGTATTGATTTACGCTTCTCCGAATATGTTTAATTCCTTTTGTTAAGCACTCCGCCTAGCTCATCAAGTCCCTTAGCGTTAGGAGTTGGCGCGGAGTTCTGTCTCCGAACACGCGTCAGGAAACCCAAATTTTGCATAGGAATCAGAGTTTCACTACTCAGAATGTGTGACACTCGGAATCGGTAAAAGTCTACATTGAAAAGAACAAAAGAAACTCGAAAAGAAATGTTATCTTTCCGTGATTGCATCTGTATTTTGCCCGAGTGGATTAGATCCTTTTACTAAGCATTCTGCCAAGCGCATCAAGTTCCTTAGCATTAGGAGTTGGCGTGGAGCTCTGTCTCCAAGAACGCAATCGGGAAGTATGAGTGTTGCATGGAGACAAGAGTTTCATTACTCGGAACAACCAATACCTAGGCTCAACAAAAATTCAAAAAGAAAGATAACGATTGGGTGCAGATTGCACCTAATTAGGTGTAGCCTCGACTAACTGGTTAGTCGGAATCCGACTAGTGAGCAAGTCAAATCAATCTCAATAAAAGAGAAAAAAGGGGTGCGCGATTGCGCACCTAATTAGGTGTAGCCCCGGCTTACTGCTTAGTTGAATTCCAACTAAGCAGTAGGTCGGGGGCTACACATAATTGTGTGCACTTACGTGCGCCCACCTTTTTCATAGTTATTTTTTGCTTTTGTTACTTAGTGATTTAAGTGAAATCCGAGTGCGTTATAATTCTGAGTAGTGAAGCTCTGAACCCATAACACGGCGAACTCTACGTCACCCAAACGCGTGCCTGGGATTAAAAGCCATGTGCCAGCTTCCAACGCTCGGAGGCTAGACTAGTCGGGCAGAGTGCATAATAAAAGGAAGAAAAACCACTCGGACTAACAAAAATCATCAAGTAAGAAAAATAAAAAATGGCTATTTCACACATAAAGATAGTCGGATTTTATATCTGACCAAATGTTTTCATGTTCAGATACTGCCTAAATCCTATATGTACATGTTACAGGGGTTCAAGGAAGTGTTTACGCTACAAGCACCGACCATGGCACAGTTACGTGTCGACACCAGCGCCCGGCGTGATCTACTATGGCTCACGCCTCACGGCAACTTCGCAGACGGCCAAGCCGCGCCAAAGACTTCGAGTGCATTATATGGCTCATTGCATGCCTTACGCCAATACCGGAAGAAACTTCGGCTCGGCTTCTCGCGCCTTCCGAGGACAACCACGCCGACTTTACGCCGACTTCGCCGCTCAGTAACGATGAGGACGGCCACCCTAACTTGCGGCTTCGCGATCAAGGCCGAGGACAACCAGCCGACTTACTACGTCGGCTTTGTGCATTGCGCCGAGGACAACCACGCCGATTTACTACACGGCTTCTCACATCATAGGCGAGGACAAGCAGTCGACATTCTACTCACGCCGCGACGTCAACCATCGCGCCGACTTCCAAGACTCCAGGAAATTGGTGGGGAGTCATTCGGAGATTTTAACCTGCAAAGCTCTCTTGAGCCATTCACAGCCTCCTTGCATGCCAATGGAGCACTCGGCATAGAGAAGGTTCCAGTCGGAGCACTTGGTATCAACTCGGCTGTAAAGCACTCGGGGGCTACTGTGGATAACATAGTTTCCGGGTATCTCACGGAGACAAATTAGGCGGACCACCTCATGGAGCAGCGTCACACCTACCATCTAGAAGACGGGCCTGTCCCATATGAGGACCCGACTTGTATCACAAGGAAGGCATAGTTGTAATCCGGTACATTACGTACTCGGTAAAAAAGGATAGAGATAGACTTTCTATCTCTATCCCCAGTTTCCATAACCAACTAGGATACTTATTTGTAACCCTACCTCTCTCCACTATATAAAGGGAGGCATGAGCCCCTAGTTCGGCATGGTAGATCATCCGGGATCACATCAGTAGGAGAGATCACATCGATCCATAGCCATTCTCAACATTGATCCGTCGAGATCAACCCCAATACAATCCACGAGCACAGGAATAGGGTATTACCTCACCTCGAGGGCCCGAACCTGTATAAATCTGTCTCCTGTGTTGCCATCGGGTTTCGGTCTTACCCATAGCCCCATAAAGTATATTGCCGACACAAATCGTCGACAGCTGTGTTAATCCTTTACCCGTCCAGCCTGACCCTTTATGCATGCTGCTCCGATCCACTCTGCCCCATCGCACCGATGCCTTGATCCACCATAGAGGAAGTACGAGAGAAGGTGAGGAGGAGAGGGATTGGGAGCGAGGGAGGAGATTGGTGCTGTGTCGTCGTTGTGAGGAAAGACAGCCACGACGTCGCCGCATCGTTGTTGTACAAGAGGTAACCGTCGTCGCAAGGAGGGAGAAGGCCATCGTCGCACCTTCACTGTGTGGGAAGTATATTGTCGAAATAATTGATTATTTGCCCTGAAGTTGATGTGCCTTTGATAATATATCCAAAGTTGATGTGCATTTGATCATTTGCTCTGTTATGTGTCTATGACTTGTGGACCCATGACCCACATGTCATAAGTATCTATAGGACAAAGATCAAATGCATATCAACTTTGGACAAATTATCAAGTGCACATCAACTTCAGGGCAAATCATCAAATATCCCGCGAGGAAGGGGCAATCGTCGTGGGTGAACGATGGGTGGAGACAACGTCTAGGGTTTGGTTTGGGACGAGGAGGCACCAGAGCTGGCGATGAGTGGCTGGGCTTAGATATGGGGCAGATTGGGCTACTGGTTAGGCACTCGGGCCTTGGGGTCGGGTGCGGTCAGGTTAATTAGGTCGAGGCAGCCAGGCAGGACTTGACCCGAACTTGATTCAGCTAGAAACGGGGCGCGGCCGCACCGCATGCACCTGCTCGTAGGGGCGGATTTGGCCAGTGGGGCGGGGTGGGTTCCAGCCCACCCTACGGCTGCTGATCCTTTGAAGCCCCCTAGAGCCCCCTCAGCGAAATTTATAGCCATGGGTCTTTGTAGAGAGGCTAAGAGCCCAACTAAACTTTCCAGGATCACCAGCTCCCCTGCTATTTTTTCTTTGCGTTAGCCCTGCCCTTTCGCTTTGGCTCCCAAGCAATGCAGCGTCACGCGACTCCTATACCGCTAGACTTGTGGGTCAAGCACAGCTACCTGCTCGCTCCTTCCCCATCACCAGACCTGGTTGCACCTTCTTACTCTTTTTTTAAAAAATAAAAAAAAATCGACTTGATCCAGCGGGATCTCGTCAGGGTCAGAATCAAGAACTCCATCGGAACAGAATTAACTCTAGTAGCTCCACGGTGTGCAGGGTTGTCAAATGGTGGAGGCGAGTAGGGCACCGTTTCTTTTGGAGGTTGGCGACGGTCGGCCGTTTGCTTCAGTAAATTTGAAAAAAAAATTAATCATCTTTTTAGACTTATTACACTTTTTTTTTCAAAAGACTTATGAATTTGCTACAGTAAACCATCAACCGCCAACCGCCAGAAATCGCTGAAAGAAACAGAGCCTAGATGTTGTGCCTCTACCTGATTTTCACTCCTGCGCGAGCTCTGCGCTTCCGTAGCTTGCCTGATGCAGCTGCGCATACGTGAAAAACAAATCCCTAATGGTAAATTCGTAATGGCATCTTGGGCACAAATCCTTGCGAATGCTAGCCTGAAAATGGAGCTCACATTTGATGGTAACTGACACACCGTGATGCGGTAGCGTACTACTGGGCTGCGGGCTCCTGAAAAGACGAACATTTTCTTGCAGAGAGCACATGCATGTGATGGGAATCCAAACTTTTCAGCCGCAAGAAGTTTAACGTGGCATGCACTGCAGTACTGCAAGCCCGGACCGATCAAACTCCAACAACTACATGACGGGCCGACCGATCGGTGCCACGTAAAACACATGCAAGTGTGATCGTCGATCAGGCGGACCCTTTTTCCTCTGTTTCCTTTACGCCACATGATCGTGATTCACGTACGCCTACTTTACTGGGGTACCTAGTACCTACCAGTGTGATGCGTGGTAGAAATGGACAAACGGTCGGGGGAGTGGGAGTGAGAGTGAGAGCACATGATCTCGTCCTCGTCGCAGGTGCAGGAGCCGGAGCAGGCATGGCACCGTTCTAAAATGCAGATGCTATACGACTCTCCGAGAAGGCCAGAAGAGAGCAGCCTGGACTTCTCAACAGCAAGTACAATGCTGTGCAACGCTCGCTCTCTTTCGTATCCTTATTTTACTATTGGTCTCTCTATCTCATGTGACTCTATTTTATTCTATCTGCAACTCTAACCCTATTTTTCAATTTCTACATATCTTTCTTATATTTTTACTACCAGCTCTATTTTTACTATTTACAACCCTATTTCTAAAATAATAGAGCCAACTATAGTAAAGAAATAAGGTTACCATTACACATGTTTTGAGGTTTTTATTTCCTTACCGTTCCTTGTGCCATCTCCAGAAGCCCTCCATTTTTGACTCTCCTATCCCCTATATAGCTACATCTCTAAGTTCATGGATCTTTATCTGCACATCCTCTTTAAGTCTCTCTAAATGTTACTCTCTATCTTATTTCTCTTATATTGTAATTTTTAGTTGTAACTGGCATGAACTAGATCCAATTTTGAACGTGTTTTAACAGTAGAATGTGCACCGAAGACGAACATTATATTTCCTAGTAGGAGGAGCGAAGCTCCGTACACTTCAAGGGACCCACTACCACAATTCTTTCGTACAACATATGCTCTACGGTTGCTACTTTGTCGGAGTTACGTAAGAGTTGCGGCTCCACAACGACTAGATTGTTGGAGCAACAAAACATTTTCTACCCCAACTACCTATTCTGCTAAACCTACCTACTTTTCATTCGTAGTGGCTTTGTCCAAATCGTCTTCTTGCTCGAGCACACATGGACAACGATAGTCATCCTCGACGTTGTGGACGGGCTCCCCGTGTCGCCGCTTGGGGACACCGGAGGAAGATTCATCGGTGTCGTCAGCCTCTTGGCAAGTGTGGTACTGATGTTCCATAGGAACGTTTCCGTGTCCACTGCCATAGAGACTTTGGGCTTAGATTCTCCGGTGGAATGGACTGGCGACAAAGGCAGACTTGGGGGCAGTAACTCAGGACCGGAGACAACAATGCAGGTGGAGTTGAGACGGAGCTGGTGGCTCAGCAATTTTGGGTGAAGCGGTGGTACCACGTTTTGGACACAAAGATGGAGGCTCCTAGACTTGGAGCCAAGATGGAGGCTCCTAGGCTTGGAGCCAACGACGATGGAGGACCGGAGGAGTCACCATTGCGAATATAGTACAACCACATTCCCAAAATGCAGTCTTTAATCCTTAATGTTATTGCTATTAATTTATAAAACCTAGTAAAATTGTAGTATTTGGGATGTACTATTAAGGCGACATATGATTTTCATAAATCAATTTTAATTTTTAAAAATGACATATATGACCCTGGACAAAGTATTTCTTATACATTTAAAAGTCTCTTGTGGTGAGTGATTGTGAGTGATATTACACTTCACTAAATTTGCCCACGATATGTCATCTTATAAAAATCCATCTTCAATGTTGTTAAAATTACCCACCGTGAGTCGGCATGCATAGCCTCTTGTTTTAATGCCATTTTCGTTCATTGAGTTTTATGAGTTCACGTATAGACCCCAGGTTTTCTAGATTTTTGCGAAGAGGCGTCTGATTTCACGAAGCGACCAGTATATTGCTAGTTTTCTCGGTTCACCCTCGTGTTCAAAAGATAAAATTAGACCTGACCTAGGCATGGGGGATCACCTCTCACTCCCTCACTCCTACTCGGGACATGGGCCGCATGCCCTAAAAAAATAAGTAAAACCAAAGAAAGACATAACCTAAGTGGGAAATTTAATTTTATAACCCTCAATTGGGTGTACATTTCCATTAGACACTAAGTTTGACCTCAATTACTGCATAACACCATGGCCGCGAATTTTTTATTTCATGACATTTCTCCCACTTCCCCCTCATTTCCATTTTCTTTTCTATTTTCTTTAACCAAAGTGCCCCTAGTTCCATGCCTTGAGTTCAAATTTCAAATACGAGTTCAGATTTCCAAAGTTCAAATATCAAGATAAAAATTTCAAATCTGAGTTCAAATTTTTGAATATCAAAATATGAGTTCAAATTTTAAATATGATTTTAATTATTTCAAATTTGAAATATGAATTAAAATTTGAAACGTGAGTTCAAATTTCCAAAATTCAATATATGAGTTCAAATATAAAATATCGATATTGAACTTTCAAAGTTCAAATTATTTTATTTTGAATTTTAAAAATTTGAACTTGTATTTAAAATTTAAACTGAAGGCATGGGACTGGGGGCACTTTGGTAAAAGAATATAGAAATAAGGGGAAATGAGAGGAATGTTATCAAATAAAAAAATTATAGCCACGGTGTCATACAGTAATTGAGATTAAACTTAGTGTGTAATTAAAATGTGCACACTAATTAAGGGCTATAAAATAAAATTTTCCAACCAAGTAGGCCGAGGTAGTGATGATCACTTCGCCGCCTTGGGTAATCGAAAAGGTAGCTCTCGTCTGTCGTGTGGACCCATCACACGATTTGTGGCTTTGGAACGTGTATTATCCTACACTACACGAGATCACGGGCGCAGAGCGCGGCAGTCCGATCTGCAGCTCGGCTCGGTTGGCCGCGTCGGAATTCCAAGAAAAAAACTCAAAAAGCCACCGTATGGTGAAGCACGGGAGGATTTATGTTCGGCTACTTTGTTCCAGGCAATCCGGCCGGTTGCTGCCCGGGGGGGATGTGGGCGCAGTACAAATGTCAAATGTCACATGGTTATTATCTGGAGGGATGCACTTCTGAGCCGTTTGATATGGAGATGGACGGCTCTTATTGATCACTGGCTACCTGCCGTCGCCGGTAAGCTGGGAAAATATAGGCCTAACCGGGGCCTTTTTAGAGACTGATTTGGGCTTTTTGCTACTTTATTGGGCTTTCGGACCCGGAGCACATTATGTCGAAAAACTTTAGCCTCCCCGGAATTTTTCCCTAACTCTGCAGGACTTGAATGAACTGTATAAAATTCACGTGAAATTCTTTATTCCAACGTTAATTACATCCATGCTACTGTAAAAGTTTTTGATTCACAGAAATATCACTATAAAGTCATATCCGGCAAGAATGCCTTTATAAAGTGATAATTCTCTCAGAAATGTCATTTGACCAGTCCTTCCCCTCCTCCTCCGTCTCTCAGAGACTCACTCACCGCAGTTCAGCATGAGCGGAGGCGAGAGGGAGAGGCACTGCTCGGGCCCGTTGGCCAGCTTAGGAGCTCCTCCATTGACTCCTGGGCAATGAGCTGCTCCCACTGCTGCAGCTCCCTCCTCCTACGCGTTCCCAATGGCGCTCTCCTCTGACGGGGCTTCCCGCCGGGCAGTGTGACGCCCTCCTCTAGTGAGGTAGGGCGGGATAGAGGGAGCTTCGACGGCGGCCATGGGGCAGCTCCAGCCAGATTTGGAGCTCGCAAACATGTTTTGTATTGCCCAGGGAAGAGAGAAGTCTGGAGGAAGAGGAGAAAGAGGAGGTAGGGAGGGCTCGGGCAGAGGCCATGGGAAACTCCGGTGAGCTCCGATAGGGTTTGGAGCAACTCCGTTGCAGTCGAGAAAGCAACAGTGTAGCTAAGCGAGCGGTTGGCTAGGCGTTGTAGAGGGGGGTCTGAGTGGAGGTGACTATGCCCGTCGCTGGGAGATGATGGCGGCATCAATTTAGGCGAGGTACAACTGTAGAAAGCCATCGGAGTTAGGGAAGAAGGGGAGGTGGATAAAGTAGGGAAAGGGCAAAACAACCGAAAATTAAAAAAGAATTGAGGGGCAAAATGGTCCACGATGACATTTCTGTGAGGAATCTCACTGGGGGATGTTCTCTTCAGCTTATTTACTTATCTCATCTAGTTATCTCCGAATCGAAAAACCAAATGATTTGGTATTTGAAACCTGTTTTTTTTTCTATCTTAAAACCACACCTTAGAACTCTCAGAAACAAGTCAAATAAAGTGCATCGGACTTTCCAAGTTAGCCTAGAAAGCTCTTAAAATTTAACTTATCAACAGATAAGATAAGCTAAAGAGAACAACCCTCGGTATTCTTGGGAAATCTGACTTTGTAGTTGCATTTTTATAAACCCAAAACTTTACGGTGGCACGAATGTAATTAACCCTTATTCCACACATGACACTAATGTATATCTCAGATCCATTTATCACATATTTATTTTGAACACAAGGTAGAAGAACTGAGTTCATTGATTCAGAGAGAAAGTATAAGTTAGATGTCAAAGGCTGAAAGACACTGAGATAGTATATTAATAAGATTTTTCGCATCTACGCTAGCCTAGAGTCTAAGTTTATCCTTGATCCCCTTGATGAAGGCGAATGCTAGACGTCCGACCTGACTGAAAAGACGTCCGTTTCTCTCAAATCAGATGCACCAAAGAACACCCATAATAATCGAGCTGATGCCGAAATGCGAGTTGGTTGGGATACTTGCGAGGATATCGTCAAGCCACCAGATAATGAGATCATTAGTAGCTTGATTGAGGGTCGAGGACCGACACCCTAGCCCAATAAATCTAGACCCAATACCTTTGGTCCTAATTTTCTCCACTCGATCTCGGTCTCGTTTTGACCAAGGAAAAAAATGTTACGAATTGACAGACACAAAAGTAAGAAGCAGATCAAACTAAAAAAACAAGAGACAAATTTAACGTGGAAAACCCTTGAGGAAAAAAATCACGGGCGCCGGCCGACAAAATTTCACTATTTTCTGGAGAGTTACAAACGCAAAGGATTACAATGTGATATATCTCTCCGTGCGGCTTACAAGAGGTATTTATAGATGGTGGCGATCTAGGGTCCAACTTAAAAATAAATCCATAACGATCCGTACCGCAGGAGGCTTCGCCCCCCGCACCTCCCAGGCGTCCCCGGTGGGGCCCCTTGATGGGCCATGTCTAGACTCCGCTCCGTTCCGGCCCAAGCCTCCTGGTGACGGGCCTCCGCTACACTCCGCTAGACATTGGCTCTTTGAATTTGGATCAAATATCAACAAAAAATCATCTCTTCTAAATGTCGAGGAATTTCCTTGAGAATTTTCTCCCCGTTGCATGCACCTTGCGAGTGACTACCATGGTGCCTCCACCTCCACCCCACTGGTCGTTGCTTTGGCTGTGGGGGAGGGGAGCGCCAACGATGCATCCCCGACACCAAGGAGTTGGAGAGGAGGGTGGCACGGCGTGGTTCCTCCTAGAAGTGGTGGCTCCAAGGTGGTTGGGAGGAGGGCGACAACGTGAAAGAAGACGACGCTGCGGCAGGCTCCAAGACGCATGTGAGGAGGCTGGTGCTAGCGGCAACCCCATAGCGCTAGGAAGGTACGTAGTTAGTGAGGAGAAGAAGATGGCTTGACAGCAGCCTCAAGACGTGGGGGAGAAAAGCACCGTTGGCAACTAGGGCTGGAAACGAGCCGCCGAGCCTTGCTCGCTCGGGCTCGGTCAGGTAGAGAGCCGAGCCAGGCATTCAACGAGCCCAAAAGGGCGGCTCGGCTCGGCTCGGTCCTGGCTCGCGAGCCGCCTCGTTGGCTCGTCGAGTCAGGTCGTCCAGCACTTCAACACAAGCACGGCAGCACTACAGTAGCCATCCAGCAGCCAATATTGATCAACAGATAACAACAATAGCAAAATAAAGCATAGAAACAACCATGACCATAGCCAACCAAGCCATCAAACTCATGATGAATATTTTAACCTTCAGACAATTCGACAACAACATGCTTTCTGCTGGCTCGTTGGCTCGCGAGTCGGCTCGTGGCTCGGCTCGGCTCGCCTAAATTGCGAGCCAGAAAACCGGGCTCGGCTCGGGCTCGCCCCGAGCCCCGAGCCAGCGCGAGCCGAGCTAGGCTCACCCGAGCCCGAGCCGAGCTGCGAGCCTCGAGCTTTCTGCCCAGCCCTATCAGCAACAGCTCAAGGCGCTGGGGAGGAGGAGATCGATGGCGCGACGATGGGCTCCAAGACACGGGGTTGAAGGTCGGCAAGGCGGAGGAGAATAGGGGACAATGAGCTCTGAGCTGTGGGATGTAGGACGGTACCGACTTGGCTCATCAAGCGGCAGTTCCTTGCTCCCAGTGGCGAAGGAACAAGGAGAGAGATATGACTGGGATTTTTGCGCTGGGGGGCGGGGGGGGGGGGGGGACGAACGAGGAGAGAGAAGATTATCCCTAGGATTCAAAATAAAAAAAATAAATCCCATGCGCGTTAAATTTCCTATGATTTTTTCTACTGCTAGCCAACCAATGTCTGAGAAGAGGTCAGCCCCCAAGGTCTTCTTGTGTATGCAACATGCATGGTTCAAACAGAAGAAGCCTTCCTTCTTTCATTAGACGATGGATTGAATGGAAGGCACACTAATACAGACTACAGACTACAGACTACGGAGAGTGAGAGAAGCGAAAACGAACTGGAGCTCGTCATTGTCGTCAATTTCCAAGATCCCCAAGCAGAGGCGAAAAACGAATACCATTTTACCAGATCTTCTGTACACGCACCAACCGCTCATTCACCACCTTTCCTTGCTCATTACGGACATGCCGCGGCCACAAAAACTGGACCCAACCGAGGCCGCGTCTCAACACCGACGCACGCAAGGAAAAAGGGCCAAAATCACCGAGCTATCGGCCAAAAACCACCAGTTTCCACCGTGCGCGCGTCCCCCCCAGAAACCACCAGCCGCGGCGTCGCGCCACTCGCATGCATGCAATGCGACGCGACCCCCCGCGCACGCGGCGCTGATCTATTGATTTTACTAACCCGACACGATCGATCGCCTCCGTCGTAATCACAGCTCCTGTTCGATCAGGCCCGAGGATTGCTCGACGAGGTACCTCTCGGCGATGGCGGCGTGGACGGCTGCGCCGGTGGGGAGCACGTCCTCGTCGATCATGAAGTAGGGGGAGTGGCCCGTGTGCACGGACCCCAGCGTCTCGTTGCGCACGCCGATGTAGTAGAACCCAGCGGGGATCACCTGCGAGTAGAAGGAGAAGTCCTCGGCGCCCATCACCGGCGGCACGTCACGGTAGCTCCCGGCGCCCAGCAGCTCGCCGGCCACCGCCTTCACGTGCTCGTACATACGCGCGTCGTTCACCGTCGGCGGGTAGAAGCTCTGGTTCTCGAAGAAGTCCACGAACGCTTCGCACCCGTACACCCGCGACTGCATCGTGATCACCTCCTCGATCCGCCGACGGAGGTGGTAGAAGCTCGCGTTGGAGAAGGCC
The DNA here is from genome assembly GCA_036346145.1 of Olyra latifolia. Classification (NCBI taxonomy): domain Eukaryota; kingdom Viridiplantae; phylum Streptophyta; class Magnoliopsida; order Poales; family Poaceae; genus Olyra; species Olyra latifolia. Next base: position 3,503,955 of record CM070528.1, on the reverse strand, counting down.
CGGAACGTGCCGCCCAGCACGAACGGCGACCCCGCCGGCACCCCGAGGTGGTCGCTCCCGTTGACGACGGCCACTGATACCACCTGCACATACGTGAAATTTCTCTCACTTCAACTCAGCGCACAAGCTCCTGGCACATCAAAGATCGAACTTTTCCTTCCATCTTGTGCAAGATCTTGAGATTGATGAGACTGTACATGCCTGGGAATCCAGAGGATCTGCCTCACGAGACACGATGCTCTGCAGGTTGATGATGGTGGACGAGGCGGCCAAGACGGGATCGGCGGAGCGGCGCGGCCGCTCGCCGTGGATGACGGCCTTGAAGAAGCCGCAGCCGGCGAGGAGAGGGCCAATCCTGGATCCGATCACCGACGTCGGGTGCTGGTGCGAGACGTGGACGGCGAAGATGGCCTCCACGTCCTCCAGCGCGCCGTCCTCGATCATCCGCTTGGCGCCGGCGCCGGACTCCTCCGCTGGCTGGAACAGAAGCTTCACTGTACCCTGCATGTATGAAAATGTCACCAAGATGAGGTTAACTCTGAATTTCTCGTAACATGAGGAGTACCGGCTGTGATCACTCCGGTCACTGTAACAAGATCAATCTCCACTTCTAGTAAGTAATAACACAAAAAACATCAGTGCAATAAAAGCATGCAGTGTAGTAAGTAATGGTAAAAAGGTTATTCCCTGAACTGAAATTTGACTCTGTTTCACTGAATGCATTGAAATTTCTGCGTCAGGTTTTCCAAGACATTAAGGGTAGTCTTCGGTTTATTTATTTATCTTATGTTCTTATCTCCGAATTGAAACTTCAAACATTTTGGTTTTTGAAGTCTTTTTATTTCCATCTTGAAACCACATCGCAGAACTCTAAAAAATAAGTCAAACGAAAAAAATAAGACTTTCTAAACTGCCTCCGAAAGCTTTTAAAATTAGTTTATAAAAAAAAGATAAACCAATAAGATAAACCTACGAGAACACTGTCCTTGGAAGGCTAGTAGAAACTTGGATTCTATGGTTATTGCATGACATTGTCGCCACATATAACAGAGTGGTTGGTGTTGGTCTGTAGGGTCATGTCTGATGAACATGGCGACACAATTTCACATCAACGTGACAACATGTACCCGCTACGCTGTTCTGTTGTTGTATAAATTTTAGAGGTAACGTATACGGTTCTGTTAGAGTAACTGGGGAAGTGACGGTAGCAAAGAGAGTAAAAGAGTCGAGCTGAAAACTTCAGAAAAAAAAAAGAGTATGGGGCCTAGGACAATGAACATATAAGTCCTATAACTTTTTTTTTTGCCTCTTTTCTTTTGTGATAAATAAGATCAAGATCTACTGAAGACGCATGAAGCAAAAGTTCGTTGAGTAAAGCAAATGGTCTCCTAAAGTTGTCCTAGATGACTTGACTCTAACATGATGCCACATACGACACCTTCGATCACCCTGTTAAACCGCATCATTTCTGCTGGTCTTATGATACAAATAGTACTAAACCTCGATCAACACCTCTTCCCAAAGCAAATCTAGGGGCCTAAGAGCATCTCCAACTGGTGCTTGTCTCAGAGTCCCACTGCCGTCGCGATGGGAAAGAGAAGCGGAGGAGAGTGACGAGGACGCTCCAACGCCGTCCAGTCCCCACCCGGGCACCCGCGGGATAGAAGAGAGGATCTTTCTGTCTCTTGCACGGTTCCTTCTTGTGGAAGCCTGCTGCATGAATCTTGTACTACAAGACTTCGAATCGCTCATGATCGTATTGCAGTGCATACAGTAGGATATAATTTTAAATATAAAAATCCGACACATATAGATAAGTATGTACATTTTGTAATTATCAAAATATTATAAAGTGCAAATTATTTCTGAAAGCATACGTGGTACATATACACTATAATAAGATGTACATACTGTGACGGGTTAGGATGAAAGGTTTAAAATATGGAGCTTCTGAAGTGAAGGAAATAAGGAAGGAAATATTGTTAGAGTGCATTTCTAGAAAGAAAACAATTTGGAAAGGAAATCGCCTCGCCCCGGGGCGAGGAAGGAAACGAATGGGAGGTAATATGACTGCAGATGGTCTAAAGTTCAAACTGCAAAAGCAATAAAAAAAAGCGCAACGTACAACCATAAGCATGATACCTGCATCAGTACTGAAAATAAAATTGAGACAGTGGAGAGATTCAGAGGTGGTGGCCTCCATCCTGCCGTACGTACGTACGTACCTTTAGATGGTGCTCGCGAGCCTTCAGTATCTTGGCCGCGCCGAGAAGCATCGCCACGTGCGCGTCATGCCCACACGCGTGCATCTTCCCGGGGTTCTTGCTCCTGTGCTCCCATTCCACAGCCTCCTGAATGGCGCCGCGACAAGCAGCAGCAGCAGCAGCAAAAATGTGTCAAAACTCTGCATCGCGGGCTTGGAAATCTTAGCTGAAAAACTTGGGTATCGGCTGAATGATTGTGCATGAAGAAAGCAAGATGATATTGGGAAAAAAAAAGATCTCTTTTTTTGCTTCACTCTTCAAGACTGCCCGTTCTGAGCACTCAGAAAGATCAATTTTTCGCCTCACAATCGCAACCTTCGTGTAACCAACGATGGACAGATGCCATTTTTGGGCATCAAACGTGGAGGTTTGTAGTAGCCTTTTTTATGAACATGCACGCACGCAGAAATCTGTGGCCGATCGGATCGGCTGCACTGCATGGTGATGACGGCAAGGCGTCGAGATGAGCTCATCGCGGTGGCGCGGAGCCGCAGAAATCTCGCGGTGGAATTGATTCTTCTCGAGGTCGAACGAGACGAGCGACCCCGCGACGTGCTCCCGCGGATCGACCGGCTCCTCTGCTTTCTCGTCGTGTTCCTGCCTGTCCTTTGTGCGCGTCATCTGGGAACTTGTTCACGCAGATCCAATACGACAGCTACAGCGATGATCAATCGCATCGGCCATCCACAAACTACACAGTACAGCCTCTGTGGAAAAAGCACGTGCACTTAATCATCGTGGATTAGTTGGTGCAACCTTTTAAGCTCAGGGTTGGTTGCCTTGTCTTTGTCTCTGATCATAAATAGGTCATATGGTCTCGTTTACAAATTAAAATAGACGGTGATTGTTTTTTTTATCACGGTCGTAGGTCTTGCTTCTGAGACTTGTTTCGAAGAGCTGAAAAGTTACGGTAGATAACATGAAAGTTGAGACCTCTCGAGAAGAAGTTTGGATAGGCTAAAAAGTATATTAAAAATTAGTTTTTGGATTTTTAAAAGAACCATTAAAAGACTTATAAAAATAACTATAAAGTGTTACGAGGCGTGGTCTATATAAAAATGTTTAAGACATAGATTTTAAGCTGTGAAGGCATGAAAGCCATGGGTGGTGGTTGTGGCTGTGGTAACACACACCCTAATTATGCCTATACTAATCCTAAGTGTTAATCACTTTACCTCAAGTTTCACGAGCAAACACCCGTGACGGAAAATTTTTTTGAAACTTTTTGGATTCTATTTTGCTGAATACGTGGGTACATGCTACAAAATTTGAAGTTAAAAAAAAAAGAGAAAGTAAACTTTTCTCTCTGAAAAAACCTTCTCTCTCTGAAAAGATCTAGGCTGCAGAAGTGTTTCACACTTTCAAAGGATGAGCTTCCAAAATGTTCACCACTGTTACGTTTCAATAAATGCCCCATTTTTTTTTTGACGAGGACCAGTGTACGCAGGCCCCACACGTCACGCACTTGCAGCAAGGAGTGAGTGAGTAATTGTGTGACATTTTTCACAAAAAAAGGAAACATCCATGTGCAGAGCAGTGTTCCTCCAGGTAGCCTATAACCGAAAAAGAACGACGAGCAAACAAATCGAAACAAAAAACAAACACATTCAAATACTGAATACACCCCAGATCAACCCCACAAGCTTTTTTAAACTACAAGGTAAATAGGAAGCAAAAGGCAAATATAAAGTAAAACAATATGTTTTAGAAAAAAAAATGCATTAGCATAGTAGGGTAGTATGAGTGTCTTATTAGTGGCATTTCATCCCATTAACCAAGGGGCCACAGGCCAGCTCCAGTGCTCCACTCTCCAAATGAGGAAACAGCTTGAAATTAAAGAAAGCCAAATTAATGGTTCATTAGTAGTTTGCGCCACTAAAAAGTTCATTTTTTTAAAAAAAAGCAATCAAATAATAAGAAATCAATGAGGAATTAAGCACCATGATGATTGCTGATTAGGTTGATAACTACGGCCGAAGGCGGCAGCAAGGCGCACGTGCGCCGCGACGCGAACAAACGTGTTCACGTAACGTACCTGGATGGGCAGCGCGTCCATGTCGGCCCGGAGCGCGACGACCGGTGGGCGGCCGGTGCCGATGGTGGCGACGACGCCGGTGCGCGCGAGCGGGTGGCGGAACTCGACCCCCATGGCCTCGAGCTCCTCGCGGACCAGCCGGCTGGTCTCCACCTCCTCGTACGCCAGCTCGGGCCGCTCGTGGATCCGGCGCCGCACCCCGCGCAGCCACGCCGCCATCTCCGGCCGCCCCGCCATCCCCGCGATCTCCTCCTTCCACCCCACGCTGCAGTGCCTCCCGCTGCCGCCGCCGCCGCAACCACCGCTGCCTCTCCTCGTGCTCGTGTTCGCGCCCTTGTCCAGCAGCCTCGCCGCCGCCCCCTTCGCCTTCTCCACCGCGCCAGGAATTATGTCCTCCTCCAAGAACGCCGACGACAAGTCGGCCGACACGAGCAACACCATCGGCATCGGCAGCAGCATCAGCATCAAGAGGAGCACGGAGAGGGAGAGCCCATGGCCGCGCTCCATGGCACCGACGTCGAGCTGCGCCTGCTCGAGCGGGCACAGGAGGAGTAGCTCAGCCCTCAGCAAGCTGCACCGAAGAGGCAGGCAAAATGGGGGAGGGGGAGTAATAGAGGGGACAAATAAACTAAGACAGTGCAGATTTATTTTCCATTTTTTCTTCTCCTTAATTTTTTTTATAAATTTCCTCCTACTTGCCAACAAATAATTCTTTCCTTTTCAGCCCCTTTTCCTTTTTAATTCCGCATGTGCTCGTATTATTGTTAACCATTCACTCTCGCATTATTTGCGCAGCACGGGCCCACAGCGACAGTGACACATCGGTGGGGCAGAGAGCTCCCAGTTTTTAGTGGCTCCTCGTGATGGAGTGTGTCTCATGCTGCTATCAGCTAGCATCAACACATAACCTTTTTTTAAAAATTATTAATTTATTATTTCCTAATGCTTGGCTCCAGCCTCCAGGAGATAAGTCAGCGTCGATTGAGTGAGCAAGAGAGGCAAAACGTTAGCAGCTAGAGGACACACGCATACGGCAGGTAGCCCGGGCGCATTCATCATGCCAGGTTGATTGGTAGTTAATTGAAACAAACTTTTTATTCCTACGAATAGGGGTGATAATTTTTTAGAGTACCCCTTTCCATGGACAAAAGAAAATAGGAAATTCCCGTGTATAAGTAGCACTTTTCTCGATGTTTTTTCCCGCTTCGAATGGACGTAATTGATCCGATCGGATCAGGTGGCCAGGGTGAGCTGTGTGCGTCGCTGGAATTCAATAGCCGATGCCCAGATCGGCAAGCAAATTAACTGGACAGTGGACACGGCTCTGCCCTGCGACGTAATGTGGACGAACGTATTAATATTTTGAGTCGTCAGCTTCGTTGAGACGAACCAAATGAGCCTGTCGTCTATGAAGAATTTTCTTGGCAAGTAGTAAATGCTTGGTAAGTTGCTTGCTTTTGTATTTACTTCCTTTCTTTTTATGTATTGGTCATTCAAGGCAGTATTCCCCTCTGCTATGTATTTTAAAAAATCATGGTGGTGTTTGAGCAACTGCCTCAACAAGCTAGCAGCGAGCCCACGTGTAGTTTTCTTTTGAGAGAGACTAGCCGACGACGGTACAACCTCACAAGTCTCACAAGTCCAAAAGTGAGAGTCAAATGGCCGAGCTTCTACTTGAGTAAGGGTTTTAGAACTAAATATTTATTTCTAAGGAGTTGCTGCCAAACACCATCCTCATTGAGGATCTTAAAAATCGACTTACTAAGTAAGCGCTTGTTCTTCAGTTCTAAGTTCTGAATACCAAGGTTAATCTTATATAATTTTTTTATTCTTGTGCTACAATCAACTTTAACACAAGTGATAACTTAATTCTCTATGCTCTCTTCTCTTCTCTATGTCATCTAACATCCTACATGGTAAGGCTTACAACCGGTTTTACAACCTATTCTAAAAGACTAAGGGCATGTTTGGTTGTTGACTAACTTTCTTTAGCCTTTAGGTTAGCGACTTGCACACAGTGTGTGCAAGTCTAAGCTAGCTAAAGTTAGCTCATGTTTGGTTCGCTGCCACGCTTAAGATTAGAAACATCTAAGAATTTTGTGACAGCCGTTTGGATTGTAGCCATCCTAACATTAGGCAGAACTATGCCTACATGAGGAAGATAAATTTGAAGGTTGAAAATTTTTCAACTTTTTTATAAAAAAAATCAACTTTAAATGAGCTAAAAAAAGAGAATAGGAGAGGAAAAAAGAAAGCCAAATTTTTTTAAAAGTTGAGAATTTTTCAAATTTCAAAAATTTTTTAAAAACATCCAAACTTTTTATGGACCTTCCTCATGCAGCCATGGTTCCATTTTTGCAAGTTTTCTATTTTTAAAATTTTTAAACGGCCTAGAAAAAAAAAAGAAGAAAAGGAGAAAAAATAAAAAAAATATAGCTTGGAAACCTCACGTCCTAGCCAGGAGGCCAAATCATCCACGGTGTTGATAGGTTTGGCTCTGAATTGTTTTTATACTTTTTCGTCCGGCGGCAGGCTTACGCAGCGGCGACGTCGCGGCGGGAAGTGTGGCAGCCACACTGTGCAGCAAATTTTTGTGCGGCAACGGCTTCCAAAGCTGCCTAATATGTGTGGCACGTCTAAACTTAGTGTGTAAACCAGACGCATGCCTAAGACACCGTGGCGCGTCTAAGCTTAGGCGTGCATTGTTAGTCATGAACCAAACAGGCCCTAAGAGTTCTGAGAAGTTGCTTCAAAATTTTCGAGAAACATGGTCGGGGAGCTAAAATGTTTAGCTATTAAAAACACTCCGGCTAAATCGCTAAAGTGGTTTAGAAGAAGCTGTCTAGTCATCTTGATAGAGACCATTGAACGTGTCATGAGAGGACCGAAAACTATTATGGTAATAAGTTGTCCTCTAACATGTAGCCAGCGCAATTGCACGGACGCAGCGGGTGCGCGTGGCATCGCACCCCCGTGGCCAAGCCGTGACCTGTGAGCGATGACACCGGGGGCACTGGGCGTGTCGTGCACTCATGCGGGAGCACCTTCAGCTCGCGGTGGAAACGAGCCGCCGTCCGTTTCGCCGCAGGTCCTTACCCAGAAGAAATCGATCGAATTTGCAGGAGAAATCGATCGAATTTGCAGGGTTTTGCCCACATTTTTATGAGAGACCAGCGTTCCTCTCCTCTCCGTGGGCATCGGACACCTCTGCTGCTTCGTGGCGGAAATCTTTTACTTGTCTGCGGTAATATGTGGTGGTGAAATGTCCGGTTCGCCCCTCTGATGAGCTTTGCCATCTGGCCTCCTCGCATATATGCTTACCTGCCTGCCTGCCCTTGAGATTTGTGGTGGGCCCAGGTTTTGTGGGGTTTGCGTCTGATCTAATCTTGGTTCTGTGGGTCATTGTCTGATAACCACTGATTGGGTTAGATAATTCCTTGCGATGGTATGCTGAAGAGATGCATATGCTTTTGCCTTTGGGGTGCCTATCCAAAGCTTCTTGTCCCCAACTATCTAAGCCTTGTTGTTTATAACATGGAAAAATTTCTCGAGTTCTATGTGAATTGACCTGCTTACCGCGAAATTCTGTGTTCCAAACGGAGCTCATGTGATCATGTCTCAACTAAGAGGGCTGAAACCTAAATGAGGATGAATCAGTAAAATCAAGGAGGATGCATGAGAGGTTGGAGGAAAGACGTGAAGAATGCATGGGCCATGCCAATTGTCAAGCATGGTCTCCATTCCTGATTGAGTGGCATGGGGCCATATGAAGCAAATAGAGCAACAGCTGGGCAGCCATTTCGGCATCTTGCAATCTTGCTAGGTGTCAATGGCCATATATCTTTGCCTTTAAGCATCTCCTGATGTTGTCTGGTTAGTTTCTGGATATTTCTTGTGCTGTCTGACCTTGCCACTTCCATCTGATCTGGCCAACCTCGATCGTAGCTGTCATCCGCGGGTGTTGAATTGGTACCTTTTCTAATGCTCCATTTGCCGTTTTCTTTCTTTAGGATTTGAGGCTGCATAACAAAAGCGCTAGGCCCTAGCTCCCTCTTTTCCTTCATAAGTATCTAAGCCATAGCTCCCTCTTTTCCTCCATAAATATCTAACATAGTTGAGCGCATATGCATCTTGCTAGCCTCAATATCATATACCTTTTCTTGTTAGTTAAAATTATTTGATGTCCCTTGTCCCAGCGTTGGTGAGTTGAACAAATGTAAGGCATAAGCACCGAAGTAGTCTAAGCCATGGCTTCATTTAAGTTGGTTGCTTCACATTCGTCGTCCTCTCCTGCTAGATTGAGGAGTAACATGAAGTTACTAACAGAGACAGGTTATTTTATTCAAGATTGAAAGATTGATGATTGGGCCATTAAGGTCATTGCAGCACGCTTGGGGGCCTCCCTCCCTCTTCTCTCCGGTTGATTGCACACTCGATTTACGCAACGTTAAGTGTTGTTGCCACTTTCGAAGACGTTAATCTTTTTTATTCCTCTTGCTACTGTTGTTGTAGTCTCTCCTCTTAGGGAGTAACCTGCTAGTGTTCTAGCTCTTAAGGTGGTGAGGGTCTTTGGCTGATATGGCATTGGCTACTCTTGGAGTGGTTCATGTGGTGTTCGTTCTCTTTGAGCCGATGTTTGTATTATCTTCCTTTTGAATGAAATGGTAAAGATGCTATTAGTTCAAAAAAGACAGACCCACTTCTTCGACTTATTTTTAAGAGTTTTAACAAGAGGTTTTGAGATTTAGGAGAAATGGGTTCCATAAGCAAAAATTGATTTTGAAGTTCAGGGATACGAACATGTTGGTACGGCATTTACCTATTGCACAACCTGAAACTGAGAATCAGCTCTATTCAGCTTCTAATTTTTTTTAGATAATGGAAAAAATTATGACCTTTAGATTGCAAGATGTACACAACCGTATCCACCTTCTGGTTGCCATGTTTGTCTGCATGTCCTCGTGATACAAGTACATTTCCTTGTACAGCAAAGTACAACTTTATTGTGAGAAGATTGAACAAACCACAGCAATGTCCATCAAGAAAAAGCAAATCTTTTTTAGTTTTCCTGCGCGTAAGTTGAATGTGAAGGGCACGCAATAACGCACTTTGGAGAAGCGTGCAAGCCTTGGACTGTCTGAGCTTCAATCGAGGTGATGCAGCACGAGGAAAATGCAGCCTGATCCTGACTGGGCGCACGCAGACTGACAGGCAGCACTGGCGAGCGACGCCACGTCGTGGCCGGACGCACAGGCGTGCATGCATGCCACGGCTTCGCCGGCGTCGGCGCAGTCGGTCTCGAGACGCGCGACTGGCCTCTCTCTGACGGCCGTGCCGACGAGACGAGCGTTGGCGACACGTAGGTGCTCGTCTGGATCGACCTCGCCGGCGACGGCCGGTGCGTGCATGGGCAACGGATCGCCAGCAGTTGTCGAGGCAGCTGTGAAGGATTCACGGACGGACAGGGATAGCGCGGTGCCCGCGGCGTGGCGCCTCCTGTCGCCACAAGGATCACATTCATCACGCTGCAAGAAACCCAGAAGAAAAGCGGACGCCAACGGCCACTAATGAAAAAATTGCGGTGCGCTGATCGCGATCGGAGACGCCATTATCGGCTGTTAATTGAGCTTAGGTGCGGCGGGCGGACAGGCGGATCCACTGTCGCCGTCGAACACGTGTGTGTCCTCCTTCGATCGTCTCTTGGCCTCTCTTATCTTAGAGAGAGAGAGAGAGCAATATATCGATCTGTACTCACATGCGTTCTGCAGCCATGGACCGGCCGACCAGGTGCACATACGACGATGCAACTAACTATGGTCCTGCAAATAATCATCATGGACAAGTAGGGATCAAGCAAGCACATAACCTGGCGTTGTTGCAAAGAAGATATGTTTTATCACATTTCACAAAACGTTCCGTTTGTAACGGCCGTAGCTTTTAAACTTTTAGGCCCTACTTAGGAAGATTAATTGTAATTTTATACGCTTCTAAAAATATTCATCTAGATTTTGAATACAAGCGGAACCTTTTTCCTTCTAATATTGTTTGGGTAAAAGACCAACCCTCCAGGTTTATGATTGAGCAAAGGAAGGGAGAATGAACTAGATCCAAATTGACATCACCGAATCGCAAATAAAAGATAACAGCACACCTATCAAATTGACATCACCGAATCGCAAAATAAGGCATCTTATCAACAATCTGATGATTTGCAAAGAGATTCAAAGGTATATATGTAGTTAGCATAGTACCTGACCAACATTAATGGATCAAAACCAATGAATCCAAATATAGGAAGAAATTGCAGGCACCAAAAAAATTGTGGGTGAACCCATTGATGAAGAAGAAGGTGAACTCTATATCTAGAAATTAAGAATGTCCAAATCACGATGTCCAGGCCGCTGTCAAATGCCTTGGGGTTAGGATCGTCTCCGGCTTTGGCCTCCATCACTGCCCTCCTCTCCGAATAGTAAAACGAAAGAAAAAACCGAAATCGAACCGAACCGATCAACACATGACCCTGGCGTTGTTGTGAAGGACATAGGTTTTATCACAAAATGTTTAGTTTGTAGCAGCCGTGACTTTGAAACTTTAAGGCTCTGCTTAGGACAATTGTAATTTTATATGCTCGTAATAATTTCTATCTGGATTTTCTTGGGCACAATAAAAATCCTTTGGATACCACCGGAAACCTTTTCCTTCTAATTAATATTGTTTGGGGGTAAAAGATCAACCCTCTAGATTTATGATTGAGCAAAGGAAGGGAACTAGATCAATTTTTTCAGCAAAGAAAAGATGACAACGCACAACGAAACACCTATCAAATTGACATTGTTGAATCGCAAAAAACATCTTATCAACAATATGTTGATTTGATTTGGTTCAGCAGCTTGCTCGTGGCTGTCGCACGTTGGACTGGCGGCACTGTGGTGGACAAATGAAGGAGAGGGGCAGGGCGTTGCAAGAAGGATGACGCCAGGGAAGACACATGGGCCGTGGGGTGGTCATCGGGTGGAGGAGGCGGAGCGGCGACAGCACCAGAGCGGGAGAGCGTTGAACCCTAGCCGCCATACAGGAGGCCAATAGGAGAAGCGCTAGTGCCATGGTGAGGAGAGGAGCGACGACGCGATGGTGGGAGATGATGGGGGTGTTGGCGTTGTAGGTGTTGGTGCCTCATCCCGGTGCAGGCGTCGTCGTCGCGGAGGCAGGCGCTGATGGTGGATGTGGATCCGAACCCCCACGACTCGTGGCCGACAGATCCGGCGGAAAGCACGAGGCGAGAGAGGCCATGGCCGAGACTGTACCATCGGAGCAAGGGTGACCTGCCGCCGTCGGATCCGGCCGCCTTCGAACCTATCGCCGCCGGATCTGGCCGCCCTGGGGTTCGCCGTCCCCGGATCCGGCTATCTTGGCACAGCGGCGCGGGAGGAGATGATCGTGGTGAACCGGCGAGAAGAGGAAAGACGGCAGAGAAAAGAGGGGGGGGCGGTGTCGGCGGAGGGAGCCGGCACCGGTGGGAGGAAGAGGAGACGACGACTCACCGCCGATGGTGCAGGCGGTGGGGGGCCCGGAGAAGGCGAGGGGGAGAAGGCGCCGGTCGAGAGGGCAACACGAGAGAAGCCACGGCAGAGAGTGCGCGACGCGGAAGAGAGAGGGGCGAGGTAGGGTTCGGCGTGGAGAGCGCGGTGTGGGAGGAGGGCGGACTGAGGACGGAAAAACGGAAGGGGCAAACCAAAAAAATGTCGCAGCGAGGGCCACTCGATCGGCCGATCCAAGGGTGGTGAAGATGTGAGGACATATATCTAAAATGGAAAACTTGGAGGGCTTTTTTGCATAACCGTTAGCAATAGACGGCCGGATCGCCGCGAGCACGCGATCGGACAGCGTCGTTTTAGCGACGACGTTGACAGCGAGAGAAGTGCCCATTTTAAGGGCTATAGTATATAGTAGTATACATGTATGTGCCGTGCTGAGTTTATTCCTGCATCTGAAGTATATACATAGAGAGATGTAACTAAGCATGCACCTTTGGCATGCAACCGCCAAATTCTGGGTCTGAAGTATATGACTGCATCTCCACATACCAGGTGTAAAAAGCTTAACAAAGATGTATTGAACTTCCATTTTTCAAAGCAAGCCAAAGCATATATATTGTGTGGTGTTTCATGTAACTGATGTGATATCTCTAGCTCTTACTTTGGGAAGCTTCGTACCATGCATCAATAGCGTATGTTCTTCATGAGTTCTGTGTGCCCTCATATATACGTTATGAATACTCTGTTAGCTACAGAGACTACGGCCCCGTTTGGCATAGCTCTAGCTCCACCAAAATTGGTAGAGTTGGTAGAGCATCTTATTCCTAACTCTAGAAATTCATAGAGCTGGAGTTGTGGGTACATTGAGGATGTTTAGGTGAGTCATCTTATTTATATTTTAAACAAAAAAATAAACTTAAGTCACTTTATTTTAACCTACAAACTCTATATATGAGATGGAGCTGGGAGCTGGAGCTGTGCCAAACGGGGCCTACAATCGGTGCCGATGAAGCCGATTTTAAGTCCCCTGATGCCACCAATGCGAGGAGTGAGGCCACGTCCGTGAATGGCATCGTTGGGGCAGTGCGCCTCCTTCGACACTGAACGTGTGATGGTCAGAGTGGCCACGAAATAAATGTTTTTTTGCATTAAAACAACAAGCAAAATAAAATTGTATTGTGTTATGTAAAGCTTATGTATACACAAAAGCGAAAGGAAAGATAAAGGTTAGGGAGACAACTAGTGGCCTGTTTGTACCACCGCTCTCTCCCTCGCTACTCTCGTGATTAACTCTTTTAATAGAATGACAGAGCTCCGGTCTATTCATATAAAAAAGACAAGAAAGGCAGAAAAAGTTAGAAAAAAATATTAGGCTAGTTATTTCATTTTTAGGCAAGTAGACCCTCTTTAAAAGATGAATAACCATTACAAATTCCTCAAAGATTCTTCACCGATCTTAAAAAGATGATCAAATGTTATTAAAAATGATTAATTGGATATATGCCACTACCTACTGTAGAGTTATGAAATTATAGATTTGCCTCTAAATGTGTCAATGACATGCAGGTTCAAATTCCATATGCCATTGAACTATTAAAAATGATGTTATTCCAAATTATCCAAATAATCCAAGCCTATAAGACAATTTATTCTCGTAAAGAATATTTTCTGAAAACCATTTTTTAAATGCAAGATTGATTCTAAGACCGACCAGCCGACAAAGTTTACCGAGCCAAAGAGAAGGGAGCTAGCAGAGTGGCAGTGGCTGGCATCTCAACCGAATTACTCCTTCCGTTTCACAATGGTTGTAGTTCTAGCTAAATGCACACAAAATAAGGAGACGTGAAAAATGACTTGTTTACCCTCATTTAATGAAGGGTAGTTGAACAGATTAGCTAAATAGATGGCTGCATTGATGAAGGGTACAAAGGTCATATTGGCTCTAAAGTTGCATTGGAATGTGAGAACTACAACCATTTTGATAAAAATCTTGAATACTAGAACTACAACCATTGTGAAACGGAGGGAGTACATTTTCCCCCTACATACAAATACTAATTACCCTCCTAATCTATAGACTATAGCCTACTATTTAGCCATGCAGGTGCAGAGCCCTAATAAAGTTATGTCTCACAGAGGTGCCTGCCTTTTCTTCCATAGGAGCAGTTAGGGCTGGATTCGAGCATATCCTAAGCAAGCTTAGGCTGTCTAGGCTCAAGCTTGGTTAGGCTCGAGCTCAGCTTGGGCTCGGCTCGAATCAATACTGAGCTTAGGGTTAGGTTTGAGATCGTGCTCGGTGAAAGCAAGGCTAGGTTCGAGCTCTGCTCGGTTGAGCTCGAATGAGGGGGGTCAATGCTACGAGAAGGGAGGAAAGAGGACTATATGGGCTCGGTTGGGTTCAATCTTGAGCTCAAGCTCGACTCGAATTGGTCGGACTAATTGATTTAGAAAAAGGGATAGCTGGTGTAATGATGTTTATCTAGGTTTGGTTGGGCTTTAGGCTCGAGCTCAAGCTTGGCTCGAATCAGACTCGAGCTCGGGCCTGGGCTCGAGATTGGGCTTTTGAGCTCGATCCGAGCTTGAAACGAGCTCGGTCCGACTCTGAATAGCTCGTCGAGCTTGAGTTTTTGGGCCAGCCTTAGCTCGGAGCTATGTGTCCTGGGTATATGCGCAGCTAGATTTGTGCCCAAGTTTAAAAGATCTTACGTAGATAGTTCATGTCCAATCAGAAGAATAATTCTTTTCTGACATGTAGCCATATTAATCATGGTAGGATCTAATATAGTCTAAGCCTAATATGAAAGATATATTAATAACTTTGATCGCTAGATATACACCATTATATCCGACATTGTCATTGTACTTGTCTCAATTTGTACCTTCTTGTTGGTCTCTACGTCATTTTTGTTTGTGCTAGCACACATTTGTCCTTCTAGCCGCAACTCTAGCGCCTAGTTTTTCTCCTTTAACTCACATATGTGGTCACTCTGTTGACAATAATATAATAGATAGATATATTACTATTTTATTTTAAATTTATGTTTTTATTTTTTTGTTGCAGTTGATATGGACTCCTTTTCTATTATTTTTTATTTTTATTTTAGTTATTTTATTTCTTTTATTTTAGCTGATATGGACACCTTTTTTGGTCTTTGTAGTTGATACAAACTCTTTTTTACTCCAAAATTTAGTTATGTATTATTTTAATGCAAGTATATATAGACTCATTTTCTTATATTGTAGTTGATATAAACTCCTTTTATTTTTATTACAAATTTGAGTTATTTTTATTTTGTATGGTAGTTGATACATACTCTTTTTTCTATTATTTTTATTTCTATTTATGATATTGTTATCTTTTATTGTAGTTGATACGAGACTCTTTATTTTAATTTAAGTTGTTATAATTTGGCACCACTATAATTGATGGTGTTGATCTTTTTTCTCTGAACTTAATTTTTTTATTAATTTTAGTTTTTCTATTTTTATTGTAGCTGATATGTACTATGTCTTATAATCTAAGTGTTTATAATGGCATGCACTATAATTGATGGTGTAGATTTTTTTAATAATTTAATTAATGTAGGAATTTCTCGGATTAACGTTTAATTTTTATTTTATTTGATATGAGCTTTTTTTTAGTCTTATAGTTGATACAAATTCTTTTTTGTTGTTTTTATTCCAAAATTTACCTATTTTATTATTTTAATGCAAGCAGGCATGAAGTCATTTTCTTGTCTTGAGTAGCTATGAACTCGTTTTCTATTATTTATTATTAATAATTTTAGTTATTTTTATTTGTATTGAGTTGATATGGGCTCCTTTTTATTATTTTTTTATTCTGATGTTATTTTTCATTATAGTTGATATAAATTCTTTTATTTTAATATAAGTCATTATAATCTGAACCCACTGTAACTGATGGTGCAGATTTTTTTTTTCTGTTTCTTATAAATTTTAGTTTTAATTTTTTTATTATGGTCAATATGTACACTTTGTTTTAATCTATTAGTTCTATGGCTATGAATCCGTACACTTGGCCGGAAGGAAGGGATATGACGTGATTTTACCTTTGATGCGATGCGTGATGGATGGAAAGCAACTTGATCCGCAGAGAAAACACCTTGATCCGTACACTTGGCCCAAACTATGGCACTGTTTTTTTGGGCGGTTGCGTTAGCGTTCGCTTATAAGCTGGAAATTTATTATTTTTGTGCAAAACAAATGCTTTGACATTTGATAGCCAATTTTTGTAGATCTTACTATTTCTTCTCAAAGCTCTCAAAACCATTTTTTCTATAATTTTTTGATCTCTCGAATGTTCTTATCGAGGAGTTACAAATTTCCAGCTTATAAGCAAACGCAAACACAACCGTAAAAAAAAACAGGGCCTATAAGGGCTAAAGGGAGATGACAGAAAGCACATTGATCCATACAACTTAGCCGGAGCTAAGGGCTAGATTGAATGAAAGAGGGGGAACATATGTTCGAATTTCTCAACTTTCTTCCTTGCGCAATGCGCTGTGTACTTGACGCGGGCTGTTCACTCTGGGACGTCGAGCCTTGCAGTACTCGGTGTGGACGTACAAACCTCACTCACTGCAGTGTTTCCTTCCAAGCTTTCAACCCCCGATGCTTTGCCACTCCTCTCCTAATATTTTTAGGCAAATGTGAATCGGTTGCTCGATCTAGAGCCTGGAACGGTTGATCGCTTTTGAGTTTGGAGCTTGAACTGCAAACGGCTGCACGCGCTCATCTAGCGCGTAGTGGCCAAACGTGGATCGCAGTTGCATTCCTCGGTCAACTGCGTCGTCCGATCATGTAAGCAACCGCCCGCCTGGCTGCCAATGGCTGGATGCGAATGGTTAATTATAGTGGCGGAGGATAAAAAAAAATTATGGTACGACGAAATCATTGTTCCTATATATCTTTATTATCTGTTATTATTTTTTGAACTTGTGCATCTCCATCTCAATCTCAACATCAACATTCTCTTGAACCTCTTTTCATTGTTCACCTGCCTCATTGTTTCCGCATACTAGAGCACTTCGATTCGACCCACTAGACGACTTGCCAAAGTAATTCGTCAAATCTACATACGAAATCACCAAAGAATTAACTAATTTTATAAGCAATTTCGCAGCTAAATGTCTAGATGAGATCAAGATCAACAAAATATCTTTAATTAAATGACCTTTTGTTTTATGTTTCTTTTTGTCCTTTTCCTCTTTTGACTTTTGAGATAGCATGACGATCACAGGACTTAAAGCCCAATCAATTAGGCTAACATGGGGACCGGGGGTACTAGCAGACGGAGTTATGTATGGCGTTTGCCATAGCTCGCCATAATGGCTCCTCTGTCCTTAGATAATTAGGAATTGGCCTTTTAGTCATCCTCATTGATTGCCGTACGTACTCCCTCCATTGGAAAAATATTAAAGACATATAATTTAAATAATTTTGTATAGAAATATAATACATTCATGCTATTTTAATGAGTTGTTTCGTTATATACCTGTATTTACTCTTTTCAACCATCTATATTTATTCATTAGCACATACACATTATTTTCCCTCATCTTTCCAATACAATTATATAGGAGTGCATAAGTCATTTTCTTTCACTCTTTTCTCAAATTCATTATCATCTTAATCTTGTGCCAAATTAAAATACGTCTTATATTTATCAACTGAGAGAGTTTTAGCTAATCAACAACAAATGCACTAGCTAATATTGCTGGATAGCTAAGCAACCAGCACGTTGGCTGGCCCTTAGCTGTGTGGGTTTTCGTTTATTTCCTTCTTTTCGGTTGTTTACTTGTTTTATCTATTGATGGCAGCTGCATGCTCGATTACTGGTTGGCTAATTAACCAGCCAAGCACTTGACACTTCCATACAACAAAGACATACCACGTGAGGATATATCTCCCCAGATATTTCTCTCATTCCCTTTTAATTTATTTTTTCATTTCCTGATTTTCATATATCCATAGCATCTTAACCACGTTGGGCTGGATGCTTCGACTACATGTGGCCCCCACAAGTGATTATCACATTTTAATTAAATAAATGAGCATTTACTAAGGTGCCCTAATCTGATGGTTTTTTTGTTTCATCTTAATTTGTTGATATTGGTTGATAAATCATTCTTTTTAGCAGCTGATTTTAGCCATGTAATTATTTTTAAAAATCATTTTAGCAACCATTTACTTGTATTTAAATTTAAATTTTGTGGTAAAACAAGTGTCAACATTGGGTAGGTTAACTTGTGGAAAGTGATTAATAATTAGACAATAGCCATATAAAAGAGACAATGTTGAGAGAATATAGGTTTTGTAGAAGTGTGCAATCTAACTACTCGTCTACTGTCATATGAGAAAGATTCGGCGTTTGGTTGAGATGATGCTAAATGAGAAAATCTCAACAATGGATTATTTCATTAAGATGTTTAGTATATATTAAAAACATCCATCGTTTCACTGCTTTATCTCCTCTATGCGCTAGAGCAAGGTTTCTTATCGGTTTGTGGTAGCCTCCGCTAGACTCTGCCATGTCGCTACTAACCTTGGGAGTGATGGAGACATCAAAGGAAGTTGAACATACTCATGGCAGAGGATTCGTGGGAGTGATGGGGGCACCAAAGTAAGTTGAACACACTCATGGCAGATGATTGCGAGACAAAAGAAGTGTGCCCAGGGTGGTTGCGTAGATAAATTTTTGGTGGTGGAAGAAGGTATGGCAGCTCGCGTGGCATTGCTTGAAGCCCACTCAGTTTCACCTCGATCGTCCCAAAACCCAACTAAACGAACACAAACACTAATTTACCCCTCAACATTCCATTCACTTTCTAATCCTCTGCAGGATATTCTTTCATAGCATAACGACACACTACTTCCTCTTACAAAACACACCAATAGTACTTCCTCTTACAAAACACACCAATAGCACTCACGGAACATTTTGTTTTTCTCCAATACCTCAAATAAAAAACACAAAAAGGTATGTGTCATTTGTACTACCAAGAAGATCTGATGAGCTACTTATATATATACACACACGGTAGAAGAGAAGCCGCCTGTCCAGTATTTACCAACGAAGCTAGACATCACCAGTTCATCACATATGTATGAACTGAAATCATGCTGGTATAATGAAAGAAGAGATTAATGCTTATTGGCTGCACTTGAAGTACGTGTGATGACTTTTTTTTTTTTCCCTGAAGAAAGTGTGGTGCTTTCTTGGAATGTGCAAATAGATGGAGATAGTTGTACCGTTCTGTGAAAAAGGAAAAAGAAATAACAATATTAGTGTTGTCTAGTTTGCTAGGCGTGCTGTCACGAACCAGTCTTTCCTCTTCGCGTGATCGGGATGTATGGATGGTTGGATGCTATCTTCAATCTCCGCTGCCTTTGTACCTATTTTTAGATAATAGAATAATTTCAGTCTCTATATTCGAAAATATATATGGTCCAACCATAACGATATGTTTTACATAGTGTCTCAAACTGAGCACACGGTAAAGACAAACTGAGCACACGGTAAAGACAAAGCAGAACGTAAAACCAATCAAAACAAAAAAAACTTAAACAAAGCTAAGTCTGTTTGGAACTCTTTGAAGAGTTTTAGGTTCTTCTATCTTAGATCATACCCTCATTTTAGTTTTAAGATGTTAAGATTGTTTGGTTGGTCTGAGATGGAAAACTGTTTCTTTCTTTTGGCCTGTCTTAACACGACAATATGTTTGTCATACCGTTTTGGTTTGTAGCCTTTTCTCTATAATAAACATTTAGCTTTTGGTTGTGTAATAACTATGTGTATCTCTGGTTGGTACATAGGTTAGAACAGTGGCGGAGCCAAGACTTTTTGGGAGCCTGAGTACAATAGCTTTGGACCACATATTAGACTGTTGATGCTCAGATTTTAGCCTGCATATACCAATAAATAGAAGGTATATATACATTGCTTATGTACTAGGAGCCCGGACACATGCCCAGGGTCACCGGGCTTGGCTCCGCCCCTGGGTTAGAAGTTACTTCCGTAATCTTCAAAAAGATCAGCCTCTCGTGCAATACAATAGTCTTATATAGTTTCGTATAATCACGAACACCTTTGTAAACCTAGTAATTAGGCATGCAGACCACCTAATAGTGACATTAATTAAGTGATAAAAGTCAGAGAAAAGTCTATTTTACCCTTAACGTTGACTGAAGCACGCAAATCAAATGTAAAGCGTCAAATCAAATGTAAAGCGTAAAATCCATCGGACATCCGTCACCTTCAAAGTTTGAATACCCAACAAATTACCCCTAATAAAAGAACCAACTAGACAATGATAACTGTCACAATCAGTTCTAGCAAAAGAACGACAGCGACAAAGATAACTATCACAATTCACAACTGGTTCTGATAAAAAAAACCTACTACGTTATCTCAAGGAAAAAAAAAACCTACTATGTTATTGTTACCGGTGCAGCAGCGCTATCAAAGTCGGTTTTGACCTCAGAACTAGGTGTCTTAGTTCAATTGATTATTACGTCGGTTCTTGTTTATGAACCGATTGTATTTTTTTAAAAAAAATTGAACCGCTAATTCTACTCCACTATTAGTTTCTTTAGCAAAAATTGAGAACCGTTGCGACATTGATATGTCTTTCGTTTGATGGTGTGATTTACTTCATCCCGTCAATCTTAAATTTTTTTTGAGATAATCACGCACTTAACGTTTTTTATCCAATGGATAACAAAAATATGCGCCTGGACCAGAACTTTGAACCGACGAGACTTTAGCTAGCACTAGTGAAAATGCGAGTGTGCGATTTGCCAATGCGTTAGTTAATTATTATTGTTCTAGTTTCATATGTTGATTAATTGTTGAGGCAACCGAGCAGTGATATTTATTGTTACAGTTGCATAGTTTCTTCGCCGTATAGTGCATGGGCACCTCGAGAGACATACTATAGAGAGTATACATATATGTGCATTGGTTTGCGACACCCTAATAATATTCACCATTTGATTGAAAACTGGCTTTCAGGAATGTGTACTCAATTAAAGAGATATTTAGATGGACATAGAATCACTCTTTTGTCTATTTAGCTTAGTCGTAATGACATAGTTTTTTTTATAATAGAAGAGATACCACTTTTATTAAGATTATCTTTAGGAGAGCATACTGGTTTTGGTATTGGGCATTGTTACAAAAAGAGAACGGAAGGAAGGTTTTTCATCAAGTGTGTCGGTCCTTGCAAATGGTCGTTATGATGTTTTTTTTCAACATGGCTGGAGATTTAATAATAGGATTACTAGTTCCTAGTGTTTCCCTTTATCTCACCTTTGTTAACTTCTTTGTTGGGCCAGTTATGAATGGTATTTGTGACTTTATTTGGGTTATGTAGTATGTGCATCTTCGGATGTAGAAGCCGGATGTTATTCACTATCTAAAAAACATATACATATGCATTGCCGAGTTTATTAGAATTTCTTCCAATGATGTCACCACATGGGCCGTCATAAACAGTTTGAAACAGTCATAACAAGGTGTTTTTAAACCGTCTGACTTACGGTGTTTGTATAACCATATGATTCTCAAACCATCTGTGATAAGTCATATAACTAGTGGCGGAGGTTCAACGATAATTTGGATGGTGGGGGGGAGGCCATATTCATTGGAACATTTAACATCAAACTCCTAAATCTATAGACTAGAGGTGACAAGACTAGTTGTTTTTGACCTGCATATAACCAACGGTTTGTAAACACAGCTATATACGAAGGATGATATATCACAAACGGCTTGAACTAAAAACGCGTCTGTGGTTGTCGACACATCACAGACAGTTTGCTAAGGCTACAGTTCTGCATTGTTCTTGTTGGACAATAATCTACAAGATGTTTGCTGAATTTAGCACATTTGTACACAACCATTAATTGGAATATTTGACAATTGTTCAAAAATCAGAGCACTCTCTCAAAGGTTCATTCACAAGCATATTTAGAAGACGTATAACAAAAAAAACATCTTTAGCATGTGTTTGGACTTTCAAAAACCGTCCTACACAACATGCAATTGCCAAAATTTGTCTCTGACTGCATCTCCACGTACTATGTTTAAAAAGCTCTAGAATACTGACGTTCTTAATTTTCAGAGCTACCAATCAAGCACGTGACGTCTTTTTTTTTTTTTCCATTTAATTGATAACCTCTCGGAATCTTGAAGCTTCACACACACACACATATATATAGGAAAGCGATTCAAGGTTCCATGGATCCTAGGCTCCATGATGCATTACTACTAGATGTGCTTTGAGATTCATGATGTTTGATGTGTACATCTTTACATACCTACTAAATAAAATATTTGAGATGCTAAACTCTGAAAAAAATTAAATTCATCTTCAGTTTGAACTAGTTTAAACTAGTTTGAACTATATTTATATTAAATTTAAAAGTAGTTTAAACTAGAGTTAAATTTAATTTTTTCGGAGTTTGACATCTCAAATATTTTTTTTACTGGGTATATAAATATACAAATACCAAACATCACAAATCTCAAAGTGCATCTAGTGGCAATGGATCATGGAGCCTAGGCTCCTATATATATATAATCATTTTTTGACGCTCCACGACTAATTAGAAGGCTGATTTTTAAAAATACGAAACGAATAGTAAACAAATTCAAAAAAATACGAAACTTGGTCGGTAGCTACATTTCAATGAGATGAACAAGATCAATGGTTCAGATCGGTCGTTAAAAATCTCAAATTTCATAAACCTGTCAAGAGTACGGAGGAATCCATACTCTGGAGAGTACACTAGCCAATATATATATATATATATATATATATATATATATATATATATATATAGAGAGAGAGAGAGAGAGAGATTTGCTAATGTGCTATGGATAGCACGGATCTCTCCGTGCTATCCACGGGGTTTGCAAATTCTAAGACCAAAATAGACGATCCGAACCGTCCATCTTATTCATCTCGATGAAATCTCGCTATACACCAAATTTTAAAATTTTTTGAATTTTTTTACTATTTGTTTCGTATTTTTGAAAACTAGACTTATTGGAGGGTCCGCAACTAATTAGATCAGCGATTTTCAAAAATACGAAACAAATAGTAAAAACATTTTAAAAAATTTGAAATTTGGTGTGTAGTGAGATTTCATCGAGATGAACAAGATGGACGGTTCGGATCGTCTGTTTCAGTCTTAGAATTTACAAAACCCGGTGGATAGCACGGAGGAGCTATGCTATGGACAGCACAATAGCAATTCTCTCTCTCTCTATATATATATATAGTTTTTCTATGGTGCTTTGCAAAGTACGGATCCCTTCGTGCTTTGCGTTGTGTTTAAAAAACCATGAGTTAAACGGCCGATCCGAACAGCCCATCTTGTTCATCTCATTGAAATCTCACTACCGACCAAATTTTATTTTTTTAATTTTTTAACTATTTATTTCATATTTTCAAAATCAGCTTTATTGGAGGCTCTACAACTACTTAGATCGTGGATTTTCATAGATATGAAACAAATAGTAAAAAATAAAAAAATATATAAAATTTGGTCGGTAGTGAGATTTCAATGAGATGAATAAAATTTACGGTTCGGATCGGCCGTTTAAGTCTCGATTTTTTCAAACACAACACAAAGCATGGAGACGGCCGATCTGAACTATCCATCTTTAATCATCTCATTGAAATCTCACCACCGACCAAATTTTATATTTTTTTACTATTTGTTTCATATTTATGAAAATCCACGATCTAAATAGTTGTAGAGCCTCCAATAAGGCTGATTTTGAAAAATATGAAATAAATAGTTAAAAATTAAAAAAATATAAAATTTGGTCAATATGGAGATTTCAATGAGATGAACAAGATGGATGGTTCGGATCGACCGTTTAAGTCTCGGTTTTTTTAAACACAGCGCAAAGCACGGAGGGATCCGTGCTTTACCTAGCAAAACTCTATATATATAGACACATACAATAATCAGTTACTACTAGTTTCTTGGCATGCATATATAGGGCAGATTACCATATGAAATTTCTTAACAAGCAGATTGATATGAGAAGTAGACATAAGGCTGACTTGTTATTGAGATATTAGGGAAAATCAAATCAAATGCATTACTTTTCACATGTTAGACGGAGGAGGAGTGTCGGGTGGTTGACGAGGTGATGACCTAGTCGCTCTTAACACTATAACCGGTACACGTGAAGCCAACGAGGGTAGTGTCAATCTCAAAATGGTTGTCCGCAAGGGGTTCGAGGAGCGTCCAATGCTCGTTGGACTAGGGCTGTGTCCAGAGCACACCTTATCATCCACCCGAGCTCACCATAGCTGCCTTCCCACGATGCCTCTCAAAAAAAAGTTTTTATGTCCATGCAAGTTTCTCAACTGAATTTTATTATTGCAGTTCATGAAAGGGTTTTTAAAAAATTGAACTTCAGTTATTGGTAAGTGAGATTTGTTAATTGAAGTGCAGCTGCTTTTCTGCTGTTTATCCAGGAGGTCTTGGCGTTTCTTCTTTGGGTACAAAAATTTACTAGGAGATTTCACAGTAATATAGAGAAATCAAAGAGAATTACGTGTTCAAATTCATACACTCTAGAATAAGCACAATTGATTGTTGAACATGTAATTAACCCGCAACATGATGAATACTCAAATTAAAAGAAAACATGATACAGGAATCATACAATCCCTTCAAGTTCATACGCTTTGGTTCATACATTGCTTCCAAATTCAACACAAAAGATGGATTTCTAAGCTTAATTTGCAACCAGATGATAAGGCAGGCAATAGTATATGCATGGGAAGGTTGTTGTTGTCAGTTGCAACTGAGCACAGAGGAGTCCAGCTCTACTTAGCATCACCATGCCTTGGCGGCGGTGCAGCCGACTATCGGAGGCGACCATCACGACAGGTGGCACACCAGAGGCAGCAGAGAGCAGTGGTAGGGTTTAAGTGAGCAATCACTCAAGGTGAGGGAGTGGAGGAAGAATATGAATAGGAGACGGAGGGGAGCGGCTAGAAAGGGCGGCACGATTGGGGAGGCAAGGAGCGGTGGCACTAGGGTTCAGGTTCACCAATGGAGGGAAGCAGAGGAAGAAGATGAGAGGTTGATTTGCCTCGGGTGAGCCGCGTTGGATGTGCAAGTGGCTCCAGTTCATGGATTGGCATGTGGGTGAGCTGAGTAGGGAGATGGTAGGATCAGATGGTCGTGGTGCGCTTGGATGGATAGTGAGATGCGCATTGGATGCGTCCCGAATCCGTCTGCAAGATGCACTACTTAGAGTAATGACCCCATCTGCGACCGCTATCGGTCCATGAAGATCTGAACCGGTATTAATAGTAGCATCGATCCGGTTCGTAGTTCCAAGTCTTTAATCCCGGTTCGTCACTCATATTAGTCCCGGTTGGTATTACCAACCGGGATTGATGCTCCTCCCATGCAGACTAGTACAACCCAGCTGGCATGGAAGCTCATCGATCCGGTTGGTATTACCAACCGATCGATCAAACCTTTAGTCGGTTAGTATTACTGAACCGACTAAAGCCTCATCTAAGAATCTTTAAAAGGAATGCATATCCTAGTTATATCGAACGCGTGGGTGGGTGAGTTGGTTAGAAGGGTGAGTGGGGAGTCACGAGATCTCGGGTTCGAGTCCCGCAGAAGCCATATGTGCGTATTATATTTTTAAATATATTTCTAACATCTATCCCGGGTTGAGAGTGATGACAGGACACTAACAAGTGGGAGCGAGTCCACGACATTGCAAACGGCATCGCTTGAGGGTAAAGGGCATGCTTTGAGGCTGGTAGGGTGCGGATCTAAGTGGTGAGTGTGTTTGTGCGAGTTCTTAGGCCAGGATGGGCTCCAATGTCGTCTCTTTGAAAGCCATAGTTATTGGATATGTACAATAATTTGGACAATAGCTGTCTATAGTGCTTTGTCATATCTTCTATCGATAACACCGCAGTATGTAAACATACTTATACAATGGTGCATATAACCATTTTCTTTGTAGACAACTTCCGCACAATGTGTATTGGTTTTCATACTATAGTCGATTATGTCCTTACAGCCGACTCAATTCTCTATATACAAACTCTCTCACTCACATCATATTGTGTCCTACATGGCATGACTTATAAATATTTGATGTCATACCATTGTACATGCTTCAGCCTACTGTAGCCACACTTGTCAACAAGTGGTATAGAACCGGTTTTCCAATAGAAACCGTGTCGATTCATGTGTTCATACAGTAAATGAATGAGTGGATCGGTGCGAGTGTGGCGACTTGATCCACACAATTTGCAGCTCAGTTTTTCAGCCAGTGCACTAGTACTACAGTCTACAGCATACTAACCACGTGATTCGGCTGTCAGAAACAGTAAACGTGCGAGTGCGAGGCGACCTTGCCAGGGTGCGGAGAGGAATTAGCGATGGAGATTGTGGTCGGACCACATGGCCCATTGGGTCAAATGGATTCGGCTCGTTCCGGCCTCCAGAATATTTCGGGTCAACCTCTACCACCGTTCATTTTCATCTGGGCCGGATCAATGTTTTCGGACCCTCCTGTCTCTGGGACCATTTCTAACAAACATTTTTCAAATTTTTCCTCTATAACACTATTCTCTATACTGTACACTCTATCCCTACTTTAAAATTTATTCACACATTACGCTATACTCTAAAAGATTCCTTTCCTCTAGCAACTCCTCCATCTCTAAAAAGTAAAATCAACAATGTTTTTTCAGCTACTGCTTGAGATGCTATAACAATAAGGAAATCGGGGCCCGCCTCGTTCTGCAACAGAAGGCTAGCTAGCTTGTGAGTCTCCTTTCCCGTCGGGCCTTAATTAATTTGGCCAAAAAAGAGTTCAAAATCAGAAAAAAGAGTAAATTTTAAAAATATACATTATAAGTGGAATAAATGAATTATAAATAATAAGAAAATATGCATATAAATGTACAAAATTAATTTATGCACAGTGCTATAGTAGCGGGCCAAACCTATTTGCCACTATACAACCCGGGCTGTCAGCCCGATGGGCAAGGCCAGGCACTGTTCATAGAGCTGAACCGGACCGGCCTGGTGAATAGTACCAGGCAGCCTGGTGACCCAGCAGGCCCGGCCCGTATAGCCAGCTCTGGCATAGAAGAGCACGGCCCACATAGAAGATGCGGCCCATTCATGGCCGACGCTACCATCCGTCTGGAGTTTCGTCCCTAGGTTCTCCCTTAACCAACTATGGAGTTTCCCTGAAAAAAATCCGGTAAAATAGTGGAGGCAAAGGATGGAGGAGCGCAGGTGCAAAATTGTGCAGAACTTTTGCTAAGATGAGATCAGCACGAATGAATTTAAAGAGAAAAAAATTTTCTTCTTTTTAGCCATCACAAGTAGTACGTACATGGATAAGCAAATTCATCGCACACACTGTAAGAACTCTTGCTTTATTGATCGTTAGATCATAGTGCATAGATGGATGTATGAACCCCAAGTACGTATGCCCTAGAGAGTCTCTAGAGCAACTCAGCCATGAGCTTGAACTCCTCGACGCTGATGGCGCCATCGCCGTCGCCGTCCATGCACGCGATGATCTCCATGCAGTCCTCGACGCTCGCGGTGCCCATGAGGCTGAGCACCCTGGCGAGCTCGTCCACGCCCAGCACGCCGTCGGGCCCCGCCGCGGACTCCAGGGCCGGCACGGCGGACTGCAGCAGCGCGCCGAGCGCGCCCAGCCCGAGCTCGCCGGCGTTCATCACGTCCAGGAGTTCCTCCACGCTTAGCCGCCCGTCCCGGTCCGCGTCGGCGCGCGCCAGCATGTCCCGCGCCTCCGACTCCGACTTGTCGAGGCCGAGGGAGGCCAGGAGCCCGCGGAGCTCGGGGGCCGTGACGAGGCCGTCGTTGTCGGAATCGAACGCCTGGAAGGCCTCCACGAGGCTGCTGATGTAGCTCAGCGCCTCGAAGTCCACCGTCAGCTGCTGCGGCTGCGCCGGCGGCCGGCCGGCCGGCGTTGCCATCGCGTGCACGAGCTCTCTAACTAGCTAGGGAGCTCGAGCTCGTGCCGTGGTCGTGAGCTCTTGGTTGGAGCTCGGCTCGCTTGCTTGCGCGGTCTTAAGAAGGCGAGCAATGGCGGAATCTGAACCTTGCCCGCTTTGTGTCGACATGGAACAATAATTGAGCATCTTGTTCCTGCTCAAAGTTGCCAATGGCATTGCTAGGATAAGGCATTTGGATTCTCATGCGATGGTGTCGACGGTGATGGATTCTGGTTTTGGCTGAACAGTGAACACCATGGAAAGATCCGAGCCTTCTCCATACATAAGCCTGGCTTGCATGGCCATGTTGTTCAGAAAGAAAAAGAAAACGGCTTTCCTATTTACCAGGCGCCTGGTTTTTGAGCTATCCCACGTCATAGTGTTGGAAATATAAGTGAATTGTTCATCTTTCTCTATCAGTTTAGGTTTTTGGGTGAACTAGTTAGTGCATGCAACTTAATATGGTATGAGAGGCAGAGGTCTCGAGTTCGAGTCCTAGTAGACGCAATTTAAATAAAAAATTATCGCTATTCCACGTTTGAGGCCTGCGGGAGCCTCCACGTGAGGGGAAGTGTTGGAAGTACTCCACGTGAGGGGAAGTGTTGGAAGTATAAGTGAATTGTTCTCCTTTCTCTATCAACTTAGACTTTTGGGTGAACTGGTTGGTGCATGCACCTTAATCTGTAGCCGTCATCTTTTGCTTTCAGATTCGTGCGTGGGAAGGTGGGCTCCAGAAGAGCGCGTACACGCTGGCAGTGCACAACACATCCAACGTGACATGGACTAGCGCGAGCAGCTGCTGCAGCAGCACGTACGTCTTCTAGACCTGCATTGAGCTATCGCTTTTTTGTTTTCGATTTGATTTTTTATCTGATTAGAGTGACGTGGATCGGGGTTTGAGTTGGTTTGATGTAATTTTGGTGGTGAATTTTGTAGTAAATCATGCACGCTGTTCGCCACAAATTTGTCCTGGGTGTGTGGACAGTGAGGAAATGCGGGCGTGCCAGTGTATTTAAAATACACAAAAGAAAAAGGATTGAAGACACTGTTATTTTATTAAATAATAAAATACAAGTCCTCAAGAATTCGCGTCCATAGCTCATAAGCTAGCCATCTGATTAGGCGGTGTAGTGGTTCTAGTTCCTGGGGCCTCGGAAGGACGCCCAGTTAATTACGTCCACGTAAAATGTGGACTACCTCCGATTAAGCTGCATTTGTCTTCTTCTTCTTGTTCCTTGTTTAGCGTTTTCCATACATACGGGTGTGTAGACGTGTTGATATGGTTGATGACGGCAGGTCACGTCCTTGTGGATGCTCGTGGGCTGCTTGTAGCGTAGCCTTTGTGTTGGCTCCGCTCGCCAGTGTCGTTCGGTCTCGTCAGTCTCGAACTTCACAAACATGATAATTTGAGTTGGCGAATTGCATGGCTTGCCCTCGACATCGGTTGAATTAATGTTCTGCAGCTTTCTTGAATAGTGAAAATCGTTGTAAACGGTGTTAAACTTTATGGATCTTCAACATCAAAAAGGTAAGATACGCATATGAACCTCGACGTTTCAGCACTAGCTTCACAACAACATTTCTCTTTTGATATATCCACCACGCATACATATAGTATGAGTACATATAGTATGAGGGTAGACATACACACATACTTCCATTCACCACAAAGCCCCAAAAAACATGTATACGTGAGCTCATGCATGGGCCATGCATGTGGCTTTTTTCTAATCTCTTAATAGTTCAACACAGTTGAGAACTAGCTGCTCGTTGACAGCTCTACAACGTGAGGATCTTCTAGTCAGCAGCTCCGTAGCAAAAATAACATGTTCTTTATGATTTGTCCAGCGGCATCTTCATGACTTGATAGCAACCAGTAGCTCGATTTATTCATACATGCGCCAGATTCACATATATATTCCGTATACGCATGAACCATATATGTATGTGTTGTACCTGTACATACTTCGCTCATTCTCTTTACCCGTATACACATGAATCATGCATGGCTCGTGTATTGTACCCGTACATACGTACGGTCAGACGATGAAAACAGCACATGGCGTGGAGGAGGAGCTGCACGGCAAAGCCCAGGAGCAGGGAACGGCAGTAGAGACGTTGGCATCGACGGAGACACAGACAGTCGGGTTAGCGTCGACATGAACTAGACACCGGAGGTATTTCCACGTCGATTCGAACGTCGTCTTCTCCGCGAGGCATAGCGTCGGCTTCCTCGCGAGCTTGACAGAGTTCCTCGGCTCGACAGCGATGAGTTGGACGCAGCCTCCTTGTCAGCGGCTCCTCGACGTCTGGGCCGAGTTGAGGTACGGCCGGAGTCGATGACACGGTCGACAGGGTAGCCCAAGAGCTTCCAGGTGACGTTGGTGAGGACGTGGACGAGGTTGGAGACGATGGACAGCAGCGCCTCCAGGGAATGCTCGGCCAACGCTGGGACGATCTTGCAGGACAGGGACACGCTCCACTACAGCAGGTTGAGCTTGGTCTCCCTCGGGATCTGGCGTGCGTCGACCGTGACGGCATGCAGCGGCGCGGCGGCGCGCTGCGACGTGGAGGCGTGCGACGGCGCCAGGCTCGGCGGCGTGACGGCTCAAGTCGGCATGGAGGAGGCCGGGTGTGCAGGACGGCGTAGAGGAGGCCTGCGCTGAGGCGGACGGCGGCTTGCGCGGCGACGCAGGTCGGCGTGGTGGAAGCTGAGGCGCGCAGCGACGTTGAAGGTGTGGAGGAAGACGGCCGCGTCGCGTGGGGCGCCGGCGTGAAGGCCCGTGACGGGTGGTAGCGAATCGCCGTGCAGGAGGAAGCCGGGGCGTGCGTCGGAGGCCGGGACCGTGGGTCGACGTGATGAAGGTGGCGCTGAGGTGTGAAGGAGACCGGCGGAACCGCGGCCTGTGGCGTGGGCCAGCGTGGCAGCGTGACGTCAGCCTGATGCAGAGGGAGACGGCCAGCGTGGTGGAGTCCGGCGGAGCTGTGGGCGACGCGCTGCGGCGACGTGGAGGTCGACGGCAGGCGTGGACGAGGCGGCCTGCGCGGGCCGGCGCGGTGGAGTCGTCGGAGCCGAGCGCAGCGACGGAGGTCAGGGCGCACGCCGGCGATGTGGTAGCCGGTGGAGGTGGAGGCGCAGTCGGCGCCGTGCGTGGAGAAGACTGCGCGCGTCGTGGAGGAGTCCGGCAGCGGGCGGCAGCTCGATGCGCGGGTGGCGGCGAGGAGTACGGCGACGGGCGGAGACGTCGGTGGCCGAAGACGCGCGCCGGCGTGGAGGAAGGACGGAGCCGAGCAGGCCGACGCGCGGCGTCGGGACGCAGGTCGGCGGCTTGGCCGTCGCGCGGCCGGCGGCGAGGGCCGGCGTGGAGGGAGCCGAGCAGGCCGCGGCGCGGCGTCGGGACGCAAGTCGGCGGCGGCGGTGAGGTGCGCGTCGGGGCATGGGCCGGCGTCGAGTGTGGGGAAGACCGTCGTGGTGGACGGCGTGGTGAAGCTGGGAGAGGACCAAGGGCAGAGGCAAGCCCAACCTCTGTCACTTTGACCATGCCGTAGCCCATAGAAGAAGAGGAAAATAGGGGAGAGAGAGAGAGCAGTATAGGTAGAGAAAGAAAGAAGCCAGAAAGAGAGACATGAAGAAAGAAAGCAGCGTGAGCCCCCCAAAAGAAAAGATCCTCTGGTCCCTTTCCTTCTTACCTGCTTTTCTTCTCCTTGGTCCTGCTGCGCGAACAGCCCCTGTTCTCCCTGTTGCTTGTGTCAGTGGCCAAAGGAAGAAGAAAACTTGTGTGTGCTCCTCTCACGGTGCTCCTGTTCTGCCTCTGGATGAAGATGAAGAAGCCTCCTTTTATCTGTGTGGATGATTCATATATCGTGCGTGACAACCGACGAAGTGGCCAGACATGCACGCCTCCCACGACGTCTGTTTAGTGGCACGAAAAGGACGGCCCTGGCTCACGAACTGCTCCCACTATGCCTGTTTGGTGGCAGGAGAGGGGCGGTTTGGTCCATGCACGACTGCCACGACGCCGGCTCGCTCCCCTCTTCCGGAAAACGGATGACTTCTGTTGCACTTTGACCTTTGAATGGGTCTCTTAGTAGTTCGATTTCCTCGAGAACTCGGTTAAGATCATATGCTTATAGGACAGTTGCTCTAAACGAAAGATTTTTTTTATAATCCAACACACGCGTTTGATTTTTCCAATTTGTATGATCGTGAAAATTCTATGTATTTATTGTAAAAATTTTGCTATCGGTTTTATGGGGTTCATCAAACTTAAATTTGTATTTCTTTTTTTATATTTCATAGGGTTTATTAAACCTTTTTGGTGTTATTTTTTTTAATTTGTAGGGTTTTCTAAATCTTTTTGTGTTATTTTTTTTTTATTTTGTAGGGTTCACAAAGGTTCAATATTTTGTCTAGCCTATGCTTTTTTTGTTTCTTTTCTATTTTGAACTTTTTTAATTTTACATAGTTTTTAATTAATTAATTAGGTTTTTCAATCTGTATGGACAGTATGGGAATGAAAATCTCATGTACTTGTAATGAAAATTTGATCGCTTGGACGAAGGACGAATTCTAGGAGCTGGGGGATAGACAGTGTGTAAAACAAACAAATAAACTTACTTTTGTTGATTTTTTTTTTCTTCTCAAATTTGGGGCTTTTTGTGCAACTCGTCACACCATCCAAAAAAAGCCCCAAAAGTGGACTGTAATGTTAACAGCAAACCACTCAATCGTGTGTGGAAGAAAAAATCGCCTGCATCTTGCATCAAAACCAAGCGACTGCGTTTTGCCTCAAAACCAGGCAACTGTAGTACAGACGATTGGACCTCAGCTTGTTTCTTCAGAAGAAGCATTAATTCAGCCATGGGCTGCATCGCGTTCATGGGCCGTGAGACTTCCCTGCCAATGCACTAGCACGTTTCATTTTCTTCATTCCATCTACTTGCTCTTGAAAGTTGCAAACGCAGGATTATACGGCTCAAAGGAATTTTAAAGGAAAAGCAGAGGATTTTAATCCAAAGGAAAAATTCCTATTCGATGTGTTTGAATTGCAGGATTGTTCCAATGGAATTTCATATTATATGAATGTTTGCTCTAAATTTCGGGGGATTCCAAACATGAGGTATAACATCCGTTATGCATTCCTTTGAGAATTCTAATGCAACTTTCTCTCTTCTTCTCTCCATTCTCAATCTGATTAATTAATATTTTGGCCACATTCATCTTGGACGTAGAGGTCGGAACTATTCCTTTATTAAAAAACTTAATTAATATTTAATTTAAAAATACGTGTATTTTTTTGTGGTACAATCAAACGACATTCTTGAACAATACCCATGAATTTTAATCTTGCAGCATTCGACATGTCCATTTTTCCTATTCATCTGTTTTCATTTTTTAGAATCACGTGAATTAAGGAGCCCTAGATGGTCAAGGAATTTTTGTAGCAGTTCCTCACTAGTCTTTTCTTAGTCTAGTTCTTCGATAGCTCAACAACTCAAAGAAAGTTTGGGAGATCACCATCCAATCCAACACTAGCTGCATCATCGACTCCGTGCAGTGTCGCAGAGGATATTTCTGACTTTTTTCGACGCGATAACTGATAAGGGTATCCATCACAGCTCTCTTTTCAACACGAACATCTGACTTTCTTCCCTGATTCTGTCTTTGAGAACTGCAAAACTGGCAGAGAGATAAAACACACGCTTCATGCAGCCGGCCTCATATATTGACCGGCGAATAACCGTCCAGAACTCTACGAATTTGTCAAAAGTCACTAAGAAAATTTCATCCAGTTTCAGGATCTTGAGGAAGCAGTACTCCTGAACTTTCTTCCAGCGAATAGGGGCCCAGAAGAACAAGTCTTGGATATCTTGAATCCGGCTTACTTGCCCATGCGATTGGACAGGGAGTATAAGTTTTCTTTAGCCAACCGGCCGGGAGTATAAGTCAGACATGTTTTCTAAGACGAACTCAAACTACCGTGCACCATTCATTTCCTTAATCCAGTAGCTCAATAATCCATGGGTAAAATGATGAATACATCTAGGTCATACATGTTTGATTCAACGGTCTACTGATCTCTTGCCCCAGTGATTAAATCACAAATACTAGGGTTAATTAGATATATGTCACTATCCAAGTTGCACTGTCGAAATCTACCATTATAAAATACGAAACCTGTTGGATGCCACTGCTCGTTTGAGTTTATTCAAAAAATACCATTATGAACATCTTTGCCCCCTTCCTCTCTTCAAATTCACTTCTAATATGCCCTCCGCTCCTCTTTCCTCTCATCTCCTTCCTCTCTCCAAAACTCCGGTGAGGTCCACCGACGCCGGCGAGCGCTCTCACTCTACCGCTGCTGCAGCACGGGTTAGCCTCATCGTGCTGCTCACCTCCCGCTGCCGTTGTGGCTCAAGCCGGCCACGCCGTTCCCCATGCCGCTGTCGTGCCCCGAGTCGGCCTCGCCTTGCCGCGCTGTTCCTCTGCCGCCGCTATGGCCCGAGCTAGCCACACCGTTCCCCTACCGCCGTTGTGGACCGAGTCGGCCTCACTGCGCCGTTCCCCTACCGTCGCTATGGTCCAAGCAGGGCACGCTGCTCCCTCGCCGCTATCGTGGCTTGAGTCAGCCTCGCCGCGCCGCTACCTTGGCCCGAGTCTCAGCCTTGTTGTGCTGCTTCCCTACCGCTGACGCCGTGGCCCGAGCCGGGAGGGCACCATGGAGGAGGATCTCGAGGCGCCACCATCGGATCTAGGGACAGAGAGTGCAATGAAGGAGAAGCTCGAGCTCAGGGAGTCAATCGCCACCCGATTTGGGGACGAAAGGCGCCGAAGAGGTCAAGCTCGGGGCGCCACCACCGCATTTGGGGGATGGAGGGTGCCATGAAGGTGGAGCTCGGGTTGGGGGCGCCGCCACCAGATTTAGGGACAAAAGGCTCTGGAGCTCGCCCATGGTCAGAAGTTTGTTGGAGCTGAGGAAGGAGAAAACGAGAAGCATGCTGGCGGTTGAAGAAGGGCTAAGGGCATGTTTGTCCAAAATTTTTCATAATGACGTATTTCAAAGTATATTGACAAATAGGAATGGCATAGAGCAGGTTTCGCATTTTATAATGGCATATTTCAAAAGTGCAACTTAGCTAGTGGCATATATCTAATTAACCCCAACTAATATCATTATCCGGATAAATCTTTGTATTCCACTGTAGAGTTTCTTATTCCCTCCCATGTCATCATATTCGCACTCTACCCTTATGTGTCACTATATTGGCAGTTTGATATCGTATATGCCATTGCCGCTAGCTATGTTAGGATAGACTATTAGAAAGCTGACCATAATACCCAACATACCCCTGCATTTTAAATTTAAAAAATTGTATCTCCTGAATTTTAACTCCAATCAATTGATTCAAATTTCTAAATTTATATAAAATCATGTTTTACTTGCTATTAAACTTTTATATTTTTCATAATACAAAATTATAATATAAAAATAATCTTTTGACACTAGGTATCATTAATTCTAATATAAAATTTTATATCCCAAAATTTTTTTAATTTCACTCGCACATTTAACTACACATAATTTTCTGGCGGGCGCTGAGCCAACTAACCGCATGAAGTGTCAACTTCTTCGATGATTCAAGCCTGTCACGTCATCCGGGTTGGAAATAGCACCGATGTGCCGCTGACATGTGGCCCTAGGTCCAGCATGTCAGCGGCCTATTTTACGTGTGACGTGTGTTAAAAGAGCAAACAAGAAATGGCAGGAGTAATTAATGTGATTCCAATCCATCGCAGCTCCTGGCTTGATTACGGTGAGACATAAGTTTGGGTAAGATTATTGCTACATTACAAGTCATGAATGGAAATAGATTACTAGATGAGTACGGATTAACAATGCATTAATTAAACAATTGTCAAAACAAACCTCACCAAAGCCAGGTGGCGATTAGAAAAGCCAAATCGTACGTTCACCAAAGATGTTGACGATGTATAATAAGCCCAAGACCAAGCACGTACGTTAATGCTGACTTTGCACCAAGATTTGGACCAAGAAAATTAAAAAAAACAACAAGCACACAACTTGTTTTTTCTCTCCCTCTTTTTCAGCACTAGTTGAGGGCCCGTGCTTCGCGCGTGGATTGGTGGAGATGGAGGAGGAGGAGGCGTAGATTGATGGGATGCAGACGGGTGGGGTCGACGCGCTCACGTGTGGATTGGTGGAGAGGAGGATACGGATCGGGGTGTGGACAACCGTTAGATTAAATTGAATGGTTCAGATTGTTTTGATGAGCCATCACTATCACCACAGCAGCCTTTTTAGGAGTAGAGATATAGGTGCATGAACCATTTTTAAGCTCGTGCAGGTAAGCACAATTAGTAATTGACTAGTGAATTTCCGTAATAGAAACAGTAGTATGATGTGCTTGGGTGAGAACATGATCTGTTCATGAGATTGTGTCGTGCTACCTAACAAATT
The DNA here is from genome assembly GCA_036346145.1 of Olyra latifolia. Classification (NCBI taxonomy): domain Eukaryota; kingdom Viridiplantae; phylum Streptophyta; class Magnoliopsida; order Poales; family Poaceae; genus Olyra; species Olyra latifolia. The sequence goes on along the minus strand of CM070528.1, from coordinate 3,467,577 downwards.
AACAACCAACATAGCATCGATCACTCATGCGTTTACATTCATACTGTAATTTCGTTTTTTTAAAAGAGAATATTAAGAATTTCTTTCTCTGCGTGTGAGTTGTAAGTGGCCATTGCTCTTAAACACGGTGAAACATCTCACTCAAATTACCTTTCAGCAAACAACTGTGGATGTTTTTTTTTCCGGTGGCAACAAGTCTATCGTAAGTTCAGAAATATATTGGTTAGAGTTTGTGTCAAATATGTTTATGGATGATATTATAGAGGTTGAATCATACTTTGTAATTTTGGACCACAAATATGTGGCATCGATATTATAATCGGAGAGACAACGATATTGCACAAGGCATATCGGGGCCATTGGACAGCCTGTGGCCACATCTAGGGTGGATGATGTGTTAGGTTTTTAGAGAAAAGTCCCCACAGTCATGTCCTAGGATATAGACATAAAGTCTTGTTAACAACCATCGTGTACCTAGTACGTTCTAAGTTTCTAACAGTATCAAGCATACTAGAACATCTCTTTCGGACATAGAACCGAGAGCGAGCGAGCGCGCCGCCCGTTATCAGATTGGATCTCTAGAATCCAAACCTAGTGCCTCACGGAGTTTAATTTCTGGACTAGAAAAGCGCCTGTTTAATTTTCTAGCGCGTGTAGCGTCGCACGTGTGGGTGCGAGAGCGTGCGTGTGTGATTTATTTGTGCCCTTTTTGTTTAAAAAAAACATCTCTATCGGATAAGGCGAGCTTGTGGGTGGGCAAAGCATTTGCCCGGCAAGCCTAGGTGCTTCGAGATACGGACCATCACCTCCTAATTTTCAAAGCATACACTACTCGTTCATCCATTCATTCATCTGTGCTTGCGTCATGCTTGAGCCGTGGCCGTCCATCAGGACAGGGACGGTCGCTGATGGGGAGCACTCCAGAAGCGGAAGCAGAGCTCAACTACTACGACCGGAGGCGGAACAGTTCGCGTGCCAACCACCAGTTGAATCGACGATCATGTCAACTCGTTATGGGCCCCCCTCAGCTTCGTACATCTTCTCGTCTTTTCTATGCAGCCCGTGTACCGGAACTGTACCGGAACGGAGCTAGAAAATCATATCGAGAGAACCAATAGTAAGCATCTTTTCATCACAGAGTAAATAGAACTATTTTATTACTTTAAATTGTAAATACATGTATATTTCAAAGATTTTAAAACCTATTTAAGATTTTAACTTGCAAATCCATATGAATTCAATATATTTAGAACGTCTCCACTATTTAACATGCAAATCTATATGCGTTTAAATATTTTTATAACTACTTTCACCATTTTAACTTAAAAATACATACATTTTCTATAACTTCTAGTTAACATTAAATGGTATACATTGTTGTACATGGACCATAGCGGGTGCCAAGGCTCCTGCCCACACCCTCTTGCCTGCGTCCCTGTGAGAGTACGCAACGCGAGAGGAAAACGTCGCTGAAAACGATGGAAGAAACGCCACGCATCAAGCCCTAGATGGAAGCAAGTAGTAGCTAGACTGTGTCTGCGGACCGGCGATCTATTGTCAAATTTATTGAAATGATATACCGCTCGATTAGAAGAAAATTATGGATTTTGTTGAACTTTTTTTATTGAAAGGAAAATACACGTATGGAATTGCACTATACACACATGGCTACACGAGGGCGTCTCTGAAAACTATATTGTTTGTATTTTCTCATCGCTTAACCTTTTCGATTGGTTGTTATGTATAATAATTCAATATATTTTAGTTGATTTTCTCACCGTTATATATACCTTTTGATTTGTGCACCAGATCCATTAATTACTTTTTTTTTTAGCAATTATCCATCAAAATTTAAAATGTGACGAGAAATCGGCAATCTCATTAATCTATTAGGTCTCCGAGCCGTGTATCACCTCTCTGACTAGTCAGTAGTGGGAGATTTTTAGAATTGGACCCTTTTTAAAGTTCATATGTAGGATTTACCACTGACCCATTGTCATAGACACATACGATCTCATATGTCAGGGACATATGCGATATGCGAATTTTAGAGTTATCAAATACTGAATTTTCCCTGTCTACAGTGCATTGTATAGGTTACGTTGAAGTTGAACAACGTGTTGTGAATTTCATGAAACAGATAGTAATCAAGTGGAGTCTGAATTGAATTTTTTGATTTGGATATGACCAACTTTTCCTCTCTTCTTGAACAGACAGACGACCGCACGAGGTAATCGTGGGGAATTAATCCGTCAAGGCGGACAAATAGTTTCTCCTCTTCCCTGAAACGACGCAACTAGCAGGACCCGATTGGTGCGAATTGAAATGTTTCCGTGAAATTTATATGTTTCAAACAAACCTTAAATCTTTACGGGGCTGCCACCATGATTTCAAATATCGACGATAATAAACCATATCGTTGTTGTACGGCATGGGCATAATCCATACCGATTGGTCTAGGGTTTCAAAACCGAGCTGAAATAAAAAATAATTGATTTTCTAGTTGAATCGGTCAGTTTCCATTTGAAAATCAACACACTGACCAGTCCATTTTCTGTTGATATCGGTGGATTTTTGGTCTATCGACCAATTTTCAATCACAAAACAATACATTTCAACCCTAAAATCAGACTTTTAAAGACATAATTTGATCGGTTTACAACTGATTTTTAAGCCCTTTTTTTTTTTACAATAATCGCTACTTTGATTTTAGGTGATTTCCTGAAAATCGATTTTTAAAACCCCACTATACAGCTGCATGCTTTCGCTATCCATAAAACATGGTAAGCACGTCGTAAATACAAAACAAATACATAAAAAGGAAAAGAAAAGGTCAGAGCAAGAAAGATACCACTTTAGTACCAGTTTAGACATGTTACTAAAATAAATCCAGAAATCTTTCTACCGAACCTAAGAACTGGTGTGCCAAATTAAAAATCCAAGTTTTTGACCTAGTACTGGTGTGCCACACACACCAAAAAAACAAAAAAATCGTATAGGTTTGCATGATCCGAAAATCTCGACTGATTGAAGAGAGAACAATTTCATCGCCGGCGACATGCCATGCCATCACATGGAAACCAATCCAAACAGCTCAAAAAAGAAAAAAAACTCTACGGCATCTTGCCACCATGGCTCCCGGCGAGGTCGCCGTTCTGACCGTCTCCTAGCCCACGTTACCTCTTGAGATTTTTTCCCCTCTTTGTCATGATCCACACTGACATGGCCTAGGTCATGCTCACACACACACGCCGTAGGGCCAAGGAAAGCAAAGCAAGGCAAGGCAAGCCGGAAAGCTCTCTTTCTCCAGACGTATGCATCATCCTCCATCCGGAGCTCACGAAAGTAAACGCCTCGGGTCAAGAACGGGGTACCCACCCACCCCCTCCCCTCCCTCCATTATCTTGTGCTCCACTTGCTTCTTGCTCGAATTCGGTCAGCCTGCAGCCACATACACACTGTTGACGACGACGTTGATGATTGATTGCTTTAGATTATGCGAGCTCTGGAGACGATAAACGTTGATGATTGATTGCTTTAGATTATGCGAGCTCTGAAGACGATAAACATTGATGATTGATTGCTTTAGATTATGCGAGCTCTGGAGATGATAAGTGAGTGCTTTGCATGTACCTGCCACTACCAGGAGAGGAGAAGTGCCTTGCAGACGCTGGAATCTTCAGAGTTTCATACTTTTGCGCAAAGACGAGTGCTTTTTTTCCCCCCTGTTTAAAGATGCGTTTTAGAAGAAGAGAAGAAAAGAGGTTGCATGTGTGGGCATAACGTCGCGATGCATAAACAAGGGAATTGAAATGTTTCTGTTTCAGAATTTTTATAAACTCGAATTGTTGGTGAGTGTTTGTCAGCTATTCAGTTATATTCAGAGAGAAGAAAAAATATACTTTGTAATGAGGTTGGGAAGAGCTTCTGACACTTCTTTTTTTGTTTTGTTTCCTGTCCATTGCGGCCATATCACTGAATTAGAAGATATGCATGATTACAATTTAAAATTGCTCCAACAAAGTCTGATGACGATACAGAGAAGGATAACAGCTAACGTTTTTGTGCAGGAAAGTTAGACTTTTGCAGAGAACTGTAGCTGCCGAAGCAGAACGTCAAACATGTGAAAGCGAGAACAAAAGCATTTCTTTTTTTCTCCTCTGGATTGAAAACATCGTGGTGGCAAACGTGTAGAAAACCGATTCGGATGTCCCTACAGCATCTAACAGTTTGCCTCGTCTGCGTGGGAGAGCACGTCCAAGAAAGATCAACAAAAACAGAAACAGCAAGCAGCTTCTTCTCCTCCTCCCCAGGCTGCTGCAGGACGAACCATTGGTTCTTTAGCCAATCAGAAATCAAAACCCAAATCAAGCATCCCTGCATCAGGGGAGTTTCATGAGAGAAACATGCAACCACTGAATTTTTATTGCTGCAGCAGCAGCAGCAGCAGCAGACTGTCCGTGCCGTTCTTTGGCCTTGCTGCTGTCCTGCTGCTCGCCTTCGTCTCCCCGACAAGCTCCTGCACGGAGCAGGAGAGGAGCTCCCTTGTCGGCTTCCTCGACGGGCTCGTGCGGGGCGGCAACGGCGGCCTCAACGTGTCATGGGTGGACGGCGACGACTGCTGCAATTGGGAAGGCATCACCTGCGGCATCGACGGCACAGTCACCGACGTCTCGCTGGCGTCTCGAGGCCTCAGGGGGCGCATCTCTCCGTCCCTCGGCAACCTCACCGGCCTGCTGCGCCTCAATCTGTCACACAATTCGCTGACCGGCAGCCTGCCAATGGAGCTGGTGTTCTCCAGCTCCATCGTCGTGCTCGATGTCAGCTTCAACCACCTCGTAGGTGCTCTACAAGAAGAGCGGCAAGCCTCGGCTCCTGGCCTTCGTCGTCTCCAGGTACTGAATATTTCGAGCAACTTCTTTACAGGACAGTTCCCATCCACGACATGGGAGGTGATGAAGAATCTGGTTGCTCTCAATGCAAGCAACAACAGCTTTACGGGGCAGATACCATCTTCAATCTGCATCAATGCCCCGTCATTCACCATACTTGACCTTTGTTTCAACCAGTTCAGTGGCAGTATTCCCCCAGGGCTTGGCAATTGCTCCATGCTGAGAGTGCTCAAGGCTGGCCACAACAACCTTAGTGGAGCTCTACCTGATGAGCTCTTCCGTGCTGCATCACTGGAGCACCTCTCTTTCCCTGACAATGGTTTGGAAGGAGTTCTTGATGGTTCCAACATAGTCAAGCTCAGCAATCTGGTCGTCCTCAATCTTGCATCGACTGGGCTTAGTGGCATGATCCCAGATTCCATAGGCCAGCTGAAGAAATTGGAAGAGCTCCACTTAGACGACAACAACATGTTCGGCGAGCTGCCGTCGGCCCTAGGTAACTGCACAAATCTCAAGTACATCAGCCTCAGAAACAACAATTTTACCGGGGATCTTAGCAAGGTCAACTTCACCCAGCTGGACCTGAGAATTGCAGATTTTTCTATCAACCACTTCGTCGGTACAATCCCTGAAAGCATCTACTCGTGCAGTAATCTAGTCGCATTGCGGCTGGCTTACAACAATTTTCAGGGCCAGTTCTCACCAAGAATTGTCAATCTCAGGTCACTCTCCTTCCTTTCGATTACCAATAACACTTTTACAAATATCACAGATGCACTTCAGATGCTCAAGAGCTGTAGGAACCTCACCACTCTGCTTATTGGAACCAACTTCAAGGATGAAACCATTCCACAGGATGACATAATTGACGGTTTTCAGAATCTTCAGATGCTGGCAATAGATGCTTGTCCATTGGTTGGGAAAATCCCTCTTTGGCTATCGAAGCTCACAAAACTGGGGATGTTAGATTTATCAAACAATCATCTCACTGGACAAATACCATCCTGGATTAACCAGCTGGACCTCCTCTTCTTTCTGGACATATCAAACAACAGACTTATAGGGGATATCCCAACTGAATTGACTAAGATGCCAATGCTAAAATCAGAGAATAGTTCTGCCCATTTGGACCCAAAGTTCCTTGAGTTACCTGTATATTGGACACCATCACATCAATACCGAATGCTCAGTGCTTTCCCCATCAGATTAAGTCTAGGGTGCAATAATTTTACAGGTGTGATTCCCCCTGAGATTGGTCAGCTGAAAATGCTCGATGTCCTCAATTTCAGCTCCAACAGCTTGTCTGGTGAAATACCACAAGAAATATGCAACCTCACAAACCTGCAAGTGCTTGATTTGTCAAACAACCAACTCACAGGTGAAATACCATCAGCACTGACTGATCTGCACTTCCTTTCTAAGTTCAATGTTTCTAACAATGAGCTTGAAGGGCCAATTCCAATTGGAGGTCAGTTTGATACATTTCCAAACTCTAGCTACACTGGGAACCCAAAGCTATGTGGCCATATGCTCAGCATGCACTGCGACTCAGGAGAAGCGCATTCAGCCGCCATGAAACGGCGGAACAAGAAGGGCATTTTTGCACTTGCATTAGGTGTGTTCTTTGGAGGGTTTGCCATCCTTTTCTTGCTGGGACGTCTCCTTATGTCCATCAGAAGAACAAAGTCTGTCCACCAAAGCAAGGGCCGCAAGAACGGCGACATAGAAGCAGCTTCTTTCAACTCTGTTTCTGAGCACTTGTGTGATATGATTAAGGGAAGCATTTTGGTAATGGTACCTCGAGGCAAGGGAGAACCAAGCAATCTTACATTCGATGATCTCCTAAAGGCCACAAATAACTTTGACCAGAAGAACATTATTGGGTGTGGAGGTAATGGTCTAGTCTACAAGGCTGAGCTACCCAATGGATCCAAGCTTGCCATAAAAAGGCTCAATGGTGAAATGTGTCTGATGGAAAGAGAATTCACTGCAGAGGTTGAAGCACTCTCCATGGCACAGCATGAAAATCTTGTGCCTCTATGGGGTTACTGCATCCAGGGAAACTCAAGGCTCCTCATATATTCTTACATGGAGAACGGGAGCCTGGACGATTGGCTTCACAATAGGGACAATGTCAACTCATTTCTTGATTGGCCAGCAAGGCTCAGGATTGCACAAGGAGCCAGCCAGGGCCTTTCTTATATCCATGATATCTGCAAGCCTCACATTGTCCACCGTGACATCAAGTCCAGCAATATCCTTCTTGACAGAGAATTCAAAGCTTATGTTGCAGATTTTGGCCTCTCTAGGTTGATTCTACCGTACGATACACATGTCACAACTGAGCTAGTTGGCACTCTGGGTTATATTCCTCCTGAGTATGGGCAGGCATGGGTGGCTACACTGAGAGGCGATATATACAGTTTTGGAGTGGTATTGCTTGAGCTGATCACAGGGAAGAGGCCTGTCCAGGTCTTGTCCAAGTCGAAAGAACTTGTTCAATGGGTACGGGAGATGAGGTCCCAGGGAAAGGAGCTTGAGGTCTTAGACCCAGCACTCAGAGAAGGAGGGCATGAAGAGCAAATGTTGAAGGTGCTCGAAGTTGCTTGCAAGTGTATCAACCGCAATCCTTGCATGAGGCCGACCATTCAAGAGGTGGTCTCCTGCCTGGAAGATGTATACGTGAACATGCATGTGAAGATGTAGTTAACTTAAAGGAGAACAAACGTATAGGCAGGCAGTAATCTTGTACTTCACCATATTAGGTGTAACTTCAGTAGAAAGAAGGTTTTCTAACAATTGTACTGTCCGTGTGTAGTGTACATCTCTGAAAAGAAAAAGGCTTACATTTATGAGCCCCTCTGTATTCAATTTTCCCCTATTTTCGTGGAAATTCTGTACATCCAAACTCAATTCCATTAGTCTGTTAAGTGAGTTTAAAACTTGTGTATGAGTTGTTGTTTAGTAAATCCACCTTCAAAGCAATCCTGCAAAAAACACCGGTGCAGACATGTGGATAATACAATTTAAGGAAAGGTGCTCTGAGAAATGTACAAGAACCAGAACGTCCTTAATTATTCAGCACTAGAGGGTTACAGCACCTAGTTACTAGAGTTGTAAGAACTAATGTCCAGTGTCTTGCTTCATTTGGAAGCATCTTAAAACTCAATAAGCGTTTCTAATTACTGATTTGTTCAAGATTTAAGCTATCTCTGATATCGCGATCACATACATAGCCTCCATCCTAATTGCTACAACTAACCAATGTGGGGATGTCAGTTCGTAAGCTCGGTACCAGTAAAGCGCAATGCGAGGGAAAATAAAGGCAGGGCCGTTCCAAATATTTTGGGGCCCTAGGACAAAGTCAAAAGTGGAGGCCCTATAGTCTAAAAAATATAGAACATAGCCATATATATATAGAGGATAGCTAGTGTACTCTTGAGAGTCCATACTCTCGACGGGTTTACAAAATTCAAGATTTTTAACGATTGATCCAAACATTGATCTTGTCCATCTCATTGAAATGTAGCTACCGATCAAGTTTCGTATTTTTTAAATTTGTTTACTATTTGTTTCGTATTTTCTAAAATCAGTTTTTTTGACACTCCATGACTAATTAGAAGGCTGGTTTTAGAAAAAACGAAACAAATAGTAAATAAATTTTAAAAAGTACGAAACTTGGTCGGTAGCTATATTTCGATGAGATGAACAAGATCAACGGTTCGGATCGGTCGTTAAAAATCTCGAATTTCGTAAACCCGTCGAGAGTACGGAGGAATTCGAATTCTCGAGAGTACACTAGCCAATGTCATCTAATGACTTCTTGCTTTTTGAGTTCAGTAGAATCCGAATATACCTTTGAATGTTCGAAGTTCCTCAAATCTATTTTTGAGAGAAGTAATTGTCATATCTACCATAACTAGGAAATAACTAGCTTCAAAAGCCTTTTGAGCAGATAGAACTTCTTCAATGTGATCACTTTCATCAAATTATTTTTTCCTAATAGCACGACGTTTTATTGGAAATGATGGTTCTATCTTCATTTCAGATGCAAGACTTTTAGCAATGTTCAAACTAGATGTAAATCCTTCATTTCTATACTTATCAAAATATTGCATTATGGCTTCTATTTGTTGCAGGGCAGAATCAATGCACATAGATGAAGATTATAACTTTTTAATTACCATATTCACGAAAAATAAAATATCATGCCAAATGACCATACCATATAGAACATAGGCATGGGTGGCTACACTGAGAGGTGATATATACAGTTTTGGAGTGGTATTGCTTGAGCTGATCACAGGGAAGAGGCCTGTCCAGGTCTTGTCCAAGTCGAAAGTGTAGAATAGAGAGATTAGCGGAAGAATTGATTTGCATTGATCCTAAGGTAGTGTATATATAGTACATAGGATGGGCTGCCCTCAAGGCCCATGTACTATACTCTAACACTCCCCCACAGTCTGAACGGCGCATGGCGGCGTTTAGACTGATACAAAGCAAACATACAAAGAATACTCTCCCAGGGTCAAAACAAAATGACCATCAAACAAAATGACCATCACTCCCCCGTAGTCTGAACGGTCGGTGCACAGACGTTGAGACTAGATCTGAACTCGGTGAAGACCGTTGTTGGGAGCCCCTTGGTGAAGATGTCAGCGTATTGTGACGAAGTCGGAACATGGAGAACACGCATTTGACCGAGAGCAACGCGCTCGCGAACAAATTGCAAATCGATCTCGACATGCTTGGTCCGTTGATGTTGCACTGGATTGGTGGAGAGGTAGACTGCGCTAACGTTGTTGCAGTAGACGAGGGTCACCTGACGAAGGGGACTATGAAGCTCCTGAAGTAGCTGTTGAAGCCAGCAAGCCTCGGCGACACCATTGGCAACTGCATGGTACTCAGCTTCAGCACTGGAGCTGGAGACGGTGTGCTGTCGTTTGGAAGACCAAGAAACCAGGTTGTCGCCGAGGAAGACGCCATAGCCCGAGGTGGACTTGCGGGTGTCAGGGCAACCCGCCCAGTCAGCGTCGGTGTAGACCGTGAGAGCAGTACACGTGGAGCGACGTTGTAGAAGTCCGAGAGCAAGAGTGCCCTGTAGGTACCGCAGGATGCGCTTCAGAGCAGCGAAGTGAGGCTGTCGCGGATCATGCTTGAACAGACACACATGCTGAACGGCATAAGTGATGTCCGGGCGGGTGAACATCAGATACTGGAGAGCTCCTGCCAGGCTGCGGTAGAGAGTAGCATCAGCCACTGGGGACCCTTCTGCAGAGAGCTTGGATCTGGTGTCAACCGGAGTAGCACACGGTTTGTAGTCGCTCATGCCTGCCCGATCCAAAACATCAATGATGTACTGGCGCTGAGAGAGAAAAAGTCCTCCAGATTGTTGGTGCACTGAGACTCCAAGGAAATGGTCTAAGGGACCAAGATCCTTGAGAGAGAACTGGCGCTCCAGGGCAGTGACAGTCCGTCGGAGAAGATCATCTGATGATGCGGTCAGTACGATATCATCCACGTAGAGCAGGAGGTAGGCAGTCTCAGTATCCCGACGGTAGATGAAGAGTGAAGTATCTGTCTTTGCTTCAACAAACCCAAGTGAAAGGAGATGGGAGGTAATGGTGCTGTACCACGCGCGAGGCGCCTGCTTAAGGCCATACAGGGACTTGTTGAGCAGACAAACGTGATCTGGGCAGGAGGGATCCACAAACCACGACGGTGAAAGCACGATGAGCGATCTCGAGAGTACACCATGGAGGAAGGCGTTGTTAACATCGAGTTGACGAATGGACCAACCTCTGGAGATAGCTAGTGACAGAACTGTCCGAACGGTGGCAGGCTTGACAACTGGACTGAATGTCTCATCAAAGTCAACACCCGGCCGCTGAGTGAAGCCACGAAGGACCCAACGAGCCTTGAATCTGAGCCATCTGCATTCAGTTCGTGCTTGAAGATCCACTTGCCGGTGACAACGTTGGCCCCGGCCGGTCGTGGGACAAGGTCCCATGTGTTGTTAGCGCGGAGAGCCTCGAACTCTCTGGTCATCGCCTCACGCCAGTGTGGGTCGGCCAGGGCGGCGCGATATGACTTAGGCGGAGGGGGCAACACGGAGGCACGAAGATTAAGCCTGTCGCGAGGTGGGACGATGATGCCCGTCTTGCGACGCGTGACCATGTGGTGGGCATTGGTCATGGGCGGCAAAGAAGCCCCGCTGGCAACAGCCTGTGGAGAGGGGCCAACAGGGGCAGCGGGAACTGACGGAGGACGAACCAGTTGCGAGGTCGGTAAGGTGCTGCTGGCAGCAGCCTGCGGTGCAAAACCAGCAGGGGCAGCGGGAACAGTGGAGCGAGCGACCGGAGTAAACCCCAACAGGGGCAACGGGGAACGGCCGGGTGGATGGTAGAGTGGCACCACTGGCAACGGCCTGTGAAGGGTGTCCAACAGGGGCAGCGGTAACCGAAGACATCGACGGAGCAGTGTTGGTGGTCGACGTGACCACTGATGGGGCAGAGGTGCCGACGTGGCCACCGTCGGGGCAGACGCACCTGCAGAAGATGATGGGGTACGAACCCCAATGGGTGGTATGGAGTCGGCCTCGTTTGTTAGAAAATCATAGGCGGTTGGAGAGGTTGGGGTGGTGGGTGATGTGGCAAAGGGAAAGGTGGACTCGTCAAAGGTGACGTGACGAGAGATGATGGTGCGGTTGGATGTGAGGTCCAGGCAGCGGTAGCCCTTGTGGTCGGGTGAGTACCCAAGGAAGACGCACAAGGTAGAGCGAGGAGCGAGTTTGTGCGGAGCAGTGCTAGAGAGGTTGGGATAGCACGCACAGCCAAACATGCGAAGATGGGTGTAGCTGGGGTGAAACCTATGAAGGGCAAAGAATGGCGTGGGGTGAGATAGGGTGGAGGTGGGACGCCGGTTGAGAAGGTTGGTGGCTGTATGGAGGGCTTCTGCCTAGTAGTGGGTGGGAGCGCTAGCTTGGAACATAAGGGACCGCATGGTACGGATGGCGCGTTCAGTCTTACCGTTCTGTTGGGAAGTATAGGGACAGGACATGCGAAAGACTACGCCATGGGTGAGGAAGGAGCGGGATGTGGCGTTGTCAAATTCACGACCATTATCAGCTTGAACACACTTGACAGTGGTGCCAAACTGAGTGCGAACATGAGCTAGGAAGGATGAAATGGTGGGGAAAGTGTCAGACTTTAGGCAGAGAGGGAAGGTCCACATGAAGTGAGAACAGTCATCCACAACGACGAGATAGTACTTGTAACAGGAGACACTAGCAACAGGTGACGTCCACAAATCACAATGTATTAGATCAAAGTTATTGACAGCACGAGAGGTGGATGACATAAAGGGAAGTCTAACATGTCGACCTAGCTGATAAGCATGACAGATATGATCGGGCTTGGCTTTATTACATTTTATTGCAGAGGATTGTGCTAAACTAGACAGGGTCGCGTGGCCAGGGTGACCAAGGCGACGATGCCAAAGCTCCGTGGTGGTGGTGCCGGTAACCAGTCCATGGGGTTTAGGACTCGGGTGGAAGGAGTAGAGGTCCCCATGGCTATCGCATTGGGCGATGATGTTCCTAGTGCGAAGGTCCTTCACAGAAAAACCATAGGGATCAAATTCGATGGAGCATTGGTTATCGGTTGTGAGCTGATGAACAGAAATAAGATTTTTAATAAGTGTGGGTGTGACGAGGACATTGCGAAGGTTAAGCGGTCCCCGAGAAGTGGAAAAGACACGGTGGCCAGTGGCGGTGATAGGTAAAAGAGACCCATTGCCAACGACGATGTTGGACGGGCCGGAGGTGGAGGGTGGGTGGGAGGAGTTGAGGTTACCGGCGTCTGAAGTCATGTGGGAGGTCGCGCCGGAGTCCATGTACCACTCCGAACCGCCTGGTGGCGTAGTGAGTGACATGGTGTTGAAGGCGCTGGCGAGGGATTGCTGATCCCAAGCTGCACCCATCACTGGGTTCCACGGGCCTGGGGTGGAGGGCTGCACCATGGTGGCAGGGTTGCCACCACCGGTCCTCCCCGTAGCAACGGAGAGAGCATGAGGCCGTGGAGCTGTCGCAGAGGTGCTACCAGGAGTTGGAGGCCGCCCCAAAATGCCCTGGCCTTGGTTGCCCTGGCCTTGGTAGGGCCAGAGCTGGACAGTGCCTGTCCAAGGGTTGTAGAATGAGGCCGTGGTCAGTCCGGCACCTGTGGAGGAGCTACCGTTGGTGGGAGTGAAGCGGTTACCCCCGCCACCACCACCGCCACCGCCACCGCCGCCGCCGCCGCCCTTTCTTTTCCCTTTGTAGTTGTTCTTTCCTTTGGAGCCACTGGAGGAAGCTTTGCCACCACTCGGTGTACTGGTGGTAACAAGGGCGGTGGAGGGACCCGTCACTGTGGACCCCATGGTGGGTTCATCGAGGAGGAGCTGGGAACGGGCTTGGGCGAAGGTGGGGAATGGCTTCTGGGCTTGGAGTATATGCTTCTGTATCTTAAACTTGTCGTTCAGACCACGAAGCATGTTGAGGACCTGGGTACGGTCGGAGAGAGGCTCACCCAGGTCCGCCAGTGTGTCCGCCATAGTTTTCAGATGACGGCAGTAGTCGGTGAAGGAGAGATCGCCCTGCTGGAGTGAGCGGAACTCTGCCTCGACGTAGAGGGCACGAGTTTCTTGATTGCCAAGAAACTGATGCTGGAGGGTGATCCAGACGGTGCATGCCGTTGTGTTCGGAGCCATAACCAGCTCCAGTAACTCCGAGGAGATCCGCTGGTAAATCCAGGAGAGCACGACGAAGTCCATGCGTGCCCAAGAGGGGTCGAACGGCTGCCCGGTCGGAGAGGTCACGTGATCCAGGAGGGCGTAGCCACCGAGGGTCACCTGGAACATTCCTCTCCACCGGTGGTAGTTGGAGTTATGTAAGTCAAGTACCACCGGGATGAGGAAGGTGACATTTGTTACACTAGCGGCCTGTGCGTGGAGAGCTGCGATTGTTGCTGGGTCACCAGGGGCGAGAGCACCCCCTAGTGCCAACTGTCCACTAGGGGCCGGAGTGGCAGTAAGTGTGGGGCCGTAGGGAAGACCACCAGAGGAGCCACCGTCATGGGGAAGGACAACAAGCAGGGCGGGATCGAGGCCTGCTGTGTTAGCCCAACAAGTCAGGCCGGCGTGGGGAAAGCCGCCGTGCGTCGCGCCCTGAGGCCGGCCGCGAGAAGACGGGAGCGACGGCGCGACTGCGACCAAGCGGCGCCAGCCACACCAAGAGAAGGGCGCCAAGAGGAGGCGCGGTTTGAGATCCGACCAGCCGGCGGCTTGGAGGAGGGAGGCGGTCGGTCCGGCAGTGGCTGCGTGGGGAGCGATCTTTGGTCCGGGTAGGCCGGCGGCGTGAAAGCGCCGCTGAGAGCGCCGCCGAGCGAGGCGAAGCGGATGTGCGAAACCAAGCGGACGGCGGCGGCGTGGAGGGCGGTGCCGGATCCGGGCGGCTACCACGATCCGGGCGCGACGCCGTGTCCGGGAAAGATGCCGTGGTGGTTGCCGCCGGAGGGCGTGAAGAAGGGCGGCGAGCTGACCGGCACCTCCAGAGAGGAGAAGCCGGTGGGTGGGAGCACAGGCCCAGCGGCCAGGAGAGCGGCGCGCACGTCATCGGGTAGAGTGGAGACGGCGGCGGTGATCTGTGCAGCGGCGGCGGCGATCTGAGCAGAGGCGGCCACCACGGGTTGCCGTGCGGCGGACGCCGAAAGAGGAAGGGAGACGTCCGCCACCGTCGTTGTCGTGGAAGGGACAGCCGCCGCCGTTGTCGCTGTGGAAGAGACCTCAGCCGCCGTGGAGTCGTGGGTACTCTCCATGTCGCGAGTACCGGCGACGGGATGATGGCCCCCTGGGATCGATCAAGATGGTGTTGCACGCCACGTGCCGTCGCCTAGGGAGATGGCGGCGGCTGGGAAAGGGGAGGAGAAGAGAGGCTAGGGTTAGGCTCTGATACCATGTAGAATAGAGAGATTAGCGGAAGAATTGATTTGCATTGATCTTGAGGTAGTGTGTATATAGTACATAGGATGGGCTGCCCTCAAGGCCCATATACTATACTCTAACAAAAAGAACTTGTTCAATGGGTACGGGAGACGAGGTCCTAGGAAAAGGAGCTAGAGGTCTTGGACCCAGCACTTAGAGAAGGAGGGCATGAAGAGCAAATGTTGAAGGTGCTCGAAGTTGCTTGCAAGTGTATCAACCGCAATCCTTGCATGAGGCCGACCATTCAAGAGGTGGTCTCCTGCCTGGAAGATGTATACGTGAACATGCATGTGAAGATGTAGTTAACTTAAAGGAGAACAAACATATAGGCAGGCGGTAATCTTGTACTTCACCAGATTAGGTGTAACTTCAGTAGAACAATTGTACTGTCTGTGTGTAGTGTACATCTCTGAAAAGAAAAAGGGCTTACATTTATGAATTATGTAAGTTATGTAAGAACTAATATCCAGTGTCTTGCTTCATTTGGAAGCATCTTAAAACTCAATAAGAGTTTCTAATTACTGATTTGTTCAAGATTTAAGCTATCTCTGATATCACGATCACATACATAGCCTCCATCCTAATTGCTACAACTAACCAATGTGGGGATGTCAGTTCGTAAGCTCGGTACAGTAAAGCGCAATGCGAGGGAAAATAAGGCACCCATTGCCACTGGATTTAGGGTGGAAGACGATGAACAATTGAACATCACGGGCAATAGATTGAAAGTTTGAAACCTAATGATTTGATTCTACAGAAAATGAAGTGAACAATCGAATCGCCTCTACAGCATTCTTACAATGAAACTATACTTATAGATGTTTAGATGATATCTAACTTAGCTGAGGCGTGGGAACTGGGAGAGAGCACCCAAAAAGAAAAAGTAATAACCGTCAAGGGCAACAACGTCTTTATTTCGAGCACCACCTCCTGCTGCGCCTGCGCAGCGCAGGCAGACAGGCCGCGGCAGAGCCACCAACCCCTTCCCCTCCGGTATCTATCCCCCTTTCCAACCCCTCGTCCCCTTCGATTTCTCCAACCCCTCGTCCCCTCCAATTTCTGAACTCTAATCAGGACTCAAATTCTCGTCTCTCTCTTTCCAGGGCTCCAAGCGCAGCTTAGATTCTAAGGTCGCCGTACGTCCCTCCTCCCGCCTGCGCGAACACCTGAGGTGAGGTCTTTTTCCACTGTCCGCCGCCTCCGCCACCAGTTCTCCATCGGTTCCGTGCGCTTACCGCTCTTTGCCATCCTACCCTATTCTTGCAGTCGGCTAGAGAAGAGCAATGGAAACGGCCTACGTGCTTATCGCCGAGGGCCAGGTTGAAGGACTCAAACCTATCCTCTCAGAGATACCGTTTTTCCTTGAGGTATTGGGATCTACGAACGCTTAATCCTCTTCTATCCCACCTCTCACTTCATCGTCTTGTCTGCTTTTGATTCCATGCTTGATTCGCCCTCCTTTCCAGCTTGAGTGCCTCCGCTGCGCCGAGGTCACGAAGAAGGACGTTTGCTTGTATCTTGATGTGACGGTGTGCACCGACCACCAAAACTGCCCAGGTCGGAGGGTCTGCACCCCAATCCCTGCCAACACGGCTCATCTACTCCATAAGGTATGCTGCTCGTCGGTTTCTTTCCCCCACGGTACGCGGATGCGAGGGATTGGCGAGTCGCGCGGCGCGACAGGGGTGCAGGCAGCCACTCGCCGCGTGCTCGGCAGGGTCGCCGCGTGCTGTTTGGTGGCGCGGCGCTGGTGGCGATGCGCAGTACCGGGATGCGGTCATAGTAGGGACTAGGGATTGGATTGGCGAGTCACGACGCAGGCTGGTGCATTGCATGCACTTGCCGCGACCGGCCGGCGGTGGGTTGCTTGCACCTAGCCGATCGCATAGCATGCATGGCCGGGTTGGCAGTAGCGCGGTGGTCGGGGGCGGTAGGGTGACCGGCCGAGGCAAGGTTTCTGGTCTGGGTGGGCCGGACGCAAGGGCTGGTGCGGTCGCCGGTCTGGATGCTACGCGTCCAGCATTCTCTAAATTGCCGCACGTGTCCAGGGAGGAGAGCAGACAACAGAGCACGGAACTGACAGGATGATGTTGAGGTCATGTTCCTTCATGCCGCCGAACGGACAGTACTGCATCCAACTTCATGTCGTCAAACGTGTTGGCACGGTGGGACTCGCATGGCCACCGGAGCATGTCGATAAGCTCGAACATGCGTATGGTCGTCGTAACTGTGCCGTCGCAGAGCGTCAGGGAACAACTTGCTTTTCCAGCACAACACCAAAGCCTAACCCACACAGGAAGGTCACCGCAATTGCATTAGCGGTACGCGGTGGAGGCAGTGACACGCGCCTGGTTCACCGGCCCTGCCCCAGGGAAATGGCACCAAGAAGTGTGTCTTCCATTCCCCAGCGCCCTAGCTTCTCCTCCATGGCTAGCATTGCACGATGCAACTAGCAACCAAGTACCAAGTTGACTGTCCTTGGCTACGTTCTGAGGACAATGCAAGCTAAGTAGCTAGCTGTTGCTTGTTGCCGGGATGTAGTAATGTGTAGATGAGTAGGGAAGTGAGGTGGCTATGCGGCTTGTCTTTTTATACCAGTAGGGAGGGGAGGTGGAGTTCGCAAATTCTGAATTCAAAGTTTGCCCCTAAGAGTATTTTCAACAAGGCT